>OY754304.1:19664346-22601702 GCA_963573255.1 Chironomus tentans | reverse complement strand
AACACTTTCAAAACAATAAAAAAAATTTAGGCATATACCTCAATGATTCAATTGTAGCTTCTAAGCTGCAAGGCAAGCACATAGCCTGGGGGGATTGGGGGATTTTTCCGGACCCCTTTCAACGTAAAATTCTTCAATTTGCTTGAGTTTTTTTTTAAAACACAAAAATACCCCCCCCCCCCTTCCCCCCTCGAAAAATTTCAAGCTACGTCGCTGTTGCAAGGAGAAATTCCGCCTTAGTTATGTCGTAAATAAAATTAAATAACTTTGTTTGTTATTATGGACTGAAATAAAACCCCAAGCAATTCCAATTTCGTAGGTCAGTTGCGATAAAGATCTAAAAACCGCAGTTAAATATATCCAACCAATAGCCTTCGAGTTTGTTAATCTCAGAATTTTTTAGTCAAATGTACATCTTGTAGCTCTTGTTGAATAATTAACTAATGGCTCTAATGATAAGAGTCCACTATTGAAGAATATTGTAAATATACTTTGTACTTCACATGACTCATCGAGTTTCTTCTATAAAGAAAATATTGTTTGGTGTGCGTGTCAAATTGCTAATATGCTATAAACAATTTTGTTGCTGTCTAGGTGCTGTATCAAATTTTCATTGTAACAGATAATGAAATGTTTGAGATAAGAGAGTAATAACTCATGTGAGAAGCTATAAATATGTAATTAAAGCAGTATGTGATGGAATTATCAAGATTTACTGATTCGCTACGAGACTGATTTACAGATCTAAAGTGTATCGGTCGGAGGGTGCTTAAAATTGTGGTTTGGTGCAAAATACTTTAAATATTCCACTCTGTCATTCAATAGACTTCCAAAAAATTCCCATAACCCATTAAATACTTCTAAAATATTCTTACAATGCCCATGAAAAGGTCAATGTCGTAAAAATTGACACACAAAAATCATCCACAATGCTTTGATGATCAATTTCTAGCCGCATATCACAAAAACAAAATTTTTTTTAAAAAATTTCATTCTCCACATAAATTACACTGCTCGATTTTTATTAAATAATCGTTTCCTCTTGTGTCATCTGTCGATTCTGGACAAACAATTCATTCAACATAGTTGATTCATTCAGCAAATTGACCTTGATTATTTTGATACGATTGTAATTGCGAAATAATAAATTGCTAGTCAAAGAGCTATTGTGTTAACTCGCGAGATTCATTTACAGCAATTGGTGATCTTCCACTAGTGACGTCCAATTTAATAAAGTAGGTGCGCTATAGACCAGAAATTGACAACTTTTCCTAAAAACTAAAAAACTTCAATCAAAGCTATCGACTTGAGCAGTTTTTTGACTATGCTCAGAGTGGTTCAGAGTGAGGACTATCATATAGGATAAAAAATAATTTTTGGAATAGTTGTCGATTTCTGACCCATAGTGGTGTGGGGATAAGAAGGATGATGGTCCGCAACTAGGAGATTGTGATGGTTTGAAAATGGAATTTTAGAGACCAAACTCTCCATTTTCACAAAATCACAAAAAATCCAGACCCCTACAACGGCGTAACCTGTAATATTGGTGGGGGGGGGGGGGAATTAAAATTCCCAATTTTTTTTTTAAAAAGAACCTATTTCTACCTAAACTCCCCTCCCAGCTTGCAGATCCCTTCCTCTTTCAAACTATTGGGATGCACCCTTGGTAGAAATGTTCTAAAAATCCATTTTTCGATTTACGTCATTTCTGTACAACCCCCCTTAGATCAGTTTGTTTTGAATTATTTATAAATTACCTAATTTAAATTGTATCGATTAGCATTGCGAATCACACGATTTTTTAAATTGAAATTTGTCAACATATTCGTATAGTAAAATTACTTAATTCGATTAAATGGAAAACCGAATAAAAAAAATAACAAAAATTCAAAATATTCCTCGTGTATTTTGCGCAATTCAAATGGTTGTCAAGAGAAAGCGTAATTTAGATGTTGTAGCACATAATGTGCGATGTGATGTAATTTTTTTTGATTAGTATTTAACATAATTTTATTATGAATGATTTCTCATTACGCGTTTGATGATGAGAGGTTCTCGCGATTGCTTCAGTTAATAGGCAGTTGGAGAGAAAGTTTCATCAGGAATACTTATTATGATGTGATTAAACTTTGGAATGCTCAGAAAAGGCTGTTAAAATTGCTTTTAATAACTTTCGTTCGATTCTAAATTCATATATTTACCCGAGGATCACATCATACTCACGTTGGCACGAGGTGTTGATTGCAAGACACCAAAAAGGCATAAGGGTGCCCTGACGACACTGTGACGTCTGTTCTCAAGGCAATTTGATGATAGAAAATGAGATTTGCTGCAGTCTATCACTCGAGTTAACGTTACAGTGATTAAACGTTCCATCTTAAGTAGGGTATTAAAGGAATGGATACGTTAATTTGTAGTTTTGCTATTTTTAACTACACGATCTATTTTATAGCAAATTAATTCGATAATCAAAGTTGAAATTCATGTATGGCTTTCATTCACAAATGATATCTAAATAAATAGATGAAAATAAATTCTAATTTATGTCATTAAGCTTCTTGACCCCCCTAAATGTTAGAGAGTAGAGAACATGAACGTCAGTAGCGTAGCCAGAATTTTGTAAGGGGGTGGAAAAAAATTTCAGTTCAAAAATCCTAGTAATTTTAAATAATGAACCAATTTTTTTTTAAAGAAGGATGAGGGTGACTCTTTGGCTACGCCACTGTCGTAAATTAATACTTAGCACAATAATTCACTCGCTATGATGCCTTCAAGTTCTATTGATATCTTATTATTATTGTTTTTATTTTGTTTATATAATTTTAAACACTTTGCACTAATCTTTATGAATATCCTAACGGTATTCGATTATTTTGTGCTGTATTTAGTAATATTTTGTACACACTTCTTTATTCTTCAAGTTTTTAAAACAGAATTAAAATTGGATCCAAAAATTTATTTTCGCATTTTCTTCTTGGGGTCGACCGTAAACTACGTCACTCAGAAGCACGTCTTTTTCGAAACCAACCTTCCCCTCCTTGTAACAAATTTTTCATAAAAAAAATTCATGTGTTTGTCACAAATTCTTCTATCCTCCCTAAAGCACAGCGGCGTAGCCAGAAATTTTGGAAAAAAATTAGGGAGGTTAGGTGTATTTTTGGAATTTTTGCTCAAAAAAGAAATTTTTCTGTAGATACACTCATAAAAATAATTCTAAAAATCTGTTTTCAAAATGTTTTAAAAAACCAATCTAAAAACTATTTTTAAAATCTAAAATTTTGTTTTTAAATTTTAAAAACATATATATTGAAAAATTGCCATATGTTTATACATGCTTCGGTGGCGTAGTTGTTAGAGCACTAGACTACTAACCCTGAGGTCATAGGTTCGATTCTCACTCCGAGCAATTTGTTTTTCAAAATATTTATTTTTTAAAAAACGTTTTTAGAATCTAAAAATTCTTATTAAGAGTAAAATCCAAAAAATGTTTTTAGATTTTCTCATACAAAACAACAAAGCGTTTTTTGATTATTTCTATGAGTGTAGGGGGATTTGTCTCCCAATCCCCATCTCTAGCTAAGCCCCTGCTAAAGCATGACGTAATTTTCGAACGACCCCTTTTCTGTTAAGCCAAAATTAATTATGCACTCATGAAAAAAAATTTAATAATTTGTTATTAAAATCTTGTTTACAAAAATTTTAATGAAAAATATTAAAATTTTAGTAAAAATTATTAAATTTTATTATATTTTTATTAAATTTTAATAATAGTTATCAAACAAGATTTTCTTGCATTTATATACTTCACAAATGCTCCCAGAAATGACTGATACAAGTATGAGCCTTAATTCTCATACAAAGTCATACAAATTAATTGATAATTTATGAAGCACATAAATTGTCAAACATTTGTCAAAGTCATAAACATTGAGAAAGTTTCTCAGTTTTGACTTTAAAAAGCTTTATACTATAAATTAATTATAGTATAAAGGTTATTTTTCAAAGAAATTTTAATAACTTTTTATTAAAATCTTCGAACAATTTTAATAAAAGTTAGTAAATATACATCTTGCTAACTTTTTATTAAATTTTAGTATGAAAATTATTAAAATTTTAACGGTTTTATGAAATTTGAATGAAATTTTACAAAACCAAAAAAATTTAATAACTTTTATTAAATTTTAATAAAAGTTAGCAAGATGTATATTTACTAACTTTTAGTAAAATTCTTCATACATTTTTAATAAAAATTAATAACTTTTTTTCATGAGTGTGCTATTCCATAAATGTTTACACAGTTTTTGATAAAAACAAACTATGGAACTACGTAAACATTTTGATGCCTATAGATTTAAGCAAGTCTATTTATTATGTTCAAACCAGGGATTTTTGGCATAGCAACACATGTAGAAAAATTTATGGCACTCGAAATATCATTCGACACAAAATAAACACTGAAAATTTTCCATTCAACACATTGTATGTAGCATATGGGGTTCGAAACTCGATAATTTTTATCTTCTATCTAAAAATAAACACCGAACAGAAATACACACACACACTTTTTCAACAGAAATCGGAGATTTTTTCAAAAACATTTTCAAATTATTTTTCTTTAGTGCAGGTAGAAACGACATGGGTTCAAAACCAGTTCTATAGTTAGCATTTTTTGAGATGCAACATCGACAATTTTTATTTTTATAGAATGCGTGAGCACATGCCAGCTGCATTATTTAAAATATTACGCTTTGCGATGACTTTGCTCGACATTTTTTTTCTTTGTTTCAAAAAAGATTCAGAAATAAATTAATCTGTAGCTGCATGTAATTTATGGCAGTAAATTTGAATATTTTAAACACAAAGAATTTCAGCAAAATTCTGTGCTAAAAATTTTAATTGTAATTAATCTCATCATTTCAGAATGAACATAGTCATGTTATGCGGTCTTCGGTGTCATCTAACGAGTCAGTTGAGGAGCTCAAAGAAGATGAGAAGCAGAAAGAGACTGTTAATAAGCACACGAGTGAGAAAAAGAAGCAGAATCGCGAGAGCTCACTCCGAAACACATTTGGATGGGCGAGAGTTGATGTGCTTACTATGATCATCGTTTGCGTATTTTTAACATCATTATGCTTCTCTATTGTCGTTGAAGTCATTCAGACATTATTTCATGTCGGTCATCATGACCATATTGATCATAAAGAAGAGTATCACACATATACTTATGAGATTTGTATCATCCTCGGGGCACTTGGATTAGTTTTGAATGGAATTAGTTATTTATTGATTGGCGGCTACACGTTCCATCAAGGCAGCTTTTTACATCTCACAGAAGACGGGACCGTTTATGTTCTCGATCGCAATATCAACGAGAAACGACAACTCTCGACAGAAGAGAAATTAAAAAGGAAATCTCAACGCATTCATGAATTGTCGAGAGATGTTTGCAGTACGTTTACTTTATTTATTGTACCTAATTTAAAATAATGTATTTACATTTACATAAATCATTGTGTTTTCTAGGCTCAGTTATGGTTATCATCTGTTCTATTGTGATTGTACTTTGCAACGATAAGAAATCTGTTGAGACACAATTCATTGATCCCTTTTTTGCGATACTGTCAATTGTGATTTTATTAACATTAAGTTACCCTTACAGTAAGTATTAAACAAGTGAGAATTAAAAGATCTAATAGACACAGCCTGAGTCATATTCTGAATGAAAAATTTGACTCGTCTCATACAAAATTTGCGTCGACTTCAGGCTATGCTAATTGGTTTATGGCAGTGTTTTCCAAACTTTTCATCTCGTGACTAATTAATCGCTATTTTGAAGATTTTGCGGCACACTAAGTTATGGGTTAATCTTACAAAGAGTAAGATCTGTGCTTGATAGCATTTAAATTATAAAGCTCAGATCTAGATCTTTGTAGTAGGATTTAAGTTGGAAAAGTAGCCTAGATATGCTTAGTAGAATTTTGGAAATTTCCAAGGTAACTCTTAGACTAGCAAACTAGAGGAAATTTTGTGAAAGAATCGAGGACAATTCCTAATTCATAATTATGTTGCACCATGTAAACCGGCACATCAGTTTGGAAACTCTGTGAAAGCTTGACAACCACTGCTCTAAGAGGTCGTTCACAAATGATGTCTAAACTAAAGGGGGGAGGGAAGGAGGGGATGTCACTACATCTATTGATACAATTTTATCTTAACAATAATTCCTTAAATCTATATTATGTTATATAAGCTCAGTTATACAGTGACTAATCTCTAAGTCATTGTAGCAGCTAATTAAGAACTCCCAGTTCTTAACAGGGGCGTATCCAGGATTATTTTGTGTTTTTTTCGAATCATGACCTTTTTAGGCCATTATTGGTTTTCACAAAATATGGGGGATAACCCTGGCTACGCCCCTGTATCCTTGTTCTAACTACGTCATCACAACCTGAGTTGCGTGCTATAAGCATGTGCCTTAATAAGTCTAGTGCGCGTGGTATTTTTGCTAGCTTCAATTTTTCATATTTATTTACATCTATCAAGTCACATTAAGTCAGTCGTACTTATACTGATATCCAATAGGTTCAAACTCTCCTTCCCCCTAAAAATCATATCTTTTAGCGATTACTCAAATGAAAATAATTTTTTTGTTTTGATCACGCAAAATTTATCAAAACATGCATGGTATCAATTAATTCGTAGGCGCTAAAAAATCTATTTTTAAATCTGCTCCAAGATTATTTCATCGAAACTATTCACAATTTTCATTACCACGCAGATGAAAATTTTGAATGATGAATAAAATTAATTGCTTGACATGATCTTTCTATAAAATAAACTGTCATTTATTATTGTCAATAAAAGTCCCAAGATTACTAATTGAATTTAATTTTGTTTATTTTTTACAGTGAAAGAAGCTGGAATGATCCTTCTACAGACGATACCGAATTCAATTGACATCAAAGAATTCCAAAATAGAATGCTTCAAAAATTCCCACAAATCAACTCAATTCACGATTTTCATATCTGGAAGTTGTCACATGCGAAATCCGTAGCGACGGCGCACATTATTTTCCACGATCCATCAGTTTTTAACGAGTGCATTAACGACATCATAAATTTCTTTCACGAACAAGACATTAATATTGTCACAATTCAGCCTGAGTTCAAGACACTCGACTGCATTGAGAAAGGCTATAGCGATCCAAAATTAGCCGAAGAAGATGAAGCTGCTTTGTGTTTGGTAGCGTGTCGTCAAATCACGTGCGAGGAAAAGCTTTGTTGCCAAAGACGGTCATCAATCGACTCGTCCGAGTCATTGAATAGTAAGCCAAAAAGAAATTCACAAATTCTTGAGCAGGTCATTTCAGTACGGAATATTAGTGGAGAGGAACTGAATATTGTTAATCAGGAATTTACATCAATTAAGACGCTGAGTGGAATATCTGAGGATTCTACAGACTTTGCTGAGACTTCAAGGCGCTTATCATCATCAGTTTCAATTCCACAGCGTTATAGAAAAATGCAGAAAGCCGTGTCCGTAAGTGACAAAAATAATCATAATCTACCCTCAAATTCTGAGTCTGGTGATATTCATCTTGTGAGTTTTAAGAGAGTAGTGAGCGAGTCGATGATTAAAAATGACGAGCACGACGAGATGGGAAGAAAGCCGAGTGAAATTTTTGTCGAGAATCGACTACAACAGCAAGTAAATACAACAGATAATAACGAAACCGAAGATTTGTACACTAAAACAGAATGTGATTCAAAATAATTTTTGTTTTTCATAACTTTTTTTTATGTTGCCATAAAATTACTAGTTTTAAGGAAATAATGACGATCAAAAATTTATTTTTGATAAAAATTTTTAAGTATGTTAGACTGTAATTTAAAAGATTTTTAAATAAACAACAATTTTAAATATGAATACTTTTTTTTCTATAATTCCGCAAAAAAAATTGTTTGTATTCTCATTTAATCTCAAAAGATATTTTTTTTTTCTTATCAAAATAACAAAAGTTCACGAAAGGTTCAAATAACCAAATTTTTTATAATATTATTTCATTTGTCTTATTGTAAATTAATTCGCGTGTGTAAAGCATCAATTTTATATTTGATTTATGTAATAAGAATTTGACAGTTTTTTGATTTTGGATTGATTTTATGATAAATTAATATTTTTGATCGAATAATGCAAAGCTTAAGAAAATTTAATTCAAGAACCCTATAATTCCTCATATTTAGAACATTTGAAGGGTTTTAGAAAACCGTACAATTCCCATACAAATCCAAACATTTATATGGTTTTAAGAAATTTCAAACATTTGTATGGTTTCACGACACTAAATTCATATCAGAACATTATAAATGTTTTAAAAAATGACTTTTGTACGGTTTTAAAAATTGAACCCAAAAACAAAGAAACTCTTCTAAAATCAATCCGCAATCAATTGTTTTGTAAACGTTTAAATTTATGGTCCTCTCTTACTTATACTTAAGCATCATAGTCCTCATCTAAAGTCGCTGAAGCAGATGCATTCGATGGCTGCTGAATGGTTTGTGTTGTTGTCATTGGTGAACTGAAATTGCTCAAATCTATTTTAATAGACGGGCTAGTTGCGGGCAATGATAACTTGCTATAGTCAATTTTCACAGTCGGCGAATCAGTAGCTGTTGTTTTACCATCAATATTATATGAAATTTGAATTGGAAATTCTAATGGTGCTAGGCTGGATTGCTTAGTTTGTTGTGGTGGTGCTTGATGCTGCTGCTGCTCTGAGGTAATTGTTGAGGAGGGTATTGAATTAAATCGTGAAATTTTTGCTGGCGAGGGACGATATTCGTTAAGCTGAGGAATATTTGGATTTGGTTGTTTGGTATTCTGTTTACTAATAGATGTATAATTATTAAGATAAAATTGTTTCTGTTGTATTGTTGTTGTATTATGATATTGTGGTATCTGATGCTGCTGCTGTTGATGTTGCGTACTCGTCGATGGTTGAAATGACTGACTACGTTGATACATTCTTGGCTGTACTGAACTCGATGATCCATTTGACTCTATACCATTATCTGAATGAAAATCAAAAAGTAAATTAGTTACTGTATTACATGCATGCATTCAGACTGACTGTAAGAACTTACATGCAACTGGCACTGAAATTGTTTGTTCTTGATTATGCTGTGGTTGTTCCTCACTCACTAGTCCACTGCCCTCTTCGTTTGATATATCGGGAACATTTTTGACGAGATCCTTGAGGAAGTCAAAACGTGATTCTGACATTATACACTGTTTCAGATGACTTGGACTAAGCGTTTTGGAATTGCGCGAAAGTGTTATTTGGGAACTTTTTGTCAATAGACTTTCTACAAACAATTCCAGCGTGCGAGAAATAATGACAGGAACTGCATGAGCAATCTTTCCGACCTCTTCATCAGCTTGCATAATTCGCTTTATGCGGCCCTAAAGTAATAAATAGTTAAATTTATTATTCTTTAGTGACAACAAATTTGTTTTGTTTTCACTTTTATTTTTCATCGTTCATCTCATGATTTTGATGATTTCGATGCTTAATTAGATAACTAAACTTACCGCTGGAAATCTGGCGTTGTATTTTCGCTTTTTTGATGGCATTTTATAACTTAGAAATTGAGTAAACTAATTAAACAAATCAATTTTAAGAATTATGGGTATGTTCAAAAATTCTTTTAGCTTAAATTTATTTCGACCGTTAAGTTACTTTACTAATAATAAGCTTAAATCGGCCAGAAACAGTCAGCATCAATGTGAATTCTTATTAAAAGTATGTTTTGCAAATTACAGTTAACTTAGTTAATTATTGGTTGAGAAAAAAGCGCAAAGTATTAATCGTAACGGCTTTTCAAAATTTAAATGGTCTGAATTAATTCAAATTTTTAAAAGCCGTTTTGATTAATACTTATGCGCTTTTTCTCGTTCAGTATTGAACTAATTAAACTATAATTCAGACAACATGCTTAAAATAAGAATTCACATTGATACTAGTTGTTTACTTCCGATTTGGTGTTACTGTTGTCAAGATAGCATAACGGTCAAAATAAATTTAAAATTTTCCTACTTAGTTGGTGTTCTGAAATTCAAATTTTCTTAGACCGTTAAATTAAAAAAGACGCAGAAGTCCATCAAAAAGTTTGCATCATTTATTAAAATAACTTCGGATTGTTCGCGTCTCTTTTGAATTTTCAAATTTTAAATAATTTTCCGGAAAATCTCGAGAAAAACCAAGCAAGGTATAGTTTATGTTTCATTGATATGCAGTTAGGTAAACTTGGAAAGATTGGAGTTGGTTGGTACGTTAAATTAATTCCAAGAAATCAATAAATTGCACAAAATTCACATTAACCTCTCAAAACTTTTATTCTACTTTAATTAATCGTACTATTTTCATTATAGGGTCGTTTTAGTCGTTGTTGGCGTGTCAGGATTCACCTACTCCAAAACTTCAGTTGATAAGAAGCGTTATGATAATATGAAAGTACGTGAACGCATGAAGAAATCAAACGAAGGATTATATGTAAGTATTTAAATGTGGATAATCCAGTGCTGTAACTCCTAACATCCAATTGTCAACTTTTAGGAAGCAACAGAACGATTCGTAGGAGGAGAAGTTAAGAAAAGTCAATAATTAATTGCCTAAAAACACTGAAAATAAGAAATTCAATCCAATAATAATTAATTAAAGTATATAAAAAGAAGAAAATATAAAGATGGAGCAACAATTAAGTCCAGGCGAACAAGTAAAGCTGCAGATGATGCAAGACCTCGAAATTGAGATGATGAGTGATCTATATAATCGTATGACAAATGCCTGTCACAAAAAATGTATTCCACCAAAATATTCCGATTCAGAACTGGGAAAAGGCGAGATGGTGTGCATTGATCGCTGTGTAGCTAAATATCTTGATGTGCATGAGAGAATCGGAAAGAAATTGACGGCAATGTCAGCAGCTGATGAGGAGATGAAGAGGAAAATGTCTGGTGGTTAATAAGCTGTAATTTTTATTTAGCATTTAGTTTATTAAAGTACTGTAGAACGGAAAATTAACAAGTTTCAAAAGAATTAAATAATAAATTTAAATGGGCTGACAAGAGCTTGAAGTTAAAGATCCGACGGCGTTGTTAAGACTGACTTCCTTACAGAAATAAACTTCCAAGAGCATCAAGCTAGTCCAGAAATCAAACTATATCCACAAAAACAGGTATTTATTTCTTCTAAATTTTTATTACTTCAATTTTATTATTTTTCATCATCTAATTTTTAAATTACCTCGATTGTTTGTGATCGTTTCTCATAAATTATTAATTAATATTACTACATTCTTCAGTTTTTTTTTTCATCATTCATTTTTTTCTGTTTTGATTAAACTCTTATATAATCTATTGTTACAATCTTTAATTTCTTGCTTCGCAAAAGATTTCTTTTAATTTAAAATAACATTTTTCTTGTGCTCATTTCCCTTCTGCAGCTATTGAACAGATCAATAAATTTTCATGCCTTTTTTTAGAGGAAATTTCCATGAAGGACAGAGTTAAATGATTCGATAGAAATAGAGATAGGGAAAGATAGAAGGAAAATAATTAAATTAATATAATTGAGCCGATACCAAATAGAATTAGCACAATTTATTTTTTTTATATCATCCTTATCACTACAATAGTAAATGCTCAATGATTGAAAGATTCTTTCAAGAGATGTGAAAAATTTTTCGTGTCATTTTATTAAGTAGACAGAATTATTATCATTTTTATTAGTAATTATAATAGTAAATTTCGCTTAGTTCTTTTTTTTTCTTTTAAATATCTTGGAGAAGGCACAGTTTTTTTTAAATATTTGAAAAAGTTCAAAATCAAAAGATGTGTGAATGAAAATGAAAGGGAAAAGTTTTTTTGTAGTTCCTTGAGCATTTTATGAAAATACTGAAAGTTTATTTTATAGTTTTTTTTGGCAGAAATTTCTGAGTAAGAAATGTTGTTTGGCAATTAAAAATTGACTATTTCATTCTGCAAAAGAATTCTCTTCATGTCTGATATACTATTCTCTCTTTTATTCCTCTGTAAACTTCTTAACATCAACTTTATTCGATGAATTTTTCTAGCTATATTCTTATAACGATCTTAGAATTAAATCTAAGATAAGGAGCAATGTATTGTTTTACACATCAACTACCGAATTAATCTCTAAGATTATTACATACTTAATCTTTACAAACTAGAAGCATTCGTACGAGTAAAGTCGATCTTAAGTACTGGGGTTATTATCTATAATTATCAATCGATATTTATTATTATTTTTCTTAGATAACAATCTTTTCTTCTAATAAAAAAATTATCTCTAAATCCTGCTACACAAGGAAAAAATCTGTCTAATAACTATTGTTAATTCTTCACTGAGGATCACGTGATGCACTTTTGTGGATCAGACAACCTCGATATATATTAAATTCAATCTCTTCTACACTTAACAACAAACAATTAAATCGCGATATAATTTGAATTTAAAAAAATGTTTAAATTAATAGGAAATAATTTTGAGCATTTCATTTTCACAATCGTAGGGATTTGCTTGGGTATTTTCTTTTTACTTGCTTAACTCTTTTATCAATGGAAAATAAATAAAGTGAAATTAGCGAAAAATATCACAGATTAAAGTTCGACATTTATACTTTCATCGTTTTTTAAAAATATTTTCCTCTTTTTTTCTGTGTAATATAATTAATAGAGAACTCATTTCTTGTGCAATATTTCAAAAATTTATATTAATTGATTTAAATATTTCAAAATAATGAACTTACAACATATGCATAGAATTATAACTATAAAAACTTAACGATAGATTAAATATTATTCCTTCTTCCCATTTGCTTAATGTGTATAAATGCTAGTGGTTCAACGGTTTTGTGGTTAGAAAATCTGATATAGTTTTACTAGAAATTGATATAGAATTTTCCAAACCTTTTAAATAATTGATTTGTTTCATTTTGTTGAATCAACAAATCAAATTAAGATCACGCTAAAGGAACCACTAGTAAATACTCAAGAATTGCAATAAAAATTAACTAATTAGCTAGCACAGTAGTAATCTATTAAAAGATTAGAAGCCACACTGAATAATCTCTTTTCGTAAGGACGCCATCATTTTTAGAAGAATGCCTAATTAATACTAATTAATGAAGATATCATTCGAATTGACATAAATGCTTTTTATTCTCACTTTTTTATTTTTTGGGCAAATAAATCTCGATTTATTGTTAACTTTATTGTTTCACCATCATGCTAATTTAGTCACATTGTCGATGGCGTCCATGTCAATAATAATTTTCTTTTGTCTCTTATATAAATTTATTCAAATAACTAATTAATTTTAATAAGTAGCTTTATGAATTATTTCCTAACTTTTCTTATATTTTGTATTTATGTTCATCAGTTTGCTATCTTGATCGCCTAAACTTTGATTATACATTTAACATTAATTTGATTTCCATAATCATTCACTTTTTTGTCCCTCATTCTTGAATTCCCACATAATTATTTTTAATTGAAAGGTTTTCATTAGATTTTTTAAATAAATTTAAAATTTGAATATATTGCAATATACTAATTATGATTTATAATTTGGATGCGCTTCTGTTTACCTTTTTATGTGAAGATCCGATTTTTTAACCAAAATTTAGCTTTTTTGCTTGTAAAATTTGTAAATCTCAGCTTGTTGTGCATTGTCTTTGACAAATTGATTGAAAATCTGATGAAAACCTCCAATCAAAAGTTTCTTAACAAATTTTCTTCCCTTCATTAGATTTTTTTATATATTTTTTTAGAATTTAAAACAGATCTTTTGTCATTAAAAAATAATTATAGTGAAATAATAATCATGAAGGAAGAAAGAAAAGAAGACAGAGAAGGCGCATCTATAAGATTGTCGTACAAATATTTTCTTTCATCTCAAATAGTTTTTTTTCTTGAATTTCTCCTAAAATGGTACAATTAAATATTCATTTGATCCACTAGATTAAGGTTCACTAAGGTTTCATTTCCGATTACATTTTTTTACTATCTTAATTCGATATTTTTTCCCTTAAATTTCATTTATTGCTTCATCAGAAATTCATAAAATTTTATTAGTTTTCATTGAAAAGTTTTCATCATTCTTAAATAAAAAAATCTTTTTCGGTCCATTGATTTTTTTAAAAATTGGCTGCTACAAGATTTACAGTTTCATTATTTAGAAGGGGGTTCATAGGGGGATAAAGACAGGACGATTCATAAATTCCATACTTTTTTTTCGTTACATTTTTATATGCACGAAGATAAATGTAAAATACTATAAATTTCATGAGATACAGTAGTAAGGAGATTCTTCTGAAAGTAGAAAATTTTATGCAATTATTTAATAATTTTTTTTATATATATTTGAATATAATTTTTAAGCATTCTGCATAAAGCGTATCTAAATCCATTGAAATGTTCCATATATAATATATCTTCATGTATGAAAAGCTCGATAAATCTTTTGAATAAATTCAATACTTGAGAAAGAAAAGATGTTGAGTAAAATGTTGATGATATTGATATTGAAAGATATTTTCTAAGGACATCAATAATTAATTTACAAAATCTTCAAAGCAATCTTGTAGTGCTTCTCTATTCAAACTGACAAAGCAGCTCTTTCCGAGCGTTGCACTTGTAAATCTATTATTTTTTCCTGTCATACATGTATCAAGATGTCGTCCAGACGTATCCATGACATTTTGAGGAGACTTTGATGACTACGTTGTGTCGCTCGGTCTTATTTGTAAATATATCATATGCTTTGATATCTAATGTGGCTTCATTAAAGCCTTTTTCGAAGCTCATTACCATTTTAATGCGAATGAAGATTTTTTGAGATTATGCTGAAAATGTGACTTTATATTCTTAGCAAAATGACCATAAATTTGAGGAAAAATAGAATAAAATAGCACCAATTAAGATAGACCATTAGATAAATAAGATATTCCAATTTCTACAGTTCAATACAACATATCACTGACTACAGAAGTAAGCATAATAGAAGACTGGTCATTTACTAAGAAAAGAATCTAACAAAGGATATCATGTAAGGAAACCCCTATTTTGTCAATTTTGCAGTTAGGTCCGTAACATCTAACCTGTGACCTCTATGCTGAATCTTTCCAGATTCTCTCAGAACTTTCGGCTTAAAATTAGTTGTCATAGTCAGCAGTCTGTTGAGAATTTTGATCTTCTCGTTCGTAACAGTACAATAGGACTTCGTCATCATAAAACTTCACCGCCAAAGCTTTTTTTACAATCTATTAGACAGCTTCATGAAATAAATGCTTACACAGAATATCACTCAAAAATGCGATCTATTATCTGATAAATTGAAATTTAGCGAGAATCTCATTTGCTGACTATTGCTAAATTTATTATGCAGCACATGTTTAAAATTGAATTTTCCGCTGGTGCTTTCAAGGACATTAAAGTCATTATTTACTGGAAAAAATATATCTTTCACGATCAACATCACCACCATTAAATATAATTTAATATCACAATTAACATGAAAAGTACTAAATTTTGTATACATTAAGTGAAACAAAATATACATATCATTTATAATTGAATCATATAAGCAGCATAACAAAAGAAATTTATGAAAAAAAAAATTTACCAAAAAAAATTTTTATGAAGCTTAATTGACAAAATTATTCAACAATAAACATAATAATCTCTTCTTTCTATATGACAAAGAAAAAAAATATTGGCACGAAAAATACAATAAAAAAAGATTTTTAAATCTGCTGAACATTAAATTAAAGCGAGTTTGTATGCTGAAAATGTATGCAACATAAGAGTGATGAAAAAGAAATAAGATTCTTTGAACTTTTTTTTTGGAGAGCTTTTGAAGCAGAAAAAAAAATTCCATCTGGTTTCCCTCGTTTGAACTTCTAAAGCTGCTTTAATTATAATTATTTTTTATTATTTATATATGTTTTTTTTCTCTCTTTTCTTTATCATAACATTCAAGCCGATAAATGTAAATAAATTTGATAATTAACTATAACTATTGACGCTTTATAAAAGCTCTCGCTCTATTGTTTCTCTTTTATATTATTTTTTTCTTTTTTTTCTTCTCCTTTTGTTAATCTAATTGCTTTAAAAATATTTAATTTCTCTTTTTTTCATTATTTAATTAATTTTATTTTTCTTTATTTATCCTGAATTAACAATGACCTTTTGTATTTGAGTAATAGATTATTATATACTTTTCAATGAGAAGTGTATGACTGTGTATTTTTTTTCTAGAGTAATTGACAATAATTCTTTCAATCTATACGATCAAGGGATTTCTTTAAAAAGAGAAGAGAGGAGAGAATTAGAGGAGCTGGGTTGTTATCTGGTTTTTAAAGCTCACAAAATGTAGATCTTTTACTTAGGCCCCACTTATTACGTACTGTTTTGACGGGGATGGGGTCTGAGATTATGTAATAGCTCACAGAATTTATGATGTTGATTTATATTTGCTAATTAAAAATTTACAAGAAACATGTATTAGCTCTTAAAAAATTTTTATGGAAAATTTGTGGAGGATCTAAAAACTCATTTTTTGCGTTCAGTAATAAGGGGTCGTTCACTTTTTGATTGATGAATTTTGTAACAGGGGCTGGTTGCTCGGTAAATCTAAGGCTAGGGTATACATTACCTCTAGGGTTACCCTAGGGGTATGGTCTAGGGTAATCCTAGGGGTACGTATACCTTAGGGTATACCGAGCAACCGGCCCCAGGTTGAACTAAATTTTTTTTCATTGGAAAATTGTAATGAGGAGGGATGGGGGCTAAAAAGTCGCTGTTCTGCGTAACGTAATAATTAGATCGAAATTGCACCCATGCCCAAAAAAGGGGTGGTCGGAGGTACATAATACTTTAACTCCGTAAAATCCGTTGATCATTTTTTGTATGTTAAGATATACAAAATTGATTTTTAGATCGATTTTAACATTTTAGAAAATTTTTGTTTTATTTTAAGAATTTTTTAGCAGAAATAATGTGTATCCATGTGTTTCATATTTATTTCAAATTAAATTAATTTAAATTTTCATGAAAAAAGTGCATCAAAAAGTGCTTAATTTGTAAAAAAAGTGAAATTTAGAGTAAAAATTCGTCAAATTTGAGAACCTTTAATTATGAAGAAGAAAAATTCATAAGCTTCATTTAAAACCCAGATAACAACTCATGTAATAGAAGAAAATAGAGAGTTTGAAGGTAGGAGATAGAAAAGAGAGAAAAGTTAAAGAATAAAGTTAAATAAAAATAAAAAGTTATAAAGAAGAAATGGTCAAGAAACGCCATGAATATTGCAAGCAACAACTAATCATTTCAAGTTACGCGTAGGTGATTCTCACAGTTTCCGTCGTTCGGAAATAACTCGAAGCAATTCACAAGACTCAGACTTTTTAACATTTCCATCAACTCCATCGTCAACAGTCAAAGTATGCATCGTTATTGTAGGCTCACTCATTTTAAATTGCTGTTGCTGTTGACCTATCGATGAGCTTGATGACGATGACGATGAAATGACAGATATGGGAGGTTGAATTGTCGTTTCAATAATATTCTTTAAACTACCCGAATTAGACGATGGAAGTTGAATTTGGGGAATGGAATTAGATGATGGAACATTGGATTGCGGTGAGGGTGGCGTATTGCCTTCCGGCAACAATAAACTATTTTCATTTATTTGCTCATCTTCGTCAACAATTGCAGCTTGCTTAAATAATTGCCTTGCACTACCCGAACGACTACGAGTTGTTGCTTGCAATTTTGGCACGGCTAAAAATGATTTATTACCTATAAAACTACTCGCATTATTATTACTATGATCTAAAAATTTACATGCACTTGAACGATTATCAAAATCCAAGCTAGATTGGCGATAATTAAGTTTTTTGGCTGCTATGCCTGTTGGCTTCTTACTTATCATTAAATTATTGTTAATGGCGCTGCTAGAAGTCTCACCACCGCCATTTGATTGTCCAAATTTGATATTTTGACTATCCATTTCAACTGCATCTCCCGTATCCGATAAAAGCTTAACGTCAAAGCTTTGTGTACGAAATTTCTGTAAAAGATTTCTACGATTTATAGGTGCTTTTGATGATCGACGTGCACCCGATGGCACCGGCTCATTCAAATCATTTTCGTTTGATTCACATGTGGTGCTGATTGGCGTTTGATTCCATTCACGTAATGATAAAGGACAACCCATATTAGGACCGAGTAGGGGATTAAAGTATTGTACTGTTTGCCTTCGGCTCGTATTAAATTTCTTTTCAATAATTGGTGTGCTATATGTGAAGTTTGATGGAAGTGATGCTACCTTTGTTAGTGGACGTTTTTGTGCAATTGATTTTTGTTTCTCTAATTCTTTACATAGTGCTTGCTCCTCTTCAAACAACTGTTCACGTTCTATCTCTCGCTCAAGCTCCGTCTCAATATCCATGTCATCCTCCATTTGTTTGTGACTCTCTTCTAGGTGTTTCATAAGAACAGCAACAACGACATTAACAAGTACAAATTGTGCCATTAATACGAATATAACGAAGAAAATTGGTGCAATTATCGGACTGACACAGCAATTTTTTACACAATCTGCTGCATCATCACATTCATCACGAAGTGTATCCTTCATAATACCATTCCAATTGTCTCCGGTTGCAACACGGAAGAGTGTCAAGAATGCCATACCAAAATTTGCAAAATGTGCATGCTCACCCAAACCTTGACATGGGATTTCATCCGAACATTCCAATCGACCGAAGAGTTCAACACCGAGTGCCGCAAAAATGAAGAATAGCAAGAAGAATAAAAGCCCGAGGTTGCCGACCTAATTTCAGTTTTTTTTTTTTTGAAAAATAAGAAACAGTAAGGATGTTGAAACTTTAATTAAAGTTTATTCAAGTTGAGTTAGTGAAAGAGTGAATGAGTGGGAGATAACATAAAGAAAAAAGGAAATGAAAATCATCATATTCATTCATTGTCCTTTCCTTCGTCTTTATCATCCAACCTCACTCTAGTTCTGTATATATGTGCATGTATAATAATGAAAACTTTTCATTTTCTCTTCAACAATTCATAATCTTACCTGCGGCAATGCTTGCATAACTGTATCCAGTAAGGCTCTAATTCCCTTTGCCATTTTCAAAAGTTTCAGCACTCGTGCTATCCTCAATACTCTCATAACACGAATAATCGTTGGATTTATCGGTATAATTTTTGATTCCATCTCTTCTAGTACAATTCCGACAATTGATAGGATAACAATGAACACATCTAACTGATTCCATTTATCTTTTAAATATAGTTTGAAGCCAAGAGCGACGAGTTTCATTAGTGCTTCCAATATGAACACAGCCGTGAAGAAATAATTGAAGATTTTTAATGCATACTCAAGTGCAATAGGCATCATATAATATTCCATTGCCATTGTCACAACATTCAGTCCAATAACGGCTGCAATGGCCAGATCAAAGTACTTTGATGTAACAACATTGTGAACAAACATTCTAAGTGGTGAATAATTTGTATAATACGGTGGCATGTGCATTCGACGTCGCTTTTTCTCTAATTGAATTGCACGCTTCGCGGCTCTTCGAATTTTCTCCTCCTTCTCTTGCTCCTCACGACAGCGATGAAAATTCTCGACTACGACACCGACAAACATGTTAAGCACAAAGAATCCAACAAGTAGAATGAATGCAATAAAGTAAAGAAGACGCCATTCGTTATAATTGACTATAGGCTGTGTATAAAAGCGTATGTAAGGGATTTTTATTATTTTTTCCATTGAATAACACGCCAACGACGATGACGAAGACGACGATGTTGAAATAAAAGTAAAAGGAAAGAGAAAATAAGAACAAAAAATAGCATTGAATACATGAATAATGTAGACAGATGTGTGTATATAAATGGAAGAATTAGGCAAGTATATACATAAACACACCGAAATATTGAACTTACTTGTTGATCAACACCGACAGCATCTAAACCTGTATACATAATATTCACCCATCCGTCACGCGATGAAAGCACAAAGAGTGACATTAAAGCTTTTCCTAAGTCATCGAAATTGTATTTACGATTTATCCATGCATTCCCCGTACGCTGGAGGCACTCTGTCTTATTTCGTACACCTTTAATGTTCTCACCCTCGCAATAAAAGAATGTTCCTTTAAACAGCTGCACACCCAATATACCGAATATAATGAAAAATGTACAACAAATCAATACAATGTTACCGATGGGTCGTAGTGACGATAAGAGCGTTTGAACGACAAGCTTCAAACCGGGTGCACGATTGATTACTCTCAATGGTCTCAATGACCTCAAGAGACGAAATACTCTAAGTATACCGAATATACGTGGACTTGATTCGCTCAATAATCCCATCAGGAGATCAATGATGGATATCATGACCAATGAACCGTCCATTATATTCCATCCAGATGTAAAGTATGCATCACGTCCATAAAACATTCCCGCTGCAACGACTTTAATAAGCATCTCAATGGCAAAAACAACTGTGAAAACGTAATTTGCAGTTGCTAGAAATACTCTCTCCTTACTCCATGGTGGTATATTTGGTCGTTCCATTGCTAGTGTGATACAATTGAGTGCAATAAAAAAGAGAATGACATTATCGAACCACTTTTGATTGACGAACCAGTTACAAAGTCGACGGAAACTGTTCTCGTCACTAAACAGGTAGAGTGAGTAAGGATCTCGTTCTTCTGTCAACTTATCAAAATTGGATATTTCCTTAAACCATTGTGTTATCTTTGAGCCCTTTTCGAGAGGTGTTTGAGGTTGTGATGGCTCCTGAATCATTGATGTGGAATTGTTAAGGGATGATATTGATTTTTCAAGATCCACCTTCATGCTACGTTGTAGAAAGTCTTCAAAATTATGTAAATTGATGTTTGAATGCTTCTCATATGGATGCTCAAATGACGACATACGACGTTGATAGTATTGTTGATGAAAGAAGTGTGGATGTTGAATTGATGCAACATTTATTGAGTTTTTCCTATTAAAATTGTAATACTGATGATTGTTGATGTATTTGTTCGATAAGAATTGTTGATTTCGTTGTAATGGTAATTGATGACTGTCACTTTTGATTGACGACGATCGTCTCACATTCATTCGTGAATATTGTCCGCCTGGATGTGTATCATTTTTTATGCAGTTTACTCTTGCTAGTAATACATCTTTATCAGACTGAATTGAACCTTTTCTTATGTCACACATTTCATTCGTTCCGCTACCATTGACCATACTGCTATTGCTTTTTGATAGATTCTCGTCCCTTTCGTTTTGCTGCTGCTGTAGTGGCTGTGATTGCGGAAGTGGTTTACAATTATTCAATATTTCTGTGCCTTGCAATGTTTCGGTCTTTTGAGCAACAGCAACCTTTTTCCGTTTGGAACTTCCTCGACGAACCTTCAAGCTCGATTTCCTCGATGGGGCTGGCGAGGCAGCAGTTATTGTTATGTCTATTTTTAAATGTGAATCTTGTTGCTCTTCATCGCCCGACTGTTCGACACATGTTGGAAGGACGGCAGATCCTGTTGGTGAATGTTTCTCGCTGTGAGATGTTAACGATGATGGACTATTGCGTTCACTTTTCGTAATGTATGTTGGACGTTCAAGAAATATTCTCTCGTCGAGTGCTTTTAATGAGCCAAATACTGATGGTGGTGTTAAGTGAATTCTTGGTGGCTCCTGTTGGACACATAAAAATTTTAGTACAATATTTTGACAAGTTTTTATACTTAAGCGTATTTTTCCTACAGAAATGACCAACTAACAAATAGAACTACAGACTACTTCACACATGAACAGAATTATAAGACAATAAACATGCTCCTTACATTTCTCTCTACTGAGTCCAAATCCATTTGATCCCAATCTTTCATTGTCGTTCCCATTTCCATCGTATTGCTTGGCGAGTCTTGTGGTGTGGCGGCAGTTGTGGTTATTATGGGAGGATCTACTTTTCGACCGTCACTCAACCGATTCTTATCACGTATACTTTGATGTTTACGTTTATAACTGCCCGGACGTTGATTCGTTTCCTTTTCCTGATTCGATTTTGTTAAATAATTTGGCAACTGTCCTTCAACTGTTTCTGCAGCAGCTGCTTCACCTTGCAGTAATTTTTGTTTTTGAATATTGCATTTAATGTTCTCAATATTATTCAATTTACGTAATTCCTCAGCACTAAACCATTTATTTTTAGAATCGTTATAGCTATCAGATGTTGTCGATTCGGAAAAGCTTTTAAGATCATCGGGCGGAAACATTTCATTAAACTGTTCCTGCGCTTGTAATTGCATTTGCAATTGTTGCTGTTCCGCATTAAGTTTTGCTTTAATAAATTCACGTTGTTCACGCTCACGTCTTTCATGACGTTCGGAGCTGAAACCCTCAACGAGAATGGCAACGAGTAAATTGAACAAGACATAGTTACCAAATGTCATTAGTGTTACAAAATAAAGCGCCGCCCAATGACTTGTCTTCTCCATTCCATTAAATAATACGACATTCCAGTCCTCTTGCGTTAAAATCTGTTCATTTGTTGATTATGATGATGATGAAGAACATCGCGACACATTTATTACAATTCAAATTTTTTATTTTTTATTACATTTTATTGTTGTATGTGTTCAGGATGATGATGATGATGAAGATGTTAAGGAATATAATAAAAAGAAAAGAAAAACTTATTATGAAAAAAATTCCTCTTCATCGTGTTGATGAAAAAAAAATCTTTCATTTTTCTGCTCCTTTTACAATTCTTGTAGAGAGGAGGAAAAATTATGATGGAAAAAAATTTTCTTTATGCCATTAGAATAAAAAAAAAACTTTCTCATTCACTCAGGCAGAAAAATTTTCCATTTGGACTCTAATATAGACTATAGAATACAAAATATAATGTTATAAAAAAAGTTGTTAGTCATTTGAAACAAAAGTAAAATTGTTTCCATCCATGAGATGAGTTTTGGCAGATTTTTTTGCGGTGGCTGAGATTTGACAGGATTTTGAGAATATTTTCGAAGGTCAAAAGCAAAAAAATTTGGAATTGAAATTTTAAAAAAACTAAAAATATTCAAATTTGATATTTTTTCTTACAAATTTTATTAAAGTTTGCGTCATTTCATGCAGATTATAATCAAAATTCTGACAATTTCACTCAGTTTTAATTTAATCCCGCATTACAGATGCATTAGGTTATGTCTAAGTTGTCACATGACTTTTATTATAATCAAGTTACAAACTATTTACTTCGATATTATTAAAATCTGACAAAACTTTCGTCTCAGGTTATTAAAATAGTTATAACTAAGAGAGACAAGAAACAAGAAAACTCAAACTAAAAGCTCATCATGTGGTGCGACTTTCATAATTAAAATTATTATTTTTTTTATCATCATTCTCGCATTAGGAATAAAAAGAATTATTTTCTCATTCAAACAAAATTAAAAAAGCATTTTTAACAGCATGGAAAAAAGTTTATTATTATTTTTTTTGAATGAAAATTTAATTATCATCGAGTGCAATTAGAATTGAGGAGCAAAAATGTTTGAATTTAATTTAATTAATTTTTAAAATGGGACAACACAATAGTAACTGTAACGTAAAAAATTTGAGAACTTCACACTTAAAACAAAACTAAAAAGTAAATTTCATAGGAAATGGAAATAAATATTAAAAGTTTATCTTCTATTGGTTCCCTAAAATAATGGAAACAGATTTTCTTCTCTGTGTTAGCTTTGGATCTTCCTACTAATTTATAATCAAGTCAGTACTGTGTAATGAAAAAGCTATGGTTAATTAATTTTCAATTTTCTAAAGAAAAATTAATTTTGTTTTTTGGTCGCATAGATCTTTAATGGCATTAGAGTCTTAATTATTATCCTGATTTACTGTGAATTGATGGGCATTGAGGGGTTGTTCGTGAAAATTTAATGAAGATATTTTATCTATCCCAAAATAACCTCACTTTTATGAAATAATTAAAATTAGTCACTAATTAGGATTTTTAAAAATTCCCATCTTAATTCAATTTGGCAGCTCTTTATTATCCTTTTCATCTAACTTCATTTCTTCATTAATTAGTTCATCGGTTGAATGAGTTGATTGAGATGACTTGCTAATTAATTTTCCTCAACTCAGCATTTTCGACGAATCAATGTAATTTGCTGAATTTCAGCTAACTCAATCAACTCATTTTTCAATCATTGAGATTTACATCAATAAATTTTTTTTATGCAAGTAAGCTATTTAAAATTAAAGCTTAATGGAGCTTCAAAAGATTGCTTTAATTCCAAATAAATGAAATAAATTTATTTTGATGTAGTTCTCTACAGAATGAGCATTAAATCCTTTTCAATTGAGGATTACAAAAAATATCCATGTAATTTTGAATATCTAGTAAAGTAGATTTTATGCTACGATGGCATTTCGTATTCATTCTGCTTGCTCAATTATACTAAAAATAGTGAATATTATTAAATGAGCTTAAGGAAGATGCAGAGCACTTTTAGTGTAATTAAAAAATATTCATTATGATTTAGGGGGAAAATTATTTTGGGGAAAAACTTGAATTTTGATGAATTAGTTATTTTCGATCTGAAATTCTTGAATTCTTAAGCTATGACTGAAAATCCACAATTTTGTGGATGTCTGAGAGCTTGTGAGCTTTATTCATGCACCAATCCAAAGGAATGGTTCAGTTTTCAGATACTTTAGTACAAGATCTCTGTGCTATCGAGTCACTTAAGCTCGAATTCAATTCTACTGCTTATAATTATTCTTTTTTAAAATTCCCAAACATAATTTCCCCCTTAAAATTTCTTATTTTCACAAAAAAAATCCCGAACAGCACAGCGTCGTTGCCAAAGCATTGTCTTGTCACCGTGGATCATTATTATTTTTTCAACTTAACAGGGACATAAAGATGTCCGTGACTTTTGTCTGGCGTCATAAAATGAGACTTTCCGTGATGCGTCGCTAGGAAAAGCTGCTCACTCAACCACCAGCAATAAGCAAATTCCCATTAATAATTAAAATTCTAATGCATTAAAATCTTCGGTTATGAGGAAACAAAAAAAATTATTTTGCTTTCACTTAAACTGATGAGTCTCATACTGAAAACATAAAAAATTATAAATGGAATACAAACATAAATGCATTAAATCTTCTGAATTCAAACAAGGAAATGAAGCTTTTTTATCTCTCACAAAGCTAAAAGCATAAATTTTATTCATAGGAACGCAAAATTTTAGTGCTTTTCATTTTTAAAAAGAAGATTTTTTATGAATGTTTTACAATTTATTTTGGTTTTTTAGTAAGTTTTGGAATGTTTAGCGCAATATTTTTAACAGAAAATTAAATTTTCTTTTTGTTGTTTTAAAGCCATGCAACTTTTTCTGTATATTTATAATGTTTAATTTTAAAATATTTATTAAAGTATTTTATTTGTTAGTGTCTTTAAAGTTTTAATTTTATATTTTTTATATTTTATCATTCGGGGCAGTTTAAGATACAAAAAAAACATAAGTTGAAGAGAGAAAATAAATGAAAATAATATAAAAGCTGTTTTATATAATTTCCTTTAGGAAAATTTAAAATTTTCCTCGTGGTTGAATATAAATTAAAGGACTGAGAAGATAACAGATAGGAATACAATGCAACTGCAATATGGTCAAAAATAACAACAGAAACTAAAGGAAATATTCAGACAGAGAAAAGAGAGAATAAAAGATGAGATTAAGCTTTGTAATGATGTAAATTGAAAATGATAAATTAGGCGAGGTTTTTTGAGTTTGAATGCTTTTTTGAATGGAATTTAAAGGGGAGATTTTAAAGTCTGGAGATTTTTTCAATGAAAAAATTCTTTATTTTAAATAATTGAATTAAATTTAAACTATCTGATTTTAGGATTAAAAATGCTGAATTTATGGCCTCTAAAAACGAATTTTTTAAAGAAACGCAATTTTTCTGAAAAAGTTTTTTCCGGGTATCGGACCCTATCGGACCATCTTGGGTACGCGTATGTTTTTAGCTCCAGATATTTTTTAGGAGGTCCAAATCAGATCTTTTAAAAATGCTTTAACTTTTCTTAATTAAAAAATATATTTTAGATTTTTTAATGTCAAATTGTTTATTCAAGTATGGGGTGGTGTCTAGACACCCTTTGGCTACGTCCATGACTCCTATTAAAATTTCCTAAAATTCCATTCAAAAATTTTCAAATCCATTTTTAATTATTTAAAAATCTTTAATTAAAATCTTCAACAAAAAAGTAAACAATTCAGCTTTAAGAACCATTGAAAGGTGGTAGCATAATTACCGAATGTGTTGGAAAAGAATGCTCAATTATACTCTCAAATTGAAGCACCAATTATCTCACACCATTCAAATGTTCTCACCTTTCAACAATTTAATAGCAAAAAATATTAACAAGGGAATCATAATCAAGGAAAGCGAATAGCTGGGAAAATAAGGGAAAATATTGAGAAAATTTCAATTAAAGCAACGCATAAATAAAAGATCTAAGGGATAATTTGTCTTAAAGCTGCCCTTTTCAAAATAAAAATGTATTAAAATTTTCAGCACTAAGCAAATCTGGATTTTCACCGTAATTTTCTTGTTTTATTCAATAACACATCAAAAGGGGGAATTTTTTGTATGTTTTGCTGACGTCGCTACTCCTTTTTATGCCTTTTTTCTGCCTAATAATCTTCCGTTGAGCGTTAATGGCTTTTGGTGAATTTTAAAAAAATTAGCTTTAAGATCTTCCTCATCTTATCCTAAATTCCATACTTTTGGGAAAGATTCTGCTTAATAAAATAATTTATCATGTAAAATGGAGGATCTTATGATAGGTCATGTATATTATTCAAAGGAGATTCTTCGTCAGTCCCTCTTTCTTCGTACATAATGAAATCTCCCCCCACCTTCATAATTCATGTAAAAAGTTGGATATTTCATTTATTTTCCTTTTTGTTAAAAAAAATATTGGAATGAACTGAAAGTATAAACCGTAAACATGAGGCCTTTCACATTTACATAAGCTCTTTGACATACACATGACCTTAGATGAACTTGAATGTAACATAACACCGAAGTTATATGAGATATGCCCATGGAAAAGTTTTTTGAGGACTTTTATGGGGGATGGATATTGAATTGCGAAGATTTTGTTACTTGAACTTCTATGCATGTACCAGTAGGTCAGTATACACTAGGGTATGGGTAGGGTTACCCCAGAGATGGTGTATTCCCTAGAGAATGCTGAAAAACTTGTCGACACCTGAAAAATCTGGATTATATTTCGCTTTTATATTAAATTAATAATCCTAACCTAGCTTTAAGCAATAAAACAATATAAACCTCTCAAACCAACTCAAAAGCCATCAAAAATTCACCCAAAATTCATTCTAAGGATAGCATCTTTCTTCCTCACCACAAAAATCGGATTCTTTGTAGCCTCAATTGCGTTCATTCTACCCCTCAACTCATGAGCCCTCTTTTATTCAAAACAACCATCTCAATCGTTTCAACAGAAGACTATTTGGCGTCGAGCACGAAAAAAAAGGTTTCAAAAGGATGCAAATTTTAACCAATGTGTATGAGTAAAAATTTATTTTCTATCAATATAACCAAATATAACAAGAATCATCGTTTCAAATAAATGAGTGAGAATATATAAAATATATATTTTTTTGTTGTGAATGGGGGGTTGGGGGGTTTGTGAAAGTATAAAAACAAATTCATTGGGGTGTGGGGATAAGACAGAGAGAGAAAGAGAAGGAGAGAGAATACTTTGAAATAAATATCGGATGTGGATTTTTGACTATCCTAATTTTCACATATCTATCTACCGAATTCCTAAAAATGATTCATCTACCTTGAATTACAAATTTTATTTGATTTTTTTATATTCGTGGGAATGTGGATGATATAAAGGATTAGTGATGTGGATTTTGGGTGGGAATTGGATGAATTTTGAGGGAAAAAACAAAAAAAAATCACTAGTTTTGTGGAATGAATGGGGAGGCGAGGATCTAAACTTACTTGAAAGACTGTGACAGTAGCCCATAAAAAGTTGTTGAAATGCTTGCGATCACATTCGCAGAGAGGATGTTTGCTTATTATTTCAGGACAGGTACATTCTCTTTCTCCCAATTCTTCATCCATATACTTACAAAACTTACCACCGAACAGATACATGCCGAGTATGCTACAATTGTTCGTAATATATCGAATATGTATATATGGGATATTTGGATTATTTCTTTCTGGTTGAATTTTTTTTGTTAGTAATTATAATAAATATTATGCTAATTCATAAAACTTAATTCTCATGTCAAAATTAACAATAAATTATAAATCATTTTGATGTTTATTTTGTTGCGATCTTTCATGTCAAATTATAAATAAACTACCAATATGGATGAATCAATGATCATGTCATGGGGAAATGTCAATCAAAAATTAATTTACTAAATGTGATAAGAACAATTCTTTTCAAATATTTTTTTTTTCACTCGCAATAAATTACAAAACCAGGAAATCAATCAATCTCATAACAGTCGAATATGCTGCAATTATTTTAAAATTATAACAATGAAACTAAATTAATTCACTCAATATGTTGCTGAGATTTATTGTGAACGCATTTTTATAAAGTATGGATGCATTTTGCTTATTTAAATTTTTAAAAATATTATTTAATTTTTTTAAAGATTTGAAAAATAATATTAAACTGTTTTGATAAAATATACTCAAATTTATATTTTTAGGTTCCAAGCTTAATTTTGAATTTCAAAACTTATAATTTCAATTTCAAAATTAAATATTTTTTAATCCGAGGTTAGAATTTCGAGAAGTTTTACAACCCAAATTTATAGTTTTAAAAAATTTAGATTTTTAATATTTATAGATTTAAATAAATTTAAATTTTGAAATTTAGATGAATTTAAATTTTGAAATTTAGATGAATTTAAATTTTGAAATTTAGATGAATTTAAATTTTGAAATTTAGATGAATTTAAATTTTGAAATTTAAAAGAATTAAATTTTGAAATTTAAAAGAATTCAAATTTTGAAATTTAAAAGAATTAAATTTTGAAATTTAAATGATTTTAAATTTTGAAATTTAAATGAATTTAAATTTTGAAATTTAAATGAATTTAAATTTTGAAATTAAAATGAATTTAAATTTTGAAATTAAATGTTTAATTTTTGAACATTTGTTTTTAATTTAAAAAATTCATAATTATGACTGCATGCACCAAAAATGCGTTCACCTCATCAACCTTCATCAAAATTTGAACTATATTATATTAACAAATGGTTTTGGTCTCAATGAATGCACATAATGGCAGGTAGAGTAAGTGAGTGAGGCGAAAGTGAGCGAGACAGAGCAAGGAAATTAAAAATGTTGAACAATCATTAACGGAATTTTCATAAAGTTGATTATTTTTTTTCAATATTCAGAAATCATAATTGACCTGATACATACGTTAATGATTGAAAAAATGGTTGAGATGAAAAAGGAATAATAATGACAATATAAAATTATACTGATTGTTGATACATGTTGATTGGTTTGCAATTTTATCCATTATAAATATATGCACGAAAATAAATGTATATATATTTTTATCTGTATTAATTGGTGTATTAATTGGAAGGTATATATAATTTTTATTATGCGTATTAAATTTTTTTAATGGCCTTTTATCATAAATTTTTTATTGTTTATTTTATAGAATGATATTTTTTCAGTCAGTTTGCAATAGAATATTAATGCATGTATGTATGGTATAATGATTTGATTTTTTAGTTTTTGTGATGATTCATTTTTTGCTGCTAGTTTAAATGTTATTGCTTTTGGTGATTATAAGTTTCGGATGGAAAACGATTTCATTTTCGTTATTGCTGTTGAAAAAGCTTTTTGATTTTTATGAGAGGTTTTTATACTGAATTTTGGGCGCTGATTTGACGGGGAGTTTTTATTTGAGCAATTAACATAATGAGCTAATTGCTTCTCTATTGTTCTTTGGACGAGAGATTAAAGTAGTTAAATTCAAAAATTCTTAAAACAAAAAGTAAATTTTAAACTTCAAACCACAAACATCAAAAACCCTCCGTCAAACTTCTTAAGCCATTCCAAACCATTAAAAACTTTTCCACTTTAAAAAATTGAAAAAATAAAATTCAATTTTCAAGTTTTATTCTCAAAAAATCACTTTTTCATCGACAACTTTTCCATTCGAAACCTTCCGGTCAATATAAGTTGTGTGACATTTGCATTTAATGTAGTTTGTGAGTAAGACTGTGACATTTCATATTGCTGAATTTTTGCATTGAACGAAAATTGCAGATAGAACAAAATTAACATATCGAAAGGAGAGAACAAAAATATTCAAAAATAGTGAAGAAGAAAAAAATTAGTTTTAAAAATTTTTGAGTATTAAACATTTTTTTGACATGCAAAAAAAAGAATGGAATAAAATTGGATTGGTGATGACTAAAGGTCTCATTTGAAATGAGTTTTAAGATTGGAGCTTTATTGTACTTAGGAACATGATTGCTCATCAACAATAAAAATCCTATTTTATGTGCAATTTAATTCAAAACTTCAATATTATTAAAATTAAATTATAAAACAAATATTTTCTTGAATTAATTGACGCAAATACATAAAATTAGATTAGATTCTCTAGTCATCACTTTTTAAAACTTAATTTTAAATACCACAAAAACAGAAATGTGCGAAAATTGAATTTCGAATAATGAAAAAGGTTTGATTAGTTCAAATGATGCATGATTCAATTATTTTCCATTATATGGATGTGCGATCATCATAATAGATATAATTTCATGTCAAAGTATTTGATGACAGGTGCTGTAATTTTTTATCTCACACAAAAAGCTCTCTGTTGCTTCCATTAATTTAATTTAATTGATTTTTTAGTTCCTTTTATGTTGCAATTGAACAAAATTGAATTTTCCCTGCGGGCGACTGCAAAATGTATTCAAACATATTTGTGAAATGTATATTTTCTATTTGATCATCAAACATCGAAAACTCATTTAACTACACAAAATCCCGAATGCATATATACACACAGTTTGCGTTCGCTGGCAAATTTTCACAAATATTATTAAACCAGAAATTTGCAATTTTCATTTAAAGCATTTTTTGCATATATACGGCAAGTGTTGAGATGTTATGTGCCAATGGGCATGTTATAGGAGCACTATGGAATAAAAACTTTATATTTTTGGGTAGATCAAGATGCAATTTGGTTCAAATTATGAAAATAATCTACAATGTCATGGTCAAGACACCAAATGTACTGGATTTTTCAAATAGACCCCAAAATTTTTTAAATTTTTTTCTAAATATTTTTAAAGCATTTTATTTAGTCGTTAGGGCACAATGTCAACGTTATAATGCCAATAATTTAAAAAGACGTGAATGTGCCTTGATGGCGTCGTGATAGTGGTCTTTGACCCACTTGATGGTAAAATCCGCGGTTTACGGCAGCATGCCACTAGGGAGATCAATTTTCATGCTTTTTGGTTGACAGAAATTGCAAATTGAACATAAAATGGAAAAAATCTCTGGTTTAAAAGTTTCCAAAACGCTCCCATTGGCACACCATACTCACTCATTTGTGGAAAATTAACAGTATGAGTTGACTGGTGGGGGGTAAATGAATCAGATAGAAAAGACAGCTTCATTGTGATTATGTACAATCACATTTGGCCTAACAATCTGCACATACGGTTTTGAGACTACGTATGTATATTTATTTTATTCGTACACGTAATCAGTGTTATTGGTAATTTTTGTATATATGCGAAATTTGTGGATATCTATTCAAGTGAATTCCTTTTTGTCATGTTTCTGGTTTTTCCTACAATTTCATGAGTTGGAGTGCAAGAAATTTATGCAAATTTTTCTGTATCTTCCTTTTCTCTCAGCTTTTTTGGTTTGATTAAAATTCAAGTATTTCTATATCTACTGCAATTGGCACATTGATACATGCACACATGCACAGCAGTTCTGAACACACAAAATAAGTATGCTGCAGGTGATATGTCGATATGTCGTAGCTTTTGGGGTTGAAATGGTTTTCATCAATTGGTTTTAGGGGTGACAAATGCATTCAAATGATAAAAGGGAATATTTTTGTGAATGGACTTTGGAAATACTCTCGGATATGGGACATGCTCATGAAGTAATGGAAAGAAATTCTGCGTTCAAAATGTAAAGAAAAAAAGTTCCTCTTGATATAAAGAAGCAATTCAATTTCAAAATTTATGTACACATTCAGAAGAAAAAAATCTACAAAAATCATATAAAAGGGATGTAGAGAGAAGCATTCATGTGCAAGTGTCGTTTTTTTGAATATACGAAAAAAAAAGTTTGATATGGAAACGAAAGTGGTTTTTTTTGAGAATCGAGAATAAAAAAATTATTTTAAGAGTTTTTAGAGTGAATAAAAAGGTGAAGAGAGTAAAGAAAGGTTCATGTACATATTGTAGCATTCACTTGGAAGTATCCTCATCCTCATATATATATAAAGTAAGCTGAAGATTCAAGATTTCTTCTCTCTTTCATTTTCAACATCCTGAAGTATGTTCGACAATAAAAAGTAAAGAGAGAATTGCTGAAGAAATAAAATAAAAAAAGATTCTCGCCGTAATACACAAATTTACGATTAAGCATTAAGCAGATGGCACATAACCCAGTCGAGAAAGATACTTGATTTTGACATGCAAAAAAAGGAATCTTGTCTTGTTGAGGACTGCCTTTTCGGTCTCGGTTTTTGTAGTTTATAAAATTTCCTTTTGCATCATAAATCACATTGAAGCATCTATTGAGCTCAGATGCTCAAGTCTTCATATACAAATTTGTGAAATAGAAAATTTCATTTTATTATCAATTGTCACGAGGACTACAAGATTTATTTCTATTCAAATTGAACAATGCAAATTTAGTTTTGGGTACCAGAAAATTTTTATTTTGATGAAATTGAAAATTTTCTACTCAGTGAAATTGAAATAAATTAGGATTTTCTACAAAAAGCTTGGTTTATTTGAAATGTTTTGATGCTTTGTTTGAGAAAGAAATTTTATAAAGCATGAGAACTTTAAGAGAATTCACACACTGCTGTGTGAATAAAGATAATTTTCAGTTTTATTAGAATTCGTTGGATATGTGATGTGCTTTTTAATTAACTGACATTAAGAGAGAGACAGCTGAAATATTTGAAGCAATCAAGATGATTTTCATGAGCTATCATCTAGTTGAAGCTTCCAACTGTATTTTGAGGTATTTTTTGAAAAACCAATACTAGTCAAAAAATGACATAATTTAAAAAAAATATCTAAAAAATATCATGATTCGAAAAAGTTCCCTCAAAAAATCCATTAAAATTAAAAAATAGTTCTTAAAACCTTCATATCTAACTTTAATTTTTTGCTTGTCTTGATCCCAAAAATCACTAGGACCAGAAAATGAACCAAGTTTTGTCTGATTACAGTCATATCAATAGTCATATCATATCAAAGATATCAATAGTTTAGTAATGTAATAAACTGTTTTGAGGTCACTTATTATGTAACACTCTACAAGGGGGAGGGGGGAGGTAGGTTCGGAGATTTTTTGACACCTCAAAACAAAAGAAGATATTTTACTCTGGAAATTTTATGACATAGGTGAGAGGGGGCTCATTTGTTTACGTTACGTAATAAGTGAACATTTCTCTAAACTTGTTTTATTATTCTGTTTTGAAGTCTGTTTATGAGAAAATCTCACAGATAAAAATTTTTAAATTCCAAACCAAAAATAAAATCAACTTTATTTCGATAAAATCTCAACTTAATGAAGACTTTTCAAAAATTCCAAACACTTTCGTTCTCAAAAACCATCAAATCCTCAACAATCTTCAATCATTCTCCATGATTTATTTCGCCATAAAAACAGCAGTCATTTGAAACTTCTTCAACTGGGTATAAAAGCACTAAAATGATAAAGAAGCGAGCAGAAAGTGCATTCCTTTAAGTGCAAAAGCGTTGATGATGTAAGCAATAATTTTCACTTAGTTCGCATGTAAAGATTTCTCGCTCTTTTTCTTCATTGAACATACGCCAGAAGAAAAGGAAGCAAGAAAAGAGGAAAGAAATCAGAGATGAAAAGTTAAAAGTTTTTTGTATTATTTAAGCGTTAGCAAATATAAAAGTAAGCAGTAAGAAGGAAAAAAGAGTTAAAGAAGAAAATAAAAAAAAAGAATATAAAAAAGCGGAAGCGAGAAAATAAAATAAAATCAGGAAACTTACCTTCTATTTGCAGAGCTTTTAAGAGAGAGAAAATAAGTAACAGTAAGAGACAGAACGCAAGTAAATGTTTACATTAAAGCTGCGACATGCTCTGAACAAGAAGCTTAAAAAGAGATTTTCAATGCCAAAGCGTTTGAAGGAACGGTAGTGGAAAAAGCCAGTGGTACATAAAAAATAATGTAAAGCATTTTGGACGATTTGAAAAGCATGAATTGCATGAGTGAGAATCAAGAGAGAGAAAGACAGAATTTTTACACTAGTTTGCGGGGGAAAAAGAGGAAATAAAAAGTCAGAAGGGTAAAAAGGAAGCTGTTTTTGTTGAAAACATAACACTACACTTAATGCCGCTACTCAATGCCGATACTAATGGATGCAAGCGTCACACTACATTGAAATCCCCTTTTTCATTCTTTTTTTAAATCACAGCTTAATAGCTTTGATGTTGATTTTTATGCTTTAAATTTGTATGCGGGGATGCACAGGCGAGTTTGAGGGTAGAAAGGAATTGATGTGGATATTTTTTTGTGGAATTTTATTACTTCATATATTTCATTTGTTGGCAAAGCTTTTAAAAATAAAAATTTTGTAAAAAGCTTCAAGATGGATCAGCTAAATTTGAAAAATTCTATAAAAAATTCAAATTTTTATAAAATTATTATTAATCTCTCTAAATTTTTACAATTTTTTTCTAAACTTTTAAGTTTTTCATAGATATGAGTAAAAAAATATAAAAAGTTAGATTTTTTAAAGTATTTTTTTCCAAAAATTTAGAATTTGTTTTCAAAAATTTAGATTTTTTACAAATTCAGATTTTTCTTTGAAAATTTAGAAAAAATTTTAAAATTTAGATTTTTTGAATAAAATTTTAAAAATTTTAAATTTTTTGAATAAATTTTTGATTTTTTTTAGATTTTTTGAATAAATTTTTAAATTTTTTAGGTTTTTTGAATAAGTTTTTAAAAATTTAGTTTCTCTTTGAATTTAGAAATAATTTTTTAAAAATTAAACAAATTTTTTTTAAAAAAAAATTGAAATATTTTTTAAAAATTTAGAATTTTTTAAAAAAAAAATAAGAAAAAAGTTAATGAAAATTCCCCAAAAAGATTATCCACTTCATAATCCAACCCCCCTCAGTCGATAAAAGAAAAGAAAAAGAGTTTCATCTACTGTCAAAAAATTCGTTCATTTCTCATATTAGAAGGTTAGTTGATTAAGAAGTTTTTTTACACACACCAGAGGCATAGACATTAAAAAAATATTTATTAGTAAGAAGGAATTTGGAAGTAAAAATTTTTTTTAAAAACTATTCTTATTTAAAAATTATTTTTAATATGCAGATTGTTTTTGGATTTTTTGTTTGTTGATAAAAGAAAATAATCACCTGGAAAACTGTGACTAAACTCCACAATAAGGTATCGAAATTTTTACGATCACACACTCTATCGCCATTTATTTCTTCGCAGAATTTACACCCAAATAGGTTCATGCCAAGAATACTAAACGATGATTAAATTTAATATTTTTTTTGTTGATAATACATAATAAAAAAAGAAAAAAAAAGTTTAATAGAAGAGAAGAGTAACGTAAAAAAATAAATAAATAAAATTTACAACATAAAATGAAATGAAATAAAAAAGAGAGGAGTATTGAAAAAAGAAGGATACGGAAGCATGGAAATTATTTCTTTCCTCATTTTTGTGATTGCAAAATTATGATTGATTGTGAATTAACGATTTTTAATTACTTCCGTATCCCCATTATTATGTTCTTTGTGTATACATTCTATGATGATTTGATTGCAAAATATGTTGAATGTTCATAAAATTGTTGCTGTTTATTTGAAATTTCATTCTTTGAACAATAAATTTTGTTGCATCTCGCTCTCAATTGAGGTAAAGCTCAATTGATTGGGATCAAAAAATTTATTTGTGAATTTCAAAAAATGTAATAAAATTAAATTTAATTTAAAAAATTTTGATTTTTTGAATTTTTTGGACCATTATTTTTCAAAATTTTAATTTGATTTTTTTCGAGGGTTTTTGTGGTATTCTTTAGTTTCAACATATCACGAAGCTTCAAAAAACTTCTTAAATTGTACGACATATGGACTGGGGACATATGGACTGGGGACCCATCACTTGTACCCCCTAATTTTAAATCATTAACTAAAATTCAATTATCTCGTCTCAATTTCCTTAAAACAAACACACTCATTAACAACAATTTATAAAGATGTTCTCAAATTGCAACTAGTTGCAGCATCAATTTATCCATCAAGTAACTTTTTCTTAACAAACATTCTTTAACTTTTTTCAATGAAAAAACTTTTCTCACAAAGTAAAAAATTGTTTTTTACAAATTTTTCCTTCATACTCGTTCAAAAACTTTTCATTTTCATAAACAAATTTTCCCCGACTTTAAAATGCAATTTACATGATTTTTACTAACAAGCGACATTTCTTTTACGATACTCGTAAACAGCATGCGAGCTGAATTTTGAGATTTTGTGAATAAAAGCACAAATGTCGTTGTTTGTTAAAACTACTTTTGACTTCTTTTTACATGCTTTGGAGAATTTGGTTGAGCATTTTTGGTATAAATTAAGCTTATGTTAAGCTCATGATTGCTATTGTGCTCTTTATGATACAAATTTAAAGCTATGAATTTATGTTGAGCCTCTCTGAAGGAGTGTTAAGTTTTTCTTTCACCGCAATTTATTCCATGAGCAGTCTCACTGCTTGAAAATTCAAGTGCTGAACGCTAAAGGATTTAATGAAATTAGTTTATGAGTTGAAGTGTATATTGTTTTAAGAAATATATGCGAATTGCTGTTTTCAATACCTTTGCGTTGTTAAAACAGAATTTTCATTAAAATGCAATTCAACGAACTCTCAGGAATAAACATTGACTTGTGATAAATGCTCGCAATACTGAAACCACATTTGCGTGATTCTTTGTTTGAATTTATTCATGTTTGCATCAAATTCTTGAATTTTATTTTTGCACTTCAGAAAACTAATATCATTAAAATTTATAATTTGAAGAATTTTTCATTGAAAATTCTCATGATCATTATTTTCATTCAAAAAGAAAAATTTAGATTTAAGTTGAAATTCTTGAAAATCAAATGTATTTGACACTTTTAAAATTTTAAATTTTTACTTTTTTTTCTTTTGACTTGAAATTTCACCAAAAGCTTTTTTTGATCCTCCTACACAAATCATTAATGATTTTTTTTTCTTTTTTTTAAAACTTTATAAATTTGAAATTTTTCATTTTTCAATCAAAGCTTTGATTTTGCAATAATTTTATGAACATTCCATATATTTTCTTCTAAAAATGTACATTTCTACAATTATTATTATTTTTTTTTCAATTCATATTTTTGGTAATATTTCATAATAATTTCGCAAGTGGACGAACAAATTGAGAAACAGTTATTTTTAATTTGAGAAAAAAGAAAAAAGGAACAATTTTACCATTTTTGGGGAAAATTTGTCAGATATTTTTTTTAATTAGGTCAGTTCAGAAAAATGTTGAAAATTTCAGTTTTAATTGTAATTTAAATTGTAAATTTTTTATTTTTTTAAAACAAAATAAATTATTTATTATTTTTTGAATGATTGTAAATTTTTTCAATTTTATTTAAAATTTCTATAATTTAAAAACTTTTTTGCCAGGCAACTTTGGATTCCAAAGTTTGGAATTGTGTAATTTTTGAATTTAAAATAAAAACGAAATAAAACTGAAATTTTCAATTTTTAAAAAATTCAAAATATATTTAAATTTTAAAATTACATAAGTGGACCTAAATTCTTAAATTTAATATAAATTCACTAACAGTTCTAAAGCAATAAAAAATTTCCAATTACACAAAAATGTCAAAACCTCTAATAAATCTTTGAATCTGACAAAATTTCCCCCATGTGGTAAACAACAATTTCTTTTATTTTTCTCAAGTAAGAATATATACTAATTTGCAGAATAGAAAGGTAGTTTCAACTTTTTGTATACAGAAAAAAGTCCAAATAAAAAATAAAAAGAAAAAGTTTTTTGCTTTGATTTTTTGAAAAGAAATAAAGATAAGACAGATGTGGATAGAAAAACAAAGTTTCTATGTTAATATTTTGAGTGGGAAATATTTTTGTGGAGTTTGAGACATTTTGCTGTGTGTGTGAAAGTTTATAATATTTACAGTTTCTGTAACTAGACATAGATATATAGTGACAGAAAAAGATATAATCAAGTTGATTGTGAGAAAAGAAAAATGTGAAAGCTTTTTTGTGGTAAATTTTCATCTATTTTTAACTTTTTTTGGTTAAAAAAATTCCAAAACATCATGTTTAGTGAAAAAAGTTATGGTTTTTGGTAAGAAAAAACATGAAAAGGAAATGATAAAGTAGGGAAATGTATCATCAAAATATTTTCATACTTTTCTGCATGATTTAATGGAAAAGTTTTCTGCAGAAATCTTCATAAAAAAATATCTTGGAAGTTTTAATAGCTGTGAGCATACTCGGTTCTGTTTTTAGCACTATTTTGGGTTATCCTTTACGTTCTGCTGTTCAGTTTGTTATTTTTGGTTTACAAAAATGGCGGAAAAATTTGTTCACTTCTTATTTTTTGATTATATTTGCATTTTTATAATTCTAGAACTATCTTAAAAGACGCTTGCCACCTCATAGATGTTTAAATAATCTAAAGTTTCATCCTGAACTTTTTAATTAAGATTTTATTTAATAATTAAATTTCGAAGTGAAAAAATTCGCCATTTTGAAATTTACACGCTTTATTTCAAATTTTGAATTTTTTTGAGCCGTTAAAAATTTCTTGTCAATTTTTAAAAGCAGAATATTTTTAAAATGTGCTTAGAACTTAGAATTTGTAATATTTTTAACTCCTTTTTAAAGATGCGCTCAATAAATTCCTCTAAATTTATTAATATCGAATTACTTCCTACCATCCCTAGGTGAGCATAGAATGTGAAGTTATAAAACCATAACTTCATCATGCATGTCTATTACTTCTACAGTTTCCTACATACAGCTGTAAAATCTTCATTTATGTGCATCACGCGACTGTTATAGACATCTAAAAGCATACTCAAAATGGCAGTAAAATTAAATCAAATAAAACTTTTTTCTTCATTTTCTCGTCGCTATGTATTATATGGAAAATAGCATCAGTTGAACAGGAAACTTTTATTTGACTTTTAGAGACGTTGATGTCGATTTCGGAAGTAGTTACAGTCGTTGAAATTTTGTCATGGGAAATATTAGTTTGGGTTGGAATTTCTGTAACTTTTTGGGACACTTTTGGGCTTGTCTGAAGGGATTTGGAAGTAGTTTATGCATTTAGCTCTAATTATGAAGCGAAATTATTTTTTGGCATATTTTATGAATGAATATTCCGACATGGAGCCGACGTTGTGCCAACTTGGTGCTCGATTCGAGTTCAAATCTGACTCCAAAGTGACACATACCAGATTTTTTTTTGTCGTCCTATAGAGAGGTCGAAGCACAGTAGAATCTTGGGTGTCGAGTCATATGTAGGCAAATCTGCCAGTGGGTTTGATTTTAACCAGATGCCGATCTCTTATTCATTACATAGATTGTTGCCGATATGACAAGGGTTCACACAATGCTCACGACATTTCAACTACCTAATCCTAGCCAGCATGCCTTATTTTTCCCCAGTTTCCAACAAATTTTTTTATTTCTCCGTCGAATTATTTACGATACAAAATAGACGGTCATATCAGCCCCTCTCGAGTATAATATAACATGAGGCAATAATTTCATTTAAATGTTGGAAGAAACTTTCATTGATTTATGTCTTGAATGTCTCTCTTATTCTTATTGAACGAGCGTTAAGGTTTATTGCTGGCAGTATTATTGATTCATGAAAAATTTATAATTAAATTGTAATTTAGCGGAATGTAAATAATGAAAGGAGCGAGAGCATTGAATTTAGTTCCATTTGTTCTGAACAATACAAAATGATTTCGCATTAAAATTCTTCCAAAAAGACATAGAAAAGGGAAACTTTACATTTGACTTTAATCAGGAAATGAGAAAAGAGGAAGAAAAATGAAAAGAAAATTTAATTCAATTTTGGAACCACTGACTGTGATATTTCCTTTATCTGTGTCACCTCCTGTCTAAAGGATCTGATATATCAACTGACTTTCTCTACATCTTCAGTACGTGCAGTAAGCATGAAGACGGTAGAAAAAGACAATAAGAGATGAAAAAGATTACAATCATGCTTCAAATATTGACATGAACGTTCAGCAGAACTGTAAGGAAAATTCTATTGAGATGCTTCCATTTCCAAGACACAAAATTCATTCTGTTCATGAAAATCTCATAGATTGCAAAGTAAATATTAGTTCTACAAATTCCAAATCTTATTTATGCTGCATCATTAAATATCAATTTATCTCATTTTTGAATATGCTTTATTCATAATCACGAAAGTAAGCTGAGAATTTTATTTTATTTTTTGTAAGGCACTCACTTAATATTCATAAACCGTAGTGTAAATGATGCAAACTAATTAACTTCCTTATGTGTTACAGAACATTTCTGCAGAAAAACTTTTTCCACTTTTAGTTTCTTTAAAAACTTGTTCGAGTGTTCTTGATTTGTGATTAAGGTTAAAAATTGCTAATAGAGAAGAATAGAAGTGGTGAGGGGGGAAATTACTGTTTTGAGAAGAATGTTTTTGTTTAAATGAATGAGCTTGAACAGCACAGGAAGTTTACATTAACGTGTTTACTTGAGATTTAATGAGGTGGAACTTTTTTTTGGTAAGGGATGGTACTGAGAATCTCATCGATGCTCATAGACGTTTTTGAATGTCTGCAATTTTAAGGTAAAAGATGAAAGATGATGAACAATTATGAAAGAAATTTATTGCTTAAGGCAGCACTGAGCTTGGAATTGATAGATTGCAAACAATATTCAAGCTTCTAGTGAATTTTAACTAAGGGAAGCTTTTGACCAGAGCTGACCATCGACTTTTGAATAATAAGGAAGATATTTCCAAACTTTAGCCAACTAAAACAACAACTGATCAAAATTTGTAATATTTTTAATGAAAGTTTATAAAAAATTCGAGGATGAATTCATTTTTGTGCATTTTACAAAGATGACCATCTGACTCGTAGATTACAATTAAACTGGGGCCAGTTTTTAAGGTTACCGCATCCTACTCTGGGTAGGTAGCTTATAAGCTAGGATACCCCGATATATTCTGGCCTAGGGTAGGCATATCCTAGGGTATACCCTACCTACACCTGGTAGAGTAGGGTATCCCAGGTATCCCTAGAAACCGGCTCATATTTGGCCAACTATCTGCGAATTTGAATTTATTCTAAGTCCCCTGACTGGTACAATTTGCAATTTTTATAATGAAAATCAATATATGGACCTCAGATTTTAACAAAACCTTTCAGAAAATCCCCAAAAATTCTTCTCATGTCAGTATTCCTCAAGTAAATTTCCCCCTATATTCAAATTCAAAATACAGAAAAAGCAGAATTATTCAAGGATATAGCAGTGATCTTCTGATAATGAAAAGTGATTAGTGTCATACAGTGGAAGAAGAAAAAAGTGGAAATTGTGTAGTGTATTAAGAAAAATGAGAAAAAGATCGATGAATGAATGATAATGGTGATGATGATAGAGAGAGAAAGGGTCAAGAATGTAATTTAGAGGAAAAGTAGAAACTAGAAGTATGAAAATCTTCACAACTTGATGGAAGAATCATAAATCATAATTGAGATATTCTTCATATTTTTTTGCTTACGTCTTAAGTATTAGAGTACAATAGAGATAGAGAATAGAGAATAATGAAAAATCTTAGAAAAAGAAATGAGAAAATTTGATGATTAATGTGTTTTTCATATCATTTTTTTCTCATTGAGAATTTTGCTGTAAATTTTTTTATTTTTTTTAAATTATTTATAATTTTTTAATTGTTGGTTAAATCATCTTTAAGTTCATTCATTTTATGGCCTTCCTTTAATTAATAACCAATTATATATCATCAACTGATAGACCCACTTAAAATCTACAACAATAAATTATTGAACTGGAAATTTTTTTTTCTCATGAACCCAAAAATATTTTATGCTGATAATATGAAATATACATAAATTTTGTATATAGGATAATATAAAAAAGGGTGATGATGATGAATGGTTCAATTAAACATTGTTCAATGGTCTTTCTTTGTTTAAAAATTAAAAATTTCTTTCTGTATTTTAAAAAAAATTCTGTCCTTTTTTTAATAACATAAATTCGTGTTTAAAAGATGAAAATGTCAAATGGTAAAAAAGAAAAATATTAAAATAATAGGAAAAGTCAAACTCACCTGAATATAAAAATGAAGAGAATCAATAATGAGAAGAATATAGCGACATTGTCCATCGTACGCAGCATGACAAAAAGTTGTCGCCGTAGGTTTGGCATAAATCGAACCAATTTAAGTATTCGTAGCAGACGAAATGTTCTCAATACAGACAGTCCTGAATTCGTTCCGGCACCTTCATTTATAAATGATTGACACAATTCCACGGCACTGTTGAGGATGGGAATGAAAATTGAGAATGTTAAGATAAGAATCTGTGCTAATATCAATATCAAACACACCACTATTCATGACTGTAAACATACACAATCTTCCATAGATCCTGATTCAACAATAAATATCATTACTAAACGATAGCGAAGAAATGAGTGGAGGGAGGATGAATAAGAAGAAGAAGAAGCAGAGAAAAAAGTAACGCGGCGCCAGAAAGATATCCAATGTCATTTTAAGTATAGGGGAAAATGATGGTAGTAAAGATAGTAAGTAAGAAAATACATGAACTTAATGTGATCCTTAGACGCATTGTCCACGGATTTGAGGTTAGGTTCTTGAGTAAGTTTTTCAAGGGTACTCAGGTATGCGATCAAAAAAAATTATTGGGGGTCCCAGAATTAATTTTTTTTCTTAAAAAACCATAGAAAATTAAAGAAAATTTGACAACTTTGACACCCCTTGAATATGCTCCTGTAGAGGGGGTTAGTTATTTTTGTATGAACGGAAAAATTTAGGGAGGGTTGGGATTTATCTCTAAAAACCTCTTGTAAATTGAAGAAAATTTTCAGTTCAGTGGGGAGTGCTTTGGCCGCAACCTCTTCTCCTCCCATAGCTATACTTTGTGTCTAAACCCCCTTATTCATTGACCTAACTAGGCACTTAGAGGTACCGTATCCCTATAAGTGCCTATAGGTACATTATCTAAACATTGAAGTCAAATCTACAAGTACTTTTAAGACCTCCAAAAAATTCTAATTTTTGCGTTTAAACCCTCCACAAACATCCAGACAAAACAACAACACCCTTACCCACTACAACTCAATGCTTCAAAAAATCAGCTTAAAAGAAGGAAAACGAAAAAAGCTTTTCATTCATATTACTGGGTGCTGTCTTGTAATAAGCAGAAGAGAAAGTTTCTTATCATGCTATTGCCACTGGATATTAAATGCTATCATCTTCTACTCCGTTAACTTTTTTTGTCGATTCAGCGGTTATTAGCAATGTGAATATATTACATGAAAATTTGCTACAACTACATGCATCATGTGTTTCAACTATCGCTGATTATGAACAGCTGATTCTGAAGATATTTTTTTCTCGCCTTGACGGTAGTGAGTTGTGAATGGATGTAGTGAAGGGATTTATGATGGGAATTTTTAGATTGTTGCTGAGGGAAAGGCTTGAGATGGAAGAATTGAATGGTAGAGATATGAATATGATCTGAAGATGTCTTAAAGTACTCTTATGATGTTGATAATGCTTCAAAAATTTATTTTTCCATTTCAGATTATTGTTGTCGATTACTGTCACTAGACGATAGTGATAAAAATTTGAATCATCAAATTTTATGAAATATTTGAATTTTAAATTACGTTTTTCATTATAAAATGTTACGTGATTTATAATTAATTCTTGAAAAGAAAGAAACTCAATGTCAAAAATAATTTAACGGTTTCCTGATATTTTGAAATTTAACGAACTTTTGAGATTTAAATTTTATAGCAACTCGTTTTCATAGTTCCAACCACTTTTGTTTACATTTTACTTATTTTATCAAGAGTTTTGAGCAGGAAAATATCACGAAAATTTCTGTAAGATTAAATTATTTCAATTATGTGCTTTAATTAAACAAATATACATTATTACAGAAAAATGTATAAAGAACTCAACAAGTAAATAGAGCGCGAGTCCGAACGCAGCCGAAAAATTAAGTTTCGAGTATTTTTTATTCATAAAGTTTCATTTTTGATTTAAACTCATCCACTCCTGGAAACACATCAAAAATTCTGCTCAATTAATGTCAAATTATTATCACTTCCACTTAAAGTCATTTCATCCGCCCGTTTTTCTACATCAAACATCCACAACCATTAAACAAGAGGCAGATAAAAAGATAATTAACACTACCCACCCAGCATCCATTAAAAATTTCACATTAACCACATTCACATTCAATTAAACTCACCTCAAGATCACGATAACACCATCAAACACATTAAAACCATTTGAAATATATTTAAATGGTCCTTCTGCAACTATCTTTAAGAGCATCTCGACGGCAAAGATTCCTGAAAATACGATATTGCTCGTTTCAACAATGGCTGTCAACTCCTCAGGCTGATTATGATACTCGATGCCCATCGAGAGAGTGTTAATTAAAATAGCTAGGAGAATGCCTTGCTGAAAGTATTTATGATCAACAAGACGCTTAATGTACTTTCGTATGAAATGACATATTTTTGATATCACTTTATAGCATGTTATACATGCATAATATGCACGCGATTTTTCACGCTCTAAATCTTCACTTGATTGATGCAATTGCTGCTGATGATACTCTTGTGCGGCATAATCGAAATTTTGTTGATATAACTCATAGCAACATGAATAGTCTTCGACCTGTGTTGTTGATGTAAATTCATTATTAATATTATTATTATTGTTGTGATTATTATTGTTATTTCGGGTGAGTGTTGAATAAAATGAGTCGAGGGTTGTTTGACCCGTTGGCAGGGCAGCTGAGAAGGCAACTGATAATGCCAACAATTCCTGGCATGTCATGGCGTCCGTAAGATTGAGATCGGAATAGTCATTGAGATTGTTTGTAACAGAGCTGATTGTATTATTGTGTGGTAAATTGACCTGCAAATTGAATACGGAACAAGTGATAAAAATTCTATACTATATTTTATTTTCGGAGGGTTGATAGCATTATGAATGTATTTTTGTTTACAGATATCACCAGTTGATAATGTTGATGATGATGAGGTTGGTAACTTAATATTCGTGACTAAAAGCTATTTTACTATCGTCGTTTATGGAAAGTTCTTCTATTTCTTTTGAGATAGACTGTCGCTTTTATTTATAGTTCCTTTTGTTGAGACTTTTTGTCTTATTTCTTTTGTGCCTTCCCTTTTGTATTTGCTTTAGGACTTTTTTTGGCGCGATTTTGGATGGAAATTTGAGAACAAATGATTTAATTCAGGAGTTTAGTCAAGGGGAGGGTCTGAGGGGGTTTGGAGTCATTCAGATATTGTGAAAAAATTGGAAAAATTTAATACGAAGCTTAACAAAACTTTGATCCTCTCCCTAAGCATTACGTAATATCCGAACAACCTTTAGCTTTACCTTGTGATATATCCCTGACATAAACCTTAGCTATACCCCTGGTGTAACCAAGGGTATGCCATAGGTATAGTTTATATCTCAGAGTATGTCGAGAATAGACTTCTGAATCTAACTATCCCATATGAGGGAAAAGCTAGGAAGAGAAGCTCAACAATTGACAAAAAAAAATTCACATCCAAGTCATCCCCATCCAATGACATTATTCCCAAGATCTTTATCCCCATCTTATGTTTGATATGGCTTCTTTGTTAAAAACTCTTCAAAAGAGGAAAAGGAAGAGAAATTGTGAAAGGAAAATGAGGCTTTGTGGTTTCTTTTGGTCTATAGATTAGCATCATGCATATTAATGAGTCATGTTCCATTACTTTTATTTAAATTGTTACTTACTTAACAGAAAAATATGTTCCAGTTGTACTTGAATAATGAATTTAATTTATGGTGCGAATTTACATTTTTACGAATGCTTGTCATGTACCTATACACCATCTGTAAACCGCAATTATCTCTACGGAAATGTAACAATTGAAGGAAGACGAAGATTTTTTTCAACGGACATTTCCTCAAGAAATGGACTTTCTTGTTCAGTTTTTCTTTGTTTGAATATGCTGTCTGGAGATTTTTATCAATCTTTTGTAGTTTTTTGGGGTCGACTTTTATGTAACTTTTGCAATCTTTTTTTATTGGACAAATTAATTTCTATCACGACATCTCATGTCAAGGACTCAATAAAATTGAAATATTCCTTGATGTGGTGAAATGTCAGAATTGCTTGTGATAAAGAATAATGGCTTTAAGTTTATTGTGTTGTTGTAGCTTGAATGCTATTTATGATAGACGAATTGAAAATAAATGTTGCTTAAAATTATTAGAAAATTGATCATCAATGACTTTGATTAAGCAATAGATCTTTTGAATTTAGAAAAGTCGTTATTTTTGAAAATGTAAATATTTGAATTTTTGAAATAAAAATAGTTGTTAAAATCATATAGTAAGATTTAAAGTTTAAAGGTATCTAAAATTACGAATACAAATCCTAATCAAGCCTAAATTTAAGTTTCTCTATAGAAATGCTTAATAAACCACAAAGCTTCGCAACCATTACCTACCCTACTTATTTTTATCATTCCTCCATTGTTTTCTTATTTTTATAAGGGATCGTTCGTAAATGACGTCATGCTTTATTTTGACAGTCAAAATCAAAACAAAATTCTTTTAGAAAATTTGTGACAAGGAGGCGGGGGTCAGAAAAGTCATTTTTAACGTGACGTAATTTATAAACGACACCTAACAAGCTCGAACAAATAAATTTCCATTCAAATTGATCTGGTGGATTTTGCGATAACCATTTTTATAAAGCTCTAAGCTCACTCGTCTCAAGTTGCTTCCACAATATTTAGTCATTAAATTTTCAAGTCACTGCGCTCATCACCATCAATTGTGAGATTTAGGAATGCATAAAAAAGCTGAGGGCATAGATACTTACTTGCCATATGCCTCCTTCAGCCGTTTGTGTCATTTTTTCAACTGATAATGTATTCTTGTCATTTTGTGGTTCAATTTTGGGCGGGGTGTGTAAGATAACAAATTCGTTAAACATAACAGACGATCCTCGTCTTCGTGTTGATGTTGGCGGACTCAACAAGCTGGAACTGGCTGAATTCTAAAGAGAAAAAGAGCAAAAAATGAAGGTCAATTATTTTATGTTGCATATTTTATTTAAGAATTTTCTGTGGATGAAGTGAGCAAACAAATTGGAAAATTAAATTTGCTACATGATGTGTGTATTTAAAGTCCCTTAATACTACAAAGTTTGTCAACTCAGTGTATGTGTGCTTACATGTTGCTGCTGCTACCATTTACTCTTTTAGAATAGGAGACATGAGAATGCAAAATATAAAAAAGTAGGGAAATTCTGGTTTATGATTTGGCTGGAGAGCACATGGAATTAATTTTAAGTCATTCTTTTGAGTCCCTACCTGTCCTACCTTGAGTAGGTAGGGTTTACCCTAGAGTACCCAAAGTAGAGTACTCCACTCTCCACCTAGGATACCCTAGGGCAGAATAATTAGAGTAGCCTATGTACCCAAAATAAAGTATCCCAAATAGCACTAGAAACCGGCCCCAGATGCTAAACTCTTACCCAGGACGACAAAAACTTTTGTACAAATTTGTTAACGGATACACCTTCCCCTCAAAACTGTACACACCATTTTTCAATGAGGATAAAAAGGAAGCTACACTTAAGACAAAATATTGACATAACCTCACTCCATCCTCAAAAAATGCTCCAAGGATCGTTTACATTAGGACTTTTTTTTTGTGTGGATGGGAAAAAAGTGAAAGGAGCAAGTCGTGTAAGCGAAAAAAAAATGTAAAAAAGCTATGATGAATGAAACCAACTTTGAGCACACAATATAAATGTTGATTTTTTTTCAGCATACATTTATTTATATGATTAACAATAGTTGAGCATAAAAGAGCACTCACGTTTCCATAATCGTTGTCAACTCCAGAAGCAACAGTTGAGGCAGCCGCAGCAGCTATTGAATTGTTTGCTATTTTAAGTAATAACATTTTTTGCTTCTCATCCATCGTCGCACTTAATGTATTATTTAACGATTGTATTTCTGAGTTATCTGACAGTATATCATCATGATTGTTATTGCTATTGTTTAACGGTGCTGATTGTATGCTGTTCAATTGATTATTTTGTTCTTGAAGGTTCGTTAATTTATTGACAGATCCACCGCTGTTACAATGATTGCTCAACAATTTCGGACATTTTGGATGATGACAGCGAATTTTTTGTGGTGAAAAGAGATTTTCAGGTGTTCGAGGCAATAAGCCTTCCTTACGTTGTTGATATTGGTATCTGAATTGGATATAAATGGGCACGGATGGAAAAGCAAAAAGAGAAAATTATTGCAAGCGTTGAAAGGTTGATAAAAATTTCATTTTAATTTCAATTGTGAGATTTTTACACTGTTGGAAGTATTTTGATTCTAGAAAGGAAGTTACATTTGGTATACAAGAAAAGCGTGAATAGAATAAAGTTGGAACGAGAAAAAAAGCTTACAAAAAAATGATTTAAAAATAATAGTCAAGGGTGGGTGGATTTTAAAGGTGGTGTTGGATACGTTTTAGAAATTGTAAGTCTAGGGAGGGTTCTCACTGAATCATCTATATGTGTTCTTTTAAAATTTAGTTTAATTGTTAAGCTAGATTATCTCCTCTCGGATTAATCTAGATTAGCTCTTCTTGGTTAATCCAGATTGGTTCCTCTTGTTTTAATCCAGATTAGCTCTTCTTGGTTTAATCAAAATTAGCTCATCTCGGATTACCTCTTTTCTGAAATTAGCTCTTCTCAGAAGAATTTTTACCTAACGATTTCACAAACCTGATTTAGTCCACCTCAAAATTTCCCATCCCTTGACATCAACCAAAAATAAATAAAATTCACCAAAAAAATTTTCTCCACAAAAAAATTCAACAAAATTTGCTTGCTATCTCAAACTAACATAATCTAATTATATCTTCCATCGTAAGTTCTAGCTATGAAAAATTGCAGATTTTTCCAACAGTGAATTTTCTCTAGAAAAATTATTTTATTAATATTATTACGAGGAAGAGAATGAGAAACTTTAATAATTGTTTTTTTGGTAGAAAAGTATTAAACATGACCATGCTTATAAGCGTATATATATAAATAAATTTTTTTTGATTGGCGTAACAAAAAAATAATTTAAAAGATTTACCAACAGAAAAAATTAAAAAAAAAACTCAAACTTAATGAATTTTAATTTCATTACATAAATCAAAATAACAATACAGAAGAATAGAAACACAAGAGAAAATTAAGAGCAGACGTGAATAAGAAGAAGGATATAAATTTTGTAAAAGGAAAATTATATCTGTGCATAATACAATAATTAAGAGGGATTTTTCAATTATCTTAGCTGATGAATTTCGGAGATTGCTAATGAACAATATTATATTGTTATGCAAATTTAGTAGATTTAATGCTGTAAAATTGTACACACGGAATAAATTAAGCATCACATCTTCAGCTTAAAATTTAGAGTAGTCAAAGTTCATCATGCAAAAGTGCTTGATATTTAGGGTGAATTTGGAGTTTTGACTATTTTCTTTTTGTTTTATTGGATTCATGATTTTGGTTCAAAAAGCTCAAATTATAAAAAAGTTTTTTTTTTAAATTTCACGCTTTTCAAAAAGCTCAAGTATTTCAAAAATTTCACTTTTTTGAAAAATCTCCAGTTCTTCGAAAAGGTCAAATTAACCAAAAGTTCAATTATTTTTGTGAAAGTGAAATGTTTTTTTATTCAAAAAGCTTTAGATTTTAAAGCCCATTTTTTTAAAAAAAATTACGTTTTTCAAAAAACTCAAAAGTTTCAAAAAGTTCAAATATTTTTTTAAAGTGAGCTTTTTTCAAAAAGCTCCAGTTTTTAATAAGTTCACGTGTATTAAAATAAATCACGCTTTCTGAAAAGCTCAATATTCTTTTTCAAAAGCTCATCCTTTAAAAAAGTTAAGAACTTTTAAAAGCTTTAATATTTTGAGTATTTTTTTAAAGCTAAATGCAGGGGGAAGACCACTTGGTGGAAATTCAGAGAGCACTAAGAATCAAATTTTTGGTGCTAACATGTATAAAACCTTAATACAAGAACTACTGACCCTTTTTCCGCCAGAAAATATGTGTAAATTTGGAGTTATAGCTCAAAAAGTGCGTGGCGGAAAATGATTTTTTTTTACCAAGTAGTCTTCCCCCTGGCTAAATGATTGCATTTTCTCAAAAAAGTCAAAAAAATTCCAAGTTTTTTAGTAAGGCTCATTTTTTTTGCAAAAATCTCAATACTAAATATTTAAAATCGTGAATAAATAAAAATTTTGAAATCCTTATTTCAAACAATATCAAAAATAAATCAATAAACTCTTTTCAACATCCTTTAAGACTATTACATTCGAGATCACATTGAAAACAATATTGAGTACCACAAATGTGGAAATTGATTACTCAAGTCTTTTCATCAACAGCTTCTTCAAAATAAAACAATACAATCTGAACAAGATTTCATTAAACTTGCACAAAGTGTACTCACATCCACCCTTATCTCATAATACAGTAATTAACTTCCACGCAAAAGCGTGTAAGTTATTTAGTTTCACGAAAAACACATTTTTTTACTACGGTGTTAAGACTTCTTTTTTTAAAAAAATTCTAATGATGCTAAAAGTTTGCCCTCGCGAGGCTGCATTTTTCTGTATATAAACTTTTTGCACTAAGCATCATCTTTAGTTCCAAAACCTTGAAAAACGTGTTTTTTTGGCGTCTTTTTTGTCCACAAATTTGGTAATCAGGGTCACAGCCGAGCCATGTGCATATGGAAATTTGGTTTTTTTGCCATTTGGTCACACATATCAAGCAATTAGGGGAATGGAAAGTCATTTTAAGAAATTTTGAAATCTTTAGTGACTTTGAGGCTGTCAAAGTTGACAAACCTAGAAAAAATTACACTTTTCTTCAAACGCCTGACGACCCAGGGTTTTTTTCAAACTGGATACAACTTTGTATCCTATCTTATAGTACTCTTCATGACGTTTACAAAAATACCCCACATGACTATGTTTGGACTTAATCTTGAGATTCTACAGCACTTTGAAAATCGAAAAAAATGGATTTTTTTTAAAAAAAAAATTGAATTATCATAGAGGCTCTAGATGATTACTGGATCTTATTTTTATGGACATAGAGGCTCTGGATGGTAGCTGGATCTTATTTTTATTGGATATAGAGGCTCTGGGTGATAACTGGATCTTTCTTTTATGGACATAGAGGCTCTGGATGATAACTGGATCTTATTTTTATGGACATAGATGCTCTGGATGGTAACTGGATCTTATTTTTATGGACATAGGGGCATTGGATGGTAACTGGATCTTATTTTTATGGACATAGAGGCTCTGGATGATAACTGGATCTTATTTTTATGGACATAGAGGCTCTGGATTTTAACTGGATCTTATTTTTATTGGATAAAGAGGCTCTGGGTGATAACTGGATCTTTCTTTTATGGACATAGAGGCTCTGGATGGTAACTGGATCTTATTTCATTGGACAAAGAGGCTCTGGATGGTAACTGGATCTTTCTTTTATGGACATAGAGGCTCTGGATTATAACTGGATCTTATTTTTATGGACATAGAGGCTCTGGATTGTAACTGGATCTTATTTTTATTGGATAAAGAGGCTCTGGGTGATAACTGGATCTTTCTTTTATGGACATAGAGGCTCTGGATGGTAACTGGATCTTATTTCATTGGACAAGGAGGCTCTGGATGGTAACTGGATCTTATTTTTATGGACATAGAGGCTCTGGATGGTAACTGGATCTTTCTTTTATGGACATAGAGGCTCTGGATTATAACTGGATCTTATTTTTATGGACATAGAGGCTCTGGATTGTAACTGGATCTTATTTTTATGGACATAGAGGCTCTGGATTGTAACTGGATCTTATTTTTATTGGATAAAGAGGCTCTGGGTGATAACTGGATCTTTCTTTTATGGACATAGAGGCTCTGGATGGTAACTGGATTTTATTTTTATGGACATAGAGGCTCTGGATGGTAAGTGGATCTTATTTTATTGGACAAAGAGGCTCTGGATGGTAACTGGATCTTATTTTTATGGACATAGAGGCTCTGGATTGTAACTGGATCTTATTTTTATTGGATAAAGAGGCTCTGGGTGATAACTGGATCTTGTTTTCATTGGATATAGAGGCTCTGAGTGATAACTGGATCTTGTTTTATTGGACATGGATGATTACTGGATCTTATTTATTAGAAATAGAGGCTCTGCATGATTACTTTATCATGCATTACATTACCATAAAATTTGTTAATTTTACCAATTATTTAGTTATTTTTTAACAAAGGTTAAATTAATATTTTTCGGATCATAACTATTATCCTAAAAATTAATAGTCGTTTGAGTTAACCAGAAATGTTAATTTTAACCAAATATGTTGTAAACGCTATTTTATCGATTTTTTGGCTAAAATTTGCATACAAATAGTTAAAGTTTGGTAAAATTATTTCTATGAGTATAAGTTTGCAGTCGCGCAAACGAAACTTACGGCCTATAGATATACGTAAGATATAAATAGTTGAATTTACTTTAATACGGTATTAAGACTTCTGTTGATGATGCCAAAGTTGTGTATCGCAAGTCTGCATTTTTCTGTTTATAAATTTTTTGGATTAAGTATCATCTAAGGGTTCAAAACTTCAAAAAACGAGTATTTTGGGGTCCAAAAATTTTTCGCGGCTTCGTTACCTCGGCCGCATACTTTTACTTACTATTAAAAAATTAGTTTAGACGAAAACCGGATTAGGTTGAGCAAATTTTTACATCCTGAATGGAGTGAATAGGAGTGAAGAATGTGGATGTACAAAAAAAAACTTTATGGTATAATATTAGATATTGTTAAAACTAAAATATCTATAAGGGTAAATCCACGAAAGATTTTTTGCAGTAGATTTACTTTTTCATAAATTTTTTCAAAACTATTTGATATTTACATTCGTTTTGTTATTTGATGTATAAAATAAGTCAGCAGCTATCATTCTGTACTTAATTTAGTTAAAATGAAGCTTAAATTAAAGAATTATTGAAGTTTTAAAATATTTTAGGAATAATTTTCCAAAAACTGTGGTTTTTCAAATTCTTTTTTCTAACTAAATATAAATATCATATTTAATCTAAATCAAGACAGTGTTAATTGTAATATTTGTTTATACTCAAATCTAACATAAGAGAGCGTGGAAGTTTCTGGTGTGATCTGTACGTCGTGATTTTTTAATTAATTTAAATCAATAGAAAATTTTAATTGAAAATTCTTGAATCATGTTTGAATAAATTTTCAATTAGAAAATTGGTTATGTACAACCCGTACACGAAAATTTTCCTCCCCACACAAAATTGAATAATCAAACATAATGTCAGTTCCATTACATGAACCAGCATAATCATGTGCTAAAATAATTATGCCTCTCTAAAAATATCTAATTAATGTAAGCATCAGGTAAGTGGAAATATGTAAATTAAAATATGCTGTGTATTGAATGTAATCCATGCATACATGTTTAGGCACATTAAGAAGGTCGGAGCTCATTTAAATTTATGAAATGAAATAATTACTCAATGGATGTCTGCCTCAATACAAATTAAAAAAAAATGGAAAGTCAAGAGAAAAGAGCTCAAAACCATCAAATTGATGTTGTAACTTTTTTTTCCTCACGACATGACACAAAACATTGTTTACATCCGTAAAATTAAGCACAAAAAAATCAGGAGAAACCAACATGTAACTTTTTTTTATTCTGTTCCTTTACTCAAGAAAAAGAGAAAGTTTTTTTTCAATGTACAACATCTCATGTTTGCTTGTACAATATACACATAATAATGAGTCTCTATGAATATTTTAAAACAATAAATCCTCCGAAAAATGAAGATGAGATATTTGTGTTGGTACATATGATATCATATTATTATTATTTTTGTTGTTGTTGTTGGTGCTGTGGTATTATAATGTATGAGAGACTGAGCTTTAAAAAAGGAAGGATGGATTTAACACGGCACAGCTTCTTTTATTATTATTATTGTTTTTTCTTCTTTTCACTTTTATGGCTTGTTTTGTTTAAATTTAAATTATTCATTGCCTTTAAAGTTTAAGAGGCTTGAAAGGGAAAATTTACATGAGAAATGTTTTGGATTATGATAGGCATTCTGTCAAATATGATGACTAAACGTCGAGGATTTGTTAGTAAAATTTGCTTGAATGTTTGTTGGGGTTGTGGTTTTTGGATATTTTTAGTTGGTTTCTGCTTTCATTTAACATTTAACGTGGTTGAATACATTTTATGAATTATTTATTTTTACTTTTTTTGAATATGAAAATTTAATATTTTGCATGTTTTTTTTTTAAAAAAAACTCTGCATCTTTTTATAATCAAATCAAAAATCTTTGCATCTCTTTGAAGTGATTTCAATATTTCTGCATCTTTTGAAACAATTTTGAAAATTTCTGCATCTTTTTAAATATTTTTGCATCTTTTTAAATTTTTTCGCATCATTTTGAAAATTTTCCTTATCATTTAAATTTTCTTGAATATTTTCAGAATTTTGCGCTTTTTTGGAAATTTTATGTATCTTTTTAAAACACTCTGTATCTATTTTTTATTATAAATTCATTTCTATTGATTCAAAATTTATAGAAAAAATATAAAAACCTTTTGAAATTTGTATGAAAAATTTTAAAAACATTTTTTAAACTAATACCTTTTTAACAATTTTTTTAAAAATTAATTTTTAAAGAAATAAAAAATCAGATTTTTAAATTTAAAAAAAATTTAAGTTTTAAAAATATTTTTTAAAGTGGCTTCTAAAAACATTTTAAAACAGTTTTTGAAAAATATTCTGAAAAATATATTTATAAGTGTAATATAAAACAAAATTCAAATTTAATAGAGCTTTTCTAAACCATTCTCAAAACAAATTACCGACACCAAAAAACTCACAACAATAAATTTAAATGTTCACAAGTCTCCAAATATTTATTTACACTTGAGCTTATTTGCTTGTAAATTGCTTTCTCGTTTTGAATAACAATGTAGCATGAACGATAAGTAAAATTGACAAAATGATGATGATGAGTATAATTAATTAATCCTTCCTTACAAACATAATAACAACAATTGTGCCAATATCTTCAACAATATTGATGTCTTACATCACATCCCTCACTCATAAATAGGTTGAAATAATTTATTTTCTCATATATAAAAATTGTTTGCTGAACGCAGTAACCGCATGTACAATAAATATTTGTAGAAGGCTTTAGAAAACATACCAGAAGCATAATGATGATATAATTCAATGTATAAATGTGTGTGTGTGTAAGTATGTTGATATGCACACAACATCCGCCGTTCCTACAAGTCAATTTTATCTCCCTAAAGACATTTGAATGAGTAATCATTATGATATTGAAAACGGAACGAAACTCATTATGGCTTAGAAATTGAATTATTGTCGCGGATAATTTTAATGAATTTTCCTTACACTCTTGTAAAAATAAGGAGTTGGAGATGGGGAAGATACAGAAAGGCAGGAAGTTGAGGGGGATGAGCAGGGTAATAATCAAAACCGAACAAATGTGCGAGTTCAGAATGATTGAGAAGATATAGTAGGAAGTAAGAAAGAAATGAGCTGTATGAAGAGTAAGGGAGAAGCATGTATACAGGTCGGATTTAGAGGTTTCAAAATATAAGATGTAGAAAATGCAGGTTGTAATTACAGCATTAAAAGGTATTATTAGTACAAATTACCAAGGCATTGACCTTGAATTCACAATTAATTTTAAAATCGTAGGTTCGAATCCTAATTACGAAAAAAATATTCATTCAAAATTTGTGCCACATCATATTCTTTTTTTGTAACCGAAATATAATGAATAATTTTTTTAAATTTTAAAAATAATATTTTTTGAAAATTCAACATTATGACCAATAAAATAACCATATTTAGAACCTCCAAAACGGAAAATAAATAACAAAAAAATAAATTAGGGATGAAGAAGAAATGAAAGACAAACAAAACAATAAAAAACAGAAGTCGGAATTAATCATAAAGAAAGCGGTCGTAGTTATCATCATTCATTCCTTAAATTTATAGGATTTATGCTTAATAAGAATAAAAATTGGAGTAAATTAATTAATGCATAAAAAAATAATAAATAAAGAACTTGTTGTCTCAAAACAGAAGCAGGACAAACAAAAGAAACCTTTTTTCTCTCGTGTATCACTTTGTGTATAATTTTTTAACTCAACATGTACTTAATTTTTTTTATCATAGCATGAGAACGTAACATAATTAAAAACATGCGAACAGGAAATTAAAAAAATTATTTTTTTATACTTTTTTGAGCGTTTCCAATTGTTCATGTACTTTAAAATTTATCTAAAGCTAATTACAAGGGAGCTTAAATGCTTTATTAGCTGAAAAATGCTCTTTGGAGGGTTGGAAAATGTAAAGATTGGGGAATATAAGTTGTTTCTTAAGCTATCCTGATCAAATCAACTGTTGATCTTGAAATTTTCAGGAAAATTTAATTTCAGGGTCAATATTTTTCACTCAAGTAACTAACAGAGGTTTATTATGGTTGAGGGAATCAACCAGTAATACGGAAGTACAGCCCTTTCCGACGAAAGGGGAAGGACCCCCGTTTCTGACAACACTAGGAGCTGTCTAAGGTCTCTCCAATTGGAGAAGGATAAATTAGACCCCAACTTGGGTGTACCAAGTTTATTTTTATTATACTATCTTTTTTCAAAGTTTTGTTCAATTCATAGATGAAGAGTCAATTTGAAGGAATCATTAGAGGGGGTAGGTATTCCAATGGACCCCAAATTCAAATTCTCCACTGAGGTAGTCATTTTTTTGAACCCCCCATTAATTTTTGATAATTTTTGAGAGATGATGATGGGGCCCGAAAATTCACAGTTGGTTTTCAGATTCTTTTGTTTCGACAGTGTGTTTAGGAGCAAATTGAAAACAAATTTCATCGAGTTACGGGAACTATGAATGTCAACACCCTGACTACATGCAATTTGGCTTAAAGCCTATTAATTTATTTTCCAACCCTGTCTCTTCATCTATTTTCATTCGATTAGTAATCCACATAACAGAAAAAGAGAATTGAAGTATTGTGGAGTGTTTAGAACTATATATACTCATTGTATTGTCTGGTGTATGTACAACATTACTGATGAGCTTCTCCTTGTGGGAAAAGCTCTTTTTCTGAATTTTCTATATCAATCTTCTACTCGGTTTTATTCATAATTCATTTTTTTTTTTCACTTTTTTTGAATAATTTTTTGAGCAGTGTGTGAGTGGAAAAAAATGTTTTTCCTTTTTTTCGTGTCAGGTTTATACTTTTTTTTTTGGTGAATGAAGAGAAGGTGGGGGGAAGAAAGAGAAAATAAAATGGAAAAATAATTAAATGAAGAAGTTCTTTCAGTCTTTTGAATTGAAATGAAAGCTCCTTTGAGTAAATACAAAAAAATGAGCATGAGATTTTTTTGCGATAAGCAGCTTTCAGCTGCACGAAGTAATTCTTGTAAAATTTACTACGTGACTTATTTTGAAGTATTTTAAATTTACGTGAAATGATGCAAGGTTGCGTAAATTAAGATAAATTGTTATTCAATTTGGAAGGAGAGTGACTGGTGTCATGTCTATTATTTGCTGTATTTTACAATGAATTCCTCATCAATTAATTAATTCCATACCCAAAAATATCGATTTTCAAAAATTTAAAATTCTTTCACAAACTATGAGAGAAAAAGTCAATAAAAATTTACATTTCAGTCATCTCAAAACTTTACTCCCAAGTCTTTGTCTTCTTCATAATTAATAAGTTTTAATCTACCTAAAACTTTAACATACAAATTGAATTTTGCGTTGATAGATTTTATACTATTACAATAATGGGATCTGGGATGTGCCATGATGAAATTAAAGTTTCTTAAACAAAAAATTTGCTTTAGTTTTGCATCAAAAAATGTATTCAGTAAAAAAATGCTTCAAAAGTGCATTCAGTAAAAAAAATTGGCTAAAAGGGTGCATTCAGTAAAATTATACTGAATACACTTTTGAAGCTATTTTTTTACTGAACATACTTTTGAAGCAAAATTTTACTAAATGCATTTATCATCCAAATTCTTTATCTGCTCAGAATTAGAATTCTTTCGCACACCCCATCTCAAAAAAATCCAATATGCCCTTTTCAGAAAATTTTCATTAGCCAAACTCCTTCCAAACAAAAGACGAACAAATAAAAAGAGGAAAAAAACTCGTCTCTTTTTCACTTATCTCGAAATGCAATAAATTTTATCCAATTTTCAATTTCTATTTTTACACGATTTATTTTTTCTGGTGAGAAGAAGAAGGAAAAGTAAAATTCAATTAGAATTTCCATGAAGATAGATTATTGGATGTGAATGTAAATAAAATCATTGTTTGCTCATTTTATGCTCGATTTCAATGAAAATTTCTTTAGAATTATTTCTTTTTTTGTGAGTGCGTTGGATGAAAATTAGGGAGCTTTTCATGCTGTGAGATTTATGACTATAATGATAATTGAACCTTTAGAATGAAAACTAATTAATTTTCTTACGGAGCTTAGTCGAGGATGGTTTTTGTATTTTTGGGAAAGAACTTCAACATGTAGTTATCTTCTCAGTATATTGTTTAATAAAAATTAAATCTAATTAACAAGTCAAGTGCATATTCAAAACAACAACACAAACGGTTATCAAATGCATACTTATACAATCGTAACTTCTTAATCAAACGGCGTTTAAGGCGTCTATAAAGATGTGCGATGTATTTAACAATCTCAGCATAGCACGTTGTTGGTTCCGAGTTGTTGGTGCTCGATGCTAATGTCGACGATGACGTAAAGCGCGCCCTTTCCTGTCTCATTCGTTCCATTTCACGCTTTTTTGTTTCGGAGAATTGAGTCGCAATTACGACCAAACACAAATTGATCATAAAAAAGGAGCCAATCTATGGAAAATTTGATAAAAATAGAATAAAAAAACAAAAAGAACTAATTAGCAGCTAATTCAACTATATCACATTTCATTAATGAAAGCCCCATTTGCACATTCCATCCCACTCGTTTCACACACACGCACTCATTCACATTCAGAAAGCGTTTTTCATTTGGGTTTGATGATTTTTCTTCTACATTTTTTGGGCTAAGCAATTGGGATATGATCAGCCATCTAATTGTCTGAAGGAAATGGTTATTAATTGTGGTTGTATGTGTGGAATATTAAAAGTTAAAATATCTAGAGAAATAGGATGTTTATTGCTGTAATACTTATTAAATTCAATGCTTGCCATCTTTTTCTATAAAATAAAGCTATATTTTGCTGTAAATTCAAAGGATTGAATAAACTATCAAAGAATAAACTATTAAATAATAAAAAACCGTTACGTGTGTAATTTAGGTGAGCAAACTGCTTTTAACTATCAATTAATCTATCTGTCATTTTCCATACCAGTTTCCATTCAAACAAACTTTTCCCACAGCAAAGAGGAAGGAGGAACAAAAAAGATTGAGGATGAAAGCAATTTTCTTAATTTAATATTCCACTTTTTTCTAGCTTTGATGTGAAACGATAACGATTCATTTAAGCGAGAAATGTTAGACAAGAGAGGAGAATGGGAGGAAAGAAATTGAATTAATTTGTTTGTGAGTTCAAATGCTAGTTGAAAGGTCTGTGGTTTTTCCACTCAGATGCCGTCGACCGGCATACACATAAAGAAGCCAATAATGTACCCACAGTAAAATCAACGCAATTTTATTTACTCGTAACAGCTTTCATTTCTGTTTCTTATTATTCAAAGAAAGAAAATTGTTTTTCATCCTTTTTCTTCGCTCTCGGGTTACTTCCTCATCAGATAGAACAACTTAAGTAATAATCGCTATAATTTTAGCCTCAACAGAAATTATTTTTTCTGTTCTACTTCAACCCTTTTTAATGGACTTTGCGGAGGGAAATCTTGTTTCTTTTTAATAAAGAAGAAAGAAAATAATTTTCACAATGTTTGTCAGATTTGTTTCTTCTTTTTGTTTTGCCTATACTAGTTATGGTATGCGTGTAGTCAGGATGATGTAGTGGATGTAGGTGGGCAGGTAGGTTGGTAAATTTCATAGTAAACCTAGCATCCTGGGAATCCTAGGGTCAGTTGGACGGTATAATAGTTAATGATATGACTTAGCAGGACAGAAAGTATGGATATCCCTGGCTACACCACTGACTTATAGTAAATATCATAAATTCTATGCTGACATTTTCATTTCTCTATTATACTTATACATGTTGTAGAAATGATAAATAAAAGTCTCATCACATCCATATACATTTAATAATTCTTTAAATAAATCAATTTTATGGTCTGAAATTGCCTTTTGAGTATCAAAAACTGTTCAGCATTCATTTTTATGGCTTTTTCACAAAATTTACTGACTAAGTAGAAGGTGAAGCATAAAAATTTGTCAGGCACGATTGTGGCATTATTTTTTTTACATATGATGATTTAGTTAAAGCGAAATGTCAAGTTTGGAGATGATTTTTGGAATATAGTGCGCAATAGAATCAGTCAATCACACTAAAATCTCAATTATTTCCATCAGCACGTTATCAATTTCATCTTAAACTGCTGAGATGCACCTCAGGACATCAAACAAAGGCGTCCATTCATAAATTATTCCATTCGGACCATTAAAATTGAAAGAAAATCTCAAATTCAATAATTCTTTCAAATCTCCCACCAAACTTTATAATCCCGCTGTTTAAAGCTGCTCCCCCAAGGCTACAACAAAAAGAAGATTTCTGAATGAATTTATCGTACAAAAAGAAATCTTTTTTCTATATTTTATGCCAAAATAAGAAATCAATATTAGCTCTATAATGTACACACACCAGAAGTCTTTTTCCTGTCAGCATAAATGACATCCAGACAAAACATTTACAAGATTTTGCTTTTGCTGACTTAAATAATCATGACAACAAGAAGAAAATGAAATTTATGCACTTCCAGGTTTTTATTATTGAATATTTTTATGTTGTTACGTATGACACATTTTTTGTGGTGCAAGGATAGTTTTTATGGGAAGGAAATTTATGTCTTGTACATAATTTTTTTCTAAACCAAAGAACATTATCATTAGACATGTGTGTACTTATGGTGTCGTTAAGGAGAAAAAGTAATGTTTGGGACATTATTGGAATGAAGTTTGTTGAAAATTTAGACAATTTGGTAACATTTATTGAAAGGAGAGAAATTTATGAATTTATAAACCTTAATCGATTTTTAAAAAGATGTACATGGTAAATATTCAGTACAATTCAGCTTTTCTCAACAATTTTGAATCAACTAGAACAATAATTCACAAAATTTTGGAGCGCTTATTAACTGAATCAAATGCTATTTAGTTGAATTTAGCACTTCAACTAGAATTAAAAAATATTTAGCTGAATTCAGCGTTCATTAACTGTATCAAGTTTTACTTAGCTGAATTCAGCGCTCGTTAACTGAATAAAGTGCTATTTAGCTGAATTTAGCACCTATTAGCTGAATTCAGCCCTGTATAATCTGTATTCAGCACTTTTTAGCTGAATTAAGTGCTATTTAGCTGATTTCAGCATTATTTAGCTGAATTGAGTTATTTTATTGCACTATTTGCTGAATACAACTATACTTGTAAATTATTGCTTCGATAAAAGTTAAATTCAGCTAAAAAGCCTCCTATTTTGTTGATATTTAGCCAAACTTGACAAAAATTCAGCCTTATTTAATGTATTTGTCTGAGTTTTCTACCACAAAAAATCCAAAAATTAAAATTAACCTCCAAATCCAAAGCATTACAACCATATCGAACATATTAATGCAAAATTAATGCCCAACTAAACATAATCTCATTGATATACAGGTAATTTATCTTCCATTTCATTTCTTCTTTCACCATTAATGTCCTTATAACATTAAATTCTTCTAATCCTCTCACATTAGATAATCGATGATGTTTATGAGATAATGATAGCGTGAATGTAGCAATATATTTTCACAAAATTACACGAATTGGCAGCAACAGAAAAGCGAAAGGAGGAAAAGAAAACGAATATCGTAAATCTTCTCATACATTCCATTCATCTATTAAACCAATATATTTCGACGAGCTAAAAAAACTTGGATGTACAACTTACCACAATCAATAAAACAAAATAGATCCAATCCCAAAAACTATGAGCATCCTGAACATAATACATTATGTCCGTCCATCCTTCCAATGATATGACCTGTTAGTGGAATAAATTTACAAATTCAATTTTTATTGAGATTTATATTCTAATTTCATCAAATGTATCTAAATTTAGTGCCTTTTTTGGGGCATTGCTATCATTGCAGAGCTGGCAATTTTGGACAATTTTGATACGATTTGTAGGAAATGGAACTTTTGTGCAGGATTGATTGTAAAGTTTGACATAGTTTACATGACAACTTTTGATTTATAGATTGAATGGAAAATGTGCAGTCGTAGATCATGCAGTTTGTAGTTCTTCAAAATGTCATGTCGGCAACAAATCTAAACTATAAATCTTGATGTGAATGATTTTAGATTTATGAAAGATGAAAATTGGCAAATTGTGACTTATCGTTTGATAAATGTACAGAAGTTGTTGAAGTTATTGAAAATTACTTTGACTGATGTAATCAACCAATAAGATAAAGACTAAGCTAAAGTGAATCACAACCCATATGGACCTGAACCATAACCTAGAACTTAGCAAGTAGAATCTAAAATAAATTATGCTGAAAATTCCTTAGTAAATTCACATCAACAGATTATTATTCAGAGCTGATAGTTTAAGTATACTGGTATGATTCTAACCAACTGCTTATAGCTCAGTGGTAGGAACCTGCGACATTAATCTGGAGGTTTATTCTTCTACTTAATATTTAAATTAAAAATCTCTTAGCAATTCAATAAATCCAACTGCCAACTCTGCGAATGATAAAAGAGCTTATTTTTCATCCGAAATACAAAATCCCATTTCAGAATGATAAAAAAAGCTCCTTTTTATGCTGATAAATGCAAAAATGAAATCTTAAATGGTAGGAAATGTAAATCAATAATTACAAGAAATATCGCCACCCATGCTAAGCCTATATTATCAAATGATATCGTTCCTTGAAATGGATTTCCACCAAGCTGCGTACAATTTGTATAATATTGATTCCAATTTACACACGATGAACTCGATGGTGTATTGTGACTATATGGTACCGCAGAAGCTGCAAAGAAGTATACATATGTGCATATTGTACAAATACGATAAAAATGTTAAATTTAAGAGTATGTGATTTTTTAATGTCTAACATTAACGGATGAATGGGTGATTAGATAAAATTTTATGTATTTTGGATAGGCAGAAGGAGACGACGACGATGATACCAAAAAATAGATCTTTTTCCTCCATAAATAGAATCACAAATTTGATGTTTAATGAAGCGAATCATGGTGGCTGTAGAGAACTGCTTGCTATAAGCACTGCTGAAACGACACATGGGGAGAGCCTAAATTTATGAACGTGATAAATCGCGCGCATATAACTACCTGCCGTGAAATTATACTCAGACCTGTCATTCATAAAACGTGACATCTTCACATACCAGAAATTATATTCATGTACTGTGTAACCGACACATGCGGAAGACAGAACATAAAAAAAATATAATTTTACTCTTGATGTTTAATGCTCAAAAATTTTTAGTACATTATTCGTTAACACTTCCACCCGGCAATATTTTTTTCTCTTTCTTTTTCAATTGAATAACTTTTTTATTTTGCCTTTCGTTGCTGTAGTCTTGCCAGCATGCCGACGTGAAAAAATTTTTTATTCCCATCTCGGCTTAGGTCGTGAACATCGTGGATGAAAATAACAATTGAAAAATCAGAAGGAATGTGAATGGGATTAAGATTGTGAGCGCTTTTAAGGTGTGTTGATTGGGTGAGTTGGATTTTTGGGAATGAGAATTTTTGAAATGGATGAAATTTTGGAAGAGAGCGAAGGATTTTTGGGAGTGTTCTGGATGAATTGTTTGCTTTGGAGCTTTTCAGGTATTTTTCATAATTTTGCTATTTTTTGTAAGAGAGTATAGGCTGAACATTCACCAAACAACAAAGATACGATCTAAAATGCAGTTACAAATAATTAAAACTTGCATTTTGTTAGATTCGTCATCAACCCCCAAAGGCTCAGTGATAAGAAGATTCAATTTAAATTTGACTTGAAATTCAAGACGCGGGTTCAACACCTGTCTGGATCAAGAATTTCCAAAAAAAATTCTAATTGCTCAATACCCGATAAATTACTTTAAGTACTTCCAACTCAATAAACTCAAGAGATGTCCATAAGGCAATTCCTCTAGCTAGTAAATTTTCCTCTAAGCCACTTACAAAATTCTTCCTAAACTGCTCTCTAACAGCAACTCCAAGTATGAAAAAAAATCCCAACAACATAAATTTGCAGCAATTCCCAACACTACATGTGATAATATCAATTTATTATGTAGACATTCTTCCTAATATCCGGTCCAACTGCATGCGTTAGTGTTTAAATTTACCGGAAAAAAAATCCTTGACATACGAAAAAGGCAGTTTATGTCTACAACAGTGGAAATGGAACATGCCAGAAATTTATGTTTAAAAAATTGAAATTCCCATTGGTACAATTTATTGTGAAAAAGTATAGCATTGCTGTGAAAACAAGGAAATGAGAAGAAAAATCTTGTACGTCAGATTAGCTGGAAAAAATGTAGAAGAAGGACTGGAAAAAGGCATAAAAGGAAAATTTCCTCTCATTTCGTTTTCTCATCTGTATGTTGATGCTGTATTTCGATCATGTGACGTACCGTAAATTTATTATAGTTCATTGACTATGCCGTGAGATGAAATGAGAAATAGAAAATAGAAAATAGAAATTGCTTCAGAATTCCTGCCCTTTTTTACATCACTGTAAATTCATTCAGGTTGAATATATGGATGATTAAATTGATAAATTGATTAGTATGTAACATAATTTAATACCTTACTACTACTCCAGTTACTCTGATAGAATAAATTGATTTTCAATTTTCAAGTGCTCACTTTCTCACACTTCCGTTGCAATAAGCTTTTTACTTGCTTTTTACCAAATGAAAAATAAGGATAGAAATTTACTCTGGCATTTTTCACCTGTCACACTCAATTTATTTTTCCATCTTAAATATTTTTTTGTTGCTCCTTTCTTTCCCCTTTTTTTCATGATGCTTGTACAGATCAACGATAAAAATGATCCTTGACCCATACACAGAAGAAAAAAATATGGAAACTTAAAGGGGGATATATTAGGAATAAAGTTGGGGAAAGTGCTTAAGCGAATTTTTCATTAGGATTTTTGGTAGGCGAGTAGATAAAAGAACCTTAATGTGATCAGAGGCAATGAGATCAGCTGATATAATTTGTATGTTGTCATGTCAACGTAGAATCTGGAGTATCAAGCCATTTGTAATGCCTCTGTCTAGGAAATTAGACATGTTGATATGAAAAAGATACGCAAAATGCTCACAACATTTATGTATGCTGTCAATAGGATTAAAGTGGAAAAAGGCAGAATAATCAACACTTTCTATGAAAAGTAGTCTTTGGAGACTAAATCCTCTGGTGATTTGATTATCCTAGTCGATGAGTTTTTCAAACAATAGTTGAGGGGAGGTGGGGGGAGTGGGTTCATAAATGTCGTCAAACGATGATCACATTGCAAAAATCTCCGTTGAGTATAACGCTACTTCTGAGCTACAATCAGGTATATCTCCAATAAATAAAAAGCAAATTCAATAAATTGAAATCCTTAATCACTCAACTCAATGACAAAGTGATGAGAAGCTCAAACAGCCACCATTAAATTAGTTATCTCACCCATCAACATAAGAAAAGGGCAAAAGAGCATTATTTCATCTTCTTTAACAAATTCCTATGTCTTTTTGTGACATCAATTTAATTAAAATTGGCTAATGCGCAGTAATTTATCATGATGAATATGGAGAGAGCAGAAAACAACTTGTTGCTTAAAACATTCCAAATTAAAATTTATTATCATGATAATTGATTGTTTGTTTGTCTAAGGATACTCACTGTTACATACTAACGGTCCTATTCGATATGGTGGCAAATTTGAACATAAATGCATTCCAGAGTCCTCTGGCTTTGAACAAATATAATCTTGCTCCTTGGAAAATTCATAGTAAAATGATATGCTATAGAAGAAGAAAAAAATATGGAAGAGACAGAAAGAAAAGAAAATTTTCTTTTTTCAGGACGAAAAAATATTCTTTTGTTGCTCGGATAAGGAAATACATTAATAGTCAATAGATTCATATCTTTTCATACGAGTTTCACTTTTTTCTTCTACAATTGTGAGTCTGTTGTGCTCTATACATTTATTGTACCTAAACTATTACACAAAAGCCATTCAACAGCCACTTTTGTTGCACATACTTCAGCTTAGTTCTATTGAATCGCCAGAATGTCAATGACTAAGCTGACTAATGTGAATTCTACCGAATTTTTACCTGAAGTTTGTTGAATTTATTTAGCTTGATGAATTTTGATGCATTTTGCTCTAAATATTGCATTTATTTGCTGAATAAGCTGAATTCAGCGTTCATTGCTGAATAAGCTGAATTCAGCGTTTATTTGCTGAATATGCTGAATTCAGCGTTTATTGCTGAATAAGCTGAATTCAGTGTTATTTGCTGAATAAAATGAATTCAGCATTTATTGCGGAATAAGCTGAATTCAGCGTTATTTAATGAACTCATAGTACAAGCTTAATTATCATAATTTCTGCTGAATCATACTAACAAGAAGTTAACAAGTTCAGTCATACTAATTCCACAAAATCATCAAAACTTCATCCAACCAACAAAATCAGCAAAAAATTCAGCTCAACCTCATTACGGTGCTTAAAATTCATATGAAAAGATATGAATACATTGACGAAAATTAGAAACAGATATATTTTTATCTCATATGTATATTTTACGGCAGTGAGCTTATGCAAAAAAGCTTTTCGAGAGCTTGTTGATAAGCCATTCTAAATTGACGTGAATAATAAAATAATGAATAATCATAATAATCTCTAAAATATTCATAGTTATATCAACAATTCAATTAGAAAATTTTGACATTGTTAAATGACATAGTATTAGAGTTAGTATAGATTATCATGAAAGGATATTTAATTATTTATTAGTACAGAATAGAATGAAGGAGAGTAGTGAGAATATAAAGCAAGAAGTAGTTAGAGAAATGAAGGAGGAAATGAAACGCTTTTAGACTTGATTAAAAAAAAGTTTTCCTAGTGATATCTCAATTGATTTTTTATGATTGACATTTATGATGTTTCATGACATATCATAATGAAGTTTTTTTCGATGTCGATAAAAATAAATCCCTAATGTACTCATAAATTTTCCTTAAAACAAACAAAACCCCGCCTCTTGTATTTCTATTGAGGGAAATAAAAAATTTTTTTACTGCGTTATTATTTTTGATCAATTTATTATTTTCGTATGCCTGCGGCACATACGAATACCATTTATATAGAAGATCGAAAATAAACAGTCGCTGTTCAGACAATATGAAGTCTCATCACAATTTGCTTAAAGTGAATTTTCATTTTTTTTATTATCATTCTTTGTTTTTGCTGTTTTTCCATCCTTTGCTGACAGTTTATCAATTATTAGAATTGATGCATGATGATGTATTGATGATAAACGAACGGCATGTCGATAACGTGCAAAAAAAAATTAATAAGATATTGTTCTTGTTTTGAAGGACGAATTTATGCTTAATAATTTATGAGAATTTACTAGTTTTTTGTAGCTTTGAATTGCAGAAATCAATTCTTAGAATATATTTTATCAAATATCATATATGCTGGCTTTGTTGCTATAAATATACTCAGTGTGTGATATTTCATTGATTTTATTAGAAGCTCTTTGCGTTTGTGGGAGTATAAATATATGTAGGTCATGAATAAGTTATGCTTGTAAATAAATGAAGTTTGATACTAAAAGCTTGTACCTTGTGAAAAATTCAGCAGGAATTAAGTTCATGCGTTGAAAGATTATATGCTTGATAAATGATCTAACTTTGAACAACATGACAGTTTTTTACATTTTTTTTTTGTTTAAAATAAACTAAAATCTTAAGAAAGGATTTTTAGGGTATAACCTTTATAATCATCTGTTAAAGTAAGGATTGAACTATCATGCGGCAATATAGTTTATTGCAAAGCCTCGTGAGCAGGGCGTATCGAGAAATTCTTCGAGGGGGTGTTTTGTAATTTTTTGTATGGAAGCAAAAATCAAACAAAGTTTTCGTCGAATGGGTATTGACACCCAAAATATACCCCTGGATAAGCTTCTGCTCGTGACCATTATTTTCTTGGAATGCCAGCATGGCGGTGGTCAAATAGTTGCCGCATCTATAAATTTCTGTCATCGGGTAAGTGCTATTATATTTTAACAGAGTATATCAAGGAATTCAGAATCATTTTAATTTACTACCCATAAACGAGTTATTCATGCATAAAGCATCTTATTTTTACGAGATGAAGTTTTCATCCTAAATTTTATTATCCTTAAAAATAAAGCTTCCCTCTAACATAAAATCCTTATAAAATTATCCCAGATATGATTCACGTCCCAAATATTCTGACAACCTTAAAATTGTTTAAAAACTTTCAGATGTCATTTAGAAATGACGTCCATAAAAGCATGGGAGACCTTCCTTATCGAGGTGTATAACCAGAATTTTTTAAGGGGTCTCTAGAATTTTTTAATTGGATGTTGGGATTTGTTTCTCAAGGAACCCCTAAAAAATTGAATAAAATTTTCCATCAAGAGGGGGGTTGACCCCAAAACCTTTCCCTGTCTATGCTCCTGCGTATTTCAGGTCCCCTTCCCTCAAAAATTGGACGATATTATGTAAACATCCTTCATTCCAATTTAAAATCGTTCCGTATGCCATAAAGTCCCATGGGATCATAATTTGATACCAACAGTATCATACATTATCAGATCTGTTGAAAATTGAGGAATACAAACAATTCATTTAAAATGAAACTTTTCTAAAGATGTTTATCGAAAAGTATAAAATATTTTATTGGTTCTTTGTGCTTTTAAAAAAGAATCGCAAAAGAAATCCAGATTTCAGAGGATTTTTATTGATTTTATTTTCTCCCAATCCTCAATATTCTAAACTTTTTTATGAATGTAGATTACATATACACATGTTTCCTTTATAAATGGCTCATTGTGGCTGAATTTTCTTTCTTACACAACAGAACAGAGGAGAAAATATTGAATTTATCTTATTCAATATAAACAATATTATTGTATTATGTATCTGGATGATACAGTAAAAGAGACAAAAGCAATATAATAAAATAATAATGAAATTGAATCAAGCAATTCTGTTCTATGAAATTCTTTGGATATGTTGTCAAAGTTTCTCTCGTCTCCTTTGTCATATTTTCTTTTCATCGTTTTCATTTCATTATTACAAAAGAGTTATTTTGTGGGGAGCTTTGTGAAATGAGAAAATATTGGCGAAACTTATGTTGAAGCTTATGCTGATTAGGTTAGGTATTATGGAACAAGATTGGAGATATTTGAATGGTTAATATGGATTAGGTTTACTTAGCTTAGACCACATTGCAAAAAAGTACAAAAAATATTTTTTCAGAAATTGGTATGAGATCATTCATAAATGACGTTCAATGTTTGGGAGAGGGTGTCTGATGCTTTGTGACACTTCTATATAAATTTTGTGACAGAGGGGAAGCATGGGCGTATCCAGAGGGGGGTCCGTATTTTGAAGCTCAGTATAAATGGAATCTATTTGAAAAACTAACGGTTTCTTTAAATCTGACCTCACCTAATTAACTGTGAATCGAAAAAAGCTTTAAAAAAGGTTGGTCTAATTTTCTTAAAAAAGAGTATGAAAACTCCGGAACCCCCCTTCTGGGTACGTCCATTAGGGAAAGGCAGGGGTGTATTCAGGAGGGGACTGGTGGTAGGTAATCTCGTTTCTTGCGTGACATCATTTTTGAATGGTATTTATTCGAATTTTGGTTTATCTCATTTTTAATCTTATTTTCTTCTTATTTATTCTACGAATACAAAAAAGTCCTTCCCAGAAACTTATTCTTAAACATCAATAAAGTTCTCACATCCCAAATTAAAATCCCAGGCACCAGTATTCATCATCTCATTTCTAAGAAACGAATCAGAAAGTTTTTCATATGAAAGAATAAAGTTTGAGTATGAGTCTATTGCTCTCCATAACGATATGCCATGATACACAATAAATTTTTCAAATGTCAAAATTCTAACGATTCACCCTAACAGGCAATGATCGTGATCACGTGGCGCGATCGTGATAGTGATTGCAATCACTAGCATCATCACTAGCGATTTTTCATGATCACAACTTGTGATCATGATCACTATCATGATCAGAGCATGATCACTTCTGAAAAAATGCATAATCACTGATCATGTTCACTGATCATAATCACTGAACGTAATTAGATGTGGTATGAACATGATCATTTCGAAAAAATTTCATAATCACTTGATCGTGCTCACTGATCATGATCAGTGAGCGTAATCAGATGTGGTCTGAACATGATCACTTCGAAAAATTTTCATAATCACTTGATCATGTTCACTGATTACGATCACTGAACATGATCAGAAGTGATTTGATTATAATCACTCCAAAAATCTTGCACAATCACTGATCATGTTCAGTGATCACGATCAGTGAACATGTTCTGAGTATGATCACTCCAAAAAACTTGCACGTTCACTGATCATAATCACTGATCGTGATCACTGAGCATGATCAGATAAGGTCTGAGCATGATCACTCCGAAAATTTTCATAATCACTTGACCATGTTCACTGATCATAATCACTGAACGTGATCAAATGTGCTATGAACATGATCACTCCGAAAATTTTCATAATCACTTGACCATGTTCACTGATCATAATCACTGAACGTGATCAAATGTGCTATGAACATGATCACTCCGAAAATTTTCATAATCACTTGACCATGTTCACTGAACATAATCACTGAGCATGATCAGATGTGGTCTGAACATGATCACTCTAAAAAATTATCGTAATCAGTTGATCATACTCACTGATCGTGGTCACTGAGCGTAATTAGATGAGGTCTGAGCATGATCACTTCGAAAATTTTTCATAATCACTTGACCATGGTCACTGATCACGATCACTGAGTGTGATCAGAAGTGATTTGAGCATGATCTCTAAAAAATTTCCAAAAAATACTTTTTTGTTTGATCACGATCATGTTTGATCATGATCACTGAGCGTGATCAGTAGCCAAAAAAATTTCATAATCACATGATCATAATCACTGATCACGATCACTGAGTACGATCATGATCAAACTCAGAGATTTTTAAGCAAAAAAAGTTAATTAAGTTAATTAATGAATTATTGGATGTGTTTTAAACGTTGAAGAACCGTTATTCCTTGAAATTAGCATGTTTAAAAATATAATAATTTAAATATGTCTTTTGCCATATTTATATTATTATATATTTACAGATGGTGACTTCAAGGAAAAATGCGAGATCTCGAAAGTTAAGCAACGCAAGGACGAATTCAAACAAAGATGGGTGACAGGAAAAATTTCTAAGTATCAAATTTTAATAAAATTTAATTCTACTAATACAAATTCTAAAAATACTTTAAAAAATTTCCGGTCAACTCAAAATAATGCACAAAAAATTGGTTAACTTAATTAATTTTTTTTGTTTTTTCATGATCACTAAATCACAAGTGATCACGATCACTGATTACGATCAGTGATTATGATCAGTGATCATGATCACTATGATTATACTCACTGATCATGATCAGTGATTATGCAAGTAAAAAATTGTATGCAAGTTTGCAACTTGTATACAAGTTGTGATCGTAATCAGACGCGATCGTGATCATGATCAGTGATCACGATCACAAAAGCGCGATCGCGTCGGTACCGTACCGACATCACTGAAATGTATGGAGTGATCATGAAAAATTATCATGATCACAACCTCGTTTCACGATCACAAAAATACGATCTGATCGTGATCATTGCCTGTTAGGGTCAATTTTATATTTCTCTTTTATAACGACGTTACTCTCTCACGTATTCCCTTTCTCCCAGTTCTTTCATCACCCAAACAAAGCCTCAGCCGAAATCATATGTGGGTCCATGAATGAAGGAGAAAGATCCAACAAATCCGGGTTAATTTCGGAAGGTATACGATGCTTTTTATAGCAACAAATTTATTCATACAATAATGTGGGCAGTTTAGAAGATGATGAAAGAAACAAAAGCAAAAATGACATCAAGAAAATTTTACAACAGAAATCAATTTATTAAAAATAATTCGTGTCGAGAGAAATAGAAGAAGTAACACGAGCCTGAGTTGAAATAAAATATTGATTTAGAAGAATTCTCACTTGGGTAATTTCCAGCATATTATTGTAGGCTTATTAAATCACGACGTGAAAATTGAATAAATTTAGATCAATTTAAGAAGAAAGATTTCTCATTGGATTCCACAAAACAAAAGTTTATTGGATGAGGCACATTAGAGATAAAATAGAATGGAAGTAAAGTGCGAAAAAATTACCCATCATCAGACTGAAATAATGGAAATATGCTTTGGGGTTGGATAGAAAGTTAAGGAAATAAATCCTTTTTAGAATGATTGAAACTTTAATAATTTTGGGCTTGTTGAAAATTTCTGAATTTTTTTAACAAAAATCCAGCTTTTTATTAAAAACTGAGCTTTTTGAAAAACCCAATTTTTTACTAAAGCTCAAATTTAAAAAATTCAAACTATTTTGCATAGTTTGAATTATGCAATTGAATTAAAATTTGAGCTTTAATTAAAAAATTGAAATTTAAAAAAATTTGAGCTTTTTCAAATTTTTTTTTATTTCAAAAATCAAACTTTTGAAAAACTCGAATTTTTGAAAAATGAAACTTTTTAAAAAATCGTACTTTTTTAAATTTCTTCTTTTTTATTACACAAATTTCAAAAAAATTCAAACTATACAAAATAGTTTTAATTTTTTATAGATTTTAAGATTTAATAAAAAAATTCAAGTTTAAAAAAATTGAGCTTTTTTAATTTTTTTATGCTAAAAGTCAAACTTAAAAAAAAACACGTATTTTTGAAAAGTGAAACTTTTTTGAAAAATCTCAATTTTTTAACAGTTCTTTTTTTTGGAAAAGTTTAGTTTTTCATATTTTCGAGTTTTTTTTAAAAAAAATTGATTTTTGAAAAGCTTATGCTTGTTCAATTTTTTTTTTTTTTAAATCTAAGCTTTTTTGAAAAGTTTGATTTTCCAAAAATTTGTTTATTTTCAAAAAAGTTTATTTTTGGAAAAGTTGAGCTTTTCAACATTCATTTAATTTTTAAAAAATCGAGCTTTTTCAACAAAAAAAATTTTTTTTAAAAAAATCGAGCTTTTTGAAAAAAAAATTATTTTTAAAACATCTAGCTTTAAAAAAGTCAAATTTTCAAAAAAATTAAACTTTTTCAAAAAGATCAAAACTTTCATAAAAAATACTCAGTTAACGAAGACTCAAATAATTTCCATCCAAAGCTCATCCTAACAAAGTGAAAACATTTTAAAAACAGAAAGAAAAGTTTATTAAAAAAAATTGAGTGAAAAGACGCACGAAGGAGGAGAAAAAAACTGAATTTCGGCTCGTGTTGGATTAAAATACAATTTCTCCAGATCAAGAAAAAGAGAGTGAAGAAAAAAATAGGAAAGAATAAAAATTTTCTTCTGTTTTCCTTTCTCGCAGGAGGAAAAGAAAAATTCTTTAAAATAATGAAGAAAAAAAAAGTTCGCATCGAGCACGAGCTCATGATTTAGAGACGTTACATTATCTCATCTGAGTATATATTAAATCTATTATTTTTGATTTAACGATCCTAAGTGATTTTGATTTTCTATTAAATTTCCATCAATTATAAGTGAAACCTCGGAGATTTATCTACATTTGATTCCGCATTTTCGTCGCATTTTGGTACTTTTTCAAAAAAAAAATTGTATTTAATTCACTTTTTGATTTTTTTTTTAAATTTAATTTAGTTTAATGTGTGAGATGGATGCTGAGGAGTGTTGAATGCTATATATTTTGATGCTGTGATTAAAAATATAAGTATCTTGTTATAAATATATCTTGTTATAATTCACAAAAACACATTATTTTGGCTTAGACTTGAAGCAAGGAAGCAAAAATATTGAGCATGATAAAAGCAGACATATGAAAAGCGTGACAAAATCTCAATTTCACAAATTTTCATTTAAAAGCATCAAAAAGCGTTTTTTTATTAAATTTTTTTAAGGTTAGGAAATATGGAAAGTACAATAAAAGCAGGAAAGGCAAACGTTCGTTAGCTGAAATATGAAAAAAAAATCTATATAACATGCACGGCATTAATACCATAAACACACAAACACATTCACAAAAGCATTAAGAGTATTATGATAGAGATTTGCGGTTTATTTGGAAAAAAGGAAAGGAGAGAGACAGAGAGATATGTGTGTACATATTAAAAACTTCTTTTTTTGCAAAGAAAAGCAGAAAGAAAAAAAAATTTTTGGAAATAAAAATATTTGCAGTATTGGAAGCTGAATATGAATACAATGCTAATGGAAAGAGAGAAGATGCTTTATTGTTGAAAATAAATGAAGGCAAATTTTATTTTTGGATGTAAAAAAAGCATCTAAAAAATTCTAATTGAAGATGAAGTGAGAATAAAAATTCAAGAATTTAAAAAGTATTTTTTTCTTCTGGATCTTGATGAGAGAGAAGTTTAGTTTAAAGTGTATGGAATCGTTTACAATGGTTGTTTTGATATTTAAATCAATCAAACTCAAATCCTTTGATTTTCAATGTCACTTATTAATATTTGGCGCTAAAATGGCTGCTATGGTCCAAGTACCCTAGATTTGGCGTAGAGCTGGCACCAAGCAGGTACAACATTAGTTCTAAACCACAATTTTATTCATTTCGGTACAATGTGAAATCTGGGGTAAGCATTGGCTGAAGGAAATATCAAAATTAGGGAAATTTTCCATTGATGGAGACCCCCAATCCCCTCCAACATATACCCCTGATTACATTAGTTTCTGTCACAGTGGCGTAGCCAGATTTTTTTAGGATGGGGGGGCGGTTTGGTTGGAAATTATTTTTTTAGTTCAATACCCCTAGCAATTTTAAATCATTTTTTTTGACCAATTTTTTTCGAAAGGAGGGGAGTGGAAATTCACCCCTAACTACGCCACTGTCCTGTTAGCTACACTAAGAGACATGACTACACTTTCAGCACCTTTACTACCCAAATATTCATGTTTAGTTTCGAACTCATGTCACTAACTCAGCATTATAATTTCTAAATTCCGAAGCTCTTATCCATTACGCCACTAACCCACTAACAGCTCATAAAAATTGAAATCACAATCTACACTCAAATTCAAGTTGCTTATAATATTTTTATAGTTCAACAGCTCTACTAAACTCTCCAGAACAGAATAATTTGGGTTTTATTTGCTTAACCTCTCTAAGTGATAATATATATCTTCTCAGCTCGTTAACTTCTCACATAAATTTTACAGAAAGCTGCAAAAATATTTAAAATATGCACTCGAAAGTTGTTTTTTCTCTTCTTTTGCTTAGCAAGGAAAATAAGTTTTAGCAAACTATTCAGTATGGCAAACGGGAACTTCAGAAACTTGATGTATGAGTTTTCCTTTGGGAAGGGGCAAGGCATGGGAACTAAAGGATAATATGACCAAGTATTTCGTAACGAAATAATAATATCACAAAGTGTGTAATTAGAAGGAAAATTAGGTTCCTTAGTTTCCAGGTTTGGGTAAGGGGTGCAATCAAAAATTTAGACCCCTCCAAAAAATTCTTATCTGTTGACTTTTTCCGTAAGCGGTAAAAGAGGAAAATGCTAGAAAAATTACGTTTTTGGACCTAAATTAAAGATAATTCACAAATTACGGCTAACTTTTGTGAGATAGGCTAAGCATGGGTGGAACGCCCTTTTCTATTTTTTGGTTAGGATTTATTGAATTTTAATTAACTTTATTGCACCTGAATAAACATTTTTTTTAAATAATTTGCATGAAAATTTTCAATAATTTCCCTCAATATTTATTTTAACTTTATAAAACAAAATTCATGCAAATTTTTTTCCACACGTTTCATAATCAACGAATAAGAATCTGTTACATCAGAAGTTATTAACGATTCTGATGCAAATTTCTCAGCAAACATAAGCTTTTCCAGCTCATTGAGATTCTCGATAATAGATTCAATATTCAACCATGTGAAAATGCTTCCATTTATTCAACTTATTTCTTCTCTCATAAGATTCCATCCTAATTTATGTCATTGCTATTTATAGCTGACTTCTCATGTAAGCTCTCTCTCAAAAAAATTTATTCATGATCTCATTTATCTGATGTTACACGTTAATGACTTTTCACATAAGCATCCTTTTAGGTTAAATTATATGTTTTATGACTGTCTTGAATCATGATGACTGACTGTGCCTATCTCTAAAAAAATTGTCTGTAATTTCTCCCTTTAATAGAGAAAAATTTGCATTTTTCCAATTTTCTAAATAAAAAATAATTAATTTTTTTTCCATCCATTTGTGTTTTGCAATGTGTCACATGCAATTGTGAGGATATAAGCAGTTTTATGTCATCACCATATTCTCTCCATCATCAAAACACAATTGTCAACATAAATTTTAATAGATATTCTCTCGTCTATGTATGCGATATGCGTTCATTGCAAAAGCACAATGGAATTAATTTTATGGGACCAAAAAAAATGTATGAAATGAAAAAAAAGGTACGGATATCGATTCACAGTTACACTTTTAAAGCATGATAAAAAAAATTAAAATAAAAGGAAAAATGAATTTGAATTGAAAAATAAAGTTCTAATTGACATTTTGGGATATAGGAGAATTTTTTTCACTATCGGATCTGCAGCAGGTTGAAGCTCTAATGGAATTAAATTATTTCATGAATTTTAATGTTATTTTTTCAATTGTTATCGAAAGGTTTTTTTGTGATTGAATCTGAAACTGAGTCTAGACTCTTAAGTCTGCATATCTAAAATAGGTCAATTGAAAATGAGTCACAGCACTCAATTAAGATGAGTAAAATCCATTAAAATTAATTAAAATATATTTTTACATTCACAATGTCAAAAATCCTGCAGTTAAATACAAATGGAATTCCACTGTCTGATTCAATAAAAAAAAGTCTCAAATGATAATGTACTCAATATTCTTAGTGGAGCCACATAACAAAGCTATAAAGAATTGCATTTACGTCAAGATTTTACAGTTTAAAGACAGAGTGGAGCTTGTGGTGTCTGGAGAGGTTAAGACTGTATATTTTGGGGGTGTATCCAAAATTTTTTGAGGGTTTTTTTGTATGGATGGAAATTCTTAGGGGGAGGGGGGTTACTTTGAGATTTTTTTCTTGAAAACCTCTAGAAAATGGAGAAAAAAAAACCCAAAAAAGGAGGGGACCCCAAAAACCCTCCCAATACACCCTTTCTGGTGCGTTAGTCTAAACTTTTGAGGGGGGTAGTTAGGCATCGGTTTTGAGATGCTTTCAAGGCAGAAAAATACATAAATTGTAGATTTATGACTGAAGGTAGGGGCTTCTGGTTGCATCAGCTATAGGTACAATGGTTAAGAAGCTGTTGAGTTAAGGAACAGAACTATAAAGTAAGTTATTAATGATGTCAATCAAAAAATTTCGCAGATCCCGTCAGGTTAATGCCTAGAGTGTTATGTTTCTCAAATTTTTTGCACTCGTTCCACCCTTGCCGCTATTTTGCAAATTTGAAGGCTCATTTAAGTCGAATTAAGTTGTTTGACCTCAATCTTAATTGGTAAAATTATATTATTATGTCTAATAGAATATGAGAGGTCAAAAACTTTTTGTTTGATAAATTAGTGAAAATTTTGAGAAAAATACAGAAAATTTCTATTTTGTGATGTTTTCACGGTAAATTAGAATGCTACGGTACACAATTTGAGTACCACTGACCTGAAAGCAACAAAATAATCCTCAAGTCGCTGAAAATTCCTTAAACTCAGACAATACTTTCTCCCAGGCACTTTCCAGACACCAACTCAGATACTCAACACATAACAAAATGCATTGACATAAACTCTAAAAATATTCCATCCTGACATTCCGATTGAAGACACGTCTTTTGAAACTACAACAAGTTATTTCGTGATATAGAAAAATTCAATCTAATGAGAAAGTTTCTATCTGTTTTGTTTCTGTTGAATGAAATAAAAGAAATTGTTTGGTTCAACTTTGTTTCTAGTTTTGTTTTTCTTTTTTGCTCGTATTGAAAAAATATGTTGAAAGTTGAGGAATGTAAGCTTTTATGGGGAATAAAATAAACGTTGATGGAAAATTAAAAAATTCTTGGTTTATTGAAAGTTTTTTCCTTTTACTTCAGAGCTACTGAAAGCATGCTCCGCGACACACTAAAGATACAAAATTTTAATTGCTTTATCCAATTTTTAACCCAAACTCAAGTGTATCGTGACCTTTTTCCAAATTTTTAGTGTGTCGTCTTCTGAAAAGTTTGAGAACCACTGCTTTACTTGATGGAAGTAGAGTAAAGTGGTGTGGGAGTAATAAAAAATTGTTAATGGTTTCTTGACGTCTGGAATTTAGTGCTTTATAGCTTTTTTCGTGGGAATCAGGGGTCATCAAAAATGGGGTTTCGACACAAGAAACTATAAAATGTTGAGCAGGGGCATAGGCAAAATTTTTGAAGAGGGGATGCCCAATTTTTTTTTTTATTTTTGGATAATCATTTAATATAGCCTTTATATTTTATTTTTATATTTCTTTAGACATTTAGATTGATTCTTCGGGTAGTATTTAACACGTCTTGTAAAAATTTAACCTTTTTGGTTTTAAAAATAGAAATAAAATTAAAAAATTTATTGAGTTTTGATCTCGAGGGAAAGGGGGTGCTGAGATACCTAAGGACCACCCCCTGATGTTAAGTATTTAAATAAAAATTAAATTGTAGACCCCTTAAGTGGGAGTTAAAGATTTTCGAAAGTAGAAATCTATAAAGATAATTAATTATTTAGGAACTGACTCAGAATATTCCTAATTTAATTTACAATTCACATAAAACAATAGAATTCATGCAAAATTCCCACAACTATCCCAATAAACTTCAACCGTCTGCACATATATCCATTAAAATATACAAAAAAAATTCCCATCCAACAAATCCACACAATGTCAATGCCAATAAATTCTATGACCAATAATTTTCTACAATGTGTATTACTTTCGATAATAATATTTATAGTGTGATTACTGATATATTTTAACATGTGAGGTGGGGGGTGTGATGTAACAAAAAAAAGGTACAAAAAATTAGAAAATAATGTAATGAAAAATAAATGTATGAAAACTAAAAGGCTCACATATATGACTAATTTCTAAAGTTTTTTTTTCTGAATGAATTTTTCCTTACGAATTAACACGAACTCGAACTTTGAACTCATCCGGGATCCTGCAAATGAAATGGAATTCAACAAAAAAGAATGTTTTGGTATTTTCTGATTTCTTTGTGTAATTTTTTTCTAAATAATTTTTTTTTCGGGTTTACACTACAATAATAATAAGGATAATAAAATAAAATGTTTTTCTATCACTATGCCGTACAAAAAAACTAAAGGAGGGAATCATATTCTTTATTATTATTCTAGCTATTGAGGATATGAAAAAATTCTTTTTCATAGCAATGAATTTAATATTTTTATATGTTTCTGTCTAATAATACAAAATTGTTCAAGGGGGCAACATGCTTGGTGGGAAGATGCATTTTTAGGTGATGTGAATTTTTTTAAAAGAAATTTTGGATTTTTTTATAATTTTTTAAAACTGAAATTGTGAGTTTGACACCCGAGTGGCATATCGTAGTTGTCAGGGCGCCACTAAGTCGCTACAGTGTGTCGGTCAGGATATTTTTTAACTTTTATTTCAAAATTATTGTATCCTTCCATTTGGGTGTCGAGTCTAGTTCAATGGGTCTCATGGCTTTGAATATTCAATTATCATGATTAAGATTTTTTTTAAATTGACCAAAACTTTGTTTAATTAATTTCAAATCCACATCATAGTCTAGGGCACCACCACGACACTATGTTCATGACAACACATCACAGCGACATAATGGTGCTCTGACGGTGCCGTGATGGTTGTCTGACGGCACCACTCGGAAATGCTACATACAAAAAAAATCCAAAAAAATTCCAATTCAAAATTTGTACACCCCAACCAACCATCCAGTCCCCCTTGAAAAAAATCCTTTTATTATTCAAAAAAATGAAGATGAAAAAAGAAGGAAGGAAAAAAATCTACTCAATGTTGAAAAATGATTTTCTCTCCTCTTTTATTCTCCATTTTTTTATCGTCTTTTGAATAGTACATTATGGAGGAAAGAAGTGTGAATAGCTTCGAACAGAATGCAACAAGAGGAGATGGGAAGAAGAAAAATTCTCAAAGGTTTTCATATCACGTCTTTGAGCAATTTTCTTTCAATTTGTTTCTTGACTTCGTTTCGGATACATAATATAGGATATATACGTATGTTTTCCCAACAAACATAAAATAACACATACACGAGAGTTGAAATGTGTGCTCCTTTATTTAGATACGTTTAGGGAATCCAATAATATCGTGCTTTGAGGTTTTGAGAACATCATCATCAAGTGAGGCTATTTGGATGAAATCTTGTAAAGCTTGATTGAATCTTCGACTTGATCAACAAATTGAATGTGATTTTTCATATGTGTACGCTTTTTGAGCTTTTGATTTACAAAAACAAAACAATGGGTATTGGTGGATATTATTGTTCGTGCAGAAGAACAAAAGAAATGAACATTTTGAGGGATTTGGTTGGAAGTTTTTGTATGAAAGTTCATACTAGCCTGATTCATAAATACATTCAAGATGCGAAAATTTCTGCATCAAAAGTGCATTCAGTAAAATTAGAGATGCGAAAATTTCTGCATCAATAGTGCATTCAGTAAAATTAAAGATGCGAAAATTTTTGTTTCATTTACTGATGGTAAAATATCTCATATTTGGTAAAATTCTCAAAAAGAAATTCCCATGAAGTCCCTATCATGAATCATCATTTCTTCTTCCACATTTTTATATGCCTTAATTTTCTTACATCATCAACAATGCTTCTTCATGTGTATGGAGTTAGAAAAAAGAATGAATACTAATCCTTTTGATGTTAATCTTTATGATGCTGTGTTAACATTACGTTACCATGATTTTTCTAATGGACATCCTCAACATTTATGGGATATGATTTCATATAATGAATTATATTCTTAGAAAAGTATGAAAAGGAGCTTTTTGGGTTATTAAATTATATTATATTATAGCACAAATACTTTTCATTTTTCTTTCATAATAGAATGGGTATTGAAAATATTCTGTTGATATGGAAATGGTTAAACGGACCAGGAATTTTAAAAAGATATCATATGACTAGGAATTCACATATGAATATGGTGATGCAGAGAGGGATACCAGAACACAATTTTGAAGCAGAAGTTTTCGCATCTCTAATTTTTACTGAAAGCACTTTTGAAGCAGAAGTTTTTGCATCACTAATTTATAAAATTTGGTCTAGTTAGACCTACTCTGAGTATGTTGAGCAGCATAAGGCTGAAGAAAACTTTCCATCTATAATTACATCAGCATACAATTTTGTTATCATTTCAATTAACACCAGAGGAAGTTTTTAAGCTCTTTTAACAAAACGAAAATGGAATTTTTTGCCTTTTTCAGCAGCAACTATTACAATTTGAGATGCCGGAAATGAGTTTCTGTAGTGAAACCATGATAATCCGCCACCATTGTGTGAAAAATAAGCGTGAAAGATAGAGTAAAGTAGTTAAGTAACTTTCCGTTACTTCATCGAAAACCATAATCCACTCGTACAGAAAACAATGCTTTTTGTTGTTGGCAATTGTTATGGATTATAACTGATAACAAAAGTTTTACATCTGCCAAATGACATTAATAGTTGATTCACAACGAAAATCCTCTCAACTACTTCACACATATCTGTGATATGTGTAAAGTATGAAATATGTATCTCGAAACTTATGCTTTTGACACAATCTCATAAGTAATTATTTCCATTTTTCTCCATTCTACACGTATATACATCTATATTTATACATTATATTGAGATGGATAAAACACATATTGTGGCAAAGCATTAGGCACACTATGAGGTAAATGAATGGTGAAAAATAATAACAGAAATAACGCTAATAATAATAATTTCTTGTATTGTAATCTTATGTTTTGTATGTGCTGAGTATTTTGAGCCTCAGAATTGTAAAGGACCAGAAGCAATTATCAGTAAGTGGCTAACGGAAGCGCATTTTTTGCTGTGACATGTCATTAAGTTAATTTTCACACGCATATGTTTGAGATGATTGCTGTTGTGAAGGAATGAGCACCTCGGAAGTAAGATTCTGTTTGAAACTTGAATGTTGCATAATTAATAAAATTGTTTAGCTTTTTTTACTTTTGAAAAGATTGAAATTGTTGAAAAAAAAGAATTTCACGCAATGGTTTTTTTCAATATTTGCATGTAACAAGCAATATATTGTTGAACTTTAAAGTTCATTCGTTAGATCTTTTGAAAACGTTTATATTCATTTTTACATTTTTAAACAAAGTTTTTGCATCTTTAAAAATATTTGTCTTTTTTCGCATCTTCAAAAAATTTGCGTCTTCAAAGATATTTGCGTCTTTTATTTTGCATCTTTAAAAATATTTGCGTCTTTTTTTTCGCATCTTCAAAAAATTTGCGTCTCTTTTTGCATCTTTAAACAAATTAGTGTTTTTTTCACGTCATTGAAATCATTTTCGAATCATTTATGTTAAAAAATGCAAAAACTGTTTAAAAAATTGTTAATTTTTGCTTCACGTTTTAAATTTTATAAGAATTCTGTATCTTTTCCGCATTTTTCTTAATTTTGATAAAATATCTTAAAACTTAAAATTTTAGCTTCATTTTTGCATCATTTTTTTCAAATGACGTAAAAAAATTCTTCAAATGAGTCCAAACTTTGCTTCTTTTTAGGATTTTACGGATTTTATCACAAAATGATGTAAAAATTGATTTAAAATTATCATTTCTAATAACTTTTATTTCAAAATATGCTATTCGCACTTCAAAATAATCCTCTAAGTAGCTTAAAACTTCACCAAACCAAACTGACGAATCGAAAACATTTCACAATAAAATTTCTAGACTAAATCCTCATCGAAATTTTTATTTGCGTGCTAAAAAAACTCTCATTTTTCCCTCTTCATCCGGAATAAAAAAAAGTTATTGTATGCTGAAGCAAATGGAAATAATTATTTTTTGCACGATAATTTCCCAACATTAAAAACACAATTTCATGGTTCCTTTTTTGTTTAGGTACGCAGCTATTGAAATAAGAAATTTTTTATATATTTTTTTTTGTTTATATGCTAAACATAGAGCTCATAATTTGAGGAAAAATTGTCCCCTCGAAAGTATTAACTCACGCAGACCCTTCAAATAAATAATTTATCATGACTATCGTAATTTTCTTGCTGTTTTCACACTTCTTTTACTCCATAAATGAAATCAAAAATAAATAAAATATGATTGTTTAAATTATTGTGTGTGGAATGTTAAAGTGACGACGATTAGTGAACAAATGGGTCAACAAGCAGCTGCGTTGAAAATCGATTTTATTATTTTCAAATTAGAATTGTGAATCTAATAAAATTGGCTTATAAAATTGAATTAGAATTTAAATATCGTGTTAATGGCTTTAAAATTGAATGAAAAATGCATAAAATAATTGGAAAATTTATTGACTATACCTTCTCGTTTTTGGTTTTGGTCAGTGAATATAATTTGAATTGAACGATATAATAAAAGCGTCATAATGGAAAAAATTTCAATAAAAATTAAATTAATTTCGGTATTAAGCTTTTTGTATTTTTTATGATAAAAATGTGTGAAATTTTTTCTGGGATAAAAAAATTTTATTTCAATAAAATTCAAATCGTGCAAAAAAAATAAATTTTCAAAGCTTATCGGAATTAAAATGCAATTCTCTGCTGATATAATAAAAGTCAAAGGAGATTTTTAAAAAATATTTAAAAAAAATTGAATTATTTTTGCCAACTGTGGTTTGAAATATTTATGAAAATGTACCAATTAATGAGTGTGGTGAAAACTAGAGCAAAACTTCTCCAAGAGTGTCTATATTAGGGACGTATTTACAAGACGTTTAAAAAAATTACCCCTTTGGTGTCCTAGGGCAGGGTATGTAGGGTACCCTTGGGCTGGGTAGGTGGGGTTCCCTAGGGCAGGGTAGGTGGGGTTCCCTAGAGCATCCTAAAAGGATATGTTGGGTGACCTAGCTGTGGATTTTTTTCTCGAACTTTTTCTCAAAAACCCTAGCAAATGGAAGTATTTTACGGTGAGGTGGGGGGGAATCCTCCAAATCCCCAATAAATACGTCCAAATCTCCAATTTTTCTACCAGAAAAGCTCAAAATATTTATCTTCTTCCATTCAAGTTCCATAAAACAAGCCATTAAATTCAAACTTTTTCCCACAATCTTGAATCAACAGTTATCAGTTCCCACTAAATTGGATTGTTCTAGGAACACACAAAAGCATTGAAAACTTTTGACTACACTCCATAATACCAACAAATTTAATCCTCTTAGGAGAAATTTTGCTCACTTATTCTTTAACTTTCCACAAAATAACTTCCAACCTCATTATGATTAATGCCATCGACTTTAACATTCCACCTTATTTTTTATTATTTGATATAATCTGTTGCTATTTTCATATGTGCGAGAAAAAAGTCTTTATGTCTTCAGTAAAATCATGCAGTTTAAAGAAAATATATTTGCATATTTCTTTATAGTTTGTCTTTTTCATTCTTTGTTCATCATTGCATGTGTGAAAATATACAGAAATGTAAAATAAGGAGCTTTAGAGCGTCTGCAAACATCAGTAAGTAAATGTCTTTATGGATCTTAAAAAAACACTCAAAAATAACAAGGAGGAGTGAGGCACATGATGTGTTATAATATGCAAAAGTTCATAGGAATGAGAAAAGACTCCTTGTGACGTTTAATAGTGAATTCTTTTTTGAATAAGAATGAGGGTAAAAAGTGGAAAATTGCCATTTTTCAAATGAATTGGTAAGAAAAGAAAAAGTTAGTCGAGAGAACAAAGTTATTCAATTCGGGGATCAATTCAATTTCGTATGAGTTTATTGGTCCTCATATCAGATTCAATCCTTTAAAATCGATATATGTATGTGTGTTTATCACAGACCAGAGGGACTCAGTCGAATTCTCTGCCATTGATATTACTATCGAGTTGTTTACGTGTGAAAATGCAAAAATAAAGTTTTTTTAACGCAATAAACTCGTTTTTCTCTCTTTTAATTTTATTGTTACAATTTTTTGTGGATTGTTTTGTTGGCTGCGTGGTTGAGAGCGTGTGATTTTGGAATTTAACTGTTTCAGCTTTATCTTGTTCATTATTTGGGTCTAATAAAACCTTTCATAATGATAAAGTAAGCAATCTAAAAAAATTATACAAAAAACCGTTAAAATTCAAAAATACAGAGTGAAGTTGACTAAATTTAAAGATAAATTCAAAACAAAAATGTCCGTTAAATTTGATTTCTTTTAATAATGCAAAAAATAAATTTTTACAGCAAAATAACCAATTTTCTTAACTAATAAATAAATTATCCTAAAATTCCACAATCCACCTCAACTTAAAGCAGCCGAAATGTAGATAATCCACAATTGAATTTTTATTCCGGAATATTTTTCTTCTCATAGAGAACGATTTATATTCGAATGGGAAATACCGAAGGAGATAGGGTTAAGTAAATAGATATTCAACAGAGAAATATAAATAAAATATAAATGAAAATTAAATGAGCATAGTGAAAGAAAAAAAGGAAATAAAAAAATTCATTTTAATAGAAAATAGGGAAATGTAAAAAATCATTCAATTTAAATAAGAATTATGAAAATCAGAGCTATGCAGAATTTTTACTTTTTTAAATAAGAAAAAAATCTATTGCAAAAACTCAACAAAACCAAGTGCAAAATTTTTCTGCAAAGTGAACAAAAATTTATCAAAAAATATGTTTTTTGGGTTTTAGCAAAAATTTGAAAGAAAAAAAGCATTTTTAATGAATTTATTGCCAAATTATTTTCAAACTGTCAAATTTTGTGTTATTTTATTTCAAATTTTTGTCAAAAAAATGTTTGTTTGTCAGAGTAGTGGGGGTATAAATGGCAGGGATTATGTATCAGTTGAAAGTTTATATCATTAAGTATAGATCCAAAAAAATATTTAAAAATGTTAAAAATTTTAAAAACTTAAAAATGTTAAATTTTTTTAAAAAAACTAAAAATAATAAAAAATTTAAAAAATTGTTAAATTTAAAAAAATTAAAAATGTTAAAAATTTTAAAAAATTAAAAAATGTTAAAATTTTTAAAAAATTAATAATGTTAAAAAAATTTTAAAAAATTAAAATGTTAAAAATTTAAAAAATTAAAAACATTTTAAAAAGTCAAAAAAGGAAGTCAAAAAATAGGAAATTTTAAAAAGAATGTAAAAATTTAGAAATTTTGTAAGCAAAACGTTCAAATTTCAAAAAGTAAAAAATCATATAAATTTGTTTGCATTTAAAAAACTTATTAAGTAAAAAAATCGTTAAAATTCTCAAAAAACCTAAAAATAACAAAATGATATAATTACAAAAATTACAAAAAAATATTAAGTTAAAATTTTTTTTTTAAATTTACAAAATTAAAGTACTCAGCTCAATACTCAACCCATAAAAGCTGAAACTCTATCTGATACACAACCACTGGTAACACGAGCTGTTTTTTAAACAGACCATTGCGTTTATCCTATTTAAAAGAGTGAAATATGATGAAGAAAGCTTCCAAAAGGTTATATACTGTATTTTGGAGAATAATTGGAAATGTTGACTTGGGTGCATGTAAAAAATATAACGTACGGTACCTTCGAATTAATTGCTCGACTTCCCAGAATTGCGCATTTTTATTAATAAAATAATGTTTTTTGGAGGGATTTAAATCATCTAGCTTAATTATTTATGACCATTTTTGGTATGTAACTTGATACATTTTTTGTACACAAATGGGCACGAGTTGGGTGGTTTTTTAAGTTGTAATGTACAATTTTTCATGTTATTGTAGGAGCTTCCTTAATATTCTGGTTCTGATAAAATCTTGAGGGTAAAACTAGTTCTTTTTTGTCAGTTATACAAGTTTTTTTAGAAATCGAACATCTGGGATGTCTAGTTTGGATCTTGAACCTCATAACCTCAAAAAAATCTACTGCAGCTCCACTTAGACATAAGTATCTAAAACTCGATCCTCTAAGAACAGAGAAGCAAGTCAACAACATGACAACAGAATCTATTTCAAGCCCCATGTCATAACTTTTTAATTACTAAGCTTAAAATTTCATTCACGCTTCACACAAACTCAACCCACTCGTAAAGTTTCTCGAAAAACTTTATAACTTTAAGACTCAAATTGTGTACATATTAAAGGAATTACAAGAACAAATCTCAATATAACCTAGAAAAGTCTAACATCATGTTTATGTAAAAGGCACAATGAGGAGGCTTAGTCTATAATGTAAAAGTTAAATATTAAGTGTACAGGTATAATGTTCAGCCTAAGATTAATGTTTTATGTAAACTGCATAATCTAAAAGTTTAATATACTTCCAATTTGTAATTATATATGTTCTGTGTCATGCATATACATGGATGATGTAATCTCTGAGGTAGCAGAAGGATGTGTGAAGTACCATGGACTAAGTTGATATAATAATTAAGGCGCATTTTGTTCCTAAGATTGATATTGAGGTAGTTGGTCGAGTTTTTGGACTAGAGGTCGTTCAATTATGACTTGTGCTGCCTATTTGAGTGACAATGAGCCCCCAATTGCTTAAGTGGTGGTGTAATGTTGCTCTATCAATACAATTTATCCACTAACTCTTGTGTCATATCGTTTGAGCTTTCTTGGTGGCGGTGGTGCTACATAGAATTGATAGAAAGACACTTTGAAGCCGTGTCGGCAATTTGGTAGTCGTTCCAACTCAGGTCAACATTTAAAGGGATAGGATGTTTAAAGTTGAAGATGGGTGTCTAAAAATTTCAAATTTTGAACATACGGATGTCATGACCCTATGCTTCAGGACACTCTTAAGACAAAATAGAGCCTAATTTTGGGTATACGCCCATTTACATCCTCATACTATCCACTATAATGTCTTCATGTCCAGTATGAGGGGCGTATCCAGGGAAGGTTTTGGGGGTAACTTGGAACTGTTGATGGTCATGCAGACTAAAAATCACCAACTTCCATATCCAAACAGCACTCCAAAAATTATGTACATACCTCATAATAAATAATTAATTACGTTCTTTAGGAATTTATTAGAAATGTAATGTTATTGATCGTAAGATTCCACATCGTTAAGCTATTCCATCAACTGTGCGGTTTGTGTGTATAAAATAACATCTTTAATCTTCATGCTCGAGCGAAGCTCCTCGAAACGTATAAGAAGTGTTTTTACAGTATATAAAATAAGCTCGTTGGTAAGGATTAACGCAATGACTGTCAAAAAATGAGCCTCGTGGGTAGAGAGGGAAAAAAATTAGGTATAAAATAATTTTTTTTAGCATATCTCAGGCGGTAAATGAAGCAGCCAAAAAGCTAAAGAAACAAATTTTAACTGTATTTTGCATAAACAAAGAAAAAAAGGAAAGAAAATCTCATTTCTGAAGTGTCAACTAGAATAAATTTTGTGTCTCTTCATGATGATTATTATTTTGCATTTTTATGCATAAATAGAATCAGGATACAAAAAGGTACGAGAAGGAAGAAACTAAAACAAACGGAACAAAAAATGGTAATTGCATTCCGGAATGCAAGGAGAACTAAATGTATTAAAATGAAGCTAAATGGAGCAAACATAATAGAATTTTATTCGAATAATTGCATTTTTATGTATCATCTTGAAAAGTAGCGTGCAAATGTACCAAAAAAGGATATTTTTAGTTCTGTGTCTATCTACGCGAAATATTCTCATTAAAATCAAATTAAAATATTTGTGTTGTTCTATGAAAAAAATTTGGGATGTTGATGTGGAGCTGGCAGGAATTTATTGTGAACAAATTGATAGCTTTTTGTGTTTAATCTCAAAATTTGAGCTTTAAATAATCAAAATTTATTCTCTAGCTTTATAGCAAATGTTTTAAATGAATTTTGAATTAATTCTCTAAAAACAGGTTTAAAATTTAAAATCGTATTCAAATTTCGAAACCTTAGTTCGAATTCAAAAATAAAATAAAAAATTTCAAAACTTGAAAATTGATATTAAAATGGTTTTTGACTTTAAAAACTTTATTCGAAATTAAAAAATGAAGTTCAAAATTTGAAAATTTAGTTCAAAATTTGAAAATTTAGTTCAAAATTTGAAAATTTAGGTCAAAATTTGAAAACTTAGATCAAAATTTGAAAATTTAGTTTAAAATTTGAAAATTTAGTTTGGAACTAAAAATAATAATGGATAATAATTTAAAAAATTGTTAAATATATAATTCGAAATTCAAATTAAAAATTGCAAAAAGTAACCGAAATATTCTTTAAACTTTAATTTATTTTGTGATTTTTCACTATTTTTCAATTTAATGCTACAAAAAGTTCACATCGAAATTCCCAAAAGGAACTTCCAACCAACTCCACAACACCTGAATAAGAAAATAATATTTAAAATAATCTAATAAACTCATGGTATGTAGATGGAATGAAAAAGAAATAAACAACAGTTGGCAAGTTAAAAAACAGTTGAAAGATTAAAAAACTAAACGAAGAGCTTGAAGCTTGAGGAAGAGAACAGCAGAGAAGGAGGAAGATAGAAGGTATAACAAAATAAATTAAATAAATAACAGTATCAAGTATATATTTTGTGGTTGGGTTCATGATACGAAAAAAAATTTGTTGTATCTAATGGAGGGAGGAGGATATTGATACATTTAATAATATATATGTGGTGTTGCAGAATATAATTTTTTTTGCTATATTGAAAAGTAACAAAAAGTTTTCTTATTTTTTTGTGTTTTTTTTCGGGTTTCTTTTCTTATTATGTGCACGATGATGATGATAAAAAGTATTTTCTTGTGAAAAAAAGTGAAAAATATTTCTTTTTTTTTTCATGACTAGTTGACTCTTGAAAGATTACAGATACTCGGGTTGTGTTTTTTCGGTGTTGAAAAAGACCTTTTAATTAAAAGCACTTCTCGCAACTGCGTCTCAAACAGCTTGAACACATCCTCAAGTGCTCTTTTATCATCGACCCGGTGTCGTTATTATCCTCACTGTGCAAACAAAAATCTTTTTTTTCGGTCTTCTTCTATGCTTTAATACGGCATCTTTCGTTTTTGGAGAAAATGATTGTCAGATTTATTTTCTGGGAAAGAATTTAAAGACTGATCTAAGATTAATGGATTATTAGGAGTTAAATAGGAGATTCTTTAGATGGTAAGGAAAATTCTAAAGATTGTTAAGGATTGATTTAATACAATTTTGGGGTTTGGAGCATGAGTTTCACTTTCAGAGTACTTTTAAATTTAGTTGTAATGAAAATGAGATTATACCTCAGGAATACTCTAGGATGTAAAGCTGCCAACCGACATAAAACTCAATTTGGACTCTATCTGGAAGTGCAGTACGTGGCTGACTACTTTATTTCACTCGGGTCTCTTAAAATAGAAGGTAAATATGGGTAGCTTCTCATTTAATTCATTTAGGGTTTGAAGTTCTGTCCTAGAAATTATTATTAGGACAGAGTAGACTTCAGTCACACTTACTCCTAGGATCGAATTTTTAATTTTAGAAACCCAACACCCAGTTAATTCTGGTTTGAATTTTTAGAGTCCCAAATTTTTTACTCCTGGGCTTTTGGCAATAATCTAGGGTACCCAATAACCCAAATCTGGTTTCTCAGGTACCCCTTTCCCATATTGAAGACATTTGCTGGGGTATACCCCAGTATATACCCGAGGGACTGGACCCAAGGATATTTTTAAGGGTATACCCCTTGGGTTGTATATAACCTTCGGTGTATTGAGCTACTGACCCCAAGAGGAAAAATTTCAGAGACTCTCAAAGAATAAAAACAGGAATCACCTGGATTTTGACTTCTTAACTTCAAAAAATTGAGACTAACATCAGTTTTCAAGTATTGACCAACAAAACGAAATATTCTCAACTTAAGTACCGCAAGAAATGTCAAGATTTACATCTCAACCTACAAAGAAACTCAGTATTTATGCTTCTACCCAAGTGACAAATATTTCCTCAAAAATAAATCTGACAAAATTTCCACCAAGGGAATTTGCTTTTCTTTCTTCATTCTCCACGTTGTTATTGCGTAGTCAGTCGCTTGCTTTCCATTGTTTCGCAAACAATCATTTTTTTGTGTATATTTCATATCTCTTGAATTATATACCTTTAATTCACAATGACTAAAGAGATGGAAAAAGGTCTTCAGAGATACGCACACACACAGTGTGAGAGAAAGAAAGAGAGAATGAAGGAAAGAAAGGCGGAAAAAAGGCCATGTAAGGATTCGGTTGCAATTCATGAAGAGTATAGCTTCACAGAAGCTCATCTTATCGTACGGTTCAGTTCGTATTCTTAATTTACTAAATTAGCCTGAATTAATATGTTAAATTAAATTTGAAAAGAGAGAGAAGGACATTTTATATTTATGATGAAACTCTTATCCAGTTCTTATATTTTTTTGACAATAAATTACACTTTTTTGTAATTAAATATTCAATTCATATTTTTTTAATGTACATTTAAATATAAATAATTACGGTAAAGTATAAAATAAGATAGAAACGAGAAATAAAAAAAAACGGAGTCAAATTGAATGAAAATGTTTTACTTACTCAGGTTTAAGAACGCCATCGGGCAATTGCAAGACGCACCGTTGCCTCAGTATACCTAAACATATTTTTCATATTAAATTGTCGTAAAAAAATGTTTTAATGAAGACACAGAGAAATTATTTTAAAAGAAGAAAAGAAGAAAAATTATTTTATTTTCGTGGGATGAATGAAATTTTATATTTTTATGGGGGCTAATAATAATGTACTTGTTAATTTGTTTTTAATTATAGTCTATAAAATGGTCAGCAATTTTGCACAACTGCCAATTTCCCTACGCGTAAATTGCCATAATTGCTATTAAGAATTAGCTTTAATGTCAGAAAAAATTTTCAATGTGCTTTAAATAATTGAGGATATTAAGTAATGGAAAAAGTTGGTGCTTTATGAAGCTTTTTATGATTTCTAAGGTTTGTTTCTGGTTGTTACTGTGACTTTAAAACAGATTTTTTGATTTTTATTTTGCAAAATATTTTTAAAAATTTAACGATGAAAAATAATTTAAAAAGTTTTCGTTATGTGAAATTTGCAGCCAACTTCAAAGCAGTCTTAGATTTTTGACTGTAAACATATCATATCTCAAATTAATAAGAAAATAAAGCATAAAAATGAATAAAACTCAAATATTGAGCTAGAAAATGGCTTCAACAGCCTTAAGAAAAAGGGTTCGTATACATTTTATGTAATGAATTTGCATTTACAATGTTTATTTATAGAAAAGTGAAATTTTAATTAATTTTTAATGAAAAGGGCTTGTTTAAGGTCAAGTTTTAAGGTTGTAGAGTTCTTTCGTAACTTATAGAGCTGAGCAGAGTGATTTATTGCATTTCCTACAGTTACTTAACTCTTTAAACCAGAAACTAAATCATTTCATATTTAAAGCCTCTCACAACATCGACATTGACTTCATTTCACTTGACATTTAAAAATAATCCCAACAAAAACGAATCTACATTTTTTCAATCTAAACATCCGAGATTAAAGCTTCAATCCTTAATAATTTATTTACTTGAAACATTTTCAACAAGAATTTGGCAAACGATTTGTTAATCTTCGAGAGAGAAAAAAAGTGGAGCAAGTATGTCATGAAAGATCATTAAAAAAGAATTTACCTTCCCACAGCTGTACGCCTATGATTCCAAAAATGAAGAATACAAAAAAACACAGTAGAAGGACGTTACCAAGCATAGGTAATGTATCGAGTAGCAACATTACTAGAATTCTCATACCTAAATTGGAAAAAGGAAAAAATGGAAATAATTTAGTAACAATTCTCACAAAATACAAGCAGCAGACGTGAGACTGCACTTTTCATCAAAAATATACTTACTAGGAATTCTATTAATTGCTCTCAACGGTCTCAATACTCTAATAGTTCTGATAGCAGTTAAATTTAAATTCTCAACTTGTAAAAAGTATTCTAAAGCACCAGACATCACGATGAAAAAGTCCAAACGATTCCAAGAGTCAGCTAAATAAGTCCCTCTACCCCATCCACCCATTGCAATCATTTTAATTGTCATTTCAAGTGAGAAGAATGCGAAAATAACATCGTCAAATATCTGTGGAGAAAAGGGATGAAATAATAAGAATTTTGAAAGATAATGGATGTCAAATTGTCGTAGTAGCACTCTGTCAAGTCACAACCGTCGCATTGCTTTCGACTTAACGTGCTTTAGTATGTGATGATTGCTGAAGATGCAAAATTGATACAATGAAATCAATGCGAGTCAATTTTATTTGCAGTTTTCGAGTTCTAACCTCAAAATTCTTCACATCTTTCAAAACTGCTTATCTTAAAGCATATAACTGATGAGATTTCTATAAAACTCACTTAATTACAACAATTAACCTAGAAAAATCTATTCTAGTATCCACAAAGTCTATTGTCGCCTCAAAACCCTCTTCACAAGGATAATTAGTTCAAATATTAAACACGTTCAGCTATAGTTTGCCAACAATGTCATAGATTACTGCTTAAAGCAAGCAGTAAATGATTATTCATCATAATAAATTGTTGACTCGGATATTTAAACACCTAATTTAATGAATATTTTTTGCATAAAATTAGCATTAAGTTTATGACACTTTTTTGTATACTTTCATCTTTTTACGGATAATGTCATTCACATAAAAAGAAAGAGGCAATGAGACAGACATGTTTTGAAGTTTCTTTTCACTCAAACGTGACTGGCATTCGTCCAATAAATGTAGAAAAAGTATTAATCAAAGTCTTGGATCGAGGACTAGATGGAAAAAAATCATATTGCTTTTTATTCCAAATTATATTCATTTTTTGTTCTACAACAACTCTCAGAAAATTTTCATATTTTTTATCTCCCATTCTTTGCTCATTCAACAAGTATGTACGAAGAGTGAGGAACACCATGAATAAGAATATCAGCAATGAAAATTCTTCCCATGCGGATGGAATCCTTACAATGTGCATTATAATATAATATTTCCATTCTACATGAACTACTTCTTGTTCGAAAAGGAATATTTTACTCTTTTTTTACATTATAAAATAAGTGTCATGATACGTGAGTATTCAATTGACATTCTTCGTTATGTTCCTGCTGTTCCATTATCTTTGAACTACAATGGAATTTCTATTCATACTACAAATATAGTTATCAACTCACCTGAAGTATTTTACAACGATTCTTTTCACACTTATCATCTACGCACGGCTGGAACATTCCTAATGTTATACAGTTGAGTAAAATCACAAGCATTGAAATTCGCTCGAACCACGTGTTGGATGGAAATGAAAGAAAATGGTGGGAATTAGATAGGAATTGTTATGGCTTGTATGGCTCTACTATGGGAATGTAAATATTATAATAAAGCTCCAATAATTTTTCTTAAGCTCTAATTTGTTAAGGGTCGTTCGCAAATTACGTCACTTTTTAGGAGGGGAGGGGCTTGAAGAATTTGTGACAGTCCGAAAACAAAATTTTTTGTTATTTCGAAAATTTGTGATAAGAGGGAGGGGGTCAAAAAAGTTGTTTTTTCCGTGACGTAATTTACTAGCGACCCCTTTCTTGATTGCTCACAAATCATTAGAATTAACAACAAATACAAAACTATGAGTAAATGATGGATAAAAAATTTTTCTGGACCCCTAAAAGTTTGGGTACCAGGGACGTAGCCAGGAGAGTCTGGGCACCCCCCTCCTAAAAATTTTGAGCCGTGCTCTCGCTGCAGTTCAAAACTTTTGGGGGGTGGGGGTGTCCAGATACTCCTGGCTACGCTTCTGTATCTTGCACGCCCCCAGTTGAGTCACCCTCTTTTTGATTAAGACAAGTTCTTATGGGTTCTTAACAAAAAAAAATATTAGAAATCACCCTCCCCAATTCCCCCTGGATCTGAATAAGAATCCTCTTTCCCAATACAATCTATTTTACTTTCAAAACAGCACCATAATTACTAATTAAGCTCTTAATATTGACATGAAGTGTTTTTCTATGAAAATTTAATTTCCCCAACTTTCAATAAATCTTACAAAAATATACCAACAATTTACGAGTTCCAAGAAATCCAATTAAATTTCTCCACACGCCGCTTTCTGCCTGAATAATCTTGATCCGATTTTCTTCTATTTTTTCACAAACAAAAGCTTACAAATTTATTATAACGAAATTAATAAGAGCTTCGCGTTTTTATTACCCCATGACCAGTTGACAAATAACAGTAATTTAGTATTATAGAGATGCCAAAAATAAAATATTTGTTTTTCTTCTTTTGTTCTTTTTGTTTGAAAAGGATTAATTGAAGTTTAAATTAAATTTAATTGATATTGAGAGATGGAAGGCGGATATTGCTTAAGGATATAATATTTTTGGTAGGAAAGAAATAAACATTTCGTGAATAAATTCAGCCTTTCTATGGCGCCTACAACTCTTTGTTTATTAGCATTTTTTCTTTCAATGTTTATTCTTAGAAATTCAATTAAAGATGAGCTTATTAGGGTCCTCATAGATATATTTATTGAAGAAAAATTACTAAAATAACTTGAAGTTAACTTTAAATTCTCTTAAATCTCAAGAACTTGAAATTTATCTCAATAGCTTTAAATTCACCTCAAAGGCTTGAAATTCACCTCAAAAGCTTAAAAATTTCACCTCAAAAAGTAAATCAAAAATTAGAATTATCCTTAAAAATTTGAAATTCACCTCAAAAATTTGAAACTCACCTCAAGAGATTTAAATTCACCTCATAAGCTTAAAAATTTAAATCTAAAATTAAAATTTCACTTCAAAAGTTTTAAATTCACCTCAAAAGTTTTAAATTCACCTCAAAAGCTTGAAATTCACCTCAAAAGCTTAAAAATTTCACCTCAAAAAGTAAATCAAAAATTAGAATTTCACCTTAAAAGTTTTAAATTCACCTCAAAAGTATGAAATTCACCTCAAAAGCTTAAAATTCAACTCATAAACTTAAAAATTTAAATCTAAAATTAAAATTCACCTCAAAAATTTGAAATTCACCTCAAAAGTTTGAAACACACTACAAAAATTTGAAATTCACTTCAAAAATTAAAATTTCATCTAAACAGCTTGAAATTTATCTTAAGAGTTTGATATTCACCATAAAAGCTTGAAAACAGCCGTAATCAACCTCAAATATCACTCAAAAAGAAAAAAAATTCAATCAGAAATGAGACCATTTCAAATTACTCCCCTACTTGCTCTACTCTGTATTCTTTTTTAAGAACAGAAAATGAAAATTTATTAACATGGTTATGATAATAAAAATAATATTTTTGGATAATTTTAAATTAGCTTGTTTTTGCCCTCAAGTCTCATATTTTCTCTCTTTCCTTCTTCCTATTCACAGCGAAAATGAGATTTAATTAGCACAAGAATTTCTGGCATTTCGAATAAGTAAAAGTGGCATCCATTAAATTACAATTAAAATGTTTCATTCATTGTTAAACTTTTGTTTCCATTTTTCGTTCCTCTTCAGAGGCATCTCTTTCATTTCAATTCAGCTAGCTCACAATAAAAAGTGCTTTGAAAGAAAGACGAAAAAGGAGGAAATGGAGAAGGAACGAGTATGCATTAAATTCCTTCTGTACTTTATTTCCCTCTCTTTTCCTATTAAAATGATAAATGGCCAAAGTTTCAACGATTTCAATTTGAAGAAAGTAATAAAAAGCCATTGAAAAATATTCCATAGAAAGTGAAGGAAGAGGAACAGCATCATTTGTTAAAATGAAAGTAAAATTTACTGAGAAAAATGAAAAAATGTAGAAAAAGAAGGAAAATTTGAGGGGCGCCAACTTCAAAGAGGTTGTCTATGTAACGAGTTGTAAAAAAATTTTCAATGGCTCTTTCGAATATTAAAGAGTTTGTAAGAGGAAGTATTTTGGGTTTTTGTGGTTGTTTGCATGATTTTTTTTTCTCTCTGGTTAGGACTTATGCATGATTGTGTGTAGCTTATATTCTGAAATGCTTATTTCCTACTTTTTTTTGTAAATTGAGTATTTTTTACTGCAATTTCAGAAGATGTCTTTAAAATATTCTAATCCGAATAGCAAATTGCAGCAAAAAAGACTAAAAAATCTGACGTAGTGTCTGCTTGATACCAACTACTTGTCAGATTTCCATCGAATCTGCCTTCACGTCAGCCTGGTGCCGGATTTTATTTCTACTTGTTCTTTCCGTTTATGAAGCTCTTTCCGGGGCTCTTACATACCTCTAATCTGACATATATGAACACTTAGAATGTAAAGCCATCTGGTAGTAGTTCTATCGTATTTGACCACCCTTTATTTGATATTAAAGTTCAGGACTTTATAGCATCATTTTTCAAATAAAGCTAAAGAGTTTGATACCCTTTTCATAGTTTTTTTCATAGTTTGATACCCTTTTTATCATTATTTTAAAAACTTTATACATAGTTTTATACCCCTTTATTTATTTTTTGTTACATAGCTAGATGATTATTTTTTCTTGGGGGTCTTTTTTGTTAAAACCCATTTTCACATAACCTGATATTTCTTTGTAATTTAGTTGAATAATCTTAATATAGAACGGATTGAGACAATAATGTTAGAATAATTAGTCTTGAAAAATAATCTGGGGTCGATAAGTTATGACGTCTAGTAAAATTTGGGATTTTGGACCCCCCCCCCCAACTTCCTCTCATCCTTATTATTAAAATATACAATACTGAATAGCGTATGTCAACGCTGACACTTTTCCATTGGGAATATTAAATTTTTTAAAACCTTTACAAGCCCACCAAGACCGCTGAGATTCAGACCATATAGCTACTCAAGTATTATCATTCCTTTCTTATTCTCATATAAAATAACAAAGACATCAAAATTACCAAAACAATTTCAATCCTCAAACATCAAATGATGATGTGTTCATTCCATAATTTTTTTCTTGAGACCTTTTTGTCACCTCCTCTGCATATACATAAATTCTTCTCATAAAAAGAAGGAAGGAATGTATAAACTTTGTCTAGGCTGAATTTTTTCTTCCTCCATGTGCTCTTCTCCACGCTAGCCTTAAAGCCTGTCTGTGTTGTCTCAATGAAAATTCTTGTGTGGGCAATAAAGGCGGGAAGGAATTTCTGGTAATCATGGAGAATGCTAAGTAGACATATTTATAATGGTAAAGATGAAAAATTTCGTCTTGTAAAATTGCTGTAAATTTAAGCATAGTCGAGTTTATTTTATGACTTTCTCAACCCCTTAACCATTATTTAAACATATTTTACATCTTCTCGCTTCCGTTTTAATATTTTACAGTCATATACTATGTGCAAAAAGAATCATGAGTTATTCATAGCAATAAACGCATTTAACACAATGTTTTTACGATTATTGTACTCATTAACATATATTTCATAAGCGAAAGACTTTTGTGTGCACGAGTTTTAATGTCCATAAATTTTACACGCGAGATTGTTGGCTGGAGTGTGCATGCCACGATTTTGTTTTTTGTCACTCACTCCAGTGCAACGAAAATGTATTTTATATGAATTTACGACAATTTGGGTGCAAAAATAATATTTTTTTGCTAAACTTTCAACCACTGAGAGAGAAATTCCTGTTGTTTTCTGATTTCAGATTGAAAATACCTTAAATTAATTAATTTATTGGTGGTTTTGGAATGGGAGCAAATTCTGCGGGTTTTTGAAAATAAAGGAAAATTAAAATTATTCTCATAAAGTTTCATTCATTGTTATTCTAAAACAATATGATCAGCATTGTGTGGAGAATATCCATTGAATAGTGAAATACTTTGTTTAGTAGCAACAGCGTTAAGACTATGTAATGCGGAGTTCTGCTGATGTTTTAGGTGCATATGAATTGATGCAGATTATTAGTTTAATGATTTTATAGCATTTTAAAATGTATTTTAATGAACTTTTGAAGTAATTTTTTTACTGAGTGGTCGTTCGCAAATTACGTCACGCTTTAGGGGGGGGAGCACACTGGTCTAAAATCGAAAAAAATGTGTAATTGAACTTTTTAGGAAAAGTTTCACCAAAATTCTTCAAAGATGTCTCATTTGAAAGCTGTTATAAGTAGGAACAAATTCCCAAAGTTTCAGACTTTTTGGTCCATCTGGAGCCGTATGGCAGTTCCTTAAAGTTGAAATAGGTGATTTTTTTAGAATTTTTTTGAACTCACTTGAGCTCAATTTTCTCCAAAAATGGTCAACCAATTGAAAAACGGTTTTCTGTTCCTAAGAGGATATATAAATACCTTTAATTTAAGGTATTGATACATAAAAGTTTTTGTACCTTCATAGAGTTATGTTGAGATATGTGTGGAATTTTGGTGAAAAACCACTATAAAAAATATTGTGAAGACCACAGATTTTTATTTTCAAATATGTTAGGCAATATGTTAACACTTTCTAAAAGGATGGAGTTTCAGCTTTCCAAAATGGGGTCAATCTTGACAATCGGACTGCAGGTTTGGGAGATATTGCTAGCCAAACTTTGGTAAAAATCCGAAAACCTCAAATATTTAATTCTAAAACTTTACTCAAAATTCTCACTTTTTTCGCAAAACATGTCCAAGTTCATTTATTTAAGGTACTTTGGTAATAATAATTCATTTCTAAATGATTTTTGAAGAAATTTTCAAACCAGGCTGATTTTCTGGCACCCTATTCTGGTTGTCGAGCAGCTCCTTTTTCGACTCACTTAAACCGCTATAACTTTTTTTCTATTAAATATTTTTTAATTTAGTTTTCAATATTTGATAGCCTATTGTAATACCTTTAAAATGATGTATAATACTTGATGGTTATATTTGGCATAAGTCATGTAATTGACCATGGTTTGTGACCGACCAATTTTTGAAAAAATCCTAAATAGGTCATCTCTAGAAATGATATACATATACATATACATCATTTTAAAGGTATTACAATAGGCTATCAAATATTGAAAACTAAATTAAAAAATATTTAATAGAAAAAAAGTTATAGAGGTTTAAGTGAGTCGAAAAAGGAGCTGCTCGACAACCAGAATAGGGTGCCAGAAAATCAGCCTGGTTTGAAAATTTCTTCAAAAATCATTTAGAAATGAATTATTATTACCAAAGTACCTTAAATAAATGAACTTGGACATGTTTTGCGAAAAAAGTGAGAATTTTGAGTAAAGTTTTAGAATTAAATATTTGAGGTTTTCGGATTTTTACCAAAGTTTGGCTAGCAATATCTCCCAAACCTGCAGTCCGATTGTCAAGATTGACCCCATTTTGGAAAGCTGAAACTCCATCCTTTTAGAAAGTGTTAACATATTGCCTAACATATTTGAAAATAAAAATCTGTGGCCTTCACAATATTTTTTATAGTGGTTTTTCACCAAAATTCCACACATATCTCAACATAACTCTATGAAGGTACAAAAACTTTTATGTATCAATACCTTAAATTAAAGGTATTTATATATCCTCTTAGGAACAGAAAACCGTTTTTCAATTGGTTGACCATTTTTGGAGAAAATTGAGCTCAAGTGAGTTCAAAAAAATTCTAAAAAAATCACCTATTTCAACTTTAAGGAACTGCCATACGGCTCCAGATGGATCAAAAAGTCTGAAACTTTGGGAATTTGTTCCTACTTATAACAGCTTTCAAATGAGACATCTTTGAAGAATTTTGGTGAAACTTTTCCTAAAAAGTTCAATTGCACATTTTTTTCGATTTTAGACCACTCCCGGGAGGGGGGGATGAGAATTTGTGACAGTCCAAATACAAAAGTTTTCTTTCTTTGGAAACTTTGTGACAAGGGGGGAGGGGTGTCGAAAAAGTCGTTTTTTTGCGTGACGTAATTTGCGAACGATCCCTGAACGCACATTTGAGGATATTTTTTTACCATAGCTGCATCATATTGAATTTTGACCGTTAGATGAAAATTTGAATAATTCAAAAAATATTTTTCCGTTAAAAAATATTTCTTTAGTTAAGTTTTGTGTAGCATTAAATTGAAAAATATCATTAAATTATTTAACTATTTATGCCTTAAATGTGTTTTGAAGTTGGTTTTCATTATTAAAACTAAAAAATTTGAAAATTTAATGCAAAAGCCAAATGTCAACAAAAAAGTTAGTGAAAAAAATTCTAAAAAATATTTTTATGCATTTAGTTAGCGTTATTTTTTAGTTCAAAGCTAGCTAATATCAATTATTGTTGTTAAAAATGGAAAATTTGTGAATGAAATTTGGTTTTTTATTAAATGCATTTTTAGGCTATTTTTTAACTGAACTCATTTTTGAGGTAATTAAATTCCACGCATATTTGTTTATACTAAACGCATTTTTTAAGCAGACTATTCAGTTTGACATCAGCATGTTCAGAGTATTCAAAATATCTCTCTGATCATTTCAACAACCTTAAATCTCTCAACCGACTTTCGTCAAATAAAAGTCAAAAACCCAAATATTTATTTTCAATTCCAAACAATCGAAAGCTCCGACAATTCAAGTGATTGACATTTATTCAAACAATTTACCCAAAAAAAACGCCCTCGCAAATTTTTTTAGCATGTCAAATTGATGAATGTGAACCACAAGTCAAAACCAATTTGAGCACTTTTCTACTATTTAAACTATCCAACAGATGTAATTGCACAGATGGAAAAACCACTTCAATCAACCGTTTATTCATGAATAAAATTTTTTTATTCCGCATTCGACTATAGAGGTTAAAACAATCTACAGCTTATATTCATGCTGATAAGCTGGCATGTATACTTTTTATTTCATGTTCTTCACCACTTCAAAAGCCACAAATTTCATTTTATCTCCTCTCATTTTCAGTACTCACGCCGATAAGTGTATTAGAAAATTTGTAGAAAATTGCAGAAAACATTTTTTTTCGCTTACTTGTTCAGCAACATAAACGCAATGCTGAACAAGGCAAGGAACATATATTCAAGAGGAAAAAAATTAATTTAATTCGATATCATTTTTCATCTTGTTGAGAACGAGCAGGGAAGGAAAAGAAATGTTTCTTCATGTTACGTTTTTGTGGAAGTACGTGTAAAAGTGTAGATGTAAAGCGCGAGGTAAATTTTTCACTCTTAGTAGAAGGATTTTTAGATTTTTCTTTCGCCATTTCTATGATATTTCTATAGGGAAGTGGATTGAGCAAGGGATGGGAACTTACATATTGTTATAATTTGGTGTTCGTTGATATTTGCAGCCATTTGCAGGATAAAATTGTTTGAATATGTAATAAGCATAAATCAAAGCAACAGGGATCTATAGCTAATAGGGATCATTCATAAATGAAATCAATTTTTTAAGGGGAAAAGGGCTCGACCTGGGTCTGACGCTGTGCTATACTTCCAAACAAAAAAAGGAAATAATTTGATTGAAACTTTTGTGACAGAGAGGATTTACATATGGGGGTCTAAATGTCTTTTTTCTGTGTAACGTCATTTATGAACGACCAGTAGTGTAACCAGGATTTTCAAATTTTTTGTATGGAAAATTTTTAGGAGGGATTTTCAGTTTTTTTTCAGAAACCCTAGCAAATTAAATAATTTTTGGGTGAATTTTTGGGAAATCCCCCAATCGCCCTCTCCTGCTACATGCCTGTGAACGATCCCATAGTAGGATTTGAACCTCTTAATTAAGATTTCTTGCGGTAGCCTGAAATAATACGCTTTGTAGATTAATTTCCAGTATCTAAGATATGATTCAAAAAAGGACATGTTATACTCTGCCGAGTTTTGAACCCAGGATAGATTGTAATTTTGAGAAAACAAAGCTCAAAACCACGGTACCACCTAGTCACTTTGGCTCTTTTCTGACCATGTGACAATTTTCAAAAAACGTCTACCCCTTGACTACCCAATGCCTACATATTCATGAAAATATACTACAATCGATGCTAATAAGCGAATGAAGCATAAAAATAAGAACTTTTTCATGGAACATTTCACTGAATTCAAATGACGATTGGTATGATTATGTTGATTTCAACATTCTCGAATGATAAGACGATAGAATTATCTTGATAGCATGTCAAGTACAGTAAAAATTGTTTATTACATTCAATCAAGTATAAATAAATTTAATATGAATCAAAATAAAGTCAGACTTGTCATGTTGAGGGAAGAAATGTGAATGCATGAAATGAAAATTTTAAAATTAATTTCATTCCACAATAAAATTACGAAATGAGAAAAAATAGCGTTAGTATGAAGAAGATTAATGATTAATAGAGTTCCATGTTGATTTCGTTTTAAACACCTGGGCTCATATACCTATTTCATTTCAATTTAGAAGTTTTTATTTTCTTCCTAATTTCACAAAATGAAAATTAATTTCATTTATTAGACTTTTAATTTTGTTTTGAACATAAATAAAAGCTTGTGAACGTGGGTTAAGAAGAAATTTCAATTTTGTTCACATAATGAGTTTAGCTTCAAGGGTGGCAATCTAAATATTGATGAGTGGGTTTGAAAATGGCGGGAAAATACAATTTATATGCTAAACTTTTGCTTTTTTGTTATCAATAATTTAAATAATTAAAAAAATTTAAAGAAAGTCCTCGTGTTATAGATCGAGGGACTTCAGCGCATTTTTGTGTTAGCGATCAGTATTTGATTAGCAAAGTACTTCATATTAAATAAGTCAATCATAAATATTTTGTGACTTAAATAAATTCGACAGCTCAATAACGGCTTTTTGGCATTCAAATTTTCTAACGGTCAAAATATATTTGAAAATTTCCCGCGTAAATGCACTTGAAAATCATTAATTATAGTATAATTAACAATTTGCACTGTGAATTTTCATATAATAAAATGGTTTGTCATTTAACGGTTTTTTGAAATTCAAATTTTCTAACGGTCAAAATATATTTTAAATTATCCCACTTGAAGTTGGCTCTATTGTATTGAAATCAAAAATTCATTAATTATAGTATTTAGTGATGGTTTTGAGATTTTTAACTGTCCGGGGGGCCAATAACTCGATGGCACGGAGCTAATATAAAAAACCAGAGCTCTCTACGATGTCTGGTTAAAAAGTTTTTCGAGTGTTCCGAACAGCCGAACAAAGTGCATTATTAAGCTACCTTTTTAAAACAAGTTTCAAAAATGCGCTAAAAATACCTACAATTCAGTGGCGAAAGTAGAATTTTTTAAAAAAAATTCTGTTCAATAAACATAAGATTTTAAATATATTTTTTTGCTTGGACCAATTTTTCTCGAAAAAATTCATCCGATTACCACCCCCCCCCCCCCCCCCCCATCTCCCCTGGCTACGATACTGCCAGAGTTGCTCATGCTTGGATATATTCTACTTTTTGTAATATATCCATTTAAACATGTCTCTAAGTACACACCAGGATATCTACTAAGAGATTAGATTACACTCTGACGTACGTCTGTAACTAGACATAGTCTGACTAGAATGCAGAGTGCACCTTAGAGTGCTGCTTGAATCTAGTATGTGATTAATGGTATTTCCTTAGGAATATTTTATACGAAGCCTTACAGTATATTCAAGTTACCAGACCCAAGTCATCAGGAAAGCACCTCTACGACAAGGTTTTTATTAGTAAAAATCAATCGAATCGCTACAATACAAAAATAAGTATCCAACCTCCACCCCTGATCCCACTGGAATTAATAAGAGGATCAACTTTTTCTCTTCATTTCAATTGTTGAGCGAAACATGATACCGATGCGATTAAAAATTCACAATATTATTATAACAATGAGATTTTCTTCTTGTCTTGCGATTGACTCGAATGCAATGTATTCTCTAGAGCTCTTCAGGTTGAGATTATTCGTCTGTCAAGCATTCAAAATGTCAACTTCAGGCGGTTGTTTCTATCAAAATGTATTTAATATTCGTACAGTAAACAACAACTTTGTTATTTAATCTTTGAATTTACTTGGGATGGAATTATTCACGGGAGCGTTTTCTACTTATTGTATGAGAAATTGATGTTTATATCTGATTGTATTTTTAAAAAACCTTTATTTTGAATAAAATTCAAGGATGATGAATAAATTTTATGCAATCAGCATTATTGCTATCTGTCCTGTAATTTATTTTATTGCACAGCTACTACAAAGATCAAAGATACTGTAATCTGACGTTATTGTTCGAATATTTCCAGATAAAATGCTAATTGTTCATTAATTCAGTCTCGCCAACTCAAACTATTCAACCAAAACTATCCCGGCCACTTCAACAGCTCAAAATAATTAAACAAATATAAATGAAATATTTAAATTACCCTCAAAAATTCAATAAAAGCATCAAATAAATTCAAATTATCGTTAACCACTAAAATTGTTTGATTTATGCTCGGGTCAAAGCATTTATATTCGATTAAATTGAATTATCGTAGGCGTTAATGCCTCCTGTGTGCACTCAACGATCAAAAAATATTTAATAAATTTTACACAATCAAGTGTATTTAATTAAGAGATGAAATATATATTTTTTGGTGTGTTCTAAATTCAGGATTACGCTATTAACGTGCAGTTAAGGGTAAAATCTGGTCTTCAAAATTCTTGGTGAATTGCAATATAACCCTTAGAGTAACCCTAGGTGTATACTTTAGGGTAACCCCAGGGGTATGGATTGTGGTAATCTAGTTTATATCCTAAGCCATACCTCTGGAGTACACCTAGTATATATCCTAGATTATGGAGGTACATAGGGGTACCTTATGTAGTATATTCCCTAGGGTATACCGAGCAACCAACCCCTGGATACCAAACTAATGAAGAGTCATACAATACCCTTTCACCAAAATGTTGACTAATTGATCCCAAATGTAACAACTAGTCCATTCTTCCAACCTAACAGCCTCTCACTTGTCAAAATACATTATTTATGAGGCAAACAAAATGTTTCATTCAACCTGTGTCTTGTGTGTGAAAAAGCCCATAAAATTCTATCCCAACAACATCAACAACAAAAAGTACATAAAAGTTTCCCATAGTAGAACAAGAGTAAAAATTTAAAAAGATACTTATGGATTTGTGATGAGTTGCAGACACCAATTACGTGGCCTAGCTTCTTGACTTAAATATCTAAATGAAAATTCCACAAATCCCGGATATGGGAGATTCGGTTGACCCGATGATGAGCTTGTGTCATCTCCACTGCACGTACTTGAACCACTACGACTGCTCACGTCGCTCGATGATGATGAGAGTGATGACTTGTTACTGTGACTACGTCTCCTTCCATTTGCGCCATTAAGACTTGAACGTTTATGTCCACCTAATGGCACACCATAATAGCTTATGTTATCGCCTGTGTCACCAAAACCTCCATAGTAACTACAATCGCTCGCCCTCCGTTGTTGTGCATTTGAGCTTTTTTGTTGTTTATGTTGTTGCTTATTACTATTCTTAATGCTATTATTTCGGACAAAATTGTTGCTATTATTGTTATTATTACTATTATTATTCGATATTTTCCCCGTTGGCTGTTGAAAATTCGTTTCACTTTCCATGTCCGATTCGGAATAAGTGTTATAATTCATGATGCTTTTGCATTTGATTTCACTTCAAGGTGTGTGTCGTAATGCGATTAGTGTCACTGTCTAGCACCCTTTTTTTATTTGAAGAATGTGACTGAATGAAAATATATTAACGTAAGTAAGTGTTTGTCTTCAAGATGCTTCACTCAATCTTCTTGATGATATTATTTTTCTTCTGTCTATGCTTGTGAGATTTTCCGTTCGTCTCTTACAGCTTCTTCTATTTTATTTTGGTGTGTAAGAAAAAAAGAGAGAGAAAAAAATTCGTCGTTAATTTTGCAGAACACGTTTCAGTTTAATTAAGCACATGTTTTGCCATTTCTAAGTCCTACTTCCTTATAATCCTTATTATTAGATATACAATGTTGTTATATGGATGGGAAATATAAGGAAGGCAAGGAAAGAAATGTGTTTACATGTTGTTTATTGTCTAAATATGTATTTATGCTTCAAGGAAATGGCAAAGCTTTATGTATGTAACTAAAAATTGCTTCTGTGTCTGAAGAGTCATCAGGATTATTATCAAATTAAATTGTTGTTTATTCGATAAACTTCAACTCATGACTTTTCTACCTCATTGTGTCTTCTTTTGTGAGATTCTCAAACATGTTAGTTATGCATATGTTATGGGTGATTCTGTGAAGTGATTTTATGATGATGAGATGGTTTTTGGATTGATTTGAAGGTTCTAGAAGAGAATTATTTAGAAATTTGCTTACTAAGATTTGAATTTTGTTTTAAAATGACGGGAGAATTCCATCAAAAAATTACTAAATTTTAGAATTCAAATTCTAATTTGTTTTCAAATTTCGTTCGATTCTTTGAAGCTTTTCACTATTAAGTGCCAAATTTGACTATATGTTTCTGTAATTTGAGTGATGTCTTTCAAAAAATTCACCAAAATCATTGAATTTGGTAATATAAATTCGACTTTAGAGACATGAATGATTCAAAAATGTAAACAATGAACTCAGGGGCAAATCCGTAAAATAGTGAAACTGGGAAAAAACGATTTGCAAAATTTCTCAACTTGAACAGGTTTAAATTCATAAAATCCGTTAAAATTCTTATTAAATAATCGGATTTAGCTGTTTACATAAGAGTTTATCCTTCTAATTGTATTATTTAGAACTATAAATAAGATATTATAAGTCATTAAGAACGATTCAATACTGATTTGTCTATGAATTTAATTAAACAAATTTCTAAACAATAAAGCTCACACAAGTTTGGATCAAATTTTTCTGAGAAAAGTTTTCATAAAAAGCGCTTTTGCAGGAGAGATTGACGCTTTTTTCATTAATTTCTTCTTATTAAGCGACTTAAATAGCTTCCTGATTATAGAAAATGATAGAAAAGTACCTTCTTAATGCTATGGAATATGTTATATTCTGTCTAAATGTATAATTATGAAATTTTTTGCAATTTTATGAAAGCAAATTTTTGTTGCAGGAGAGATTTACACTAGAAAAATTAAAATATCTCTTTAATTAATGATTTTTATCATCAGATAAGTATCTAAACTTGTACATTTGTTGAAAATACATGTAATTTGGTACTTAAACATTACTGGAATAGTGAAATTAAAGAGAATTTAAGAAAAAACAAAATTTTGAGCTTTTTCCCTTCCGCGGATTTGCCCTCAGAAGGATATCATCCTTATATAAAGGGGAATATCAACCAAAATATCAAAATATCCATGTCCCAAAATCATTCCTACCCATAGAATCACCCATATGTTAACAATTCATGTAAAATTTAATTAAACTTGAGTGAAATGCAAGTCATACATACAAATTAATATGCGACATTACGATGCTGATACTCTATAACCCGCATGACTTCTTCCATGTATGATACTCCTTACTATCTTTTGCTGTATATGCTGTCAGCATTAACTTTATTACTGTTGTTGTTATCTCTTATGCATTAAAGCAAAATGAACAAAGGCAGCCATCTGCAAACATCATTCAATTCCTGAAAGGTGTATATGCAAATGTGATGGCTGCTGCTGTTACTATTCTTCTATGCTTCCTTTCCGATCCTCCTTACAACGAAATTATGCCTCAAGGTGCAACTAAGTGAAGCGTACGATAATGATGACACACCAAACTCACGTTAATGTTGATTATGATGACAATGATGACACATATATGCTATAAATGGGTGTGTACACACACTCACGTGATGATAATATGTGCTCGGTTCAATTATTTAATTCAGGAAGTCTCTCTACTATGATTTACTCTCTCTTGGGTCTACAAACGGATGAAAGAAAAGAAGAAAAAAAATATTTCGTTAAATAAAATGTTCATGAAAATTGAAATAAATGTAGAGACAGAGACACACATTTAATAATCGTAATGAAAAAAGGAACACATAAAAAATTCTTCATTTTTGTTTCTACTCCCTCATGAATGTATTAAGAAATTGTTCTCAAATGTTGCTGTCTGTATGGAAATTTATAGCTTTTCGCACATTGCATAAATTCATGTATGTAGATACAACATTTGAATGGTGTTTAGCAGAGTTTTTTTGGTGTGAGAATTTTTGATTTAAGCGTTTTGTCGTAAGGTGTAAGATTATTCGTTAGATTTACTATCTGGATACCTCGGTGTCTGTTTCTTTGGTATAGCATAGCTATTGATTTTAGTATGACAAGGGTATACCAGAGAAACCGTCCCCTATAAACAATTTAGATTATAGTTGGATTATAGCTAAAATAATAATGCTATTAATATTTAGACTGATTCTGGTATCAGAATAGAATTGAATCTTGGGTATCGAACCAGATATAGATGAATTTGTCAGTGCGGAAGTGGGTTTGATACCCACCAGAGATCGATCATGTTAATTTTTACCCCAGAAAATGTCTAAAACTCTGTATCATCGATTAGCAAACCTTAAAATTACTTAATGGATCTTCCCCAATGGATAGGCTGCTTGGTTTTTCAGAGGACTGTCCTCTATTTTTTCATTTTTCAAAAGTAAAAAAGTTCGTCCAGAAAACGAATAAAACTAGTCGACATGGAGGATGTAATCTATTTTGCTTAAAAATATCTGGTAACCCTAACAATGGGGGAAATTCAAGTTCGACTGACTTTTCGAAAGTATAAGGGTATTCGAATACACAGCTCAAAAATTTTGAATTTCAAAAAACCGTTAATTTTTTTTTACTCATTTTCTTAATGTTTCTATCGATTACACAAAGAATTTAGCTTTGTTATTGTTGTAAATGATTAATTACATTAAATTTTCTTTACAATTTCATATAAAATATGCTATTTTCAAGTTTTTCGTTAATCGAATTTTCAAAACTGGGATATTAAGGTTCGATTTTTGTATGGCAGACAGACAAATAAGCAATTTTTACAAGTTTATTAAGAAACTTTAACGGACAAAATTCTTGAATTTCCTCCAATGGGATCTTCTCGATCAGAAGGCCAGAGTCTAGAGTCAAATTTCTAGAAGAGTAAGGTATCATAAAAGGTTATTCCTAGCGTTTACTCGGTTAAAGTATTTCCTTAGGCATGCATCTATACACAACTAAAGTAACTTAAACAAATGTCAGACAATCAAGTTTTTCATCCACATCCATATAAGATATTTAATTGTTTTCATACAATAATTCAAAAGAATTATCAGACTTCCCTTCAGAAAACTTCAAAGAAATAAAGTCAATCTTATTATTCACTTGCGTTTCTTTGTAATCGACACTAACTTCCTTTACTTTTTCTACTCATCTAATGCATGGCTCATATGTATGCATGTATTATGTGTGTTTTATTATGCATATATCAGGAACTAAGAAAATGTCTGACTCATCATCATCCTCATCATCATTTCCTTGAATTTTTTGCTTTGTTGTCATGGGATTTATAACTTTACGTAGTGCTTTGATTATGATATGAAACTATACATGATATATACAACGTATAAACGCATTCAATAAATCGCCATCTCACACTTCTTGTTCTTTCAATTTATGGCACAGCCACATTCATATTTGTACGAATATAAAAACCTCACATCATAAATTTTTAGCATTATTCAATCATATTTTTTGCAATATTTCATACGTAGTATGGTATGTAGGTTTATGTATGTAGACGCAAGCAAAAAAAATGTACTTCCATAAGCATCATCATCGTCGGTAATGTATGCGCGATAGGAAGTTTTCGAAAGCTGATACTGCCTCTCTATGAGATGATTTATATGGATTAAAAGATATTTGAATTTTGTTCTCAATTTTTTTCCTATCATCAATAAAGTTGAAATATTTCAGTTTGTATTCCATTCTGCAAACCTTGTAAGAATATTTTATTTTTTTTGGAAGGAAAGAAAAACTTGTAAATCGATGAATTTATTGGAGGGAAAGATTCATTGAATTGAAGATGGCATTGACATCAACAAATTTATAACGTCAATCAAGATTTTCCAGTCAATTCGGTTAATGATTTTATCAAAATATTTTGGAAATGTCGGGTTTTTTTCTGTGATTTATTAAAGCAGTTGCTGTACAACAGTTTTATTGATTGGTGGACACATCAGTGGGTGGGTTACCCCCCTCCCTTTCGAAAAAATATTGACCCAAACAAGTGACTACGCGACTGTAATACATATAAACCGTCTCCTGTCCAAATTGATTTCCACCAATAATTGATTTATAAAATAAATAACCTCACATGCTCCTTCTCAAGACCCCCTCCAAGTCTAAAAATTTAGTCATTCAGTTTAAGATTTCTGAAATTCCTAGTTTATCCGAGTATACTAATTAGAAGCGATAGTTTAATGTTCATCTCGATTAACCAAACAGCTAGCCTCCCCCCCCCCCCTTGCGTAGAAAATATGCCGATCGGGTCAGAAATTTTATTTTGAAAAACCTCAATCATATTCTCAATGAGATTCGAACTCATTTGGGGTCGTTCGCAAATTACGTCACGCAAAAAACGACTTTTTCGACACCCACCCCTCCCCCCCTTGTCACAAATTTTCCAAAAGCGTGACATAATTTGCGAGCGACCCCTTTCCACTGATCAGTAATTTTAGTATGAGAAATGACTACTAAAACAATCGACTACAGCACCAGCAAGCCATCCTAACTCGATATTCATTTATCTACCAGAAACTAATTTTCTTCTTAAATTATCAAAATTAATCCAAATCTCCAACATCAAAAATTCCCATCAAGGATAATCTCGAGTTGTAAATTGTATATTTATGAAACTTTTCACATTTTCCTCTAATAAATATTAAATTTTTTTAATAAACTCAAAGCTAAAAATCCTATTATTGTATTATCGAGTAGAAAAAACAAATCTATTTAATCGGAATAACGAGAAAAACGTGAGTCTATTGTTGCTACACAATTTTTTTGTGTCCCTATCAAAGCTGTATGAAAATCCTAGTCATCAACTTTTAATAATATTAAGTCCATCAGAATGTAGAACAAGTTCATTGTGATAACGATACGAACAAAAATTGATATTTTTCTAGAACAAAAAATAGCGAGTCCCAAATTTTTTTTATGTTGTGACAGCTTTTTGTATACAGGCGTCAACAGAATTGGTGTTCAGTTGTAAAAAACACCACAGGATGATTGATATGTTGGTTGGATTATCTTGAAGTAGCTTTTTTTTGTTGAATACATAAGATATTGCCTTTTCCCAGCTATATTCAATAGAGAAAGTAGGACATAGATAATAAAAAAATGGCAGTAATGCTGTGTAATATATAGAAAAGTTCATAAAAAATTATTCAATCCGTTATATTTTTTCAGCTATGGAAACTCTTTATCATCCATGATGATAGGGGGTCGTTCAGAAATTACGTCACGCTTTAGGGGGGTAGGGGGATTAAGATAATTTGTTACAGTCCAAATACAAGATTGAGGGAGGGAGGGTAGGTCGTTTTTTTGTGTGACGTAATTTTCAAACGACCCCTAGGATTATACTTTGGAGAGTGAAAAATGAAGCAGCAAAGGAGCTTTTGTTTATGTTCACAAGTTGGTGTTGCTTTTTGTTTGTAGAATTATGGTAATTTGTTGCTTTTTCTGGAATTTATTTTATTTTTATTGAATGCTTTTTTTAATTTGGCTAAAAACTTGTGTAACTAAAGTCAGCCTGTCCAATCGATTTTTAGATATGATTTAATATATAATATGTTAGTTACAGTTAGGCTGACCATCTGCTTGGTTTCTCAAAGGACAGTCCTCTATTTTTTTTAATGTTCTAATTCGTCCAGAAAACGAATAAAACTAGTCGACATGGGGGATGTCCTCAATTTTTCTTGAAAATGTCTGGTAACCCTAGTTAAAGTTCATATTCAAAAATCTTACCAGCTGAAGTTAGCCGGTAAAATGAAACCTGCTGTAACTCGAAAAGGAAGGCTTGACAAAATTAGACGGTGACAGCATGCAGGCTGACTTCAGTCACACAAAAACTTCACTGAACGTACTTTTTAAAATGGACTAGAATCTTTTTGGTTAACATAAATTTATAATGTACTAGATTTTTGCTAAACGCATTTTTAAAATGGACTTGATTTCTTTTTACTGGACGAAATTCTAAAAATGAACGAATTTTTTACTGGTTGCACTATTTAAGTTGGTAATTTAAAACTACATTAAACATACTTTTAAAAATGATCTTGAATTTTTTCACTGAACGAGCTTTCAAAATGACTAGATTTTTTAGCAAATAGATTGGAATTTCTCGACAGAACAGAACAGATTTGACTTGATTTTTTTCACTGAATTACTTTTGAAACTGAATTTTTTATTTTTAAATTTCAAAGCTTACTACAATTTTTTCTACAAAATTATCGAAAAACAAAGTTCAAAGCCTACTAAATTAATGAAAAATTCCCAAACCCCAACAATCAACAATCTCCAGTTCACACAGAAACCTTTCTCTATAGCCACAAATGGTTACACAAATGATTCATGCTCATGAGTGTTTTAAGCAAAAAAGGAGAAGGGAGACATGATAAAAGAAACCGATGCACATTTCTCGCATTTGTAGCATGACAAATGAGGTTTTTTTGTTGCTACAGGTGACCTTAACACACAAAATGGAATTCACCATTCAACCTGCACATTCAGTACACGGATGAATAAAAAAGAATAATGTACGCAAACAGGATATACAGGATGATGATAATAAATAAATTCACGGGGAAAAAAAGTGAGCGAAAGCTTTCCTGTGTCTTTTTTATCTCGAGCGGAAAATTGGGAGCGAGAAGAAGGTGAAAGCAATCTTTTGACTACACATAATGATGATATGAAATGTATTTATGGAATGCTTTTAGTATCATGTCATTTTGGCTTCTTTGCTCCACGTCCTAAAAGATTTAGACAAGCTATTTTGAATCTCAGTGTAGGTGAAACTCATGAATCTATTCTGTATATATTTACTGAATGGGAGATTAAGCTTTTCATATTTTATTTCATGCTTTGCTTTCTTTACTGCACCGATTTATTTCTGCTTCTGCTTCTCTGCCTTTAATATTCAAGATTCAAATGATCATAAATTTATGTTCTGCACATAAAAATCGATAAAATTTTAATATTTTCTTGAGCTTTATGGTGGATCTGCTTCTTCTGATTTTTCTCTTCCGAAGAGTTTTTTTTTCTTGGTACTAAGGAGGAGTTTGGCGTGACTTGTGTGTAAGTTTGTCTGGGTTACTGTCTGGCTGGGTGAATGACTGAATTGATTTTGGTGTTTGGAAGCTTATATTCTGGAAGTTGAAAGGATTAACTTTATATCTAGATATTGATTTAGAAAATCAATTCTCAGGACAAAACAATGACTCAACTGGACATCTTGCCCTAGATACCTGAATAAAAGTATAGAGGAAGTTGAGTCTGACTTGCTGCTGACCAAATGTCAATAAACCTCGACTTCACTAAATAATCCAATTCTAACAATCATGTCATCCAAAAAACTGCACTCTAATCATCCTCATCAAATAACTTTTCAACGCAAATAAATCTCTAATTCCCTTGTTGCAGAAAAATAAGAAGTCAGACCTTCTGTAAACTTTCATTTATAAGAGATTTATATCGATTTAATTCGGCGCCCAAATGTCTTATTCCAGAACGGAGAAAAAAAATGCGAAAAAGAACGAGCATAAAGATGTGCCTTTAACTAAATGATATGCTTAACTTTATTAAAGGCAGTCTCGAAAAAAAAATAATAATATTAATTTTTTTCGCAAACTTCAATGGATGTCGCGTTATTTTATTTCCCAGTGGCTGAGGTTAGTGGTTTAACTTCCTCGTAATTGAGATAAACTTGAGTGAGCATGAAATTTATGTGAATTGGGAGAACGCTTTATAGAGTCATCATTTGTAAATATTTTTTTGTGTGTGCACACAATCTTATTGTAATTGCGGTTAGAAGATGTAAAGCAGCTCGAGAAAGCTTTCAAATTTGAAAAATTGTTTAGGAAATATTAAATTATATGGCAGTATGAAAGAAAAAGATACGACAGGAAGCTATTTAGATGTTTTTGGAGCAGAATTTAAAGAGATAAATTATGGGAGAGATTTAAATTATGAGGCTGTATATTATAGGCTCTAAGGGGTCGGGTTCGTTTGTAAATTACGTTACGCAATAAACAACTTTTTAATCCCCTCCACCTTTGTTATAAGTTTTCCATAAAAAAAATTATGGACTGTCACAAATTCATTAACCAACCCCCCCTCCCCCTTAATACGTGACATAATTTACAAACGACCCCTAATACAAATATATTGCAATAGCTTGGAATGTTTTTTGCACATTTTATTTGATAGGAGGATAGCAATTTAATGGGGGGATAATTTTAAGTCTAATGGAAAATAAATTGGGATATGCCATAAAATTTCTATCGAGCAATTTCAAAATGTGTGGTTATCGTATTCAGAATTATTGGTTAAATACAAATTTATGTACATTATGCTAGTGAGAATTATTGAGAAATGTTGAGCTTATGACGTGAATTTAGGTAAACACCCATCTCAATTTTATATTCACAAACTAAAATATCAAGTCTTCTTTTAACAGCAATCAGCATCAGTCTGAAAAGTTGAAAAAAGTTTCAATTTCAATCAAAATAATTTGTTAAATACACAAAAACTTTAGCTTAAGATAAATTTCTTTCTCGATAAAGCAAAACTTCTTATCTGAAATTTGAATAATCAACAAGGGGTTGTTCGTTTATTACGTATTGTTAGATAATTTACACAAATTCGTAAAATAATTCATATTTTTTACTATTCATTATGTAGTATTAAGGGTAGATTCTATCAATATTTCATTCTTAATGGTAATGTTCCTCGGTCTAACGATGTCCCTCTCGAACCCGTTGCTCGATATACCCTAGGTTATACACTAACCCAAGGGGTATCAGTAGCTCAATTATACCCTAGTATATACCCTAGGGGTAAATGCCTGGGGGTACTCTAAGGGTATACATATAGTGTAACCCCCCTGGGGTAGTGTATACCCTAAAATATACTGAACAATAGGCCCAGAGCTCTAGTTTTGTCTTAATCGTACATTATGTAGTCAAATTATCTAAACTTCTGAAAATGTACAAATTTTGAAATGATAGGATTCGAACTAATGACCTTCGAATTACCACATCAAATTTAACTTAAACGTCTTGTCAATTACTCCACCGAGGCACTTAAAAGTATGTTTTTAACCACAGAATAAGTCTAACTACCTTGACCTCATCATACCGTAATATCCGAACGACCTTATCATATGTGTTTGATATTAAATGTTCAAACATTTATTCAACCCAATTGCTAAAATTTCTTCAAACAAAATTCATAAAGCACGATTATTTTTCTGTTTACCACAAAAACTATTGAAAAGAACATATCTTGATGGAATCACATTTGCATAAGAGCATAAAACAACAAACTTGGGAAAATGTTAACGTTTGTCCACAATTTTAATGCTCATTAAAAGCATTGCTCCGTAAAAAAACAAATAAACACAAGAAATTTTCGGCTGTATTTCTTCTTGTTATTTTATAGCAAATGAATACCATTACAGTAAGTTCTTTCTTGCAGTTTGAAGGCCAAACAGATGAAGGTCGAGATGTGAATTTCACTGTAGCAATTTTTTTAAACAAACAAACAAATATGAACATTGTGCATATTCAATTCCTCATTCAATGTACGAAATAAGTTTATGGATATAATGTTGATTTTATAAACCATATAAAGGAATTGAGAAACTTTTTCCTTCTGTTCTCGTGCAAGGAAAAAAAATTCTCATCATCCTGTTTTTCATTTCTGACACAACTGCCAAGACTTTTCTTCTTTTTCAAGTGTGATTGTTCACTCAAAAGTGAAAACAAACGAGAAAAGATTGAGATTTACTCAAAAAAGACTATTTAGTAAGATTAAGAAGGTATTGTCCGCCATTTTGTCTCATTTTCGATTGATTATTAGCTTCAGAATCAAGTGGCTAAGACTAAATGCTTTTGAAACAACTTTTGCCACTTTTTTGAACAGAATTACACCAAAAATGTTATAAAGTTTAAGTTTTAAATGCAATTTTATCACAAAAAACTTTTTGAGATGGAAAAAATTCCGCCATTTTGAAAAATCAATTCAAACTTTATTTATCCGTTAAATTTTTGTTGTTAAGTTTCAAGATAATTAATTTTTCTGACATTTCACACAAAATCATTTTATTTATAGCAATCAAACAACATCCCCTTCTGAAAAGTCTACAACATTGACGTCCTTTCATGCCTTACACAGAACTTCAATTGAAACGCTTTAAATTCTTGTTAAATGAAATCAAAAAACGGAGGGAAAAGAAATTGAAAAGAAATTATTGACAATAAATAAATAAATGAATGTTGGACGTGAAACTTTTTAATTTGATAAAAAAGAAATGTTTTTGCTTGTCAGCCGAAAAAAAGAAAAAAATATAAAGAAACTGAGAAGACCAAATTGTTATGCATTGAGTGGAAATTCAACAACAAGAGGCAACTTAACAAATTGTTTATAGAAGAGAAAATGGAAATAGAGAATTAATTTTGGTACTTAAAACTGTTGAAATGTTTTTATTGCGTTAAAAAAAGAAGAACGAAAAAGGTAAGAATATCAAGAGGAAGTACATTAGAAGGGGAGGAACAACTTATAAGAATTATTTACCATTTTTCTTCATTGAAACCTTCTTGATATCCAGCTACAGAATCATATTAAGCTGATTTACCAACATTCTCTACCCCCTACTTCAAAAAAGCAAGAATTAATCCGGATACTTCCTGAAAATTCAACAATAGACCACCAAAAGTGTGAACAGCACCAAATTGTTACATAAAATAATCTCTAACCACCCTCGGTCTAGGAAAAAGAAGCTAATGTAAGGCATGCAAGTCACATGACACGAGAATGAAAAGCAAGAAACCCAATTGATTTTTTTCAGTTCTTCTTACTTTCCTTTCTTTTTATTTGTGAATAAGGAAGAATGAAGCACAGATATGGATGCTGAAAATACACAAACACACAATGAGGTATTGACAACCTCATGAAAATCCTTTTTTGAAGGATCAGATTTTCCACCTGAAAATTTCCCATCGCTTTAAGACTCCACATTCACTTTCACACATTTCCGTGACTATTCCTTAATGGATGTGAATGTAAATGTAAATGATGCGCAACAAATAAAATCGAAAAAGGTATGGGGAAATGAGGAGCATTAAAAAAATGAAAGAGAGACGGAAAGAAGGAAAGATACGTGAAGGACTGACTGAATGATTGACATCGATTTCCAAAGACATGTTATCAAGAAGACAATAATTTAGTCATCGATATTTGTCTATCATTGCAAATAAAACTGTGAAATAAATCTGTGAGTATGAATCGAATTGATTTTCACTTATCATGACACATAAATCACGAGTTTGGATGGTTGAAGTCTGGGGTAAGTCAATAGACAACTTGTGAGATAAAGGTTTGAGATTTTAGACTTAAATTTAATTTTTTTGAAAAATTTAGAAGATTTTGGATTTTATTGTAGGTTGCTGAAAATTTTGTAACTGAACTCACTTAAATTTTTCACTGAACAAACTCAATTTTACACACTCAATTCTTTACTGAACGCACTTTTGAAGCAAAACTCAAAATTTTAGTCATAAACTTCAAATTTTCCATATCCAGTATGCTTTTCTATCCAAAACAAAAATCTATTGATACACCCTGAATTGGCAAATCAAACAGGAAGAGGAAATGAAGTGCGAAAAGAGGTGAAAATTTCGAGCTTTTATTGATTCGCAATAGCTCTATGTAAATAAATTCTCACTTTTTTATGCAAATAATTTTTCCGTAAAAACAAATCTGAAAGAAAATTCAGATTTTGAGAATCAGAAATGAAGGAAAAAGCAAATTTTGAAGAAAAACAAATAAGGTTGAAATTTTTTTCTAGCTCATGTCTCCGTTTTGATCTTTGTCTTTATGATTCTCGTATATATTTACAACTGCTTTCTGTCGTTTCCTTCTGTGTTTGTTTTTCCCTCCTAATTTCCTCTACTGTTTGTCCATCAACATGTTTTCTAATGTCTGTTAATCTTTCTTCTCTAATCCGATGTCTCATTTGATTGTTTGCCCCGATTACATGGCTATTACATTAATTTTCTAAAGATCCACACAATACGATAAATTTCAAATGTTTTCTGCACACTGACTCTAATTTGTTAGGGGAGCTTATTATTGTAAATCATCATACTGTTGAGCTAGTCGCTCGCCTTTGTTGTTTCTCTAGTGGATTTGCTGCTGTGTGAAATATTGTGTGATTTTCTTTTTTAATTTCAGATCGACTGGGAATTTACTGATTTAATTTAATTCGAGAAAATTGAAAATTTGTGTTACTGAACGAGCTTTTGACGCGAAAATTTTTTCATCTTTTTTACTGAACGCACTTTTGACTCGAAAATTTTTGCATCTTTTTTTACTGAATGCACTTTTGATGCGAGAATTTTTGCATCTTTTTTATTGATTGATGTGAAAAATTTATTTAAAAATGCGCTATAAACACACAACTCTACCAAAATTGCTCCACATTTAGCCATTTCCATTGTTGCTCGTTTGATACAATTAGTTTGGGTCAGGGATGCTTTTAATTGAAATTACTCTTATCTGCCACTGTATATGTTTTTGTCTCGTCGTTTGATAGTTCATGTTAATCCACAAAATAGAGAAAGCAAATCTTGATAGATGAGACAACGAGGAAAGGAATGTTTCTAGTTCAACAAATTGACACTCAAAAAAATATGAAAACTCGTGTTTCACATTCTTTTCCATAGCTTCACTCTTACCTCATTTATTATATTTTATTCTATAATAAATTCTTGTTAAATAACAACAAGTCAAAAGAGAAAAAATAAGAGTGAGATTAAGATGAGATGGAAGAAAAATGTGTGGAGAAAAAGAAGGAAAAATTTACTTAAGTCGTATACTTGAACACATTTATCATTAAGAGATAAGTAGAAGAAAAAAGGCAATAAAAATTGTAAAAATTCAAGTTAAATATTTTTGTTTCATTGACCAAGTAGTGGGACTTTTTAAGGAATTTAACAAAATTATAATATCTTAAAAGTGTATTCAGTAAAAAAGATGCAAAAAGTTCGCATAAAAAGAGCGTTCAGTAAAAAAGATGCAGAAAAATTCGCATCAAAAAGTACGTTCTGTAAAAAAGATGCAAAAATTCCCCTCAAAAATACGTTCAGAAAAAAAAGATGCAAAAAAAATCGCATCAAAAATGCGTTCAGTAAAAAAACAAAAAAAAATTGCATCAAAAGTGCGTTCAGTAAAAAAGATGCAAAAATTGATTAATTTTCTATTAGCATAATTCAATCACTCATTGAAGATCCAAAACAATTCCAAAGTTCTCTCTGACGTCAATTAATCTTTTCAATTCTTATTACCATAAAAATTTGTATTATTAAAAATCATCGAAAATAAATTCCATTTAAATGTTAAGCAAATTTCACTCAGCTTTCAGGCAATATTTCATTGCCGCAAGAAATTTACATTCGCTATAAATTTTTGGATGGAAAATATTTTGATAAATCGAAGAAAAAGTTTGTTTGAAGTCAAACAAGATTTGTGAATTTTTGGAGAAAAAAACACTGTTGGAACTGACTTTATAAATTATAAGCCTCTCCAATAGTGATTGATTTTTGACATTTGAAAGGAAAATACTTTAAGTTTTATTAATTGCATAAAATCTCGTTGCGTTTATTTATTTCTATTTCTTTGATCCAAAGTGATGGATAGCTAGACGCGGTTTTTGAGTTTTAGAAGCATGGGAAGAAGATGTATGCAGGAAATGGATTCAATTAAATTTAATTGTTGATGGTTTGGCTTGAAAAATGTGCTAATTTTTGTGAAAAACTCAAAAAAGTTAACCGTTATTAAAAAATTTGAATTTTTTTCAAAAATTTATCACAAAATTCAAATTTTAATCGACCGTTATTTTTCCAATTTTTCCTTTCTTCAGTTTTTTATCCGAAACTTGATATTTTTTCTTGCAACAAAGCCTTAAGAGTCCATAATTGATATCTTCACATTATTCTGCTGAAAATACCCTCTCATAATTTATATCTTCATATCTTTTCCCCACTTAATTATGATGGATGTAGATTTAATTAGTATTTAATTAATTATTTAAATCGCATACAACAATCTATGTATTTAATTGATTCTGTCTAATTAGTATCTAACTTCCTCAAGATCTGTAATTTAATAACAAATTTTTTTTCCAAGATGAAATCGTAACCGGCTCTATTAAATTAAGAGTTTATCTTAACTAAGTTCATTAAAAGTTTGTTGTTCTGGAAATGAAGAAAAATGGAAAGGTCTATGATATGGGTTGAGGTAAGAGTTTGTTGTGAGTATGAAGAGTTTTGTAATCAGTGGGATGAGCTTATGAAAAAAATTTTGTTTATTTTGTTTCTTATTGGACATGTTGGATTACTGCTTATTGCAGACTTTTGGAAGATTGTGTGTTGGATGTTTAGGTACGGATGAATTCTTTTTAAGATTAAGAAGTCTGCAAAAGTTGCTGGGTTTAATTTATTTAATTAAATTTATCAAGTTTTTCTTTTGAACTCTAATTTGAAAAACAGTTATTTTATTTGAAATTTTTAAAAAAAAAACTTATGACCATTTCAAAAATTTTGTTTAAATATTTTAAAAATTTAAATTGTCGTAAACCGTTAAATTTTTTAAAAATTCAAATTGTCAAAAACCGTTAAACTCTTTGAAAATTCAAATTGTCAAAAACCAAATTGAATACTAGAACTCTTACAAATTTTCAATTTACAAATTTCACTTTTTTAAAAATTTTAACCATTATTTTTAAAAATTTTGCTCAAACTTTACCAATTCAATCGATTAATTTGAACCTTTTGAGAACAATTCACATTTTAAAATGTTAATATTTCTCCAAATCATTATTTAAAATTGGCATAATGACATCTACATTAATTTCATTCAATTACAAAACAATTTACGTCAAATTGTTACCATTTAAATAAAATTTCCTCTCAGTTTTCATTTTAGGAAAAAGAAAAACTTCAAAAATGCTGAATTTAAATGAAAGAAAAATTAAATTGTGAGAAAAACATCTCGCGTCAGTTTAATTTGTTACTATAAAATTATAATGTGCGAATCAGCACCTGACAGACAAGACTAGACACAAAAGCTTCTCATTTCACTCACAGCCTCGATTAAAGTAACCCAATTGAATCCTCTTGAAACACTTTAAGTAATGTGCCATTCAAAAAAGTCATCCATTATATTAATGTATGGTTATTTAATTGACATACCGATGTAAGTGAACTTTATGCTTTTAGTCATCATCATTTGTGGTTTGTGGAATTAAATTTCATGTGCAATGAAGTGGAATTAAATATTTGACATATGAGAAATAATTTCAGAAAATAATGAAAATGCTGTCGAATGAGTTTTTCAGCATCAGGGAAGTTCATTCAACTTGTCCATTAAAATGATCCAGTTTAATTGCTAAGAATAAAAAAGAGAGGTGAAAGAATTTCGATGGCAAGCCAAGGATTTTTATATTTTTGTTTTTCCAACCCATAATTTATTTTATTATCCTTATTCCTGGCAATTTTTATATTACACAATGAAATGGTTTTACATGCTCCTTCATTTTAAGCTAATTTCACTGCTGCTACTTGTGCTGTTGATGATGATGGTAATTATTTTAATTATTAAACCAGAGAAGGAGCATACGAGTGGGAAAAAACAGACGGTTTAAGCATCATAAATTATCTTAATCGTTTCTCATCTTCGACAGTGTATTTGTATCAGGAACTTTATTGATAGGTAATGGATGGCTTTGCTGCAAATATTGGGGATATTCGTAAATTTCGATGTAAATTTCACTTAACTAAATAAATACAAAATATTTCGTAGGAAGCTGAACTGAGCATTGCTGAATAAATCGGAATTTAGCACTATTGAAAAAAAATTAGTTCAGCACTGCTGAAAAAATTTAATTAAGCATTGCTGAATAAAGATGAATTTAGCGCTGCTGAATAAATCAGAATTCAGCGCTGCTGAATAAATCAGAATTCAGCACTGCTGAACAAAATTTAATTCAACACTGCTGAACAAAATTTAATTCAACACTGCTGAACAAAATTTAATTCAGCACTGCTGAATAAAGCTGAATTTAGCACTGTCAAACAAATTTTAATTCAGCATTGCTCAATAAAGCTGAATTCAGCACTGTTTAATAAAGTTAAATTCAGCACTGCTTAACAAATTTGAATTCAGCACTGCTAAACCAAATTTAATCCAGCGCTGCTGAATAAAGCTGAATTCAGCAGTGATTGAATAAAGTTTAATTAAGCACTGCTGACCAAAGTTAAATTCAGCGCTGCTGAATTCAAAATCTTGAACCAAAAATTATTTCCATTTTCAAGAGTCAAACAAATTCTGTCAAAGCTCTCCAGGATATGCCAAAAATACTCATCCATATTTACCGTTAATTGGCACGATACACGAATCAAATTATAGAAATTATTATTTTTTCCTCACAATAATCTCATTAATTTTTCTTGTACCTTCTGTCGTATTATCTTCTTAGTATCGTGATCATCGTGCAATGTTCAACTTATAGCTTATAAATATTTAATACATGCCATACTTATTTAAAGAGCTATCAGATATACCATTTTTCATATCATCAATTTTTGATAACTTCGACGGCATCGAGTCATCACTCTTATCTTAATTATACATCTCTGTATGTGTGTCTTTCCATCGGCAAATCGCTACGGCTTATTGGATACATAAGGAGAACACAATTTCAACAATTTAGTCTTTTTGCCTTTCTCGAAATCGATAACAGTACACAAGTAAGTCATTTAAATTTTCTTCATCTCTTATGTCATTTCCATCCTTGGAAGATATTGAAATGAGGCAGAAAGCAAAAGTAGAAAGACGATCGAAATTTGCTTCTTAGTCTCCTTATCTTACATCTCACACGTTCCATTCAACCATAAAATGCTTTTTTAAAGTCAACAAAGAGAGAAAATTTTCCAATTCAATTTCTGCAGTTTTCTGTTTTGTTGCTGGAGATGTTATAGCTCCCCGTCCCCTCCTCCCTCCTCCAATATGACGGTATACTGTTATGTTTACAATATACTTATTTTCTGCATACGAATAAATGGAAAAATTTCCTCTGATTATAAAACAAAGATATTTTCTTCAATCTTATGCTTGTTATTTATTTTTTGTTGCTTTAAGACTTGACTTTGATAAATTTCGAGTGAAAATTGTTTGGAGAACGAATGCATGTGAGTTGATCATTTGGCAAACAGACTGAATAGACTAAATAACAGCTGTTTTAGAAGAACATTTATTGTTGTAGTCGATTTATAGTTTATTATTGCATTCTACAAATTTTTACGAGCAAAAACAACTATGAAAAATTTTGCTACATAAATTTATTGTTAGTCATATAATTTGCAGAATTTGTTGATCATTAAGTTAAGTTTGAGATTTTTAAAGGTTTTTCGATTTAAAAATGTTTTGAATCACATTTTTAAGTAAATTTTACTTTCGCATCTTTTTTCGTTTAAATTTTGCATCAATTTTTGGATATTTTTTATTTTGCATCATTTTTTGCGTCTTAAAATTTTTTTGCATCTTTTTTGCATCTCAATATTTCAATATTTTTAATTAAAAATCTACTTTTTATAAAAAATCATCCAAATAAAGAAAACTTATCGATCTGCTGCATCAAAACTAGTAAACAAAAGAAATTAATCGATTTTTAACTACCATGTGACTACTAAAATTGAATTATTAGTTTTGTATTTTATAGCAAGCACAATCATTTTCAAAAATTAAATGAAAATTATTGAACGTCACACGTGGTGCATGTGAATGAAAATGTGTTTTCAATTTCAATATTTTGTTAAGTACTTTTCGTATTTCATTAAATTCAATTGAAATCTCAAATGTAGACTTTTCTCTTTTAATAGAAGGCGTATGCTGCTTTTCATGATGGATGGATTGACATCTATCAGCAAATCCTTATTCGCAGTGGAAGAAAAGTGATTCAAGGGGTGGAACAATTGGAAAATAAGATTGATGGTTTCAGATAATTTAGAGGTTTTAAAACTAATTTCGAAATTTTCAAAATTAAATTTTGAATTTTTTAAACTGAATTTTAAAATTTTCGTAAATGAGTTACGAATTATTCAGGAAATTATTTAAAATTGAATTTCGAATTTTTTAAACTAAGTTTAGACATTTTTGAATTTAATGAACATGAATTTCGAATTTTTTGAAGATGTATTTTAAATTTTTTGAAATTCAATTTTGTAATTTTTTTGGTTTCAAAATTTTTAAAATTCAAACTTCAAATTTTTTGGAAAAAAATTTTTTTAAATTTGTAGAAAATATCAGTAAACACGAATGGTTTTTTTAAATTTAAAAATTTTCAAAGAAACAGATTTTTCAAAATTGAATTATCTTTCATGAAAATTTGAAAAAAATAACGTTTTTTTTTAAAAAAAAAGAAAAAGTTGTAAAACCCACATTAGTATCACACCTGATATACGCTCGCAAAAATTAATAACACAATAATAAAATGGATTTCCTCAAATTTCATCTCAAATTTATCAAAACTTTATTCCCTAAAGGAGCAAAAAAATATGTTCAAAACAGAAAAACTCGATTCCTTTCTACTCTTAAAGAAAATGTGCAGTATGGTATGAAAAACACAGCACAAAAGCCAGAGAGAATAAAAGACAGGCAAAGAATTTAAAAGAAGAAATATGAAGAGGAAAATTGAATGAGAAAGAGACAAAACAAGGTAAACCTGAATTGACATTGATGGCATTGATTACTTAATACTCGTGTTCAGCAAAAATGTAAGCTTCATCTGTCTCCCACTTAATATGTTTTCAAAGGGGGTCTGTTCAGATATTAAGTAACGCTAATATTAATTTTTTATCTGGCAAGAATGTTTCATACAAAAATAGTTCCAAAGGGTGTAGCCGAGCTTCAGACCCCCCCAGATCATGAACGTAACTGATGAAAGACCAAATAGAAAAAAAGGTACGAAAAAAAGTCAAACGAGGGGATAAAAATTTTGAAAAGAGAGAAAGCAGCTTACAATGTGATTAATGCTTTACCAATCCTCGGTAATAAATTTTAAAATCCCTTCCATAATACTTCTCAAATTGAGTGGAAGTTGTTTCGCCTCGTCAGAGCGCAAAAGTATAAGTGAATTTGAAAGAATTCAAGATAAGTTCTTTCCATTCTACATGTTGCTGACTTTTGCAATCATTTATTTATTTATTTTTCTCATTTCGGAAAATGCATTGTATGGGAAAATGTATTTCTGCATACTCGTTTTTGAAATATTTTTAAAAATAAATATACAAAAATATATTCCCATTCCTATGACTGATTAACGTTGTTTTAAATAAATAAAGCTAACAAGTTGAAGTAGTAACTAGTAAGGAATGAATAAGTAGACGGGTTGTATTAAATTTCAATATTTTGTGTGTAGGTGTGAAGGGATTAAGGTTGTAAAATATTAGATTTTGGATTGTCATGACTTATAAGTCGGATTAGAGGATAATTGACTGTGACATTGAGTATATAAAGGAGGATTTTTGAGGTTAGAAATCTTATAACATCAGGAAAAATTTCAAAGGAATATGGAAGTGTATAAACTCGACAAACTTTATGTACTTAGTTTGAGGTTACTAGTAAATTACATCATTCAGTGTCGTAGCCAGAGCGAGTGGATGGATGGATTTCCACCACCCCTGCTCAAAAAAATTGGCACAAACAAAAAAATTATTTAAAATTGCTAAGGTTTTAAAACTGAGAAAAAATCCAACACCCCTCCAAAATATCTGGCTATGCCGCTGACATCATGCAAAAGAATGATTTTTCTGAATCCTCATCTCCTCCTTGTCACAAATTTTATGAAAAAAAGGTTAGATAGAAGAACCAGCTCCTGGAACACCTAAGAGTATGACTAAAAGATGTCTTTAACCTCCAGGAAAGTTCACATTTTTTCAAAATTATTTTTTTTATGTTCCTTATTCTTTAATATTTAAATATATTGTGTATTTCACCATATCCAGTACAAACTGCACCACAAAACATCACCAAAATCAACAGCATTAGTAAAATCATGCTAAAAAGATATACAAAACTTGTGAGCAACACATGTGAATGAATTTGTTTGTTGTCATTTATCTAAGTATACATGCATCGACTAACTATATAATTATAAAAGTTTAGCACGATTACTTTAATGGACTTTAATTACAAAACTTTCACTTTGATGTTATTTGTGTCTGCTCGACACATGGACACAAAAAAAAATATTTTCTCTCCTTCTCTTCAACTATAAACTTCTATTTTTATACACAGTTTGAACAGATATAGACAGAAGAGTATGTACGATGGGAATGAAATGAAAATTGAATCAAAAATATCTCAATTGAAATAATCTTGCAATTTTCTTTAATGCTTTCATTTCCTCAACATAAAAATGTGTATAATGGGGAGTATTAAAGAGGAATGAAAATATTATAAAAGTAAATAGCAAAAAATTGTTTAAAATGAGAAAATCATTTGAAGTCATTAAGATTACTTGTTCAGTTTATGGCCTGAAATTTTTGTTAGTGCTATAAGAATTTGGTACTTAATTTAATGAGTGGAATTACGTTCAAAAGGTTGATTAGATGTGCTTTAAGAAAGTTAGAGGTAATTCTATATTAAGCAATCACTAAAGATGAAATGAGAAGTTGAATAAAATTTCTCCTTGAGATGGTGTGAAATTAAATTAAAAGTTTTTTTTCTGATGTGCTTGAATTCTTTAATGAGTTGGTTTGAACTTTTGTTTCGGTTGCTTGGTTTGTTGAAGATTAAATGAGTTGAATTGAGAATTTTTTGGGATTAATTTATTATTGATGGTTGTTAAATTGCATCTCAAATCCTACTTAGTTTACCTATTTAGTTTCAATCAATTTCAATTGTTTTTACCGAGAGTTTACATTTTTAAATATAAAAATAAATTTAAACCAAAAAATACGTTAAAAAATTTAAATTTTTCCCGCCAAATTTTAGAATTGTTTATAAAATTTGTGAATTTTATAATGTTAAAATCTAAGCAATGAGACAGAATTACTTTAAATTCATAATAGAAAGCTCTTTGCTCTCAAATTTTAGTCATTTCTAACAAGATTGAATCAGATTTAAGTGAAAAATAAGCTTAGAATCAAGCAACAAACTTTCCAGGTGAAAAATGTAAACAAAAACACGTTTTTTTAATTTTAATCAATAATTTACATATTTACAGGAACAAACTCCATTATTTCCCTTCTAAAACATCCAATCGATCAAAAAGTTCAAGGTAAAATTCACAACAGTTTCACAAACCATTTTTGTGACAAAAAACCCCGTAAAAAATGACAAAATAAATTCAACTCCTTCACTTCAATATGTCAAAAGTGTACAAGTACGAAAATAAACTCATTATTATTAATGTGATACTCTGAAAATTCGAGACATTATTTTCAACTTTACGAGATATTTGTACCCCACAGAAAGCATCAACATTTATCACAACCCAAACATTTTCAGATCCAATTTTAAATTTCAACAAATTGATACATGAGAAGTGGAAGGTAAATTTACTTATTTTTGAGTTTCTAAAGTAATTACATCTGTATTTAAAATTGTATTCGATGGCATCCCTCCAAAAAAACAGAAAATCATTACAATAATTTATTTACGGGAATTTATCTTCCTCTTGAAACGCGAGAAACGGAACTCATTTATTTATGGGAAACCCTTTTCAATTTGTTTTTTAAAACCTTTCCGATGGAGCCTGGAAAATAATGTGATAAATAATCTGTAATGATAAAGTTTGGATACAGTGCTTGTCGATGGAACTGGATCTTATTAGATTAAGCTTTGCCAGTTATTTTTTGCTTGAAAGTGGGTTCAGTAAATTTTGAGGCAGAACATTACGCATCAAAATTACATTCAATGAAAAAAAGATGTAAAAAAGTGCGTTCAGTAAAAAAGATGCAAAAATTACGCATCAAAAGTCCATTCAGTACAAAAAGATGCAGAAAAGTTTTGCATCAAAAGTGCGTTTTATAAAGTCGAGTCGACATCCATGTCTTTACTAAGCTTTTCAACAAAAGAAAAATAGAACCTCGTGTATATTTTGGTATAAATTACAGAAAATAAATCAAGATATCATTGGCATATCCTCCCTCCATATCAGTTTTCTCTCCATCCTTCCGCAAAATTTCTCTCATCAGCTTAAAATTCTTCAACGTCAAATTAAATTTATCGATCGGTAAAAGTGTAATTAAAAGAGATTGATTGAACAGTATTGCGGCTTATCAAGCACGTAATAAGAACCACAGAGAAACAAACCGTGCGGTGTTTGTGTGGAAATATTTTGAAAATCTCTATCCTCGATTTTGTGTATACATGAGAATTAAAAAATTATTTCACACAAACAATTTTAACTAGCTAACAATAAGCATCAATTTTGTGAGGAGAATATATTCTTGATTAACAAAAGAGCGAAGTTATTTTGACATTTTCCAGCAGCCGTGAACGTTGAATGAGAAAAGAAAAAAGTAATTTTCTCACTTTTTTGCGTTACTTCAAAATATTATTTCATATACATCGAAATTGAGAATTGAGTGAGCTTATGAAATGGTTGTTTACATTAAGGTGATTAACTGACTGCACGAAATAGTTTTTATGACTCACAATCAATGTGAGTTAATCATTGAAAATGAACTCACTTGTTTCAAATTTTCTGAAAAAAATGATTGAATAATCTGCGGGAATTTCAAAAATTACATTTGGTATCGAAATGTCATGAAAATGAGCGTGACGAGAGAAAACATAAGCATTTGATTCATACTGTGAAAGAAGAGCGCAATTAAGCGAGAAAAACAATGAAGTTGATTCTCATCAAATAAGAATTCAGCTCATTCACTGTGTAGGGAATTGTTTCTCGTCAGAATGTAATGAAAAACATCGCATGATTAACATTCACATGAGAGATTTTCTTTCAACTTATTTTCACATGAAAAATTGTTGATTGTGTGATCATTTTCGTTGTGATTTTTTTTTCCTTTGCTGATTGGGAAAATTAAAAGTAAATTGATGCAAGAAGGTTAACATCTTATGAAATTTAGATGCAGAAAGTTTTGCTTCAATAAATTCTAATACAGAAAGTTAAAATACTGCCACAAAAAGCTTTTTATTTCAAAAATTTTGATGCGAGAATTTCTAGGGTTGGTTTTTAGAATACCCTTCCTACCATACCCTAGGATACACTACTTATCCTACCCTTGGATCCCCCACCTGTCTACCCTAGTATACCCTAGTTATCCTACCCTAGGATAACCCTAAAATCTACCCTAGGATACTCTAGTTATCCTACCTTAGAATACACTACTTATCCTACCCTATGGAACTCTAGAAGTGGTAGGGTATGGTAGCAATAGCATGATAGGTATCGTAGGATACCCAGAGCACCCCTAAAAACCAACCTGTTTCATAAATCTTTTGATCTAAATTCTTTGAATCACTTTTACTAATTGAATGAATCATTTGAAATTCCAAAAAGCCGTTAATAATATAAACAATTATTTACTATGTCCTAATGAATCACAACAAAACTACGCTTTCGTCATTCTGCTCGAATAGCTTTTCTACAAATATTTTTTTTTTGCTCACTGTATTAAATATCTTTCCACATATTTTACATTCTCATATTCGACAGTCTCATGCAAGTATTAAAAAAAGTAAGTTGAGCTATTTATAAGTGAAGGGAAAAATTTTTGTGAAAATTATCAGCGAATATTTCTGGAAATCACTTTCACTAATATTTTTCTACTAAATTTCACTTCTTCATAATCGAGACGACGATCGTTGTCGTGCGATACAAAAGATTGGAATGTGCTTATAAGGCGCTCTGGGAAATGAGAAATTGCAAAGGAATTTTTATTTGTAGCTTAAATCGAGGGTGTAGAATTGTTTCGTGCCACTTGAACACAAATATCTTTAGCATGCGATAGGATTTAAATTATTTCTATTAAATTTCACTGACGCGCATTTACACACCGTGGAAAGTAAAGCACTGAGAAGAAGTAAGATAGCGAAAAAAGAATGAATAAAAAATCATATTTGTGTGCCAGACTTTTCCATAAATTCATGATTTTTTATGACTATCGATTAGTTTTTATTTCCCAACCATGCTCACATGTGTATCTATATCATATTTATGGAATATTTTGATATTCAAAAATCTTTCTTTTTTGCTCAATTTTTTTTTCTAGAGGAGTTGGCATACAATTGCTTGGTTTGTCTTATTTGATATGTTTTCAGGAAAGGAGTCAATTATTAAAAATATTCATGATTTGTGGCAAGGAGGGGGTGAGAGTGAACCTCCAATATTACCATCCATATCACATATCACGATTTTTTGTCGAAGGTGTTTTGACTAACCACAGCTCCCCCCAAGCTTTTGCCCCTGATCAAAAGTAAAAAAGTGCTTCAGGGGTCATTCACTTATGACGTCCATCAAAAAATATGATTTTTAGAAACCCCCTCCCCCCTTTTCACAAATTTTAAAAAAAGTGAATGACACAAAGTGAATGACCCCTTATCTGAAAACATGAAATACAAAACCAGGAATCTGCAAAGCTCATAGTGTCCAAAATTTATTACCAATGAATTTGATGTTAATATCATTCAATGGTTGTGGGTTCAATTCCTAATTTTAAATAATTAATTATTTTAACACATTTGAAACTTTTTTTGATAAATTGCATTAAATTCAGTTAAAGTAATTTTTTTTGCTAAATTTTCTAACAATTTTCAATAAAATACGCCTATTTCCATGAAATCCAAATAACTTCCCTACTGCAGTATAATGTTTAAAATTTGAATTTCAAATCATTGATTATTGATTAGCAGATGGCGCTATATAAATGAAAGATATGAGCCCTTAATCATGAAAAAATCGACTATATTCAACTCTAATATTAATATTTTATGTTTCCATTAAAATTATTTTCATCAATACATCGAGCGTGTGCGAGTTGAAAAGAGTAAATAAGGTCAAAACAGTTCAAATATACACATCAACTTCGACCACAATCACAAGTTTAGATTTGAATTTCATATAGACTGATATTTTACAGGTGAAAATACATAAGAAAGAAGCTCAAGGTTAACTTCAAAAAAAAAGTTTTTCATTTCGGGACCTTAGTGAAGATAAACAGACCGACGATTAAGTCGGCTCGATGATTTCATCATTTTCATCATCTGAGAAATGCAGATAAATATTTCACTCATCTTTTGGGTTTATTCAGAAATGACGTCTGCCACAAAATAGATTTTTGACCTCCTGCTACCTAAAAAGTGCAATATTTTGGTACAAAAATGACAATTCATCCCCCTACCCCCTTAATATGATGAATATCATCAGCAAACGACCCCATATGACAATGAAACTTTTAAATTATTCATATCATGATTATGACATACATATGTAGACTATAATTTATGAAAAATTTTCATTCTCCTCCCACAATTCATTATGCAGTTGTTCTATTTTAAATACGCACATTTCACAATATTATTGTGTTGAATATTAAAGACCTGATTTTCATCAGTCAGATGCTTCATATACTCCTTTCATATTTTATTACAATGAAAAATTGCTCGCTTGTATTTATTAACTCATTATACGACATGATCTAATGTGATATAATTTATGGGTATTATTTTGTAACTGCAGGGGTTGTATGATTGAATTGGTAAATAAAAGCTTTTTCTAATCGTTTTTATAGAAATTATTGCATTCGATTATCTGAGTAAATATGAGAAATTCTCTAGCTTAAAAGCTGACCTGAATTCAAGAGAATACTGGCTCTGTTATTGCTAATATGTAGGTTGATCCCTGGTAAATTTTTGCGGATGTTCAGATGAAGTGTTATTGAAATATATTTTGTGAACTCAATTCTAATTTTTGAATTACTTTTTAACTAGAATTTATTTTATTTTTCGAATAGATTGGGGCATTTTTCCACATAACCCTTCCTTTCCTATGAGCCTGTACCTGGTTACGCACCTGTTTTAAGTCCTAGTGTCTTGGTGCTGTTTAAACCTTTTACTCATATCTATATCTAAAACTCCTTTAGTCCTTTAAAAAATTAATTTAATTAATTAAAAACTAAAAGTTGAAAATCCCACCAAAACATCCCATCCAGACACCACTCGACCCAGAAATTCTATTTTAAATAAAACACAGGAAACCATCAAATGTCCAACAATTAATGTCATGTCAACTGAAAGAAACATCAACAAAATTATCCAATCTATAAACAGAACCACTTGGGGTGAAATTAATTCATAACAAAACTTCTGTGCATTTTCTCACGGAGAGAGTAAAAAAAATAATTATTATTGAGTAATGCTTAATTACATTAATCTATCAATATAATGAATAAAATATGAACATGAATGTGGGAACGAGGAGGAGTTTGGAATGAGAAAATAAATGATTAATAACTTTTTAATTTATTTCTTCTTTACACTTTGCTGTAATTTAAATTGTGAATGAAATTTAAAAGCAACGATTGAATTTCATCGAGTCGTGTTTACATAAATAAGTTCAGTTCATATTTCTGTCATGAATAAAAAAATATTTAGAAGACAATTTTTTTATCGGATCGAACAGAAAAATATGGCAAAAAAAGTTTTAAATTATCACTTTTACAATGTGTGCTTGCAATGCGATAAAATAAGAATTCGGGGTATATAATAAATTTATTCATGTATTTATTCATATGAGAAATGACGATGATACGTTTGCGAACAACAACGGGACTTCATTCACAATAGACGGGATGTAACCAAATTTTTTTTGTATGAACTTAAATTTTTTTTTTTGAAAAATTGGAATTTTGTTCTAAGATTTATGTGGATTTCCACCCCCTTCTTTAGAAAAATTGGCCCAAATAAAAAAATTATTTAGAATTGCCATGGTTTTTAAATTGAAAAAAATATTTTCTACCCCGGGGTACCCCCCTCAAAAATTTCTGGCTACGCCACTGCCCAGAAGCGTAACAAGGATGGGGGTCCAATATTCAATTAATCTCAACCAAAAAGATAGAAAGGGGATGCATTTTTTAACATATTAATCAGAAAAATGGTGGATCTTGCATACCCCTTAAACACCACCACTAACAATGTCCCTGATGAGTACCCCAAATTGGAAACTACTTCCTCCTCTGTTTACAAATATTTATTTTCAAAAAATTATTTTTATTTAAAGTATCACACTATCCTAAACCCAAAGGAGGAGGTGGCTGAACATATGACGTCACTTGCAATCCACCCCACATCATAATGTTTTTTTGTCAAAAAAATCAGAATCATAAATTTTTCATCATCACAAAAACAGCATAGAAAGAAAACTTTTTCTTCTCCTTTTGTGAGGTCACACAAAAAAATGTTTTCCATAAAAGTACAAAAGTTTCAGGATATTAAGATACCATGAAGCCACAGAATGGATAAATTTATGTATTCACAAAAATGATAATGAAAATGTTGCCAGCAAAAGAAATTAGAGACTGTCGTTTGGAAAATCAAGGTATGATATTAAAAAAATAGTTTTTATAGAGTTAGTAATAAGCTATCTTAAAGTTTTTGTGATTTCTTTTTTTGAGATAAAATTGTGAAGTGAAATAGACTTTTGAGGCACATAGAATTTTGAATCTTCTTTATTGATTTATTAATACGGAAATACATTCTTTATAGGTCATGGCAGAGTGTAAAGGTAAATTTTTGCTTAAAAATTCTTAATTAATGAATGAAAAAGATTCATTGTAACAGATCTCAGTAACCATGATATTATTTTTCGGAAAAATTCTTTTGTGTGGAAATGTTAAAAATTTCATTAATTTGCGTCATTTTTGGTGAACTTTATTTAAATTTTCGTAGTTCCAGTACGTTTATGGTGAGCTTAGTTCATTTATGGTGAGTTCAGTTCATTTATGGTAAGTTCAAGTTACTTATGGTGAGTTGAGTTCATTTATGATGAGTTTAATTTATTAATGGTGAGTTCAGTTCATTTATGGTGAGTTTAAATTACTTTAGATCAAATTTGAGGTGACTTTAACAAATTTTGGATTATTTATGGTTAGTTTGGTTGGTTTGTCTATTTTTGGTGAATTTTGATCAATTGTTGATTATATTTAGCTTAGGGTTAATCAATTAATGAACTTTAATATTTATGGAAGTGTCAGACTCTTTGTCAGACCTTTCTGTCTGAGTCTGTCACCCAACTGAAATTTTTTTAACATGAAAATATTGCAATGGGAATGAAAAAGGGATGAAAAATTAATTTTTTTTTTAAATTTTCCAAAAAAATTTATAACTCTTAGCTTCCAATTACCCAAAAAAATCACATTGTATCTTGTTTATTATCAAATATTTATCCCCCAAATTCCCCTTCTCTCTATAAAACAAAACATTTTTCAAAAGTATTTATATCTTCGATAAAAAAAAAGTACAAAATTATTCTAAAGAACCTTTTATCATCGACATACCACACACACAATTATTATTAATTAATTAGAAAATCGATTCCTAATTAGTCATGAATATGTGTAATATAACAAAACAAAAAGAATGTAATGGAAATTTTCTCGAACCATAACAGAACAGCACACATGAGGCTTAGAAAACATAAGGAACCTTCAAATGATTAATGTCGATATTTCATTTTCTTGATGCACAGCGAAGAACAATTTTTTTGTAGCCTCTACATTAGGCAGCTGATTTTCAAATGATTTACGTCCTTAATGGTGGCAATGAAAAGTAAGTGAAAAAAGTGGGGAGGAAACTGTCAAACGAATGAATGGCCATAAAAAGGCACATGTAGAGAACATAATTAATGTACTCATTGACATGATTGGAGTAAGGAGTTTTGCTCATGAATAAACCAGACTCATTACTGCATAATTGAACATATGTACGGTCAATTAATTGCAACATGATAATAGCATCGTCATAGTGGTCCAAAGTAAAATAAAATAAAATGAGAATAGTGAGGCGAGTGGATAATAACGTAAAGAGCAACCACACCGTATACTGCACCACTACACTTGTTACAAATCCGCATATTCAAACTCTTTTTATTTGTAATTTTAATTTCTCATCTACAAGTGAACTGTTCATACAAATACGTGAACAAGTATTTTTTTGAAATTACATTTTCAGAGGTGGGTGTGGGATACAGGCACAATTTGACCAGTTACTTGATTTTTTCATAGAAATAATATTTGAACTAAAAAATTAAATTTTTAAAAATTAGTTGAAATTTTGAATTTTTAACGACTTCAATACTAAAGATTGTTTTAGGTTTGAATTTGTATCATACGTGTAAATAATTAATAAAAATTGTTAATTTTTAAAAACCATTTAAAAATTTTAATTCTGAAAATTCGTTAAAAATTTGAATTCCAAAACATCCGTTAAATTTTATGCTTCTAAAATTTTTAAAATTTCAAATTCTAAAATGTCGTTGAAGTTCAAATATTTAAAATTCGTTGAATTTTCAATCAAAATCTTAATCTTAAAATCAATAATGTCGAAAAATGCTCTTCACTCCTCCACCTGATAAACATTTACTTCATACTTATTACTCTCATCTTCACTACCTCGCACAATATTGAAAAAATAAGTCTTATAAATTAAACATTGATCGTGAAAAACCAGAAGCAGTGAAAAAATTTCCCGATTGCTACTCAATACACAAAAAAAATTAATTTTTTCTTCTTTTTTTCCTCATTTTCATCTGAGATCGATTGGATATATGCATGAACAGAAACATGTGAAAAAAGTGATGACGACGTTGATGATGATTTTGTCGTTTTTCCAACCAAAGAGACTGAAAACTTGCTTATTTGCCTGTCATCGTTAAATTATTGTGAGTTTTTATTAATTAATTAACGTGTCTCGGAAATATTTCAATATTTCGTCACTTTTTGTGCTGCTCTTTCACTTCCACTATTTAATCAATCACTGTTTATTTTAACATACTGCAATTGAGCTTGTATGGAGGAAAAATACCTAAGAATGGGAATGAATACTCGACTGACGAAATTATTTATTTAAGAAATTTTTTTGACGGTGTTTTAAAAAAGTAAATTTTTTCGTGATGTTTGAATGAATTTTTTTTTGTTGTAGCATTTTAGTGAGCAATTTGTAGAGAATTTTCATATAAAATTAGAATTGAGTCAACAAGTTGGATTTTATGGATGTAAATTTACGGAAAATTAGCACTCAAGTAAGGAAGAAAGTTGTAAATTAAGCAGAAAGGTCGTAATTCTCGAGCATACCATGGTTTTATTTGGAATCAATTTTTTTCTTCAATCCTGATCAGCATATGAGCTCTTATTGTTCTGAAAGCATAGTAGACATATGAGGCTTAAGGGATCGTTCACATATTACGCAACGTAAAAAACGATTTTTCAGACCCCCCTCCCCCATTTGTCACAAAATTTCCATGAAGAAAAATTTCCTTAGTTTAAACTATCACAAAATCTCAGACCCCCCTCCCCCCTAAAAGCGTTACTTAATAAGTGAACGACCCCTAAGCAGTAGCACTGAAAAATTGATAAAAACAAATTTTGGCATTGGCACTAAGGTAGCAGCCATTAAAATGCCATCTTTACAGTGTGTAGATCGGAAAATTCTCAACCTAAATCCCCAATTCCCATAAAACCCATGTAGATTTTTAATAAAGCTGATATATTACCGCATATCCACAATAAACTGAATTTATTGTATTCATAAATTACTTAAGCTTTATTAAAAAGATTCCAATAAAATGTTCACAGCATAAATACAGCGCAAAATACATGCTGTTGAATTGGAAATATTCATCAAATTATCCAAGATTTATTTGTTTAGCCAAAAGAAAGAGGAAATAACATTTTTAAATGACGTCGAGATTGGAATGAAAGAATTTCTCCCGCGTTTATTTTTGAATGGGATTTTCATGTAGGAAATTGATTTTTAACCCCCGCAAATTTTTTGCATATAGTGTTTGTTGTTGTATGCCTGATATGCAGGATAACCAGATATCTTCTGCGGCTGGGAAATTAGAGAATTCTTTAAAAAAATAATGTAATTTTTTCAAATCAAATTTGTGAGATATTGATGATTTTTGTGTCTTCGTAAAAAGCTAACAGATGGTCGACCTGTTGACATTAGGTATTGTATGGCATACTACAGCATAGGATGAAAGAAATAATTCTTGAGAGAAAAATTTTCATTCATTTCAATTATTTAATGCTTCACATTTTTTTGTGCAAATTTGTTCTTAAAGATGTAAATTTTTAATATTTTTTTTTCGAAGCAAGATTTTACACCAAAAATGTGAAATATTTTCATTTTGGGAATTTTGATCCAATGGCATACTGAAATTTTATCCTTATGATTTGTGTTAGATTTTCTGTCTAATCACATGAGCAGAGTGGAGTTTGGGGTATTAAACCATACGTAGGCTAATCTGCCAGTACGATAATTAAAGTTTCTGTGGCTGAGAGGTTAGGCAATAAACCAGAAATCTCTAATCATATTTTGTGAGGACGTGGGTTCAATTCACACCAGAAGCCCGATCACAAATTTTGATAAACGACTCCTTACAAATTAAAATTAGTGTCAAACTTAATTTTTTTCTGTATCCCACTAAATCTGTCTAGTCTGTAGCACTAAATTGATCACCGCCCAAACATAACAAATTTTTGAGCTTGAACTTTCATTACAAGACCCTTTCTGATACATATTTATATCATTAGGTAATATTTTAAGTCACACAATGAAAAAAAACAATTCCCCCATGATTGGTAACATCATTCCTTTATAATTTTTAAAAAAAGTCTGCTTATTCCTTAAAAAATACAGATTGAGATGGAAATAAATATTTTATAGATCTGCCATTTAAGAAGGTATTGCCGCATTTACAATAAAATTACATCTCATGTATTTATTTTATTTTTCTTGGTGGCTTTGCATCAATGGTAAACAGCTCATTTCCTCATTCTTAAGGTTCTCATTTTCTGTTTTTGTGTATTTTTTTATTAATGGAAAAAATTGATTTTCTTCACACAGAAAACAAGAAAACTTTCTTTATTTTCTTGCAAGAATCTCGCTATGAATGACTTGAAGTGAATGAATGAAAGAAAGAAAAAGAAAATAATCTTCTCATTTATGGTCTTAGCAGCATATATTCACTCTAAGTTCTTTCACTTTAAAAAGCATCTCTTGAAGTTTTCACAATTTTTTTTTGCTTTTTTTCTTTCTTTCTGTTCCTCTCATCATCATTATAAATTTATTATTTCCACTTTTATCCTCAGGGGTTGTTCGAATATTATGGGACAATAAAAATTGTAAATTTAGACTGTTCTTGTTACACGAGGGAAAAATAACCAAAACTGTTGCATAAAGGGATGCTAATTCCAAGTAAAGGGGTCCAATTTTTTTGATAGAGTCCCAAAAGGTAAAAGCTCTTTCCACGCCAATAGGCCTCTCTCTTAGTCCTGAATCCATCCTCCTATGGACCGTTACGTAATATCCAAATAAGTTCATACTTTTTTAGCCATCATACCAGTGCATACGTATGTATATGTCCTTTGTGATTATTCTTGTAAGATTTTGTTTTGAGCTTTAAAAAATCTTGGTGGCACAGCAGCAATTTAATTTTGGAGGAAATAATAATGCGGAATGTAAAAAAGGAAAGTCGCAGACTGTGGCAAGCATGCAGATGAAAATGAGGAAAAAAGTTCTCATGAAGCTCCCTCGGGGTTTGAAATTCTAATGAATTTAAGAATGTAATTTGAACAAGTTTCAGTAATGTCAAGTGTCATTCAAATTTGCGTTTTAAATTAGAAATTTTTTTTCTTTGAGATTTTTTTTTTCAAGTTTAGAATTTTTTTCATATTCAAGAACTTTTTATGAAGAGGATGTTGGGATGATGAGTAATTAAGAGACTGAAAAAATAACAATCAAGCAAGAAAAAATTCCAGACATAACAGATTTGATTTAAGCAGTATAGCCCCTCAAAATTTTCAAAAATAAAAAGTTATTCTAAAAAATATTTTTTAATTTAAAAGAATTGAATTTTTTGTTTTGAAGCTTTAAAGTAAAATAATTCTCGAACTTTGCGTTCCATTAAGTTTAGTGAATATTTTATAAACATTTTTTTAAAAAAAAAGAACTACTTATTGTTTTAAAAAACTGACATTTCTAGAGAGTATAAGTAATAAATTAATACAAAAGATTCATATTACATAAATAACTATTTAATTTTTTTTCTCAAAATTTTAGTAGTTTTGGATATTTTTTATATTACTATATTTTTTATTTGCTTAAGATTTTTTTTATTTTCCTAAGATTTTTTATCAATGAGGTTCGTTGGAAATTCAGATTTATTATTATATTAAAATCAAACTCTTGTTCCTATAAACAAAAGTAAAAAAAACGTCCAAAAGTTCTTGAGAAGAAACAAGAAGTAATTTCAAGTAATTTCTAAGAATTTTTTTTTCATGACTTTTTCGTGAAAATCCGAAAATAAATATGTGAAATAAAAAAGTTTGAAATTCATGAAGATTTTCTTATAACTAATTCAAATAAAAGTAAGCAAAAAAATATTTTTTTGAGAAATTTTAAATAAGTTTGTAGATTTTATAATTAACTTTTTTAATTTTTTATTTTCCAGTTTTTTAAAAAAAAATATCTTGTAATTTTGAAGCTTTTAATATTTCAATTTTTAATTTTGAAAAACTTTTTTTTACTTATTTACTTGTTTGTTGCAAAAAGTAAAACTTCATGAATTTTTTATAATCTTTTATTTTCCTTGCAATTCGATTTAAAAAATCCTCGAGAAATATTTTTCACATTTTAATAAAAAATTCTTTAAAAAATCACAAAAAAAATTAATTTGACCAAATTCCAGCAATGTATATAACGTGAATATCTGATTTATTTTTATGTTATATTCTCGTAAAAATTCAAATTTCCAGACAAATTTTCTTGACGATGTTTTTTTCACCTTATTATCTTAAATTTCTTTCTCGCCTTTCCCGCACACCAAACTATAAACTCTGTGTGTATTTTACATGCACGCTCGCACCACCAAAAAAATTAAAGATTCACTTATTTTAAAGATAACAAAAAAAAGACGAGAAAAGAAGGAATTAAAAGAATAAAACGAAGCTTAAGCAAAAAAATTCGTTTTCCTTTTTTTCTGCTCAATCTGAAGACAAAAGTATAGTTTGGGATACAAAAAAATAATTTTTCATGAAGGCTGATAAAAATTTAATACATGCTTTGTGCCTTTTTCTCTCTCTCACAACAAAGTTGAACCGATTACTAACTTTTTTCTTTCACTGTAATCCACTTGGTCTGGTCTGGGTGCGGTGGACCAACAGCAGAAACAAAAATATTTTTCCCACTTTTCTGCTGTTGACTTGCTTTTTGATGCTGCTACAGCTACTGCTGTATCGCAGAGCAAAAATCTATAATTTTTTTCCTCTGTGCACCTCTTTTTTTCAAACAAGACTTTATTTTATTCTTTTAATTTTTCACAATGTATTTATTTCACTGAACCACAAAAAAAGCGTTAAATTTCACTTCCACTTATCGGTTATTTTATATTTTTAAATATTTCTTTTTTATTTAGTTTTAAAATTCTTCTTTTTTTCACTGACTTTTTTTCTCTCCTTTCTTCAGTTAAATATTTTATAAATGTATGTATGTATTTTTCTGCAATGTGAAAAAATTAAGACTGAAAAAACAGCTCACTGGGGGACCACGGAAATTAAGCAAACATTAATGGACGAACGCTGGAAACTAACTGAAAAAAATTGTGAAAACCGACAGAAAAATAGATGAAAGCTCTGATCTAAAAAAAATTTTCGCGCATGACGAATTTGAAAATTATTTTTTCGGCCAGTTCTCACTCGTTTTTCTCCTGAGCGGTGAGAGATGTGTCGTTGGAGAGAAAATGAGATTTAAAAAGAAAATTTCCACATGGCATAAAAAAGCAACAGATGAAAACAGAGCATTTTTTCTTACATGTATTGTTATGTGCTGTATACGAGCAAAAGTCTTGTTTCTTGTGGAATGGGAACGAGGGAAGCTATTGACCGAGTTATTCTTTTAAAAAGGAAAATTTATTGCAATTTTTATTTTATTTTTTCATTCACTCTCTCAAGTTCTTAAAAAAGGGGTTTATCGACGGATTTGAGCATTTAAGTCTTTATTTCTATTTTTCTTTAACTTCTTTTTTTATTCATAAGCTTTAAAAGCTCTCGACATTCAACAGTTTTTTTTTCATACCCATTTCATTATTTTGAGCTTCTTCATCCTTTTTCATTCCACTCTTTTTATCTCCCTTACCGTAACTTAACATAAGCATATTTCCATTCACATTGAGATTTCAAATTTGCTTCTGGGTCGTTCAGAAATGACATCTAGCAAATAGTTGAATTTTTCTCATTGTTCTTGAATTTTCATACTAAAATCTTTTTTTGGAGTTCCACACAGCGTTAGAGGAAATGGTGCCAGGAGCGTATCTAGGGGGTTGGAAGGGTCAATACTAGCCTATGGTTCAAAAAGGTATCAAAAAATGTCATGATTTTAAACACCCTTCCCCAAAAAGTGCCCCTGGCTGATCCCAATTCACCGTTAGATACCAAAAATATTTGACCTCATTTATGTACAACCCCATTGCAACTTCCTCTTCCTTTAAATTTTTTAAAACTTTATTACAACAATGGAAGAAATCATTGGCCTTGCAAAAAAAACTTTTTCGTTATTGGTTTCATACGTCTTCATGCTTGCACACAGAAAGTCTTGTTTATGTATACAAGAGAGAGAAAAAATTAGGGAAAAAAGCAACAGGGAAACAATACATTTATTGTTTTTGGGGAGAGGAAAAAATGGAAGTAAAATTTTTTTCTTTGCGTTGTTAAACTGACATAATGACGGGATTGTTTATGTTTTAAAATGAAAGAATTTATGAATGAATATTTTTTATGAACCTTTTAGTGGGGTGTAAAGTTGAGTTTTTGAAGATACTATGGGTTTTTCTGTTCATGTTTCAATAAGTTTGAATATTTTTGGACTATTTTAATATTTTTAAATATTATTATATCTTTAATGTTTAATGCTTAATGTTATAAGCTACTTTTATAGGTTAAGTTGATTTTTGTTAATATGAAATAAAAATCATATTAGGATAATTTACATTGAAAATAACTTTTTCGAATTATTAAGGTTCAAATCCTTGTAAATGTTAGCTTTGACAATTCCTTTTATCTTCCTTTTTTCAATTAATATGATTTAAATTTTTATGCTATTTTGTAGTTTTTTACCGTTTTTTATTTAAATATTTTTATTTCGCGATTTATTATTTTTTGTTGAGTTTTTCTCATTAAATTTAAAGTATCTAATTGTCATTTAATTTTATATCAAAAACTTATTGTATATAATCTTAGATAAAAAATACTACAGATGAGAGGTTCGAATCCTAGAAATGTTCTATGTTGTCCTATAGTGCAGGAACACACCTTTTTTACTACTTTTTTTCCAAACAAAAACTAGCTATAACTAGCATTGTCCTGTGTTTCAAAAATTCTGAAATTTGAAAGGTTTTTCGGGTTCAAGTGTCATACAAAAATTTATTTTAATTTTTCGTACTTTTTTACTAAAAATAGTCTATGCAACAAAATTCACAAAACATATAAAAACTCATGTATTGTTTCAATTTTCTCTCCATTATGTAATTTCTTCTGCCACTTTCAGGTTTATTTATATTCAACTGTTGCTGATAATTGAAGCTACCTTTAGGTCATGATGATTATTTTGTCAGAAATGCTAGAAAAAAATTCTCAATTTTCTTACCAGAAAAACTTAATACTTTTTTTTGCTTACTCTACTTGAAAATTGATATTCAGATAGCAAAAAGGTCCTCAATTATTTTTGAGAACTTTTTAAAAGGAGAAATAGGAGATTGTTGTCTTAATCTTGAAGATGAGGAGATTGCAGAAAACATGGAAGCATATTGAGGCGTCAAAATTTAATGGCAGTTTTAAAGAGTATTTGAAGCTATTTGGGACAGGAAATGTGCCAAGATGGTGCTTGACACATATTTATCTGAAATGTATCGAGAAATTGAATGTGAATCTTTAGGAATTTGGGGAAATCTGGACGCAATATTGTTTGATGTCAGATTTGTCAAAATCATCAAGGGTCGTTTAGATATTACGGTACACGAGGGAGGAATCCATTAACCCCCTAAATATGCCCATAAACCTATTCCATCTATGTCTAATATACTCCTTCGACATGTCCCAAAGAAATCCTTAATAAACAGCACAAAAACACAAATCAATAAGGATAATTAAAAATAATTGGTTATTAATTATAGGAAGTTGACAAACTGAATGAGTCTCAATATTGTTCATGTCTCAATCAATAAAAAAATAAAATCTTTTTGATAATCATTTCAATAAGAAAGCATAATGATGGAAGCAAGTGCTTCACAATTTCCAAAAGCACATTAATCATCTAATTTTGCCTCATCCTTCTTCTTTCCTATTTCACATTACTCATAATAATATTTTGAGAGAATTCCACATTGTAATGATGAAAAGGTTTTCCTCCTCATTTCGCATTTTATCATGATTTATGACTCATCATCTATCAACTTAAAAATAATATTCTTGACCCTTTTCATTATCATCTCTCGTCCATCTATCTATCCACTCATTATGTACGTTTTTCTACACTAATCACTTCTCATTATCAGAATATCACTACTCTATCAACAAATTATGCTTCTTTTAGCGTAGCTTTGTGGAATATAAATGAGCTTTTAGGTTCAGTTTGATGGATTTTGTGGAGGTTGAGTAAGTGGTGTTCTTGTTCACTAGGGCAGGTACACCTTTGAAATTTTAAATGACAAACATAGGCACTGGTGCTACGTTAAGCTCATCAGGATCAGTTTTAGATGAAATTTTCGGAAATTCTAAATCTTCTATCTTAAAAAGACTGAAGATAGTGACATGTTCAGTTGGAATCAATCCTGTTCGAAAACCCTGATTACAATTTTTTTCGAATCTGTCTTTACACCGAGGACAGCAAGAGCATTTTAACTCAGTAGTTCTCAATGAAATGACGTCGCATTGTACTAGTGTGTCACGGTATACAGTTTTAGACCCACTGGTCAACCCTTTCCCATAAGGCATAGAAGAAATATGAAAGATATCCAATGTTAGTCAGCAAAATTCAACAATAATGCGCTACTTTCATTTACATGCTATTGCTTCCTAATATGGCAGTCTAAATACCCCATCCTACTAAATTTTCCATTAGCTATCCATTGACCTTAATCACAAATCAAACACACTCTATTAGCAGCTTTAAAGAAAGAATCTAAGAAATTGCTCAAGCAAAAATGTTATTGACATGAAGAAATTAATTATTTGGCATCGCTCACATCCGATATTTATGAATAGTAAATGAGTAAGAGCTCACATAAAAAAATATTTTCTTATTTCCATTATGAATAAAACATATTGAGAAATGAGATAAATTGATGTTTAATGATGCAGCATAAATAAGATTTGGAATTTTTGGAACTAATATTTACTTTGCAATCTATGAGATTTTTACGAATAGAATGAATTTTGTGTCTTGGAAATGGAAACAACTCTTTGGAATTTTTCTTACAGTTCTGCTGAACGTTCATGTCAATATTTGAAGCATGATTGTAATCTTTTTCATCTCTTATTGTCTTCTTCTACCGTCTTCATGCTTACTGCACGTACTAAAGATGTAGAGAAAGTCAGTTGATATATCAGATCCTTTAGACAGGAGGTGACACAGATAAAGGAAATATCACAGTCAGTGGTTGCAAAATTGAATTAAATTTTCTTCTCATTTTTCTTCCTCTTTTCTCATTTCCAGATTAAAGTCAAATGTAAAGTTTCCCTTTTCTATGTCATTTTGGATTTAAATTGTAAAGAAGCAAATGTTTGGATAAGATGAAAAATTGAGTATTTTAAGGTAAATGCAGTTTGACGTAATTTACGAACGACCCCTTATACCTTCTACTTTCTTAATTTAATATCTATTAAACTACACATTTTACTGCAAATTGCTTTAGAATCGATAATATCTCCAGCACTAAATCCTAACGCTTGTTCAGAACGAATGAGGGAAACATCGAAGGCATAAATCAATGAAACTTTCTTCCGTCATTTAATGAAATTATTGCCTTATGTGATATTAAACTCTTGAGAAATAGCAGATTGTATTTAAATATGAAAATCTATGCCAGAATGGTTCGTGTCTTTATCTATTGATGTTTACTATTTGCTGCATTTTGTAATAGTAAACGTAGAATTTTTCTATCTGAATCAGTGTGGCAGGGAGAGAGAGAAATGTAGTCATGATTACAGACACGCGAGAAAGGAAATTGATTCTTTGTAATAAACGCATTTTTATTTTCTCACGGCTTAATTAAGTCATGAATTGTAGATTGAAAGGTAGCCTTGACATGTTTTTTTGTATTTTTTCTGGAAAAAAGAAGTGACGTAAATTCAGGATTGATTATTTAACAGAGTTGGTAAAAAAAGTTCTTCTTCAAAATATCCCCATTTTAATCAGAATTTCACAAAACGGCATAACACTAGATCCAGAATTTAATTGCATCAGCAAGTTTAATCATTTTAAATAAATTGTTATTACAGCAATCACAAATTTTCGTCTGTAGAGCAGAAATATATATAAATGACATACATCATCCAAAAGGACCTATGGACTGGATTTTCCCCTTAAAATTGGACGTAATAAGTGAATCATTCTAGTCTTAATTTTATTATCATTTGATTCTTTACAGATAAATATTGTGCTCCCCAGATACTTTCCGTTGTAACTTAAATACTTTCCAATTCAATGGATGACAACAGTCAAATTTCCAAAAACCGTTAAATTTACTTATAAAAATTTGTAACGGTCATATTTTTTTTTTTGAAAAAAGTCAAATCTTTGATATTTCGATTTCGAAGAATAAGAACTGTTGTCGCCCATTGGTTTCCAATTTACTATAATATTATTGTTATAATATTTTTGTAATTTAAATACTATTCAAATCAGAGTGTGGCCGTCTCAAATTCGAATTCTTCGACATTAGATTGTCGAAGAATTCGAAATTCTCGAAATTTTTCGAAATTAATTTTGATGAAAAATATGTTCTGTATAATTTTATCTTAATTACAGGCTTTAATACAATATTATTTATTCTAATAGCTCAAACAATATGTTTTTCAGCTATTGTAACACTCAATCACATATTTTTGAGTGTTTAAATTGGAAAATTTAGTGAAAATTTGTAAATTCTCATATTTTGTAAACAAACAACATGTAAACAAAAACAAATTTTTCACAAGACAAATAATTAAATTTTTACGCTAAATCTTTGTTAATTCATGCTGCTTGTGCTTAAATTTGACAAAGAATAGCATTTGTGATTTTCTAAATAGTCTAAATTTAATTAAATCAATAATTTTTCATAAATTGTAACGTATAAAAAATATTTAAACCTATTTGAAAATTTTGTCTAACTGACGATTTCGAGATAGCCACACTATGATTCGAATATTTGGAGTGTAAAGAAAATAAATAAAAAAAGCTTTAAATCGCTTAATGTTATTTTATTATTATCCTACTAAAATAGCCAAAGGCTCGTCATGAGCCTCCAAAAATTGTAAAATAACGGTCAAAATATTTTTTAAGAAAGAGTCAATCCAGTGGAGATAAATGAATTTTGGTACACCCCCGGATTGAAATTCACAGTTATTCAGAGTGAGTCAATCACGCACGGGCCTCCAAACACTAAAAAACCAGAAAAGAAAAAAATTTAAAAAAATAACGGTCAAAAAAATCTCAGTCACACAGTCAGCATTTCTTTGAAATATATTCAAAAATAAATTATATCCTCGAACTTCAATGTGCAACAAAAAACAAAGCAATTCAATTTTTATATAATTTTTAAGAGAGCTTTTTTTTCTTTATTGCGTCAACAGGAATACTTTTTATGCTTCTCGAAACAAGTGCAGTGACAACAGCAACAGAATCGTAAACTTAATTAAGTTTTAATTGAAAGAGTTGATGAATGAAGAAGGAACGAGTGAAAATGAAGAAGAAATTGCATTTTTTGCCATTTGTGCTTTTGGCTATCCCGAGCAACACAACATAGTCAGCAGAGCACTACGACGTAATTCTGTTAATGACAAAATGCACAGATAAAAGGTAGAGTTTTCTACTGGAAGCATGACCACCGTGTTTGAAACTGTATGACTACAAAAACTAAAATATACAGCAGCATGCCGCTCGGGTATGGTTGTTGATTTTTTTTTTCAATTTAAGACCGGACAGCAGTTAACAGCTTTCCAGCTCTCGGAAGCAAAACCTTTTTTTTCATATTCATGCAATTTTTCTTCCATATAGAAAATTCATTTCGAGATCTGACCTGATTCCATTTTTATTATTGACTGTAATTCCTCCTTCAGCTAATACACGGGGAAAAGAACGTGTAAAAAAATTTTTATGACTGAGGGACGAAAAAAAGAACAATAAGAAAGGTGAAATTAGGAAAGTTTTAATCACCCTAATTCTACTTACTCTGGCGCTTAATTGGGAAAATATTTGCACTGTAATTCATATAATAATTAAAAATAATGAGGAAAGAAAATTTGAATAATTACATAAAGTAAAATGTTTTCTGAATTCATTTCGTTTTTTTTTGTTGGAAGTTCAGTTAGTGGCAACAAACACAGGACGTATTTAAGGAAGTGCTCGTGTTTCCTGTTGAACTTATGGTAATTTTTCGTTTCTGCATGCAACAAATATTTTGACAATGGAACATTTCCATTTACTGACCAATTAACTTGACATTTGTCTCATTTGATGGTTTGTTGTTGTCTGTTAACTTCCGCGTAGAACAAGGAAGGTGTAAATGGGGTTATTTTTAGTATTTTGTCAGCTTGCTGTTTGATTTTAGTAGGAATTTAGATTTTGGCTACTTTTAGAATATTGGGTAGTCAGAAGGAGTGAGATCAATGGAAGCGATGAATGGTTAGAGATGTAGAAGCTTAACGTTTTTTGACTGTTCTTTTAAAGAGTTTACTGAACAATGAACTCATCTTTAATTCCCAAGCATAATCCGATCTGTTTCACATCAAAAAGCTTCACAAACAACAGTAAACAGCTTTTTCTGATCACTTTTAAGCTATTATCGGATGTAATTAACTGTAAACCTTTGTAACTTTAACACAAAGCAACACAGTCATGCAAGATGATTAAACAAAGGCGAATTGTTTTACAAGGAAATTTTCAATGTCTTTTTGTTCTATAAATAGTCGCTAATCATAAAGACAAAGACCAAAACAGAAACATCAGAAGAAAAATTTTCAAGATTATTTGTTTTTCTTGCAAGATTTGCTTTTTCTTTCATGTCTGATTTTCAACATTTGAGAGTTTTTTGCGGATTTGTTTCCATGGAAAAAATTATTTGCATAAAAAAGTGTGAATTTATTTACATAGAGCTTTTGAAAATCAATCACAGCTTGAAGTTTTCACCTCTTTTCACGCTTCATTTCCTATTTCTGTTTGATTTGCCAATTCAGGGTGTGCCAATAGATCTTGGTTTTGGATAGAAAAATATGCTGGATATGGAAAATTTGAAGTTTATGACTAAAATTTCGAGTTTTGCTTCAAAAGTGTGTTCAGAAAAGAATTGAGTGTGTTCAGTGACAAATTGAGTGTGTACAGTGACAAAATTTGAGTGAATTCAGTTAAAAAAATTACAGCAACCTACAATAAAATCCAAAATCTTCTAAATTCTTCCAAAAATATCAAACTTAAGTCTAAAATCTCAAACCTGCTCACAAATTGTCTATTGACTTACCTCAGACTTCCACCATCTAAACTCGTGATTTATGTGTCATGATAAGTGAAAATCAATTCGATTCATACTCACAGTTTTATTTGCAATGATAGACAAATATCGATGACTAAATTATTGTCTTCTTGATGGCATGTCTTTGGAAATCGATGTCAATCATTCAGTCAGTCCTTCACGTATCTTTTCCGTCTCTCTTTCATTTTTTTGTGCTCCTCATATCCCCTTACCTTTTTCGATTTTATTTGTTGCGCATCATTTACATTTACATTCACATCCATTAAGGAATAGTCACGGAAATGTGTGAAAGTGAATGTGGAGTCTTAAAGCGATGGGAAATTTTCAGGTGGAAAATCTGTTCCTTGAAAAAGGATTTTCATGAGGTTGTCAATACCTCATTGTGCTTGTGTATTTTCAGCATCCATATCTGTGCTTCATTCTTCCTTATTTTCATTGAAAAGCGAAGATAAAAAAATACGAAAATCAATTGCCTTTCTTAAATTTCCTATTCTTATGCCATGTGACTATTAGGAGAGGCATTAACTCAGATTCCATAGAGAAAGGGACGGATGAAGATTATGATAAATCACATTACACTGAGGCAAGAGACGATGAAGAAATGGTAGCATTTGTGGATATTCATATGAAGGAAGTAAAGCGCATTTTTTTATGTAGAATCTAGAATATTGAATATCCTGTACCGATACTTAATCCAACGACGTTCAGAGCTCCAAATTTTATCCTGATCTTGTGCATCAAACAGCTGAAGTTACCTAACCTCCGAAAAAGAACAAGTTTGGAAATGGTAGGATTCGAACCGATGACCTTCGAGTTACCACACCAAATATGAGTCAATCCCCTTGCCGGTTACTCTTCAGAGACACTTAACTGCTTATGAATTGGATTTGCACAATAATCACGACTAGAATGAACCCAAACAGACAAAACAAAGATAAATCATCTACTCCATAAACGGAAGTATTCACCAAAAAATAGATTCTTCCTTCGTTCTTATCCTTATTGAATCATGTGGATAATAGAACAAGCTCTTTGTCAACAAGGCTTTATCAGTCGCTTCTACTTTTTAGATTGACGAGACTTTGGAGTTCGCAGAGGTTCTGGGGATTTATCACAATCCTTTTTATTGTTCATTCATTTCTCAACTTCTACGTCCATTCAAGGATGAATTTAATTCAATAAAAAAATGTTAATGTCATTCCATAAAAGGAACTGGATCAGAATAACGATGGAAAAGCTAAAAGCTGCATTAAGGAAGGGGAAAAATCGATTAAGTTGGGAACGAAGGAAAAAATATATTCAAATGTCATGTCCGTATGAATAAATCATCATTCCATTTTTGATTGATTTACTACAGTTGGCTGTCTGTGTGTTTATGGTTGTTTTTTTTTCGGTGACTTCATAAATCATCTTTGATGATGAGATGGAATGGAAATATGGATACCTTAACATTATTTTTCATTTTACTTCCTTTTATGATATTTACATTTTTAACATAAATTTTAACTAAACATTCATCTCATCATGAATTAAGAGCCTGAGTGAATGGAGAGCATTATGCAGGGGGGGGGGGGGCATATGATAAAAAAAAAACATTTTTATGGAAATTTTATGGAGATTTTTTTTAATACAAAAGTGAATGAGATTTTATGTACTTGCTTTCGATGGTTCTGTTCTGATATCAAAAAGCAACTGTAATTTCCTGAAATAAAGTCACATCTTCCTTGAACAACAATAAGGTTTCTTATAACGATTATGCTTAGCTTAAAAAATATGACATTGTTTTGAGAATTTTAATGATTTCTTCTTTTACATTCAAATTGAATTTTTATGCTGCTTGACTTTCAAATTAATTCTGATTTTTTATAGACAAATAGCTGTATTAATTTTAAGTACGCAGTCTCTTTCGAGTGGCAGTCTTGTGGTTCAGACATTTGACTTACCACTGCAAATAAAGTAAAACCGTCATCACAGCTAACCGCTGGAACTATAAACAATTTATCTGTCTCTTATAGAAGCAGCACATGTTGCTTACACTGGATGGAAAAGTTAATATCAGTAGCTTTACAGATTTCATTCGGTGTCTCAACCTTATAACAGCTTAGTCTGTTCTGGAAGAGAAATAAATTTATTTGTATTTTGATTGAATTTATTTTGAGGGAGTCATTGATTCTTTGCTATAAAGATGAAGTGGCTCTATTTCTCCATCTTTTATCACCTATCTCTCCATACAAGCGGTGGCGTAGCAAAGAGTAAGTGACCTTGTCAATTAGTTGAAAGTTAACGACATTTTGAAATTTAAAATTTAACGTACTTTTCAAATTTAAATATTTTTGATCTACTAAAAATAGAACTAATTGAACTGAACTTGTTCCGTCAGTAAAAAGAGGAGAAAATCGAAAAAATAACGAAAGTGAATAAAGTAAAAAAAATGATAAAAAAAAGAAATAAAAATTAAAAATTCATAATTTTCACTTAAATCTCAAATAGTTTAATTAAATTAATATGAATGACATATAATGACACCCAGCCGCCATGAAAAAAATACATCATTTTAAATACCTAGTAAAGGAGACACATTCGATGCCAGAGGCCTCCTAAAACTACAAAAATCTATTTACAATCTAATTCCATATCTCTTCAACTTCTCGAGCCCAAAATAATTTATTATTCATCGTCATAATTTCAACAAACAAATTCTCTGAACTGGATCGATAATAAAGTTATATTTAGTTTGTTGATCGATCAATTTAGGAACGTTGTTTGTGTGCTTAAAAAAGTAAATATTTTTATCATTTCAAAACACGAGTCAGACATCCACAAGAACTTTAAAATGTGCTACAATACAAGTGTGTTCATCGTCTGTGAGTTTGATTAGGTCGGTATAAAAATAATCAGCATATTGCACACTTTTAATTTCACAATAAGAAAAGAGTAAATAAAAGCAGATAAAGGAATGAATGTTTCATTATTTAACGATATCTGGCTGCTTTTTTTATCGCTGTTTTAATTTTCCATAAATTTCATACATTTAATTCCACTGACGTGCGCCTATTAAAATCTTAAAAATGGCCATAAAAATGCTCTTATTTTTTTCGTACCACAAAAAAAATCTTTTCCTCTTCAGCCTCAATGGGAAAATCATAAAAATCTGACAATATTTGGCAATTAAAATATGAATTATAGATAATTAAATCAAATAAAAGTATTATTCTGTAATTAATAAAATATTTATGGCCATGAATGTCTGAATCATTAAGAAAGTAGAAAGAAAATTTGCTTTTTATTTTTATTGAGCCATTTAAATTGATGAGAAATTTTGTTGTTTATGTTTGTGGTTGTAAAAATGGTTGAAAGGGATGGTCATAAGATTGACCTTTTGGGAATTTCTAGACATGACCTGTAGAATTTGATTTGTATTCGATTCTGTTGAGGTTTAATTAAATTTCGATAGAAATCAGACTTTTTAAATCGAATTAGAAATAAATTCTGACTCGAACAATCAGCAACGAAAATTGTTTTATGGGGATCATATTTTCAAAATTGCGACTTACTTACTAGTCAAGAGGTAGACATTTTCTAACACACTTGGTAATTTAGAAGGAATGTTCGTTTTATTGTCAAAATAAAGGAAGTAATCTAAGGTTCCGGAGGCATAACAGTCATTGGAATCGATTAATTTCTAGAATGGCAAAGAATCAAATATAAAATTTTCATATAAATATTCTGGAAATTTCTTTTGTTTTTCTGATTGAGGCATGGGTTCGAATCTTATCATTGGCATTGGCATTTTTTTAATAAACTCCCCTTTATCGTCACTAAGACCTCCAAAATTTAAAACATAACTTTATCTTATCCAAAAGATTCATCTCCAAATACAACTACTCTCCACCCCCTTCATTGTCGAATTTCATCATCATAATAATTTCAATAAATTTCACAATTCTCCATTATAATAATATAATATGGGAACATCATCAAAAAGATCATCGATGAGTAGAATATGAAAGTTTTCCTGTTAAACTAATACAATTTATATAATACCTCATAAGAATGCATATAGCCTCGTGATAAGACATAATAAAAGGAAAATACCAATTATCAATATTTTATGATGATTGCAAGTCGATAAAATTGTAGAAGTTTTCGTTTATGTCTATTGAATATTTATGAAAAAAAAAAATACCAAAGCAAACAATTTTTATGCAATTAGCTTGGAATTATTGAGAATCTGAATTTTTTTCATTGATTTGAAAGCAAAAAATACTTTAAAATCCAAAAAAAAACAAATATTCTCCAGGTAATTTATATTTTTAAAAATTTCAAGATTCGAACTTAGGACTTTACTGATTAATATCATATAATTTATTTTTATCAATTTTAACGTTTTAGAAACATGTCAAAATCAGATACATATTTTTTTACTTCTATTTTTGCCTTCACATTACTCAAATTCTAAAAAAATATCAATCTCCAAAAAAATTATTTAGACATCAATGTCACACCAAAAAATACACAATGCCTCGCAAATTTTGTGTCAATTTCCTGTTTTTCTTTTCTTCACCATCATTTCTTCTTCTCGTCCATTTACATTGTAATTCGAACGTTTTGCGACAGCTGCTATTGCTATTATTTTTTCTAAAAAAAAGCTAAGATGTGAAATAATCATAATGATTATTTTGAACATGCTGTTGAGTTTCCTATTGCTCATAAGCAACAATAAATTTTTATATTAAAAAAACAGCAAGAAAAAATAGGAAAGTTAAGTGGAGGGTCGATTGCATGTTAGGTAACGCTAGAGGGAAGGCAAAGATGAAGTCAAGGGGTGGGTTGCCGTGGCACCCCCTGAGTCAAAATTTAACATAAATTTTTAATTTTTTTTTGTTTTTAAAATCTAAAAATAATTTTTTTTGTCATAAAAAGTATTGAAGACTACTCGCAAAATCAATCTTATCTTAATGTCAAAAAATATAAAAATTTATTACAAAGGTTAGATTTCAGTGAATTTTAAAAAACCATTGGGTAACCCTAGCTACTATGAACAGAACTTTTGACAGTTGAAGAAGCTTTTGAAAAAGCTCAAAATTCAAATTTTCGTATCTTTGTTTACAAATTATGAGCTTTTCAAATTTTGTTTTTCGTAAAATTTGGTCTATTGACATGGATTTCTTTATCATATTATGAATAATCCTATAGTTTATGACCTAAAGTTTATTATTTCAATAGCCTAAAGAAGTTAAAATAGACAGAAAGTAACTAAAATTTGATTTTTGTAATTTCTCGTAGCAGCCATTTTGTACAAAAATAAGGACTACCCCTTGCAGCAATTTGGAACGAATCTTGCGGGATTTTTTTTCCATCCAAATTCTTCCACTTTTCCGACCAGAAAATGAAAGATTTAGGGTGGAAATTTTTCCTGGCTTTTTCTGGCAAAAATCCTGGGTGAAATTCCGGGCGGATTTTTTCCCCCCAAAATCTGGCTCGAAAAATGAAAGAATTTGGAAGGATTTTTTCTTGCATTTTTCTTCCCAAATTCGTCCATTTTTCCAGACGTGAATTTTTTTTTGAAAAATTTCAGTTTCGGATTTTTGGACGAAAATGGGCGGAAAATTTCCTTGGTTAGAAAACTGTTAAATAAATTTTTTAATGTTGAATAATTTGAAGAAGTCGAATGAATAAACAAGGATGACGCGAAAATCATGGCCCAGGCAACTTGTAGATCCATAAAAAAAGTGTTAGGTTAGTTTGTAAGGTTTTGGGATTATAAAGAACAGATATTTTATATATTATCATTACTTAATATTCCAGTAACTCAATAATTTATTGAAAAAATTACTCGGTATTCAGATTATTTTGAGATTTTATGACTAAACTAGACAAGGAAAGTTTTTTCTATGAAATTTCTTGGCAAAAGTGGGAAGGGGTATAAAAACTAATTTTTTGCGATATGTAATAAGTGAACGACCTCTTAAGTATCAATTCCTAATTTAGGACTTTTTTTGGGGGGGTTTTGATCAAGATTTTTCCATATATATTTTATTTTGTGTCATTTTCAACTTTTTGCCACTCGTTACATTTTAAAAATTAGCAAAGAGCAACAAAACCCAAAACTAAAAATTTTATCCGATTTTAGGTAATCAAAATTAATTTTTTTCCAAACACTCGTAATTTTATGGAATTAGTTTTTTTATGGAATTTTTCATTCAAAAAATTTTTTAAAATTTTGACTAAAGAATACTTTTTTCAAACGAAAACGATAGAATACGCAACTTTTTCATTCTAGCTGTATCATGCTAGATTTTTTTGTATATGCATTACCTAAATCAAAATGTACATAGTCAAAGTTTAAAAATATTAGGTGTAGGAATTATCTATATTTGACTAGGAATTGTCTATTAAGGTTTTCTAAGGTATACCTAATAAAAGCTTCTGGAAACAGCCTGAATAAAAAAATAATTTTTTAATATTTCCCCGTAATTCTTGAATATTTTTTCAATAAATTCTAAAGTTAATTTATTTTATTAAAATTGAATTTTAATCTAGTTAAAAATCCCTCAAAAAAAGGTAAAAAACAAAATTTCATGTTGAAAAAATTGTCCAATTAATTTAATTAAATGCTAGGATTCAGCAAACTTATTTACGAATGCCAAAACATTGAGAAAAGTACACGAGAAATTGTTAGCAACTTAAATATGTCTTTTCGCCATATAATATTTATATAATTTCAGATAGCGGTGGCTCAGTGGATAAGTTCGGGACTTTGGTTTCAGCGGTCATGGGTTCGAGTTGGCAGAATATGGGCGGAAAATTTCCTTCAAGAATCGTTCATAAGAAAAAATTGGTAAAGTGTTAGAAAAATTATTAGGAAGGTAAAAAAGTATTAGAAAAGTAAAAAAGTATTAGAAAAGTAAAAAAGTATAAAGGGGGGGATGAAAATAGAAGAAAAAAGAAATGGGAGAAATAAATTTTTTGATTTTTTTCATGAAAAAATCCCGTAAGATTCGTCCATAAATCCAGCAAGATTCTTTCAAAAATCCCGTGATATTCTTTCCAATTCGTTCAAAAATCCGCCCGGAAAAAGCATCGTTTTCCGGGCATTCTCGTGCAGTTAAGGCCGAAATCCGGGGTATTTTCCTCATAAATTCTTGCATTTTTCCTTCGTCCAAATTTCCGGTCGGAAAAAAATCCTCACAAAATCTGCCAGATTTTAGTGATTTTTGCCGCAAGGGATAAAAGTCGCTATTTTGAATTTTGTTCTAAAATAAGGCGTAACGTATTTGTTCATAGTAGCTGGGGGTAACCCCCCCTTCAAAAATCCTGGCTACGCCCCTGACTGAGTCCGAAGCCAAGAAATGGTTCAATTAAAATACAAGATTAATGCGAGAAAGTATTTGGAAGGGGGTGGGAATGAAAATATCATTTTTTGTTGGACGCCATTCATGAATATCCAATTCAAATAGACGTTTAGCGATAATGGAATGTCTGATTCCTTTGACAATGTTATTCAATTTTTGGATATTAATAAAAGACGACAATGGATATTATATAGCAACTTTATTAAAAAAAGAACATCACAATTCTTCTGACAATATCCTCTCCTCACTTCCGAGTGACTAAAAGGAACAATATGAGGAAAAAATCGGAAAAAGATAGCAATACCTGTTAGTCAATTAATGAAATATTCATGTCACGATCTCTCAAAACATCCTATGTGCACACGTATCGCATAAAAAAGCTTTTCATCATACAGACTGGGAATTTCGGCTGTTGCTGGATTATTTCAATCTGACAGAAAAATTTTCTCTCGCGATAAACGCAAAAACGTGCAAAATTAGCTTCATGCGTACTGATTTGTGCTTATTTGTTTGTTGGCATTGAAAATATTGAGAGAGTTTTAATTAATTCAAATTTCAAATTGTAGATTTAATTAATTTAAAAAGTGACAATAATGCCGTCATGTCTTTTGTTTACACCTCAAATATTTTTCCATCGTCGCTGACTCAGTAATTAAAAGTCTACGAGGAGAAATAAAAAGATGTAGAAAGTCCTCGTGTTATACATCGAGGGAATTAAGCGCATTTTCCCGCACAGATCAGTAAATAAATCCATAATTCAGAATGTAAAAATAAGTACCCACTTAATTTATTTCCCCAAATGAATTGAAAACATAGCATAAATGCTTGAAATATATAGTTGTAGCTGAAAAAAATTCCGGAAGCTATTTCAAAACATTTGTATGGTTTTAGTACAAATTAAATCTGTCACTTATACTTCACAAGTAATGACAGCAACATTTGTATGGTTCTACATACATTTACATTTCGAGAAAATAAAATTTATGAAAAAATGTACTTTTTTGCTGTTTTATGACTCAAAAAAATTTAATTATGCATTAGTAAATCATAAAATATCATAAAACATCAAAAAAGTGTAAAAAAGAATCAAAAAAGTGTAAAAAAAAGTTGCCCGCGGAGAGGATCGAACCCACGACTTGAAGGGTTTTTTAATATAAGTATTCTTTTTAAGCGTCACGTTAAACTTTGACTAATCCAACGTCAGTGATTTTTTACACCAAAAACAGAAAAGTTAATTTAATTAAGTTTAGGTGAGGATTTTTAAAAAACTAAATACGTTGCGCACCCCTACGAAATAGCAGCTATTTAATGCAAAAAACCCGAAGTCTCTACGTGCTTCCTCCGCCAAGTTTTTGAGGCAGCGGGCCAGCCAGCGGGCCAGCGGGCCAGCCAGCCAGCCAAAGTGGACCTTTAAGCGCATTACTTTCTAAGGAAAATGCGCTAAAAAATGTTTGTTAATGAGAGTTTGAACATTAATTTTAAGTATACTGTTACATTTTTTGGTGGAATTTTGGATAAAAAGAAGAAAAATTGAGGCTTGAGTTTCAATTTTGTGCGAATTTTCGTGAAAAAGTTTATGTATAAAATTAGAAATTAGCTTATAGACGCTGTGGGATGATTAAAATGATGGAATGAAATTTTTTTGATAATTATTTTGCTCGGATATTATTTTTAGTTTTCAATTAGCATGACGTTAATCTTAGAAGTTGCGGTTTAATTTAGGATGTGGTTTATGCTGTATTTAGGGTACGGTACCGCCAAATCTTCAAAATAACAATTAGTCTGCTGCGAGTTGAACCACTAAAAATCAACAAATTTTCCATTTAACATCTTTTCAGTAGCTTTACCTCCGAAAATACATCAATTGTTATTTTAGGCATCAATAGAACACCTCCCATTAATTACCACAACATAAAGTCTACATAAAATTGAAAAGGTTCGAACTAAATTATGTAAAAATTTCCATCAAGATAAAAAAATACAACAATTAATTATATTAATCATAAATAAACGCTTCGTCGCTCGAGGATTAGTTAAATTGCTACCTTTTGAATATTCTTTTGTGAAGCAACAGCATAATAGAATTAAAATGATGTATAAAAAGGAATCCAAAGCAGATTACATGAATAAAAATTAATAATAAACTTCATCATTGCCATTGAAAAAAATGTATTAATTAAATGCAGTCTTTGTAATCCAATTTGAGGTTATATTAATGGTTTAAATCTTCCTTTTATGGAGCTTTAAGTAAGGCATGCTTCGGTGAATTGCAATTGCTTCCTTTATACCAGTGGTACTCAAACTATGCTCCGCGACACACTACTGTGTCGCGACGTCATCTCAGGTATGTCGCGAAAAGTTTGGCGACACAGTAAATTTACACTAGATAAAATCGACTCAGCTTCCGAACCAAAAAAAAACGACGCGTAAACGTGTAAAATGGGTTAAAAGAATATATCACCGTGTCGCCACATTGGAGGTTCAATTTTAGTGTGTCGCGCTCTGAAAAGTTTGTGAACCACTGCTTTATACTGATATAATTGGTTGAAATTCTTTGGAAAATAATATTTTTTATTTCTTACACGATCGTCACACATTCAACTAATGCTACCAAGACACTATTTCTATACCTTTATGATACGGGTTCAGACACGTAGCCTAATTTGCTAGGGTTTTTAAGAAAAAAATCTTAAAATCCACCCCACCCCCTAAATTTTTTCCAAACCAAAAATTTCATTAAGAATATTTCTAATTTGATAATAAATTCAAAAAATTTAAATTATATTTGACTTTAAACAAAAAATTCGATTTTATCAATCCCCTAACTTTCACTAACCTATAGCTTTAAGCAATATTTTTATATTTACCAATACGTTCAAAAAGCCGTTAAATTTCAAAAAATGTATACTCTTAAAATAGGCCTAAACCTTAACTAACATTTTTGTAAACTACTGAAGTTTTTATATTTGGGCAAGCAATGCTCGAATTTTACAAATAAATCTTTAAATTTGTGAATTTTCCATGAAAAACTTGACTTTACGTATTTCTAAGTATGGGCTCAAACGTATACGTATTGGTACATATATAAATATTGGCTTTAAGCATAAAACCAGAAAAATCCCCTTCATGAAAAAATTAATAACATCATTAATATTAAACTGATTAGCAACCAAATAATAAAAGAGCTTAACGAAGCAGAATAGTAAGAGACTCTCTGTAACTGAGATCTTTACGCTCGAAATATACTTTAATTTAATAATCTCATTTTCTTTATTAAAGTCATTATCAGACAAGAGAGTCAAAAACTTTCCATCTCTTAGCGTAACAACATTAATTTTTTTCCTACTTGTTTTGAAAAATTTAAGAAGAAATCCAAGAAATCATAAAGAAACCGAGCTACTGAATTTTTTGGCAAAACGAGTTGAGAAAAGTTTTTAAAAAATATATTATTAAATTTTCATGTGGAGGGAGAGAGAGAGAGAGAATCTGCAAGTTGGAGGATTTTTAGGGGTGATTGGAAGTGAGTATGGATTTTTGGGGGTAGTTATTGATATTTATTGCTGATCTTCCATGTTATTCAATTAACTATCGTGGTGTCATAGCAAAAAGGTAAAGTAGAGTTTGAGGTACCGAGCCATAAGCAGGTCAGCAGGAGAATAGAGCATTTGTGACTAAGGAGCTAAATAATTCTCCATTATCCTTTATTTTTTGAGGAGAATAGTTCAATTCCAACTTAAAACCGATCCATCAATAATTATTGAAGAGGAGATTTTCAGGTTTTTCCAATTTTTTACTCAAAAGCCAGTGAAAAGGAGTGAAGGAGTCATATCCCCTGGCTTTTGTAGAGCAGTTGTTCTCAACCTGTGTAATTTTCACAGGTGCAATTCAAACTGTCTATAAATTAGTTTCCAAAATTGACCAATTGCCACCAATTGACATCCTAGGCTGAAATGCTTGAGAAACACTACTATAGAATCTGGTCGATATGACAAGGATTTGGCACAATCCTTACGGTTTTAATTTGCTTGAATTCAAGTTTGAAGGCAGTATTCCTCACAACAAACAACCCCAAAAGCTATAAATCTCCACAAGCTGCATGCCAACAAAATTACCCAAACTAATCCGAAGGTGAAAGTGTCAAACTTACTGTCCAAATTAATTTATTCGCATAAGACGAGTGTCAATGGCATCATATAATCAAAAAAATGAAAAAAGTTATGCCACAGAAATGTCGAAGAATATGTAATAGCCCCAAAAGCATGTAATCCTCATAGGATATGATAACTACCTTCAATCTTCGTAATAGACAAAATTAAGTCATATTATATGCGATTTATTATACTATATTAATTTATTTGATAGCTATTTATTGATTAATATGAATATCATGTCTCTATTGAGCCTTAATCCATCATGAAAATGAAATATTCATTTATTCCACATGTGTTAATGACTACCCTCAAATGGAAACCAGGCATTCATACAAACTGTACAGCCATTATCAATCAATAATGAATTATTGTTTACTAGACCTGCGGTTTTTGAGGCTTCTAGAGCAATAAACTGAAAGGCAGACAAAACCGACATAATTTTCCTTACAGACGACAATTAAAATGAAAAATCACGTAACATAAAAAATCTTCTTTAAAGACGCATTTTATATTATTTATGGCAGATTTCCCTGGAAATGTGAAATTTCAATTTAACTTACATGTCTTGCATGAAAATTCTTTTTCGTGAAGGAGATTTATGTGCTGACGGTTTGCGAGAGAGTAAAAAATGTAATGAAGGTACGATATTCTTAAGGAACAGAAAATAAGTTGTAAGGGTTGTCATGTTGCAGTCGTTAAAGAAATTCTATAAAGTTGTTGCTAGAATTGATGGCAATCGTCAATTTTCTGGTAATTTAACTTACAAATTCTGAAGATGTACATCCAATGAATAGGATCGTTGGAAAATATAGTGAAAATTGGTTAGCAAATGGGTAAGTACTAATGCTTGTCATTATTTATGTTTTAAAAAATTGTTTGAGTGTGTATTAAATAGGATTGAAACTGTTTGAGGTTAATTGAAATGAGCTTCTATTCATGTTTATTTTTTATGGGCATATGTGCTATAGTAAACCTAACCTAGTGTCTAACCAGCGACTGATTTCTAGGGCTACCCAGGTAGGTATATATATATATATTGGGGTAGAGTATTCAGGGGTGTAGCCTGGTGGGAGGACTTTTTCAAATAGTTCTCCACTAAAAACATTTTTTGCTGAATCATATCTAGTCAATTAAAAATTAGCAAATGACAAGCTCAAAACTCGTCTAAATTGTCGAATAACAATGCCACATTTAATTTCTTTCATAATCTGAACAATTAAACAAGACTGCTAATACTACCATAGTAAAACCATGATTACTGCCATTTTCTTTTTATAAGCCTCATGAAACGATCTCAATCTCTTAACAGTAATGACTTACGCATTTTCATAATCGCTCACGAGCTTTTGTGTTTAACTTTATCATAATTTCTATAAAAAAAGAGAAAATTTTTCCTAATTATTTTTTTCAGGACTGACGTGAACAGAGGAAGAGAAGAATTTCCCATCATGACTCAACCATCATTAATGATTTCATAGTAAAGATAATGCTGCAGCCGCAGAAAAGAGCAAAGAATGGAAATGAAAAAAACTGTGGAAAAAAATCCATTTATGAATACAAACAATTGTTTTCATCATGCACGTACACGACGCGAATCCACAACATATATATAATTTTTTTATACGTAGATATGAAGCTTTCACCACACGAACAAAAAAATATATATACAGCTACAAACAATAAAAAAGTTTTCTTTATTCCTCGTTTTCTTTCCACTTAAATGAACGCACATCTAGATATGAATGAAGTATGAAGAGTATCTAGGGAGTAGGAGAAGAAATGCCACTGGCAGAGATTCAAATGAAAATGAATATATATTTATATGCAATACAAAAAAGCCTCTTCCTCATTTTTAGCATACCAATGTTGATACTGAGATTCTATTCTTCATACAAATGGAATGTTCTGTACAGCAACAACAATGAGATACAATTTGTGACGGTGAAGGCGGGCGTTTTTTGCATTCACGATGAATTGAATCTACTGGTTGCTCAGTTTGTCGTGATGGAAATGATGCGGGATTGATTAGGTTTTGGGAATTGATGTTGAAATTTGTCAGTGTTTGGAATTTAAATTGACTTATTGTGCTTATTTTGAGTGATATCATGCGGAATAGTTTAAAAGAGATTGATATTAAGTAAATTCTGCAAAATTCTATTGTAAATGTTGACAATGAAGTTTATAAACATCTTTCAGAATTGAAAAAATTATATTTTGCCAAATTTTTTCCTGGATGTTGTTAATAATTCATTTTTTGATTGTTCTTGATGTATTGCTTGATTTAGCTAGTTTTATCTGAAAGTATTCTTCTTTATATGCCTTGAAAAATAACTTTTTGATCCTTTATTTCGCTTAATATGGTATTTTTACGAATTAATTGAAAATCGAAAATAAAAATTTGGTTTCTTCAATTTGACCAAATTTCCGTTATAAATTTCAAACCTAGTTGTTCAAAATTTGACAATCAAAATGAAAGAAATCACGACGTACAGATCACGCCAGAAACTTCCACGCTCTCTTGTGTTAGTTTTGAGTATAAACAAATATTACAATCCACACTGTCTTGTTTTAGATTAAATATGATATTTGTATTTAGTTCGAAAAAAGAATTTGAAAAACCACAGTTTTTGGAAAATTATTCGTAAAATATTTTAAAACTTCAATAATTCTTTAATTAAAGCTTCATTTTAACTAAATTAAGTACAGAATGATAGCTACTGACTTATTTTATACATCAAATAACAAAACGAATATTAATATCAAATAGTTTTGAAGAATTTTATGAAAAAGTAAATCTACTAGAAAAAATCTTTCGTGGATTTACCCTTATAGATATTTTAGTTTTAACAATATCTAATATTATACCATTAAGTTTGTTTTGTACAACCACATTCTTCACTCCTATTCACTCCATTCAGGATGTAAAAATTTGCTCAACCTAATCCGGTTTTCGTCCAAACTAATTAATATTAATAAGTAGTAAAAGTATGCGGCCGAGGTAACGAGGTCGCGAAAAATTTTTGGACCACAAAATACTCGTTTTTTGAAGTTTTGAACCCGTAGATGATACTTAATCCAAAAAATTTATAAACAGAAAAATGCAGACTTGCGATACACAAGTTTGGCATCATTAGATTTTTCTAAAACACAAGCATTAATACCGCATTAAAGTAAATTCAACTATTTATATCTTACGTATATCTATAGGCCGTAAGTTTTGTTTGTGCGACTGCAAACTTATACTCATAGAAATAATTTTACCGAACTTTAACTATTTGTATGCAAATTTTAGCCAAAAAATCGATAAAATAGCGTTTATAACATATTTGGTTAAAATTAACATTTCTGGTTAACTTAATTAATTTTTAGGATAATAGTTATGATCCGAAAAATATTAATTTAACTTTTGTTAAAAAATAACTAAATAATTGTTAAAATTAACAAATTTTATGGTAATGATTTTAACCAAAAATTAATATTGATGCACAGTGGATCAATATTTTTTATGCCCTAATTTGCACTCAAAAAATATTAATAGTTCAAAATGTTCAATAAAAATGAGATCCAGTAATCATGCAGAGCCTCTATGTCTAATAAATAAGATCCAGTAATCATCCAAAGCATCTATTTCCGTTTATGTAAGATCCAGTAAACATCCATATCCATAAAAATAAGATCCAGTAATCATCCAAAGCCTCTTTGTCCAATAAAACAAGATCCAGTAAACATCTAGAACCTCTATGTCCGTTTATATAAGATCCAGTAACATCCAGAACACCTCTTTCCAATTATATATGATCCAGTAAACATCCAGAGCATCTATGTTCAATAAAAATGAGATCCAGTAATCATCCAGAGCCTTTATGTCCAATAAAATAAGATTCAGTTATCACCCAGAGCCTCTTTATCCAATAAAAATAAGATCCAGTTACCATCCAGAGCCCCTATGTCCATAAAAATAAGATCCAGTTACCATCCAGAGCCCCTATGTCCATAAAAATAAGATCCAGTTACCATCCAGAGCCCCTATGTCCATAAAAATAAGATCCAGTTATCACCCAGAGCCTCTTTATCCAATAAAAATAAGATCCAGTTACCATCCATAGCCTCTATGTCCATAAAAATAAGATCCAGTTACCATCCAGAGCCCCTATGTCCATAAAAATAAGATCCAGTTATCACACAGAGCCTCTTTATCCAATAAAAATAAGATCCAGTTACCATCCAGAGCTTCTATATCCAATAAAAATAAGATCCAATAATCATCTAGAGCCTTTATGATAATTCAATTTTTTTAAAAAAAAATCCATTTTTTTCGATTTTCAAAGTGCTGTAGAATCTCAGGATTAAGTCCAAACATAGTCATGTGGGGTATTTTTGTAAACGTCATGGAAAGGACTATAAGATAGGATACAAAGTTATATCCAGTTTGAAAAAAACCCTGGGTCGTCAGGCGTTTGAAGAAAAGTGTAATTTTTCCTAGGTTTGTCAACTTTGACAGCCTTAAAATCACTGAAAATTTCAAAATTTCCTAAAATGACTTTCCATTCCCCTGGTCGCTTGATATGTGTGACCAAATGGCAAAAAAACCAAATTTCCATATGCACATGGCTCGGCTGTGACCCTGATCACCAAATTTGTGGACCCTAAAAAACACGTTTTTCGAGGTTTTGGACCCTTAGATGATGCTTAGTGAAAAAAATTTATATACAGAAAAATGCAGCCTCGCGATACACAACTTTTGGCATCATTAGAATTTTTTAATAATAAGTCTTAATACCGTAATAAAAAAAGTGTGTTTTTGACGAAACTAATAACTTACACGCTTTTGCGTGGAAGTTAAAATGCGTCATTTTTAACTTTAAATTATGAAATTCACAACTTTTCCTCTGTATTCACCAAGATTGACTCAAAAGCCACACAAAACTTTTCACATTGACATTGTATTTTTCCTCTTTTTGAAAACGACATTTGTATCAGGTCACAAAAAATACCCTTACCTCTTTTAATAATGAAAAAAACTTCTATTTCATGATTCAATATTATAGTCATATCAATTTGATCTGAGCGCTTTTCCTTTCCATTTTCCTTCCTTTTTCTCAGCTCATTTTATGCAATCAAAAGTCGGAAAAGAGTCAGAAACGCTTGACATCATTTGTGATAAATATGAGTGAGAAAGGAATGAGAGGCAAAAAAAAATTGAGAATCAGATTCAGGTGGAAAAAGATGAAATTTCTCCTTATATTTCACAGCTCCTTTTTATATACTTACTCTCAGAAACATATTGCTTGTAATACAATGTCAAGTGAGCAAGATTGTATGAGGATAGAGAAGTATGGAAGTGCATGTATGCGGGTAATAGTATGGCTTGTTCTCTAGGTAAGTGGCATTCTCGACATTTTGAAGTTAAATTATTTTCAAGTATTTTTTAAGTATTTTACTAGTCGAATAGACTTCCCTGAAATCGAGCCCTGGATCCATAATTTAGGTGGCTCTGAGCTGACTTTTCATTGCTTTCAACATCCAGTGATCCAGTCAAATAATCACCAAAAATAACTGTCATAAAAAATTCAAAAAAAAATGAATAAATTCTTCTTAGAAAATTCAGGCAAAATTTATGGCTTTCCTCCTCACATTTTCAGCTCCTTACGCTAAAGAGAAAATTGAAAGGAGAAACGAAAGTACGAAGAAGAAAATTATGAAATATTTGATTGTTGAGAAAGCGAAAAAAGCAAAGAATTTATGACTCGAATCGAATTTTCTTTCTTTATCTTCCTTCTCTTGGCTTTTATTCGATTCCTTCGATATATAAATAAATTTTATATGAGAGAGAAAATAAAGCATTTTGAAATCATAAGATTAGTTTAATAAAATATGCGTATTTGAATTAAGTGGGTGATCTTTATTAAGCGTTATGAATCTGACAGCAAAATGAAAAAAATTTTATTCATAAAATAATTTTTGCATTATCGATGAATTTAGCAAATGAAAATAATATTTTTTACATCCAAATTATGATTTCATGTATTTTGTTTTATTGGAGCTCATCATCAACATATTTTTTTGTCAGCACATGCGAAAGATTTTTAAATCATCAGAAAAATTTATTTGACACATATGAAATTAAGTTGTGGATTTATATGGGATAGTAGAGGGTTAGGAATATTGGATGTAATTTAAGAACAGAAATGTGTGTTTAATTGAACTTTAGAATAGCTTTTTTGGTGAATATTTAGGAAATTTTTCCATTTTTGATTAAATTTTGAGAGTAAAACTTAAAATTAATGAAACCGTTAAAATTTGAATTTTTGAAACCCGTTAAAATTTGAATTTTTAAAAACCGTTAAAATTTGAATTTTACTCTTTTTTAACTAAAAATCAAAATGCAATCCTGTATCAAAAATTTACCATATACTTCATATAATCTAGAGCACCAAAAGCACTTTAAATGAAACTAATTCTTTTCATTCATAATATTATGACTGTCCTCGCTTCCTCCACATTTTTCCAACATCTCTACAACCTTTCCTAAACAAATTACATTTTCGAAAAAGGTGGAGAGGTTCAAGCTCCATTTATTTTCATGGCATTTGACATACCAAAGGTAACATTTACAAAATTATTTTATGCGTCAATTTCGCTAATTAAATCGACATTAAATTTATATTTTTATTGCATGAATCTACTTTTTTGATATTTCAAATATTTGTTGAAATAAGCAACACAAAAAAATTCAAGCTTTTCACTTTTATTTTTATCGTCTTGATCATCATTACAGCAATTTATTTAATCTCTGTACATTTTAATCCTTCCTTAAATCGTTTTATGGTAGTGGAAATAATAAAGAATTGTGTAGGAAGAGGAAAGTTTTATTTCCAGTTAACTAAACCGTAATCTTTTTAATTTGATGCAATTACGCTGCCTGATATCATTAATTTTACTTTCTTCGATCTTCTTCCCCTTTGCTGCCTTCTTTCCTCCCTTATTGTATATATTTTCAATAATGATTTTTTATGTGTATCTCACAGTGGCTCATTAGTAGCATGGGGAATAAATTTGTCAACGGAAATTGACGATCCTTTTTTGAAGCATCTTTAGCTGATTTGTTGTGATTTTTTCCAGTCACTTTTACTTAATTCTTCAATTAGAGTCAAAGGGGATGATTTTCAAAAAATTCGAATGAGCAAAAAAATTAGGAGGGAAGGGGATGGGATTCGATATTTTTTTCTAAAATCCCATAGCAAATCCTTATAGTACAGCGTTTCACGGCTTATGATAGTTTAAATTATTATATTATTAAATTAGTAAATCAGGGGCGTAACTAGGGTGTCGGAACTGTTGCATTTTGAGCAGGGCGCCAAAGAGTGGGAATAGTTGAAAATTTTCCTGGGCTTCCACAATTTAGGGGGAGTAAAATTCAATAAATCTTAACCAAAAACTAAATTTTTCATAAAAATTCATAAAAATTTATTTACATTTCGATTAGAGATTTTTCAACATTTTTTTCCAAATTTTTTTTCCCCAAATCATACTTTAAATTGATATTTTGTTAATACCAAAATTAATACACTAAAATACATTTTCGTGTTATTGCTTCACTTATTACGTTCACTTTTTAGGGGGAAGGGGGGTCTGAGATTTTGTAATAGGTCAAACAAAGAAAAAAAATTTTCTTGGAAAATTTATATCAAAGGGGGGAGGGCGTGTCTAAAATTTCGTTTTTTTGCGTAACGTAATAAGTGAACGACCTCTTAGTAATCTAAGCAAATGAAAAACTGAAAGGTTCAAATCCTAATATTTCGTACAAAACTACCATGCGGTGATAGTAATTAGAATAAATATTGAATTTTTTTTGTCAATTCAATCAAGAGTCGCCTCAGTTACCCAGTAAATACTTAACGTAAAGCACTCTGACCCCTCACCCAACAAAGTTTACGATAACTTCTAGAAAGCTAATTGAATTAATTTCATTTCCTATGATTCTTAGAGTACGATTTACAGCTGTGCGTAGGTAGTCCCAACTATTAAGCATCGACCTAGGAAATAAAAATAAAAAAAGCTTTTTTCACATCATTAAATGTGAAAGTAATGAGTAAAGTCTTTCCATATCCATCTCCATCCACATACACACACATAATTAATTCAATACCAATGAATCATATTAAATGTAAATTCGCATACATAATATTTACATACATTAATATTCAAATAGATTAACACGGAATTAATATTCCATTCGTTCATATTAAAGTAGTTTGTAATAGAACAGATTTTTTTTTCATGTGTAACAAACAAACATTTACTCAACTCAGCAGCGACAATTTTAATAATTAATGAAAATGTTGCTTTTCCTCGACTAATGCCGATGCTGAGTGGATAGCTGCGGGGGTTTCTGTTGAGATAATTTTGTCGATTTTTTACAGAAACATTTTCTGTGCTGGAAATATTTTTGAGGATTTATTAATAAATGAAGAGCTTTTGAATGGGATTTGTGAAAAATTACAGTAAATTATTATTCTATTTTTAAATTTTAAAAATATTTTTTTGAAAACTCAATAAATTCAATTAACATGAAAAATTCATCGATAAATCTTAATTCAAATGGAATCCATGGCATATTTTATAATCCCCACCCAGCTTCATATTTCAATAATCTTTAACAAATTTAAAAGCAATAAATAATCAGACGTGACTTATATTTATAATCGAATTCCACGGGAAAAGTTTGATTGAACTGTATTACTGCATACAAATTAATTTAAATCTGTTCATATGGTTGGTGACAATATCCATACTGAAAAATTTCTGGAAAATGGATTGGATGGCAATTTTGTGGAAACTTTTATAGTTATGAATATTCTGCTCTGAGTATTTTTAATCAATCAATCTCGAAGTTCTTCATAATTTAACATTCATTGTTTTTTATTGCGAGATTAAAAACTATGTTACAGAATGAAAGCACAGGGAGTAGCCATGATTTTTAAAGGGAGGTGCCCAATATTTTAATTTTTTAAAAAATCACTGTAATATAACCCTTTTATTAAATTTTTATACTTTTTAGACATTAAGATTGATTTTGCGAGTAGTTTTCAATATTATTCTGTAAAAAAATTGATTTAAAAACTGAAAAAATAAATAAAATAAAAAATATTTTGAATAAAATTAAAAATTGAACTTTCATCTCAAGGGGGATGCCCGAGCACCTAAGAACCACCTCCTGTTTACGCCCCTGATTAAGAATATTCGGAACTCTTCAATGGGGTAATTCAGGTAATGCTAAATGTTAAAATTTTTATTGCACTTTTTCGTTGCTTCATGCAATAAAAATTTAAATTTAAGTTTTAAGAAATACGAAGTTTAGAATATTATAACTGCCATTTTAAATTCAAATTATATTTCCTTAAGCTGATCAAAACTTAGAACCAACTTCATGTTGGTCGGATCATTTTAATCCGTATAAGAAGCTAAGAAGAGCATTTTAAGACATTTTTAAGTGATTTTAATTAAATTGAGTGCTAAAGATGATCTAAGGAAGAAAAACTAAGGCAGAAAGGTCTAAGCATAGAGGAAAAGAGTAAGATAGCTAAGGAATTTGATAAAATTAGACACAAATTAAGGAAAATTTAAATTATTAGGTTTTGAACGCTCTGGTATGTACATTTTTCATTTTTCGAAGAAGCTAAGATCCAGCAAAGAACTAATAAAATAAGGAAAATGTATCATAAGATGATTAAGAACTCGAATAAGGTTTCAAGCTTAGATCTAAGTAACTAAGTGGTGAGTCAAAATTATTTTTCTAAGTAAAAAAGGAAAGTTTAAGAGCTCATCATGCCCTTTTTAAACTTTAGAAAAAAATAAAAAATTTAAAAATATTTTTTAAATTTAAGAAAATGTTCTAAAATTCTCTTTAATATTTTCCATTACAAATTTAAAACGGTTTTTAAATTTTTTTCTATAAGTGCATAAAATAAGTTGAAATTATGATTTGACTAAATGATATTTTCGATTTAAAAAGGCCAAAATCTTTCAACTTCTTGAACATAACTTAACCAATAACACCTGATCAACAGAAAAATCATTACCATAAAGCACACCCGTCTCGCTTCAAAAACTCATCCACAAGAAAAAATATTTTATCCATGAGAAAATAAATCCATTTATCAAGAAAACAAAGAAAACAAAACTAAATACGAAAAGGATTTTCTTAATCATAAAGTTACAGCATTCCTCACTCCTCTCTCTACCATTTTCTTTTTAGAAGTGAGAAAAATTCTTGAAAGTTTTTTTGACAAACATTTTTCCTTCTTCCTCATCTACTTCTCGTCGTTCTTATCTCTGTAAATTGGTTTAACACTTTTCCTCATAATTGTCTAGTTCTTTCCCTTCAACATGTAGACACAAAACTTTTTCATAACTTTTAGTTCTTTCCGTTTATTGCCGCAACGAGGGGGAAAATATTTCCTTCAAGTGCTTTCCAATTTATTTGAGTCGCGCTGAGAAACTTCTCCTTATTACTGTGGACAAAACAAAATATGGATGGAATTTGTTTTAGTTTAAGGAAATCGATATTCTTACTTACATCATCAACGTCAACATCAACATAATTTAATTCCATATTTCATTCATCCATCTACTTGTTATTTACTTCGTTGTTTACTTTTATGTTGTAGCTGATTTTTTGGGAGGGTTGGGGGTGTATCAGGAGCAATTTGTCGATTATTGACCATGGTTGGGTTCTCTGGGATGGATTAGGACTAAAAGCTCTCAATCTGTGCTTCGTGACACACCAGTGTGCTGTGAGAGTTTAACAGAATTACTAGATTTTAAGCTAGAGCACTCAACCACCTAAAAGTCCTTCTAGACTTCGCCTTTGACCTACTCGAGCAAGACAAAGGCTTCATAAGGAATCTATATGGATATCTTATGGTGTTTGGAACCAAAATGTAATCTATATGGCTTTTGCTTCTTTATGTCACTAGGGATAGAATACACACCTAGGCAGGTATATCTCCAGATACCTCAAAATAGCTACAAACAGGACATATCACATTATTTTGATCAAATTTGGTCGTAATTGAATTATCTAAGGAGGGTGTATTGATTTTTTTTGTATGGAAGTGAAAATTGAGGAGGTACTTTGATATTTATCCTCAAAAATCGTTGCAAATTGAAGAAAATTTTCATCGAGAGGATGTAGTGACACCAAAAATACCCCCTGGATACGCCCCTGCAACCACTATTTGACCAGATGCGTTTAAATTAAAAATCATCGATTTTAAGGTTGAAGTATCGACGATTTCTACAAAATTCTATATTATTTTACTAAAAACTGTCTCAAAAACTCGGAATTAGATGTTAGTTTCAACTTAGAAGCTATAAAGTTGCTCAAAAATTCTCATAAAAAATTCTCCATCTCATTAACCTCACAAAATAAATTGAAAAACAAACTCAATTTCAAAATTTATAAATCTTTCATCATCACAAAGTCAACATCGTACAAAAAGCTGGAGGAAATGCGCGAAAAATTCCAAGAACTTGATAAAAATTGTTTTCTAATCCCCTCCATCAAGCTTTAATTTTAATGAATGAACTTCTGCTTCTTTACGTTTTAAGCTCCATCTCTCGAGCCAGACACATCCATTCATCATTTGCTTACTTTGTTTGTATATGTTTTTTATATAATAAAAATTTGTGAGTTTACGAACACAAAAGCATCAGTTTTATGAGGGGTCCTTGAGAGGTGCCTATCTCGTGAAACCGAAAAATTCAATTCAATTTTACTTCGACTTTTTCTTCTCCATCCATATCCGTCTCATTCCTCTTTCCGGTCGTTTGCTTACCTGGATATCACAGCCCGTACGAGAGAGGAAAAAAGTTTTCCACTTATAATATTATATTTTGTGCTGATGTTATTTTTCTGTTACTAAATTTTTGTTGGCATGTGAACATGTATGGATAGTATGTAGAGTACAAAAAAAAGGGTTCATCTCAAGTGGATGGTTGAAATAATTCTCTCTGTTTTTTTTCTGTGTTGAAAAACTGGTGAAAAACAAACATTTTTTTCTACGAACTAGCTTTTACTGTGAGCTTTGTTTTTGTAGCTGTATTCTGGTACATCTTACTTGTTCTGTCCATCTGTCTGACTGCTTTTAAAACAAAAATCATTCGGCCGGTTTCACTAAAGTGGATTATCCTCGATTTCTGATTATCCACTTCAGTGTTTTGTAAATATCTTGAATATTTTGAAGGTTGCAATATTTCTGATTTTGGTTTATAATAATGCAGGATAGGTGTGAAAATTCTATGTAGATAGGATTCTGGTAAGTTTTTCAGAAGTATTTATTATTTAGCTTTTTTGTTAAATCCAGAGGATTAACTTTAATTTTTGATACAACTCTTTCACTAATGGGGATAGAAATATTCTTAATATATGGAATTTTCACACCTATCTTGCACTATTATAAACCAAAATCAGAAATATTGCAACCTCCAAAATATTCAAGATATTAACAAAACACTGAAGTGGATAATCCGAAATCGAGGATAATCCACTTTAGTGAAACCGGCCGATTGATTTCAAATTTACACGTGTTTAGTTTTTGGCGGGAAAATATTTTTGTTTACATTTCCACTTATGATAGGGGTCATTCACTTATGACGTCCATCAAAAAATGGGATTTTTAGACCCCCGATCCCCCCCTTTGTCACAAAATTTTAATTCAAAAAAATTTCTTTAATTTAAAGTGTCACAAAATCTCAGACCCCCTCCCCCCTAAATCATGGACGTCATAAGTGAATGACCCCATATTCAAATGAAGATTTTTCACAGAATTTGCTTCTAAAATTGTATCTTAAGCACACAAATAAGTTTATTCTTAGTGACTAAGGTGATTTGCATCAGAATAGACATCGAAAGAAGCTTTTAAAAGCAATAAATTCACTAAAAACACTCCAAAATGGCGGCATATTTTAGACAATCAAAATATAAACAAAGAAATTGCAAAATTTATCCTAAAATTAAGTAATCAGATATAAAATTCATAAGCTCCACAATAAATGCGCAATTCTTTCTTATAAATTCCATTATTTTCCAACCAAAAGCTTCACCAATGGTCGGGTTTAATGAAATACAATAAAATAATAGAAGTTCATATTTATTTGAATTCAAATTTATTTGTTTACTTTCGTGTCATTTTACGGAACAATAATAGTCCTTCTATTCACTGTAATGTTATGGCATGAACTAAAGGGCAAAAGCAGGTAAAAAGTAAATAAAATTAAAATGAAATTGAAAAAAGAGTGAAGTGGAAATAAAAGTTTCGTATTTTTTATTTAAAAAATATATTGTGCTGTATATAAATATTTACGTTTCTTTTTTTGCGCACATACTGCTGTTCTCAGCACTATGTCAGCTATTTTTTCTGATTGTAAAATCTTTGAAATTGGAGCTTATACACTAAGCAGTAAATCGATAATGATTTTATAGACATGTCATGAAACATAAGGATCATAAAAATTATTGACATACTGATTTAATAAGTGTCAATGTGTCTATCTAATTTTATTTACTTTAGTTACTTCCGATAAAGTTTATTGATTTAGGGTTGATTGCTATAGATTTTAAGTGACGTGTTATTTAACAATCAGATTTGAAGTTTTGGGGTCACTCATTTTTGATTGATGACCAGCATTTAAGGGGGAGTGGGGTAGTGTTATACATGTATCCACCCTTCCCTCCCCCCGTCTGTAAAACAAATAAATTTTGAGGTTAAAATCTTAAATGTCAAATTTCTAACCTCAAAATTTTGTAAATCTAAAGCTTCTCACCCGCAGAAGTGACATTTTATCATCAAAAGTTGACATGCGATTATGTGTTATGTTCACAAATGCCTCAAAACACAAATGAAACAAACGAAATGAATTTTTTACATTTTTTGTCAACATTTGAACTTTAAGCTTTAGAACCTTTTTTTTGTCTGCGCCATAAAATTTAATGGTTTGGATTTTCTGATGCCATTTAATATTCTTAACATTGACCTTTTAAAGCATCTCTCTGTTATCTAATGATATTCATCCATCTTCTCTCTCTATAATGAGAATTTTTTTCTCATTTACTATTTTCTTGCTTCCACTAACTTTCTTATTCTCATTTATTTTTCTATAAATATATTCAAGAAATTACACACAAAAAATAAACGAACTTTACCTCTGGCTGTCAAAAAAACTTTTTAAATATCATTCTTTAACTTTCCCTTTTTCCTTATTAACTTTTTTCTGCTCCTCATTCCATTTTTCCCATCTTTGTCGCCTGTCCATGCATCTCCATCGCTAGTTTTTATCTCTTGCCTATTGTTTTCGGCTTGTTTTGGAAGTTACACGAATATCTTATACATATATCTCTATCTATAGGATAGAACCCAACCGCGCTTTACATATTGAGGTTAGAAATGAAAAACAAAAGTGAGCGAGAGAGAAGGCAGAAAATATGTTTAAAAATTTATGAAATTTAGATACACACAATGGAAGCCGTATGATGATGAAAAAACCAACGACGGCAGTAGCATCAGTATGAAGCTGTAATGTATGAATGTAGCAGTCAGAGAGAGAAAGGCATTTTCGTATTCAGAAACATGAAACACTTTTTTTCGGTAAGCTCATAACATGAATGAAAAAACATGACCCTACGACAGAAAACAGTCAACGCTCTGATCATAATAGAGTAAGATAGTTATGAGATTTCAGTTGATTGGGCGCATTAAGTTGTTTAAAATTTTGAGAATTTGGAAGTAAAATTTAACGGAATTTTAGAATTCAAAATATAACGAATATTTTTAATTCAAATTTCAACGATTTTTCAAATGACAAAAAGCTACGTTTATTATTCGCTTAAAAATTGAATTAAAAAATTTTATCAAAAATTCAGTCAAATCAAACATTTAAGCAGTACAAACAACTTCAATCAGCCAATAAACAAGTAAACATCAATAATCACTCAATTACACAGCACGTCACATCACTCAAAGTGACCAGATTAGCATCATTTTAAGCAAAAATGGGCCAAAAATGTGTACACAGTGCAGTGGTAAGGAAAATCGATAATCCAAGGACATGTTATTATGTTACTTCCCATACACACATTGAAATAAAAGACCGAGAAAAAAATAATCCTTTATGATAATGTTTGTTAGAGCTTTTAATTTTTTATGACTTCAAATCTCTGATAGAAACGAGACGTTTCCTCCTTGATGAATCTTTATGATATGATAGAGATTTTCTTGAACGAGACGATGCATGCTCTACGACATCCTATTTACTACTGAGCTGGGTATTCTTCTATTAGAGCAAATAGACAAGAAAAAGCTGCCGAAGAAGGGAAAAAGGTGAGCTTTTGAAGCTCTCGACTGCGCAAGTACAAAGAATTTTGAATTTTTCGGCCAGTTTCTCACATCATGCTATCGAGAAAACATATTACTCAGGAGCAACAGATGACATTTTATATACTTTTTTATGTATTCTGTTGTTATCATATATCCAACCTGATGATTGCTGTAAATGCAAACGATCAAAATTTTTTTATCTTCTTCTTTCTTTGATTCAACTTCAAAGTTAAACATAGAACCGTGAGACACAAGATTTTGAAGGAGTGAGTAATGGCATGACGACGATAGAATGAAGAACTTTGCTTAACACTTATGATATAATTGTCGACTTTAGCAAAAATCTCATTTGCATGTCATCGATGAATGAGTTCGCTGATTGTTTCTTCAACAATTATTTGCTCGTTACGGTGCATTAAAGTGAAACGTGATTATCGAAAAAATAGGAGTTGATTTATAATGCGAAACTTTGAAGTTTGATCTACACAATGATGATTGATTTGGGTCTGTAGAGGAAAAAATCTGTAATGTGATTCAGCATTATTAACAACTGTACTAAACTTCTAATGATGACGTCTGCTTCTTGTTAGAACGATTGAGTTTTTGGTGAGCTGGGCAAAAACTGTTTCCCTAACCAACAAATTTGTGAGAAAAGCTTGACCAATTATCAATCCCAGATATTGATCCTTGTAGATTAGGGGTGGATATGTCTCAATTTCTATTTTTTTGGATTGAGCCGTTAGCATTGGTATAGCAATGAGTGTCAGTTGACTGAATTATGGATTATAGAAGTCGAAAAGTCTTAAAGACCTTAATATTCATCATAGCAGACTAACAGATATCATTATTAAGATATAAATTGCACACAACAAATAAAACAGTAAATCCACTCATCTCAAATCTCCCAAATGGAAATGTTTTGATGAATTTACAGATAGATTGCGAGTAATAATAATAAAAGGTTTAAAATTCATTATGAAGTTTGATGTGGTAACGAATACGTCACAAGTATTTTTTTGCTCTTGATGAAGGACAAACACTTTTGATGAAGTAAATATAACCGAACCGTTGAATGTCAAATGATACATCAGTCATGTGATCAATTATTATTGAGAAATTATTCGTAAGCTCCAGATTCCAGGTTCTCAGTATAGTGAGAAGGATTAATAAGACCACAGGGATATTTCTAAGGGGAAGCCTCATTTTTACCCCTGGGTATATCTTTTTCGAGTAACCCTTGCTATTGTCTTTAGTATGGCAAGAGAATGCTCTCGAAACTGCCCCTGTCCCTAAAGCCTTGGGGTAAGTGTTTACCCTGGAATATAGTGACCAACCAGACCCAGGCCTTGAAACTAGAAATTACCTTTGGTAGGGTAACTCCTACTTTCTGAGTCTGAATCAAGGCCCAGGAGCTCCCTGCACTATGTCTTTTTCAACACGACTATTGCTGCATTTTAATACTCTTTACTGCGATTGAACTACACCACCTATAACAATTTGTTACAATGTTGCATCCTTCTGTTTTTAACTACTTTTTCACTACACTTTAATACACCTCACTAAAACTTTACTGCACTTTGCTACACTTTAGTAAAACTTTACTATACTTTACTCAAACTTTACTACACTTTACTACACTTTACTCAAACTTTACTACACTTTAATACACTTTACTCAAATTTTACTACACTTTAAAACACTTTACTCAAACATTGTTGCACTTTCGTACAATTTTTTTGCTCTTTTATACACTATCTTATACTTTTTTGTACTAGTTTTAGCCTGTATGAAATATTTTGTAATGATTTTAATTGATTAAAATTGAAAATATTCTTTAATATTGGTTATCTAGGACTAGGGGTGTAGCCAGGGGTCCTTTTATGTGTCAAAACACCCCCTCGAAATTTTTTTGGTACGTCACAGTTTAGAACAAATCTGAAGGATAAATTTAAAAAAAGTGGACATTTACTTCATTTTTTTGGTACTATTTCCGTGACCTAAGGCTGTTTGAAGTGAAAAAGAGTATTTTTTATCATACCATTTTAGAACTGGGACTTTTCAACAATGATTAAAGATATTAATATACGGGATTTATGATTTTTTGATAGTTTGTACTACAAACACTGCAAACTTTGTAGTCCTAGGGCAAGGGTGGCCAGATGTTACTTTTTTCAACGGACAGTTGTTTTTTTCATCAATTGTCCGTTGTACGTTTTTGAGTAGATTTTGTCCGTTTTTTCTTTAAACAGTTTATAATTTTTTGTTCTTACAAATTAACATTGATTTGAAGGTTTGTTTTTCAATTGTTCTATAGATTTGTAGTTATTTTGTCATAAAATTAGGTTTTTGAGAGTTTATTGATTTTCATACAAAATTTTCTTCGAATTTTTTCGAATTCAAAATTTTAAATTTCCGTTTTTAACGGTAAAATAAAGTACCTTTTGAAATTATTTTTGAAAAATAAGAATTCTTTGCATCCACTGGGATTTAATAAAACTTTGTTAACTATTGTAGTTAAAAATATACTATTTCATTATATAACTATAGCATTTTCTTAATTTTTGAGCATGTCCGTTTTTTTCAAAATTCCTCTAGCCTCCCTAACATGGGCGTATCCAAAAATTTTCCCATAAAGGGGTATTTGACCGCAAAAACCCGTCTCTGAATACGTACCTCTTATATGTATCTACGAACTTTAATTAAAAAAATACCAGAAATAATATTGAACATCTTTAGACTAGCCATAAACCCAGAAAAAATTCAAAAAAATGCCAATTTTTGAATATTTTAAGATAATATGCCTACAATAAGTGCAATAAAAAAAACTAGCTTCTGATTGACATTTTCACTACTTTGCCATATTGCATAATGAAAATTATCATAATAAAAATGAGCTAAAATTGTCTTAAATTTTCAATTTTGGTGATCTGGACCACTTTTTTGGTGTTCGCCACCAAACCGGACTTTTCCAACTCTGATTAAATGTGATATAAAGGGTTTTTTCTTCAAAATTTTGATTTTTTTTTATTGCTGCACTTTCTATTCTTTAACTGCACTTAACTACACTTGCTATACTTTTACTCCACGTGCTATACTTTTACTGCACTTTACAGCACCTCACTTTTACATTACTACACTTTACTGCACTCAACTTCACTCTTCATGACTTTACTATACTTTACTCCTCTTTACTATACATAGCTACACTCTATTATTAAAAACTACAATATACTCAACATTTTTATACTCTAATGTACATTACTAACTTTTAAGTGTACAATTTTGGAGCTCCTAGGCCTTGGTCTGAATTATCCCAATGTTTACCCAAAGAACCAACTTTTGAGTCCCCTTTCTTCTTTACAATCTAAAAAATATTTGCAAATTCAAAACTGAAAATTACCTTCCATGACCTTCTCAACTCCCTATTCTCAACAAAATAAGCAAGTCATAAATGCTCCAAACTAATTACAAGCTTAAAGAACGGTGTGAACACACTTCAGAGCAGCAAGAAGAAAAATCATTCTCTTAAGTCTAAAGAACTTTTTCTCATCTGTATCCAGCCTCTCAAAAAATCTCGTGCTTTGGAACAATATAAATACAAATGCTCAGCCATAAACTCCATCAGTCAGTGATCAGATTCTGAAGAATTATAAAGTAATTACAAAAATCATGAAGACAGCAGTAATCATAGCTTTATTTGTGACTCTCTTGAGTGCATGTTATGCACTCGATAAATGTCCTGAAGTAAAATTTATGGATAATTTCGATCAGAAGAGATTCCTTGGAAACTGGTAAGGAAATTCATGTTTATTAGCTACTGTGATGTAAATTTCTTTTTCATTTGACAGGTACGGAATTGCAACAACCGGTAAGTAACATGTTCCATCTAAAGGGATCGTTTGGAAATGGCTGCATTAGACCATTCTCTTAATAAAGGGTAGTGGCAATCTCTCTAATCGTTAAATATTATCAGAGCAATCTCAAAGGGTTCTTGAAGTCTTCCCGACAAACCTTGGTCTCGACATCGAAAACCTCCTAGACAGGGGCGTAGTCTGAAATTTTTCGAAGGGGGGCTGGATTGATCCAAGCATTTCCGGCAAGGGGGATTCCCCCCTGACTACACCCCTACCTCTAGATGAAATTTGGTTAACAAACTTACGATTTTTGTCTAAACAGGAATCGACATGCCATGTGGACGCTACGAACTTATGGATATTGGAAGTCCAATCAATTTCAAAATGATTTTACATCCAGCAAATGTAAACATCGATTTAAATAGAAAGGGAAGATCCTTAGCTGAAGGATTTACTACATCAACGTCCTTCGAGTTGCTTAATAATTCTAACATGCGTATCTTCACTACTGATTATGGTAAAATTGTCAAATTGACACTCTATTATGCACTAATCTACTTCCATTAATTAAAATAGACAACTATGCAGTCGTCGTTGAATGCAAGAACTTGAATGGACCAATTTATTTAGCTGTCACAATTGGGTCACGTAAAAAGACTTTGGACAATGCAATTGTTGAAAAGTTGAAGAATGAAGTCATAGCAAAGACTGGAATTGATTTATCAGGAATGAAGCCAATCGACCAGGTTCAGTGCTTCTAAAAAGAACGACGAAATGAATTTTTTGTGTAGGATAAGTAAGTTGACATTCCTGGATGATTTTTAGGTTCTGAAAAGTTCTTGTTGACAAAATAGGAACTTACTGTAACCAAAAACATCCAGGAATCAAGTTACAGTCATCACTAAGAACTCGCTTAATCTGTAATCAAAATTTTCATAACAAATAAAGAAAATCTCGTCTCGTTTATAATAATTTTGTTCGTTTTATTTACAACTTCCTTAATACTATTTGATTTTTGTTCGCGTAACTTGTACATAGTCATACTATTCTGAAGACAACTCTGAATTATTATTTTTTTGATCATTTGATAAAGTTTGATTGAAGGTTTAATTGTAATATCTGTGATGTTATTTATTATCTTTGAATAATTGTAGTTCATGTCTATTGTTATTCCCAAAGCATGTAATTAATATCAGAAAATCCAATGGGATTAATTAGATTCTGATCCCAATTCAAAGTCACTTTGGATATTCCTATTGAGAGCTTTCTTAGAAATGAATCAATAAACTTAATTTTCTTACAAGTTACAATACTGATTGTCAGTGATCCCTTTGTGATTTTAAATTCTTTTTCATCCTCAAACAAATCATTGATATCCATTTAAAATATGATTTTGACTCCTATATATGGCACAAATTCCTCTCGATCCTATGGAGTATCACAGTATCGACAACCTTTGCACCCTTTAAGATTTTCAGACTCTCCCTCTTGTCACAATTTTTTTTCATATTGTGTGTATCAGAGTTGGCAAAGTCCATTTTGGAGGCGCCTCCACAAAAATCCGGACTTTGGGATCCCGGAATTTTGCCAACTCCCGTGTGTATCACACAGTCATAGTGTATCCCACCCTCCTAAAAAGTTGGACGTCATTTGTGAACGATTTTCTGATTTATCGCATCATGATAGTTAAGGGATCGTTTGGACATTAGGTACCGCTGAGACACTTAGGGGGAAGTGAGAGATCCTTGGTTTTGCTACACATCATATTAAATTTTTCCGATTTTCTAACAAAATTTGCTACAGGGAGGGTCCAAAAATTAGTTTTTTCGCGTAACATAATAAGTGAATCCCCCTTAGTATAAAAATTATTTTATTTCTAGGAAGAATGAATGCATATATTTGCTAATAGGTTCTATACACAAAAAATCAGTCATTGGGATTAAGTGATTAGAAATAATCATCACTGATGGGGTCATTCACTTATTACGTTCGCTTTTTAGGGGGGAGGGGGGGGTCTGAGATTTTGTAACATGCCAAACAAAGAAAAATTTTTTTCTTTGAAAATTTGTAACAATAAAGGAGGGGGGTCTAAAAGTTTTTTTGCGTAACGTATTAAGTGAACGACCCCTTAAGCTGTTGCACTTTTTGCCTACTAAGTTTTTCATTTCCATACAAGAAAAATTGTAAACGCATTTACTTTTTTTTCTCGAAAGATTTGCATTGAATTTATTTTAATCTGACCTATTCCCGACCTAGTACGTCATGTTATTTTAATAACTAAAGCTGATTCACATCTACAAAAGCTCTCAATAGCAGCAATAATAAATAGTAAAAATATTATTTTGATCTTTTAAAAATTATCAAACAGAAATTTATTTTATTATTTTCATCTATTTTTAATACTTTTTTTATATTTTCAATTTGTAAATTTATTTTCATCCTCATCTTCATTTAATGTTAAATTAATTAATATAAAAGACTTTATTTATTTCTTTTCCTTTCATTCATTTTCACTTTTTGTCTATCTGAATTTCTTTTATAGCGACATTTATCATTTGGAAAGATAATTAACGATTAAGAGATAACGGAAAGGAAAAATATTGAATTTAAAAATACAAAATTTTCTTTGTAATCACAATGTTTTCCAGCGTCACTTATCCAGTCCTTTGAGATTCCGAAAAAAAATTATTTAATAACATTTAACAGCATTATTAAACATTTATAACTAAAATAAACAATTTAACACGTCCGTCCTTCATTGTTGATTATTATTTCTTTTTTTCTTTGTTATTTTTTAGGTATTATTAATATTATTACATATTTCTCTTAAATAAACTTCTTTCGTAATGAAATAGTACCATTATAATGTTTTTATATTAATTATTTTTTGTTTCTCTTATTTTGTCATTTGTAAGTGACGTCCACCAAGCAAGTGGGTTGTAAAAAATTGCCCTATTTGACAATCTTTCATCCTCAAATATCATGGTCCTCAATGAGAAGTTTCTCTATTTTGTTGGGACTTTCAGTAGACACAACCCTGATGGACGTCACACGCAAACAATTCATTAATTATACTCCTTAGAAAGCTCATTATTCAAAAATTTTATCACTACTCATCAATATGTGTATGGTTGTTGGCTTACTTCCTTCACATCTGCTTTGTATTTATACAGGACTATTGACTATTTCTCTCGTTCACCTAATATTGGTTCCTTAAATGTAGATTAAATGGTTCACAAGAATTTACTAAAAAAGTTTTGAATTCTCTTTCCAAACTTCTTCTTGCCATTTCCTTTCTTTACATTCTCGTCTGTCTCACTGTGTAATCCAGTTGACGTTGATGGTATTGGTTGATCTGCTAATGTGCTACTCGCAATTTCAGAAAATTGTCGAAAATTAAAATTAAATGGCGACGTTGATGCTGATGTTGAATTGCATCCAAGATGCCAAAATAAATTACTCGATGATGATGAATTACTTGATGATGGTGATGAGGGTAATGTGAAAGTTATCACCTAATAAATAAATAAAAAATAAATTAAGCAATTGTTGAGTTGTCTTTAAGTGATAATAAGGAAATTTTGTAGCGTGATTTTCAATGTGACTGTGTGGATATATCAGCATTTTGTGGTTTTAAATTTTAACGGAATATTCGAATTTGAATTTTAACGGAATTCTAGGATTTGAAATTAAAGTTCAAAATTTGAACTTCCACGTCAGCAGAAAAATTTTGAACTTTAATTTCAAATCCTAGAATGCCGTTAAATTTCAAATTTGATCTGTCCTATATTAATAATGATTTATCTTACCTGGCACTATGCGTTGTGAAAAGCAACACCTTCGGGAAATTGTTTAACACGCACTCTAAGTTTGTAATGATATTCTTTTAGATAACTTTGCATAGCTAACGGTAACCTCAACTTATTGATTCCGTCATATGATGTGTGACTAACAATCGCAGCTCTACAAAGTTGCTGAAGTGAGAAAACATAATTCCTATGTAATGGTGATGTTAGCATTGGCTCGAAGAACATGACTGATGTTGGATCTTTGTAATGCTCAACTAATCCAGTCACTGTTGAGGCCATGAATACCGATGGATCGTGTGAATCAAAACTGAACTTGTGATTAAATTGCTGCAAAATAAATGAAGTGATTTATTATGAATTGGAATTAATGAATGGATTCTAATAAATCTTACCTCAATTCGTGCGTGAAGTGATCGACCATATTTACGGAAGGATACCGAGAATAAATAATCATCTTGTGCTGAGTCACGTAATAGAAATGTTCCTTCAGGCTTTCCTTCAAGCAATTTCTCCGCCTCATATCTATCCATTTTACCCCAATAGTAACAGCATGCAGTAATTTTCTCCAAATCCGGAACTAAATAGTGGCAATATGTAACCTATAGTAAGAATGGAGGTAGGTGATTGAAATGGATATAAATAGCATGGTATGATAATTATTGAATAAATATTATATTACATACCTGAGAATGATATCGTGGATTATTTTCGTCGTCAGCAATTGACAAGAGTGCCTGTTGCACAATTCCCATTTGACGGTATTGTAATTGATTTTGTTGGCATCGTTTACAATGCTCTTGCTGCTCATCGCCACTGCTAGTACGTGAATTGTGTGATGTAAGACTTTCAATGAGATCAGACGATGTCACTTGATCAATCTCAATTCCTTCCTGTATCTCGATTGCTCGCTGTATTCGTGCACGCTCATCCGAATCTTCAATTCGATATTCATTTAATGATGATGAATTATATCTGTAATTATAGCATACAAATGTAAAAAATATAAATAATTAATGGAAGTAGATAAAGTTTGCAATTTAATTTAATTTTTTTTTTTCGTGATCAATACAAACAAACATGAAATATCAACCTAAAAAGTAAACTTCCTATGCTCATAATGCTTTCGGTACACGCGTGATGGCAAGTAATATATTTAGGTAAACAAATTATTTCAATTTGCTATCTTATTGCCGTTTTTAGATCTTCTTAGAATATCACAAAAAAAACTATTTTTTATGAATCAATGCACAAAAAAATTTATGATGTTCAACAAGCTGAATATTCTGTCATAAATGCACTAATGTCTAACATGTACACAAGAGCAGTGGAGAGAGGGAAAAAAATCTAACAAAACCTTCACCACACGCGAATCGTTATAATGAAATAAGCTAGCTAGCATTTCTGCTGACAAAATGAAAATGCGATGAGAGAAGCAACGACGACGAGCTAGCTAATTATATTTTCTCATCGAATAAATGATTAATGCGCATTTATGACAGGTAGAAATGATCATGAAAAGGATTTTCATTAAAAAAATTTAACGGTCATTTAATATTTAAATTTTAACGGTCATTTAAAATTCAAAAATTTATTTAAAAAATCAAAGTTCAATTTTTGAATTTTTGAGAACCGTTGAAATTTCATATTTTTGAAACTTAATTCGAATTTTTGAAAGACGTTTCTTCAAACTTTGAACTTTTTAAATCTTCAATTTAAATTTTGAACTTAAAATTGCCAATAATTTAAAAATTTGAGCTCAAATTACAAATCAGCCTAGTACCCAAAGCGCCAGCAAAGCTCGATCAGCAATTTTATTTTCGCTAAAAATTATCGCCCGAAATAAAACGCCATCAAGTCTCTGTAGTGAATGTATGCACTTTTCAATATAGTTAATAGAGATGTATTTGTAAACTGAATATATTTACTACATTTCTTTGGGAATATGATCATATGGCGTTGACCACAAACACAAGGTTCAAATGTGAATACAATAGGAAAAAGTTTCAAATGGTCTGCGAGTGTCAAGGAGTAAGAAGAAGGAAAATTCATATTGGATGAATAAGAATTAATAATACAGGTTGAAAACGATATTACAAGTACATATTCGCTCACTCTCACTATTTTTTTTACAATAAAATAACAAAAACAAATTTTAAAGAAGCATTCCCTGTATTTCCGTGTAGATAATTTTATAGAAATTTATATCTGTATTTGTTAATCGTGAGTAAAAAAAATTGCGATAGCAACAAGCAGTAGGTAATGCCATTTTTCTGAGAGTTAATAAATTTTGAGAGAATTTACGAGTTTAAATAAATTGAAATCACTATCGTATGATTATCATGCTATTTCAGGTGATTTTTTTTGTGGATAATATTTGCTGATAAGAACAGAGACTTTTTTCGGGGAATTTTCTATTTTGTTCCATGACTGAGCTCATTTCTTGTTGACACCAAATTATACATTTCCTTTTAATTTAGGAAAAAATATATTTTGATGAATTAAAAGTGATTAACAGCAAAATGTATTTCCTTGAAAATAAATTAATTCCCTAGAAAACAGTATTACTCGTGCCAGATCTGCTGATCAAGAAATTATGATCACGTATTACTAATTCTCGGGAATATAAAATTGCTATAGTTAATACAAAGGCTGTATGAGGTCATTAATCATGAAATAGACTGCTGGAAGTACTCACGGATAGGGTTTCTGAAGCCGTTAACGAAAAACGGAAAAACAGCTGTTAACGGGCCAAAAATGTAAAAACGGAAAACGGCCGTTTTTACCTTCCGTTTTCCGTTTTTTTATCCCTCTTTATCCCATATTAAACTCTTTTCAAAATTTATAATTTTTTTTAAAAAAAATCAAATTTTTATTAGTTTAAGGATCAATTTTTTGGAATTTTTAAATACGATTTGATCAAAACCATTTAAAATTTACTAAATTCATAAAACCCACAGTTTTGTTTTCTTGTTTTTTGTGAAAATTTTTGGGTTTTATCTGGTCTTAACATGGCTGTCAAAAATTTTAAATTTTTACAATCATTTTTACTTTTTTTTTTCAAATAAAATTTGATGAAAAAAAATTAGAAAAAGCATTTACTTAAGAAATAAGAATGCTAAAATACTGGGGTCGGTTTCTTGGGTATACCCTTGCAATACGAAACCGGCTAAATAATATTAGATAATATTTCTTGAATTTAAAATATATGTAAAAAAAATCTAAAAATGTTTTTAAATTGGTGTATAAATATGTTCTAATCCTCAGAAATTTGATACACGTTTCAATTTATTCAAAAAATTAAAATTATCTTTGAAATTTCGAGCAAGTTTCATACACTGACAAAAAACGGAAATAGCCCGTTAACGGCCCGTTTTTGAGAAACCAATAACGGAAAACGGCCGTTTTCAAAAATGCCGTTTTTCAGAAACCCTACTCACGGACTTATTTTATACTTGAAACTTTTTTTTCTGATTCTTAAAATTCAAATTTTAACGGACTTTTCAAATTTAAATTTACAAGTTCAAAATTCAAATTTTAACGGACTTTTCATATTTAAATTTAAAAGTTCAAATTTTAATGGACTTTTCAAATTTAAATTTAAAAGTTCAAAATTTAAACTCTAACGGACTTTTCGAATTTAAACTTCAGGGTTCAAAATTCAAGCTTAACGAAATTTGAAGTTCAAATTCTGAATTTCCAGCAAATTTTCAAGAAATCGAGCAATCTTCTGCATATAATTATTATTTTTTCCCAAGAACGCCAAAAATTGCTCAAAATTTATAATTTCCATAAGAAAGATGACATTGATTAAAATATTTCCATTTACGTTTTTGAAATCTTATCGGACATTAAAATTTAATAAAGTCTATAATAATGAATATTAAACAAGAAAAAAATTCCACAGCTAGCATCTTATCTCTTTTTTTATACTGAGTAATAACATTTTTTTGATAATATAGCAATCAGTAAAAATTTTGCAATGCATGCAACCTTTCACAAAAAGTCAAAACAAGAATGACTGTCCACATCAGCGGATTTTGAATGAAACGTGTATTAAACACGACTATGATAAAAATGAAAGCCGTTTATGGCATGACATTATCTTAATGGCTGAATATACGTCATATTAAAGTTCATGAAGTGCTTTTCTTATCAACTCAAGGATGCTATCAAAAATAATTATGAATGAAGCATTGTAAATAGCGGAAGTCGAACAATATCCAGACAGTATTATAGTATATCTGATGTAATTCAATTGAAATCAAATTTCAAAATGTTTTTAAAATTCATTGGAATAAGACTCCACATGCATAAGAATTATTATATTTTATTTTTCCTCTTAATTCCTCTCAACACATATTTCGTGACTACTTGATAATCTCTAAATGAGAATTTCTCATTGAGAATTCGAGTTGTTAATTGTTTCCTGATAAAAAATCATTCGATACTAAAAACAACAGGAACTGACATAGATTTTAATTGAAGAGATGATCTTTGTACGCTTTTAACATTTTAAGAGTCGTCGTAAATTTGATGGAAATTAATACATTCGCGATATCAGAGATTTCAGACTGCAAATTATTGAAATGAACGAGCAGTTTTCTGCTAGACTAACTGGCAACTTGAAATGTTATTGCCACTGATCATGAAATAATGCATTTTCAATGTTCATGAGTCATTCTGCATTAATAAACTTTTCATGTCAATGAACCGTTACAAAATAATTTGAATTTTTTTGAGTAACTAAATTTAAATTTTCCAAAGCCGTTAAAAATTTAAATTTTTCAAAACCGTTTAAAAAAATTTTTTTTCAAGACAATCATTAATCCCACGAAAACACAATTTTAGCATCCCCCGTGCTACGCGTTTAAATATAACTTTACATAACACCAGATAACTCGAAAAAAATATCATGAGTGGTGAATTTTATATTTCTCATGAATTAATAAAAACGACAACGAAATAAAAAAGTTTAATTGCATTTCTTTCTCACAAAAAAATAGCTAGCATGTGAGCGGAAATTATGTCAATTAATTTTCCGGATAAAAAATTTTTTTGACAACAGTTTCAATTCAATTTCATTATTTTTGTCAGTCACTTGTAATCAATTCTAATGAATCAATTTCGATGAACAATACTTTTTTCTACATTATACATTATTATTAAACTAAATTCATCATCAACCAAAGTCTATTAATTTAACAGGAATTCGATTACTGTAGGGCATACTCAGTGCTGTTAGTTTTGGGACAATTTTTTGTGGGTGTGTCATGCTTTGTGTTAGCGAATTCAAGATAAGACCATTGGTATTATGTAATCGCTTTGTCCTACTAAACAGTTGACTTAGTCATAACAAAAGCGGCATAACCATGACTCAATTTTATTTCATAAATCAAGCAATTCTGCGAAGTTTGTTAATTTCATACAAAAATATGCAGACGAATGTGAAGTGGAAAGAATTTTAAAAATTTCTTTGAATTGAATTGAGGTTTGGAAGAGTTATGGGTGTTGATGAACTGAGCGCATGACGCAGTGTCTAATTTATAATTAGAGTTGGAATTTAAGTTGAAACCCGCTAACTTTTGAATTTTGAACTTAATTTTTTGAATTTTTTGGAGCCGTTAAAATTTAAAAATTTTATTACCGTTAATATTTTGCATAACTCAAATTTCAACTAGCTGCTTACTTTCTTATTAAATATAGATTAACAATTTCATGGATTAATTACAAATCTTGACTGAAATTAATCCCCAATTTTCACATTTAATGAAGTTAAAATATATTCCAAGAAAGATTAAAGTATTAAGGAACTAAGCCAAAATGTGAAAAAGTACATTCGTACCGAAGAAAATAAGCTTCAGACCATATGTGTGTCAATTTTTAAAATTTCAAGAAAATGTTTCGGTATCGAATTTCATGCTAAATAAATAATCGTTTGTAGGACACACTTATGTCATCAGTAATTCCATCGAAAAAAACTTTTACTGAGCAGTAATATTCAATACAAGACATTAAAATGGTCTTCCCGTTACGAGTTTATTGTCATTGTTGAAAATAAATCTCATTTTCTAAGAAATTCTTATTAAGTACGGCACGAGGAAATATATATTGCTATTTTGCTACATATTTATTCTCTTAAGGACTTTTCAGAATCATAATAAAAAATGTACTTATGAACTCTGTTATTTCTTCTCAGAATACTCTTCAATCTGTATATTTAAAAATTGGAGAAAAAAATTATAGCATGTGACATGCTTCGTTCCTTAAAGAATACAATTATCGTACACCTGCCATTCAATTGAAATCATTAAATTTTGAGGAAAGATTGTTACCGAGAAATAAAAGCACACGAGTAGTCGTTTACTTATGATGTCTAATAGAAGCCGTTAAAATTTGAATTTTGAACTTTAAATGTGCCACTGTGCCTCCAGATTTAAATTTTCAAAAGTCGTTAAATTTTGAATTTTTATAAGTCGTTAAAATTTGATTTGTTTTTTGATTGGAGAAAATATTATTACCCAGAAATTCAATTTTTCGATAGACGTCATTTGTGAACGCTCCTCGAAGAATCCCAAAGAGAAATAATAATAATGTCGCATCGATAAAAAATTCCTCGAAATAGAGGCCATTCGGCACCTTCATTATTTTTTTCTGTGGAAATTTCAGCTTTCTTTTTGTATAAATATATATATATTTGTATTTTTTCTTTCACATGAAATAAAGCTTACGGAGTATTTAATATTTCTGGGAAATTTGCGCTTGTAATTATCGCATGATATACATATACGAGAAAAAAAATCGTGACTTCAAACGATGAATAGACAAACAGAGAGTAAGAGGAAAATACTTTTAAGGCATAGCACATGTGACAGAGAGATTAAGATAAAAATCTATTACTCACCTTCGACTTAAATCAATTGACGTAGGACTCACGACGAGGGAATTTCCTTGATGTGATTGTGATGATATTGATTGCCGATTTTGATCGATGCTCATTTGTGAAATTTTACTTTCTATGCTACCGTTTGCCGTTCGCTCCATTGATACTTTTGTGTATGAATTATTTAATGGAGGTGTATTAGATGATTGGTTGTTATTACTATTATTATTATTATCGCTACTATTTGATCCTGATGACTTATTAAATATTAACTTATAAAATGCCTTCTTTCCGCACGAGATTGTTGACGATTCACTTTTACTATTGCTTTTATTCTCATTTCCACCACTATTATCCACTGAATGATTGTTGTTGCTGTTATTATTATTATTTGTATCACCTGATAATATCGAATGGTTGTTGTTGTTGCTGGTTAAAGACTGTTGATGCAGAAATGTTGCCGCTGATGTGCCGGAACCGACAACATTATTACTACCTTCCATTTTCTTCATGTGAATGATTATTGTAAAATTCTTTTCGGTAATTTTCTTGATTTCCTCGTCGCACAAACACTTTTGCGTTATGTCCATAAATTTTATTTTTTTTAATAAATTCCTTCCACTGACTTCCTTTCGTCTTTCATTAAATTCTTATTATGTTTTAAAAATATTTTCTTGTCACTAAAAAAACAAACGAAAAAGAAAAAAATATTTTAATTATTTTTCAACTGTCTGGCTTTTGACGTGTTCACGATAGCAAATTCAGTGATGAAATGAAACGAATGTCGACAAAACTTCTCATTTTCATTCAGTAATATTTTTTTGGGCACATTCATTCATACATAAAGCGAACATCGTACATTCGACAAGATTCGTCGAAACGATTCATAACCATCGCAACCAGTGATATTATATTGTAATCAGCGATTTCTTACACTACGTAGAATTGATAACAGAAATACATCTATGTACATAATGTGGTATGCACAAAATTCTACAAAAATTAATTTTGATAACGACGATTCGCTCGAAGACAAGCGTGCTAGAAACAAAAATAAAAAAATATCTTTCATGGGAAAAAATATGTACACAAAGGTTTAATGTGCGATAATTATTAATGTGTATAATCACTTTTCCCACGAATTTTACTCAATGATAATGAAATTCTAGTGAATTTTTCAGTTTCGTTTATTTTGTACGCGGCTCTGATAAATTTCATATCAATTTTTTTTACTGCAAAATTGTGTTTTTTGCTACTGTTATCTTGCCATTTCGAGGATACGACTTTATGAAATATTTATCAATTAAAAATTGCGCAAAAGTGACCTTGCCCACAGTCGATAACCGGATGTTTATTTTCTTTAAAATGGTGGCGATTGTCAATTGAACGTGAAGCCAATGAACTCGTGGAACTTTTGGGGATTCAATCGAGTACTCTTGTTCTTCTTAGTATCTTATACACATCGTAGTGGTCAGGATTGACAGGTAACAATTGGGATTGTTCATAAATGATGCAAAATTCGTAAATATTGGAAAAAAAAATTTAAAATTTAACGGCTTTTAAAAATTCAAAATTCAACGTCTTTTAAAATTTTAAATTGTTAAGTTCAAAGTTTGTCGCTATTAAAGTTCAAAATTTGAATTTAAACGGATTTTACTGCAAGTAATCCAAAGAAGGATCTTATGTCATTCATGAATGACCTCATATTTATTCTCGTGATATTTTTGTACACATCTAAAATTCGATTCTCAAAATTGAGCTTAGATTCTATCTGATTTTATTTAAATCTTCTTGACATTTATACCAGTTTGTAAACCAATTAGCCTAATGAACCATTCAGTTTCTGACTCGATTTATTTAAATAATATTATTACCAAACTTTCGAGTAAACATTTCTACAAATTATGTTATTTTTTCGACATGCAGGAAACGGAGGAATAAAAAGTTGGAAACTGCCAAGCGATAACAGAAAAAGGTTTTCTGTAATTTTTCCAATTATGTTTTGTAAATATTTAAGCATAACAAACTAAACATTTCATTTATTACTAATCGTTTTTAAATGTGAGCATAAACAGACATGTTAACACCCATTATGCTTATATTTCGGGTCCACAAAATGTGTTCCACATAAAACGAAATAAAAATCGTTGAATGAAAATAAATCTAGTTGCAGCATGTCCCGACATGATTCATTAAGAACAGGCATTATATGCTTTCTCAGATGTCGTTTGGTTAAATAAACAAATAGCGATAATATGAATGCATATCGAGTTACTAACAATAGAGCAGGCTATTTACCGAAAGATTTTCAGACTTGACACCTGGTACACCTTCGTCATAATTTAATCTTTATTCGTTCTTTTGCCCTTAACATGAGATTTATTTTTTGTACTTGATAGATTTCTTAACAAAAAGGAACAAAAAAATGTGATGAAAAATTTTCAAACGTGCTTTTGATAACCCCGTTTTTTGTGATATGAAAGGAAAGATGAAATTAAGGTCGTTATGGTAATTTATTTTAGCTCTACTTGAATCTACACAATAATAATCATAATAATAATTCCGAGAAGATGTTCTCAATTGAATTTGTTTACAGAGAACAGACGATATAGAAGGAGAAATGAGAAAGAGCACAAAAAAGTTTTTTTTTTTCATCAACATTATCGCTATGAGGCATACAGGAATGAAATTTTCATGTGAAAAAGAGAGATAGACTCATCAACGCATCTACCAAGAAAAATATAAACTACAAGAAACATTTTTTTTCTCGAGAGACTTTTTTTTCGCAGAAAGATAGATTGGAAAAAAGAGGCAGCAGAAGGGAAAGAAGAAACATTTATTGTAAACATTGAATGCCAATGTGATGTGTACGTAGAAGAAGTTCATAAAACTTCCCATCATTGACATACGAGAGAGAAAAAAGAAACAATTTTTATGTGCATTGAACAGCAAGAAGAAGTTACAATATAATGAACTTAGCAAGGCAGGAGAGAAACGATCACTTTTTAGCTCAATTTTATTTTCATTAGACTTTTACTTGTTCCTTTTGTCTTCTTGTAGACAAACAGCTGTTAATTTTTTTTTTGTCTCAAATTCTTTCTTCCAAATAACCGTTAAAATTTGAATTTTGAACTTTAGAATTTTTGAAGACGTTGAAATTTGAACTTTAGAATTTCAAATTTTTGAAACCCGTTAAATTTTGAATTTTTGAAAATCGTTGAATTTTGGATTATAAACTTTTATTGGAATTTTGAGACTTCCTTGAAAAGCAGGCCATAAAAGTCAATTTGCACGTCGTAAATGCGCTAAGCAGGATACAGGTAACATTTTACCATTTTTATTCCTTCTCCATTCACTTCTTGCCTTCTTCTTTGCACTGGTTGTTGTTAAAGATACGACGAACTTCTTATTATTATTTTTTTTCTTTCTTCTTTGCACACTTCCCTCATAGTCAGGCAGTCAATTATATTATTTTTATTTCTTCTGCACTCACACATGTTTCGAAGTCCAACCAGATTTCATTCATAATTCCATGAATTGCTTTATTGTATGTTTAGTTGTGTTGAAAATCGTCGGTTGTTGAATGATGATTGAATGAAGTAATTATTTATTTTGTATGTCCCAAAAGAAGCCTCTACGATGATGCAATAAAAACTTTGTTAGGTCTTTTATGCTTCGGAATACGATTAAATGGATTTGTTCTATGTAGCATATAAAATTAATTTTTTTAACTTTATAGGCGATTACACTGGAAGTTTCTTGTATGTACGAGAAATACCTCCACTTGATTCATACGAAACGAGTGATGTAAAAAGCATTTTAAAGGGAAAAATTGATTATCAGCAAACTACGTAAAAAAAAGAAAGTGAATTGGATATTTTTGCGATATCAGTTGCAGATAATGGTCATTCAATTGAATTAAATGAATTTCACCTTGCATTTCAAGTACAATAACTTTCGCTTTAACTTAATTTCAGCCAAGCTATATGTTAAAGCAATTTTTTCCAATTCCGAGAATTTTAAGTCTCCATTTTCCTTTATAGACTGGCGAATTTTTTTTCATTACGATTTTTACACACTTAATTCATTCACATTGACTCATTTCATTCACAAACACTTTAAATAATTAGTCATACGTACCGATATGATATTTTTGATAAATTTACTATATTTCTTATCAGTAAATATGTGTAAATTATTTTGTTCAATTTTCTTTCAACATTTTCGGCCCTTTCTGATGCTCTAATCTCCTTTACTTCATGAATTAATGATTTAAGGAACACGCTTTTACACAATTAAAATATTTAATTAACTTCTATTCCTTGTTATCCACGAAAATTTAAATAAACTTTGTTCACTAAAATATTGTTCTCTCGAGTAATAAGTAAGCAGAGTTGTGAGCATTGTTTGCTATTGAGAGAAACTTAAATATTTGAATTTTTTATGACGGTTATTTTTTTCACATTTTGAATTTTCGAAAAACTTTATTGTGCAATTTTGAAATTTAGTAAAATTAATAAATTAGTAAAATTATAAATTAAATGACGCCCATTAAGGGTGTCTAAAGTGTTGTGACAGAGTATTACAAGGGGGTTTTGGTACAAGTGGGTATAGGACTTGTGTGACATCCTCAGTTCTCCGTCAAGTAAACACATACAATTTTTCGAACATCATTTAAACAAAAAATTAAAACAAGGATTTCCAAAAATTAAATTATAAATTAAAATAATTGAAGGGGATTGAAGATCTCATTATTTGCCTGACGTCACTGCTGATGAGAAAATACAATCTTGAACAACTGAAATTAATGAAAATAAATGAATGGATGAGTAGGATGACTATCTTTTTTAAAATGAAGATACCGGAAATTTGATAAAGTTTCACTTTCACAATTCGAAAATTATTGGAATTTTTTTGAAAAAATGAATATTTCGCCATTTTTAAAATAAATCAAAATTGGTTTTTTGAAAATTTCAATTGTAAAAAAATTGGCAAAGTTGAAATATTAGTAATTTTTTAAAATTGAAATTTTTAAAATTGGCAATTTTTTAATATTGAAATTTATAAAATTGTCAATTTTTTAAAATTGAAATTTTTAAAATTGGCAATTTTTTAAAATTGAAATTTTTAAAATTGGCAATTTTTTAAAATTGAAATTTTTAAAATTGACAATTTTTAAAAATTGAAATTTTTAAAATTGAATTTTTTAAAATTGACAATTTTTTAAAATTGAAATTTTTAAAATTTGCAATTTTTTAAAATTGAAATTTTTAAAATTGACAATTTTTTAAAATTGAAATTTTTAAAATTGAAATTTTTAAAATTGACAATTTTTTAAAATTGAAATTTTTAAAATTTGCAATTTTTTAAAATTGAAATTTTTAAAATTGGCAATTTTTTAAAGTGGAAATTTTTAAAATTGACAATTTTTTAAATGACAAATTTGAAATATTGTCAATTTTCAAAAAGCCAATTTTGATTTATTTTCAAAATTGCACCAAACTCTGGAAAAAAATACAGGATCTGAAACAAATTCATACAGGACAGTGTTGACTGTCCATTAAAAATCTACTCAGATGGTTCTTCCAATCAAAAATTTGCAGAACCAATCAATTATTAAACTATTATACAGATGAGTCATGCGGTAGTAAAGTCTACAACATGATGGCATACATCATGTCTTAATAATGGGCTAGTCATTAAATTCCAATTTTGCATGGTCTATCGAGGTATGTAATTACTGCGATAGATCTAGAAGTTCAAATCAAAGTCTGCACGTAGAATTTCAGACTGAAACCTAAACAAATTGTAAATTAGCAGAAACAAACGTTTTAATTAACGTTAATTGTACAATTAAGTACGCACAATTTCCATAAACACAGAGTTAATTTAATGAATTAAAAATTTCCATCCTTGTTTTTTGTTTCATAACAAATGATTTTTTTTATTGAATTTTTATCTTCTTGTTTTTTCTTCTTGTGAAAGATTATTAATAATTTACTTGCGCTTATTCTCTATTTACATACAAAGTTTTGTCCTTCATAGTTGTCAGTTATCATTTCATTTCGATTGGATTATTCTTCCTTGATTTTTTTTACTAAGCAAAAATTTTGTTTTAAATTTTTAAAGCGTTTTTAAGAAACATTTTTTTCATCATCTTTGGGGCTTATTCAACAAAGCCAATTTAATTTAATTTAATTTTTTTCTCAAGAATTTTTCACCTAATTAAATTTATTATTCATTTTTGTTATTCTTATTTTTTTCATTCATTGTTTTGTAAAGAAAATTAAGTGACTTCTCACATCATAAAAATAATGATGAAGAATTGACAATGTAACGACGATGATTTATTGAAAATCTCTCATAACTATTATTGATTAAATTTATTACAATTTGTTTTCATTTCGATTGGAATTGGACAATTTTCCTATGGCATGACATTTATTTGTTTTCTGTGATTGATCTGTAAACTGAGGTGTATTTTTTCTGGAATCATTAAAACGATTGATCCATGTAAAGCTGGATGTTATGTCGAAATATTTGAATTTTTAACGGCTTTCAAAAATTTGAATTTTTACCGTTTTTTAGAAGTTTGAATTTTAACGGCTTTCAAAAATTTGAATTTTTACCGTTTTTTAGAAGTTTGAATTTTAGCGGCTTTCAAAAATTTGAATTTTTAACGGCTTTCAAAAATTTGAATTTTTACCGTTTTTCAGAAATTTGAATTTTAACGGCTCTCAAAAATTTGAATTTTTAATTTTTTTTAGAAATTCAAATTTTAACGGCTTTCAAAAATCAAATTTCCAGAAGTCTTTAAAAATTTGAATTTTAACGGTTTTCAAAATTCAAACAGAACACACCGTTGAAGCAGAAACATTTGATTCAAAATTTATTCTCTAAGCGTAAAAAAGACACAAATTACTCGTCAAATATGACCAGCAATCCTAATTATCACATATCTCAAAGCTATCTTTGTTTAATGTATTAAAAATCCTTTATATTTTTGGTTCTACGTTTGTTGCCTCTTTTTAATTTCCATTCAAATTTTAAATCAAAAGTCTCAGCTTCACAAGTCCATTCAATGACAATAATCAACAGATCAAATAACGCAGAAAAACGTCCAAATTCCAATAAATCTGAGTGAAGCAGTTAAATGCCTAGCGACTTAAGATGAATTGTATTATTTTTTGATGAATTAACTAAGCCTAATTTAAGGTAAGAATTTTGTTTAAAAAACAACTTCTCATAATAATATTATTTTTTTCACATAAACCTTCTTCACATCTTTCAGTTATAAAAAGCAGTCAGCAAATATTTTTTTTCTCATATATTTTTGGGGGGGATAATAAAAAAATAATATATGTTGTTAATACACTTTAATTAATGATTCAAAAGAAGAAAAAGAATCTCTTTCATATATTCAATTATCTATAGGAAAATAATTTTAATATTACACATATAAAATAGAAAGTTATATATGAAAAAAATTAAACTTTTAATTTCGAGTCAAATAAAAATAAATTATTGGAACAAAAAAATATCAATTTACAACCAGAGAGATAGAGAGAGAGATGAGGGGTGGGGGTAGGAAATATAATCATGATCTCACTATATTGGAGTTACGTTTTTCTTGTTTTAATATTTCACACACATTTTAATACTGCGAGAATTAAATTGAAGAAATTATTAACAATCAGTAGATTCTGTGTATAGGCCTCGTCAGTACAAAAAAAAGCTTCTTCTTTTGTGCATTCATAAAAATTGTATCAAACCACTTTAATTGTGCCTACAAACATTACTGATTCATTATGCTGCCATGTCTTCTTATTTTCATCTCGTTATGCTTTTCACTTTTGTTTCTTACTTTAAATAAAGAAAAATATGATGAGTTAGATAGTAACAGTTATGAAAAGGAAATATTTTGCTCTACATTCATACACAATTTTCTTTTATCATAGAATGAGATCCACATTTTGTCACGATTGATCTGGTCGACGTTATGTGAATTAACGAAAAAAAATAATAATTATTAAATAAATCCTAAAAAAATATTAAACTTAAGTGCCACCATTTAGAGGAAATATTGTTGTATAGAGCATACTAAGCATTTGAAAATGTAAGTATGACGATGTTATGAAGAATAGATGAATTAAAAAGAATCTTAACAGATCTTGTGATACAACTGTTGGTTGTACTTCTGATGGATACGCAAATGAGCCGGTATTGTAAAAATTTTCTAAAAGCTCTTCTTTTTCTACGAATCTATCGTACAGCCACTTTGTTAGAGGTTCTTCATCGCGTGGTACCTATTAAGAGAAGATGAAGATATTTAGGAAATTTATTACATTTTTTTTATTGGCATTAGAGATGATTGAGTCTTATTTTTTGATTGATCTTTTTTCAGGGAAAAATCAATAAAATTTATGCCTCATTTTCTTTTAATTTTGAAGTTTCTAAATTTACGTTTACGTAAAAGTCTGACGTACAAGAAATTGCAGGCAATATGCAACCAAACTCAATCAAATCCAAAAAAATCTCAAATCCCAAGAATACTCACTTCAGAGCAACGATACAGCCGATAAAGCATGTGTGTAGATGCTGATTTCCTTAATCCAAAGACAATGTCTCCCAAATCTAGAGCTTTTGCATCTGGATAAGCTACGGTGATGTCAATAATATATTTGAGCGTTTTCCGTGAACTAACTTCATTTTCGCTAATCTTTTCTTTAAGATTCTCATCATCATCAATGATTCTCTGTGTTTGTCTATTACTATTATCATTATTATTATGATTTGCTGTGTTATAAGCATTCTTCAAAGGGGTATCTGGCGGTGTTTTCTGATTTGTGTATTCATTATCAATATAAAATTCATCTCCTTCCTCGTCAATAAGTTTGTTTATATTCTTCATGGATTGAGGGGGCGTTGTTGATTGTGTAGGATTGTTCTCGATTTCTTGTCCTGCACCTAGCTGATCAATAATAGTTTTCATCGCTCCAATTCTCGGTAATGTTACATATCGTAGCATTGGAAGGTTATTCCTTTGAGCATATCTACAAAAAATAGGCGATACATTGAAAAATTTATAGAAAAATTGAATTTTTAATAATTTTCACATACCGCTGACTTGCTTCACGTCTCTTTCTCAAGAATCCACCTGAATAATAAAGATGACGACAAAAAAGTACGAAGATGAAGAAAATAATTATTTTGTGAAATTAGAAATAGACTCGAGTGTAATATATGAATACACTACCTTCTGGGAATAATACCATCCATTCTCTTTTTCTTGGAATGTACGACTTTTCTATATGCGATCTCAGTTGAACCAAAGCCAATTCACGTTGTCGAGGTCCCTTTAATCATAATTATAATGGCGAAATAATGACGATGACGGAATATTATTAAAAAAATATACTCACAGATCCAATGAAGAAATCTTGGTGAATTAAACTCACGATGCCGAAATTTGTGTACATAAAAACTTTGTCCATAATCCACATAACATTTGGTAGCACCTCTTGCTTTGTATTAAATGTTGACATGAGCATAGGCACATCTGCTGTTGATTGATGATTGACTAGAACTAATGTCCGTTGATCTAGAGCCGGCGTTATATCATCTCCAACCTCGACAACTGAAATGTAGAGTGAAAATCATTAATCATATCTAATCAAGTATGTGACCACTTACTATCATATCCAGCTGAATAGCCCCACATTGCAACATTCGCTATCAACCAATGGAATAGTTTGCCTTCAATCCAATAAAAAGTATCTGGATGAAGTTTACGTAATGGTAAAAGTAAGAATATCCATATGAGGTAAGTTGGAATACAATAAATATTGTTTACTATCACAAACAATAGACGCAATATCGCTCGCGGATATTTGATAATATTTCTATAATAATAAAAAAAAAAAATAAATGACTTATGACATCAACGTATATCCATAATATTATACTCACTCAAAGCATTCAGATGGCATTTTTCTTATATTTATCGTCTCTCGTCCTTCGCATAGGTCTGCTTCAGAGTCTGACTGTATTAAAAGTGGATTTCGTTCTAAAAATTGCAACAAACAAAAATTATATTGCGATTAAATTCATTTATTTTGTTGATTTATGGGGAATTTTGTTTTTAGTGACTCTGCTCCAAAACTGATAAGGCAACAAAAATAAATGAATGAATTCAGCTTTCCCTATCGACTCGAATAAAGACGCTATCTTAATGAGTTTAAAGTTTGCAATTAAACGATTGTGTCATTTGTGTTTGACGTAAATTAGTTAACTTGGGATTTGTTGGGGATCGGAAATGATAATTCCTTTTTGTGTCTAGCAACTGGTATCTAAATATAAGGATCAACATGATATAAATGTCGAGATATGGCAAATTTTATTTCCAGGCCAAAATAAATTAAATTTATTGATTATTTCAAGAATGCTAGAATTGTTCTAAAATAGAATCATATTAACACTTCCTTGTCGCCCTAAAGGTCGTTTATGTTTACATTTATGCATGAGAAGTCGAATCTGATGGCCTTCGTCATAAAAAATAAGAGCTTAAGAATGTAAACATGTACGACCTTCAACAACGTTGTATCTCGGAAGGGAACTGACTTATCTGATTAGCATTTTATCGCTCGAGTGCTTGGAAAATTGGGTAAAATGTATTGCCAAAAAAATTACGCTATCATGCCACTTGAGTAATCCTGTATTAATAATAAAACGTCTAGAATATTCAAAATAAAAATAAAACGGTTTTCAAAAATTCAAATTTTTAACGACTTTCAAAAATTCAAAAAAAAATATTTTGTGGTAAAATTTCAAATTTAATATGTTCGTTACTTTCAATAATTTCAAGATTCCACAATTAAATCATTTTCACATGACTATTCACAAATATTCTCATACAAGCCCTAATTTCGCGACATTGGCAATATTTTACTTCAAACGATGTGCAATAAAAATGATTAAAAGAATGACAAGCACTTGACTCTGGAAATTTGATATTTCAATGGTCACAGTCACAACACAAGGGATTATCGTGCTCATATAGTTCATGGCTGTTGACATATCTGATACATTAATACTTGCAATATGTATCGATTTATGATAATAACAATGAAGCAAAAGTGTCAACTTCTATTACGATGTGCTCTCTATTTCTCATGTGACGTAGAACATTAAGGAAATTGATTCTGTTTAATTAATTTATTAATAATAAATTGAAAGTGCTCTCTAGTCAGGAAAGTTGTCAGCAAAATTGATTATTTAATATACTTTTCACTTGATTTTCACAATGTGTGTCAATGCTTTTCGATTTACGGCAAATTATGGAGCCACCTTCCATTTTTACTGATGATTGATCTTAGACTAAAGTCATACGATAGACGTAAAACTACTTTTTTAGTTGAATTCATTTTACAACAGTAACACACAGATCTATTGACACGAGACAGATGTTTTTTTGGCGTGTTTACATTCGCATGTAAGAATTATTCACAGACATAACTAGCTTGCCATCAAAAAAGTATTCTCTGAAGGAACTGCCAAATTCATTTAAATGCAGAAACTAGTTTGACTGGATGATGCAAATTTCTACTGACAATTCCATGAACAATGAAAGAGAATCAACACATTCACGCCTTAAAACAGGAAGGAAGAAGAAGATCCGAGCAATACAATGTATTGGCATTCTTAACGTATTACGCAGTCACTTGCTAAATCCCTTTCAATCAATCTATCAAAAAATTTAAGCTTTTTTTCACTTTGTAATGTAATGTACGGAAGTTCTCTTCGCACATGTCATAAGTGCGGTCTGAAAATCTCAATATATATAAACTTATGAATATTCATTAATCAGTTCATTGACTAAACGACAAATAAGTGAATGACAAAATGTTTTATAAATGCGACGACACAAAATTTACTAAGTACCTATATATTGATGAAGAAAAAAACTTTGTACGTATCGTGATGTGCTTCGATAATTTTTTGTCACTGTTCTTCTGGTTTTTACCTTGAATGTAAATAAGTTTTTTTTCTGCCTGTCGTTTCATGACAAAAAAAAGCAACAACTTGAAAACGCATACATAGACATGTTTATAGATTATTCCTTGGTATAATTTCTTGTGTGAATTTGGACTTTGGCTGTGGGCTAAATTTTGGATTGTTTCTGAGAGACACTTGCTACTTTTGGGAAACAAATTGTGTATTTTTAAATATCTTAATGACATCAGATATTTTTTAATGAATGAATGTGCAATGATTCCTATTAAATTCATCATTATGAAGCCACTTGAGACTTTTTATGAGCGAAATTTTTATTGCAAAATATTTATTTTAAAAACAACGGTTTTTTGAAATTTAAATGAATTATTGCACAGCTGGAAGGATTTTGAATTTCTCAAATTAATGGAATTATTCCAGGCAAATATTGGAAAAGTTTAGAGATTTACAAAAGCTTAAGCTTAGCTTTCCAGTCACGTTAAAATTTCCAGTCGATTTCCAGAAATTTTTTGAAAATTCCAGTCAAAATTTAAAATTTATTGGAATTAAATAAATTGAATCTTAAAAATATCCAGTGTAGTTTAAATGATTTGAAAATTTCAAATTAATTTTTATGAATTTTTAAATAACTGCAAAGTTTTTGAAATTTGAAACAAACAAAATTTAATTGAAATTTGAAGCAAACAAAATCAATTGATGACGAGACTAATACTAATCAAAAATCAAGCTATTTCTTGCCACATATTATAACTTTGATGTAGAAAAATTTCTAGAAACTGATTATATTGGAATAGTTCAGAGATTTACAAAAGCTTAAAAATTTTCCAATATCATGGACCTATATTTTCCCAGTCACGTTGAAATTTCCAGTAGATTTCCAGACATTTTTTCAAACTTTCAATTTTTAATTTTTTTGAAAATTCCAGGCAAAATTTAAAATTTATTGGAATTAAATAAATTGAATCTTAAAAATATCCAGTTTAGTTTAAATGATTTAAAAAATTCAAATTAATTTTTATGAATTTTTAAATGACTGTCTAAATGAAAGTTATTGAAATTTGAAGCAAACAAAATCAATTGATGACGAGACTAATACTGATCAAAAATCAAGCTATTTCTTGCCACATATTATAACTTTGATGTAGAAAAATTTCTAGAAACTGATTATTTATTCACAGTCTAGTTCCAATACTTGTCAAGTTAAATGCCCTCGTTTCATAAAATATATTTTGAAAGCATTATCCAGTCACACACAGTCAATCGGTCAATATTATTCTAATGTATGCCTTGTAATAAATTATCTAAATCTGACGAAATCATTCTAAAGGATAGACAGCGACAATAAAACAACAAATTAATATTCTTAGATGGAAAATTCACGTATATTTCTTAATATAATATAAACGAAGGCGAGACTTTTGGTTTCATTTGAGTGTGATGGTCGTTCAAAGCTTTATGAAAGAACTTTTAACAAGGTGCAGAGAAAAAGCCCGTGAAATAATGTAAGCCATATGGATTTGAATAGAGACGTTTTTTGGAAATCACGCCACAAGCTTCTTTATTAGCATTATAAAAATATATTCCGAGGGTCGATAGTTAAGAGAGAAAAAATAGCAACTTCTTCCGCATTTTATATTTTGGAAGCTTGTAAGCTGGATTGCGTCATAACAGAGAACAGAAAAAAAATCTTGTAAATCAGGTGATTCCAATCTAATCAGAGTACATTACACAGCGAAATGGGCGCATATAAATCAATTTGATAAGAGAAAATGTAATAGAGATGATACTACTTTATCATGCTTCTTCCCATACCCATACATGCAGACAGCACAGACATACTTTGTACGACATTCTGACCTCATCAAATGCTTATCTCATTATTCATCACATGAATTAATGAACAGTTTCTTTGAAGACCTTCCAATGATGGGTGAATAATTCTGTTTAGTATGCATTGTATTTTTAAGGCTACTTGCCTGTTTTGCTTGTTGAATCGATTACCTTTCATAATTCATTTTCTTTTCATAATCAAGTAAATTTAATTATAATTCTTTTTGCAATTCTAAAATTATACACAATACGTTTTATAAATTGTGACTTCATTCGCAATTCTACATCATTGTTTTCATGTATTTTTTCTCCACTTTTATAGTGTTAAACTAACCGGTTTTTTTGCAACCTGCTTTGAGTAAAAATGAGTCAGAGTAAAATTTGTAATTACTGATAGTAAAATCACGCGATACAATATAAAGGTCTAATTTAAATATGAATAGATTTTCATATTTTTTTAAAATAATTTACATTTTTCTCCATAGAATTTACATCTGTGATCATGCCAAACAGCATCTATTATTATTATTCACCTTTGCTTTGTCACACTTTTCTCTGCTTGAATGTATTTGTTTGCTTATTTCTGTTTTCATGAGTTGCCGGTCAAGGCGGCTACTTCGCATCAATCCTCTCTATATTTATACTTTATTGTATACTTTTTTATTCCAAATTTATAGTCGCCATGAATCCAAGCAAGTATAGCAGGTATTGCCATTTAGAAATGTTATTTAGCAGTCGATGGAATGTCAAATATTGAACGCAGTTTAGAAATCGTTAATTCTTGTTTTTGACAAATTTATCAGCTTGTGCACGCGTGATTCCTCTTAACTGATTTGAATAATATTCTTAAGAAATATTAGAAGAGTCTCATGATTCATGAAATATCGGAAATAATTGATATGTTAGAGCCTATATTTATCAGTTTCCTTCCGAATAACATCATTTCTGAGAAATTTAATAAGTGAACAAATGGTTTTATGGTCGAAATTCAAATGAAAAATTTTCTTTGAAAGCCGTTAAAAATTCAAAATTATTTTTGAAAATCCGTTAAAATTCAAAATTTTGAAACCAGTTAAAAATTCAAAATTTTGAAAACCGTTAAAATTTGAATTCCAAAAATCCGTTGAACCTTGAATATGTTTTAGCCGAACAAAAAATCATATCATTGACGCTCCAAATTGAAACCATGACATTTGCTGACTATTTTGGATATTCACATTACAAAACTGCAAGACCAGCCATAAACAACATTGTTGAAAGTCAACTACTATATGTAGGCTATTGAGAACCGGCACAAAACACCTGTTCCTTAGCAAAATGACAGAAGCCCTAATAGCTAGATGTAAGTCTTTTGTCATTCTCGATTTCTCCTGGCATGAGACAACATCAAATTCACATAGGTATTTCAATGTCGAGGTCAATGATGGTTATTAAATCTCATGTAAGAAAAATCGATTTTTTAGCCTTTTGTGTTCTTTGACACGAAGTGTTAATTTCTGTATACATTAATTATGCAAACCACGGACATTATTTACATGTAATTAATATTATTTTTGTGAAATTGAAGAAATTGTGGAAGCAGCGGAAGTTAAGTCTATATTCCAAAAATAAATTAACGAGTAAAATGCTCGCTGAAGATGTAAATTACATCGAAAATACTTTGCAAGGTCAAAAACATATTTTGTTCCTTAAGTGCATGCCATGATACGCACCAAATGCTAAGTAACATAAGGTTCGAGTAAGTTACCATGACCACCAACAACATTTAAAGATTTAATGGAAAAATAATAATAAGAAGCGAAAAATGCGAAGGTCTTGTATCGGAAAAGTCGTTGGCATCTATCTAACATGCATGTTTGGGTATATTAATTTGTACCTGAATTTATTCACATAGATTATTTTTTCTTACATTTGCCATTCTACAAGTCTTAACACAACTTGCAAGTTGGTGTAAGTGCTTTTTCAAAATATTATTATTATTAATATTGTATGCTTTTCGTGTTCCGATTTTTTTATTAGCTATAAGCTGCTGACCGGATGAAAGGGTAAATAAACATTCATTCACTGAATATTGAATGATAATGGCCTTATCATTTGTTTTATAATTTTTTTAAGCATAAATAATGCAAATAACGATATCGAAGTGAAAAGGCAAGCAAATTTTAATACATACACAATTGTGTATAACTATAGATCACACCATAGAACTATGAATCACTCTGTGTAATATTTTTTTTTCTCTGCTGTAAAGAAATCCGAATGCATAAAACTTTTCTCTCATTTACATCCAGACTAACTTATGTGCCTGCCTTGCCTGTATCACGAGAATAATCATACACCCTAAACTATTTCATAGACTAAAATATTGAGTAATAGTAGTATCATCAAAAATAGATTTAATCTATCGTATGCTTTATAAGATTTCATCATTTTTCTCGTCAGTTCCTTTCATACCCAAAAAAAATATTTTTTTTTTCACTTTGAATATATGCGCACTTCTGTAAGATTCTTCTTCCTCATATCTATGTTTTTAATGATTCCTCTCTAATTGTTATCATGAATGGTACATTGATAAAGAAATATACACTAATAATATTATTCACCTTGCTCTATTTTGAATTAAATGATTCTGACTTTTTTCACTTAATATTTTAATTGTACAATATTAGATTAGTAGAGCTTCTAAACTCTTTACACTGTTTAGCTCCTTTCATATGATGTTTTGGACTTATAAAAGCCGAAATTAAAATTGTTTTAAGCACCGTTTTAATAAAAATCATTCATCTAACTTGTTAGTTTCAATTTTCTCACTATATTAATATTTTTCCTCTATACTTCATTCTTTATTATTTTTTTTCGAACATCGCGACGCCCTTGCTACAAGCTATGTCACTTAAAAATAACGTTCTTTTAAACTCAGCACTGCTCAGCACATAATTATATTTCATCGAATTTTATCAAAACAAAACGAGCTATAATTTTTAAATTTACATTATTGTCTGTTATTTAGATTTTATTCGTCCGTCTGTCCAAATTTTTTGAAGCTCTATCCATCTCTAGCTTATTTATTAGTGATTTATAAGAACATTTTATATTATTACTATTTAAAAAATCACTGAAAATCGATAAGTTAATAGAATTAAATGCAAAATTTGAAGTTTTGTTTGCGTGAAAAAATGAAATAAATTTGAATCTAAGAAGTCCGTTAAAATTTTGAATTTCTGAATTTCGAGTGAAAATTAAAAACTTTAAAATTAAATACGTTGTCTTACTTTAATTAATAAAAATTTTATGTGAAGAGAAAGTGCGCTTCTATAGTCATCTTATCAGTGCCATTAGTGCTAGTTTGAATAGGTATAATGATCAGAAATTTTGAGAGATTTTTAGCTTGCAATTTTCGTAAAATTACGGTACAAAACAGAAGCCTAAATGTACAGAACTTTAAGGTAGCAAGGAGCTACTGTCAGCTCTCCAAAATGTGCTGGAATTGCCATGCGACACTGACTGAGAATGTTGAATTATTCTGTAATTCATGTCATCACATACAGAAAGTGCCAAAAATTGTAAGTAGGAAGTCGAGAAAATATTAATTATGCAATGATTATAACAACTATGTAGTCTTTCGAGGATTACTTTGATTTGTTTGGCATCCAAAAAGATCCCAAAGTCAATCTGAAGGAACTGACAAAGCGATTCCGGAATGTTCAGGCACAAATACATCCAGACAAATTCTCAACAAAGAGTGAAGCAGAACAAAATATGAGCTCAGAATGGAGTTCTTTGGTAAATAAGGCATACAAGACTCTCCAGACGCCAGTTCTTCGAGGCGAATACTTGTTGAGCTTGAAAGGAATCACAATATCTGAGAAGAATACTATTGAAGATCCAGAATTTCTGATGGAAGTGATGGAAAAAAATGAGACTGTAAGTTGATGGCTTATTCTTTAATTTTATGAATGAAATTGGCAGCTAAGAAGGTTTACTGGAAATTTCCAGTGACTTCCACATTTTGAGCATTAAATTCAAATTTTTGAAATCCGTTAATTTTTCAAAAATAGAACTGGAAATTCCAGTAATGGCAGTTAATTATTTTAATTCCAAATTCTATTCCTCAACGTAAAATTAAAACAACATTTCTTGCAGGTTGAAGAGGCTGAGACAAAAGATGATCTTTTAGAATTACTGGATGAACTTCAGGACGAGATAGCAGACATAAATAACAAATTCGCGTCCGCGTATCAGTCTAAAAACTATGCGGCAGCAAAAAATTATTTAATCAAAATGAAATACTTGATATCAATTGAGAATATAACTAAGGAAAAGATTCAACGATTCTGAAGTCTCTATAGTGCAATGCCGATGAATCACGTCTCCATTTATTGTGCTTAATCTTTGGTATTTGTAATAAAAAACTGACCATTATGCTATTATAAAGTTTATAGAAATGTATTTGTATGTTATAAAGTTCATCCAATGCAGTCTAATTGAACGCAATACATTGAATTTACAATAATCAAGCTACTTGTTAAAATACACAACAAACACTCAATTCGTCAAGCTATATTCTCTCAATTTTTTTTTCTTGTTTAAATGTATACAAGCATAAGCTCAGCAAATATATAAATTGAGTTGAGAGTAAGCTACTTTTCAGTAGTGTTTTTCAAAGAGACCTGAACAGTTAAACTGAGTGAGCATAGCAAAAAAATAGAAAAATAAAGCATTTAAGATGAAGTTTTTGCTAATTGTGATTTTTGCACTAATAAGCAGTGCCTTAGCACATAAGTACAAGTCTGGGGAATGCCCAAGTGTCGAGCCAATGCAAGGTTTTGACATGAGAAAGGTATGTAAAAATAAGTAGCACAAATAAGACTAGAAATTATTCATACATTTACGAGGAAGTCTTTAATATAATAAACAAATTATGATGGTAGCCAAGCAGGCTTGCCGTTATACACAAATGTTGATTAAATTAGAAATATCGCGTTCCCGAGTCACTCTCACAACATAATTTATTAATCATCAGAATTCTCAGAACAATTTTAAATTGGAGCTTGTCATGGAAATGTTGTTTATGTTTTTGCGGATCTTTCTTCCTACTGATTAACTCGATTATGCAGAATCTCTCTTATCAATGACTTAGGGTCAGAGATTATGTTAATGACGTTTTAAGAAATTTTTCATTAATTCTATTAAATTCTTTATGCTTTGGTTATTTAATCTGGTTTTTTGTGGTCAGAACTTTTCCTGTTTTGACATTTCTTTGTTTTCTTTATGAGTCATGATGTTGTGAGAATGTTCTGATAGCTGACATCTGTAGAATTCTGAGTATGAATACATTAGGAATGGAAATCAGCATTAAAGGATTTAAATAAATCTTGAGATTAAAATAAATCCAAGGATTAAATTTTGAAAGAATTTTTGAATCAAATTTGAATTTTTGAAAACCGTTAATTTTGAATTTTGAAAATTTTAACGACTTTTTAAAGCTTTTGTTTAATTAGTTCACTTTAAATAAATCATTATTGCTTATGCTGAATTGTCACACATGAATGAACGTGAAGCGTATTTAATTACGTCATTTACTTACTACTGATTTGCTGTTAATGCTAGTTGCACACTACTTTATCCTGTGATTAAAATGCACTACCGGAAAATTATTCTCGTTCCTTTAATTGTATCGTGAATACACTTCCTTATCAATTTATAAACTTACAATAATAAATCACTAAACTTGAACTCAGCGAGATCAGCACGTAATTATGTAAATTAAATTAAATTCTTCTTATTTTTTAGTTTCTTGGTATATGGTTCGCTATACAGAAGACTGCTACAGCCTCAGAATGTATTATTTACAATTTCACTCAACAAGAGCCAGGACTTTATCATTTACAACAATTATCACAAGATTATTTAATTGGAATAGCTCCCGTCTCACATCGTTACAGCTACACAGGAGAATTGGAAGTAAAGGATAGTGATATTCCAGCCAAAATGCGCGTCAAATTTCCATTAAATGTCCTACCTGGCTCAGTCGACTTCAAAGTTTTTATGACTGACTATGAAAATTATGCAGGAATCTTCACATGCCAAAAACTACCTGTCGGTGCCCATAGACAATCAGCCACAATCTTGTCTCGAACAAAGGATATCGATCGTGCATATGTCGATAAGATTCGATCACGCCTCACAGGCTATGGAGTTAATGTCTTCGACTTATCAATTATTAATCAGTCTAATTGTAAGATGGTAGACGATCCAAAAATTAACGTTGACATTAATCCAGGTATGTGATTTGTTATGGATTTTAGGATAATTGATGTTTATAAGGAATATGGGCGGCTACTCATAATGAATAACTGACTTTCTCCTTAATTGAGGTGTCATTCTCAAGATGATGTCTAAAATTTAAAGGAGGAAATTTCTCGAGAATGACAAATTCAGGCATTGTGAAGCTATAGAATCTGCTAGAGAGTATTATTATTAACAGCTTAAAGCTCATTAGCACCAAGAGTCTGTTTCTCGTTGCCTTATGGATCTTAAGCATCCTTAGTAGGTTGGAGAAGGTGTTTTACAGAGAAACCAGTCCCTGTTTTGATAAACATCATTTACGAACGCCCTTAAATATCCTCAAAATTACTATTAACTAATTATAAAATCAAAAATTAATCAAATTCCTCATTTTTAGAAACATTCTCGTCACAAAACATTGGCAGTTGGGTGAGAAAGGCTGGTGAGAAGATCGGCGACGGTGTCGAATGGACAGTTGACAAGACAAAGAAGATCTACAAGTCCGTGACTCGCGATTCTAGTGAGAGCATTTCCGAGAGAAGTGGCAAAATGACTGAATCTGAAAAGCCAGTGTGGTTCCCATAAGCTGTTCCTGAAAATAATTCTCGATTAAATTTTATACTCAGCTGTTTACTTCGTTCGGGTTATTAGAACAAAACATATGCTTCAAAATTATTTTTCTCATTTATTTAGTACTTGTTTTTTGCATGTCATTTGACATGACTCATAGCTTTACGGCATTTTCTTCTTCTTTTAAATTTTAATGTAATAATAAAGTTTATATAAATACAATTTAAATATTTCATTTACATAAATAAGTTCACGTTTTGTTCTGCTGTCTTAGCTGCCTTCATTCTCGTCACTTATGGACTATCATATATGCGATATGAAATAAGTATGTGTGTTCCTTAAACAGGCTCATTAATAAAGCAGCAGAAAAGGTAGGAAGCAAAACAACAGATAAGACATAAGAAAATACACACAGAAAGAGAAAGGAAATAAAGCTAATTACATAAGGTCATTAGGCATGGATGTTAAATACATACATAATATCATAATTATCGTAGAAGGCTTCTCAGTTAGTTGTAATTAGTAGTCGACAAAAAAGCTCGTAAAACAATTAAACAAAGAATATTTGAGCAGGGAAAATGGCATGGATTGGAATTGATTTAAATGCTAGGTGTTTTTGAGGTAATAAATTTTTAAGGTAGCTGATCATCAGCTGCTGATGGCTGTCGTATATTTTAATTTTATGAGGAATTTATTGGATTTTTTAAAATAATTTTAAATTTTTAAATACCTAGAATAAGGAGGAATAAGCTTTGGGGTCGTTCGATTTTAAGGGGGGGGGGGGGGGATTGGAGGTTGGGTCTGTGATTTTGTAACAGGCTAAAGTCGCTGTTCTGCTTAACGTAACAAGTGATTCCCTTTCATGATTCCTTTTAAATATGAAATTACAGGATGAACAGGAGGGGAATTGTTTTATTAGGGGTCGTTCGTAAATTACGTCACAAAAACGACTTTTTCGACATTCTCCACCTTATCACAAATTTCATATTAAGCCTTCTTTTCCTATCTTATTAGTTAGGGGTCGTTCACCTATTAGGTTCATTTTTAGGAGAGAGAGCCTATTTTAGCCTATCCTCCCTTCTACCTCGTTGAAAATGTCCAATGAAATTTTTTTTAGTTCAGTCTGTTACAAAATCTCAAAACCCACCCTTCCCTCTCCCCTAAGATGTGAACGACCCTATTTATAAGTATAAGGTGAGAAAATGTTACGAAAATCCTATAAAATCCTATTTTCTAGTGGGAGTCTAACACCCACGTCCTCAAAAGGAGGGAGAGTGACTTGATATTTTTCTCTGTTGCCTATCCACAGAGATCTATTTATCACTTTATTAAAATTCGACACATAAAGCTAGACACTCTGGATTCCACCTTCTTGTGATATAACATCCGTTCAATAGGAAGCTCAAGCAGTGGTTTTTCAAATTTTTTGGTCCGCAACTAGAGAATCAGATTTCACGGCACAACAATAAAGTTATTTTGACACTTTTTGCTCGACAACTTAGCCTTTTTGGTTGTGCTATCTTTTCTGGTATTTCATTAAACTTTTGCGATATGTCTGAGATGGCGCCATGTGCATTGGTGGAGTAATAAAATAAACGTGAAAAATATTTTACCAGGTCAAGAAGTAAGCCCTGTCCTTACTTGATTTTCGAAGGTTTATTAAAGGCCAAAAGCTTCTTCCTGGGAACTAATATACCTAGTGCTGAGTCCATAAAGCTTGCAATGAAAATCAAGGCAATAAAAAGTTGTAAAACTCACAAGTGGACTGTGCAGCTTTTATGACTCGAGTTTAATAACATTGTAAATCTGCTCAATTATTAAAAACCAGTTTTTGGATGGATTCTGAAGCCAATGACGATAAAAGAAAGATTTTAATTGTCTGTGACAACAATTGTGGAGTAGGATTTCATCAAAGTTGAATTCCAAAGAAATATGAACGTTACGTAATCTAGCAACACAGAACTCCGTTGAAAACAAAAAGCATCAGCAAATCAAAACAAATTCCATCCCACAGACAGCAACTTACGTACAGAAATAAGTGTTGACTAAGATTTATTTTGATAATCCTTACTAAGAAGTAAGCTCATTTATAGACGTATTTATATCTTAGGACTGAAGCCTATTTATAGACAAATCGGAATCACCATCATAGACTCTTTTATGACACTTTTGTTCCTTCGTCAAGTTTCACATCGCGTGGGTTTAAAAACATTCATCCGTAAGCTTTTCTATTTCATGACGTCATAGAAAACGAGATTATCGCTTTCGTACTTTTGCACTCGACGTTACTTGTGTGCTCAGACGTTACTTTGATTCTACTGGATCTTTCTATTGTAGTCCTTGAAGTTACTTGGATTCTACTGGATCTTTGTATTGTGGGCTAAGATATTACTTTGATTCTACTGGATCTTTGTATTGTGAGCCAATCTGTGTCTGTGCGTGTGTTCCTAGAAATGAGATTTTTTTGGCGCAATAAAAAAACTCAGTCTGGTTACTTTTTTCATTTAATCATCATCTTTAATGATTTCTTCATTTTTCATCATTATAATTAATAAAAATATCTCAAATGTTAAAATGGTAAGTTTAATCGCTTTTCTTGGTTCCATTTTTGTTATGTGCAAAACACATCAAAATACACAGTTAAGAATAAAAATTGCCATTTTATAGTATAAATTGATGTGCTCATATCAAGAAAAATGCATCATTGATTTTCCATTTTTTTAGTTAGTTTAAATTGCAACTTTGACAATTGATTGTGAACTTTTTTTTTCATCATAATTTGGTTTTTGTTACATTTTTTTAAATTTTTTATCATTTTTTTTCGAGAGAATTTTTTTTTCTTTTCTCATACACAATTTTGGTATAAGAATATGAAGTACAAACGATTTCATTCTTATGCTTTGCTCTGCTTCTATGTAGCATTTTTCTAGGCACAATTAAAATGGATTTTTTTTTCTCTAAATACAACTTTTCTTTTTCAGTGTGTAATTGGCTTTAAAAATATATGTATATGTATATATATATAATTCCTTAATATCTTTTTTTCTTCATTTCTCTTTAAAAATAATTTAGGATTCTTTCCTTTCTTTTTTTTTAGTTTGAGAATTTTTTTTACTTCATTTATCATCTCCCCCATAATCCGTAGTAATATTATGATTATTCCCCTCCCTCCCCTCATGTCCCATATCACTAAGTCCCCCTCAATCTCTTACTTAAGGAGGGTGGTTAGTTTGGGGATGCCGTGGTGGGGGAGGACGGGGGTAAAGTGGAGCAAATATACAATGTGTGTATATATAAATCTTTTTTTCATGTGATTTCTGATTTCTTTTCTTTTTTTTGGAGGAGCACTTCAAATATTGAATATTCTCAAACTGAGAGAATTTTTTTTCTTGTTTTGCCTTAAAATTTTAACTTTTTTTTATTTATAAACTTTTTTTTTATTTAAATTAAATTTAATTTCTTTTTTTGTGATTTTTTGTGTGATTTCTTAAAAATCGTTTGCTTTTTAATTATATTGTTTATGATTTTTTCATCTCTTTTAACATTATCATTTAAGCTATGATTAAATAAAATATGTATATATAGTTTTTAATGTGATTTCGTCATCTCTTTTTCATTTTACTTCAAAAAGCATATTTTTTTCGTCATTTTTCCTTTTTTTTTCATCAATCAACCGAATAATTTGTTTATCAACATAATTTTTTTACATACACACAAAATATTTTAAATCAAAAGAGTAAAAGAAAGGCAGGAATTGAAGCTGATTGAAAATTGTTTGTGGAAACTTAACTTTTTTATGGCAGATTCTACGAGTGGATTTTTTTATGGTTAATTGTACGGATTTTAATGTTCACTGAGTTGTTCCTGACTACTGGAAGCGTGCTGCTCAGTTCCAGATTTTCTATTAATTTTTTTTTGTATGGTCTAATTTGTTCGAATGGATAAGTACGTACATTTAACGTAGATTTAATTTTAATTCATTCCGCATTTTAATTTGATGTTGTTTTTGGAGGATGGTATCTAGTTAACCACCCTACCATCCCCTTAAATTTTTCTTTTAATTTTCTGGTTGTATTTACCACAGCTTGCCTTCAATTTACTCCAAAATAATGCACAAACTTTGATTCTAGAAGCTCTTAGGGTTATTACAATCAGTAAGTCGAAATTCAAAATTTTAAGGTTAGGTATGGGTTACCCCAGCATCAAATTGTCAAATGCTTTATTTTTTGGGACATAACATGGCTTTTTGATTTATATAAGTCGCAATTATGCTGCTTAGATCATATAAAGGATGTGCTTTCTTAGGATTGGTACAGGATTCAACTCTTTTAAGGTTAGAGTTAGAAAATTCAAAAAGTTGAATATTTACAGCTAAATTTCTGCATAATTTCAATTTTTAAACCTTTATAATCCTGAATACAACCAAAAAATCAGCCACCGTGCTGTTCAGCTTGATATGAACTTGATTTAATCATCCTAAAGCTTGAAATAGTTAGCAGTTAAGTTCCTCATTCAATATCCTAGCCCGAGCGACACAAGACTTCTTTTGGAAGTCTTTTGTTTCTCATATGGCTGTGATATCATGCAACTAAGCCACATTACATCCCTCTCGAAAAAAAAACTTCAAAACAACCATAAATACATACATAGCTAGAATCTGCATCAATAATTTCCATTCAACAATTAGTAAATCATTTTCAATGGCTGCCTGTGAAAAGTATACACTCTTGGCTTAGACATTACAACACCCTTCTTATTTCTGATTATAATGTCGCATCTAATAAGTACTCGCGACACTCTTGATAACTGAAGGGCATATATGCATATTTCTTTCATATATGTTTCATTCCATTTCATGACGATTCCATTACAAAAACAGCTTCAAATCCAATCTCAAAAAAATTATATATTTAACAAAAAAAACAATTTAACAAAATGTACAAAAATGGAAAATTTCTCTTCTTTTTAAAAATGGAATTGAAAAAAGAGAGGGATAAAAAAACGTGTCTGATACTTTGGGATTTCTTTCCTTTTTCATTAATTTGACTAAATTTTCTTGAGCATTTGACTCTGCTCAATATTAAATTTATTTCATTTCATTTTTTTTCACTACAATATTATTTAATTTAATGCAAATAAAAGAAGCGGGAGCATCAGACTCAATAATTAATTTTTTTTTTTAAAAAAAAAAAGTGTTTCAAATTCTTATCTCTCCACACTCACAATAATATATAATTCATTGCTGATTAATTATTTTGGCAAGTACAACAATTCATTAAAAATTTGTCCGTTCATTGCAATATGTATGTTAATCATCATTATCTAGTTACTTTTTTATAGGTATTTTTTTTTGTTGCTTATATACTTCACTCTTTACATACATACATTTTGAGTCATTTTTTCTTCATACTTTAAAAATTGCATAGTTTTTATTTATTGTGGGTCGTTCATAAATGACGTTTATCAAAAAGCTTGATTTTTAGGTCATCTCTCTTCGTTCTGTCGTTCTGCAAAAGGCTTCACAGAAATCAATTTCATTTCTATTAAGTGTCATGCAATTTTACAGTCCGATTGAGATTCCCGTACACATTGAACGTCATAACTGAACAACCCCCTTTTGGATTTCATGACAAAAAAATAAAAACAGTAAACTAAAGAAAAACAAAACACCTTGATATGAATATCAACTTTGCTTCATTTTTTCAATGAAATAAATATTTCTTTTCAAGTGTGTGTGTGCTTTACGGGATTCAAATAAATCTTTTAGATTACTCAGAGTGTATAATTTGTTTTTAAAAATATTTATGTATGTGATTTTGGCATCTACAAATTCGAAAAAATCATGTATTGGGATCGTTCACATATTAGGTCAGTTGGAAAATTGGTATTTTTTAGAACCCTTAGCCACTTAACCCCCAAAACAGGCGCGTAGTCAGGGGACAAAGGGGGGCTTCTCAAAAATTCTTGTTTTTGAGGGAAAAAGTTCAAAAAATTTGAAAATCCCCCTCTCGAAAAATTTCTGACCCCCTAGCCCCTTGACCCCAAAAATTTGAACAACCCCCTACGACATTAGTGAACGACCACAATAAATAAAAATATATTTGACACAAATTCTTTTTTATCTCATTGCCAGAGTTAGAAGCGTATCCAGTTGACCCCCAATTTCCTTCAACTTTTTCCGCAAACCCAACTAAAATTATCAAAAAAAATCATCTGGACACACCTCTAAGTCCTGAGCTTTAGCTATTTCGGATATGGAAGATGTACAATTAATAGTTGAGAGATTTATAACAACAAGCAATGAATGTTTTGGAGGAAATTCTCAGTCAAGGAATAATAGTCGGAATCAGGATTCAATCGAAAGTCAAAGTCTAGTTGAAAAATGCCAGTCTTGCTTAAATATCGTTATAATTAATCTAGAAGAAATTTTAATGGCTTTCTACACGTGATTTAGCTTGCAAAAGACTTTCATTCAACTAGTCGAAGAAATTTCTCATTTTTTCTCGATTATTTCTAGATGAGTATCACAGACTATGACTATAAAGTATCGTTGCAAATTTATCTTTTCTCTCTCGTGTGGGGAGAAAAGAATGCAACAACAAATAAAAAAATGTGTGCTAAAATAATTTGACTATTTATTAATTGTGCTCAACTTTTAATTATACACCCTTTCGTAACTGGATTTATTTAATTTAACTTTTTTTTTTCATTATTCAGAAGAGGTCAAGATCAATAAAAAAGAAAATTATTGACTAATAAGCTATCAAAACTGATGGCACATGATGGAAAATTGGAGAGGAAAGTTTCATGTTTTTATTTCTTTAAATATGTCTTATGCTGAGAAGAAAGAAGTTAGTTAGTTTCATTCATTTACAACCATCAGTCTCTTAATATCAAAAAAAAAAATTCATCATCAACTTCCCAAACGTGTGCGGAAGTCTTTGTTCATCCTTCATTTTATCTAAACAAATTCCTTTTCATTTTTCGCTTTGCCAACAAAAATTAAAACAAGAAAAAAACTAAAATAAAAAGAAAAGTGCTTTCAAATTGAAATAAATATCACAACAGTAGAAAATAGTCGTCGTTACTAAAAAAAAGTTTTTTAATATGAAAAAAATATAATTATTAAAAGTTTCGCGATTATTTCATTTAAATAATTTAAAAAAGAGGCAAACAATTATCCCTGGTCCATTAACGTCGAATGTTTCAACTTCTATTTTTAATTCTGTAATTCACTCTTTTTCCTCCAAAAAAAAAAATCTTCAAGGGTTGTGCTTTTTAGGTAAATAAATTGTGATTCTGTAGGGATTCATAGCTTGTGATGTGTTTTTGATGGATTGAGATGCTGAGTTGTCAATTAAATTGCAGTCTTTTGAAGTGATTATAATTTGTCCGTTAAAAGTTTTCCAACCGTTAAAAAAAATTTAAATTTTGTTTCAAAATTTTTTTTTTTGAACCTGAAGTTCAAATTTTTCCGACTTTGAATCCGTTAGAATTCAATTTTTCCAACCGTTAAAAAAATTTAAATCTTTCAAAAAAAATTTTTTTGAACCTCAAGTTCAAATTTTTCTGACGTTTAATTTTGAATTTTAAAAATCCGTTAGAATTGAAAATTTTATTGTTTGATGCATTTCTATCAGAAAATGGTCATCATATAATCTCAGATGTGATTGAATGTTTTTGTTCATTGCATATAGAAACTAGAAGTCCCTACAGAATATCCTTGGTAATTAGAGCTTCACACGAAAGATGACTTTTCTTTATGATAAATGAGAAAGACATTAAATTTTCGCGAAATAGCACTTGAAGCTCTAAGAAGTATCCCAAAGGCACAAACCATGACATTTACTATTGTTTATAAACGGTAATTGCGATTAAGTAATTATTATCGCTCACATTTTTATATTCTTATTTTTCTTTCTGTAAACTTGCCACGTGCCTCAAAATATTATTAAATCTCTGCTGTTACGGCGAATATTAATGACGCAAATTTTAGCAGGTATGAATTCTAGAAGCGTGGCAATATAAACATGAAAGTTGCATGTAGCTTCATAGCACTTTAAAGTCTTCTACTGACATTATCAACATATTTTTTTCTATAGAAAACAAAATAAAAATTATTAAAAAAACTGAACTAGGATCAACTTTAATTTTTTCACATTTTTTTACATTCAACTTGTTGAATTGGATGGTAACTTTTCATTTAAAATTGTATTTTTTTGGAATTCAATAATTTTTTTTCTTTACAAAAAAATGGCAAAATATTTTTCCATTAATATTAATTGCAGTAAGAACGGACGTGAATAAAATTGCCAGCAAATGCAATTTTTTTTTCTTCATTCGAGGAAACGTGAAACTTTTAAAAATTACTGGATGAATATTGGAAAATTCCTCATAATTTTTATTAAAAAATGTATATATGGACACATGAAACTGGATTTTATCGATAATTAAAACACAAAAAAAAACTTAGTGTTTATGGACTCACGAATTAGAAGTCATCGTCGTTAATAAAAATCGCTGGAGATACACGAAGTGCAATTGTATTTGGCCGGATTTTAATGCACAAAGCAATTAAATGATGAATTGTTCACGATTAATAGCGCGCATTACCGCAAAACGTGATTACAAATTCGAGAAAGAAGAAGTTTTACTTTCACTTTCACAAATTGTTTTAGTAAAAAAAAATTTATGCACTTCGATTGGCAATTCAATAGAAAAAAAAATAACATAAAAATTCCTAACGATTTTTTGACTTCTGGACGTTTTCTCTTGAATTCCGCATAATATGACAAAAGACACCAAAAAATTTTTTCATTCATTTAATTAGGAAGACAGAAATTTAATGTACGGAATTTCTTTAAGGATTAAAAATGGGGTGGATGTTGCTGATTGAATGATTAATTGCAAGTAAGTAGTCGAAAATTGTCAATTCTTGTGGATTTGTTTGGTTTTGGATGAAGTTTAAATTTTGACGGTTATAAAACCTCACAAATGTTTGAATTCAAACTTCAAAACCATTCAATTCCAAAAGAGTTGAGGAATTTGTATGGTTTTCAATTCAAAAATGACCGTTAATCAACCTTTCTGTTGTAAGGTTCTCAAACACTTAAATTTGACAATTTTCGAGTAAATTTTATTTTGGCAAAATTCTTAATCATCATCAGCAAGCATTCCATCCCCAAAAAGGAGGGAAAAAAACAAGAAGTAATTGGCTAAAATTTCTCGTTAAAAATCACAAGAAGAACTTTTGTTTTCTTAAAAAACGGAAATTATGATTAATTAAGGAGAATCCGATTAATCATCATTTTTCACACAATTAAAATGGAGGGCATTTGCTAATTTGTTTGCATATCATTTTTTTGTGCTTGTCATTTCTCACAACAATGCCATTTTATGGATAATTTGTTTATAATTAGAAAGAAAAAAATAGTCTCACACACTCTTGTTTTTTTTTATCATCATAAGTTAATAAGTTAGTTATATTATCAACACAAAAAAATGAAGAAAAATTTATCCTTGTCTTATAAAATTTCATATTATTACATCGCAAATGGAATAGTTTTTATTTTTATTGAATAAAAAATAATGTAAGAATTCTCCTCTTTTTACTTTCATTTATGTGTCATTTTCATTCACAAGTCTCTCTTCTTGTTCATCATTTCTTTCATACTTAAAAACTTTTTCTTTTTTTTGCATATAGATAGCTAAAAGATACATAAGAGAAATATGGGAAATCTTTTATATTTCGTTACTTTTGCCTTTCCTTCTTTTCACATTCAGTTTATTTGAGAAAACAAAACAATTTCGTAATATAATTAACTTTGCCTTTTCTTTCTCCACATGAGAATTGGCATTAGTCGAGCAATATAATTCATCTAAATATGAAATAATAATAATAGTAAAATAAAAAACATTAACAAAGAGACGAAAAAAATCATCGTATCAGTTTATCATGAATCAGAATCTTAAAAATTAATTCTAAAGAACTCAATAAGAATTTCTTCATATATGATTTTCTTTTTTTTATCCATCATTTTCGCCATGAGACAGCCAGTTTGATAAAAGAACATTTTAATGTCATTTCTCTTTTTCTTTTCAATTTCTTCTTCATTCTTTTTAAATAAGCATCAGCAACAGTCGACAGTGTCAGTAGGCAGTGTGTATCGATTGCGTATTACTGTTCGTAGTTTGTTGCGAACTATATGATAACCCTTTATCAGTTGTGACATTACCTTTTACTATTTGCGAATCAAAATCATCCACGAGCTTTCTTATGTGCGACAGTTTTTCATGTAAATAGTCAAACCTGAAAGAAGTAAGTTAATTTGGGAGAAAAAAAGGGGGAAAAAATTAAAAATATGAAGCAAATGATTTCAGAGAATTTTTTGTTTGTCGCACAAAACAAATCTTTTTAGTGACTTTTTACGACGGAAAATAAATGTGATTTACCTCTGTTTCTTATCTTGAAATCTGGTATCATTGTTGTTCTCTCTGTATTCTTGAATAATTTGATTTTGAATCTCCTATGAAGCAGCGAGCGAGCGAGTGAAAAAGAGACAAGAAGACATAAAAGATTATTTATTATATTGTTCATTACGTAAGACCAAAACAAGCACATATAAAAAAATAATCAATAAAATCAGTTCTATCATTTCAAAATATATATATTTATACTAACCTGATATTTCCGCTCATCAGATGGATGTACTTTACGTAATTCCTCTTGCAAATTTGTAAATCGACTACGAGTCTTCTCGATTATCGTATGCAACTGTCGATATTCACTGTAATCTTTGTCAAATTCAGTCTTATATTTGCGACGTTGTTCTACCGACGTGATAGGTGGATAGTCACTAAACAATATGATTGATTAAATTAATTAGTTTTCATTCTGGAAGCTCAATAAATCATGACTCGATCAAGATATGTAGATGTATGCAATTTATGGATAGTTAGGAATTTGTACGATAATAACGGCCAGAACTTTTTTAAATTTAATGCTTTTTGAAGTTCAAAAATCAGTTTAAATTTTAGAATTCCGTTAAAATTCAAATCTTTGAAAACCGTTAAATCAGCCTTCAAAAATTCAAAATCGTGAGCAATCAAATTATGTCGAGACATTAGACATGAAAAATTTCAACATTAAGGTGTAAAGCGAAAAATGACTAAGTTGCTAAGGAATTTCGTCGCGCAGAAAATTTTTTATGGGCTCAGCCCTTTCATTCGAAAGAACAAAGGTTCTCGACTTATGCACACAAATTCCATTAATGAATTTCCAATATTTTCTTCATAACTGCTCGACTAATTTAATATCGTCAAGACAACTAACATTGTAAGACCAAATGATTACATCTATATGTCTCTGTTGTGATACAATAAATTTCAATGATTTTTGTACCTAAACTTAGCCTTGTTTGATACATTCTTCGATGTGCTCTCCCGAAGGCCATCAATATTAATATCACCATTATCGGTTCTAATCGTGTCATATGAGCTGCTTGTCGTTGTCTTAATTGTTCCATTTGTCCGATTGCCATTACGTTGAGAACGATCTACATTACTGTTATTACTGCTTTTTGATTGTCCCCTACTACTACTACTACTATTATTATTACTCATTGCCATTCTTTTGCTTATGCTATCATTACTCAGCACAGTAAAATTGAGTCCTAAACTATTACTTTCATCTAATGAATTTGGAGTTATGCTTGCGCTATATATTTAAAAAAAATAGAATAAAGAATATCGTCCATTAGTTTATTGCTTTAAATATTGATTTTTCGAGCTTGCTCAAAATGGCTCAAAGACATATAACAATAAAAGGAATGCATGACATTTACCTAAAGTAATCATCGTTATCCCGCGATCGTGAAGAAATATAGGAAGTACCATCACGAGCACTAAAGTGACTAATTCGCTGCTTCTTGGCAACTGGTTCCATATATTTTTCATTATCATAATTCATTTTACTGTTCATATTATTATTTAAACTCGATGTCGATTGAGATGACGGCCTCTTTACAATAGGCGGCGGCGAACCATTATGTTGACTATTTGGACTTTGACCAGACGTTGAAGACGATCCGCCGTCGCTTGATAATGGTGGTGTTAAATTTTGTGGCTTACGTCTATAAAAAGCACCAACAGACGATGAAAAAGAAAGAAAAGAAATGAAATGAAAAATATTTCATACCGAATGTTAATTAAAGCAATCATAATACAATACAATATATTATACATTGTATCTAAAGCTAAACTAGTTTTAATTAATAACTTTCTACAAAAAAAATGAAAAGAGATTTTTTTGAAGCTAAACTTACCGTTTCAGTGTTGCTCGATCTTGGTCGCTATAAAATGGCCAATCTTCATGCACATCATTCCATATATGTCTATGTAGTACGTAAGCATTATCACGAACAAATGAAATTGATTTTAATACATTTGTGATGACATTTCTGTCTCGGTCCCTAATACCCTCTATTATTGGGTAAATTCAAAGATGCAGTTAAGAGGTGGAAAGAAAGAGAATTAATAATCTGTTCAATGAAATTCATATCATAAGTTGATTACCTCTATTTAGCCTATCATACAATTCTAGTTTCTTAAATGGCCTTAATGCTAATAAGTGTATAAGTCTTTCCCTGTTTCAAATAAATGTGAAAAAAAGTAAGTTAAATGAGTAAAATTGTCAATGAGTTGCCAATTATATAATTCAAAAGCACTTTCAGATAGTTTCTGTCAAGTGATTTAATTTTGTATAGTTTGATACTTAATCCAAGGCAGGTTGACTTACTTAATTGGCTTTCGTGCAATATCAGGAATCCGATGATTTTGTAGTCCATTATTACGACTTAAGTTATGTCCCATACTGGATGACATTCGCTGATGATCAACATCATCACCGACGACACCATTAATTGCATTATTGTGATGATGACTTGACTGATGATGGTATGAATCATGATGATCCTGTGAGTTGTAATTACTATGACTATTATTAATTGCTGGAATTTGTTGTTGAGATGTGAAATGTGACATTGGACTGCAGTTATCATTGTTGGTGCTTGAATTCGATCGATCTGCGACGTCTAATGAACGTTTCAGGCTATTACTGCTACTAGAATTATTTGGTGTTCCACTACTTGTAGTACGACTATTATTATACGATGACGGTGGATTTATTAATGGCTTCTTCGTAACTACCTTCCTACCAATGTCCTGCTGATTTGGTTTAATTTCACGTGTACTAAAAATAAATAATAATAAATAAATATAAACATATCGACATATGAATGAAAAATGTGCGGCGGCTTAATGAATGAAAAAAAAGTGAAGTTCCACAAAACAGGATGACGATGACGATGAGCCATATCTATATATGTGTATTATATTTATATAAATAAATATGGTGCAAAAGAGTAAAAGCAATAAATGGAGCAAATGTTTGCGTACATTCTCAATGTGATAAATAAAAGCAACAATAATAAAAATAGTAGCAACGAAAAAAAATTTGTGATGTTCGTACAAGTGATAAGCAATACTGATGACGCAGACGGCGGTATTTTTTCTCTCTCGCACACTTTTTTTTGTTGCCTCATCGCTCTTACGACAATCATCGAACGAACGAAGATGCTTTGTACAATGAAATGCGATTGTTGCTAAAGTTCTTAGAAAAATAAAAGCTTGTTTGAACAATATGGTTCATTACCGATATAAACGATTTGCTGCTAGATAAATGATTTTTAATGCAGTTCTAATTTCTGCTAAATAAAATAGGTTTTTGTGCTCGGTTTGAGTTGCTTCTTTTTTTATAGGTGACTGGGTGGAAGTTTATTTTTATACTTTCATTCATGAATTTAAGAGTGAATGAATATAATTCTTTTTTTTTTAAATTGAGTACTACGCAGGCTTCCAATCGTGGGACGATAAGATTATAACATCCCTTTCCATTCTTACAAAATTCGCCTATACATTTTTGATATCATTTATTGCAGGCGTGATTGCGTGAATATTAGATAAGTCTACTGCATAGCACCTGCATTTTATTATGCTTATGGAAAGCTTTGAGTGGGATAATTGGAAATAGACTGTTTTATTGCGTTCAGTAAGGAAATTTTTTTGCGTCAGAAGTTCGTTCAGTATAAAATATTTTTTTCTTTCAAAAGTTCGTTCAGTAAAGAAATATTATTTAGAATTTCGTTCAGTAAATGATTTTTTGCTTCAAAAGTGTATTCAGTAAAGAAATATTTTTTTTTGCTTCGAAAGTGCGTTCAGTAAAGAAATTTTTTATTTCAGAAGTTCGTTCAGTAAAAAAAATATTTTTTGCTTCAAAAGTTCGTTCAGTAAAAAAATATTTTTTTGCTTCAAAAGTGTATTCAGTTAAAAAATGAGTATTTTTTTAACCGTTTCTAGGAATTATATTTCTATTTTCCGTCATTTTTCCTAGCAAAAAATAGTAAAAAAGCGCTCCTAAAAGCCATATATCACCAAAACACCCCAACTCTATCTTTCTACATAGTATCCTACAGATGAAAATAAGATAAGAATTTAAGCACGCATCAAAAATTCACAATTAAGTGCTGTATTTTGAGAGATAATGTAAACAAAAAAATAAATAACTTATTTTTCTATATAGAGAGATCGAACTTAGATAAAGCGTATTATAAAACCATAAAAAATATTGACTCATAATGACGAATACGAAGAAAATGAAAATCATCTCAAGGTCATTAAAAATGTACGTTTTTTTCTTCCTTCTCTTTTTTAAGCTTTCCGTATAATTTTTATGCCTTCGGTCGTGTACTTTTCTTTATTTCTTCCTTTTCTGTTCATTTACCACTCGATCAAAACAAGTAACAAGTAAGTCGAAGAAGAACGACGGTCGAAGAAGAAGAAATTACTTTAATTGACGTCAAAAAAATTTCTGTTCATATACAGCTGTATCAACAAAGTTACAGAGCAAAACAAAATACATATGAAAGACTATTTTTCAGATTTTTTTTTTCAAATACAAAGACAAATAGAAGCCACCTGATAAGAAACAGATTATAACTAATACAAGGAAATGTGACATTTTCGCAGAAGGAAAAAAAATAAAATATAAATAAAAGTAAATAAAAAGCAATCGGGAGACGTTGTTTCTTTATTTAGAGAATTTCTTCTTTCGTGTGAATAATGGGGGCTTGGTGTCATTTTTACATGTCTGATTAGTTGGGTGGATGGACTTGAAATTTATTACTGTATTTATTGAGAACTCATTTAATTGGAATCTATAAAATTAGAAATTTAATTTGTAAAAAATTTCTAATTTTGCTTTTTAAAAAAAAATTAATAAAAATGAGAATATTTTTATGAAGGGTCATTCAAAAATGATGTCAATTTCTCTTATTTATATAGAATTTTTCAGAATGTCACATAACATCAAGTTTCTCTTCCCACACCTTTAAAATGCAGGACATCATAAGAAATCAATGTCTATGGGGGCACTTCATACGGTTGGGGGGAGGGGGGTTGTAGACAATTCAAGCATTTTTTATGGGGTCGTTCATTTATTATGTTATTCGTAAAAATGACTTTTTAGACCATCCTATCCTCTTCGTTATATATTTTCAACGAAAAAAATTAGTTTGTTACAAAATCTCAGACCACCCCTCCCCCTAAAATGCGAAGCATGAGCGTAACCAGGGGGTGTTCGATGGGGTCTGGACCCCCTCAAAAAAATTTTTACATGTTTTTTCTTTTAATTTTTTTTCGAAGCTATAATTTGTTAGTTAATCTTTCACATACAATTAGAATTACAAAACAATGCGTATAAGATCAAGAATAAATTTTTGACCCCCTAAAAAATTTCTGGGTACGACTCTGATGCGAACGTAATAAGTGAACAAATTTAAGAGTATCTAAAAATTAATTTTGCGTTACGTAATAAATGAACAACCCTCAACTATTTTTACGATCCAATTTTATCTGCTTTATGACATTTTGATTTTTCAACGAGCAAAGTCAACTACTCGAACAGTAGTAATGCGCTTTGATCTTTCATCACACCATTATCTACACACTAAATTTTTCTCTGCTACCGCTTTTGTTACTGATAATAAAGTCCCACACATGAATTTTGTGCTCTCTATATTTTCATATGTATTTTTTTTTCTTCAATATATTCTATCAATAACTTCTCATGCTTGCATGTAGATCAAGAGCAAAACAAACGTCTTAAACGAGAGCGAAAGAAAGGGAGTTGCGCAACATCTGTGACCCGAAACCGTATATTAAATACCACCCTAAACTTTCTACATACATATAATGTTGATATGACGACTTTACATGTAATAGGAAATTAAAATTTAATTTTTTTTTCATCTCCTCTCTCGATCACTCTCATTTGGCTGTAGAAATGGATGTGAATAAATAATAATAGCTGTTTAATGAATGTTGCAATAAAAGAAATAGTAATTTTCAACAAAAGAAACGTATTATGTCTTATAAAATAAATGTAAATGCAGTAACAGCAACTAGCTTGTGCAGACACGCACATACCTATACATAGACAATACAGTAACCAGGCAAGCAAGTAAGCAAAAAAAAAAAGATAAATGGCCAGAGAGATAAGTTGTGTGTACCAATAATTTCCGAAATCACCAAATAACCTTCAAAAAGAAGTTAAAAAAGAGATTGTGTGTAAAAATGAAAGACTAAGAGGCAGTAAAAAAAGCAACAAGCTGATGAGGGCTATAAAGACATATAAGATTGAGTCTTGGAGACAAGGCAAGAAGAAGCATGCAGTGAGCAGAGAGTAAAGTGCGTAAAAAATAACTGAATTTTCTCTATTTCGACTCAAAAACTCATCTTCTTCCTCTTACTTCTTTATTCATCACATTGAACACCTTTCCAAAAAAATAAAGAATAAAATTCTCTCATTTCTTCTTTCTTGGTCGTTTTCCTTTGATTTTTACATTATTTATTTATGGTACACTTTTTTAACGAAAAAAACATCTGTTCTAGGTTCCTTTTGTTGTTTATTTCGCTTCTTACACACTTACGAGTTTTTTTATTCCTTTCTTCTTTCTACTTTTTTTTATCATGAACACATGTCTGCATGATTCTTTCTTCTTCTTATTATTTTTCTTTGTAGGAGAAACCTTATTTGATTTTATTGTGAACAATGTTCTACTTGATTCAATAGCTTTATGTTTCCCTTTAAATGAAGCATATATTTATTTTATTTTATGGTGAATGGTAAAATGGAACCATCGATCACCTTTCCTTCTCGATATTCGACAAGAAATTATGAAATAATATTCAAGTAGGTATAAAAAATTGTTGTTTTATAACTTCAGGGGTGGATTTAAAATTCTCCGTAATAAAAACGACCAGTGAATTATTGTAATTAGGTAAGCAACATGATAATTATTCCTCGGGCATGTTTATATTCTCAACATGCATATTTTTTTTGGGAATTTTCCCAATCGTCTTTATGTGTAGCCATTTGTGATCATATCAGCTATGTTCAATTATATATTTAAAAGAGCATACAACTACAAATGAAACCAATTTAATTTAAATTTGCTCACTGAATTTATATTTTGAGAATAGAAAGATTTTTTTATATATATATTTGAGAAATAATTTATGACTTTTTTGTTTCGGTTTGAGTGAAACTTTTAGCGTTTTAGAAAATAAATAAATAGCAAATGCAATAAACTTCAAACAACCTTTGCAAAAAAGTACAGTATTGATTTTTTGTTTATCGCTATTTTTTTGCTAGGTGTTTAACCCTCCAATAAAAAATTTCTTATCAGTTCTTGCACACGTACTTGGCTTTAATTGGAATAGAGTTTTTTTCAGCAAATATGTGACAATTGACATTAAATCCTTTTATTATGCATTCTTATCCTCCATTTTTGAGCTTGAATTGTTGACACAAAACTCATCTGAATATCAACGGTGTATTACATTTAAATAATATTAAAGAATTTCAAACAATAACAAAAGACTCAAATTGGGTCTTATTCAAATTACATTTTTCTGATGCTATCTCCAAAAAATATATATTCCAATAATATGTATTGCTTAGAGTTAAAACTGTTTTTAAACAAAATTAAATAATTATTTGGAGATTGATTTAATTGATCTAGAAGTGTAGCTTGATTGGTTATAAACACAGATAAGATTGGAGGATATTTTTTTAGAAACTGGACCAAATAAAAATGAATGAATGACAGCAAATCTCTCTGTAATTGATGTATGTCTTACTATAGGATGCTTAGCAAAGCTAGAGAGCATTTTTGAAGGGGGTGCAAATTGTTTTTTATTTTTGCAAAAATCACCGTAAGCTTTGTATTAAATTTTCATATTTCTTTAGACATTAAGATTAATTTTGCGAGTAGTCTTCAACAATTCTTGTAAAAAAAATTAATTTTTCGATTTTAAATATTAAAAAAAATTAAAAATTTGTATTGAATATTGATCTCATGGGGGGGAGGGTAGGTACCCGGAACCTAATACTTTAGATTGACTATAGGACTCATGCATATCTCTTTGAGTTGCTGGCTTGATGAGAATTGAAACTAAATCTACAAACGGAGTAATTCTCTTAATAGCTTAGTTGTAAATGTCTACAACTTGACCACCTTTGGCACATTTATCAGTCATACATCAAGTTATACAGTGAGCCCTATCCTCATGCATTTCCACATATTATACGACCTTCTTGCCATATCAATAGTTAATTCATAAAAAATGAAACTCTTTGAATAGCAGGACTGTTCCTCTTCATCAATTAAATCAAGTTTTAAAGCTCATTAAACACTTTTAATTACGCATAAGACTCATGACTCAAAGTTCAACTGAAAATTCGCCAAACGTAAATCACAAATATCGCACGTGTCTTCAACACAATTCTGCTCAATGTTTTGTCTTTTTACGTCAAAATGTCAGCAATATTGCATGAAATAAACATTCCAACGGAAAAATTATCATATCAAAAAAAGAAACATTCTATTTGCGCGTTCCTTTCCAGAAAGTAAACAAACTGCGTGCAAAGCTAAATATTTTTTTATTTCATCGCTTTTTTATGTTATGAATATCAAATGCAGTAGAATATTCAAAAATAACATTGTAACATTTACAAGTACTCGGTTAATCGTTATGAAATATTAAATATTGTGGTTTGAGTTGTTAGCAAAGTGTTTACAAAAAAATAAAAATAATAATGAAAAAAGAAACACGATTGAATTAAAAAAGATAATTTTGAATGAAACATTGTAATTTCCAAGTAAAAAATTTTTATTGAATAAAATTACTCGAAACCTTTAGCGAAACAGCATGCTATGTGAGAATTTGGATATTTTAGTTCAACCTTTACGAGATAAAAATCGATTCCAATCCCTGTGTACAATTTCATATTAAGAAAAAAACCTGATTTTCGTCTTAAATCACAAGAACAAATTTGCGACAACAATAAAAATAAAGCATGCAGTGTTTATATAAGAACAATTATCTTTTTTTAAGCTGCCTTTTACCATTTTCATTTTATATATAGCAGGTTTTTTTTAAATATACACATTTTTCTCATTGAAATTAATCATCGAACAAGATCAATTCTTAATGGAACAGATAAACTAGCTCTCACACCTGAAAGCGAAACCTGCTTTTTTTTTTGCAAAAAAGTATAATATAGCAAAAAAATAAAAATTACATAGACATTATCTGACATTTTTTAAAACATTCTTTTTTTTTCGTATGAATATAGAAAAGAGGTTTAAATTAGCTCACTTCTGTCTGCCAATATGCATAAAATTTTTATATATATAAAAAATTAGTTTCTTATATATGTGATAAACAAGACTCGCTACGATTTCCAGTCCGTGAGATTATGCGAGAGCGGCTGTAGATACGAAAAGAAAGGAACTAATCTGATCACACGTGGGATCAATTAGCAATTATGGGAACTCCTTAGAAACTAATAAATATCATGTAACGCCTGCCATAAATCCCTTTTTTTTTGTTTCAATTTTAATTTTTATAACAAGTTTATGCTCGACCGCGGAATGATATTTTTTTTTCGTGAATATGATTAATTTCATTGCCGTTATCGCTATATAATGTACACACACACTCGTGCCTGTATACATTCACATCATATGGAAATTTATGGATGTATATGTTAAAATACAAATGTAAGCTTTCAGCCACAACACAAAGACACGAGAGAAGAAAAAGAAGTGAGAGAGTGAGAAAGAGAGAGAGAAGCAAAAAATTAATGGAAGTGTCATGCAATGTTTCATGTTTCTTAAGCTATTGCAATGAATTGTTCTGGTTTTTCTATTCACATAAATGAAATCTCTTCACTATTGAGTTTGTTTTTTTGGAAGCTATATTTTTTGATATTTAACAGAGTAAACAGGAAGAATAAAACAATAAAAAAACTGCAGACATTGTCATGAGTCTAACTATTCCTCCATCAAGGTTTTTCCATGAGTTATTACACTTTTATTTCATTTCATGTTATTTTGTGCCTCAAAATTGCTATCACGTTCCATTTTTTTTTACACATCTTTTGTATCTATTTATGTCATAAATGCCAATGCTGATTGTATACAACAGTAGAATTTTTCTTGAAAATAATATGATAAAGATAAGTAGTAAAAAATACTGAAATGCTAATAAAAAATCAATTTGACATAATAACCGATATACAAAGCCTGCTCATATGTATTTGTCATTACAAAAGAAAAACGCACATTTTTGAATCCAATATAGAAGTCATAATATGAAAAATATGGAAAAAAGAATTTGAAAAAAGAAGACAATGAGTAAGAAGAGTCAGCAAGTAAGCACGAAAAAATGCGATCACAATTTCTTATAAAGATTTTCTCTTTCCTCTCAAATGATGTACAATATTTTTAGAGTTTTAGTTCAGTGCCTCTCCTCAATATTTATACTGACAGTGTCTGACTGGCGTACTTTTAGATAAAATAAAAAGTCATACTTAGTGGTAATAGCACATGCCGCGACTCTCTGTCTTCACATCCCACCTACGCAATTTGCAATTTTTTTCTTCACTTCTCTCTCACTGACTTTTCTTCTTGTCTCATTTCTTTCTAAGAATTGTCGAGCTATTCTTTTTTCGACCCATTTCATATGAATAGCTTTATAGCTTTTTTTTATCTTTCAGGCATTTAAAAATTTGTTCTCTTTTAACGACAAGTATTGTTAACTGTTCAATAAAGTACAATAATTGGTTATGGACAATTTTATGTAAGACACTCACTTGCCTTTGAAATTATATATTTTATTTTTATAAATTTCCTCCATCAAAAATGCAAATTAAAAAATTGAAAAAACAACGAGCAAGGCTCTTTTAAATACTTAGAGTGAGATATAAGACCTTATTTCTTTTTCGTTCAAAAAATAACTTTATGGACATTAAAAGTCGTGTAGTTAACTAAGGCAAGGTAATCACATTATTTGTTGTGTTAAAATATATATATTGTAGATTGAAATATAGCTTTCATTGCTTACACAATAATCATACAAAAATTACCAATCGATGCATTAAATAAATTCGCCACTGTATGTCTTTAACTACAAACTAAATAACATTTCGTAAGCTAAACTGTATTTCATTCCATTTTCTTCTCGCTTCTTCTCGGACAAGTAGTTGGAAAAATTTCACTTTTTAATGCTTCAAAAAAATAAAAGATGAACAAGAAGTGAGCAAACTTTAGGATATAATCGATTCATAATTCGGAGAAATTCAATGGATGGCAAACTTGTATGAGCAATGAAGCACTAAAATTGTACAGTGGCATTAAAAGTACTTCCCAATCTGCGGAACTAGAGTTATTAATTTTAATTAAAAACAATTTCAATTTTTTTTAAAAAAAAATAGTTTCCAAAAGTAATCCCACCTTGTCAAAAAAAATCACCCATTTAAATTTTTAAGAGCCTATCCACGAAGGTGGAACAGAAAAAAAAGAAATTTAATTGTTGAGGAGTTGAAGAAGTATTGATAAGAGAACACAATGAATGTAATATTTTTATTATTTTATTTTTGGGAACAAGCAATTAAGTGGCAAGAAAATCACACACGTGAAGAGGAAAATATTATGTTACTGATAACAGAAGTTTTTACTATAGGATGATATTATTTTTTTTTGTAAGTAGTTAGACAACAATAATAAAGAAACTTTGAGTTGCATGACATTGCATACGTAGAATGGGAAAACCCAACACAGCTGTAGTTCCATGATTTTTGTTCATTATCCGATATGTATTCATTCTCTTTCTTTTAGTCAGATTTTATAGCGTCAAATAGAAAAAATAGCAAAAACCTTTCCAATGAACGGCAATGACTTGCCTTGAGTATTTTATATTAATATGAAAAGAAGTCACTTCTTCTCATGTGTCTCCAACATTTGTGAAATAAAGAACACACATTTTTTTCTGTTCCAAACGCTTCTCTTTTTAAATATTTTATACACACAAAACAAAAAAAAAAATAAAAGAAGAAGTGAAAAAAGGTTGCTGAATCGTATACAAAATTCAAATTACATTACGTACATAAAGTAAGTGCAATATGTGAACAAGAAGAGAAGAATTATTAATGTTGTAATTTAACGCACTCATAGCGATTTGAATGCAAAAAAGAAGGAAAAAATGCATCTCATTTCAGAAAATGTCATGAAATATTTTCTTCCTCATTACAATGCTTAATGAAGGAAATGTCTTCTTCAAAATAATTTATTGAAATAAGGTGGAGTCCTTTTGATTAAAATTGAATTTAAGTGACAAAGATCTTGATGGATCAAATGGTTAAGTGGTTTGTAAATAGTCCTATTTGGATGTGGGTTCAACTCCCAGTAGTACATTTCTGAAATTATATCTAATATTGAATTCTTGGAATTTTTTTTCTGGACTTTTACATTTATAATTTTTTCCTTCAAATTATTCAGATCAGCAGTTTAAAACGAATAGTTCATCCCCCTATTTTTAGTTCATAAGCGTCAGAAACAGAGAGGAAAAAAATACTGGTGCAGAACGATGAACTTTATTTTATCGCCTATCCGTACCTATACATCTTTACAAACAATTATACATTAATTACAGCCTTGAAAACATCACCCAAAATGCTTTTAGGAGTTACGGAAAGACACTTTTTTTATCTACAGATAAGTCAATCAAAAATTAATCATTACTTCCGGTAAATTTTCCTTCTTATCATAAAATTGGACATTCTAAATATTTCATAATGAAAATTATCAATAAAAGGTAGGTTCGGTAATAGAAACTTGTCGTGTAAACAAGAAATCGACTTCCTCCCAATCATTCGGTACTTGTAATTTTTCCTAAACTGTCAAATGCCAAACCATAACGAATATTCAATTACTGTGGTATATCCTATTTAGATTAACTTTAATTGAGCCACCTATAAGTAATTTTATATCCATGAAAAACTTAATAAGCATGGCAATATGTTAAGGTTGAGAAATTTAGGCGAATTAAATAATTAAGGTGAAAAATTCAGCGTAAAATGCTCGACTAAATCTGAAGGCTTAAGTACTTTGAATTTATTTCGCACGAATGACATTTGATTTATTTCCCTTCAAAAAATTGATTTTTACCACGTTTTTCTTAACTTGCTTTCTTACACTTTATGATTCATAAAGGAAATTTTGTGTTATTATCAAAGGAAATTTGAGAAATATTTGGTTGTTTATCTTGTAAGAAGTGCTAGGGCGTTATCACGAAAGACTCAATAATCATTTCCAGGTGTTAAATGATAAGCTGAACGCGTGACATTTAGAACATCGTGCTTATAAAGTGGAAATTTTCAGCATTATTCATGTTACTAAGTCTGAGTGTTTATATACTTTATTGCATGTCGATGAACGGTTAATGCACGTTTTTAGTTAAAAGGATTTTAAAGTTTTTTATACTTTTAAATGTATTAAAAAATAATTTAAGTCTTAAGTCACTAATACAGCTTAAAGTAATTCTCAGCTGATTTGCACGTGCCTATCGTAAATAAAGGAGCTGTTTTAGTAAATTACCTAAATATTATATAGAATCAATCTCATTGAGAAGTAATATATAAGCTTTTTTGCAAAATTTATAATAAATGGATAGTTGTTTAGATTGGAAAATAAGTTTGATCTAGAATTAAGTTTAGGTTCAAATCCTATTTATAATTTGAGATAATTTTAGGAAAGCTGGTTTTTAGTAATTTCTTTTAATTTTTGTTCATAAATCATACAAAAATTAAGTTATTTAGTGTAGATTTTTTTGATAAATCAAATTGGGAGCAAGAGCTCAATTGAAATTAGCAATAAATTCACCTGACATAAAAATTTATTTTCCATGAAAAAATTATAGCCCAATTTGTGCTAATTTGATAACATATTGTGCTAATCTACATTCATAAATTCAACTCGTTTTTGTCGATAAGCAATTTGATTAGCGGCTTTCAATTGTTTTGAAAACAGACATTTTTTTAAAACAAAATTCTTTGGAAGATCCCAGTCATTAAATAAACAAAATTGGGGAATCCCAAAATGACAAATTCATTCAACAAGAACTGAAGTAACCTTTTGTGAATTCCTTAAAATATGTTTCATCATGCAACACCTGAATACAAAGTAAATACAACAGTTTACTTGAAGAAATATCGATCATTTCTTCCTGAAAAGCTGTCACGGAAAAGTCTCTTGAAACTTTTAACCATTTTCTGACAATAAATAATGGCAGACTGCATGTGTAGCAAAAAGTTGTAAACAAAAAATCTTCATATATGAGTAAAATATATAAATTTTGAAATCATGAAGTAAGGTTTTAAAATTCTGTTCTATTTAAAAGGTATTGGTTTTTCGATTGTGAAGTAATCTGCTTTAATAAAAACAAATATTGAAATTCATAATAAAGCTTTTTGCTTCTTAAGAACTGAACGAATTTCTCGGAATTAAAGCAAATATGAATTAATGATCAAACAATTTTTCCACATATTTTTTAATGTAAACTTTATCATTTTTACAGCCATCTTAAACAAATAAATACATTTGGAATTAATAGATGACAAGTGTTTTATTTTTGCCTTTCATATGAAAATAAAACAACTTCCGTACATCATGCACCGATAATTTACTGAAGTTTTTGAGCTTTATGACAATTTTAATGGGGTCGATAAATCCATCAAAGATTCACTCAAAGTCACCAACTAACTTGAGGTTATTTTACTCTAATTCTACACCACAATCATATTGTGGTGAATAAAATAAAAAAAATCATGAATGCTCAAGTTCCTTTCTTTCTTTCTGTTCACTAGTTACAGACATGCATACAAGCTGAGAAGTAAATGAACATTAAAGCTAAAGTTTTTTTTGTAACAAATGAATGCAAACGAAAGCTCATAAACCCGAAGAAGCATTGAACACAAAAAAGAAGAGTATATTTCTATATTATGTGAAATAGGTTCCCACGTTATAACTTATAAGTAAACGAAAGGCCGTTATCAGTAGACTATTGTTCACCACAATTTAACATGAGATAACGACTAAATTGAACGAACAAACGAGCAAACAAAAGTAAATAAGTAAATATAATGGTTATGATGAAAAATGAATGTGAACAGAATTGAAGGAATGTTAATGAATCCTTAGTTTTGCTTTCAATACTAATTATTTCCTTCCGAAGGTGCTGTTCTTTTGCAATACACATATCATATAGATAACCTACTTAGTTATCATCATTTCGCCTTTATTTATTTAATAGTAATAATTATATTTTTTTAACTCACCATTTATTTTTTTGATTTTGAGCTGCCTGCGCCATACTACGTCGCGTATTCTCGTAAACATCCTCTTGTGCTTGAACACGCATTTTATATTGAACTGGACCAAGAACATTCATTGATCCATTTGCTTGCTGAAGGCATTCAAATGATCCCTGTGTTTCCTCCATATCCGTTAATTGAAAGCTAAATTTTTGTTCCATCTGTTGACTGCTGCTGCCATTATTACCGAGTGATGGAAATGACAAGAACTAAAAATAGATTCAGACAAATTTCATTAGCACAATGTCACAAAAAAATATCATTTCTACTTTTTTTTTATCACTCGCATGAGTAACAATAAAAAGAAGAAGGAAGAAATGTCAATGAATAAGAAAAGAAAGGAGAAAAAGAAGTAAAAAATCTCAAAAAGTAATTGAAATTTTAATTTTCCGCGACATGACATTACGTCACATCAACTCCATGCACATACATAGTAATAAATAGCAAAATAAAGCATGGGTTCCAAATAAACTTTGCCGTTGTGTATGTGTGTTTTTGTGCATTCCAAGTGAAAGTATTTTTTTTTCTTTATACATGTATATCTTTTGCCTTCACAAAATAAAATATATAAAAAAAGAAGTTGTAACAGGCATACTTTAAAAATAATCAATTGAAAAGAAGTGTATAAAAAAATGACATTTTAGCAATGCTATTCATCTATTTAAGGAAACAAGAAGAGGGTTCAGGTTACAAAAATATAAACTCATAGATGATCACCATAATCTGTCAATTTTTCTGTTCCTTTTTCTTTAAAATTTTATTTTTTCTAAAAGTTCACGTAGCAAACAAAAATAATGGAGAGATAGAGAGAAATATATTTGAAATGATTATTATATAGACATAAGTAAGTAAAGTAATAAGAAGTAAGCATGTATTTAAGATTGGATTGAAATTAAAACAAGTACTGACTTGTGAATGTGCCAATATGGCAACAACGCTTTTTTTTCTATGGAATTGAGTGCTTGAAATAGTTTTTTCGAGGTGTATGTATTTTTTTTATTATTTTTTGCGAAATGAACTGAAGGTCTCTTGTGAAGATGGAGAAAATAAAATTATAATTGGTTCTGTTTTCAGTTCTCTTTCACTTCTTTATGGACAGTTAATGAACAATTATTATTGGTCATATTATGCACGACAATTAAGGAATGTACTACACTGATCTACCTAGTTCTCGAAATGCCACTTGAAACTGATGTTTGGATACTTTCATTGACTTTCAAGGATTCTCTTGGACATTGAGGACAATTGTATTTTCAAGTATCTCAAATATGTATGAAAATAATTGAAGGCATGCTCAGATGTATTGCAATCTTAAGGCTTCAGTGACTAGATTTTTATGTGCCACATAGCAATTTTTTTATTTTGATGATGAAAGTAGTGATTCTTCGTTTTGTTACCGAAATGTGAATAAATAGATGGTTGAATTGCACTGAATAAGAGCTGAAGTTGATGGAATCTAAAATGTGGATCCATGATCCATTAAAATGAGATTTTAGGGCGTTGGGTGTTAAAGGACGACTACTAAGCATGACTATAATAATTGACATGATCTTAGTCCTATGGAGCTTGAAATTAAAGGTATATAAGCACATCTAAGTAAGCAAACATTAGAAAATGTCTTCCTGTTCCTCATTTACCTCTGGACTAACCAGAAAAAGTACTAAGAATAATTCAAAATCAATCATAATAAGCTACAACAGATGTATATTCAGTAGGGGATAATCCCCTATCCTCAAAAAGTTCTTTGAATTCTTGACTTGATAGAAACAGGCTTCTCCACAATTCCAGACAAATCAATGTATTGAATAATTTTATAGACTTCTGAAGTGTCTCTAAGGCTCATAAATCAATATTAAGCGCCGTTCTGTCGTTCGAGAATATTTTTTTTCGTCATGAAAATCACCTTTTGGCTGAGTTTTATTGAAGAAAATTCAGGAAATTACAATGGGATTTTATTCTATCATTGACATTGTGTCAGCTCAAGGAATATCATTCATAGATACAAAGGAATTAAAATATAAGGATTCTCAGCCTTGAAATTTGTGTCTTAAAATAGCTTTTTTCAGAAAAAATTTAAGAAATTTTGAATTTTCTATCAATGTTTTTTTATTTTGGAAAGCTTGAATAGTCAATAGAAAAGAAAATGTGAGCAAATAAAGTAGAGATATTTACAGGGACAGGAAATCATGTATCGGAAAAACATGTTTCAAATTGAAACAGCTGTTTTACTATAAATATATTTTTAATAATTTATTTAGCAGTTTTTAGAAGTCTCACACTAGGGTTAACAGGTATTAGAAAGTGAGAAATGGTGCTAATAACCTCAAACTTCTCCAATACAATAAGATACAAATGACATGAAACTGGCTCAATAAAGTTGTTTATTTTTTCCCGGCTAACGAAAAATAATAGAATTTATTCGATGAGTGAATTTCAGGTCTGTATTGACTATCTGGAAATACTTTATTAAATAAACACATATCTGTCTCATTTCAAATTGTCGCTGACAGAGACAAAGCGAATGATAGACACACGTGAAATTATTTTCATTAAAAAGCCTTCGAAAATCACGAGAATGTTCATGATTTTTTGAGAACTTTACAGACATCGAATCTCATGGGCAATAAACTATTCAAATGAGAGTATTTTAACACAAATGAAGATGTTACTGAGCATGATCTTCTTGCCATTTGAGTCAAACTGCACCTAACATCACATTGTTACGGTAAAAAAATGCGTTAATAAACCAACATTTATATAAAAATAAAAATACAAGTAAACTGATTTAGAGGAGCATGAAAAAAATATATATATTTTTTTGTGGTTGTTGTGTCGAGTTGTACATAACTTATGAGAGAAAGAATTGGATTGAGAAAAGAAATATAAATATATAAATATTTATATACAATCTCTATCTCTTGTTACTTAATTTATATTTTCCTATTACGTATTTTGACAGAATTCTTGTCTTCGAGTACTTTTTGGCTAATCAAATTATATACTTTTTTTTGTAGAATGATTGATAACCAAAAATAAAAAGTTGTTCTTAATTTATCAACATGAAAATAATTTTTGTTTTTAGAACCTAATGACAATTAAGAACAAAGACACTCAATCACACATATTATGTGGCAGAATCATAAAATAAAATAAAATTTCCGTAAAACGTGAGAATAGAAACGATCTCTTTTTTAAGTATTTTTGTGTTTTCTAAATGACTTTCAAAGAGACACAAAAAAAACTAGCTATCGATGACAACGAAGAAAAAGAGAGGAAAATATATTAAAATAATTGAAATTGCATTCCTCCTCTTTTTCTTTCCCAACATTCAAAGTTTTTTTTGATTGCAATTTCATTGGATCTTTCGTCAGAAAAAAAAACAAAAATAACAAAAACAACGTTAAGGTCTCTCAAGAAATAAATACTTTTTCAGCCATGAGACATAAAGTTGAATTGCGGCAGTAATGGCATCGAGAGGAAAAAAAAATGTTTAAGGTCTTAGTGGTGAGCTCCATAGAGCTGTTGAATTTAAAATATGAAAAAATATAAATAAATTTTTTTTAAATCGTAAACTGGTTTCGATGGATATATATTCTTTTTTTTTGTATCTCCAGTGCCAGTGGTTTCTGCATGGCAAACATGTATAAACACTAGCACATTTGGTACAATCATATTTATATCTAAATATGAGAAGAAAAAATAATACTGCTAAATACACCATTACAAAGACATTAAGGCATTGAAGACATTATATTGAGTTGGAATTAAAATTATTATTAAAAACCCATCGACCCAATCTTGACGCATTTAATCATTCCATCTCTTTCGCTCATGGACAATAATATTCATGCTACAACCTTGGATACTTTTAGATTGGATTCTTTCTTTTTCTTCTTAAATCTTTTTGCTTTTTTACATTGTCTGCAATTCATTTACAATATTTTTATTTTTGCGTACATGAAAATGTTAAATTTTTGACAAAAAAAATAAATTGATTCGCAATGGAACTTGAAAAAAATAACCAGTCAGTCAGTCAGCGAGAGAGACACACACAAAAAAATACTTTTACATATTTTCGTGTGGCATTAAAAGAGTAACCTTATTTATTATAAATAAATGCTAACGTCGTAATTTTAACCTTCTCATAAATGAAGAAATAAAGAAGAAATATTAAAAAAAAATTGCATGCATGTCCATTGTATGCTTTTTTAGCGCACCCGCCACTAATTCAATCACGGATGTAAAATTGTTATTTTCGTTGTTTTTTTTATTTTTTCTTCAAAAGCACTAACACAGAAAGTCAAGCGTAAGCCATATAGATATATATTATGGAAGCTTTGGTATGCACGTAAGCTGGAGCACTAAGAAATGCACTCCATCTCACTCATTCACATCGGCAGTTGTATCGTGTTCCATGTCAATTATGCAATTTTGTGTGTACATAATATTGTATTATTTAAAAAAAATTAAATGAACGGATTTATTTTTTTTTCTTTCTTTTCTTATTTTTTGAAGTGAAAGAAGTTGTAGGGTAAATGATTTTGAGAATCTTGAGCACTGAGAGAATCTAGAAATTCTAGGATTTATTTCAATGATAAATTAAAACTGTTCACTATGAATAATTACACTAAATTTATCGTACATAATACGCTACGAGTAATTTCGATGAATAATTGAGAAAAAAAACTATTAAAGGCCACAACTCACTATCCGGATATAAAGTATTACAATTACTACTCTACCGAAAATAGAGAAACTTTAGCAAAATGTCATGAATGATTCGATGATTAAACTGGATACAAATATTTTTTTTTCGCAAGATCTTTAATCTTAAAATTAGTTTACAGAGTGATTCACAAAATAAAGTTTTGAGATTATTGAAGTGAAATATTTTTAGGGAGTTGGGTTGTTTGATAAAAGGAAGAAATAGCTACAGTGCCTCTCAAACTTAGCTCTTACGTTTGTTTGATTTAATTACATGTTTGAAGCTACATCAAGGACAAAAAAATCATGATTTGAACTGAATTATAGTTGACAAGGAGGCTTAAGCATGTATATTTGCCATTTTAAGCTTTAAAAAGTTTAAAAGGATCTATTGGATTTGAGAATTTATGAAAGTTTAGAGAAAATTTTTGCAGCACACCTGAAGAGCCCTCACAGGACACTATCGTGTCACAGACAACAGATTGAAAACCACTATAATATAAAGACAATAGATAGAAAGTTATCATACTCTTCCTCCTCTTCAAATAAAATTGCATCTGGACCAGAGTGAATCTATCTTATTACAGCTCATTCTATTCTTTTCTAGGGCTTATACTGAATGTAAGGGTTGACAATCAGAGTATGATTAAGATAGTTAGATATATAATGGATTTTGTTGATGTCCCACATTTAGGAGAGAAGAAATCTAAAGCTGTTTAAGAACTGAATTAGAATTTTTGAGCCTCAAATTTCTCAGATGACTTTCAAAAGTTCTCGATTAAAATGGAATAAAAATGAAAAATGAAGATGTTAAATTTTCGAGGATTTTCTCGAATATTCTTGAATTTCGGAAAAAATTTCTCTCTGGAATTTAAAATCTAATTTTGATATCCTTTAATCTGACCATTTGAAGATTGGAAATTGAAATGTGTTTTTTTAATTAGCATCGAATACATTTCAATAGAAATTCAGTATAAAGCCACAGCATTTAGTCAATAAATGCAACAAAATTTCATTTTCATTGAACATTTTTGCAAGTTTTTACTGTGCTCTAAAAATTTTGTTGACCTTTCATTTAATTTTAACTTTTATAAAAATAATTTGAATGTTGGTATTAATTTTATTCATGTCCAAAATTAGATTTTTTTTTCGTACTCAAAGTTCAGCATTGAGATAAACAATTTTAATTAACTCTTTTTCTCTTTAGAAGAGAAATTCCAATAATATCATATTTGAAATTCCTAGAAATCTCTCGTGAAAGTGCGCAAATTTCAAAATCATTTACTCCACATTTAAAAATATATATAAATATAAATATGCAGTTATACTTACACCTTCGTTTCCAAGAAATTGTATCGATGGGTTTGTAGATCCATACTTGTTCTGTGAATATAATTTTGTTACGTTTAAGAATCATTAACACTAGTACCATGCGAAACGCTTCTCATAATTTCTTTTTTTTTCATAACATTTTTTTTTACTCTTTTTTGTTTCATTGAGAAGTCGTTTTGAACGATTGCGAACTGTCTTCATAATATATCAGCTAAAGAATGACATTTTTTAAAATAAAAATAAATAAAATATGTAAAAGAGCTCAACTAAAAATACAAATTAATGGAAAAAAAAAGAATTGAAAAACACAAATTTGTGTTCAATAGCAAGTTGAAAAAATTAAAAGGTCAAAGCTTTGCTTTGTGGTCTCTATAGTGAATATATAATAAATATAATTGCATCAGAAATGGGACCATAATTTTTTTTTTGCATAATCGCAAAACCAACGAAGCAAACTGGATCGTATTTTTTTTATTTAAAAAATGGCAATGCAGCATATTTAATTAATTCTTTCATACAATTTTTTATGTGCCTGGAAGTTCATTAACATTTTCATAGTTTATTTATTGTTTTATAATAGCACTTATGTGTGCATAGGAGATAATTATCATCTTCTTTATATTTGACATGACAACATTAAATTAAAAAAATGTGTTTTATATTTTTGATATCAAGTTAGTCATCAATAAATATTGGAAATTCCAAGCTAACATTTTAAATTTCTGCACCACGAAAAAAACAACAACAGCACAAAAATGTATATCAAAAAAAATAACTCTAAATGGCACCAGTCAGCAGCAACAACAATACCATAGAAAAAAATCTCAGACATACAACAACCATCACGTAGAGATCAACGTATATTGCACGCTCACAATTACAGACTAGAAAAAAAATGTTCAGAAGGTTGTTGCGTTTTTGAAAATGAATATATATGTATAAAGAAATATTGTGCAAATTTGTTATGAGCCTGCTTACTTGTTTGTTTCAGTACCTATATATTAAATATATCTATGTGTATTTATATTATTTTTTATACATTCATTCGAATGAAAAGACGAAATAAAATGCAAAATGTGTAATTTCACATACTGACACATACGGAGTTAATTGTGTATATATTTGTGCATATATATCTGAGGGCCCCGTCAAGGTAACTTACTATAACTATCTACTGTGAGATACTAACTTATATTACACATGTATATTTTCTATCTTTGACTGCTACTCTTGTTCGTTCACAAATTCAACACACCTCGTACACACAAATTCATTAAATGTCACTAAGAATTTCCTATAACGTCACACACAATTTTCATGTTTTTTTTGTTTCATTTATCATTGCGAAAAAACATTAGTTTTTCATTCAAACCATTATATTTTTTTTTTCGAAACAGCATTGAAATAATGGAGGAAAGGATGAGCGTTATTAAATATGAAAATTACTAAATATACAAAAATAAGATCATTGAAACAATGGCGAACATTGTGAGTCAAGCGCACGAAAATAAATCACGCAAATCTACACACATATTCAAGTTACAATTTTTTTTTGCCACAATCAGGTATCATCTTTTTTTTTCATTCATTGATGGTTATGTCTAAGTGAATATTTCATTTCAAATTTTATATTATTAGGCATTGTACATGTTTTTTTTGCGAATGACATGAAAGCTTCAAAAGGGGGAAGTGTGGTGAATTGAAATCTATTTTTTTTTGTGAAATCTAACCTAAAAATGTGTGAAGCTATTCATTAAAATCTTTGAAATTTTATCAGGTTTTTTTATGCAACAGAAATATACGTGGGTTGCAGAGATTATGTGTGGACATGAAGAATTTGATTTGCTTTAAAATTTCTATTTTTAATGTTTGATATTTCGTTTTAATCTGAATTCGATGAATTAAATTTGAATTTAATTTTCTTAAAACTTTAAAAGTTGTACGTAAAACTAGAATCATTAACGTACAATATGACGTACGTTATTTTTAGGATTCGAAACTTGCATGCAAGTCTGTGCAGACAAATACAAGTAGACTTGCATGCAAGTTCTGAACTCTAATTTTACCCATTTTACGTACGTTTTTACGTAGAATTTTACAGTTTAATGTTGAATATTTTAACTTATTTACGGTAGAACTTTTAAACTGTATTTATTTAATAAGATTTTTATCTACAAATTTGAAGGACAATTTTTCATTAACTTTCACAAAACGACAATTTTTACAGCGACCGACCTTTTAAATCCATAAAAAAGTAATGCACGCAAAGCATTACATGGAACTAAATATTCATTCGAATAAGATTGATAGCATCACGATTCATAATCAATTCATGAAAAATTATTTAAATTGTTGCCAGATTTTTTAACTCTAATCAAGAGATGTTAATTATAAAAACTACATTTAGTTCCGAAATTCGAGCGTGTAACCTTACATAATATTGTAAGACAAGACAAAATCCGTAAGAAAACAATTGTGAGTGAATGAAAAAAATCCACAAGACTTTGCAAAACTGTAGAAATTTGAAATAAAAATTCCATCAAGTCATTTTCCCCTTGAAAAAAAAGCACACATATCCAAAACATTCACACTATGATTGAGTTTGAATTAAAATAATTGTACGTTACAATGAGAGGGAAAGGGATGAATTTAGCTTTTAATTATGACATTCAGTATGTTAGTTGTATGATGAATTTCCGAGAATTCTAAATCCATACATTAAGTTATTGATCGTTCCAATTAACATACATTTCACAGACATGTCAAAACGAAAGAAAAAGTTCTATTATTCGTGTAATTTACTAACAATATTTTTTTTTTCTAGTCAAAAGAATTTTGTCACGGAAACTTTTCCGGCTCGTTTCCTTAAAAAGAACACACTTAAACCAAAATGAAATATATGAAAATTTTCCACTAACAAATTGAGTTAAAGCTTTTATAATTTCACTTTCAAAACAAGTAACTTTCAAATTCCAATTTGTTTCTCTAATTTTCACGTGACAGCTTTAATTTGGTTTAATAAAACAAAGTCACTAATTTTTTGGAAGAATGTCATGAATCGATAAGTTGCTGTCAAGTAAAGTCATTAAAAAAATATTTAAGCTTCCTATAACTGACCTAATATAAAAATTTTACGGCTGTACACTTATTCTTTAAAAGAAATATTTTTGAAACAAACAAAAGGTCGCGAAATACCACATATAATGCGTTTACAGTGCACGCGATGAAACCGTGTTATGAAATTGCAACTTGTTATTCATTTTCGATTATTTCTATTTAATTTTTTTTGTGTGTGGACTCGATTCTATCAACCTAAATATATATGTATGTGCGTTATACATATATCTGTTTTCGCCATGCCTTTGACTTTATTAGGATCAACAGTTCGTCTATGACCTAAATAATTCCATTTCACCATTCCGTTAACTTTCTCATGTTTGTTGGCCTCTTTCTCTTTTTCTCCATCAATTTCGTATGATTTTTTTTTTCATTTGGATATCGTTTTTTTTTCACCACCTTGATTGGAATTTCATTCACGCAATAATGCTGTTTGCTATTTGCTGATAACTGGCTACAGCTGCTGCTCATTCATACTCGAAAAAATATTGTACAGATAATAATGTGGATAAATCTCTCGCACTCACTCTTGTGTCTAGCAATTCAGGGACATAGAGGTAAGTTGGGTGGGGAGAGTAATGTTTTCAACAAAAAACATAATTTTCAAATTTTTTAAGGCCGTTATTTTTTTCATTAATTTTAAATTTTTTTCGACCGTTAAAAAATTTGAATTATTTTTGGACGTTAAGATTTGCAATTTTAATTTTTATGCGCTTTCGACTACATTCATGCTGTCATGCACACTCAAGTAAATTTAATTAAACTACATTTTCTTATCTGGCTGCCACTTTATGACATTAAAAACTTATCTAAACAGTCTTGGTATTGCACTAGTGCATTATTTTCAAAATAATTTCGCAATATGGATCAGACCTGATTTTATAATTTATTTTAATTTAATTAAACAACATTATTGGTCTTTTTTTTCATTCATACTCTCCTCTTACTTTTTTTTTCATTTTCTTATTATTATTGCACCAAACAGCAAGTAACTAGCCAATCATCCAACCATCCCATATGTACAATTTTTATTCATCCAATACACACACAAAACTAAAATTTTTCATCGACGATTATATACATTTTTAACATACACATATTAATCAGGGCGCCTTTAAAGATATTGTTGCTTACACACCAAAGTTGGTGCTGCTAGCTAGCTGGTGCTTGCTACGTGTATATGCCATTTACGTTCATTTTTTTCTTATAACAAAAAGAGAAAATTTTTGCTTGGTTGTTTTCGAATGAATATAAAGAGTTTTTTTTCTTCATATATATATATGAAGTTATTTTGCGAAGCACGGAAAGATTGAAATTCAATGATTTAATTTGCAGTACAATCAATCTGGACGATTGTAATGAATTTCATATTTTTAACATATGAAAAATTTTACTATTATTATTTCATCTCATTTCTTTCCATTAAGCTCTAAGTACGTCTTATTGACGAAAAAGCAAAAATAAAAAAAATAATAAGAAAAGATATATATAGTATGTAGTAAAAAAAAGTTCACAGACAGTTCGCAAACGTTATGAAATTTGAAGCTGGTACCCACTTGATTCTTTAAAAATTCTTCAATGGCACGCAATGCAGAATCCGTGAGCTTAACATATATGTATTCCTTATTGTAATTATTTTTCTGTTGCTGTTGAGTGGATAAGTTGAAGAATGAATCGGCCGTCAGACTGGAAGCCATCTTATCACACCACACTGACCCGTTCCTTAATACGACTATTTTTTTCGTTTATGGTTCTCTCTCTCTCTGTCTCTCTTTCTCTTTTGTGTGTTTTATAATTTACTGCTCTCGTACTATAGATGATTAAATTATTTATTACTTATGTAGTATTCCTTCTTTTTATTTCTTGTAACTTATTTTATTTTTTGATATTAATTATATTATATTATATTTTTTTTTTTGCTTTTTGCTTTTTGCTCTTATAAAATTAATATGTCACATACACAATTAAGCACTAAATATATATATAAAGATAGATATTTACACAGGTAATATTTTTTTTTCTTAATTCTCGTTATATTATTTTTTTTGTGGATGGATATCTCTTTTTTTCTTTTAATTCCCCCTTATTACGTTTGTATTTTTTGATTTTGATTTTATTATGGCTTATGTGTGTGTATATACGATTGGGGATTTTTTTTTGTAACACTCGCGATTTTTTTTTCTCTTTTTTCAGAAGAAAATTTCAGCTTTTGTGAAAAAAAATTTTCTTCTATGATTTCACGAACTATTTGCCACGCATTTGATAACGTTATGGACGATACGAGAATTTTCTAGGTCCTGGACGATGAGAACAGGATGTCTATTAAATTCCGATGTACTTAATTTGTGGTAATATTGAGATAGATTGCCTTTTTTTCATCAAGAAAATTAAACTTTTTTTTCCTTCTGATTAACGACGAACAAAAAAAATGAAAATTTCACTTCGCACTCTTGACTTTTTTACTTTTTCAATTTTTTCATCAATTTTGGGTCCTTGTTTTCACTTATCCCGATTATTTCCTGGTAGCGTATAACGAAAGGCCACGATATTAGGCAATTTTGGATTTTTTAAAGTTGGTTAATTAGAGAAAAAATAATAAATTCCCCGAAGTAAAATTTTTAGTTACTGACTTCGAAGAGACTTGTAGCGAAGTGAATAATAGAGCTACATGTTGCACTAAGCTACGAAAAATTGGGCAATAACAATCGCGGGAATATTTGATTTTTTTTCTTACCAATTTAATATTTTTCACATAAAATCACTGATTTTTCACTAGTCATCACTTTTTAATGCTATTCTCCGATACTTTCGATTATAAACAATTAATTTGGAAACTTTTGACTCTATTTTGGCTGTTATTATTGGCTTATTCCTTAATTTTAATAAAAATATCAAATTTTCAATGAAGGTTGATTCTACGATGCGGAATTTTTTGACAGTTATGATATTTTTTTTGAATATTTTTGGTTTTTCGTTTTGCGTGAAAATTTTTGGTCACTTTTTGAATTTTTGAAAACCGTTGACTTTGTCAAAATTTGTTTTCTTCTGAATTTTTGGTTTTCTGCAGTTATTTAGGTGATTTCTTGGATATTATGATATTTAATATTACATAATTATACTTAAAAACATTAAAATACAGCAGAAACTTTTCAAAATTCAAGAAACTTTCGTAAAATTTAACGGAAATTATGAATTCAAAAACTAGCATTGTTTTGCAAAAATGAGATAAACTTTTGAACTTTAATTAGAAATTATCAAACTTCTCGCTCTAATCTTGTCTTTTACTACTTTTAAGTCACTCAAAATGATCTAAAATCCTAGAAATATCAAATGTCAGTAAGAGAATCTCACAAAACATTACCAATTTCATAAAAATCCTGAAAATACCAAACATAACTCATTGTTACAAAACATAAAGGTATTCAAATCAAAAATTTCCGTTGATTTCAGCATTTTTAATCAGAAATTTAGCTATTTTATTTTGAGCAACATAAATTTGATTCCTCTATGATCTGCAGAATCGCCCATAAAAACGATAGATTAATAGTTCAAATGTGTTTGTGAGCAACGAATAAAAATTTCAAATTTATATTGTCAGTTATGAGATTTTTTTTTATTATTTCAAAAAATACTTTAAGGTAGATTTCGTTCATAATTAAATTAAAGAAAAAATAAATTAAATAGTCATATTATTATCGGATTGAGGAAGACCTTTCTTGGCTAATTTTGTTTCGTTATCAAGTTTCGAAGCCTCAGTTCTTGTATGCCAGACGAGTATTTGATTCGATGCAATTGGCTGCAAATTGTCGCGTGTCGTAACATGTCGTAAAATTTCAGACTCTTGATAGCCTTTCTGCACCTCATAACTAAACATGGCGTTCGGATTTGATTCGAGCAAATCAGTGCTAATTGCAAAGCCAGCCATATCAATTGGAAAAGGTCGTTCTGGTCGCCACATACTGTAAAGAGACGTTCCTTATTGAAATAATTTTTTTTTTATTTTCGTAACAAAAAATTCTTCTTGATTACCCACCTGTTGAACCCAACAACCTTGCCATTTTCAACGATTGGCTTTTCGACATACATAGCTCCAACTAATCCCACTGGCCATACTCCAACTCTTGATCGTTGAATTTTTGACATTTCTTCAAACAGCTCCACGCTATAGCTATTATCATCGTCCATAAAATACACTAAAGCATGTCCTGGCTCGTGTTTGACTTTTTTTCTGATCCATTTTAATGCTTCATTTCGTTGCTCGACCCCTCTTGCTCTGAAATTTATTGATTTTTAGTTGGGACTTGTTTTTGGGTAGACTTAGAGTTAGTGATGAGCGTACTAGGGCTAGGTTTATTTATAAATAGTAGTAGGCTTCATGTAATTTTAATGACGTTATCTGCTTCAAAATAGGAACTACCTCGAAGCATTAAAACTCTCAAAATCTGATGAATTTTAAGGGTAAGAGAGCTTCTTGAAGAAATTTTTTATCTATTGTCTGCAATATGTACAATATCCACATGTTTTCCCCCTCTCTTCTCACACCCATAAATTTTTAATCCCTTGTGAACTTTGACTCGCTTGTAATACATCTGCTTCATTTTTAATGGGGTATTCAATAGATAGGAATAGGGATTGACCATGAAAAATGTTTGCAAAAAATTATTATTGGGGTAATAAAGATTGCTAAAAATAGTTTAGAATCAAAACATCTTGTAGATTGTGTGCTCATATCCTTATAATTTTCGAGGATGTGATTTCATTACTGAGAAGTGTATTATTTTGGGAATTTCCTGATGAATTTTCTGACCTAACATGTTTTTAGTGACCAATTGATATTCAATGATTTCAAACTGTCTGGACATGATATAGTCAGTTCCAAAAAATCCATTCTCTTAAATTTCTATCAAATTGCAAGTTTTTAATTAAAAAACCGTTAAATTTAGATTTTAAAATTGCAAAAAACCGTTTAAATTTGAACCAACTTTAAATTCAAAATTCCTAAAAACCGTTAAATTTTAAAGTTTTGATTTCATAAATCCGGTGAATTAATATTTTATATATTTTAATTCATGGTGTAATTTGTAAAATAAAAAGCTTTCAAAGATTTGTGAAATAATTTTTTCATGATTTCAGCTGATGAAATCAGAATTTGAAGTCACTTCCTTTGGCAATAAATTTAGGAATTAAATGAATTTCAAAGATTAAATCCATAAAATGTCATAATAAATAAAAGCTTAATATTTAACATCAACAATTACTGTAAAAAAGAATTAACATGTCTACACAATATCAATGAACTTACTTCGACCAATGAGGATCCTAAAAAGCACATAATAGAAAATTAATTAACAATACAACAATGGACATTCATTAATCAAGAAACGCAGCAAGCTCACCTTTTTCGTAAGTTTAAAATCCGTTGGTGTTTTTGCATGCAGTAGCACGGCTCTGTTTGATAGGCCAGCTCGATTAACTAAATTTCTCACTAAGGCACTCGTTTCTTCTGCATCTTCAACAATTACCTGAGAGACGTGTGAAGGATGAACAAAAATTATCAAAAGTCATCAAGATTATTGTGAGAAGTAATAACTCACCCAAAACAGGTTGGGTACCAAACGAAATAAATGCGATAACCTTGTAATAAATAAAAAGACAATTAATGTGATGTGTACAGCAAGAAAAGAAGAATAAGAAGAAACGCATGTAATAAAGAGGAAGTTATCTTGTACCTTGTTAACTCAGCCTTTTGTACAGGACGATAATAAGTTGGTGTTACTGCATAAATTATTGGCAAATTATCTATAGGTTGAGATTCCTGTGATAAGGAATAGTCGTCATTATCACACGATGAGTTTCGGTTTAGTGCATATAGGAAGAGTAAAAATGTCACTATCACAATCACGGCTAATTTACGTTGACTTATTCGATATTCACTATTCATTCTACGATTTAACAGAGTATATTTTGTCATTACATTAAGTTAATATGTCTAGACTTGACGATTTTAATTAAAAATTCTTGTACATGATCTCAGCGAGTTAATTTTTTCAAGAGAAAAAGTAAATATCTCCAACACAACTACAGCCGCAAATCAGCAACAAATATGTATGCTTTCAAATTTTTATGATGCGTTATTTTTATTTCCATTTTAATATTTCTTTATCTTTGTTAATGACATAACATTTAAATTCTTATCAAAAAAATTAATTAATTAGTCAGCTAAAAGCTCTTCTTCAGCTGCTTCTGTTAAATCCTGTTGATTTTCATCCATTAGCTCATCCTCGCCAAGCAATTCCTCTTCTGTTCGTTCGGAAATTCCCGCATTCTCAGTGTTTGTGTCGTCATCAGCTGTTGTTGTTTGTTCACGTTTTGCTTTTTCCTCGAACTTATTTGTTTCTGTAGAGAATGAAAGAAATATTGTGATAAAAATTATTGGAATTTTTGCCAGGTTGATTTGATGAATTGATAGTATTTAATTATGATTGATTGTTTTATGTTACTTTATGATTAAAAATTCTTAAAGACCGTTAAATTTTAATTTTGAATTTAGAAATACTTCAATTTTTGAACTTTAAAAAATTTGAATTTCAGAAAACCGTTGGAATTTGAATTTCAGAAAACCGTTGGAATTTGAATTTCAGAAAACCGTTGGAATTTATCTTATTTTCTCTAATTTTTGACCACTTTGAACCTTGCACTGCGCATCAATTAGCATTAAAACTTGCTACATTGTTTTTAAAATTCATATCTAATTATACGAAAACAAACTATTAGACAGAACAACAATTATTACAATTTCATCAGAATTACTCACCATATTTAGATATATCACTTCCAAGTAATCGTAGCATGTGAACTGAGTCATCGACGTCAATATATCCTCTGAAAGTAGACGTTCCTCGCCAACCGACTAAATGCAATTCAATTTTATCATCCTTATAATGAATAATACAGCTTCCGGAAGGAATTGTACTATGCTGCTTCTGAACTGATTCTGACAGGTCTCGAATTTTCGGTGGATCCATTGGATTTAAATTATTTAAAATTTTCACCAAATCATCATTTTCAACATGTATCCGACGTTTATTTCCAACAAATTGATCAATATTGTGAAGTCCTTCATTCGCTAAGCGGAAACTACATTCCATATTTCTGTTATTGTCACATCGAGAGAATGTTTTTACACCTGAATTAATTATTTTAATGATATCTTCATTTTTACGGAGTACATCGCGAATTTCAGATGAGCATAAATAGATATTCTTCTTCTTGCCAAAATTACATCTTGTCAATAAGCAGGTAGGATCAAAATCATCACTTAGCTCATAAAACTTCTTAATTGATGCAAAAATCTCTTCATTTGGTTCGAAAAACACAAATGGATCCTCTCTATAGCCATAATGAATTTTTCTCTTCTTCTTGGGATTTTCAGGCGGCTGTTCCTCACCATTCTTCTCAGTTTCAACATTTTTTCGAGCAACAGTTTCCATTGCTTTATCATCAATTTCTTTTTCCCATGGAAGTAGTGATTTCTTTTCTAAAAGGGCAATAAAGAATGCTCCAGTATCTTGATGATGAGGCAGAACTCGAATACAATTCTCTAATTTGTATTTTTCTGCCGTTTCAGAGTCTGGTGGAAACATTTCCTTATGAATAATTGTTTGTGATTCAACTGGAACTTCTTCGAAGCTTTTAAAGAATTTTAAATCTTTTGTTGCTGGTTCCCACGTTGTCATTCCTTTATTATAGATCAATCCTTTGACATACGATGAAGCATCAATGATTTCTAAAGCGCCGTCACATTCACGAATTAAACGACTAATTACTGCTTCATTTTCTAACGGATTTATACTACATGTGCTGTATACCATTCGACCACCAACTGCGAGCATTTCAGCACCGCGTCTAGCAATTCTATATTGCATTCCATGAAGTCCAATTGCATGTCCTGGACTCCATTTTAACCAAATGTCTGGATTTTTACGCAGCGTTCCATCGCCACTGCATGGAACGTCAGCAAGAATTCGATCAAATTTAATTATTTTATTTTCAGCATCAAAAAGATTTGGGAATCGACCAGCGTCAGTGTTTGTGATTAGACAGCAAGGTGAATTTAATCGTTTAGCTTGATGAACTAACATGTAGCAACGTTTATTATCAATATCATTCGCTATGACATACCCAGAAGGGATTTTTCCATTGCTTGTCTGATGTAGTGCTTCAATAATTTGTGCAGTCTTACTTCCAGGACTGGCACATAGATCTACGCATTTGTGATGACTTTTAACGTCGAGGAGGATCTAAAATGGTGAATGAGCTACATATAGCCACAGAAATGCCTTAAGAATATAAGTTAATCACTTACCGGTGGAATCATAGAAACACATTCCTGTCTAGAGATATTTCCACTCTTCGTTTCAGCAATAAGGAAGTTGTGAAGACGGAAAAGCTTTTCTGAACGACGAATGTCCTTTCTAGTCAATTGCAATTGCCAAGCTAGTTCGTCTGGATACCAACATAAGCTTTTCGGCTTTAATTGTTCCTCATCATATTCCTCCAAGTCCTTAAGAGCAGCAATATAGTCAGTAAATAGCTTTTCTTTAACAATTTCAAGTAAACGCTTCGATTCTCCTTTAAATGCAGTAATTCTGAATGTTGTCTGGAAGTAAATTAAAAGATACAATTATTCTGATCTTATGTCCAAAACATGCATCGTCAACAGTTGATTCCGTTAGACTTAATAAGCTTACAGGCAAATTAGCTTTCAAAGTAGTTATGAATTTTTCATACTGATCTTCTGGACAGACTTTTTCATGCTTATAGTAAGTCTCAAAGTTAGCATTCTCGCGTACAATTTCCTTGTAAGGCTCAGAACGACGATCATACGGTGCCATAGCTTGTTTTTCCTGTAATATGTCAATTTTCAAGAATTATTGATATAATTAAAGAAATTCTGTTGCTTACCTTATGATATCTCTTCCTTTGAGCAAAATGATTCGGTTTTCTATGCTTTCTACCCATTTCAATGCGTATTTAATGCGAAAATTAGGGAAATTTATTACACCTCGTGTTTGATCTGAAATTGTTTGATGTTTGTAAATAGCAGGGGTCCTCGATTTGAATAAATTCGATTTCAATTCAAATTTTTCAGAACAAAGCAACTATTCAAATCTAGGACCCCCAGTATAAACATGCTAAAATATTTTATCTGACAGACTGTCAAAAAAATTCAAATTTTTGAAAGCCGTTAGCATTTAAATTTTTGAAAACCGTTGATATTTAAACCTTTAAATAATTTTTAATTAAACTATAAATCTAATCGTAGATTAGAATTCGAATCTACACTGTTCATACAAAATGCGTTCACGTTCAACATATTTAAAATTTAAGCAGATTTTACTTGCATTTTCAGGGTTTGATAAAATTTTGTTTATATTTTTCGGCGAAAAAGTTATCATAAAAATTCTTAAATAAATTAATTTCTCTTCAAAGATGTCAATGTTTTCCAATAGATTCTTATGGAAAGCCAGTGTTTATATAGCTGTCGGTGGAATGACATCTGTAATGATCATGCGGTCAATGCTAAAAGGTAAAATTTAATATTTTAAAAATATTTATGACAGATTTTAAAAATTTAATTATTTTAAACATTTTAGAAAGAGTAAGGCAGACTGAGTACTTCAGAGATTCCATGAAGATATTAAGGACACATGAAGGTAATAGGAAATTGCTGTCATTATCGTATAATTTGTATTTACTGGAACTTGTCTTGTTGATTGACATTAGAAGTTTAGTTATTATAGCAAATCACTACATTTCTCTAACTTTTCCTGTTTTCAGGCTGTAAATACCTGCTCGGAGAGCCAATAAAAGAAGTTGGACTGGATATAGGTGAACCAAACGTTGCTAAAAGTACAGAAGCACATTTTGAAGTAAAAGTTAAAGGATCACAAAATAAAGGCACAATGTACTTTTGGGCAGACAGACCATCCGACAAAGATAAATGGCAAATCAGACGTTTAGAATTAGAACTTCAAAATGATGACAAAAGATTAGTTGTTATTAAGCCTATAGATAGTCAACCTGAAGTTAACGTGCTAGCTTAGGCTTAGAAATATTATAGGAAAATTTATTTAAATTGAAGCTTAGCTTGTAAAGCTTAATAAAAGTTCTGGAAGCTTATAAAGTTCATAAAATTGTATGGTTGGATTTTGTATGCAATTTAAAGAACGAAAGAATTGAGAGCTGTTGGAATTTTGTACAAGTGACTTGGATGTGGAAAATTGTACAATTTTGGATATTGCATGAAATTTTTGGTGTCAAGAAACTTGTATTGTATGGAAGACTTGTACAATTTTCATACTAAATTAAGTTGTATCTGCTCAATGTACACAATAATTGTATTGGATATGCTACTTGTATACAAAAGTTGTATTGGATATGCTGCTTGCATGCAAAAATTGTATTGGATATGGTGCTTGCATGCAAAAATTGTATTGGATATGCTGCTTGCATAGAACCTTATTATTCAATATTTATCATGAAAATCAGTTTTTATAGCAACTTTGTTCCGAATTTTTCAAAGCTTTTCTATAAAATAAATTTGAAAAAATAAAATACGTTATTTTATTTATAGCTACAATAAATAAATAAATTCTCAAAGCAAATTAGTTGAAATTTAATATTTAAGAATTTTCCTTTAAATTCCAAATCCATCCCATTTTTCATTTAATTTAATTTCAACAAATCCAATTCAGTTTGCAAATTTCTCGGTCTCCTTTTAGAAACTTTTACTAGGAAAATTCTCGTCTCGTTCATGTAGAAATGGGGATAAGATTAAAGCATTTACCACAATGCAATGGTCAAGTGTGGGACTTATAAATCTTTTTGAGATGCAATTTTCAAATTTAAAATAATTTCAAAATTCTTTATCTTTGGTAGTTATTTGCATAGCAACATCCCCTCAGTAAATCTCTGATGCTTCATTTTTAGACATAAGAGAAAAACCTTAAAAACCAATGGAAAAATTCTTATATTGGTAAACATAAACATGCATAAACCCAAATTAACCACACTCGTTCTATGTTGCACAAAATTATGGCATATAGCTTGTTTACTTCATCTTGGCTACTCACATTATACGGTGTGTATTATGAGGATGGAGAGAGTTCTTTTATGCTCGAACATAATATTTTAAATTGACTCTGTAATAAATTCATTTTAACATCTAGTTTTAAATTTTTTTTCTTTAAAATGTTTATGTGAAACGAATGATGTGTTGTATTAATTTTATTTAACATTATAATGTGCGAAACATAAATTTCTCTGAATAGAAAGCCACAAAGAGATGCTGTGATTTATGTGTTAATTGCCAAAATATAAATAAAAACTTTTGTTATGGTCGTCTTTGAAGTAATTTTTTGAGGTTGAAAGCTAAGCGCATTTTCTATAGCCAAATTAAAATAATTGTTAAGTTTTTAAAATTCAAAATTTTATGGATTTAAAAAGTTCAAAGTTTACCGAATTTCAAAACTTCAAAATTTAACGAATTTCAAAAATTCAAAATTTAACGGAATTTGAAAATTCAAAATTTAACGGATTTTTAAAAATTCAAAATTTATCGGATTTTAAAATTTTAACGCTTTTTAATTAATTAATAGTTTCAGCTAGATAGAAAAATTTGATAGATTTTTAAGAATTCAAATTTTCATTTGACAAATTACTTCCATTTAAATGTCCACTAATTTATTTTAAATTTCCTTCATCAACCAAAACAAAGTGATTAAACTGTTCATTTCTTTCATGAGAAAAATGTGCCAAAAAATATTTTTTTTCCCATCAACGAGGTGCTACTTTTACGCACTCACCGAATTACCTTTTAAATTACACCTACTGAAATACGATTTGTTAAATATAATATAATCATCATTAAAATAATTTGTTACAATTTTCATTGTAACATCTTTTTACATACTTACTATATAACCGCTATTTTCTAATAAAATTAGAGTACGAAAAGAAAGAAAAAAAGATTTATCTCATTTGTTTTGAAAATGAAAGTCTATAAAGATGTGTTATTGTGTTACTATATTACCTCTATAAATCTTTTAATCGAATTTTTAATACTTTTCTACACAAAATAGACCTCTTTAAGTGAAAAAGAAGCATTTGTAGGTTACGCTAAGTATTATTTTAGTTACAGTACATTACATTGAGCAAAATACAGGCTAAACTTCTGTTTTAGAAGTTTTCCTTTCAGCTTTGAGTTCTGTAACTAAATATCTTCTTAATCTGGATCTGATGGGAGCAAAATAAGAGTGGAAGTCAATATCCTGCAGCAAAATAAGAGTAAAACCAAAGAAATCAGCTTTAATCAGCATCAATGCTCAACTTTGATTAAAATTCCGTGAGAATCAAGTACTTCTGTGGACGTTTCATCAATTTAACGGAATTTTATTACTGTATCTCATCATAATCATTAAAAAACTTAAAATTTTTAAATCCAAAATTTACCAAACAAGTCACGAATGACCAAAATCAATAATTCATCCACAAACCACACATCGGATGGAAATCTTCTGGCTAATTCGAAATCGAAAAAAATTACTTGCTCATCAATTTTTCAACATCGATTTCACACGTAAACATAATCTAATATGTGAATATCCGTAATTATGGTAAAATTGATTGTTTAAATCACAGATTCAATTAAGCTGTAATTGGCACTTAGTCTCTAAATAAGTCTATTAATTGATTTTCTTCAAATAATCATGAAAATATAATGTTGATTCCAAAAACACCTTGCACGATTTCCGGAGAGCAAGAAGAGAAATAACAAAATCACATCACATTCAACAGCATCATTGTATGAACGGCATTGCCATTATTATGTACATTTCAAGTTGTTACAATTATTATACCGAATTGTATTTTTATTATCGTGATTATGATTGTTTATCGAATAGAAATAATACACTCTAGAGCTTCCTTATGATAATTTTATTACCCAAAATGAAACAGAGAAGAATTGGTGTTCATTTAATCTAATCACAATTGTGTAATATTCGCAGTAATAAAAGGTATAAGAAAAATGAATAAAAGAAAGATGGGCAAGCGTAGATACAGAAGCAACAAAAAAAAAGATTTCGAAAGAATAGAATATTGGAAAAATTACCCTAAAGCATCGATGGATATACCATAACTGAATTGAGATTTGAGAATTGAGTTTGAGGTAGAAAAATCGTTTATGTACAGTACAATCACTTCGATATCAGCACAGGAATAAACGGGGAGGAACAGTGTTGTTTGGGTTTGTCAGACATCTAAGTTGAATTGGATTTTGAATAGAAAAGAACTGACTCAGACAAAATTTGAGTCGATTTCAATGTCTGGTTCAGACAAAAACTGACTCAGACATGGCTGTGATAAAGATACGTCTGACTCAAAAGAAACGATGAGTCAAAATATGTCTAGTCATTCCATCTTTGATTTGAACCAAGATATGATCTTATCTAGATACTGTCAAGGCTCCAATACCTAGACCCACAGACACGTCAAGACCTAGATATCTAAACGTGTCTATAATCTATGATCAAGATACCCAGATTAAAATGTGTCTGGATGTCAAATTATCTGTGACTAGAAAGTATCAAGGAATCTTAGTATGTGTGTCTTAGCAATACTAAATCATTCTGCCTAGACTATGCCTTACTTACTTACTTACTTTGCTGGTCGTACAGATGAATTGCGATCCATGACCTCCCTTAGTTGTCGCCTATAACTAGCTCTACCGCTGGTACCGTCTGCCAATTTCCAATACCAAGTGCTATACTCTCTCTATCCACAGCTTCTTTTCATGAGTTCATTGCCTTCCCTAGAGAATTGATGTTCCAACACTGGATATCACTGGATAGCACAATATCATTATTGGGGTTAAGGAACAACCACTTAAATAAATTATGTTTGTTGCAGTTCTGATATCCTTCAATAAAGTAAAAGAAAAAGAGAAAAGAAGGAGAACTTAATATTTGAAATGTACAGTTAAACAGCATGCTGGCTAGAGTTCATAAAATCTATCCAAACCAAAGAAATGGAAAGGTAAACTCAAATATTTGAGAATTGAAAAAAGCATAAAATTTAAGATACATTACTTGCTGCATCCACAGGATAGAAGTCGAGGAATTTTCGAAATGGTTGCGATGTCATAAAATTTTTCCCTTCTCACTTTATTTATTTTGCACGAGAAGAAGCTCAGATGTCATGGAAAAGTGCAATGATAATGTAAATTTTCTGTCACTTTACCTCATTCCATTGCATTGACGGGGATCCTCATCATCATCATCTCGACTCTCCGTCGTTCTCGATGTCATCGTCACTATCATTTTCAGGAAATTCGAAAAAAAACTGTAAGCAAGATTCGAGCTTGCCTTTGTATATTGCTGCAAGCAAATAGTTTGTGAAAAACTTAATGGAACTCGTGTTATTTTGCAATGCAATTTCCTTAATTCAGTTCGCTATGGCAAAGTGTGCAATTGAAATCTGAGAATCTCTTCTTCCTTGTTTCTTTTATCAGCTATAGTAGGAATATACTGTGAAATATGTATTTTAGAAAGGTAACAACAGAAAAGATGCTGCAAAAGTAGTTACGAATTTCTCTATATTCGTTATTTCTCTTCTTGTTGTTCAATTTTCATTTAACTACATGTCTGTATATTTGTTCGTATATTAAGGTATTGTCAGTGGATGGGAAATTATGGAGAAAGTTTGAAATTGCATGTATGCTTACTTCTTGGCATTCTGATCAAAAGTTCTTTAATGACAGAGAACATTGAGAGTCTCAGTAGTGAAAATAATGATCTTATTCTTTTAATTTCTAAAAGTTTTCATGGATTTTCTTATTCTGTTCGTAGTTATCTAGACAGGATGTGCAATTATTAATGAGGGTGAGGATAGAACTGATCTGATGACACCCTCTCATAGTATAGAAATCATGGCAACCTAAGTGAAACTTTTTAGGTTCGTAAGTGTTCGATCCATTTTGGTCCACCATAAACCAGGTTCTATGAGACTCTCAGATCATACTTTAGCCAGTATCAATATTTTTATATATTTTCATAAAAAGATTATTTTTCACAAAAAAAATTTCATGTAAAATTTTTTTCGAAAGGAGGGGGGTACGGACTTCCCTGGACCCCTCCAGGCCCCTGTCTTCCAGTTTTTAGGGAAGTTGAGGTCTGAGATTTTGCAACAGATTAAACTAAAGAATTTTTTCTGTTCAAAATTTGTAGGGGAGGGGGTCTAACAAGCCGCTGTTCTGCTTAGCGTAATAATTGAACGACCTCTAAATGCTCTGTTCTTGAGACTATGCTTGTTGCTCTATATTCGACATGCCAGATAGGTGTTGATTCTTACACCTGTCTTGTATTGATCATAAATAGTAGCTTCATTTCTGTAGACAGATTCAGTCTCAGATTTTTGACTGGAATTCTCAATTTTCTGGAAGATTTAATATATTTTGATAAGGGGTCATTCACTTATGACGTCCATGATTTAGGGGGGAGGGGGTCTGAGATTTTGTGACACTTTAAATAAAAGAAATTTTTTTGAATTAAAATTTTGTGACAAGAGGGGGGAAGGGGGGTCTAAAAATCCCATTTTTTGATGGACGTCATAAATGAATGACCCTTAATAAAAATCTAAAATCTGTCCAAAAGAACCCTAACCTAGAATCTCAAGCACATACCAGTCAAATTCTCCATAATAAAAAGTCCCCATCCCTTGTGTCATTGCAGTTTGTGAAGTAGCAAGTACACGATTGTTTATTGTGATTCACATCACTTTGCAATTTCCTTATTCTCGTTCTGTTTCATTGTTGATTAAATTTGTGCGCTAAATCTATCTACTTGTACATATATTTTGCATGATCAACATTTCGTGATAAAACAAATTTTCATCTCACTCCTTCAATTTCACTTCAATATGTTAGATATTCATCTTCCTTTCCTCCCCATCCACAATAAAATTTTCATCTTCTCTGCTTTATTTGCATACATGTGTTATCGACTGCGATGTATACATATTCCTTGATAATAAGGAAATTACAAACGAAATTCTCAAATTTCATTTTAATATATTATTTTTTTCACACTTTATGTGCTGCCTTTATGCTTTCTCTTAGTGCATAAAGTTGAATACATTTTGACATACATATCATTTCATTATACAGTAAACATCGAGCCATCATCAAGTAAAGTGAAAGATAAGAGGAAATGAGAAGGGATATGTTGTTTGTTATATCATGCGTTATAATGCAAAATCATCATGCAGATCAAGGATAAGAAAGGCGAACAGAAAATGAGACGAGATACATACTTTGATGTAACTTCGTTGTGTTCAAACAAAAGGAATGAAAAAAGAGTGAAAGAATGAAGCATCAAGCATGAAACAATGCTGCTGCCACTTTGACCCCCCTTTTTTGTTTTGTTTTGTACTATGGTAATGTTAAACGGCAACAAACAGAATGATATTCATAAAAAAATGGCAAGAAGAGAAGAAAAATTAGGAAATAAATTAGGTCCGGAATACATATTTCATTTACAAGAAAAGAATGTAAAAGAAAGCTTGTTAACAACAATTCACAATAGTAAGTTATTGTAGTAAAATAAGTACAGTGAATGAAAGACATTTCTCTATCAAATGATGTATCTTGTTACAACAGCAGAGAGAGAGAGAAGTGGAAGAATGGAAAAGAAAAATGGATGAGGGAAATTGTGTCTTTTGTTTGGCATAGTAAAGGCGCATTTTGTGCCTAAAGATATTATTTGTTAATGTAGCTTTTTACACAGAAGTTGATAAGAATGTCAATTGAAGGTTGTTGGAACTGTCATTTGGTTTAATTCATGGAAATCAGCCACAGGATATGTTCTTAAATTTCTATCAAAACAGCGATTGATTCTTATGTCATTAGGAAATTCAATAAAAGTGGGATGTTGAATAATTCTATGGAAAGCAGTCCTCCACAGAAAATTGATATTGAGTTCCCTGCATAAATACAATTCTCTCTGCATAAGTTTAATTTGCTTATGCTACCAAGTTGTTCCTGTAATTTCCATTAGTATTCCCAAAGATACGTCAATATGTATCGATTATTCTTACTGATGCATATTATCATGTTTAACAAATGACGCCTCGCCATGCCACTGCACTCAAATCTAGCAGCATTTTTGATAGCATTACTGCCTGGAGTTACATAAGCTTCATTTCCAGTACATTTGATTCGAAAAAGGACAAGTGAGAAACTTAAATTACATAGTCTTGAATCCATGATCGCTGCGTGGTTGTTGCAGTAATTAAAATCCGACAAATCAGCGGCCAAGTACCTTATTTCATTAATACAAGTTGATTTCCACTTGAGTACCAGATAACAGATAATCAGGTGAGAAGGATTCAGCGATGTAAGTAAGAAGCACTGCGGACCAGTTGATTCTTTTAGTTGGTATTATGAGAATTTATAATAAAGTCGGTATGTTTGGAACTGCCTATCCGGGGATAGTGGGACTAGAACTTACTTTGGCCGTAATATACCCTGACCAGAGATTATTTTTTTGAAAAAATAGAGGTTCTAAGAGAATAGAGATTTTTTTTGAAAAAATACAGGTTCTAAGCAGAAATTTGTTTGTTTTTGTGAATTTTTTCATATATTTTTAATATTTCTAGTAAAAAAGTAAGGAAAAATAAAAAAGTTAGGAGTTTTGGATGGAACTTGAACCCATAACTTTAAAATTTAAATGACTATCACTTGAATTCATACAATATCTATCAACAACAGCCAATAACATAGAAATACGCCAGTTCTGAATACCAAAATCAAGTCAAAACAAACATCACAGCTCATTTCTATTGAAAAAGTTGCTAGAAAAAAAAGCAAAGAGAGTCGACGATGAGTTGAGCGATGAAGGAATAAAAGAAAAGAAAAACATTTTTATTATCATCTCCTGTTCATTCAGCATCATCTCTATTTTTTTGCTCAAAATAAGAAAGAAATGCCATTTCATTTATCACTTGAAGTGAAGTAAGTAGTATCAAAAAAACACACACAGAGGGTAGAGAAGGAGGCAAATAGAAAATGTATAAGGCAATAAAGAAATCACAAAAAAAAGCAAGATTGAAATGAGAAGATGAAAAGAATGAAAACAACAACTTGAAGAAGATGGAATAGTTTTAAATCGCACCTTAATGCCATATCGTATTTTATTCAGATTTTCTTTTCCACTCACTTGACATGTTTTCTTTTCTTGTTCCTACTTTTTTTCTGTTGAGATTTTCACCTTTTGTTTTTCATTTTTCTCCTTGTTTTGCCTCGTTGACAATTCAATTTTTCATTTGATATGAACCAGAATGAGGAAATTAGAATGAAAATGGGAGAAAATTTATTTTGGGGTGAGCCAACAGGCCAGAGGTAATAATTGGGTGCAATATGGATTATTTTTGAATTATTAGTTCAGAAATCAAATGTTGGAATGAATTAACTGATAAAATATACATACTTTTGGAGTTCTATTCGGCTGTCACAGTATAGTGGAATCTGGGTTACCCTCCCATACAGTGGTGTGGTCAGGGGAGTGATTGGGTGATTTCGAAGAAAATTGGCTCAAACGAAAAAACTTATTTAAAATTGCTAGGGTTTTTGTACTTAGAAATATCATCAACCCCTCATCCTCCTATCAAAATTCAGGCTACACCACTGCACCTATATATAGGCAAATCTACCATTGTGAAAGAAAAGCCTCTATGGACGATTTGTTAGGAAGCAGACTGATAATCTGTAATATTCTCTTTCGTTAGGACGTGAGTTTGATTCCCATAAAAGTTCAGAGTGTTGTTGATGATGATGATGATGTCCTATTACTCCACTGTGAAGTGTAGGGCGTCTACGAAACTTTTGAATCTAACGCGATTGATAGCTAAAGCCGCAAGCTCATTGAGTTGTTTGCCCCGCTGAGCCGCTTCTTTACGAATAGACGATTGCCAAGTAGCACTAGGTCTACCAGGTTTTCGCCTACCCGGCGGATTCCAGAACAAAGCTTGTCGCGTTATATCTGCGGGGTCTTTCCTTAACGTGTGACCAATCCAGCCCCATTTTCTTTTGCCAATATCATTGGCAATGGGCTCCTGTTTCGTCAAAGTATAAAGTCTCGCATTGCTTATGAGCTCCGGGTAGAAAATGCCGCATATTTTTCGCAGACATTTGTTAACGAAAACTTGGAGCCGTTGAGTTATTTTCTTAGTGACCTTCCAAGTTTCGCTTCCATAAAGCAATACAGACTTCACGTTGGAATTGAAAATTTTCAATTTCAACCTTCTCGACAGTCTCTTTGACGACCAGATATGGCGTAGTGAGCCAAAGGCTAAATTGGCCAAACGGATTCTGTTTAGGACATCTGCATCTGCACCCCCATCTTTTGAGATTATGCTCCCCAAGTAGACAAATTTGTCCACTTCTTCTATCAACTCTCCCTCGATATGAAGACTTTGGACAGCAGATCTAGTGCTTATAGGCTGGTTCATGCGCATAAACTTCGTCTTTCCGACGTTGACTTTAAGTCCAACGTCATTTGCGCAGCTCACTAGATTGTCCAGAAACGTCTTCATATCGGACATGGTTTCTGACAAAAGAACGATGTCGTCAGCATAGTCCAGATCAGTAAGTCTATTAAAAGTATTCCAGTGGATACCCATAGACTTAGACACTGCTCTGGACTTTGCCAATCTCATCGTGTAGTCTAACACGATGTTGAAGAGGAGAGGCGAAAGAATACATCCCTGCTTGACACCTGAACCCACTTTAATCTCGGGTCCAATCTTTCCTCGATGCACAATTTTGAGATTGGCATCTCGGTAGAGCTCTTTCATGATGTCAACCAGTTTGGCAGGGATGCCGTATTGTGGAAGGATTTCCCACATCCTCTTTTGATCAACTCGATCAAAAGCGCACTTGAAATCAACGAAGAGCAGGCAAAGACGGCTGTTAAGTTCTTTACACTGCTCAACGATGATTCGAAGAGTGTTTATGTGGTCTGTGCAGGATCTTCCCCGGCGAAAGCCAGCTTGTTCCCCACGCAGAGCACAGTCCTGAATGGAAGAAATCCTTCCCAACACGATACGAGCAATGATCTTATTGATGGAATTCTGGAGTGCTATTCCTCTCCAGTTTGCACACAGACTGAGGTTGCCCTTTTTGGGCAATTTAATTAAGAGAGCTTCCTTCCAACTTTCTGGCAGAGATCCCGACTCCCAGAAAGCGGTAATAATAGGATGTAGCTCACGAGAAGCTACATCTATATCAGCTTTGAAAAGCTCAACAAGTATCCCATCGGGTCCAGGGGCTTTTCCCGACTTCATGTCCTGGATAGCTGTCTTAACCTCAGTCAAACTAGGTCTTGAGTCGCTTATTTTTGTAGGTTGAGGGATTTGTAAGCGTACGTTTGATGAAACTGTGAGTAAACTGGAAGAGGAAACTGGAGGGTTGAGTACTAAACGGAAGTGATCCGTCCAATGTTCAACCTGAAGATCTACATTTGTAATTAGCGAGCCGTCGTCTGCCTTGATAGGCTTCTCCAATGGAGGAGCTTTTCCTGCCAAGTTTTTCGTGAGGCGGTAAAGTTCTCGAGACTGATTGTGGTTTGCAGCCTCTTGGGCGCGGTCTGCGAGAGAATTCGTCCAGACGCGACGATCGTTTCTGGCTGAAGTCTTTACACGCCTCTCAATTGAATTGTAGACCTTCAGAGCCTCCAGGCGCTCATTTTGAGATGTTGCAGCGTTTAGAGCAAGGTTTGCACGCTTCCTCTGCTGTATTAGATCCCATGTTGCGTCAGAAATGTAACATTTCCTTCGCTCAGGGACTAATGGGATGATCTTCTCACTAGCAGAAGTATAAGAAGCTTTAAGATGATTCCAGCGTTGCTCGGGCTCACTTGGTCGTGAGTCACCAAGTTGCCGTCGAAGTTCAGCTTTAAAGGCGTTAACCTTTAAAGGGAGCTTACTGGGATCAACTTTGCGCGTGTTGTTTTGGAACCTTGGTCTAAGCGCTGCAAGCTTGATTTTAATGGTGCCCACAAGGAGTTTATGGTCTGTATGGACCTCTGCTCCTCGAAAGACGCGAACATCAAGAAGAGACTGTCTCCATTTGCGGTTAATGCAGAAATGGTCGATCTGGTTCATCGTGACGCCATCATTTGAGTACCACGTTGGTTTGTGTATATTCTTGTGATTGAAGATAGTACCTCCAATCACAAGATCATGGCTTGTACACAGCTCCGCAAAACGCTCACCATTGTCGTTTGCTGTGCCGATACCATGTTTGCCCATGATGACTTCTCGATTGGTGTTATCTGAACCAACTTTCGCATTTAGATCTCCCATAAGGATCTGAATATCTCCTCGTGGCAATTTGTTCAGGGTAGCTGAAAGAAGCTCATAAAAGCTGTCTTTGGTGATGTCGTCAGCTAGTTCTGTGGGTGAGTAAACCTGCACAATTGACACGTTTCGTGCTCTTGTTCGAAATCTCGCTATGAGAATTCGATCAGAGACGGGAGTCCAGTCCATTAGTGCTCTTCTTGATGCGGCCGATAGGATAAGTCCCACTCCACTCTCACGATTTTCTATAAGAGGTTTGCCAGAGAACAAAAATGTGAAATTTTCATTCTCTAATGAGGTCTTATACTCTCCCCAATCGGCCCATCTATGCTCGCATACACCAAGAATCTCAAGCCTCATCTTTTTGAACTCCTTCAAAAGATCCTCAAGTTTGGATGGTGCGTTATGCAATGTTCTTATGTTCCAAGTACCGAGCCGTGTCCGTTTTCGTGTGCTAAAGGTCGTCGCCGTTTGGTCCGTCCGTTGTTTCGTATTCGTTTCTTGTATAGATTGGGATTTCGGTTAGAAAGGTTATAAGCCTTTCGTAACCTAGCCTGGAGCTGGGGTTGCCAGCTGAGACATCCAGACATGCCTATGAAGCCTACCTCGTTGGTCCCTGGTGTTCCAGGTTAACGGCGCCCACCGCGAGAAGGTGAGGTTAGGCACATGGGTGTGAGAGGCTAAGTGCAGCGGAGCTGCATATATTACGCATCAACACCCTTCGGGCACTCCCGAGTGTTGTTGATTCCCACAATTATCTACACTACAAAGACACAAAACAGGTAATGTCTGAGGTACCTAGCTGACTATAGTAAACTCTACAGACCAATTAATGAGGGTATGAACTCTGTTCAGCAACCTTTGATATCCATTTACATAAAATTCATCCCCATTTGACTCCAAAAGCATTCTCTTGGCACACATCCATGTAAAAAGTCATATGAAATGAGGATTGCTTGGTTGACGGCTGACATCAAGCTCAAGAAACTGTTGCCAAAAAAACAGAGAGTCTGATAAGCATAAATAATGGTTCTTTTGAGGAATTGTCATTAATTTGATGCTTGATGATCAACAAGATTGTGAAAATGGCAAAACATTTTCAATATTTTAAGATGTCAAGTTATTTCTCTCTGTGTTGTTGTGCTGTGTAAAGAAAAGTTTTATTTTGGCAATAAAGAGGAAAAACTTTTGTCTGAAAACTTAGAAAAATTGCCTCCTCGTGCTTATCGTATCCAATTTTCTCATTCGTTTCTTTTTCTTGATAGTACTTTTTTAACCTTTCATCCTTAATTCCATATTACATCATTTATATCACAAATTCTGTATAATCTTTTTCATTCTTTCCTACCTTTTGTATTATTAAGTAAGTGAGCACGATGATTAAAGTATGAAAAGAAAGACAAAAAGATAAAATAAACATTTTAATCACTTTTGCCTAAAAGAAAATAAAGTTTGTGACAAAGTTGTGTTGTAGATGAGAAAAATAAGCGCATATTCTCATGATAGGTGCTATTTTTTGTTTATAATATCTAAGAATTGAAATTCTCTGCCTTTATAATAGTCATGCAGGTACCTGGGAATGGAAATTTTACTTGGTCAGGGTAGGGTTGGGGTAACCCCTGTCATACTAAAAACAATAGCTGGTGTATATTCTAAGATACCGGCCTAGGGCCTTGGGGATAGAAGGGTTTCTCGATGTCAGTATCAGTATCAAGATTTTCTAGGAAGCACCCAAATTTCTATGGAAACCCCAAGCGGCAGGACGTATTCACCAGCGCATCGAAAGTCACTAATTCACAGATCACAACTCTATTCATATTTTTTGTTGAAAATGATTAAAGTTTTCAAAAGATACTGAGCAAAGGAAAGAGTAGTTGGTAGTCTAAGACCAAGTGCTTAATCTAGATCTATTTCAGAGTTACCTTAGTCGGGCCTAGTCCTTAGGGGTCATTCACTTATGACGTCTATCAAAAAATTGGATTTCTAGACCCTCCTACCCCCTTGTCACAGAATTTTCATCCAAAAAAATTTCTTTTGTATGAAGGTGTCACGAAATCTCACACCCCCCCTCCCCCCTAAATTTTGGACGTCATAAGTGAATGACCCCTTAGGTATGATGATTTGTCTGTTCAACAGTGTTTGTCTAGCTCATTATTTTGCCTGATTAAATGCAAACATGAGAATTTTTATGATTTGACTATCATTTGACTGCCATAAGCCCATAATTAAGTTCCATAAACTAGTACCAATATATATTGCCTAGTACAAAAAGAAATCTGTCAGATTTTCTATTGAATCTGCATGTCTTTGTCACATGAGTGCAGCTTACTTCATCTAATTATCCATAATTATTCCTGTGATCTCTATTATCATGTGAACAATGCGAATGAAAATCTCCACTACAAGTCATCCTAACAAAATCCACTCTAATGAATGGAAAAAGTGTAAACAAAGCCGCACTTGTTAATTTCGAAGAAACTGCAACAAAAAATGAACAAATATTGTTGTAAGCTTCCATAAAGCTCTATTAAGTAAATGAATGTGTACTTTAATGATAATGAAAACAGCTAAAGTGTGATAATAATATTTTTTCTGCCAAGACTCGACACAAAAAAATAAAATAATAAAATTAATGAATAAACATTTTTGCAAAGGTGTTTGAATTAATTCCAAGGAGAGTCACTGGTGGAAAATTTTCTGTATTGTTTGCCTTTTGATTTCCATTCTTCCATTTCAAAGGAGAAAGACGAAAAATAAAATTAAGGTGAAATTAATAAGAAAGCTTTGGCTCAAGATTCAATTAATTTTAATTAAAGCTTTCGTTTTCGTAAACAGCAAAAGCATAAAGAGATGGAATAATAAAAAAAAGTTAATTAAATTTATAGCAAATTTAGCGCTAAATAAGCTTGAATATGTCTCATGAGATACAAATTTAATTCTATTGAATTTTTCGTTCTTCCATTCGATTTATTTCACTTTCTCAGCTATTGCACATCTACATACATTGTATCTACCTATCTATCTGTTACCTACATATCAATTCTATTATACAGCATACACATTTATACTATTTTCCACATGAAGCACTCAACTCATAGGTATTAAGTAGCTTAAAATGATACTAATCAGTTTTAAACGTGCTCGTTTGCCGCCAAATTGAATTTTTCACTCATTCTGTCTCCATCCCACTCCTTCCCACTGAAAACATTTTTATTTTGTTTGCATCCTTTTTTGAGATGAATTGTTTTGTAATAAGGAAAATGAGGGGTTTTTGAGGTATCTTTGTCTTCGTGGCTGAGTTATTGAACTTTTGGATTGACAAAATTTGAAAACTGAATATACTTTTGGAAGTTATTGGTGTGATGTGAAAAATTCTACCAGACATAAATTACTCTACTAACTAAGTTTGATCCCAAATATCAATTTTTGGACAACTCTAGATTATCCCACCAAATCTTCAAAATTGCAGTTAGTGTGCCGTGAAAAGGAAAATTTAAAAAAACATACCCTAATTTTGGATGTATTATATCCAGTTTCAGTTCCAGGTAAAAGGATGAAAATGTGGGATCAGGTTCGTAGCCAGGATTTTTGAAGAGAGGTACCTAATTTTTTTATTTTTGAAAAAATCACTGTAATATATTAAATTTCTATACTTATTGTATTTAGATTTGAAGTCTTCAATATTTTTTGTCAAATTTTTTTTTTCAAATAATAAAAATTAAAAATGTATAGAATTTTTATCTCCAGGGGGGGGGGGTACCAGGGACCACCCCCTTTGTGTGTGACGTAATATGGACGTAATTCTGATAAAGTTTCAGTTCGATTGGAGAACCTATGCCTACTAACTTCACACACACTTAGTTAGAGGATAAAAAGTGACATTTTAGGGTCAAAAATTTAGGACATGACTGAAAATATGAGTGCATATGGTACGGGTTCCTAAGGAAGCTTGGGCTATCTATGAAAAAATTGAATAAAAAGATACAAAATATAATACCAAGCTCTAAAATTTAAGGAAATAAATTAAGTACAATATTTCAAAGTATCTGACCATCAACCTTGCTGGGACGTAACCTCAACATTTGACACTATCGGAGCAAAAACTGTAAGAACAGACATTCTTTAGATTGACAACTTAATTTACAACCACAACAAATGCGTCCCAAACTATGCACAAACAATTCCCTGCTCGATAATTTCTCCACTTCATCGAAAAATGTTTTAACGAAAAATGTGTAAAAAAGCGAAAGCAGGAAATAAACTTCATCCAATCTCTTTCAGTTTATACACTTTTTTTTATTCTACCTTACGATGATATTTACTTACATCCAGCTCCACACATAAAAATTGTGTGTATGGTAAAGCACATCTCGTGTTTTATATATTTTTTCGCGAGAAGGATTTAGCACAGCACAAAAAAAATTTAAATTCTTTTAAGAAAAGCAGTAAGAAGAAAAAATATTTATTCGGTATTTCCTGCTCTAGATGAAGAAGTATAATAATATGCTTCAAGTCAAGTGTTTAATGATGTTCGAGTACACTTTTTTCCTCTCTCTATAATACTATATGATATACGTAGTATATCTGCATATCCGTAAAGGTAGAGAAAGTATATGGAGTGGAAAATGTAAAGAATTATAATATGAAAATGTGATTATCGTCTATTACATAACAGATTCACTCGTACAATGTTTTTATTTCATAAAGTAAAGAATAATATCTACGAAAGAAGGAAAATAAATTTGCTAGATTACAAATATTGAAAGGGGGATGCGGATGTTTCATCAACATTGAATGACACCAAATTTTCTCATTTCTCTTAAATTTCGACACACTTCCTTCATCTTATTTTTTATGAGCATCTCTTGAATATTTTTTTTTGTGTCTGTATGTTTATTTCGGATTATTTTAAAGACGTTGGTGATGATGGTAAAAGAAAATGTGAGCCATGAGATTTTGTGTGAAAGGAAAAAAGAAGAATTGAAAATACAATCACGTTGCATGGTTTTCTGTAGGTTTGTTTGCAAACAATATGAAACACCATTGACTTTAACATCTAGGGGGAGACAATACATCTTTGGGTTGTTGTCTGCTGATTTATTTTATCTCAGAGGATTGGTGTCTTTGGAACTGATTATTTTGATTTTTAAAGGATTTGAGGTTATCTAGTAAGGAAGCTCTGTCTATTCATTTGCGAAGGACAGTCAAGGTAATACTGATAACTTAGTATGTTATTGGATTCAGCCAGATTTTGGTTATGACACCCGTACCACAATTTTTTTTCTGAATTCCTTTGGATCTAGCTACAATCAGAATTGTTACAATTAAAATTATTTCCATCTAAAGTTGAGTTAAATCATATTTTTTTGGGACCGCAAGATGTATTTTTAGTGAGCAAACCGAATTTTTTTGAGAAGCATTGCCTTTATTATACTAATTGGTCACGAACTCAGATTTGCCGCGTCACATTTATTTTTGGTACTGAAATACTGAGATTTGTAGCAAGGGGCCGTGGTCTTGACTCGAAGTCCTGGAGTGCTTTGTGAAAATTACACAATCACATATAAAACCACGCAAATCTAATTTAAAAAGGTACAAAATTACATATAAGAGAGACAGGCGGAGATTGGGGGATATTTCACCCAAAAATTGTTAAATTTGTTAAGGGTTTTGAAAAAAAGAGGAAGATAAATTCTAAATTTGGAACTGCTTTGAATTCTGATTATACATACCAACCAGGGGCGTACCCAGAAATTTGGGTGTTTGGGATTTTTGTCACAAAAACCCTAAAATTTTTTTTAAAAAATTCATTGAGGGGGTGATAAAACACCCAAATCACCCCCCTGGCCCCTGATACCAGCATTATTGAAGTGAGCTGATAGTCCAGCAGTTGATTATCCAAATCAAAACCAGCATATCCTAGCTCATGTGTTAAGTATTCAATCAAAACAAAATTCAAACCAGAAACCACAAGAAATATTTGCAACTCGAGTGTCTACCCCAAAAGCCAAAGAAAATAGAACACATGTATATGCACAGAATGAAAAATTTAATAATAAAAAGCAGCAACGAGGAAGAAGAAGGAATGTCAATGATTCCATTTTTTGAAAAATGAAAGAAGCAAAAAGATTTCAGCAATAGAAATAAAATTTTCAAGTCACTTTGTGTACCGAGAAAATTTAATAAACAAGAATGAAGTAAGCAAACACAAATAAATATTTGAGATGCAACCAAAAAATAAATTTAATTTTCATGGCAAAGGAAGGAAGGAATTATTTTTTATAAGACACATGAAAAGGAAATAATAAGTAGAAACACAAAGAAAACTCCCGTGAGAATACACAATCTAGTATAATAATAAATCTTCCTCCTTTCAGATTAACTTGTTGCACATCATATTTTACTCTTGCTCATCTTCATCATAATAATAATCACTAGATATACACTGTATTTGTTATTGTCATATACTTTATACTCTGTTCAATATTTTTCTTTCATTTTACCTTTCCACTTATTTCCTCTATCTTTCCCATATTTACTCTCTTCATGTGTGAATGAACATCTATTTTCGATTAAAATCTTAATTTCCTCGATCATTATCTGATAACTAGCAACGACAACCATATGAAGTCAATTATTTTTTTTACTCTTTATTAATTTTCTTCATTCAGTGTTCGATGCTCATCTACACTTCAGTTAATAGCTTCACTTATGCGATTTACTTTTTCTCTTTTTATATTCTTAGTTTATCAGGGACTTGGTATCGGAGGTTTTTGAGGTTATTAAGAGACAAGTTTGGTTATTATTTGAATATCTATTTTTTCGCGTACATAACCTCACTTTTTGGTTATTAACCTCAAAAAATATCGCTGGTACGTCTTGATATTTGGATGTAACCCAACAATTAACCTGTGAATTCACAAATTTTGGGTGTGTCGACAGTCATATCAAAATATAGTTCTGACTTGATGTTCACTCGATGGCAAGATATTGATTGTTGGCACGATGAACGTATACCTAGAATCACATGGCGTTCAATTGATTTAAACTTTGTAGTGTACGTCCGACACGGGACGTTCGATAGTGTGCTGTTCAGGATACATTCTTGGTAGCGGCGTAGGCAGAACTTTTGGAGGGGTGATGGAATTGTTGAAAAATCCTAGCAATTTTAAATAATTTTTCGTTTTTTGGCCATTTTTTCCAGAGATGAATTCCCACATTTTCCAGTAGAAGCGTAGTCATGGAGGTGTTTTGGGTGTGAAAACACCCCCCTCGACCGAAATTGTCCTCTTTCTGCTAGGGGTTTTTGTCGTCCCTAAATTTTGCCATCCATACAAAAAACTTTCAAAAGTCATAATTCTTGATGTAAACTAGTAAAGTACCCGAGTAGTGCAACGTAGTTGTTAGAGCTTCTTATTGAACTGATTTTGTCGCTTAGCCCATGTATCCTAGAAATTGCAAGTGAGTCTAATATCAGACCGACATGAAGCTGAATTCGAAAGATAACGTCGTGAAGCTAGTATCAAACTAGATTTTCATCATTTTTATCGCAATGATGTTCAGAAGAATGATAAATAATGATAAATGTCGTTTAAAAATGGCACTTATGTTCAAGAAAAAACAGCATCTCGATACTAATCCCCTGCACCTATATCCTTCATTTCAATCCATGACGAGCACATGAGCCAAGTTTTTTAATCAAAATTGAAATTAATTTTTTTCCTCTTCATACTGAGCATGTTATATTGCACTCGAGTCGATGACATTTTCCTCATTGTCGTAAAAGAAACTATAGTTCTAGTTTACTCAGCTTTTTTCTTTCGGTGGTTACTGAAGTGCAAAAAAAATAAAAGCGAAAAAGAAGAGAGAAAAAAATTGAAAATTACGCCAATTTAAATAATTTTCTTCAAATGACTTTCAGCAATTTTCTCATGAAAGAAAAATGAATGAAAAAAAGGAAAATGAATAAAGCGCATTTAAATCAAGTTGTTTGTAAAGTTACTTTGTTAAGTTAGTATAAAAATTGAATTTAAACAAAAAAAAATTTAATAAATGCAAAAAACTTTTTCCGTGTTCCTACTTTTTATTCTGTGTCTTCATTTTCAAAACTTTCTGTGTATATTTTTTTACAGTGGTAGAAAATTGCTCAGTAGCAATGAGACTATTATGAGAAAAATAAAAGTTTTGCAATTTTTTTCTGCTCTCTTTAGGGAAAATGAATTTTCATAAAAAAAATTTTTCTTCGCCTTTTTTCCATTCCTACCTTACCATTAAATGAAATGGCAAAAAATTTATCTATTAATTTAAATATTCCGTCATTCATTTATCTTAATATCATCAACAGCACCTGCATTTTATATCATCTAAAGTGACTGAATTTGCAAATTGTTTCAATCTATATTCTTTTTTTTTTTGAGTTATTAAAAAAGTTTTCACCCAAAGAGCATTTCAAGAATTTTTTTTCTTCTTTTCTCTTTCTGGTTTTCTGTGTGTATTTGAACAAGCATAGCAAAGAAAAATCCGCACAATTCTTTCAACTTTCCACACAAAAATTTTACCATTGAGATACACAAAAAAGCATTAAAAGAATCTTTTTGAAGAGAAAAAAAAGTTTTTTTTGCTTTCCTTCTACTCAATATCATTTGGACTTTTTGTGGTACTGAAAATTTGCATGATAGAGGTTAAACGTTGAATTTCAGTTTGGCTGGTGAAGAAAAACTTCTGGTGAATTTCACTGGAACTGATTTTAAAATAATATTTGTAGATTAAATTGAATTTAAAACTTTGTAGTGGAACTGGGGACGTAACCAGTATTTTTAATGGGGGGAGGGGTGCTCATCGAGAATTTTGATCTCCCCTAGTTATGTCCCTGTAGTAGAGAATAATATTAATGTGTGAAGGGCCCAGCTTAAAGCTGGAGGCACTGCGATTATAGAAATCTATTGTACCACACCCTTTAGACCTACAGTTTATAGTGGAATCCGAACCACTTGCAAGCTCTGCACATTGCAAGGACACGAGTACGTCATAAGATTTGATGTACCCTGCAATATACCTAGTTACAATTCGTGTGCGTAAGATGCTGCTAAGAAATCATCCAAATACTAATATATCCTTGTATACCTAGCAATGGAGTACCAAAGACCTCAAAAACTGCACCCAACACACGAACCGAGCTTCATAACTAGAACGGTGAAATGGAAAAAGAGCTTCGAAAATTAGACTGGACCTGGGATTGAACCCAGGACCTTTGGCACGTAAGGCTAACGCTCTACCATTTAGGCCACTGATGCCATTTCACCGCTTGTAGTAGAGAAGGTTATAGCATATAATAGAAGAGGTTTTGTAGTATTAGAGTCGATATATCTTTAAACTTATTTTTTTTAAAAATTATTTCTGGAGCTACAATTAACAACAGAACAAAAAGAGGAATATAGTAACAAAATCGACCTTTATATATGAAAATCTGTCAATTCTAGAGTATAGTCTCTGTGGCGAAGTGGGTTAGATAACAAAACAGAATTATTCACATTAGAAAAGTGAGGACGTCGGTTCAATTCCCACAATTTCCAAAAATTTCTTTCAATTTATCTGTTTTTGAACCAATTTGCCGGAATTTGAAACCAAAATAAATTAAGATCTACTTGGTATTATCATCACAGGGGCGTTTCCAGAAATTTTTCGAGGGAGGGGTTTTGAAATATTCTTAGGGGGCTCTTGGGATTTTTTTCTTAAAAAGCCCTAGCAAATTGAAAAAATTTCCAAAAAAGGTAGGGGTTTTTACCCCAAAACCCCTCCCTGAATACGTTCCTGTTACCGTCATCCATCGTATCTTTGTTATTCAGAAAAGATTGCCAATTAAGAGTTCATGAATGACAGCTTTCAAGAAACTAACAAAACAAAAGCACTTGGAATATTTTCCTACCTACTTCTGTCAATCTCCATCCACCCACCTGTTCCTAATCATCAATCTATTCATAGATATTAATTAATGTAAGCTTCCATGACATATACAACTTCTCTCAGTCCATTGATCAAAATAAATTACTGTCAGAGATTCCTCTCGTTACATAATGAAAATATTTTCTCATTATTTTGTACCTAAAAATAAAAAAAATTATTCCATCAACATTTCACCTTGTGAAAGCAACATCATGTCTCAGTTGATATGGTTCCTGACCTTATCAAATTTTATGGAAAAATGTTCACGTTTTTTGCACGATTTATGATAAGCAATGAATTTTATTATGAATAAAATATTTTAAAGACACATTTTTCATTTTTTACTACCCACGTAAAATTTTCTTTAAGACTCTTTTGTGGAGAAGCATAAACTTTTTTACATCTTGAATAATAATTAATTTTAAAATACATGACTCAAAATCAAGAATATTCGTGTTTGTGATTTTTTGTTGTTGTTGTTGGGAATCAACAATGTTGGGAGGTTTGGATAAGGTCAAAGTGTAATTCAGAGAGAATTGTGTGGGAACTGAAGGTAAGTTTCAATCTATATATCCAGAAGTTGTGTAATCTAAAAGAAACTCAGCTGTAATGACGCTTAGCTGTAATAAAGTAGCAGTAGCAAAAACGATAAGCTTGAATGATGATCAGCTGGTATGACACTCAGTGAAAACGACGCTCAGCTGGAGTGATGCCCAGTTAGAGCGATGCTCAGCAGAAGTGACGCTCAGCCGAAACTTGCAACAAAGTATCAAAGATGTTGAACAAGCAAATTTTTGTGTGATTTAAATTCATTTTATTGGCTTTTTTAGAAGTCATTCGCAATTAACAACTGTATAAACACCTAAATGAGATTCGAATCCCTACCATATTTGAAGTGGACCACAAATCTAGACAAGCTCACCCCATCAATTGTAATTATTGTGTTCACTTGCTTACGACCACTAGGTACAAGGGGTCACTGGGGGGTGTGGAAGGGTCAAGAATTTCATTTTTAATGGAAATCCTAAGTTAGCAGCCTCTACTTGAATGACTCGTTACTTAAAGCAGCATTTTTCCTTCCTTACTTGCTCTCCTTAAACATTCTCCATCATCTGAATTCCCCGAATCAATAACATTAAGTAATAAGTAAAAAGTCCCATTCAAGCTTTTGAATTCCCATTCAAACTTTAAAATATACAACCTTAAATGCCATCATCTCCCTCATTCAATCTTAAAGCATCTTATCTCATCAAATTAGATGATTAAAATCTTAAAAAAAGCAATTTTGCCATAAAACTAGTAATGAAGCGATCACGCTTCATGGGCATATTCACACCGTTTCAAGTTTTTTCATTCATAGCTTAGTGTTATGTTACTAACAAGACTTACGAAAAATCGTAAAGTTTTAGCTTATTTAGTCAAAAATATCAAAATTAGAGAAAAAATGAGTTTGACGTAGCTTCTAGCCCCTCGAAATCCAAAATGGCGTCGGTTCCATATTCAGGCACAGCTAAGGAGCATACATACCAAGTTTCAGCTCATTTGGTGAAAGTTAAAGTAAAAATAAATTTTGCGTAGCTTCTAGCCCCTCGAAATCCAAAATAGCGTCGGTTCCATATTCAGGCACAGCTAAGGAACCTACATACCAAATTTCAGCTCATTTGGTCAAAGTTAAAGCAAAAATCAATTTTGCGTAGCTTCTAGCCCCTCGAAATCCAAAATGGCGTCGGTTCCATATTAAGGCACAGCTAAGAAACCTACATACCAAATTTCAGCTCATTTGGTCAAAGTTAAAGCAAAAATCAATTTGGCGTAGCTTCTAGCCCCTCGAAATCCAAAATGGCGTCGGTTCCATATACAGGCACAGCTAAGGAACCTACATACCAAATTTCAGCTCATTTGGTCAAAGTTAAAGCAAAAATCAATTTGGCGTAGCTTCTACCCCCTCGAAATCCAAAATGGCGTCGGTTCCATATTAAGGCATAGCTAAGGAACCTACATACCAAATTTCAGCTCATTTGGTCAAAGTTAAAGCAAAAATCAATTTGGCGTAGCTTCTAGCCCCTCGAAATCCAAAATGGCGTCGGTTCCATATTCAGGCACAGCTAAGGAACCTACATACCAAATTTCAGCTCATTTGGTCAAAATTAAAGCAAAAATCAATTTGGCGTAGCTTCTAGCCCCTCGAAATCCAAAATTGCGTCGGTTCAATATTCAGGCACAGCTAAGGAACCTACGTACCAAATTTCAGCTCATTTGGTCAAAACATTCCTTTTCTATGAAAAAAATAAAATGTGTTTTGCAATAATCGGCTATAATTTGACCAAAAATAGCACCTTTTCGTTCCGTGTGCCTTACTGGCTGCATCTCGTGACTCCAAAAACTATACAGCTCTTGCCATACCCTATATCTATCAGATGCAAAAAACCGGAAGTCTTAATATTGAGTTTGAATCGAGTTATCGCGGAACGTAACTAACTAACTAACTAACTAACTAACTAATTAACTAACTTGCTAAAGGACAGAAAGCGTTTTTTTGCGATTTCTCGGCACTGGAAGCACCAATCGAGATGCGGTTTTCACTGTTAAATTGGTAATTTAAAGCACAAACTTTCCATACTGAACATTATGGGTCGATTCCGTAAGCCTGAAGCAGCAAGTCCAAAAAAGTAGTTTCACTGAAATACCAAAAACAATATATTCACACACAATTAAAATTGGTGTGAATATGATTTCAGAATAATTTTTAATAGCACAATAATTCTATGGAAGCAAATGCGTTTTCCCAACTTTCACATTAAGAACAATTTCAATCTTTTTCCGAAAACTTTTGGTTCTTCTTTTTCTTCTTATATATGCTATTTGCTGAATGCTCGATGCCTCAACAAGAGAACCAGAAAAAAATTATTATGAAGAGTTTTTATCTTTTACAATATTAAAAAACTTTTCGACTCTTTAAAAAAAACCTTCTGCTTTCAATTACATATTGAGATGAAGAGATAAAAAATAATTTTATTAATATTTGAAGGATCATTATTGCTAATCTGACGTTCATCTAATTGCACAATTTCTTTTCCCTCTTAAGTGAAGAAGTTCATTATAAGAATTCACTTAAAGTAGTCATGAGGGTCATTCATTGACCACATAGATGCGGGGAAATGAAGCTGCAAGGAAGAAGAAAAGGATAAGAAAAATAATGAAGTAAGAAGAAAAAGTCAATTACATTTCTTATTTTTTTTTCTTCATCTCCCCCAAAATAACTACATTCATATTTCAGATCTACTCATATTAGATTCAAAAACTAGATTGAGGATGCTCTTCGGATATGATGGGGATGATAATTAAATTTAATGTTTTTGTTAATTAAACTAGAAGTCGTTATGAAGTTTGCCTGTTTTTGCTTAGTTTAAGAAAGTTCTGGTTTTGTTGGAGCAGTTTTTACTGAGTTCACTTTTAATTTTGCTACTGAACGCACTTTTGAAGCAAAAAATTTTTTTTACTGAACGCACTTTCGAAGCAGAATTTTTGTTACTGAACGCACTTTTGAAGTAAAAATTTTGTTACTGAACGCACTTTTGAAGTAGAAATTTTGTTACTGAACGCACTTTTGAAGCAGAAATTTTGTTACTGAACGCACTTTTGAAGTAAAAATTTTGCTACTGAACGCACTTTTGAAGCAATCATTTCCGCATCATTTTCAGCATCTCCAAAAGCTCCCAAAAACAATTCTTTCCCAAAATTAAATCTCTGTTATTTTTTATGAACATCCAAACCCCATTTTTCTCCTTAATGAGAAAGAACTAATAAAGAAAATTGTATTTATAAGCAATTACATCGCATCAAGTCTGAGATGATAAGAGAAATAAAAATTAGAGAAAGAAGAATTTTCTCTAAGCTTTGTTTACGATTGAAAGAAGCCAAAAAACCTAGAGATATCTATTTCGTAAGGATTAATGATTGTTTATGTCTTATTAATGTTTTCAATTCTTTTCTCTTCTTCATTGTTCCTCATCAAATAAAGAGGAAAGAAATAAAATAAAAGAAAATTGCGAGAAGAAAGCCATAGCAATCCTCATTTAGTGTGTGTTATATCTGACTGTCTACTTACTTATATTTATGTATGGATGCTTTAGTAAGTTAAGAAATGAGAAAATAAAATAAGAAATTGGGAGGGAGAGTGAGTGAGATGTTGTATCATTAATCTGACGTTATGTAACTAATTCCTATATCTCTTCATTTACAACAAAAATTTTAATGGCAATGGCATGGTACGAAAAGATAGATAAATAGATAGTTAAGAAGAAGGGAATGCGAGAAAGAGGAGAAAAAATTGCGAATCACAATATGAAAATAAAAATTTATTTTCCCAATCATTGCATGGTTGCTTATTATTGTTTAGCATCTTTGGGGTCGTTCCTAAGTGATGTCTAATTTTTAAGTGGGGATAGATGGGTTTCTCGGTATATACTTATATCTACCCCTACCCCAACTTGGTTTCTTGGTATAAACCTACACCTACTAGCAAGGGGTATACCCTAGGGGTAGGTGCAAAGGCGTATCCAGGAGGTTTTCTGGAGTCAACCCTCACTATTTTTGAAAACCAATACTAATATAAAGGTCATGATTCGAAAAGATATTAAAAAACAGGACATGAATCGAAACCCTCCCCCTCCTCCAAAAAAACCTGGATACGGACCTGGGTAAGTGTACATGCAAGAATATACCGAAAAACCAGTCCCGTGAGCTTTTGATTTTGAATAGAAAGAATGTTTTTTGATAGAAGGGGTCGGTTCCATTCTTTGGTAGATGGACATCATTTGTGAACGACCCATCTCTTATCGTACATAACAAAATTCCTTACTCATTCACAGTGGAATGCTTCATTGTCTAATCTACGAAATTAATGAGCATGGCTTTGGTGCCGAAAATCTGGTTCCTCTTTGCCGTAATTTATATGAAAATTGTCAAGTTTCAATCAGCTCAAATTCATTTCCAGTTATTTGTGTAGATTTGCCTCTAATGCCTCTCCTGATAGATCTCAACTCGAATAATCTCGAAATTCATTTACGGAATAGCGTGGAAATCTTTTCATTGTAACGAGCAAACGAAAAATATTTATTTGGCTCAATTAAAGTAATGAACTGAATTTAAATGGATTTAAAGTTTTCCTCACTCCTCTGTGCGTACTCATTCATTCTTTCTTCGTCTTACTAGCTGTCGCTTTTTCTTGACTTGTTTAGGAAAAATAAGAAAATGAAAGAAAAAAGATTTTTTTAGCTTAAATTTTTGAAAGTAAATTGAGTTTGTGATTGTTTTGGATGAGATTTGTCAACGAAAGTTGAAGAGTTTTATGACACTTAAGGTAATTGTAATAAAAAAGATTTTACTGAACGCACTTTTGAGGATTTTTTTTACTGAATGCACTTTTGAGCAGAAATTTTGTCATTGAACGCATTTTTGAAGTAGAATTTTTGTTACTGAACGCACTTTATAAGTAGAAATTTAGTTACTGAACGCACTTTTGAAGCAGAAATTTTGTCACTGAACGCATTTTTGAAGTAGAATTTTTGTTACTGAACGCACTTTAGAAGTAGAGATTTAGTTACTGAACGCACTTTTGAAGCAGAAATTTTGTCACTGAACGCACTTTTAAGGATTTTTTTACTGAATGCACTTTTGAGCAGAAATTTTGTCATTGAACGTACTTCCAAAGCATAAATTTTGTTACTGAACGTACTTTTGAAGTAGAATTTTTGTCACTGAACGCACTTTTGAAGCAGAAATTTTGTCACTGAACGCACTTTTGAAGTAGAAATTTAGTTACTGAATACACTTTTGAGATAGAATTTTTTACTGAACGCATTTTTGAGGCAGAATTTAACAAACACACTTTAAAAATGCGTTTTAAACCAAAAAACAAACAAAATTGTATTCAATATTTTGCAGCTCTACATGCTTTATGTTTCACCTTTTACTTTTTTCCATTATGAAGAAAAGGGAAGAATTCTCGATGGAGAAACTAACTGACATTTCAATCATAAATATTTCATTCTACCGCCCCTCGAAAACAACATCATCCTTAAGCACACTTGAATGTAAAAGTAAGTAAGTTGGATATAACAGGAATTTAATCGTACTCTCTTTATACCTTTACTTACATCCGATTCTATCGTCTTTCATTCTTCTTGCTGTTTTGTTGTGTGTATTAAAGTTTTATATTTTATGAAATATTTTATTAGTTTTTTTTTACTTCCATTTTTTAAGGCTCAAGCTATGTATGATGAAGCATCAACAAAAAGGGGGAAAGATCATCAAAATCTCATTAATGTGAGTATACGCGTGTGTGTGTGTGAGTTTGCACGCACATCACAAAGTAAAAGACTGAAAAGAATTTTCTTATTATAAATTCCATCATATCGAAAACTTGTTCAAATATTTATGGATCCCAAAACATATTTGTTTACGCAGAAAATATTGATTATTTTCTTGATATTTAGGCACACACGAGAAATTCCTTATGCTTCATCTGATTTTTCATCTCGCCATATGTTTTAATATTAAAGGACTTTTTTTTCATGGAAAAAATGTTTCAATATTAAGGCTTTTTTTATGTGTGGGTATAATTCTCATAAGGAACTTAACGATATGAGAGGATATAGAAGTACAATCTCAGAGGCTGTATGGAGAAAGTTAATTAAAAAAATGATTTTTTCCTTCAGTAAATAAAATATGAATATGAAAATTCTTAAGAGATTATTGCCTACGCACTTTTCCATCTACAGTCGTTCTTTCAAGACTCCAAAAATTGCTTTTACTACTGTGTTGGTGTTAAAATCCGATTTGAGAGTTGCTTCCCTCTTTAAATCTTCTTAAACTTAACAAAGAGTATATGTCATCAATTATTCTTGATTCATACATGAATATGCAATCAAAATGTACAAAATGTGATCTCATCTACAACATATTTTATTTTATGTGTACTTGGGGAGGTTGATTTATGTCTATGTGAGAAATTGCATTCAATTGAGGAATTGCTATCAACAGAGAAAAGTAAAAGGATTTTTCAAATCTTTCATCAGCCCTTCTGTTTTATGATATTTTTAGGTGGATTTTGAAGTTGCAATCAGATAAGACATTTGACATTTGTCAAATGATTCGATGTATCTAGATCTTTTGTCTTCGTGGTTGGCAGATTGTCGATTTATTTTTTTGGGGGTTTTGTTTTGGAATATTTTTGCGCAGTTGAAAAATGTCATTCAGATTTGACCATATTGAATATTATTCACAAAGCTAATTAAAATCTTTGGAATGTATGACTTAAGGAGTTCAAGAGTCTAGCAGTAAAACAGAAGCAAAAATGCATTGATAGCTCAGTTTGCAAGATGCAGGTCATGAAAGTTGGTGTTAAATTTAGAATCCAGGGTTCGAATCCCACATCACCTTCAGTGAATTTTCAAAAGTTTAGATATTTCGATTTCTTAAGTGTAGCAATTTAATGATAGAAAACTAAAGAATTAAGCAACGGCGAGTTGTAAGAATGGGTCAACCCATTAAAAAATTCAGTCCTAAATTCAAATATCTCATTGAACTAGTTTAGGAAATTTTCAAAGCTTTCGAAAATTCAGAAAAGTGACTAGAAGCTGAATAGGAATAATGATAAACATTACCTCAAATTTGAAGGGGTCACGAAGCACTGAATAAGGAATTCAGACTATTGCAGTGATGCTCTAAATCAGGGGCGTAGTCAGGGAGGGTCTGTGCATCCCCCCAAAAGTTTTGAACTGCAGCACGGTTCAAAAATTTTAAGGGGGTGCCCAGATCTACATGGCTATGCCCCTCCTTCTAAGTGTGCTGTTATAAATTTCTAAATATAAAAAATTAACAGGAAAAAAGATTTAGAGATCAATTTGAGATCTTTTAAAAATAATTTGTGTCAAGGCTTTCACACTCGGGATTTTTGGGATTAATCCCAGAAAATCCCAAAAAATCCCAAAAATCCCAAAAAATCCCAGATTTCTTACAAAAATCCCAAAAATCCCAAAAAATCCCAAAAATCCCAAAAAATCCCAAAAAATCCCAGAAAATCCCAACATTTTTAACACATTTTCCAAATTCAGTATGAATATATTTTTGTATGTAAGTTCATTGACTGTGTCTGGAACCAACGCCATATTGGATTTTGAAGGGTTTGCAACTACGCCAAAGTTAATTATACTATAAATTTTGATATATTTTGATCAAATGAGCTAATGTTATGTATGTAGGTGTATTGGTTGTGCCTGATTATATGAAAATGACGTCATATTGGATTTCGAGGGGTTTGTAACTACGCAAAATTTAAGTATACCAAAATTTTGATTTATTTTGTTTTGTACGAGGTTATTTAAATGTGCCTGAATATTAGAATTTTGTTATCTTTGATCATAATTTATTTTTTATTGATTCGTACATGTTTTTTTTTTAAGTTTTTTAGTTTAAAAACTGTTTAATACTACAAGCTTTTCGAGAATTTTTGTCTCGATTTAATATTTCTTAATTTTTCTACTTATTTAACCACTAAAGCATTGATTTATGATTCAAATCTGATGTATAAACAAAAATACTATAAATTTTGAACCATACTTGGTGAAAAAATGTTTAGTTGTTAACTTATTTAAGTTTTTATGTTGCTAACCGGTAGAAAAATCATTTGTTGAAAATCACATAAATATACGGTGACCAGATGTCCAGATTTTGTCCGTTTTTTTTTCTTAAACAGTTTATAATTTTTTGCCCTTACAAATTAACATTGATTACAAGGTTTGTGATCAGTTATTTAATTGATTTGTAGATGTTTTGTCATAAAATCAGTTTTTATTATTGATTAATTAAGAGTTTAATGAGTTTATTGATTTTAATACAAAATTTTCTTTGAATTTTCTTGAATTTCCGTTTTTAACGGTAAAATAAAGTTTCTTTTTAAAATTAGCTTTTTAAAAGTAAATTTTTTTTCATCCACTGAGATTTAATAAACTGTTGTTAACTTTTGAAGTTAAAAATGCGTTATTTCATTATATAACTATTGAATTTTCTCAGTTTTTTTGGGGCATGTCCGTTTATTTCTCAAAATTCTCCTGGTCACCCTACTCACCCTACTCCTAGACACATTAATTTAGAAAATACTAATTATTTGCAAATATATTCATGATCTCTAATGCTTTTAATATATTGCACATACCTATATTGTTTAATCAAAGAGAACATCGCAAAAATATTGTTAATCGTCTCATTATTGCAAAGCACATTATTATTTTTTTATAAAATTTAGCTACTTTTATGATGATTTAGTGTTGATACCACATCAAATGATAAGTAATAAGATATAATACATTTTCAAACATGCATTTTTAAACAGAAAAAGCTAAAATAAATTGCACTGAATTCTTAAAGTTCACTTGTATTACCCAATAATTGAATTTCTACCGATTAATAGTATTTTTGCCTTTTTCTCTTTAATTAAACAATATAAGTATGTGTAATATTTTAAAAGTAGTAGGAATCATGAATATCTATGTAGATAATTAGTATTTTCTGAATTAAAGTGTCTTATTTATGATGATTTTTAACAAAATCGATGGTTTTTCTACCGGATGGCAACATAAAAACTTAAATAAGTTAACAACTAAGCATTTTTTCGACCAAATATGGTTCAAAAGGGATAGTTTTTGTGTTTTTACATCAGGTTTGAATCAGAAATAAATGGTTTGATTATTGAATAAGTAGAAAGTTAAAAAAGACAAAAAAATTCAGTCGTGGAATTACCCTAGAGTAGTCAAAATGCAAATTTCAAGTCATTTTTTATATGGCATCAGGGTAAGGTGGTCTAAATTAATATTTTCTGGCATTTATGCGAGAAAATAAATCCTACAAATAATTTTTGGGTATATTTCTACATAGTTGGATTGTTTAAAAGACGTTAAAATCTGTAAAAATTAATATTTCGATGATTTACTACAATTTATTGTACAGTGAACTATGTTTTAAAACGCTTTTGTTAAAATATAAAAAATATATTTTCCAAAAAAACTGAAAAATCCCAGAAAATCCCAAAAAATCCCAGAAAATCCCAAAAAATCCCAAAAAATCCCAAAAAATCCCAAAAATCCCAAAAAATCCCAGTTTTTCTATAAAAATCCCAAAAATCCCAGAAATCCCAAAAAATCCCAAGCAATTTTTTCGAGTGTTTACGCCTTGATTTGTGTCATGAGATGAAAAAAGTTTGACCACCACTGGACTTAACATACATTTTTTTCGTGGAACATCTGGCATGTTCTTGTGTTTTTAACACAACTTTATTTATGCGTTTTTATTCACACAAACCCTCAAATCCATAAACTTTCTAATCCATTGATTTTTTATTAAATGAAATAAAATATTTTCTTCTTCTTCTTTTTGATGAAAAACATTCAACTATTCAACCACATTATTTTTGTGCCTTATCAATTCTCGATTTTTATCTCCTCATTTCTTCTCATTTCCTTTTCTTTTCTTGAGTATAAAAAAAACACAATATAATGTGAAATGGGGAGAAAAAGTTCAATAACAATTTTTTATATTAAGAAAGAAATAAAGGAGGTACGGAGGAATTGTTTGCATGTTTAAGAGAATATCATAGAACATATTTAGCTATTTTATTATTTTTGTAGCTCATAATATTACTACCCCATTATTATTGGATACATGTATGATGGGGAGGATTTTTTAATACAAAAAAAGAGAATATTTACATCCTTTCTGAACATTCTCTCATGTTTATTTAACTTTCTTCTTATTATAGGAGATTTTACTCATTTTTTTCATCTTACGAGCTCCTTTTTTGTCTTTTCGATAAACTACGACAATAAGAAAGCTGAGGATTATTTCAAGCAAGCAATTCTGTCTTCATATCTAAATTACATTTTATCTATGTCATTGAATATCGATTGAAAGTTTGTCTTTGTCTTTGACTTTCTCAAATGAGCATGGTAGGAAAGATATGATGGAAAATTGATGAGATGAAAAATAATTTTAATGCTATTAGATTTGATGAATTTAGATTAAAATGCATGCTGGATTTAGATTAAGGTACTGAGAAAAAAATTGAGGTTATTTTGATTTTTGACGGATAATTTGGGATTATATAGTCGGATAATTGAATGAAATCTAGTCGTATTATTGAATAAAAGCTAGTCGGATAATCGAATTAAACCTAATCGGATAATTGAATGAATTATAGTCGGATAATTGAATGAAACCTAGTCGGATAATTGAATAAAAGTTAGTCGAATAAATGAATGAAATCTAGTCGGACAATTGAATAAAAACTGGTTGCATGCTGTTAGGGGTCGTTCGCAAATTACGTCACGATTTTAGGGGGGAGGGGGGGGGGGTCAAAGAATTTATGACAGTCCATACAAAAGATTTTTTTTTCTTTGTAAAATTTGTGACAAGGGGGGGGAGGGGGTTCGAAAAAGTCGTTTTTTAGCGTATAGTAATTTGCGAACGATCCCTTAATACAGCAAAATTAATAATAAAACGTAATTCGTTGTTCCCAATAAATAAATTCTAGATATTTAAAATTCAAAGCCCAATAGACATTTTTACATTTTAAATTTTTAAAGAGCCACAATCAAGACTTTAACCATCAACCCCTATCATTTACCTATCTTCATGTATCAAGAGCTTATTTTTTATTTATTTAATTTCTTTTGTACCTTCCTCTCTCTCACATGGATATAAGTACAAAACATTCCACAAAAGAAAGTGAAGATAACAAGCAGAAATGAAAGAAAAATTGTAAGCAATGTGGCGAATTTATAACAGACAAAAGGAGAGAGAAAAAGGATGGGCATAAAACTGGAGATGGATGAGAAACACAATGCAATACTTTTTACTCATTTTTCAACGTTGATGCTTGAGCTATAGATTGATGAAATTTTTTTTCTACTCTTTTCCCCCTTTTATCTTTTGTACTTCATCTTCTTTGTGCCCCTTTTTCGTTTTGTAATGTATCAGCAGCACCAACAGCTACATACGTAGTCGAAATGAGAAAACGAAGAAGAAAAACTTTTGCCACTTTCTCATGTCGAGTATGTAATATATTTTTAGTATAGTGAACCATATATCGCATATAATGTGCTCCCGAAAAAAAGCACTGTACTTACTTTCTGGTCGGCAAAAAAACATATGTTTCAACGTAATGTGACTCATTTGTAAATGTCTAGTTGAGTTATTTAAAAATAAAATATCTTTTTTGCCTTCCGATTTCGAAGTAGTCGATATTTCATTTTTTTACACTTTATTTTGGCACATGAATGAATGGTTTACAGTCAAAACCCATCTCATGATGGAAAATATTTTTGTTAGCTCTTTCTATCCTCTCGTATTTTTTTTTTGATTGAAAAATATTTATTCCATGAAAACACATTATTCATTTTCACATCATCACAAAAATATTTATATTTTTCTGTCTGTGTTTTTCTTTTTTTTTATTTCTCTCTTGTTTCGAAAGTAAAGGAAAAAAACACATATTCATACCTATTTGGATTTTATTTCAGCTTGATTTTCAGATCTTGATGCTTTTTTCGAGATTTGCGAGATTGAATTTTATCGAGAAAATAATTTTTTAACTTCCACACATGTTGGTAAAGTTCTTATTGTACATTTTCTTTGCTTGATGCAATAAAAATTAAAAAAAGAAAGAAATAACTGCCATTTTAAATTCAAATTTTATTTCATTAAGTAGCCAACTTCAGGTAGGTCGGAGCTTTTTAATCCGAACATAAAGCTAAGAAAAACATTTTTGAAACATTTTAATTGATCTTTAATTTAATTAAGTGTTAGAGACAATCTAAGGAACCAAAACTAAGGCTAAAAGGTCTAAGCATAGAGGAAAAGAGTAAGATAGCTAAGGATTTGATTAAAAGAGACAAAAATTAAGGAAAAATTAGGTTTTGAACTATCAGATTCTCATATTTTTGCATTGTTTGAAGAAAGTAAGATCCAACGAAGAACTAAGAAGGAAGGAAAATGTAATACAAGATTGTTGGTAACTCAAATTAAGTAAGTAGCTTAGATCCAGTTTGCACACCTTCCATTGTCAGCTTGTCAGGCCAATATTTATTTTTCAAGCTTTCTACTAACAAGTTCATTCAAGCTTGGAAGTCTATAACCTTTCACAGTGTATCGAACTTTTCAATTGCAATTGGCATGTTTGAACAAATCCTTTCAAGTATTCTGAAAATTGAAACTTACATCTCCCAGCCGTAGGAGAATGAATGAAACGTAAGAACGAGAAGAAGAGAAGCAATTCAATAAAAATTGTAATTGTTATACGAACAATTTTCATCTTCCTTACTTCAATATTCGTGCCAGAACATTCGATGATAATCAGATTTTCTCTCTTTGCAGAAAGCATTGGGTGAAAGTAAGAAGAAATTCCAATAGTAGCTGCTGTAGAAATAAATAAATTACATTTTTTCCTCCTTTTCTTCCAACCTCTGTAGAATTTTTTGCAGATGTTTTTTCGATGCTAGAGCCGTTTTTCTTTTATTTCCTTAGGCCTTTTTCGTATTGCGCCAAACATGAGAAGCTCTAATAAAAGCACTTCCTTCTTTTGCTGCTTTTTCTTTGATTAAATTTCATTCCATTTCAGTCGAAAGAATTTTTTTCTTCTGTTTTTGCTTTCTCTTATCCACATTTAATATAATTTTTGATCCTTTTTTTCCACATCTTTGGCACATCCAAACACATATTCACATCAGATGAGCTGAGATCCTTGTAATAATTTATCAGAATAATGAAAATAAATTATGTTAAAAGTCCACCCATGTAACCGCATGAACTTGGTCAGCTTTTTGTAGAATTAATTAAGATGTTTTTATGTGAATTCATATTTTTTCTTGCAGCATAAATTCAATTTAATTAAATTCTTTGGAATAAACCTTTTGAGATGAACATCTTGAGAGCAAAAAATATATTTTATTAAGTTTTGAATTATAATAAAATTTTATGAGAAATTCTTGCCGTAACCAAATTCAAACAAATTAAATTTATCGTAATAAATCAAAATAAAATGTTTTTAGAGTTGATGGAATAGTATGGGGTTGGGCATAGTTGAACGCATTTTAATTGAATGAACATCATCTGAATGAATATTAATTTTTGTGGCATATGGTCTTCTGAAGACCAAATTTAATATGATGTACAATCAAAATTAATCATTTTAAAATTATTAATGACATTCTAAAATTTGAATTTTTAACGGCTTTCAAAAATTTGAATTTTAACTTTTTTTAAATATTTGAATTTTTAACGGTTTTTAATAGATTTTTTAACCATATTAAAAAATCATTCCTGATACTATTTATCACAAGAGTCTCTCTTCATCCTAATAGGCAGACATGAAATGAATTCTCGACTTCTTCCATCTCTTCTTCATTTTTTTGGACAAATTCTCGAATTTATGTAATTGAATGTTCATCAGAATGAATGAAACAACTGCAGAATACGAATGCGAATAAAAAAGTTTTAATAGATTGAAAAAGTTTCCGAAAATAGAAAAAAATGGAAACTCCATCTGTGCCTAAGAAAATTGAGGGAAACTTTCAATCCACTTATTAAGTTTCGTGTGTATGCATTTTTAAGTAATTCTACTTTAATTACTTACATTTTTGCCTCATGTTTGACTTGTATAGTTTTGATGCTTTAAATCACTTGAGAATTTTAACGTAAAACTTTATGTAAATTTTGGAAAGTTTGTTCCTCGATAAACTTTTCTTAATGGCATGAACAAGAAGAATAGAGAATTCAAGTCAAAAGAGCAAATTCCTGATCTTAATGGAAAGTATTTGAATGTGCTTGTGTATTAATGGTGTGCTAGGAGATGCAAAATATGCTGTTTTTAGACTTGTTGGCTTCAAAAAGTTTAATTAATTTTGACCAAAAAGATTTTTGGGGCATCATTTTTCACTAAATACATAATTAATCAGTTACAGAATGCACAATTGATGCGAAATATTCGCATCCTTTTTACTGAACACACAATTGAAGCAAAACATTTTCGCGTCATTTTCACAAAATATTCTTTGTACGTAAATTATTTTTGCATCCTTAAGTCTGACTCACCCTCCCAAAACTCAACTAGCACATTCGTAATACACAAAATTGCACACTCAAGCTATAAAAAATAAAAAAAAAAGTTTTTCTGCATCTAATATATGTAAACACGAACCTAATATGTATGCCAAAAATGTTATAACATGTATAATTACTCCCCCTGATTTAATCTTACTTACATCGCATCAACTTGTAAAAAAGGAATAAGATGGAATAGAAAGAAAGTCTTTAGATAAGACGACAAAGAAATTATGTGAACCTACTACGTATGTAGTGTGTGGGGTGTAAGCGGTAAAATTCAATGTTTCTTCTTACAAATTTGCAAGATCCTTAATAAATCAACGATAACTTTTATGGGAAAAAGTTTAGTCAAGATATTTTACGGCTTCATGACTTTATTCAATTGTGCTTGTTGTATATGTTCTGGTAGTGTTTTTATTTTGCTGGGAAAAGATAGAAGGAAAATTGTTCATAAACAATTTCTTCTACCTTAAAAATGTGGATGGAATAGAGCAACAATATTTTGTGAGTTTTAAGAAGTTTTTATGCAAATGTTTTTTGTGAAAATTATTAGGGTGCTGACTGGCTTTAGTATGTGAGCTTTTGATAGGGGGTTTTTTTAAGGAAGGTCATTTGGGGGGTCCCATTTTTTAGTATTGTAAGGAGTCGTTCGTAAATTGTGGCGTAATTTATAAACGACCCCTAATTGTTAGTTTTCAATTTTTTTGTTAATTATTAAAGTTTTACAAAAATTCTGTTTTAGATTTATATTTTAAAATTACTTACTTACTTCTCTACTTTAGAATTATAAATTAAAAATTAATTTTAAAAATATTTCTCAAAAAATACTTTTTAGGGGTTGTTTAGATATTATGTAACGCAAAAGTACCCATTTGTGACACTTTTCCTTTTGGTGGAACCCATGAGATTATGAGTGTAAATCTTGTGTAAATAAAATATTAATTTATAATGTTGTTTATGCCAGATTTAATTATAAGTAAAGAAATTGCAACTAAAAATGATATAAAATTCAATAAAATGTTTGGGTTCAAATCCCATAAAATTATAATTATAGCTCTGAATTTTCTAAATATGGTTATTACTTTTTTTGTTACTTACACTAATATTTACCTAAATTTCTGCCAACTTTTTATTTCCTTCTTGTCTTACGTAACAATAATATGGCATGTGTATATACATCCATACACCTCCTTCCTACCTTAAATCTTTTCCTACTAACTACTGTATATCTATGATTCAATAATGAGAGTTACTATACTTTAACAGGCAGTACCATATGAAAGAAAGCTATAGACAGGTGTGCATTTAAGGGGGGTGTTAAAGGTCCCCTCAATGGAATTTTAATTTAATTTTTAAGGTTTTTAATAAAAAAAAATCCTAAAAGTCCCAAAAATTTTCATTAGTCCAAAAAATTTGAAGCCTTCTCAATAATTTTCTAGCTACGACCCTGTCTACAGTAACGTAAAGACGAACATGAAAGGAAAAAGAAGAAAGACAAATATTTTGCATGCAAATTTGTTTGTTCGATAATTTATAGTAAAGAACATCATCAGTTATATATATATTTTTTCAAAAACCCCCCGGTTTGTGCTTCACCAAACAAACAACTCAACTTAACTTTACTTAACAAGTATGGCAAATTTTTCCTACTCTTTTGCTTACCTTTTTCACGTGAAATTATGGTAGGATGTTTGGTATTTCACTAGGGAAAGAAAGAAGAAAAAATATTTGATTTAAAATAAAATTATTTTAAAGTTTTTTTCTCGCAATTTATTTGCGTTAAAGTTTCTGAACTAGAATTAAAATTTAATGCAATTAGAGAATGTTTCTCTCTTTAAAATACGATTTTTGTTACTTTAAATTCCATTTTAGAAAACAGTAAAAGTTTCTCTGCAATTTTATGTGTGGTATGCAAATATTTGTGTACCTTCGGTAGCTACGATATGTTTACTGTTGAAAATGAATAATAAATATAATTGGGGTTGAGGTGGAATTTGTATAACAGGGTCAAGATTTTTAATTATTAAAGGATGATATGGGGTATAATAAAATTTTTTTAGATTATGGATCTGCAGAGGTAAGGGAATATGATTTTGTTTGTAATTATGATTTTTAATTAAATAACAACGTTGATTTAGATTAGAAGGATTGAAGCACGTTTTGGAGCAATTATCTTCCTCTAATTATGCTTATGCTGCATCTGCTGTATTGATATAAGATTTTTTGAACTCTTCGAATTTTAATTAGGGGTCATTCACTTATGATGATTATTAATTAATGGGAGCTACCTAACACCCTCTCTGGCCTCAAAATATTAGACCATATTATTTAATATTGCGATCCTTTCATTTTTTTCAGCTGCAATTGGTCTTCAACTAGCTTCGTTGCAATCATAATATAACTGGATTTAGAACTGTGATTTAAACTTTAGAACTAGGGTTTCGAGCTCGGGGTTTTGGTCATGCCAGTAAAGCTCTTTTCATTCTTTCCAACATGGTCAGGTTGCACGAAGTCTATTACAAAAAGGTTGAAGCTGGGATTTTAAGTAGTAGAGACTTTGTATGTGTAGATTATAGCATGTTTTTTTGTACTTTATTCTATTGGATTAATCATCATCAAATTTATAACGACCCACAAGAGTAAGTAACCCATAAAAATCAAAAAATGATGACCAAAGATGTCTAATATTGATTACAATGTATTGGGGTTGGTTCACTTATTTCGTTTACAATCTGGGAGGCTAGAGGGGAGGGGGTCCTAGATATGTGGCACTTTTTGAAGACAAAATGTCCGTAATGAAAGCAGTAGAGCAGTGGTTTTAATTTTTTCAAATCTCGATAGTCCTGCTATGCAGCAGAGACCGGTTTCTAGCCTACCCTACAAGGGGGTAGTGTAACCCTAGGGTAGGGCAGAGCAGTACCCCGAGTAGCCCTAGAAACCGTCCCCAGATCATAGTTTAAGAAATTTTATAGCTTTTCGATCAATAACAAGCGAATTATCCCTCAAACCTAAATCTAAAATATTTCAAACTTTACATAGCTCAACGGAACTTCACGCAAAATTCTGCCTCACGGGCTATGCCAAAATCTAAATAAAAGATTAGACCCACCAAAAAATAGACTTCTTGTTGCTAACCTTCATCACATATTTGCTCATTCGTAACCAAGTTTTATAATTGGCATGCCACATAGCCACCACACAAGCTCTAGAAGCTTCCTTATGAACAAGATTTTATTGCAAAAGTTGCAATTAGAGCAGAAAAGTTTTTTTTTTTCATTTTCATCCATGACTCTAGTTCATAAAACAAACGACAAAAGACACCAGAAAACGAAAAATTCTCATAAATGTCAACATCAAAAACTTAAAATTGATAATTAATGCGAAAAGTTTATTTATTTTTCTTCTTCTCATTCCATAATGCTTTTATGAGAAAAACAAGCACAAAATTTCATGAAATAAACATATCGAATGACAAACTCTAATAAAACAAAAGCACATTATTAAAATTCATTTCATGTCGTTTGCTTGCTAGCTTGTTAAGGCAGCAAAAACTTCTCTGTTGTTCTCCCTATCACAAAACTACAGTGTCAGTACATTCATATAGTATTCGTTCCAACGAGAGACACCCCCTAATAGGGGAGAATTTACAGGTTGTGTTGTGAAAATGCAAAAAAAGACATGCTTCAAATTAATATTGGATTAATAACTAGGAAAATATACATTTTTCATGCTTGTTACGAGCTTCAAATAAATTTCAGTAAGTGGATGGAGAACATTAGGAACTTTATTCTTTATGTGTGTTCGCATCAATGAATAAAGTTAATTAACTTCCATACTCACAAAAAAAAACAAGAAGAAGAAAAGTCATAAATTTTATCTCCTGACAAAGTGTAGTAATGTGTATTACACACAATTTTGTGGTGACCTCACAGCTTAAGAATCGACAGAAGAAAAAAAAAGAATATGAAAATCTTCATGAACAAGATGGCAATAAAGTGCGCAACAAAGGAAAATAAAAAAGAAAAAATGAGGGACAGAGACGGAGAGAAGTAAATGATTCTACTTAGAAATTCAGGTCACAAATGGCATACCAACAAGTTAATAATGATTTCAGCACAATTTTTCCTGTTCATCTCGTCGATAATTTTCTTTTTCGCTTTCTTTGGGTGTCGTTCATGAATAATGTCAATCAAAAAATTCACGTTTTGAATGTGGAAAGTAAGGGGTCATCCGCAAATTACGTCAAGCAAAAAACGAATTTTTCAAACCCCCCCTCCACCTTGTCACAAATTTTCCAAATAAAGAAAAATTTTGCATTTGGAATGTAGTAAATTCTCCTACCCCTCCACCCCCTAAAGCTTGACTCGTAAATTACGAAATTAAAAAAAAATTAAATTCAAGGAGATTCGAACCTTTGCCTCTACTGGAAAAACAATTCAAATTTTGCATGATTTTTGTATGAAATCTTTATAATTCACAAGAGCAAGATTCTGATTTTTTTGGGAAAGTTGTGAGAATTTTAGGTTAAAATGAGGTCGATCAGTTGTATAACAGGAACAATGAGTGACGAGCAGATAGAAGAATGAAAAAACGTACAGTGAGACAGACATAATTGGGGTTTCCCTTGAGAAAACACCTGTAAGAACAGAGTTTCTCAAAAAAAAAATTTTTGGCTCGCAGCACAGTAAGTCCGACATTTTGAAGATTTGACTGCACACTAGAGTCCCAAAAATATGTTTATATTCAATTTAAGTTGGCGAAGTAGCCCAGTTGTGTCTAGAAAAAATTTCTAGAACACCTGTGAAACTCTCACTGCTGCGGCACAAAGTTTAAGAACCACTGCTGTAAATTGTATTAAGTGCTATACAGCTTCAGACCCTATCCACACTCCTTTATTATTGGACGTCATTTATGAACAACCCCATTTGATTTCCCTGCTTTATTTCTACTCACCAGCACGAAATGTTTTTTGAGATATTTTTGTATGTTCTTCAATAAAAGAAGGAAAGAAAATCATCATCAGAAAATAATTAGGTAATATTGAAAGTATGAGAGAGGACGACAAAGTGATGCTTCATTGCAGCTTTTATGATTCTATTAAAGATACATTTCAGTGAGCTTTAATGAGGTATTTTCTGTTTCTTATTTTTCTTACGTTTGAAGAATTTTATTTTCTTGTCTAAGCGTCAATTTTTGAAGTTGGTGTCTTGTGAATGAACAGTTTGTGCTTGCTTTCGTTTTTTTTGTTGGTTTTTATTGAATTTTTAGGTTAAATTGGAAAAATTTTCAATTTTACTTTTCAAAAAAGTTAAGATTTCAATTTCAATGATAACTTTGTTTTTTTTTAAAAAAAAAAACGTAGAAATAGTGAGCAAAAAATCAATGCAACAATCACGATAACTTATATAAATGTTTAACAAAGGACTCGGAACCTTGGCTTTCATAAATAAATTTTGTTTACTTTCAGTTTCAATTTTGTAAATTTTCAATTCTTAAATTAATCTTGCAAAATCAAACATTTAAATAATTTCCTTTAAAAAATTATTCAATGCTTTTCTGTCCTTAACTAAATCAAAACATTTCATCATCATAACTCGTCCTGCTCCAATTTCCATCGTTAAGTATTCGATAAAAGATTCTTTTTTTGTACCAAACATAAATTTACATATAAAAATCGATGATACTCTCTTGCTCTTTCATCTCCTCCTTTTCATGGTGCTTTCTTTGATGGGAAATCACAGTGTTCCATTATCAAATAATAGTAACCATAAATTTTCATTTAATATTATATTTTTATGAAAAAGAAATCTTTCTTTGCCTTTTTACTGAAGGGAGGGTCATTGCATTATTATGTCCAATAATTTGGGAAGAGGGACGGGTAGACAGTAATGGATGGGGTCCCCAGTGTTCTGGCCTAGGCTTGCGACTACAACTAGGGTCATGATGCTCTGGTTACGTTACTAAGACCTGAATTACACAGGAAGTTACGTGACGCTCAAAAAGGTAGCAGGGAGTCTTCGATGCACATCACTAACGAACGACTCCTGATGTTATTGAAGAAAAATTTCTTCTTTGCATCATCATCATCAGTAGGGTAAAAGTAAATATAATGGATGTGAAGATACATATAAATAAAGTAATCAATCGGAAATTCCCTCAGCACAGGCTCGACCTTTCTTTTTCATTATTAGAAAAAAAATTGCATACCGAAAAAAATATGAATTTTTTATATATTATTTGCTGGGTGGTTCCGGATCGTTTTCATTTTTCAAACACTAATTTCACATTAGAAAAAAATAAATAACTTTAACTTGATTTATGGCGCACTTTCCTTTTGCGGTTATTTTTTTCAATCCTTTTTTCTGATTCAATTTCTTTCCCTGGGTATGAAATATATTTTATGTATGGTACGGTTTACGTATGAATGTGCCTGCTGGTAAAAGATGAAACGAAATTTTTCTTTATTTCATTCCGATGTCAGGTAGTCCCAGTGCTTTTCTCAACTTCATGACTTTTTCATGTTCCCACACCATAAAATTGAAATCAGGAAAAATTATAATTTATATGGGGATGAAATCCTTTTTTGATGCAGGAAAGGAAGAAGAAATATTTTCGATGCCAAATCAAGCAAGAATTTACTTATGGTGCTCCCCTACTAATGCACTGTACGATATTAATAATTTCTTATGTAAAGGAAATAAATCAACGCACTATATTGCCATGGCACGCTTGCTGAAAAAGAATGTTGTTTTTCATTTTTATTTTTTATATTTTCTAAAAAAAGAGACGAGCAGGAACGGAAGTAGAAATTATTGAAGAGATCCCAGAGTTCCTTAAAAGTAACTAAATAGAGCGGAAAGGAATGTGCTGTGTGTATGCGTTTAATTAAAAATGAGGAAAAAAATCTGGGTCGATATGGTTGGGATGTTGATGATGATGATTTAAGGGCACGAACTGTGTCAAGGTGTGGGTACTTTTTGAGGAATGTTGAAACTTTTTTTTAATATCAACACTTTATTTAACAATTTTCAAATATTCAAATTTTCGAAAAAATTAAATTTTAACGGTTAAAAATAATAAAAAATTTAACGGACATGAAAAGTTTAAATTCTAAACGATTAAAAAGAAGCTTTTAGCTGATTTCAAAAATTTAAATTTTAACGGTTTTCACTAGTTCAAATTTTAACGGTCTTCAAATATTCAAATTTTTAACGGGTTTCAAAAATTTAAATTTTAACGGTTTTCAATAATCTAAATTTTAACGGTTTTCAAAATTTCAAATTTTAACGGTTTTCAAAAATTCAATTTTCTACTAATGTGAAAAATTTAAATTTTAACGGTTTTCAAAAATTCAAATTTTTAACGTATTTCAAAAATTCAAATTTTAACGATTTTCAAAAATTCAAATTTTAACGATTTTCAAAAATTCAAATTTTAACGGTTTTCAAAAATTCAAAAATTTAACGGTCTGAAAATGAACAAAATTGAAATTCAAAGTATCAAATCTCAAAAAAGTAAAAGAAAACATTCCCTTGCCTTTACAGAACATTCAATATTGGCCTCTTCAGTGCGTAATCTGGAACTAATTTTCTCAACTCCTCCTATGTTTTTGTCTCCCCGTTTCTATTTATTTAAATGCCGTAAGACAAAATATATTAGAGAAATAGGCTAGAAGTCTTGGCAATAATTCATCATTATTATTGTCTTGTGAAGCATTTCAATGTTATATATTTCCTTCATAATTAGTTAGTTTGTATTTTCATCCTCTTGCTCATTTCACTGTCTTCAAACTCCGTAAAAATAAATAATAAAAAGTCAAAAAGTCTTTTATTTTGTGTGTATCTCTAATAACAATAATAATATAGCTACTTGAGACTTAGCGCCTCCGCGCACATTCTCGTTCATATTTTTTCGTTTTCTCATAGCATTAATTTTTACGTGTAGGGAGGAAGTTTTTTTTGTGTATGATTTATGTCATAAAAAATTCTTAAATTAACTTGTCATCGTGTTTTTCATTATCATGAATTTCGCTGCGTTTTGTTTGTTCATAATTTTTTTCCTCTCTCTCGAAAACTTTTTTTTTCTCTCCAAAAGTACTTAAAACATGAAAACTGAATTAAGCATCAATTTATCATCTTTTACTGCTCATGATTTTTAATGTTTTTGTTTATTTTTTTGATGACATTTTTTTCCATAATTAATGAAAAAATTCTTCTTAATTAACTGGTAATTTTCGCTTATTTACATGTTTATAAAAAATTATTATATATAAAATTGTCATGGTTGTGACAATATTTGGACGTCCATTAAATAACTGTTCCATGAGTGGAGTATAAAAATTATATGGCAAACAGTCAGCACTTTTGGTCTCTTCATCATGCTTTTCGATGGTAATTTTTATGAAACAAACAATCCCGAGTAAATTATTGACATGAGGGTGATGCTGAGCGGTTACTTTTGTAGGTTCATTGGAAGTGATTTATGGTGGATTGAGATACGTCATGCTTTTTACTGGGGTCATTCACTTTTGGTGTCCAACATTTCGAAGGGGAAGGGAGAAAATCCATATTAAATTTTATTAAATTCGATGATTTTGTGGTAGATGGGACAGATATGTAGTCAGAAGGGGTTATTTTTTGAGAATTACACACATTTAAATTTCAAGGGGGGTCCAAACTGCATTCCACTGGACTCTGGCTATCTCCAGGGGTAGTCTGAAAGTCCTACTTGGTTATGTTAATATTGTAGCTACTAGAATAGTGATGTCCTTCGAAAAATACAAATTTAGACCCCACTTTACCCATGACCATCGGCGTACCCAAGAGTGATCCGATGGGGTCCAGACCCTTATAGAAAAATTTTTTATATGGATTTTTTTCTGGAAAATTATTTTATTAGTACGAAACCATGAGTATAAGGAAGAAAAAAAATTTGGACCTCCCTAAAAAAAATTCTGGGTACCCCTGCCCATACCATACCTATCTTTGTATTATTAGAAAAATCTGATCATAGTCTTCCCTAGCACCACGTAAGATCCAACAAGCCCCCATTAATATCACCATCATTATCAAACAGCAATCACCTCAATGTACAGCTCGGTACATTCCATCACCCATGTTTGTGTTGGTGGAAATTTCCCATGCATAAATTGATAATTATCTTCACATCATACAGCAATTTTTTTGATAAAACAAACGGTGTGGCCTTTATTTGTAGATAACGTGCTTTATTTTAATTCACGTTTAAAATCTCCTTAATCCTCTGTTTGTGATATGAGATATCAATCAGATAAAGACACTTATTATAAAAGACTTGCTTTTCAAAATTTTTGGCTTTATTCTTTGAGAAATGTTCAAGTTTCTCCTTTTAGCTGCTGTGATTGGAATTGCCTACGGGCAGGTAAGTTTCTGGGAATTGAGAGTGAACAGTGTTCTGAGATGCAGTCTCTTTGTGGTTTTATGATATTATTGAGTGATTTTTGGAATCATCTGCTTGTTATGTAATTTTGAGGAGGTTCTAATCTATGAATGGTTTTAGTGACGTGGATAAATGTGGAAAGTTGACAAGTGTGATTTCAGGCTGTGTTAAAAACAGAATGGAACTTGAATAAAATACTTATGGGACCATTAAAAACTTTGCTCATCAAAAATGATCTGCTATATTTATTTTTTTGGACCCATATTTTGTTAAGCAACAGTATCTTGATGTTGATCTCATAAAAAAGTGATCATGGGTTTGATCCTAGAGAATTAACTTCATTAAGGTAGTTTTCACTATTATAGTCATGCAACTCGTTTTGTATGAGCCATTTCAATATAAATTGTTGCTAGATGCATTGTATGTTATATCATGAATTCCTAGATACATCTCCTCTAATTTCAAGAGCAGTAATGGAAATATTCTCATATTCCGATCAGAATTAGATTTTTTTACAATATTCACAGCAGCATTCCAACTTCAAAAGACACTCCAAAAAATATTTTCAACCCCATCTGAAAATTCTTTTTCCAAAATTAATCATATAAAATATTCCATAGGATCGTCCAATTGTGACAATCCCCCAAGGTCAACTACAGGGAATTCGTACGAGTTCCGGTGTAACTCAAGCCACTTACCTTGCATTCAAAGGCATTCCTTATGCAGGTAGGAAATGAATTAAATCAACAAGCTAAAAACATGTTTTTCAACATTATTAAATTTTAATAATTTACTCAAAATAACAGAACCACCAGTTGGTGCCTTGAGATTTAGAAATCCCGTCGCTCATCGTGGATGGAGTGGAGTACGTGATGCCTCGAATCATGGAAATACATGTCCAAGTTCTGGATGGTAAAAAATTATTATATTTCCTAATGCTTTAATGTGATTAAATTTAAAGAGAGAAAAAAAATTGTTGTTAGGTTTGGATTGGAAGCAGGCGGTGCCGAAGATTGTTTGTTCCTTAATGTTTATACACAATCATTGACTGCCAATAGACCCGTTATGGTATGAAGGTTATTTTTATAAATTTTTCATAACGAAATTTAATTTTCTTCTTTTCATCACAAAAATTGCGATCCATAAAAAAAGGTTTGGGTAAGTAATTGAGGATTAAAAATTCACAACATCATATTCTAATAAAAATAATTGATCTAAAACAGATACACGGTGGTTCATTTACTGGCGGTAATGGCGATAGCTTCATTTATGGACCTGATTTCTTCATCAATGATGGAAATGTTGTTGTCGTTACCATAAATTATCGTCTTGGAATTTTGGGCTTCCTTGCCACTGGAGATGCAGCGGCACAAGGAAACTGGGGCATGAAAGATATGATTACTGCTTTGCAATGTCAGTTTAGGGTCTGAACTTTCTTAAAGATTTTTTCACTAAATATTTTGATTATTTCAGGGGTTAGAGACAATATTGCAAGATTCGGCGGAAATGTCAACCAAATTACAGTTTTCGGTGAAAGTGCTGGATCAACCGCTGTGAGTTTGACGTCAAAATTAAATCTTTAAGATATATTAATCCACATTCTTTTATTTTTAAGGTTCATTATCTTCTGTTGACAAAACTAGGAACTGGAGTATGTATTTTATCAATTTAATTGAATTTCAATCTTTAATTAACTTTATCTTCTGTCCATTAAGCTCTTTAATCGCGCGATCATGCAGTCAGGTGTTACAGTGACACCTTGGGGCTTCCAGCCAAATCCATTGAACGAAGCTACAGCTCTCGGACGTCGATTGGGACTTACGTGGTCAACAACAACAGATCTTGTTAATCAATTGAGAAATGTTCCGTTCCAAAGACTTGTTGACAATCAAGGTGGATGGCTTGACTTGACAGTTCCTCGTGGCTTCACACCATTCGAATTTGTACCAAATGTTGAACCTGCAAACTCACCTGAAAGTCGCTTCCTTGTTGATACACCAGTCAATATTATGAATCGTGGTGATATTTTGACAATGCCAATAATTATTGGATTTACGTCCGTCGAAAGTTTGTTCATGGTTCGTGAGACGTTGTTGGATAACACAGCTATTGGACAATTTGCAACAAATCCACACTTCTACGTTCATCCATCATTCAACCTTGTACCAAGTCAAACAACACAAGTCAACGAAGTTGCAACGACATTCAGAAATATGTACTTTAATGGCGGTCATCCAACTGTAGAAACTCGCTTCAATTATTCGGAATTTATGAGTGATCACCACTTCGCATATTCAGTTGATCGCTGTGTTCGTTATCATGCAAGACGTCAGACACAACCAATCTACTACTATAAATTTGACATGGATGGTTCATTAAATATGATTAAGAGATTATTGCTTTTGACGGTGAGTATTAACATTTTGTTTACACGTTTCGTATCACATTGATTTGATTTGTGACTGATATGATAACGAGTATCACGACTATCACGATTTCTCAATCTCATGAAACTGTCGAGATCGAGACATCGGGAAATCATATTATCAAGCTTAATTAATATTGAATATTATTTTTTTACATAGGACTTCCCTGGAGCAATGCATGCTGATGTAAGTGCTTAAATATTTTTTAATAATCAAAAATAAAAAAATTCGAAATTTTTAGGACATTTTCTACATGTTTGACGTTACACGCTTCCCACTTCCAATGCTCCCAACAAATGCTGCTGCCTTGACAAGACGCAGAATGGTCAGAATGTGGACCAACTTTGCAACATTCGGTGATCCTACACCAGTCACTGACTCATTGATTCCAGTGAGATGGAGCCGCTACACATTGGCTAATGAAGAATATTTGGACATTGATGAAGGTCTGACTGTTAAGAGTGCTCCATATGATGGCAGATTACATCCATGGCATGCATTCCAAGACAGATTCAATCCATCTTATCCTGGTTAAATGCTTGATACCTGATTGTTCTTGATTTATGAGATATTTGAAATATTGTTACTTGATGATATAATAAACACCTGCAAATATTCAGATTCCTTTTTTGTTATGCCTGCTTATTCTAAATTTGGAAATATCGATAATTTATAAACAAATAGTCAGGTACACCTTCTCCTCCTCTTTGGATTAAAATGTTCCTTAATTATTGAGGATTATAAACTTGTTTTAAATTCGAGGTTTTCAGACAAATTATTCAACTAGTAGACCCCCTTCTTATCTAATGTTTACACTTTGGAAATTCCAAAAAAATGTTATGACATGAATTACCGAGAAAAATCCACAAATTATTTTTAATTAAAATTCATATTTATGTATTGATAGCAGTAAGTATTTAAATAGAAATTGATAATAACAAACTCCTACAAATAAATCAATAAAAGCTGATAAGGAATAAGATGCTGCATTCTATTCGTGTCGATCTCAGTATAATATTTAATTTAGAAGTGTGAAGTTCAGGGAATAATTGAAATATTGAAAATATAATAATGAATATTAAATTGTGAGTTGATTATTTTTTTATTGCAAACTATTAGACTTATTAAAGTTAAATTGAATGAATAATCCAAATAATTAGTTAAAATGTATTATATAGTTTTAGAAAAATTGAACAATCAGAGAAACTGGAAAGTAGCTTGAGAAATATAAGGATAAAGAGTTTCGAAAAGGCCAAATTTTCTTTGCATGCTTCAAAAAACAAAAATTGGAATATTAAGTCTTGAATATGTTTTGCATGAAACTGAGACAAAAAATATTTTTTTTTGTGTGTTGCAATTTTTTTCGACCCAAAAGTGTGTAGCAAACTAAAAAAGTAAGAGAAGCACTGAGTTGGAGTGTTCTAATTCCTGAATAATATTCAATGCTTAACCAAATTAATTATTTTCAAAAAAATAATTTTTCAAAAAAAAATCAAGGAATAGTGTAGTGTCTAATCGTAAAAATCATAAAAATTGCAATTTTTTACGATTTTTGATTTCTAAAAAATTTTAAAATCCTAAAAAGTCACAATTTTTATATTCCACTTTGATCTTGAGGTGTACCCCGGCACCTAAGAACCATATACGTAATCAGGGGGGTGTCCAATGGGGTCCAGACCTCACCTCGAAAAGCATTTACATTAAAAATTATTTTTCTGAAAAATACAACAGCAGCGTAACCAGAAATTTTTCGAGGGGGGAATATTCAATTCAAGAATTTTCAAATTTTCAGGCTTTTTTTTATTAAAAACCCTAGCAAATTTGAGAATTTTTAGGTGTAAGGGGGGGAGGGGGACAAATCCCCCAATATCCCCTTTGGCTACGCTTCTGTCGAACAAGCATCTTTTTTGATTTTCAAAATTAGAAAAAAGATTTAATTATATAATTAGATTACTAAAGGAATGTTTATATTTTGCGATTCCACCTTTTTAAAAAGGTCACCAAAACAGCAAATAATGCAAAATCCAGTGAAGTTCCCAAACCTTATCTCTTCTGAATACGTTTAATAAAATTTCAATTACGTAACATCATTATATATTATATAGATTCTAACGAAAATCGGAACTGCAGTGCTTTTAGCACATCGTATCGCTAGAACCCACTCACATTATTATTGTTATTATTTACAACTTTATCACGATTTTAATGTTGCACTCCATTATTAATTTTAGATTTCAATTATTGATAGCAATAATCATTCACATATCATCTGATGTCTTGGCTTTAGACCAAATTTGTGAAAGAGAATTAACAGATCCATCGTCATGCTCATTCATTGGAATTAAAAATCCTGACGAGTTATATAAATTAACACTCTTTAAAGACGTAAAATATGCTGAAGTTAAGAGAATTAAGTTTATTCATACACGGATGTACCATGTTCCAAGTGAAGTGACAAAAACTTATGTAAATGTTGAGGATCTTGATATATCCCATAGCCACATCTCTCGATTTGATGGCATGGACTTTAGTGATTCAAACAAATTGATTAAATTAAATGCATCACGTAACGCTATTCATTCATTGCCGAAGGGACTGAGTGCTAAATTTCGTTATATGGAAAATCTGGACATATCAAATAATTTCATCGAAATCATCGAAATTGGAGCATTCAGCTACAATCAAAACTTGACATTCCTTAATTTATCAAATAATCTTATTGAAGAGATTGACCGAGAGTTCGTGATTGCCATTAGAAGTGCCAAGATTCTAAATTTAAGTTACAACCGAATCTCTGTAATTCACGGTGACTTGACGGACATACAATTTGAGTTTTCGGAAGTGTACCTTAATGACAATCAATTAACAACTATCGATCCATTAATGATAAAAAACGTTTTGATTTTTGATATTAGCCGGAATAGATTAGAAGGACATTTGAACTTCCAAGACACAAAATTCATTGAATTGAATGTTCGAGCTAATTTCATCGAGTCACTCAACGTAAGTATGATGGTTAAGAAGCTGGATGCATCAAATAGTAATGAAAGGCTGTTCAAAATTAATTTCGGAGCTGGATCTTGGATGGAGGAACTAAAATTGTCAAATTTAGATATTGTGGATTATGACCATTTACTTGACCAAGTTAAACATCTTCACAACCTTGAATCTCTTGATTTATCGTACAATAATCTGGAAAAATTTGATTTTCAAGAAACTCCAAAATCATTGAAATTTTTGAACCTAGAACGAACAAATTTACGATCACTCGACAATTTAAAATACGTAAAAATTCTAATTCCAAATTTAAACCAAATCAACATCCAGGACAATTTATTTGACTGCAATGAACTTCCAAAAATCATTGAGAACTTTAAGCAACAAAATGTTAATGTGACTGGCTTAATGGCTGAAAATGTGAAGGAATTTGTTGAAAAGAATTGCGCTCCACCAAGTCACAGAGGAGATCATCAAGTTTGCCATACTGGAAGCTCCGGTGCATTGATATTCTTCATGGTCGTGTCACTTTTTTGTAATATTGTGTTTGTTGTTGTATTTTTGTATTATAAGTATATAGTTTTTGGCAAGAATCCTTCGCAACTTCTGATGAATGATTTTTAAGACAAAAATTGTTAAAATGACTTAAAAAATAAATTTATTTTTTTTAACAATATCAAAAAGCCACTTGACAATTAGTACTATATTCAAGGGAAAATTTGGCATCCAAAACACTCCCATCGACGAAAATTAATTTGGTAAGGTTTTCTAGGGTATAAACTCCCCCAAAGGTGTACCCTAGCAGTTAAATTAAGGACACACAATAACTATATTCTAGAGTATAGCCTAGGGTTAACCTTGACTACCCTAGAGTTATAATTTAGTGGCACCCCAGAGTATACCCCTGTGATAGGTTGTACCGAGCAACTGTCCTTTGACGTGTGTTCTTGGGCATATAAAGGGGTTACTTTGGGTATGTCGTTGGTATGTCATAGTTATATTCTTAAATGTACCCTAGCATACCCGAGTAACCCACCCCTGACAAAATACAACCATTATTTACTTTACATAATATTAATCATATGCAAACTTAATGGACATTCAATTTATTTATTTTACATCCAAAAATTTTTTTTCCAACCACACATGGACACACCACCTGAAAGTGCCAAAACTACAACATTTTTATTTTCCCAATGCTGATACATTTTTTATTAAATGAAAATTAATAAAACATCACAGTTGCAATTAATTTTTTTTAAATTGTTAATTTTAATAAATTATGCAGTGCATTTATTTTACTGCTGATATTTGTTGGTGCATTACTACGTTATATTTTAATATTCATGATTGTTAAAAAAATATCTGCATTTAATGATTATTGTATTGTGAGGAAAATGAGGAAAAAAATTTAATGAATTCAGAAAGTTTGCTGAGTTTTTCAATTATTTAAATTTTAATGATGGACGCATGGATGGAGTTTTTGTGGGTGTCTCGTACTCTAAAGCTGCATGCTAGTTTGTGGTTTCGTTGGTTTGAAAATGAATTAATAGTGTTTCATCACCACAGAGATGTTTTCATAATTGTATAAATAATAACGGTCAAATTATTTTTGAAATTCAAATTAACTGTCAAATCATTTTTGAAATTTAAAATTAACTGTCAAATTATTTTTGAAATTATAAAAACCGTTAATTTTTTAAAATATTTTTAGCCGTTATTAATTGAAATTTAATTATCCATTCCTGATTTATTACACATTTCCAGCTACTCAATCTAAAACCAAATCAAACCAATTACAAAAATGCCTAATTCTAAAGGATCAGACTTCATAAATTCACAATTCACAACAAACAAAATGTTTTGTCAAACATTAATGAGCCATTTAGACAAACAATAATCACAATAGAGCAATAATAATTTCAAATGACATTACATGGATAATTTCCATAAAATTTAATTGCGCATGGAATTTAATTACACATCAATAATTGTCATCATCAATATCGCCATAATAGTAAATAAATGACAAGTAATTCACATCGTAATAAGAATGCGACGAGATTAATGCTGTTAGTCTAGTGACACAGCACACTAACCTCTCATCCGTTGTCTCTCATCTACTGCTGCTTGCCTTAATCGAAGCTTATGATTCACTAATGAATGTTCATCATATGTTACAGTCATTGTTGAACTTAAAATCCCATTTCAAAATTGAAAACATTTTTCTTCGTCATTCTCAATATTGCGAACAACGAAAGCATTGAACTCTAAATTACTGCTTGTGTTTTAATTTACAGCAGCCGCAGCATTAACAGAAGCTTTGGATATTATTTATAAAAAAATTTCGAAGTCATTAAAGTTAAAAGCAAGCGAGAAATAAAGAAGACAAAAAAGTGAAGATAAAGAGGAAGTTGAAGTTGGTGATTTGGGGCGCATTTAATTGGGATCAGGGATCATCTCTAGAGGGCATGACAGGGGGGTAGACCTCTCGAATGGGGAATGGGGTCTGATTTTTTCCCCATACTAATTTTAATCTCGAGGGGAGAGGGGGTCCAGATCCTTTTGGACCCCTCCCTGAAAATATTGGGTATATCACCCTAGTAATAGAGCTAGTCAATCCCTTAAAAAATTTACCTTTTACAAGCCTAAAACATTAATTTCTTCATCCAGTCATCCAACAGTCCAAAGTGACTACACAACCTCCATCTGATTCCACAAAAATAATCCACAACAAAACGCAAAACATGCAATTATAGATTGACATAATTTTCGTAATGATAAACGAGCAGTTTTTATATCAAAAGGAGAGCAACATTAATGTGATCATCATTTGCCATTTTAATGGCACTGCCATTGTAGAAGAAAAAGATTTGTCGACTCAACGACGGAGCGTTGAATTGAGTACGGCGGTGTTGAGACTAAAGGAGCATTTTTTCTTTATCATCATTTTTGTGAGAAATATTGAAAGCAATTAAGAAGCCTTTTTATTGTGACTTAATAATTAGTTACTTACATTAAAATGAGTCTCTCTATTATCGTGTTATGAATTGCGGATTAACGGGTATTATGAGCTAGTACATTTTGCAATTTATTCTCATTTTATTGATCGATGGATGTTTTTTTTCGCACTTTACGAGGCGCAAGAGAAACAAAACACAGAAGAAACTTCTTCTACACACACATTGCGTACCGTTAGAAGTGATTAAGTCTTTAATTTTGCTTAATTAGACATCATTATCAATACATTTCTCGCTTTCTTCTTCTACTTCTTTTCTTTTTACTTTCTTTGATGCGAAGGAGCTGGCATATACATTAAATACTTTTTAACATCACATCTTAATCATTTAATGTTTTCATTTTTTACCAGTTTTTTTTCTCTGAAGGAACGTGTTAATAAAGGAAATGAGTTAAATGAGTTGGCATTGTCTGGTGATGACTTCATTTTGGTTTGGTGGTTTTTTTGGCTGTTTATTGTATATACTGAGTCATATGTTGGATGTAATGTGATTCATGATCTTTATCAAATGTCGTCTGAAACTGGATTTATCCACCGGCGTAGACAGCAATCCTTGGTGCCTTAGAAAAGTGGTTTGTTATTTTGGGGATCCATTATCATGGAATTTTGGAAGCCCTTCCCTTACCGCTAGATTGCAATTTTTAGTGCACTTTTCATGACATCAAAATAGTGATTCTAGGTTAAAGACTAAACTAGGTTTGAGACTAGACTAGGTTCGAGACTAAACTAGGTTTGAGACTAGATTAGGTTCGAGACTAAACTAGGTTTGAGACTCGACTAGGTTTGAGGCTTGACTAGGTTTGAGACTCGACTAGGTTTGAGGCTTGACTAGGTTTGAGCCTTGACTAGATTTCAAACTTACTTTTGATAAAAATTAAGTACTTCTCATCCTACGCTACATACCAGCATAAGCACATTGTTTTTTACAGAAACAAAAAGTCGTCTCACTTAAACTGAGGCACAAAAAGCATTAATATCAGATGACAGAGAATGATGATTCTCAGAAGCATTATTTCATTTATTTTCCATTTACTTCTTAGAAGTTTTAATAAACATTGGACAGCTTCACATATGCAAATTTCTCATTGTTCCAATAAAAAGTTCAATTTAATTTCCAATTAATCATGAGAATTAATCATGTAAATGATACATTACAATTGCCTTTAGCAACCCAAAAAATATTAATTAAAGTCAAGACAATTCGCCTTTCACATCATCACTCATCCATAAGCACTTCCAAACTTGTCGTTGCTTTCTTCCATGAAAAATGATGACTTTGAGTACCAAAATTAATATCTTTTCATATTTGATGTTCTCTCATACGCGTAATATCAGTTACCAAGGAGAATAAAGAAGTGAGCAGCGAAGCAAGCAAGCAGAATCAACTTTTGTGATTCTTTTGAGTTTAAAAACAAGAGTAGAGAATAAGAAAATAATGAAAAAAAAAATCCTCGAAAAAAATATTCACATTAAAATCCGATATCATTTGCCTCGCGGCTGCTTTTTCATTTCCTTCCATTTTTCAGTTACTTCTGTATGTACGGAATGAAAGAAGCAGATATACAGCAGCGAAGCTAAATTAGTTTAAAATAATTCCCAATTATTTGTGCACGGAAGCGCATTTTTATATTGTAATTTTGGCTGGTATCCTATAAAATCTAAAATGGCGTCGGTTCCATATCAAGTAAAAACCAAGAAACCTCATTAGTAATTTTTAAGGGGTGTTTGAAAATCTATGGAAGCAAAAATTTACCCTAGAATAACCCACCTATCCTACCTAGGGTACTCTAATTGAAGGGAAGTAATAGAGTAGATAGGGGCAACCTATCTACCCTGAGTAGGGTAGGCGGACCTACCCTTCGCTCCTGCATGGAAGCGACTAGTTCCAAAATCATTTCTTCCTACTACTACTGTGTCAAAAAATGGAATTACCTTCCTCACGAAAGAAGTGACCGTTCTTAAAATTAAAGACAAAGTGACTAAAACAGAGCATATCAAATTGAAGCTAGTAAAATGCGCTAAAAATAGAAATGCGAAGTGAGCGAATGAGCACAGAAATGTTTATCAATGGGGAAATTAAAAAGTTACAATGCTCCTAATATTATATATTGAGTAATGTTATTTCATTTCGGTAACAGTGGGTTTGCCTTTTCGTTATCTGAATGCCTCGCGGATACAAACGGGGTTGATATTTTCCTGTTGTTGTTACTGCTGCTCGCTCTGCCTCCTTGTTCTGCTCGCTTGTCGTATATACGCATTATAAACATATCCATCGATAACATGAAAATAAATTTCTCCCCATGACGCCCGTTAAATGATATTTTTTCCTCTCTTGCTTCCTCCTCGTTCACTCATTCTTAAAAAAATATGATTTCACATCGATATTCGCAAACATTGTAGACTTTATAATGCTATAAATCGAATAATATGTGTATTATTTCGTTGTTGCTATTTGGGTCCATATTGCCATCAAATTCGATTATTTAATTTGACAAAGAAAATTCGTCTATATTTCTTCTCGATTGGAAATCATCCATAATGATTGTGTGTGCTGGTGTGTGCTATTTAGATTTTAAGTGAGAGTTTAATTGATGAAGTAATAGATTTTTAGATTAAGGTAATTAAAAAGTACTAGATTTTTAGATTAAGGTCATTAAAAAGTACTAGATTTTTCAAAAATAAATACTAGAAAAATGGACTAGATTTTGCCACAATTATTGTGGTTCAACAAAAAATGAATTTAATGAAAAAAAGTACTAGATTTTTCAAAAAAAAAGTTCATTAAAGATCTTAGATCAAAAAGTCACCACTCATTAATTTCTATTGGCGTACCCTTCTCTATTGTTTTCTACGATCTCCCAATAATGACAGAAAAGTTGCTATGCTTTCTAAATTGGATCCAATAAATTCGACACAATCCGCCCACACTTTCAAATTCTCGTCGATTATAATAAAGCAATATATAAGCTCCGATGAGGACACAAAGAAGGTTGGAACGGGGAAAAAGCAGAAAAATTTTTAATTGGAAAACTTTATTCGCTTAAAAAAGTGTGATTCAATTAAATTGAGAACAATATTTTAATCGCAAAAGAGGGATTTTCGCCCCCCATCTACCTTTTTATAAAATTTTGCTAGCTCTTAGTAGAACAGAGAGTATAAACGGTGTACTCTTTAATTATATGCAACATTGATTCAATTGACTCATTTAATTGGAATAAATGTTTCTCCTTCTTCCAAAAATGAATTGTATTAACAAAAGAGCTATTGCCAGTTGCTGTTGTTGTTCATTTTGTGGTTAATGCCAAGAGGAAATTTAAAAAAATTGAATGAGAAAGGATAAAGTGACAAGGGATATGTTGCGTTGTGGTTTATTGAGTAAATTTTTTTGAAAAAAAAAACTATTTTTCATTTTTTCCTCGTTTTTGCGTTCTGTGTCCAATGGTGATTAAGAGCAGGGTTGGGGATTCTATGGAATATTTTTTTAAAATTACTTTTTGAGGTAAGGGTGGCAGTATGAGATTAGTTTAAGTAATATTGAGTGGAATGGGATTAGTGTTAGTCAAGTTGAAGCTTAATAAGCTTAATTTGAGGCAAGTTGAACGAAACAAAATTAGTTTGAGTCAAGTTATATAGGATAAGTTCAGTTTGTGCTTAGTTTAGTGTGATAAGGTCAGTTTGAGTCAAGTTTATTAGGATAAGGTCAGTTTGAGTCAAGTTTATTAGGATAAGTTCAGTTTGAGTCAAGTTTATTAGGATAAGGTCAGTTTGAGTCAAGTTGATTAGGATAAGGTCAGTTTGAGTCAAGTTGATTAGGATAAGGTCAGTTTGAGTCAAGTTGATTAGGATAAAGTCAGTTTAAGTCAAGTTGAGTAAGATAATGTTAGTTTTAGTCATGTAGAGTAGAATGAAATCTGTTCGAGTCAAGTAGAATACACTAAGATCAGTTTTAGTAAAGCCGAATGGGATACGATCAGTTCTAATAAGAGTAAGTTAGATGATGTCAATTTGATTCCAATTAAGTTGCATAAGATCAATTCAAGTCAAATTAATTGAGATAATGTCAGATTACGTCAACTTGAATGGGATAAGGTCAGTATGAGTCAAGTTGATTAAGATGAGATCAATTTCAGTCAAATTTAAAATAAAACAAATTTCATCATAAAAAATTTCTCCAGTCAATTTCATCACACCTACACTGCTCATAATGATTTTATGAAGTCATAATTAATATTTAACGTATTTTCGATTGGCTTGGAAACTTTTTTTTTGTTCGCCTCTCAACGCAGAAATTTGTAAATGTTTTTCACCCTCAAGCGTGAAATATAAAATTACAATGAGTATTGAGCTTTATTCAATATTAATGAGCTATCTCGGTTTTCAATTTATCATGAAAAAAAAATCTTATTGAATTTTTAATATTGAATTTAAATGTTTATTGATTTGTTTTCTTTGGGGGTATCTTGGGTGTTTAATAGGAAAACAAAAATATCGATCGCAAATTTTTCTCTCGCCAGAGAAAATCCCACTGGAATTGAATTTTGTCGAATGAACAGAAAAAAAAGTTTTGTACGTAGAAGAAAGTCAAACAAATTTATTTACTTCACATCAATGGCAGTAACAGTTAGTAGCGCTGCTGACAAAGATATTTTAGGCCTTTTTTCACTTTCACATAGAAGAAAAATGTAAAATATTTGTATTGTGTTGTTCAAGTAAAAAAAAATACGCATGTCATTCGAATCAATTGAATTTTTATGCCAAATATCCTTCACCCAAATCAGCATTTCCCCCACACACATATGTGTCATCGGCAACAACATAAAAAAAAGTTCGATTTTTTGGTATTTTACATCTCAATATAATATTGTAGTTGAGAAAAATTTTTGTTTGGGATGATTTATGAGATATTCTTTGAAATCGAGATAGAAGTTTTCGCAACCATGGCAGCTTTTAGGTTGAATAGAAGAGTTTTGTGGGTGGATGTTTAGATGGGGATGAAGGTAATGGAACGCATTTTTAAAGAGTTTTCTAAATTTACTGGTAGAAAATAGTAAAAATTGAATTTAAAAAAATAATCAACTCTTTTGAAATTTAATTTGTTTTAGAAATTTAATCAAAATTTGATATTTAAGAGAATTTTTTAATAAAAAAATTTATAATATTTTTAAATTAAAAAAAAAATTGTAAAATTTGGAAAAATTTGGAAAAATCAGTGAAAGTAAAGCAACCAGAAAAATTTGGAAAGTAAAAAATTCAAAGATGAATTGAAAAATAACTGAATTTTTTTTTGAAAGTTATAAATTACTATTAAAAAAAATTAAAAAATTCAAACTAAAATAATTTTTTTAAACTTTGATTTTTTTTTGTTAATTTATGAATTTCAAAACAAAATTCTAATAAAATAAAATTTAGTAAAACTGTAAAACTTTTTTCAAAATTTTGAAAATTTTAAGAGCTTAGTAATTTTATTTGTAAATTTATAAAACTCAAAAAATTCTAAAATTTTATAATAATCATAAAATTTATTTTTTTTGAATAATTTAGTGAATTTTGAAAATTTTAGAAAAAAAAATAAGAAAGATGCAAAAGTTAAAAATAAAATTTAAAGCTATTGCATCAAAAATTAAAAAAGAAAATAGAATTCAAACCTATTGCATCCTCTTTGCACCCCCAAAGTGCTCACCACAATTTTCTCAAAAGTTTTCCCCATCTCAAAAAAGAAATTTCCATTGGCATTGTAGAAAAATTTTCCGAATGATTGCTTATTGAATTTTTTTTCTCCTTCATCTTCCTGCTTGTAAAACCGCATTTAAAACACATAAAATTGAATGACTTTGGAGAATAGAAATGTTTTCCTCATCCAAGAAGAATGTGGATGGGATGATGGAAAGGAAAAGGAACGAGAAAAAAACTTAATCAATCATAATGTTGGAAGTGGAAAAACATATGTGAAACTTCGCATGAGTGAAAAATTATGGAGAGTAGAAATCATGTAAGTATGTAGAGATCTAGAAAAGCTCATTTCGATATAATTTCTTCCTGACTGATTCTATAAAAAAATATTTCCACCCTCAAACCCTAAAAAATATGAAAATGGAAACTTCATAAATCACACATAAAAAAATCTTTTTTTCCTTGTGTCGTTGGAAATGTGACGCAAATTTGCTGGAAAATTTTCATAATATTTTTGTCAACTTTCATGCGTGGTTACCTCTTTCAAGTATGTCGAATGTGAAAATGCTAGGTAATGATGCATACATAAACAGCATCACCAAAATATTATGGCTTTCAAGATGTCAAATGAATATGCTGACTTTTTTATGGCTGTACATGTGTGAGTGCTTGCGAGGAATTTTATTTATCAAGACGTCTCGGTATTCTCAGGAAGCCATAGAGATGGAAAAGTTTTACTGTTAAGTTGCTAAGGTAAATAAATTTTTTTTTTGTTTTGATCCTTAAGAATTCTCTCGATTGAATATTTTTCAATAAAACGTAAAAGTTTTTTGTGGCTGCTTTCAAGTTACAGAAAAATTTCTCGGAAATATTAAATAAAAATTGGATTCATAATGCTGAAAAATGAATCAATAGGCTGGAAATTTCTTAAGTGCTACGCATAAAAATTTACATTAATTGAGATGTTTATGCTGAAAATTTCTTATTAATTTACTAATTTACATTTCATTTGCTTAATGAGCTCTGATGATGATTCTACCATTTCCTTCCACGAAACGTGATAATGAAGGTTTAAATTGGAAGGTTCTCGTACTTTTTGCAAGATTTTAATTTTTAAGGTTGTTGAATTGCGAAAAACGTGTAAAAATTTCATCTCTGATTTTTTTAATACCCTCTAATATGAAGCTTTATGGACGTCAATATGGCGCTTTAATAACGTAAAGCGTCGTTCATTACAAAATTTTGAATTTAGATCCACTTTTATTTCATAAAATTTGTATCGAAAATTGAAAAAAAAGCTATTCGAAACATGAGAAAAGTCTGACCTTTTCTCTTCACTAAACATAATATTCTGAAGTTTGTCTGTTTTAATTCTGATTATTCATGTAAAAGAGTGTATTTTGACGACCTCCTCAGGTTTGAAGATTTTTAAAAATAATTGATCCAGTCCATATGCTGTGGCTAGTTGTTCCCATAGCTAGGGTATCTCATAGGGTATGTATATCCTAGGATATACCGAGTAATCGGTCCCTGAACCAAATAATGGTCCAAATTATTAGGTAGAACCAGGGGCGTATTCAGGGGTTTGACACCCCCCCCCCCCCTTTCTTTTGAGAAATTTTTTTCAATTTGCTAGGGTTTTAAGAAAAAAAAATGCCAAATTTTCCCATCCATATCCAAAAATTTTTAAAACCCCTCCCTCAACAAAATTTTAAAACATTTTTATGCATTAAGAAAATATTTAGTTGTGTTTTAGATTTTTTCTCAAAATCTCCAAGAAAATTAAAGACAATTTTTTTTACAGGAAAGGAATGTTGACACTTTGGGTTTTTGACTCCCTATCAATGCTTCTGAAGTGGATTGAGTCCCAGACCACCCCCTTTGTAACAGGAAAAACATTGATTAACTTAAGATAAAATGCAGGATAATTATTTGAACAACAATGTATCCAAATTCGAGATCCTTATCATGACGATAAGTTACTAGTCGGCTGAGTGACAATATTATTCTTTGAATCTCGAATTTGGATACATTGTTGTTCAAATAATTATCCTGCATTTTATCTTAGGTTAATCAATGCTAAATATTTATTAAATTAATCTAAAATTATCTCCTTAAACAGATGTGGTGTAAAATAATCAATAACATGCTTTAAGCTAACCTTAATATGTTGACGAAACATTTATTGATCCACACAAACTTAATCAACTAGATGTGACATAAGAAATTCATCCTAATTCACCAAGACATTTAAATAAACCATAACTTTCTCACTTCTAATTGTATTCAGCCACAAGCTGATTAAAACATATTTAACCATAATCGTTTGATGTCTATAAGTTCTTCATTGGAATTAAACTTTTCATTATTTTAAGGAACATCACGTAAGCAATATTGCTATAGGAATAAAATTTGATGAATAAAAAAGATAAAGGAAGCCACAAATTTTACTTCTTACGTAATAAAAGTAAGCCACCCACATACATTCACACACAAAAATAACCCAATTGATTAATTATTGTGAGCATAACTCAAACCCTTCTCGTTTCATGCCATATCTTTTTGCTCTAGCTGCTAAGTAGAAGTACGAGCAGAAAATCTTTTCTTTTTATCAGTTTATTATAAAACTAAGGGTTAAATGAAAAATATTTTTTCCTCTTTCTTCATTATCTTGCGGTTTTATTTTACTTTTCTCTTTGTGTACTTTTGCTTCTTGCTGTATCATTATTGCAAATGAAGAGTAAGAAAAGAAAAAGCTAAGAAAAACATGAATCCTTAATTAATGCCGATGTGACGGTAAAGATAAAATTGATAATTTATTATTTTTCCTTGGCTTTTACTTCTTATTTTTCTTGTTCTTCGTTTTCAATTTTGTGCTATTTTTCACTCACTTTTTTGGTTGAATGCACTGAATTTTTGTCAATTTGGTATTCCTTTGTGCATTTTGGTATGTTTTTTTTGAATGCAACTAAATTCATCTCAACGGTTTTCAAAAATTTAAATTGTTAGGTTCACATTTTGAACTTTGTTAACTGTTTTTGAAATTTTTACCTCTTGATGACATAAAGTTCAAAATTTGAACTAAAAGTATTCAAATATTTCCAACGGTAAATAAAAAATTTCAAATATTTTGAACTACAAAATTTGAACTTGAAACGTAAATTTTTAACGGATCTAAAAACAACTTTTAAAGTTCAAAATTTGAACTTAATGGTTTTAAATTGAACTAACGGTTTTTTGAAAATTTGAAATATTTTGAGTTTTGTAGTTCAAAATTTGAACTTAAACTTAACGGTTTTAAATGATTTAATTTTTTTTAATTTTTTAGAAATTGTTTTATATTTAGATCTACATATCTATAAAACTATGAATGCGCTGCTACGCACCCATTGCATGGGTATATACCAACAGCGATTTCCTGCTCCCATGAGATATTCCTCTCCTTTCTGCTTGTTGTGAAAGAAAAGAGCAACCCCTCTGTGTGTTTTCTCTGTTTTATCTTAAATAAAAGATATAAGAAAAAAAAACACGATGTATAGATCACACCACAAACTTCCACGTGGCGAGCTACGCTCGCCAACGGCAATAACCTATCCAAAGGCGAGCTACGCTCGCCGGTTGATATCGATCCAAAGGCGAGCTACGCTCGCCAGTTGATACCGATCCAAAGGCGAGCTACGCTCGCCAGTTGATATAGATCCCAAGGCGAGCCGTAGTTTATGACACAAAGTATTCTATAAATTTTTTATCACTTCACCGTAAATTATTCCCGTACTGTACATACGGCTTGGGAAAATTTTCACGCCTTCACTCCGCTTCGCTACGTTCAGGACGTAAAAATTTGTGAGCTTCGCTCAACCTAGTCCGAACTGCGTTCGAACTATTTATATTCGAGCTTCGCTCGAATTTTTGTGATTAAACTCTAAAGTTTTTTTGTATATTCGAAGTCTCGTTCGAACTCCGCTAGTATGATTGTTTATAGATCACAGGGGTTGTCGGATCTCGCTTCGCTCGTCCGACTGTTTATAGATTACAGTATAAAAAAATAAAATTTTCTCACATATCCTCAGTCTTCTAAGGGCTTGGGAAAATTTTTTTTTTCGGACTTCGTCCGAACTATTACATTCGAGCTCCGTTCGAATTTTTTATTCGTCCGACTGTTTATAGATCACAGGGGTTGTCGAATCTCGCTCCGCTCGTTCGACTGTTTATAGATCACAGGGGTTGTCGAATCTCGCTCCGCTCGTTCGACTGTTTATAGATCACAGGGGTTGTCGAATCTCGCTCCGCTCGTTCGACTGTTTATAGATCATAGGGGTTTTCGAATCTCGCTCCGCTCGTTCGATTGTTTATAGATCACAGGGGTTGTCGAATCTCGCTCCGCTCGTTCGACTGTTTATAGATCACAGGGGTTGTCGAATCTCGCATAATTTTCATATACCAGGGGGGGGGGGATTTTCCAATTTTTTGAATTTTTTTCAGTCGAAATTTTCAAAAATCATAGCAACCTTTGAATTTCACATTTTGTATGGAAAAGAAGGTTTTTTGCTTTTTCAGAAGCAACGGCTATACCTACCATGCCCAAAATCTAATCAGTTCTTCTGTAGGGCGGCACGGATCGATTGCAAAAAAACTAGAAGTTTCAACGATGTCTCGTTTTGGATATTTCTTGCTGATTAACTTGTTTGCTTGTTTACAGAAAGTGTATTTTGCGATTTTCTCGACAATGCCTCAACTAATTTCAATTCCGTTTTTTGAACATGATGTAGAATTTCAGGCACAAACTTTTCTGCATAGAACATTTTTGGCTGTTTTACCTCTCTTTCTCACAAAATACGAAAAACTGATTTCTTAATCTGAGCAAAATTATTAATTATTAATTTACGTGGGAGCTTAAAATAAAGATCTTATTATGATAGATTTTATGTCAAAAACTTAATTTAACTTGATTAAATCCTTATATGGAAATTTAATTTTGAAATTAGCTCAAAAATGACATTTTTTTCGAATTTTCAACTTTGGGACCCCCATAGACCCCCTTCAAGTCAACTAAAAAATTCCAGCCAATTCCAGATTTTCCAAATCTCAAAGTGTAATGTCGCATTTTTTCTCATTTTAAATCATAGTAGCATACAGTGTATACGCACAATGGTCTAGAATTGGAAAAAATATATGTTGTAGCCACAAGTAAGTAGTTTATGGAAATGCATAAGTTTTGGTCCAGAAGCTCTTAGTTCCGGAGATATAGGCCAAAATGTGTGAAATTTGGGTTCGGACAAGTCATTTTCAAAGCTCTGGTACTCGTCACTGCTACGTCCAATTTTCTCAAACTTTTTTTTATTGGATAGGTTAAAGTAAGAGATTTAATATAAATATGCATTTGCTATACTTTTGGTGCTTCCTGCGCTTGGTAGACTCGAAAAGATCCAAAATTGATGATTTTTCATGGAATTTTCAACCCTGTGACTACGCTATGCAATAGTTTTTATTGAAACTTTCTGTAACAGTTAAAGCTCATTAATATACATAATTCATACGAAGAAAGTGTTTTGATAAGTTTAACCATTGTAGAGAAAAATGAGTTTAAAGTTGGATTTTTTTGATTTTTTGACTTAGGGGACCCCAGGTACCCCAATGATGATCGGTTGCGCGACATTTTATTTCGGAATATTAAAGCCCCTATTTATACCTTTAATTTAAGACCAAAACGAAGAAAATTGGCATGGACCTTTTTCCGCTAGAGTCATTTGAAGTTTGGTACCTGGGGTACCCCACTAAGGGAACTTTAATTTTTCTCATCAAAACTATGTCCAATCTTGATGAAACTTTCAGATTTTATGTAAATATAGATTATCTTAACATTTCTGTCAAAAAAATTTGACACAAGGCGAAATTTTGTCGAAAATTGGCAAGAAATGATTTTTTTGGGTTTTGATACCATATAATGGTACCTAAGCCTACTGTAACTAAATTTAACAATTTTTCTTCTTCTTTTATTACATAGCGCATTAAATTACCTTTCCAACAAGGTATAAAACATTACAAATGAATGAGATTTGTATGATTTATGGCGAAAAAACTGAAAAAATGGTCAAATTTGAGCGAGTTTGTAGGTTCATACTTTACATTTTTGCTTATATTTCTTCCCAATCTTAAGTAAATGTAATAAATTTGGTATCGTTGGAAAGCTTATAGTAGTGGCTATGCAATAAAATAAAGATTTGAGTTCATAAGTTGCACAGTGCATGGTCAGGCTATGTCAAAAATGTCAAATTTTGACTGCCCTCACGTTGGACAGCAAATATCCCAAAAAAATTTTTTTGACCTTTTTTCTACAGAATCATGCCTAAACTAACATATAATAACCGAAAAAGTAATTTTCCGTCAAAAATTGCAGTAAACGAGCTCATAGAAAAAGCATCAATTTTTTTTGGAATTTTCGAATTTTTTTAATTTTTTATAAAAATATGATGTTTTTTCTATGAGCTCGTTTACTGCAATTTTTGACGGAAAAATACTTTTTCGGTTACTATATGTTAGTTTAGGCATGATTCTGTAGAAAAAAGGTCAAAAAATTTTTTTTTGGATATTTGCTGTCCAACGTGAGGGCAGTCAAAATTTGACATTTTTGACATAGCCTAACCATGCACTGTACAACTTATGAACTCAAATGTTTATATTACTGAATAGCCACTACTATAAGCTTTCCAACGATACCAAATCTATTACATTTACTTAAGATTGGGGAGAAATATAAGCAAAAATGTAAAGTATGAACCTACAAACTCGCTCAAATTTGACCATTTTTTCAGTTTTTTCGCCATAAATCATACAAATCTCATTCATTTGTAATGTTTTATACCTTGTTGGAAAGGTAATTTAATGCGCTATGTAATAAAAGAAGAAGAAAAATTGTTAAATTTAGTTACAGTAGGCTTAGGTACCATTATATGGTATCAAAACCCAAAAAAATCATTTCTTGCCAATTTTCGACAAAATTTCGCCTTGTGTCAAATTTTTTTGACAGAAATGTTAAGATAATCTATATTTACATAAAATATGAAAGTTTCATCAAGATTGGACATAGTTTTGATGAGAAAAATTAAAGTTCCCTTAGTGGGGTACCCCAGGTAGCAAACTTCAAATGACTCTAGCGGAAAAAGGTCCATGCCAGTTTTCTTCGTTTTGGTCTTAAATTAAAGGTATAAATAGGGGCTTTAATATTCCGAAATAAAATGTCGCGCAACCGATCATCATTGGGGTACCTGGGGTCCCCTAAGTCAAAAAATCAAAAAAATCCAACTTTAAACTCATTTTTCTCTACAATGGTTAAACTTATCAAAACACTTTCTTCGTATGAATTATGTATATTAATGAGCTTTAACTATTACAGAAAGTTTCAATAAAAACTATTGCATAGCGTAGTCACAGGGTTGAAAATTCCATGAAAAATCATCAATTTTGGACCTTTTTGAGTCTACCAAGCGCAGGAAGCACCAAAAGTATAGCAAATGCATATTTATATTAAATCTCTTACTTTAACCTATCCAATAAAAAAAAGTTTGAGAAAATTGGACGTAGCAGTGACGAGTACCAGAGCTTTGAAAATGCCTTGTCCGAACCCAAATTTCACACATTTTGGCCTATATCTCCGGAACTAAGAGCTTCTGGACCAAAACTTATGCATTTCCATAAACTACTTACTTGTGGCTACAACATATATTTTTTCCAATTCTAGACCATTGTGATACGGCTTGGGAAAATTTTCACGCCTTCACTCCGCTTCGCTACGTTCAGGACGTAAAAATTTGTGAGCTTCGCTCAACCTAGTTCGGACTACGTCCGAACTATTTCTTACTTACATGGATCACAGTAGAGTCGAGCTTGAGCTACGCTCGCTCGTCTTGTTTAGAATTACAGTTTTTAAATAGATCACAGTAGAGTCGAGCTTGAGCTACGCTCGCTCGACTTGTTAAGAATTACAGTTTTTATACGGATCACAGTAGAGTCGAGATTGAGCTAGGCTCGCTCGACTTGTTTAGAATCACAGTTTTACATGGATCACAGTAGAGTCGAGCTTGAGCTACGCTCGCTCGACTTGTTAAGATTTACAGTTTTTACATGGATCACAGTAGAGTCGAGCTTGAGCTACGCTCGCTCGACTTGTTTAGAATTACAGTTTTCACATGGATCACAGTAGAGTCGAGCTTGAGCTACGCTCGCTCGACTTGATAAGAATTACAGTTTTTACATGGATCACAGTAGAGTCGAGCTTGAGCTACGCTCGCTCGACTTCTTAAGAATTACAGTTTTTATATGGATCACAGTAGAGTCGAGCTTGAGCTACGCTCGCTCGACTTGTTAAGAATTACAGTTTTTACATGGATCGCAGTAGAGTCGAGCTTGAGCTACGCTCGCTCGACTTGCTAAGAATTACAGTTTTTACATGGATCACAGTAGAGTCGAGCTTGAGCTACGCTCGCTCGACTTGTTAAGGATTACAGTTTTTATACGGATCACAGTAGAGTCGAGCTTGAGCTACGCTCGCTCGACTTGTTTAGAATTACAGTTTTTAAATAGATCACAGTAGAGTCGAGCTTGAGCTACGCTCGCTCGACTTGTTAAGAATTACAGTTTTTATACGGATCACAGTAGAGTCGAGATTGAGCTAGGCTCGCTCGACTTGTTTAGAATCACAGTTTTACATGGATCACAGTAGAGTCGAGCTTGAGCTACGCTCGCTCGACTTGTTAAGATTTACAGTTTTTACATGGATCAGAGTAGAGTCGAGCTTGAGCTACGCTCGCTCGACTTGTTAAGAATTACAGTTTTTACACGGATCACAGTAGAGTCGAGCTTGAGCTACGCTCGCTCGACTTGTTAAGGATTACAGTTTTTATACGGATCACAGTAGAGTCGAGCTTGAGCTACGCTCGCTCGACTTGTTTAGAATCACAGTTTTACATGGATCACAGTAGAGTCGAGCTTGAGCTACGCTCGCTCGACTTGTTAAGATTTACAGTTTTTACATGGATCAGAGTAGAGTCGAGCTTGAGCTACGCTCGCTCGACTTGTTAAGAATTACAGTTTTTACATGGATCACAGTAGAGTCGAGCTTGAGCTACGCTCGCTGTTAAAATTCAAATTTTCTAACGGTCAAAATATATTTGAAAATTTTCCGTGTTTTTAATGCACTTGAAAATCATTAGTTATAGAATTATTAACAATTTTTGCGGTGAATTTTCATACATTAAAATGGTTTGTCATTTAACGGTTTTTAAAAATTCAAAATTTCTAACGGTCAAAATATATTTGAACATTTCCCGCATTTTTAATGAACTTAATGAATGTACTTAGGGGTCGTTCGTAAATTACGTCACGCTAAAAAACGATTTTTTAGACCCCCCCCTCCTTCCTCGTCACAAATTTTCCAAAGAAAAAAAATCTTTTGTATGGATTGTCACAAATTCTTTGACCCCCCCTCCCCCCTAAAAGCGTGACGTAATTTGCGAACGACCCCTTAATGAACTATTATTATTATTATAATTAACAATTTTTGAGGTAAATTTTCATATAATAAAATGGTTTGCCATTTAACGATTTTTCAAAATTCAAATTTTTTAACGGTCAAAATATTTGAAAATTTTCCCACCAAAATATGTTTCAATCATCTATAGCCTCTATGTCCAGAAAAACAAGATCCAGTAAACATCTACAGCCTTTATGTCTAATTAAACAAGATCCAGTAAACATTTACAGCCTCTATGACCAATAAAATATGATTCAGTAAACATCTACAGCCTCTATGTCCAGTAAAAATATGATCCAGTAAACATCTAAAGCCTCTATGTCCAGTAAAAATATGATCCAGTAAACATCTACAGCCTCTAAGTCCAATAAAAATATGATCCAGTAAACATCTACAGCCTTTATTTCTAATAAAAATAAGATCCAATAAACATCTACAGCCTCTATGTCCAATAAAAATAAGATCCAGTAATGATCTACAGCCTCTATGTCCAATTAAACAAGATCCAGTAAACATCTACAGTCTTTATGTCCAATAAAAATAAGATCCAGTGATGATCTACAGCCTCTATGTCCAGTAAAACGAGATCCAGTAAACATCTACAGCCTTTATGTCTAATTAAACAAGATCCAGTAAACATCTACAGTCTTTATGTCCAATAAAAATAAGATCCAGTGATGATCTACAGCCTCTATGTCCAGTAAAACGAGATCCAGTAAACATCTACAGCCTCTATGTCCAGTAAAAATATGATCCAGTAAACATCTACAGCCTCAATGTCCAGTAAAAATATGATCCAGTAAACATCTACAGCCTCCATGTTCAATAAAATAAGATCCAGTAATGATCTACAGCCTCTATGTCCAATAAAAATAAGATCCAGTAATGATCTACAGCCTCTATGTCCAATTAAACAAGATCCAGTAAACATCTACAGCCTATATGTCCAGTAAAACGAGATCCAGTAAACATTTACAGCCTCTATGACCAATAAAATATGATCCAGTAAACATCTACAGCCTCTATGTCCAGTAAAAATATGATCCAGTAAACATCTACAGCCTCAATGTCCAGTAAAAATATGATCCAGTAAACATCTACAACCTCTATGTTCAATAAAATAAGATCCAGTCATGATCTACAGCCTCTATGTCCAATAAAAATAAGATCCAGTAATGATCTACAGCCTCTATGTCCAATTAAACAAGATCCAGTAAACATCTACAGCCTCTATGTCCATTCAAATATTTTTAAGTGAAATTCACGTTACGTAATTTTACGTAACGTAAGGATTTTACGTAACGTAAACAAAAGTGTTATAATTTTTATAACAATCTTTTTCATGCTGTAACTTTTTACAGGAACCTCTTAAGTACCAACATAGCGGATATTAAATGTAGATCCTGATTTGATCTTTCATTTTATGCCTATTTCAAGGCTTGAAATGTTAATTCCAGTGCGAAATCAAAAAAGACGCAACTGTCATAAAAAATCATGTTTTTTGCATTTTTCGGTCACTAAATGGACATAAAGTTCGGATATTATTTAGCACAAAATGGTTTTAAGGTACGGCCTATCGTATCAGATACAAGAAATTGTATGAAAGTCACCGCATAAAAAATTTTCCATACAAATTTTTGGTTTTTAACGGTTTTTTGCGTCTAGTTCCAACGCAACGGAACTGACTGGAACCAAACATACCTCAGGTAATAGATATTTTCAATACCTGTCATATGAGACCAAAAACGTAAAGATTCATGCTTCCGTTGACTCAAAAAATCAAAATTAGTGAAAATCTCAAAAAAAGTGAATACAATAACTTGCACGCAATGCGTGGAAGTTAATAATAATAATAATATAGCAAGAAACTTATTAACACCACATTATGTTTAAACTCCTGATCTCATGGCGTCATTTTGTGTGATATTTAAAACAATAGAATGCGATTGTTGCCACACAGATAACGTCAAATATTTTTCCGTAAATCTTATTTTTTCCTTTCCTTTTTTTCTTTTGAAAACCAATCTTTTTTTCTTCATCCTTGATACACCGCAAATATCGAATGAAAATGGAATCAGATGGGGAAAATAGCACAGAGGGGCGACTGAATGAAACGAAATGATTTTGCAATTTTAATCTCGCCTGGATTAGATTTTCTCGAGAGGACTATATTAAGGCTATGCTGAATGAAGACGGATTTGAATTGAAATTGTATTGAATGTGTGTCAGGGCTGCTAAGGATGTATTATTTAGGTTGTGGTTTATGGGATGGAGAAATTTATGAATCGGGAATCTGAGTTGTAATTTATGGAATATTCACATATCAAAACATCTTCCATAGATGGATTGTAGACATGAGTCAGGTCTTTGACAGCTAAAAATCCAGCAATCAACTCTGCAAGCTCCACAATTCAATAGGTCAATCAGAATATATTTTCGAAAATTTGTCCCAATTTATTCAGATTTCTAGCTGTCAGATATTCATCCACAATAGTGCTCGATTCTCATTGACGGCATAAATTAGCCAAAATAGAAGGAAAGAGAATATAAAATGATAACATGAACTCTGTCATTAATTCACAAACAAAACGCTATTTTCTTCGTCAGATAATAAAATTATAAAACAATAAATCATTCCACTGTCGTTGATATCGTTAAGCATTTAAAGCTTTTTTGTTTCGATTCTTTTCGTTCCTAAATAAACTTTTGTAGATTAAAGTCAATATGGCAATGGAGTAAAAATAGAAGTGAAAGGAAATAAAGAAGCAAATTGTGGATTTGTTGAAGTCAATAAATAAATATTTCAATTAATGGAAACTTTGGTCATTTTAGGATGGCTTAAGCGCATTTTCAACTTAGAAACGATTGATCCAGTTCAAAATTGATTGATTCGGTTCAAAAAAGATTGATTTGGTTCAAAATTTGTAGATCTTGTTCAAAAATGATTGTAGATTTTGTTCTGAAATAGATTGATCAGGATTTAAATGAACTGATCCGGTTCAAAGTCTATTGATCCGGTTCAAAGTTCATAAATGTGATTTAAAATTGATTGAGTTGGTTCAAATTTAGTTGATTCGGTTCAAAATTGATTGATCCGGTTCAAAATGACATCAAATATCACATACTTCAATCAAAATCAGACCAATAAAGCAGACAAAGTGCAGTCAATACAGGCTCATATATACAGAACACAAAAAAATTCACTAAAAATATTGTGACATTCAGTTGATTGCATTGTCATTATCATAAAGCACCGTTTGTAAGCTAAAAAAATGTTCTGTGGCATTTGCGTCTGTGGGAAAAGGGAAAATTTATATTCAATATAAAACATATCTAATGAAAATTCATTAATTGTAATTATGTAACATAAATTTGTAATGGTTTAATGATTTTATATGACCAGTCAGTTCTCATTTATGGTCGGTCATTTGAGTTTGTTGGCAGTTCGGGGTGGTTTGGTGGTGGGTTCAAACAATATGAATAAATTTTTGCAGATATACGCACACACGTACGATAACTATAATGAAATGCCTACAGTACAATTTTCAATTTAACGCTTCAGTTATCATTTATGTCTGTATATATCTGTACATTTGAATTCCCATTTGGGAAATGGTGACAAGGAGGAGGGAAAAAAATTCTCTGTGTTACCACACAATTTTATTTACGATGCTTTTTCACTTTTCCATCACCACTTTGTTGCCCATAACACTCCACTTACTCTGTGAAATAAAAAGCATGCAATGAGGTTACTTCTTACTTTTTTTATTTCAGTTTTGGCAGTAGATAAGTAATAGAAATTTCATGTTCTGTAAAAAAATTAAACTTTTTTTAATTCAAGGATTCTTCACTGCCTTTGACCCCCCTCGAAAGTCCCCAAAGCTATAAATTCCCAACCTTTTCGAACCAGCAAGCAAAAATTAAGGAAATTGTTTTGGACATTAGTTCCGCTCGATAATTTTTTTTGTGTGTGCTGATACACCTTCAAGTCATTAGTAATCTTATTGAAAAAGCGCAAGAAACGTGCTGACTTCCGATGTGTCTCGGATGCTGTAGTAGAAAAAAGACATAATTTTCAATTTTTATGGAACTGCCCTATTTTATTGTGGAGAAACTGGATGTGGAGAGCTAGGATTTATGAGTTTTTGGTTTCAACATTGTAGTTTGATTTAAAATCTAATCAAAATTATGTTCAACCTGCCACACCAATTTATCACTTAGTTTTTATCGATAGAAATGAAACTTCTTGTCCTTTGGTCACATAACCTCAATTTATTGTCCAATTCCCAAAGAATGCTTCAAAAAACTTCCAATTATCTTCAATTGTGCCTTCAAACTATCAAAAATACAGCCGACTAAAGCAACAAACTTTCAATACCATTACAAAAATCTGCCTCGATCACAATTTTTCCATTAACTCTCGAAACTATGCTGATGCTTGTCCTATAAAATACCGCCATAAATTTATAACTTCCCAAAAATACTCCTTAGTGTAGCATCCTAAAAATAATTTTTTTATCTACCTCCACATGTCATGCCATAAAAGAAAACTTAACAAATAGAAAAACCACATGAAAATGAAATGGAAAAACAGAAATGAAGAAGAAGTAAGAAAAAAAAATTCTGTCGTAAATCACACTTGTGATTTTATTAAATTCTGTCGTTAGTGACATTACTCTAACTTTACTGTAACAACTGAATGTGTATATTTCTCTATATCTACCTTAAAAACTGTCTATATTCTACTAAAGCATAAATATACATTCAGTGAATAAGAGGAAGAGAGATGGGGATGACAACTTTGAAGGAATTTCAATAAATTCTTGAAAATTTAAAAAGTACAAAACTTTTTCAATTTGAAATTTCCAAAACTGTTAAAATTTAAACCGTTAAAGTTTGAAAATCAAAGTTTATAAAACTGTTAAACTTTGAAATTTAGAAAACGTTTAAAATTTGAAATTTACAAAACCGTTAAAATTTGAAATATACAGAACCGTTAAATTTTTAAATTCAAAGTTAAAAAAACGTTAAAAATTTGAATTCAAAATTTACAAAACCGTTAAAATTTGAAATTTACAAAACCATTAAAATTTTAGTTTTGAAAGGTTCAATTATTTCTAATTATTTTTTGTACTCAGTGTCAAAAATCCCACAATAATTGTCACATTATCCCTCACTTCTCCGAAGCATCACTTCCCCCTAACAAGGCAGTATCCCAAAGTATACTTTTACATATTTTGATCATCTGTCACATTAATGTTCTAATGCATCAAACAAGCAGAAGCTATCAAGAGTCCCATGAGATAATGTTTGTTTTATATTTTATTCAACATCTCTTCCTTCTTTTTTTCCATTTCAGAGGGAAAAAAATTCAATTCAGCCAACACAGCAGTATGATAAGTTTTTTTTATCGCAATGCCCTTTCACAACTACCACACTGTCTGCTTACACACATTTTCCTGGCGCATTTATAGAATCAAAAGAGAGGTAAAAATTTTTTTTTACTCCTCTTAAATGTGGTTTTGCTTTTGTTTTTCCATTTTTCCATCATGTGACATCAGCATCGTCTATAGGGAAATCTCAATAGCTTGACGTGTGTGCCTGTGTATATGAAACATGATGAATTGTAAATAATGCACTTATTCTGTACTTTTTATACATTTTAAATTGAAAACACATCAGTGAATGTCTTTCCTTCTTTCAATTTAGTCTATAATAAATATTATTTCTTATAAAGTTGTTCTGGGAATATCATAAAGTGCTGTTTTGTTTTAGATCTGCTGCTTTTGAGCAGACACTTGAGTGGGGGTGGATCAGACAGAAGAAGAAAAGATATGACATTTGAATTTTCTTTTTGAAATTATCTTCGTTAAAATAAAAATTGTCGATGGAGTTTTGTGCGTGAATTAAAGATGTACCATTAAAGTCTTAACGATGCAAAAGGGGGCTTATCATTTATGGTGTTCAACAGGGGGTATGTAGATTTTTTTTGAAAGTTAGTCATTTTTTGTATTACTGCACAAAACGCAGAATGTATGGTTATTCAGGCTATTATCTCTAGTCTACCCTCATACCCCTAAGGTATAACCATGTTCTATACCTTTGAGTAAAATTTGAAATTTAAAGAACCGTTAAAATTTGAAATTAAAAAAAACCGTTAAAATTTGAAATTTAAAGAACCGTTAAAATTTGAAATTTAAAGAACTATTAAAATTTACTGGGATACAATATTTTCTAAGGGGTAACCTACCTTGGAGGATATCAAGAATTTTGAGGGGGGGATTTTTCAAATTACGACCTTTTTTTAGATATCTTTTCGAATTTTTATTTAGGCTAGTATTAGTTTTTCAAAAAAAAATTGGGAAGAATTGACCCTTTCCCTCTTCTAGATACGCCCAGTTGGGTAGCAACTGATTTTTAGTGTTCTTTCTTTTGCCTAGTAACTAAACTTTTGGGTACTAAAGTTGTATGTGATGCACCTTACATCATTTAAATCTGATGAATTACTTAATAAAAGGTCTATTTTTCTACGGACGTTTGTAAGCTGATGAAAAAATTTCTAATCTGTATAATACTTAATATTTAAAGAAAATTTATAGAAAACTTCATCAAAAAATATAATAAAGTAAATTTGAATCTGATCTTTACAGCCACAAATCTCCCAAAAATAATTTTTTCCTTCATCATCCAAAAAGGTCAGTATTTGTATAGTCTGAGGAAGACTTCTTGGTATTCAGAATGTCTAATAAACGAAAAATCTTGAAGCAATTCCAAGAAATTTCCATAATTGTTTTTCTTATAAAGATAAATAAATAAAAAGTATAAATTTTTGGGGTTTGTACATAAATGATGTACACCAAGAAAAGACTTTTATGCATTTTAATCTCCACAGAGCCCCATTTCGGTCTAAATTTACAGCATCATCAAAAAATGACCCCAACTTTGTCTCATGCTGAAAACTCTCCATCAAATTTATTTTTGCACTCAGCATTAACTCAGATTAATTCGAGTAATTTTCTCAATCTCCACCCCTAGATACTTATAAAACCCATAAAAACTCTATTCAATCTTCTAAATAACGAAAATAAAATGCTTAATAAATAAAAATTGCACAAATCTCACCATGCTGCTTCACACAGCTCCAAAGTAATGATAACAAATGACCAGACAAAATGAGGTTTCAAGCACATCACTTTGATAATATTTTAGCAATAAAAATAATATCAAATTTCATTACCGATGTTTAGCTACAATTTGGAGCATTTAAATTGATATTGTTTGGTGCTGGAGGAGATTAGGCTGCAAATGTATTTTGTTTTTCTGTTGTGTTGTTCCTGAATGTTTGTAAATATCGATATTTTGAGGCCTTTTTTTTAAATGAATTCTATTTTTTTAAATATTTTATATATATATTTTTTTTAAAAAATCCAAAGCTTGCTTTAATTTTAAATACTTTTCCATTCCCAAAGCCTTTTATTTATCCTTAAGAACCATCAATTCCGAGGAAGAGATTTACATTAAAATTCTCTAAAAAAGTTCCTTTTACCTAAGCCCCACTCCACAACCTCCTTCATTATAAATAAAGCAACAACAAATAAATTCCAAAAGCTATAAGAAGATGTATTTTAATGGCTATCTCTATAACTCACGTACTTAGAGGAATTGACTTTGAAAATAACAAGAGGAAAAAAACACAGTTTTGTGCATCATGAATATTTAAAATAAATTTTATAAAGGAATTTTAAAAAAATGTACAAGGACAAAACAAATTCAAGCATCAGAGGCACGTATAACGTGACAAGTCGACCCAAAAATTTCATTTTTTTCTTCTCTCAAACAATAAACATTAAAGGAGACAACAACATATTAAGGTTGAAAAGCTTAAGACCTGAATAAAGAAAGAAAACCAACCAAGATTAAGGATGTTGAAGTTAACGGTCGATGTTTTGTAAAATAAATCTTCGTCACCCTGAATGCATAATAAAATGTAAGAAGCTGGGGGAGGCAAGTGGAGGAAATTTCGCATAAAATGAGACAGTTTAAGTGAACATTTTTATACATTTAATCATTCTTGATGGTTTTTCTTCAAAGAAATAAAATCGGTGTGAAGATTTGCTGGTATTTTGGATTTACGTGTCTATAGCGCATTTTTGCTTACTTGCAAAATCTTAGGAAAATTCAACGGTTTTCAAAAATTTGAATTTTAACGGTTTTAAAAAATTTGAATTTTAACGGTTTTTAAAAATTTAAATTTTGACGGTTTTCAAAAATTTGAATTTTAACGGTTTTAAAAAATTTGAAATTCTAAAGGTTTTCAAAAAATTTAAAATTCTAAAATCCGTTAAAAATGGTGTTTTGAAGTGATTCTTTCAGCCAAGTAAAAAGTGGTTTGACAAAATAATCTTCAAAATTTCCGCAAAAATAAAATAAAAAGCTCTGAAAAAACGACGATTGACTTTTTTCCTCATTTCTTATGTTCCACATAACATTTTTCGTCTTTTCACTGTCGCTTTATTGACATGAGTGTGGGAGAAACTTTCCTTGTCCTTTTTTTTGAAAAATGAATTTTGTGCTGCTTCTGTTGTGCCCTCGTTTCCTTTCAAATTCTCATTTCTTTTATAGATTCTGTCATCTTAAGGAGACATTTTTTTCTACATGTACGTACATACTCACACTTATTGAAAGTGCACAGCCAACTGTTTTGGCATCACGTTGCTTCTATCGTCACGTAATGTTTATATTATGTAAAACATGTTGTACTTTTTACTGCTCAAACTGATGCTGCTTCTATGGAAACCTCCACTTTGATTAATTGATTTCTGAAATTTTTGCTTTGAAGAAAAAAAATGAATTTTTTTCTCGTTTTTGTCATGAAATGTGTGTTTCTTTTCGTGTACAATTCTGAATATGGAGTGGGATTAATGTTGCCGTTTTGTTCGCTGAAATTTTAAAAAGAAATCAGTGGAAAAATATAAATTTGGAATATTTTGGACGTGAAATGGATATTTTAATACTTAATATCCCATTTTAATGGCTACTTTAGTAGCTTTGTATTTAGGGAATAACATTAATAGGAAGCTTAAATGTGCCCAATTCTGAAGGGGTTACCAACTATGGGTTATTTCTTAAAAATAAAATTAATCAACAAAATTTGAAAATTTAATCATTTAGAATAGAAGTTTGGATCAAATGCCTGAAAAACACATTAAAATACAAGCTTACTTCTAGAATTTATGCAAAATTAATTGGAATTCTATACCTTTTCATTTCATAATACTCAAACAATTGCATTCCTTTTGAATTCTCTCATTGAGCCAATTTCAATTCAAATTTCTGTTCGCTTCATTTTATCATTAAAGTTAATTTTTTCATTCCGAACTAATAGAAATTGCGAGATTTTCTCAATTCGTTCATGGGTCTGTTCATAAATGACGTCTTTTAAAAATTTAGATTTTTAGACCTCTCTTTTCTCTGGCACCAACTTTGTCAGCTCCATATAAATGTTAAACGTCATTTATGAACGACTCCTTCGAGAAAAAATCTTCAAAAAGAATTTTCTATTAGAATGAGTAAAATGAGAAGCAAAAAAAAATCTGTGGAATGGAAAATTTTTGCGAGTTTTCACGAAGGATTTTCTTTCTTCTTCGACTACTTTTTTTATGTTATTTTTTTTCCTTTTTCTCCTTTTGGGGTATACAATTTTAATTAATGGTCTCTTATCCCTTACTAACTCTTTCTCATTTTCAATGCAAGCAGAGAGTTGAGGATGGAAAGAAATCAAAGGAGAGGAAAGGAACAGAAAAAAAGGATTTATAGTAAAAACAAATTGCCAATTGAGAAACGACGCGGATAAATCTCGTTAATGATTACAAGTTTTGCTCTGTTTGACGTGAAAATTAATTGACTTCATTTTCTTCCTTTTTTCATACACAAACATTTTCTTCTTTATCTCTGAGGGCACAATGAGAATGGACCGTGAATGGGGTTGTTCAAAATTGACGTCCATCCTTTGGGGATATGGGTCAATATGGGTGTCAGTTTCTCGAGTATATAATAGATTACGGTTTGATTGGAATCATATTGTCCTAAGCTAAATTCAACGAGTCACTGATACCCTTTTACATTATGATAATTCTCGGCTATACTTAAGGGTTTACCCCTAGGGTCATAGACGTACCCAAGGGGTCCGATGGAGTTTGGAAAAGTGTTTTAAAATTTTTCTGTATATGTCCTTGTCTAAGGTATACCTCATGATATAGAATATGCTATAATATTTATTTTCTAGGTATATATAGTCTAAGGGTAGGTAAGATGGTCCCAGAATGTTTGGTCGTCTAAAAAATCTCATAAAAGGATTTTTTTTTAAATTTTGTAGTACTTTTCAGTAAAAATTCCCACTCTTTTAACCAAGAAATCTTGGACCTACGTTACACCACCGCAGTCAACACCTTCACAAAATGTTTGTCTACACCTCTTGCTGAAGAGATCTGAGCTTCTGAAAATGTTATTACAGAAGGTGGGGATGTCTAAAAAAATCACATTTTGAATAGACATCATTTATGCATGACCCCTCATCTAATATTATTTTTAAAAGCAGAAAAATTCTCTTCCTCAGCAATAGATGCGCAAATAAAAAAGGAGCTTCTTTTATGCGGTAATTTACTTTTATTGTGTAAACAAGAATGATTGAGTTGAGTAATAAAAAAAAGTGCTGAAAATCTGATTTGTTTTCCGTTTAACTGTGAAGCTGTTTGGAATGAATTTAATTTTTATGTAATAACCTTTTCCCTTAATTAGAAGCTTTTGGATGTTTATGATGAGGATTTGGATTTTTATTCGATTGGATTAAGATTGTTTAAAGTTCTTGTACTTTATAGTTTTATTTGGGATTGTAGTTTAACAACTGAGGGTTTAGTGATGTAACAAGGATTTTAGTGAGTAAGTTTTAGTAAGTTGAAGGAGCTTAGTGGTCTTGAACTTCAAGCTATAGCTTCTATAGCTACCAAGCGCCCGTTGCTCGGTATACCCTAGGACATATCACTAGAGTAACCGGCTACCAGTAGTACCTCATCTACCCTATCCCAGGTAGGTAGGTATACCCTATAGTGTCCTACCTACCCAACTCCTTCCCTCAACCTATGGTAGTCCTAGAAATGTATCAATGGATACCTAGAAAGTATCCAAAGAATATCCATAGTAAATTTTTGACTATCCCCCTCCTAAATGACAAATTATGCTTCCAATCACTTCTTTGATCAAACTTTACTTAAATCCTCAGACACACTTAAAGTTTGTATTCCAATCCACTCAATATTGACCAAATGAACTCACAAAACTTAAAGCAGCACCCACAGCGCTTCTCAATTTCAATCTCAAACAACAAAGACAAATGACCCGAACAACTTTTCAAACAATTTTCAAGCAAGCAATCAAAAACAATAAATTGCTCGCCAATAAGCTTGTGAACCATAGCAATCACTATAAATTTATCGACCATAAATCCTCGAGCTACAGATGCTTTTCTCTCTAAAGACAAGATGTCAAATGACAATAGAAGCTGAACGACATCCATTGAGAATGTCAAAGAAATGCGCTGTAATAAAATCACAATCTGTCTCACCATCGTCATCATGAGCATTCATATCTAAGATTTTTAGCAGCACTTATAATATTAGTGTCATACTCATCACACAACATATCACATGTGAGATATTATTAGTGAATCAGATGGGAAAATGAATTAAGAAATCGAAATGTCACATCAATATTTTCCAATGTCATAATTCACCCAATTTTTTCTTTCCGTTATCATCGTCATCATCTTTTATGATTTCATCAAATTAAATTGACACATTGAATTCGTATTTATTGAGAGATATATAGTTTCATGTGCAATGTGTGATTCTGGGGAAAGATGATTCCTTTTTTTTTGTATTATGATGTTTATGAAAAGGAGAAAAAGATTGAATGCATGATAAATTCGTAAAACACAGTGGAAAGAATCATGAATGTGATTGACTAGAGATGGCTCGTTATGTTTGACAGTGAAAAAAATTATTTAATGTCTTTCAATTTTTTTGCTTTATTATTGAGAATTTTCGAAGTTTTTGTCAAAATTTTTCTATCCTTTTCAATTTTTGTCAAAATTTTTGCTTCTTTCTTAAAACGATGGCTTCATTTTTGAATTTCTTACATCATTTTCGCATCTTTTACAAATTTCTGCTTCTTTTAAAACGTTCTTGCATCAATTTGAATAACTTTTGCATTTTTAACTAATTTATTATTTTTAAAATTTTAGTATTACTTTTAATTTTTTTGCATCACTTAAAATTTCCGAATCATTTTTTAATATTTTTGTTTAATTTTAAAATTTTTTGAATCGTTTTTAATTTGTTTTGCATCATTTTAATGTTTTGTATCTTTTTAATGTTTTGTATCTTTTTTAATTTTTTGCATCTTTTTTTAATTTTTTGCATCTTTTTTAAATTTTTTGCATCTTTTTTAAATCGTTTGCATCTTTTTATCGATTTTTAGACCATTTTCCAGCAAAACCACCGATTTAAGTGGTAATATTGTAAATTTTCAGTCTAAACCTGAACCCAACAAACAGTTTCTTCATTTAAATTCATCTCAAAATTCTGCAAAGCATTCCACATCAATAATTCAATATGAACAATCAAACAAGACAAGAAGACTCATGCACGAAATTATACGAAAAAAAAATAATTTTATTCATTCAATTCATTTACAATATGCTTCAATGACTTTTCATATTCAGTTTATTTTCTGCACAAAAAAAAGAACTCATTGAAATGACTTTTTATCTTAAAATTTATTCAACTTCTGCTTCGATGCATCACAATTGTTATTAATATTTTTGTCATAATGAGAATCTCTGAGTTACTTGTGCTACTGTTTTGTTATTTGTTGCTAAGAGTTGCGATGTCTGATGAGCATGTTGCAGGCAGCGTATTTGTTTGTGTGAAAATAAGAAAACTTCTGCAATGAATTTTGAGTTGAGACAATGGAAATATAAAATGAAGAAAAAAATCTGACTTGATAAAGCAGCAAGAAACAAGCCACTTGCTCACTGAACTGATTTATCGTCATGAGAAATTTGTGCTTGTGTAAATTATAAATATGACATGATTATTATTATGATGATGACGATTTCATTAAGAGATAATGTAAAATTTAACGGGGCAACAAAAGTTATAGCTGTAGAATTGAATTTTAATCAGCACAGCCAAGCGATAAATTAAATTTTAGACTAACTTGTCTTAATTCTATTATTATTATTTTTTTAGTTCAGATGTGCATAGAGTACGGTAAGTGAGTTAGTATGAACAACAACAGAACATTCTCCGACCACAACACAAGCATAATTATTTTTAATTTTTAATGCAATAGCGATGGAGAACTTGCCTTTTTCCCAATGCTGTAATTTTTTTCACACATTAATTTTGTACAAAACTTTCTGTGCATCCCCGCAAAGCATTTTTTCCACTCACTTATAACTTTGTGTAGAAAAATTTCCACTGTTTTCACTTTTTTAAATATATATTTTTTCCCGCAAACAGTGGAAAAGTTGGCGATGGGGTTTTGCTTGATTGATGAATTGGGCGCATTGCATTATTAAGCCTATTATTTTTTGTTTTAAATTTCAAAATTGTAACGGTTTATGTTAAATATAAAACATATTCAATTTACCTTTTGTCAAATTCAAATTTCAACGGTTTTGTAAATTTCATATTTTAAAAGTTTTGTAAAATTAAATTACAACGTTTTTATAAAATTTAAATTTTTAACTATAATTTTTAAATTTTATATTTTAACGGTCATTAAAATTATTAAATTTTCAAGTCAAATTAGAATTAAAGCCGATTAAGGCTGGTGTCTAAATATTTTCAAGCTGTATCAAAGATGTACCTAAAGAATATCATGTAATAAATCATATCTATTATTATTATTATATTTTCTCGGTTTAGTAAAATTCAAATTTTAACGGTTGTGTAAATTTCAAATTTAGAACTAAATTCTTTAAATTTTATATTTTAACGGTTTAGTAAAATTCAAATTTTAACGGTTTTGTAAATTTCAAATTTTTAACTATAATTTTTAAATTTTATATTTTATAGGTTTTGTAAAATTTTATAGTTAAAAACTTTAGTAAAATTCAAATTTTAACGGTTTTGTAAATTTCAAATTTTTAACTATAATTTTTAAATTTTATATTTTAACTTTTTTGTAAATTTTAAATTCATATTTTAACGATTTTTTATAATTCAAAATATAACAGTTTTTGTAAAACTCAATTTTTTAACAGTTTTTGAGAATTTTCTAATTTTAGCAGTTTAGTGAAGTAATTTTTATTAAAAAATAAGGTTAGTCAGACAAAATATCACAAATACTTCTTCTTCAGATCTCCAATAGACCCATAAAAATTTTTTAATGCATAATAAACAACCCAAACTATTTATCTCTCTTGAAAAAAGTAAAATATTAAAAACTTTTTGACGTTGAAAAATTTTCACATCGCGATGTTTGTTTTGAGGGGTTGTGTGTGGCTGGAACGTCAAGTTTGAGTCAAAACAACAACAACAAAGTTAAAGTTAACTAAAAAGCTGAATGGTGAGAGTGCAAAAAAGTTTTTCATACATCAGTTTGGGGAACTAACAGCTTCTTCTTGTTCGCAAGAATTGATAATAATATCATAATAATGTGTACGAAGGTTTAATGAACTGATACACAAGTATATCCGTGCGTGTGGAAATTTACTGACATGAAAATTTTTTTAAGAAGGGTGGAATTTTTTTTGGAACTGAAACTTTTTCATCTTTTCTTTGGGGATTCTGGAAGTATTTTTATCACAACAGAAAAGTTTTCAACTTTTATTTATCCTGTCAGGATCTGAGTAGCTTGATATATTTTTATAAATGAGACATTAATTGCACGTATCCATATGACAGCGATTAATGAATGTGAAATTTAAATTGGCATGCAAAAAAATTCATCAAATTTAAATTTTTCTCTTCCTCATTATCATCTGCTCCCCTTTCATTCCCTTCCTGCCATCATCATCATCATGTCTATTCAGTTCTATTCTATTTTCTATGCCAAAAATCCTCTAGACTTTGAGAAACGTCAATCTCAATCATATTTACATCCACATGTTTTCTTTACCACGCACATTCATCACATTACATCATCACATATTGAAGGGAGACGTTAAGACACAAAAAAGGCAGCATAAGAAAGCACACGAAAAACACAGGGAATCTCATTGTGTACATTTTACTTGCGTATTTTCAACAGTCATAGATGATGTGCTCTGTTAATATATGACAATAAATATGATACACAAACACAAATATAAACAATTCATGTTGGGGATGGAAAGAAATCCACATCGACAAGAAAACTGGGAAGCCAAAAAATCAAATATTAATGGATAAACAATCTCTATCCATCGTCTTTCAATCCAATGCACATAGAGTGATTTTTGTGAAGCATTTATTGGGTGAATTAATTGAGGTTTGGTCTGCATTTTGAGTGATGGGTTAGGAAGTATAGAAATTTCAACTGATTGCTACTACTTATCTGATCTAATATTTATGTGCCGCCATACTTGAAGGTTAGAATACATTAGTGTAGTGGTGGGTAACCTTTTTCCACCGCGTCACACTTTTTGAAGGAAGGTACCCTAGGGGTACCCCAGGAGTATAAGCTAGGGTATACACTAGGGTATGTACTAAGGTATACGCTAAGGTTACCCTAGCCAATACCCCTGGGGTTACCCTAGGGGTATACCCTTAGGGCATCCGGCCTCTGGAGTATAGCGAGCCACTTATACAGATCCCCATTCTTCTTTTATCCCTTTCTCAAAAAGGTCACATCCTTAACTACAATCAGAATGTTTATTAATAGCTTTGTGTTAATTACTCAGTTAAACATCTTCATTAGCGTCACAACCATCTATTCTAACTAGTTCCATCCTTCATTTTCCTCCCAAAAAATGCGCTCAAGCCACTCACACTCCAATAACTCTCCTACTTCCAATAATATTTTCCTTAATGTTTGCAGTTAATAATAACAATTGTGTTTGTTTCGTTGGAGATAAATTAGATGGAATGACAATGGGGAGAATGCTCCTCCGCATTCAGCATCAATAAACTTGTGCATGGAAGTGAGAAAAATTGCTTGGTAATCGTGTGTATTTTTTTTCTATTGATACTTGAGCCATTTCCCTTGTCATTATCGTTGAATACAATACATAATATTGATGATGTTTGCCCTAGATTTACTGAGGATCCAATTGCAATTTATGAGAGGATATCTTATTCTAATTTGTTGAGTGTTATCCTTCAGAAAATAAATAATAAAATTTCCTATAAAAAATTCAAAAGCTTAAATGCCTTCGGAAAAATGCTTTTCTTTAGGTTTGCATGTTAAATTCATTGCAAATTTATTCAGGATCAGAAAAATTATCATAAACATCGTTGCCCATCGCTAACACCCATCTATTGACCTCTCCATGCTCATATCAGTTAAACGTTGCTAAACAATTTTCATTCATACAACCGTGAAGTGGTATAAACGTGGTCATGTCTGGATGGTGAAAGCGCATTTTCGTCGTATATGGACCAATGGATGAATAGAAGCGGACTGGAGGGTTGATGGATAAAATAACAGATGGACTGACGGTCAGATCCAATTTACTTGTGAGAAAATGCTTTATCCATGGAAAGGATTATGGGTATGCATGCATAAAGTCATGTAGATCGATAGATATTTAAATCTCATAAAAAATTTATTGTTTAAAGTGGAATGAAAGATAAAAATCAACACAGGCAGTAGCATTAAAGCAAGATTAATGTAATTGTGCGTAAAGAACTACTCAGCACATCAAAATGGAATGAATTTTAATGGATGTTAAAAATAGTTATCATAGCATAAATTTATGGGATTTTAATTGATGTGAAATTGCTTTTATATGCTAATTCAATTTAAAATTCTCTCTGTAGGCAAATAGAAGATTGATTATAAATTAGAGATTGTGATCAATACCAATAAAGCAAATGAAAAAGAAATTCTCTGTTGCTGCCTGCGCCTTTGGGCAGTCATTTTGTATGATAAACAAACTGCAGAGATAAAATTGAATGCAGATTTTTTTATTTTTTATAAAAATAATTTAATTTTTGCAACAATATTGCATGCAAAATTGGAACTGAGACTTTATGTAAACTAAAGTGCTAGTTTGTTGACTTTATGTATATTTTTTTGTGGAAGTTGTTTGTGAAAAATTTTCAGAATGCATTAAATTTATAAAAATTGTACTTTTAAAGAATAACAGAACTGAACTATTAAAATTTAACTTTTTATAATCCTTAAAATTCCTGACCAACAGAATGGTGTTAAGGACCATGTATTAATAAACTCAAACATTTTTAGACTCTGACCCTTAGCCTAGGATATACTCTTACGGTAACCCTGCGCATATCCTACTCTACCTCAGGTGTTGACCCTAGATTGAAGGTATGGTATGCTCTAGGGTACAATAAACATTCACCTAAGTTAACCCTAGGGGTAACTCATCTACCCTACACTGTGGTAGCATAGATGGTAGGTTGCGTTCTCTAGTAGCGCTAGTTCAGTTTACAAACACATGTGCTTGAGAAGCTGTCGAGATGTGGTTAACTTACCTAAATTCACTAACGTAGCATTGAGGAGAGAGTGATGGACTGGCCCATTAAAGTGGAATATACTGAAATTGGTGCTGCAAATTTTTGATTTGATTTTAAATTCAGAAAATTCGTGCTTAATTATCACCACTGCCTCAATTTTTCTCAACTGCTTCTTGGTATACCCTTACATCTGGTGTATAGCTTGGGGTAAGGTATGTGTATACTGGGTCAGCTAACATCTAGCTACATGCCATTACGAATGGATCCTAGGTAAAGTTGCCTTCTAAAATAACAAAACTGAACTTTAGTATTTTTTAATAAAACTGCAAGAAACACTAAATCCCTGCAAACTTTTCCATGTAATAGAATTTTATGAACTGCTATAGAATTGTGTTGTAAAGTTGCACTTGCCGTAATCTGCATAAAATTATTTTTAATCAAAATAGCATCATGAGATTAAAAATTATAATAATAATAATTGTGATTATCATTCACTTCTATGCTCACTTTCATGCTGATGTGAAACAGCTGATAAATGATTACAAAATTGCTGTATAGAATATGTAATTTGCATTTTGTTGATAAAATAATGAGATCATTTTAAGACAATCATTTGAATGAATTTAAAGTAAGGAGGAAAAATTTTCTCAAGGCACTAGAATGACTTGATCTTGATGATAAGGGCAAAAAATAATTCAGTCGTATTTTAGAAGTTTTACTATGCGGAGGTGGTGACTCAAAAAGTTTAAAAGATGACAGACAATATTGATGAAGTGAGAATTTCATTACAAAAGTTCGGATGGCCTGACTACTCAATATTCCTGGTGATGCTGTCAATTTGCGCAGCAATAGGAATTTATTTCGGCTTTTTTGAGAAGAAATCAAAGTCGATTGGCGATGAGGCTGATTATCTCGTCGGAGGCCGTAATATGAAAATATTTCCCGTTGCCATGTCATTAATCGCCAGGTATTAAATGCATATATTCATGGTCTTATAACAAAAAAAAATTAAAAAGTCTTTCTGATCGAGGGGCTTAAGCGCATTTTTAAGGCAGTGATAAGTATTTAATTTACAAATTATTGTGTGTAGAATTAGTCAAGAACATAAATTCTGTAGATTGACGGATTTTAGCGCTTAAAGGATTGGGAGAAATTCAAATTTTAACGGTTTGTGAAATTCAAATTTTAACGCTTTTTCGAAATTCAAATTTTAACGGTTTTTTAAAATTCAAATTTTAACGGTTGAAATTCAAATTTTAACAGTTGAAATTCAAATTTTCAATTTCTCGTCTTTCTGCTTGCTACTTATTCGAACAAAGTGTATTCTTAGCCTGCCTTCTTCAAGAATAAAATTGTGGGAAAAAATTGCACTGAGCTGATAATTAATTCTTTCAATTCTTTAGCTTTATATCAGGCATAAGTCTACTCGGCACACCAACAGAGATTTACATTTATGGAATCTCATATTTTTATATAATGGGCGGAATTATCATCACGGGAATTGTAATGATGTCCGTTTTTCTTCCCGTCTTTCATGATCTCAAACTAACCAGCACATATGAGGTACACGAGAATTAAAATAAATTGATTCCAATTCAATTCAATATTATTATTATTATTTTCTCTCTTCTCGTCCATTTTTTCTATATTTTGCAGTATCTACAGACACGCTTTGATAGAAAAATGCGCTTATTTGGATGCATTCTCTTCATATTCTCGCAGGTGATTGCCATAGAAAAAAGATATATAGTTATGTGTATAAAGAATTTGCATTACATTTATGAAAAATGCATTCGCGCTTTATCTTTTCTACCTCTTTTTTTATCCAATTAATCTCGTATTGATCAGCCAGCTCAGAGACAGTTATCTCAACAAAAGCGAGAAAAACATACAAAGGAAGTTCATCATTTAAATTTTTTTCTCTCTACTCTTTTTACGTTCTTACATTATTCATGAGGTAGACTTTTAAGTGTGGCTTTTGCGACGGTAAAATGTGCAACGTACGACTACTGTCTGTCCATGTTGAGTTGAGTTGGAGATGATTTGTTTTTTGCTGGATCTGAATTCCAGTCTGTCGGTTACTAGAGACTATCACTAGTAGGTCGCAATCTGTAATAAGAGTAATTTTCATTATGCTTTTCATGTAGGCATGTGCTTAGGAAGAGAGCCCCTCTCTTGAACTTAAAAACTCTGAAATTTGTATGAAGAGATTTAAAAACATTTTTTAAACTGGGCTATTAAAAACTTTTTTTTAAAATTTTTAAAATTATTTTTTAAATTTTTAAAATTATTTTTTAAATTTTTAAAAATATTTTTTAAATTTTCAAATTATTTTGAGCCGTTAAAAAAGTAATAACATTTTGAAAAAATATTGCTCAGAGTGAGGATCGAACCAGTGACATCTTGGTTGTGACATCTAACTATTAAGCCACCGAAGCATGTAAATGTATATGACAATTTATCAATATTTTAAACTTTTTTAAAAACCAAATTTTAAACTTTAAAAATATTTTTTAAAGTGACTTCTAAAAACTTTTTAAAAACGGGTTTTTAATTTTTTTTATAAATATCTACAATTAAGGATGCCACAGAAAAATAATTATACACATTTATTCACAAAAACATGAGTAGATTGTTCGAAAGTAGTAACAGACATTCCAAATCATAAAAAATTGTCCCAATTAATCATGAAATGCATTATCAAAGCTTCCCCTCTAAAATGTTCATTTCAAATTCTAATAAACCTAAGCACTTGAATTCTTACGCGCCCCAGATCACAAAACTTCATATCACTAGCCCAAATTACTCTACACGAATTTCATGAAATAATTCATATTCATGGGTGGTCGGACAGGATACACGTTTGCAAATTCAGCCAATCCTAAAATTATTCAATTAATCAATTCCAGCTGACTAAGAAGAAAAAGTTTTTTTTATTTATTTCATAACTTGCTTACAATCACTTTCCATACTTGATATCATGTGCAATTCTGTCAAACCAAAATTGCAGAAGAAGAAGAAGATAAGGCATATGGAAATGTCTATTGAAATTGTCTGTTCGAGTCACTCATTCATTCACATTCCCATTCATATATATAAATATGATGATAATGTTTAATATGATTGTTACTTAATGTTCGCTAATATATCATACTTTTCAGATTGTATGGCTGCCAATCGTTATATTTGTTCCCGCATTAGCGTTCAATCAAGGTATGTGAATAATAAACTGGTATAAAGGAGGTGATTTGTGACTGACAAAAGCGCATTTTCCTTGTAAATAATTGAAGCAGAAAATAACGGAAAAAAATATTTGAAAAATCAACGGACAAAAATTATTTGAAAAATAACGGTTTTAGAATTATTTGAAAAATTAACGGACAAATTTTTTTTGAAAAATAACGAAAAATTAACGGAACATTATTTGAAAAATAACGGTTTTTAAAATTTTTGAACCAGCATTTTTTGACCCCCATCATCTTTCATTGACTCTACACTTAGGCAAAATTAGGTGACATACAGATAAAGTGCAGATATTATCATTTTATATATTCAAAAAAATTTGTTAAAAATCACAAACAGGTTTTTCCGTGGCAATTTTTCATGCAAATATCCATATACGAAAATGAGGAAGCTAATTGAAAAATTTAAACATTGAGCTGTGACTGAATGGTGCCTCATTTTTGACAAATAACTCAAACAATTGATTTTTCACATTTTTTAATGTTCCGTTTTTCATTTTTTTTTTGGTCTCAACTCTAAAATGCATTTATAGTGTCAGGCATTGACATTCACATGATTACGCCAATAACATGTATATGCTGCATATTCTATACTTGCGTTGGCGGCATGAAAGCGGTAATTTATACAGATGTTGTACAATCACTAATGATGTTTGGAGCAATGTTGTTAGTCATTATTAAAGGCACTTACGATATAGGCGGATTGGATGTTGTGATTGCGCGCAATGTCGAGAGTGGACGTATTGAAGCACCGGAGTCAGTTAATTGATATTGATTTCATGTCATTTCTCTTTTAACATTCAACTCCTCTTTTCTTCCTTCTTTTTCTCTCGTTTTTAAATTATAATTTTTTAGCACATCGTTTGACTTGACATCACGCCACACTATTTATTCGTTGGTATCGACATGATTCATTAACTTATTCCTCATATTTTTTGCTTTTTTAATGTCGAAATGAGCTCTCATCTCATTTTTTAGCACATTTTTGGGAGAAATATGTTAATTTGGGGGGTTGGCTGTTAGTTGTCTCAAAAATAATTTTTTAATTTCGTATTTTTAAATTTCTAGAAAGTGAATCTAGATGCAGGTTTATAGGACTACTCGGGGGTATCCCATTTACACTACCCCACTTTGCATCTAGGGTACTTAGGGAATAATAGTAGGAGAGGGTAGGGTAGGTAGAGTGACTTAGGGTTCAATTCCAACTATAAAAATTCCCTGACTATGCCTCTTCAGTGAAGAGGTTCATATTAAGGGAAGTTGTAGTGGATTTAATATTTTAAATTCTTCAAGATTAATTAAAGGTCAACTTAGTATAGACAAATAGTTCTTTTAATTTGCTCACCCCTGACCAAGACTTACCCTCATCTGAAGCTTCCTCTTCTATTACTCTTGATCAGGGCTTTCCATTGAACTGGTAATAGAATAGTCTAGAAGTAGAAAAGCAACGAAAATTCATGGAGCCTCAGAAAAATTTTGAAAATGCCCCATCTCTAGAATTGGACCATGTCAGAAGTTATCAAAAAAATACAATCAGTTTGGACAGTAGCATAAATGAACATTTTGCAAGTGTAATTATTAATAATGTAATAACTCGATTGTCTGATGTAATAAGCTTAGTAGAATATTGTAATGAAATTACAGAGCTTGGGTTTGATTCCTCGATTAGTATTAAAATATTTAGCATTCCCGTTTTCTAACCTTCTTTTTGCTTCTGATGATTTTTTTTAAATTAAATTTTCATAACATACTTTATGTATCTTAATAGTGCATTCCTGACACTAAAGTATTAAATTTCAAAATTATTAATCATCCACACCTTAAAAATGCGCATCATCTCTCATCACTCATAAAATTCTCTAACAAGATCATTCCTTGCAGTGGATCGGAGGCTTCGTATATTGGCTGAAAGCGAATGCAATTAGTCAAAATATGATTCAGCGTTATTTATCATTGCCAAATTTAGCGTCGGCAAAAAGGTATTTTTACTATACAAACTATACATTAGATCATTTGACAGAAAGTTGAAAAAAGCTCATATAAAAAAATAGTCGAAAGTCCATTAATCAATTGAACTTTATTTTGCTTATTTCATTGCGTAACTTATCTGACACGTTTTGCGTCTGATGTCTGTCCGCGACAAATATTTATTTACATAGAGCTCTATGGATCTTTATCTTTGGCGTTTTTATACTGCTTTCCATTTGTTGCTATTGTGGATTATTGATTTATGCCACATATAATGAGTGCGACCCACTTACGACCAAATTGGTAAAGGCAAAAGATCAATTACTACCGTTGCTTGTTGTGGACATATTAGGCGACTATCCAGGCTTAGTTGGTATGTTTGTGGCTGGCGTATTCTCGGCCGCCCTCTCATCACTATCGACAGGATTAAACAGCTTATCTGCGGTAATGTTAGAAGACTTTTTCAAGCCATTCAGCAAGACACCATTGACGGAGCGACAGACAAAGTACATTATGCGTGGTGTCGTTGTCGTATTTGGAGTCATATGTGTAGCATTAGTGTTTGTCGTTGAACAACTTGGCTCTGTTCTAATGTTATCGATGTCGTTGGGAAGTATCGCACAAGGACCATTGTTGGGAGTGTTTACATGTGGCGTTATGCTTCCATGGGTAACTGGAACTGTAAGTCCGTTAATCTACTTTCAATTCTTCAATATTTAATTGAAAAGTGATGTTAAATTATTTTGTATGTTAGAGCATGTATTGATGAACTAGCTGGAGGGCTCGTCGTAGCTTTTTACTAGATTTTGATGCACTAGAAATACTAGATTTTTTTGTAAAAGTCAAATTTTCAGTACTAGATTTTTCATTCTACAATTATTTAAGTAGTAGAATTTTTCAAAAATCTGAGTTTTTAGTACTAGATTTTTATTGTACTAGAATTTCCAACTCTAAAGAATCTAGTACCAGAATTCAAATCCAGAAATTAATTTTATACTAGAATTTAAAACCCATAAAGACAACATCTAAAAACTATATAACCTAAACATTACATCCACATTTGTTAGGGAGCATTCGTGGGTAGCGCAACGGCTCTATCATTCATGACGTGGCTTTGCATTAGCGCACAACGGGCGATCACAACAGGCGAACTTAAATTCGATACAAAAGAAATCTCCACAAGTGGTTGCACTTATCATTTCATTCCTGATGATGCGATGAGTATGCTTGCCATAAATGAAACGGCACCAACAACTGCTGCTACAGCGACATCAAGTGAATTCCAAATTTATCACATATCATATTTGTGGTACACATTTGTTGGGTGTTCAATTTGTATTGTTGTATCGCTAATTATATCATATATATTCGGACCTAATAATCCCGCCGAGTTAAATCCAAATTTACTTGCACCATTTGTGAGAAAATTAATCAACAGATCGTCGTCTACAGATGTGACAAAGCCATCAAAATGCGATATAATTAAGGCAACTGAGAGTGTTTATATTCCTGAATCACCATCAATGAAACGCGCTTACCATAATGGTGATGATGTCGAGAGTCGATTGTAACATGTGCATGCATGTAGCCAAAAAAACATATATGTATGAAATTATAATAAAATGAAATTTGCAATACACGTATTTATGGAATTTTAAGCATAAAAGAAGCCCCGTAACAACAATGTGATAATTATAGTAAATTAAGTGAAGCATGCAGAAATAAAATACAAGAACACACTAATTAGCACAAAATGCTATATCTATGTGAAATTCTCTTTTCTCTTACTCTTTTTTATATTCATCCATTTATTCTCTATCATCATATTACCAAGAACCATGAGCTTATTTCTTTTCCATCTGTAGTCTAACGTTCGCTATCTGCTTGCACTACATAATGATATGGCGGTTTAGTGTTCTTTTGTGTTGTGCATTTGTGCAAAAAATTAAAGTTCTCTTTGGTGAGATTTTTTGTTTCTTTTTGAAGGGGAGTTGATGTGTTTGCAGCACTTTGTCTGTTGATCTGTAATGAATTGTATTTTTGAGGATATTTATGGTGCTACTGTTTTAATTGGAATTATAAGGTTTTATTTCAGGGTTCATTTGCTTATGGTGCCCACAAGGATGGCTAAAATATCCTAAAAATAAGCAAATTATGAGTGGAACATGACGAGTTCCCTAAATTATATAACTCCAGCTTTATTTTCCTTAAAAAACCTAATTTATTTTTGAATTTTCAATAATTTGTGAACGCGACTTTACAATGCTAAGTTAATTTGAATTACAGAAAACCGTTAAAATTCAAATATTGTTTATACGTTAAAATTAATTCATTAATTTCTGATCAGTTCAAGATGATTATCTAAATCCCATTTTTTGGTCCCTTAACCTTCTCTGATTCACCTCATAAATTAACATCAAAACCCTAGCTTTAGGAAAATATCTTTAAATTGCCTTCAACAGCCTAAAAATGCGCATCAACCTTCCATATCAAACAACAATCAAACTCACTTTATTCTTCACCATATCGCTTGCTGTTTTGCTTTTTTGTTTTTAACACAACAACCTTAATTAGTTTTTAGGTAGAGAAATGATGCTGCTGCTGTTTCTGATGCTTTTTTTTACAAAGAAAAAATTTTTATATCATACAACGTGCACAAATCGGCAATTTGTGTTTATGTGTTAAAATGAAATTTTGATGAAAGCGCGAAAACAGCGAAAGAATATGAAAATAACAGCATTGTTGATGTTATCATGGTTACACGGCTTTTGAAAGAGAGTATCAAGTGCTCTATTTCTCGCTCTATGTTTCTATGGAAGCTTCAATTATATCAAAAAATTAGCAGATTTCATCAGCGAACGAAAATGAAATTTTTTTTCTCTTTATGTCAAAAATTTTTAATTTTTGAGACTGAGCTGATGAGATCTTTAGTATGTCGATGACAAAGGTAACGGCGATTTTTCATTTAAATGTAATTTTAACTGTAATTTTTATATATTTTTTGTATGAAGAAAGTTTTGCTTATAAGATTGTCAATTAATGATTATTATAAATATGAATATGAATATTTTTAGTTATTACCTTAATTATTTTTGTGTGTCTGACTTGTGTGGAGATTTTGTCTTGTGTATTGTTCATTTTTTTGAAAATATTTTTATGAATCATGAGATTAAAATTTCTGAATCCGGCTTCAATGTAGCTAAATACTCGATAGAGTGTAACCCAGGTGCATATCCAGGGATTTTTTGGTGGTCAAACCCCACCTCACAATTTTTTTTTGAAAAACCATTACTAGCTTAATGAAAAAATCAAAAAGATATCCAAAAATAGTCATGACTCTTGATTCAAGAAATCTTCCTCAAAAAATAAAAAAAAATTTAAAATGTAAAAAATATTGGATACGTCCCTGTGTACACCTGCTAATGCTTGATTCCTAATCCAACTGTTAATTTTGGAATCTTTTACCGTTACTTAGCAAATAAGAAAATATGTGGCATCCGCGACCCCAAGGGATATCGATATAAGAATATTAACTCAAAAATCAAAATAACTTCAAAAAAATTTTAACCTCAAAATTTATTTCTTTTCCAAGCCTCCTACAATCTAATTTCAATTTAATTTGATTTATTCAAACCCTTCCAACAACATTGTATGAAATTTCCAACATTATTAAAAGGGTAAAGCTCATAAAAATTAATTTTAATTCCAAATTAATGATAAATTCATTACTCGAATCTCAATGAGTTAAAAATTACCATAATCAAATTTTCAAGAAAAGAAATCTAGAAATTCGCTTTAAAAAATTCCAATAAATTCAATTAAATTAATTTTTGTTGCTCTCCTTTTGAGCATTTTCATTTCCATTTCCACACTCATCATCGAACATATACTTTGTTACCCTCCATTTTTTCATGAAAGAATTTTCGCATGAACAAAAAAGGAATCTCTTTCTAATTGTTAATCATTCGCGCAATTGTTATTATGTCGTATATATCAAAAGCAGAAATGTTAGGTATAAAAAAGGAACTAACATACAATGTCGTTGAGAATAATGAGCCTCTCATACATTCAATTTTCATTTCATTTCACAGCATAATACATACAGAAAAGTCTCTCAAGTATGTCAATTGTTTAAGGATTTTTATTTTCATTTTGAATGGAATTCCTTTGATGTCTCGTTGTTGACGAGTGAGTGAAAAGGAAAATAAATTTTTTTTAAAGTAATTGGGAATTGAGAATGAATAATTCATCACCCTTCGGTGTTCTGTCCTATGTGTCTTTTTGTGAGGCACAAATGAAGGAAAAATATTAATCTATAGACATAAATTTTTGCGAGATGAAAAGACTAGGTATGAATGAGTTATGCAATGTGGATTTTAAGTACATCATGACACACGACCTCGATAATAATGCACATTGCACGGATACGTGAGGGAGTTGAGTAATCATTGATTAATTTTCAAGTGCGTCTGAAAAAGGGAGAAAAATTCTTGCAAGATGTTGAAAAATTCAGAATTAATAGAGTCTGGTAGTCTAGGTTTACAAAATCAAGTCATAAACTAACAAATTTTTTGAGGAAGAAGGAAGTTAGGGGAGGAAATAACAGTCGGTTGATTAGGGACTCCTATTGAATTTTTGTTTGATTTATTCGGTGAAAGAAATTTAGCATCAAAAGTGTATTCAGTGAAAAAAATGATGCAGAAACTTTTCGCATCAAAAATGAGTTAAGTGAAAAAATGATACAGAAATTTCTCTAATCAAAAGTGTATTTAGTGAAAAATGATGCAGAAACTTTTTGCTTCAAAAGTGTATTCAGTGAAAAAAATGACGCAGAAACTTTTCGCATCAAAAGTTTGTTTAATGAAAAAATGAAGCTGAAACTTTTCGCATCAAAAGTGTATTCAGTGAAAAAATGACGCAGAAACTTTTCGCATCAAAAGTGTATTCAGTGAAAAAATTCTTCAAAAACCGCACTTCCAATTCCCCTACAAAATATCCACTGCAATTTCCTCTCATCTTCGACACATTTACTTACAGCTCTTTGACTTTACAACAATTTCTGTTGTTTCCATGGACCGTTGACAAGCAACATTGCATAATGATGATCTTTACAGGAACCCCTCCTTCATTAATTTTAATCAATCCACTGGAATGTCTGTCGAACACGTAACTTCTTAGAAAATTTTATCTTAATGGCTTTTTTTGATACCCCACACACAATATAAATCAATAGTCAGTCGACAGACATAAAAAAAAATATTTTAAACAAAATCGAAAACGAAATGAAAGATTATTCACGGAAAAAAGTCATTTAAAGTAGATGATGAAGAAGAATGTCCGTTTCTGGTGTTTCTAGGAACGAGACAACACACAAAACAGATAAATATTCCAAATGGGCATAAATCTATCCATTGATATTATTAATTTACTTTTAATGTGACGATGTCGTAATATCTTAAATCATTTGGAAACTATTTTCGCTTGCTATTCTTCTTTGTTCCTATTCCTAGAAGTTTCTCATTCGGTCATTTCAAATGGACTCATAAAAATAAAACTTTAATTTTCATTAAAATATAAAGAGAACTTTGTTTTATGGGAAAATAATTTCTTTTATGACTTTCTGTAGAATTTATTGAGCTTCTTATAAGACATAAAAAAAATTCCAACAAAAAAACCGACGATAAATGTTTTGATTCCCCCCTGTGACTTTCAATGTCAATACATAGTCGATTTTAAATGTGCAATTAATTGAATCGGAAATCCATCAAGATCGTTAAATTGTGAACTGTTCAACACATTTATTGAGTTGGAGAAACTTTAGAAAGTGGGCAGTTGGTGGTATGAGCGCATCTCTAGAGGAGGAAGGCATCAAATAACTAAATATCTTGAATCATTAAAAATCTTTAAAATTTTGCATCTCTTGTGTATTCAATAACAAAATTTTGCATATATTTGTGCATTCAGTAACAAAATTTTGCATCTTAAGTGCATTCAGTAACAAAAAATCGCATCTTTTTTGGTTTTTAAAGACATTTTTCATATTTTGTGTATTCAGTAACAAATTCGCACCTTTTTTGTGTTCAAAGACATTTTGCATATTTTATGTATTCAATAACAAAACTTCGCATCTTTTGTGTATTCAGTAACAAAATTCTGCATCTTTTGTGTATTCAGTAACAAAATTTCGCATCTTTTGTGTATTCAGTAACAAATTCGCACCTTTTTTGTGTTCAAAGACATTTCGCATCTTTTATGTATTCAGTAACAAAATTTTGCATCTTTTGTGTGTTCAGGAACAAAATTTAGCATCTTTTGTGTATTCAGTGACAAAATTTCGCATCTTTTGTGTATTCAGTAACAAAATTTTGTACTAATCTCAATTCTTCAGCAAAAAGAGCTCAAAAATTCCAAAATCCACACAAAGTGATGACACAAGTGCATTTATCTCATCAAAATGATTGCTAAAAAATATAAAAAACACACACGCACCTTGAATGACGAGTGAATAAGTGAGATTCTTTTCTCAAATTTGGTGCAAGTGAATAATTGGTCAACAATGGAAACAACGAAAAGGCAGTTTGCTCGTCTACATGTTTCTGTTAATATTATTATTCAGTTTATTTTTTTTATATTTCTTTTTCTTTATTTTTGTATTTCACAAGTATCTCTCTCTCACATTCTTCATTTCTTCTTTTTATGCCCGAAACATTTCAAACACAAAGCCTGTTTGTTTTGTGACCAAAATAATAAATCAAAAAAAAAGCAGAAAAAGGTTCACTTACTTAGTATTCACAAAATTGGTATCGAAATAAAGAGGAGAGAAAAAAATGAGAGTAATAAGAAAGAGAAATGATTAATTAAACTCGATATATCGATAAATATTTCTACTCAGTGCTCTCATGTCTCCTTTCTTGACATGAAAACTGAAGACCACCCTATTTTTTTACTCTTTCATAACAATTTAAATTGTTGAATTTTATTCTTATATGTACATACGTACATATTTCAGAAATGTGTTTTAATAAACAACAAATTTTTTCTGACATTTGTCTCACGAGTGCACGTGAAGGAAATGCTTTATGATTGGCAAATTCGACGCATTTTTTATATGGATGGAATTGCGAATGGAATTGACAGGATGAAAAATGCGGAAATATTTTTGTAACGATGTTTTGGAATTTAAAAACAAAGACGTGTGTTGACGGGTCTGTTATGGTTGAATTGGATGAGATGGACATGTCCGTGTGTCATGTTGTTGAGGTTTTGGGATGGATTGTTGGTTATGTGACTGGAAAATTTATTGAAATTGACAAATTTGGTTAATTTTATAACTGAATAAAAATTTTTCAGATTTTTTTATTGAATGCATTTTTAATTTTTTTACTGAACGCATTTTTGAATTTTTTTTACTAGACGCAATTTTGATTTTTTTAAAACTTTTTAGTGAATATATTTTAGAATTTTTTGATTTTTTAACTGGACATATTGTTGAATTTTTTCAAATATTTTTTACTGAATGCATTTTTGATTTTTTTTTTTACTTTTTCACTGAACGCATTTTTGATTTTTTTGACTTTTTTACTGAACGCATTTTGGAATTTTTGATTTTTTTTTCACTGAACGCATTTTTGAATTTTTGATTTTTTTTCACTGAAAGCATTTTTTAAATTTTTATTTCAGCAATCTCCAAACGTATTTCTCTGCGTGTACCATTTTGTTAGTCTTGAGCAAACAAAAATATTTTAATAAACTGATGCAAATCTTATTGTGAAGCGGCACCCACTAACAATCTACCAAAGACCGTTGATATAAAAATTATAGAAATGTGAGAATACCAAACACGATATTCTTCTCCTTGCCACCTGATCAGTATCACAAAACGACGACGACGACGAAAAAAAATATTCCATTTGGATTCAATAAATTTTCAACTCTTTTGCTCTCACTCGGATATTCCTTTATATTCAATTTATGTATTGAATTATCTTAACGCTTTATAAACACTTTAAAATTCCATTAATATATCAAAATGAGTGAGATGGAAAGATGATAGAATAAAAAGTGCCAATAATGTATTTATAATTTTTATTTGCATTGTCATTGATGCGTTATGTGTGTGTTCCACTTATATAAGAAGCAGCAGAAAAAAATGTCTCCTTAGGGATGCAATTAGATGAATTTATTATCTGTTTCTTTCATATAATGTGTGACATGTGTATGATCGAAATAAATTTTGATGTCAATTTTTTTATATATGTATTATTCCTCTTTCATTGCCATTGCCTGTCGACTTGTCTCACTGGTTTATAAAATTTATGTGACAATAATAATTTTTTTTTATATATATTTTACTTTTATCATTTTTCCGCAATTTCTTTTTTCTTCTCTGTTTCTTTTATTCGAGTTTTTAAGTCTAGAATCTTTTTTTGAGGGATTGTTACAGGCAGATGATGAAGTTTTGACTGACTGGTTTAAATAACGGACTTTTAAAATTCAAAATCATCCTAAAAATTCAAAAAAATTAAATCAATTGAAAATTTAAATTATCAAAAACCGTTAAAAATTCAAAATTCTATAAAGTCGTTAAAATTTGATTTGTATGAAATATTGTTTAAATGCGCTCAGTCCACCCATCCACATGAACTGTCAGCAATAAATTTTGTTCTTATTTCGCTGTTGCTGGTACTTCTTTTTTATGTTAAATGGTACAAAAAGCCACTTCTATGTGCGTGTGTGGCAATTTAATATTAAATCGACGATTTTTCAAGTCGAATTAGTACAGCGCATATATAAAGCATAAAAATGATTTACAATTGCATAATGTGATTGCCAAAAGTGTACTAATATATATAAATTGTAGATGTATGTACATATTCTGAATGGCAATGAAGAATGGAAATAAAATAAAATAAAATTATATAAATTGGTTAGCTGCGATGCAGAGGGTTCCGTGTAGGGCGATAGATCAATGTTATTGGCAAGTTGAACAAATTCGGCAACCACAAAAAAATGAGAATTGTCGATGAGTGAAGAGGAAAATCCTAACAAATGTTTAAGTATTGAGAAATGGAATTATTAAGGCCAGAATGAGCAGCATCATGTGGATTGAATATTGCGAATATTTTCTCTCCCTCATCTTAATGTCAAATTTATTAAATTCTCTTCAATTCTTCCGCAAATCCTATTAATTATGAGTTTGATTCATGAATCAAATTTGATACTTAAGTGCTTCCATGCCAACCAGCTGATTAAAATTTTTTAAGCACCACTAACCAGTTTTTATGTTTACTGTTAGGGGCCATTCACTTGTGATGTCTAAAATATGGTGTGGGGGGTCTTGTAGGTGTACCATTGGGTATATATACTTGGTAGACCCTTTGGGGTTACCTTAGCGAGTGCTCCAGGCTACACCCCTATGGTAGTGTATTTCCTAGAGTAAACTGAGCACCCAGCCGCGTGAAAGATTCAAAAATCCCATTTTTTGATAGACATCATAAGCGAATGACCCTTTAAGTAGTCTCGTTTGCCAATAAATTTCTTTCTTAAGCATCGCTTCTTTTTTTGTTTCTAAATCTTTTCACGAATGAAGAAAAAAAATACAATAACAGACTAAAAAAATTAATTCGTTTTTTATGTACATTGGATATTAAGTAAGAGAGGAAAAGAGGTCTACTTAAGGAGGATAACTAAGATAACAGCAATCTTTTTCAATCATTCACCTTTTAATCTCCATCAATGTGCATATATAAGATTCTTTTCTTCATATTTAAGAAAAATATATTATATTGTTGTAGATATTTTTTTAATGCCTCGATATAATTAAGAATTTCTTTCCCGTCCGACGTCTCTTAAAGTGATCAGAGAGTAATCTTTATGAGAAGAATTTATTTATTATTTTTTTCGGTATCAGAAGTGATGTCTGTTGGGAAAGTAGAGCGCATTTTTATTGGGTTTTAAATTGATAGGAGTTACAGCTGCAATTTACAGACTGTTAGTTCTTAAAATTCCACACAAAAATATCTGTGTGCATCAGTATACCTGTTGCGGCCTATATGTCGAATATACAATAGATTCGACCTTTGAGAGATGAATTAAAATAAAATTTTGAGTTTGTGGATATTAGCATATATTTAAATTATAGTCTGAACAGCATCCTAGATGACAAGACACCCAGATTGATACATGAGAATAAAACAATGCTGAAAGCGTCACATGGAAAGAGCGTTGTGCCCACTTGGTGCCAGTTTTTCTTCCAATCTAGTTTAATAACAGCACCATGCCGACCTGTTACCAAATTTTTCCAAATGTGCTTTCTGGAACATCTTTGCAATTGATCTAGAATGTCTCTGTCATACTTTGCCGTAAGCATGGTGACGTGAAGATGTTCTGGTGGCTTCTTTGTGCTCATCAAATTAGCTAAAGCATGGAGATCATCGTATTGATAGCCATAAAGACAAAAGTCTCAGTGGCTGAGTGGTAGGAACTGAGAGGGTAATCAAAGATTATCTTCATTGAAACCACGAGTTAAATTATTATAAAACTCGACTTATTTTACAAAAATCATATACCATTGATGAGTCATCAAATAATCACAAATTCAACCAGAAAAACCAAATTCCTAAAGAATCTTCACCACAACTCTTGAAAAATTCAGCTACAAAAAGCCTGTAAAAGGTTAAATTGGTCACGTCTTTGCGCTTATTAAATCGTCAAATATTAATTACTTAACTTTGATTTAGTGATTGGATTTTCTTCATCATAATTTAATAATTTATTTTTTTCCCCTCTTCTGCTAAATGGTAAGCTTACCGTGGAGTCGAACGATGAAGATGATGGAGATGTTTATGTGATCTTGAAATTGATACTCGAGACTTCTTTGAGAGATGACTTCGAGTTATATTTTACGAGAAGGTAAGTTGATAGGGCTCTCGAAAAATTTCATTGTGTTTATTTTTGCACGAGCAGTGCCTCTGAAATTCTGTTTATTTATGAAAAAACATTCAAATACGCTTTTGAAGGGGGGGGGGGGGACATTCATTTATGACGTCATGCTTAGAACTTGATTTTGATATTTCGAGAATTTTAATTTGAATTTAAAACAGAAAAAATGAACTTTCGAGTATTGGATCCCCAGTGGGACTCGAACCTACAACCTCCAATTTTCAGTCACATATTCTTAACACTAAGCCTAGGGGGTTGCCCAGAAGCTTGACATAATGCCAATTTAAACTATGAGTCTGCTCTGAAAAGTAACTTTAATAATGTCGTTGATGCTGCTTCACTTGGACATCACAACGGATTGATCCCAAATGGAATTCGATGAAAATTAATAAAATTTTATTGGATTCTAATTTTGAGGCAGAAAGAAGCTTACAGCAATTTAAATGAGCATTTTCAAATGAATTCAATTAAATGAGAATTTATTGATATTTATATAATTCAATTAATTTTGTATTATGCCTCTATGATTCAATGCTAATACCATCAAGCGATATTATAATTCCCCAAAATTAAATTCTATAAATTTTCATTGGCTTCGTCGTCATACTTTTTGCCATATAAACAAATGACGAGAAAAATTTTCCAATTAATTTTCGAAATCAAATTTTATTCCATCAAAATCATTAATTTTTGCCTTTTTGTGATTTTAATTACATAACAAAAAGGTAGCTAAATACTTCAATATTTTTGTGTGTAAAATAATTGTCGAAATTTGTTACCGTGCCTACCGCATTGTTTCACATTAAAATTAATCAATAGAGCAATAATTTTAACTTTTATAAGGAAGAAAAGCAATAAAATAAAGGAAGCAGTATTTAATGCTTGTGTGTAATGACTTAGGTAATAATATGACGAAACCTACTTGCTGTATTACTTTACATACCGTCATTCGTTCTTTTTACCTGTTTATTATCGAATTGCAGTGGATTAATGGACTTTCATTAATCATTTTGACTGCTGTTTGTAAAATATGAGAGCTATTGCATTTGCATTAAAAGTTTTGTTACTGAATACACAAAATATGTTAAATTTTGTTACTGAATACACAAAAGATGCAAATTTTTGTTACTGAATACACAAAAGATGCGAAATTTTGTCACTAAATACACAAAAGATGCGAAATTTTGTTACTGAACACACTTAAGATGCAAAATTTTGTTACTGAATACACGAAAGATGCAGAACTTATTAACTGAATACACAAAAGATGCAAAAATTTTATTACTCACGTTTTTGGAGCAAAACCATAAAATCCACGAATTGATTCCAAAACTCAAAAGTTACAACAGCGACAACATTTCCCATTAATTGATACACGTTGACCTGCAGCTAATAAAATTCAATCCACAACCAATCGATACACATAAAATTAGTCAAATTGCCTTTATCAATAAACAAAATCAGTAAACAAAATAAATTTTCTCTCCATCAAATGTAAAACTATCATGTAAAAGCAATAAAACTAAAAAATTTTGTGACATTTTTGGCAATTCCGGTTTTCTCATTTTGGAAAAGGAGTTATTGATAGTAAAATTCTTTATGATTTTGAAATGTCAATTATGTGAGATACGCGTTGAGCTATAAAAATCGAAAATGCTTCATGAGAAAATATTTTTTATGATGGGTTGAGATAGATAGATCGACATATGGATAGATGAAATGAGATAATGAGACGATGGTACCTTTTCGAATTGGAAAATAAATTCACTGGTTTGATTGCTACACGTTATCATGACGTTGTCGTAAATTTTAAGATTTGGATTTTTAAGTATTTTATGTTACTGATCGGATTTTATGGGTTCAAATAAGATTTAGGAGATTGTAAAATATTTTTGCTTCAAAAGTTCGTTCAGTAACAAAATTTAGCATCTTTTGTGTATTCAGTAACAAAATTTAGCATCTTTTGTGTATTCAGTAACAAAATTTTGCATCTTTTTAGCATCTTTTGTGTATTCAGTGACAAAATTTCGCATCTTTTGTGTATTCAGTGACAAAATTTCGCATCATAAATGTATCCAGTAACAAAATTATGCATCTTTTGTCCACTTAAAAAGCCAGTTCAAGAAAAAAAGCGCTCAAGAACACCAACTCCTAATCCGTGCAGTAAAATTTTGCGCTACTTTTTTAAAATGATTTTATTACAACCATCTATATATGCATATAGTGCCACAAAAGTAATTTACTTATAGCTCTTTAGCAACTCATAACAACAACAATTGATTACGGCTGTTTCAGTTTATGTTGTAAAATAAATAAACATAGCGCATAGAGAGAACGAACGAGCAAAAAAAGTTTCCTCTGAGACCGTTTTAATTCAATTGTACGAAGTACATAGCCTGCTCGCTATTATATAATGCAATGTAGAATTTAATTATGTTAATGTCCACATTGGCATGTGTAGTGAATGAGTTCAAAATTCAAATATCAAGGGTCGCAAGAGGCCATATGGTTAATTTTGGGGGATGCCCCTTTAAATATTCGTATCAACGATGCATGCCATTAGAAGTTCCGTGAACCGAGTAAAAGAAGAAAATCACAGTTCAAAAAATATTATTGTCGATTTTTCGAAACATTAAGCAATACTACCCAAAAAAATGCACATAAAAGGAGAGAAACGTAATATCAGAAGAAATTACGACAATGAACATTAAGCGATATATATGTATGAGGATATATGTATGCTTTCTCATTCGTAAAAGACAATAAAAATTATGGGGAAGTTCACGTTTCCATAAAAATTTTCATGCAGAGGATTTGCAAGTGAGTGAATTATGAATGCGCAGAAAGACACCCTTGATCTCTCACTTCCACTACTGATGATACCACTGTGAGCAGTGACAGTCACTGCAGATGCACATAATTTCATTCTATTCTATGTTTTATGGGAGGTTGAGTGTGTGTTTGTGCACTCTTTGACATCCACACCAACGGCGCCTGTGAAATTTTTAGATGCGAGGAATTTCATGTCTCTTTCTTTTGGTTCTTTATGGCTGTGAGTTAAAGTCATTAAATTAGATGAGAAATATTTTTTAAAAATAAGTCTTAGAATTGTTTGGAACTGATTCACTACGAAATTTTTGTCTCAAAATGAAATTTTGTTTGCTTTGGGATGCAATAAATTATTCATCATAAAAGTCGATTTAGTTAAGGCTGTGTCAACAGAGAAGATTTTTTCACTGAATTCAATTTTGAGGCTGAATTTTCTTACTGAACACACTTTAGATGCAGAATTTTTTCACTGAATACACAAAAGATGCAGAATTTTTTCACTGAATATACAAAAGATGCAGAATTTTTTCATTGAATACACGTTAGCTGCAGAATTTTTTCACTGAATATACAAAAGATGCAGAATTTTTTTCACAGAACGAAATTATGGAACAAAATTTTTCAAAAGAGTTTAGTGAGCAAACCTCGCACAGCAATTGGACGAGAAACAAAAAAGTCTTGACAGTCGAAGAATAAGAGGAATTCACTTAAGATAAAAGGCAGTAAATAAAACTCAAAAGATTTACGATGATGTGTCCATTTAACCGCCTCTTGAGTCTTATCAGCTTCTGCCTTCATGTATGTGTGTGCACTACACCTGTTTCTCTCTTTTATGGTCGCATCAAATACTACTTTTCGGAATCACATCTTCATTTTCGATTTTATTACTTTTTAAAAATTTCTTTACTCTCTTCTTAATCTTTTTTTCTTCTTTCTTATTGCTGCTTCTTCTCCGTTTTATTATTTTTATATTATAAAAAATGAGACAGAAAGTAAATTTGAATGAAAAATTAAATTAACATAAACAACTTAATTTGATTTCAATGCCACACTATCGCGTGGCTTTTTTGCATAATTTCTTTCTTATTTCTCCTCATCTATGTCGCTTTGATCTCACTTTCACCTCAAATAGCTTCAACTAAGCATCGATTTTAAATATTTGTCATTAAACCCATAAAGTGAAATCACAAGCACGCTATATTTTATGGGATTTTATTTAATTTCGTGTCTCTTTCTGGCTTGTTTGCATGAATCGACATTTAGGCTCAGTGCTGGGAAAACTTTTGATGCATCTGAAGCGCATTCAATGACCTTTCTGCTTCAAAATAATTCTTTTGCATCTCAAGTTCATTCAATAACAAAAATTCGCATCTTTTGTGTATTCAGTAACAAAATTTCGCATCTTAAGTGTATTCAGTAACAAAAATTTGCATCTTTTGTGTGTTCAGTAACAAAATTTGCATTTTTTGAGTATTCAGTAACAAAATTTCGCATCTTAAGTGTATTCAGTAACAAAACTTTCGCATCTTTTGTGTATTCAGTAACAAAAATTAAAGTTAGTTTAAATTCCATCATTCCAGACAAGTTCGAGCACCACTGCATTATCTGATTCCATATGCCATATAGTTATTTAATTATAATCCGAATAAGCGAGCGAATGAGAAAGAGAGATGTAAGGAATAAAATATTTATTTTTATGTTTACCAAATTTGTCTTTTTTAAGTTAAATTTATTGCTGTTTTAAGCTAAATCTTGCGGTGACCTGCTTGTTACAGCATACAATGTTATAAAATTATCCAATTGGACAGTCATAAATGATCAACAAAAATAATAATATACATACATATAATATTTATTTTCTTATTTATGCTGCAGATTTTCGATTGATAAATAAAAAAAAATCTTTTTTTCGTTTCGTTCAGCTTTATTTATTACATATCACATGCAGCACATAGCAATAATCACACATGCCGATATAATTTGGATGAAATCATGAGATGCCTTGGTGCCTTTATTTGTGAAAAGGCAAAAAATAAATTTCACCATAAAAATTATATGATATATGAAGTGAAACTGAAATGAGTTTCGAAGTAATTTTGACGCCTCGTTTGATAAATTATTTCCTTGTTTTGTGAATTTTTTTCCTCTTTCTTCTTATCTGCTCATCACGTTTTACGCTTATTTGATTACTTCGGCAACGCCATTGGCATTAAAGAACATGTATGGATCAATCATTAATATTCTCATTGATGTTGTATCTGAATATAATTTCATCTCCCAGGCATCGACTGAATATGAGTGTTAAGATGATGCTTGGTGTTGGATGATGATGATAATGATTCTGGCTTCTTGGCAGTGAAGAAATGAAGAAAAGAGTGAGCGAGTGAGATGGAAAATATTTCCAATGAAGCTTTAAATCTTTTCGTATTTTATGCTAATTTATTGGCAAAAAAATCGCATAAATTTCCTTGTTTGAGTCTTGTAAAAATGAAAAAAAAAAAAAATTTAATCGAATCCCTTAGGATGATTTTTGCAAAATTTAGGATGAAGCATTATTTAAATTCATCCTGGACATATGGTGGCATTGTACATCCATATCCATATATGCCAATATACACATATCCATGTCTATAGATTCAAATAGGAGGATTAGACTCAATAGACTCTCAATAGACTACCACCCCCCACACTTTCCTCCTGAACATAGGTTTACCCGGGGGGGGGGGGTGTGGTTTTTGAAATTCAGTATAAATTTTGAAAAGCTAATGATTCCTTTAAATTGAGCACACCGTATAATTCATAAATTAAACTAAACTTTGGAAAAAGTTTATACAATGTTTTGGATAAAAAATTCCGGATCCCACTCTGGGTACGCTTATGCTCCTGAATATACCTTTGTTCTTTGAATTTTTGCAGACGGGGGTTTCAAATTTTTTGTTTGCTTTAAATTTTAGGCAAACTTTCTGTTTTTTTTTTCAAAAATCTAATAAAGTGACATATTTTCAGGTTGGGGGTTAAATCCACAAATCTCAACTTTTGGCTACACACCTGTCCATACCCCTTTCATAAATAGAAAATCCAATAAAATTTCCCCACAAGGACTCAGCCTTAAATTCCAAAATATATTTTATATCGCAATCAACAAGTTTAATCATCTGCTCAGAGAAATCAAGTCACACAATGACCCTGAATGTCTTAACACTTCGTGTTTTTTTTTTGTTTCCAGCTCATTAATATTTTTCGCGAGACAAATAAATTTGGCTGAATAAAGAGGTTCCATCGAGCTGTAGATCTTCAAACTTAATTTAAATTTTAATTATTATACAAGAGTGTCTCCCACGCCCTCTAATGAAATCATCTTTATAACTTCTTTTTATTATAATGATTTAATTAAAAATTCATTTTCGGATAGGAGGCACGAAAAAAAAATTAAAAAATTACGAAAGCTCTCAACAATAATTTTCATTTTAATTCATCAATACGCTTTTATTTTATTTATTTTTCAGTAATTCTCCGTCTCGTTTTGGTCGACACAAAAGGAGGAATAAATAAAAATGAATAAAATCATCATAAATTTGGAACAAATTAACGCGCGCTTAACTAAATTAAACTTTATGTTATGTATCTAGTAGCTATTTGATATTTTCTCAATGTCTCCATTTATAATTGATAGACGATCTTCTGATTTTTTTTCTCTAGCTCGTTGTCATTTGAATTTCTCATATGAGCCGTTGTTATGCCATCGTAAAATCGACGCGGACTAAAAAGTATTTTTGGAATTTTAAAGAGAAATTTATGCAGTCATGAATCATAAATTAGAGGATTTACTAAATATGAAGTTTTTTTTCTCGAAAAATGTTGGCGAAATTTTTATTTGAATGCAAAAACAAAAATCAACAAGTAAGAATGGCATGAGTAAGTGGTGGCTAAGGCGCATTGTTTTTAAATTAACTTTTTTCATAGTTTGTAACTACCTTTTTAACAAAAATTTCAAAAATGTTAAAATAATTGGAATTTAAGATGAATTTTCGTTTTTAATTACTAGATTTTATTGTAGTTAACCCTACCCATCACTACCCATTTCCTAGTACAAATCATCCTCAAACCCTCAACTTTATGCTCCAAAAATCCTCGCTAATTTTTTTTCCATCTCCATTTCCATCATCATTTTAATAATTTATGACTGAATAAATTAAAACAAGCGTTTTTTGTATTGATTAAAACATTTTATGTAAATTTTTTCAACTAATAAATCAGATAGCATTCATAATATGTTGAAAACATTTGAAATGCGAATTTTATTGATAGGATCATTCTAGGCTTTGCAACTTGCACAAAAAAATTATTGTAGAGGAAATGACTGAAATTTAGTTAATCAACTGAAACAGTATTGTTTATGAAATATAAATTGTGAGAGTTATAAATGATTGAATGATTATTTTGGATAAACATTTATGCTTCATTTCATGATTTTTTTTTTTGTAGTTGATTTATTGAATTTTTGGGGCGGAATGTTTAAAATATGTTGGTGTAATTAAAATATTGTTAAATAAATTAGAATTTTATTTGTTTTTTCGAAATTAAAATTATATTTTTGAATTTAAAATTTCAATTTCGAAAATGAAATTTAACTTTCGAAATAAAAATTTAACTTTCGAAATTAAAATTTCACTTTTGAAATTCAAACAACATTATTGAAATTAAAAATTACTTTTCGAAAATTCTGAGGTTTGGAATTTTTAAATTTTTGATAAACCAGCATTTTTCTTCAAGAATCTAAAAGAATTAATCCAAAAATATAAAAGGGTGACCTAAATTTTCAAATACTTTTGCAATTAAATGAACATTTCAGATATTGGTTATGAATTTTTCAGTTATAATTATCATAAAAATATGAAACCTTACCTCAAAAATATTCTCAAGAAATTAAGACTCCCATAAATTCTGGACAATTAAATGAAAATGACCACAATTAAATAAAGTTGCTCTAATATCCCCTTCAGAAAATAATCCGTTAAATAAAAATAAAACAAAGGCTCGTGGAGCTTTGCAGAAATTCACAAAATAAAAAAGAATTTGATTCCATAAAATGGAATTTTCAATGAATTCATTTTTACGTTATTTTGAGCACACAGAAACAGGATTTTTTTTATCGCAAAAAAATTTTCATCAATTTCAAGAGCACTTTTGAAATAACAAAAAAATACTCTGCTTACAAAAAAAGGTTTTTTGACGATGATGACAAAATAAAATAAAGAGACAAAAAAAGGAGAAATTTATTCATGATATTCTCACTCAATTGAACTCAGGATCATTTACCTTACAGTACTTGATAGATTCAAGATTTAATTTCCCGTTAAATATATTTTTTATGTGAAGGACTTCACAAAATCATTGTGAATGATGACAATGAGTAGTTTTTATAAAGAGGACATAATTTGACAGGAAATGTTGAGTGATGTTTGTCGTTTTGGGTTCAACATGTGGATGCTGGAGCTGGAATTTGTATGCTTTTGTTGAAATATGCTGCTTTACTGGTCGTTTGTTTAATGATTCATGATTATAAAACCAAAAAACTAAAAGTTTCAAACGACTTTTAAAGATTCAAATTTTAACGGGTTTTAAAAATTTGAAATTTTACTGACTTTTGGTTTTAAAAATTCAAAATTTTAACGGGCTTTAAAAATTCTAAATTTTAATGATTAGTCAAAAATTAAAAATTTTACGGTTTTCAAAAATTCAAATTTTAACAACTTTTAAAAATTCAAAATTTAACGGGTTTCAAAAATTCAAATTTTAACGACTTTTATTCAATTTTAAATTATCGGAATCAATAGATTTTGGAATAGAATAGAATTTTTTAAAACGGTCAAGCATAAATACATAGTATAAATATTTATTATTCTCATAATGCTCAATAAATGCGCCACAATTATTCCCAAGAGGATATTCCTCATCAACTTCCTTCTCATATTTATTTGTTGATATTGTTGTTGGTCCTTTAGAACGGTGACTAGTCATTGAGAGGCATCATCTTCAAAAAGATTGAAATAATTTAAGGGGTCTTAGAATTATGGCATCGGGCATTTAGACAAATCTCACATCTGTGACTAATTTTTGCACAATATATCCCATGGACGGATGAATGAATGAATGGAAGAGATGAAGATTGTTCATATTAAATCTGACTGAATGAATAGATAGCAATATAAATACAATAGAAAATTTTTATATCAAGGATCTCTTCAGTGATATGAAGAGGGATTCATTTTTTTTTCTAAACAATTGCCTCAAACTATTAAATTCAAAATACTATCCAATGTCGAGTCTGCCTGTCTGACTGCATGCTTTATTACTCTTGAGGGTTGTTGGTAATAAATTCCATAAATATTTATAAAATCTCAGGCAAATAAAATTTAATCTGCGACTGAAAATCTCTAATCGGAGAATTATGCATTTATATTTTTGTGAGGCAACAGACAGCACATGAGCACACAGGCACATGCACAACTTTAACTTAAATATTTGCTACAATATTTTTTTTATCAAATAATTTATTAAGAGCATAAAAATATTATTCAAGCCCACAACAAAATACTTTTTTTTCCCATAACATTGGCAACATTATCTCATGTTTAGGGGTGGTAATGTGACTGGTTGTCGAACGACGCTCAGATTGTAAGTAAAACTAAATTAAGTTAAATTAGAATATTGAGGCGTAACGAAAGTTATTTTTTTATTACAATTGATATTGAAATCTAAAAATAAAAAATAAAATTGACATTCATCCCTCAGTTTTGTGCGGATACGGGGTTGCGAATTTTATTTCCTACAAAAATGTACTTTGTAGTGGGAAATTTTTTATATTAACAGCATAAATTTTTATTATTATGGGCTGTAAATGTAATAGATCGATGGCTTAATGACTAAGCATTTTAAGTTGCAAATTGTGATAAGTGTTTGAATTTTTCATATGAAGATTACATGATTTAGAGAGGACCTTGTATAAGGATTATGGTGTAAGCGAATGTATACTTGTAGTGGCTATTTAGAGATAATATTTGACAATATACTCTTTTTGAGATTTTGCACTGTTAAATTAAAACTATTGTAAAATGTTAGTTTAATATGAAAATGTTTATGATTCAAAATATTTATTAACAACCATTAAGGTATCAAATAAACGCATAAGGTCACATAGATGATAAAATACTCTCAGAATAGAACAATAATTTTAATTGACATTTAGTCAGGCTTGATTGTAATCTTTAATAGCTCAGCGGGAGGAGCATGTGCTTCAATTCTGACCGGGTATCGTAAGACACAGGTTCGATTCTCATTAATGGCTAATATTCAGTAAAAATCCATTTCACTGCCGAATTTTAGTTACTTGTCATTTTTTCAAATTTAGATTGTTCAACATATGAGACAGACAGACGCATTACCCCAAGCGTGTAGTCAGGGGGCATTAAAGTGATAAAGTCTCTCCCTCGATAGAAAATTGTTTTCAATTTGCTAAAATTTTTAGGAAAAAATCAATTCATTAAAAAAATTGGACCCCCTCGAAAATTCCTAGCTACACCTCTGAGCTAGTCTCCTAAGTATATTTCATTTCAGCCATATTCTACTCAATATCAAGTCAATTTGTAATCCACAATTGCAAAACTCAACAACAAAACATTTTAAAAATTCACAATTTAACCTCCCTTTTTTTTAAAAAAAATTGCATTTCATTCTCATTTCACTAATTCAATTCCAGCCCAGAAGTGAATACAAAGTGAAAAGAAATTCCATAATAATAATAATAATAGTAATAATGATTCGCGCACTCCTGCCTACAACAATTTAAGTCAATACGAAAATAACATTTAAGTTTATGAAGCATTTATTCGCACAAAAAAGAAACGGAAACTAAAAATTGTATTGTCATTGTGTGAAGAGACACGCAGTGAGGCAGAGGGGCATGAAAAAAAGAGTATGAAAAGAGAACGAGAGATGTGAATCGCACACAACAAAGGATGTAGGTAATAAAACTGTGCGGTTACTATTTTCCCATTACAAAGCAGCAGCAGCAACACAGAGTATTTTTTTATGAAATTAAAAAAGGGGATTGCAATATGTTAATAGCTTCTCTCAGCAGAAAAATAATTCTTTTTATTTTTATTGTTGTAAATTAGGGTGACTTATTCAATTTATTTTCTTAAACATAAAAAATATTTTTATATATTTTGTTCCTTTATCCAGTACGCCACGTGGAATTATCTTCACCACAATATATGAGTAAATGAGGTACTCTGAGTGAAAATTTATTTCAAAAATGTTTTAAACTACTTAGGGGTTGTTTATAAATGACGTACATCAAAAAATGGTTTTTTAGACTTCATCCTTTATCTGAGGTCCAGTTGGTTCCAAATTAGAGAGATAGCATTAAAATGTTGCTCTGTCACTTAATGTATACATCCATATGACTTTCATGTAATCTTTATCGACGTCAGGACAGCTTTGGTGGATGTAATAGCTACATGCTAGCTATGTGGGCAGCTAATTTTAGTAACCACTGTACCACCTCGACAATTATGAACCTCATTGCAAGTCGAACCATCACTTTCAGTTTCAAGATCTTCATACAAAAATGAATTTTAAATGGAGCATCATATAGCGGCGTTCATTTGGTGTCATATGGCAGCATTTGACAACGAAGCTTAAGAAATTATTTAAAAAATGAAAAAAAAAAAAGAATGACAGAATGTGCCAAAAAATATCAAATAATCCTTTTTCATAATTGACATCATTTATTAACAACCCCATCAGAAGATCTTTGTGTGTGCACTGAATGAGTTTCTGCTGGAATTGAGAGAAGTAAAAAGAATGTTTATGGCCGTCATTATGCTATATTACCTTGTAGGTTGTAAATAAAATTTATACAAGGACCATAAAAATTTCTGAAGGAACAACAATTTAAAAAATTCTTGTAGTTAATTTTTTTTATAAAGGCTAGACAGAGTCTCTACTGTTTCGGTTCTAGACAGTCTTCTTCTTGTGTAATAAACTTTATGTTTGGATGAAATGAGACAGGATGACGAAGATTTTTTTGAGGCTATCATAAAAAAAGTTTTTTTTGAGAAGAAAAATATTGAGATGTAAAAATTTATGACAAGATTTTTATGTTTTAATGCTTACAGGAAGTTTATTTAAAATCAATAAATAATTTTGAAATGAATTTTTGTGCATTAAGTAGCACAAAGTGCTCAAAATATTGATGGGAAATGTTTAAAGCATGCAAATACAGCTTCATAAAATGCAAGCATTTGGTTTTATCAGATTTCGATTTTTGAGACTATTGCTACCCGATTTGCAACAAAGTTGCTATGTATGTCGCCATATTAACGGCAAATCATCAAGAAGACAAAAAGTTGCTTTGATAGCACCGTGACGGCTATTTTAAAACTATTTGATGGCAAAAAATATAATTAGCTGCTCGGTTTATTATCTACAAATTAAGAATAATTATGTAATCAATAGAAAAGCTGTAGTGGCTTACCCTTGCGGCAAAAATCACTAAAATCTGGCAGATTTTGTGAGGATTTTTTTCCGACCGGAAATTTGGACGAAGGAAAAATGCAAGAATTTATGAGGAAAATACCCCGGATTTCGGCCTTAACTGCACGAGAATGCCCGGAAAACGATGCTTTTTCCGGGCGGATTTTTGAACGAATTGGAAAGAATATCGCGGGATTTTTGAAAGAATCTTGCGGGATTTATGGACGAATCTTGCGGGATTTTTTCGTTGCAAAAATCAAAAAATTTATTTCTCCTATTTTCTTTTTTCTTCTATTTTACCTTCCCTTTAATACTTTTTTACTTTTCTAATACTTCTTTACCTTCCTAATAATTTTTCTAACACTTTACCGATTTTTTCTTATGAAAGATTCTTGAAGGAAATTTTCCGCCCAAATTCTGCCAACTCGAACCCATGACCGCTGAAACCAAAGTCCTGAACTTATCCTCTGAGCCACCGCTATCTGAAATTATATACATATTATATGGCGAAAAGACATATTTAAGTTGCTAACAATTTCTCGTGTACTTTTCTCAATGTTTTGGCATTCGTGAATAAGTTTGCTGAATCCTAGCATTTAATTAAATTAATTAGACAAGTTTTTCAACATGAAATTTCGTTTTTTACCTTTTTTGAGGGATTTTTAACTAGATTAAAATTAAATTTTAATAAAATAAATTAACTTTAGAATTTATTGAAAAAATATTCAAAAATTACAGGGAAGCATTAAAAAATTATTTTTTTTTATTCAGGCTGTCTCCAGAAGCTATTATTAGGTATATCTTAGAAAACCTTAATAGACAATTCCTAGTTAAATATAAATAATTCTTACACCTAATATTTTAAACTTTGACTAAGTACGTATTGATTTAGGTAATGCCTATACAAAAATGATTCAGCTAGAATGGAAAGGTGCCTATTCTATCGTTTTCGTTTGAAAAAAAATTAGTGTTCTTTAGTCAAAATTTCATAAATTTTTTTGGAATAAAAAATTTCATAAAATTACGAGTGTTTGGAAAAAAATTAATTTTGCTTAACTAAAATCGGATAAAATTGTTAGTTTTGGGTTTTATTGCTCTTTGCTAATTTTTAAAATGTAACGAGTTGCAAAAAGTTGAAAATGATACAAAATAAAATGTATATGGAAAAATCTTGATCAAAACCCCCAAATAATATGTCCTAAATTTGGAATTGATACTTAAGAGGTCGTTCATTTATTACATAACGCAAAAATTAGTTTTTAGACCCCATTCCCACCTTTGTCAAGAAATTTCATAGAAAGAAAGTTTCCTTGTTTTATTAGTCATAAAACAATCTGAGTAACGAGTAATATTTCAATAAATTATTGAGTTACTGGAATATTAAGTAATGATAATATATAAAGTATCAAATCATGGTCTTTATAATCCCAAAACCTTACAAACTAACCTAACACTTTTTTATGGATCTATAAGTTGTCTGGGCCATTATTTTCGCGTCATCCTTGTTTATTCATTCGACTTCTTCAAATTATTCAACATTAAAAAATTTATTTAACAGTTTTCTAACCAAGGAAATTTTCCGCCCATTTTCGTCCGAAAATCCGAAACTGAAATTTTTCAAAAAAAATTCACGACTGGAAAAATGGACGAATTTGGGAAGAAAAATGCAAGAAAAAATCCTTCAAAATTCTTTCATTTTTCGAGCCAGATTTTGGGGGGAAAAATTCCGCTCGGAATTTCACCCAGGATTTTTGCCAGAAAAAGCCAGGAAAAATTTCCACTCTAAATCTTTCATTTTCTGGTCGGAAAAGTGGAAGAATTTGGATGGAAAAAAAATCCCGCAAGATTCGTTCCAAATTGCTGCAAGGGTAGAGGCTAGGGTGTTGGCCTCCTAAGCAAGCAATTCTGAGTTCAGGGAGTAGTGTTCATTGTATGATAAATCTTGGGGTATGTAACTGTGTAAAACAGTGACGTACAGGGGCGTAAAATCCAAAAAATACCTAAATATTTCAAAATCCCCCTCAAAAAAATTTCTGGATACGCCCCTGAATCGGGACAAACCCAGGATTTTTGAAGGCGAGTTCATTATATAACGTTTGCCTTTGTATTAAATTTTTGTACTTCTCTAGACATTAATATTGCTTCTTCGAGTATTCTTCAACATTTTTAAGGACCAACCCCTGCCTATACTCTTGGTGCAAAGATGTCAAGCAGTAGTACTCATTCGTTATCTAGACAACCTTGTGTCTATCGTATTCTTAATGCAGTTTCCAATATTTATATACAGTCGTCAGTCGAGCAAACTCAAAATTTTCAAGTCATTCAAGTCTATTCAAGTTTCAGGAAGTAGAATATTTAATCAAAATCAAATAGCCAGATCATTCTCATTTAAATTTTTCGAGTTACTCTCACTTCCTATTATTTCAGATCTAACTTTAAGATTACATCAAAAAACAAATGTTTCCATTGAAAAAATTTAATTAAAGTTTATTTGTCCGTATACTTTAATTTCAGGAATTACAAAATCCAGCAGGGTAAAAAATTCCACATTTAAATTCCTTTGGGATATCAAACTTTCCCCCAATTTTTCTATAAAAATTCCTTTAAACCTGAAAATTCTAAAATAAATAGAAAGGGCTATTTCCCTTTAATCTATGGACGTCTACATACATGATATGCCTGAAAATCATATGCTAATGTTCTCATAAAAAACTATAAAAAATCTATTTTTACACGTTCATTGTCCTCGTCATCGAAGGCTTTACATCTTGTTCCTCTCTGTCTCTATTTAATGGATGAAAAAGAGGGGATTATTATTCACATTATTTCCATTATCAATGAACCCTTGCATGTCGTTTTGAGAAGCACTATTCATAATTTACTGACTGTGTCAAATATTTCCCGTGAAATATTTTCTTCTTACTTATGACTGGTGTTCATATTTATTAAAATTTATGTACATCACACTCTCAAAGTAAAATATTTTTTCAACACTGACAGCTATAGCTCCCTTTATCTTTATTATTTTCACCATGTTTTCGGTTAAATGTCATTTTCATAATTAACTGCACATAGTTTAGATTTTTTTCTCTACTCTTTCCATGCTTGGTCCCTTCATTATGACTATCTATTTATGAATATATTTTCTATATCTGACGGTGCAACATACATTTACCGTCTCGCGTAATGGCTTTTAATGCTTGACGACATGCAGTAATAGTAAATTTTATTTTTTTGGATATTTAACTTGCCAGATACATATTTCATGGTATATGGATCATAAATAAAAAAAATACATCGCTTTGAGAGGGAAAATAGCTGTTCGTGTCCATTTCATTCTGTTGAAAAATGTCATTCTTATCACTGATCACAAGTGAGCACTTTAAAGACTTTAAAAAAGGTGAATTTTTAAAAATAAAAACCAATTAAAATCGTTAATATTTTTTGTGTTTCTTTTCTCTCGTTTTATTTTTTTGAAATTGAACCAGGTGAGCAACAGCCGCACAAACACTTTTTTTATTTCCCCGCTATCCAGACAATAAATTTCACATTATCATAATATGTCGTTTTGTGGTTACATCGCCCATGGAATTTTTTAGTCACATATGAATGAATTTTTTTAAACGAGGTTTTTGGGTAAAAAGGAGAGTTGGGATTGGGTCAGTTTGGGTTTGGTGGCTGACTTCCTTTACTGGTCGCTGATCGTACAGATCAATTATGATCTATGAACTTCCTTAGTTTTTTGCCTATAGTTGGATCCATAGTTCTATCAACAGCTTTCTTCTATGAATTCTTAGACTACCCTGGTAATCTCTTGGTGGCTGGGTTGATCGCTTTAAATAGCTATAGTGTCAATATAAGTGATAATAGTAAGGCTGGATCAGTTATGGATTGGTTAAGTGCTCAGTATCTCAGTATCTAAAATACTTTATTGTTTGCTTGGTTCAAGGCAAGCATTGGGTGTGTAAACTTCCTTAAAAATCATGTATCATGTATGTTGTGCATAATTCATGTAAAATTAAGTTTCATTTGATGATAATCGAATTCTAGCTTCTAAAATAGAGTGATCTTAGACTATTTATGACTTCTGAATCAGCCATTGAGGTAACTTGCTTAGTTTTGATTATATGTCATTCTCATACACAACCTTGTTCATCCGTAAATTCTGTGCTCAGGTTTATCTTCTAATTAATTGCCTATTGGAATTTTTGGAGGTCTTAAACAGGTTGAGTATGTAATTATATATAATTTTTAACAAATTTGTTTTGATCAATGTTTAAAATCAGATAGTTTCAAATGAGTTTGGTCATTTATATTGTCCTATATTTAAAAATGATAATTAACACAATGACTTGAAACTAATAGAAGAGAAAGGTCCTTTTTTAGGTGACATAATTTTTGGAGCAACCCATGAAGTGCCATTAATGCAAAACTAGATGATGTTCCATTGTTTAGGTAACGTAATTCATGGAACGACCCCATTAATGTAACATCAGAATTCATCTAGTAATGCCACTAGTTTTTCTCATTTCGCTAGCTACTTAAGCATCAAACTAACTAACTCACTATATTTATAGCTCATAAAAACTTATAAATTCCCATGCAATAAAAACTTCCCATTTTGTATGCGCTTTATTGCACCGCAACCACTATTTCTACATCCAAAGACTCTTCCTTTTGTAATATCATGAGAATTTATATTAATTAAATAGGTTTTAACAATGCGCAACTAGAAATAATTTGTTGGAATTAGAATCTCCACATGGTATATGCATTTTTATATTTTGTTCTTCTCTGCTACACTTTTTATATCTATTGCTATGTCGTTTTGTTTTTATATTTTTTTTTTCGGTGCTGTGAATGACTACCATACTGTTAAACGAACCGGAAATCAACGATATAAACATTAAATTGGACTTCTACTTCTACTTTACCTTCTTTTCATTTTTATTCCTTTTCATTTCTTTCTTATGCTCTCTCTCTCTTGTGCTTCGTCTATTCTTAGAAAACAACAATTTGAAATCGACTGTCAGCGCAACTGAGTCAACGTCAAAACAATTCCTAATGCCGGTTATAAAAATTGATAGGCCAGAACCTGTTTTAATAATGAAAAAAATGAGAACAAAAAAATTTCTTGTTACTGATATTGACTGCTCAATGGCTATGAAATGCCACTGTGCTATGTATTACATTATTAAATATTCATTCATCGACAGTATGACCTAACATTCTTTCCTTTTTACATTTTGTGCACATGCTTATTAATTCCATTAACTTCTCTTTTTTTGGGCTTTAATTGCAGCATTTTATGACTTGATGATGTACTGAGCGTTGTGAAATGGGAGAATTGCATGCAAAAGTCTTGTTGCTGTTGAAAGGAAGTTTCATATTTTTTAGTGCATTTTCCCAAAGGGAAAAGACACTATTGTCCGCGTTTTGTCCGTCCGTCCGTCCGTCCGTCCGTCCGTCCGTCCGTCCGTCCGTCTGCCGCTCCACACCGCCTCCAGTTTAAGCTTTTTCGATGGGGTTTTTTGCTTAAAATGTGTGGACTAGGTCAGAGGCAAGAATGACGAGAGATTTTTTTGATCAGTGCAGTAGAAGGTTAATTAAATTAACTTTTTTGAAAAAATTACTTACGTTTTACGTACGTATTTTTTACGTAGCCCTTAAAAACGTGACTTTTCTTACAATCTTCCGGCCAGGGTTCGAGCCCCACTCCGAGCAACTTTTTTTTTGTACTTTTTTACACTTTTTTGACATTTCATGATGTGTTATGAAAAAATTTTCCATTTTCAGATTTTTCCTGACATTTTCCGAATTTTTCACGAAGTTAAATTAATTAAAGCTTACATTACGTAAAAATACGTGTCATGTAAATTTACATTACGTAAACCTTGCTTGGCGTGAATTAAAGGGGGAAAAGGGAAGTTGAACAAGGGGGTACGAGGGGGGGGGGGGGGGTAAAACTGGGGGGGGGGGGTATTATTTTTATTTTTCAAATATTTTTTTACCGTTATTTTTTCAAATATTTTTTGACCGTTATTTTTTCAAATATTTTTTGACTGTTATTTTTTTAAATACTTTTTGACCGTTATTTTTCAAAAACTTTTTGACTGTTATTTTTTTAAATATTTTTTGACCTTTATTTTTCAAATATGTTTTGACCGTTATTTTTAAAATATTTTTTGACCGTTATTCTTTTTAAAAACTTGTATTTATTATTCTGGGCGTTAGTGTTTTATGCGTTAGTTTTCTTTTTCATTACTAGATTTTTATACGTTTAGATTTCTGTGCACAGTAGTTTTAAGAAAATGCACTTCCGTCCGCAGCCCGTGGACGCATTACTAGTTTTTTTCGGTAGTGCTTTGACGGTGTAAAAGAGTTAATTGTAAGTAATTTTGGATTAATGTTTCGGAATATTTTTAAGGAACAAGTAAAATTTGCAATAATTGTTGAGTTTATGAATGGAAATTGAGAATTTTTTTTACAAATTTTTTCGAAATGAATTTATTTGAGGCAATTATTTTTTAGTGTAAAATAAAAGTTGAGGTATTTTTGGGTAAAAGGAAGTTTCAGGAAATATAAAAATTAGTTTGACTGGTGAGCTTGTGTTCTTCTTAGTGGTGTAGTAAAGGTTTTGATACGCAAGGCTGCTAAATTAAAATTTAAAGCTTCTTTACTTAAAACTTATCATATAAAAAAACGAAATCTACCAGCTTTTGTTATGGTCCTCTGGTTCAAATTTTTCATTAAATATTTATAAAATTTTGCAAAATTTTGATCAAATTTAATCATTCTTTTAAGTTTTGATCCGGTTCAATAGATTTTAAAATAGAATTTTAAATGTTTTTGGTTTAATTTAATTTTTTAAATGATTTAATTTTTTAACAGATTTATCACCTCTTGAACCGGTTGAATCTTTTCTAAAAGATGAATCTAGTTATTTCAGTTATTTTTATAACCAGTTTTTTTCTACTAAACTGCGTTTTGATGGTTCAATTTGTTTATATTAATTTTTTGAAACAACTGGAAATAATTTTTTTATTAATGACCTAATTCAATTGTTTATTCAGTTTTGAACCGGTTCAACCATTTTTTAGTTACATTTTGATCCAGTTCAACTAATTTTTGATCATTTTGATCCAGATTAATAGATTTTTACACAGAGTTTGAATGAGTTGAGGTTTTGAACCAATTCAAATAGTTTGAATCTATAGTTTTTTTAGAAATAATTTAAAATATTCTTCCAAAATTATTCAGAGTATAATTCTTTCCAATTAAGTGAACTTCCAAGAATTCAATCCAACCTAGAATTTAAAATCTCAAGAATTTTAAAGTTTTATGTAGAAAAATCACGTGATTGCTTCACATGAACTGATTATTCCCCATAAAACTTTACGGTCTTGTGTTATTCTGGAATATCAAATTAAAAGCCTGCAGCAGAATGCTCGAAAAATAATTCTAGAAAGTCATAAAAAATTTCATTCGTCGAAACTAAAAATTTCACGTAGAACTTCTTATTTCACTTACGAGAACGAGTGATAGAAGCTAATTTAAATTCCCAACACTCCCGTTTTCCCCATAACTAAATTGAATTAAACTTTTTCTCAAGTATTTTCTTCATAATAATAATTTTAAAGTTTTTTCTTTCTCTAAAATATATTTAATATAAAAACTTTTCAATATTATCATTATAAAATCTCAAAGTTGAAGAAGAAATATTTTTGTAAGGAACTATTCGATGGCACGTGATCCAATTTCCAGTACCTAACTGTAATCACGAGAAAAACCAATTAAGTTAAGTTCGTTTTACTATTTTTTATTACATTCGACACAATATCTTTATAATGTTCAAACTATCTCTGCATATACATGCTCACATATTACACATTTTCAGTTCCTTCATCTTCCACATAGAACGACTTTTATGCTGAACATAAGTACACACATACATTTTTGTGCGATAACACTTTATGAAATATTCAAGGATGTGAGATAATGTTTATGATTTTTTTTCGGTACCCTTTTTTCTGGTGCGAGTTCCTTGCCTCGATTTCCGCTTCCTTTCTGGGTCATTCATAAATGACGTCCATTAAAAATTAAATTTTCTGACTCCAAGAAGGAGATTCTGTCACAAATAAAAATTGTTTATAGTGCTACAAAACTCCAGACCTAGTATAATTTAGACGTCATTTACAAACGACTCCCCTTTTCGGCTCACATCAATAAACGTTATACAGTAGAAATTTGTACGGTGTCAATATCAAAATTTATGTCTATAAGATGAGTGTTAATGGCATAAAAGTGTAATTTTATCAAATATTTCTCTCTCATCTTAATGTTCATCACTTCCTTTACGTTCGCTCGCTCGCTGTCTTTTCAACAAATAAAACAGAATTTAGATTGAAAAAAAGAAGGTCGAAAAGAGACGGCACAAAATAGCGAATCCCACACATCTAAAGATGTACTTCGTTTTATTTTTATTAGGTGTTGAATGAAATTCCTTTAAATCTTTCTGCCTCCTTAACATAAAACTCTTATGAGCGCATTTGCTTTGATGTTAATAGGAGTTTATGAGTCTATTTTGACTGACTGAATAAAGCATTTTTTATTTTCTTAGCTTGAAAGTTGAATCATTCATCAGGATGAATAAAATACAATTTTTTGACATGCAAAGATTTTACTTAGTTTTTAGTAATTTTTATATGTAGGCACACTCACATAGGGAAACGTCATCTCTGAATCAGTAAAAAATTCAGAGAATTTTAATTAAAGAATTTCATAATTTAGCTGTTTTAGCAGTTTCTGACTGCTGAACTTTATTCAGGGGCGCATTGAAGTAATTTTTTTTAAATCTGCTAGAATTTTTGATAAAATAATCAAAAAACCATCAAAATTTTTTGGATTTTTTCTTACATATTTTCAATTTTTTGGGGTAATAATTCTTAATTCTATCTATATGGAAATTTTTTAGGTTTTACCTCAGGGTCGGTTTCTAAATGAGCCCTAGAAACCATCCCATGGGGTCCACAGCTCTATGGTTTTCTTGATTTAGTAAGTTCAGCAATTGAAATATCTAAACTTTTGAAAAAACACAAATTTGGAAATGGTAGGATTCGAAACGACAACCTTGGAATTACTACAATAAATTTGAGCCAAGTGGCTTGCCAATTACTCCACAGAGACACCTAAATGCTTACATTTTATTGCTACGAGTTCAGGTCATGAATGTAGATTAAAAAATACGCATAATCCTCAAATAACTTAACATGTGATAATCCAACTCATTTTTTATTTCCAATAATCAACAGTCATGCAATGCAATTGAATGTAAAGGTTTCGTGCTGATCGTGTGTTCAATAAAAATGAAAAGAGAAGAAAAGTATAATAATGAATATCATATTGTGAAAAATAGTAGCCCATACACATCGCATATGACTTCAAAAGCTATTTTCATCATATGGCAGGGGGTCTAAATGTTCTGAAGGGTTTTTTTTTATTTTTATTTTATGTTATTTCATTATACAAGAGAAATGAGATCAATATTATTGAAATATTATGTGTAATATTCGTTTTGAAAATCGCCTCTTTTTAACCGTATCTGACGATAAAGAAATGTACGGATACATTTACCATTGATGAATATGCCTTTCTGACTTTTTCATTGCCTTACTCATTGATGTAACCGCATGATGATGTCGAGATGAAAAAGTAAAGAGTAAAATTGTTAAAATTACTTATTCAGCCTTGCTGTGATACTGCTGTATGTAATTCAGTGCTATTCTATAGCACTTTTTTATGTTGTGTAAGCCATTGCGTTGCAAGAATGTGAAACGCAAAAAATGCGAATGTAGGAGGCCTTTCTCGGTAGTTGATGAAATTTTTGAGGTGCACTCAAAAGGATTTTTTATGGCTTTGTGGATTTATTTTTAGGATTGAGCGTTGGCAGAAGTTAATGTTTAGAATTTATGTGGATTTTGGATGAGAATTTGTAGGTAAAAATTCTTTTTGTAAATGCCTGATCGAAATTTTTTCATTTGTGATGCAAGAAGGTTGTAGGATTGGATAAATTGGGAATAAATTCGTTACTTTTTTAAAAAAATTAAAACTGTTGAAATTTGAATTTTTGAAAACCGTTAAATTTTGATTTCTCAAAAACAGTAGTACTTTTGAAACAGTTAGAATTTGAAATTTTTAAAAATAATAAACGCTATTTAGGAAAATAAACGGAGTATTTAATCCGTCTTGTCTTCCCCAAATAAATCCCAATAATCAACCGTCTTTAATTCCAACAACAAAACCACATGCAACATCATAATTATCTTCAATTGAGTCCAACCCCATCGATTCTCAAAACTAAAAAATATCCCAAATAACAATTTCGATAATCAAATTCTTGTGAATCACCACAAATAATTCATCTGACCCCCTCCGTTGGTGACTTTCCTTCTTCAATATTTCTCTCCACAGTCAGAGGAGGAAAAAGAAACTTATGAATGAAGCTCATCAAAATAATCACTCTTTTTCTCGTAGGGTGTCCAAGAATAAAGGAAAATGAACAGAAAATTAAATATGTTGCCATTAACAAAATTTTTCATTCAAGAGTTTAATATAAGAAACTTTGGAAATTTTTGGGTATTTAAGATGGAATTATATGAATATCCAAATCGCATTTTCTATTGATGTGTTTAGAAAAGTAGGAAAAAATGCTGTTTTATCGAAAGTTCAATTTCAGCTGATTTCAGGTTCTAACGTTCTTTGAAAATTCAAATATCAAATTTTATCGATATTCAAAAATTCCAATTTTAACGGTTTTCATATATTCAAATTTTAGCGACTTTCAAAAATTTGAATTTTAACGGTTTTCAAAAATTCAAATTTTAACTTTATTTTAAAATTCAAATTTTAACGGTATCGAAAAATTTAAATAGTTTTAAATATTCAAATTTAAAAAATTCAAAACTTAGTTAATTGTAGACTAGACTCTAATGTAGACATCTAGTCATAGCTATTCTCATATCTCTATCCTATTGAAAAACTGCACAAAAATCGACACCCAAAAAAATTCAAATAAAGACGAGATGAAAAAGTTGAATAATTACTTTCTCATTCTATAAATTTGTTTCACTTCCTATCCATTGAAATTGAGAACAAAAAAAGCAGCAGCATAAAATGATGAAATGTAGATGGAGAAACAAATATTTTTTTTAGATATCAAAAAGGAGACAGAGATGAAAATTCATTGTGTATGTAATTAATTGAAAAAAGTAGGGTTGTTGGGTTTGTCTCAACTCATCACATTTGATGAGTGTAGATTTGTCATCAACTGGCAGTGTTGAGAAAGCAAAAGTAAATTGATGTTGCCTGTGTATGCCTACCAATTACATCATCAATCATTTCAGCTAGATTTGATACATAATTAAATTGTGTCTGTGGATAGATGGATGCGGAGAGAGAGTGAGGCATACATGAAAGTTTTTAATAATAGCTGTTCGTTCATGCTTTAAATTTATATTTTCAACGCACATCATCATCCCAAGGAACACATTAAGGATTTTATATTTCATTGTTCTTCTCATTAAGGTATCCTATTCATTCATAAATTTCATCTACGTACGTCAAATTGTGTGGAAAGGAGCCTCAACGCAAAAAACGTGACACTCATACAGTTTTTCGCTTAATATACTTTTTCATTTGTCAATAAATTGAAGTAAATGTAATTATCTCAAAATATATGTATGTGCGTGGGGGGAGCACATGAGAATCTCCTCCGTGTGTGACATGCTCGTACAATATTATGTTTATTTACAATATTTTTGGAAATTTCTGTTCGGATCTCGTTGAAGAAAATACTCACGTGCTCGAGCAATTCAATAGTTTATCCATACCTTCCTACCTACCATAATAATAATAATAGAAGAAAAGATATATCGGAAAATAAACTTTTTGTGTGTTGCTCTCATACAACTTGTTGTGTTCTATGAAGGGCGGTAATTTGACAATTGTGTCAATGAAAAGAAACTAAATTGAAAGCGATCTATTAATATTTTTGGATGTAAGTAAGAAAACTGATATAGCACGTGGGTATATTATGTAGCATTGGGATCATCAGCATTTTTTTTATAGATTTGGGAGGCTTAGGGATGATTGTGTATTAATTTAGTGACAAATTTCAGTTTTGATGTCTAGGTTTTGTTATTTTTTGTTACCTAATGTTTGCCTTAGGGGACATCAATGAACTCCATCAAAAAATTTGAATTTTGTATGAAGGTGTCTTAAATTCTCAGACCCCCTCTCCTCCCAAATGTTGGACGTCATAAGTGAATGACCCCTCCCCCTCCCCGTAACCAATTTTTTGAGAAAATTGGAAAACAAAACTTTGACCCCCTCCATCTCCCTAAGCATTACGTGATATCCGAATGACCCCTTAGTAAATTGAGTGATTTTAAGACCCATTGAACTGATCCAGCCAACTTTCATGATACAAAACTTGAGTATCCGACCAGTTCCCACAAATTCCTCGAAAACTCCATAGATTGATATCATAGTAACATCCTACTCTATATGAATTTTAATATTCTCGATAATAATAGTCTCTATCATTTAAACAAGATTCGAAAACAATTCAACACGAAATTTATTCCAATTTAACTTGCTTGTTCTGCTTTGCATACGAAAAAAAATAAATTTTTTGGCACAAAATTGAAATAAAATACAGCAATTTATGCACAAAAATAATGTACAAGCAAAAGCAGCAGACAAACTGTTTACCTATAATATCAAATTCATATTCGAGAGACATCGACTGAATAGAGAATGATGAAGCAAATTGGAATGAGGACCTTGAAAAAATGTTTTTATTTCTCCTTCTTGAAACATTAATTCGGTACTCCTATTAAAACTGTTATTATTGTATATTATACTGCTGTATTATATGTGACATTTAAACAATGATTTGTAAAGAATCGTATCGAGAAAAAAACGCGTCGTCGTCGTGCACTTTGTTGAGAATTTCAAAACACGTCGCTCACATTTTTTTTATTGTTTTTTTTTGCCTTTTATTTTTTAAAAAAATTTAAAGAACATATAGATGTGTATTTAATGTGTATATTTTCAAAGTTGGCACGATTTATTTTCTTTAATGCGCTGTGTATATCAGTCGATTAGTAAAATCTCTCATGAAACAGATTAAAATATCATTTTAAGGCACAAGAAAGATTGCTTTATTTCAGAACGAGAAGAGAGAAAAAAAATTATTGCGTTCATTAATGAAAACAAACATATAAAAATAAAATAAACAACTCACGCGCCAGTATTAAGATCAAAGTGAAAATATTTTTATTTAACTGTTAAAGACTCTCTTTTTCATCGCCCACATTTCAATATGTTTTTGCTCGCTCGCTTTTATATTTTGACATAAAACGATCTTCATAACATCTGATTCATAAAGTCATACTCGATTTTAAGTAATAGATTTTGATGAATCAAGTTTTGATGTTTTATGGCTAAACTTTTCATGTTCAGCCTTTAAATTCTTGTTTGCTGAAATATTTTACTTTTTGTGTAAATTGCTGTTGTGTTATTCATTTTGGATGACTAACTGGGTGGCTGATGATGACTTGTCGCGGTGATTGTAAAGTGAAATTATCTGTACGATGTAGGATGGTGACAGTTTTAGCTTCATAACTAGTTAAACTATGTGTTGAGTTGAGTGTGAGGCAATGGTTAATATTTCTTGAGAATTAAATAACCAATTTTTGATTTATTTAGTCAAATTTCAAACCAAAGCTTCACTTTTGAGTCAAAATTTAAATCAACACTTCTTTTAAGTCAATATTTAAAGCAACGCTTCACTTTTAAGTTAAATTTAAAGCAACCCTTCACATTTGAGTCAAAATATAAAGCAAAGCTTCACTTTTGACTCAAGATTCAAGGTAAAGCTTCACAATTTAAAGCAACACTTCATTTTTGAGTCAAAATTAAAAGCAACGCTTCTTTTAAATCAATATTTAAAGCAATGCTTTACTTTTAAGTTAAATTTAAAGCAACGCTTCACATTTGAGACGAAATCTAAAGCAATACATCACTTTTGAGTTAAAATTCAAAGCAAAACTCCAAGTTTAACTACTCATTTCAAAAATGCGCCTTAATTCCACTTTAAACTGTCCAAAATCCAAGAACATCAACACAGCTTAAGAAAACAAGCAAGCAGATGATAATAAAAAAATTTATATAGCAGAAAAATTAAACCCTTTCGTCAATCTTTCTCATTAAATTATGATTATGAAAGCTGCATTAAAGCCGGATGGTAAAGTGAAATTTGTCATGCAGTTCGCACCCATGCCATCCGCGTAAAACTAAGTTTATTATTTTAAGAAGATTTAAAATAAAAAAAAATATTTCAAGTCTCTTTTTTCCCCTCATAAACTCATCACACAAAAAATTTACATAATTTCTTTTCAAAACATTTTCTATGCAAGGAAAAAGTACGAGAATAAAAAAACATATTTTAATTACGTGAAAATAAATTTTGTTTCGTCAACTTTACGGTGTTAACCGAGTAAGAAGAATAAAAAATGTCAACTGCACATGTCGTAAACGTAAACTAATTTTCAACAGCTATTTTTTTATTAAATTGCCTTCTCACACATTTCACAGAATTTCATCAAAAATATTTTTCTCTTCCTTCTTTAATTCGCCTTTCATCAGATTTATTAGGCGTGGTGTGTTCTGATCCATTAATTAATCTACACATTTCTCTACTTATGCATGCAATGTGTTAAATATGTGATACTTAAAGATATAAATTTTCACTCAGAATTTTTTTCTTCATTAACATAGATTTTTTTTCTGTACAGCAGTGCTGCATGTTGTTGGGACATTTTTTAAAAGGAAAATTAAAAATGATGAAATTTTACTGTCTGCTTGTTCATTTCCTTTCCATCCTGTTTCAGTCACTTGTTAGTTATAATTTATGGGCCTTTGAAATATTTAGGACATCTGAAGTGACCTTAAAGTTCATGAAATGGGCCTTTTAATTTTGAGCAAATTAGCTGTAAATTTAACATCTGGTGAATCTTTTAGGAAATTATGCATGAAATTTATTAATGAACAAGATTTTTCAATTTGTATTGATTTTGTATTTTAGTTTTATTTAGGTGAAATATTTACGATTTCTGAAGAATTTATGGAATTTGAATAATTTTTAATGTGGAATTTATATTTTTGTCTCTTCTTGTTCGTTGAATTTTATGACGTTATAATAGAGTGGATGTTGTAAAATATTTAAAAATTTATTTCACGTCAATATAAAATTAATAAAAATTAATTTAAACCTTAGATTTTTAAATAATCTTAAATTTTCTATAATTTTGCTTTAACTTTTATGAATATAGAAAAAATCTATATAAATTTGAAATTATTTTGCTATAATTTTTAAATTTTTTAAAATTATCTTATACTCGATATAATTTTTAAAAATTTGAAATAATCTTAATTTTGCTATAATTTTTAAAAATTTGAAATAATCTTAATTTTGCTATAATTTTTAAATTTTTTAAAATTATCTTATACTCGATATAATTTTTAAAAATTTGAAATAATCTTAGTTTTGCTATAATTTTTAAAAATTTGAAATAGTCTTTATTTTGCTATAATTTTTAAATTTTTTGAAAAAATCTTAAAGTTGCTAAAATTTTTTTAAAAATTTTAAGTAATGTTAATTTTGCTATAGCCATTAGAAATATTAAAAAAGTCCTAAATTTGCTATATTTTTCAATTTTTTTTAATAATTTTAATTTTGCTTTAATCATAAGAAATATTGAAAAAGTCCTAAATTTGCTACAATTTTCAATTTTTGAAATAATTTTAATTTTGCGATAATCAATAGATTTTTTAAAATACAATTTACTTAGAAAATCAGAATGCTCACTCGATTCCATCTAGATTCCATCCTTTGCATGGTCAACATTATATGATTTATCAATCATAAATCCACATGACCGCATTCCCATATACTTCAAAATAATTTCCAAAATTCACATACATTACACTAATATCTTAGAAGAAAAAACTTAATTAAGTCCAAATCCATACGAGTCAAAACTTTCCCAAAAAAAATATTTTTTTTGCTTACCTCTAAAACAAATTTCATTCAGCTGGTGTTATCATTAAGCACCGAGAGCAAGTGAACGAACAAGAAAATTAATTATTTTTAATGAAATTTAGTTTTTGAATTAATTGCGAAAAAAAGAACTCTTTCTACTCACTCAGACATTTCAGTTTCATCGCCTCGCCATTGCAGAGAGTGTACGAAGTGATTAATTGCTTGCCCTCTTGCTCAACTCTCCCATTTATGGGCTTCTTCTTTTCAATATATCATCCATACATGCATGCATATATGCACAGCAAAAATGAAAGAAATTTTTAACTTGAAAATTTACGCTTTAGCGACTGTGTTGTCACACTCAATGTTTGTTAGATAGATTGCATGAGTGGCATTTCAGATGTTGTTAAAATATCATCACATGCTTATGATTTAAAACTCTTCTTTTATCTTCTCATGCACTTCTCATATATTTTTTTCATATTCGCATTTTCGTTTCAATTTATGAGAGATGTGAGGAACAAAAATTATTTGTTACGACAAGTTTGACCTTTTAATGTCATGGAAAATGAGCGAGAAATAAGAAAGCAAAGAGATAAAGAACTAAAGTTGGTAAAGTGCTTGGATTAATGTTTGGAATGAGGTGCATTTCTGGGAATAGGATTTTGTGACTAGAATTGTTTATGATGTCTTTGTCGCTAAGTTGATGGACTAGAATATGAACAGATGAAAAATTAAGTAGAAATAGAATTGGTTGCTAGTTAATGACTTTATTTTAGAATCATTGGATTTGGACGCTCGAGGTGAAAATTAAATGCACAAGGCTAAATTTAAAATAAACAGCTTCTAATATTTTTAGTATTTTTAGCACTTCTTGATTCGACTTGTTTCAAGCTGCCTTGGATTCACAGCTCCGATCACCCACCCCTTTCTACTATATTAAGTTGCTACCTCATATTATTTTCAGGGTTATTCTTAGGTTACTATAGCGTAGGAGCAAGCATAAGGCATCTATAACTGAGTTGTTAAGCAGCCAGCAGACCCTGCAGTAGACTGAGGATCTAATTTGTGAAGTTGTGGGTTCGATTCCCACCAAACGACTGAATTCTTATTTTTAATTATTAAAACTGAGCTATATCTTCTTCAGCTTCAGTCAGGATGTAATTTTCATTGTTCTAGTCATGCAACTCATTTTCCCACATGTTCGCAGAGTAGTCGTGTAGGATAACAAGGAAAACATGAAGGTCTAGGTTAATGTTCGATAATGGAACGAGTTTAGTATAAGCCAGTCTATACCAAGAAACGTGACAAAAATATTCCAGAAAATAAAAAATTGAATTAAAAATATCGAATCCATCAATTATAATATCCATCCAGTCAAACTGAACAAAACACACAAAAAATTCTCTACTAAAAAAAATCAACTAAAAATATTAAATGGAGAAAAAAAAAGACGGAGAGGAAGAAGAGAAAGAAGGATTAACTGACAGCAACAGCAGCAGTAAAAAGCAAGAAATATATGATGTGATGTTGTGAGTAGAAACGAAAGAGTTATTAAGTAAATGGAAAGCAATTAAAAGCAATTTCAATTAAAAGTGCCCAGCATCTCTTAATGCTTATCGCTTCATCTTCATTCTTTACGTTTTTATTATTATTGACAATTATGATTGATTGGAAGATTTTTTTACATATCATAAATTGGAGTAACTGCATTTGTATCATTTATTTATTGATGCATGAAAGACTTTACTCGCCCCTTAATTATCTTAATAATTTTTTTTGTTTTGTAGATCAATCATGATTTTTTCTCTTCTCGTTCTTTCTCTTAATTTGTTTAATAACTTTTAATATATTGTGTCAATAAGGGAGTGACATATTCAGTAGAATTATCAATCAATTTATAAAGTATTTGCTCTCAAGATTGCAACACAATGACTGGAAGAAAAGAGATGATTAATTGTTGAATTTGTGATTTAAACGCATTTTTTATGGTAAAATGTGGAATTTTAGTAAATTTGTCTCAAGATAAAAATAAAAAAATTTAACATTAAATATAAAGTTCTCTTTAAAAAATCATTCAATGAAATATTTAAAATTAAGAATTTTTAAATTTCATATTTTTAAGTTTCGTGAGTTTTTTAATTTTCAAAATTTTTTAAAAACTATATTGATTTGTTTGGAATTTTCTGAGTTTTCAAAAACATTAAAATTTAATTTTTTTTTGAATTTAATGAATATAAAAAGTTAAATTTTGAAAGTTTCTAAAAATCTCTGACTTACATTTTATAAAATTTGAAATTTCTTAATACCTATATTGAAATTATTTTAATTTTCTGAAATTTTTTTAAAAAAAATTAAAATTTCAAAAATTTCTGAATTTAAAAAGTTCAATTTTAAAAATTTCTAAAATTTAGATTTTAAAAAACTTGAACGCTTTTAAAAAAATTTATAATTTAAATTTTAAGAAATATCAAAATTTAATTTTTTTAAATTCAAATTTTTTTTCTAAGTTCCAATTTCCATTTTTTAAATTTTAGTTTTTTTTAAATTGAAATTTTTTAAATCTGTATTTTTTGGTTTTCTTAAAAACTTCTTAATATTTTTTGATATTTTTAGGTTCTTTAAAAATACTTAGAATTTTAAAAATTATTTTTTAAAAATGTCGCTTTTAAAAGTTTTTAATTTTTATTTTTAAAATTTTAAACTTTTTATTTTTAAAATTGTAAAAATCGAAGCAACATTTTTTAAATAATTTACAAACAAAACCTTAAATTGAGGCGTGCTGCAACCATCTACAAAGACCACCAAAATGACATCATAACCTCAATTATTTTTCTCTTGCTGATCTGCAAACAACAAAAAATTTGATATTTCATCTAGATACTTTATTGTTCGATTAATTATGTTGAGATTTTTATGTCATGATATTTTCTCTCTCCTCATATTTTTATCGTTTCTCGTATGTGTAAAAGTTAAATAATAAAACAATGACAAAAGATTTCATAATAGTTCAATTGCTTATTGTTCTCTTTTTCTTTTATACATATGGGAATAAAAAAAATCCATTCAAGGGATTGTAAACGAAAAGAACTTTTAGTTTTGTGTCAATTGGAAGTCTGTTTAAAAAAAACTGTAAAGTCATTGTAGAGATTGCTGCTGGAAAACAATAAATCTGTAACGATGTATCGTTTGCTATAAAATATTTTAGACATTAATAGCTAGAATTGTCTTTCGTCATGCATGACGGGAAGGAATTTGTTAAACTTAAATGATTTATATCTTCTAATAAAAAAAATAGTTGGAAATTTTTTTCAAGGTTGTGTGATTTGTTTTAGAAACCCAAACAATAACAGTAGCACTATGGAATATAGTTTTTTTTATAGATCGTTATGTGGATAGATGAAAAATAGTCCAGCAGAGTCACATAAAGTATCTGAAAGGCTTGAATAACTTTGGGAATTTATTACGAGTTTAACGAGTGGAAATGAATTTTTAAGGTGTGATATGAAAGTATGGTAGCAATAGCCAGATAGAAATTTGATATGCTTTACAGATTTTAGGTTGATAAGTTAGCTCAATTAATTGCAATTGTTTTGGATATTTTTTGGGATAGTTCTTGAGATGGAGCAATAGATTCTGGATCGATTATATTGGGATTATAATTAAACAAGTTCTGAGGTTTTCTCTGAGTTTTCCTAAAAAACTGGCAAAAGTACATTACTAACCCGAATAGACAAAGAGCATGCTCTGAGCACACTCAAATTTTAGCTGAGTATACTCGCGTGAGCATGCTCATTCATACAAAATTTGATGACATTACTTTACGCTGTTGAGCACGCTATTTGAGTATACTCTGAGCATGCTTTTTGAGTATACTCTTGAGCATGCTCAAGAACGTGCTCACTGAGCATGCTCAAATAACACAAAATTAAAAAAAATTAATTAAGTTAACAAATTTTTTTTTCGAGTTGACCGGAATTTTTTTGAGTATTTTTAGTGCATTTTCCCAAAGGGAAAAGACACTATTGTCCGCGTTTTGTCCGTCCGTCCGTCCGTCCGTCTGTAGTCTGCCGTGTAACTCCTCCTCCAGTTTAAGCTTTTTCGATGCGGTTTTTTGCTTAAAATGTGTGGCAAGAATGACGAGAGATTTTTTTGATCAGTACAGTAGAAGGTTAATTAAATTAACTTTTTTGAAAAAATTGCTTACGTTTTACGTACGTATTTTTTACGTAGCCCTTAAAAACGTGACTTTTCTTACAATCTTCCGGCCAGGGTTCGAGCCCCGCTCCGAGCAACTTTTTTTTTGTACTTTTTTACACTTTTCTGACATTTCATGATGTGTTATGATAAAATTTTCCATTTTCATATTTTTCCTCACATTTTCCGAACTTTTCACGAAGTTAAATTAACTAAATCTTACGTTACGTAAAAATACGTAACATGTAAATTTACATTACGTAAACCTTGCTTGGCGTGAATTGAAGGGGGAAAAGGGAAGTTGAACAAGGGGGTACGAGGGGGGGGGGTGGTGTAAAATGGGAGGGGGTATTATTTTTATTCTTCAAATATTTTTTTACCGTTATTTTTTCAAATACATTTTGACCGTTATTTTTTCAAATATTCTTGACCGTTATTCTTTCAAATATGTTTTGACCGTTATTTTTCAAATATTTTTTGACCGTTATTCTTTTTAAAAACTTGTATTCATTATTCTGGGCGTTAGTGTTTTATGCGTTAGTTTTCTTTTTCATTACTAGTTTTTTATACGTTTAGATTTCTGTGCACAGTAGTTTTAAGAAAATGCACTTCCGTCCGCAGCCCGTGGACGCATTACTAGTTTAAAGTTGTGTGTTAGTAGAATTAATTATTTTATTTAATGAAAATTTGATACTTAGAAATTTTTCCGGTCACCCATCTTTGTTTGAATTCGTCCTTGCGTTGCTTAACTTTCGAGATCTCGAATTTTTCCTTGAAGTCACCATCTGTAAATATATAATAATATAAATATGGCAAAAGACATATTTAAATTATTATATTTTTAAACATGCTAATTTCAAGGAATAACGGTTTTCCAACGTTTAAGGTATTCTAAGGCACAACTGACAATTCATTAGTTAATTTAATTAACTTTTTTCCTTAAAAATATCTGAGCATGCTCAGTATGGTGTACTCAGAATGTGCTCACGAGCATGCTCAGGAATGTGCTCAGCTGAGCATGTTCTAATTTAATGTGTTAAATTTCTGAATATGCTCAGAATGTGCTCAAGAGCATGCTCAGGAATGTGCTCAGCTGAGCATGTTCTAATTTAATGTGTTAAATTTCTGAGTATGCTCAGAATGTGCTCAAGAGCATGTTCAGGAATGTACTCAGCTGAGCATGTTCGAATTTAATGTGTTAAATTTCTGAGTATACTCAGAATGTGCTCAAGAGCATGCTCAGAAATGTGCTCAGGTGAGCACATTAAATTTTTTGAATTGAGCACGCTCATGAGCATACTCAGTTTAATATGCTCATCAAAATATTTTTTATTTTTTTGTGAGCATATTCAGAGCATACTCAAGAGCATGCTCAATTAAGTACACTCAGCTGAGCACGTAAAACAATGTTTTTGAGTATGCTCAGTAACGTGCTCAAAAAACTGAGCATGCTTAATGTTTATTCGGGTAATTTTTTCTTTTTTGAAATTGTAACTCCTAAAACATGATTCATTCTGATCAAATCGGGAATATTAACTTTATATGTAGCGTACAGGCTACCTACTGGCATGTGACATACGCTCCCATACCACGCCATATGGGCGATTCTACGAATAAGTTTCATCAAAAAAATCCGTGTCAATGATGAAAATTTCTCAAAATATTTTTATTAGCATTTCCCCATTATTTTCTTAAAATCTAATGTGTAAATCCTATAGTTCAATGATAGTTATGAATTTTGATGAAATTTACACTAGAATTATTCAATTCTAGCTCAAATTATAATGAATTTAAGTTTCAATATTTGGTAATTTATTCTGGAGTTCTCTCCAAATTACTCTGTTTCACTTATGAAGTTTTTCGTAGAATCAAAATTGTAGCTTAATTAAGGCTGCTACAAGTACAATTTTCACGGAGATTGAAATTTCCATCTCAAACTATCACACAGTATAATTTCTTTGAATGGAAACGTTACCAAATAAAAGAAATCAATCAAAACATTTTGGAGACTTAGGAAAAATAATTTTTGTGAAACAGAGTAATTCTTCGTAGAATGCAAATAATTCTTTAATTAACAACTTTTGATACATTTAAGTGAGCCTGATGTGTAAATCTCATTGAAATCTACCATTTAAAATATAATTCATGATAAATAATGCAACAGAAAGAGAGAAAAATCAATTTGGAGATAAATTTGTAGAAAAATTAATTCGTAGAATCGCCCATATATATTATGGCTTATGAGCATATCTTAGATACAGGGAGCAGTGGCGTATTTATTTATTATTGAAGAATTAAATTTTACCAGATTATTTGCCGTATATTTAACTCACCCACTCTGAACACTATGACAAAAAAATTTGGTGGGAAATTCCCATCGCGATGGGAAATCAGAAATTTTTTCCCCAACATGTTGTCTTTCCTCGATATCTGATAAGATATGTCTTATCTTCCTCCTAAGATATTATTTCAGTGTTGAAATGGAATATATTTGAGGAAGACAAAGACTGCATATTCTTCCATAGAATTTGTATTTCCAAAGATTGTTTCTTCATGAAGATTGTATCTTTGTGAAGATGAAATCTTCGGAAGAATTGTTTTTTCAATCTTCACAAAGACACAATCTTCATGAAGAAACAATCTTTGGAAAGAAATTGCATTTATGCAGACATTATTTAGGTAGATTTCAACTCTGGATTATTTCAGTTATTTCCATATTTTGATTTATCAACAAACACGTGCGCAAAAAAAAGAAATTCAATAAGGACTTATTTTTTGACCATGAAATTTTGCTGCGTAGAAAAAAATTAAAAATAATCTCTCAACGTAAGCGTTGTCGCAATATTATTTAAATGAAAATTCTCGATTAGATTAATTTTTATTTTTCTATATAAGTGGAAGTTTGGCTACATTTAAATTTCAGTTTGCGATATTCCTTCAGTTTGTGTCTTAAAACTAACTCCAAAATGTTCAAATTTGTTGCATTAACAGTTCTCTTGGCAATTTCTGGCACTCAAGCCTTCTGGTCACCTTGTCCAGGAGTTTTAGGACCAACATCAATTACATCAGATGTCTGCTCAGGATCAGCATGTACTTTACGACTTGGACAAGACTGCTCTGGTATTGTAACCATTAACTTCAATCGTGCTCATGCTTCATTGATGACAAGAACCACAACTTACATTAATGGAGTTGGTTATGAGAGTGAAAGTCCACCACAAAACATGTGTAACAGCTTATTCCGCAATGGTGTTTTAACAGGATGTCCAACTACTCCTGGCGTATCTACTGAGTGGCATATTTATTTGACTATATCAAAAAACCTACCAGTCGTTAACAATGCTCGTGTGAGATGTAAGTTGTTATTGTCGTTGCAAATTATTTGATATTTGATATTTATTGTTGTTGGAATACATACAAAAATATTGAATTAAAAATAATTAGAATCGAACAATTAGGAACGTATAGTGATTAATATGGACAATAATTGATAAAAGACAATATAGTAAACTGCAATCAAGTGTATTGATAGATGTAATTCTATGGAAGTTCTATGGACGTTAAGGCTCTTTCGCATTGGCGAATAAAAGATGTGGCACTTTCAAGCAGAGCTGATAATCAAAGCCACAAAGACAATTTTTATTTGAGCTCTATCACTCTTATTTTGGGGTCTACCACCAATGTTCATGTATCAAAAGTTCATATATCATATATTCGTCTTGAAAGTGGCTATATTTCAACATAAATTTTAATGATTGGTCTTTAAAACTTTTCAAAATTGAAGCAAAAAATTGCCTTTGCATGTTTTCGATTCTATATTGACTAGTTTTTTAGATCACAATCCCCTAAATAGTATTAAAATATAACCACTTTCTAACTAATTGAAAATTGTCACTAATTGAAAATTGGCTTTTACAAATGCAATAACTAAGGGTTTAAAATATTTAGACTTATTATTATCTTGATTGATTTTCGTGGCCTTTTTGAATTCGGAAAATTCATTATATAATTTCATTCCTTTGTAAAACAGACTATTTTGTGATGTTGACTTGGTGTATCTCTTTATAGCGTACTCATCATTAAGTTCAGATGCTTAATTAATTTTTATTTATTTTTTCAGTTGAGGGCTTGGAAAATGGGGTACCAGAAATCTGTATTGACGTCAACGTCAATTTTATAAATTGAGAAATGAAAATTTAATAATTTAAGTTAATAAATTTAAAAACAAAATAAAGTTTAAATTTTTTATCACGTATTTGAGTTTTTTTAATTATAAACTATTAATGAAGCGACATTAGAGAACGAGAATTTCACATTTTGGTATGTAGGTTCCTTGGCTGTACCTGAATATGAAACCGATGCCATTTTGGATTTCGAGGGGCAAGAAGCTACGCCAAAATAATTTTTTCTCTAATTTTGACTAAATGAGGTGAACCTGTATGACTTCTCGTAAGTATTGTTAGTAACATAATACTAAACTATGAATGAAAAAATTTTAAACGGTGTGAATATGCCCATGAAGCGTGATCGCTTCATTACTAGTTTTGATTCCAATTATCCACGTAGCCAGAGGGGGGATTGGCTCAAATCCCCCTCTCAATGGAAAAAATTTTTTTACGGTCATTTTCCTACAATAACACAAAGTCCTTAAGACAATCTACAATATAATTGCATGTTCCAATTATCCACGTGATTTCACGCTCAATTCTTGATCAATTTTTTAATAACCAGAAGCAAAACACTCAACCTTAAGAAACTAAACTATTAATTTTAAGTACGGTGTAAAAAGTATCAATTGAGTAGAAGAAATAAAATCTTAAACCAACAAGTAGGTATTGTTCACATATTTATTATTGTTTATAGCTCATAGCACAAAAGAATTCATTCTAGTAAGAAACAATGAATTCAGGAAACTACATTAAATTGCTTAAAATACCCGACTCTGTAGTTGAGCAACCTTCAAGATAAATCACAATTCAAGTGAATGTTCAAAGTTCAATTTACAATATCAGTTCGGTATAATATTGCAACAACATAAATTTCTATATTGGAATCAAGATTACGAAATATTCCTTTTATTATTCTTACTATTTTTTTCATATCTCATTGTCATTCAATTGAGACAATTAAGCGAAATTGGAACGATGCTTGTGCTCGTTAAAATTATTATGAGCATTAAACGACTGTAAATCACAAAAAAGTGCTCTCACTCTTCACTTAACTCCAATTCTCTTTTTTTTCGCTCTATTCTGAAAATTGCCTCGACTAAATTGGATGATATCGAGCTGTTATTCAAATTAATGTTCAGCAGTCATAATAATTTAAATAATGATTTTAATGTTCTATGTTTAATGTTGATTTTCTTTCCTTTTTTATTTTATTTTTTATGAATTATATTTGCAAAAATATTCAATTTTCATTATGAGCACAAAAACATCATCTCATGGTATAAAAATTTATGTGAATTATATGAGGAAGTTGAATAATGGTGACTTTGGCAGAGGGGTTTTGGACGCATAATTTCTAAAGACCCAATCCTACAATTTAGCCTGCTTTTGGTGCTATGAATGAGCGTACGACCTTAAAAACACATCACTGACTGGTTTTGCCTTGATTTATTAGCATCAATACAACTTACAGTACACACAAAATGCAAATTTAAATCATTTAGACATTCAGTCAATTCAGCAGTTCAACCTCCTACACATCCTGACGATTCCGCACATAAAACCAAAAAATTTGAATAGAATTGATAAAAATAAAGCCAATATTTGCATCAAATATGTGAAATCATGCAAGGAAGATGAATTGCAATGCGGAATACAACTGTATAAATTTCTCCATGATTTATGTTAATAACATTCCGTTGAATATTTAGCGACATTTAAGAGAAGTTAAAGTGGATGAAGAAGAAGTAAAAATGTTCATATATGAAAAACTTACTTTAAAAAATGTCTTTATTATGATATTGTTGATGTCTTTCTTTTCATTTCTATTCATTCATCTGCATAGGGGACGTTCTTAAGTGATGGGATGTGGGTTAGGAGCTGTATGACAATTCTGTATTGAAAGTTTGTGACAGGGGCCAATTGCTCGGTATACCCTAGTATCCCCTTAAGGTAACCCTAGGGGTATGACCTAGTATATACCAATGACCCAGATCCACTGTATACCCTAGTTCATATACCAAGCAACCGGCTATTGAAGTGGCAAAAGAGATCCAGAAATTTCCATATTTTAATTGACGTCATTTATGCACGACCCATATATAAATTCTCATTTTAAAAAAGTTAAGTAAACAAAGCGAGAGATGTTAAAAGAGTCCATGGAATGTGAAGAAATGCCTGAATGAATGAAGGTAAAAGTAGAAGAACGCTTCAACCAGAACACAAGGCGTGAGTAAATTACTCAACAATAATGTAATACCTTAAAGATTTCATATACACATAATTTTTTGTCTTCTCATATTCTCTTCCATTCTTTACGTGTGTCATGATTAATGAATTTAATGTTTAGAAAATGTATACAAAAATTATGATAAATTAGAGAGAGAAAAAAATTTAAATGAAGTTGTTTTCTTGAAAACAAAAAAAAATCTCATAGAAATTTTTTTTCAGCTATTGTTATTAAGTAAGATATGAGTTTGGCTTGTGAAGCAAGCCATACGCAAGGTCTTGTCACTTTTCTGTGAATTTTTTTTTCGACTCAGTTCTTATGATTTCCGTCGACAAATCATTTTGTCGTTTCAGTTAACGAATGTCTCATCAGTGTTGTTGATTGAGATATCTGAGATTCTAAGGTAGTTGAGTGTAATGGAATTTTATGGAAAAATTTGATTTACTTTCAAATTGCTGAATCTTAAGAATATGTTTAATATACTTTTTGTGTTTAATGTACACAAACATGGTGAAACAGCATCATTGGCATACCAAAGGTCCTGGGTTTGATACCATAATTTGTTTTCCAAAAAAATTGAAGAGGGCGTTCGGACCCCCTTAGACCCCTTAGACCCGTTAGATGCCAGGTTGACAAATATTTCTAATTCTTTTTTCAATTTGAAGTATTTTCAATTTGCTAGGGGTTTTCAAGGATTTTTAAGAAAAAAATCCCAAGCCCCCCCCCCCCAAATTTTCCAGTCCATACAAAAAACTCAAAACCCCGCTCAAAAGATTTCTAGATACGCCCTTGGCTTCCTCAGACAAAAATTCACCAAAGCAACACTGAAGTTCACATTATAAATTACTAAATTTCGTCAATTCCTTTTATGAACCATATGAATCGCAATATTTTCTTATTGTAAGAAATCACGACGAAATTTATTATGCTAATCACACAAATTTTTTAATGCAAATCGTAAAATGGAATTATTTTATAATGCGAGTCACAAAATTTTATTTTATTTTTTTTTATAATATGAATTTCAAAATCTCATTTTCTCAGTCAAAAAGTAAATTCGATACTTCATATGTCACAACTGTTGCTTAAGACAGAATTTTTAATGCAAATAGGCATTTTTTTATCGCAACAGATCTCTGAATATTATTTTTGAAGGAAGTCATGAGTGAATTATGTGAGTTTTGTACATGATTTGGAATTAAAATGCTGCTTAATGTACAGGTTAAATTTTTTTAAAGGCTTGGTTGATATTTTGCCAGGTTTCTTGCATAACAAATTACTTAATCTGTTAAATCTGACGAAATTAAATATTCTAGATTCCAGTTTGTGCATTTGGAATGGCGCCGAAGAGAAGTTTTTGTTAAAAGGAAATATTTGTAATTAATTTGGATTCACGCTGAGTGTAACAATGGGATTTAAATTGATCTAATTATTGGATTAGTAGTTTTTGCGACTTGTCGGTGAGTCAAATTGAGTTTGGCTTCTTTGTAAGACATGTTTTTGGATATATCATATAATCAGGTGATCTGATAGATGTATAGTCAAGGGAAGCATGGTCGATTTGAGGTTTTGTGACACTTGATAAGGAGATTGTGGCAAAATAAAGGGCAGTGGCATAGTTTTTTGAGGTCCAAAAATCTTCTTCATTCATTTTCAAATTTAAAATTAAAAAAAAAAAGGATTTTGGACCCCTTAGACTAGGAATAAGATGATAGAAAATTTTCGAATGGGATCCAACCCATAGATCGGTAATTTTTTTAATTTTTTGGAGGGGTCTAAATTTTTTGCTGTACATATTTTTTTAAAAATCTCAAAGAGGGGTTTAGACCTACTTACATCTCTCCCTGGATATGTCCCTGGAGGGAAGCATAGCGGTATAGGTACACCGGTGGTATGGTATAGGTGCACCGTGCCGTACCGGTACATGAGGATACATTAGATACATGAGGATGCAGACCACCTTTCATGTCGTTGTTACTCTAAAAACCACTTTAATTACCTCAGATTCTTCAATCTAGGAAAAATTTACAAAGCATCACTTCCTTGTCTATATGAAGTATCTCTCATTTTCGCTATTAATTAAGTTGTTAATTCCTTCACTTATTCTTCTCATATATTCCTATTGACTGTATGTAAATAAGCATCTATTCTCGATTATTACTCACTCATAACACAAACAAATGACAAATACATTTCAAGCAGCATTTCAGTCATCATCAGACACAGACGAACTCTCGCTTGAAGTTACTTGTTTGTTTTTATACTTTTTTAATTCCGTTGAAATTGCAGTTTCACAAAAAGTCGATGAAAGTCACGTACGACATGTTCAGTATTTGAAAGATTTAAAGATTCTTATATTTTCTCATGCATATAACAACTCATATGCACCTCCGTAATAATCTTTAATTCCATGATGGAAAATAACGCAAAATTCTGTACGAAAAAAATATTAAATTAAATTTTCAACACTTTTAAAGCTGCTTTCTACTGCTGTTAAATGTTTTCGTTTCCCTTTGCGTCTTAAGACGGAATGACGGAATGAAAATGGCACATATGCAAAAGAGATTTTTTTAAGAGGCGCAAAAATTTAAAATAAAGAAGAATATCACATCCAATAAATCATACACTTTTTATGACTTTATGGTTAAGTGTGTCGCTTAATGTTGAAAAGATAAAACAATGTTGAATGTTTAGGAAGATTTTTTTAACCGTATTTTCACAGAGAAGAGGAATTATTTGATCATTTATGTGGTTTCATCGTTCGTCTGTCCCAGCTGCTTGACTGCCTGTCTATCTACACTGAAGTGAACATTTTTAATAACTCATTTTAAATTTTGAATTTTTTCAAATCTTTAAAAAGTAAAAATATTTTGAAAAAAATTTTAGGAATGAGAATCGAACCAGTGACTTCTTCAGTAGTAGGTCAGTACTTTAACCAATCAGCAACCAAAACATATAAAAAATTATGGCAATTTTTCAATATATTTAAAAAAATTTAAAAATCGTCTTTTTAAATTTTAAAAACAATTTTTAAATTTTTAAAATAAAAATTAAAACTAGGGTTTAAATAAAAGTATTTTTAGTATTTAACTTTAGTAATAAAGTTTGTGAATTTGTGGTTTAAGAGCTCATTTTTCTAGCTTAGATAAAAATAAAAATTAAAAATAGGGTTTAAATAAAAGTATTTTTAAACCCTATTTTTAATTTTTATTTTTATCTAAGCTACAAAAATGCGCCCTTAAACCACAAACTCGCAAACTTGATTACTTATTTCTTTTCTTCTTTTGACGCTTACCGAAAAAAACAGTATTAAAATTAGAAATTCAGAGTAATTTTTTACCAATAGAAATTTTTTCTGTTCGCATTTTAAATGAGGTGGGATTAAGTTCACTGAAATTTATTTTGAAACTTGTTAAATGAACGGCTTATAACTTATCATTATGACAGTTTTCTAAAGCAGCAATTAATTAGCAGTAAAGTATTGAATCTAGATCAAAAGATTTTTTTCTTCTGGTGTTTGTTCATGTAGAGTTTGATGAATTGGCCAAAGGGGGGTTATTAACTAATGACGGTGGGTCCTGAAGCAGTAAAATTGATATTCTTAGAATTGACATAAATTTTAAAATAATTTTGAATTTATTTGAAAAAAAGTAATTTCATGCAAATTCAGCTGATTTTGTTCCTAGTAAAGAACTGTTAGGAGATCAGCACAGGCAACACGAGAACCGCTTTCAAAGAGTTCATCTAAAAATAGAAAAAAATATTTATGATTTCTAACCTCAAGCATTGTCAATCAAGACTTACATCTAACGTATTCGTTGTAGAATTCAGGATATTCAAGTGGAATTTCCATTTCAATTTTCCACACATGCTCTTGACCTGCTACAGTTGGACATCCAACAAAAATGCCTCCTCGGTACATAAAATTGCAGGCATTGTTATGTGGTGGGTCAATTGGAATGTCAACTAAAACTCCATGAATATAAACTGAAGCTCTCACATCCAAACTGCTATGGGCAGATGTAAATTCTAAATAGATATCACTAGTCAATACTTCTCCTCGAACCACAGTACATAAACTTCCACTGCATGCTGGAGATGTGATATTTGTGGGTGCCAAAGCATCTGGATGATTATAACATTCTGACCAGAATGCACTAACAGATGATACTGCTATTAAGAATAAAGCAAGAATTTTGTACATTCCACCTGAATTAAATAGCAACTTGCGATCGACTAATGAAATTTATCAGAATTTATGGTTTTAAGTAATCAGTTGTTTGGCCATGAATAGCCGAAAAGCACTTAATAAAAAAATTTATGGCATTTATCTTATCAATCTTGTTTTTTAATAGCACTTTCGTGAAAGTGGAAAATAATATCTTTGCAATATTAATTTACGTCATTAACTGGTTTTGATTAATAATCATTGATTTTATGACATACGTGTCTTAATTTGCTTCCGCCGATAGTATTCTGGAAAGCTACAAATAATTCAGGAATTAGAGAAAATTTAATTACATTTCAACGTCGAGAAAAAAAACCCGTACTGAAACGTGAGCACTTTGTTAGATATCGAATGTTTATCAAAAAAATAAATTATTTGATTATTCCTTAAATTATATTAAGTCAGGGGAAAACTGTTATAAAATTTTCACTCAGAAAGTGCGCAGTAAGAAGACTACGAAGGTTTTTTGATAAGATAATGAATATATTATTTAATTCCTGAAAATTTCCACGTACATATGGCTACTCAGTTTATTATAAAAACCACGAGACTTAATGCATTTTCTTCAGTCGATCTCGTGACACTTCCTGGATCATAAGAAACTTAACGATGTACAAAATCATAGTATTGGCAGTTTTAGCATTCTCATCAGCAGATGCCTTCTGGTCAGCTTGCCCTGACCATCCAAATGCCTTAATACCATCAAGAATCGTGTCAGCTCAATGTAGTGCAACCATGTGTACCTTAGTTCGTGGTGAACCATTTCTCGCTGATGTCTATGCTACACACACTGCTGTCCATCATCGATTGGATGTTCGTGTAACTGCTTTCGTTCTTGGAGTTCCAATCAATCTTCCACTAGACCCACCAGATGATGATGCTTGCAATTTCACGTATCGTAATGGAGTTTTTGTCGGATGTCCAACTGTTCCAGGAGAAGAACACTTATGGAAAATCGATTTCACCATTCCAACAACTTATCCAGGATTTTCAAACTCCCGCGTTCGATGTAAGTATCAAGTGTTCTGAATTTTGAGCCAAAAGGGATGGGACTTAGGGCCGGTTTTTAGGGTGTATCCTGTGGTATGCTTTAAGCAACATGCTAGGGTACATCCATGAAATCGATGCTTAACTCTAATGCTTGATTCTAACAAAATTTAATATCTCTTTTAATTTTCTAGTCGAACTTTTGGAAAACAATGCTCTAGTTGCCTGTGCCGATGTTCAAGGTACTTTGTTGTAAACCGCTTATCAAATGGACTGTGAAGAGTGAAAAGAAGAGAAAAAAAATAATAAAAGAAGAAGATTAAGCATATAATTACTTTGTTTTTTTTGAAGTATGACAATTACGATTATTTTTACAGGTGTTGTTGCTTAAACTCGTTTTGCGAGTGATTGAAAGGACATGTGTACTTGAATATGGATGTACATGAAGCATTCTCAATTCTTTTTATTTTGTACTTAGTAGCTTAAAAAGGAAGCTAAATTTTTAGGAAATTTTAAATACAGACTGGACATTTGTGTACGATGGTTGGTAATAGATAGATGGATAGCCAATCAATACTTCACCTCAAATCACAGTGCATAAACTTCCACGGTATCCTGGAGATTTAATACTTGTGGGTGCTATCTGGATGATCATGACGCATGACGCGCTGATAGTCGAAGTGAGGCAAGTGTCTTGATGTTCATGTGATAAGTTTAATGGACCATGGATTTAATTCTCATCAAACATATATCAGTTACAGTAAGAAAACTCGTCCCTAGAAAAATCAAATTTTAAACTTGCTATAAATAGAGTAGTAAAATGGGATTCCCGTTTGTCTGTCAAAAATATGAAATCCTCAAACGAATTAACTGTCTGTAGATTAGGTGTTATCTTAAGCTTTTTCCTCACCACAATCTGCAGGTGTGAAATTTTAAAACAGTTGCAACATATCTTCTGTTATCAAATCATACGTCATTCAAGATAGAAAAAGCATTCTACTTTAAACTGCTCTCAATTGATAAAAAAAATTAAAAATAAATGTTACTTTGACGTGTTATCAAATTAATTAAAGGCAATTGTCAATTATTTGCTGGGAGGTAAGTACTTATGCCAAAAAGATTAAGCGAATAAATTTCTGTATTTCGATAAGATAAGATAAAATAAAATAAAAATAAAATGCCATAAAAATAATGAAAGTTTGATAACTAGGACCTTATCAATGCAATTCAATATGTCTTAATTAACGAAGCTTGATTGATGGATTAAAGGAGCTTATAATATCCAGGGTGAGTGGGTAAATGGTAAAATGGAACATCATAAGAGATCTCATACGAATTTTTGTTAGGTCTGTTCCAACACTTTGAAGAAATGTCTAGCATCTGTATACATTATATATTGAGTAGAACGACTTAAGCATGTTAATTACAGTAAATCTGGATTAAAATGAATAGCCAAAGTTAAGAATGTATCTCAATGGATAGGTGACAGGGACCATTAAATGATTTGTGATATAAATATATGACATGCAGGTTCAATTTTCGTTAATTCAGATTTGCTTTATTAAAAGTATTTATTGAAATATTTATTGTTTTATTAATTATTTTTTATGCATCTAAGTATACACTTACATTAGTTATACTAAGATAGTAATAACACACAGCCTTTTTCTTAGGATGGTTCACATCCAAGGGCGTATCCAGGAGGGTCTGGACCAGGGTTGATAATCAAAGGCACAAAGGGAATTTTTATTTGAGCTCTAGCACTCTTATTTTAGGATCTACAACATAAATTTTGAAGATTAGTCCTCAAAACTGTTCAAAAAAGAAGCAAAAAATGACAAAGACAGTGCCTTTGCGTACCTTTGCATGTTTTCGCTTCTATTTTGACTAGTTTTTGGATCTCAATCCCTTAAATAATACTAGAATGTAGCTTCTTTCAAGACGAATCTTTTGAAATATGAACATCGGTGGTAGACCCCAAAATAATAGTGCTAGAACTCAAATAAAAATTGCCTTTGTGCCTTTGATTATCAGCCCTGCTCTGGACCCTCTCCAAAAAATTTTGAGGCGTGCTCTCACTGCCATTAATAAATGACTTGTAGTGAAAAATGGAATTTTACATCACCTTCCTCATGTGTCTCAGTCGTATAGCTAGAAACTAAAGATTCATTTATCCTAAAATTTTAAAAATATTCTTATTACAAAATAAAAATTCAATTTTATGTCTGAAAATTTCATTTATTTCAATCCTAAAATAAGATTTTTATAATAATCTACTTTATGTCAAGGTAGCTTGAATATTTGCACAGGCAACGACATTATTGCTTTCCAAAAGTTCGACTGGAATAAAAGAATTGTCATTTATTAATTAATTATTTTTAATTAAATTAGATTTTTTTCTTTGATTTTATGCGTTTTAGGAAAAATTCCTATTTTTTTCTCAATAAAATTAGCACGAAAAGATACATTATAACTTGATACTTACATCGAACGCGTGTGTTTGTGAATGCAGGATATGTTGTTGGAATAAGCATCTGGATTCGCCATGTGGATTCAATATTTGGAATAGTTGGGCATCCAGTCATTACTCCATTTGTGAAAATGCTACTACAGGCAGTATCATGTGGTGGATCCTGTGGAAGATTGACACCGATTCCAAGAATATAAGCAGTAACTCTAACAGTCAATTCATTATGGGCAGTAGCGAATGTGAAAAATCCATCTGCGACTAATGCTTCTCCTCGAACAACAGTACACAAACTTCCAGTACATGATGCAGATTCAACTCGGTTAGGAGCAATGGCACCAGCACGATCCGTACACGCTGACCAGAATGCATTTGCAGATGAGAATGCCAACAAGAATAATGCAAGAATTTTAAACATTTTTTGATTTGTTCTTGATTTTTCACTTGAATCACACAGATTATTACACACGAACGACTGAAGAGAAATTCTCAAATCATTTGGCTTTTATAATAAAGTTCTGTGACTAAAAATAGCGGATAGAGTTAATTAATTAAATAATACCATTATAACTTTATCTTATCATTCAACTTTCTTAAATCTCCCCTTGATATGTTCATATTGCGTATTTTTTACGTGAATTACTTTTCACCCTGTAACTTAATGAAGTGTTGAGTATCAATGTAATTGTGGTTTCAATAGCAATAATTGTGGTTTCAATATTGATTCTATTTGAAAAATTTCTGGATATGTCCCTGGTTCTAACCCTTTACAGATTTTTATTTCATTTGTCAAAATGTCAACTCACAAATATCATGGATTAATGGATCTATATAATCTCTTTGAGATAAAAACATTTCAGATTTTAAACAAAAGCTTTTGAAAACTTAAAATAGCATCAAGTATTATTAGATCAAAATTACATCATATTTTTATATTTAATTGACTTAAGCTCTCTTGAAATCCTCACTTTAAAATATTCATGCTTTATTTGGTGCAGTTGTTGATGCGATTAAACAAGACTAGATGTGCCTTAGTGATCTAAACAAAAAAAAATAATAATTTAAGAAGATAAAAATCTAAAAATAATGTAATTTTGAAAATAATTCAATATGTCTAAACCCGGGGGGTAGCCAGAACTTTTTTAGAGGGGGTCTGTAAATTTTAAATTCAATAATTTGGTACTGTTTTAAAATTTGAATGGAAAGTTTTAAAATTTTCAAAAAAGTTTCTTTTTTGGAAATTTTTGTACTGAGTTTGATTTTGAGTATTGTAAAAATTTTAATATTTTTTTAATTAGTGCTTTAGCCTTGAACTCAAAAACAATTAAAATTCTTAGGTTAGATTGTAGATATTTTATTAATTTTTAGAGGTTATGTAAAAAAAATTAATTTCAATATTTTAATTTTGTGTTTTTAATTTTAATATATTTTAATATTATTTTAATTCTGGTAGGTCAGTTCTAACATTTTAAATAAATATCAAGCATCTGTGTACATTATATCATGAGTTGATTGGCTCACAGCGAAATTGGATGTTAGTATATGCTAAATAGCTGAAATTAAAGAGGTATATCAGTGGTCAGGTGGCAGAGATTATTGAGTGAGATGTGATCATGTAATATAAAGATGACACTTGAACTGCAGGTTCGATTCTCATTATATTAGAATAATTTTAATAAAAGTAAACACTTACTTACATTTAAGGTATATCTAAAAGATTTTGGAAAGAAAACTTTCCATCCAGCTTCCTTAGAAGTATGAATGTATGATGTCTGAAATTCCTGAAAATTAAAAACTTTTATACTTTTAATTTATGATTTAAAAAAGTAAGTTTAATGCATAAAAATTTAATTTATTTCAATCCTAATATAAGATTTTTTTAATAATCCACTCCATAGTCCGTTTATGTCAAAGTAGCTTGAATATTTGCACAAGCAACAACATTATTGTTTTCCAAAAGTTCGACTGGAATAAAAAAGTAGAAATTTTTTAAATTATTTTCTAAAATAAATTTGATTTTTTTTAGATTCTAAAATTCAATAAAACTGACAAGGAAAAATTAAGAACATCATCCCTTGATACTTACATCGAACGCGTGTGTTTGTGAATGCAGGATATGTTGTTGGAACAAGCATCACAATTCTCCATAAGGATTCAACATTTGGAGTAGTTGGGCATCCAGTCATGACTCCATTAAGGAAAATGCTGTTACAGGCACTATCATGTGGTGGATCCTGTGGAAGATTGACTCCAATTCCAAGAATATAAGCAGTAACTCTAACAGTCAATTCATTGTGGGCAGAACCGAATGTGGCAAATGCATCAGCAACTAATGTTTCTCCACGGACAACAGTGCACAAACTTCCACTGCATGATGCAGATTCAACTCGGTTAGGAGCAATGGCACCAGCACGATCCGTACATGCTGACCAGAATGCATTTGCAGATGAGAACGCCAACAAGAATAATGCAAGAATTTTAAACATTTTTTTTAATTGTTCTTGATTTTTCACTTGAATCAAATTATTACACACGAACGACTGAAGAGAAATTCTCCAATCATTTGGCTTTTATAATAAAGTTCTGTGGCTAAAAATATCGGATAGGGCTTATTAATTAAATAATACCATTATAAATTTATCTTATCAAACATTTTTCCTAAATCTCACCTTTTCTTACTGCGTAATATGGCTTGTGAAATATTTTTCGTGCTGTGCTTAATGGAATGTTGAGTATCAATGTAATTGTGGTGGCACATCAGGCCAAACAAAAGCCAATGTTATAGTATTAAAGATTAGAAATCCATTACGTTAGTACGTAATTTTAAATTTTTCTAAACCAACTTCTATTCTTTTTTACAATTTTAAATGCTGTCCCAGGCACGTAGCCAGAAATTTTTCGGGGGGGGGGGGTTGGATTTTAATATTTTTTGTATGAATAAATTTAGATTAGAAAATTTTTGAATTTTTTTCGTCAAAAACCCTAGCAAATTGAAGAAAATTTTCTGACAAGGCTACGCGCCTGTGCTGTCCTTATGGTTTGGAAAATATTTGAACTGAGCAGATTGGGATTATGGCATATACACTGACTCTATGTTAGCTCAATTGTACAATGCTAAATTAAAACAAAGAAATTCTTCCCATTTTTCTCCTTTCCAGATTTTTATTAGTTTTTTATAAACGTGAACAGCAGTGGAAAAGCAGCTGTGGCGTAGTGGTTAGAGTGTCGGACTTCGGCTCTAACGACCCGGGTTCGATCCCAGGGAATGTCTAGTCGGATTTGGGTGCTTTTTCACTGTTCTAGCCATATAAACTCGGTTTGTGTGATGTCTGCACACAAATTGTGGCTAGGTACATTGCATTGATATACCCTGGGTCATGCAATTGTGCAGAGTTGGAAATCAATCGTCTTCAATGACAAAAAGCAAAAACAAAACATAAATCTCATCTGGATGTTCTTCGCATCATAAATAAACAATAAATTTTTCATTTAAAAATCCATAATTAAGTTGTAATAGCTGCTGCTAGATCTCTTAAAAATTGTATTGAAATACTGAAAAGCAAAAATAAAATATAACGTTTTTTTTAAAAAAAAAAAATATAAACGTGAACGGTCAAGTCATAAATAGTTTAAGTGGTGAAAATCTGGGAAAATTCTATAAATTTCGTAAAAATTCATGATACAAAGTAAAATTTTCGTGAAAAAGATCCAGGACGTAGAACAAAATTTTGCACCCAGCTTTAAAAAATCCAGGATAATCTCGGAAAACAAAGAACAAATGACCAGCCTAGTCATAAAACGAGATTGCAGCAACTATCATCATTCGCATTCTATGATAAAACAAAAATAGATTTCTAATTCGAAGCACTTGAAAACCACCAAAAACGTCAATGAAAATATGAAGAAGATAAGATTAGTAGAAAAGTGTACAAAATAAAGCACTAAACCGATTTAGCGATTTAAAAATAAGTACTTAAATTGAAGAATCAGTTGAAAAGTATGTCATTTTACTATTAGGGGGTCTAGACCCTTCTGGCTAGGCCCTTATTGTAAGAAGTGTTTAGAATTAAACTAAAATCTGTTTGTGAATGCTAATCTGTAAGGAGATGAGTTTTCATATTGCTTTTAAAATCTTAGAATAAGCGTTAGCATGAACTATAAGTTTTCGTTGGTTTTCAATGCCTTTGTTTCGTTCTAAAAATTAGAAGATATTTTTATATTAAAAAGTCAAAAAGTCAATTTTATAATTATTATTTTAAAACCTTTTTTTTATTAACAATGAGAATTAATCAATTTTCAAATGCAGTAATCATTTAGAGGAGAGTAGCTTGGACATCAGTGCAAAGTACAATAGCACCACCGCTCAAAAGTTCGACTGAAAAATATAATGAATTAAAAAAATATATAAAAATTTAATTTAATTTATGACTTACATCGAACGCGAGAGTTTGAGAATGTTGGGTAAGTTGTTGGAATGAAGAAATTAATTCTCCATACGTGCACTGTATTTGGAACTGTTGGGCATCCAACAAGAGCACCACCACGGTACATACTATTGCATGCATCATCATCAGGAGGGTTTTGTGGAAGGTTGACTGGGATTCCAAGAATGAAAGCAGTTACACGAACATCCAATCGAGAATGGGCAGCAGTAAATGTATGTGTGGCATCAGCAATCAATGTTTCACCACGTTGAACAGTACACAAGTTTCCACTGCATGAGGGTGATACAACATTTGATGGTGCTGGAAGATTACTACAAGCTGTCCAGAAAGCATCTGCTGATGCAACTGCTAAAACTGCCAATACGATGAATTTGAACATTTTTTAAAATTTAACCGGTGCTTGATGTGCGATCGACTAATGAAAAATCAAAAATTTACAGTTTTTATATGAAACTGTGTATGTCAATAAATTACGTGCACTACTATCAATACTGGAAAGGACGTAAACCTTAATCTTATCTCATTGGAAGTTCACTGTCGATAAGATTATTCCTTAATTGTTCTGCAATACTTTTGATAAGATTGTCGAAAATCAAGGTTAGTTACAGCATTATTTGAAAATAAATGATATTTAAAAAATTTATTTGTGGAACTTTCGATTGTCATTGCATAGAAACGTGAGTTTGTACAGTAGAGCTTTTTATTATCTGAAATTAAAGGTTGACACTTGACAAATTCAGGATAAAAAGTGCAATTAAAAAATGAAGTTCGATACGGATCTGAATAGGACACGAACCTTTATGGATTTTTAGTCATATTATCCTCTGAAAGATTGCCTGGTTACATATATAACCATCCGTTAAGATCTTTTCATGGAATCCTAATTCAAACTAGTACCATACATTTTCAATGTCTGCGTGGTAGTAAGCAGTTAAACATCCCCGTTAAAACAATTCTAACAAAAATATAAGTAGCATAAAAAACAATCGATTTTTTCATTTTAAATTTTTTTTATTAAAATCACATAATTCACAAAAATATTCAGAACTTAAGCAGTAATTGTAGCAGTAACGTCAGCACAGACTTGTGATACTCCATTTTCCAATCCCTCGACTGAAATATAAAATTGGCAATTATTTTAAAATATCCGTAACAAAATATTTTATTTTAAACTTACATCTGACACGAGCATTATTGGCTGTTGGGGTGAGGTTTGTTACAACCATTGAAATATTCCAGACATAAGCAGCACCAGGAACAGTTGGACATCCAGCTAAAACACCATCGCGGTACAAGTTGTTACAGACATTGTCATGTGGTGGATCTTGTGGAACATTGATGCCAACTCCGAGAAGGAAGACAGTGATTCTTGTGTCCAAACGAGCATGAGCTTGTGTGAATGTAATTGCGGCTTGAGCATGGAATGTTTGACCTCTACTGACTGTACATGATGATCCTGAGCAGACATCTGATGTAACAGATGTTGGTGCCAAAATTCCTGGACAAGATGTCCAGAAGGCATGAGTGCTCGAAAGAGCCAAAAGAACAGACAAAAGTACTAATTTGAACATTTTTAAAGTATTTATGCTGGATAGAAGAATCACAAACTAAAAATTCAGAACAAATGGGGGGTCTTTATATACAAAATGTAATAATTGTTTATCTAATCGTAGATCTAATTAAAAACATTGACGACAATTCATATCAGTTAAGTGCTCCAGATGAAAGGACTTAGAGGTTTCGTTGAAAAAATTTAGTGACTATAAATAGATGTCATTAGAGATAAAGTCTTTTCAAAATGACTGATATAAAGTTAATAACATTGACATTGAATGTGAAACTTTATTTAGCACCAAACAGATAATTAGATTGGAGGTCGTTCTCAAATTATGTCACACTTAAGGGAAGGAGATCGAAAAAGGAGTTGTTTTAGAACGTGCTCTTATGAAATTAAATTGAGGAATGATATTTGCTGAACATCAATCTAATACAAAATCGAAAAACATATTTTAATGGAGAAAGTAATTATAAATAGGCTGGCCCTACCCTACCTTCCCCTCCCTCTTCACTTTCACTTTAAATAGCCGAGAAGTGTATATTAAACACGCAGATCATAAGGTCTGAACAGCTAAAAAATATTCATTAAAATTTAAATCAGGATCACTAGTGTAGGAGGCCATCATGCTAACCATTAAGGCAATACTGTTTAGAGAAATGAAACTGAAAAATTATACAAATAAGCTAACAACATACATATTTAAAATTTTATCGCTCGAAATTTATTCACAAAATATTTTACACTTTCTGGAAAAAAATCTTTTAATTTTTAGACAATTGTTGCAGTGACGTCAGCACAGACTTGAGGTACTCCATTTTCCAATCCCTCGACTAAAAAGTTATAAGAAAAAGTTATTAAATTTTTTATATCTTTAATTATAATATTGTAACTCACATCTGACACGAGCATTGTTGACTGTTGGGGTGTTGCTTGTTACAGTCAAATTAATACGCCATACAGTTGCTACGCCAGGAGTTGTTGGGCATCCTGTTAAAACACCACCGGTGAATAAGCTATTGCAAATATTGTCATGTGGGGGATCTTGTGGAATGTTAACGCCAACTCCAAGAACAAAGACTGTGATTCTTGTGTCTAAACGAGCATGAGCTTGTGTGAATGTGATTGTGGCTTCAGCAGAAAAGTCTTGTCCAATCGTTACTGTGCATGATGATCCTGAGCAGACACCTGATGTAATTGAAGTTGGTGCCATGACACCTGGACAAGCTGTCCAGAAGGCATGGGAACCAGAAATGGCTAAAAGAACAGTCAATGCAACTAATTTGAACATTTTTAAGAGGTAGCTTTGGTACACACGAAGATCACAAACTGAATTTTTAAAGTGAAAAGCAAGTCTTTATATACATATATTGCAGACTCAGTTTATCTAATCACAAAATGCTCTTATTTAAATTATTGACGACAATTGCTATCAGAAAAGTATTGTTGTTGATAAGTTGGGCTAAAAGTTAATGCGCAATTTCGTAACTTGAATCCACTTGAATTAGAACACCTGATAAGTTGATGCAATTTTTTTAAAATCAAGGTTAGTAACGAATAGTCGTTTTTGTTTCCATACACAATGACTTTCCTATGACTTCTACTTTAAAATTTGATAAAAATCTATTTTTCTTTTACGATTGGTTCATAAATGTTTACAATAATGCGTGGCCTAAATGGTATAGTGATGAAATGGCATTAGTGACCAAAGGTCTCCGTTTCAATCCCAGGTCATGTCTACTTTTCGAAGATCTTTTTCTATTACACCGTTTTAGTTATTTTGTTGTAGTTTTGTAACATCTTTTTAGTATAATGTGTCTCCGTTGCTAGGTAAATCTATAAGGATATACTAATAACTCAATGATTTCTTGGAAGCATCTTTCGCACATGAATTGTAATTAGGGACATTGCAGAGCTTCAGTTTTCTATTTAATCTAGGGTTTTTTGGAGAAAAAATTCAAACACCCTACCCTCAAAAAATTTATTTTGGCTACAACCAAGACTTTCTAGCTTCTAATCTTTAATCTTTAATCCCATAGAGATTAAAAATCTCCATAGAGCTGGGAAAGCTGGTAAGCCTTGGCTTCAATCCTCTCAATATCATACGCAAATGTTTCAAAGCTTTACTAAAAATTAATAATGCCAATAGAAACCAATAAGCACTTTTATAACATAATTTAGGTAGATTTAATTGAAAATTTGTTAGATTTTAATAAACCATGGCACGTATGTTGGTTAAAAAGGTGTATTGAGTTGTAAATTTGCGAATGAAAAGCTTAATAACAATTTTGTAGGAAGTTGTGCATGGATTCTAATTAAAATCTTTGATGATTATTTTTCTAAGTGATTTATTCTAATTTGTGCTGGCAATTTTAAATTATTAAAAGTTTTTAACAAATTTTTATATTTCCTCCTAAGGTAATCCTGTTAAAATACCAACGATGAATAAGGAATTGTAAAGGTTGTCATATGGTGGATCTTGTGGAACGTTGATGCCAACTCTACCGTGATTCAGGCTGTGATTCTTGTATCTAACTGGTTCAGAACCTGAGATTAGAGAATCTTAACATAATATCTGGAAGTTTATGACTTCTAGCTTTGTCAAAATAGGCTAAAAGAAGTGGGTTATGGTCCGAAAATATTTACAATTACATTATTTCTGAATGACTCCTTAAAAATATTTAAAAACTGAAATAAAAGCAACAAAATTCTCAATTCTTAAATATTATTTTTGATTAAAAAAACTCAAGTACGTGATAAAAATTGAAACTTTATTTTGTAAACATCATAATCATTAATTTTCCATTTCTCAATTTACAATATTGGCGATGACGTCAAGACAGATTTCTGGTACTCCATTCTCCAAGCCCTCAACTAAAAAATTAAATAATAAGCAATTAAGTATCTAAACAATAATTTGTAATGACCATCACAACTTACATCTCACACGAGCATTGTTAACGACTGGTGTGTTGCTTGTTACAGTCAAATTAATACGCCATTCAGAAGCTACACCAGGAGTAGTTGGACATCCTGTTAAAACACCATTATGGAATATGCTGTTGCAAACGTTGTCATGTGGTGGATCTTGTGGAATGTCATAACCAACTCCAAGAATGTAAATTGTGATTCTTGTTGTTAATGAAGCATGAGCGCGGGTGAAGGAAATGGTTGCAACACCAGAGAAGTCCTGTCCAAGTCGTACATTGCATGATGATCCTGAGCAGACATCTGATGTAACTGATGTTGGTGCTAAAACTCCCGGACAAGCTGACCAGAAGGCTTGAGTGCCAGAAATAGCCAAGAGAACTGTCAATGCAACAAATTTGAACATTTTGGAGTTAGTTTTAAGACACAGGAATATCACAAACTGAAATTTAAAGGTAGCCAAGCGTCCACTTATATAGAAAAAGAAAAATTAATCTAATCGAGAATTTTCATTTAAATAATATTGCGACAACAGCTATCGTTGAGGAGTTATTTTTAACTCATTTCTACGCTGTAAAATTTCATTGGCCAAAATATTGTTATAACATTTTAAAATTTAAGGCTACATTCTTATCGAATTTCTTTTGTTGCGCAAGTGGCTCTTGAAAAAGAACTGATATCAAAATATAAAGTAATTGAATTAAGAAATTGCTGAAGTAATCTCTTAGGAAGCTGATAAGATATAGGTTTGCTTGCAAGGGGTCTGGTAAAAATTTAATTTGTAAGTAATAAATAAAACTTGTTAAATTAATTTTTTAAACCATTCTGTTTTTTAATTTTTTTTAAATTTTTTACCAGGGGCATATACAGAAAGGCTAGTATTGGTTTTTCAAGAAAATAGGAACTCTAAAATTGACCCTCCCGTTATTAAATATCTACTAACATAATATTGCAAGAAAACATTAGAAACTTTAACTTATCAATTCCGACATGTGGTCACATTGCAATTATTGTTGAATTCAACATTTTTAGTCTATATCTGACAATCTAAATTTAACAATGCATTGTGTATGTTCGGATTTATATTTTTATAGACATTAGAATCCTCAACTCTTATTTTATATGTCGCATATTCTAACTTTTATCTCGAATGTCTTTTTTTATGCTCTTTCATGAAATGAGAAAAAGTTTTTTTGGTTTTTATTCATATCTCAATAATATGAAAAAAAAAAATTTTTTTTTCACTCGATTTTCTATGCATTTTATATATCATGATGTATCCTACGGAACGGAATAAAATGGAATGAAATTGTTTCAATAAAACTTTTATAAAAGAATTTTCATTAAAATGTCAGTTGATGTGAAGTGTTTGCGTGATGTTTTTGACGTATATTGAAATTGCAGTTAGTATTATAGTTTAACGTATTATAATATGAGGAGAGAAAAATTCTTTTTTCATTTAGGTCTCAAAGCAAGAAGCAGTCGACCCATCACATTTACTTTTTTTAATATATAATTTTCTATAATTGTGGGTACTTTTTATGATATTCGTTTTGTTCACAGTTTTTCGGTTCATTTTTTTGGGCGCTGTCGTTTGAAAATTTAATAATTCAAATGAAGTTAAAAGTTTTTTCAATTTTTGAAGCTAAAAGTTTGCATCTTTTGAAACTAAAATTTCTGCATCTTTTGAAGCTAAAAGTTTGCATCTTTGAAGCTAAAAGTTTGGATCTTTGAAGCTAAAAGTTTGCATCTTTTGAAGCTAAAAGTTTGCATCTTTTGAAGCTAAAAGTTTGTATCTTTTGAAACTAAAATTTCTGCATCTTTTGAAGCTAAAAATTCTGCATCTTTTGAAGCAGAAAACTTGCTTCTATTTTGTAGCAGAACCACAAAAGCTATAAAAACGAAACTCAATTAATTAAAGTGACTTTAATTCTATCAATTCAACACAATTACTAAACAATGGAATATATTTCCAATAAATTTTTTTCAACTCCACCAATTTAGCAAATGTCAAGGCATTCCCCAATGGAAAATTAGAAACAATTTAAGACATGGCATGCTAGAATCCACTCTAGTATTTATGAAATGAGTGAATTGGGTGTGGAAATGAAACAAATATTTTCCATATTAATCTACATGATGATTTTCCCAACTGATATCTAAAATGTATGTGTGCTTTACAAATTATTTCATGTGACATTAACAGAAATGTTTGCATTCATATTTATTCGTAGCATAAATACAGAAAAAAATGCGTCAAAAATTAAAGCAAAAAAAAAACGAAAAATATTTCTCATTCTCCCTTTTTAGCAACTTTCAATCAATGTCATGCAATTTCGCATTTATTTTATTTCCAATTTTTTTTTTCATTTCAACAATTCCATAGGGAAGTGTGAATTTTCATCATCATTCATTTTTTTGCTTTGTTTTGTTACTTCAACTTCTCTTCTTTATTTCGAGACCAAATAAATGCGACTAATGTTGCGCAAATGTCAATCAACATTAACGAGGTGTAGAAAATTAGCATCAGACTGAAAATGCTGTTTTTGAACAAAACATATTCACTCCAAGTGCTTCCATTAATATTGTATTATGGTTTCTGACTTATTGTTGTGAAATTTATTTGAAAGAATAATAATTTTGAAGTTTATTTACCTTATTAATTTGCGGATATTTTTTATTCATTTTGGAATAAAACGATTCATGTCGTTCAAAACGAAAACTCATTCATCAAATTTAATTCAGGATATTGCATTTTGTATGTCTAGTTTGTCAAATCTTTGCACTAATGTTATTTGAAATTTCAATTTTGTTTGAGGTGTTTGAGCAGAAATTGGGAAAATCGATGAAATTGATTAAAAAATTGGTGGAAATTTCGGAAGTCTTGAGGAAAAATTGTCAATCAGGTAGCTACACCTGTCATTGTTAGGGTGCATTTGTGAAATTTCAATGTTTTCCTTAAGTTTTCAAAATATTGATTTTAAAAATGGAGTTGTAATTGCTTTGATGACAGGATCTGAGTTCTTGGGTGAACCCTTCTGAACCAACTTGTTTTTTTTGGAAGTTTTAGGCAATTGTTTTTTTAGCGCATTTTTGAAACTTGTTTTAAAAAGGTAGCTTAATAATGCACTTTGTTCGTTCGGCTGGCTGGCTGACTGGCTGGCTGGCTGGCTGGCTGGCTGGCTGGCTGGCTCCAATGAAAAACTTTTTAACCAGACATCGTAGAGAGCTCTAGTTTTTTGCATTAGCTCCGTGCCATCGAGTTATTGGCCCCCCGGACAGTTAAAAATCTCAAAACCAACGCTAAATACTATAATTAATGATTTTTTGTTTTTATTATGGTGTAACCTGTCAAAATTTTATTTTACCTCTATAATTTCACCATTACCTCTATAATTTCAAATATATTTTGACCGTTAGAAAATTTGAATTTCAAAAAACCGTTAAATGACAACCCATTTTATTATATGAAAATTCACCGTGCAAATTGTTAATTATACTATAATTAATGATTTTCAAGTGTATTTACGCGGGAAATTTTCAAATATATTTTGATCGTTAGAAAATTTGAATTTCAAAAAACCGTTAAATGACAAACCATTTTATTATATGAAAATTCATCGTGCAAATTGTTAATTATACTATAATTAATGATTTTCAAGTGCATTTACGCGGGAAATTTTCAAATATATTTTGATCGTTAGAAAATTTGAATTCCAAAAAACCGTTAAAAGTCAAACCATTTTATTATATGAAAATTCACCCCAAAAATTGTTAATTGTACTATAATTAATGATTTTCTAGTGCATTAAAAACGCGAGAAAATTTTCAAATATATTTTGACCGTTAAAAAATTTGAATCTCAAAAAACCGTTAAATGATAAACCATTTTAGTATGTGAAAATTCACCGTAAAAATTGTTAAATACACTATAATTAATGATTTCCTACGCACTAAAAACGCGGAGAATTTTGAAATATATTTTGACCGTTATTTAAGTCACAAAATATACATGATTGACTTATTTAATACGAAGTACTTTTCTAATCAAATACTGATCGCTAACACAAAAATGCGCTGAAGTCCCTCGATCTATAACAAGAGGACTTTCTTTAAATTTTTTCAATTTAAAATAATTTAGTTTACCTTTTTATGAAAATTTTGATAATAATTTTAAATTTTTTTCAAATGAATTAAAAATTTTGAAAAATTATTTTTAGAAAAATCAATTCATAAATTTTGAAATTTTTGAAAAATTAATTTGAATTTTAATATTTGAAAACTTAAAATTTCTTAAAAAAAATTAAAAAATTAAAAAAAAAATTGGAAATGAAAAAAATTTAAAATTTAAATTCAACAAAGTCATTAAAAATCATCCAATTTTTTTAAAATAAAACAAAATTTTACTTTATTTTTAAGCATCCTACAGCCTATTCCTCTGATTTTTTAACATATTCTAATGCATTATTCAGAAAATTTCCAACCTTGAGCATAATTTTCCCTCAGACGGCAATAAAATCTAACAACATCAACTCATTTAAAATTCTGACATAAAATATGAAAATATATATTTTTATTGTATCTTTTAAATATTTCAAATTGGCATTTTCAAAAATCAAATATTTATTTTTAAAATCGAATATGTTCATTTGTTTTCATTTGAGCGAATATAAATCATTCGTACATTTTGTACGCCTTCTATGGATTAGAAAGCTCCATCCTTCCTACACCTGAAGTTTTCCATTTTATTAAATGAAAATGTTGAATTTATTTTTGAACATAATAAAATATGATGAATGAACAAGAAGACAATATTTAATGATGTCACAAAGACAATATCTATAATAATTGATACATTTTCGGAAATAAATTGCTTTATTAAATTTTAATGATTTACACATTTTCTATAACAATTGACCTCATCAGTTATTTTAATTTTATTGATTTTGTATTAAACTTGTTTCATTGAGATAGAAGATAACGAATATTGTATATTGATAGGTAGAGAGAAACTGGAATGGAACTGGAAATTTTAATAATATCCTTACATCAGAAAGTGTGGGCTAATGGGGTCTTATATTTTTGAAAGTGATGCAATAGGGTTCTTTGGAGCCATTTCAATGGTACAAAATGATAAAAATTATAATTTCTAACCATTCATAAAACGTGGTAATATGCTCTCTAACCATAGCTTAGTATTCAAATATTATGACACCCACAAATATACAAAGAGAGCAATTTGGGTTTAGTTCCTAGGTTTGTCCGAGGATCTACCTATCCTAACCTAAGATACTCTACCTTAGAGTAACCACCCTACCCCTATTCCATTCCTAGGATACCCTAGGCGTAGGATATGGTGTCCTGGGTAGCCCCAGGGGCTATGTGAATGAGACATTGTAAAAAGGTCTATGAAGTTAATTTTGTGATGAACGTCACTTGTTGTAATACAGTCTATTGGCACACCATCAACCTACGCTTCAAAACTCATCCCATCTACATCCACAAAACAATAAGCTTTGTTTCGAAGTAGCACGAAATCTAAAGCTTTATCTTAGATAACATCACAATCCATAAGACGAGAATCAATTTCCACAAGAATATCCTTAGAAAATTGCTTCCATCCTTCAGTTGCTTAACAACTACTGACCTTTTGTAAAACAATTAATTAAACAAATTTCAACCTGAAACTTTCTTCAATTCCCTTTTAATCCTCATTTGTAAAACAATATTCGTAGTTAAAAAAAAGAATCCGATACAAAGTAATTTGTTTCATGTTATCAGCAATCAATATTCGACAAATCCTCAATTGTGTAAGCTTATTCCATTATTATTCTTTCTTGTTTTCTATAATTACAGAGCACTCGATGGAATCAACTTGAAAAGGAAAGGAGCATCGAATTTCCATTTAATTTTCAGCATTCTGTTGAAATAAAAACTTTGCCATTTTATCTGTTTTCATCCTGTCCGAAAAAAACATTTGTGAGGGGGATTTTTGAGGTTAGAATTGTTATGGCGCATTTTTTCTTGATTATTGTCACTGGATGTTGAGGAATTTTATCATTTGGTGAACCCCCATTGAAAAATTTCTGACTTCATTACTGTCTTGTTATAATTTGTAAGAATAAAGCATAAAATGATGAAGTAACTTTGATTTACCCTAAAAATTTACAAACCACGTGGCTACTAAGTACGTGGTCATCACGTGGTCACCACGTGTTCCATAAAAATTAGCAAAATTTGAATTTTAAATAGGTTAAAGACAATTTTGCAATAAATTCATTAGAATAATTCATTAACATTCCAAAATTTCAAAGTAATGGTCAGAAATCCTTCAATGAACCCATCCAAAAATCACAACCAGAAGCACGAACCAAACTGAACTTCATGCATACCCTTATTAGACATCAAATGCTCAAAACATCTCTCTCTATAACATTTTTTCGTTCTTTCCATTGGCTTTGATCTCATTGAATGTTATTTTTCAATTTCAACAACAATTTCATTTTCGTTCATTTTAATTAAAAAATTCTTGTACTTTTCGAGATCTCAAATTAAAAATCAAATGAGAAAAGTTAGATGGCAAAAAAGAGCTTTTTTTTAGCATCGAATATTTTTTTTTCTATTTGAAATCCAAGCTCAAGGTGTTTCTAATGATTTTTCATGTTTTATTGCAATAAAAATTAAATAAAATATTTGCTCTTAGGGTTCTCGCTCGCAATTATTTATAATAGCCATCACAGTATGCCATGAGATGTTAGAAGTAATGAATCAAAAGTATCCAAATGTCAGGAACAAAAAAAAAGTCAAAAGAGGAAAAAAATTACAATCTAAACAAATCGATATTGAAGCGTAATTTGAGGCAGGCAGGTGTTTATATCATATATATTGAATATGTTTTCGATTGGTAGCCATAAAAATTATATACTCAGTTAGAAGATGGACAAATCGTTAATCAATATCGAAATCCATCATCACTTCTTGTGTTTTAACCTTCACACCTTATAAATTATCAAATTATCATAGCTATGTGTGGATTTGAAATGGAAAGAAGTTTGGAAAGGAAGTTTGAGGATTGGACGTTGTGGGATATTTCTTTGGACATGTGAGTTTTATATGGATTAGATGGAATGATTGATTACTTTTGGTATTAGATACAAGAACTCTTTTTTTAGTTTTAAGTATCAATTTCTACAGATGCAACTGTACCTGTATTTTTTGTGATACACCATACGGTTGTAGTGCTCAATCTATGCTCCGCGATACACTATTCGAGTATTCTAAGGAATATACTTGATTATGGACTTTAAATTGGACTCTTAGCAACTAAAAGACATGGATCATGGTACCATATGGTGCTCAATGAGATTGATACAGTGTTGTGCAATGGCCATAAAAGGCTTTGATAAGGGGTCGTTCACTTATTACGTTACATAAAAAAACGAAATTTTAGACCCCCCTCCCCCCTTGTTACATATTTTCCAAGAAAAATTTTTTTCTTTGTTTGACCTGTTATAAAATTTCAGACCCCCCCTCCCCCCTAAAAAGCGAACGTAATAAGTGAACGACCCCTAAGTGAAACACAGTAGACACTAGTCGGAATAATCTAAATCTGAAAAAATTTAGATCAGAATTTGTTTGAGTTTTTTTCTTGCAAAAAACTTAGCAAATTGAAGAATTTTTTTTGGCGAGGATGGGGATTTGTTCCTCAATCCCTCCTTGAAGGTGATTTGTTCCTTAATACACCTTTGGCTACGCACCTGAATTGAGTGATTAGTGTTCTATTACTCTAATTAAGGTTCATACGGATCCATACAACAGATTATATAAAATATAAGTCCCTAAGATCCTGTTAATATCTATTTCAGACCTCATTTCGAATTTCCAAATCCATAAGGACCTAAGAACCCCAAGTCCTCTGGATTGAAGAAAATCAGTTATTTTTTTGTGATTTGAATTTGAAATTTCAGCGACTATTCCAAAGTCAATGAGTACTAAAAATTATTAACTACTTTTTCCATTAATATGAAGATTAATTTAAAAGATTTGGATAATTTTATTAATAGTTTTTTATTACTTAGTGATTTGACGAGAAAATTTGGAGAATAAAATTAAATTTTCTTATTTATTCTGTATTTTTCTCACGGACATAATTTTGTAACGGATTTTGTTCACAAATAAGTAGTCTAAAATTCAAATTTTAGTACAAAAATAAGTATTATACGTTAGTCCAGAGGAATGGCTAAGAACCATTCCAGTATCCAAACCTAGCACAATTCAATCCCGAAAACAGCTAAAAAGGTAGTTTTAAATTTTCATTCTCGCTGTCTACACATCGCCTTTTGTTACCTAATAATCTTCTTTTGTTTTTCCCTTCGCATTCAACTTGTTTTTTTTCGATGTGTTAAAGAAGCCAATAAAAAGGCATCAACAAACGTTCGAAAGGTAATTTTCTGAATTGAAAAAGGTGTAAAGTAAGTGAATCATATTTAAGACTTCTTCTCTCTTCTCTCTTTTTATATTATTTTTTTTTGGGACTGTAATTTGAGCCACATCATAATTTTAATTCAGCACTCGCATGATAACAGGTTTTCAATAAACTTCAATATGTGCCATGAGGAGTGAACAACAAAAAAAGACAAAAAGAATTATGTTCGTGAGAGAAACGAAAAGAATTTTTTTTTGAAATGCTGAAAAAATGTATTAAATTTCACAGAAGTTGAAATAAATTTTTATTCTGCTTGTTGTCACTTTTTTTGTGTTTTTTGGTTTGTACGATTTCGAATGCAGTTTGAAAACTTTTAATTATCTCACCATTCAAAATCGAAAAAGTTTTTTTTTTGTTAAATTGGTGAAAAGATGGAAGCGGAGCGTGTGTAGATGAGACTTTTACACACAAAACTATCCACAATACGCTTTTCATTTTTTTTGTGGGGTTAGAGAAGGAATAGAAAGGCATGAAACATGGAGAATATCCTCATTTAATTTTAGTTTTTAGCATAGTTTTATGTTGAAATTGTGAGTTTGGTTGGTCAGTTTGGATAGCTTTTATGGGTTTAATGGGTTGGATTAGGGGTCATTCACTTATGACGTCCATGATTTAGGGGGGAAGGGCGAGGGTCTGAGATTTTGTGACACTTTAAATTAAAGAAAATTTTTGCATTAAAATTTTGTGACAAGGGGGGGAGGGGATTTCTAAAAATCCCATTTTTTGATGGACGTCATAAGTGAATGACCCCTTAGACTAATGCAGGAACGTAATCAGGTTGTTTCTTACCTTGATGGAGGGTTTCTTCAATTTAATATGGTTTTTTGTTGAAACAAATGAATTTAGGGAAGAGAACTTAATTTTTCAATTCATAGAAAGAATTTAAACCCTTTGAAAATTTCTGGATACACCCCTGCCCAAGGGGAAGGTCACTTACCGGCTCGAGCAAAATGTTGGTCCATTTTTTCCACTTTCATACAAATTTATGGGTAAAACGTTATCTTCTCCTTTACCTTGCCTAAAGATTTAGGTTTTTTTCTAAGATAATCCATTAGTTTTTATAGAAAATTTTCATCACGACATGAAAATCGTTAACTGCCTAATAGGGGCTACCTATCTACTCATAAAAACTATCTCAAAACTGCAGGCTAATCTATATCCGAAAATGCGTTTAATCCAATCCCCCACCCAAAATCTACCACAAAAATTACTATTCATACTACATCCATTCAGAACTACCATAAGAGCCATTGTCGCATGTTGTTAGTTGTTATCATTGAATACAAGTAGTGTATCCGTATCTATGTTTTGTACAAAAGTGCATTGAAATTTATTCTCATGCTGAGATTACTATATGTGTGTCGTATCTCAAAGTCCCTCATCTCTCCATGGATTTAAGTTTGTGCTAAAATTTTTACAAATTTGTCAACATGCTAGCTATAAATTTTCATTTACTAAATATGTGTGAGGATATGGTAAATGAACTTTTGCATTAGCATTTTGTGTGCATTTTGAGACTCATATAGATTCTCATATCATGTCCATGGGACTACATTGTGCAGAGTTGTTAATTTTCCAACATATATGCAATCCAATGGTGTTGATGATGATCATCCATGATATTATCGATATATTTATTCCATCGATTTTATAAAAGCCTTACACACATAAAATTGCAATTGGCATTTTGAGAACGGAATAGAAGAAAAAAAAATTCTCATGTATAAAACTATAAAATAACTTTTATATCTATCTATTTAGCTATATTTTGTTTTATAGTGTCGGGGCGGCATGAGAAGCCTCAAATTAAAATCACAATGGGCATGAATTACAGCATTATGCTCAACAATTTCTGTGCTTTTAATAAAAAAAAGTATATTTCGCATTGTTATTGTTGTTGTAGGCATAAATCACGCTTCTTCTTTTGTTTTTTATATGTTCTTACCACAGCAGCAATAACAACAAAATTTTCATTCAACCATGCACTGCATCAAAATAACAAGGAAATTCAATTATGCAAAAATGAAATCCATAAATTATGATGCAATTTCAATCTTTTTTTTTTCATGCACAGATCATACATTGCATATAGCTATTAGCAGTTGTAGCTTGCTTGAGAGAGAATTAATGAGATTGTTAGAGATATGTATGTTCAATGTTCAGTGTGCATTCTTAAAAGCTATAAATTAATGAGTACATGTGCATTGAACAAATTTAATATCTCTTACAGAGCAGAGCTACTTAGTTACTTATTAAGTTAACCAAGATATACAATAGATATATTGAAAATTTTTTTGTAGAGCTAGTGAACTATTAAAGTTGAATTCAAGGCACACACCAATTGGCTCATAATGTAACTTTTTTTGTTTCGAAAAAAGCAATTTCAAGAAATCATGTCTTACGGCAGAAATAAGAAGTAAGTATGAGGGTCGTATGGAGGTTACTGTTGGTTAGGTGTAAGAGCGCCTTTAAGATCTGTATGTTCGCTCTTCTGTAGCCACGACTGAGGTTGCGAAGTCTTGAAAATAGTTCTGAAACTCTTTGTAAATTTTTTTGTAAAACATAAATTTGCTAATTTAACGAAAAAATTGAATCTGTTAATGTTACCTAGTCCTGTGTTCTCTTGGTTCCACATCTTTAATCTAGTTCCGAATGTAAATACACAGATTCTCATAAAATTGTTAAATGAAAACAATCTTTAAAGTGAAAACTTTCAAATCTTCAATTTTGTCCCAAATTTCGAAAATATAAATCCAATTGAATGTGTACTGTCTTAAATACTGCTTTATTTTTAGATTGCAATCTAATTTAGTGTTAAACAGTTTGCGAAACTGACATTTTTTACCATTTTTGAATTCAGCAAAAAATTATTGTTTAAGCGTAAAAATTTATTTTTTAAACTGCAGCCAACTTCATGTGTTAAAAAATTCAAATTCAAAATTTCCGTTAAAAAATTTTCATCAATTTTTCTTCTCATTTCAGCATACAATAATTATCTCTACATCCAAAACGCATCCATAACTCAACTTTCATCTCAAAAACTTGAGCTCAGAAATTTTCACTTGCATATTACTCTCGAAATTGCTTATAACAAGACTTTCAAATTTATTACTGCAACAACAAACTCAACCAACCTTCCCATTCTTCTTCATACTTAATAAGAAATGAAAGAGATCTTTTATCTTCTTACATTCCACATGCAGTCTCTAAATAGAAATGAAAACGTGCTTTATCTTTACTAAATGAAATACCCCCGAAAAAAAAGTATATAAAAATTGTATAAAAAAATCCCAATTCTTAATGCGATTGTGATAAGTAGCAATTTCAACATGTTGCACAAACAGACGCAGATCCCTGAACCGAAGGAATGAGTTTTTTATCATTAATTTTCGTTTATTAATAAATAATAAAAAGAGTCTTATTTCTTCCCTGTTAATGATGATGAAGATGATGGAGTAGAACGAGTGAGGAAGATGGAGAGAAAAAGGAAACATCCTGCTGCTACTATTGCACAATAAGTAATGATGTTGAAACATTCGTTGAACGTACGATTAGTACAGTAATGTTCCAAGAAGATTTATTTAGAATTCTTTACGGATTTACAATGCCTTAGCGAAATAATTATGAAGGTTTGACCGGAAAATCGAGTAAAATGCGTAAAATTAAATTTTGATTACCAACTTCAGCAAGCTAACAATTTTCAATTTTTTCTTTTCCGTGAGATTTATGATGGATGGAAATAAACGGTTCTCAACCTTTTCTTTCATTTTTAAATTCTTGATATTGCAGAAAATTAAATCACGTTTTTGTGTATTACATGAGCGGTCATGTTATGATGATAATTTGACAGAATTTTTTCCAATCATGACGCGCAACCCTAATGAAAAAAATTGTGGATAAATCTATCATTACGATGAGTATAAGGTGTCATTATGGATGAGATGTATGGACACGCATGTTGTATTTTGAGGTTACTTGATGTCAGATAAAGTAGCATTGAAGATGGCATTCGTTTTGGTTTAATGAATGGAATTGCTGCTGTTGATTTGTTCTGTTTGGTGAGTTTCTGGATTGCAAATTGATTTATCTTGAGATTCGCTGCAGCTAACTTTGAAGTGGACCTAAATTACATTGTTTCCAATTTTACGTGCATATTTTAGCACTAAGTATGAAAAATCATGCAATAAATGGTCTAAATTGATGAAAAAGACTTGCAGATACAGAACATATTATTGACTTAATATGATCTTTGACCAACATATCCAGTGTAACCTACCAACCTCCTCATTTCTGTGGAATTCAGGGTGACACTTAAAAGATGACAAAATGCTCCAGAAATGTCCAAATCAATAAAAAATTCAGCTTCCTACTAACAAAACTTACCTCAAAAATTACCCCCAACATCCATTCAATCCAATCTATTCAATTCACATCAAACAACCTGAAATAATATCATCAATAAAGATACAAGGTAAAAATAAACACAATACGACCAGAAACTTTCAATTTCAACCGTACGACTCCAATAATAACCTTAAAGAAGAAATTCCTTAACATCCTTTTTTCTGCACCATCAATTAATCATCTCTCATCATCCAAGCTCATCATCATTATTCACGTTCAAGGCAGAAAAGGAACCACAAGAGTACAATGACTGCGAGAAGTGTTAATCTATAATATTACACTGTCGTAGCTCATCCGAGAGCTGCTAAATAAATTAAATGGGATTTTTCTTTTTGTTATAAAAAAATTGTGTTATCCACGTCATTTCTTCTTTCCTTCCTTCTTCGGAAGGGCAGTTTGTTAAGAAGAATGTGAGAAATTTTGGATGGCTGGCTAGATGGGTGAGTTTTTTATTTATGGATTTATTACTTACTTTGATTGAATTAATGACTTGATTGGCACCTAATTGTTTGATTTTAGGGTTATTTGCATTAAAGAAGGACTTTTAAACAAATTTATATCTCCTAAAGTTTGAAATAGCTTGAAATTATTGTAAATGATAGCTTTTGAATTTTAAATGATTGAAAACTGTTAGTTTTTTGAATTTTTGAAAATCGTTAAATTTTCAAAATTTTGAAAACCGTTAAATTTCAAATTTTTCAAAACCGTTAAATTTCAAAATTTTGAAAACCATTAAATTCTTCAAATTACCAATAAATGCACTCTAAACGCGATCATCTACCAATCCATTGCCTTTCTCACTAATTTTTAAATAATTCATTGCTCTTGTTTCTCCATCCACTACCGTGCGACTCTCACTCATTCTGATAATCAGCAGGTAATTTCTTCTCTTTTGTATAAAAAATATTATTCGTTTATAATAGAACAAAAAGGGAAGAATAAAAAGAATATTTTACAGTGTGCGTCCTAATGAGAATGAACACGTCCACAAAGTAATATTTTTTTATGTTTAATGGTTAAAATATCATGAAATCAAATTTCATCACGAAATATTATGACTTTCATATAATGAGGCTCATTATGGGTGCTTTACAGAAAAAGTTCTCTCTTTTTATATCCATTCAATTGCAGGAAGGGAAGAACATGAAATAAAACCTTTTTTTCTTCAACACAAAAAAAGTCATATTGGCGTAATTTGAAAAATGTTTCAAGAGCAGCCGGAAGCAGCAGCACGCTTCAATTGCAATTTCATGAAAAATTTCAATTTTCTGCACGGAAAAACTTTTGAATGAGTAGCACAAAAAAAGAGAGACAAGAATGAAAAGGAATTTGTTGAATTGGAAAAGAAAATGATCAAGTTTTCATTCTCATTCTTTGCGTTTACTTTCTTTATTCATCCAACATAAGAATTAATTAATCTCACATTATCCTACTTACTTATTTCCACTTGCTTGTGCAAAAAAAAGACGAAATAAAAATTTAATTTTTGAACAAATTTAATTTCTGTTTTTAAAAGATTCTTTTGAGATTTCAAAGAAAGGAACTGGATGAGAGAGGAAAGGAATTGTAATGGATGTGCGGAAGGATGGAGCAGACGAGGAATTTTCTCCATGATTTAAACACGTCCAAAATTTTAATTTCTAAGAGAAATAAAATTCTTTAAAACTTTGAATTTTAAGCGAGGGATTTTTCTCATGAGTTTGAGGGATTTTGGTGATGGTCAAGGGAATATTAAAGTCAAAGCCTCCAAACCCCTCGATGGTAAAACATTCAACTTGAAAAATTTCTGGCTTAATTAAACACCCTTAATATTGGCTCAGAAAGTAAAGTAGGTTAAGTAACATTACCGACCAGCACACATTATAAAGGCAGCCAAGGAGCTGGTAGTAAAGGTTTTTCCACATAGATGTCATAAGATAGCCAACTAGTTACTATGAAAAACTTATATCAATCAGGTTTGTGGAGTAATCAGTAAAGTGCTTGGCTTAAATTGGATTTGAAAATTCGAAAGGCATCGGTTCGAATCCTATCATTTCTAATTTTTTAGTTTTTGGAAGTTTAGATACATTAACTGTTTAATGAATGAGATCAACACAAAAATTGAAGCTTTGACCAGTGTTGGACTATGGAACGGATCAGGAAGCTAGATTTATAGTTGCAGAAATAGAAGCAAGAGCTACAAAATAACTTCAATAATTTTGTGATAGAATAAATTATAAGAATTTTTTTCTATGGAAAGACATAAGAATAGTTAATAATTTTTTAAAAAAAAAATTTTCATTCTAAATTATCAAATCCGAATTCAATCATCATCAAATTATAGTCTGCTAGGATCCACTCAGCAACAAAACTTTAATAAGACCTCAAACTCACAAAATTACTTTCCAAACAAAAGAATTAAAATTTCAATCCAAAACTTTTCGAAAAGCCTTCACAAAATTTTCTCTTCATGTTTTGGTCACATTTCAGCTGTCATCGCTTTTATCAAACATGCAAACAACTTCTTCTTCATGACTTGACAAATTCCGAAATTTTCTTTACATTATTTAGTCGAATAAAATTGTTCACAACCTCTTGTCGTTTTACTTCTTCATCCAAACGTTCCGTTTTCTTCTGTAAATAATTAATGTGCAGCATATTGTATTACTTACAAACTTATAAGCTATTATGAACTGTAAACTAATTTTTCATAGTTTATGATAATTTTCTCTAATATTTTATTTATAATCTCAATAAGCTCTAACTATCAATAATAATATTATAGTGTATAAGTAGATCAGTCAGTCAGTTAGTCAAGCCATATGCAAGAAAAATTTTTATTACTCATGTAATAAACAAGAAGTAATTTTAGTTAGTAAGAAAGAAGAAAAAAAGTAATTCATTTTTCGTGTAAATTTTTTTTATTCATTTAATATGAATGGAAGGTTTTCTTGTTACAGTTACTTTGTATGAAAAATCGGGCTTACGTGCTTACTATGGTATATGTTGTGGATCTGATGAGTTTATTTTTGGATAATTAAATGGTGTTTGGTTAATGTTGATCGACTTGTGTGAATTATTCTTGATTGTATCTAATATTTAGTTTGAACGAAGATTGGGGCTTTAATTTTCAGAACTGGTCTAGATCTTGAGTTTACATATGAATATTTTACACAATATAATGACACTAACCACTAGATAATTTGCGCAATGTACCATAATTGTAAATTTTGAAATGGAGCTGTTGACGTCACACAAAAAATTAGATTTTAAGATCCTCCCTCATTATATCACAAAATTTTCATACCACGAAAGTTTTTGTATGAAAGTGTTACAAAACTCCAGATCACCCTCTTAATGTTTAGTTAATAATGTAGCTAAGGGGACAGTTTCTAGTGCTATTCTGTGTACCAACCCTACCCTGCTGGTAAACCACTAGGGTGTTCCAACCTACCCTACAACTAGTATATCATCAGAGTAGGATCGATGGGGTACCCTAGTGTAGGACATATGGAGTACCCTAGTATAGGATATATGGGGTACCCTATTAAAGGTAGGATGCCCACTTAGATTGGAAAACTGAAGGAAATTTGGTGAATAATTAAGAAAAAATTTTAATTCACAAAATTTTGCGGCAGACAGTTTGATAATCACTGAAATAGACGATGATGTACTAAAATACCTTCAGAAAATCAAGAAATATTTTTTAAACCAAATTTCTCCCTAAAAAGAAAAGTTTGTCTCAAAATAAACAACGTATTTTTAGCATTTAAAAAACTTTAATGCTGTAAATTTCATTTACACGGTTTCCGCATCAAGCAGCAACAAAAAAGAAGGAAATGTAAAAAAAGAATCAAGAAAGAAAACAAGAAAGAAAACAAGAAGAAATAGAAATGTAGAAAAAAATACGTAAAAAAGTATTTCCTGGGGCAAGGATTACAGAAAACTTTTCAATCCCAAACAGATATCTTGAAATTTGCAGTGGCAAAACTTTTTCATCTTCAAGTACTTTCCATTCCGAGTGTTATTGAAGAGAATCTGTCGACGATTAAAGCGAATTTGTCGTATTTTTTATAGACGAGAAGAATGTGAAAAAGTTTTTTTTTGAAAAGGAATGCGAAGAGAGAAAAATAGCATTATAAAAATTGATTGGCATTTTCTCCATCCATTCAGCCTCTATCTCGTGATGTGATATAATTAAATGAACAGAAATAATCGTAGTCTATAAAATTAGAATGATGCAAATGAAGTCAATTAATTTTCATAGAAAAAAAATTTGCTCAATCATCGTAATGAGTGGAGTAGTCTAGGGTACAGCATCAACCCCTTTTTTAACACATTTTTTAAAACTGGAATTTAAGAAAGAGTCGTTATGGTTGATGGTTTGTCCGGCTGTCTGTTTATCCATCCATCTGTTTGTTTTGGATGTTCCAAAGTAAAGCTTCAGCTTAAAATAGTTTAAGTTGAGATTATGTCAAGCTTTGGAGCAACCCCAGATAGCTCAATTGTAGGAGAATGCGATCAAAAATCGTAGGACATGGGTTCAAGTCCTATTCAGAACCGTTATTTGGAAATAATCTTTTTCTGCTAAATATTCAAATTAAAGTTCAGGAAAGTGATAAGGGGTGTCAAACGTGAATTGGGGATGTAGACCTGGGTTATATCATAATTACATATGTACAGGTATTTAAGAAGCTGCTTCCTAACCTGAACCGGGATAGAAATTGAAGAAGGGATTAACCTGAAATAGGATGGTGTCAGTCACTGTCTAAATACGAGAAATGCGCTTTAGACTCATAAAATCGCAGACTTCAACCCCTTCTTAACACTTCCGCAATGGTCGAGAGTAGCAGCATCATCAACAATTAAATGTAATTTGTTTCCCTTTCTCATTTACCCTTGACGGAGCTGATGCTGTTACTGCTGTTGTGTGCTGAAAAATTAATCCTTTTTTGTTCCTTCCTCGTCTTTGGTTTCAATTTCATTTCTCTCATATTTTTCATTCCGCCTCATAGCATGCAGCAAGATGAGGATTTTCATTCTTTTGCCAAACTACACCCCCGTACGGTAACAAAAGTCGGGGCGATGAAGAAGAAAAATTAGAAGGAAAAGTGTTCAAAATGATAAATTTAGAAAGTTCCATAATCATCATTAATTTAATTGCACGAATTATTTTCAAATTTAAAATTTTCTGTTTCCTCTTTTTCATTTCCTTCTTTTCTTTCTCATTTAGATCGTGTCAATGCTCATTTGGAATTGAAAATTGTTCATCACACTCATTCAGTTGATGCTGTGTGTACGAAACTTATATTGATTGATTGTGAAATGAATGAAAAGTTTTTTTTATTTTATTTTAATTTCTTTTGTTGGTAAAACTCTTTTTTTTGGGACAGGTTTAGTGGAATGAGGAGAGGATAGAGTCGTGGCTGTTTTGTCTGAATAGCATACACTAGAAACTGTTATTGATCTAATATCCTAAAAAAATAAATTTTATAAAGAATTATTTAAAAATTATAAAAGTTCAGAGTAAAGTTGGTTCTATTAAAAATTCAAAAGCAAAATTTTCGTTAAAAATAATTTTGAAATTTTTAATAGGCTTGAAGTTGGCTTCATAAAAAAATTTAAAAAAAATCCGTTAAAATTCTTCCATTTTTCTTAAATTATTCAAAATTGCGTTCCATTATCCATCCATACACACTTTTTAACTTAAATCTCTTTATTTCTGCACTCTACTGCACTGTAAATTGTCATTTTGAATTTTCTGCTTGCCTCTCGATTCTTTTTTAACATTTTTTTTTGAAATCAGACACAGAACAGAAATGACACAAAAAAATTTCAATGAACTTCTCTCATTTAATTTTTATTTGATGTGATGGCACGTTTCATTGTGATCAACACTGACTGATGCTGCAGGAGAGGAAAAAATTCTGTCGAAAAAGTTGTTCTTTAATTAAAATTAAAAAAAATTATATTAATTGACCGACAATCCATCAATTTTAATGTCTCCATTATGCGATGCCTCTATAAATTTTGTGTGTGCCGTGTGGCTCGTTAAATTATTAATTGTGAACTACTCGTTTATTTTTTTTCAACAACCCATTCTACCGTGTATATATGTGTGTGGTAACCGATGTCATGTTGTTACCGAATCGATAAATGTCTTCTTTTTTAGGTTGTAACAACATAAAATTACAGTACCATCCAATATTGTAATTACTATTGATTGTACATGTATGTTTGGATAGAACTACTGTCATTAATCTATAATTTTAATTAACAATCCAGCAGTTTTTCGGGTGAGCTTCGACCTCACCCGAAAATTAATTGACGCTGCCAAAAATAATGTATACTTATTATTATACAATGTGTATTTATATGGATATATGGATGGATACTAGGAGATTTGGGATATTAAAAATGATGAAGATGAAGAACTTGAAGATAAGTTCAATTTTTAATAGAAAATTCAAATTAATAGAAAATTCAAATTAATAGAAAATTCAAATTAATAGAAAATTCAAATTAATATTTGAAAACCGTTAAAATTTGAATTTTTTAATAACCGTTAAATTAAAGAATTGAATTATTTGAAAACCGTTAGGATTTAAATTCGTAAAAACCGTTAAAATTTTATTTAAAAAAATGGTTTAAATTTGAAATTTTTAGAGACATAGCTTTGGAATTTTTATAACCGTTAAGATTTTAAATTAAAAAAACGTTAAACTTTGAAATTATCAAACCTCCTAAAATTCAAGTTTTGAAATTTTAAGAAAAAATTCAAACTGAAATGCAGACAGTCCACAAGAATTATACAACCTCAACGACATTGGATTGCATGACATTCTCTACGATCTACATTATGCGAGTATCAAAATTTATAAGTTTAATTCATGAATTAATTTAAATCTATCCACATTGTACATACATGCGTAGGAAATTAAAATTAATTTAAATTTTAAAAGTCCCGCATTTGCATTTTCTATAGCAGCTATTAGACTTTCCAAAATTGTTGTACGTACAATTCATGTAGTGCAATAGCAAAAACAGCAGTGCCGACATTAGAAAAGGTATTGTATCCCATATATTTATGATTATAATTCACAATACGTAGTCTCATATATTTACAAAATGACTTGAAGTTGTCACCATATGTCCAACATAATTAATAGCTTTATAATCAATGAGCACAGAAAGGAATGAGAGAAACATGAACACAATAAATTGGGAACTGTCTTAGGTATGGAATGGCAATACTACATGACATTTAATTAAATAATTTTCCAAAATTTATTGTGTGTGCAATCAGCATAGGATTGAAGTTTAAAAGGGGTTTTTAGAACATTTTGACGCATTTTATGAATTTTTATGGCTTCATATATTCAAGTAGGGTGGGTTAGGTGACTTAAACTGAATAATTTCTGGTGAATCAGATTGCAGTTGTTTAATATGAATTATTTTGTTAATGGCTATATTGAAATCTAACCTCAATTTTTTTTACAGTCTAACCTCAAATTTTTAAATTCTAACCTCAATTTTTTTATGATATTCATATTTTAGCTTCATAATTTCAATCAAATTGCATTTTTCTAACCTCAAAATTTCAATAAAATCAAATATTTAACCTAAAAATAGAGCCAAATAGTCAAACTATCAATAAAATACTCAAAACTTTCCAAAAATTCGCTCTAAAAATTTACAATATAGCCATAAATTCTAAAGTTCTCCTATGCCTGTCTTTTACTCTTGATTTTTACGCATTATGATTTTATTGCTGTTGATGTTGTTGCTATTCACCCAAAATTATATACAAAGTCTTATATGAAGTGGATTTCTATTTCGTCTTTGAGTAATTTGTGTATATAAACCTTCTTCAAAATAATATTAGTGCTTTTTAAATAAACTCTTCATCCATTGTCGTCTTGTGAGCAGTCAGTAGAGACATTCAATATCGAAGGTCTCAATTGTATTTTTCATTATTTAGTAAGAGTTGAGATAATTGATGAACCCACTGAATGATTTTTTTAGCTGATTTGTTTGTAGTTAGGTGGGAATTTTCATGTAATTTGGATGACTGAGTTAAAATTTTGTCTAATAATTTTTAAATTATTAAGATTTTATATAATATAATTAAGCTTGTGAATTTTATAAAACCACTAAAAATTTGAATTTTACAAAACCGTTGAAATTTAAATTTTACAAACCCGTTGAAATTTAAATTTTCTAAAACCGATAAAAGTTGAATCGTATAAAACCGTTAAAAATTTAAATTTTACAAAACCGTTAAAATTTAAGTTTTACAAAACAGTTAAAATTTGAATTTTATAAAACTGTTTAAATTCTTTAATTCAAAAAATCTTCAATACAATAAAATGCGTTCATCAATTTTAACTTACCTTTCCTGTCATTAACCAGCAGTGGAATGAGTAAAATGAAACGTGTGTGTAGGATGATTTTGAAATATTAATAATTACTTAATAGTCATTAGACGACGTTAACCATTCAATTATTTTACAATTCTTCATCGTCTTTCTCTCCTTCAACCTTTTTTTCTGTGTAAATATTTTCACATTTTTTTATACATTATTTATTTAAAATAGATTTTGAGGAGTTAACGATGCGATGCGCATTAATGCACTCACGTAAGAAACGTTCTTAAGTGCATTTTTTTCTTATTTCCATTTCTTAAAAATGCAAATTTATAAGTGAAGTTATTTCTTATTTTTTTCTCAATTTAAAATCATAAATCAAGACATGGACATCCGAGATTATCATTTAAAATTATTAAATCAAAATATTTTATTTTTCTTCTTCATTTCCATGTTTATAATTCACGCATTTTACGGTAATAAGATTATTGTTGTACTGCTCGTGTAATTTATTATTTAAAACACGACATTTAACCTTAATCGCTTTAAAATTGTAAATGTTTTGAGGTGTACTAAGAAATTTCTACTAAATTAAGTCGTGTAATGGGTTTAATGAGTATCGATGTAGTTCTGAGGAAAAGTGGGTATTTAATCAAATTAGAAAACGTTGTTGCTGAGGGGAGATATCTAGGTGATTTTATTGAGTATTAAGAGTGGAATTTAGTAGAAATATCTTTGAACTTTTAATTCTAATAATTATATACCTTTTCTTTTATAACGGTTTTGTAAAATTTAAAAATTTTTAACGGTTTTGTAAAATTTAAAATTTTTTAACGGTTTTGTAAAATTTAAAAATTTCTTAACGGTTTTGTAAAATTCTAAATTTGTAACGGTTTTAAAAAATTCAAATTCAATTAATTTTGTAAATTTTTAATTTTTTAAAGTTAATTGTAAATTTTATCTCAAAATTTCCAACTGAATCCAAGAATCTATGGCTTCAAGCTTCCCATCTCAATATCCAATCCTCAAATCCACAATCTTAAAAGCTTCCACTACAGCACAAAGGACCTGATAATGAATTTTTTATGACGGATTTTTCACTTTGCATAATACTTCAAAGTCGTCGTTACTAAAGCAACATAACCACAAAGAAAATGACCATTGCATGACTTTCGGTATTAAAAATAGTTCTGAGACAAATTCATAAAGCAGTTAAACAGTTCAACGCCATAACACAAAGCTGTTATATTTCTTAATCTACTTTCCACAAGCTCAGACTGAAAATAATCTACGTAATAATATTTTTAGTAGTAACTAACAGAATGAATTGATTATAATTGGATGTATATTGGTAATGTGTAATGAAAGATTGAGGAAAATTGACGTAGATTGAGGTAATTTGTGTTGACTTAAAACAAACAAAAATTGAATTCGAAAAATAATCCAATTTTAGTAATTGAAAAAGTTATTAATAGAAAATTTCTTTGCAATGATATCATTAGTGGTGATTATTTTAGTTTGTTGATGAGAAAGTTTTGTTGTGAAGAGTATTTTTTGGTTTTATGTGGTTGGAAAATGAGTTTTTATTGAAGGCTTAAAAATTTACGTTGTTAAAAAATTCAAATTTTAACGGTTTTGTAAAATTCAAAATTTAATGGTTTTGTAAAATTTAAATTTTAACGACTTTGTAGAATTCAAAATTTATTGGCTTAGTAAAATTTAAAATTTAACGGTTTTGTAAATTTTAAATTCAAGTTTTAACGGTTTTCTAAAATTCAAAATTTAACGACTTTGTAGAATTCAAAATTTAACGGTTTTGTAAAATTCAAATTTTAGCGGTTTTGTAAAATTCTAATTTTTTTCCAAACCAAATCTTCCATCAAAACTCCAAGAAACTTTATTGAAATAAACAACATGTCATCCTTAAAAAACACATCAAAGTCGACATTTCTTTCTTAATCTCCATAAGCCATAAATTCACCACAAAAAGTAATTTCTATTTCATGTCCAAGACTTGCTTTCAAAAAAAGAAAAGTTCTAGAATGGAAACAGAAGAATAAATAAGACAGAAGAGCTGCAAAGAGGTATAGTAAAACGAGCCACTTTAATTGAAATTCCATAGCATACTTTTTACGACTGTCTCTCCATCGCTTATTTCTTTTTTGAAATTCTTTTTTCTTTCCTACCAACAGCGACACAAGAGATTATGACTATTCACCATTTATTTCATTTCAAAAAATTGAAATGAGATTTTTTTGTTTTGTTTTCGTGAATGAAAAGAGAGAGAAGTAATGAATGCAATTTTCATTCGGATTGTTGATGAGTTGAATACAAAATTTGGAGCATTTGCGGTTTGCTTTTTAGATGGTGTGGTAATGTATAAATTATGAGCTGAAAGAGTTAAATAAGATAAAGAATGAATGTCAAAATTTGGAGAAAGAAGAAATGTCTGCTTTCGGATAGTCTGTTAAAGAGTTTATGAACAGGAACGTATTGATAGAGGGAAGTAGCGTAGTCAAATTTTTTTGTTATTTTTTCCAGAGAAGATGGTGATTTATCACCCATTGACCCCCCTGGTTATGCCATTGATGAAGGATCAACCTTGGTGTATCAATAAAATACTCTAGCTATTGTTATATGGGAAGCTATGAATAAAAGGTAACTCTACTTTAAGGGTGTAGTTAAAAAGTTAACATTTCTCCTTCGATGGCAAATTTTATCCAATTTACTTGTTTTTTGATAAAAAAAAATCTAAAATCTGATAGTAAAAGTAATTAAAGTACAGGAACCGGTTTCTTGGGTATACCCTAAAGAGGGAATAGGGTTACCCTTAGGTATGGGGAATACCCTTAGGTATGGGGTATACCTTTAGTTAAGGGGTGCACCCTAGGTGTATCCTAGTATATGGGGTGTATCGTAGGGTATACTCAAGAAACCAGCACCAGGATTTGACTATGCATGGGGGTGATCTGGACTATAACCAAGGGAAAAAGCACAGAATCCCCTTCATGCGCTTCTTAACTTCTAATCAACATCAACAAATAGTTTGAAATAAATCCAAAATCTCTCTTTAGACATTCCTATATTTTTTCAAGTGACTAACTTCTTTTGAAAGTGAAGAGAGATGAAAATATGCTCATTGTTGTGGGAAAAGGCAAATTATCGTTATTATTCATTTGCCAATAAATGTACGTGAGTGAATCGTAATGCTTGAAAGAAAAAAAGTTATAAGACAAGAGAGAAGAAAGGCAGCGTAAAGGAAAAACAACAGACAAACAGTGACGAGCTATCGGACAGTTTTTCAAGTCATTATACGTGCGGCATGTATTGTGACTCATAATCAGATTTTCTCAATTGGTATAGGTTTTTTTGTATTGAAGTCAACATACAAACAATTCCTCTTCATGTAATTGCAATTATGTCATTAAGGGCTTATCTTTCATTTACGTTCTTAAATGGAATGTCCATTTCTGCTCTTTATACCTTCAACATACGTCCATTAATCACCTACGAAAAGCCTTTCAAGTGCTGTACACATGGACAATTGCGACAAATCTCGTTCATTAACGCCAAAAGGCAACGCGAGTAGGAACAGGTTTTTTACTCTGTTTAATGTTGTTGACTTCAACCGTACGACAAACATCGACAATGATGATGTCGATGAGGAAGAAGCATTAACATGGTAACATTTTCATTAACGTAGAAATGAAATGTGCATTTTGTCTCATATTTCGACTTCTTTTCTTTAAATTTAATTGAAACACACGAAAAATAAAAAGAACAGAAATTTCATTGAAGAATAAGAAACGACAATTTTGTAGGAGAATTTCTCAATGTGAAAGACTTTTCAGGTGAGAAGAAATTAATGGGAATAATGGGAGTGGAAGTTGTTATAAATTAAAAAGCATTTGATATTAAAACGTAATAAAGGGTGGGCAAGTTGGTCTTTTATGAGGATAAAAAGGGTTATTTCAGGGGTGTAGCCATGAACTGAGGTCTAATAGAGGTGTAAGTTGAGTAGAGTTAGTTGGTAATATACTCAAAAATGATACCTGTTGCAATTTGACGACGAATGAATTAGTGCATGATATATAGACTAACCTTATTTTAAAAAAAAAATTAAATATCATAGTCCATCCGATAGACCCTATATGATGTCAATATGACTGAAAATTTCATTTTTACCGTTCAAAAATTTGCTAATAAGATGTCAATCTATACCAGGGGTCGGCTTCTAATGCTATCCAAGGTACCCTTCTCTTTCCCCAGATAAGTAGAGTATACTTTAGGATACCCTGGGGCTAGGTAGGTAGGGAATCATAGGGCACCCTAGGTGGAGGGTGGAGGTAGAAACGGTACCCCTAGAAACTGACCCAGTAGTGTCTCAGGCAACCTAGGCCGCAACACCAAACCTCCTAAATAAAGAATCGTCAAATTCCGTATCATAATCACCTCAGTCACATCTCCTGCTTACCTCATTCTAAAAGAAATTCTCATTTTTCTTCTCCCATTTAACATTGGAAATAAATTGGAGAATCGATGCAAGTGCGTGTATACAAAACAGCAAAACAATTCACTTTGTGTTCATTTAAGCTCTTTTCTTCTCATTTCTCATTCTTAAGTCTTATTTTTCATTCTTTTCTTCTTTCACCCATTCGCAATTTCCAATAACTTAAGTTTAAGTAAAGTTGAGTTAAGTTTAAAAAAATAAAAAAAGATGAAAAATTTGATGTTGTTATTGTTGCTCGTGTATAATCGAATGAGCTCTTTTGCGAATAATATGTGAACAGAGGTGGATAAAGCAAGCGGGTAGAGAGAAAGACGGAGAGTAAAAGACAAAAATTATTGCCAAGAATAAAAGAAAAGAAGCGAGAAGAAGCATAAAAGAGGTAATGATAATTCGTTTGCTATAACAGCACATTGAAAATCATTACATAGTAAGTTTTATAATGTGAACTCTTTCAGCAGCAACGGCAGCACTGCAAGCAAAAGCAAAATCGAACACAAAAAAGGAACATAGCCGAGTGATGCGAACGAGTTGTTGTCTGATGATGTGAAGTGCAAATGCCTTAATATCGCCACAATCAATTTGTACACAACGCAAAACACCTCTCCATGTATTTTTTATGTTACTTCTTCTTTTCGTCTTGCTTATGCATGGTGCATTTAGAGGTTCTGAATGCTGATGAGATGAATTGTTGGTGGATGATCGTTTTGTTTGTGATTTTTTATGGGTTTGGTTTAATTCTAAGGGAATTTTGTCAAGACTTTATTCCAAAAGCATAATGGTCAGTGGCGTAGCCAGGGGGGTGGATGGGTGGATTTCCACCCTCCTTCTTCGGAAAAATTGGTCCAAACCAAAAAAATTATTTAAAATTGCTAGGGTTTTTGAACTGATACAAATATTTTCCAAACCCCCTCCCCTCCCCTCTCAAAAAATTCTGGCTACGCCACTGCTAATGGTTTGATTGAAGTTGCAGTGTTCTCAGTTGGATTCACCGAGTAGCTAACATCCTTTTGCATTATTATTATTTAAAAATTCTGTAGTGAAATAAGGAAAAAAATGGGTTAACGGATATAGACTTTGGGTATACCCGAAGAGTATATTTGAAAAAATGTCTATAATCACTTTGATGCCATATAACCAACAGTTTGATATTGAATCAGAGTCGATTTAGCGTTGTATCAGATTACCTCAAGATGTGACCTTCAGGATATACCTTCAGGTAGAGATAGGGGTATAATTAGGGATATAGGTATGAGTAGGGGTAGGGGTATGGGTAGGGATAGGGGTGTGGTAGGAATGGAGGTACCAATTGACACCCAAACAATATAGTTATGATTTCCTCAATTTCCACACAATTGATTGAAAATAAAATTTTGCAAATTCAATTTAATCATCACCCCTTTTAAAAATCCAATAAACAGAACCGCTAACCTTCCCTTCCACTCTTCTTCTTAATGATTCCGTTCTGTTCTTTTTGAGTTTATATGCCTCAGTGCCAAGAAATCCTCATGCTTCGGAATATATATTTTATATGTTATTTGAGCATTTTGATGTGTAATTTTATGTTAGCTCTCTTATTAAGCATTTTAATGTTCATGTTTTGCACTCCACACTGTTGCTGTTGTGTGTGCTGTTATTTTATTTTATTTTATTCGCAAAGACTGAACAGAGTAACGAATTTGATGCAATAAAAATAAAAACAAGAAAGTAAAAAAAATGAAAATGAAATATGCAAGTAAGGGAATATGCTTCATAAGAGGATTATTTCTTTTATTTTGTGGCCACAGAACAGAACTTTTTTTTCTGTTCTGTTCCTTCTTCTTACATCGTCAATTCATTGCCACAAGCAAAGTGCATTTCAATAAAAGAAATAATAAATAAGTACATGAAAAGGAGATAACAACGGCAGCAGCAGAGTGAATTTATAAAAAAATTGGAATGCTTCAACACCTCATGCATTGTTGCAGTAATTTAATTAAAAAATTGTATAACATAATATAAATTTTTCTCTTCATAAATTTTACTTCTCGACTCTGGCTTGTTTTCGAATGCAAAGTGATGAAAATAATGCGCTACATGTACTGTAAATGATTAATAGATGACGAGGGCTAAAATGTAATATTTTTTATTCTTAGAGCATTTTGAGGGGGAAAATGTGTGTCATTTTAGGTAAGGCTGACTTAATTTTTAAAAATTATTTTTTAGGCTTTTATAAAATTTTAAATTTTAAAATAAAATTTTAAATTTTTAAATTTTTTAGAATTTAAATTTTTAAATTTTTTAGAATTTAAATTTTTAAATTTTTTAGAATTTAAATTTTTAAATTTTTTAGAATTTAAATTTTTAAATTTTTAGAACTTAAATTTTTAATTTTTTTAGAATTTAAATTTTTAATTTTTTTAGAATTTAAATTTTTAAATTTTTTAGAATTTAATGTTTTAAAATTTAAATTTTTAAAGAATTTTCGAAGAAATAATTTTTTTTAAAAAAAATATTAATTCTTAAAAATTTAAAATGACCGCTAAAAATTCAAAATGTTTATTTAAATTTCCTTTTTACTGTTTTTTTGTTAAATATTTCAAAAACCCCGTTAGATTTTAAAGTTTCAAATAAAAATTTGTTAAAATTTCAAATTGGAAATTAGATTTTTCTTTTTGAAAATATATTTTTAAAATGCGCCTTAATCACTTAATATTTTCTTATTAATCTCTCAACTCTTTTCATTATTGACTTACTTAGGGATGACAGGAACTGCAAAAAAAATCAAAAAAGAATATTTCAATTCAAAAAAGTTAAAAAAGTGTGACTAACCTGACACAAATTGAAGCGACAGTGCATCGAATTGTTAACTCTCAGAACTATCAACGACAATTTTTGTTGCAAACCCTCCTTAAAAATCATTCATGCGTTATTGATTGCCATGTATTTAATTGCAAAAAACAGCATTTCTCACTACGACTTTTATGTCACTACCAATTCAATGTCAAGAAATTTATTTCCATTATTGTTATTCTAAATGAATTTTTAAGCCAATGCTGACTAATGGTGTTAGTGGTTGCTGTTAGGGAAGTTGGAACGTAAAAAAAAGAAATAAATGAGAAAAGTGTTTTGTGACACAATGAGTGCAACAGAGGATTATATGAAATGTGACACCCCTCAGTCAGATTATTGTCGTCGTCCATGATTATTAAAAAACTATAATTTATTGTTATTAGCAATTCACGATTTATTTTTTATTTTTCATACACACATATATTTTGCTAAATTGAGGGAATTGAACTCTTGTTATGGATATTGAATAAATCCGCTTTTTTCTTTCAAGGAAATAACGGCGAAGAGAATTGGATATATTGCCTGCATTGGGTTAGAATGGTATTTTTGAGTATGAATGAATGATGACATTTTGCTAGCAAAAATTTGACTCTAGATCTTAGGGTTTCTCAAACTTTGATCCGCGACACAATAGTGCATCCACTTGATGATCTATGATGTTAGTCTTCTTGAAGTACCCAAAAAGTATCTTTTTGGATTCGTCATGATAGGGACATGGGCAGGGAGTTTCGCGTGTCGACCTCCTTCCCCCCTAAAAAAGTTTTCTTACATTTGCTTGGGTTTTTGAAAAAAAAGATCCCGAATACCCCCAAATTTTTTTTAACGCCTTGTATATTGCTGCTTCAATCAAGTTACTAAGTACTAGTTATCATTATTCTTGGATATGATTTGAGGTAGGGGCGTAGCCAGGATTCTTGAAGGGGGGGTGCCCAATTTTTTATTTTTGCAAAAATTACTGTAATATAAGTTTTTGGGTACACAACCCTAGTTAGCACCACCTAAACTATACCCCTAGTGTAGTGTATGCCTAGAATATAACGAGCAACCCATTTCAACCCATTACTCTAGCTATTTTTAAGCAAATTTAAGTTTACCTCAGACATTCTCCGCAGTAATTTTCTCAGGCAGAAATTATCAAACTTTAAAGAACCCTCTTTAAGTGAACAGTCAAGCAGCTTTGCCAGATCATTCACAAACGTATTCATTTCCTCGCAAACCAGAATTCAATAATTTTCAATCTACCTTTGGGCCATTTAAAAGAACAAAAATAAAAAAACCGTTCCGTCTAATTTTTACAATCAACCAATCAAATCTAATGTGCAGTCTAGATGAAATGAAATATATCGAACGACGACTTCTAATGGAACAAAGTCATAGAATAAAGTAAGAAACTTAATAAAAAATATCCGAGAATAAAGAAAGAATTTCAATTGTAATTTATGACCCATTCGCTCCTTTTTCTCATACCTCTCACTCACTTACGTCTCACATTTTATTCAATTTCGTTTCTTTTTTGCGGCGGAAATTTGCGTTTTTCTTTTCATTCTTATTTTTGCCTATTGTTGAATTTCTTATTTTATTTGCTTTTATTCTTCTTATTTCCAGTCGAATGACTAGGCTCCATTTGTTGTTGCCTTTCAACTGCCTTTTATATTGCTTGATAGCAAGAGGAAATTTATGAAATCAAATAATCAAATAAATGAAAAAAATATATATATTTCTTTATGCTTTATGATAAGAGACGATTTCTTTTCCTTTTTCCTCTTGTTTGTCAACCCTTTCATTCCATGCCTCTATACATTTTTCTTCGTCTTTCCACTTATAGTTATTCGATAAATTATGGCGACTTGGCATGCAAGAAATTCTTTCTTTTGGGCGCTTACAAGGAGTCTCCTTTTATATAGAAAATATGTGGATATATGAAAGAATTTCCTCCTTGAACTTTATAAATTTTCTCTTTCTTTTGTGTGTATTTTATTATATTTTATGTTTTCAACTTCAAGATAGGAAAATTAAATTTTTTGATTCACTTTGCTGTAATATCTCATAGTAAAGGAGACAAATCTTTTTTACTGATGTTGGTGGTTTGGCTTTGTGTCAATGAATGCAGGATTGAATGATTGGGATACTGTAGAATTTTTAAGGGACTCATGAAGTGATATTAACCAGTTGTCTGTGTCTTGGTGTAAGGTTGTGAGCATTGTGCATATCTTTGTTATATCGACAAAATTCTAAGTAATGATTGAGAGATCGGCTTCTGATGGGAATCGAACCTACGTTCTCACAAGAAGAGTGATACAGATTTCTGATCTGGTGCTTAACAACTTGGCTACAGATTTATATCCCAGATTTCACTCTGCTCAGAAAACATACCCAGATACACAGAGGACAATCTACCACATAATCATAAAATTTTGACATTTTCCTCTAATTCCTCTAAAAAAGAAGGTAATTCTCAGGGACATATTTTCCATTCCTCACTATTTCTTTGTTCCAAGTTCAAAGAAGACTAGGAAATTTTCCCAAAAAATATGTCAAGTCTGCACTTCAAAGCATTGAGTGTCTTTGCCTATAAATAGAAATACGTTTTTATATGAAGAAACAAGCATAAAGAATGAAGAGACTAACAAACCATAAACATCCAATTTGTGACATTCCACTTCTAGATTTTTCTCATTTATTTCTATTTCATAAAAGAAATTAAATCTAAAACATGATTCATCAAAGATATTTTTATATCGAAAAAAGGAATTCGACGCTATGAAAATTCTTGCCAATATATATTTTTTCGGCTAGGAAGGGGTTACATTTTGCCATTTGACAAATGACGAGCGAATGAGAATGTGAATAAAGGAAGACGAAGAAGAAAGAAAAGAAAATTTTATTTTGCTGCAAATCAATATCAAACGAAAAAAAATTGAAAATTCTGCTCTCACACTTTTATTTTTCATTTTTGGCACACATCAAGAGTTCATTTATTTTTATTGAAAAATTCAATCAGGCGAAAATGGAGAGAAGAAAATAAAAAAAATATTTTTGAGTTTTTTTGAGCATCATTGCCAAAGTGTGGATTAATGGGGATTTTTTTTTCGGGCTGATGAGATGCATGAATGGATGGACTGTACGGTTATTTATTTTAGTATGTTTTAATTCTGAAACGCTAAGTTATCAACGACATTAATTAAAAATTGATAAATTTAGCCTTCGTTCTATAACTTAGCACCAGAACCGGTTGCTGTTGTACCCCCAAAAATATTTCTGGTAAAGTTTTAATCTATAGGAGTCTTCAAGGCGTTCAATATTCAAAATTTTGGGGTCCATGGATTTTTAGCAAAACAATTTATTTTAATTTCTCTAAAAATTCCATCATCTCTCCAATCAAGTATCATTACACATGAAATTTCCACACTAATTTTCATTCTCTTTCATTTTGGCTTTTATTTTTCATCTAAATAATACTATGTCAGTGAGTTTGAAATAAATATGAAATTTTCATATATTTCATTTCACTTCTCACAGCACTTTATGCTTAGACATGCATGAAATATTAAATATTTTATTTTTCTTCTCTCACATACATAATTCCTATTTCTGAGTCATACGGCGACGAAAAAGAGAAGTCAAGAAACACAAGAAGGCAACAAAAAAATATATTAAAAGATAAAGATAAAGGAAAAAGTAGTCAATATTTTATGACAGCACCAGCAGCAATGGAAGCATCTAACAGCAGCAGCAACAGCACCTGGTGATATAATGAAATAGTAAATAAAATTATAAAAAAGAAACGCAACATAAAGCTGTGAGACACAAAAAATAAAAAGCAGTTTGTAAGACTAATAAAATAAATCGATTTTCATTGATCGCGTGTTGGCCTCGTAACTTCCATTTCGATTTCAATTGCTATAGATTTACTTTTTATATTCAATTCTTAAATGTTTTAGCGCATTTTGTTAATGCTAAATGCGATGAAATTTATTATTGACTATGAATGGGACATGGGGGTTTGAGGTGTGTTACGACAGACTGACTGTGAATTGGATTGTAGAATGTTTCTTGATTGGTTGGAATTGTGAAGATTCTTATGATAATTTCTGAAATAAAATGAGGAACATTGATGTTATATGGTCTCAAGACTATGGGTTCCTGATATTTTCAGTGCTACCTGGGGTATCTACATACCCTACCTTAAAGTGATTCACCTATCCTACCCCAAAGTCTAGGGTAAGTAAGGTAAGTGGGTAGCCCTAGAAGCTGATCCCTAATTCCCCATTCTTACCAGATTCTTAAGATTAAGATGAGATTGAAGTCATGACGTTCCCTGAGGTCTTCATATCATTAGCTCGTCTCTTCCGAAAAGCAACATACTCTATACCATAGGCAGGGGCGTAATCTCAAAAGTGGAAAATGTATACTAAGTTGCTCAAAATTGACTTTTCATGACCTTTTTTTGACCCCAACCCCCCCTGACCATAGGTATAATTTTCTGCATTTTGGAGGTTACTCGATTATCCAGGTATACATTATACTTCAATTTAATCTATGAGGTCTATTGGATGCATCCTAGAGGATTCAAGAAGCCGGGAATCTAAGCATACATCTAAATTATCACATTAATAAATTTTTAAGGTCCCCTCCTTGTTAAAGTCATTAAATTTTTTATTCAATATTTTATTAAAACAAAATGCGCCAAAAAAATTTTCAACCCTCACCCCAAATCTCCAAACACTAAAATGGTATAAGTGAATCGCCGCTTTAATGCAATCAACTCAAATCCAAAACCCCCAAAATAACGATAATACCAAAAGGAAATCGATCGAAAAAGCCTTCCTTTATCAATAACCCTTAACAAGACAATTTAACAAATGTAAAGATAACATAAAAATGCGTCATTAAAGTCCTTACATAATGACTCCCTATTATACTCGTCCCTCATTTCCCTCTCGTATCGAAATAATATAATAAATTTATATTTTTTTTCATTCTATCGCTTTTGTATCTATTCGAAATATTTTTCCGTTCGCTTGTGTCATAATACTATCCTTTATGGACATAAATAATATTTTTTATCGCATTTGTGCATGTATTTGTATCATATCATTTGATGTTGAAAGGAGAGTAGAATAAATATCGAACATATATTAAAATGTACACATTTGTGCTATCATCAATTTCATATTCTCGACAATAAAATTTTTTTTACTTTCTATTTTTATGTAAAAGCTGTAATGTGTAATATTTCTGCACTTTATGCAAACAATAAATTGATATATATCGTAAAAAATTCTATTCTGAATTTATTTGCTTTATTTCGTCCTCATACGATTTTGTTTTCTATGTTGTGTAAGCTTTTAACTTTGTAGCATTTTGTATGACGATTGTACAATTTAACTAATGTGATACATTCCGGGGTACAATCAGGAATAGTCGAATGGGGGTGTTGAGAATTTTTAAAAGACAATTCTCTAAAAAATCATAGAAAATTCGAAAAATGGAGGAGATACCCCTATCCCCCTGAATATGCCTCTAGCTTCTTTCATTCCGACTATAAAGTCTCATAGTAAGTGTATGCATGCACATGTGTATGATGGCAGAGATATTATTTGAAAAATATTATGAAATGATGAATCAGGTGTTACTGATTACATCTATTTGCAGCGCACCATATGCTTATGACATTTATATTAATATTTCAACGCTTCTACCTTTGCCATTTTACTGTTCTATTCACTTTACTCTACATCTATCGACTACATCATAATGATATTTTTCATCATACATACAATTTTCAACTTAGGCAATCGCCGCGTTCTCTCGTTGAGTGGGAAAAAAACTTGTGTATGAATGCAATTTTACAAAATTATGAAAATTATTTGAGTTGATTTGATTGTCATTTTGTCAGATTTTCGACATTGTTTGTAATTTGCTTGCTAATTGATGTTATAGAGCATGATTTTGAAATATGTTTTTATGGTGGATTGATTATTTGTGTATTATGTTTTATAGATGATTTAGAAATGTATTATCATTATATATAGGAGATTCTGTCATAATTTGTTAAATGTTTAATGCTTATTTAAATTGCAATTTGAATGAATCAATTAAATTATGCTATATCGAAGTTGCGGGTTCAAATCCCAAATTTGTAAAAATAATAAATTTTGTCTTGATCGTCTTGAGCGTCTTTTTTATTGAATTTTTTTTCCATTAATCTTTGCTTTATAATTTAGAATTTTAAAAACTCTTCCAGGTTAATAGGTCAAACTGGGTCAAACCAAGGATCTTTTTCTTTTTGAAGGGTGAAAGGGGGTTGAGATTAAAAATTCATTTTTCTGCATAAAGTTAAAAGTGAACGACCCCAAAAAAGTGTCAATTAGTATTTTCTAAGAAGATCCGGACAGCATTTGACTATGCTTCTAATTCTCCCCATACTAAACTAAATATCATTTTTAAAAATCCCCAAAACGAAAAGTTCAAATATAATGAATTTTTTAAAAATTTAAATTGAAGCGTGTATATCAAATGCGCTTTAAATACGAAGAAAAATCTTCAAAAAATTTCCACCTCGTTACATCTTTTTCGAATTAGCACGTTGAAGAAAAAAAATATATTTTCAAATAAATTTCTTAAAAATAAAAAATTTCTGTTCCGTTCATTCGCAATCTTTTCATTTCTTAAGTGGAATGTAATAAATCATAATGGAAAATAATTCATTTCAATTGATTGGATGCTTTTGTTGCTCTCTATATAGAACAGAATGAAGATGAAAAATATTTTTTGAAAAAAAAAAATTCTTTTCAATGAGAATCTTCGAATGGCAAAAAAAAATTGTATGTACATGAAGAATATAACGGCGTGCCATAAATCAAGCAATCATTCTCATCTTCCTATAATGCTCACTCGCTCTCGACTTTTTTTTGTTACAAATAACTTTAAAGTCATCATTATTTTTATTGTAATCATCATTCATCCCTTGTAATAATTGTTGATACAATTTACAGCCTATTTTTGACGACAGTCGCGTGGGAACTTTGATGAATATTGAATGCTTGGATTGGGAAATTCTAATGGGAGTTCTTACAGTTGCGATGGACGGAGAAATATTTCACAAATTATTTATTACCATTTCGACAAAAATACTTGGAATTTCCGATGACATCAAAAGCATATTTTCACAGTTCATGATGCAATTGACTCGTTGTGAATTTTATGAGCAATAATAAATGTGATTTTAATTGTTTTTGATTGGTTGTTTACATAAAATTAAATTTGTAGCTGTATTGAGTTATAAATGCTACGAAATGCGGGGTATTGTTGCTGGGCAGTTACATTTTGAGTAATTTGTGTGACGGGCTTCGTCCAAAAGTCCTATAGCATGATGGTTTGACAATTTTATAGGTTTGGGGCTTATTAAGAGTAGGATAATCTTGTTCAATTCCAAATTATTGATAAAAAAATTAAAAATTCTTCTTGGGGATTTTCTGGACACATCTTATTGTAGCAGAATCATACCCTTTTACAGTAGTCAAGTTGTCCTTATTTCTGGTGAAATATCCTACATCCCATTTAAACTTTAAACAACTCATTTGAAAAACCTCATAAAAATTAAATTACTTATTTATTAAATTTCCAAAAATCACAATTATAAAATTAATGAGCATCCATTCAAAAAGCAATGCATACTAATAATAAATTGTATTATGATAAAGAACAATAGCAAATAATTCTAACTGTTCTAATTGTCGTATTAATTTTGAATTCATCAATTTGTTCACTATAATAATCTCTAGGGTAATTGAGATCTTTTCTATATTAATATATAAACTACAGTGATTGGTCAATCGATTATGTTTTCTTTTAGGGATCGTTCGAAAATTACGTCATGCTATAAATCAACTTTTGACCCCCTTCCTCCTTGTTGTAATTTTCGAACGAACCCTTAGGGGCCCTCAGGTTCAATTATTACGTTTTTAGACCTCCCCTCCTCCTTCGATACAAATTTTCAATTCTTTTTAGTATGGATTGTATTGTGCACCAATAGTCCTGAAACGTTTCAGTTCCGAATACTTCTCAAAAATTTATCAGCTCAGCACAAAAGGACACGTGCGTGTTTATCTCTTCCTGTCTTAAGAAATTCATCCAAAAAGCCTAAAAACAACCCATTTTCTCGTTTTGGATTTAAAAATACATTCTCATTTGATATTATATCATTCAAATTCAACAATAGAAATCATACAAAGAGCTCACTCAGATGTTACAATGAAATTTCTCACATAAAAGATCTAAAAATAAATTTTTCCGCACTCGAGAAATTTCCAGCAGATCCAAATTTTTGCAAGGGTGAAATGCTTCATTAAGAAGTCTTCAGCTAATGTCATCATCATCATCATTAATGCTGCATGATTTAAATTTTAAAAAAATCAACCACAGAAAAAAAACGAACGAAAAATTTCACATCCAGCACATCATCATCTTTACTTGGAATTCTAATTGTTCAAAATTGCTTGCAAATTATTGTCTCAAATGAAAATGAAGATCGTTTTAATGGAATTAAGTCATTTGTCAAAGGCAATGAATGGCCATCAAAATTAACTTTACAGGCAAACGATTCAGTTTCACCCGCCCCAAATTGAAGATGTGGCACAGAGATGAAATATTTAAAATATCGTCTTATTCTCGCCTCGTAGTTTTCATGTTTTCTTGTAAATGTGAAAATAATTCATCTCATTAATTTTACTTTTCGTTATAGTTGAAGGGAATTGAATGTGACAGAATAGAAAGAGAAAAAAAATTGGAAGGTGACAAAGAGAATTTTAAGCTTTGACAGGAGAAAGCTTTTCAATTTCCTTTTTGACGATATAAATTTTTAAATGCTCGAGTGAAAGAGAAAGAACAAAAAAATTAGCACTTGACAGCTCAATAAATTATCAATAAACAATTCAATTTGTCACAGTACAAAGCGTGCAAAAAGGTGCCTTTGATATTCTTTTATTTAACAATTTTTTTGCGCCATTCTTTGCTTTGATGTTCCACGCGATTGTTGGGTGGAAGTTTTGGATGAACTAAAGAGTTGAGGACTGTCGTGAATTTTTTTGTTGTTGAATGCCTTGAGAGCCTCTATTAAGTTGTGAGATCATTTGTTGCTAAAATGACTCAGTGATGCAGGGTTAGTGCACTTGTATTTAAAAAATACAAAGCCAAAATTTGGAACTCATCTATTCTGGGTTGTTTGCACTAAAAACAAGGACTTTTCAATTTCTTAATCCTACAAAGTAGAGTGCAAGCCAGAGGCATATCCAGAAATATTTCGAGGGAGGGGGTTTGAATTTTTTTGTTTTTTTGTTTCAAAAATTTCGGGTTTTGGGATTTTTTTTCTTAAAAAAACCTAGCAAATTGAAAAATTTTCTTAAAAAAGAGGGATTGATCCCCAAACCCACCTCTAGAATACGACCCTTGTGCAGGGTCAAATAAAAATAATATGTGCCCTTTATTTAGAATTTTTTGGGATTTTGTATCTCTTTACATAAGACGCCTAGGGCCGTCGGTGACTTCTGTCTTCCTATCCATACTATGTGTAACAGTAGTATTACTGTTACTACATGATTATCGGGACAAGTTAGTAAATTAAAGGTTCTTTTAACTCCATTTTAATACGAATCTATCTGTGCTACTCAAACTATGCTCCACGAAACGCTAGTGTAACTAGTGACATCCCCTGGGGCGTTTTTACAGGTATGTCGTGAATAGTTCAGCGATGCACATAGTTTAACCTTAATAAAAGAGCCTGATATACTAGAATCAATTTTTTATTGAGTTATATTCATAATTTAATTGAAATAGACAAAACCAAGCATCTAACAATGACCTGATCAGCATGCAATTGACATTAAATCAACAAATTTGCATCATTATCCCCTTGTAATCCCCTAAAATCCATCAAATTAACAACACATTAACATAATATCGACAATACACATTTATTCTACATGACTTCTCCACCTCATGGAAGTTTTCAGCTTTCCAACATAATCCATGTCGTTTTTTATTTATTTTCATGACTGAATGTCTGAAATGCACATTGGAGTCGCGGCATTGCATGGTACAATAACTAAAGAAAACTTTGAAATGCTCTTTTTACTTTGAGAAATCTCAAAAATGCTCAAATTGTGAATCTTATTTCTTCTTTATTCATTTCCACGAAATTTCTCTTAAGGCTTTATCACTTGCATTTTTTACTGTTGCTGAATTATTATTTTTTGCCAAATTTCTTTATGTACAAAAGTGAAGAAGCCTTGAATCATAACAAACGATTGCATGGGAAGAAGTTACTCAAAAAAGTGCAACAATAAAATTAATCGAAATGTTGCGCGAGCAGTCGTCGACATTGCTGTGCTTAACAAAAAATGCAACAAAAAAAGAATTCCACCTAATGGGTTAATAAAGTGACAAGAGTGCATTTTTTACTTCCACTCGTCTGTAAAATAAATGACAAAGTTAAGAAAATTATTTAATTTATTTCTCATTTTCGCTTCACATTTTCATTCTTGCTCCTTCTCGGCTCACACGTTCTGTTCCTGTATATTTTTCTCTTGATTCTTATTATACTAGTGGAGTGGCTCGTTAAGTGTTGATGCATGGGAATATTGAGGTTAGAAAATCTGACACTTGAACGGTGACCAGAAGCATACCCAGATGAGTGGATATCTGAGACGTAGTCAGGGAAGGGTCGATCCCCTCCCATCTCAAGTGATAGAACCTCATTCGAAATTTTTTTATCTGCATCCTTGATGGGTGTTTATGGGTAACCCCCAATTACAACCACTGTAAGTCCCACTTTCTCTGATATACTTAACGGTAAACTATTGTATAACCCTGTATACCAGAAGGGTATCCTAGTAGGGTGTACCCAAGAAACAAGTTTCAAAATATGACCTTCCTAAAAAACCAAGCATCTCAACATCAAAAATTATACATCCTCAGCATTTTTTGGGCTGCCTGCTCGTGTGTCTTTCATTTATTCTTTTCAATATATTTATTGTGTATATCTTATTATAATTTATTTAAAATAAATGAGAAAGAATATTTTTTAAATTGTTTTGCCGTGGTTCTTGATGATGCGGGCTTGCGCGCATGACTCTTCTTTAATTGCAATATGCGGGAGAAAAAAAAGGCCACATTAAATTGTATTTCATTTGCAGTGACTGACTGCAACAGCCACAAATAACACAAGAGGAGAGAAGGGAAAAATGCTATTAACATCACATCCATCAGGGTCATGCAAATGAGGCAAAATTGAATGATTTATAATCAATATTAATTTATTAAAGAAAAAAAGTTACTTCCCTGACTTCCTCTTTTGACTTTATACTTTGTTTTGTGAATATTAATTTTTTTGTTATGACATTTAAATGAGAATTGTTACAATTGACACTTTGCAGCGCATTTTTAGTGGTTTCGGATTGATATTTTGTGGTTTGGAGTTGCTTGGGCTTTCCTGGAATTATGTTGCATGCATCTTGGATGGGAATGTTAATTTTACATAAGGGGTCATTCGTAATTGACGTCTATTAAAAATCAAACTGAATTTTTATCAATTTTTTGAAGTGTTTTATCAAGAAAGTCTGTTAGAGAATGCAACTATGTGATTCAAATATCTAAGCATGTAGCTCAGATAATTTATTCCGATCTATAAACTATCTATTCAAGAGCAATGAACTACTGAAAACATGCCAATAATAAACAACTAATTCATTATGCATTCCAATAGAATTAACTGAATTTTTACAGCACTATGAAAAATTCATGACCATATCCACATCAAAATAAGTTGACTGTGAACAATTTCAAACTTTACAAAATTCCACACATGAACAGACAAACTAACTGCAATAACTCATCCCCCATTCAAAATGAAGTGCATTCAAAAACAGAATAAGAACTGATGTTAACAAGACGATAATCTGAATGCGTTAATGTGTGCATTCAATTCAACGTTCAGAGACTTGTTAACGAAAAAAAAAATAAGAAATGGAAAAAGAATGAATTCCTTTTCATGTCGCTCTGTCTTTCTCTCACTTCACTTCATCGAATTAAATGCAGTTTGTTCATTTTTGCTTGAGTGAATCGTGGCTTGGCAAAAATATCACATTTTTTCGAACATTTTCTTCCTTTTATATATTTTTTTCGTGCATTTTTCAGAGGGAAAATATGCTTTTCACTTTTTTGTCTGTCTGTCCATCCGGCGCTTAATTTTGAACATTTCTTTTCAAAAGCTGACCGTTATTTTTCAAAAATTGTTATTTTTCAAATATTTTTTGACCGTTAATTTTCAAATATTTTTTGACCTTTAGTTTTCAAATGTTTTTTGAACATCAACTTTTGTAAAATATTTTTGAACATCAACTTTTAACTTTTTTGTACTTTTTTCTTCTTAAACTCTGTGTTTGAAATGATGCGCTTTAGTCAGTCACGTGTGACCAAATTTGAACACGTTTTTCGTATGTTACTTCTTCTTCTTAGTTCTCATCTACTTCACTCCAATATATAAACATTAAATGTTGCGCTGCGCTTTTTTGCTGAAATTGCTAAATGACTGAACGTAAAGAGTTTTTTTTTCATTACCACCTACATTGATTTGTATGAAGCTGAAATGTTGTGATCATGTTAACGACATTTTAAAGAGCGATTTCTGATTTCATTTTTTTGCGCTCGTTCGCCTCTTTTTTCTGATGTTGAATTGCAGTAAATTGATTCGCATTAAGCAAAGTGAATGGGATTATTGGCTGAAATTTATATGTATACATTCAATCACTGTGGATATTAGCTTTGTTGTGTTAATCGAGAAATGAAAGTGTCGAGTGCAATTTACCTTATGCAATTCTTGATAAAGGTTTCTTTCTCTTTTCATGTAACTTGATACGACCTTATACGGAGGAAAAGTTTTACTGATAGATTGATTTTTAAATTAAAGAAAATAGAAAATTGATGTTTGTAAACTGAAATGTGAAATACAAACTTAAATTTCATTTGAGATAATATTAAAGCACTTCCTTGTATGTAATTTGAAATTACTTTATCTGAGCAACCAATGAAGAGTTTTGGACAGAGTTGGCGTGGATGAAAGCTTGAAATTAGTTTATTCAGCTAGAACAAGCTCAATTTAATCCAATTTTGCTGAATTCAGCTCTATTCAGCAGTTGTCAGCAACTTCCAGCTGAATTTAGTCTAATTTTGCACTATTTGGCTCATAAATGGCTATATTCAGCTGTCATCAACATCTTTCAGCTGAATTAAGCAAAATTCAGCTTAGTGTTTCTGAATTCAGTTAAATTCAGCTTAATGTTACTGAATTCAGCTAGATTCTGCTTTACTTAGCCAAATTCAGCACTATTCAGCTCATAAATAATCTTTTTCAGCCATCATTAGCTTAACTCAATCATTTTCTCGATTCTACAGCCGTATTAAATACAATCTAACTAAATCCATCTTAAAATGCACTTCTATTCAGTAAAACTAATCACGTTAAAGCTTACTTTCTAAAATTATTGTCAATTCAGCACAAATTCACAACGTTTAATTCCATCACAAAACCAAATAATCACTCTGAATTCTCTTTAATGTAATTTAAATCCATTTACAATGCAAAATGTTTACTGAATGAATAGATTACATGTTGGTTTTCACTTGAAATTGATTATTTGTTGCATATTTGTATCAAAATAAAATATTGTTATCATTATTACTTCCACCATTGTTGCTATAAGAAGGGGGGTAATTTAGGTATGACGTCCAATAATTTGGGGCGTAGGGAAGTCTAGTTCTAGTTAGTAGTGTTTACTCTGGGGTATTTTAGGGGTTTACTTTTGATTATGTACCTGGTCTGGTGTATTCCGAGACATTGAGCCCCATGTAGCATTTCGAATCTTCAAACAAAAGAAATCTTTGATAATGAGGTCTAAAATTCCCATATTATGATAGACGTCATTTATGGTCAATCCCCTCAATATATGCACAACAAATATTAAATGAAGTTCCGTTTTTTGTAGAAAGCTCAAGATTTATGTACGAAATGCAATAAGGAAAAGTGTAATTGTAATTAAGTAATATGAAAATTCTAGTTTTATAATGTGAATACATTTTCTCGAGAGAAAAGATAACAATGTTTATACTTGATTCGTTTTTCCTTTATTTGCTCGGTTTATTTGCAACATTTCTTGGTTTATGAAGAGAGTTTCTTATTTGTTAAGCATAAAGAGTTCTTCTTTGTTGGAAACTTTGTATAAAGTAGTGCAAGTCTTGTGGGTATTTGTACAGTTTGAGAATGAAGAGAAGAAGAAAAAAAATGGAACAAAAGATAATAAATTTGTAGATTAATTTCGAATTAAGTATTATCATTATTTGTATTGTATGACTTTTTATATGAGAGAATTGAGATTGGTTTTTAAAGCTGCAATATTAAGGGTAATTGGTCATTATATTGTCCTTGTGATATTTAATTATTTTCAATGTGTTAAATGTGGACGTGTTATGGTGGGGATTTGTGGATGATTTACAATTTAATGTGATATTTAATTCGATTGGTGAAAATACTGTGAGATCGGTTGTACTCTGGAATTCTGGTAGTCAAAAGCATTAGCAGTGTGGTAAAAAAATTGGGTACTCCCCCTCCTTCAAAAATTCTACACCCCTTGGGCCTGTTGGGTATACCCTTGATTCCTCACCTAGCCTGCCTTAGGGTATTCAACATATCATACCCTATTGTATCCAAGGGTGGGGTAGGGTACACCAGGTAGCCCTAGAAAATGGCCTCAGAACTCGTTCCGTTTATTTGACCCGACAATTCAATAATATGTCACTGATAAAGTGTTGTCCACTTAACAACTGCCAGTATAATGCTCACTTCGCATTTATTCTCATAACCTCAAAAAAATTCACGATTTATATAGAAAATCAGTAGAAAAGCCTCATACAGGAAGGGCTATTTAAAACAAAATTAATCATCTGACTTTTTCCATCGATACAAAACGCGACATGTAGTCGAACGACAAGAAAAAGAAAAAAAAATTATCATCATAACTGATTTAATTTATTATTTCTGCCGTCTCACATTAAATGAAATGAATACATTTATAAATCTTCTTAGATGCAAATCTTTATGTCTTCTTTAAATGCTCGATAATAATGAAAAATATGTACGGAAAAAATTCCCCATATGTGAGTCATTCACTTTAAAGAGTAACATTCTTAGCATGTTTCATTTCTTTTCTAGGAAATCTTTAAATGTCCTCAATTTTATGTTCGTCTCTCCTTCCTGAAAGTGGATTTTTATTCCTTGATTCCATTACAATAATATAAAAAGATTTCCAGGGAGATGAATCCTTTAAGATATTTTCCTTCAATCATCAATGGATTCTAGTCAGAAATGGTAAAAATTCAATTACCACACACATTCATCACATCCAACGCATAAAATGTTCAATTGTATATCATTACAATCAATATGTTGGAGGAGAAATACATGAATAATGTATACATAAATACATGGCCAAATGCGTAATTCGAAAATCCTATCATCCTCTCCTTTCTTTCCTGACGTACAAACCTAATAGAGAAAATTTTTTGTTCCTTTTTTCCTTACTTTCTCAATAAATCGAGAAATAGATGTAAGGCTTTAATTAAATTTGACATATCATGGAAAATATGTTTTCTATATTGAAAATTAGTTTAGTTGTCGTGTATGAAAAGGAGAGTCTTTACTTTTTTTGTACACTGACCGTATCGATTGGGGAGAAAAGAAGAAGGAAAAGATGAGAGGAACTGGTAGTGAAGTGATTGTGGGCAGGTTACGGAAGCGCTTTTGGGGAAATTGATGTGTTAAGCTGATGACTAGCCGTGGGATGATTGTCATGTCGATAAAATTTCCACATTTATTTGATGACTACTCGAATATTTGGAAACAATAGAAATGGGCTAAATAGCAAGCAACTTTGAATGAAAAATTTGAGCATATTTAGGGTTATTACGGGTGACGCTCATTGAAAAAATTGCAAATTAAACTATCATGTCATTGGCATGACAGTGCTCCAGAGAGTGATATTTTTACATTATAACGATCTCTATCTGGACAGGATCTGAATTAAATTTTTATAAAAATTTCCATTTTAAAAATAAAAAATTTAAAAGAATGTTGAAAATATTGAATTTTGATTTCGAGGGGGGGTTGTTTGGGCACCTACGGACCTCTGGCTACGCCCTCGACATGACAATGCCATGACTTTACCTGCTGTCTTGAAATTTTTTACGGTTTTCATTCAAATTTTCATTTTTACAAAATTCCAAAAAAATGATGAAAAAATTAATTTCAATATTGCAAATGTGTATTTATGTTTATCCCCAGTTAAATCTTTCTAAATCCTCACAAAATCATTAATATTGACATTCTGTCAACTTAAAAATTCAGATTTAATAGTTCAGTGGCAAAAACACTTGACAAGTAATTAAGAAGTATCTGGTTCGAATCCCAGTTATAAAGATTTGTTTGCATTCAGCTTTTGGCTCAATTTTTTTTGCAGTCAACGCAGACAAACCAAAACCAATCATGCCATTTTCTTCCCAAAAAGGTGCTCAAGAAAATTCTATTTCTATTTCTTTTGTGTCCAAACAGAACGCATTCCATGTCGTTTTTATTCTTATTGAGTTTGTGAGCCATAAGGAGAAAAAAGTGAACATTTACAGAATACTAAATATATGTGGATATATCTTATGGGAGCGAAACAAACAATATCAAGTAAGTAAGTAAGCAAGTAAGTAAGTAAAGATGGAGGGAGAATTTTGAGGCAGCAACGGGATGTTTTTCTTTTTCTACAGCTTCTGTCATCTTGTATGTGTGTGTCTGCCTTCTTTTGTACTTCCATTTGACTCAATTGAGAAGCAATTTTTTTTTTCTTTGTAAATGTTTTGGGGGATTTAATTCCTTATTTATTCTTATGGCATGACTATAGTCTTCAATTTGTGGTTTGCTTATGACTAGAATCTATTTATGTAGAGATCCTATGGAGACAAAAAGAAGACATGATGTTCATTAGACTTTATTATTTTGGAGCCTTTGTGGATGTGAACATGGGGCAAGTGCGTTTTAGATTCTTTTAATGTCAGCTTATGGTAAATAGGTTTATTTCTGGTAGAGAAGAAAATAAAGTTTCTGAATTGGTATTACTAGTAAGCAGTTATATCTTTATTTTTATGCACAGCAATGGACATAGCCAATTGTTAGAGTCAATTTTAAAAACAAGAGAAAAATTGTTTTTTTTTTAAATTTGAAGCTTAGAAATATTTCAAAATTAAATTTAAATAATAAAATTATTTTTGTTTTTGACCACCATTTCCCTGGATGTGCCTTTAATTGTAATATTAAAATAGTTTTGCTTTAAAGTTTGCATCATAAAAATTAAAATATTTCAAAAAAAAATTATTTTTAAAAGTAGGTCTGATCTTCATTACAATCCATCAACTCTGACCATAAGCCAGGGGCGTAGCCAAAAAAAAATAGGGGGGTCAGATTTTTTTAGTATTTGTACTCATATTTTTGTACTCTTTGTTAACTTTATCGTTACGTGAATAATTAAACTCTAAATTAAAGTTTCAGAAATACTTTGACAACATTTCTAGAAGAAAAATAATTTTTCAGAAAAAAATTTACATGAAAAATGTTTTTCAGGGGAGGTGGGTCCGGACCCCCTTGGACCCCTCCATGTCTACGCCCCTGCTATATGCATTAACAAAAGAGTTAGCACTCAAAAATAATTTTTAATGACCAAAATATTTTTAAGACTTCTTAAGTTGATCAAATGATTTCAGAATCCATTGGAATTTTTGAGATGTCATGTCAGGACGTTCTATGATTTTTTTGGGATCCTTCGTGATTATTGTGGAGCTCTGTCCATACATATTACTCTTATTGCTAAAATATCCAAGCATTTTTAACGCCCAAAGTTGCATGGGTTAGAGATTAGATTTATTCAATGGTTTGGTAAAGGTTCGAATCCTAGCGAAATTCATTGAGTTAATTCTAACGCTCAAAATTCAAAACTTTACATTGTCCATACTTCGATGATAGAAAAAATCGTTCTGAGACTAATTTTCTGTTTCTTTTAGGTTTATTAATCGTGATTCTGTTCCTTTCAGGTTTTTCTTAATCGTGATTATAAAGCAGCAATTGAAGGTCTTTGAGAAGTTTCAATGTGAATTTGAATTTTTTTTTATTGCAACAATTTATAACTTTTATTTCAGAGAAAGCTCAGCTTTAAATCCCAAACATTTTACTAAAAAATAATCTCAACAAAATCAGTATTTTAAAATTTGCATAAATTTTGATAGCCTCAAAAGAAAAAAGTTTCTAGCAAAGCCCATCCCACGAGCTGATTATCACTTAAGCTCCTCGCTTAGATAATTCTTAAATATATCCAACAATAAAACAAAATCGAAGCAATAACAGTTATATAGCAATAATTTTCAATATCTTACTTAGTCTTTTCGAAATGAAACAATAAAAATAAAGCCGCTTGAGTCATCAAAAAATCTAAACATGCTTTAATATTCCTTCCACATTCCTTAATTTCAGATCGTAAAAATTTCAATATAAAGTCAATAAAGAAGTGTAAAACCCTCCCAGTTTTTTTGCAAATTAATGCAGGAAAAATTTAACATTCCATTTCCTTAGTCAGTATTTACATTTATGTACCGAAAAATGTCTGACATACAATACAGTACAGAACAACAAGAGATACGAGGCGAGGAATTTACACGCCAAAAAATGAACCCTTTTTTGTCAACAACAATAAAATATCAGTAAGTAAAATTTTATACTAAATAAATAGATAAATTTTCACCATTTATTGTTCGTGATGAGACAACGAATAAAAAAAGAATTTTCATCATTGAATTACATGGAATTGATAATTTATGTACACAATCAATTACTTCTCTTCGTCTTCCTTTTAATGCAAAATAAACTCACGAATGCGATGGAAAAAGCTTAATTAAGTGTATCAAATTTCATTTTAATTTAAAATATAAACTTCCTTTTTTACATTAATTATTGGCACATATAAAATACTCGAGGATTTTTTTTGATGCCGTTGTCGATGAGGCTGTAGGTGTGGATGTGGGAGGTGAACAGCATGGAAAATTTTCCATTCTTATTTTCTTGTTTAAATTAACACTTTTCGGTATCAAATTTTTCAAGCTCATTTTTCTCGACAGCACTGCTCAATTTAATTTGGATGTTGAAAGCGCAGGGTTGGGGAAATTACTTTTGGAGGTGGCAAGTCTGTGAATTTGATGACAATGTAGGATTTTGAAGTGTAAACATTTGTGGAATTTTTAATTAAATTTTAGAGTTTAATTTTTGACCATCTTTTATTTTTTTGTCCAAAATGTCTATTTCCTTACCATTGTTGTATTTGCAAGGGGGTTTAAGCTAAGAGAGGGGTTTGGGTGCACTCCTTAATATGGGTTTGAATGTACGATATTTCGAGCTTATTACACTCAATGAATATATTAATTATAGGCAACGATTAAGTTATATAGCAAGATCACTCTAATGTTCAAATATGAGCATACCCATGGGAATTCATTTGATTGGGTCTAGCCCCCACCCCTTCTTGATAAATTTTTAACATGAATTTTTTTAAACAAAAAATAATTTTTCTGTTAAATCAGACTACCGCCATTCCGAAAACGTCAGTTATTTGAAAATTTCAAATATTTTCAAAATAATTTTAGCCGTTGAAAATAAAATCTAAAAATGCTAATTTAATGAATTTTTTAGCATTTATCCATTTAGATTGATGAAAATAATCATCATCTAAACTCCAAGTTACTTAGTTTAAAACTGTCTAAACCTTAAATTTTTGACAAGTTTGTAATTTTTGATCAAAACATAAACGTAAACAAAAATATTTGTGAAATGAATTTCTGAAAATAGTTTTAGTAATATTTCAATGGATATTGCTAATTACTAGTTCTAGAGCCGATTAAATTGTTTATTTATTATGAATCTAAAGTTTAATGTCGCAAAAACTAAGATAAAGTATGCAAATTGAGCAAAAATTTGATAATAAAAATTTCTATTGTTTTGATTTTCGAAGAATTCGAAATTAAGTTCGAAGTAATTTTCGAAGTTTTCGAAATGAAATGGCGGTAGTCTGTGTTAAATTTTTCTTTCCGAAGCTCTAATTTGATAACAATTCATTCAATTACCATTACAATTAACAACAAGTACAAAACCATGAGTATCATGAGAACTATGAGGACCTTAACCCCCCTAAAAAATTTTTTTGGGTACGGGTTACGCCCCTGTGTTCGAATCCTACACATCATGTGTTTATTTTTTACCTGAAATTCAATGTTTAACTTTCATTCACCATCCAAAAACAATCCACAACAAAATTTAAAATTAGAATTTTTCCGAAATAAAAATCAACAACAATTACGTATATCCACAATCAAAACATAACGCATCTCACTTCCCTGAAGGAATTACAAATATTTACACAAAAACTCAGCATACCGTCCGTACCTTTCAAAATATTAATAGCCATAAGTCTCATGAACACATTAAACAGTATTAAAATAATCAAAATTCTGAGTGGAAGTAATCAATAATTTTTCTCTTTCTCTTGCTTTTATTTAAAAAAAGATACAAAAAAATGTTCACGTTAAGCCCCGACCCGACATTCAGAAACAGCGAGAGAAACAACAGTGACAACAAGCAACAGCAGTAGCAGAGCAGAGTATTAAATGATGGATGATGGCATCAGAGGAATTTTTGTCGGTAAAAATGTTTCATTTATGATGCCTGTAGTCATTTAATTTTTCACATACACATGGCTTCAACCAGACTGTCAACAACAAATTATTAGAACAAGGAAGAACGAGAAAAAAAGAAATTTTTATATTTTTTATGCAACCACCACATACGCTAACGCGATACATCTTGTTGGGAATAAATTTTGGAAAAATAAAATGAAATTTCTTTCTTACAGAATTATGCCGAAAAAAAGCAGCGAGAGGAGGCACAAAAATCAAGCGCAAAGCGAGTCTATAAAAATTTTAATGTTCTTCATAAAATATTTACTGTATTCACTACATCCTCGAATGTACTTTGATGATATTTTGTGTCACTCCGTACACACACCAGTCATATTGGATCGAACATTAAAAGAGTTGGAATGTCGTGCTGGTGTTCGTGGTGGTATATCTAGGAACAGATTTTTTTGGAAGTACATAAGTGAAGCTCAGTGAAGTACACAAGTGAAAAGTAAGTGTTGTCAATGGGTGGAAGTGATGACTGTAATTATGAAATTAATGATTAATGATTGGGTTACGTACATTTAGTCCAAATAGCTAGATTCACTGAAATGTTCAAGGTATAACTATGGTATTCTAAAGATTTTCTTTACAGTACCATGGTTATATACATAACATCCTCAAGAGCCCTAAAATGACGTGAGAAAATCACGAGTGAAAATTTCATACCAGGTTCATACCAGACTCAATCCTCAAATATATCTTAGGGGCTGTTCATAAATGACGAATTCAACATTTAGGGGGAGGGGTTTGGAGATTTGTGAAACTTCCATACAAAATAATTTTTTATATAGAAATTTTATGACAGAAAGGGGAGGGGGTCTAAATATCTCGTTTTTGCGCGACGTCATTTACGAATGGGTTTTTAGGTATTCCTCTATGATAAAATAAAATTTGGAACCCTTAATACTTATTTAGAACCCTGTATTTTTATGTTTTTCAACAAAATTTTCTAAAACAAGCAATACCCTCCTGTAATCCTAGAGAATATCAAACGATCTTGCATATCCCATTCCTCCAACTCTGCCTCCAAGAAAATAAGAACAAAAAAAGTATCAAACCGAGTTTATCTTACTTTTACAGCTGACAATATTTTGTACGTAATATGTTTGTAATATTTGACATAAAAAGTACGTGAATGGTATTAAAGATGGTATGGGGATGGTTGTGAAACTTGAGCATAAGCTTCGAGAACAGAATACAGTGAAGTTTTTATTATTGCCATATACAACTTGCCAAACGACAAGAATAAATTTTGATGCCATCGGGTTGTTTATTGTTTTTATGGATGATGAAGAAGAGGAAATAAAAAAAAATCATCGACAAATTTATTCTGATACATGACTAACCGTGAGTCAAGTGCCTTTAATATGTTTTAAATTGGAAAAAAAATTTGTGTCACATTTTATTGCTAAAAAAATGTCCACAATTAGTCTCTCAAGCTAGTTCATGATAATTTGCTCTTTATAAGCACATGAGGATATACTAAACTCCACATCTATCTCAGTGTGTAATTAAGAGCTGTTTTATAGATGAAAAAATCTAAACGAGTGCTTTTCAAAAGATATTTTCTCTTAAATCCTTATTTTATCGTAGGGTGAGCAGCTCTTTTATGTCAGTTTTTAATGAGAGGTTTTACTAGAATATGTAAAAGTTTTAGATGGGGGAAGAAATTAGGGAGGTCAACTGTATATTTTTATTGGGTTTAAATCTATTTTGAACTTTTCGCATCAATTTTGAAATTTTTTGATCAGTTTTAATTTTTTGTGTAACCTTTTTTTGCGTCAATTTTGAATTTTTTATATTAATTTTAGCTTTTTAATAAATTTTAATTTAATTTAAAAATTTTTTTCATAAATTTTTCTTTTTTAAATAGTTTTGAAATTTTTAACTCAGTTTTGTTTTTGTTTTGCATAAATTTTGAATTTTTTGCATCAGTTTTGAAATTTTTTAATTAGTTTTAATTTTTAGCGTCAGTTTTTTTGCATCAGTTTTGAATTTTTTACATTACTTTTTTTTATTAAATTTTAATTTTTAAATTAATTTTCATAAATTTTATTTTTGAAATATTTTTGAAATTTTTGACTTAGTTTTGTTTTTGTTTTTGTTTTGCATCAATTTGAACTTTTGCGTCATTTTTTTGCATTTAATTTTGAATTTTTCGCATCAATTTTAATTTTTTAAAAAAATTTTGATTTTTTTGCATCATTGTAAAATTATTACTTTAATTTTAAGCTGTTAAAAAACATAAATATTTTATATTCATGACTGCAAACCACCAACCATTCAGAAAAATTTTAATAATCCCCAAAAAAAGAATTACTAAAAACCGCACAAAATTAAGCAAGAATGAATGTTTTCCATAAAAAAATCATTTACTAAATCTGCACAATAAAGGAAACAATCGCAAGTAAATTAAATTATTATCCGAAAATAAAATTAAAATCCGTTTATTTTTCATATTCAGAATTTTTATTGCCTTTTGACTTAAAACTCACCGTTAATCTTCAATAAGCAATAACGTCCAATTTAACATTTTGGTTCTGCCAAAAAAATAAAAAATGAATTGCCGCAGATTAAAAACAGAAATCTCCCCTTTTATGCTGCAAAGACCAAAGTGAAAAAGCCTTTTAAAAAATTCATAAAGCATTTGAACATTTGCATTGAGGAAATTTTCCACTCAAATATTTTATAATCATCATCATCATCATTCCATATATATGCATGGAAACAGGATAGATTCAGAAATAGAAATGAATATAAGTAAAAGCTTGGGGAGTCATAAATCCATTAAAACGATTTCTGTTATCTTTATTGCTCTCACTCACTCCTTATATGTTTTTAGTGGCTTCTCATTTTCTATACTTTTTTTTCAAAAACCATTCCATAAAATAATAGCTTGTTCTATGGTTGCACACCAGAATTATATTTTTTGTTTAAATTCTTACTTCCTCATACATGCACACATGTGTTTTGGTTATGATATGATAATAGACATACATAGTTTAATTTTTTTTCCTTCTTCCCCATTTCTAGTTCCCTGCTTTTTTACTTCTGGCAATGATGTCGGTTTGAAATGTGAATGAAAGGAGAGAATTTTTTTTTATCAAGCTGTAATAAAATTAAATGTTCATGGAGGATGGAAAAAATAGGTTCAAGATGTTTTGCATGAAAAATTTAAAACAAAACTTTTTCTCATGACTTGAAAAACTGGATGGGAATTTTTTCCATGTGTGCGCCCTTAAATAATTCTCATTTATTATATAACCTCAATAATGGATGGATGGAAATGAAAAGGAAATGTGATAACTGGGAATTATTTCGAAGGGAAAATTTTTAGGATGGGGCGAAGTTTTTGGGGGATTTTGACATTTTATATGATATAATTGAGTAGTTTGAGTTTTAAAAAAATGTTGAGTTCAAGGTTTGGTGTTGTCCCAAGGATTATGGATGGTGATTGAAAATTCGAGTTCGAATTTTCAATCACTTTTTTTTAAATAAGTTTGTGCGGGAAAAAATTTCGAAATTTTTTTGTACGTTACAAAATTTTACAGTTTCTTGTGTTTACAGCTTTTAACTTATTTTAATACTTCAAATTCATTATGTTTGAAGTTAATTTACGTAGATTAGTCTACGTTTTGTCCATATAAAGAAGAAATTAAAAGATTTTGTTTCACAAAATTTTTGACTGTAAACAAAACAAACTTGTTTACATTTTTTGTAGAAAAAATTTGTTTGCAAATTTTTCGCTTATTTGAGGGATAAGTAAAGTCTAGTTAATTGTAAAACATGCTTTATAGTGTCATAATGTTGATTAAGCACTTAATTATTAGCAAATTTGTCTCAAAAGTGTTAATTTTTGAGATTTACAAAAAATTCAAATTTCGAAAAGTTCGAAAACAAATCCGAAAAAAGTTGCGGGAAAATTTAAATATTTTTCGGTTTAACGGAAGACCACTTGATCCATAATCCTTGGGTGTTGTCATAGGAGGTTGTAAGCCTATGATGTTCATTTGTATAGCATATAGGTGTTTTCCACCTGCTTTCTACAAAATCTATTAGTACGATCTTCAAAAATTACTAATTTCGGTTTTGGTGGAAATCGAACCCACGTCCTCACAAAAGAGGGTTGCAGAAATCCATTCTGTTGACTAACCACTCGACCACAGAGGCCTTACTCTTACATTAGCAGATTGGCCTACATAAGGCTCGTTACCAAAGATTTCAGCAGACACCATACCTAGAAGAGAGTCTACAGCCATTTGACGCCCTTTAGAGATTTTTTTAAAAGATTTATGACAGAAAAAAAGCTGCAGAGAGAATAACAGTCAAGTCCATCTTTTAATGACGTCATTTATGAAAGTCCCCTTATTGAAAATATAAAATGCATGAAAGACATACCCAATATGCAAAGCCCAACCTACCCCTTCCTGAAAAGTTTCCATATTCTTCATCAAACACAGACAATCTGTCCAAAAAAATCCAGTCAAACTTCCGAACCCCCATCTCATTTCAAAATCCCCCCTTCCCCCAAAACATAGTTCAAATAGTAACATAACGAAAGGGAATACTTAAAATATGAAAATGTGTATATGTCTCATTTAAAAACATTTCACTTTTCCTTCTTTCTTTCCATCATCCTTCCAAAACTGTTCCTTTCATTTTCATAATAATCATTACAATATAAAATTTAAAATAGAGGCAATTTAATTTGAATTTTCCAAACAATAATCAAATTTAAGGAGCTTTTCGTTTCCATAACATCCACATAAATGTGTACCATCCATATTCACATAAGTGAAGCGTGGTTGATTGTTGGGAATTAAATTGCACGATATGAAAAATATGTGAGATGTAGGAACATATATGTGAGTGTGTAATTACATCTTCTATATTTTGTTATTTTATATTTTCTTTAAATTTAATCCTAGCAAATTATTGTTGTTGCTAGATTGAGTGTTTTTGCTGATACAGCAGGGGAGATGTAGCTAGAGGTGGATATGATGGTGCTGTCATAGGAGCGTAGCTTTATATTTTTCGAAGGAGGGTCGATTTTACTAATGGACATTTAAATTTTAGGATGGGTCCAAAAAAATTCTCATACAAATTTCTATATCGCAGATGTGGGGGTTGGGTCCGAGCCCCATTGAAGAAAAGGGGTTCTGGCTGAAAATCATAGAAATTCTAAGTGATTATTTTGTTTTAAGCTATGATTTACCATCTGATCATTGACCCATCTGCTTAGGCTATTGGAGCAGGAGCGTAGTCAGAAATTATTTAATTTCTAGAATTTTTATATAAATTTAAACCCCATTTTTGTATCAAAATTTCTGAATATTTCACAAATTAATGAGATTTTTTAAACTTAAAAATCTATTATTTTTTTAAAAAAATGTCTACTATTAATTCAGTCATTGACCCCCTGTTCACCAGTTTTTTTCCTTCCTCTTCATAAGTAACAATTCAGTTCCAAGGATGGATGGATGAAACTAAACAAGAGAAGCTTTTGAGTCACTGGAAGCAGTAAATTGTATGTATATAAATAAATTAATAGGATTTCAAGGGTTTTGATGTGAGTGTATAAGTGCAGGTTTGTATAAGCATAAATAAATATATAGTTTGCGGTTACAGGATCCATCATAGCACACACATATGATACGTAGGTGATGATTATGAAACGAATATTTAGTTTATTTCACTCAATGAATTTAATTTTGCCTTCCGACAATTTCCCATTGAGTTGATATATACATTTTATTTTATAAAGTCGTGAGCGTTATGCAAATATGGAGCAAATCACAGTAGTAAACAAGCAAGCAGGCAAGCATACACACTCGAAGTAAATAAGCAAATATTGCAATGCACAGATTTATTGAGTTTCTTAACCATAATAAAATTGCTATTTAATTTAATTTCTTTATGGATTATGTAAGTCAATAAACTAAATATGAAACCAATATTCCAACTTCTGTTACTACTCGGAATTTATAAAGTGGATTATTTTATTGAGAAGATATCGCAAGGCACATGCACTTTATGGTAATTTAAATAAGATTATTGTTATTATTATCGATCGAGATAAATTTTTCTCAAGTTATTTGCGATAAAAATTGCAATTTTATAGTGACTGTAATTATTTTTTTTACAGCCGAGAAATTGTTAGCAGGATTAATCGCTCTCTGATTTTAATGCTCATTAAATTATTCAGCGGCGCAAAAAATAATAATTTTTATGGCTCTTCTCGTGAAATATTGCGACATTGAGCCGTATCAATATTTTTTTTTTGACAGATCTCTAAGCTGACTCGCTAATTGGTTGATTAATTGAACAGAATGTCTTATTAACGTCCATGCACAGCATTGTTTGTAAAGAGGATTAGCTTTATATGGGGACTTAAGATGGTAGGTTTTTGATGAGTAAGGAATTTTATTCTCTTCCTTAAAACCTCAGATTTTTTTATAAAAAAAATATAATAAAATACTAAATATTTTCTGGTCATTTTTACCTGTTACGTGCTAAAGAATACCCAAACCTAAACTTAATTTTAAATTTTTTTCTTATTTTTTTATATAAATTTATATTAAATTTTTTAAGCTTTTAATTTACTTTAAATTTTTAATATTTATAAATTAATATCTTTTCAATTTTTAATATTTTTTAAAATTTTAATATTTTTTAAATTTTTTACTATTTTTTAAAATTTTAATATTTTTTAAAATTTTAATATTTTTTAAAATTTTAATATTTTTTAAAATTTTAATATTTTTTAAAATTTTAATATTTTTTAAACTTTTAATATTTTTTTAAATTTTTAATATTTTTTTAAATTTTTAATATTTTTTAAATTTTTAATATTTTTTAAATTTTTAATATTTTTTAAATTTTTAATATTTTTTAAATTTTTAATATTTTTAAATTAATATTGTTTAAAATTTTAATATTTTTTAAATTTTTAATATTTTCTAAATTTTTTAAATTTTTTAATTTTAGTTTTACAAAATTCAACTGTTTAGATTCATTTATTTGGTTTATCTAGTCCACCTCATACGTCGAATACCTCGGAATTTTCCTCCAAAAATAGTTTATTTTGATCTAGCTCTTTGAGCAATAATTGATTTTTTCAAATTTTACCTCATTTTTGTGGAAATTTTAGTTCCAAAACTCATTTCACAAACATAAAATATTCACAATCTGCTCCAGGCTTACAAAATTCAATTTAAGTAGCCGACATTTCAATGAATACATATTGATTATTATGTTAATAATTTGAATTGTGATTATGAAATCACAGACTTGATAACAAAGTATTTTGATATTTTTCACTTTAAAAATAGATTTCATAACTTATTGAGTAAATCATTTAAATGGAAACTTTTAAGCCGGATGATTGATAAGAGAGTTCAATGGAAGGTCATTAGAAATGTGTGCAAAATAATACGACTCATTTAGTTAGACACGACACGATGATGATAGCTCTTATCAAGAATTTCTTGATATTTTAATTGCTTCTCTTTAAGTTGACAAATGAAGTTTAAAAAATTGTGACCTTTCTGATTAGATTTTAATTAATAATATAATAAGCGTCATTAATATGTCTCTCTGTTTGCTCGAATAAACCCCACTCAAGGTTAAGAAATGAACCAGAAAATTGTAATGCTAATTGATGAGTCTGAGCCTTGGCCTCAACCACCTTGTATCCTCAAAAAGTCTTGTTGTTGATTTCTTCCGTCATTCTAGACGAGATACTTTACTAGTTTGATAGATTTTAATTATGGGAGTATTATTGAGTGCTTCTGAAGCGGAGATAAGTATAACAACTCATCTGTACACTGTAATTAAGTCATGCCGACTCGATTCGGTTCTTTAGGTTCACATGAATCTCATTTAAAAATTTAATAAGTGTTGCATTATCAATATTTTATATAGAATGACTAACTTGCTGCTTTTAGGTTAATTTGTTCTTTAGTTTTATTATTTTTTTTAAAGATTTCTTTTATATTTTGCAATCCGATCACCATAAAATTCCATTTAGGTTTGTTCATAAGTGATATCTTTAAAAAATTAAATTTATGGACATCCCAAAAAAAAAAATTCAAACAAAATAATTTTTTCTTGATGTGTCATACAGCTTCAAGTCCCCAATTCTCCCTAAAAGCTGGACATTATTTATAAATGTCTTCTTAAAGCTGTTAATTATCTGACAAGACATAATCAGCCTCTGAAAACAAACACCTAAGTGGAGAAATACACGTAAAACTCCCATTAAAGCTACAATGTATTCAACAAGCCTGATACTTTTTGCAAATAAAAAGTCAATTTACTTAAACTTCCATCAACATCATGAATCATTCCTCATACATCAAAAAAAGTCAAAAGTAAAATCATCATAACCATTACCATTTCCATCAAATATCAACAAAAGCTCAATTTTCATACCTCCATAAATCAACAATTTATCACCCCTTGTCATAATTCAATAAAATTCATTTTTCCACATTGAACTTTAACATGCTTTATTCTTTCATAATTCAATAAACTTATTGAAAACTATCTTCATTCAACATACACACACGTACGTACGAAAATAAAATCAATAAAAAGTTCATCTATCAAGTTATAAGTGCCTCATGCAAAAAATGTATAAAAATTATGTTATGATGGAATGATAGACACATTTTCGTTATATCACAGCATGACATACAAGAAGTTATAATTGAAAATCATTAAGAAATCATTCGGGGAATTATAAAAGTGCATTCTAATCGCGTTTAATTTCATGTTATCATTTTTTTTGCCCTAAGTTCACTTCACATCCATTAGACGATAAAGAACATATCAAAGAAGAGAGAAAAGTGAATGTATGTGAAAAAGGAGGTGGAAAAGAAGGTGACTTGCAAGTCATTACATATTGTTGGATAGAAAAAAAAATCTTCGATATGGTTGCTTGCATTGTTGCTGATGTTATTGTAGGTATATCTTTCCACATTTTTTTATAGTCTCATTTCAACTTTCTCTCACTCTAGGTCGTTTTCTTGGAGAAGGAGGGATTTGGATTAGATGACGACAAAAAGCCAACATCTCCAAGAAGATTACATGACGCATATTCTTTTGCGGAAAGCAGAGAAAAAAGTTTGAGTAAGAAAATTATTAATGGTGAGTGTCTATGGCGCACTTTTCAATCTAGATTACTGAGGTATGAATCGAGTCATTAGTATAATGAGGGTTTTTTGGCATTCAAGACCATATCCAAAATGTATGGTCATTTAACACTTTTAAGTACAACCGGCTCCTAATCTCTACCCAGGGACGTAGCTGGGGAGCTCTTATGGGCTCAGGTCCTCCTCCGAAGATCTAAGATAAACTATTTCTATAGTGAAAAAAAATTCAGTTCCAACTTCATAAAAATTTCTGAATTTTTGGATGTCCCTGACTATGGACCTCTTAAATATTGGAACACAGGATCTGACCCGGTTGCCCTCTTCTTGCTGTGCTAGAAAATTAGGATATCTAGAAATTTTTTTGATGAATGGAACCTGCAAAATTTGTGTTCCATTTTGTTCATTCAGGAATATTCCCAGGTGTTCAATTGAGAACATTCTAGATATCTGGTCTTGACCAAGCTCCAGGTTGTTCTTCTCTAGGATGGTCCACATACTGCATTAAAATTCAATTTCAAGTCTCTTCATAAACTTTTCCAAAGACAAACAATCATCATCACTCACCTTTACAGCCTAATAGTCCCAAAAAAGCAGCTAAAAAAATACATCTAACATTAGATGAATAAAATCAAGTGTGGAATTTTCGGATGAGAATATTGTAAGTCGGTGAAGCTTGTGAAAATATCTTTTTTTCTTTGAATATTTTATGAGCTTTGGAATTTATTGATGTTTTAAAAGAAGGTGCAAATTTTATGGAGAGACTTTTCTACCAAGAAGAGTTTTAAAGCACCGGCGACTTTACATACTGTGAAGGATTGATGATGATCAAATTAGGGAAGAGGATTGTGAAGGACAAAACTTTTTTGTGAAAAGGTTGATGAATTTTTTATGCAGTTTGGTAGGAAGTTTTTGGATTGAGGCTAATCAAAATTTTTTGTGGGTTATTTTTAGAAAAAAAATCCTGAATGCAGCTCTAAAGAAAAGCTTTAAGAAAAATCAATCTCGATTAATCCACATCCGCAAACTTTGGTCCGTGGACTTACGAAATCTCTCACCTTTAATTCCCAACGCACATCCACGTTACAATGAAAAAAAAACCCCAAAAAATGGTAAGCATAAAGTGAATATATTTTCCTCGCATCGAGCATTACAATCGAATTTTTACGATCTCATCATCATATTGTATGTTACAGAATACCACCTATTGTACAAATATGTGCTCTCTGTAGAGTGATAGAAATAGAGATGAGAGAAAAAAATTGTAAACATGATAATGATATCTTTAATAGAAATTTATATCCCCCGCAAAAAAAAATCGCACAATTCTGTAAGATGGGGGATGTTCATATACGCACATCCGCAATACGGGGGCTATATAAAGGCAAAGAGTACCGTGCAAAGATGTAGATGATGATGATGAGGATGTTTTTTTTCCGCTTTCTTTTTTGCTTGCAACAGTTCAAAGCTCATGATATGATAAAAAGCAATGAAGAAGTCAAAAGGGCAACGTTGAAGGAGAAAATCCATTAAATCTATTTCGTACACACCGTTATTTTATTATTATACACGCACACGCTCACATAAAAAGTACATTAAGGCACATTCTTTCCATTCCTTTTGTTCCTTTTTCCTCCTTCCTTTAATCGACAACAATAAGTGTGAATGTAGACAATAAGCATTTCAATCCATTTAAATAATGCGAGATAGCGAGAACGAGAGGAAAGAAAATCCATAAAATAAATGATACATGAATATAAAAGGAAAGCTTCAAAAGCAATAAAATATTTTTTTTTCTTTACATCAACAGTTAATGCTTTTCTATGGATGACTTTGTCCTTGTCGTGATGGAAAAATTGCTAAAGATTCAACTTTAATTCACATTTGTCTGTTCATTGACATTTTTTTCGAACAGCTTTTTTTCCATAAATTCATATTTATATTTTATGGGACTTTTGTATGGCTGTACGTTTGACGATAAATTTTTAAGTCCTTTATGTTCAGTGAGTGAATGAATGAATGAAAAGTTAATGGGAATATTGGGGTGGTAATTATGTGGATTAAGCTTCTTTTGTGCTGCATCAAGTTGATTTTGCATGGATGATTGTCTACATTTTATGATAGTGAAACGAGGTTTGATGATCGAGTTAGGTGGGGTAGCTTGGATCAACATTTGTAGTGCTTCCAATTAAGTGAATTTTGCTGTAAATTTATCTTTGGTTTATTTAATAAGAAGCTCTTGATTACCATAGAAACCATTCCCTGAATTTCAGACTTGTGGTTGAAACTTGCTAGGAGCAGTAGGGTACAGGCGCGTAGCTAAAGGGAGATTTGAAAGACAAATCCCCCTCGCCATAAAATTCTTTAATTTGCTAGGGTTTTTGAGAGAAAAAATTCAAAAAAATTTCTGGTCCAATTTTTTTCATATAAAAAATTTGAAAATCCGTCCATCGAAAAATTTCTGGCTACGCCTCTGGTAGGGTAACGCCCCTGGTAGGCACCGGCGTTATTAAGTCTTAAAGAACAGTGCTTAAATTTTTATCCCTTTATATAGGAAGTCTAGGTCTGTATCGGTTAGAAGCGTAGCAATGTTAGTTCATATAAGTGGGGGATCATTTTGAAATTTTCAGGGACTAAGCACCCAAATATCCCCCCTACATTAACCCTCAGTCTGAATGTCCTAATCCATAGAATCCAAAATCTAAAAAGTAACAAGTTGACCCTGCCTAGTCTCGAATCCATGATCGCTGTGTCATTGTTGAAGTATGTATCTATACAAGAAACAATGCACCAGACTATTACACCACCAAGCCAGTCCAGCTCACAGAGAAAAAAATACAGTTAAAGCTGCATAAACATAAAATAAAGAAGCAAGTGTGAAAACATGGATGAAAAAAAAAATTCTTTCATAAATACATCATCATCATCACATGATAGTTCACTATGAATACGTCTGATTATATGCCTGTAATAATAATTAATTCATCAACAAAATGATGACAAATGGATTCAATTAAATATTCAAGTACAATGTTTATTCGAAAGTGATATTAATCATCATCATCATCGTCACCATAACCATTCCAATAATAATATTATGGACGGAAATGAAGGCATATGTACATGATTCAGTTGTTGACATCATAAATCGCCCTACTTGCTCACCATTTTGTTATTCCTATCTACATTCTATGGATTAATTCTTATTATTTGTGTTGAAAAATTCTTCTTTTGTCTTTTGCATGCCAGGAATAATAAATGGAAAAATGCTCTTGCGTCACATTTTTGTCATATTTTTCAAGTCCAATTCAAGGCCTTTTTTGTCATCAACGACACATCAACTAAATAGACACAAAAATTTCAATGCTTATTTAATATTCATGAGCGGATATCAATAATGTGATATTGATTATGTTTTACATCTCCAATGGACACGGACTCGTGACATTGACTTTATTTCACTTCCATTAAGGATATTGGGAAAAGCACACAAATTAAAAAAAACTTCATCCATTAATTAATTAAAAGGTAAAATTAGTTTGAAAATGGTAATGGAATTTAATTGGTAATTGTTGTTCCTAATCAAAATTTGTTTCGCTTTGATGGTCAAGCTGATTATGTCGTTTAAATGCTCATTATTATCCCGTGTGTGAATTTCAAAAATAGGTCACAAATGTTGAAATTTCTATGCTTGGAAGTTTTCCTTTTGTTCGATAAATAATGATTGTATCCGTTAGGTTGATTTCCCCTTTGATTGATTATATGCTTACTGATTGGATTGTAATTTATTATCCAAGGATGGGGAATAAAATATATATTGGGAGTTTTCAAAGGGTTTTTGTAATTGAAGTATTTAATGACAATGCTAAATTTAGAATAATAATGTATTGTTGATGGTTGAGTTGACCCAGATTATGCAAGCTAATAGTTACATACCTGGGAATTGTGAAGAAAATTAAAGACTCAATTTTGATAAGGAATTTTGTTAAGGCATTAATTTGAATATTTAGTTGATACTTAGCAAAAAAAGATAAACTTACACACAAAAAAAATTTTAAAAACTAATTTTTAGAACCCACATTAAAAAATATTTTTAAAACCAATTATAAAAAATATTTTGAATTTAAAAAAAAAATATTTTAAATTTTAAAAATTATTTTAAAATTTAGAAAACTAAAAAAATTTCCTATACAATGACAAGTTGTCATATTTTTCTCAATCTGAGCTTTTTTTATTTTTAATAATAATATTTTGTTTCTGTATATTAAGTATGTACAAAAAAAATTTTAAATACATTTTCTTGAGGTTGGTTTTTAAGGAACCAGACTTGAAGTCTTTTCGTCACTTAGTTTTGGTTTTAGATTTGAACTGTTTTTGCTTTATTCTCTCAATCTGAGCAATTTTTTTTCAAAATATTTTTATTTTATCGTTTCAAAAAGCTTAAAATTTTTTTTATTAAGATTATAAAAATTGTTTTTAAGTTTTACAATACAAATTTAAAAGGACTTTAAATTTTTTTTCCCTCTGAGCTTTCTGGGGCTACTTAGAAGCTTAGCAAAATTCTATTGTAAATTACGTTCTGCTCTGAACAGTATCTTTAATGTTATTACTTATGGAGCTTTACTTGGAAATCTCGAACAACAAAATTTAAGAATTAATTATATTGTAGATAATTAATGGATATGGACTAAACAGGAGAGTATTGTCCTTATCATATTAAAGGTTTAGGGTTCGAGCCCCACTATTGTTTTCATTATATTAACTTTTCTGAGTCTTCTTATATTAAATTGTAATTGTTTTCATAAATTAAATTATTAATAGATTTTTTTTTAAAAAATAATTTCAGTTAAAAGAAAGTTTTAATTTTTTTCCATAAACCTCCAAAAGGATAGAAGAAATCAGTTCAAAAATTACAAATTCCCCAAAGCTCCCCAACCCTTGAACAGTCATTTCCACTGTAAGTAAAAATTAATAATATCAACTCACGTCAATTTCAATTATTTCGTAGAAAACACGTACCTAAAATTGCCGTTAAAGTCATTTAATGAAAACTTGTCACACATGAAAAATTCAGAGTCTATGATAGATGATGAATAAAATATACATTAATTTTCCTTTCCATTATGTCCATGTGTCAAATATTGAAATATGAATGAATTCATGTGACAACTAAAGCAGTCAGAAAATTTGCTTAAAAACCGACGTCAGCTTGAGAGTCAAAAACCCTCAATTTAAGCAGAAATCTTCATCAATTTTGCATGCCTTCATAAAAAAAGTCTCCAACATTCCTGTACATGTTTTTATGTTCCAAACATTACCTAATGTAACTAAACCATTATAGTTGTTGATATGGGACGAAAGTACAAACACAGCAGCATGAACAGACAACCTGTAAATTCAATTTTCCCATACTTTTTTTCCTCCTTTTATTCCATTTATCGAAATTATGTAACTGCTTCATTTCACACGACTCCAAAGGCAGTAAATAATTCAATTTGACAAAAATTAATTTATGATCATTTCTCACATTTTTTTCTGCTTCTATTCTTCTCTTCTTTTTCCTTCTTTTTTTGTTGTTATAGCTCATTGAGTGGGTGCTTTAACAAGAAAAAAAGCAACAGAACCGAAGCTGAAGAAGAAGAAAAAAAATCATCAAATTATGATGATGATAAAGTAGAGTAGGAAGTTACGAATGAAAAAAGCTTACAATAAAATTAATTAAATTTTCAGGAAGAAAAACATATTTTCGTTTAATTATCCAAATTGATGTCGTAAGGAAAAATGATAGAGCCAAGTATACAAGTCATAAAAAGAGCTGACTGTGGCAGAATATTTGTTTGGAAGAGGAGGGCAGAGGGCAGGTTAGTATGAAGTTGATTGGAAAGAAATAAAGCGAAATTTTGAAAGACTAGCTAAAACTGTAGCTAGAAGAGTGTCTAAGAGGGTTTAGTCTGCCTTCTAGAAAGTGACCAATATTAGGTATTATTTGTGAAGAAGCCTTACTATCAATGCTTCATCCATGGTCGTAGCCAGGGGTATACTTAGTTGCTCAAAATTGACTTTTCATGACCTTGACCCCAAAACCCCCCTGAATACGCCCCTGATGTAACCCCATCTTCCACCACAGCTGTGCACAGGCATGAATTAAGGAGGTAAACTAGGGAACAAATCACCCTCTTTCTACGAAAAGTTCCTCAATTTGCAAGGATTAATTAATTTGTAATCTTGAAAATCACCTACCTCAAACTTTTTCCATACACAAATTTTTGAAAACCCTTCCTCGAAAAAATTCTGGCTGGAAAATAAGTCAATTTGGAAAAAATTTCGTAAAACATCCAGAAAAACTTCAGATTCGTAAAAATTTACGGCACACCTGTAAAAATCTCACAGTACACTAGTGAGCCATAATATGGTTCATTTTGAAAACCACTGATCAAGATGCAGATCACACCAAGACACCAAGTCAAAGGAACTCCACACTAACCACTACGTCACTAACAAATTTGACACAAGAATTACATTCCAAATTAGAAAGCAAAAACCCCCAAAAATGAAGAGGAAAAACCCAACTGAGTGAGTTCATTATTACTCAATATTTTTCCTTAATTCCGTTTCTCTTTTTGTTCTGTGTGTATGTGTGTAGTTGTTACAAACCGACAAAAAAAATTATTTAAGGAAAAGGAAGGAAAAAAAACAATTAAAGCATTTTTTTCAAGGAAACTTAAATAAGTAGGAGAAAGAGAAAGAAGAAAAATAATCTAATATGATGAAGTAGATGGAGGGGGAGATGAAGGAAAAAGGAAGTACAGGTAGAAAAACATACTTACAAAATAATTAAGTCATTAACTGAAATGATTTATTTTCGGCACATTTCTTTTGCGTTATGGTTTTTTACACTGTATTTTTTGTGTTGGTTTAGTTCTGTTGGTCTGTGAAAAAAGGTTGAGGTTGAAAGGTATTAAAGTCATTCTCATACACATCTCTCTCGCCTGTTTTTCTTTCTTCGTTTCTGGCTTCTTTTTTGCCCTCATCCGTTCGTCTTGTAAGTCATGATGATAATAACATTCGGGAGTCAGCTACAGTAACAATAAATCTAAAGACAAGAAAAGGGAGTGAATAAAAATAATCTTTTAATGGCTCATGTAGCTTGAGACTATGCATAGATATGGATGATATGCGATTAAGGTAAAGCCTTGTATGTGTGGCATGTACTGTACATATATTTTTAGATTTACGGCGCAAAAATAAAAAAACTAAGTTCAAGGCTTTCTTTTTCACCTCACAAATTTGAAATTTTGATTGAAGTCGCTTGACTTTCTTGATAGATTATTACATATTTATGAATTGTGAAAAAAATAAAACTTTCTTATTTTCCGTTTAACATTTTACGATGGCGTGAAGCTTTATGTTGTGAAACTTACGTATTTCGTGTGAAGGAAATTTTTTTTCTTCATGAATGAATTCGAAGTGGGCTCGATGGGAAAATTTCTAATGAATAAATTATTGGAACTGTATTTAAATCCAGGCATTGACACGATTTCATCCGGATGAAATTTTTCTTCATCTTCATACAAAATTTTCATCCGGATGAAACAGGATGAAATTTTTGTATGAAAGGATGAAATTGGATGAAACCGGATGAAATTTTTGTATGAAAGGATGAAATAGGATGAAACCGGATGAAATTTTTGTATGAAAGGATGAAACCGGATGAAATTTTTATATGAGCCGGATGAAATTTTTTATATGGCTATAACTTTGATTTTTTTTGTTCAAATAAGCTCAAATTTAGTATGTAGGCTCCTTGGCTATGCCTGAACATGGAACTAATGCCTTATTGGATTTCGAGGGGTATGAAACTATGCAAATACATAATTTTTTACTCTAACTTTGATGTTTCTTCACCAAATAAGCTTAAAATTGACATGTAGGTTCCTTGGCTATGCCTGAATATGGAACTAATGCCTTATTGGATTTCGAGGGGTATGAAACTATGCAAATACTTAATTTTTTGCTCTAACTTTGATGTTTTTTCACCAAATAAGCTTAAAATTGACATGTAGGTTCCTTGGCTATGACTGAATATGGAACTAATGCCTTATTGGATTTTGAGGGGTATGAAACTATGCAAATACTTAATTTTTTACTCTAACTTTGATGTTTTTTCACCAAATAAGCTTAAAATTGGCATGTAGGCTCCTTGGCTATGCCTGAATATGGAAAAAATGCCTTATTGGATTTTGAAGGACTAGAAGCTACGCAAATTCATATTTTTTTGCTCTAATTTTGATGTATTGTGACTAAGTTAGCTGAAATTTAGTATATAAATTCTTGACTTTGTCTCATATATTGGAACCGATGCCATATTTTATTTCAAGGGGCAAAAAACAAAGCAAAAGCTTATTTTTTTGCTCTAACTTTAAGGTATTTTGACTAAATGGCCTAAAACCCATTTGATGTTTTTATATAAATAAGCTGAAATTCTAAAAAATGTGAAATTCTGCTATTTAAACTCTTAAATTATTCATCAAAGCAAGAAACATCATGATATAAATTTTTTGTTCAACTCTATTACTCCAAAAAAAATCTATTAAATATAGGCTAACCATCTGAACCAAATTTTTGCGTTTTTTTCTTCCAAAAATCAAAAATTTTATTTTTGATACATTAATTTCATTAAAATATATGTAAAATAACAAAAAATGTTTTGTAAAATATCAATTTTATATTTAAAAAACTCGTATATTTATGAATTTGCAAAAAAATTAATTAAAATCTATTTTGCAACAAATTTGTATGAAATTAGATATGTCACAAGAAAGTATACAAATGCATACAAAATTCATCCGGATGAAATATTTTTTTGATTTTCCATACAAAAATTTCATCCGGATGAAATTTTTATATGAAAGGATGAAATAGGATGAAACCGGATGAAATTTTTGTATGAAAGGATGAAATAGGATGAAACCGGATGAAATTTTTGTATGAAAGGATGAAACGGATGAAATCGTGTCCATGCCTTGATTTAAATGCTGAAGTGGCTTCAATAGTTAATCGTACTGTGATTAAAGGTTTTTGGATGTCGAGTCGGGTTGTTTTGATTTCTTGGTGAAATGGATTTTGTTGTTGAATGTTTTGGATGGTATCGTTCGTAAATGACGTCTCTAAAAATTTCATATATTTTTTTCTCAGGCAGAAATATGTAGGAACATAATCAGGAAGCAGTGGTATAGCAAAGATTATGGTGTCTTATTAATGGTGTAGCCAGAATTTTGACAGAGAAGGCGGGGTTGGGTGTGTAGATTTTTTCAGTTCAAAAACCTTACAAATTTAAACAATATTTTGTTTGAACCAATTTTTTTCAAAGGGCTAAGGGGGGGTGGGGTGAAAATTCGTTCAATTACCCCTCCCCCCTAACTACGCCACTGTGCCTTCTAGAATAAGACATAAAATACTATATAAAAGGGTACAAATTTAGTATGAAGTACGCATACTCAATACTCATGAACCACTGTACCTTAGTGCCAAAACCAACCTTTTACTACCCAAATGAGGGGACACTGGCTAAAAAATACGAAAACTGCTCTTAATAAACATTTAAACATAAGTGCAACCCTACCTTTGGATCAGAAAAAATTCAAAAGTTTCAACTTTTAGTACCCAAAAATGTTTTAGAGTTAAAAATAGAGCTAGCTACATCCCTGCTCAATGATAATACACATCATAAGTGAATGTTCCCAAAAGAATATTTTTATGAATTTAGAATGTGTAGCATGTCTAATGGGCCTACTTGAACTTGAACTTTTGAACATTTAGGGATCAACATAAGAATTTGGGAGCCTCATACTCTCAGATCTTAATTTCTTTAGCTTTAAGGTAGAAATATTGAGCAAAAATTTACCATCAACATCCTTGAGCTTAATTTAAAAAAATTCAATTTCCTAAATTTCAGTCGTTCTTGAGATTTAATCTGTACAGCATTAAATTTTCCTCTTGAACTAATTTTTAGCACAAGCAAGAAAGAATATTTTTGCCCTTTACATCATAAAAATTCCACCTTCATAAAAAACTGATGGATTATGTTGCAGCAGCTAAACGTCAAAATATTTTATGTCATGTTGTGTTCTCATTTTTATAGGTCAATGCTAATAATAAAAGCACTTATGAAAATAAGTTCAGAAGTAATTTTTTTTGATGAACTTGAAACCTTTCATTATGAAATCCCGGTAGAATATTTCAGCTTCCCCTTCATTGTATGAAAATTCCTCTGCCTCATTTCCTTTCATTCCCAAAAAAATAAAATTCCCATTTCTTAAATTTCAACTCCCACGAACACAAAAATTAGTTTGCCTTAAGTAAAATCAAGCCTTAAAATGTGTTTTATCGATTTTTATTCTCTTCATTGCCTTATCATACAATTATGCGTCGTGCTCGTTCCTTCCTCGTTCAACTGAAAAAAAGAGTATTTCGGAAAAGTTTTTTCATCTAAGCTTTCAATGAACATCTTGCGGACATGTTCCGTTGCTACAAATCTCTGCTATGTTATGTTATCAAGGCCTTTCAGTCTTTTTTTTTCTTCCATCGCCTCTTCATATCTTTTTTTTTTCGCATGAAAATAGAATCATAGAACAGAGAGATGTGTGTATGAGTTTGACTATATGTATGTGCTTAAGTATCGATTATTTCCTCTTGCATGATTCTTATCTTTTTTGAAACAAAAGAAAAAAAATGAGAATAATATAACATAATGTCAGAGATTTAACCCAAACAAGAAAAAGCTCTTTTTGCTTCTTTTGTATAACTGGCTTTTTTAATGCACTTTTCGAATGGAGGGGTGTGTGATTGTGACCTAATTTTGTCTAATTGGCTGTGAATTTGATGAAAAAAAATTTGTCGAGTCATTATTGAGAGGGGTTTGATCTGTAAATTTGGAGTTGGAGTTCCTTATGTGTTGAGTTAGGGACACAAGTGATTACTGAACGCACTTTTGAATCAGAATTTTTACTGAACGCACTTTTGAAGTTAAATTTTGTCACTGAACGAAATTTGAAGCAAAATTTTGTCACTGAACGAAATTTTTACGCAAAATTTTGTCACTGAACGAACTTTTGAATTAAAATTTGGCCACTGAACGCAATCTTGAAGCAGAACTTTTACTGAACGCACTTTTGAAGCAGAACATTTTTACTGACTACACTGCATAACCAAAACATTTACTAAATGCAATCCCAAAACACATTTCTAACTTGAAACTAAAAAATTAAATAAAAAGAAATTTTACAGCATAAAGAATAGCGCTCAATCTACACTACATTATCACTTCCATACTCTTCCTGTATGTGCAAAAAAAGCAGAGGGAAAAAAATTCATTTAATATGCGTCATCATTGTTTTGAGGCCTAAATTTTCATATGTACATACAAACATACATGCTTGCATAAATATGAGCGACATGATTATGTATACATTATATTGTGTATTGTATTTCTAATTTATTAGATGAAGCATAAGCGTTCAGTCAGTCACAATGAAAATATTTATAATGAAGAAATATAAAAACAATGAATGGAAGGAAAAAAAGTTGGCAAGTGGGAAAAAACTTTAATTCAACAACTTTAGGCTTGTCCTACATATACACATGCACACACTTGATCCAAAAATATTTTTCATCGTTATTGTCGAGTCGATTACATGCAAGCAAACAAAAAGAGGAAAAGGAAGAAAAAGGAACAGAAAAAAAATAAAATGAAATGAAAATTTCCTCTTCTTTTTTTTCACTGCTGCCACCCGCCCCCGCTTAAACAGTTTTTTTGGTGTGTGTATATATACACATCGACTAAAGTAGAGTCGCAAATGAATAAATGCTACAGTAGAACAGTGGAGCGACTAAAAAGAAGAAAATGAAGAAAAATCGGAGGTGAAATGGTGTGAGATGGTGGAAGGACTACAGAAAGCGGCAGAAAATCGATAAAATTTAGAGCCTTGAGCTTGTGTAGAGTTTTTTATGGATTCATATCCTGTGTGTGTTTGCCTTGTGCCTTTGTACTTTGAATGGTAACATTATTATATATTTTTTTTCTCCTTCATTCTGTTTGAGGACGACAACAAAATATAATATAAAGAAGGAAGGAATTTATGATGGACATTTTTTTCTCACTGATGCTTAACGCGAGGCGCTTACATTACAAATAAATAAACAAAGACGCAAACAATGCAAAGCACATTTTTATTGCTCCTTTCTTGCCCCCCCCCCCCTCTCACTCAATACCAGCAGACCGACGACGAAACAATATTAAAGGAAGGCATAAAATCGTTTATAAATATTATTTGAATGTTTACCTTTCCTTCTGAATGTTTATTTTTGTGCCTTTATTGTTGTGCTAAATGGATTGAACTGCCTAAACTAAAAGAGGAATAAACTTTTTCTTTCGTACGGGCTTAATAAATATTTTACTTCTTAATTATGATAATTAAATTTTCTATTTTTTCCTTTGTGCTTCGCTCCTTATTTCATTTCTTAATGAAGCTGCAGGAAAAATTTAATTTTTTCTAATGGGATTGCAAACAAGTGACGTCAGTAGCGTAGCCAGGGGGGTGTTGAATGGATGAAAATTCACCACCTTCTCTAGACCTAAAAAAATTCACCTCCCCACACAACACCCCCACCCCTCCCCATAACCCCTTTATAGTCTAATATAAGTTACTTTTGGTATCACAATACAAGATCAATAGGATTTAGGTTTCATTCGGACCTACAAGTAGGAAATTTCCTATTAGAAATGAAAAAAAAATGGGAAATTCATCATTCTTGGTGTGAAATTGACCAAAAGTTTACTAATACCCATCAAGTAGTTTTCCCCCTTGGAGATAGTCAATTTTTTATGAATAAAATAAACATTTTAAGAGATTTTAGAATCTTTTCCTCAAAATCCCTCCTAACCCCCTCTTATCACTAAATTTTTAATTTCATACACAGCTCCAGACCCCCTTCCTCCTTTAATAAATCTTATCCGTAATTTATGAACGCCCCCTAGCAAGGTATGAAAAAAATTCATGTTTAAAATTTTATGAATGTCTCTGGGGGTTACAAATGATGATGCTTTAAACATTTTACGCTCTGCTTGAGATCTTTGAATGGGGCACAAATTGGTGGAGACGATACCCAAGTGGATACTGTATTTTTTTGAAACGACACGAAGTAGATTTAGGAATTGTGAATATGTATGAGATTGTTGTGACCTATATTTTAGGGAAATTTTTGTTTTGTTGTACAACAAAAGCCTTCATTGATGGACATCCAAAAAAATATTCGGGTTACAGTCTAATTTGGGTCAATATAGCACATATTGTTTTAGATTCCCCATAATAATTCCATAAAATCTCTTTTAAATCCTCAACACCCATCACTGTATTAAAAATTCAAGCAATAAACAAAATTTGCATGTTTTCAAGTCATAACTTTATATATTTTTCACACAACAGCTCACCGAATGAAATCCCCTCTCTCATCGAAACAAACAGTGCAATTCATTGCATGGCTGAAAGCTTTATAACAGAAAATCTGGTAATAAAATTCAGTCTAAGTTTAAGCATCAATTTCACTTCAATCTATTTCCTGAGATAGTAGCCATAAAACTGCGCTTATTCACCAACACTATCACTGCACGACGGAGTAACGATTAAGTCAATTAATTCTCAAATACATCTCGCAATGCAATAAAAACTAATAATAATTTCACTCACAAAAAATATATATAAAAGGAATTTTTATTGTTTGTTGCTCATAAAAATGAAAACATTAGGTGAAGAAGATTTTTTTTCGGAACGAATGAGAGAAAATGAGATGATGAAGAAATGTTGTGCTGAGCTACTAAGCAATTTTATTGAATGATGTATTCAGAATTTAAGTCAATGTGCTTTATCATTTCAATTCATTTCATTTTAGTTGTTTTTGTGAGCATGTTTTTTGGAATTAAGGTGAGCTATTGGGTGTCATTTTGACTGGGTTATGCATTTTTCATGCCACGGCCCCTGCTATATCACCAAAATTAATTTTAATTTTCGGATGATAAGGACTGATTTTTCTATAATCTCCTCTGATGCAATCTACGTACCTATTGTAACCTATTGGATACTCTTCTGTGACTATTTTATTTGCTCATTTATAGAGTGATATGATTTTTCTGCTCCCAGGGGCTGGTTGCTCTGTATTCTCTAGAGGTAGTGAATACCCATTGGTCACCCTTGGATATACCAAGCAACTGACCCCAGAGTGGTATTTAAATACTAATGATCCAGAGGGGTACCAAAATGGGTACCTACACACAAAAAAATTTACTATTATTATCAGAGCAGCACAATATAGTCGCCAGGAATCCCTGATGGTACCGTGATGACTGCCTCTCTAGATGCTCCTTTATTTTAGTCTTTGAAAATTTGTTTAGCTCAACTGTTATAGGTCGTCTGAATAACTCAGAAAAAATAACAAAAAAATTTCGTCATCAAGGTAAAACTATCCCTGAAAATTCCTAAAATATTTTGTCAAATTGCGCCTTCATCGACAAAAACATCACAACTCCCAAAAAATCTCTACTTCTTCATTGTGAGAAGCGATTTCTGGGCAGAGAACAAATTACCAGATATTTTTAACAATTTTCTTTGGCTAGTTTTACACAGATTACTTTTTTTTATTCTTAAAAAATTTTAAATTTATGTGAAGAAGAGAACATGATGAAAAAAAGTGTTCATTGCTGTTATTATTGTTGTTGGGATGCTCTTTATGAAAATTATTGAGCCATAAATTATATTTCAGTATACGCCACTTAATTACAGTATGAGTAGTTTAAAGCACACTAAAGCCAATGAACCGATGATTAAATCGTTATATCATCGTCGTCGTGAAGACTGTCTTTACTGTAGACACGAGGAATAGAGTAGAATGGGCGAACATAACGAGAGAGATAAAAAATATGAAAAGTGAAGTTAATTTAAGAAAATTAGGATGTTAAAAAATTAAGAGAATCGTAATTAGCAGTCACTTTTTGGCTGAGAGATTATTGAACAAAAGACATATAACAATTTAATAAGAAGAGATTAAGAAGCAGTGGAGACAAAAATTCCAACACAAAAAAAGTGCCTCTGCTACAGCACTAAATATAATACAGGTGTCGAGACTCACGTTTTCCCTTTTTAATATTGGTTACTGCCTTTATCGTTCCTTCTCTTCCTTCGCTGTTCTCGACTCTCTCTTTCGTCTCACTCTATCTGTTATCCAAGCATCGTTTTCGTCGTCGTCGTCGTTTAATTAACACATCGACAAAAGTTAATTGGATGGTACAAGTTTCTTAAATAATGAAATGAAATTCCTCTTTTCACGGCATCCAATTTTAATTTCTTTCATTCTTTCTCTTCTTCTACAATCGGTATTTTTTTTTTGGAGTTTACTTAATACCAGAAATATCTTATCGCTATTCAACTTACTACTTACTTTCTTTCCTTCAGTTTCTAAATGTCTTAATTTCATTTTTCCTTTCTTTTTTTGCTGCTTTCAAAATAACAAACCTTTAGAAAATGTTGTGGAAAAATTTTCTATGCATTCTATGATATTTTGTGGAAATAGCGCAGTTTTGAGTTGAAATTGTATGAGAATGTTTAAATTATAGCAGAGGTGTAGCCAGAAATTTATTTAAAAGGGTTCACATTTATTTAATATAAAAGAATGAAAAAACTTGGTGTTCTTGGAACTTTTGTGAAAAATACACCAAATATAATTAGGAGTTATTTCTAAATTACTTCAGACAAAAATGACTGTTGGACCATCACATCATCATGTTACGAATTTAGTACGACACTGACCATGACCAGGAATAAAATGCAAGGTTTTAGTAAGTTAGATATTAATAGTGACTTTTCTCAATAATTTCTAAAATTCAAAACAAGAAAAACTGTTATATAATAAAGAAAAAAGTAAATCGAAGGTTCAAATCCTATAAAATTATTAAATAAATTATGTATATCGAGCCCCTTTATATAACCTTTTTTGTTAATTCTTTTTTAATTAGGATTTTTATTTTTTAATATTTTTAAGTTTAGTTATTTAAATATTTTTTTAAAATAAATAATTTATATTTTTTCATGACCGAAAAGACAAAGCGTCAAAAATACTCCACCTATCTCTCAAAAAAATACGATAAAATCACAAAACAAAAAAAATCTCATTGCCTTTCATGCTAAGTTAATGAGGATAAAGAATTTCTAGTTAAACAGACAAAAAGGCATTTTTAAATAAGCTTAAAGATTTTGCAAAGACTTGATAAGATTTAAATTCCTTCTTATATCTCTTTCCATATTTCGTTTGGTCGTCTACGAGGAAGGCTGACATGATGGAAAGGAAATTTGGACATATATTAAGTAGGAAATTGACAATAAATTACAGAATATTTTTTTAAAAAAATAGTAAAAAAATTTCTGTCATACGAAAAGATTTAAGTAATAACTTGATAGATATTCACTGAGGTATTTTGAAGAGATTAGATTTAGATCCGCATATTTTCGTGTCCAAAAATAAGCGAAACTCCTCAGACTTTATGAAGCCATAGTTTAAAATGCTAAAGGATTACAGACATCACCGGTAAAAAATGGGATTAGACGTGTCAAAAAAGGCTGTAAAAATGTTAAAAGTCATGTGATTTTTGGGTAGTTTATGGATATTTTTGTGGAAAGTGTGGATTAAATTGCTGTTCGATATGAAACTTAAAAAATGGAATCTGAGGATGTGTTTAAAAAGTTGTCAATAAGATTGTTTAGTATGACTTCCAATAAGCCAAATTTATTTAATAGTTTTTATTACAAAAATGATCTGAGGATCAGTATTTCGATGTACCTGACTGATTCAATCTTAGGTTCGAAACCTAGTCTATTTAAAATTAAATATATTTCAGATTTGATTATTAAATTATATTTGAACAATTTTTTTTGTAAATACCATATTCTAAGATACCTTAATCAGTATAGCCATCAAAAAATCACAAAATCGCTCACAACAAACCCCTAGAGCCAAGGAAACGTCTCTATTATCCAAAATTAAATCTATCTCAAGGTTAGAATCCTACATAAAAAAAGGAGATTTAAATGTAGCTGCACTAACAACAAAACAAAGCAGTTTCCCATAGAAACCATTTCTTAGTATATTAATAAAGCCATTATTTAGCATAAAGACTTCAAAATATATACAGTATGCAGATATAAAATCAGCATGCTTTTTTATGTAAGCAGCATAATTTACAATTCAACTATGCTGTCAAATTTATATACAATAATGCCAATATAAGACAACGGTACTTTATTTTTCGATATTTGGTACCTTATTTTTCGAAAGCGGGAAATTTATGTTCGAAAGTCATTTGTTTAAATTTTTGAAGTTAAATTTCATTCCATTATTTTTTGCTTTATTTGATGTAATTGAACTCTTTTAATGGTTTTAGTGCATTAATAGATGTCAATTAATTCTTTTAATATTGCTTTGCAATAGTAAAACGCATTGAATGGTTCAAAATTTCTAATTTTTTATTTCGAATGTTTTTTCGAAAACAATTTTTTTTGTAAACAAACATAAAAAAAAGTGCGGGAAAATTCAAATTTACGAAAAAATAACGTTTTTCTTTCTCGTTGTCTTATATTGGCAATAATGCTTTTTAAATCTCCATCGCATGATCTATCCAATGTATATACATTTAAATCTTTATCGGACGATCTACGAATGAATCACCGATTGAGAAATAAATTGAATCACATAGTAGTAATAAAAAAATTAAATAAATATATTCCACTAAAAATTTTATACTCAAATGCGTAAAATGAAAATCTTTCGACATAAATAATGTGTTCACAGGGTTGGTATAATAACTAGAAGGATTTTTAACGGTTTTTAAAAATTTAAAAAATAACGATCAAAATTTTTTTAAATTTGAAAAAAATATTTTTTTGAGTTAGCTGATTTTTGAGGATCATTGGCACATCCCAACCCTGAAAATGTCCACACTAGCTTAAGATGTAAGAAGATAATGCTATGCCGCGAAAAAAATGAAACAAAAACAGAATAAAAGAGCAAAAGAAGAGAAAAAAGCATAAAAAATCAAGACAGAAAAATTTATCGTCTTTTTAATCAAAAAGGTTTTTTTTCTTCAATTCTTACTTCTCTATCCATCCATAAATAGATTTTCATTATAAATTGGTTAATATAGTGTTTATGGTTTTCAATTTTTACGATAATTGAATTGGACTTTTATTTTCATCGCGAGACTTCTTACAATTCCTCATTCTGTATTCTTTGTAATTTCCCAATATTCTTTTCCAACCAATTATCAGATTTATGTTTTGTTTCAAAATATTCCCATTCTATTCTCATTCTCTCTGCCTTTGTTGAACTATTATTGTCTGTTGTTATAGATTGAATGTATGAGGCATAAAGGTATAATTGGGTGCAATTCAGTACGAGAGAATATAAAGAAAATGCTTTGAATATTCTCAAGCGCTAATAAGTTTCTGTTTCTTTCATTCCTTTGTCTTAAGAACTTCTCTAATAATTCTCGCAGACACTTTTATCTCCCTTTTATTTTACTAGTGCATCAACTCGTTAAAAATGATTTTAAAGCCTTGGGTTTTGATCTTTTTTGGAGCTTTTGAGATTTCAATTTTTTCCAATTATTAAGTTTTTTAAAATTTTTAAATTTTTTTTAAATTTTAGAATTTTTCAAATTTTTCTAAATTTTAGAATTTTTTAAATTTTTCTAAATTTTAGATTTTTTTTTAAATTTTAGAATTCTTTAAACTGTGAAATTTTTGATTTTAATTTTTTTTAATTTTATTTAAATTTTACTCTTTTATAAACTTTAATAAATATTTTTAATTTTTTTGAGTGGTTATGTTCATAAATAATGTCTAATGGAATCAACTGAAAACGTATTAAAATAATTTTTGTCATTTGTTTGGTTCAGAATTTTAGATTTTTGTGATTTTGATTTGAATGACTTAATTCTGTGAAATTAATTATTTATGTAATTTTATTTATTATTTATTAAAAAAACATTTCAAAAATATTTTTATGAATCTAAAAAGCAATTTGTTAAATTTTGTTTCTATCTACATTAAATTCAATAAAATTAAAAAAATTCTCAAAATCACTAAAATCTAAAATTCCTAAGCAAACAAATGATAAAAATTATTTTAATGAACCTTTTCTAGTAGAATCCATTAGACATTATTTATGAACCCAACCACTCAATAAAATTAAAAAGGCAAAAAATAGAAGAAAAATTATTTTCAAATCGTATTTATTTTTTGTTGTTCTCTTTTCATGCTATAAATAATTGTTGTACTACTCGTAGGGAATAAAAGAAATGAAGAAACTTTGGAGATTCCTCTGCACTGACATGGGCATTCTCTCTATATACACTATGTTTAGTTCACTCACAACAACAATACGTTAATTTATTTTATTTCTAATAACAAAATGGATCGAAAAAGACTATTTCAAATAAAAACATAGGAATATGTAGAAATGAATTAGTGTGGATGAGGATAGATTGCGGAGGTCTAATAGCGCGGTTGTTTAAGATGGCATTTTATCCAAAATTTAATTACAGTTCTAAGTAATAATCAAGTTAATGATTAGAATTTTATTCAAAGGCATGGGTTCAAATCCTGTAAAATACACAAACAAAGTTTTGCAAACTCGAGAAGATAAGCATTTTTTTGGTGAAATTACATTTTAAATTTTAAAGACATAAAAAATTAAAATCGGTGTTTTTTTTAAATTTAAACCAATTTTTTAAGTTTTTCAAATTTTGTATTGCTACAAAAATCTAAACTATTAGAAACTATGACTTTGAATAAAACCAACTTTTTGAATTCTTCTTGTAAATTTAATTTAATTAAATGGTCCTTGGAACCCCTCCACCTTAACTACACCCCTGACCCTTACGTCAACTTAATATGCGACCTAAAATCTTCCAATTCCAAAAATCCACGCTAAAAACTCGTTTATTTATATTTATTTCTTAGCATTTTTTATTGTTGCTCGCCTTATTTTACTTCCAACTTTGTTTTTTATCATCATCGCGCGCATAGCAATAGAACTAGTGTGTAATAAAAAAGAGCGACTGGGCTATAAAAAATCCATTAGAGGTAGAGAAAAATTTAAATATACAGACGCATTCATTCAGCACCAGCAAAACTATTTCTTCCATTTCTCATTTTTTTCTCCTCGTCTCATTTTTATTTTCGCTACCACTATATAATATGCAATAGAATATATCTATGTTGCCAACATACTAACCGTCATTATCAGATCAGTGATTCACATTTTTTTTCCGAAACATTAAAACATTTCAGTTTGACATTTTAAATGTCTTTTTCAGGTTGGATGTTCTCTTATCGCTTTTATTTCTCTTTTGTGTTATGGCCAAAAGGAAAAAAGAAGTTAATAGTTACCTGTATAATACATATATGACATAGTCAGGTTCATAATCCTCTTCAAATCTCTCATTCTTCCTTTACTATTCTAGTTAGTCAGCTCGATATTATTATTATTTTTTTTGCCAACAATGAAAACCAAAATTAAAGAATACAAAAAAAATATTTTTGTAAAAATAATTTTTAAGTTTATAATAGACACTTTAGGATTATTGAGATTTGAACTCTTGTTTCTCATCAAATTAAATGCTTTTATTCAAATTTTCATGTGTACAAATCTTGGCAAAATCGTATACATATTTTAATTACAAATCTTATCTTCTGTTCACAACTAAGACTGCAGCAATGAAATATCCAAAAAATAAATTCAGTTTGCTAAAAAAATTTAATTTTAAAACAAAGAGTCAAAGCTCAAAAAATCCCATTCTGATAAAATTTAAATCCTTAAATTCATACCCAAATTCAATTCATCTTCAAGTTATGGACATATGCATCATTCCGTTCTCCACTTAAATTTCCTAAAATATCCAAAACTGAAAATAATACAAGAATCAATGGAAACATAACAAACTAAACAAATTCAGCAGAAGAGAACACATAAAAATATGCAAAGAAGCCCTCAAGCAGTACAAACTAAGTTTCGTATGTGCCATGCATTAAGGCACACTTATATCCACACAATTGAGCTCTAAAAATGTTTCCAGGAACAATTCGACGTGTACATTTGCCATTAAAAGAAATATACACAAAAAATGAATTCCAGACTTTAATTTGTGCGTCCGGTTATCTCCAATGTAATGTTTTCGTATTTTATTGTTTGCCTATTGTTTGTTCCGAATTTGTTTACGATCGCCTCTGGAATCAGTAAATGTGTAGAGTACATAAAGCATCGAGTTTGTTTACATCCAGAAAAAAAAAAAAATTTTAAAAATTATTTTGAATATTTTAGCTACAAAATTTGAATTTGAAATGACCGTTAAATAAATTTTTAATAAAAAACCATGATTAAATGCTACAGGATGCTCAATAAAATTAAAAAGTCGATAAAAACCAATAAAAGCAATCAGCATGACCTGGCTAACTGTCTTCAATTTCCACACACTGTTAAATCTTTGATGGATGATGCTTTTCCTCATTAGATCACATTTTTCACACTGATTGATTACGGATCGTTCTATAATAATGAAAATATACACCGAAAAAAATATAGATAGATAGAACATAACAACAATGAATGAATGAATGATTCTTTCTCATTTCGTATGACGGCTCGTTAACTATTCATATGTTGATACGTACACGTTCATAAGCATAGAATGAAATGAATTCTAAATTTTATATATGTAGAGCTCTCATGGCATAGGAATGTTTAATTAAAAAGTGTTTTTTGTTTCACGCTCACTGTTACGCTTCAATTGATGATCGATTATGCATTCAAAAAATAAAAAACTCTCCTACAGACATAAATTTCAATTTTTTTTGTGTTCATTTCATTCTCTGTTATTTCTATTCTCTTCTTCTCTCCTTCCAATCTTCTCCAATTGTTTTGTTTCTGTGTCCAATGTGCACTGAAAAATGAAATGAACAGAAAATATCAAAGCTGAAATGCAGAAAGAAACGGAATCCTTAGGTTGATTTTTGGTATTAAAATTTATATTTAATTTAAAAAATTTAAAAAAAAAATTAAAATTTAATATTTTTTTTAAAAAACTTTAAATTTAAATTTAAAAAAATGAAAATTAAAAAAATTGAAAATTTAAAAGTTTAAGAAATTGAAAATTAAAAAATTGAAAATTTAAAAAATTGAAAATTTAAAAAATTGAAAATTTAAAAAATTTAAAATAAAAGAAAAATTTAAAATAAAAGAAAAATTTAAAATTTAAAAAAATTAAAATAAAAGAAAAATTTAGAGTTTAAAAATATTAGATTTAAAATTAAAATCAAATTAAAATAAATTAAAAATTTGAATAAATTTTCAAGAAAATTTAAATCACTGGTTTTGAAAAGTCAATAAAGAAATAAATTCTTTCAAATATTCGATATCCTGAAAGTCCTAATAAAATCCAAAACAAACAGCATCTGCAAAAATCGACACAAAAACAATCTCAAGGGGCGCAAGCTGAAAATCAATATTAAACTTTTTTCTCCAATAATCACCAAATGTTTTTCAATTTTTCTGCAACATAGTTGAATAAATTAAAAAGGCATTTTAGCAAATATATACTTTTTTCAATGGCATTCAGCATTTTTTTTCTAAACAATTTTTTTCTTTTTCATTTTTTATTTCTCATTCATAAAGTTTTTCTTTCACTTTTTGCATTGATTTCTCATTTATACACATGGAAATTTTATTCTTTTTATTATCAATATTATTATTACTTCTTTTATTTTAAAATAAATATCAATATATTGTTGATGTATTTTTATATATTATATAGACTTTTTTTTTATATGTATAAAATATACAAGAAGAACATTGCCACTACATCATCATGTATTGATTATTATTTTTTCAGTTTTTTTATCATTTTATGTACAAAATTTATCATGTTTTTATTTTCCTTCTTAGTTGAGTGGAGAGGATGAAAAATATTTGGATCCATTGACTATATCCAACAATTGTTGTAGTTTTATGGGGATTTAGTGAACTGGGGAATTTGGAATTTTTTTGTGTTATATTGGCTATGAAAATGAATAAAATATTTATTAAAAATTGTCGCTTAATATTTTTACTGCAAGTTTTGTGAATAAAATATGCAGAATATGTAAGGGAACTGGATTTTTGAATGTAGATGGAGCATTCTTGTGGCATATCGAGGGTTTAGATATGGGGTACACATAAGGTATACCCTGATGGTGTCTCTAGAGACTTTATGGGTGCATAAAATATACTCTTAGACAAAAATTGATTATATTCTGGACAAATGTATCCAAAATATACCTAAAGGTCCCAAACTATCATTGGTGTTACTAAAACTACAATCTAACCCTATTGGCTTAATTTTGAATTTTGTTGCAGCCACAGCTAGAAACCTCTCTCTTGGTTCTTCACTCAACCCAATGCCATTTTAGCAACATTTAAAGTTGTGCCTCAATCCAATTCCAACTTAAAGTCAACTCTCTTCAATCTTCTTGACTTTTTCTTCTCCTACTTAAAATTCTCCATGCTAATAGTACACAAAACTCAACATTCAGTATTTTGTTTGCGACTTGAGACACAGATAAGCTAGTAAATTCTGTATTTTTATTCATTTTCATTTGATATTCCTACATTGAAAATTAGCAATTCTAAGCATATGGTATCAGAATTTAAATAAAGTTGTCATATTATGAATAAATTTTTTTAAGTTTTTTTTACTCTACAGTCTTTTTATATTTGACAGTCTATTCAATTTTTTGATAAGAGCTTTTTCAGTTTGACAATTTGTTTGCTAATTTTTATTTCAGAAATGTTGTTTGGATGATTGGAATCGTTAACTTGTGATGTCTATAATTAAAGAGGGGTAAGGGCATAGTCAGATATTTTTCGAGGAAGGGGTTCAGATCTTTTTTAATTCCAAATTTCAATCTCAAGATTATTCAGACCCCTCCCTGACTATGCCACTGCTCATCACCTAGGATAGATTCAAGGTTTGGAGCTAATTTTATGATCGACGTAATTTTTAAACAACCCCTGTGAAAAATGTTGGAATTTTCATAATTATCCTACAAGTTCTGCTTCAAAATAAGTAGGATGACTCCAATAAAATCATTCACCCACAAAAATTTGAATCATAATTAATTCATTCACTAACAAACTCTGGATCCACAAACACAACATTTTTCATCCTCAAAACCAGTCAACAAAAAAAAACGTTCAATGTTTAATGTATTAATATGCATTTTAATGATTCATGAGTTTCCGTCTACGATCGAATATAGAGCTGGATATAAATGTACGTATTGATAGTATTGAGATATAGAGAGAGAAAAGACAGAAAGTTGGAAGTTTTGCGGTGGTGGCCGCGATGAGGGATTTTAAGTTCATTCATTTATTATAATGGCAATGGTTATGCACGATTCCTCTCTCTTCCACAATCCACCGCATATACAAAGATGAAATTCTTTGAGTTTCTCGCATTCAGCACTTATTTAACATAGATAAATTGAAGGAGATATACGTATGAGAAACTTATAAACGCAGCAGCAAAAAAAATGTTTGATAATTTTTTTTCTTCTATTTTCCTCTTCATCAACGCGTCACAATTTAAATCTATTTTTCTTTCTTGTTGCCTTGATTTTGTTGTATCATTATTTTCTCTATGTCTGTTCACATATAGTCTGAATATATGAATGAAAAATAAGATCATTTGCAAAACCCATCATGAGATTTGTGTTTTTTTAGAGCAAATAAATTTATTTATGTATGTACATATGTGTCTTTTTTCATGTTATCATTATTTATGATCATGTTTCGCTTTAACATTTCATCAAACAAATGTATACACACAAAAATCTTTTCAATGCCGCCACTGCGCTTGTTGCTCTTGTTTCTCTCGCTCGCGCTTTTTTTGTGCTGTTGCTTGTTACATATTTTTCAATTTCTAGTCATTATTATTACAATTTATAGTTTTAAGTTTTGTTGCTGCTGTTGATGTTAAATTAGATAATAATAATACAAGGTTAAAAGTAGGTTTGTAACTAACTATAGTACTTTGAGTGTTCTCTCCAGCTGTATCTAAACCATTCGGAATTATAATTTCTTTTCCTGCATATAGTATAATAAGTATTAAGCGAAAATTATGTTACAGCTTATAAGTTCTCATTTTGTGGTTTGAGATTTGGGGTTAGCGCACTTTTGCATAATTAAATTGGTTGTGAACTAAATGTTTTGGCAAGTTTTTATGGAATTATGGAAAGGTTTTGTTAACTTTTATCATTAAATTCTGATCTGTGCTAACTTTTTACGTAAGAAATCATATAAATAATGTAAAGTTTTATTAATTAAAGCTGCTAAAATTACGAAAAACTTTTTGAGGTGAACACAAAATGGCGGACCAAAATTTCAAATCTAAAAAGTCCGTTAATCCTCACAACCTAGACAGATAATTAATGTTTTTCAATTTACAGTCAATTATTGATTTTTGCAACATAAATTAAATGAATTAGGTTCATAAAACATTAACAAAGCGACAATTAACCAACAATTGCCTTCAAAACTACGCTAAAATCACTCAAATCCACTTAAACAAAAACCATTTTCCGCTCATTCTTCATTCTCATGTTCGTCCACTTGAAATAATAAAAGTACGAAAAAAAAGTAAAATGAGATCTCAGTCAATGAAATAATTTCGTTATTACACTTTCTTTCTAAAAAGAAGTTGAAAAAGAGAGTAGAAAAAAGGCATAATCGGCTTAAACAATTATTTTTAGCAACAAAAGCATTTCTCTCGTTCTCTATAGTTCTTCTACCATTATTATTATTGTTATTATTATTGTGATTTCCATTTAAGTAATTTTTTTTTTCATCATCTCAGCAACGCAAATTGGAAGAAGAAAGAAAATAGAAAAAAATGTCGAGCGAGGAAAGAAAAAAAATATTTTTTTAACATTTTACAATTTCATTTTTTTATACAAAATCATTCAATTTAATTACTATTATCACTTTTTTATTGCAGAAAATTATCATCTGCAAGTTTCATAATTTTAAATTAAAAGTCAATTTACCATCAAGCTTGAGATTCTTTCTTATGATATTAGTAACTTTTTTTTCTCCTCAATTTCATTTTTTAAATTAGTCTAACTTCACATTAGTCCATCATTATACGAGAAAAAAAATAATTTTCTTATTATATTTTACACTAGATAAGCTTGAACATGAGGCTGCTGTACATTTGGAATGTTCCCATTAACAGTTCGCCATGATGCCGTATTCAAAGTATTTGGTCGATGGAGAGCAGTTGTCGAATCACTACTCGATTGATATTGATGTTGTGGTGTTTGCACTTGCGGTTGAAGCAGTTGATTCTCACAGTCTAATGTACTATAATCGGAATCGATACTTGAATAAATATGCTCTGATAAGGGTCGCTGATTTGAATGTTGTTGCTGCTGTTGTTGTTGATTGTTATTCTGTTTACTTACTAGATTTTGCTGTTGTGGTTGGGAGACAGACGCTTGATGAACGTCAGATGCTAATATATTCTGCCTCGATGGATGTGGACTAGGCGATGCAGTTGTGGCTGACGAGTAATTTGTTTCATCCAATTCGGGACAGTAGGCAGGTGGTGGTGCTTGTCGTTGATTATGATACATTATAACACCATTCATCGTAGCCGTGCAATTAGGATATGATGTTTTTGATTGCCGTGGCTGAGTCATCGGTACATGATGTTGAGACATGTAAGCGGGCATTGTCATATGATGTTGATGCTCGAGTGTATAATTATTTCCACCACCTCGATATGCAACCTCCATTGGCATTGCATATTTCATTTTATCAATGAAATTTCGATCACTTCTTCGTATCCGAATGACTCCAGATGCCTTTAAATATGGCATTAATTCAATATCATTTTCAGCATCATGAGTTGCATCGGAATCTTCAATTACTATCAACTTATATTGTCTACCACGCAATGCCTCATGCACGGCACGTCTTAAGTCAAATCGTGCCCACTCAGTCTGTAAAAAGTTTCGTGTCAACAATATGACAATTTTACGTGAAGCGCAAGCAGTCTCATACAGTTGAATGTAACTTGCATCTTCATTTAAATCACGATATTGTAAGCATAAACGTAAATTTGGTGGGCGACCACATTCAAATTCATTTGCGATATGCTTAATGACATACTCAATATCTTTTGGCGAGTGAAAGATCACGGCATCGTATAATTTCTCGGGATCATCACACGGTGGACCAAAGAAGCCATAGTGTGAGAAGAACCATAATTTCAATGGTTCTCGAAAGATGAATAGGATGATGAAGATAATCAGCAAGCAAATTGTCGTCAGTAGTGTGATCAAAAGCGGTATGTAGTCATTGAATAGAATAAATTGTGCTATTCCAGAGTTTGATGAGCTCAAATAAAAGTCACTACACACCGACGTTGAATTGAAGTCTAACTCACGCTGTGCATTTTCATCAACACAATAAATGTCTTGAGCATCTTGAATAATCACGGCATTATCTGCAACGAATTGTGTCATTTCCTGTAAGAATCGACAACGACAACTCCATGGATTGCGTCCCATTGAAAGTTTCTGTAATTTCTGTTCCATTCCATTATTGGACAATGCTGGTAACAATTGCCATAGCCATGCATTCGTTAATTGATTACCATCGATGCGTAAAATTTGCAGCGATCTTAAATGAATAAAGGTTTGGTTTCCTATGTATGACAATTGATTATTATGCAAATTCAATTCCTTTAGTCTAATTAATTGTTCAAACTCGTATCCGTATAGCTTTTGTAATTTATTATCATGTAAATGTAATGTTTGTAATGTTGACAGCCCAAAGAACGTCCGATTACGAATTATTTCAATTTTACTTGCATTTAAGTACAACTGTCTCAATTTGCTGTGCTGTCGAAATTGTGCAACATCCAATTCTGGATAATTGTTTCCATCTAAATACAATTCGGTCACATCAGCTGGTATGAGTCGTGGTAGAAATTGACTATTGTGATTACCACAATCAACCATATTTGAGGCCCATGCTTGATCGTGGTAGCATGTGCAGTTTTGTGGACATGTCATATCGCACTCGCAATCACTCTTATCGCAACAGTTACATAGTGCAAAGCAATGACTTTGATAAGGACATACAAATTCAGAGATGTCAAGTGTCTCGACCGGTCGTATTGGTAGACCACGTTTGTGTGGCATCACACATTCAATAACTTGCAAATCCATAATTTTCGGATGTTGACGTGACGTAAAGTTATTGATACGTTGAAGCCATTCCATTGAGCAGTCACATTCGAATGGATTACCACCGAGATAAAATTCCGGAAGTACTTGCGTTTCCACACTCGCTTTCGACGGTGCTATTCTCAACTGATGCATCTGCAATTTGTGTAGTGCATTTGCGTACATATCGACTCGTGTCAAATTCACTTTATCAATAAATGTATTGGCATGAATTTTGGTTATGTGATTATTATTGATGAAAAGCAATTCAACACTGTTTGGCACATTCATTGGTCCAACTTCGGTGATACGATTGTGACTTGCATCGAGTGTCTTTATGCGTATCTCTTCCTGCAATTTATAATAGTTGCCAAGCGTTTCAATATAGTTGCCGTGTATGTCGAGCCACTTTAAATTTTTCGGCACGAATGCATAGTCAAACCAGACGAGATGATTCTCAGCCATGTTGAGCCACAAAAGAGATGATAATTGTGAAAAAACTCCATTTATATCCGATACAAAATTTCCATCTAAACGAATCGCCTCAATTTGTTTATTTGTATCGAACGAACCTCTCTCGACCGACTGAATACGATTCTTTGCCATATTCAGTACGCTTAGTTGTGGCAAGTCATCAAACATGCCCTTTGTTATATTCTCAATTTGATTATCAATCAATCGCAAGCCATTTAATTGAATTAGATTTTTGAAGCAGCCAGGACGAAATTTAACAATCTGATTCTCACCCAAATCTAATGTACGTAAATCAGACAGTAGTTTGAGTGCATCTGGCACATCCTGCAATTGATTTGAACTCAAATCTAATTCTCTTAAATTTGGACACTTTTCGAACACATTTGGCTCCACTAGACTAATGAGATTATTGTTTAATGTCAATTTTGTAAGCACTTTGAGTCCATCAAATAATTTATCACTCAGCGTATGTAAGCGATTCTCGGCTAAATTTAATTCATATAAATTATATAATGGTGCAAATGCATTCTCATCGATATATCCAATTGAATTATTTCTTAAATTTAGCACTTGTAGGATGTGTAAATCATTAAATGTCTTTGAATCGATACGGGTGAGGGCGTTATGGGATAAATTTAAGATTCTTAAACGTATTAATCCAGCAAATGTTTCACTATTTATGTGATGACTTGTTAATTGATTTTGTGATAAATCAAGTATGAGAAGCTGAGCAAGTTGATGAAATAAACCAGGCGGTAATTCATATAATTCATTATTTTGTAGATGAATCTCACGTAGCTCCTTTGAATTATGAAACATTTCATTTGGAATTTGATCTATGTGATTATAACTTATATTTAATGTTCTCAATGCTAATAAACCGCTTAACGTTTCACTACTTAATTCACTTATATTATTATGTTGTAGATTTAGGTGCGATAGCCGTCTGAGTTTTGATACGGCCCAATTGTCTGGTATGACACGTAACTCATTCCAACTTAAGTCGAGTGTATGAATTTCTTTTAATGCACTATTTCCATTACTGCACTCGTCACCCGACAGCAGACCCAAATTCTCCGTCGATCGGATTCGATTGTGCGTTAAATTAAGCACTTGTAAATTATTTAATGGACAATAAAATCCATCCGGTATCACTCGAATGTTTGAATCTGTGAGCTCTAATGTTGTTAATTGCTTCAAGCCATTCATTGCATTTTCGTGTAATTCCAGTGACTTTATAACACCCCATTCGGAATTTTTCGTACTAACAGTCAATTTTTTCAGTCCATAAAGTCCATTGAATGAATGATCTGGTATTTTTAATATTTTACATGAGTCTAATGTTAATTCATTTACACTCGTTATGTCACGAAACAGATCTTTTGGTAATTGACTTTCTAATAATATTGATTGATCACACACAATATCCAATTTACCAGAACCGGAGCCCTGAGCACCTTGCAACAACTCTGGACTATGGGTTGGATCTAACGTCCGCACAAAACATTTCGTGTGCTTTGTGACGCGATTGTATTCCCATTTACAGTCATTTAGCTGATTTGCTATGACATTATTGTTACTGTTTGTGATTATTACACTCACGATGGTTGTTAAAATGAGAAGAATTTTGGATGGTTGCATGATTCTGACATAAATATACACAAATATTGAAATCCAATACTTTTTTTTATTTTTACTTTTTTTTTTATTTTTTATGCTTCACAAAAATTTTTCTTTCAAACTTTCTTGCTCGTTTTTCACTCATTTTTCTTTACCAATAATTTTTCACTTATCCATTTTTTCTTAAATATTCCTTATTTTGCAGTTTTCTTATTCTATGAAATATAGCATGTAATAACTACAATCTGCTTCAAACTTTTCTTTCATTTCTTCTTCTTTTCATTCTCATCTTTTTTTTCCACTCACTCCTCACGATCCGAGGAAGAAAAAAAACTTTTCATCAATTTTTCTTCTTATCTTTTATTTCACTTTTTTCTTCTATCAATAATTTTTTTTCTGGCCCTTCACAAAAAATAATTTATTTTTATTTTTTTTGCTATGTACAAAAACAGAGTCTTATGAAAATTTTATCAAAATTTCGTTAATATTTTAGTACCAATCTTTCTTCTTCTGTTCTGTCTCTTCTTTTTCTTCTCTTTCTCATCACCCTTCGATGAAAAAGAATTTTATGTTGCACATTTAAAACAGAAGAAAAAAATTAATTTTTCTCTCTCACGAATTTGTACGAAGGTCTTTCACGTTCGACGTCTTTTTCAAAACTGAATTGAGTAGGAAAGTCTTTTTTGTCGAGTGAGAGAAAATGTTGGGAGAGGATTTGTGGTGGGGATGAATTTATGCTCACAATTTCACTCTCTGTTTTGGTTATTATGCACTTTTTTGACTCTCTTGTCCCATGTCCTGAGAGAAAATCCTCTCTGAGAAGGCATGAGAGAAAATGCATTTTATAGACAGGCAGCCACATAAATCATAATATTATTTTTTTTTGACGAAAGTTGATATTATTAATTTGCAATTCATAATTAATTTATTAAATTGTATAAAACAATGTGCTCAATCAGGCGTACAGTCGAAATTTTAAATAATAATATAATATTTAAATACACAGCAAAATGAGAAGAGAGAAAAAAATTTCGTACAGCAATTGCAATATATGTAGTCATATAATAGGAGAATAAAACAGATTGAACATGTATGGAATATTAATTAATGACTTGATAATTGCATGTAGTATGTATATGCTATATATGCTCGATACGATGGAAAATAATGAAATAATAAAATATTAAGGAGATTGAATGAGAGAATGAGAAGTCATTAAAGCTGCATTTTTATTTTATTTTATTTTATTATTTTATTCAATGCAAACTATAAAAAAATCTTTACATTTCCATGGAAATCGGATATTTTATTTTCTTTCTCATTTCGCATTAGATTTTATCGCATCGATGCGCTTGCAAATCACATTAATGCTAATTAGATTTTTGACTTTTCTTCCTCTTTCCTTTGATACATCCATTTATCTTCTTGCAGAATTGGAATTTATGTGGATTTTTGTTTAAGAATTTTGTAAAATTCCTTGCACAAAAAATTTTTTTTTTGCAAATTTGTTAATAGTTAACGAAAGTTAGAGGTCACTAATGGATATCTATCATAAATTCTAACTTTAACCTTGTCAATTCTGAAAGTCATTCATTGGATACTCACTTATAAGACCCCCCCCCCCCTAAAACTTTTGAGTCCCTTATGGATATTTTCTAGTAGTGCAGTAAAGGAACCAGTATTTCTTAAAGCCGTGTTTGAATTTTTTTCAAACTCTCAAAAAAAATAGTGAATGTCGAAAATAATCTCAAAGAATGTCATGAGTCTTGTGCGAACCATTGTCACATCGACACATCACACTATGTAAAGTTTGAGATCGGCTTCTGATGGGACTCGAACTCTCGTCCTCACTTTATTTTTTTATTGATTTTCAATATTCTGCCTAATTACACAACTACAAATGCCTTATCCGTATACTGGCAGATTCGCCTACATATGGATCGATACTACAGATTTCACTATGCTCCAATATAGCATCCTTTAATAGTTCAAACTCCTAAATTGGTCACAAAAAATATACAAGTCCAAAAAATTTAAAATTCAAAAAATCTCATTTATTCCATGCAACAATGCCTTAAATAATTTTGCCCCTAAACTTCATTACTCCTCTGAGAGCCTCTCTTTTGTAAAATTTTACAACCCCTCATATAGGGGAAGTTTTTGAGCCCTTCTCTATCTCTCTATACTTCTTCTGAGAGAGAATTCTTTTCCTGTTTTGGACCCTCTTTCATTACCAAAACACAACACATGTTGCACACATATTTTTTTAAAACTCAAAACAAGTTAAGAGGTCTTTCCTAACTGACGTCCAATTAGCTTAAAAAAATATATCACAATTTTGTGACAGGAAGAAGAATGGAGTCTAAGAATCTCGTTTTTTTGCGTGACATCATTTATGAATCTAAATGAATGAAACCCGGATTTAAACATCATAAAAATATTTTCACATTAAATATTCACTGCTTTAAAATCACATGACCTTGTTCTACTCTTGTTTTCCTAGAACATTGTCAACAACCTACAAGTTCCTCAAAACTTTACAATTTCACCATAAAAACCGCTAAGTTTCCACCTCTGACCCATTTTACATTTTACAATGCAATTTTAATGGAACCGCTTGTCTTTAATCTTCATAATAGTCACTCACTCGCTCGTTCGTAATTGTAGAACACAGAGTGCAGAATGTAAGTAATTTAAACATCAGAACTGCATAGAAATGATATTGTGTGTAATGTGCAAGAACAGCAATTCACAATTTAAATAAATGTATTGGAAAGGCTTGAAGTAGAGGGAGGTTAAAAATTAATTTTAATTGCATACAATAATCGGTAATTAATTGCATTTTGAATGGAAATTTATTGTGGTGAAGATTTGTCTATATGATGACTGAAGATATATATCTATGAACATACATACATGCATATATAAAACTGTGAATACATTTCATAAGGTTTCGTTCCCATTTATTAATGGTGTTGTGAAAATTCATTTTCTACCCCTTTTTACTGTGCAATTGCTTTATAAATACATGGGGACATTATTACTGCTCTGCTTCCTATTTAACATATTTTTTCATTCATTTTATAATAGTTTTACCTGCTTTAATTCCTTGTTAATTAGAAGAGGAGGCGAGCACCTCAAAGAAAATGGAAATTTTTTTCTCCTTTACTTTCTTCTTCCTGTGTGTTTAATTCACAGTGAAATTGAATAGAAGTGGAATTTAAAGGGACTTGTTGGAAGTTGGCTTTAATATGCAATGTAGTCATTATACATTGTGTAGACTAAAGATTTGATTAAGAGCGTCAGTTGCTTAAACCTGTGGCCATTTGTACAAAAATTAAAGATTCGAGACTTTGGAGTAGTTTCTATGGCTATACCCCACTTGTCAATTAATTTGACAATTAATTGAAAAGTTAACGTATTTTTGGAATTTGAATTTTAACGTACTTTTTGAATTTGAATATTTTTGATCTACTAAAAGTAGAACTTTTTGAACTGAACGTTTTTTCCTCATAAAGAAAGAGATTTTTGAGAGAGCACTTTGGATGCGCAGAAAAAGAGTAAGAAACAAAGAAATGAATTAAATAATATCAAATTAATTATACAATTTTCACATGACTAAAGTGAGTTAAAGTGTAGAACACATAAAAACACATGAAAAGTAGAAATTAGTCAAAATATATTGTGAATTAAAAAAATTTTATTTTTTCGCTCAATCTCGAATAAATTAATTAAATTTCATTCATATCTAAGTTCCAAAGTGATTCCTTTATTGTCAAAATTGATACCACCTTACCCTACCATGGGTTTACCCTAGGTTACCCCTACCTACTATACCTTAACCTAAGGTACACTAAGGTAAGGTAGTTGGGATACCTTACTTATCCTTAGAAACCGCCAATTGGTTTAGCCAACTTGTTATTTTCGATTACCTTTCTTCCTGTTGGACAAGTGGACCTGCTCCTATATTGCTTTGTTCTAAAAAGTTAATCAAAAATAGACATTCATGTTTTTCGTGCACAATCTTAAGGAATGCCAATCTTAAGCTACTTTCACACCAGAGAAATTTTTGAGAAAGGAAAAATAATTCTACCCATAAATGAAACAACTGAGTGGAACTTCCTCCCTTGAATACAAATAAAATGTAGGAATAAAATTTTAATTTAAGGCTTCTGCACTAGATTAAATAAAAATGGATACCCTTCAAGGGGGGTTGATAAATTCACATAAAGAATGAAACTTATGAATATTAAATTTCACAGAAAGAGATTAGTGATAATTAGCAAGACATCCTTTTTTGACAAGAAGAAATGAAAATTCTAGCTCCATCAGGAAAATTTCTCCCCTTTTTATCATGAACGTCATCATCAGCAAATAATTTTCTTTTCGTTTTTTCTCTATTTTATCTTTTTCCATTTTAATAAATATGACGATGAAAAATAGCTCTTAAATACTCGTCCTTTTCAAACATTGAATTTTCATTTTCTACCCCCTTTCCCTTTCATTTTCCATACACATACACACACATAATTTTCTCCTATTTCTCATTTAATGTTGCTTAATTTTTTTTGTTTGTCAAACGATATCAAAAATAGAAAACAGATACGAGCTCTGACTGGCGCTGTATCTTTTCAAATAAAGTAGCAAAAGAAGGAAAGTATAGATCATAACGATAAATATGTATGTATACATTATACAAATGAATGAAAATTTAATTAAAAACAAACAAATAATCCCATATCAAATTAATAATAATCTTCTATTTTGCGTGCTGCTGCTTGATGCTGTTGCTACTGCTTTATGTTGCTATTACTAACAAACAAAAATGAAATTATATTCTTTTCATTTCTGGTTGTTTGCAGTGGGGTTTTGCGAAATGGGAATTTATCACGGGAGATTTTTTGGTGTCGATAAATATTTTGATGATGTAAAAAATTGGATTTTTTTTTATTTTTTTAAAAAAATATTTCGTTTTGTTAGTTTTTACAGGACTTTTTAAAATATTAAATTTTTAAAATATTTAACTTTTAATCAAACATATAACTTTTAATTAAATATTAAACTTTTAAATTGCTAAATTTTTTAAAAATGTTCAATTTTAAATTTTTAGAATTTTAAATTTTTAATAAAATGTTATATTTTTAAAATATTAAATTTTTAAAATGTTAAATTTTTAAAAAAATCCTAATATTTTTCAATTTTAATTTCTTTCAAATTTAAGTTTTTTAAGCTTTCAAAGATTTTAGAATTATTAATTCTTAATCATTCAAATATTAAACTTTTGATTTGTAAAATTTTTAGATTTTTAAATTTAAATTCTTTTAAATTTAAATTCTTTTTATTAATTGTTTTTTAACTTTTAAATTATTTAATATTTCCAAAATTTAAAAAAATAAAAAACATTTTTAAAATTTTCTTAAATTTAATATTTTTAATTAAATTTTAATTTTAAGCAAAAAATTTTTTAATTTTTTATTCAGTATTTCGTAATTGTAAACTTAATTTTTTAATATTCTAAAAAAAATTGAAATTTTAAAACAAATTTTTTAGAAATTTCTAAATCAAATAATAAAAAGAGCACCAGAACCCCTAACCATACACAGCAAATCAGACTGATGCTGATGACGGCGATAATAGGAGGACTTACTTCTTATTCCTCCTTTCGATACACAATATTTTATTTTTTTTTTTAGAAAATTTATGTATACAATATATATACACAAAAAGTTATAGCGTAAAAAATCATGATTCAATGTGTATTTATTTGCTTTTTATTTAATTCAATTTTCGTTAAGCACACGAAATTGAGTAAACATTTCGCAAACATAATACAACAACGAGAGGAGTGAAAAATTCTTTTTTTCCACATATTTCGTGAATTGTTCGAAGAAAAATCGAGTTGAGTAAATTTGAGCATTCGTGCATACTACTAGTGCAAATATATGTATAACAATTTCATTTTCTCGTTATTCTTTTAAAAGTAAAAGAAAAGGGAATAATAATGTTAATAATGATAAGATTTGTCTTGAGTTATGCATGCAGCTTCAAGGATCGGAAGTTGTTGAGTTTGGAAGTTTTCAACGCTTCAGGATTTACACATTTGAATTTGAAATCATAACTCTGCTTGTTATATGCAGATTTAAAAGGATTCTTTGAGATTTGAGGGAAGTTGAGTTCGAGAAAATTTTATTGTGAAGAAAATGAAGCAGAAAATTTGATTAAAGTGAAATTGAAGTCAAAATATTTAGTTCAAATAATTGTAACCAATAAAAAATGAAGCTTAGTATTTAAAAAGACGCAAAGGTGATGCAGATTATTCTAAAATAGATGCAAAAAATTCAACTATTAAAGATTGATGCGAAAATTTAAAAATGACGCAAAACTTAAAAAATGATGCAAAAAAAGTGCAAAATGTATGTGAAGAAATTAACCATTGAAAAAAGATTCAAAAATTTTAAAATTTAGAAAAATTTCTAAGAAAGATGCAAAAAAATTAAAAAAGATGCAAAAAAAAATTAAGAAAGATGCAAAATTTAAAAAATGATGCAAAATATTGAAACAAACGAAGCTTCAAAATACTTTTAAAATTTTGGTTTAATAAAAAAATGATGAAAAATTATAAATTCCTATCCTAAGTGCAAAATAAAGAGCCACCTTTAATAAGACACTCAAACGAGCTCATTTCAAACAAGATATAAAAAATTTACAGCAAAATTCATTCCTCTCCACCAAGTTTCAGTAAAAAGAGATCGTTTAAATGCCAAAACTTGACAGCACATGCAGTGAATAGTAGAGTACTTGTTAAATATGCTCTAGGCATAGAGAGCTCATGAGTTCACTTCTGGTATAAGTAATAATAATAGATAATAGTAATATACAACAAAGACATTTAATGTCAAACTAAAATATTATGTTATGCGACCTTTTCAGCCCGAAATAATAATAAAAAAAATAACAGAAGTAATGAATAAAAAAAGCAAAGTTGAAATGAGAAGAGAAGATGATGAAAAGCTAAAGATAAGCATAACATGCAATATTTTGCAGACATTATTCGATTTTTAAAGCTTGTAAAACATCAGCAAGAAGTACTAAAAATTGTATATTTTAAATGAAAATCACCTTCGTGGTGAAACACCTTCTTCGTCAGCTTAAAGCTGTCGCTCTATGCACAACATGCCATGTCATGGGAAAGAAAACTGTATGATATGGATATGAGGTAACAATATGCAAAATAAGCGAGCGTTAAAATAACTTTCACGCGCTCAAAAAAAAAGTCAAACAAAAGAATTATGGTTTCTTTGGCTCCATAAGCCATTCAGCAGAAGCTGCAGCATCACATGAGCTCAATTCGCTATCATCATCGTACAGGTATATTTAAATCTTTAGCAATTACCTTTATGAGAAAGATGTATGAAATCTCTTTTCTCTCTTTTCTTTTCTTTATTCCTGTTCAACAGTAGACTCCGGCAATATACAGTGCATATATTATGCGTAAGAATTGCAAGAATTATAAATTATTTATTAAAAAATTAAATTATAACGCGGCACACAGCGCATTTCCCTTCTTTCATGTCTCTTTCTTCTCTTTTCCTCAGCTTTTTTTATGAATCTTCAACATATAACATAAAATAAATGCTTGTAGAGTGCCAATGGGATGTGTTATGTATGCTTTAAAAGTAAATTTATTAAAAAGAAGCAAAACTTTCTGCATGAGAAGTGACTTCAATGAAAAAAGATGCAAAAAAGTTCTGCTTTAAAAGTGACTTCAGTGAAAAAAGTTTGTTCCAAATTGACTTCAGTGAAAAAAGATGCAAAAAGTTTGCTTCAAAAGTGACTTCAGTGAAAAAGTTTGTTCCAAATTGACTTCAGTGAAAAAAGATGCAAAAAGTTTGCTTCAAAAGTGACTTCAGTGAAAAAAAGATGCAAAAAGTTTGCTTCAGAAGTGACTTCAGTGAAAAAAGATGCAAAAAGTTTATTTTAAAAGTGACTTTAGTGAAAAAAAGATGCTAAAAATTTGCTTCAAAAATGACTTCAGTGAAAAAAGACGCAGAAATGCTTGAAATTCATGTTTAGCAATTCAAAAAATGTACAATAAAAAAAGCCTTAGTAAGCATAGAAAAATCTCAACCATTTCACTGCTACCGGCACACCCCACATTTGAAATATTCATCCATGCAAGCATGTTTCTCAAGGTAAAATATCGATGTGGCATTGAATAATGCTCGCACATATATGTACACACATATGAATGTATGAAAGAAGAATGTTCAATTAAGAAGCATCAAGAGAGAATATGCATAAAGAAAGAATCATCAAAGGCCCGTTTAACTCACTAAAGGATTCACAACATGTTATACGCTCGCAACATGCTGCTGCTGCCTTCGTCTCTTCTTTCAGCTTATACTTTATTTTTTGTTAATAAATAAAAATATAAATAAAATGCATTCATAAAGAATGAAAAAAAGTGAACACAAGAGTTAAAGGAATCGTTTAATGTCTCAAACAATATTCATAATGTTAACCGCACAGACAAAAAAATATTATTATTGCTACTTCTTTTCCTCTCTTTCACTTGGTGCCTGCACTATGCTGCTACTCTACTCATTTCATATTTAGCTTGCTTGTTTGCCTTTATATAGTTCGCAATTGTGCAATTCTTAAGCGCATAATGCAAATATCATTGCAGTCTTTTAATAAACTATGTTGTGCTTGTCTATAGAGATTTGTCTGCTTTGTTTCTGTTCAGCAGAAAGCACTTTTTATGGCTACAGCAATAAGTTCATGTTATTTTGTGCAGAAGTCATCATGTGAATACCCCTGAAGGATTTTATGGAAAGATTTTTGAGATTTTGGTTCTGTTTGCTTTGTGAGAAAATATTTCAATTTATGTGGTATGTAATGGATGGTGTATTTTTGATAGAAGTTTGACTCAATAGCCGTGCAATTAATTTTAGTGGTGCTTTAGTATTTTGGTAGGATCAAGGTGATATCATCAGGACTAAGGATAGTTTTGAGTGGTTTTGAATGAGTTTTTGTTCATACATGATACAGCAGAGCTTAAACTGTTTTTGTCTAAAATGCGTAAGCTACAGTGTGATAATCTTGAAACACAGACACTACACTCATGGGTACATGAATCCACAAGTGACTTATTAATTTTTTGAACCAAATTCATGAAAAAACATCTCATAGACTCTATTATTTTAAAGACTACAGATCGAAGTGCCGTGAAATGAATGAGCAGTCAAATAAGAAATTAGTCCAGATCTGGATTTTAATGACCTAGTAAGGTATTTTGACATCTGGAGTCCTTTTTGAATGACGCCTGATGACCCATATGGTTGGTTTCTTGGATATACCTAAGGTAAAAAAAAAGTCAATTTCGAGCAACTTAGTGTACATTATCTACTTTTGAGATTTCAAAACCCCCCTCAAAAAATTCCTGGATGCGCCCCTGGTAATAATTAGAGCATACCGACGAACTGTTCCTAGGTTGACCCTCTTGCTACACTACTACTGGATCTAGCTTGGTTTGATTTTTGAATTTGTTAAGATTTTTGAAAAATAAACCTACGAATCCCCCCCTTGAATGCAAAAAATTTGAAAAATCTCCCCTCGAAACATTTCTGGCTGCGTTGATAATTAGTGATTATTAATTATTGGACCCCTCATTTAGGTCAAGTTAATCCTTCAAAATTTATAAGAGTTTTTTTTATAAATTTATTTTTAAACTCCTTTTAAAATTTTGAAGATGATCTTTAGATAAAGATTTATTTGAAGTAACATGAGCATGGTCCAAGTCCCCTGTCCTTGACTCCTTACAATTAACAATATAATATTTTCAGCAAAAAAAAATTTCTAGGAATTGTTTCTTCAAGATTCCAAAATTCCTGATAAAGTCATCCAATTCATTTTAATTAAACGACAGCATGAGGTAACATTAAGTGAGTTAATTCCATGTAAATCATGATACATTATTGCAGAGTCTCCAAACCTTCAAGTTGAATAATAAATTAGCAATCCTAATAATCGCAAGATAATCATCTAATTTATTAAATGCGCTATCATATTTCCTAATTAGTCTCGAGCAGCTAAAAATCACCACAACTTGCTCTGCTCTTTCCGTTCCTTTTTTCCTACATTTATGAATAAATGTTGTCGACAATCGACGAGGTCTTTCGCTTAAATTGCCATTTATACACTACTCTATTCATAATAAAAATATAAAGAAAAAACAACAAAATATTGAGCTTATGCGAACGATATGCATGTATATACATGAAAAGCAAACAAGAACAAGCTCGTAGAGAGCAAACGAGTGCACCAGCACAGAGAGCAAATAAAAGTATTTAATATTAAAATAAATGTTTATGAAAACCGAGAACTATACCGAGACTATAACGTTTAAATGAAAATGAAATCAATATCAACAATAAATAATGTTGCAAAAACAAAACACAAAAAAGTCCAGAAATATAAATATTTTGCAGCCTCACTCGACATGTGCTCTAACAAAGAAAAATTCAGGGATTTTTTCTCTGTAAAAAAAACTTTATTTAAAATGAGCAAATTGAATTTTTTTTCCTGTGTGCCGTTTTAATTTCGTGGTGAATGAAATGTTGTCAGCATTAAGAGATCGCACAATGTGTTATTAGCATTCCATTCCTTCCTCATTTCTTTCTTTTTTCTCGCTCTTTTTTCCACTGTGTTCATTTACTTCATGAATGCCACAAAAATGACAAATTCATAACATTTATCTGTGCCTACATGTATGTTGTGCTTAAATTCCTTCTGTCTTACACCGTTTAAGGAAATGATTGGTTTTGGTTAAGAATGGGATGTCCGATTGATGACATGTTGGGATGCAAGTCAAAATTCTTTGAAATTTAACGGTTTTTTAAAATTTGAAATGTTAACGGATTTGTAAAATTCAAATTTTAACAGCTTTTTAAAATTCAAAACTTTGTAAAATTTAAATTTTAAAGGTTTTGCAAAATTCAAATCTAAACAGCATTATAAAATTCAAATTTCTAGTACCTTTTTATAATTTATAGTTCCAACCGTTTAATTCTATTTTGCTATCAACTTCGTAAAGGTTTGAATATTTTATACTTTCAATACAGAAGCCAATGCAACGTCCATGAAAAAGAAATGAAAATTTTAATAGATAGATTAAGTATATACATATCACACGGGCAAGAACGGGTCATTTTATGAAGCAGATATTTCTCATTCTGCATAAAATGCCTCTATTAATTCACCCATGTTCAGTATTTTTCGCATTTACTGAATATATAAAAATATAGACATAAATGCACTGATGTTATTATCCAGTTTTTATGGATTGAAAAATATTAATTTTAGTTAACAAGTTTATAATGTATGAGAACTCGCACCGGCATTTTAAAATCAGCCTATTTATGGATTTTAATTACAATGTGAAAATGAAATTAATTAATGAGATTTTATGAGATATAAAGTGTGTAATTGTATGTAGATTAGCTATAGTAAATAGTTGTTTTGTTTGGAGTGTTTCCGAATGAATGTGCGTAAATGTTTGTAATTTTTTTATCCAGAGGCATGAATTAATTAAGTGTTACAGATTTTTTTACATATGTATTAGCACTTCCGAATTTATAATTTATTCATTCGATCGTGATGCGATCGACTCAGATTAAGATTTCTGTAACGGTTCTTTAAAATTCAAATTTAATGGTTTAGCAAAATTCAAATTTTAACGGATTTGTAAAATTCAAAATTTTACCGGCTTTTGTAAAAATTCAAATTTTTAACGGCATTTGACTATAAACTTATTTTTGCATATTGTATATTTCATATTTTTATCAAAAAAAAGTCTGAATTTTTCAAAATCAAAGAAGATATCACTTGAAGCTATAATTTCTCAACTTTTGATAAATCACTGTCTGAAAAACATTTTGTTGAATTTTCTCACATCAAAAAAGCCAAGAAATGAATCAATCCTAAAGGCATTTCAGAAGCATAATTTTGAATTATATAAAATTTTTATGTCGTACTTTAACATGCATGAATTTTCTCCAAATAACACATGTATACTCACTTTAATACGAAGAAAGCCACAAAATTATTCAATTAATTACACATCAATAGCTTCTGGCAACAGATTTTCTTCTATGTTTAATTCCTCACCATTTGATTCCTCTATGTGCACTTGACATTCATCTTCTCCATTTCTCTCTCTTTTTTAAATATATAATAAAATATTATTGCAGAAATGTTTCGAATGACATCTGGTCAATTTAACATCAACATTGTCACTTTTACTTGTGACATGATGTTTGATGTGTAAGAGCAAAACCACTTGATCATTTAATGCGATTTTAATTTTATTACTTCACATTCATTCTGGTTGTTGTTTCTGTGCATTTCTTATTTTGCTTACATGTCTCTTCATTTAATTCTCTTCTCCTGTTTCTTTTTTTCTTTTACTAAATGACTTGATGCCTAGGTTTAAGATGGAATAAAAAAGGATCGCGAAAAATATCTTGGCTAATGAAGAAATTAAACGCATTAAAAATTGTAGATAAAGTAGACGTTTTTCAAAAATAAATAAATCAAACGGTTTTCAAAAATTTGAATTTCAAGTTTGGTCAGTTTCCAGTTTCAAATTTTGAATTTTACAAAACCGTTTAGTTTTTGAATTTTTGAAGCCTGTTGAAATTCAAAATTTTGAAAACCGTTAAAATTAAGATTTCTGAAAATTTTGAGATTTTAAAGTCCATTAAAATTTGAATTTCTGAAACCCGTTAAAATTTGAATTTTTAAAACTCGTTAGAATTGATTTCTATGAAAATAAACTGAAATCATCAGCTAACGAACCAAACTGCCCATTCCATTCCATGCATCTCAAAAAAATTGCACATAAAAATGTTATGCATTGGCATTCATTCAAAGATAATATTTACCTCTGTACGATGCATCATCATTATAAGAAATTAAAAGAAACTAAATCTTGTTTTATCATCAACTCGTCATCTTGACACATTCCACCATCGCTTGGTCATTCTAAGTAAGAATTTTTTCTCTCTTCTTGATTCTTTTTTATTTTTAATATTATGTGTATGGGATGCAGTTGCCAATGTCGATGGACGATGCATTTTGTCCTTATTCGGCTCCTGAATTATTCAATATTTATTAATATATGATGATGATGAAGTCCCATTGCATCTCTAAATGGTGTTTGAGTGTTACTGCTTTTGGATATTGATTATTTGAGGTGTGAAGTGGCGATTGAGAATATTTGATGATAATTTATTTGCAAATTTTTAAATTTTTCGACTCTTTTGTGGTCTGTTGATTAAAATTTATTGTTTATTTGAGATTAAAGATTTTTGTTGACAAAAGATTACTGTGATTTAAAAACATTAACTTTATTTTTATTTTGTTTTTTACTTTTTGAAATTTCTTGTCAGAATCGTCAGTTTTTGATAGTATTTAAGGAGGTTTATAGCTAGTTTTAGTGTTGTGAGCTGATATGGTTCAGTGGTACAACGGTCTAGTGCTTGTGTACCTCAAAAATTGAATTTGACAGAGCAATTTTGTCTATTTTTGAATCTTAAGTACTGGAAATGAAGCTAACAGCCATACAATTATAGTCTATAGACTGAAATGTCATCAGTAGAGTGGTTTGGATCTCCCACTATGAGGTGTTATATCCTAAGCATTGAGCTGGATGCTCATGGATATGACAATGAGCTAAAAATTACTAGAATATCATTAAATTTAACAAGGTGTCCAAAATAGCAATCATGTGACATCCACAACCCTAAAAGACTGAAATTTAATAAAAATTAAAGACAAACCTCGACAAAAAAACTGCTGCAAAAAATTATAATATTTTATTGAAAAATTATTAAAATTATCTCGACACCAAAACCATTCAATTAATTTTTAAAAATGCGTCCATATCCCCCGATTCCCGACTGAAATTCCCTTCATTATTCAATTATACATTATACGCATTATTATTATTATACGTTAAATATAATATATCATGATATTGGAGAAAATGTGAGGCTTAAGCACTTTGAGGAACTTTGAATATAATGCTTAATATCACTTCGTATTCTTTATTATATATGATGTGAAATGTTCAAGCAGTAAAACTGGTTTAATTTGTCGCCCGTTCTCATTCTGTCCTGTCTTGTCTTATTCTGCAATAAAAAATTATATTCTACCATATATGAAGGAAGAATGAGAAGAAAAAAAAGCAACTGCAATTTGAGCTTGCTTCTCTTATGGAATGAATTTACATTAAATAATTAAATATTCTGAGGCACAAATGAGAGACACAGGCAGTCATCGGTAGTAGTCTGATAGAATTGAATTCAATGAGAAAGAAGTAGAACTTTGTGTGATCTGAAATAATGGAAAAGGATTAATTTTAATGTGTTCACATGTCACCTTCAAATGGATTTCAACTTTTTCTCTCTCCCTTCATCTTCTTCTTTTCATTCGTATTTTTTTTTTAATTTTTAATCTCGTCATTTGGCACATCTCACACATCACATATCGGAAACAAAACCAGATATTGTGGTTGACGATGAGGTTATAGACACTTTCAGTATATGATGTAAAATATATACATGTAGACATGGGAGAAAGATGTAGAGGAAAGAATTTAATATAAAATGGAAATCAATTTATAAAAAATTCGAATAATGACAAAAAAGTTTTATTTTATTTCTAGCACACCCAGACTACCTCATAACTAAGAGTGTTATCAGATTAGTTCTATATAAATATCGGCATTTATTCATCCTCTAAGTTCTTTTGAAAATAAAAGAGAAAGATTTTTTGCAACAGACATGGAAAAAATGCTAATAAATTTGATAATGCTTGCAGGGATGGCAAATTTGTCCTTTCGAATCTCCTAAAGCTATCTGGAATAACTTAAATATTTTAATGGCTTTTCGATGAATATTATTGACCTTATTTGACATGAAAAAGGTTTGAAAATTTGAATAGGAATTTTGAGTCGAGCTATTAGTATTTATTGGGAATTTTCAGGTTGTGGGTTGAATTTTTTTGTTAAAAGATTATTTAAATTTTGAGTTGGAAGGGATTTACAGTTGCTTTTTGGGGATATTTTCATGACTTCTAGTTACATTCATAACACTGGCAGACAAGTGACTACAATTTCAAAAATTTAGGAATTTTCTACATCTTGTGAGTCATCAGTTGCATGAGGAAATTATTTTTGGATGATGGTCAACTGTAGAGAGTAGACATGTGTCTAGTAGTTTTTTCAAAAGTTAATAAGAACGGCAATGAGGGCTGAATTGCTAAGGTGGAACCATGGTGTTGCTCTGTCACTGATGTTATGCTTCCAAATTTTTGTCATCACCGCAATAGTACAATCAAGATGCCTTGAAGGTGGTAAGGAATGGATGGGATATTTTCTCAAAAATTCTAGCATTTTGAAAAAATTTGCTACTAGTGGCTGGTATATTAAGAGCTGGTATCACCCTGAACTGGGTTTTTCGGTTTACCTCTGCACCTACCCAGGCCTATGCACCAGGTTTACCCCAGGGTGTAGAGGTATACCAAGAAATCCAGCCCTGATTGAAATTTGCGTCTTTTTAGTTCCTTTAAATAGAGTAGCTTCAATCACCCATCTCTGATAAAACTGATCTACAATACAATACAATACAAATCTGTATAAAACCCACGGTAGTTATAGGAGTTACCATTAAAATTGAATTTTGCTTAAGGGGTCATTCGCCAATTACGTCACGCTTTAGAGGGATGAGGGTAGGAGGATTTGTGACAGTCCAAATACAAAATTTTACTTTATTTGGAAAATTTGTGACAAAGTGGGGAGTGGGGTTTGAAAAAGTCGTTTTTTTTGCGTGACGTAATTTGCAAACGACTCCTTAAAAGTTTTTAAATAATTTTGCAATACTATATGGGGCCGTTCACTTATTACATAACGCATAAAAACGACTTTTCAGACCCCCTCTTCCCCCCCCCTTTGTCACAAAATTTCCATGCAGAAAAATTTCCTTTGTTTGAATTGTCACAAAATCTCAGACCCCCCTCCTCCCTAAAAGCGTTACGAATTAAGTCAGCCCCTATGGTCCCTATGGACAATTTTCTAGTTTCTTAAAAATATTAAATAATTCAGATTTTTCCAAAAAAAAAAAACATTTTAAATGTCTCCCATAAAAAACAAAAATATCCATTAATCTAAATTCAAATCCTCAAATCTCATCCAAAATTCCAAAGCCTCCCATCCCTTCTTCCATTCTCCCAAATGAAACAAAAGAAAAGAATCAATAATCTACATCGATTTGAGAGATGATGCCTAATTACATTTGAATATTTTTGCCATTCATTTAATATTGAGCAACCTTATGTTGCCTTATGAATGAATGCGATAAAATTGAGAATAGGAAAAATTTGTATTTTTGTTACAAAAATGGAACCTAATATCAATATATACACACCCCCATGCTCATCATTTGTCGTCACTTAGAGTCGAAACTCATTTTGTCTATTTTCCACATCTGATGATGATTATGATGATGACGACGATGGTTTCTATTGATGAGTTTGGATTCACGAAAAAGAAATAAAAGAAGTTCAACTTCTACAGTCCCATTTTTATTATTTTACTTTATTTATTTTGGTTGGTGCTCATCGAAAATTCTACGCTAAATTCATATTTTATGCTAATTGATGTGAAATATAAAAAAATATGTAAACCAAGTTGAATGTCAGTCAGTGTTGATCAGAGAGGTGAAATAAGAAGAAAGAATTTTATTTAGAAATTCAAGAATAGAAGTTGATGAATAAGGCGCATTGGTTCAAGTACCTGACTAGTTCGACTAAATTCGTGATTCTCAACCATTATGTTCCGTCCCTGAAATTAAGACATATAAACTTACTAGGAAAAAAAATTTCAGTCGATTAATTCAGTCACTACCTAGAACAGGGGCGTATTAAGGAAAGGGTTTCCCGTCCATACAAAAAAATATTCAAAACCGCTCCATCGAAAAGTTTCTGGATGCACCCCTGACCTAGAACAATAGTCAAAATGTCAATTCCAACGCATTTCTTTAGAAAATAGCGAAGAAAAAATATAATAAAAAAAATTGTGCGCATTAATTTAAATATTTCTCGTTATTGCCCCGTAAAAGCCATCGAATGAAGACATAACAACAGCAACAGCAGCAGCAGCATGAGAAGCAAAGCGGCAGTGCGGCAGCAACAAATAGCATGAGAAAGATATAATGACGAGAAGAACGATATTAATTTTGAATGGGCACATATATACCCATGTATATCCATACAAATATGTATTTTATGTTATTGGCAAGGTTGAAAAATACGAATTGTGATAAAAGTCGAGCACTGTTTTATTGATATTATGGTCTTTTAATGAATTAAAGAGAGACCATTCGATTATAACTTCCATTCAGATGTCAATTCACTGCCAATGCTCATAAGTTTTACTTTTTATAAAAAAAAGTAGCAAAAATTATTATTATTATTTTTTACAATGCAAATGTCTTTTGATTTTCTAGAGCAGGTACTCACTTAGCTCATTTCTTCTTTTCCTTTTTATACATTTCCGGTTAACTTTAATAACACAACAATTGTCTTGTCTTTGTTACCCATAAATGCAGTTAAATGCACGCGTTTTCTTGTTCTTTCTTGCTTTTGTTTTACTTTATGTTCTGGCTGTTGCCGTTTACTTACTTACTTCTTATACTTTTTTTTTGATAAACAGTTAATTTTTACAGGCAGTCAGAATTCAGATGCATTGAAATAAATAAAATTAAGAAGTGGAATTCGAATGGTAAAATAGCAATTTTTATTGAGGAAGAATTTGACATTTGTCGATTAAATGAACTTTAAAAGAATTGTTTGAAAATTGGTTGAGTGCATAAAAGTTGCTGATGTGGAAACATTTAGTTCATGAATTCATGTTGATTTATAGAATTTTTTTGGAGAATTATAAAATCATATAATTTATGGGACTTGGATTGTGTGTGCGTGTGGAAGGGGTATGGGAATCTAAATTGTGAGAATGCATCTAGCAACTTAGTAGTTATTGGATATTGGGAATGGTTGTCGCAACTGATGCACGAAATGATTGGAACTGGATTCAGACAAGGGATAGGTACTCTTGGAATGCTTGAGGCAGGGATCGACTTTTGATTCGAACCATAATTTTCAAATTTTGTATAGAACCAGTAGAACACATAGGGATGGTTTAAACCAGGTTATATCCTTAAAAACAGTAATGGTAATGCGTGATGTTCTGAAGGCACTGCGATTAAAGAATCTATCGTACCACACCCTTTGGGTTTACCCTGGATATACCCTTACTATATTATGGATTTTCTAATTTCTTCTCAGGTATATCCCAGCTATTGTCTTTAGTATGTTCAGGGTATACCCTTAAAGTCGGTCCCAGGAATGAAAAGATTGATTTTACTGCAATTTTGCTTAAAAATATCTAATAAAATTGGTAACTTGCTTAGCCATGGACTTCAAATTTTACGACTGTAAAGTACCACAAGACACAATTCAAGCATCATTGAAGCTTATTTTTATGTTTCCAAAACTAAACTAAATTTCAACAAAAACCCATGATTGTAGTATATTGATCCACAAATAGATTTATTCAAATTATCTAAAAATAAATTCTGCAAACTATTCAATTCCTCCTCATTGTTTGCATTTCCTTTTGTTAATCTCAAACAAAAACCACTGACTTGAATTGAAAATTTTACATTTTATTGCAATTGAGTATTTCAATTAATTTCCTGATCAGTCATGCAACTCCGAGCAACTGTACTCGATACTATTGTACTAGTTTACATTCAATAATAAATTCTATTGCACAAAATGGATATTTTTAGGACACTTGTGAATTGAGACTTTAAAATAGAGATAACAATTGCAAAACTTGTTCTTAATGCGGACACAAATATAATTTAAAGTTTTGTGGAAGCAAAAAAAGACAAAAGAAATGGAAATGATTCAACTTGTGCACCTCAATAAATACAATAAAAATATTCATATGTGCACCCCTGAACCTATATTTCTTGATATTTTATGAACCATTTCTTGCACTTCATTCACATTATAATAAAATTTTATTTTTATGATTTTTTTATCATTTGAAACTTTTTTTTGAATTGAGCTTCTTTGTATATGTTTTATTCTAATGCCAACCACAACAATGCGAACAATAATAAAATATAATTATTATATCATTGTATCTACATCTCATTCTATTTTAAAGTTCTTCTGGTATTCCGACCGTGGAACTTGAGAGTATGAGGTAAGATTGTTCGAATGTAAGTGTCGTTCATATGTGAGGTACTTATTTTAGGGTCAGGGGATCTGTTGTTGTTGATCTCATGTTGTTATTAAGTGTACCCTATGTTCCCCTATTTTATGAGAATCTTTCAGGTCTATCCCTTGGATATTCCTTAGATAAGAGGCCGTTCATAAATAACGTCACGCAAAAAACAAGATTTTTGACCTCCCTCCACCCTCTGTCACAAAATTTTCATACCAAAATTTTTCTTTTGTATGAAGGTTCCCTACCTTCCTGAAAATTGGACGATATACTCATAAAAATAATTATAAAAATCTATTTTCAAAATGTTTTCAAAAAACCAATCTAAAAATAATTTTTAAAAATCTAAAATTTTGTTTTTAAATTTTAAAAACATATATATTGAAAAATTGCCATATGTTTACACATACTTCGGTGGCATAGTTGTTAGAGCACTGGACTAATAGCCCAGAGGTCGTAGGTTCGATTCTTACTCTGAGCAATTTTTTTTAAATATTTATTAAAATAAAACGTTTTTAGAATCTAAAAATTATTATTAAGAGTAAAATCCAAAAAATGTTTTTAGATTTTCTCATACAAAACGACAAATCGTTTTTAGATTATTTCTATGAGTGTATTTATGAACGATCCCTATGCACTAGGACCTACAACTTTGGTACCCTTGATGTAGACCTATGAAGTCACTTCCCCTTTACCTCTTAAATTTTAGACGTCAATTATGCTTAACCCCTACAACAAAAATTGTATTCAACCCAAAAATAAGCTACAAGATCCATCCACGGTTAGAATATTCATCTAATGACGATTCATTCCCCAACAAAACTTATTGCATGTTTCTATAGTAGCAACAACTTACCACAGATACAATACAATATACAATTTCAAAACGAGAATTAATGCTAGACAATGTGCAACATCTTAAATATATGTTGTATAATGATAATGAAAATGAATATAGCAATAATAAAAGGAATAAGAGGTGAAAACAATTTCTCTCTAAGCTCATACACATTCGTACATTCGTCTATACAAAAGTGTGGATGGTTTGTCTTTTTTTTCATTCTGATAATAATTCTATCATTATATTGTACTGTTATCTTCAACACATAATATTTTATTTTTATTATCATGAATGTGAGCATTTTTTTATGATACTTTACTTCTCTCTCATTTCTGTTGATTTCAAACTCTTTTATATGTGTATTTATTTATTTTTTGCCATTGCTTCTGCCGGATTTTATTCATTCTTTCGAACAAGTTGGGAAGACAATTTTATTTTGAACAGGTGTGAATCTAATTTTTATTATGAGTGCTATGAAGATAAATGAGAACATTTGTCATAATATGAAGTAATTTTTGTCAACTTATGCTCCAAAAGTGAGCAAAACTTGAGCAAAATTATTCGGAAATTGAGCAAAATTAGGCGAAAATTGAGCAAAATTAGTGAAAAATTGAGCAAAATTAGACAAAAATTGAGCAAAATTAGACAAAAATTGAGCAAAACTTGACAAAAATTGAGCAAAATTAGACGAAAATTGAGCAAAATAAGACGAAAATTGAGCAAATTTAGATGAAAATTGAGTAAAATTAGACCAAAATTGAGCAAAAGTGAACAAAAGTAGACAAAGTTATGAATAAATCAAGAATTCTTCCAAAACTGTCCCCATCCGCAAGACAAACTGGCTATTCGCTACCTCAAAAGTGCATTAAAAAGTCTCATCTTTATGCTCTCATCTCTGCTAACGAACAAATGATTATGAAAGTTTTATAGTTTTTATGTCGCTAGGAATGAAAAGAAGAAGACAAAAAATAACAAAAACAAACTAACTAGCTATCTATATAGCATGAAAGATAATGGCACTCAAACATGGCATACGTAAGGCCATTATAGATATTGAATGTAGGTAAAAATACATAAATATGTGAATAAAAATAAGCAAAATGCTATGCATTGACTTTGTTCCTCTCCTTTGTATATTTTATTTTGATAACGAATGAGAATGTAATAAAATAACCATTTCTATTTATTTCCTTAGACTTTTTACTATTTTAGGGTTTATGGGTACAAAAAAATGTAACTCTCTGTTGATGATGATGATATTTATCGACTTATTCGACTTTCTTAATCTACACACAACAGAAAAAAACAACACAAAATTGTTATGGGACTATACATTAAATTGATTTAAGTAGATTGTTTATGGGGACATTCAAAATTTCCTATTTTGAAAATGAAACAAAAAACGAGTCGCAATGGCTAATGGAACGACAAAGAGATGAAATTTAAAGAAGTTTATTGGATTTTAATTCGTTTTTAGTGAGAAATGGAATCTCTTTTTTATTTCGGCGTGTATTTGAATGCGAAATGTGCTGTTTTATTGGAAGCTATTGGTTTGAGAGAAAGGAGTGATTTTAGAATATGAAATTGTGGGAATGAAAGGCGCATTGGACTGAAAATTGAGGAAGAGATTTAGATAATTTTATTTAGATTGAGTTCAATTGATTTGTTCGGGATTTTAGGAATGTTTATGATTATGGATAAGTATTATACATGAAAATGGTTTAGGAATTAGCGTGGGTTAAAAAATTCAATTTTTTAGAACCCGTTTGTTGTCGAGAAATAAATTTTTTTATAAAAAATACTGTTTCGTGTTAAACGGCTATCAGGATTTATAACTGAATGATTCTTAACCAGTAAGACGTAACCAGGCTCTCTACGGAGCAGACTAGGGTTGAACAAATAGTTTCATTTACTTATTATTATTTATTATTAATATTATTTATTTATTTGCTTATATGTTAAGGAAAAGCAGTCTTAATTAGTGATTAAGCTGATTAAAACTACACAAAAACCTTAAAAATGAATCTATCCAATCATAGTCCAGTATCCTTTCCCTTTTAGTACTTGACGTATACGACACACTTGGCGAACCTTAAAAACTTCGAAAATCATGTTCTAAAAATAATAAAATTACCATCCCTTGGATAAATATTTTCAGAAGCGTCAAATTCCACGGCTTCCCCTATCATCATTAAAATTCAACAAAACAAGCATCTCATAAAAATTTGCAAATGTCAAAAAGATGCAACATTTTTAGCACAAAATTAATATTCCATCAAATCAGGGTCAAGTTTGCCGCATTTGCATCTCATTTTACCCATATTTTAGCAACATTACCGCAATCTGCTCAATCTTTGACTTTGTCCTCATCTCAAATTCCTCACATAAATTACAAAATTCACTTAAAAGAAGATGAAATTTTCCTCACAAAAAGTATCAATTTCCAGCTCCTTCACAAAAGGACAAACAGATCAAAAAAAGAAATTTTTTTCTCTCAAATTACGAATGAAATTTTCCTTCAAACGAAATTAAAATCAGGCCTTCAAATTCCATAAGCTTAAATTTCTCAATAAATTTCTTGTTGTAACAGTTTGCCTTCTTTTTTTCATTTTGATTATTTTTGGAATTTTCAATTACTATGAAAGGCTACTTGGGGATCGTTCACTTATGTTGTCAGCCTTTAAGAAGAGGGGCTGGTCTAAAACTATGCGAGAGTTCAAACTAAATAAATTGAGAGCAAACTGTGGAAAAAGAAGAACCACAAACCCCCCTCCCCCCTTTTAAAGAAGAAAAATTATCTTCAATTTTCTATGGTTCTAAAAGAATATCTCAAAATCCCTTCCTGGGTCCAAAAAAATTTATAACTACACCCCTGACGGACGTCATAAGTGAACGATCCCTATCAGGAAAGGACAGAAAATATGCTTGGCTGAATAGGGAAAAGATCTTCAGCTGTGCGACAATTTAATCGCCATTCAATATTACAGAATTTTTTTCTTCAATTGCACGATAAAAAAGAAGGCAGCAGAAAATGGCAAGCGATTCTGCCAAATGTTTCCAAAAGGTCTAAATGGATATTATCATTACACAAACTTTACTTCTCTCTCTTTTAATTCTACAGTACTTTGTAAAAACTTCAAAATTTCTTCAATAAGATTTTACGATTTTTGTTTTGTTTCGTGCTTCTTAAAGTTAATTATAGTCAATATATTTTTTGTTCATTTCTCTTAGATGAAATCATAACTGTATTACTATTATTTTGCTATATACACTTTGCATCCACAGACGCGAGGTTAATGCTGATTAATTTCCATAGACAGCTGCAATCATTTACTTCACATAAAAATGAAATTTTTTTAGATCAAAAATTTATTAATATTTTTTTTTTGTTTTTGTGATGAAAAATATTAGTGCATAAATCTCTTCTCATATTCAGTTTTCAGCAGAGTTGGATGTTTGCTTTCAATGCATTGATTTTTTGTGTATTAATTAGGTTTTTTGATGATTTTATCGGATCCGAATAAAGCAAAAAACAGTTCAAAAATAAATCCTAAACTATGTGACGGAAAGACTCCAAGCCTGGTTCCTTTAAAAAAATGGACTTAACTTTTTATACATTTTATTAGAAAACCAAAAATAAATTTTCATTTTTAAAAAATTTGAATTTCAGAATTATTTTAAAAAATTAATTAAAACTAATTTTACTTAAGGACGGATATTTAAGGACAGGCTACGCTCTTGCTTTTGAGTAAAATTTTCAAAAAAGAAATTAAAAACGCATAGATAAGAACGATTTATTTTTGTAAATATTTGAATTGGATTCGAACCTTCGACCACCGAAAATTAATAATAATGCCGCATTTTAACCAGCTGTGACCTATCTAACAACTTATAATTTTTATTTAATTTTGTCAAAACACCAATATATTCTGAATTTTTTATAAATCAAAAGTCCAATTCCCAACTCTGCCACAACATAAGGTATATTCTTTCTAAGAATAATGAAATTTAATTTTTCAGAAAATAATGCGAAAAAATTTATGTGTTTATGCACATTATGAAAATGAACATATCAAGTTACAAGTGCAGTTCCTTCAAAATTAGACTCGAACGAAATAATTTCATTATTTTTAATATACACAAGCGTGTTACGAGCATCAAAAGATGTGCGGACCACCATCCACATAGATACAAATTGCCGCATGCTAAAAATATTTCATTTCTTTTCATCTTCAACACGTTCGCAAAGGAGAAGTAGAAAATATTCGAGCAGATGTTACATTCAATAGATATTTTCACCTAATGTGACTATCTAAATAGCCTTAAAAATATTGATATTCATTCATTATTAAAGTGACATGGTTCTCTCGTTCTTTAACGAGGCATCAAACAATAAAAATCTCGACATAAGGCATTGTCAATTGTATTTGTGGTTTTCTCTCCTCTTTTACTTTTATTTTTATTCTATTCAGTCATTCAGTGACTAATAAATTTAATGAATTTGCAAAAATGAGAAGGAAACAATCAAAAACATGCATGCATGGACAGCAGGATATTGCGCTGAAAAATAAATACATTGACGATTATCAGACATGATTTGTTTCAACCCAGCCTAAAATTAAAGGAAGGACAATTTTTCATACAGCAAATATTTTTATCTCTCACTGTGACAAATTGCAAAAAATGTGGCCATACAAAACATTTGTGTTAATTTTATGAGTTCCTTTCCGACTGGGGCATGTGTGCTCATGTTTCCGTAGATGATTTTTGTGAATAGAAAGTTTTTTCGAGTGGAAAATTTTTAGGTCCAATTTAGGAAGTAACTGTTGATATATTTTTATTTTTCAGATGATGATAATTAAAATTTGATAAAATGAAAAATGAAAGAAAAAGTATGATAAAGATATTTTTGGGTATTTTAAATTGAACAGAGGGAAAGGAGAGGGTTGAAATAGATGTGATGTGGAACTAAAATGTTTATTAATAGTGAACAATCATAATTAAGTTATTGAAATGATATTTAAAGACTTTTTGGAATGAAAAATATTTCAACGGAAATTTCATTTTTGAATCTTTCAAATGAGTCGTTTGCAGCCAACTTCATGTATGATGTTTTTCAAATTTTAACGGTTTCTTTCTATTTATTTCAACGATATTTCAATTTTCAACCTAAAACTTCAGCAAAATCGTCAAGAAATCCTCAAAATTGAACAAAAACTTCCCTTAAAGCTAAAATCAATAACAAGCGGACTCATAAAATTTTAATTCCAACCCCCTCAGCAAAAAACAAAAATAAATGAAACGGGACAGGACAATGAGATACAGCAAATTCAAATATCCTCCCTTGTTTCCTCTCCTGTTTCGTTTTTAGCCATAATATATTAATTGAATCAAATTAAACAAAATCCATTGTTTGCATTTTGCTAATCTTTCCCCCTCATTTTAACGTAAATACGAGAAATTTATATATTTTTTTCCATCACTCTTGTCTCGTGTTTAATGTTAAATATTCCCTATTTATCCTACTGACTGCAACATCCCATCACATCACATTATTGTACCGTCCATAAAACACATGTATATTTCATTTCATTTCGGTTAGTGTTTTTCGAACAAGCATGAAAAAAAATAATTTTTTAACATGTCATTTTCATGAAAATTATATTCAATAGGCAAGAAAAATTTGCTCGTCTGGAAATTTTCACTATTCTTCTTTTCCTTCTGCTCTATTATTTTCTTGCTTTAATTGTCCATTAAGCAGTTGGATATTTTCAACCTTATGTCTTTTTTGAATGAAAATCAATATCATTTACACGACCGAAAATATGTTCCTGTTAATGAATTAATTCAATCACTTGGTGCTCGCCTGATGAGACCTTTTCTCTGTCTTTTACGCTCCAATTTTCCAATTTTATGGATGGCACATTATTCTATATTTTAAGAAAGTTTGAATGAATGAAGACGAAGGAACAATTAATGAAGTTTTTGTGCGAATATTGATGGGTTTTTGAGCGCAGTTGTTGAAATTGATGGCGAGGAATGTGGTCTGTGTAGAATTATAGGAGCTTAAACTGATGGTCTTTGAGAAATTGTGTCAAAGATTGTAAGCAAGGATGGGGTTTTGGTAACTGAGTCACATCTACAAAAAGACCCCCCCCCCCCCCCTTCCTATTAATTGTTGTTTGAAAAACTCTCCAATTCTGCACTCATTTTTAAAGGCAACTCGGAACGTTGACAATTTATAGCAATTATGAGAGCCTGAAGACTTCTGAACAGGGGCGTATCCAGGGGGGGGGGGGGGTCGCAGTTTCGAGGCTGAACTCAAAGTTTTATGAAACCATAAAAATTCAAAAAAAATCTAATTAAGTTTGTCATTTTAAAATATTATGTAATTCCAGGCAATCTTGATCAGAGTAGGCTTTAAAATTTAAAAAAAAATATTTTTATTAAAACATTTAAGTATAAAACGTCTAGCCTTTCCCACAAAGCTAAGGTCAACCTTGTCCACAACTCTCCTACAAAAAGCAGCTAAAAGGAAATGAGGAAATTTTTTAAGCTGTAAAGATAATGAATTAAATATTTAACTGTGCAAAAGGCAATAAAATGAAGCACATTTGCTTTTCGTATGAAAATAAAAGAAAGGAAAATTAAATTTAATTACCTCCATCCTTCTATACAAATTTTGAATTTCCACCATAGCATTTGTGTGTGTGGATGGGTGGCGTGACCAAATATGTGAAAACGGTTAGCCACTTTCAATATAAGGACATTAAAGAAGAAGATGAAAGTACAGTAAAGAATAATAGAAATCACAAACACACACAAAACGGAATTGATTCTACAAAAAAGGAAAGCAAAGTGAATCTCCTTAATGAAAATTATTGTCAATTTTTCGATACATTAAGCAATCAACTGCTTTTTACAGCCATTATAATGAACGGAGTGGAAATGGAAGGGTATACAGATGCACACTTTACTATTTTTTTTTGCTTTTAATATAAGACTGAAATATTTTATAGCTATTCGCATGAATTAACTTCGAACAGAGAGAAATACGACGCAAAGTGATAAGAAATTGAAAAATTATCTTCTGTATTGTGCTTCACTTCATGGTGCTATTTTTATTGTTTATGATGTTAATGATTCAAAGTTGAGCTACATGCGGAAATCAATATTTGAATGGAAGGGAAAATGAGTCATATCTGATGGGTCTTTTGAACCATTAATCTTTGGAACGCAAATAATAATAAAAAAAAGTTTGAACACAGAAGTTGTATCAATTTATGAGGGTATCGCTTCCAACATGCCAAGAAAGGTCAAAATTATTTAATTGTATTGGTTTTGATTACTTTAAGGATGTTATAGACAATTAATGTTGGAGGATGGTTCATATTGCGAATTTTTCAAGGAAATATTATGTCTTGAGGGGTTTTTGTGAAGTGACGTTCCGTGGGGCTCCACCCTGTAGATCAAAATTCAATACAAATTTTTAATTTTTTTTATTTTTAAAATTGAAAAATTAATTTTTTACAAAAATAGTTAAAGACTTTACGCAACACCTTAAAAATGGTCTAAAAATATAAAATTTATATATATATTTATATATACATAGGTTATATTACAGTGATTTTTTCAAAAATAAAAAATTGAGCACCCCCCCCCCCCTCTTCAAAAATCCTGGCTACACCCCTGTCAGGGTATCTGGAGCTGTCTACAATTCCCAATTTTTATGGACTTTATTTATAAATGACCCCTCATTTAAAATTGGCTCTTTAAGTGGAAGAACGAGGGTGTATTGATCAAAAATTTGTATCTTTAATGAAAATTCATTTGAGGAAATATGTCTTTATTCAGGTCGCTAATTTTTTAGGTCACTCGGATGCTGAATTGTGAGTTTTTCGTTATTTTCCACTTGAAATAAAATTTTATTTTAAATAAAATTTTATTTTATTAAAGTAGCTTGAAGTTTTGATTAACGTAATAAATTGAAGTCATATTCAATTAATATTTAGGGGTTTATTGAAAATGACGTCCTTGCAAAAATTTCATTTTCACAAAAGTTTCATTTCAAAAAGCATTTCTAAAAATTGTTTTACAGACTTAGACACCCCCGTCCCCCGCTCCATTCTCCTTTTAAATATTACACATCATAAGTGATCAACTCCAAAAACAAGACACTATCAACATGAACAATAATAAGTAATCACCACTAAACACGATAAATTTTTTTTGTTGCAACTTTACAACAAATTAAGTCTGAAAACAGTCAGACACTGCATTCAATTATGTCCGTAAATTGATCGTGACAAATAGTTTCGAGGAATTAAGGCGGCAGTATCACGACTTTCAAAGAGTTTTACAGAACTTAGTTCTGCAGATTCTGATTACATTGTATCACATATTAGTCAATGATTTAATTTGTTATTTACTAGAAATTTTTATTGGATATTTTCAATATTTCTGACTTTAAAGGTTTTTAATGTATAAAGTATAAGGGCAGTTCAAAAATGACGTCCATGATACTGTTCGAGGAAGAATTGTGTATTTTTGCTGCAAACTTAATTCTTGTCGTGACTGGTTCTTCAATCTACATAAAGTACTCATCAAACGTGATTCATGACTTCAACTAGATGCGGCAAAAAGCTAGTTCAATCACTGGCTACTGTCTACCAATTAAAACGTCAGAATTATTGAAGCTTTGACAGTTTTTCAATTTTTTGTCTCTAAGTCATGATTCACAGGCCAAGGACATGTCCATATCTTCCTGCTTTGTAACTGCATCGTATTGTATGTTTAATTCTCAACAAAAAAATCTCAAACCTTTTTCTCTCCACTTTATGTTGAACGTCATAAATTAATGAACCCTAAAAGCTAAGTATGCAGTCTAACGCAAAACAATTCTGGCTCAAAAAAGCAAGATTTTGACTCAGCTTGCCAACAAAACCCTAAAATTAGACGATTCCAAAACCCAGATATGAGGTCAAAGGATTACAGAAAATCTAATAAAATCCAAGACAATATTTAAATGTCGCACATCCAATCTTCATGGGGTTGCCAAGCTTGAATAATCTGCATGCGGTATCTAAACACAATTTACCAAAAAAAAGTCTTAACAATTTATTTCCATGCATCATTTTAATACGAGATAAAGACTCATTCCATTAAGAAAATTATACTGAAAAGTATTTTAAAACCTCTAAATTACAATAAAATCCGATTCAAACAATAAAAATAAATTTCTAACTATTTAATACCTCCTAACCATGACACTTTTTTTGTTCCTTTTTCTTTCTCAAAACAAAACAAACTAAATCTCACCCATTAAAAATTATCATTCATCTTTGCATTCATCCTCTTTTTATCTCCACACTTTACTCACTAAACCTCAGTTTAAGCTTTTACTGTAAATAATGCAATGCAGTAATGTGCCAACTTTTTGAAACATTAGTCAAAGGAGGAAAGTGTAGATGAGAAAAAATTTACATGAAATTGCTCCCATTTCTATCTCTTCAGTTTTTATTCTTTTCTTGTATTCTTTTTGTATGCAATTTTTTAAGGTGCAAGATTTTATGAGAATTTGTTAAGGTTTTATGCATTTTGGCAGTAATTCCAGACTTACTTTTAGAATTAGTTAGAAATTCTGAGATTTCACGGTTTTGTTAAATTTAAATTTTAACGGTTTTGTAAAGTTTAAATTTTAACGGTTTTGTAGAAATAAATCTTAACGGTTTTGTGAAATTTAAATTTTAACGTTTTTGTAAAATTTAAATTTTAACGGTTTTGTAAAATTTAAATTTTAACGGTTTAGTAAAATTTAAATTTTAACGGTTTAGTAAAATTACAATTTCAACGGTTTTGTAAAATTCAAATTTTTAACGGTTTTGTAAAATTCAAATTCTAACGGTTCTGGAGCATTCAAAAAACAAGAAAATTGTAAATTTTAGAGATCAAAACTTTAAATTTGAATTTTACAAAACAGTTAATCATACATCTACAAATTTCGAATTCATTCTACGCTATACAACTTTACAACCCCAAAATACAACTAGTAATGCGTCCACGGGCTGCGGACGGAAGTGCATTTTCTTAAAACTACTGTGCACAGAAATCTAAACGTATAAAAAACTAGTAATGAAAAAGAAAACTAACGCATAAAACACTAACGCCCAGAATAATAAATACAAGTTTTTAAAAAGAATAACGGTCAAAAAATATTTTAAAAATAACGGTCAAAACATATTTGAAAAATAAAGGTCAAAAAATATTTAAAAATTAACGGTCAAAAATTATTTGAAAAATAACGGTCAAAAAATATTTGAAAAAATAACGATCAAAAAGTATTTGAAAAATAACGGTCAAAAAGTATTTGAAAAAGTAACGGTCAAAAAATATTTGAAAAAATAACAGTATTTGAAAAATAAAAATAATACCCCCCCCCCCCAGTTTTACCCCCCCCCCCTCGTACCCCCTTGTTCAACTTCCCTTTTCCCCCTTTAATTCACGCCAAGCAAGGTTTACGTAATGTAAATTTACATGACACGTATTTTTACGTAATGTAAGCTTTAATTAATTTAACTTCGTGAAAAATTCGGAAAATGTCAGGAAAAATCTGAAAATGGAAAATTTTTCCATAACACATCATGAAATGTCAAAAAAGTGTAAAAAAGTACAAAAAAAAGTTGCTCGGAGTGGGGCTCGAACCCTGGCCGGAAGATTGTAAGAAAAGTCACGTTTTTAAGGGCTACGTAAAAAATACGTACGTAAAACGTAAGTAATTTTTTCAAAAAAGTTAATTTAATTAACCTTCTACTGCACTGATCAAAAAAATCTCTCGTCATTCTTGCCTCTGACCTAGTCCACACATTTTAAGCAAAAAACCCCATCGAAAAAGCTTAAACTGGAGGCGGTGTGGAGCGGCAGACGGACGGACTGACGGACGGACAAAACGCGGACAATAGTGTCTTTTCCCTTTGGGAAAATGCACTAAAAACCACTCTATCCAACATTAATGCGTTCATGTCACCCCAATTCATGCAAACACATCCAAACAATTCTTTATGTACATACATTTTCAAATGTGCAAATAAACGTTGTCATAAATTATTTCTTCACATTTGAGAAAACAGTGAAAATAGCTTTAGTAGCAAGAATAAAATAAGTTGAAAGAGATTTTTAAATATTTTATGATACACTTTTTCCTCATCTCATTTCGCAACTCCTTCCATCTTCACAAATGGTACAAAAATAAGTGTACAAAAGCTGCTGGCTCGGTGCAAATGAATGAGTGGAGAATAGAAACATAAAACAAAAAAAAACTTTGTTGTACTTGTATATGTGTGAATGTCGTATAGTTTGGAATGTGTAGCAAGTGTTTGTAGCAGAATGAGAGACAAAGCAGGATATGGGAAGTGCACATAATTTTGAATATTAAGATTTATTGCTTTGTTTGTTGAGAGAGTTTCATAGTTCCTTTATACACCGTGTAAATAATGTCTCATCGTAGCGTACGACAAATTATTTGTATTTTACTAGCACTCATTCAAGGCTTCTTCACTTGTTTGCTTCATCTTCCTCTTATTGCTTTATTATGCTATCAAAAGGATGCTCCCAGTTGTGGGACTTTTTGATTACTTTGTCATGAAAAAATTGTTTATGCTTAAGTTTATAGATGAGATGAAAATTTGTCAAGATCTTCAAGTGTGTATGACTAATTAAGTAACAGATTAAATGCAAACGTGTGTTAAGGAGCTTCATGTGGTGCAGGGTATTCGTGTTTTTATGTCTTTTTAACTTTCAAAGTGCCTTGTTGATCTACCTAGCCAGGGGGGTGAATGGGTGGATTTTCACTTCCCTTTCGAAAAATGTTGACCCAAACAAAACTTATTTAAAATTGCTAGGGTTTTTGAACTGAAACAAATATTTGGCACTTTACTAAGCAGTGATGTAGACCCTCTGAGTGGATGATAAATTTTTTTGTGGTTTTGAAGCAAATATAAATATTTTTCAATAGTAATTTTGGAAAAATATGGTTCTAGAAGAGGATTGACCACTCAAGCATCCTTCTCTTACGTCAGTGGCACTGACAGACCCTCATTTACTGTTTCAAGTGTATACCAGTGGTTAGTTTCATAGAGTAAGTTAGATTTGGTGGAAATCCAAATGGAATAATTCAACATTGATATCTCGGTTAAGATCTTTGCCACTTAGTCACTGAGGTACCCCAATCTGATTACCAGGGGTGTATCCAAAAAATTTTTGAGTGAGAAGTTTTAAAAAATTTTTGTATGGCCTGGAAAATTTAGGGGATTTGACCCCCAAAACCCCCCCTTTTCGAGAAAATTTTTACATATACAATTTGTTTTATGCTCTGCAGTAACACATCCATCAAAAATCGTTCAAAAACGAGCAATCATGCCATAAAACAGGAAAACTACAATTCATAGTGGACCATCCTTAACATTCCCACCGCTGCAAGAGGAATCACAAGCATAACTGGATGTTATACTTAATTGTAAATTATTGTTTTCGAATGTGAGAAAATACCATTTTCGTCCATCGTGCAATTAATTAAGAATATAAAAGGACATTTTGACCCACTTAACGAGCTATGCATTGCAAATAGCAATTTTCATTTGCCTGCATATGCACAGCGAGTCATTCAAATGAGCGTAATTCAAATTAATTATTTAATGGCAATTTGGAATATAATAGTATAATAACATACAATTGGAACATATAATCAGGTTTTAATATAAAAAAGCCAGCTTTTTGTCACAAAAATATACACAATATCGTTTTCGCGGAAAATTATACGCCGTGCCAAATGCCACCTCAACCTCTCTCTTGATGAATTGGATCGTATAATGCCGACAATAATATTTGCATGTCGAATATAAATGCATGAATACACGTTTAATTAAACACTATCAAATGACATAACAAATCTCTAATGAAATGATGATGCTTGTCGCTGTTGCTGTTGCTGGATGAAAACATTAAGTCTCATAATTTTAAATTAAATTGGCTTTTATTTCTCGTCTCTTAATTTTTAAAACAAATATAATTCCACGACCAGAAAAATATAATATTCATACATTTTTATGATTAAGCATTATGTGTCAGTGAGCATAAAAAAGGAACTGAAAAAAAATTTTAATTTGTGTACAGCGGGAGGGCGGACTGTAAATTAGAAAGCCAAAACAACCACAAAATGTGAATCACGCGTAAACATGGCTTTTATGACTTGAGCCATAAAAAATGCTCACTACCAAAAAATTCATTCATTCCCGACTTTATTATGCTTAGGTTTTTGTTTGTATCATAGATGTTGATCGCTAAAATACCTAAAGGCACAAAACTTTTTCTGACATTCATTTCACTTCATACATTATTATCATCATTTATAATACAAAACATTTTAATAGCTTTTCATCTACTCCTCATTCCCAATCCCCACGCACAACTCAGACATGATTCATTTCATTTACTCACACATGTATGAAGGGGGTAAGACAAATCGACTTATGGATGATGCTTGTATAATTGTACCTTGGAGCTTCATGCATTATTACATTTTTCATTTCTGATTAAAAAGTTTTGTCATAAAAACATTAGATGGAGTAATTCATGAACATTAATGCGTGTGCCTCTTTTAATGTGATGCGCATAAACATATAATTAAAAGAAAGTTGTGAATATGTTTTAATTTTTTTCCTTCAATGGTTTTATGGTGGGTTAGCAAAGGATTTTATGAGATTGAGCTTTGTATTGGTTGAATGTCTTGGTGGATATTGTCACTTATTCATCTGTTGCTTATTGAGATTCTAGACATGTTGACAGTTATTTATTTAGAAAGTTTCTTATTGCATTGACAAAAACTATGGACTGGATGGCATTTTTGTATAAATGGAATTGAATTTTCTGTCGAAGGAGGGCTAGCAACTCAAATTTATTTTTATTTCTCCTTTTATCAACTCTGAACTATTGCATGACCCAAGGTATATCATACAATGCAGATATAGATGCATAGATATAGATGCATAGATTGTATCTAGATCTATGCTAATGTGGTACTCCAAAATCGAGTTGTAGCTGAAGTACCCTTATGGTAGCGCTGTAGCCAGAAATTTTGGATTAATGGGGAGGAGAGGGGGGGGGGTTCGGATCAATCCATCCACCCCCTGGCTATGCCACTGCATTAGAGTATCACTAGGGTATACTAATATTATACACCCCCTAGTAGAATATTTTTTGAATTTTTCTCTCAAAAACCTTAGCAAATTGAAGCATTTTTGTAAAAGGAGGGGATTTGTCCCTCAAATCCTCCCCCTCGCTCTGCGTCTATCAAGAGACGACGACCTAAATTTTTTTACGAATTTTGCATTATTTTTTATTTTGTTTTAAATTATAAAAAATTGTAAAATTCACATAAAGGCAAAATAGATCTCTTCTAACATTTCAAACTCATATATCCAACATCAGGTCGATGAACGAATGAATACCTCACCTCTTGCTCTCCAAGCTGCATCGATCAGTCTCTGTTTGCAGAATAAATATGTTTTACCCTTTTCACAATATTTTTATCTGTAGCCCCAACCTTTATATCCAATAAATTTTGTCTAAAATTACTCAAAAAATTGCGTAGCAAAAAAAGCACATCAAGTTTGAAATTTCAAACTTAATTTTAACATTTTCACAATTCACCCCGTTCTTTGCTCACAACATTTTCATGCACAACTCACGCAAAGTGCTAAGAAACGTAACTACTGTGTATGTGCGAGATGTTTCATAATAAAGTTAAATTAAGCTTCATGTTCATTGCGAAAAAAAAGCAATTAAAATTTTAATGAAAATTTTCTCAGATTTCGTCAGCCTTACCTTTCCATTCCATTATCATTTCATGTCGAATTCACCCTTGGCATCCATCTCCGGCGTACTACCGCTTGTGCTGATGTTCCTGTAATGCTCATAAAAAATAATTCGTCATAAAATGTAAAAAAAAGATTTTTCTTTTTATTTGGGTGATGACTTTTGGAATGGGGTGGTTGAAAGAAAGCAAGAAAGTCGTTAGAGTAATGAATAAAAGTTAACATGATCCTTTTTAATTAATTATCATTCTCATGTACTGTCTGAAATAAAATAATAAAAGTAAGAAAATAAAATTTTTAATATCAAAAAATTATGAAGATTATATGCATGCATGTTTATGAAATTCTAAACTATTCATGTGTGCATTAAAATATATATTCCGCTCATTACATAGAGCAATGTAATGTTTCTGTGCTCATGGATATTTTGGGGAGTTCCTAAGAGATGATTGGTACCGGGAATTGTATTGAAATTGGATCAAAACTCTGAAAATTATTCGAATTTCGAAAATTTAACTCTTTAATTTCGAAAATTTAGCTTTTTAATTTTGAAAATTTAACTCTTTAATTTCGAAAATTTAACTTTTTAATTTCAAAAATTTAGCTTTTTAATTTTAAAAATTTAACTTTTTAATTATAAAAATTTAACTTTTTAATTTTAAAAATTTAACTTTTTAATTATAAAAATTTAACTTTTTAATTTTAAAAATTTAACTTTTTAATTTTAATAATTTAACTTTTTAATTTCGGAAATTTAACTTTCGAATTTCGAAAATTTAACTTTTTAATTTCGAAAATTTAACTTTCAAATTTCAAAATTTTATTTTCAAATTTCAAAACTTTGACATTAAAAAAAATTTAACTTCTAAATATTAAAAACTATAACTTCTAAGTTTCAAATTTCAAAAAATTCGTTTTTATTTTTCTATTTTTAAAACATTTTGCCAAAAGTCCATCGAAAAGTCAGATTGTTTCAATCTTAAAGCTCTTTTCACAGCTCATTTACATTTTTACATCCTAAAATAAACAAAAACAAGATTCCGTCAACCCCTACGCTACATACTCTACATATTCATGTTGCCGAAAAAGGAGTCAACAGAGTTTTATTTCGATGGTAGTGGGGAAATGAATAATGTTATATGTGCGATGTTATTTCAGATGAGATGAGAACCGCAGACATTTGTTAATGATAATAAAACCATCGTTCTTTCACTCTTGCTGCTGTTGCTACTGATGCATATACACATCTATTTTTCTTTATCTCCTTTTTTGCGCTCATGTGATGAAAGGAATTTCTAAAGTAATTCCAGATGCTGCTTTTATAAATATGTATAAGATTTTGAGTAATGAAAGATACATGTTGCATATAAGAAATCGTCGCATAATAAGGAGTTACAACATTCAGACATGGGACAATGGAAGATGTTTGATATTAGAATTTATGGAAGATTTTAGAAAGAAGGATTTAAAATTGCAAGCACGAATGAGATTAATGATTGTACATAAATATATGTGGAGGATTAATTTTTCTTTAATCTTAAGATTTAGATGGGTGAGTGAATTTATTGGCTCATAGATAGATGGGTCCTGAGCGCGGTAAGTGAATGAACGTAACTAACATTAGGAAAGCTAAAAATATAACTGGCTTTTAATATTACATACAGAGCAAAGATTCATAAATAAACTTAATCATATTAATTCTCGTCTGAGGAATTACAACTAGATTTAGGTTGAAAGACTTCAAATGCTTCATGTTTGGGGGTTAAGGTTGAAAATATGTTGGAATTTGACTTGTGGTTTACATTATGATCTGAAATTATAACCTAACCTCAATTCTGCTGCTATAATTTTGTCTGAACAGACTTAATATTAATTTTTCAACAACTATATTGGTTATCGTGACCATTGGGATGGCAGTTAGCTGGAGTAGTTCGAAAGCAAAATGATTCAGTGCTTTAAAAACGTAATACCAATCCAGTGATCCTTGATTTAATACTCGGTAGGTGCAGCTTTTTGAGACCAAAACTTCGAAACTCCTTAATATGTACTGTAAGCTGAAGATGATGTCACTCAAACTTCTTAGATGAGTAAATCTGTTGAAATTATTAATTTTAATATCCAAAAGGCTGCTTTATGTCATCCACTTTCATTTCAAATCCACTTCAGCTCCACAACAAGCTTCCGGATCTCCCTAATTGAATTCAGTCACACCATATTCTTAATATTTTTAATGACTTGAACATGAATATAACATAAAACAGAGAGCATAGATTTATTAATTAAGATTACAAGAAAATTCTCGTCTCAGAAATCACAGACAAATGTGTGACTATCAAAAAATCTTTCGAGCTCATTATTCACAAAAGAATTTCATGCTCTCTTTTTTCTGTTACAACATATTGCCCTAAACTTGTCTTACTCTACAATATGAGAGAATGAGGTCGTTTGGAACAGCAGAGAATGAGTAATTAAGGTAACTAACTAATAAGACAATTTCTCATATAAAGCATAGCTTGATAAAATGCAAGAACAGAGGCATCATATGTTTTTTCATCAATTTTCGTCTTCTTTCTCTTTTTCTCGTTCCTAATAACAACCATAAAATTATGTCATCTGTTCTAAGATGCCATGCATATGTTTTATAAGAAAGAAGTAGACAACAAGAGAGAAGAAGAACATAATGTCATAAAATTTAAAGCATTTAATTTATAATCGAACTGTCGTCGTCGTTGTCTCTGTTTTGAGATAAGAAGGAATTTAAGAAATTTTTCGAAACATCAGGCATGTAATTGAAACCTGTTCAACTGGCGACTGCAGTCTGCGTTTTCTCCTCCGCAATATTGAGTTTTAAAAAGGACAACTTTTATGTTGTCAATTTATTTTTTCAGATCCTTTTTCATCACAAAATGAAATCCTTGTAAAACGGTTTGCTCGTCGCCGACCATAAAAGCGAAATGAGACAAAGATACGAGATGTTTATGAATGGGTCTTTCATACACATATACACAACAATAATAAAAGAAGGAAAGAATGAACTATCAAGAAGGAGAAAATAATGCAATTTTAAAACACACATTGTGAAGGAATAAGAGGTTGGAATGTTGCTGTTTTTAAGAATGTTATGGGTAGCGCATTTTTTTGAAGTTTTATCTATGAATTTTGAAAGAATCTAGACTAAGGTGATAATTGATGGCTAGTTTGGCTACCTAACAGTAAAATAATCGGCATACCTTTAAATTCGCCTTTAGATAGCAAGTCTAGGACTTAATACGCGGCATAAATATAATCAGCCTCGAACTACATGATACATGTTGCCATTCCATCACACAGTAATACAGTGAGCTACAAATTAACTACACCAAATCTAAAAACACAAATTAAATTCTTGATTTTTAAGCAAACCGAACCAGACTTGATTAATTTGAGGTTAACTGACTTTTTGGTGACATTAAGGCCTCGACCTAGCATCAAATAGTGATGATCAGATTTATGATCAGAGCATCATTACAATTCTAAAATAAAATCATACAGAATGTACCAAAACTAGTTGAATACCAAAAATCTACCAATCGCCAACTCTGAGTACCCAAATCAGTAACCAAGTCAGTAGCATATCCAATCAACTACCTAAATAACCACCATCCAAGTCAGACAATCCAAAATTTGCATCTCATTATTGCAACAAATCAGCCTTAACAAGACAAAGTGAGAGATTGGCCATAAAGTTACCATGAATGAGAATAAAACAGGAAGAAGAATAAGTTTTTGGCGTCAACAACAAAGAAATTTCTTTTTAAGTAAAAAGGACGTTCCTTGTTGTTATGTTAACAAGATATGTAAAATAAAAATATTCTGTGTTAAGGATGGATCATAATAAATTATTACATTTCTTCCTTTCATGCCTTCTGTTTATGCATAAATTTCTTCCTTTCCTCCTTTTTCGGACGGTCTTCGTTCTCGTCCTTTTTGCTCATTTTTTTGAGGGCGTTTCAGGTTTTGAATTTTTTATGATCAAATTATTTTTCAGTAAATTATAAGCATTATACAATTTATGTCAAATATCATGGGTGCATCAATTCCATGGGTGAGGCCAGATATGTAGCTAGGGGATGGCACCAGGCATCTCAATTTAATGGACGCAAAACTGGAATATTCTAAATTTATCAGGAACTCAAAACCCTTGCTACGCAACTGAGTAAGGCATTAAGTACAAATAGAAGTTGATCCTTCCATCAATTTTTATTGTGTCATGATATATAAAATAGCTTAAGTGTCAATTGAAGAAAAAGAAGGAACACACATGATTACCAAGCAATTTTTTTCTTCACTTCCATGCTCTTCCGCATCATCCATTGTCATTCCATCTAATTTATCTCCAACGAAGCAAACACAATTGCTATTATTAACTGCAAACATCATCGTATGTGCATTGGATTGAGAGACAATTGTTTATCCATTAATATTTGATTTTTTGGCTTCCCAGTTTTCTTGTCGATGTGGATTTCTTTCCATCCCCAACATGAATTGTTTATATTTGTGTTTGTGTATCATATTTATTGTCATATATTAACAGAGCACATCATCTATGACTGTTGAAAATACGCAAGTAAAATGTACACAATGAGATTCCCTGTGTTTTTTTCGTGTGCTTTCTTATGCTGCCTTTTTTGTGTCTTAACGTCTCCCTTCAATATGTGATGATGTAATGTGATGAATGTGCGTGGTAAAGAACCCTAACAGACATTGAGCACGTTGAGAACACAATCATTTTTTTAAAAAACACGTACTCATTTTACGTGCTCAGCGGTCCCGGTACTTTACCCTTAACGCATGTTCAAGAAAGTACATTGCAAAATACTCATATGAGTATACTTAAAGGAACGTGCTCAACAAACACATTAATTAAGCATGCTCAGAGCACACTCAAAGAACGTCAAAGAAAATATGCTCAATAGAGCACGTTAAGAGCACGCTTAGATTTTTGCTAAGTATGCTCAGTGAGCACATTATGAGCACATTATAAAATGTGCAGATAATACGCATGCGTATATAAATAAGCACACTCTGAGCATGCTCAAAGAACGTGCTCACTGAGCATGTTTAAATAATACAAAATTTAAAAAATTAATTAAGTTAACCACAATTTTTTTAGTTGACCAGAGAACTTTACGAGAATTTTTACCACGTTTTTTTAAAAGTTTTGTTAGTAGAATTAATTTTTATTTAATTGAAAATTTTGATACTTAGACATTTTTCCAGTCACCCCATCTTTGTTTGAATTCCTCCTTGCGTTGCTTAACTTTCGAGATCTCGCATTTTTCCTTGAAGTCACCATCTGTAAATATATAATAATAAAAATATGGCAAAAGACATATTTAAATTATTATATGTTTAAACATGCTAATTTCAAGGAATAACGGTTCTACACGGGTTCTACAACATTTAGGACACAACTTACAATTCATTAGTTAACTTAATTAACTTTTTTTCCTTAAAAATATCTGAGCATGCTCAGTATGGTGTGCTCAGAATGTACTCAAGAGCATGCTCAGTTATGTGCTCAGGTGAGCACGTTCTAATTTAATGTGTTAAATATCTGAGTATGCTCAGAATGTGCTCACGAGCATGCTCAGGAATGTGCTCAGCTGAGCATGTTCAAATTTAATGTGTTAAATATCTGAATATGCTCAGAATGTGCTCAAGAGCATGCTCAGGAATGTGCTCAATTGAGCATGTTAGATTTAATGTGTTAAATTTCTGAATATGCTCAGAATGTGCTCGAGAGCATGCTCTAGAATGTGCTCAGCTGAGCATATCATAATTTTTTCACGTGAGCACGTTCAGCAAAAAAACAAAATGTACTTAGAGTATGTTCTCAGACATTACTAACTGAGCATGTTCAATTGAGTTCATGAAATTTTTTTAATGAAATTTTTAATCATACTTAGATCATGTTCTCAGACTGTACTTACTGAATATGTTCTATTGAGTTCATAAATTTTTTTAAAATAAAATTGTTGATCATACTTAGAGCATGTTCTTAGACTGTACTCACTGAGTATGCTCTATTGAGTTCATGAAATTTTTTTAATGAAATTTTTAATCATACTTAGAACATGTTTTCAGACTGTACTCACTGAGTATGCTCTATTGAGTTCATGAAATTTTTTTAATGAAATTTTTAATCATACTTAGAACATGTTTTCAGACTGTACTCACTAAGTATGTTCAATTGAGTTCTTGAAATTTTTTAAAGTAGAATTTTTGATCATACTCAGAGCATGTTCTCAGCTTGTGGTCAATGAGTATGCTTAAATGAGTATATAATTTTTTATCAGATCTAGAAAATACTTACGTTCAGAGCACATTCAGAGTTAATGGTTAATTAATATAATTAAGCGAGCATAATAAAATTCATGTCAAAAATTACGTAAGCATATAAAAAGCACGGTAGTAAGTATGTTTGTTTGAACATTTGCAAATAAGTCCTTAGTGAGTACATGCTCACTATTGTGCTCATGAAAGGTGAGCATATTGATGTCTGTTAGGGGAAAACATGTGGATGTAAAAATGATTGAGATTGACGTTTCTCTAAGTCTAGAGGATTTTTGGCATAGAAAATAGAATAGAACTGAATAGACATGATGATGATGGCAGGAAGGGAATGAAAGGGGAGCAGATGATAATGAGGAAGAGAAAAATTTAAATTTGATGAATTTTTTTTCAATGCCAATTTAAATTTCACATTCATTAATCGCTGTCATATGGATACGTGCAATTAATGTCTCATTTTTAAAAAAAATATCAAGCTACTCAGTTCCTGACAGGATAAATAAAAGTTGAAAACTTTTCTGTTGTGATAAAAATACTTCCAGAATCCCCAAAGAAAAGATGAAAAAGTTTCAGTTCCAAAAAAATTTCCACCCTTCTTAAAAAATTTTTCATGTCAGTAAATTTCCACACGCACGGATATACTTGTGTATCAGTTCATTAAACCTTCGTACACATTATTATGATATTATTATCAATTCTTGCAAACAAGAAGAAGCTGTTAGTTCCCCAAACTGATGTATGAAAAACTTTTTTGCACTCTCACCATTCAGCTTTTTAGTTAACTTTAACTTTGTTGTTGTTGTTTTGACTCAAACTTGACGTTCCAGCCACACACAACCCCTCAAAACAAACATCGCGATGTGAAAATTTTTCAACGTCAAAAAGTTTTTAATATTTTACTTTTTTCAAGAGAGAGATAAATAGTTTGGATTGTTTATTATGCATTAAATTTTTTTCATGCTGTTTACTATGAAAAATGTGGAAAATTTTATAGGCAAATTCTTCTTTGGGCTGTTTTAAACAAGTATTGTTGATGTATTTGTTGTATATGTGGAATTTAAAGGGTATATCAATGGAATGAAGCTTGATCGTCTATTTTAAAGTTAATGAAAAAATCAGAATAGTCAAAGGGGTCATCTACTCAGGAATTGTTCGTAAATTATGTCCAATTTTAAGGAGGGGGTCTGAGGCTGTGTGATACTTTTATGCAAAAGAAAAATTTTTGTATAAAAATTTCGTTTCTTTCGTGACATCATTTATGAACGATCTCTTATGATGTCCATAAAAAGAGATTTTTAGACCCACATCCCTCCTTACTTGACACATAATGTCTAAATAAAAAAATCTTTTGGTTGAAGTACATACAGTCCCTAACCTCCGCCGCTCTAAATGTTGGGTGCCTAATTTGACGTCATAAGAGAATAACCCAAAAAGAATTGTTCACACATAAAGTAAAAAGGGGAGGTCTGGAGCTATGGCGATCCAAAAAATTATTTTTAAATGAAAATTTTAAGAATGTGTCTAAAAATTCTATTTTTGATAGATACGTCCATGCATCAATTGTAAATGATTCCAAAAATTGCAAAATACTAAAAATGACCAAACTTTCTAACAACCTACATCGAAAACTTAAAGATCTCCCAAAAAAAACTTTAGTAAAATCCAATAATTCGATATATTTATGACTGATGCTAGCTTTGTATGACTGATCCGATCCATATAATCAAAAACTGATGAGAACATGGTCTATAAAATTATTACAACAGAATTTGCTCAAATAATGCAACATTCCGGGCAAATTTGTATTAAAAATATTTCCAATGTTTGACATTAATAAGGAAAATTTCGATACGCTGTTCATGTTCGCTCGATATTATGTTTTTAATGAAGAAACTTGTCTGATGAAGGAGAAGATTTTTTTCAGGATATTCCACTGACTGCCGTTGGATGTTCTTTGAAGGATGTCATGAATTTTTAAAAATTTGATACAATTTGTATATTTCGAGAAACATTTTGATAGGACGGATGTTGTTCACTTTGTGTTGAAATCAGAGTTGGCAGGACGCCGGGCGTCGGACGCCAAAAACGCCAAAACGTCGGACGCCAAGTGGCGTCGGACGCCAATTTTTTTTTTGGCGTCCGACGCCAATGGCGTCCGACGCCGGTGGCGGCCGACGCCACGGGCGTCCGACGCCAGGACGCCGGGCGTCGGACGCCAGTACTAATTTTCAAATTTTTTTTTTGGAAATTATGGAAAATGGTAGAAAATGATGAAAATTGGTGGAAATGGTGGAAATTGATGAAAAATGATGGAAATTCATGAAAATTGAACAAAATATTGAAAAATGCTGAAAATAGTAAGAAATTGTTAGGAAATGCTGAAAAAAGGTGGAAAATGATGGAAATTGTTGAAAAATCATGGAAATTAGTGGAAAATGATGAAAATGGTGGAAAATGATGAAAATGGTGGAAAATGATAAAAATTGTGAAAATTGGTGGAAAATGATAAAAAATTATGAAAATTGTTGATAAAATGTGGATATGATAGAAAATGTGGAAAAATTATGAAAATGGTGGAAATTATTGGAAAATGATTAAAGTGGTGGAAATTGATGGAAAATGGTGAAAAATGATGGAAATTTTTGGAAAATTATGAAATTAGAGGTAATCAATTTCCAACAATTTTACTTCATTTTCCTCCAATTTTCAACAATTTTCCATCATTTTCTACCAATTTTCCATCAATTTTTTACCATTTTCCATCAATTTTCCACCATTTTCCAACGATTTTCCAACCGTTTTCCATCAATTTTCCACCAATTTTTCATCAATTTTCCACCAATTTTCCACGATTTTCCAACAGTTTTCCATCAATTTTTCACGATTTTCCACCAGTTTTCCATCAATTTTTCACCAATTTTCCATCATTTTCCACCATTTTTCCAACTATTTTTCACCATTTTCCACCGATTTTCCATGATTTTCCAACAATTTTCCAACAAATTTTCACCATTTTCCACCAATTTTCCATCATTTTCCACCAATTTTCCATCATTTTCTACCAATTTTCCATCATTTTCCATCAATTTTCCACCATTTCCATCAATTTTCCACCATTTTCCAACGATTTTCCAACCGTTTTCCATCAATTTTCCAACCGTTTTCCATCAATTTTCCACCAATTTTTCATCAATTTTCCACCAATTTTCCACGATTTTCCAACAGTTTTCCATCAATTTTTCACGATTTTCCACCAGTTTTCCATCAATTTTTGACCAATTTTCCATGATTTTCCAACAAATTTTCACCATTTTTCCAAATATTTCCACCAATTTTCCACGATTTTCCAACAATTTTACACGATTTTCCAAAAGTTTCCACCAATTTTCATCAATTTCTATCATTTTACAACCATTTTCACCACTTCCCAATATTTTCCAACAATTTTCATCATTTCCCAAAAATTTCCACAACTTTCATCATTTCCCACCATTTTCCAACAATTTGCATCATTTTTTACCATTTTCCATCAATTTCCACCATTTTCATCAATTTCCACCATTTTCTATCATATTCACAATTTTCCAACAATTTTCATCATTTCCCAATAATTTGCATCAATTCTCACCATTTTCAATCAATTTCCACAATTTTCACCATTTTCCAAAAATCTCCACTCATTTCCACCATTTTACTATAATTTTCATCATTTTCCATCTTTTTCATCATTTTCCACCATTTTCTATCATATTCACAATTTTCCAACAATTTTCATCATTTCCCAAAAATTACCACAATTTTCGTCATTTCCCACCATTTTCCAACAATTTCCATCATTTTTCACCATTTTCCATCAATTTCCACCATTTTCATCAATTTTCATCATTTTCCAAAAATTTTCACTCATTTCCACCAGTTTACTACAATTTCCATAATTTTTCACAATTTTCCACCATTTTTTATCATATCCACAATTTTCAATCAATTTCTTACTATTTTCAGCATTTTTCAATATTTTTTTCAATTTTCATAAATTTCCATCATTTTCCATCAATTTCCACCATTTCCACCAATTTTCATCATTTTCTACCATTTTCCATAATTTCCAAAAAAAAAATTGAAAATTAGTACTGGCGTCCGACGCCCGGCGTCCTGGCGTCGGACGCCCGTGGCGTCGGCCGCCACCGGCGTCGGACGCCATTGGCGTCGGACGCCAAAAAAAAAATTGGCGTCCGACGCCACTTGGCGTCCGACGCCGGTGGCGTTCGACGCTGGTGGCGTCCGACGCCAAAGTAGGACGCTCCCAACTCTGGTTGAAATATTAATTTAGAAAAGATTGCCTCGTGTCTTATTTTTTTACTAGGGGATTTGAAAATTATATTATTTTGATAGAAAATTTGATAAATTCTATGAATTCTGTGACAAAAAGGGGGGAGTCTAAAAATCGCACTTCTTGATGGACGTCATTTGCTCCCTATTTATTCACCCTTACCATTATTAATGCTAGTTTACTATAAACAAATGTTCAATATTGATCAAATCCACAACTTTTCTTCAATTCAACTACAAAAACTTCAAACAAAGTCTTCACAAAGCAATCAAGTTCCCAACTTCCTCTCGATTTACAAAACTCATTTCTTTGCCACAAAAGCTTCATGAATGAAAAATTAAATTTTTATCGAAGCAGAGAGAGAAGATTTAAAGCAGCTTTGAGCAAAAGAATCGTTGATTGTATTTAATGCAAATTAAATGAAAATATTTTGAATGAAGAAAAAAATTGTGTAAACGGTTTCATAATGAAATGTAATTTCATATACCAACAATTCTTATTTCTGTATTGATGTTTATTTTTGGAGAAGACTGTTGAAGTGAACGATGAAGTTGTTGATGTGAAAGTTTTGGAACTTTTTGGCTTGTAGTTGGCTTGAAGCTTTTTGTTGCTTAAATTTGACGGATGAGTGGAAGAAAATTGATTTACGTCATGAATTCATTTACGTAATGAATGGTACTCCAGGCTAAATAAAAATATTTGATTTCAAAATCATTTTTAGACAGTTTTGGGCAGTTGACATATCACCAATCCTGGATACACCCCTGACTTTGTAGCACATAAAAATGCAAATATTTAATTGGTCATGTCTAGAACAATATTTATATATTTACCAATACATAAACTTTAAGCTCACGAGGTGCAAAGTCAAGTTTTTCGTGGAACATTCAGAAATTTAGATATTTTTTTTAGAGAATTCCCAACGTGTGCCCTTAGAAGGAAAAACCGTTTCTATCGAAAAGATTTGAATTTGAATTTTTGGGAAAATTTTTGTGGGAAAGTTCAAATACAAAATTTTCGTTACAAAATATCATTTTTGACTATAAACAATAAATTTACTGATTTAAAACTCATTATTGAGCTTTCATCGATCAATTCTGAGTGTTGTTTCATTAAAAAATAGTCTAAATCTTTGGAAATGTGATGATTTTGTTAAAATAAAATTTGATTTGTTTATGTTTACTTTTTGTATCGAAAAAAGTTCGAAATTATGATTTGGAAAAATCATGAAAATTATTGTTTCTAATGTCTTAAAAGTTGTCTTAGTGTTAAATTACATATAGAAATATTGAAACAATTATTAACAAGTTTATTAAAGAACAAATCTCCAAGTAATTAAGATTTTTAATGAAAAAACGTTAACGGTCAATCTTCGAAAAATAAGGACCTCGAAAATTCGAATTTCGAAAAATAAGAACTTAAGGGCACACGTTGGGAGAATTCCAATATTGCTTACCAAATCATAATGACTTCAGATGTTTACAAAAATGTTTGTCAATGTTTATTGCTATTTTTAAAGTATACATTTTTTAAAATTTAACGATTTTTTTGAACGTATTGGTACATATATAAATATTGGTCTAAATAGAACATAATATTCTTGTTAAGTCAGAGCAATTGGGGAAATATAAATTTAGGACACATTAAAAACAATATCTCGTGCAATTGTTTGAATATAAATTCCTTCCAAAAAATAGTCATGTTTAGACCCTAACTCTTTCAATATTCAGAATTTCAATTCAACAAATTTATTCATTTAAAGACTATTCACAACTACCCCGGAGGTCACATAATTCTTTTGAAATTCTACCCAAAAAAAAGAATTTTATGAAAGCAACAACCGTAATCCACCCTTCTGAAAAATTTCACTCAATTACCGCACCAGACTTCTTTAATATTTAATTAGAAAGAATTTTCTGAAAAACAATTACTTGAAGAATTTTCTAGTTAAACATTGACACACGAATTCATACCTAGTAAATTAAAAAAAAAACGAATTTTCGTCTCATAAATTATTAATTCCAATTGAATAAAAAGGATTCTCGAGAATTTAAATCAATTCCAAATGCAAACTCGAAGCAAATCGATTGAAAAGGCAAAGTGAAGAAGCCTAGCAAAAAAAAATAAAGAATCCAGAAAAGGACAATTTCTGATACATTTGTTATGCCCTAAAGGAATTAATGTTAAATATTTGTTCCTCGTGATCGAAAAATTGACATTTATAGCTGCCGAATACGATGGAAAAAATATAATAAAGAATGGTAAAATGTCGACAATAAGAATAACAAAAAAAATGCTGAAGTACTTCTTTTATGCAAATACAGTAAAAATTGTTTAAAGTCCCATTACTCCCTTGCCTCCAATTTTGTTCCCTCTCAGTTTTTTTATTCTCATTCTTTTGCATATCCCTTTCATTGCCGTCTGATGATATTCTGATGTTCTTATAAGTAGAAATGTGCACAGCAGTCAAATTTCTCCGTTATTCATATTTATAACAAAGCATAATGGAATGATGGAATTTGTAGGATAATAAAATTATTTTTTTTTTCATCCCCCACACGCCCCTCACCCCGTACGTATAAAAATATAAATATAAGAGAATAAGAAAGTATGAAATGTATGTTTATTATTTTGCTACATGAAAAATGTATTTTTGGAATATAATTTTCATATTATTATCAAACTCAATGAGTGAACGAGTGAATACATGTACATGTACTGTATGAGAGTATGTACATAAATTCTTAGACTCTTTTTTCAAAAAAAAGAAGTACAACAAAATATGCTGAGGATTTTTCCACTATTTATCTTGCATGTTTTATTAATATTCAGGGCTTGACGCTTTTCTTGACATGCGATGCCATCTTAGTTTTGAATTTTAAGTGAAAAGTTATCACACTTTGGTATTTCATAGAGTCATTGACATCAGAAGATGTTGATAAGAATAATTGAACTTTAATGATTGTTTGAAAGTAAACATCAAGTTGCATAAATAAGCTGGTTAATGGTTTGATTAGTTTGATGACTTTAACAAGTTCATTGGAATATCCAGTAATAAAAAATGCTATAAATTATATTTTTAGTATCTTATTAGTCGTTAAGTTAGCAGTTTTAGTTCATCATTTAACCATTAATTTTTACTGAAAGTTTTAATTGTTATGACAATAAGGTTAATTGGGGATCATCAATGGTCAAAAGACTTTCCTTTATAATTCTGTATGTTCTCGAATTTATGAGGATATTGACAAATATTCTTTATTTTTAAATAACAAAATTATCCAAAATTAGTCGAAAATAAAATTTTCTGTTTTTGATTTTTAATAAAACCCTACTATATTTTTAAAAAATAACACTTTATTATGGTGATTTCTGAAGACAGTGTAATCTAGGATATATCATATATAGCTGAATCTGCCAGAGTGAAGCTAAGGCCTATGTGATCAAGTGGTTAGTCAAGAAATCGGAAAGCTGTAATCCTTTCTTCTGTGAAGACGTGGGTTCGATTCCCACTATAAGCCAATCTCTCAATAATGACATAGAGTCAAGGGGTGTAGTCACGAAGGGTTTGGGGTCAAAACCCATATTTCATCGAAAATTTTCTTCAATTTGCTAGGGTTAATTGAGAAAAATATCACGAACCCCTAAAATTTTTCGTTCATACAAAAAAATAATAAAAAACAGTCATCCAATTAGCACCCAATTCTATTCCTAAACATACATTTCCTAAAATATTCAGCAAAAAAAATAAAACAAAAGAAATGGAAATAATTTGTTCCTTTTAAAGCCTCTAGGAAGTCGAGGATATCCCAAACACGTGTCTACCATTCACTTCCGTTGTGATGACATAAAATCTGAAGTGCATACATTTAACAAGGATCAGTTTCTTCCTGAGAATCACATTGATCCATAGCTGATAAAGCCCTGCATAAAGACAACTTAAATAAAGAAGAGTCTAAAATAATTGAAAAAGGATCCAAAAGGAAGTAAAAAAATAACATACACAGAAAAAGAGTGGAAAATTCTTTCTCTTTCTCTTTTTTGTTTTATTTTATTTTTTCATCCTCAATTCTTTTGTTTTTTTATTCAACAAGAAAGAATAACAACGAACGGTTTTAATACTCTCGTTTACATAAATATGTATAAGGAGTAGAAATGATGATTTCGCCATAGGGAAGGGCACAATGCGTCTGGAATGTTAATGAGGCACTTTAAGTCTATGAAAAATGCAAGAGTGAAATTCCTCGTGACATCAATCACTCACGAGGAAACGAGGCGCATTATGTAGGAAGGAAGGAAAGTTTTCATAGAACTGAACTGTGGTAAAAGTAAACAGAGAAATTTGTTTTATTCATGCACGATTCTATTGAATTGATAAAAACAAAACTACGGACGAATCCCTTCCGTTGACTTGAACAAATATCACAAAACGTGAGATAAGTGGAAGTTAATGTATGTTTGAGGGGGTATGGGGTGCACTTACTTCCTCTCTTTTTTTGTTACCCATAAACCACTTCGTTTGTGAATGCAATAAAATACAACCCAAAAAAGGAAGAAAAACTATACACATGAGCCCATGCAACGATAAAAAGGAGGAAGAAGAAGCAAATGGGGGAAAATTATTCTACAAAAGGGAGAAAAAAGGGAAGAAATGATTACACGAAAATTACATAAAAATGAACCTCCCAATGGTACTTTCCAATGAGCTTCTCGTTCCACTTTTAATTTTAGCTTGCTTTTATCTTAAGTTATGCAGTTTGTCTTCGATTGAGTCATTGAGGAAGTAATGTGGATGCGACACGTGAGGTTTCTGAGGTTATGTGGAAAATATTTATAGATTTATGGAATTTGGGGTGGAATTTTCTTAATGAAGTATTTAAGACTTGATTTTTGCCACTTCTTTCTTGTCAATAAGATGGTTAATCTACAAATTTAACTAACTAATGAAGGAAAATCGATGAAATAAAACTTGAAGCGAGAAAATCTACAAGAAAATAACATAATCGAAATTTGAATTCAAAATTTCCGTTAAATGATTAAAATTGACTTTAAGATTTGTTCTTGAATCTAAGCGCACTAAGAATGTCCATAAATAATGAATAAGGGTCAGCGAATCGATGAATCCAACTGAGGGCTGGAAAATTGATACAAAATGAAAATCCATTGAACTGCGTCTTAAAATTCCACATCATCACCACTTCTCGTCCCATTTTCTTCTCAAAATTGCAATGTAGAAGAAACAGCGATGTGACTGACTCATTCAAGTCATAAATAAAAAGCAATATAAAATGAAACTTACACTGCATGTTTAATGTGCAATTGCCTTTTCAGCTGAAAATTACATTGCGTTTCACATATATAAAGTTATAAAAATAAGAGAAAAAAAAATTCTTCCAACCCCATTTCATGTTTATATTTCTTACGACATTACATATATTACATAGAGAGCTCTATAAAGTATGAAGAAGTAAAAAGAAATATAAATTCCATTCTGATCCTTTTGACGTTTATTTGTTTTTACTTTCCACTTTCATTTCTTATGGTTTCAGTTACCTTGGCAATATTTTTTTCTCCCTTCAATTTTTTTTTGTTCTTTGTTTCATTTTTATAAGCTAACAGGTTGCACATCAAATCTCATTTTTGTTTGCAGAAAAATATATCTTTATATAAAATACACAGACACACACACACGTTCCACACGGGAAGCATCAGAAAAATTAGTTGAAAAGGAATTATATAAAAGACGGAGAGATTTATGAGAATTTGCTATTGCACTATAGACTTAAGTAAGGTTTCATAAACTTTTTTTTATATGTATGTACACATTCATATGGCGGAAGAAAGTTGTTAACTGGAATTGTGCATGAAAAAAGAGGAAGGCAAAGGAAACACGCTGAATGAAATAAAGGCAATAAAGTACATTTGAAGGAAAATTCTTGCAGACAAGAAACTTTTTGCCGTACATGACTTAATGAAAAAGGAATTTTTAATGAATTTATAATGAAAATTAAGAGGGTTGTTTAATTATGACGTCTAACATTTTGATGAAGTCCACTACTTTGATGACATTACTCCCTGTAGCCTACAAAGGAAGATTGTGAGCTTCATTTTCATGAATGGGTGAAATTTTACTCCTCTTCTCTGGAAAAATGGACTAAACTGAAAAATTATTTAAAAACCCAAGCATTTTTCTACTGAATAAAATTTTGCACCCATCTCCTCCCTCAAAAAATTCTGGCTACGCCACTGGTAAATATGATTCAAAAAATGACACAGAGCCACTTCAGTTCACAGTACCGTATAATAAATTCCATTTAATAAATAGGAGGATGCCATTTTAATGACCTTAAATAACTATTGGTTTTATGATATTTTCCCATGTTTGCTATAGGGGTCATTCATATATGACGTCCAAAATTTAGGGGGGTCTGAGATTTTGTGACACTTTAAATTAAAGAAATTTTTTTGTATGAAAATTTTGTGACAAGGGGGAAGGGTCTAAAAATCCCATTTTTTGATGGACGTCATTTATGAATGACCCCATAATCATGAGTGAAAATTAAAGTTTCTTGAAAGTGAGATATAGAAGATTGTTGAGGAAATTGGGACTTATATAATTTTTTGAGAATTTCTTTAGGTTCGTTTGAAACGAATTTTTCAACCCCCACCCCCCATGCCACAAATTTTTTATGGATAAAAATTGAACCATCACACTTTGAGAGAATTTCGAAAATTTCTTAAATTGTTAAAATGAAGAAGAACATAAATTGGCATAATTTACAAAATAAAGCGTCAATGACCAATTAAAAGTTTGCCTCAAAAACAAAATTTTAACTCTAATCAAAAAGTTACTAACTTCCCTCTTCAATTTCTCATTCACAATATAACTTTCCCTAATAACTTTAAAGTTTTCTTCTTATTTGATTATAAAGTTTATGAAACTTTACTCCACACAAATATTGTCTGTCAATATTCCGACTGCATCCTTAGGATACATATTAAAATATCTTGTTGCAGACAAGAAAGTTGCGACTCACAAGGAGAAATAAAATAAATTATCCTAAATTTATTTATAAACTTTGTCTTAAAAATTTTCTGCATCTTAATTGTCATCCTTCTTTTCAGAAAATTTCAATATTTATAATGAAATAATTTAGTGGGGTGAGGAGACGGTGATGGAAAAAGAGACATGTTGAAAGACAAAAATCTTGGATTCTATGTTTGTTGCAAAATTTTTTGGCGATATAATTTGCATATCTTTTTGATACAAGTTGAAAAATTTTACTGAACGTTCCTATAAGGTGAATTTTTTCACTGAACGTACTTTTGAAAGGATTTTTTATACTGAACGCACTTTTGAAGCAAATTTTTTTACTGAACGCACTTTTGAATTGAAATTATTCACTCCTTTCAAAACATACCTAATTAAATACTCAAAGCATTCTCATCATAATTCAAGCAAAGCAAGAATTTCTCTAAACAAGTTAATTAGCGTAAATACGTATCATTTTTCCATTCTCGTCAAAAATATAATTACGCAACTTGAAACTTCACATAAACAAACCCATTTTGTGGTGTTTGTCATTCATGTAAATATACATCCACAACATTTCAAAGATAACATCCTGAATGAATGTTGAGCGCCTTGTATTTTTCATTATATTCACAATTCACTTCACATGTGTCGACACAATCCATACTGATGATTGAAATCTGCATAAAACATAGCTGTGTAGTGGTTTTACATCATTTGAAAAGGCTGTTGTCATAGCTGCACTATTTTGTTTTAAAATATTCATGTTCAGTGATCAATAAATCACGACTTTTTTATCCTTGAATGTAAAACTAGGAGTGGATGGATTTACTGTTATTCGACGTTATTTTTATTGAAAAATGATATTTTTTGAGCCATGAAGCTTTTGTTGCTACAATATTTAATTACAAAGCAGTGATGATGATTTTTCACTCTCTAATAAATAAGATAATTGCTTAAGGTTATGGCATGATGAACGTGGAATCCTTGCTAAGATTTAATTTGTATATTTTTCACCTTAGTGATGGCATCAAATTTGTTTGAGTTTATATTCTAAAAATAAATGTTGAGATGATATTCTATTTTATTCAAACACTTCTGTATAAAGATAGCTTCTTGGTCTTTGTTGATGTTTTGATAGCTAAGGATAGATTGTTTTAAGATGTTATGTCTAATCATAGAAATTTTATGCTGTATCGTTGTATCTGGTTTGATTCAGACAGTTCTAGAGGTTACTGCAGGTGGTACCTGAGACAGAAAACTCAGAATCTAGAATTATCTAGAATCAGACAAAGTTTCAAGCTTTTATTTCAATTTTATCAAGAAATTATATTGCCGATCGGTACAATCTTTGATGTTGTCCACGTGGTGACCGAAAATGACCGAATCATTTTTTGCTAAATGACCGCAACATAGTTTAAATATATTTTCATCTTGACCGCCGTGTGAATAACATTTAGTATTGTCTCGATCGGGACTGCCACCGACCTTCTTCACCCTTGAACGTTATCATCCTTTTATTTTCCTCGGTAGAATATTTGATTGGCATGTGCATAACATCAGCATCGTTCTTACTCTTTGTATCTCAACGAGCAGAAAAGATCAGACTGGGTAGAAAATTAAATATTTACTGCAACATCTTCTTTCAATTTGATTGAGAAATATATGCGTGTGTAAACTATTAGCATTAAATTTCTATTATTCCTAACAAAAAGGAGATTTGAAGGTGAATAAAGTTTAAAAAAAATTCTCCCATCAACTGACATTTGAAAAACAAAAAATTCCGCGTCAACTGACGAGTTGTACTGCAAAAATGACATCCTTAATCTATTTTCCTTTGACTTACGAGGGTGTAATATGGATTTATTCAGGACTTTCCTTTCCTATTTGCTATGATTTCTTTTTTAAAATAATATTTTTTCAGCTTTTCATACTTCCTCATTTCCTGACTGAAAGCGACTTGCAAACAACAAAATTCCTCCTTTCATTCTTTTCATTTCTTTTATTTTTTTATACACAAGGAAAAAAATCTTCTTCACTTCTTATTCTTTTCTACAATATCCGACGAGACTTTTTAATGCACAAAAGAGAAGAAAATTTGGTAAGGAAGTCGTTAGAATTGAATTTGAATGTGAAAGTGCTGCGCATTTGCATTGAAATTACGATTTTAATTATAATTGAATTTTAACGGATTTTTTAAAGTTTGAATTTCAGAGGGGTTCGAAACTTTAAATGTTAATATGTTAGTTGGTTACCCCTCATCAATAAAATAACAAATTTAGTAAATTTCACAACTTTAGTGTATTTAAATGCTTAAAACACAAGATTTTCGATTATTCATCAAGAATATCAATGAATGATATTAATAAGTAAGGAACAATCAAAAGTAACTAAACATTTTCAAAATAAAATTAAAATTTCAGAAGATCCAGTAAGATCATAAATAGTTTTCATAATAAGAAAGATCCACTTGCATCTATCCTTCATAAAGTCAGCACATCAGTCAGTCAAAGCGAACGATAAACCACAAGGCAACAATAGAAAAATCAGCGCTCAAAAGAAAAGAAGGAAATGAAAATCTGCAGAAAATTAAATCCCCACTTGGGATAGATGTGTAGCAAGTAGCATTATGGGAGTATATACGATTGATGTCAAACGAAGTGAAGGAATTTTGTGGCTTGGAAAAAGCCCATCTGTATATTCAATGCATTATATATTGTATTTTAAGATTTTCACATTTGTGGGTGCTAATGTGTAAATTATTTGTTTGTTACTACATTCACGTATGTATGTCTTGTATTTGTAATATTATGAGAGTGAAAAGAAGAATAGAAAAGTTTTTTACATTCCATAATCACAAGAGGATAAACGCGAGGAAAAAGAAATGAAATTTCCATTCGCATACGAAAGAAAACATAAACTGACGCTCTTCCTGAATCAATCCCTTAGAATAACATCGAAACAACATTTGCGGAATTCTTTTTTTATGAAATGAAAAAAAAAACTTTGTATTCGTATTCATTTTTGGTTTTTATATGAAAGAAAGGAATAAAGGAAGTGGAGTGAGGAAAAAATAATATAAAATACCACGGTGTGGTGGTGAGAATGGGGATAGACACACAGAGAGCAGAGAACAGAAGTGAAGTGAAGTGAATATGCAAAAGAAATGAAAAGAAAAAGATTGAAATGCTTTAACATTGAATGAACATTTTCCTTTTCCCCTTCCTAAAACATTGAAATTGAGGAATATAAAATTTTTCCCTCTGTAAATTATTAAACCCCCAATTGCACTCGGAAAAGAGCACTTTAGTGTTTAAGGTTGGAAGAGTTTTTTTTATACATAAACATATAAAAAAATATTTTGAAGGGGAGAGACGCAAGGTAAGCGGTGGAGGTATTTGAGCTCTTTAATTAAGGGCAAAAATGCAAGCAGCATAATTTTTCCTCTAAAGTTAATTTCCCAACTGTGAAATTTGCCAGATGTTTGAAGCCTTTTCCTCCATACTGTTCTGTTGTTATGTCCATGCTTTATTATTTATGCACATTTTATGTTTAATTTATGTACAAATTCTCGCACATAATTTCCTACCGTTGGGGTTGTTTATTGCGAAAAGTAGTGGAAAATTTTTTAACAAGGAAAAATAAAAACCTGAAAAAAAATTCTTCTTTGTAAAACTTTTTGAGCTTTTTGCTGATTAATCAGTCGCTTAATTCACTCGTCAAAATTCATTACAAGTTCATTATACTCTTCACAATCTCTACAGCTTTTTACATCACTTACGTTAATTTGTACCATGAAAATCACTTGAATTCTGTTTTGTGATGTTTTCTAAATGAACATTTCCATAAATTATAATTCACATTTTTGCAACCTTCATCAGAAATAAAGTTTTTTGCATTTACTTTGACTGATGTTATTGAAGGGTATCATAAGGTGTTCCTCACTTTGCATAACCATGTTTTGTTTTTCGACTTTTTTAAGATTTTGGAACACTACGTCTCCATTTTGAACATTCGGTAGTGCACTAGGGTCACAAAACAGTAGCAAGAACTTTGGTCTTTGGGGGTCAAATTGATAGTTTGAGCCCCCTTCAATTAAATTTGGTGCTCTTTATGATAATTTTTGCGCCCCTTCACATGAAATTTTTTCATTTTTCTAAATGAGCAGGGGATCACAACTCTTTTATATGCTTCTGTCCAAAAAAGCTTTATTTAAATTCAATTTAAGTTGGCTAAGTAGCCATGGGCGTAACCAGGAGGGGGGAGTCCGATGGGTACACCCCTGTAAGTAGCCTACCTACTAGTCGATTAATGAACTCCAAAATATTTTTAGCTAGTGAGCTGCAGCATACAGTTTGAGAACCAATCTCATAAGTGTTTGAAATGGAGATTCTAATTCGGGAAATGATCCCCAAACTCCCTTTTAAATACACCCCTGAAAAGTTGAAAATTTCGTTCTGGTCAGCAAAATATACAGATTCAATCATGGTTTGGTGATAGTCCATACAAATTTTAATTAAAACCTTTTAATCAGCATATTTACTATCAATCCATTCGATATTCCATTACTCAAACATCAGAACATAAAATTTCCATTAAAATATCCATCAGATCTTCATGAAATTCCCTTTGATGAAAATTTTGCAGCATAATCGATTGAAAAACTCATTAATAATTAACGAAAAATTCATTTGGAGTGTAGCTGAAATGCACTTCATCCATCAACCAATGTTCAACCCTTTACTTACACTATTCTCATCTATTTTTCATCAGCAAACGTGATGGATAGATGAATAAAGTTTAAAATGAAAACAAGCAGATGCATTAATTCACAGAATATCCTTCAACTTGCTTTATTTTTAATTTACGCCAGGAAAAAAAAGTCTTGTGATGCATATTTTTTTTCTCATGACTTGCTGTGAGGTCGTTCACAGATGAAGTCTATCAAAAAATGAACCTTACTTCAACCTCTGTCATAAACTTTTCATAAAAAATTTAATAAGTGTGATACTGCTTCAGACCACATCTTCATTTGAAAGTTTGACGTCATTTATAAATGAACCTTATAGCAAATAGCTTTTTGTATTTGTCATTAATTCAGATGCTTGTTCATTCCGTTCTTTAATTATTCTTAAATGTTTGTCTCAATTCCACTCCAATTCAGCAAACCAGCAACCCGACACGACTCATTCCATGTACAAGGTAGCTACTTGTTCATTAGATTGATTAAAGTTTATTTCAACATGATGCATTTATTATTATTATTGTTGTGTTATTGTTATTGTATATTATGCTACTGCAATATTCTGCAGGTGAAAACGTGATGGCAAAACAGTCAGAATGTATGCATACGATATAAAAATTGTTGTTTCGTTCTCTCTTCGTTCCATGAAAATTTGTTGCATGCAGACGTCAGGTTTTTTCCATGTGCAAACTTGCACTTTATTTCATTTGCATTTCAATCATATAAAACAACATGAACTGGATTTATTACAATTTTCATGGCAGCAAAATCAATACGATAGAAACGATACCATAGCTATGACTCTACCCCGAAAAAAAAATCCCTGTACATACCTGATTGTCTGACATTTCAAACATTCATTTCATTCACCATAATCACATAAATCATTTTACCCCTGAAAAATGTTGATATTGCAGGTGCATGCATGCAGAGCAGAGAGCTAAAAATTTTTTCGAGAGAATGGATGTTTTTGGGGCAGAATTTTCATGGACATTCAATGCTATTGTGATGATTTTATATGGCAATAGCTTCCGCTTTCCTTTCAATTTTATATACTGAGCATTATAAATTTGTACCATCTGCATTCGATTGTGTGATGAAAAATTGAATATTGATTATCTTTCCCTTCATTCAAACGCCCGACAGATAGCTTTGGATGTATACATTTTGTTGGGTAAGAATTGAGGTTCATCGAAGTTTCATGGATGTTGAAGATTGATACACTAACTTTTTGGAACAACAATATGAAATTTAATTCTTTTCATATTTGCCTTAGTTAGGTGCACAAAATTGTATCCTGAAGTGATGAGTTGAGTTGAGTTCCTTCGAAGAATTGTTAGATAATTCACAAATATAGACCTTTCGAGATATATCCTAGTCAATTGAAGGCAATTTACGTAAATCAAAATACTTCTTATATAAGTGCTTATTAAGGCTTGAAATGATAGAAAAGGAGCTCTATAATTGGGTATTAAATAAGAAAAAATAACACTTAGTTACAACTTATTCATGAAAGCAGCCTTACAGCATATGCTGTAACATAGTATCTTACAGGCTCACCCATTAATTGGCTGCAAACAGCACCATGAACCGTTAATTTTTTAAATTCAAAATATTTTCGAAGATTTTTTGACTGATAAATTTTTTGAATTTGAAAATACCATTAAAAAAATTCCACTTATTCTTAATTATAGAATGTTTCGGCACTTTAAAAACTTGATTCATTGATTTCTTTTGGTTACAGCTAGCAACTTTGCAAGCTTTACCAGTATTTAGCTAAAATAAGCAAAAACAATTTTGTTTTGATTTACAACGGCCATTTTCAATTTAAAAAAATCAAATTTTCGAATAATAAGAACTGTTTGCAGCCAATGGAGGCTCACATATGGTGATGAGTATATGCTCGGTTTGTTAGGGGCAAGAATCAAAAATTTGAAATTTTTAGGGGGGTTTGAATTTTGTTCTCAAAAATATTATAGAATTAAAGACATTTTCCAGAGAAGTAGAGGTTTTGATCACTAGACCCCTCTCCTGGCTACGTGTCTGTAATTCGAGTCTTTCACATTGCTACAAAGTAATAAATTTACTACATATTTATTTTTTATTATTAATTTATTTAAATTTTTTGCTTATTTAAATTAAATACGGGTAAGGTTTGCAAAGTTGCAAGTTGTAACCAAAAGAAATCAATGAATCATGTTTTTGAAGTGCAATTAAATGAAGATTTGAAGTAATTTAAATTACTTGGATGAAATAATGTCAAAAAAGGGTTGAATACACCCCTGACTTGAACTTTAGTCCGTCCAAAAATTGTTCCAATTTAATTTCTAGACTTCAGTTGTTAAAATATTAAACACACAAACAAAAATTTTCCCATGAAAAACTCCAAACTAAATTTTTCCCAAATCAACCCACAGCCACATAAATCAAATTCCCGACAGCTCCCACATTGAACCCCCATCTGTCATTCACCTACATTTTATCTATTGGAAAAATCCACCGCCATCATCCAATCGATTTTCACATGAATCCCACATGAATGCATTTGATTTTCATCTTTCGTTGTTGATTTGAAATTTTTCTGTGTATATTTTTTCCTACTGATGTGGGGGAGGATAGAAGGAAAAACTCATGAAATAAGCATGCATGCACATATGCTTAAGTGCTTTGCATCATTTCATTTCGTTTTCACATATCATTATTTTTTAACCATGATTATTTCCTCCTCGATAGAGTTTAGGTTTTTGTTTCTGCTCTCCTTTGAGAAATGTGCTTCTTTTTTGAATATTTGCATTTCATTAATTGACAAATAGTAGAAAATGCATGCAACTAAAGTACACAGTTTTATGGAAATTGTGCTGAATATAAAGTATTTATGATCAAAATGACTTTAATTTTTTATGTCATGAAAATTTATTAATTTACATTTTTTGCATGCTCTTGCTTGTTATGGATTCGATGAAGTAGTAGGAGGTGGGAGGGTGGGTCGATGATAGGGACGAGAATGCTTTAATGCAAAAGTAATGAATTTCACGATGAGTTGTTATCATTCATCAATCGTATTTCAACTTCACTGAATTTTTCCACTTCTAAATCATAATCTGCATGCATTCGGCAGATTGAATATTCAATATTCATTCCGTAATAATATTCAATGCATTTCCACCCAACCAGGAATAATAAGAGGTATTACCATGCAATTTCGTGCAAACTTTCAACATTAAATACTAATACCGGGAAATCATAAAGAGCTTGCTTAGTAATTTTCACATTGTGAATTGCTTGTTAAGTAATGTGTTTGGTTGAATGCTAATGGCTAGTCTTAAATTAAAAGTAATGACTGAAAATGATGAATTTTATTTTTATTTTTCCCCAGGAAGGTGGCGATTAATATGGAATATTTCTCTTTTGAAATTGACGTGGAGGAATTAAATTGTGATTGAGGTAATTAAGTTTTTTTTCAGCTGTGTCATTAATTATTAATTGCATTAAATATGTCGTTGGATATTGGTGGTTATTAAAAAGTGTCCAGCTGTGTATTTTTAAGCTTTGAGACTTGGGTTGTTGTATGAGGATTAATATAACCTCTTTACTCTCTTATGATTCATATGTCAATTATTGCAGGTATGATTGTGTAAATATGTGATATTCATATTGTACAGACGTACATGATAGTGGACGTATTACATCAGTGTTGTCCAACCTTTTTTGAGCCACGGCACACTTCGATGGTAAACCATGACAAAAATCGCACACAGCGTGCGGTTCGTGTTATTTTCAAAAAATTTCTACAGCACACAGGTTAGGCATCACTGTATTACATAATAGTAAGCCAGTAGAATAACAGGATGCTTTTTGGGGATCCTCGAACAAAAATTTTCTTCAATTTGCATGGTGTTCCTAAGTTTTGTCGAGAAAACCACATTTCAGATCCCATAAATTTCTGTCAATACCCATGCTTCCGTTCACAGAGAAAATCCGACTTCATTCAACACCGTTCATTCAAACTCCAAATTTAATGGAATCAATTCTATCTGTAGCTTTCAATGAGACTGCAAAACCACGTTTCCACTTGAAGTAGTTTGATTTTAAAATAGCAAGTTTCAAAACTTAGGTCTCAAACCCACAACAATTGGAAGTTAGAGCTTTCAGCTGGGGTGGGGGTGTTACTTCGTAAAATCTTTGAGTTAGGAAAGTAGCCAGCTCCAGGTAAGACTAACGGAGGCCATGGATTTCAATTGATCTCTACAACCTGAAAGGTAAGTAATTAACAGCTAATATAAAAGAAATCTGTTACAAATTTTTCCAATAAACACCCCCCCCCCCTACCTCGCTTTATTAATTTTTTCCTGAAATTTTTAAAATTCTAATGTAAAATTCCTGTTAACTATGCAAATAAAATTATAAATTTGTCAGTATTCTGCTTTCGTTTTCTATTTATTTATGTTAAGACTGTATGTATGCAACCCGAATAACATCCTTAAGTGCACTTTTATTTAGTTTTTCTCATTTTTCTTTTGACTCACTTCATAAACATTACATATGATTGCCTCAACATAAAATGAAGTAGCATACCTTATTTCATTATAAATCGTTGAAGGAAGAAAATTTCCCTCGGAAATCCTTTAACGGAGCATTAAATTTTTTCCCTCCACATAATTTTTTCATATTTCTATTAAATGGTTACCAGAAAAAAAATGAAGAGGAAAAATAAAATTTAATGCATTAACTGACATATGAAAACGTACATTTCAGACAGAAAAAAAACAGCGAAAAGAAGCTCAGAAAAATATTTTTTTTCCTTCTTCATAAAAGCAGAAAGAATTTTTCTCTTCCACTCAACTCATAAAGCTACCACAATGTGAATAATATGAAATATGCATTCATCTCAGCATTGAGGAGTGAAAGAAGAAAAAAAATTGTACATTTTCAACCGCTTCCACGATATTTGATAAGCACTGCACGTATAAATTCAGGAAAAGAAAATCTTTATGAGCACATCCCAATGCTTTTTCCGTTGATGTTGCTACTTTATGTAGCTTAAGGAAATTATACATACACATCTTCCTCTCTCTTTTTTTGCACTTAAAAACTTTATAATGTAATTGAACTCCTTCCTTATAAATATTTCCTTTTTTCCTTTCTTATTTCTCTTTTTTGTACTTTTTTTTTGAAGACAAGATGAAACATACATTTTATCGTCATCATTTCTTGAAGCTCTTTTCCACTTTACATTTTCAATGAAGCATTTCTGTGCCGTCTTTTTTCCTGCTCTAGATCTGTTTAAATAAAAAGAAAAGTTTCTTTTCCATTTTGCTCCTTTGAAGCATCAGATTCAAAATCAGCTTGTTTTTCATTTCATTAAATGAAATTAATAGTTGAATCCTTGGCTCTTTTGAACGCACAAGCTGTAGATTTGATGATAATTCAGAGTTTTGTGTTTTTGCAAATTTAACGGATTTTTATAATTTAAAAATTTAACCGATTTTGAGAATTCAAAATTTCAACTGATTTTGATAATTCAAAAATTTAACGGTTTTTGACAATTTAAAAATTTGACTGATTTTGCAAATTCAAAATTTCAACGAATTTATTTATAAAATTTAAAAATTCAACAGATTTTAACAATTCAAAATTTTAACGGTTTTTGACAATTCAAAAATTTACCAGATGTCAAAAATTTAAAATAGTTTTTAAAATTAACTGTCAAGTTTAATGCTTCCAAAACTACACCAGACAGACCAGCAGCCAGAACTGAGCCTTTACCCCATTTTCCTACACAAAATCACTCCAGCGAACTACTAAACACCCACATACATACAGCTACAAGTCTAAAGAGCAAAAAAAGTAGATTTTTTTGTGTCATTCTAATGGATCTCCGCAGTTCTTCAACAAAAATCCTTAGCTAGATGATAAGACGATGATTATGATGATGAAATATTTGAGGGAGTAGAAGAACATTAATAATGATAAGATGAGGATTATTAACATAATTTTTTGATGACTGACTTACAAAATGACATTAATTAACACCTTTTTAATGTTGTATAAAAACGAGACGAAAGGACGATGAAGTTTTTTATTTAGCCAAATTTTCATAATGAAAAAGGGAGTTGTTAAGTACTTTTGGTGGGCTGCTGTGGGGTAATTTGCATATCATCACGAATATTTTTTGATTGCTTTAATATGGAGATGCTGCTGGGGCTAGAGTAAATTATTTTGTATGGAAAAATTTGGGAGAATTAGGAACATAGTTGGAAAATATACGAAGGAGGGTGGGATTGGTTTGGTAACCAGGAGGGTCATTATTTGATGAATTTTAAATAATTTTTAATGCTTTGCTCTTTAAAGAGCATTAAGATTTATGTTCTTATTTGGTGCAACAATGGGGGAGAGGGGCGCTTCCCCAGGCTTTCCATAAAAGGATTATACCCACCAAGGTACCGACATCGTAGTCACCGGTATGAAGCTTGTCAAAGAACTTTTGGATTGCCACCATATATGATCATAAACACTCTGTAGCTTTCTCTGGTCATTTAATCGTCAATTCATGTCTAAAACTGAAATTATAGCAAACTTCCTAAATCCCCAAAATATCATCATGATTAGACATGTGGCCGATAAACTAAAATGCGCCCTTCCATCACATCACTTTGTTTTCTTTCAATTTCACTACAAGATATCCTCTCATCACCTCATCCATATTCCTTTAGATGTTGATTTAGTCAAAATGAAAGACGAGGACGAGAGGATGAGAGCCATGGAGGCAGAAACTAATTTATCAAAGGCATCAGAAAATAGAGAAGAGGATAAAGTTTCTTTTTTTCGTGTACGCTTATCTTATCAAAACAAAATTTTCTTCTCCTTTGATTCGTGTCTCTTTATGATGAAATAAAACTTTCTTTTTTTTGCTGCCATCTTCTTTCCATTCTCTGCCATGAAGAGGAAAATCTTTATCTCATTTATTCGTATAATTGAATAGCAAAAATGTAATTAAAATAGTAAAAATATATGAATAGTAAAAAAAAGTATAAAAGTTACATAAATCTGATAAATCTATTGAATATGTTTCACAAACAGTCATGAATATTATTCTCGGTTCTGCCTTATGATAATGATTATAGTCATATAAAAATATATTTTTTAAGGTTTATTCACTATAACTACCATACATGGGGCTATTGCAGAGTTGGGGATGGATTTAAATTATTATATAAATGTGGGATTCATGTTGAAACTGGTCTAATTAGTTACATAAAGTTGTAGTTAAAAAAGTAGTTAAAAAAATTTAGAAACCCACATCACAATATTTGTGGACAGCATTTCTGTTGAGGGTCATTCTAATATTACGTAACGCTTAATGAGTCAAAGTTTTGTTACATTTCATATTAAATTCTTCCTATTTTCTTACAACATTTATTACGGGGAAATAGGATAGATCAAAAATGACCATTTTTAGCGTTACGTAATATCCGAAGGACCCCTTATTAAAAGTTATAATTTTTGAATCCTTTAGACGTGCCTTTCACAGTCACTCACAGAAGGTATGAGCGTATTAGATAAGAGCGTAGCTAAGGGGGGTATGGGGTCAAACCCCCTACCTAGATTGACAAATCTTTTCAACGTGCTAGGAGTTTTTAGAAAAAAATCCCCGATTTACTGTCTAACTACTCGACCACATAGGCTGTACTCTCACTGGCAGATTCGCGTACATATGACATGACATCCCAGATTACACTCTGCACCACACCACACATGTTATATCCAAAAAACTGTTGAAAATCCATCAAAATCTTCATATCCATTTGCTTAATAAAATATTTTTTATAGTTCCACTCAATTCATTACAATCTTCCCATTTAACATCCCTGTAACATCATAAAATCCATTTTATAGCTTGTTTATACAAAGTAGCATTAATATATTTTGCGGAGGCAAAACGGGATCACCAGAATTATATTGACAGTGAATAATCCTTGTGTATTATCTTTCCTTGGAAATAAAATTATTCACAATTTTTATGTGACTTTCATATTCATACACATAAATGCACATTTTCTGCTCCTTCCATACGCTTTTAGACATAACGAAAAAAATAATAAGAATCGTATCTAGATGAATAAGTCCAATGATGATACTTACAAGCAAAATCCAATTTCAATATTTTTATTGAGCGAAAATGCTTTTCTTTACATTCATTCCGTATGCTTTTTTTTCTTCTGTTCATCTATTATTATAACATTCAATCCAATTTCCCTTATTTGACCCAATAGAATCATGATAATGCAATCATATAAAATATTAAATGTACAATTTCTGATTTTCATCGATAACAAACATTTTGCATTGCATATTATATGGCCCTGTACATGTGTGCATTCTCTCTTCCAATCTTGAATTTTCAATCATCATTATCATATGAGTGCAATACGTATATGGATGAGAATAGATATGAAACCATCCAGATTGTATTTTTCTCATTTTTGTGTATAGCAAGTATTTTTGGGATATTGTGTGGGTTAAATGTTTGTTTGGTTTGATGGGATGGAGGTCTGTATGGATGAGTCAATCAGTGGCGTATAAAATTCCATATAAATTGACAATCTGCTTGATTTTTCAGAGGACTGTCCTCTTTTTTTCAAAATTCAGCCACTTTACACTAGATGTGATGGACTCAAGTGCTGAACGAAAAATTGTCCACTGGAACCAATGTTTATAGTATTTTGTAGGCAACTATAGCAGATTTATAAGTTTTGAACCATTGTCCACTGGAACCAATGTTTATAGTATTTTGTAGGCAACTATAGAAGATTTATAAGTTTTGAACCATTAGCTTTTCAAAATTGATCGAAAATTTTAAATAACGGTCATTTAGAATTTGAATTTCAAAACTGTATAAATGTTTCAAATTTTCCAAACGACCCCTAAGACTTAAAAACTGCGTTCTACACACCAACATCCAATCCTATTCCAAACTTTTATTCTTTTATTATTGTTCACATGAATATATAAGATGCATTTTCATAAATTGAGTGGAAATATTATTAAAAACGAAGATGAGCATCTTCTTCCATTTTTTTGCATATATGAATAAGAGTATGAATAAACTCTTGAGAATCCTTTCCATTTCCACATAACATTATAATCTTCAATGCTGTCGAAAATATTCTCATCTCAATATACAAGTAAATAGTGTAGTGGCTTGATAATAATGCACAATATTATCTTTAATATACTTGAAAATGGTTATGAAGAAATTCTTCCTCGGATAAACAACTGTCGGTTTAATGTCTGGTCTGGAGTCCTTAATGGCATTCAAGAAAATCTCATTTGATGTAAATTAGAAGTGAAACTCTAATAAACAGCTTAATATAGCTTGAGTGGGAAGAAGATGACGACGACAAATGAAAAGGAGACAGACAATAAGAAGAGGAAATTGAGTGCTTGGTCGCAGTTAAATTTAACTTGTTGCTTATGATGTAAAACAGAAGAAGATAATTGATGATGAACATCCATCAAGTCTCAACAGTGTCTCACGTAGTTATGAGCAATAGTGTGCTAGTTTGAAGATGATAATTTCAGGGTGGGAAAGCCCTGATGTCTAAGCTAGTTTCAATCATGCATCATGTAAAGACGCACTCAGTGGTCGGTTGCTCGCTTTACCTTAATAAATACACTGGAATAAAGACAATTCATGGGGAATATATTACTTTTTCTGTGAAATATATTCGCTTTTTAGGTGTTAGTTAGTTAGTTAGTTTATTATTAAAGTGGCCCCCCTCCCACCTGAGATTTTATAACAGGTAAAACAAAGAAAAAAAATTTTCTTATATTATCTAAGAAAAATTTTTTCTTTGTTGTAACAAGGGGGAGGGGGTACAAAATTTCGTTTTTTGCGTAATGTAATAAGTGAACGACTCCTTACTTGATGGACTAGTTGCTAGAGGTATAGTGTAGGACTACATAAAGGGTTACCCTAGAAGCACTTCATTGGGTTTCTCAGTATACACCTACCCTACCCAAGGCTGTACACCAGGTGTATATCACAGTGGTTCTCAAAGCGTGTGCTTCGAAATTTTTCTAAAATTGAAAATTTACTTGATTTTTTACAAAGTTTTCTCCAGTACTCCAATTTAGAAATGTCCTTAAGATTTTTTGAGCTCCAAAATTCTACTAAGCAGACCTTGACCACTTGTTCAATTAAAATGAGGTTTAAAAATAAATTTTTAGGATTCTAGTGTACCGTCAAATATTCAAAATGGTGGTTAGTGTGCCACGAGTCAAAAAAGTTTGAGAAACACTGGATTAACTCGGTATATGAACCCAGAATACTGTAGGTTAGATAAAGTCTGGTTAAAGATATTACCTTCTTGGTCCGATTGAGTTTTAACTGTGTTCCTACATAGGTCTTTCTTAGATTTTACCCAGGCATATGCCCGAATTGAATCTCACGACAACACTGAAATGAATCTCATTGACAACGAGAAGCAATTGACTCAAAATAGAAATTTGTTTAAATTTTCCAGAGAAATTAACGCTAAAAAAGAAAACTTTTTAATCTTTTTCCATCAAAACAAGAACGAAAATAAATAATTTGGTATTAATTAGAAAACTTTTTCGAAGCTTTCACTCAAGCTGAATTTTAAAGCTCATGAAAAAGTTTAATTTTATTTACATCGAAAACTTCTCACATATCTCAAAAATAAAATTAATTGTAAAAGTTGATCAACATTATTTTCACATAATTAAGGATTTAAATCTTAATTATTAACTTGTCTTACTCGATGTGATTCTCAAAATTAGCATAAGCAATTTGCTGTTCCTGCATATTAAATGATTTATTTGAAATATCATTTCAAGCAAACACACGTCTTCATTCATTCACGTTATCTTGTTAAAGTTTAATCTTCTATTTTATTTAACGGCAAATATCTATTGTTTGAGTGGAAATTTGATTATGTCATGCATTTTATGCTCTAGCATTTCGTGAATATTTGACAACGTAATCATTTTTGAGTCTTCTTGGAAGGATTGCTACATTATTTGTTGATTCACTTACTCAATAGTCATTTTTGGGAGCAGGGGCGTACCCAGAAAAAAGTTTTAGAGGGTGTCCGAAAATAATTTTCTTTCTTACCTCGTGGTTTTGTACTTGTTGGTAATTCTAACAGTACGCGAATGATTAGCTAGCAAATTAGAGTTTTGGAAGAACTTCAGAAAAAAATTTAAGTGAAAATTTATTTTTCAGGAAAATTTTTTTTTGAAGGGGGTCTAAAGGGTACCGGACCATGGGTACTCCCATGTTTGGGAGTATAGTGAGTTTTGGTGCGGCAGTATTGTATTGAAACAAGGAGTTTGAAGTTAAATTGACTGAATTTTCGGCTTTAAACTTGAAAATCTGTCATGATTTTAACCAGCTTTGGGGGTATTGAATAGAAAGGGTTATTTGGAAGCCAACTCTCCTCCTCCCCCATAGACTGTAAATTAACTAGTATTTTAATATTGCACTGTAGTTCATATGAAGACCCTCAAATTCACACAGAGTCAATTACGCCTCAGCAATAACCTTCTCAATATCTTAATTACATAAAATTTCTGACGTAAATTAAAATAAAAAAATATCAATTTTCCAATGAAGTAATCCATTGACAGACTAATTATAATTACAAAAACATTGTTGTCCATCATAATCATTGGATAACTTTTATAAAAATAATTGAAAATTTGATGAATAAAATCCAATCGTATTAATGGCTTTTATGTAATTCCTGTAAGGATACAGAAAAGTCGCATTTAGAATAGAAAACTGACTTATATAAGAAGATTCCATTCCATAAATACTTACAAGTGATTGAACATCATTCGTAAATCAATAAAATATTCACCCTCAAGTGCTCTTCATGTCCTGAAAAAAAAATTATGCAATTTCCATAAGAGCACTTGAATTGAGGGTCGGATCTGTAGGATTAGCGTCGACATAACGTCATTAGGACATGCAGCAAGATGTGACAATGATTTTTTGTAGCTAGTTTACAATAAATTTCCAAAATACAGTATAGATGAAAATGTAGCTCAGCAACAAAAGTCACGATTTTCAAAAAGCGTCAATTCCAAAGGACCATCTGGTGATGATAGCAAATAATCGTTAAATAAAATACTTTATCAACATCCTCGAGTGATCTAAAAAAATGGAACGAATGAGGGGATGAAAATGAGAGCGGCGGAAGAAGTAAAAATTTATTTGCGTAACTTACACATTACTTTTGAGAGGTAAATGTACTTGATGAGTCGTTGATCTCAATATGAGCCATTTTATTGGCAATTTTCCATGACTAGATCCATTATTGAAATTTTTCTTGGAAGGCGTTTCTTCAGATTTTTTTCAGTCATTTATTGGATGTGTAGCATTTTTTGGGGAAGTTAGATTGAGATTTTCATGTATTGGATGCAAAAGTCCTTAATATTCTGAACTAGCAGAAGGACGAATTGGCCCACTCCTTAGCTAGGGAAAGAAGTAATTACATTGGGATTGTAATCTGTTTTTTTAGGTTAAGACTATGAAATTGAATTCCATAAAAAAATTCGTTTTACGGTTCATTAAAGCATTACGTACAAAAATACGTACGTTAAACAATTTAGCACAGTGAATTTTCGTTTATTTAAAGAATGTCATTTAACGTTTTTTTGGAATTCAAATTTTATAACGGATAAAAAATATTTGAAATTTTCTCGTCAGAAGTTGTTTGAATTGTACTGAAAAACAAAAAATAATTAATTATAGTATTTAACGATAGTTTCAAGATTTCTAACCTTCCAGGGTATGGCAATAACAGTTTGATGGCACGGAGATATTACAAAAAACTAGAACTCTCTACGATGTCTAGTTAAAAAGTTTTTGTTTGCCAATGATTTAAAATTGATTTAAAAATTTTATCAAAGTGACATTTGAAAAATTTATTTTGAAAAAATTTTGTGAATCTTGTTGAAAATCGTTTTAAAAATTCTGGAAAACTCAAAAATGGAATCAATCGGTAACTAACAAGTAAATATCAAGTTCCATTATACTTCTTTAACAAATTTTCAATCTAATTCACAGAAAAACTTCCATTAATTGTGCTGGAGAAAATATTTGCTTACGTTCCCAACAAAAAGCAGTTGAGACTTGTTTGTAAGACATTTAAGGACATAATAGACAAGTCTGGGAAGTTACTTCAAAATTATATGTTAAACGTCTCAAAAATTCTTGCTGGCTACTCAATTGATCTTCGCATTCGTTCATTTATGTTTGAACGTTTAGGACCACAGGAATTTAACTGGATTCAGAATTACGAACAGAAGGACAACATCACATTTATGCTTATTTATTCTGGAAATAGGGGAATTGAAGCATCAGCCGAATTTCTGCAATATGTTCTATTGAACTTCAAGTCTGTCCAAGAACTTCATATCAAAATTTATGATGATCTCTATACATTTTTCAATCCAATTTATCGTTTCAAAAATATATTCGCAAATTGGTTTACTCATCCGCTTGACAAACTTTATGCTGTGGAAAATTCAAAATTGAAATATTTATCTATTTGTAGCTGGTATTCAATCAATAATGTAAGTATGTTGTCACTTAAGGATTCTTTTAGAGATTCAGACACACAGGTCCCTAAACGAACAAGAAACATTGTTTATGATCAACCCAAAGAACATTAATTTACCAAGAATCTCTTCTAAAAAGTAAAAATATCCATACCTACCCCTTCAAAAATCCTGGTAACTCCCCTGAGATTAGGGATTAGCAGCCACAAGGAAGATGCAATGTTTGCTCAGAAATCAATCTTAGAAACAAATTTTCGTTGAGAGGGTCAACTTCCTCTCCTGGTTATGCCTCTAGAAGAACGTCTGCTGATTAAATTTCTTCCTCATTTTCAGATACTGTCAATGTTTTCCGATATTCCAACGATTAAAAATCTTGAAATATGCACATATACGCCACCTCTACGATTTCCTATTGAAGTTGCATGGAAGCTTGAGAAATTGGACTTTAATTGTTTATATGATGACGATGAAGAATGCAGACGAATGATGGAAGGTCAAAAATCGTCTCTTAAATTTGTTAACTTATACTCGGAATCAAACGTTTGCAGTTATGTCATGAAGAATTATCCTGATGTCAAAAGCCTTTCTTTATGCGGTGGCAATGAAGTTGTTGAGCAATTGGTTCCTAATGAAAAATTAAAGCGTTTGAATTTAATTAATTTTAATCAAGAAATAATGTTTATGGAGCATATGTTGAATCATTTCAAGTACCTAAAATATCTCAGACTTGATAATGCTTTAGACAGTGAACTGAAGCCATTGACTAATGTCTTTTTTGTCAACTTAACGCATCTTAACTTGAATGGAATGGTCAGCAACTTCCTAATGTCTGCAAAAATGTTAAATTTGAAGAATTTGGAAATAGAAAGCACGGGACCTAAAAATACGCATGACTTCTTCCTGATACCTGACGGAAATTTGGAGAATGTAGAGAAGCTAAGCATGAATGACTTGAAAATGGATCAGATTCCAGCAATTCTGTTGAAATGTCCCAAATTAGAGCATTTAAATGTAGGAAGCTTTACAAACATTAAATCTGATCATCTTGCCGTCACTATCAATAGAATCATTTCAAAGGCACCGGAGCTACGAACTCTAGGTATCCTAAAAACCACCTTAACTAGTCACAAGATGACATATGATCAATTGATATCACAAATGGACAACAAGAGAATCAATCTGAAGGTTTATGACAAATATCAAGAAATGGCTGTTGAGCGTTGGAACCGTAAATATATTGGAAGTTTTGAGTTAAATCGATGTTGAATGCTGCTAAATTATTTAATGTTGTTACTTTAATTATAATAAAATAGATTAACAACTTAATTTTAACCTGTTTCTATCCAATTATCAACCCTGAGACATACGCTGTGGACCCTGACAAACAATAGAGGCACTAATAACAATTAAATATCCTTCATTTTTATTAATACAAAATATTCAACATATAAAATAATTAAATCTTAAAACCACGCATCCCATCCAATATAAGTTGTGGCCAGAATAGCTTTATCTGTAGCCAGTTCAGTTAAGCATGTAATTTGATCCTCGACTGTTAATATTTCACCGCTTGGACCATTTTCAAATTTCTTTCTCAGAGAGTCGTCACGTCCATTAATGATTACTTGATATGCTTCATAAAGTGCTTTATTGGATTTTATATTTCCAGCACTCAATTCCTCAATTAGAATCTTTGTTGGATTTGCTCCATTTAATTTTCTCTTGACTATATCAATGCGCTTCTCAGGATTCCACTCTGAAGTTGTAGTTCCTTTAGCATTGCCTACACTTTTTAATTTTGAACTCAATAGCCAATCTAAAGTTGGTTCCTTCACGAATACTTCAAGGAAAATTTGGATTGCTTCTTTGTTGTTGCGGAAGCAATTTAAGGCATGCATCATGTTCTTCTGAATTAGTCCATTGATGCTCATTGGCTCTAGGACCTTTACAAAATGAGATGTTAAACGGAAGGGCATCAGTTCGGGAACATCTGAAAGGAAATGATGAACAAATAAAATTTGAGATTAAAAATTAAATCTTAGGATTAAAAATTGTGACTTACCTAATCCAGCAGCAGTTCCAAAAGCCACACCAAAGTCAATGCCAATCAATCGTCCACTTTTCATGTCTATCAAAATGTTGCTCAAATGACGATCACCAATTCCTAGAAGCCAATGTCCAATACTCATTGCAGCCAAGCTTGTAATAAAGTTCTTTCTTAAGATGTAATAAGCTTCAAGACTAACTGAGATATTTTGGAGAGATCGTTGAAGCATCTCATCTGGAATCATTTTTTCACAGGCTGTAAACTTGTTGATTAGTTCCTCTCGATCAATATTAAGGACAGCATTTTCGTAAAGCTTCGTCCATCCTTGGAACATCTGGTCGCCTCTCAAAAAGTCTCGATACTGCATTCGAATGCCAGCAATAAAGTCACTAAATTCTTGTACCATAAACTGCTTACTGATTTGCAGCATAAAGTCGGAAATTGTCGTTGCATTATTAACAATTTGGAGAATTCCGCACATTGAATTAATTGGAATGACTTCATAAGTGTCAATTTTGAGTTGATTTTGCTTGCAGTTCTTATCATGTGATAACTTTTCAGACATAAGCTTTAGTGCCTGTTGAATTCTCTGATCTTGTCGTAGATCCTCGCCATACTTGATAATAAAGTCATAAATTTTTCCATCACTTCCATAAATTTTCATCTCAATTGGAAGCTGCTTGGAATGGAAAATTTTAAGTTGCTGCTCAAAACGCACAATTTTTACATGACTTTCTATAAATGGCTTCATATTTCCTGAATATTGTCCTGGAATTTCTATAAAGTCAGCCTCGCCACTCCATTTGTATTCAGCTAGCCAGTTGCATAATTTTCTTAATTCTATTGACTTGAATTGCTTTCTTGTGCCCTTTTCAATGTGCTTGTACAAGTTGTGGATGTTTGTATTTGCTACAAGCTTATCTCGATCGTAATTATATTTCTTTAATGCCATTATTTGATCCTTATAGTTTGATATTTTCGCAAATTCTTGACCTTTCAGGTTATTGTTGTGGACATAAACATTATCGTATAATTTCTGCACAGCTTCCTGGAACTTTTCATTTGTCTCAATCACACTTAATTCTTCATAGAAATTATTAAAATGAAATTCGATGAACTTTTCAGGAACAACAAGACATTGCAGAGCTGATGTGAACTGATCAATTGTTGGATTTGATAATATTTGTCTAATTTCCTTAACTAATGATTTTTCCATAATTTGATTATCGCTAATATAATGGAAATTATCTCTTGACAAATTAAATGGGTAATAAAGTGCATTTGGGTATTTCTTAGCAATTTTCATCATCAAATTATCCAAATAACAATCATTCTCGAAATCAAAATTGGAAAGGATCTGAGATATGTAGGGAAGGAACATCCATTCAGGCACCATATTCAGTTGTTCATTGAACTCTTTTGTTATTTTGTTGCTCTTCAAAGCTGGCAGTTGTAAAATGTATGGCAAATAGACACTTGCATCCTCTGCACCGTAAGAAATTGCTCGAAATATAGACTTGATCATTTGTATTTGAAGTTCTGGTGACTGTAAAGAAGGATATTATTAAAGCCTATTATTTACAAAACCGTTAAAAATTCAAATTTTTAGAAACCGCTAAAATTCAAATTTTACAAAACTATTAAATTTCAAATTTTACAAAACCGTTAAAATTTAAATTATACAAAACCGTTAAGATTTAAATTATACAAAACCGTTAAGATTTAAATTTCACAAAACCGTTAAGATTTAATTCTACAAATCCGTTAAATTCAAATTTTTAGAAACCGTTAAAATTCAAATTTTACAATATTACGTTATCAAAAATTTCAACTCACCGTATTAATCTCCTCAACAAAGACATTACGATAGAATTGACCAAGTTTGAAATGAGTCTGTCCAACAAGCAGTTCCTTTTCAGGGCTGTAATCATCATCGACATATTTTTGTGCTAAATTTCTCGCAGATTTTAAGGCACCTTCTCCATAACGCAATGCTTCTTCCATAACATTACAATCATCATCCATTGCGTCCAAAATTGACCTGAATCCATCATCTATGTCAGCAGTTAGAGAGTCTTCATCGACCTTTTCGTACAATTTGAAGACTTTCCATGATATTTCACTGGTGCATATAAGTGCTTCAATTTTAAGTTCCGGACTTTCTTTAACACAATCCTGAGTCAGAACGCCAGTCTTTATTTTTTCCCAGGCTCTACCCAGCTTCTTCATCAATTGGATATTGTCCATCGAAAATTTCTGCTCAGCTGTCATTTTTGTAAATTGACCAATTGCCAAATTAAATTTCAATTTATTTTCATTTGAAGAGTTTGCCAATTCATTCTTAAGGCTCGTAACTAGATACTTTGCTGCATCGAGATTCTTTTGTTCAAATGCGACATTCAGGATGTTTCTTTTAGCATCAATGATCGATGCTTCTGATATTTTTCGTGTTTCATCGTCAATTTCATATTTTGATGTTAAAAGTGTTAAGAATCTTTTTCTGTATGTGATCAAGTCGTTCCATAGAATCAGTGAATCTGTTGATTTTGGACTAGATGTGCGCCATGACTTAAATATAATGTCAGCTCGGTGTTCAAAGTATGAATTGTTTGTTGATGACATGATGGACACGAAATTTGTAATTTCTGCTATATTTCTGCAGGATATAAGCAGCTTCGATTTCTCCTCACGGATCTCCAATGTGCTCCATTCATCACTAAATGCTTGTAAGACTTTATCCATGTCTACACAACATGCTGCATAATTCTCATCAGCTACATTTAACATTCCAATCTCTTCTGGGAATTTTTTGTGCAAATAGTCACTTCTTTTGTCATTATCGAACCAATCCTCAAGAACACTAAGGAATCCTTCATTCACGTCACCATTTAGGATCTTACAAAGTTCACCTTTCAACAGCATAGGTAATAAAATGTCTTGATTAAATGACGTTCCATTCCATATCTCCTCATAACTCTCAAGCTGCGATTGGACGCTGTCTGTCATTTGTTCCCAGTCACTGAGATGTGCCAGGCAATTGAAATATGAATTATAGTAGAAATCCTTCTCACTTTGATTTCTGGCTGCAAATTGCTTAATTAAATTCTGATAAATATCAAATGCATCTCTGTATTGACAGCTGAGCTCAAAGTCAATAGCACGAAGGAGATCAATTTTCACAGCAGAAGTAAGCTTTAATTTTTCTGTGAAAATTCCATTAACGACTTCATATTCATTAATTTTGTAGTATAAATCAATTAATTTCATCCAATGCATCACTTGAATCTCGTCATTGTCCATTTTCATCCTTTTAACAGCCTGTTGGATGTCTGCCTGAACATTTCTCTTATTCTCATTCATTCGCATTAATTGTGATTCGAGGAACAATATTCCAGTTATTGACAATGAATTTCCAATAATTTTTGGTGAAATTTCTAAATATTTCTCGCTCATATTTGCCAGTTCAATCAGCGTACCAAGGAACAATGGATTTGATTCTGTTGTGTTTTCAAAGGCATAGACAATCGACTTATTAATAGATGCATAAAATTCATCCTTCGCTTCTTCGTCGTTAGTTTCTTCGAATGTATTAACAACTGACTCAAAAATGGAGACGAAGACATGTCTGGCAATAATGTCGTCCTTCTTGACGAGAGCTTGCAGTGGCATCAGCACAGCCAGTGAGTTGAAAAAGAAATCAGGAAAATCACCAAGTCGATATCTACGATACAGTGTGACTTCCTTGCCTTGTTTCATTCTGTTAAGTCTTTGATTCTTGCTCATTTCTCCAAAATCACGCCTGTCTATTGCCCTCATTGCGTACTGCTTGGACACTTCTGAGGTTGTTTTCTTGACAATTCTCTGTCGCAAATAATCGAGTGAATCTGGAGACTTCCTCTCCTTATTCCTCTGTATGTCCATTTGTAAATTATCATCCTCATTCAAGCTTGTTGATATTTGTGATCGACGACTCAAAAATTGTGGCTTTATACTTACAAAAAGTGAATTTTGCGTCTGCTTGAAATTAAAATTCTGTGAGACTTGAGACATCATGTTGGGATCTTGCGTTGGTGCAAAAACTTGATACTCATTACTATTTAATTGTGTAGCACGAACCAATTGATTATATTGTGATCCATCGCCTGCCAAAAGTTGTTTCTGCTGTGACTGAATAAACATTGGCGGAAGTGATCGTTGAGTGCTTGTCTTAGTCGATATTGGATATTCGAAGAAATTTATGTTGTTTCTTGGATCGTAGTCGAGTAAGGCACGATTTGATCTTGGATGATGAATTGGAATTTCAAGCAGCATGACTGTTGCGTAGTGTAGGAAATTCTTTTCAAGATGTGGATCATAATAGATTGATAACAGTTCCTGTATGAAGAGAAAAATATATTTTATAGGCACAAAGTCAATTGAGATAAGTTTGCATTTTAACCGATTTTTGAAATTCAAATTACGCGAAGAAAATTAGAATAAAATTTGACCGTTATTTTTCAAATAATATTTGACAGTTATTTTTCAAACTTTTGCTTTTTGGGGGTTTTAATATTTTGGAAGCTCCTGACTTGGTGCTGGACTATTCTACTAAATAATAAAGCCTTACCTGAAATCGATCTTTAAACGACTTTGACAGTCCACTATTTTCATTGAAGAATTTCATCACGCGTCTCTGAATTTGCTCATCGGGATCATAAAATCCTTTCAGAATAATCTTCATAGGTTTGTGCTTGTCAAAGGTAGCGTCATTTCCATATTTTTCAACAGAATAAATCATAATTTCATACAAAATATTCTTAACGTCATCCTTTGTAGACGTTGTGAGGTAATTGAGGTCATCGAAAAATTTCATAAATTCTTCAGCACTAAGGAATTCAATTCCTTTGTTAATGATGTGCAGGGCAAGCAGTTGATATTCATTCTGCTTCAAAAGGTACCGAATATTAATTGCAGCAATTTCCTTGTAAATTGAATCTTTAAAGGCCTCAAGACGTGTCAGAAACATCTCCATATAAATGCATTTAGTCTTTCGAATAGCTGATGGAATTGATGATGCTATGCGTGCCATAAATGAGTCCAAAATTGCTGGAAACTCCTTCTGTATTCCATAAAGTAGTTGCAGGAAAACTTCAGATTTTTCACGTTTATTTTGAAGCTTTTTCAACTTTTCTTTCACTAAATCCAAGGACCTTGTGTCATTTCCATCATTTTTGGCAATCATATGCAGACATAAGCCCATTAATTGTGACGCAGCTTGATAAATCTTTGGATTGGTGTTATTAAATGCCGACAAAATTGGTGTAACAAATAATAAGCACTGTTCATTGTTATTCCATGGAGTTAAATCATTAGCAAGCACAACAGCATTAAGTTGAATTCCGCAAATCAGTTTTGAATTTTGATTCTCCTCAATTGGCTTTTGCAGCATGTCCAAAAGTATCTGATTTGGAAGCTTTCCAGTAAAAATTTCATTCCAGGTCTCAATTAATTTCTTAATCAGCTCCAAATTCAGCTTAAAGATTTCATTTCGTTCATGATAAGCATTTTTCATAAAGAATTTAAGCAGCGATGCTGCATCATCCTTTTCAAACGTGTCTATTGGCTTATAGATGTTACTCCAAGACAGCAGCATTGTCACCAAATCAGTAATGAAGAAATTTAATGAATCACCAAAAGTTCCATCAGTCAAGACACTTAAAATTGGACCCAAAAGGAACTGAGCATAATGGCAAAAGACATTACGGCAATTTTCAATTAATTTGCATAAAAATATTTTGACATTTTTGTGCTGGTCGGGATTTTTGAGTGAATTTGCGATAGACAAAACCCATTCGTACTTCTTCTTATCTGCCTTCTCGAAATCAGCAAATACTGTCAACTTCCTGCTGTACATAAGATTAATGACACCAACTAAAGTTCCCATAATTTCATGCTCATTAATTGGAATAGATTCTAATCCAATTTGCATTGTCTTTTGATGCTCTTTTTCAGCCTTTTCAAGAACTTCACGATTGGATAGAATGACTGCATATGATAGGTCCGTTTTCGTTAATGTTTGACTTAGTGACTGGTCGAAAATCGAAATCGTATTGATGTATTTATTTTGAGGCGTTTCGACTGCATTTATTTCTAGATCCTTAATACTGACGATGTACTGCTTAACTTTTGGAAACTCTTCAAAATCCTGCGACCAATTTGAGTAAATGTTTTCGTCTCTAATATTAATTAACTTTCGCCAAATAAATGATCCATTACGTGGATTTTCTCCGAACAGGCAAAGATTAAAGACTTCTGGTAAGTCCTTTGTATTAGCCACTAAAGTAGCAAGTGCTCGATAACAATAACATTGAAACTTTCTAAACAATTCTTGTAGTTGTGGATCTTCAACCATAAAAACGACATCACGTCTGACATCCTTAGCCTTCATAATCAGTTCCTTAATAAGTGCCAGTCCATTGTTGACATTTCCATTGTAGGAATAAGTTGCAGTCTCAATTTTTTCCCTTGGCACGCTAGCTGAGAATGCTTCAATGATCATGTAGCCAGCTGACCGATTCACAAATGCATTTTCTGGATCTATATCCAATTTCGAGTCAATTAAATTGAATATTTGAGATATTTTCAGCTTAATAAATGACAAAATTGTGTCCACATTTGAGTTCTTCAATAGTGTCAGCATGTAGCGCTTCACAATGCTCAATCGAATTTCTGCATCGAAATTTTCATTCATAAAAGTGTCAAAAGTTTGCGTTAAGAATATTTCCTGTTCCTTTTCATTCATGCTGTTCATTAATTGGATTTGAACGTTTTGCAGCTTTTCTTCCAAAATATATTTTTCATCGACGACTGTTATGTTAATTAGGAATCTGTAGATCACTGGTGACTTACTCGTCAACAAAGCTTGATAAATTGAATTTGAAAATGACACAAGACTGGATCGTTCTAAACTTCCTTCAACAAATTCTGTGCTTCTTAATGGAATGTGTTTCTGTTGAATTGCATTAAGGCTCCTCATAAGTTCCTCGTTGCTTCTATCTTCACTGTTTGTGATGCACGGCAACAAGAAAATTCCTTTCGATTTTACTTCCAGTGAGTATGATTTATTAAGGAACAAATCCAACAGCCATTTCCTGAAGTTCTGCAATCTCTGACCGAGCGTGATCAAATCATATGGACATGTCATGGCTACGTGTGTAACTAGATTAATTATTGTCAAGTCAACGCAGTTCAGATTATTGTTCATTTTAACGAAGGTTTCACTGATTGTCGTCCATGATCGAGTTATGGCATCAAAATTACTCTCTAGGAGCTTAACATTATGATTATGATGCGTGTAAATGAATTCATTCATTTCTGCGAGGATGTTAAAGATTCTCAAGCGATTCTCATCTGCTGTGCTACTTAGCTGTGCCACAAATAGCTCTACTGTATCTTGAATCATTGTCGTAAAGATCTGTGAATGAGAATTAAAGCGTGTAAAAATAACGTATTTTAGATATTTGAAAAACCGTTGAAGTTCAAAATTTGAAAATTTTCAAAGTTCAAAAATTCAAATTTTAAAGGTACGTTAAATTTTAAAATGTAAAAAACCGTTAAAAAATATCAGAACTAACCTCAAAAATTGGATTCTTGAATGTCTGCAAGAAATATTCTCCTTTATGAATTTTGCATGATTCAGAGATTTTCAGTTCCTCGTTATCGAAAGAGTATGTAGCTATTTTCAGCAAGAATGGATTGATTTTCAAGCACATTCGAATCATATTTGTTGCAAACTTCTTAATTGACGGCGTCAAGTGTCGTGGCCTCTTCTGATGATTTACTTCCTCAACAATTCCGTTGAATATTTTAGTTAGCAGCAATTCAGCACTCTTTAATATTAAGTTATGAGATAATTCATTGGTGTCAATTTGATCAATCAATTCAGTCAGCAACAGCATCAATCCTTTTAATTTATTTTCATCGATTTCATGAGCATTCCTTGATGTCAATATTTTCTCACTTTTCTGACACAAATAATTAAAATATTTCATGACTTTCTTCTGTAATGCTGCAGTTAGAGCCGGTCCAAATGATTGAGAATATTGAGTTGAAGTTTTGATGAATCGAACGAGACGTTCCTGATAGTTATGGACGACGTTTACGGACTTGTAATCGAAATTAAGTCTTTGTGGCTTGAAAATTAATCTTTTAATTAATTTAAAAAGATCATCCTTATTTTTGAGCAGCACATTGTCCATTGAATGCTGTCGCATGAGGACCGTCAGGAAATCAAAAATATTTATAAGAATCAAATTTCTCATCACATCCATTTTCTCTAAATTTCGATTCTGCATCTTAATTTCCATGCTGGCTTGTGTGCTGTTTAATAAATTCTCATTAATTGATTTTAATAGATTCACCATGTCATTAAGTGCTATATTGTTAAGGAAGAACTCAATGGACTCAATTATGACGGTTTTGGACAGAAAATTAAAAATTTCTTCTGTTGGAATGAATTCATTTTTCAGGATCCAATGGTAAAACTCTATAGCACTAAGTAATTTTTTCAGCCAGAAGAATGTTTCCTTATAAACAGGCTCATGAGTTTCACTCAAATACTTTAAATCCGGATGTTTCGCAATTCCAGTTGAGACATCGCCAATTTTCAAAATTTTATCGACATTCCAGTTCTCATTGTAATAAACTTCCTTTGTGTTATATTCAGTCAAGATTTTAGTAAATATTTGCATGCACTTTTGTCTATAGAAATATTGAGATGATGCACACTGGACGAACAACCAATTGAGAACATCTTTTAGGGTCATGCCACGAAAGCCTTTGGGAACGATTCGATCACTGTTGACTTGATGAAAGATCTCACTACGTTCAACGAAAACCCTTGTCAAGTGGTCCAAGCTTGCAGAAATCTGTTCAAATCGACGACTGTCAACGAAATAGACATCAAGGTTTTCGGAAAAATCTTCTGTGCTCCTGTTATTTAAAGAAAAGTAGAGTGTGTTGCGGTGAGAGATAATAATTTGGATTAATTAAATGACTTACTTAAAATTCATACAAAAGATGTCCAATAAATACAGCCAATAGACATCAATCAAGGATTCTTCTTCTCGTACAATCCTATAAATGTTGTTAAAGCCCAAAGTTGCTGCCAGACGTCTGGATCTATTGAGAAGAGTGAACATTTTAAATATTGGAATAAATAATTAAATTAGAAATAACGACCGAAAAATATTTGAAAAGTAACGGTCGAAAAATATTTGAATTTTTGAAAAATCAAATTGAAAAATGTCAAAATAACGGTCAAAAAAATAATCAAATCTTACTGATCAGCATCCATGGACATTTTTCTCAGCTCATAGAAGAAGTCAACAAGACGAACGGGAGAAATTTTCCTTTGTTCACCATCAGTTTGTCGCATAAGCCATAAAATATATTCTCTCAATAATCTAGCAGACAAGTCCTGAATTCCATTTTCCTTGTATGACATCATTTCCATCACACTTTCCATTAGAACAGTCGATAGTGGAGATAAGATTTTATTCGGCTGTGAATAGTAATGCATCATTTGCATCAAAAGTGGCTCAAAAAGCTGTCGAACAGTTTGATCCTTATCAGCACCAAGGATAATGATATTTTTACATAAATTCCTCCACATTGGAAGTGATTCTGATCGTTCAAGACTCTTTCCCATCATGTACAGCACTAGACCGTGCAGCAATTCACATGCTGACACTTTTGTTGATCGATCACTCGAGTACAATGAGAGATGACAAACTCGTTCAACGATTTGATCCAAATAAATCAGTGGTGTTGATTGATCATTGCATTCTAGCTTGACTTGAAAGATGTCTGTGATGTAATCTTTAATTAACTTTTGCTGGAAGTTGCTCAAAATCAATTGAGCTTCGTCAGGCGAGCAATTTCCCAAAAACAGCATGATTCTCTTTTTAATTTTCATCAAGTCAGTCTCAACATTCTGAATTATAGCTTTATTCTTGCGCTTCCGATATTTGAGTACTCTTAATTCACTTTCAACTGTCGACTCCTTGCTGGTTGATAAAAATGTCTCTAAACATGGCAAAACTTGTTCCAATAATTTACGTCGAGTCTTTGAATCTTCAAAGAGGGCTTGAACTAAGGATTCAAAGCATGTCAATGCATAATGAGCCAAACTTAAGACACTTTTGCCAACCGTAAATCCAATAATGAGAATATTTGTCATCTCATTTATGTGATCAATTAATATGAATGTTGGTGTCTTAAAAATCAGTTGAAGGCACGCGACTTGTAGTTCACCAGAAACTTGCTGACATCTAGGGAATAATGTCCGTATGTAGGACTTTAATGTCTCAATAGTTTTGTACTTATTGGCTATGTCACTTGGATCGTGGGTGTAATTTACTCGTTCCATAATGTTCAATCCAATTTCTACAAAATGCATAAATCCAGATATGATGGAATGTTTATAAGACAGCTGAATTGATTTTTCAATCCACAACTCCATCCATTCCAAGAAATGCATCTCAAGCTGCTCATTTGTTTGTTGAATTAAAATGTCTTGATAAAATTGGACTAAATTGTAAAGAATTTGAAAGTTTTCAGCTCGGACAGGCTCAAGATCCAACGACGGGTCAGTGAAATAAAATTCAACTTCCGTGTTTGTCGACTCGTCTTGATATTTTCGCTTCTTTGTACTTAAATCCAATTTATCGATGATCAAGAACAGATTTTTAATAAAATGTTCATAAATTTTGGAACCAATCAGTTGGTGTTTCTCATTTTGTGGTGTTAAAATTCGTGTCCATAAAGGAAGATATCTTTGATACGTTATAGTTTCCTTCCAGTCTTTAATGTTGTCAATTTGTTCTTGAAGATCGTACGTAAGCTGATGACTGCATGTCCATAATATTCCTTGCCAAATTACAGCTTCAAGGATGTCATCGAGGATTTTGCCGCCTGATTTCTGTAGATTCAAGAAAGTCTCAAGCAGTCCATTAGCAACTAAGGCATGATGTGAAGTCGACAAAAAATGAAAATCCTTAATCAATACAACAAGAACAGACTGCAAAGAATTTAACTGAATGCCAGAAATCTCATCGAGCTGATTCATAATTTTGGAAAGTGCCTCTACATAGCTTGGTAAGTGCTCTAAAACTTCTCGTCTCTTATTCTTATCGCCAACATAATATGAATATTCAGTTCTTTGCATGACTAGATCGAATCGTTCGCTTAGATATTGTGGTTCCAATAGAATCTTGCATGCAACAGCCATTGATCCAAATCCACGAATAGCAATACGAATTTCATGTGGCTCAGATTGAGGTGATTCTAACGTCTTTTGGAAGAAGTTCATGAAAAACAATAGAACTGGCTTGTCAGCCTCATTATTTCTCATCTCCAAATTAGCAGCAATTTCAACGTAAAAAGTGTTGATTGCATGAACGCCTGCATTCTTGTCTTCATAGGTTTTTGAGCTAAGCCATAACAAAAGTACTCTATGCCACCGCATGTAATCCTTGAACAGCTCATTTCTTACTAAATGTCCAAATTTATGGATAATCTCCAACATGTTACGAAATGCGACTCGATTAAATTGTGTATTAAGGCTTGAATGCTTATTGGGATCTGATAGCTGAATCATGCATTCATAAAGTTTAGCTCTGAATTCTTCGTCATCTTCATCCTCTTTTGGAGAAAAGTTTATGAGGTGATTTTTAAGTCCTTCAACAGCACCGCCAACAAGCATTAAAGATGACGTTGCTTTATCATCCTTGAATAGATTTTGGATTGTCGTCATCATTTGATTTCGTAGGTCAATTGCTGTTTTTGGATTGAATTTTTCGGGATGTTTCTTGGATATTCTGCCCAACAGCTCAAACACACTGCTGAATACTGAAATGGGAAGTGATTTTTGTTAGTAAAATTTTATAATTCAAAAAAGAATAAAGTAGGCTGGAAACTCACGTCGACTCTTCACATCCAGATTGAAAACTCCCATTAAATTGGATATGATTATGTCCATATCAACGTCGTCATCCAGAACCTCCTTTTCCATCAATTCAGAAACAGTTTTTACAGCCATTTCTTTAAATCTAGCGCTTGGTTCTTTATGTTTCAGGCACTGGGCACTAATTTCTGCCAGATTCTTGGAAAAAGGCCTGACATATTCAGCATAAAGTGATGTTATTTTATGGATGACTTCAAAGATCCGAACTCCGCTTTCATGCAAGTCTTTTACAACGATTGCAGATATTATGAATTTAAGCAAGTCGATCTTCTTGTCGCTATCCTTTAGCAGTAACTCCACTGCATATTCTAAGAGTGGAAGTAAATTAAATTAACATTTCAGTGATACATTTTTAGACAGAACTTGTTACTTACTTGTTTCATTAATTGATTTCGGTGTATCAAAGTATTCACTGATAACAGAGATAGTTTGAAGGCACACGTTTGAGTTTGCAGTCCTTTTTGCGGACTTAAGTGTCTCTAATTGCTTTTTAATTAAATCTTGTTCGTTCATTTTCAAAATTTTAAATTATTGTGAAATTGAATCACCAAAAGATGTTTACTATGATTAATTATAATTATTTTGTAATACTGAATGTAATCCGTTTTTGTGAGTTAATCATTGCAAATTAACGTCTAAATCACTTAAAAAAACTTTTATTTATATTTAATTCCCGGTTAAGAAACAAAGTAAATAACGGTTAATCGAATAACGATAACGGTCAAAAAGTTTGAATTCTGGAAACTTTTACATGTTTTGTTTTGCTCTCAAATAAATTAAATAACATAAAAATGATGAATTTTCGTGCTTCAACGGTGAGTTTATTTAACTTTTTTCAATCAAATCATTAGACTAACTGATGTTCCTTTTTAGAGTAAAGTAATTTACATAAAACTCCTACCAGCAAAGCGTAAAATTGATGAATATCCAAATATTCAAGCAGCAAAGCTCCCAAAAATAGTAAACATTGAAAATGAAGAGGAAAAAGAAATTACAGAAAATTATGATACATGCTTTGACGAAGATGATTTGATAGTGTACAGTCCACAAAGCGATATTTACGAAGATGCAGATTCAATGAGCCAAGACAGACTTGATTCCAAAGAGATTTTCTTACAACACGATACTTGTTATTTTACATCCTTAGAAATAAGTCAATGTCGAGAATGTAAAGAGAATTCCAAAGATTGTAATAAGTACACATGTAGATTCTATCAGTTCCGACGAATACAAAAGGAAGATGGAAAGTTTGAAGTCACTGGATTCCTCGACATTCATTCAGATCCCAGTTTGGCTGATTTAGATATGTGGACTATGCCTGATACTCGATTAAAGCTTAGTAATGAATCTATTAATTATATTCTCACATACATTGGCAGTCAGTTCTGCTTTATGGCACAAGAGGAGCTAAATGTCTGCAAGCTGTACAAACATAATCATCAAGTTGCTTGGAAACGCGCTGTTTATTTAGTTCGTGAATTGTGTGATGTAAGTAATTAAACTTTTTTTTGTTTACTGGATGTTTCTAACTTTCCAGAAACTTGTAGGTAATTAAATATCAAATAGATTCAGTACAAAATTATCTTTAATTTTAGGTCTGTGCAACATCTTTGTTTAATTTTCACTTTGTATGTACTTTATGTGGCACAAGTATTTGTATTGATTGTTATAAAGAACGAGAAGCTGGATTTGCTCGATGGAAGTTGACAACGAAGGCAGAAAAGGAGGAACGTGATAATTTTTTCTGGTACAAGTGTCATGACGAGAAGGCTCATAATTTAATGTTAACACAAATGATACCTGGCGATGCTCTCTTACTACTTCAGGAGAATCTACACAAAGTCTGTAGAGAACAAAATATTCCTTTGAAATGTGACTGCTATGATAAGGCACCTAAAATTGAATTGTCAAAAAATCCTGAGAAGAATCTTTTGCAGCAACAAGCAATCGAAAGGAAGCGTTTGAAGAAAATGAGATTTGATCGAACAATTAGTTCGCTTGAAAATACATCAGCATATAGTAGGATCAAGCATACATGGATAGCTGGAAAGAATGTCCTCAAGTTCCTTGAACCTTCTGAAACAGAAGAAGCTTACAAACTATTCCAAAGTCAATGGCAACGAGGCAAACCAATTGTGGTGGCTAATGTGATTAAAAATATGAAAACTGAAATGTGGAATCCAAAATACTTTCTAGTAAAATTTGGGAATAACAAGCATTCGTTAGTTAATTGCACTAATGACTCGATCATTAAACGAGTTCCATTGAAACATTTTTGGGAAGGCTTTAAGACATACAAAAAGAGACTTCCTGTGGAAAGTGATAAGAAATTAGTTTTAAAACTCAAAGATTTCCCAACGGCATCGGACTTTGCAGACACTTTAAAAGACCATTTTGCAGACATGATGAAGTCAGTTCCATTTAGTGCTTATTCACGACGTGATGGGAAGTATAACTTGCCAAGATATCTTCATGAGCACTTCTTAAAGCCAGATTTAGGACCCAAAATGTATTCAGCATATGGACAGGAATTGCCACTAAGACAAAGCAGTACAAACCTTCATTTAGATATTTCAGACGCAATTAATGTCTGTGTACACGTTAGTCAACCTGATGATGCTCATCTCGCACCAAGTCAATATAAAAAGGAGGAAGTAAGGAAGGCTATGGTCGCTGCTGGTTGTGATGAAGAAGATTTGAAAATCTTTGATTCAAACCTGAAGCTGCCTGGAGCAATTTGGTACATTTGGAAAGCATCGCAAGCTGATAAAATGAGGAAAGTATTACATCAAGTTGCCAAGGAACGAGGCAAGCATGTGGGAAAGAATGAAGATCCATTGCATGATCAAGACTGGTTTATTGATGCAGCACTTCGAGTCCGATTGAAAGAGAATGGTGTTGATGGATACACAATAATCCAGTATGCAGGTGAAGCAGTTTTCATCCCTTCTGGTGCACCACATCAAGTAACAAATTTATATGATTGCATTAAGGTAGCTCTAGACTTCGTAGCTCCAGAAAATATTTTAGAATCTTTCAATCTTACAAGTGAATTTAGGCGATTGAGTACTCGACATGCAAATCGAGAGGATAAACTTCAAATTAAATCTATTTTGTACCACGTTGTTAAATCTTTAGTTCCATCGAAAATTGAGTATGAACTTTAGATTGTTCAGGTTAAACTTTTAATATTTATTTCATCGCCATTTATTCAATAGAATAAAAATAAAACAAAAAACTGTTTAAAAAATCTGCTTCCAGAAATGTCACTCTGTATACAATCATTTACATGACCTTAACTTCCCAGCACTACAAATTTACAACTTTGGAAAAAGTCCGGTATCACTAGAAGTCTCAGTGACTAATTTTCTAACTTCATTAAATTTCGGATGATTTTTATCCTTCATCAATTTAAAAATGACATTCTCATAGGTTGTTATGAAGCAGCCAAGAGATCTCATTCGATCTAATGCCATCATTCGATCAGTCAGCGTACGTGACAAAACACAATCGGCGACAATATGTACAGAATATTTGTCAGTTGCTAGTAAATCAAGTGCTGTTTGCTCAACACAAATGTGACTTTCAATGCCAAACAAAACTACAGACTCGACGTCTTTGTGATCTCCAAGAAGCTGTTGGACTTCCGGTATACACATCGAGAACTTTGTCTTGTCGAAAATTCCTTTTGCATGGCCAATGTCAAAATCTGATATCGTTTTGCCCAACTTTGCTGAATTTTGTTCGGTAACAATAAGTGGAATCTCAAATATTTTGCTGAAGCTGACCTGTAAGAGACATAGCAAAACCGTCAATAATCCCTAATTCTAATTAAATTGGTCTCTTACAAGTTTATTGACATTTTTCGCAAAATCGGCAAATTGGTTCATAAATCGAAATTTCTCTTGCACATCACAAAGCAGGAAGAGAGTTTTGTTCGGATTAAGCATACCCAACCGTCTCATTGCCATTATGAGAATCAAATGATGCAGGTATATAGGAAGGAAAAGTTATTAAAATTTATGAAAGGTCACAATTTTGTGATTATTATGAATGTTCAACTTGACTGCAACTGTGCAAAATAGTTGTTCAAAAATTTAATCACAGAGGGCGTCTTCGGTGTTGTTGTACGAATAAAAAAATTTAATTGAAGAGAATAAGACACGGTGATTGGTTTAAAAATATTATGATGCAGACATTATTTGAACACAAAAGTATTAAACATTTTTAAATTATTTTCATAATATTTAAATTTAATTTTGAAAGAAAAATTTGAAATTTTTTTATCACTTTTTAACGTACGAATGAGAAATTTTAAATATCCAGGGCGATTGCTATGATTATTTATCTCAGAGCTGAAGCATAGGTAATTTTCTTCATAAAAATCATTAATCATTAATCATCGAATAAATTTTGTGAGAAATTTGTGAAGTTCGTGAAAAAAAATATTTTTATTCAAGTTTAAAATGTAAATTAATGTGCTTACTGTAAGGAAAAGTGTAAATGAATGTTTAATTAATAAGAAAAATATAAATTTATGTGGCAAAAAGTACGAATTGAACGAAAATAATGATACGTCCTGAATTCAGGCGCTAAGTTCTTCTAATTTAAATGAATCGTCGACAAAGTTTGGAAAAAGGTAAATGGATGCAATTGCATCATGAGTGTCAATCGAAGACATTTAAAGTGAAAAAGTGCATTAAAGTGAGAATCTAAAGCCGAAATATGAAGGAAATAATATGCTCGAAAGAAAAAATTTCTCTTCAGTGTTACCTGAGTGAAAAAAAGTGTTGCCGTTGTTGTACGTGATTTTTGTCTGTATGCATGTATTGTATGTGAGTTTTTCATCATCATCAATTTTTTTTTCTGTGTGATGATCTGAGAGATGAGTACAACGATTTCAATCATTAAAAAAATTTCTAATGTGATTATTAACACATTTTTTTCGTCTTAAAATGATTGAAATGTATTACAGATTGACGACAATCATTGCACAAAATTCCCAATAGAAGCATATAGTCATATATATCGCCAATTTATGAAACAAAAACAATCAATCTCGTGAACTAATTCTTTTGATTTTTTTCTGTTAATGGCGAATTCTTCCTTATAGACAAGCTCTTTTTTTCTTCATCATCTCACATACCTGTAAACTCACATGGACAGCGAGATGAAAAAAAAAATCTTTTTCTATAATTCCGTTCATAAATTTTTTTTTATTCATTAGTAATTTTTTATTTTATTAAAGTGAAAGTTATGTCGATAATGATATTTAATAGAGTCAATATAATTTTTTTTGAGAATAATGAAATTTGAAATGTATTTTAATGCACAATTTTTGAATGAATTAATTATGGCGAAATATAAAGAGAACAAATGAAAAGAAAGAAAACAATGTCTACAAATAATAATGATAATGCGATTGATGATGAAAACATGCATACGTTAAAAGTATTAAGTCTGCCACTATCAAAAAAATGACGAAAAATTCCATGAAAACAAACAGGTTGAAATGTCAATGGCATAAATCAGAAATAAAGTAATCATAAAAAAGAAAGAAATTCTCTATTTTTCGTCCATTTTTTTCCAATAACACATCATTCCGTGTGATGATTCTCTATGTGAGAACCAAAAAAAAAGTTGTGAGGAAGACATGACGACGAGAGAAAGAGTGAGAGAAAATAAGGTAGAGAAAGAATGTGTACAAGTAGTAAATTGGTATAGAACGGAAAAGCACATTGATGTCAGACAATTGTTGAACATCGGAGTTATAAAAAATAATGACCACTTGTATCACATCCACATATAATTGCTGGACATTGTGAAATCAAAATAATTTTCTATGAATTATTGCCCTTATCGTCATCAGCATTGGTGGATGTGCATGATGAAATTTTTTAAATATTGATAAACTCTTTTATTAAATTCTATTCGCAATCAGAGTTGTATGATAGGTGCTTTTGTTAAAATTCCTGACTTAGTCATGCTAGCTTCTTTCTTGGCATTACTAGAGTTAATTAAAAACTAGGATAGCTTTTAATTAATATCTAACGGTTTTGGTTACTGGTCATTTCTAGAGCAAGGCAAAAATATATGCAAACCTAACCATAGTTCCTCCAGATTACCTAAATATCCATTTCTATTGCTATGAATGGGTAGACAAACACAACCTCAACGTTAAACAATGTCTCTAACTAGACATACCTAGGACAAGACAATATCAATGATAGATTTTCGCCTATAAATTGCAAATCGGTAGATATCAACCTTGATCGCAACACATGTTCTCGGTAATACACATATGCGATCACAGAACATTTTTCTTCTTTACACTACTTATTTTCCTTCATTTTAATATGAAGACAGAAACCGTTACATTAGCTATTTATACACAACTCAAGCAGAAAGTAAAACTCTAAAGACTCAAAGTGTATGTACTTGTGAACAAAAAAAAAATCAACACAAAAATGTGCGATGTGATGCAAAAAAAATCTAGGATCTTGCAAGAAAAACAGATGTTTTGGATGTTTTTTTGTCCAATCATTAATTATACCGCTATTTTACAGTACGAACGGAAATGCATTGCATGTTTTGTCTCCGAATAAAAAAATCCTTTGATTAACGAGGAAAAAAAATTATTTTTCATTTTACTTTCAACGCGAAGGAAAAAAGAAAATATTTCCGTGCTGTGTATGTATATATTACATTATATTTATTGATAGAGCGCATAATGGAGTATAAAAAAGGAAAAATGATGATATGAAAAGCATAAAAAAAATCAAAGCACATGCTCATTCGACATTTGCGCGGGAGTCGTGGTAGCACAAAAAAATAAAACAAGGAAACGAAAGAAAAAAATGTGCTATTGCATGTACTTAATAAAAATTTCGTTACTCTATGGAAATCTAATGTGTCAAAAAGAAAACAAGATTACACATATTATTGTTGTGATTTGCAGTTACTTTACGCTTGTGTGAAATTGGTAATGATGAGAGAAAAGAAAGAACCGTTTGAATATGAAATTCTTTTCGTTTTTTTCGGGAACTTTTTACCTCTTCTTTTCATGTTGAAAATTTTCTTCCATTCATGATAATTGTGAGTCTATGAATATTTCAAGAATGAAGTTGTTCAAAAATAATGTTTGACATTTAGGGGGGGGGGGGGGGGGGTGTTGTGGGGTGGTAGGTCATAGGATGTCTAGGCGCTAATATTCAAAGTGATCTACCAGGAACCATGTGACTGAATGGTTCTATACCCAACCACATACCGAAAGTTATTGTTTTAGAAGGTATAGGATAGAGACACACCTTAAGTTAGGGGGGTCTTAGAATACTATCTATTTCTAGTATTCTATCTATTTGTAGGGGTCTTAAAATATAATAATTTTATTGATAGACATCATTTGTGAACTCTCTCAACTAGATGAAAGAGAAAAAAAATGAAAATTGTCGCAAGAATGAAAGGTCAGAAAAAATGAATTTTGTTTTTGAGGCACTTAAAAAGAAAAGTCATTAATATTTGATTGTCGGGAAAATTGATTTTCTTTCAATCAACATCAAGAATGATTCATTTTTTTGAGTAGACTAACTATATTCATATAGAGTAGCGGAAAGTGAAAATTCACTTGATATTTTATTTATATTTTTATCTATCTTTCTTTCTCACTGATGTGTATACATACATAATGCGTGTAGGTGCTTTAATCGTTCACACTTGCGTTTTTGCAAAGAATATTTTTTCTTCTCGTTCCTATCTAATTTAAATGAAAGCGTGTTGTATGTATTAATTTGCAAAAACATTTCGATTTAATCTTATAAATTATGAATGAATGAATGAGCGTAACATAATTTTACTACAAGTATCAATTGACTTATGGATTGGATGGTGAGAAATGTGGGAGAATGTAAATGAGAATAATGATAATATGACAATTAATAGGAATTCTTAGTGAGTGGGTTTGATCGCGCATTTCATCTTCTAATCAAGATTCCGGAAATTGTGTCGTTGCTTAAAATCTAGGTCAACCCAGACTTCCAGATTCAAATTCCTGAAAATTTAATTAAGCCTAAAAAATTCAAAATTAGGTACGCTTCTGGATAAATTGCCCTGGCTTGACGTGAACCTTTAAACCCCAAATTACCTTGATCAAATCATAAACAACAAAAATTAATTCATGCTTGCTTGCCAGACAGACAGACTACATCTTCAATCTCCATAAACAAAGCAAGCTAAAAAAGGATGAAGCATCAATAACCTTTCCAAAATGCCTTTACGTACTGGTTTGTGTGTACATAATAGAGTGAATAGATGATATAAATGTGAAAATATTTATACAATGTAAACATTAAGACAGAAGGAAAAAAATTGGAATGAGTGAGAGAGGAATGAATTTACAGATGTGTACGTGATGATTTTGAAGATTTTACTTGTGTTGTTTGCAAGAGGGATGAATGAATTTAATGCCCTTTTTCCAACACTAAATCATTTTATTTTATAATGTATGCATGCACCAATTTGCATTCATAATAATTTCTTTCATCACATTAAGGTATTCTGTCTCCTTCGGGATTTTTGACGCCGAGTCAATCACCATCAATACAACATAGTCCTCGCCTGCAACCATCACCATCACAATCACCTTTTCAACCGCAGGATGTATTACTTGTAACAAATAATAATCAACATTTCATTAATACGTTTAGTGCGACTCAGGAGCAAGTAAGTTATTACATTTTATCACGTCATATGACAAATTTTTAATGATTTACATGAATATGCCATTAGGATCGTAAAACTGGGACACCGAATAGAAGATCGTCCTTGAATCACATTAGTCCTAATGCTAGTATCGTATATAGACCATCACCCACGCAATCGCCTGCGGGTATTGTAAATGAAATAAACACAACATTGGTTGGATCAAATAATATTTCACTTAATAAGGTAATGCATGATGAGAACTGAACTCATCAATTAATCGATAAAAAAATGGAACTGTGGATAATTAATTCAATTATTTTTCCTTTTCTGTATTTTTATCAACTTTTTTTTATACGGTTTTATTTGTTCTATGAATAATGGGATTTTTTTTCTATCCACCGTCATTTCATGATAATAGAAGGGTAAACGGACACCAAATGCTGGTCAATATGGCGCATCCTCATCCAATGCGTGTAGCCCGAAAGCGACGAAAAAAGCAATGGCACTTGTTGGGAGTCCCATTGCTAGTCCAAGTGCTAGTCCACAACCTAGCGCAGTGATACAACAAGTATGTCAATTATTAATTAATTTGTAATCAGAAATAAGTTAAAATTGTTTTTTTATTTGATTTTAGTTTCCCATGATGAATGCTAATAATTCAATTGTATTTATGCAACAACCGGTAACATCACATCGAGCATCAATAATACAAACTTCAAATACTCAACAAAGCAATTTTATAGCAACATCAAGTTCCAGTACGAGCAATGCAAAGCAAAATAAAGCACCACAGCAAATATTACCTAAGCCGGCAAGTAGTAGTAGTAGTAACAATCCTGGAACGTTAACATCATCGACCCTAACGACGCAGAGTCTGATAACGAGTACAAGTACGAAGCAAATTACACAATCGAAAATGGCCATTGTACAACAGCAACAACAAGCGCAAAATCAACAATTTCAATCTCCACCGCATCAAAGTCCACACCAAATAATTACAACAGCAAGTCAACCGGGAAGTCAGTCATCGAGTCCTCAGCCACAGCAAATTACAACACAAGGTGGATCAATATTACTGCCAACAGGTGCTCAGCCATTGTTGCTAAATCAAATGCCAGTATTAGTACAACAAAATACAGCACAGGGTGTTCAATTGATTTTAAGGCAACCTCCCTCAACACCACAATTAGCGGCACCGAGCTTAGTCATTCACAATCGATCCGCACAAATGCAACAAAATCAGCCTCAAGCTGGTCAATTGGTGAGGATATTGAATACAAATGGTATGCAATTAGCAACGGCAGGAACACCAGCATTCATTGTATCATCGCAAGCTAATATAATACAGCAAAATTTACAGAGTATTAAAACACCGACAAATAATTCATCACAAATGAACCAATTGAGTGGGATGCAACAAAATCATCAACAGCAGACATCACGGCAACATCAACAAATTATTAATAGCCATATATTGGGTCAGAGTGTAGCACAAATTCAAAATCTCCAATTGAATGGAAATTTGACGCAAATTCAAATGCCTAATGGACAAATTTTACAGCAATTACCTGCTCAATTCTCTCAAAATCTTGGTAGTTTTAATCAAATTCAACCTCTAGGATCTCAAATTGCTGCCATTAATGCGACTTTTCAATCACCACCAAGTAATTCACAAAATGACATCGTTTCGTCCACTCTTAATCCCATACAGTTTACGACGAATCAACAAAATTCTATCGCTATGACTCAAGGTGCTCAAATAATCTCACCCGGAACAACACCTCAGCCACAAATCATTCAATCGGACTCTATTCTTTCGTCGCCTCCGTCAATAACATTCAATTCTCAACCTCAAACAGTTCTTTTGCAATCGGGTGATAAACAAATGCATGAAATGTCTTCTCCACCTCCATTCTCGATAATTCAGCAGTCGACGGGAAATGCTGAGATGATTAATCTCGATATGACACAACATCATCATACGCCTCAGCCTCAACCGACTGTAACAAAACCTGCAAGAAAGCCCAAAAAGTCTAAGAAAAAACAAGCTCTTGAGGAACAGCAACTTCAATTGCAATTACAGCAACAACAACAAATGCAGCAGCAGCAGCAACAAATGCAAATGTATTCAAATCAATCCACAAATATTATAACCAATGAAGAGAGTTCGATGATGCTGTCGCCAAATAGAAATAATAATAATAGTCAAGCACCAACAGGGAAGTTGGATTTAGCAAATGTGATAAAACTATGTGGAATAAGTGAAGATGACGATTTTATGGACACGGATGATCAAATGGATCAAATGGAGAATCAACAACAAATGGAACAAACGCAGACAATACAAATTCCAGCATCAAATAATAATAGTGATAATAATGCGACAGATATTATGATAACAATTCCAAGTAACTCATCTGATCAACCGCCATATACATTAACAATTCCATCATCCTCGATTGAAAATTCAGATGGGTCGATTATTCATCACCAAAATTCTAATACAGATAATAGTAATAAAATATCCGAGAATGTTCCGTTCATGATTAGATTCGATGGCGATGGACAGAGTGGTAGTCAACCATTTACAATATCTGTACCGAATTTACATGATGAAATGAATATTGAGGATGGAAAGCAACAGGATGATACAAATGCAAATAATTCCAATTCAATAACATGCGTTCCGTCGTTCGTTAACTCAGTTTTAAGCTCATCAGTTACACCGACAATACAGAGTCAAATCAATGAAATTCAAAATCAGCTTATGGCTCTGCCGCCTGTTACGTCGACCGTTACAACAAAAACAACAAATGTGAAAGCTCCACGCCAAAAGAAACAAACGACAAAGAAGAGTAAGAAGCAACAAGAGAAAACTATTGAAGTTCCAACTCAAATTGGAAATATTCAAATTTCTCAAATTGATGGAAATACTATGAAGAACACGATTGGAAGTAAGAATATAAACAACCAAATTCAGATTATGCCAATTTTAGAGAAAAATAGTCATTCAACAAGTGGACACTTAATTGAAAAACAAAAGTTTCACATTCCTATAATGCAGCAAACAATATCACATCAGGACAATAGTCAGCAGGATAATAATAAACATCATCACCAACATCAACAGCAGCAGCAACACAATTCCCAAGGTCCACCACCCAATAATAATTCTGGTCCATCACAAGTTAATATTAATGTACAACAAAATCAATTGATTAATGTTACCAATAATTTGCAAATGCAAGTCATTGCAAATCCACAGCAGCAACATCACCATCATCATCATCATAGTAATGCAACTCCTGCTCCACCGCCTCCATCAAGCTCCTCTCACCAAAATATTTCTCACAATGCATCAATAACAACACAATCTGCCATAAATGCACAAAATATAATTGGGAACTTAATAAATGCCCAACAGGGACAAGGCGGAGGAAATATTATAATTCAAGGTGGAACTTCATACAATCAACAGCAGCCTGCAAATATTCAAGTAAACATACAGAATCAAACGATTGCAAACAATATAATTACCACAGCACCTCAGTCAGTTACACAAAATATTACAACAAATACTCAACAACAACAGCAGCAGCCGACAGCGCAAAGTATTTTATCACAATTAACAGGCAATTTGGTGCTATCGTTGTCAGAAGATGGTCGATTAATTCTACATCACGATCCAAACATACCACAAGATGAACAGTCTCAGAAAATATTGGAGATAGTACTAACAGGAGCTCTGGGTAATGTGAGCTTAATAAATGAACCTTTGAAAACACCAGCACAAAATCAACAACAAACCCAGCATCATATAATCGGTGCAAATGGAAAGATTCAACAGGTATCGACTGTACAGAATAAGAATGTTATTATCACAAATCAGACCCAACCTCAACAGCAACAACAGCAACAAATATTCAATAACATGGTTCAAACACATTCTGTCCCATCTGGACAAATAATTCAGAATACATCACAGCCTATACAAATACAGCAAAGTAGGATTGTTGATAATAGTCAACAACAGAAACCGCAAGCAGTTGTGCTACCAACACCAAATATCATAAAGTTCGTGGAATTGCCAAAGATTCAGCCAAATCAACAACTCTTCTCATTAAATACAATTACGAATGAAATAACATTGTTGAATCCTAATCAGACAACAGCCGCATTAAGTCCAATGGAAAGGTTACTAATTGTGCCGAGTGGAATTAATGCACAGCAATTAGCCCAGTGCTTATCTCAAGGACAAATACACTTTAATAATATTGGTCAGGCACCAACGACTGACCCAAATAAGCAACAGCAATTACAGATTCAGCAACAGATTCAATTACAGCAACAACAAATGACATTCAAGACAACAAAAGTACAGAATATTAATCAAACGATAAAGAAGGAGCCAGTTGAGACTAAACCGAAGAAAGGACGTGGAAAGAAAGCAAAATTATTGGAAGAACAAATGAAAGAAATCAAGAAGGAGCCAATACAGAGTCCACCGCCAATGAAAATGATAACACAAGCTCAAGTTGCAATAATGGACACTAAAGTCATAAAGACAGCAACTGTGATGTCTTCGTCTGTAACAACAACGACGAATAGTGGTTCGAAAAATACAATAACAATCTCACCAAATCCCACGATGATTGTTAATCCCACTAAAGCTAATATCACAAAAACAACAGTTCAGGCTAATGTAAATGCAACAAAAGTTAATAAGAATTCAATTACTGTAATTCCTACATCAACATTACTACCGAATAATGTGTCAACAGCAGCAACAAATAAAATTGTTAAGGGAAATAAAAATCAACAGATTAAGTCGTCTATAACAACTCAATTAAGTCCGATTATTACATCAAATCAACAGCAACAGCAACAAACTCCACCGCCGCCTCTAGTGAGCGTAAATCAAGCCCCGATTCCAAGAGTTCAAACCATTCAATTAACACCTCAGAAACAGCAAAGTTTGAAAAATGTGCAAATGCAAATACAGCAGTTGTCAGGAAAATTGCAAAATAAGAATCTATTGTCGACATTAACGTCAGATATTGATCTTAATAACCCAGCATTTAATAAACCACTGCCTGCGCTGGTAAACATCAACAGTATGACTGATAATGAAATTTATGAGGCACTCCAAAGGCTTTTTATTGAACAGCAGAAAATTCTTGCAACAGGAAAAATTATTCCAACAATTCCAGCCGTTTCTCCAGTCACTGGTGGCAATCAAACGTCAATTCGAACTATGCAAAATGCATCACAATCGTTGTTTATTAATAATCAAAACATTGTTGCACCAATTTCATCAACTGCATCATCAGGAGCATCACTTTATAGCGGTGGAAACTCTCAAAAAGTTCCATCACCGATACAAGTCAACTCTCCAATTGTAAAACAGGAATCACCCTGCTCGACATCGACATCATCACAACCGCCACCCCTAGTCGTATCATCCCCGATTCAAATGCAAATTAAGACGGAAATTTTACCATCACCAAATATCATAACACCCGTTCCAGCGCCAATTATTCCAAGTGCTAATCCACCGGCAACCGGTTCAATTGTCATATCTCCTAAGTATACAACATCTACTGTTAAAATTACGATTGATCCACAAACTCATAAAGAGCAAAAAGTTCCGGTCGATTCCAAGATTGATATTGTTCCCGTACAATCGAATGATATCGCTATTGAGCCTTCAGCGATTATAAAACAACAGCAAATTGCTGCTGTTGAATTAAATCAGAAAAAGAAGCTCACACGATCATCATTGTGAGTGTGAAAATCGAGCAAATATTTTAAACAATAATTGCTTAGATGCATTGTTAGAATTCAAACTAATCAAATTATTTTCAATCTTAATTTCAGATTTGACAGACAAATATGCGTAGATCAAGAGGGTTGCACAAATCCAGATGTAAAGAGTGACTTTTCGAGTAAGGAAGATGCAGTTAAGAGATTGATAAGGTATTTTTATTAATTATACAATTTAAGTACATTAAAATCTAAGTAATCATCTTGAATTTCAATTAGATATCATTGTTTGTACGAAGAGATTAAAGACGAGAACGATCCAAAAGAGGAGTTTGAGTTTGGGGAGCAATCAAAACTATTTCTTGCAAGTTTTCAAGCCATGAAGGAGAAATATCAACATTTACTTTTGAGGCAATCACAGGTATGTCAAATGGATGCAAAGGGAATGGGTTTGATTCATTTTCTGGACGATTCACTTTGCCTTCTCGTATTGGAGGATTAAATTATACAAGTAGTGATGATAGACTACAAACAGAAAATGCATAATCAATCTATTCCTGTGTACACATTTTATACAACATGAATTTCCAATCTAATATGCTTTCACATTTCTAATTACTTAGCAACAAGCACCAACTTCAGAACTTATGATGCTAGATAGACTACAAGTTGCAGATCTAAAGGATGAAATTGTGTCCATGCAAATGGAAATTAATTCTGCATTGTATGAACAGCAGCAACAACAACAGCAATCGGAATCTCAAATTACAATAAAAACGGAACCCATTTGTCAATCAACAATTCTAAAGCCTCAATCATCCGTTCAGGTTATTCAGAACAGCAATCTACAAACACAATCCCCAGGACAACAACAGCAAACACATATCATTCAACCTCCTCCTACTCAACGAGCACATTTTGTTCCATCTTTGCATGAGCCTAGTCAAATATTAAAAGCGAAGCAAGAGCAGAAATTGTTTGAGAATATAAAGAATGAGAGGATTAAAATTGAAATACCCGAGATTCCAAAGGATAATAGTCGAAAAAGTTTTGGAATGATGGTTAATAACTCGAATGTGCAAAGCTCATCGATTCCATCACCAAAGTCTCCCGTATCGTCGTCAATATCTCCAACATTGGTGACAAATCCACAACAAAAAGGACTTTCTAAGTTTGATAAACTGAAAAATGAACAAATCAATACAAATCAACATAATGCTCAGCCATCACAAACACAGCAGACACAACAGCAACAACAATCGACCTTAAAATTAATTAATGAGCTTAAAGATGAATTGGATGACTTTGATATTGAATCAGAAATTCGTTCTAATTTCATAATGAAAAAGTGTGAGCCAAACGCCTCCTCACCGTCGGGAACGACGTCATCAACGAACAATAAAAAGGCATCAAAATCATCAATGAAGGAAAAGGAGAAAGAGAGAGAATGCTCACCATTTTCTGATTACTTAAATTCAGTTAAAATGGAAATGATTCCATCAAAGAATAAAATAAATGAGGTCATTAAAACCGAAACACACGATGGAGCATACGATGAATGGCTATCAATACAAAAGGAATTGAATTTACATTTAGATGCTAGTTGTTCAAATACAACAAATACAAAACGGAAAGAGACAAGTGGTAGTAATAAAAATCTAAAAATACAATCGACAAAGGCACTTGAGTCTGATTTATCGGACATTTTTGAGAATCACAATAGCCCTAAAAGTGTTGAAAAACAACTGGATGATCTTTTCAGTTCAACAAGTAAATCAAATGATTTATTGGATGCTTCATCACCACCTGAACTTAATGAACTATTTCATGTTGAATCAACGTCAACGATGAGTGAAAAGACTGTCGAGAATCGATTGGAAGCATTATTTGGTGGACCTGAGGATGATTCAGTGAAATCATCGCAACAAGATCTCGTTGAGACTCGATTGGAACAGCTCTTTCAGTCAGGCTCAGTTAATCCAAATGATGAATCAGCACTTGACAATGCAAGCTTCTTGTATAAGAATTCTGACTTGACATATGATGAAATGATTCAGAAACAAATTCAGGTGACAACATCACGTATGGAACCGGTTGTAGAAAATGCGAGCAACGCAAATAAAAGGCAATGGAGTGGTAATAGCTGTGATATTTTCTCATCCTCAAATGCTGGAATGATTTTTCCAACATCACCAACAACCTCGAAACGTACATGCACAGAACCTTCAGTATCATTTGACAATAAATGGATAGACGAGAGCTTCGATTTTGGTAGCGATATTAATCTTACATCTGAATCAACAAGTGATGATATGGCAAAACACCGCGAGTGGAATGGGTTGGATCATGATATGGATGATAATCAATATCAAATACAGAACAATGATTCATCAAATATTCATTCAAATCATAATATCCAACAACAGCAACAGCATTTAAATTCAATCATAGAGCAACAGCAACAACAACAGCAATCGAGTGGAGATGTCGATCATATGATGGACACATCTCAGATGCCTCAAATAAACTTTGTCGATGATGTCGACGATATCAGTCGTCAAGTTCAAAATGCTATAGATTCAATATTAAATCTACAAAACTCTGATCCACTTCACTATCAATTGGACTCGTCATTCCTTGAACTTAATTCAATTACTTCTAGTTCACCAAACTCACCTGTTTCAAATCATCAGCAAGCATCCACACACAACATTACACAACAGAGTCAACATCACAATCAATATCAGATACATCATCAAGATCATCACATGACATCAAATGCATTCAGCAATTCGACAGGTCAAAAAAATACATCAAATGTACCAAAACGTAAATATTCACGCATGGATGACATCGGCGATTGTTTAATTGGCGGTTCTAATTTGGATGATTCACCATCGGCACTGTCACTTACTTTAACTGACTCGCATAATGACACATCATCAGCAAATAGTGTCGGCGAATTTGTTACTAATTTATTAAATTGTGATGAGAAATCCATCACCACATCATGACAACTTATTGAGTTTACATCAACCTCAATGTGATTTACATAAGCAAACGCGAACACGAAATTCGATGAATTAATTTATTAGTGGCCAATAATTAATTGACGAAAAGGACAAAAAACAAACAAAAACAAATGGATTATATTTATGTGGATAAATGATATTCATTCTTTATGGTATAGGAATTAAATGGAAAAAATTTTAAATTCAAATTCGTTCATCCTGACCCAAAAAAAAACTTTGATTGTAAAAATTAATTGTAGTAAATTCATGAATTTGATTGTTAACGAGAGGATAAAAAATGAACAAATTTCAATGTAGAAAAAAATTTTTGAACGATAAATTAAATTTAAAGCAACACACAATACGTACGGGGATCAGGTGAATGGATGTTATATTATTGGAAAGATAAGAAAATTGATTAAAATATTTATAAAGAGCTGGATTCAGAGAAGAAAAATGCGTCGTTAGTAATATTATTACTTTTTGTGTGCGTGATAGTGACTTTTCTTCTTCTAACCTGTAAATAGACCTTAACTTAATCCTTCGAACATGGTTATCTCATTTCTTAATAACATGAAGCTGATGATGGATGAAATAATGTGAATTAGTGGTGATGTAATGACTGCTTCTTGAGGGATAGTTAATTAATTTGATTTTGTTGTTACTACAGAAGATGATGGAGCTTTCAATTAAAGCCTCATTCTTTAGATCTAAAAGATAAGTTGCACCTACAAAACTTGAGATTTTTAAGATTTAGCTCTTTGAAACTGATCAAATTTTGACAAGTTGGTTAAAAAAATTGTCTAAGGGTTTGACCCCAACCGTACCCCCTTGAATAAGTCTCTGATGCGGAATCATTTTTGAAGTTTCTCACTAATACAATTTAAAAGAAAAAGTTCTTTGTATAATTTTCGAGGGTGAGGGTTCGAACCATTGGCCTATATTTCAACATTCGATTATTTGGTTTGCCTTATTATATTGGGAAGCCTAGAGTAGAACAATAATTTGGCTCCTACATTAAAAATCAGAAAAATCTCTTCAACAAATTTCAAAAATTACATAAATCTTTTTAAACATTTCAAAACATAAAATTTCCATTCCACTCATCCTCAATAAGCAAATCTCTCTTCACCAGTCATTCACTTAAACCTTTTTTCCTTTCCATCTTCAGCTCATGAAGTTTCTCATCTCGTAAAGACTTATTATGGAAAATAAACAAAAATCTTAAGAAGATAAATAATACAAATAAGCGATTATATATCATTCTGATGACGTCATCATTTCCTTTTCAATAAGTTTTCATTTCAAATCTGCTGTTTTAAATGTGAATGATGCTGTTTGTTTGTTAATAGGGAAAAAAGTTTCTTGTTATAAAAAGTGAAGTTTTTTGTGGAGCTAGATTGAAATTTTTTTAGGGTTCATAATTTTTTTAAAAATAATTTAAAGAGGGGTTTATGCATTCAATGTATTAAATTTGGTTGAGTTTAGGATTACAAGTCTACAAAAAGGTTCACAATTTGTTTTAGCTGCTTTTATTTTGAATTTAAAATTTCATTTATAAAAACAAATTGGAAGTTTTTTTTAGAAAAATTGAGTTTTATGAATCAAATTTATTTAAATCAAAGACCCCCAAATGAGGTTGATTGCTCGGTATATCCTAGTATATACACTACCACAAGGGGTATACACTAGGAAAATATACTAGTAATAAATCCCAGGGTAGCTGTTATGTTTCTGGGATGCCCTATGTTATACTTTTAGAACTATCCTAGAGTATATCCTTAGGCCGCAACCCTAGTGTACCCCTGAGGTAGTGTATATGCTAGAAGGTATACCAAGCTGTGGCCTCTAAATTGAAATTAATAAAAAATTCTTAAAAATTTCTTTAAAAGAGCTTTGAAATCTTAAATATACCAAATTTAAATAATTGTGAAAGCATAGATCCCCTCAACATTGATTAATTTAACGCACAAAATACTCTACCATTATTAAAGAGTAAATTAAGTTTCGTTGCAATTATTTATTTACAAACATTTGTCTAATTTGTATAGTTTTCATCATCATTTATCTTTCCATAAAATTCCGTTCTAACTTCACAAGAATTCAAAGCAAAACTGAAATAATTTCAACGTACAAAAGTCATTTTAGTGGTGATTTTAATTGTAAAACTTTTTCCTCGTTTTACGGGTTTTAAATTTTACACTCACTGACTTACATAAAAATATTAAGGACATTTAGATGCATATCTATTCAAAAGTTAATTCAATGTACTTTTTTTTGTAATTGACGAAACGTCAAAAGGGAAACTTTTTTTTCGCATTTCAATGAACGCAAAAGGGGAGTGAACAGCAATTAAGCAACTGAGTTGACTGTTGTAAATTTGAATCAGATGGATGAATGTGAATATCAAAAAGGAATAAATTTGCTCAATTTTTGTTAATTTTAAAGGAACAAAAAGTAATGAGAAGTGGACTTTCATATAAAAAAACACACACAAATATAATAATGGAGAAATACAAAATATTTTATTTTAATACATGAAACTCAATTTATAGTTGACCAGGACAAAAAAAAATTGTAGGAAATTTTTTTAATGCTTCAAATGATTTTCATTGTGAATTTTAAATGCATTTTTTATGTTCAAAAAAACATATTTTAAAGCTCTGATTTTCCTAAAAAGATATTTTTTAAAGACTGAAAGTTCCCAATTACACATTACATAATAAAAAAAACACTAATAATATTCAAAGAAATGAAAATAATTGTGGTGACTTTTTCACGTAGTCGTCAATACTACTACATTATAGGTACTATAGCTATTCTCATAATGAAACTGAATTGAAATAATAAAAAACAAGAAAAAAATCTATATTTAATAATACAACAAAAAATGTTTACAATAAACAAGTAGGATGAGTCGAGGGATGAATGAAATCGCAATAATAAATATTATGAAAAGTAAATTATTATGGCTGCAATGTTTGGCATTTTTTGGGTACTTAATTAATGGATTAAAAAATGTTTGTAGTGAATAATTTTCATTCTAAAATGAACTGGATTTTTTGGCTAAATTTAACGGATTTTTTAAAATTTGAAAAATTTAAAACTTTTCAAAAAATTTGAAATTTTCCGTTAAAATTTTGTAAAAATCCTGCTCATGAAATAATTAATTTCTCCTCAATTTGGCGAAACAAATTTGATTTCTTTGATTTAGGTTCATCTAAATGAAACTAGCAGCAATACCAGTAGTAAAAATAAATCTATTTCTTGCCAAATTCTTTTTAATTGTTTAAATGGGACTGGTTCATGGGACCGACCGAATTTCGGTTAAAATTCGGTGAAATTTCGGTTAAAATTCGGTGAAATTTCGGTTAAAATTCGGTGAAATTTCGGTTAAAATTCGGTGAAATTTCGGTTAAAATTCGGTGAAATTTCGGATGGATTTCGGTTAAAATTCGGTCAAATTTCTGTGAAATTTCGGTCAAATTTCGGTGAAATTTCGGATGGATTTCAGATGGGTTTTAAAATTTTTTTTAAAAAATATAAAAAAATTTAAAAAAATTTATTTAAGTAAGGAATTGGACCAGTGAGCTTTTGGCTAGTAGCCCAGTGTTATAACCACTCAACCACTTATAGAATTCTCAAAAATTACTTAATTTACGTATTTCTTTTAACTTCTATTTTATGAACTGGTTTTTTTAGAAATGTTCTTTTGAGTACGACTAGATTTTAAAAGGATTTCAATTAAATTATTACAGATTAGGGACGTAGCCAGGAGGGTCTAGACCCCTTTCAAAAAATTTTGAGCCGTGCTCTTATTGCGGTTCATATTTTTTCAGAGGGGACCCATACCCTCCTGGCTACGTCCCTAATCTGTAATAATTTAATTGAAATCCTTTTAAAATTTTGAAGAAAAAAAATAAATTTAAGTAATAAGTGAAAGACCCCACCAATTTTATCTTTAAAGGATCATATTTAATTAAAATATAATTCCATTTTGTTTTTCTGATAGCAAAAAAATATAAAACGTTTAAAATTTAAAATAATTTAACAACTTGTAACCAGGAAGGTTATGGGTTGTTAAACATATTACTTTCCTAATTATATTAAAGGGTTATCAGATACAAATACCAAATATTTGGGTATTTGTGTGTTTTAGGCACTATTTGGGCCATGGTAGGCAAACGGATCTTATTTTTAGAACAATCTCGTTTAGTACTACTTTTAGAAGTCCTTATTTTTAGAACTCTGTCCGTTGCAAAATTTTTGTAAACAAAAAATATTTTGTTCTTTTTTGATGAAAATTCTATTGGTTTTTGATAACTTATGAAATTAAACACAAGTTTATTGTGTTTTCTATCGTTTGCAATGTATCTGTACTTAATTTATCAAGTCATTTTGTCACAATTGTAAATTTTCTTCAAAAAATATTTTTGGTAACAGAATGTAAACAAAAATTCCGTGAAAAAACTATTTGGAAAAATCAATGAAATTAATTGAAAACTGTATCAATTGCTAGTTTTCTTAATGCTAAAGCATTATATAATGAAAAAGGATTGAAATAAGTCTGAAATTATGTGACTTGAGTAATCTAATAAGTGGAAATAACAAATTATGTTATTTCTAGATTAACGCATTTTTAGGATTTAAATTTTCCCACAAAAATTTTTCAAGAAATTCAAATTCAAATTTTTAGAATTTAACGGACTTTTATATCTCTTTGCCTACCATAGTATTTGGGGTTTCCCCCCCCCAAATTATTTGGGTACAGAAATTTAAAGATTTTAAACATTTTTTCTTAAACGCCTTTCCATGTTTTATTTTGCAATATTAATTCATTAAAAATTGTCTCTTTAATCCTGATTTTAAAACATCGCATATATATTCACACATATATCCAACATATATCCAACGTGAAAAAACCGTTTCTATCGAAAAGAATTGAATTTGAATTTTTGGGAAAATTTTTGTGGGAAAGTTCAAATACAAAATTTTCGTTACAAAATATCATTTTTGACTATAAACAATAAATTTACTGATTTAAAACTCATTATTGAGCTTTCATCGATCAATTCTGAGTGTTGTTTCATTAAAAAATAGTCTAAATCTTTGGAAATGTGATGATTTTGTTAAAATAAAATTTGATTTGTTTATGTTTACTTTTTGTATCGAAAAAAGTTCGAAATTATGATTTGAGAAAAATCATGAAAATTATTGTTTTTAATGTCTTAAAAGTTATCTTAGTGTTAAATTACATATGGAAATATTGAAACAATCATTAATAAGTATATTAAAGAACAAATCTCCAAGTAATTAAGATTTTTAATGAAAAAATTTTAACGGTCAATCTTCGAAAAATAAGGACCTCGAAAATTCGAATTTCGAAAAATAAGAACTTAAGGGCACACGTTAGACATATATATTAACTTTCGATTATTTTCAGACTACCGTCATCTTAAAAAAGTCCGTTAGAAGAAACTTTCAAAAATTTCATTGACCGTTACAAAAATGAATTTTTTTGTGAAAATCATACATTTAGCTTCTTATTTACACAAAACTTAACATTCTTATGCTTGTACAACTGCTAATCAGTCATAAGATGTTGATTTTGTAGATAATTTTAAGTAAAATTAAAATTTCTTGACATAAACAAAAATGTAAACAAAAATTTAGTGAAAATTTTTTTGAAAACATTTTGAACGAAATCTCACTAAATTCTATGTTTTAGCAATCACTGAGCTTATTAAATCATTTAAACATCATAGATAATTGTAATAGACTATAAAATTTGGTTGTTTAAATAGCTAACATGATGAAATTTTCAAAATAAAATTTATAAACAAAATATATTCGAATGAAATGTCGAACTTTCAAAATCAATGTCGAACTATTAGTCTGATTATTTTGTTTAAAATTTCGTGAAAATACACGACAAATATACATTTTTTCTTTGTATTCAACTTATTTTTTTAATTATATACTTAAAAATCAATTATTTATGATTTATTAATAATTTTCATCAAAACGAGTCTAAAATAATTAAGAAAACATTAATTTTATTAACCAAAGCTTGATTTTATATCATATCGTAACACGTGGTTTTGAGATTAAAGATTAATTAGTCTCTATGGGATTAAAGATTAAAAGCTGGGAAGCCTTGATATCACTAATAAAACCATTTTTCTTTTAAAAAACATTGGGTGTGCCGTGAAAAATTTTTGGTCTATAAGTGTGCCGCGGTGGAAAAAAGGTTGGACACCACTGATTTAGACATTCTCTAAGCAGGAATAAATCAGACTACCGACATCCCATTTCGAAAAAATTCGACGTTTATTACGAAAATTCAAATCAAATTTGACCGTTAAAACAATGTAAACAAACAAATCTTTGAAAGCTAAAAATTGCTATTTTCATTAGTTTTAATCATAATGTTTCTAATTAATCATAATCTTTAGCATTTTCTTGGCCATTTAATCAGTTTGCTACATTAAAATGAGTAAAAATAAGCAGTTTATCACTAAAAATTAAATTTACGAAAAGTTTCACTAACACGTGTACATTTTTTGTTTACATTTGTTGTGAAAATTTGTTTAGCATAATTCTGTGCATTTGATCAATAAACTTGAGTCCAAAACATAAAGAAACTGTTAAGAACGTTTAATTTTATGTTACAAAACAATTAAATGCTTAATTTATTTTAAAATATGCAAATACAATATTTTTCTGTTAACGGTCAAAAAATATTCAAAAAATTTGAAATTTTCTGTAACTGACGTTTTTTGCCATGTCGGTAGTCTGGAATAAATCATTATTTAAAGTGCTAACAATGATGGATTATAAAGAAAACTTTTTTGAGAAGAAATTTTTTTGAGTATTTTCACATATATTGACAAATTGCCATATATGTCTACTGGTTCGGTGGTTGAGTGGTTATAACACTGGACTACTAAAAATCTCACTGGTTCGACCTTAGTTCAATCAATTTTTTTTTTCAAAGAATTTCTATTTTTTAACGGTTTAAAAATATTCAAAATTTAAAAAAGTTTTTAAAATCCATCCGAAATTTGACCGAAATCCATCCGAAATTTGACCGAAATCCATCCGAAATTTGACCGAAAACCATCCGAAATTTCACCGAAATCCATCCGAAATTTGACCGAAATTTAACCGAATTTCGGTCGGTCCCATGAACCATAATCTGGAAAAATTATGGAATTTTCTAGATTTGTTTGGGATTTGAAAGTAGACGATGAAGTAGGTTTTGGGATTTATAACCTCAAATATCGTTAAAATTTTAAAAGTTACTTCCTATTTGAAGCCCAAGGAGGTCCAAGGATCCTGGACACCAATTTCTGTCTAAGAATAAAAAATCAAATCAATTTAAATTCCCGCCAAAAAAATTAAAATCTAAAAAAATCCACACCCAAATTTGTATTATTTCTTCGATAGTTCAAGCCTGAAATGCCTTCACAGAAGGTCATTAAATTATTTCTTTCTTTTTGACATTTTTTACCTTCCCTACTAATTTTCCCACAACTTCTATTTCTATCCTTAGAGCTTAAGTAGTTCAATTTAATTTAAATTAAAGTTTAAAAAGAAGTTTTTTTATATAACATTTTTTTATATATTAAAAATGGTTCGGCAGTTTTTGCGTATCTGTGAGAATTTCTTTAATAAATGAAATGAATTTAACTTATTTGATCAAATGAGTTGATATGAAACTAAAATTACGTAAATTAATGAATGAATAAATTTAAAAAAAAATGTGAAAAAGTTTGTAAAGTACACAATTATACATAAATAAATATGAAAAAAATTATATACAATATAAAAATATGAAAAACAATTTTCTAAGGCAAAAACAAGTGAAATTTTTAAGAAAACAAAAAAACATAAAAATTTAATCTGTGTAAATTTAGAAAAAATGCTGTAATTTGCAAAAAAAAAACCTAAATTAATTCGTTTTAAGTCCAAGATTTTTATTGTATTGCTAAGCTATTGAACATAATGAAATGTGAAAATATCCAACACATTTTAAAAATTCATAACTACATCAAAGAAGAAAAAAACGCTGATGAAAATAAAAGTCTAATTTTTAATTGATTCAAAAAATTAATTGAAAATCTTTGTTTTTGTTGATTAAGCTGCAAAGTATTTCCAATTTTCTCTCTTTCAGATTTTATTAACTTTTTCACTTTGTGTTAATCGAATTGCTCTTGATTGACAGCAAACATGCTGATCGGGTGAACGATTTTGTATCGATGCAAATATATATTTTTATTGTGCTTGCTTGGGGTTAATTGTTTGACAGGATTTTGTAAAAGCTTGTCAGTTTCATGTGAAAATCAAAAGTGTTTAAAATGAAATTTTCCAATTTATTCGTTTTGATTTTTGTATTTGTAGGTGAACAGGTGTATGATTTGTATAAAAGTTTATCGTTAAGAAATTCTGGTGATTTCTGAGTATTTTAATTATAGAATATAATGGATTGAATTTTTGATGGTAGAAACTTTTTCGACTTATGAAAATGATTCATGAGATTTATTATTTTTGGACTAGAAATATTAATGAAAAAAGTAATTTCCATTAAATTTTCAGCTAACCTTTCATTTGAAAAATTACTTTTTATCGATTATAATTTTTGTGGATCTTCCCAGAAACAAGTGCGAACGCAAGGATCAAAACGGCAATTTTAAAAAGCGCTTCCTAAACAAAACTTGATCTTTTTGGACCAAAAAGTGTTATGCAACAGCGGGGTAGCTAAAAATTTTTCTAGGAAGGGGGGGTTTGATTTTTAATTTTTTTGGCTAAAACCCCCTAGTAAATTAAAAAGTATTCAAGTGAAAGGATGGGAACAAATTACCCAATTCCTCCCTGGCTACGCGCTTGTTACAAAGAAACTATACTTTTAGGTAATTCATATTAAAAATTAATTAACCCCTTAAACCACGTCACAGTAGGCAACTGTCCCAATTTCACCAAAATTGTTACACTCCCGATACAATGACATTCATTTCCATCTCTTTTCTCAATTTCAAAACAAATGAACAAGATTACATTAATTTAAATTCTTAAAATAAATCTTCATACCTTACACATGCTTCTGACATTACAACGAGATAAAATTCAATTCCATAAGATTAAAAATATATTTTTATTTCTGTTTATTTTTTTTTCTTTACAAATGTTAAACAAGTGTCACAATAACAGAATCATTAAAATTTATTTATAAAATAAAATGTCACATTTAAATTTGATATTTAAGCGATTTTACACGCTTTAATGCTAATTGATATCAAAAAATATTATTAGGTAGCTACAAGCAATACAAAATAAAATCACGAATCACATAAATAAATTTAAAATACAATTAAAAATAAATATATACAGCATAGCCCAGCCAATTTAAAATAATTAAAGAGACATAAAAATTTCCACCCACGTATTAAATTATTTCAATAGGCATCTAATTATCAGCATAATTTTTAATGCCTACCCAATTAATTTATATTCTCAGTAATAAAATTTTTACAACAATAACAAGCAGCACATCACTTGTTGCTATGCTGATAAATCTTCTATTTCATTATCATTTTCCACTTGCACCATAAATATAGTTCGCAAAAAAACTGTTGCATAGATACGATATGAAAAGTGAAAATTGAGCATAAACAAATGAGAGAAAAGCACATGAATCATGCTGTCTCTTTTCACTTCCCAAAAAGCTTTCGACTGCTTTCAAGAGAGTGAGAATTTACTCAATTCTTTCATTTCTGCAGGGTGAGAGTTGCTTTGTTAGAATTTCCTCATCAGTTCTTGTCCAGAAGTCAACAAAATTGGATTTACATGAACATTTGCTTTCAGGTAATGTCAAAACGAAAAACTTTGATGATTGTGATTATGATCACGAATATTTTTTTCGATTGAAAATGGAATTTATCAAAAGAAAGTGGGAGCATGCAGCGGTGTTTATGTAGATTTTTTTATATGGAATTATTTGATAAATAATTGATAAATGAGCTTAAGTTTTGGGAGCTGATTCTTAACTTTTTAGTGCATTTTCTTAAAGGGGGAGGAGAAGGAGCTGAGGAGGAATTATGATGGGGCTCTTGGAAGGTGGAAAAGGGGTTAAAAAAATTTGACCGTTAGGGGTACGTGGGAGAGTTGAACATTGGATCAGGGGGTCAGAAAGGTGAAAAATGGAGGGTTAGCAACTCTGTCAGTAGCGATAACAACCGTAATGAAAAGGTGGAAATGATAACATGAAAAAAAAAAAATTATCAAGTTACTTAAGCCCTTAACAAAGCATCCTTTCAAATGTGCTTATCACAACAAACGAAAAACACGGAAGATTATTTTTCATCGACAATGCACGCAACCTGCTATTTAATTACTGACTAGAGTTAAACAGAAAAAGTTAATGAAATTAAATGACGGAAAAAGTTCTGTAACTTGAGAATGATAATCTAAACCTTAAAACCATTCGACAATTGTATTGAAAGGCATCTGTCCAAAATTCAATGGCACATTTTCGGAATCGATCGAAATCTTCATACATTTTGTATTCATATTGTTTCATTCCACATGTGGATATCGATGAATGTGTGAATGTATGAAACATTAAAGAGAGTGAGTGAGTGAGGGTATTTGGGACTTAATTTAATTTCCCTCAGCTATTTCCGTACCATTGCCTGTTGCCATCTACATCTTCTTCTTCTTTCTTTGCCCTCTTCTGAATACTCTGTTGCTCATTGATGATGTTATGGTAATAAAAAGCTTTCTTTTTTTGTGGGGGTCGTTCATAAATGACATTTAAATTTTAGGGTAGGTAGAAATGTAAAACGTATGGAAAAGCTTATCTCAAGGTGGTTTTGTGGGTCAAAAATCCCCTTCGATTAAAAATCCTCTTAAAGTTTTTTAGGTCAAAAATCCTCCCCCCCCCCTTCCAAAAATTTTGCGTCCATAATCAAAAATTTGTGACATTACTCGGATGTGTGACATTGGGCCGTTCACTTATTACGTAACGCAAAAATCCGACTTTTCAGACCCCCCCTATCCTCTTTATAGCGTAGCTATTGGTGATATGAGGGACAGACGGACGGAAAGGAACAACGAGGATCTTACATACAAACTCAGAACTCAAAAGTCTATCATTTGTCTTATTTACAATAAATTTCCTATTATAATTAACATTTAACATATATTTTTGTTATTATTTTGTAGATTAAGTACCATAGATTTACTTAAAAGGTTCAAGAAGTTCCTAGACTGCTACATCTTTGTCACAAAATTTCCATGAATAAAATTCTTTTTTGTATGAATTGTCACAAAATCTCAGACCCCCTCCCCCTAAAAGCGTTACGTAATAAGTGAACGGCCCCATTAAAGAGCAAAGAAAATATTTCTTGTTTGAAAAGGTTGTATGACAGACAAGGGGGTTAAAAATCCAATTTTTCGATAGACGTCACTTGTGAACATCCCCATTATTCAGTTGTTTTTGGATAAACAAAAAGGAAATGTTGAGATATTTAAGAGCAAAATTTTATGTTTCTACTGTTTTGTTTTGATTGAGTTTTTATGTAAATATTTGAGATACTTTTTTGAGGATTATTTACATTCAATATTTATGCCTTCAATTAGTTGTTATTGATATTTGATAGTTTTATTTTAATAGCGTGAATATTATATTATTTTTAAGATAATTTTTTATATCTTTCATCTCACCCTAGGCTGATAAATTCTTGTATCATGTAATTTAATCATTTTGCAGCATGAAATTTTGACTTGACCGTAAATATTAAATGACAATCCCGTGAAAGGATCAAATTGTAATCCTTTCTCCTTTATAATCAAATTTTAAGACACGGAAAATCTTTTCTTGCTATTCAATTAATATTAATCCGTCTTAATTCTTCACGAGGATGATGAGAATCAGACTCAATGATGGGATGTATCTAAATGCGTCATAAATATTTGTATTTTGTTTGTTATTTAAGATAATTAATTAATGGTAATTTCGGATTAAAAAAGCTTTGTGCCTTAAGCTATATTCTTAGGACCGTCCATAAATGATGTCAAGCAACAAACGAGATTTTTAGACCCCCTCTCCCTCTCTGTCAAAATTTTTACTTTTTTATGGAAATACCACAAATCATCGGAACCCCCCCCTAAAAATTTGATATCATTTATGAACGACCCCTTTACAAAAATTCAGAAATTTCCCCTCCCCCAAAAAAATTACTATTCAAAAATTTGAATATCCTGCCTCGAAAAATTTCTGACTACGCACCTGCCTGATGATGACAGAAAAATGCTGACTGTAAGAGTATATTTACTGTATCTAATGAGCGACCTTAAATGAATACCCTAGAATTATTTTCACAAGATATTCAATCTTAGCATCATAGACTATTTTCCATTTTCTTGCATTAATCAACGTTGGATAAAAGGTCAAGAAAATCATTAAATCTTCATCTGTTTACCAAACTGCTGCCTTTCGTTTATCTACTTTTGAGAAATGTGGAGGTAGAGTTGCTAAGAGATTCTGTAATTCTGTTGTTGATAGAAAGTTCATTAAAATTTGTATCTATTTGCAACAGGTTATAATAGCTTTCTAGATAATTTAGGGGTCATTCACAAATGACGTCCAACATAATTAATTTCAAATTTCTGTGATGAAATTCAATTTTTTGTTGGACATCAATTATGAACAGCCTTCTTTGTAAACGATTCCTGGACATAAAATCAAGACTACAGCCAAAACCATTCTCAAGAATTGACAAAATTCAGCAATAAACCCGTATATAGTCATACCAAACATTAAATGACCTAAACTCAATTAAATGAGCAAACAATCAAACAATAAGATCCACAGATTATACAAATCCAGTACATGCACATTATAGAAAGAATTACTTTTCCATAAAAAATTTACGACTTTAGGGAATTATGATTGAGGATCTATGAAAAGTTTTTCAACAACTCAATTTTATTTTTGTATTCCCAAAGCCATTCGCACTTGAATAGGAGTTTTTCAGAAAATACTAATTAGTATTCTTTAGCTCGATGAGAATAAGGCAGGCCCAAGTGATCTATCAATTGATCCAATTTGCAGAAATCCTTGAAATGAAATAATCTCCCCTAAAACCATTTACAAACAGATATTTTTTTGTTGAAGAAATAAGAAAACAAAAAAATGCCATCTTATTTCCACAGAAGGTAATGAGAGAATAGAGCAAAAAATAACAGATTTGCCTTAAGATGCTAATTTCTATTCTTATTATTTCTGCTCTAAATATTTAGTTAGCAATTTTTGTAATTTTTATATCAGTAATACAAAATATTGCTTACCTTTCCAGCTCAAGAGGTGAGGAAAAGCAGCTCAGCATAAGAAAGTTATTCAACATTATAGAAAAAGTTTGTATTCTAATATAGAACAAGTGTAAATCGCTGGTGTTTAAGGCGCTTTTTAAATTTATCATTATAATTTGGCAAGTTAGTTCAAGTGGCACAATGGAATTGGATTCGCAGTGCCCTCAGCTGGATTCACCGAGTCGCTGACCCTTATTTATTATCATTATTATTATTATTCAAGTGGCACAGCGGTCATAGTTTTTAATCTATAGAGGGATAATTTTACGCCTGTTGCTTGCCTGTTCTCGACTAATTTGTACTTGAATTGAAGCTCAGAGATACCTTTTGAAGTCATCAGACAAATTTAATATTATATGATATTATTATTATATTTATTGATATCTTTCATAAAAAAAGGAAAAAGCCTCCTTAAGCAGTACTTAAACTTCTTAAAAAGACATAAAAAACCTTTATAATGAATACAATTACATAATTAATTTTGAAGAGTTTCAATGTAAAAATATTCCTTAAAGAAATTAAGTTGATCAACAAAAACATTTTCCGTTATTATTAATTTATAGACCTAATATATGGACTTAATTCTAACAAAGTTTCAGAATGATTGGATACTTCATGCCGCGGTACTTCAGTCACACCAGAAATGTAATCATAGGAGTTGCTCGGATCCCACTATAAACTGTAAATCTAGTTTTGAGTATGGTCTGGTGAACCATGTCACCATATTACACGAATTTCATCTTCATCCTTCTTGCAATCCAAATGATCCTTTTATTAATTTTACTCCTTTATGTCTGACGGGAACTACTCTAGATTTAAGCAGTGAGACAAATGAGACACAATCTTCCCATTTTCAATATAAAAAGTTCTAAAAAACTGAACAATAAGAGGTATGCGTGGATGAAAGCCATAAAAACAAGTAATTAGAAAGCAAGAAGCAGGTATTCATGACTTGATAACATCCTGAAGTGAAGAAAGAATACAAAAAAGTCTTTACGGCAGTTGAGTAAAAGAACAAAAAACTTTCACCATAAGTATTTAAATTAATAATTTATTTTAAAAACATGAAGCGTTTAATTTTTTTTCTTCTGGAAATACCAAACGAGAAACTTTTCAGTTAGCAGCTATTATAATTAATTCTAACACCCTTTATGAATATTTCCATCCATTTAATTAATCTTTTTCCTCCTCTTTCTACTTACATTTGTATTTGAAAACATTTCTTCATGCCTGAATGTGGTTCTCTACATTTTCTCATTAATCATATTTAATTTCTTTGATCTTTTCAATTTCACGCAACTTGATAATGATTATTGAGAAGAAAAAGGTTTTTTAGAATGAAAGTATGTAAAAAAATTTATGTAAAGTGTTCATAAACTTTGATGATAATTGGTCTGAAAGAGCTTACATCCGCAATTTCCTCTATTTTGTTGCTTCCTTATCTAGTTTTGTATGCCAAGAGAGATCGGTGAGGACATAAAGTAAGGATTAAAATCAAGCAATTTAATTATTTTTTTATTGAAAATTGGAACTGTAGTGTCATGAGCATTTTGCGAGTCCTTTTCATATTGACAACAATATATGTAATTATTGATAGATCGGAGTCTCAGAATAGACATCTTACTTTCGATTATAGGCATATTTGCCTCTTAAGTTGGGGGAAGTAGGGATGTAGGAATCCAGAAAAACTAAACTTTACAACAACTTGTTTCGAGTGGGACTCGAACTCACTTCCTGCATCTTTCTACGTCATACGTCGTCTGGTCGCATGTTCTAACCACTAAACTATCGTGATGTGCTTAGAAGCTTGACAGAATACCCACTTAAACTATTGCCTAGTAGTTTTGGTGTTATCGTTGATGCAGCTGTACTTGAGAACTTCCAACCAGATTTTTATTATTATTATTATTATTTTACTTTGATACAACACTTTACATACTTTTCAGATCATATTTTTCTAAGACGTCACCAAAATATCAATTTTAACAAAATTTTAATCTTAAAAAGCTTCTTCTCGTGACTTTGCTCTTTATCACGTTGCCATGCCTACTGAAAAATGAGAGAGTAGCTCAAGTTTTCACCACAAGCTTATTATCGAACAGAATATTCTGTGGCTTCAAGGTTTTCGTAAGATTTCTGTAACATTATATTCGAAAATAACTTTTAATCTACTTTGGAATATCTGAGTGGAAAAAAATCATCAAAAGAATTCTATTACACAGTTTACTATGGAAGGTAACGTTGTCATAGAAACTATTTACCAATTTTGACCTCAATTGTTTGTGAAATACCAAAGATTCTGTATTAAATTAAGAAAAGTTACTACGAAATAGAAAAAAAAACTGTTTCAATATTTATGATTGAAATAATATAGCTTGGAATCATTCTTGTGGCTTTGAGGAATGTGTGTCAACATCTACATCTCACAATTCGCTTAAATTGCACGAATCATTTCATCGTAAAGATGAATATCAACATTTATGATACGAATCTCATGTACAATGACCTTTTCGTAACCATTACTACATCATATTCATAAAAATTGATAGATTTTCCTCGCATCCCTTTCATGATCATATTTTCCATTGTCTGGCGGGTCTGAAAATGAAAAAGAGCATCATCCAAGTTATGATTGCGGTAAAAAACCCTTTATTCATTCGACAAGCAAAAATTGTTTTTACTTTTTCTTTTTGTTCTTTATACTCATCATTTGGATGCTGAAAAAGATCATTGGGACGTAAACTTTATTTCAGTATGCGTAAAATGTTTCTTCTTCTAAGTTGAGAGTTTTCATCGTCATCGCGTTCTTGGAAGAACGTAAGTATATCCTGGAAGCAATTTTTTTAGTTCCTCAATTATTTCTTCCGCTTTTTTTCTTCACTATTTCAACTTTAGACGTATATTTGAGAAGAAAAGACAGATTCTCTTAAAAGAAGAAACTAGGCGTGAAGCAGGATGAGTGGTTGTTGGATGGCAAGTCAAGAAGATTCAAAATATGAATCGAAAAAATAAAAAAAATTAAAATTTACGAGAAAAAAAATCTGGACCTCCTTGAGAGGTTAGAATCTCACAATTTTAAATTTCAGGTTACGCCCTCTTCCCACTTCAAAATTTTTGTATGAATTACTTGATTTTGAATCCTAAATTCAGTCTAAATCTTAAGAAATTAAGTCCAGGACTCCATCAATTTTGCATTAAGTTTTGTGGTGTTTATTACAATGACAGTAAAAATAAAGGTAAAAGAGACCCAAAATCATATCAATTTCTTTCGTTGCAATCATCACGTGTAAGAAGAATACTCTTTAACATCAAAGTCAATGCCGTATTCAAAAGTTGTTATCCATCAACAAGTTTCAAACAATTAAAACAAATGAGTGATGGCTTAATATGTATAAAATTTCATACTTCGTAAAATGGGTGCAAAATATTTAACTGAATTAGACGTGGCAACAAACACTAAATTGAAAATCCAACTCGTATGTAAAGTTAAAAGTCCCTGAGGTGTGAGATTTTACAAAATTTTGTGGTTGAGTGGCAAGCTCATGTGGTGAATGAGGATTTAAATTTCTCATTTTGAAAATGTTTTGATGGATAGAGAATAAATGATTCTCACATTTCTGTGATTACTTCAATTTGATGAAAACTTTTTAGTTATCGAGCACTGGAAATAGTTTGTAGATGTGTTTTTGGTATGATCTTGTTTCAAGTTGCACTTATTATGGTTATTTGGACTAACCAATAGAATTCTAATTATGATAGTACTTTGACTTTGATAATGGTTTGATGTGATAAAAGAGCTAGGATCAATGACATAGCATGGTGACGCAATATGTTCAAATCTATACCCATCTATACAATATGTTGAATTAAACTTTTGTATCAAATCTCACGAAAAACAAGAATTTTGCTGGTTTTATGGAAGAAAAATGTAAATTTAGTTTCCTTAAGATCCAAAATTCCTTTAAGAGGTCGTTCACAAATGACGTCCATCCTTTTGTCACAAAATTTATTTTCAAAAAATTTCTTTTGTTAAAAGATTTGCAAAGCTTCAAACCTTACCCCCAAATGTTAGATGCAAGTAAGTATTCAGGGGGGTGTTTGGGGTGCCAAAACTTTTTTTTTCATTTTCAGATCCCCCTTAGTTTTCCCGTCCATACAAAAAAATTCCAAACCCCCCCATTCTGATCCTTCTACGAAATCTACAGCTACTCAATTAATAAATAACAAAATTATAGACACGAGAGTCAATATTTATGATAAACGGAAGGATGCCCCAGTCACCCGCGTGCTTGAAAAATTACATTGTAATATTTATGATAGAAAATGCTTCAGTTACTCACGTAGTTCAATGATAAAATGTAACAACATTTTCGTTCGTGGTAAGTCCTTGATTACAAAAGTTTTATTTAAGAATCATTCATAAATGACGCCCAACAAAAAAATAGGATTTTTGGATCCCCTCTTACCCTTCTTCGCAAAATTTTCATACAAAAAAATTCTTCTATGAAATGCCACATAGCTCTAGACACCTCTCCGCCTCCTAAAGGTTAGACGTCATTGGTGAATGATCCTTTACATAATCCATGTTTACACTTGTCGAATATTTAATGGATTTCATGTCAACAAAATTTCATTGAAATTTTAATTAAAATTACATTAATTAAGTATGTTATACCTTGTCATATTTTAGTATTTCCGATAAAAGTGGATGATACTATTACACCTGTAATTTAATCATAGTTTCATTATTAAATTGAATTTTTGGCCTTTACCCTCATGGAAATAAATGATTTGTGGTTCTATTACACTGCTACCTGTAAAATGAGTCATTCCTTGATAGGAGTAGTGACGTAAGGGTCAAACCCCTTTTTGGGAAATTTCTTCAATTTTCTAGGGGATTTTAAGAAATAAATCTTAAAACCCGCCTAAATTCCTCCCTCGAAAAATTTCTGGATACGCCCCTGACCAATGAGGAGTTTTACCCCAAAAATCACCTAGTTAATGATCTTAATCTATTTGAGCAGCTTCTGATCTTATTTTTGATTTTTATCAGTCAAAACGTATCCTCAAAATTCAGATTTCCTGGAAAAATTAATTTTAAAACCTTCCTATATTCCTCGAATTTGATCATTCATTTGAGTATCTCATAATACTATAATAAATATGATTGAATGAAACTTAAAACAATACATCTTTATTTATGCTCATTAAGACATCAAATCAGTATGGAATTCCAATAATTAATTCCTCGAGGTATGAAAAAACTTTTGTTTTGCTTCACGCGTGTCTTGATTATGATAAATTATTTAATTACAATTCCTAATAAAAAAATTACATCATACCTTAATCATGCAAATGAGATTATTAAATGTTTAATGAACACATATTGAATTATGGAAATTATCATATTGTTTAATCGACCCATCACATAAGCAGACAATAGATTCATTATCCAAAATGGGTGGAGGCGGTAATAATTAAAAATTAATTTAGAAAAGTTCATTAATGAACTTATCGTACATATTTTGACAGTCGTAGACAATGAAATGGTTGCGTCATATGCGATATGAAAGAATCAATAGTTATTCATTCAGCCAGGGTTGTGGAAATGTTGTAATAAGGCAAAATCTGACTCACACAGAATTAAAGGCACCAAAAAATTTGTCACAGGTAACCACAGATGGCTAAATTTTATTTTTCAGGTTGCTGTGATTTTTTGGCAACTAAGATATGAAAATTTGTCTGTATCTATGAGTAGGCGGTAGCAGAAGTGGTAGACTTATTGTAGCTGTTAAATTACAAGAGCATGGTTATCAACCCTACACTAAACATTTACATCACAGTTCTTGACACATGTCTCAGCATTTATTAACATTTTAAAATACGTTTTCGTGATGATAATTTACAGTTCTTCTTCTGCTTCCCACTGCTTATATTATCTCTTCACTCAGCTGTTCCATTCTCGTTCACTGACAATTGAAAAGGGTTTTTTTTCGTCTCACGCTTCATACTCTCGCTTAACATGATTTTATTTTATTCTTCAGTTCGTTTTAGAAAATTTCCTTTATTTCATCAGTTTCTTTTTCTGTCCTTTGACGAAATTTTCTGTCTCTGCTTTTCTATAAATGATGGAAAAAATTGCTGAAAATTGCCGATTTGTCAACAGATTGACAAAAAAATTTTTCATTGATTTACTAATTGAGTAAACTTGTAAAGTGATTAAAGGATAAAAAAAGTTCTTTAAACTGGTCGGCAGCTTTTCGAATTGGAAAATATTTTTACTGACAAAATGTTATCAGATGGGGTGAATTTTGTAGCTTTAATATTACATTGAGCTATATTAGAAATATATTGATCTCTACTGGTTCTGAAAACCAGATTTCTTTGAGTCAATCATCCAAATGCTTAGGGATTGCTTAAATGTAGGCAGTCTGATTGAATTCAAAATATTTTTTTTAATATTTTTCTTTGTAACCTGGGAACTGAGCTAGAAAGGAGTTTTGAGGATTCACATAAATTTCTACAATAGTAATAGTCCAGATCTTACAAACTTAACAACTCTTTTCTGAGTCAAAATACCTCTAAAACTACTAGCTACCCCACTGGCATATAATGGGGGTCATAAACCCCCTTTCCCAGATGGGAAGATGGGGCCAGTTGCATGGATGATACATATACATGGGCGTACTAAGAACTTTTTCGTAGAATTGAAATATTTTGTAGGGGTTGGGATTTTTTTATTTTCCTTTAAAAATATGCCATTCGGATGTTACGTTATGCTTAAAGAGTTATACTTAAAGCCTTTAAGCTTTTACTATACTTAATATACATTTTTTAAAAAAAAAATTTCAAGCAAATTTTGCATGGCTACAGGGAATAAAGTATTAAAAGGACCGTTGTGTAATGTCCAAACGATTCGTAATCAGCTTTGCACACAGATCTCATTTTTAAAGTTCCAATTTCATTATTTTTATTCAGTTTATCCATCAGAAAACGTTGATTCATCTGAGTACAATTTCCAACCACTTTACTGACATTACGTATAACATCACAGTAAATGGAACTGAATTATTAAGAGCTGATGCATCAAAAAAAGATTTACAGCTTTCAGCCATATTTCCACTTTATATCCTTTGATGTTCCTCACTCTATTATTATCATTTCCATTATCCTTGTGCGTTGATTTTGCGTGCATGACGAGAAGCACTGAAAATCATTTTCTCGCTCGTATCGCAATAAAAAGAGTTGACTGATTCAATTACTATCATTGTTTAACGATTTCCCTAACAGACATTGAGCACGTTGAGAACACAATCATTTTTTTAAAAAACACGTACTCATTTTACGTGCTCAGCGGTCCCGGTACTTTACCCTTAACGCATGTTCAAGAAAGTACATTGCAAAATACTCATATGAGTATACTTAAAGGAACGTGCTCAACAAACACATTAATTAAGCATGCTCAGAGCACACTCAAAGAACGTCAAAGAAAATATGCTCAATAGAGCACGCTTAGATTTTTGCTAAGTATGCTCAGTGAGCACATTATGAGCACATTATAAAATGTGCAGATAATACGCATGCGTATATAAATAAGCACACTCTGAGCATGCTCAAAGAACGTGCTCACTGAGCATGTTTAAATAATACAAAATTTAAAAAATTAATTAAGTTAACCACAATTTTTTTAGTTGACCAGAGAACTTTACGAGAATTTTTACCACGTTTTTTTAAAAGTTTTATTAGTAGTTTATTTAATTGAAAAATTTTGATACTTAGACATTTTTCCAGTCACCCATCTTTGTTTGAAATTCCTCCTTGCGTTGCTTAACTTTCGAGATCTCGCATTTTTCCTTGAAGTCACCATCTGTAAATATATAATAATAAAAATATGGCAAAAGACATATTTAAATTATTATATCTTTAAACATGCTAATTTCAAGGAATAACGGTTCTACACGGATTCTACAACATTTAGGACACAACTTACAATTCATTAGTTAACTTAATTAACTTTTTTTCCTTAAAAATATCTGAGCATGCTCAGTATGGTGTGCTCAGAATGTGCTCACGAGCATGCTCAGGAATGTGCTCAGGTGAGCACGTTCTAATTTAATGCGCGATATCTTATTGTTTGTGCTCAGATTGTGCTCAAGATCTTGCTCTAGAATGTGCTCAGCTGAGCATATCATAATTTTTTCACGTGAGCACGTTCAGCAAAAAAACAAAATGTACTTAGAGTATGTTCTCAGACATTACTAACTGAGCATGTTCAATTGAGTTCATGAAATTTTTTTAATGAAATTTTTAATCATACTTAGATCATGTTCTCAGACTGTACTTACTGAATATGTCCTATTGAGTTCATAAATTTTTTTAAAATAAAATTGTTGATCATACTTAGAGCATGTTCTTAGACTGTACTCACTGAGTATGCTCTATTGAGTTCATGAATTTTTTTAATGATATTTTTAATCATACTTAGAACATGTTCTCAGACTGTACTCACTGAGTATGCTCTATTGAGTTCATGAAATTTTTTAATGAAATTTTTAATCATACTTAGAACATGTTCTCAGACTGTACTCACTGAGTATGCTCTATTGAGTTCATGAAATTTTTTTAATGAAATTTTTAATCATACTTAGAACATGTTCTCAGACTGTACTCACTGAGTATGCTCTATTGAGTTCATGAAATTTTTTTAATGAAATTTTTAATCATACTTAGAACATGTTCTCAGACTGTACTCACTAAGTATGTTCAATTGAGTTCTTGAAATTTTTTAAAGTAGAATTTTTGATCATACTCAGAGCATGTTCTCAGCTTGTGGTCAATGAGTATGCTTAAATGAGTATATAATTTTTTATCAGATCTAGAAAATACTTACGTTCAGAGCACATTCAGAGTTAATGGTTAATTAATATAATTAAGCGAGCATAATAAAATTCATGTCAAAAATTACGTAAGCATATAAAAAGCACGGTAGTAAGTATGTTTGTTTGAACATTTGCAAATAAGTCCTTAGTGAGTACATGCTCACTATTGTGCTCATGAAAGGTGAGCATATTGATGTCTGTTAGGGTTTAATGTTACAAATTTATGAAATCTATAAAAAAGCTCCACAATTTTGTCATTCATGCAATTTTCTCCCCCTTTTATCATTGATTTACCCATGGATATAACTTTATCCATTCATTTCTTCTATTTAACTTAGTGATAAGGTGGCACAAGTGATTTTATATTCAAAATGTCATTTAACAAAAGTATCATCGTTAATATCACGCGAAACTTAAAGTAATTTTGCATACAGCATACACAATTGTGCCTATGTGCTACAGCAGAGTCTGGTATAATAAAGAAAGTTTTCTTGTGTATGTCTGTTTACATAAGAAGAGAATAAATGATCCTCGAGGTATATTTCAGTATATCATTAAAGTAATCAAGCAAGAAAGAGACGTATCAGCATGATAACGACTTGAAAGCACCATCATTATTATATACTACCGTGTAGACCATAATGACGCTGAATCTAATTTACATAGACTCATCTGACATTTATTTACATATTTATTTACAATATTTTCAGGAGAAAACTTGCATTGAATGGATGTAGGCACTTACTAACTTGCTTCTTTACTTATCAACTTTTTGCGATACATATTTTGCGTCTTTATTTTCATCTCTTCTTCGCAGGTTTTCATTCCATTTTGTGGTTTCCTTTCGATGTTTATTACGGATTTTCAAGGAAATTTTGTGTTTTGTTCGATTTGAGCTCTAAAGACTGGGTTATGACTAAAAAACAGTTAAAATTTAAATTTTGAAAAGTCGTCAACATTTGAATTTTTAAAAACCGTTAAAATTTGAATTTTCAAAAACCGTTTAAATTTTAATTTTTGAAAGTATTTAAGTTTGACTTTTCTAAATCAACATAAAAAAGCAAAATTAAAGTTTACTTTCTAATTTTTTCTAAAAATAAAAAGTATTTTACCTTATTTCTATATTTACACTTGACAAATATCCAACTCAATCCTTTTTACTTTCTAAAGCTCCTACTCGACTTTTTAAAAATATCTTTTTGATGCCTATTTAAGCAAATATTTTCTACACATGTCATCAAACATAACATTTCAAAATTATTCCATTTTACTGACTTAAAAATAAGCTTAGAGCATGTAACACACAAAATACTGATGATGATAATAAGAAGATATTGAAAACTCGTCGAATTTTCCACAGAAAAGTTCTCAAATTTATCGAACGGAATAATTTCTGCTTTGATGTGTTTTTCGAATGTAAATTAAATAATTCACATAATTTGATGAGTTTAAATTTTATTTTGATAGATTTAATTTTCGTGAAATCATTTGATTTTTTCATCTACTTGTTATTCATTGAATTTTTTGTTGTTGAAAATTACTTTAACAAGTTTAAGTAATACGGTAAAAATAATTTTGCGAGTATAATAATTTCAACCGTTGTTGGAGGGGATAAAATTTGTTTTTGAAAATCTGATTTAAATGTATACATTTATAAAGTTAAAAAAGTTAGAAGCTTTCATCAATTTTCTGAAAATTCGAAATAATTTAAATCAGATATGTGGTTTGAAATGATATGTTCATGACTCAATTAGACTAATGTAGATATTGTTTCATAAAACATGATTAAAATTGAAATTTCTTGAATAAATTTTTAAACAGTACTTTTATTATTTTACGTTATTTATGAACAAACAAACGAAAATCCCTTTTAAATAAAAAATATCTCATATTGAACTTTTCCAAGAATGGATGACAACATTAGTATTGACTGTTATTTTTTAGAAATTCAAAACTGTTTCGAAAATATTTCGAAGTATTAAAATATTTAAATTTTCAAAAACCGTTAAATTTACTTATGAAAATTTGTAACGGTCATATTTTTTTGAAAAAAATTACATCCTCGAAGTTTGGTTTTTGAAGAATAAAAACCAATTTCGAAGAATAAGAACTGTTGTCGCCCATTGGGATAGAACTTGCCATACTAGATGCTATGGAGAAATGCAAAGTCAAGCAATGAGGAGGATATCTATAATAAGTTGCTATGCATGAATTTACATCAAATCATATAAATTGATTTGGAAAATTTTGTATGATCAAAATATCCAGAATCAAATCATCAACCCACTTTCCATCATTCACAGTGAAAAATTACGCTTCAACAGGATCCAATTCTTCTTATTCTTAGCAAATCTTTAAAATCACAGCATCTGCTTATTCTTTATTAAATTTGTTTGATTGATTTATGGACAGGATGTTCAGATTTATTCCCATAAGTCCAGAAATTGTATTAAATACAATGTAATATCAATCATCCAAGTCGCAATATTTTTACATCCTGAACATCTTCACTAAAATATATTTGAGAATTTAAATTTCGTCCGAGACGTTCATTTGCATAATAAAATGAAAAAAAGTATATCGAGACAGTATAATCGTATTAGAGCCATTTAGAGTAATCTGATAAATTCAATCATTATGGCAGCTTCCATAAAATAAAGCTATAAAATTTTATGCTAAATTCTTCTACATGAATATAATATGAAGATTTTGAACCGCAGATGTCTGAGTATCGGATGAACAAGCTTAAATTATATGCTTTTAAACAATACTAGTTGCTGTTAGTATTAGAGAAAATTGTCAATTAATATGTAATAAGAGTTATTCATCGAATATTAAGAAAAATCACTTAAATTCTGAAAATTCAAATTCAGGTGTCGTTTACAAATGACGTCTAAATTTTATAGGGGAGTGAGAGGTAAATCTGGTAGCTCGGAATACAGCAGATCCTTAGGTATAAGAATTAAAAAAAATTTGGACCCCCCTAAAAAAATTTCTGGGTACGCTATGGAGTTGAGCTATGAAAATCGGGAGGCGGTTTAAAAAACTCAATTTTTCAATAGACGTCAATTTGCAAACCCTCTTCTAGAACGTAAAATTTCAATTTTCAGCACTCTCTCATACATAATAAACACATTTTATAGGAAGTTAATGGCAAATGTTTGATAGATGATACGAGTGAATGTGCAGATATTTATAGAGTAATAATGTTTCCGCTATTTCACGTCTTCGAGCAGATTGGGATGAATTTTATTATACAATTTTATCAGCGTCATGAAAATATTTTTAGCAGGTATCAGTCACAAAGAATCATCTAGAAATTATAGAGAGTCGTACAATAAGGAAAATTTAAAGTTTTGAATTCAAAGATCAGTTGTTAAATTTAGTACTAATCTTCAATTTTTCCTAAACCCCTTGCTACATTCCTGTTATCAGGGGCGTAGCCAGGGGGTGGTCCTTAGGTGACCCCCCCCCCTCGAGATCAAAATTCAATACAAATTTCTAAATTTTTTTTATTCTTAAAATTAAAAAATTAATTTTTTACAGAAAAGTGTTGAAGAATACACGCAAAATCAATCTTAATGTTTAAGAAAGTATAAAAATTTAATTCAAAGGTTATAATATACTAATTTAAAAAAAAAATTTGGACACCCCCTTTTCAAAAATCCTGGCTTTGCCCCTGCCTGTTACAACCTGATGAGTAAATCCCTTAAATTTGACTACCAAAATTAAAATTTTCCACCTACAGCTGATTTCTCATGCAAAATGTGAAAATAATTTTAAAACATTAAAATGTAAAAGTCAAAGCTTTTAAGCTGATGTTATCCTTTAACTATTTCCATTATGTCACCCACTTAACTGCTTGCAGTTATTTCATTGTTGAGGAGATGGGATTATCACCTTTGTATAAATAAAATGCTTCGGTACATTTTACAAGAATAACTTGACATTCTCTTCGTACATTCACTCATGTGATGACATATGAGAGTCACTCAAGTAGCACTAACGTGAAGACATGAAGAGTGAATGAGAAAACAAGATTAGAGGAAAAAACCAATTACGTCCAACTTTATAGTCTTGCTAACGGACGAAAATTGTTTTTCAATTTGAGAATCTTCTCACAATATTTCTGCTAAAAGTGAATTTATTACTAAAATATGTCTAGCGTAGATTCATATTATCACGTATCAGATCAACAGATTGTTGGACATTAATGTTACATAAAAACAGAAATAAATGATGCTGAACACCATTTTCCGTTCTGGGACGTAGATTCATAAAGATTAGCATGCGGATCAATGAAACTAAATGGATATAACATTTTATGATTATGACTTTAGTCAATCTTATTCCACTTTAGCGAGATGGAAGAAACTGTGGAAGAAGGTCTTTGTTTTGAAATATTTTTTGAATCTTGATGCAGACACGATTTTCTAATTGAAATTATACGTTATCTGGGACCATAATAATAATATTCCAAAAAAGTTTTAGAAGGAGTTTCAGTGACTCGGTGAATACAACTGTTAGCTTTAATCTCTTACCATACTAAAGAAAATAGCTGGGATATACTCGAGAGTACCATCCCTGGATCTTTGTATTCATTTTGATTCAACTATATAACTAATACTAGTGTAATACCCCGTCAAGCATGACGGGCATTTTTTTCTTCTTTTAAAACAGTAAAATTTATATTCATAAACGATTAATTTCAATTTTATTTTCAAACTTTAAGCAGTTTAGGGTAAACGATCTGTTTTTTGCGGTAATCTATTTTTTGCGGTATTCACACTTGTTAGAAAAACCTACTTTAAGATGCTTGACACATCCTTATTTTTTAGCAAACCTCTTCAGAACGTCAAATTTTAAAGGAATGCTTAATTTTAAGTGTCTAGGTACTTGCTTTAATTAAATATTCATGATTTAAATTTTACTGCAGAATAGCAAGTTTTTGCTGTGTTTTTAATGTCAATTTTTCAACACTTTTTTGCATATGACTCATGAAATAAGATGAACTATATTGTAAATTAAGCACCAAATTTAAATATTTTTAATTACTTAAGTTCAAAACTTAATTAGATTAACTAAAAAACGTGATTTAATTTTTATAAACATTGAATGTATTTTTTGCGGTATAAAAATCTATTTTTTGCGCTATTTGTGCGGGAAAATTCTAAGAGAAATTATGGTTGATTTACCCTAAAGGTTGATATTCCCCTGCTCCATTTAAAACAGAGAAAGTCGTTACAATTTGTTAGAAATTAGTTTAATTAAATTTAAGGTTTCTGATTATTTTGATGATTTTATTTAACTTTTTATCAATTAAATGTATACTAAAGATCATATTTAAAGTATTTACACAATTAATTAAACAAGAAATTTCGATTTTTTGATTACCGCAAAAAATACATTTTTTTACCGCAGAAAATACATTTTATACCGCAAAAAATAGATTTGTTAATTAACTTTGTTTTTTAACAAGATCGTAATAGGACATGAAAAATTGAATAAGTATATGAAAAATATTTAGTTTCCTGGATATTTTAGTGTATGTTTCATTGAAAAAGAAGATTCCTGTAAAAAGTTATGAGTACTTAAAGTTCTCAAGAACAAGAATACCGCAAAAAACAGATTGTTTACCCTAGATATTAAATTTTTTTTATAAACAACATTTTGTGTGAAAATTTTATCATTTTTAAGAAGCTTTCTTTGATGTACACCTTGAGCAATGAATATTTTAATGTTATTGCGATTTCTTGATCTTGATATAGCAACATAAAGCTGATTGATTTATTGGTTTAGTACAGGGCCCCGTCACAAAGAAATTATCTGTGAGTGACGCTTTGTTTTTCTTGATTTTCTCTTTACCCTTAAAAGTGACAGCAATGCAAGTTATTTTTTCTTATACAGAAAAAAATTCCCCATCTTTTGATATATAACTTGTTTTCTCAACCTTAACAGTTACTTCAAAAAATCACTTTAAGTAAGCATCACTCACGTATAATTTTTGTCAATTATGTTAAGTATTTTTTTCATGGATTTTCAAAAATGGCGGGAAAGTTAAAATACCAAAATATTAAGATACTGTAACATCTAGTAGGAAATATGAACATCCAGTACCAAAATAGTAAGATACAGTAACATCCAGTAGGAAATAATAGGAAATATGAACATCCAGCACAGTCAAACTCAAAACAGTAAATAAGAATCTCAGTTGATTAAGAAAAAAATCTCAGGTAGGAAAAAGAACATAAAGTTTATGTCATAAACTGTTTTGAAATTCTCAATAACAAAAATTTTTGGAAAAAATGGGCGTGGCTTAGAGCGGAATGACAGAAAGACAGACAAATGTAGGCTTTTATATTTATAATGGGATCAAACCCAGAACTTTTCACAGGGAATGATAGCTGATATAAAAAAACCCCTAGAAAATTGAAATTTATTCTCAAATGGGGGGGGGGGGTTGATTTCTAAACCCTCCTGAATACGCCCCTGTACTGACCAGAGAAACTCAGGGGTATGTGTCAAATAAACTCTCTTTTTGATCAATCCCAAACACGAACGGCACTAAAGTTTCTGCCCATTTTTCATTTTACTTAAAGACAAGGTCAAAGATTTTCTAGTTACCTTTAATATCTATCATCAATCATCAACTTTTTAACATATTTTTTCTCTCTCAATTTTTTATTTAAAAAACTTGGATGAAATTAAATAAGAAGAACTTTCAAGCGATCCCAAAAACTTCTCAAAACAGTGGCAAATAAAGTTTTTTAAGAATTAATAAAAGTTTACCTTCTGCGACAATAAACAGTGAAAATCACTTTCTTTCATTTCCTTAATTTTTCAGTTGCCGGGAAGAAAAATGAAAAGTAAATACGGCCATTTAAAATCGTGATGCCTCGGTGAATATTTCATAATTTCTACGAAAATTATTTTATGCTTCTTTTTGCTACAATAAGAATCCTTTCAAATATTAATCCCAACCAACACCATCATGACGTCTATTTTTAGATAAAAATTTTCTTCCTCAATTTTCTTTTGAAAAAAGTTAAAATAATTTATTTATTCAAAGCAGATAAAAAAAATGTTTCTTCTTTTTTGTTTCGCGACCCAAACACAATTTTCTTTTCGATCGATAATAAATCGAGTCAGCTTCCGTTTTTTACACTTTCGCTTTTTATTTTATTGATTTTGATTTTCATTCACACGAAATTGCACGTGAAATGTTCTTTGGATTTTGCTTTTCATTCTATTTGTCCTTTTGAAAATGTATTCTTTTGAGTGACAAGGCTGCATTTGAGTCTGGATTTGTACTAGAATTTAAAGTAATGCTTGTAAAATTAGACTTAAGATTTGGAGTCGTTTGCAAGTTATGTCACGCTCTAGGGGGGGATCAAAATTTTGTTGGGGGGAGGGTGCTTTAAGTTGAGTTGAGAAATCTAGATCCCCTTTCCTAGATCAGTCACTGATGACAGGATGAAGCTTGAAAACTTAATTTATTTCTTATATTTTTCTCTCTTAATTCCACCAGAGCTAGAAATTTTTCTTCTTTGAGAAAATGCACTAAAAACCTTTAAATCCTAAATATTTCATCAGTTTTTTGATATATTAAAATTCCTTCCTATAAAAACATTTTCTGATATTTTTGTAACCCCATGGAATTGTATCCACAAACCACATTTCTAAAAATTTATCACAATTTATTGATATTTCGACCGAAAATTATCACAATCCGGAAGAAGCATAAATAATGAAAATAAAAATATTAACAGTATGTCGTGCTGGCACCGGGTCTTGACTGCCGTGCAAGTGAACAATAAATTACAGCAAAAAATCACCATTTACATTACAGCTATAATGGTGAAATAATTTACGCTAAATGGCATCTTAAATTTGAATGAATTGATTGATTAAATCAATAATGAACCGTGTCGGAATGTATTTTTATTTCATCAATATCCAATGCGTCTACATTGAATGCCTTCAAATTACAATTGATGCCAATTACAGCTAATTTTCTTATTGTCAGAAATTTTATTCAAGTTGACAGCATAAATTTTCTTCTTGTGCTGAATTTTTTTGTGCCGTCAAATTATTTTCATGTAAATGTAATTTGTTGTTCAAGATCATTGTGCATTTCAAGGGAAGTCGTGACTTTAAGAATCGAAGAAAATATTCAAAATAATCCTACAGAGATTTGCGTGGAATTTTTTTAATACATTTTTATTGTCAACATCGCTCAGAAATTTCATTTAAGTTCCTAAAAAACTGAAGCTACGTAAAATTCCTCTCAAGGACTCTTAAGTCCTTTAATAGATTCCACAAGACAATTTTTCACGTAGGAGTTATAGACGAAATACAATTTCCTGCTGTAAGACACGTTTCAATTAATTCCTTTGAGACTTTAGGCATGAAATTGAACTGTTTGTTCTAAATTGTGTTCATACAGTTTTCATGCCGTTCGTTTATTAATGGATAGCAATTGGGAATTTAGATGTTTACGGTTTCATACGTTTTATTGGAATAACTATAAATTAGATGGATATTTATCTGTATTTGGAGAGGAAATGTCGCTGGATTGATACAAATATAGCAGTGGCGTTGGCAGTGACGTAGCCAGGGTGGTGGATGAGTGGATTTTGACCCCCTAGCTCCTTCTTAAAAATATTGACCTAAAAATTGTTTTTTAAATTCCTGGGCTTTTTAATCTGAACTTTTTCCCAAACACACCCCCCCCCCCCCTTCCCATCAAAATTCTGGTTTGTGACTATACTACTGAAATATAGAGTATATCTTAAATAGATAGGCCCGATCAGCATTGAGGTCAAAATTACTAGGGTGTGAAGGGGGGTGGGGGGAGGGTGTAAAATTACTAGGTCTTAGAAAATATTTGACTTATTCGTAAATGACGTCCAACATTTACTGATCTGAAACCTCCATTTCTTGATGAACATCATTTGTAATTCAAGAAGTTTGAATCAAAAACTTGATCAGAATAATAATTCAATTTACTAATTTCCTAATTATTTCTTCTATTTTTAAGTCACAATTTTCACGTTCATTTAAACGTCTTTTTAAAATTTTCATAATCAATTTCCATTAACAAAATGAAGCCACAATGACGCAACCAAAAATTTAATTTGTATTCAAATAATCAACTTCTCTTGTCGCTTTACGGAAAGCTGGATGTATAAAAAGGGAAGAGAGGAAAAGGAACAGAAAAAGTTAATAAAGAAGTTCGAATATAATCAAGTAAATGATGAATGATGAAGATGGAAAAAGTCTCTCAACCATAAAATTCATAGAAAATTGAGTAGACGAAGAGTTGATTTTCATCCACAACTTGATAATTTTCACTTCGAGTGGCATAAAAAAGATATATTTTTTTATCATGGTATGATAAGAAGGGATTGATAAGATATGAATGAAAATGATAAACTAAGAGATTATAGACCAACTAAGCGTTGAATAGAAACGGAATTGAAAAAGAAAAAAGTCTGATTCGTGACAATCAATGATGTCAGCATCAATCAGACTCAATAATGTATACAGCGGAAATGGAAATGAAAGCTCACCACAGAGCTTATGACTGTAACTTTAGATGAAAACATGCAGACATAAGATGGGGCTTTTGGATATTACGTAACGCTTAAAGTTGTTATTTTTGACAACTTCGTGACAAAATCGAAAAAATTCAATATAAAGTATAAAAACAATTTGACCCCCCTTCCCCCTAAGTGTTACGAAATTTTCGAACACCCCCTAACAACATCAAACTCCCCAATGGGATTATTTTTCATAGGAAATAAAAACACACATTTGGCGGATTGTACATATTCTCTTATCATTCACTCATCCATCTACTTATACATATTGCCCAACACCTTATCAACAGCAGAGAGGAGGGGAGGAGACATGAGAGAAATAAAAATAAAATATGTGTGTACTTTCACCCTTAGGTCTAGAGCATTTTTTGCTGTTTTGGTTTGCTTGTTTTATGTAGGATGTGTTTTTATTGTTGTTTTATTATGTCTGTATGGCTAGGATTATGTTTTAGAGATGATTCTCAAATAATGTCTAACATTTAGTGTGAATCTAGGGCTGTTTATAAATTCAATAAAATCCTACCGTCAGGGGCGTATCCAGAAATTTTTCGAGGGAGGGGTTTTGAAATTTTTTTGTATGGACGAGAAAATTTATGGGGGTTTTGGTATTTTTTTGCTTAAAAAACCCTAGCAAATTGAAAAAAATTTCCAAAAAGGTGGGGGTTTTGACCCCCAAAATAATCTTATGTCAATTTTAGGTGCCTAAGTATATGTAGAATGGGGTAAGATGGATTTTAGAGTATCGTGTTTCTTATATAGACCAATCTGCCATTGTGATAGGGCCTCTGCAACCGAATTGTTTTGTGAGTATGTTAGTTCGATTCCCACCAGAAGCTGATATCTCAATCATTTCATAGTTAGGATGACCATCTCCGTTGTTTTTCAATGAAAATTTAGAAATTCAGAAATTTTGTTGAGAAAATTAATTAAATTTACTGTACACTAGTCATCCTATTCATAGATCAATGTTAATTTGACAAGAATTTTTGAAGTCTAAATCACATCTAGCTATATTTTTAGGCCACTTTAAATTGGATATTTGTACCTTATTCATCTCTATCCTCATCAAATTCTATTTTATATCTAATTTTAAACTCTCATGATAATCATCTTATTTCATCATTTCTGACACTATCACTCCATCTAAGAAATGCGTTAGCATCATCTCATGCATGTCGAGACATTTCCAATTTATTTGGAACACAAAATTACGCTTCTCTTTCTTTTATCTATCTCCAATTGACTTTCTTCGTTTTTTTGACTTTTTTTGTATGATTGCGACTTACGTATCATACATAAGCACCGTATATCGATTTTCCTCAGCTATTTAACTGTATTTCACTAAAAAAGAGAAACAAAAAGAAGAAAAAAAAATAAAATTCTTTTTCTTTCATTTTCTGCTATCATGAAAATTAATTTCCACAAGAATAAAAAAAACAAAAGAATAAGAACAAAAAGCATTTACAAGTAGGTGAGTAAAATGGAAAAGGAAAAAAGGAGGAATGAGAGAAAAGAAAAAGGAAAATTTAATGTTGCTCGTGTGTATGGTCATTTCTTCAGCTAGAGTATTTTTTTAATACTTAAAAATGGGACAGTGATGAAAGTACAGAAAGACATTTTGCGAGCTGAAATGTTTTCAAGCACGAGCAGTCACAATAAATAAAGTTTCAGAAATAATTTTTTTCTCTTTCATTATTTTCCTTTTAGCACAAATAAAAATTGCTATTCTTGATGGCTGCATGTAAGCAACTTTAGAGGGCATTCACAGGCGTAGGTACGTGAGAAGTTAGAGTTCTCAATAACCATTTAATTTATGAGCATATTTCTGATATAAAATATCAATCTGATTTGTTATTGTTACCACTTAATGTATTTTGTTGCTCTGATTTTCTATTGATAGGATTTTTTTTGTCTTGTGGATGGACAGATCAATGAACCGACAACAAGCAGAAAATAAATGAAATAGACAACTTGAAACATTTGGTTTTTATTTCATCTACTTTAGCAACATGTTGCGTAATGGATAGCAAATTAATGGATGGAAATCAAATTGAAGTGATAAAATTAAACTATAGCACTATGGGAAAAAATTGAAAAAAAGCGGCCATCCACTTTTTTTTGGGAATGTTTCAAATATCCATTCCAAAGTGATTTATTCTTGTAGAGGACATAAAAGTAGACTTGTATGCCAAATTTCAGGTCATTTGGTGCTGCTTCCGTGATTCTAGGGCTATTTTAAGTTGGAAAGGGGTGAAAAATATGATTTTTTCATGCAATACTTGAACTGAGAAATCTCAGCGATGATTAAAGATATTGAAAAACGGGTTTCAGTTCCTAATAGTGGTATATAAGAGCTTTATTTTGACATACCACAAAGTTTATATCTTTATAGTTTTGGTACCGGTGTGGTAGGATATGCCTGAAAATCATTGGAAAAATACCTTTGGACATGCCGCAACTATCTTAAATAGTCAATTTCCAATCAAGTAAATGCACAGAAATGTAGCCCTTAACTTCTAGTTTGTAAAACTGTATAAACATTGGGCATAGCTAGGTACGAAAAAAAGTTTAGGCGATTTTAGTGAGTCGATCTATATTTGACAAAAAACTAACTTTTCTTAGAAAAAAATTAGAAATATAAAAATAATTATGATTTTTGATGTTTTTCAATGATTTATGATGTTTAAAGACAAACTGCGAAGAAATTTTTCCAAAAAGTTCAAAATCTAGCGAGATACGGGGTACATGTTCTCTCTGACGACTTGACCCTTTTTCACCTCACTCAAACTGTTGTAACTTTTTGAGGATGTAATATTTTTTAATATTGTTTTCTGATTATTATAGCTTATATCAGTACCTTTCTAATGATATATAATACTTGATATTTGAGTTTGATCTTGGTCATGAATTCGGCCCTTGTTTGTGACCGACCCCAAACTAGTGAAAATGTCAAAAACGCTATTTCTTAATACCCTACTTAGAAACATAATTAGACATTATATTTGGGTTTTTTGTGTTTAGTTTTAATAATAATGACTAATAAGACTCAAATTTTGTGTTTTCAAAACTTTTTGCTGGCTATAGACAGTCTTTTGGTAGCCTCCTAGGAAGTACCCTATTAGTTTCTATTTGGTCAACAAATCTCGCAAATTAAATTATTTTAAAGACTTTTTTTGATTAATTTATAATATGTGTACACGTTTTAGGCAAAATACATTTATTTTAGCAAGATTACACTGAAAATTTTTGATTTTTGCTAATTTTGTTTGAGATTGGATTGCGTCGGTCACATTCAAGGCACTACCATGGTAGCAAGGACTATGATATATCCAAGTATTATACATTTTTATAAAGGTAGTAACATCAGCTATCAAACACAGAAAACAGAATCAAGAAATATTGCTCTAATAAAAAGTTATGACTGTTTAGTTAGTCTCAAAAAGGACCAAGTCGACAACCAGCATTGGTAAAAACCTGAATTTGGAAATTTTAGTAACATTTCAATAAAATTTGGAGCAAAAAGTAATCAAAAGTCATATAGGAACCTAAAAAAATGTTTGAGAAGTCAAAATAGGCATGAAATTTCCAATATCGCGTTTTTTCCTATGCTGGTTGTCGACTTGGTCCTTTTTGAGACTAACTAAACAGTCATAACTTTTTATTAGAGCAATATTTCTTGATTCTGTTTTCTGTGTTTGATAGCTGATATTACTACCTTTATAAAAATGCGTAATACTTGAATACATCGTAGTCCTTGCAGCCATGGTAGTGCCTTGAATGTGACCGACGCAAGCCAATCTCAAGCAAAATTAGCAAAAATCAAAAATTTTCAGTGTAATCTAGCTAAAATAAATGTATTTTGCCTAAAACGTGTACACATATTATAAATTAATCAAAAAAAGTCTTTAAAATAATTTAATTTGCGAGATTTGTTGACCAAATAGAAACTAATAGGGTACTTCCTAGGAGGCTACCAAAAGACTGTCTATAGCCAGCAAAAAGTTTTGAAAACACAAAATTTGAGTCTTATTAGTCATTATTATCAAAACTAAACACAAAAAACCCAAATATAATGTCTAATTATGTTTCTAAGTAGGGTATTAAGAAATAGCGTTTTTGACATTTTCACTAGTTTGGGGTCGGTCACAAACAAGGGCCGAATTCATGACCAAGATCAAACTCAAATATCAAGTATTATATATCATTAGAAAGGTACTGATATAAGCTATAATAATCAGAAAACAATATTAAAAAATATTACATCCTCAAAAAGTTACAACAGTTTGAGTGAGGTGAAAAAGGGTCAAGTTGTCAGAGAGAACATGTACCCCGTATCTCGCTAGATTTTGAACTTTTTGGAAAAATTTCTTCGCAGTTTGTCTTTAAACATCATAAATCATTGAAAAACATCAAAAATCATAATTATTTTTATATTTCTAATTTTTTTCTAAGAAAAGTTAGTTTTTTGTCAAATATAGATCGACTCACTAAAATCGCCTAAACTTTTTTTCGTACCTAGCTATGCCCAATGTTTATACAGTTTTACAAACTAGAAGTTAAGGGCTACATTTCTGTGCATTTACTTGATTGGAAATTGACTATTTAAGATAGTTGCGGCATGTCCAAAGGTATTTTTCCAATGATTTTCAGGCATATCCTACCACACCGGTACCAAAACTATAAAGATATAAACTTTGTGGTATGTCAAAATAAAGCTCTTATATACCACTATTACGAACTGAAAACCGTTTTTCAATATCTTTTACCATCGCAGAGATTTCCCAGCTTGAATGTGGCATGAAAAAATCAGATTTTTCACCCCTTTTCAACTTCAAACAGCCCTAGAATCACGGAAGCAGCACCAAATGACCTGAAATTTGGCATACAAGTCTACTTTTATGTCCTCTACAAGAATAAATCACTTTGGAATGGATATTTGAAACATTCCCAAAAAAAAGTGGATGGCCGCTTTTTTTCAATTTTTTCCCATAGTGTATAGGCCAAATGGTTAAAGGCAAAATCACACATACAACCCTTTTTAGCAACTAGTAAAAAATATTTAATCTGATAAACTTTTTTAAGGATTTAGAATCCTAAAATAATATTCATTGACGTCATAAAAACTTTTTTTTTGTATGAAGCTATCAATAATGTAGATATTTAGATTATATTTTTGATGATCTGATATGAGTTTCAGAACTTTATTCATTCACAACATCTGTTACTCATTTAAGAGAAGTTTATTCAATGTAATCAAAGCAGTGGTTTGGATCCTACTGTAAATTCGGTTTAGTTTTTAAAAAAACAAACCTTAAAACACCCTAGCACAGTTTAGGATCTGTTAAGAGCTCTCTAATGGCGGACGTGTAGATAATACACTTAGAAGAAAATGGTTAAAACTTGGCAAACAAATCCAAAAAAAAGTCAAAGTTCAATTTCTAGGAATTCTGACCGGGTTTGTAGCTCAACTCAGCTGAGTCTCTCAATGAAGTAGTGGACAAATAATTTTCTCAAAAATACTAGCAAATTGAAGAATTTTTGGATGAAAGGGAGAGCACAAATCTCCCCCTCTGGCTACGCGCCTGCTGCAAATTCACATAAAATGCTAAGTTTTTTTTAAAGAAATTATGAACTACTCACAGCCGTTACTTCACCATATGTCATCCCTAGACTCAAAATGTACCTTCTTTAACGTAAATCTTGCTAAATATAGCTGTTATGTGTATGAAAATAATATAAAAAAACAACACATGCAAACCCATTTTAATAACCATTAAGAAGAGTTTTACGCTAGCGTAAAATATATCATGAAAATTCCTTTTCTAAAAATTGACACAGTTAAAAACTTTGAAACTGCGATGAAAATATAATTTATTGCTGAAAACTTTCTTATATGCATGTTTTATGAGGCTTGCGATTTTAATAATAAAGGTAGGAAAGAAACAAGGAGAAGCGAAGAGAAATGCAATGGATAGGTAATTTGGGGTATGATTTTCTATGCCACTATGTGGATCTGAAGATCTATTATAGTAAATGACTGACTGTCGGTGGATGGTAGCGAGCTTTAGACAATAACAAAAATTTCGAGGGGGATTTTCAAAAATTGGAGGGGGGGGGGGGTATTTTCAAGATTTTTTTCCTAAAACCTCTAGAAAATTAAAGAAACTTTTCCAACAAGGGGAGTTTTAACCCCTACGGACCAGTGGGATGGCTACACGCCATCACATGCATCACAATTATTTATCTATACCAACGACGTACGGAGAACCTCCTTAAATATTCTAAATTTCTGTAAATTTTAAAAGTTAACACCCCTTTATCGGAAGAATATTGTGAGCTAGTTCAAGAGCAATTTAGTGATCTACATTTTCATTTCCATAGCTCATTCAAAACAGTCAAACAAACTTTCGACTTTCTTCAAACCAAAATGAACAATTTAATTTTTTTCAGGACAATGAGTTTTCCTTTTGTTATAGTCAATACAAAAAACTCATTTCTATTATGTCCTTTTTGTGTTAGCATTTCTCTTTTAAGCCTATTACCTGAAAAAAAACCCAAAAATCACATATACGACCTAAAAAATGTCTTTATCATCCTATGTTACATGACGAAATGGTTTTGTAATATCATCATCTTATTGAAATTGAAACAAATAGATGACAAGGTTTCAATTGTGAATGGCAGGCTACGCACTTCCATTTTCAATTCTTTTTTTATTTGATTCACATCACATACACGCATCTACAATTTATTTATGTGGACAAAAATAGCACATCTATATTATAAAAGGTATACACATTTTCAAATGAAATGAAATGAAAAAAGCAAAAGAGTAAAAAAATAAAATATCTGGGCTACATAAACTGATAATCAGATTATCAAATATCGTTTCAAATATGTCAAGTTGAAATTCTAGTCACATAGCAGTAAGAGTTAGGAAGTAAATGGACTCGGATCAATATGAAAAAAAATGTTGCTAGAGTTTTTCAATTTCACAAATATTTTTCATATGCTTGTCATCGTCGATGGTCAATGAGCTCTATTTTTCAATATAAATCTTGTTAGAGATTTGTTGTCTTGACTATAGAGTTTAATTACATGTTCAGATTTGAATTCACTTTGGGTTTTGATGATGTTTTGTGCAACATAAGGATTGGGGATGTAATTTTGATATATTGACTATATATGAGACTAGTTAATAGGTATTTGAATGATGAACATTATGCAACCCATATACTAGGCGAGTAGCCAAGGAGATTAGATCTTTTTCGACAAAAAATTATTTAATTAGGTAGGACATTAAGTCACTGAGCCAGTTAGTCCTCCTTGGCTACGTACCTGCTCACTCTAGCTGAGGTTAAAATGTACTTGACCATTATCTACTTATTATGATCCCTAGGGTGCAGATTACTAAAATTCCAAATAAGTTTACAACAGCATATGCTCTATACAAAAACATAAAAGAAATGCGCACTTTTATTTACAAAAAATAATAATTTCGTTAATTTATTCAGTATAATTTTGGAAGTTTTCTTAGTTTTACAATTTTTAGGCTCTGTTGGCTGTACCAGCTAAAGTTCTTGAGTACTCAACTTTTTATCATCTAAGTCATTTTCATCCAAATTCTTCAATGCTGTCTCGACTCTTCCCGGTTGTTTGACCCACTCGTCCTCTAACTCTACATTCGGATATATTTTCTTAATTTGATTGAATGTTTGTTGCCGTAGCCAATCGTGATTGTATTTATTACTAATTTTGAGTACATTCAAAGCATTTTCTTCATTTATTTGATTTATGACTTTTGTGGCGGTGAAATTTTGAAGCTCAGCTATTTTTAATCTACTAGCAGCCGTGAAAAGTTGGAGATAATTTATGTCATCACCACGTGGAAATTTGTCAGTGTAGATAAAGTCCAGAACCAATTTAAAAATGTCAGTTGAGATATCTGTAAAGTTTATACATTCAATGTCATGATCATTGCGAAAAATTTCAGTGAGGGTTGGACATCGAGCTATTAAGAGGAATTTATGAACGTGGAACTTTTCATCTCCAACAGTTATCTCAAAATCTTTGAATTTGTCATCTTGGAGAAGATCTCTAACATCACTGAATATCCCACTTAAATGTTGAATTTTTGATCCATGAGGTCCTGGATTGTTTAGTTCCTCAATTTCCTCTTTCAACTTCTTTTCTGAATTTTCAAGTTCAAGATTAGTTTTGTACAATTTTTAGCGCATTTTTGAAACTTGTTTTAAAAAGGTAGCTTAATAATGCACTTTGTCTGTTCGTTCGGTCGTTCGGTCGGTCGGAACACACTAAAAACTTTTTAACCAGACATCGTAGAGAGCTCTAGTTTTTTGCATTAGTTCCGTGCCATCGAGTTATTGGCCCCCCGGACATTTAAAAATCTCAATACCAACGTTAAATACTATAATTAATGATTTTTTGTTTTCAATACAATAGAGCCAACTTCAAGTGGGATAATTTCAAATATATTTTGACCGTTAGAAAATTTGAATTTCAAAAAACCGTTAAATGACAAACCATTTTATTATATGAAAATTCACCGTGCAAATTGTTAATTATACTATAATTAATGATTTTCAAGTGCATTTACGCGGGAAATTTTCAAATATATTTTGACCGTTAGAAAATTTGAATTTCAAAAAACCGTTAAATGACAAACCATTTTATTATATGAAAATTCACCGTGCAAATTGTTAATTATACTATAATTAATGATTTTCAAGTGCATTTACGCGGGAAATTTTCAAATATATTTTGACCGTTAGAAAATTTGAATTTCAAAAAACCGTTAAATGACAAACCATTTTATTATATGAAAATTCACCGCAAAATTGTTAATTATACTATAATTAATGATTTTCAAGTGCATTTACGCGGGAAATTTTCAAATATATTTTGACCGTTAGAAAATTTGAATTTCAAAAAACCGTTAAATGACAAACCATTTTATTATATGAAAATTCACCGCAAAATTGTTAATTATACTATAATTAATGATTTTCAAGTGCATTTACGCGGGAAATTTTCAAATATATTTTGACCGTTAGAAAATTTGAATGCCAAAAAATCGTTATCCACCTGTCGAATTTATTTAAGTCACAAAATATTCATGATTGGCTTATTTAATACGCAGTACTTTGCTAATCAAATACTGATCGCTAACACAAAAATGCGCTGAAGTCCCTCGATCTATAACACGAGGACTTTCTTTAAATTTTTTCCAAATCCAGCTAAGAACTCGTTGTCACTTTTTAGCTTATCATTTTCAGCTTTGAGTTCTTTTTTTTCTTTCACTAGAATCTTCTGTGAATCTCGCAGATCCTTTAATATTTTATGTCTTGAGAAGAATTTTTCCAAAAGGTCACTTTTGAGTTCTTCTAGGGATGCATTTGAGTCATATTCAGGATAAACTGAGTAACATTTGTCATAATTTATGTTCAGTGTAAAGCATACAAATTTTAGTTTCGTTAAACCATCCAGAATATTGTATTCAATAATTTCTAATTGATTTCCAAAAAATGATATCCACTCGATATTTGGAAAGTCTTCAAATAAATCTCCAGGCAGGAACTGCAGTTCATTTTGTTCGAAGAAAAATGTCTCTAAATTTCTATATTCAGCCAAATCAATTTTGCTGATTTTCTTCAATTTTGAATTATTGATGCACAACACCTTGATATTCGGAAATGTTCTCGTCAGACCTTGAGGAACTTTAGACAAGATGCAGTCAGTAAATTGAACATCATGCACATCATAATTTGTCTTTCCAAACCAATGATCACCGAAAAAATTCAATTCAAGATTGTCAGGAATTGGAAAATTCTTGATCATGCATCCGTAAACTCTTCCACCATGCTTAAATGTAAATTCTGCGAATTCACACGGAATGTTCATTTTTTCGATTCCAAGAAATATTAAATTTCATCAATTTTTGAAATCTTTTAGAATTTTGTAGATCTTGTCTTACTTTTTGCACTATTCTAATAAATTCATAGATTAGTTTTCACTATTTACAGTTCATATGGCTTAATTTTGATTCTTTCCATCACAAAAAATTGCTAAAATTAATATTACTAGTAAAAGATTTAATAAACAATCAAAAGATTAGTCATCATACAAAAAGTATTATTCCCTTTGTTTGTATTGAATATTATTACACCATATGACGAGTGACTGTGTCGTTAGGCTGACCATCAACTTTTAACTCAAAAACAGGGCATATCCAAACTTTAGAGTTCAAAAAGTGGGTCGACATACTATTTTCAATATTATTGCAGTGTTAAAAATTTATTTGAAGTTCAATTTTTCCAAGTTTTTGTATTGTTTAAAAAAGTCACGAAGTTTTTGCAAAAGTTTGATATTTTGTGCCCAAAGCTGGACACGGAATTTTTTTCGACTGTCCTGCCAAAAAGTACGTAGATGAACAGCCTATGTATCGTCGTACAAATACTAAAATATTTTTTTTCAAGACGAAAATTCACGACGAAGTGAACGAATAGAGAAGAGAATGCAAACTGATAACGTTGAAATATGAACGAAGTGAATTTTAATTGTTTGTAAGCAAGTTATGATGATTTATAACTTAGTTATAGAGGGACTTGTTACTTCGTTTTTCAATGTTATAAATGAGAACATAGTTATAAATAAAATTATGGAAATATAAATTAAAATAAATTAAAATCGTTTAGTTTGATTTCTCGAGCGACACAGAAGGTAGGAACGTTTGAGCAACTCGGGTCTGTAACTTTGTTGTCATTGTATAAAATAAAATATAACATAAAATCTTAGTGTATTCTCAATTTGGCTCTCAAGCCCCCCCTCTCTGGATACGCTCCTGAATTTGGTGTATTGAGTTGTGTGTGGAATTAAATCTGCCAATGTGAGAGTAAGATTTTAGGGGCTTATGAAATAGACTGGAAATCTGTAACATTCTCTTATGTTAGATCGTGTATTCCTACCCCATTAGCTGCAAACAGCACCATGAACCGTTATTTTTTAAAAATTCAAAATATTTTCGAATCTTTTTTGAAGATTTTCTGACTGAATATTTTTTTGAATTTGAAAATACCGTTAAAAAAATTCGACTTATTCTTATTTATAGAATGTTTCGGCACTTCAAAAGCATGATAACCCGTATTTAATTAAAATAAGCAAAAAAATTTTGTTTTGATTTTCAACGGTCATTTTCAATTTAATGACAATTTTCGAATAATAAAAACTGTTTGCAGCCAATGGTTCCTACCATAAGATTATATTTAAATCATTCCAGAGAGTGCTGTTGATGGCTGTTAATATGACAATGCTCACGACATCACAGATACAAAACACATCATTCGAATTTGATTAAAAAAATTATATTAAAAATGATAAAAAAACAGTAAAATATTTTCAATAAAAGTCAAAGAAAAAGTTCTTTGAAATAAATTTTCAAAAATCTATCGATTTTACACCCACATATAAAATAAAATAAAAAATATCAATCCAAATCAAATATGATTGAAAGTGGAAAATTTCCAATCCACACATACATAATCTCAATTCACATTAGTAATGCAGGGTTTCGAATACATAATGTCGATTTATAAGTCATGACAGGTTCTAATACATTTGTGGTAATCATTTTTCATCTTAAATATTACTCTCATAATGTATTCCAACGTGAAACTTAAAGAATAAGCCCCGAATATAAGGGTGTTGAAAAATCAATCAAATCATGTTAAGTCATTTGTTATAAGGTGAAAAGTATACATGCTTTTGACATCTATCATACAGCATATAAAAATAAAAAAATCTCAATTTAAGAAAAGAAGAAGAAAAGTTTTTTATTGAAGTAAGGGGGATGAATGACTTGGAGGCAGATTGATGTATGAAAATTGAATTTTCCGATTTGACTGCAATTTGGAAGGCTTCAAAATTGGAGGCAGAAACGAAATTTAATATTACTTTGGTACATTCGAATTCATTAAATCCTCCAACCCCCTTCTCAATTGATTCTCAAGTATTGATATTATTTTTTCTAAAGAATACATCACGCAACATCAATAGCAGCAGGTAAAACAATTATTATGATGTTTGAACAATTGAAGCCTTAAGCATGATGTAATACTCACGTTTTATTTACTGAATCTAAAGCTACATATACTTTAGGATTCTAGCATGTTAAGAGGAAACAGGAATATATTGCAGTCTAAGCATTTAACATGATGCTATGTACAATAATGTACAAGGAGTAAAGCACCAAGAGGGAAATAATAGCACGGAACAAGCACACATTAAACTGATAGACAAAAGGTATTGAAAAGCAACAACCATAAACATCATCATAATAAGTAAGTTGGGGCTATTAAAGTCTGCTTTAAGTTGATGTATGTGGAAATATTTGCAGTGAGTAAGCAGAGCGCATTAAAGAGTGAATTATGAAGTTTTAACATTTTTTAATATTTATCGTCATTTTAATTCTTATAAATTGAATATTTAATTCACAATTTCGTAGCTCATTTTTTTACATTTATTATGAATTTTTCTCTAGTTTTCTAGTTTGATTTTTTTTAGTTTTTCTAGCACCCCTAGTAACAAAAACCATTAAAAGCTAGGTAAAATCTATCCGAAAGTTAGTCATAGCTAGTTTTTAATCTAACTTTTTATCGGATTTTTAGTTTAACGGTTACTAGGATCGAAAATATTAATCCAAATGCATTTGATTTAAACCAGTGGCGTAGCTTGAAATTTTTGAGAGGGGCGAAATTTTTTTTTTCTTATTCAAAATTTCTAGCAATTTTGAATAATTTTTCGGATTGGACCAATTTTTCCCAAGAAGGGGGGTGAATTGTCACCCATTCACCCCCCTGGCTACGCCACTGATTTAAACTAATGAATTTCTATGTTTTTAAACACTGTCCTGTATAAAATTGTAAATTTTTTAACGTATTTTTTCACCCTAGTTAGGGGGTCAAAAGTACATACCCTGATAATTTTCTATTTTTCAACGCCAGTTTAAATTGAATTTGTACTTCTTCATATTCAGAGTTTCATGATTTTACACTTTAAGGAACTTTAAAATACTGCAAATATCTACAAATACAATTTATCAAGAACTAACTACAAAATATTATTCAAGAGTACGGCTTCAAAACGTTCAACATTTCTACTTTCAGCACTAAACCACTGAGTAAACAAACAATAATAACCAATACTCTCGTAAAATAATTCCAAGTATTTTACGTTTTCACATCCAGAAACCTCTAGAAGCACATTCTGCAAATAACATCGATACTTCACGGTTTCAACTTCAAAAGCAGAAAAAAAATCTCAAAATTTCCCTGAAAAATCAGCTAACATTTAAAGTATGAGAGCATATTCTGAACTGCGTATACATGCAAACATTGCTGGCAACTATAAATAGAAAATTGCATACAGGAACGATAGAAGATAAAAAAAACGCAACAGCAATAATGCAGCGGTAGTCGTAATGCACTCTCCATCATTTTGATGTCAATTTTGTGATATTTAATAATAATAAAAAATACTCATAATTGAGGCTTGGCAAGTTAAAATGGGACTCGTCACTTTTTTTAGTTTTTGCTTAATAAAATCATGAATTTAGATCTAAATTATGACATGTTATATATTTTTGGAAAGCTCTTGAGTTAAGCTATTAAATCGTGAAAATGAAATTTAATTATATTATCTAGGGTTGGAACTTTTGGGGTTTGAAGTTGGTAAAAATCATACTTTTTCAAACATCTTTTTCGTGATGTTCTGGTAAAGCTATAAACTACCTAATTAGTGATTTATATTAAGTAAACAACATTCTTAAATGCTATGGAGTCACATTTTTAATATTATTCACTGTTTAATTTTTATGAGTATTCAAACCTTGGCAATTTTTCAACAATTCAGAACTTTTTTTACTAAATTCGATGTAACTTTTGACTAGATTAACCAAATTTAATGATTTAAACAGTTTTCATCATATATTTTTGAGTTCTATCAGAAAAAAGTATGATAATGTTATGAAAGCATAAAATTCAAATTTTGAATTTTTGTTATAATTTTGTATGGAGAATTAATCAAAATTTAAATTTAATGGTTTCCAACTTTTTTTAATTTTTTCTGTTAGAACTTAAAAATATCTGATGAAAACTGTTTAAATCATTAAATTTGGTTAATCTAGTCAAAAGTTACATCGAATTTAGTAAAAAAAGTTCTGAATTGTTGAAAAATTGCCAAGGTTTGATAACTCATAAAAATTAAACAGTGAATAATATTAACTAGTGATACGTCCACGGGCTGTGGGACGGAAGTGCATTTTCCTGAACTACTGCGCACAGACCACTAACGTAAAAAAAACTAACGCAAAAATAACTGACGCAAAAAAAATTTGTCAACAAATTCTTGTAAATGATTAATGAACTTTTTGTCATAGATTAGATTCGTATTGACAGTCAAAAAATATTTAAAAAATAACGATCAGAATATATTTGAAAAAATAACGGTCAAAAAATATTTGAAAAAATAACGGTCAAAAAATATTTGAAAAAACAACGGTTAAAAAAATATTTGTAAAAGAAAACAAAAAAATTTGTACCCCCCCCCCCACCTTCTATCAGTCCCCTCGTACCCCCTTGATCAACTCCCCCTCGTTCCCCTTCAATTTACACCAAGCAAGATTTACGTAACGTAAATTTACATGTTACGTAATTTTACGTACGTATTTTTACGTAATGTTAGCTTTAATTAATTTAACTTCGTGAAAAGTTTGGAAAATGTGAGGAAAAAATATGAAAATGGAAAATTTTATCATACAACATCATGAAATATCAAAAAAGTGTAAAAAAGTGCAAAAAAAAATTTTGCTCGGAGTGGGGCTCGAACCCTGGCCGGAAGATTGTAAGAAAAGTCATGTTTTTAAGGGCTACGTAAAAAATACGTACGTAAAACGTAAGCAATTTTTTCAAAAAAGTTAATTTAATTAAGTTCTACTGCACCGATCAAAAAAATCTCTCGTCATTCTTGCCTCTGGCCTAGTTCACACATTTTAAGCAAAAAACCGCGTCGAAAAAGCTTAAACTGGAGGAGGAGTTACACGGCAGACAGACGGACGGACGGACGGACGGACGGACGGACAGACAAAACGCGGACAATAGTGTCTTTTCCCTATGGGAAAATGCACTAAAAATGTGACTCCATAGCATTTAAGAATGTTGTTTACTTAATATAAATCACTAATTAGGTAGTTTATAGCTTTACCAGAACATCACGAAAAAGATGTTTGAAAAAGTATGATTTTTACCAACTTCAAACCCCAAAAGTTCCAACCCTAGATAATATAATTAAATTTTATTTTTACGTTTCAATAGCTTAACTCAAGACCTTTCTAAAAATATACAACATGTCATAGTTTAGATCTAAATTCATGGTTTTATTAAGCAAAAACTAAAAAATGTGACGAGTCCCATTTTAACTTGCCAAGCCTCAATTTGAGGAGGACTTTTCATCACAATTATTGGTCATGCAACCAAAAGGGGGCAGGATGGATGCATTAAGTTGTTGCTACAGATGATTATAATCAACATTCATAGCAATGAGTCATGACATAAATTAAATTTACGTTGAAAATAAAGTCTGAAACGTATGAGAGAAAAATCAACTGTTGCACATCAGTCGGAGCTTTCGCAAGAATACTCTCTGAGAGGATATCCAACAAAAAAATTGAGAACGAGAGAGTGAAAAAGTTATTTTTTCCCAGGATTGAAAAATGAGCTCAAACAATGAAAGAAAATTGTTAGGTGGCTGTTGTCAGTCAACTTTATAAGGTTCATATGAACAGAACTGTATTTACACTTTCCACTTTTTCGCTTTACATTATTATATTTAACAAAAAATAATAATAATAAGAATAAAAAAGAAAAAAAAATTATTTTCCAAAAAAAAAATTAATTAAAGAATTTCGCGAAATTTCTATCTGTGATATTTTTTTAGTGAAAACCAAGAAAAAAATATAGAAAAGTGGAAGTTAGATCCATAAATGATAACGTAAATAAAGCGTCTTTTAAAGATATAATTTCATCCCCCGCGGCACAATCAAAGTTGCTTCAAATTTATATTATAAAAAATAAAATCGGAACTATCGACACACACAAAAATAAAAGATGGCAAAGTGTAGATTAAAATAAAATTCGGAATCTTATGTTTGTGTTAATGTAAAATGTGAATAGAAAAAGGAAAGCCATAATAGTTATGTGACAGAAAGTGAACTAAATCAGTGAATTACGGAATAGAAAAAAATATATCAAGTCGACGAAGAAAAAAGAAGTAAAAATCAAAAATCTATTTTGGAATAAAAGGAATTCTTCTTTTGCTGTGTTTTCGCCCTGTAAATGTGTGTATTATGTGACATTTTGGATCGTTAATACCTCGAGGCTATTAAATAAATTTACAATGACGACGATTTAATCTTTGTTATTTATTTTCACATAACATATCTTAAATCTCTTTTCTATGAGCCTCAATGTCTTGCCTTACTGTCGTCTATCTTAAGTCTCATGGTTAAAATGATGATGATAATAATGGTGATAAGGGAACAAAAACTTTAACTCTGAAAATGAAAAAAGTTTGAAATAATATGAAATTTTTTTTGGGCAAAAGGAACATCATAAATTTTTTGTCTACTTGATCTCGCACTTTTTATGGAAAAATGTTGTTTTTTGTGACTTTGAACGAGGAAAAAAATATTATTATGTTTTTTGATATTTCTATGATGAATGCAGTCATACCTGAAATTGGTTTTTCTCGGTTAATGGTTGACATCAGGGCAGTGGAAAAAATGAGTTTCATGTTTTTTTTAAAAAATTCTATTCACTCCTTATATAAAGGTTTCACTTCCTGTCAGTGACGTAGAAAGAATTTTTTATGGGGTCCAGTGGCGTAGCCAGAATATTTTGAGGGGGGAGGGTGTTAAATATTTTTTTTGTAGAAAAACCCTAGCAATTTTAAATAATTTTTCGATTTGGGTCATTTTTTCCTGAGAAGGGAAGTGAATTTCCCCCCTGGGTACGCAACTGACGGAAAAAAATTTTTTTTTATCCTGCTTAAAATTCTAGTTTCAAAACAATTACAAAAGTGTTTTAAAATTAAAAAATATTTTTTAGAATAATATTATTTTCCAATTTTAATATTTTGGTTTTTTTTAAAATAATGATCTTCAATCATTGTTGAAAACTGAAATTGAAGTGGATTGAAATTCTCAATAATATTTTATTTTTTCACTAGATGCATTTCTTTTATCAAAATTGATTAAATTTTAAAAAAAATATAAAAAAAATTACAAAATATTTTACTTTGAGCCTTAAAGAGCAGAGGTGACTTGAAGGATCATGGAGGGCATATTGGGGATCATCAGGGTCATGCATATCTTATAATTATCCTTTTTGGATAAATAACAGAATTGAAGCTACTTCAAACTCAATTCTTCAGAGTTCTTAAACATTTGATAAAATGGATAAAAAATTCTAAAAATTGTTAACATAAAACTGATCTCAATGCAATCATTTGAAATTTCCACCGAAAATTGACTTGAAAAACCAAAAAATCAACATAATTTTTTTTCAACATCTTGTCTTCTTCTACCCAAAAATTCTAGCTTCGAGCATAAAATTTTCACTTAAAAGTTAAAACTCGAGAAAATTTTGTAATAAATATTTAACTTATTTATGACATCAATGATTCCATCTGTTTTTCATTTTGCTCTTAATAGAAATTTTCTCAACTGTGATGAACAAAATTTTCAATTTCACACACACAAAATTTTTTTTAATAATTTTAAAAGCTCGAAAAATCAAGGACTCGACACAGAAAGAGACGAAATAAAAAACAAGTAAAATGTAATCTCATCTCAATTTCAAAAGCTTAAAATGTATGAAACAATTTTTTTTTCTTGTATTTTATGATGAAGAAACTTCATTTCTTGTCAGAGAAAAGTCGAAAGAGAGATAAAAGCTTAAGGACTTTAGTGACGAAAAGTTTTCATCAATGTACTTATTTTCGAAAGTACTTGAAAGACGAATTGTTTTCTCACTGCGATTGAATTCATGAATTTCAGAATCCATCTTAAGATCTTCTTGTATTTTATAAGAGTATAATAATTTTTTATTTTGGGGTCGTTCATAAATGATGTACATCAAAAATTGGATTTATTTACTCCCATCCTCTTATTTGAAGAAAAGCTATTTTGAACGAAAATTAAACATTTTTCAAAAATTTAAAAAAATTTGAAAAAAATCAAATTTTTTTTAAATAAAGAAAATTTGAAATTTCAAAAATAATTTAAATGAAGAAAATTTTAAAAAATTTAAAAAATAATAAAATTTTGAAAAACATTTGACATCATTTACATCCATCCCCATATTTTTCTAATAGAATTAAGTGTTTTAAACTGTAAATTATTTGAAGATGTAAAAATTGTGGCATAAATTTTCTTATTTTCTACTTATTCTCATAACCGAATTACATACCATTAAAAACTTTTGTATTTTATATTAATTGAATTAAAATTGTATTCTGTGAAAAATAAAGAAAATTGCATGTGAAAGTTTTGTTAGCTGCTTATATTATGAATTGCCTGGAGGGAAAAATTGCAGTTTTATCTGTTGGAATTAAGAACAATTAGCAAAGCTGGGGCACTATATATTTTTTGGGTAAACTTTTGTGAAAAGTCATTCACTTAGAGGCCGTTTACAATTTGTTAGAGTTTTTGAGAAAAAAACCGGAAAATCCCCCTCCTAAAATTTTTCCATACAAAAAATTTGCAAGTCCCCCCCTCGAAAAATTTCTGGCTACGCTGCTGAATGGCGTTCAACATTTAGGGGGTGTCTGGTGCTGTATAATTGGTGATAAAATTTCTTGCATATAAATTTGATAACTGGTATTCAAATTTTTGATAGATGTCATTTGCAAACAACCATCATTTAAGAGTGGAAAGTGTCTAGGACCATAGGGCTCTCCTCCTTTAAAGGGTATATCCAGAGAGGTATTCAGAGGGTCTAGACCCTCTTCCAAACTGTTCGAGATTAAAATTTCCTGTAAGTTAAAAATGTATGATAAAAAATTCCAGACCACCTCGAGAGGTCAGACCACTTACTTTGAAAATTTTTTTATCTTACCCTTGGGGCTCTAGTAATATGAATTCTCAAAATTTAATTTCGCCATGTAGTATATGAAAGCTCAAAGAATCTGTATGATAAATCAAAATGACTAAAGTCTCTGTGTTGTGTTCTGTAACGGAAATTAAAAATGTTGTCTGTATTTCCAAATCATTTCATTTAATAAAATGTTTCTGAATTTATCATGCAGTTACTTTAAACTTTTACTTACTTGAATTGAATCTTTTGTAGAATTTCATCTGTTTCATTTAGGAAGATTCAAAATTTACTTTGTTAAAAAATGGACAGTCCTGTTTGTTCAACGGACAGTCCTGTATTTTTCAATACTGTTCTGTATAAATTTGTAAATTTTGTTCTATATTCCTGTATTTTTTCATGAAAATTTCCATTATGTCCTGATTTTTTGAGAAAATTTATCAAATATCCTGTATTCTCATAAAAATTAGATGGTGACCTTATTCAGGGGTCGATCACAAAATATGATGGAAATTCGAATGCCTTCATATCTGCTTCAAATGAAACTATGGACATCATAACAAAATAACTCCTCAATTTTCTGTTAATTAAGAAATGGCATGAAGCTGTCAACAACTTCTAATGCATTGACTAGACAGCTTGATAAATAAGATTGTCACCAACACAGAAGTGCTGGGAGTTTTAATTACTCCTTGCAGTGACTCTTTTCTTATGGACTTGTCATTTAGTTTCTGAGAAGATTCATTTTCATTAATTTTAAGTATTTCATCGGCTGAATTTCAATTTCGAAATAATAATCAAATACCTGCTTCAAATTCTACACAATTCACACAATAATTTCCATATTGACTTTCATTTTAATGAAAATTTCATTTCCAAATAACCAGTCAGCAACACTACTGTTTAAGTTTAATATTTAATTATTCCATTTCTCCGAAATTCAATGAACAAATGTCATATTGAAGTCGACTATTGATTCTTGTGTAAATACAATTGCTAATTTACATCCTTACAGCATGCTAGAAGAAAGCTAGTGCCGATATACATGCTATCGTGCTCACGACATGAAACTTTTTTCTGCGATAATTTAATTAATTTGATTCGAGATGCTTTAATTTTGTTTTCATGAAATTTTATGACGCAATATTCTTGCTGTTCATCCTTTACATGATGAGGATCAAGGGGAGCCCCCTTCCCATCTGCCTACACCCCTGATCAGGATTATTTGGCGCTCAAAAGACGACATTGAATTACTTCTACTTGAATTAGTTTTCCTAATCAGTTGTTGAGAATCTTTCAATGAGATGGGGGAGGAGATAAATACGTACAACATTACCGAGGCTGAATATTCATGTCAGGTCTGATAAATATTTGAGTTTTGGAAGAAAAAAATTTTTGTGGTAAATTTTTAATGAAATTTCTCAAAATAACTCCGACATCTCCATTCACGATATTAAAACATATGACAAAGTTTCGTTCATGAGTTTACTTAATGGATACGAATATAAAACACAAGCCATGAGCTTTCTTATTCGCAATACTCGCCTAATTTACATTGCTGATGTCGACAAGAACGTAATTAAGGGTGAAAAAATTTTACAATCGATTTATTTACTTCACCACTCATTTAAGTGGTTAAAACATAAAAGCAGTAATACAAAGTAACCATGTTAAATGAACTTTTGCGGTCATTTACGATCACAATTTTGTATTACTGAGTTGCATTTTATGCTCCTGAGGTTGCAGAAATTGAAATTTGATTAAAGAAGTAATTAAAGCTTTTTAATCAAAAACTGAAATGAAGTTTTGAGTGAGTTATGAGTGTGCTGATTGTGCAGAAATTTAATGACTTTTTTTCTTGATGAATTGATTGTTGACCTCGTAAAATATACAATTTGTTAGAATTGATACTCAAGTTGAAGTGTTTTAGACGAGAACAAATAAAAATTTCATTGCTATTCAATTAATAAGTTTTGCTGATGTTACAACTTTGAGTTGAGTAACTTGAAATGCATTTCTAAAGATGAAAAATCAGCTAGAATCTCAAAAAGATTTTTATTCACTAAAATATAAAGCATTATTCTCTAATGTCGTTCTTTTTATAACGTTAAAGTGGATGCGTATCCAGAGGGTCAAATCTCCCTCGCTTCCCTTTTCAGGCAACCCCCACGCCATAATGAGATCAAAACCAACAAGATTTTCAAGAGGTCAGAAGAGCTGTAACACTCCTTAGAAAATTCTATGCTAGCATGAGGAAGGAGGTTGAATCCCAAATTTTTTGATGGAAGTTAGTTTTGAACAACATAAAAAAACATCATCAAACTACAATATCCCATCATCTACGACTTGTTATCCCATCAAATCCAAACTTGTTGACCTTACAGAAAAAAAAAATCTTCTTGATCAAAAATAATTTTGATGATAATCTGGTATAGAAAAATAACAAAAAATAAGAATCTTATAGAAATGCTACATTATATAATCCACCCAATCCCCTAAAGGCACCACAACCACAAAATATTTAAGCATTTTCTAATATAAATTCAACTTTTGTGTGACACGAAAAAAATCATAATGCCATTACTAGACAAGATTGTGAACACAAATTTGTATTATCTTGTGCTATGAGCAATTCATATTTATTTTATTCTATGATATTAGAGAAATAAATTGTAGAAGGCAACAAGTGTGTGTGTGCTGCACCTGGTATTAAAAAATTGTTTACGCTTTCTAAGCAAATAAATATTGTGGAGTAAAAATGATGAAAAATTTCCAATTTATAAAATTCGTGGTTAATATTCAGTCATTAATTATAGGTTTGTAAGGAGCAGTGGCCTATCCAGAAATTTTTTGAATTATTTTTTATGCAACTAAAAATTTAGTGGAATGTTTTGGGATTTTTTCTTGAACCTTTCTACCAAATTAAGAAAAGTTCCATCGAGGGGAGTGTTTTGATAACTCAAAATGCCCTCTGGATGCGCCTCTGGTAAGGAAATGAGAATTATTTCTAGTAGAATCTGCTATTAAACCTAAAATTGACACAGAACTGACTTATGATGCAAAATTTACGCCGTCATTGCTTAGTGTGATCATGTCTTGCTTGATATAGTGGATAAATGTAAGATTTTTGGTACTTTTCCAGAACTGGGAATTTCCTGGTAGCATTTCTAGCATTTTTAGCTTAAAAAAATTTGCCTATGAAATGCCACATCACTCATAATTCTCAATCTCCTAACTATCATCTTCCCAAACCAAACTATCCTATAATAAAAATAAACCCAAATAAACCACGTAAAACTTCAAAAACTAACCTCAAACTTTCTTTTTTGAGGTTTATGTCGTTCGTGATTTCATATACGTTGTCGAATACGGGTGAGCAATAAAAACTTAATAATCCATAGTAGTAAAAAAAATACTTTCATGCTTGAGTTCGGGGAGAGGAAATGAAAAATGCGAGATGACTGTGACACATATTAAGGCATTATTTATCAGATATTCTTGAAAAAAAAGTTTGTGGAACATGATATTAAATTCTTAAATAATTTTTTATATGCCAAAATCTTTTCAGGAAATGCTTCTTTTTGTAGGAAGATTTTTTCTTCCTTTTATTTCCTCAATTTGGTGTTTCAAGGATGTGTCTGCCTAGAAGAGAATGTAGTTATGTGCTTAAGATGGTTTATGTCAAGAATAAGTTTGTGATTCAAATTAAGAATCTAATGTCTTAATAGCTCAGTTGACAAGGGGCAAGTCACAAAATAAATTCCTCTTAAAATTCCAGCTACATCCTAATTTGCAAGGAATCTATGACATAGCACATCACAGCTGCCACTACCTCCTTTCTCAAAATTAAGTAATTTTAAATCTCATTTCCTTGTGCTTTATTTTGAATTCTTCGCTATCCTGTAAATTCCCACTTGCTTTATCCATTTCTTAAGTTCATCTCTTAATTGGATCTAAACAAAAAATCATTTGCATGAAAAATTGCCCATTCAGCCTAGTGTTGAATTATCCTAATAAATGAAAAAGAAAATTTGATAAAAGATGCACGCAGAGAGATAGCAAATTAACTTCGAAATACCTTAAAAAAGTGCCCGTAAAATCAAAACTCCTGCTGCCCTTTTCTCATCCTTCTTTTATTAACCTTTCTTCTTTCGCCTCAGCAATAAGCACACACAAGAAAAATCTCAAACCTATTTTATTTTCAACACTACCTTTTAATATTACATTATTCTCTATATTTATAAACATAATCCTATTTTGAATCCCTTCTACACTTCATCCTGCTTTTTGGGGACAGTTCATATATGACGTACATTTAAATTGGATTTTTGAGCACATTTTTACAAAATTTGCATTAAATTTTTTTTTAATTCTAGATTACACAGCTTTAGACACTCCCTAAATGTTAGACGTCATTGATGAACGTCTTCATTTTCATGTTCAAAATTAAATTGTAAAAATTAAGATACGAACATTCTGTTGTGAGGAAAGGGCAGAAGGCACAGAGGAAAAGATTTTTTAGTGCTGCAAAGCTTTAAAGCACCTGTTGCTTTATCATTTTCTTAGCAGCATGTAGCACAGCTCTCTTTATCTCTTTCAACACAAAACAAAATGTAAAAATCATGTAGACTAGAGCGAAAGAAGTTTAAATGGCGCTAAAAAGCTCTTTTAAATGTTAATGAAGTTCCGCTTAATGAAGTCAATCACTTTCTTAGCCTTAACACCATCTCAAGGATTAAATCGAGTAAAAAAATGTCTCTTATTTTTTTAATGTCACTCATTTCATTTCTATGAATAATTTTAAATCAGTAAGTTCCATAAAAAAGGAAAGAAACGAAGACAATAAAATAAAGAAAGTGACGAGAACTTTACGAGATGATAAAATGAATTGTGCAAGTGCAATTATTCGTTTTAACATTTATGGTGATTTGAACATTAATTCTTATGGATGTGAATAAGTTTTCTCATTAAGTCACTTTCATCTTTTATGAGCTGCTAGCAAGTTAGTGCGATGATGGCCATAAACTAGGACGAAAGTTAGTAGAAATTTATTGTGAAAATTAAGCTGAAAGTGGAGTTTTTTATTTTAAATGCATTTTATGTTGGATTTTATGAAGGGAATGTCATTTGAGGTTAAAAGTTATTAAGTTTGCTTTGATAGGGGGGTAACATAGATGAAAATTTTTGGGAAAAAAATGTCTAGGAATAAAATTATAGATTTTTCCATGAATGCTTCGGAAAATTGAAATGAAAAGTGACGCTTTGATATGGGACCCTTTCCCCTAATGATCCTCAAAACAACAATCTATAACACAAGGGGTAACATAGTGGCAGGTGCATAACCATGAAGTTATGAAATTTTTTTATGGATGCAATGATAAAGATGGGCTTCGAACAAAAGCAAATTGAAGAAAATGTTCAATTCATGGGGTTTTGACCCTTAAACTCCTTACATACGTCCCTGTACAGTATTAAAGTCAAAACTTAAAAAATATATAAATTCTGTCTCAAGGAGGGGAAGCGGGTTAAATTAGAATATGAAACAGACACGTAACCAAGGGTTTCTTTTGGGGATTTATTTGAAGATCTTCAAATTCTGTCTAAGCTCATAACCTACACAAGTAAATTCTAAGACGAAAGATCTGAATGATCTGTTTGAATAACAACCATGAAACAAAATTAAAATTCAAAATCTAAGAATCCTTACAAAATCCTTTCATAAATCCCTCATTGTGTTCATATTCTACTGCTTTTTATATTTTTCAATTTTCTCTTCCTACCCTTCACAAATGTCAGAGAATATTTAATTAAAAGTAGAATAAATTTTAGTTTTTTTAATTATTATAAATTTCCATTTAAATTCTCAAGCTCTGTGAAATGAGCTTGTCACACACAAGTTTACAAAACAAACTTACATATGTGCATACTTGCATGTTGTTTACAGAGATTTTTTTTCAGAATCAGAAAAACTATATTTTTCTACTCCAAAAAGGAAGGAAGCAGAGAGAAAGAGAGAAAAGTGGAAGGCACAAAATCTCATCACGTATGAAAGAAAAATTTGTTTTCAATTTATTTATTCCTTTTACAAACATGAATATGTGGAATTTATGTCTGCACTCACACATGTGGGATATTTTATCCGCATCAATATGTACTATATACATCAAATTATTTTTAATCTAAATATAGAGATGAATATAAGTTTGGGGATTTTTTTTCTCTATGAATACAAATCACTCACAAAAGTGCTTTTGAAGCCATGGTGATTAGATTCTCGTATCGTTTTGATTGAACCCATTCGTTTGGGGTTCTTTAAGCTCAAACTTTATTTATTTTCTTTCTATGTTGGAGATAAAAACAATCCTCATAGTCTTTTTACTTATGGAACTGAATTTTCGCAGATAAAATTGTATATTAAGAACAAATCAAAATGGGAGGAGGAAGAAAATATTGAAAAAGCCAGACTATCTCTTTATCCGATCTTTTTTAAGAAAATGAAAATAAATTACAACAAAAGGGAGGTGAGCATAAAAAAACTAATATTTATAGGATGGGTTAAAAGTTGAAGAAAGGATGAAAAGTTTTCAGTTTAAAAAACTTAATAGATTAAATTCCGAGCTGCACAATACCAACTTCAAAGCAAAATTAAAATTATTTAAAAATTCTTAAAATTAAAGTAAAGTTACAAATATTTTAAACATTCTTAAAATTATAACAAAATTAGAATTTCTTAAAAATTATAGGAAAATTAGAAATATGCAAAATTCTAAAATTAATGCAAAATTAAAAATATTTTAAAAATTAATAAAGTAAATTTAGAATTATTTAAAAAATTAAAAATTACAACAAATTTAGAAATTTTTCAAAATTCTAAAATTATAAAAAAATTGAAAATATTTTAAAATTTCTAAAAACTATAGCAAAATTAATATTATTTAAAAAATCTCAAAAGTTATAGCAAACTAAGAACATTTAAAAATCCATAAACATTATAACAAAATAAAAAATATTTAAAAATCCAAAATCAAGAGTTTCTTGATAATGGAAGTCAATACTTTCGAAATATATCGAAAAAAATCGACAATTCATTCAACCGTGAAATATTCACAATTTAGGACAGCAAAAAGTGTGTTTCAAAACAGAAACTTAACACCAAAAAATTTAAATAAAATTATAGCAAAATTAGAATTTTTTTATAAAATTATAGCAAAATTAGAAAATAAAATAAAATAATAGCAAAATTAAGAAATTTTTAAAATTATAGCAAAGTTAGAAAATAAAATAAAATTATAGCAAAATTAGAAGTATTTTAAAATGTATACCAAAACTAGTCATCAAGTGACCCTGAGCGGGGATCATCTTACTTCACGATCATTTTCTGTTCGGGAATCAAACCACAAATGACTTATCTTCGAGCTTCTCTTGAACATTCATACAAATATCAGAAATATAATATGCCATAAAACCATCAAAATCAGGCATTCAAATTGCCTAAATTGATGATTTTATATAGATTTGCTGCCATTGAAATATTTCAATTTAAAATTATTCAAAGCAACCATGAATTTTGAGTTGAGCAAGAAAGCAGTTCAATTGAAATTTGAGAATATTTTGAAATAAACAAATTTTCTTCACGCTACAAAAAGAGAATCATCCTCAAATCCTTTGTCACAAAAAGGAACATCCTTATCAAAGGTTTATGATGTATTGGTTTTTCTTCATTTGACAGTATCTTTGTGCTCCATACAGAAGAACATCATCACAATTCCCTAGCCGTAAGCTATTATTCTGTGTTGCTGGGGACTTTTGTCAGAAATTGACAGAAACGCCTGAATCGAAATATTTCAAAACATCTTTCAATTCAATTCGAATTGCTTTACTCCATTGCACATTCAACAAATTGTCCATTTATCTGAACAAAAGTTTCAGTTCCAGTTGTTTGCAATACAAAGCTCAATACGTAAAATGTATTTACAAAATGTGCTAAGGAAATTGTTTGTGTGTATAGTTAAGAGATGAAAAAAAGGATGTTTGAAATTCAATACCAAAAAAATAGAGCTTAGAAAGCAGAAAAGTAAAGGATATTTCCATCCTCAAAAACACTGTCCTTATAAAAAAGTACCGCAATCGTGTGGATGAAAAAATTTTATATCTGATTTCCACACGACTAAACAGACTCTTCACATAAACATACATTCCAACAGTATTCGTCCATACAAAAAAAAATCATAATTTTAGAGAATTTACGGTTAAGTGATGAAGAAGAGAAGAATTCAAGGGGATTGATGTTTTTGAAGTTTAACTAAATTTAGGTCCTTGTGCCGGTTGCTTACTCTACTTCAAGTTACTGTAAGGGATTCATGGTCGTACACAGAAAATTTTTTTAAAGGGTGCCAAATTAAAAAAAACTTTGAAGGGGTGAGGGTAGTTTAGACCCCATAGGAACCCCCTAACTGTAGGATTAGGTTGTGGTGTAGGCAGTAAGGGTTTTCGGGTACTCGAACCCCTAACTGAAAATTAAATCCAGGTTAATACACTAAGTTTACCCTAGAAATAGAGCCTAGTATTATCCCATGGATATACTTTAGGAAAACATCAATAGTATAGCTTAGAATTATGCACGCAACCGGCTTCAGGAGCAGATTCAACATTTTTTTCGATTGAAATTTAAATTTAGATCCTGATCATTATGTTACTTAAAAATGTTTAAATCAACCTCCCAAACTAGATTTTAAAATAACTCTAGGGCTCGTTCGTAAATTACGTCACGCAAAAAACGACTTTTTCAACCTATTTATAGAGAAAATTTTCTGGTCACAAATTCTTCAAAATCCTCTTTCCCCTAAAGCATGACGTAATTTGTGAATGATCTCCTAAACATCCCATAATGCTAACAACGTGATCAAGAAAACTCCCTAAGCTTGGAAATAAAATAGCAAATTTTTCACCATGACAGAAAATGAAAAGAAAGAAGAACCTCAAGTTTCTTTCCGTCTTGTGTATATATGTCCTCTATTGCTCAAAGAGACGAGAACTCAAAGCTCATTTTACCGATGGATGATGTAATCTTACATTCTAGTCTATTGTTGTCGATAATGATGTCAAAACATGAGTACTCATTGAATAGAAATGAAGTTGAATATATTTTTTTTCGCATGAAAATGTTCATGATGGGGACGAACAAGAAGAAGAGAAATACTTTTTCGCTTTAAAATGTCACACAGCAAGTAAGAAGAATGATTAGAATGACACAAAACGTGATTCAGTAGAAAAATTTGTCTCGAGAGAGTTGAATTCATTTAGTAATTTTTTTGCCTAGCAGTGCCATGCTTCATTCTACCGCTTCATATTATAATACTTTTGAGATTTCCTGATATTAATTTTGTCTTGAAAATCCATTAAATTCTTCAACTAAAATGAATTCTAAATTCACAGGAACGAGAAGATCCGATTTGACAAATTAAAATTCATTCCTCTTATTAAATTTTCAGATGACAATATTAAATGAAGGATTTATGTTTATTCAGGATTATAGCATATCATTGATTTCTGGAAAGGTCTTTTTTGCATAAATTTTATTTAGAATTTATTCAAGTATCCTCTCAACTTTGAATTATGGATTCATTTGCTGTATAAATATTTAATAATAATATTTGTCCAAAGCTTTTCGAATTGTGTGACAGGATATCATTGGTTTACCTTTGAAAAGATGTTTAGATTTTTAATGGAAAATTTTTCAAATGAAGTACAATAAATTTTTTGACCGTTATTTTTCAAATATTTTTTTAGCGGTTATTTTTCAAATATTTTCTAGCCGTTATTTTTCAAATATTTTTTTATTGTAGTTTTTCAAATAATTTTTAGCCGTTAGTCTTCAAATGTTTTTGGGCCGTGATTAAATCCCCGTACATCACGTGGGGCTTAAGTTTAGAGACTTAGAAGCTACAAAAAAATAATTTTAATCTCATAATGCTTTTCCATATAACCTTCTTTTGATCTAAAATCAAAATAAATACCATGAAGCTTTTCATGTAAATTTTACAACTAATCATGCTATAAATATCCCTAAAGAAATATGCAATGCCATAAATCCTAAAGCTCCTCCTACTTTCATTTAGGAACTTAAAGAAATGATATAGAAGCTTCCAAGAAGTAAGGAACAAAAAAATAAAATTTCCTTTTAGGATATTCAACATGTCTGTAGACGTATAAATGTCGATCAAGAAACTTATCCCTCAACAACCCTCAATCAATGTCGAAGAAGATAAAGAAAACTATAAAAGTTTTTTTTTGTCTTGAAGGTAAATGTGGAGTATATCCATAACTTTAAGGATGAAAATTTGCATGCTAATATTCTGAATCGTTTAATTTAAGTAATTGTTTGTGGGGTCATTCACAGAGTGGGGTCTAAAATTCTTCAAACTTTGATATTATTCTCCATGACAAGGGGAAGGGGGTCTAATAATATTATTTACTAATGAACGTCATTTAAGAACAACCCTTTTTACTTAGAGAATAAAAAGCTCCATCAATAGTTGTAAATTTACTACTAAAATAATAACTGTTAAATGACTGTAGATATAATCATTACATCATGTCGCGATTTTGAATGATAAATGCCAAATTATCACAAAATTGTGCAAAACCTCCATTAATTTCATAGCATTAGAAGTGAATGTTTATTCATTAATTTAAGCAATTAATTTTAATGTTAGTCATAATTACCAGCATTTTTTATAAACACAGTCGCTATATTCATTTAAAAGAACTTCTTTTGCTTCAATTCATAAATCCAACAAACAAAATGAAAAGCTTAATTAAGTTTAAAAATAAAATATGAATTTTTTCGCTGTGTCGCTAACAGAACTATTAAAATAAATGAGTTTTTCATGCCATAGTTCACACCGCGACATTTGTCAGCGGTTCAGTTCTGCATTCATGTAAGGTTTTTATTATGCTGAATGAGTTGTGTATTTTTGGAATTTTGAATAATTAAGCAGTTGATTTTGTTTGTGAATTATTAAAGATTTGAGAGATTTGCAGATTGTTTCGGTAGTAAAAATGTTTGATTTATGGATTTTATGGAATGTTGGTGGTTTGTAGATTGAATTAAATCATGATCTATAGCCATTTATTTGGTATATTTTAAATTGACTATATCCCTATAATAACCTTGAGTTTTATCTAGTGTACCCAAAAGACGTACCCTTGGGTGACCCTAAGATATACCCCTAGGATTGTGTGCTCTCTAAGGTATACCTTAGAGAAAATTGCCCATGACTAACGTAATACTAGGTGCAAGGTCTAAAAAAGTCCATGAAATTTTTGTGAAAGCTGGATTGTCATATAGATAGATAGGCTAACTTGCCCATGTCTACTCTAAATATAACCTATCTTAATGGTACTGAGATCACTCCTATTGAATACAAAGCCTTAGTGGTCGTTGGCAAATTACGTCACGCAGGTGGGGTTGAAGAATTAGTGACATTTCATACACAAGAAATATTTTTATATGAAAAATTTATGACAACGGGGAAGGGGTTAGAATAAGTCATTGTTTGCCTGACGTAATTTACGAACGACCTTAGCAGACTTTCCCTTACTATCAAATTTTTAAGATAATTTTTTTTTCTAATGTATAAATCACAACAAAGTGCTATGATTCCTCTGTATAATTCTCAATTGCTATATCTCAGTCCTGAAGCCTTTCATAAGAACGTAGCAAATGTAAAAACAATGCCCTGATTTCAAGTCCGTATTTTTATAAAAATTCAAGCACTCCTAATTCCCCTCGGAAACATCAAGACTACGGATTCAATTACGGTCTACATCATTGTACATCAAATTTTGTTCAAATCTTCTTTTAAAAATACAATCTTAAACATTAAGTTCACCTTTTTTAAGGATCTTTAGAGAAACGTACGAAATTCACTCCCAAATAAATCATTCTGAAAATGCCATGTGTAATTTCTCTGACAACTCCCAAAAGTTCCCCTCATTTTGATTGCTAAGTATCTCATGCAAAAGGATCTATCTGTAAAATATTTTATTCAATTTCTTCTTACTTAGTCAGAAAAAAAGCTCATTATTTTCATCTCCAAAAACAAAAGCATGACAAGAGCTTGTAAAGTGTTTTTACAACAAAATTAGCAGTCATTTGCCTCTTTAATTCATTGTCTGTCGTAATTAATGTGTCTCTCTTAAAGCATCCATTAATTTACCCTCAGCACTGTCACCCTTGTATGCGAATGGAGATTAAAGAAGTCGCATGGAAAATGTGGATGTGGAATGTATGTCTCCGGATGGCTTCAAAGGTCAACAAAACAATCCAATAAATTCTCGCACACATCATTATTTTTTTTCAACCTCATGCAGCTTCTCCTAAAAAGCTCATTTAATGAGATTTTATCTCACAGAAGTGAACAGCACAAAAAAAACTTTAGAAACTTTCCCTTTTTGATCGTATTATCAACAGGTGACATTCATGTTGCTGACTTTTCTTCCAATTTCTCGTCCCTTTTGCTCATAAAAAAGAAGGAAGATGTAAACCTATTTCTGTGACTATATCTCGGTAATGTGATGTACAAAAGACAAGGCATCAGTGCTTGCCAGAAGGCAAGAACATCGTTCTTTGCAACTGAGAATGTTTCCGTCTCTTTCATGAGTCATGAGAAAATATAGTAAAGTCTTTACGTTTTTAATCTTTCCTCGTCTCTTCCATGCCTCTTCCAAAATAAAATCTCTGCTACAGAAGGAAATCAGTTGTTATTCATTTTGATATTGAGGATATACCAGAATAATTTCAGGGGGAAAACTACTTGGTGAAAAAAAAATTCATTTTCCATCGACCAAATTTTTGTGCCATATCTGAGTATTTTCTGATGGAAGAATTATCATAAAGGATCTTCACAAGATAACACCAATAGTATGATCCAAAAATTTTCCAACAAGTTGTTTCTCCCTGAATAATTTTTATATACATTTGAGCACAATATATATATATATATATAGATTTGTATAAATCTAAATCATCTGTGGTAAAGAAATAAGAGAAATACAGAATAATAAAAATATTTGTGGCATTTAAATGGAAGAATTTAGGTAGCAATAAAAAAGTAATTGTGCAGAGGGAATAAATAATAAAGAATGGGAATAAAAAGTACATGAATAAAATCTTGTGATGAGGTCGTGATGCGCATTCTTCATTTCATTGTGTTCAGTGGCATCAAAGGCATAGCCAGATATTTTTTGAGAGGGGAGTAGGTAGAATTTCAAATTTTTTGCATGAAAACATTTAGATCAGAATTTTTTCCACAAAAACCCTAGTATATTGAAGAATTTTTTGTAGAGGGGGAGGTTTGTTCCCAAAATTTAATTTACCCTTGGGGGCCATTCACTTATGACGTCCATCAAAAAGTGGGATTTTTAGACCCCCCCCCCTTGTCACAAAATTTTAATTCAAAAAAATTTCTTTAATTTAAAGTGTCACAAAATCTCAGACCCCCCTCCCCCTAAATCACGGACGTCATAAGTGAATGACCCCCAAGGGGTTATTAATAAATAACGTCACGTAAAAAATGATTTTTGTACCCTATTATACCCTCTGTCAAAAATTTTCATACAAAAAAAATCTTTTATATGAAGGTGTCACAAAACTCTAGATCCTCTCCCTCTAAATATTTGACATCATTCATGAACACCCAAGCCCCTCCTCTGAAAGTGTTCTACTCTCAATCATTTATTTTCGATTGCATTTAAGTGCAGCTAGGGATGGAAGTGGTAGGGCTTACAATAATCCTCGTTATACTTTAGTGTACATTCTAGTATACCCGGGTTACATACATAATATTCATATGTTGTTTCAAGGGGTGTATTAAATTGTCACTTTCAACCGTAATATTTGAATGATATTTAAACTGATCATATTCTCAAGTAAGCTTCCCCAAACTGTCACAAAAATAAACTAATTCCTCAAAAATGCGCTAATCCCCATAAAAAACGATCTGCACGTCGCTACCTGCCACACTTAAAATCAATTAAGCGTAATTAAAATATTCCAATGATGTTAAATTTGATGGAAAATAAAATATTTATTAACAATGATCAGGTTGTATAGAACTAAGTGAAGTGAAAATGCGATGGTGATAAATGTCAATAACGAATGTCAATAAAATATTGCTGTACTGGTGTTGATTTTTGTTATATCAACCTGTTGCTTCTCACATCGCAATAAATATATTACACATATTTACAAAATACATAACATTAAACTGATATCAGGAGCATGAAAAATTGATGACGATAAAGGCAATGAATATTGAAAATGCACAGAAGTACGAAAAATTCTAGTGGAATATAGATTGCCTTAATTATCTACCATAAAAATTCATCATAGACACTAACACACTCACGTCGATAAATATTTATTTATTCATCCATTCCACTCAGCATTATTATGACTGCTTACTGAGCTAAACCTTCTCTATGTGTTTTTATCTTTTATTTTCTCCTTATTTCCATTTACGGCGATAGCGCGCGCACGAAGAATATTCCTAAATTAAATTTCAACTGCTGATGATGATGAACAGATTAATAGGTAGAAAGTGAAGAGAAAAGCTGGAACAAAAATTCATTCAGTTGTAAAGTCGGAGGAATATTCATCATTTCATCATTTTTTATGCATAGTGCCCTTTCTGTTCATTCGTAACATTGAAAAAAAAATTCAAATTGTAGGTCGATGAATTTTATGAGATTTGTCGCACCGTGAAAAAAGAAATTATTGAGTTGATGGGGAGGAACTCTTCACAAATTTTCCAGTTCAGAGGATCAAAATAGCTTTTTATTATTGGGAAATGATTTTCCATCATTTGAGTTTATTGTTCCATTTCAATTCTCAATGTGCAAATAAGTTATCATTTGAAAATAATAGGGAAAATATTTATTGCTGCTTTAATTCTTGTTGATATGGAATTTGGTCTTCAATAGCCAGTAAATGAATGAGATTTTTTGTTTGAATTTTATAAATTTTATAAAACCGTTAAATTTTGAATTCCAGAAAGACGTTTAAATTTAAATTCCAGAAAACCGTTAAAACTTGAATTCCATAAAACGGTTAACATTTGAATTACATAAAACCGTTTAAATTTTAGAAATCTGTTAAAATTTAAATTCAATAACATTTGATCTTTATAAAACCGTTAAAATTTTAATTCCATAAAACCGTTAAAACTTGAATTCCATAAAACCGTTAAAATTCAAACTTTTAAAAAGACAGTTTTCAAATCGATGTTAAATTGAAAGTAAAAATACACCTCGATACCTTTCATTTCGTAACTCACATAAAAATCACGCGCAACTGCTTCTGCTTCTTCAATTTAATTTATTTATTTATGTAAAACTGTTGAGAAGAAAAAGAAATGTTTTTTTCAGAAGTTTCTTCTTCATTTGTGTTGTCTCTCCACATTTGCTTACATTTTAAATTAAGCTTTGAGGATTTTTATTTGTGTATTTTAATTACCTGAACTTGCGTCAGCTTGCGTTTCTCCTTCTGATTCAATTAGACAGAAAAAATTTCGATTGATTTTCTTTTTACAGCATTTACATAAGATGTAAAAAAGATCATTCAGAATATCTAATTAACTTTTTAATGAAGTAAAAAGACTGAAAAAATTAAAAGAAAAAAGCTGAGATTAAAATTTTGAACAGGTTTTCGTTTTCAGAATAGTTAAGGCTTTAAATTAATTAAATCAGTGGAAAAAAGCTTAAAGAAAAATCGAAAGTAAAAGTTTACTAAAATTGTAATCATCTGTGTTGAAATTATTGATCAGAGAAAGCTATGAAAATTTTAGAAGTTTCTGATGAAATTAAATAAAAAGAAATTTAGAAAAAAGTTCTTAAAAGTTTAATGCTTGTTCTAGATAAACAAGAGGATGGAGGTGCTGAAGGATATTTTTAATGAAAGGAACATGTTTTTTTAGTTTTTTTTTTGAATTTTATTTGAAGAAAGGTGAATCTTAAACTGTGTAAGACAATTGTGTAATCAGAAAATAAATCCAGAAAATTTAAAGAAGAAAAAAATATTTGAAAAATAACGGTCAAGAAATATTTGAAAAATAACGGTTAAAAATATTTTGATGCATCCACATAAAGTTTTTTAAATATATGATTTTAAAATAATTAAATGCTGTTCAATTTTTTATTCCACAATTAAAAAAACTCTCAAAACTTACAATAAAAATCAATAGAAACAAACTTTTAGTACAAAATCCATTAACACTTTTCCGCCCGTCAAAATCCATTACATTAAATTTAATCGAAATTCAAAAAACTGTGCAAAAAATTCTTAATTACAATCAAAAGTGAAATGAAAATTTCAACGACATTGAAACCTTTTTTATTTTTATTTTTAAACGACTCTGATATACATTTGAATTTTTCATGAAATCACAAATGAAGGCTTGTCAAGGTTCAATGACTTTTGACAATAAAAATGTCAAGTTGAAAGGTCGACGAGGATATTAGTATCGGAAATATAAAGAAAAGTTGAGGAAGCAAATTTAAATTATTGATATGATATTTATACTTGATATGTATGATATTCATGCTTGATACGACATAAGTCCATAATATATTGAAAGCATAATTTATTTCTATTTTGATTTTGCAAAAAGGAGAGGGTTCGGAAATATTTCTGAAATTCTGAGTAGCAAAAAGTTTGTGTAAGCAAAAATTATGCAAAACAATTTATGCCTGAAAATGCTCTTATCAAAATGAGTCCTTTTAATTAATTTTGTGGCTGATGGCTTGTTTGTTAAATAAATTGAGTATCGATATGTTTTATTGAATCTTGCTAAATAGAAAGATCTAAAAAAGTTAAGCAAGAATTGAAATAAATTTTAATAGATGAAAAAAAAATTAAACTTGATTTAAACAAAACTATGAAATTTCCTGATTTAAAACAACCCCAAAAAAGCAAACAAAAATAAAAGATTCAGAAATTTAAGAGATGCAAAAATTGAAGCAGAACTAAAAGATGCAAAAATTGAAGCAGAATTAAAAGATGCAGAAAACACAAAAGATGTGAAAACTTAAGTTAAATCCAAATGATGCAAAAGTGATGCAAAACTCAAAATGACGCAAAAATAAAAAAATTAGTTTTTTTTAAAAAGAAGCTTCAGTAACTCAGCAAACTTGCAGCAAACATTACTTTCCAATTTTTCGTTTATTGAATCTATAAAAAACTCACTTCTGGTATTTTTTCAATCCCACTACTAGTTCTTCAGCATCATACACGCATTAAGCATCATTCTAAAAATACTTTTTTTAAGAAACATAAGAGACAACTTATGAAAAAAATCCCTCCGTGGAGGAAATGTCAAATGCGAAAACATTTTCAAATTCTTTTTAATTCATCATAAAAGCTTTTCGAAGTAAGAAAAAAATTCTCAGCACACGTCTTCCGCTGCTAACTTTTTACTTTATAAAAACTTTAAGGTTTTTTTTGGAAAATGAAAAACTTTTACTTCATAAGGGGTCGTTCACTTATTACGTTCGCTTTTTAGAGGGGAGGGGGGTCTAAGATTTTGTAACAGGTCTAACAAAGAAAAAAATTTTCTTGGAAAATTTGTAACAAGGAGGGAGGGGGGTTCTAAAATTTCGTTTTTTTGCGTAACGTAATAAGTGAAAAACCCCTAAGAACATTTTCATATTTTATATTTCCTATGTATAAACTTCATATATATTTATATTGAATATTTAATCTTCTACTTAACGATTTCTTTCTCATTATTCGCATTTCAAATAAAATCGTATCTCATGAATTTTTTAGCGAGTTTAGGAGAATATCCTGTAATGTTATTAAGCGTGATGGTGCTACGTAATGGAATTAGAGAAGTATAATTAAAATTTCTTTGTAATTATTGATAAAACACTTTTGTATGTAGTCAGGCTTAATTACAGTGAAAAAGAGTTTGAATAAATCATGCGTGATTTTGTCACCTGAATGAGAGTGAGGCACAATTACGGGATAATTTTGAATTATTTAGTGTCATTTACTGTATTAGTTTTCTACAAATTTAAAAGGTTTTCATGTGTCATTTATTTAGATGGGATGCGTTGGAGCTGATGTCAAAAAAGTCTTATCGAAAACTTCTGTTAAACCTTTTCCTCATAACATTCACATTACCCTCCTGATATCATTAGTCTAATCTAACTTTAGCACGAAACAGTATAAAGTTATCTATACGTTGAATTCGTTATCTTGATATTAACATAAAATAAAGAATTGGGGTGCCTATCGATTTTTGCTAATAATCTAAATTGACCTTGAAAAGATTATGGCTGTTGTGAAACATATGCCTAGTCATAATTCGTATTTAAAGCTCATATACATGTTGAATCCATTCAAGTACTCGCGGACATCAAAATGAAGTGTAGTTATAGAAGTGCTTCTTTAATTTCAAGGTGTCCTCTAAAGTTTTTGAGCGGATGTCTAATTCTTGACTAATTAACTTCTTTGGTTGGATGATTATTTTGTCTTTATATAATTATTAAAAATATTTATTTTCTATGGAAATTTGACTCTTATACTATTCATAGGGCCAATTTCTAAGGCTATCCGGGGAACCTTACTGCCTAGAGCAGTGGTTCTCAAACTCTGTGCCGCGGCACACTAGTGTGCCGGAGAATATATTCAGTTGTGTCGCAAAAATATTTTAAAAATTCTAAAAGTATGTGTTATGGATTTGTACTGAAAAACCTCAACTAAAGCATCCGAAACTCAAAAACAAGAGCTTTATTTTTATTATTTTGGACTAGTACTAGGATTTTATTCTAATTCAATATGATTTTGAACATATTTACTTGTTTGGTGTGCCGTAAAAAAATTTATACAGTCAAAGTGTGCCGTAGCTCAAAAAAGCTTGAGAAACACTGGCCTAGAGTATACCATAGGCTACACCTGGGGTATCCTAGGTGGAAGATAAGGGTAGGGTAGGTGGGATGCCGTGGTTAGCCCTAGAAACCAACCCCTGTAAATTTCAAATGCAGTCTTACGTTTCACTAAAGAAAGCTACAGCCACAATTGTTTATATTTCTGCAATATATTTATCTTAATAATTAATTATTTAATACTCATCGATCATGCTTGACGGGGAAGTAAACTAGTTGTAATGTAATAGTCGAATAAATAAACTCAATAATTAGAAATTCAATATAAACAATTATTTTGCAATTTCATGAACTTAGCAGCTCGTTATCAATGTGAATTATATTCTTGAATATGATATCAAATCATGCATTTAAGTCCTCATTAATCGTTTCAACAGAATGATAATAAATAATTTTTCTATGTAATTTGAATCTTTATTATAAACAGAATAATCTGTGAATATGAAGAAGAAGCTTGAAGGCGGTAAAGTGGGCACGTTGAGTGTTTGGGAGCAAATAAATGTACATAACAGCACATTAATGACAAATATACATACTTACTTAAATACAAAATAAATAAATAACTCAGATTTCATTTTAATCCCCACAACCACCACCCATGAATGTTTAGATTGTTGTTCAACAATTTCAGCAATTTCCATTGAAATGTCAAGATTTTTTATTTTTTTCTCGTCTTCTTCTTGTTCAATGTAAAGAAATTTTTGAATAATAAGCTATTTGGGACTTTTGTGAAAATAAAAAAATAAGTAAAAGAGCATAGTGTATTAAAAATATGACAAAAAATGCTCCCTTGACATTCCACACAGCATTTTTGAGAGAAATATTGTAACTTCTCTTCTATTATTTTGAAATAAGCATCATGAGCATTCCTTGTTTGATCATAGATTTAAAATTCTTCTTGCTTAACTGTATGTATCCTCGATTTGCTTTGTTTACTGCTGTGATGATGGAAATGTATAGGGTTGGGCTAGAGGTTCCATTTACTGTGACAGTTATTAAAAAATTTCATTTTTTGATGACTTTTTTGCAAAATAAATTGGAGTACTTGAAAAATTACATCGCAGTTAACATGTTCTCAAAATTTAATCGTTAAATTTCGCGTTGTCTCCCCTTTAAAAATATCTTAAAATTTATTCAAAAAGCTCAAATTTTATTCAAAAAGCTCAAATTTTATTCAAAAAGCTCAAATTTCATTCAAAAGCTCAACTTTTTATTTAAAAAGCATAACTTTTAATTTCAAAATCTTCAATTTTCAAATTAATCCAAAATTTCTAAAATTATTCTAAAAAAAAAGCTATAATTTTAATGAAAATATCTGAAATGTTCTAAAATAACAAACATCATTTTATGATTCTTAAACAAAATTACATAACAAACCTCTATCTCTGCAGATCTTTGCAGTACCCCACATAACTTCTAAATATTATTCTGACCCAACATTAAATTTCTTCACCCATAATATTTCACACATTTTATCGTTCGACACAATGTTTATTATATCCACATAATATGCGAGAATTCGAAGCGCTAGTCGTAATCTCTGACAAGAAATCAGTAAGTAGGAGTAAAGATTGCACATCCATATACTTGTTATTCTTCATAAAAATTCCATTTTTAGATTTTCTGAAGAGAGTGAAATTCAATAGATGGAATAAAAAATGTAAGAAATGAAATCTCATTCTGTTATTTTCTGTTTCCATTATTAACATTTTTTACGTAAATAAGTAACTTAACGGTTAAGCTCAGAGGAGGAACGGAATGAGAGTATCTAAAATGACTGTATAGCGTGGTATGTTTATTAAGTAAGAGCAGAAAAAAATTCCTGTACAGTAAAATATGTGGGTGAAAAAAGAATAACAGAAAAAAAACTGTTGTCGCTTTGCTTTCATTATCGAATGAAAAGGAAAAGTGGGAGAAAGAAATTTTCCACCACATTTTGTCATCTTCTTCGTCAAATTGATTTTTTCTCTTTTCCTCTTCGTCTTCCTTCTTCTTCCTACCTACTACCATAGTAATATTATTCTCCTTTAGAGGTAAAATGAACCTTTTATGTGTGGAATAGACACACATCTATATATGATAGAAGGATAATAGAAATGACTCTGATGATGATGACGAAGGTTGTGGAAATGAGTGAATGAGTGATTGAAGGGTAAGAATCAGAATAAGGTCATGTGTGGCTTTCGTTTTGCGGTGATCAATATGGGCCATTTATTGATGTAATCATTTTAATGTTTTAGTCAAGTTTCAGTGAACCTTTAGAAGACAGTGTTGACTTAAATTATTTCATGAGTTTAAAAGTTTGCATAGAAAAAAGCAAGGTTATCAACAAAGAAGGGTTGGTTCTCTACAAAATAAAAAGTTTTATTATTTGTAATGAATGTTCGATTCTCTGTAAAAAAAAAAAGTTTAGTTCTCTGCAATTAAAGATTTAATTCTCTGTAAGGAAGGTTTGGTTCTCTACAAAGAGGGTTTTGTTCGTTGCAAGCAAATCAGATTCTATTTCACGAAGAGATTCTCTTTGAAAAATTCTCTGTTTGGTTCTCTGTACACAAGTTAGGTTCTCCACAATGAAGGTTTTCTTATCCGTAAAGGATGTCTGGTTCTGTGTAATGAATATTTGATTCTCTGTAAAAAAAAAAAAAAAAAAAAAAAAAGGTTTAGTTTTCTGTAAAATAGGTTTGGTTCTTTGTAATGAATGTTTGATTCTCTGCAAATAAATGTTTAGTTCTCTGCAATTAAAGATTTAATTCTCTGTAAAAGTGGCTTAGTTCTCTGTAACCCTCAGTTTAGAAAAACTTCTAACTTACTAAATTCTCTGAATTTTGACACTAATAAATAACAGCAAATGAACAAATATCTTATATTTTCTACCAACAACTTAACCTCTCCCAAAAAACAAGCACTTCAACAAATTCTCAAACTCAATCACCACGTTTCAATCACTCAGCGGCACACAACCGTAAGAGCCAATCCAAAGTAAGAAGGGTAAACAAATTAAATATCTACGCCTGTCATATTAAGCAAGCATTACTCTTTTGTAATCAAGTTAAATCTAAGAACCATTTTATGATAACAATTTCCATGACATGCAAACTATCAAAACGAACATTATTCACGCTGCAAGTATAAGAAATTTGAGAAATGGTGTTGACAAGACAAAGTTGGAATGTGAAATCTGGAATTTGAGTGCATTTCCTGACACAATTACTTCTTTTTTTCGAAAGAAAACTTTATTCGAGTCAGAATGTCAATAAAAATCGATTTCTTTTAAGCAATCAGCAAATTACGAGCTATGCGAATGGTAATGAGGCTTTCACAAGCTATATGAATGAGATTAATTGCCGCTCATTAAATGACTCAATTTATTTCTTTTAATTGCTAATTTTCGTGTAATGTGATTTATTTATAGCTGTAAAGGTGGAAAAATTTATAACATTCATTAGACATATATTAATTCAATATCAATTTTCATGTAAATCCATAATAAATTTAACGATTAGTTGATAGCTGTAACTAATGTAGATAGGGTGAACAGAGAGAAGCACGTGAGCATGGAGCATAAAAAGCTTTGAGCAAATTAAACATGAATAAAATAAAGCACAAACATGGCACTAAACGGCAAAGGCTGTTTACGGTTGTAAAAGTGTTCAACATTTAGGATTGCTTTGAAAAAAAGGGAAATACAATTTTATACTCGATGTGGCATGATTCTAGTGTTTTTCTATGCGCAGTAATGTTGCTCGTTTTGTTTCTCGAATCGAAAAGTCGTAAAAGAGGTTTAACACATTCTGTTGATTCTTACGGCTTTGAAGATTATCGCAGAATGAAAATTGTTTTCTATGTTTTACTACGTGAAATTTGGCATGTAAAATTTTTAAAACATTTAAGATTGTTGGTCAAATTGTTCTAGTGGAACTATTTTATTACTTACGGCTAGTAACAAAAGTAATGGTGAAACAGATTTGAATTTTTTAGAGGGTAATAAAAGTTGATTCCTTTGATGTTTAGTTTGGAATATTTAGCTTTTGGATTAAAACTTATGGATGGTTTGAATTCAGCTTTATTCAGCTCAGTTGAGTTTGAATTTATTAAGTGTAGCTGAATTCAGCTCAATTAAGTTCAAATTTATTCAGCATAGCTGAATTCAGCTCAATTGAGTTATTAGGTTTATCTGAATTTAGCTTTATTCAGCTCAGCTGAGTTCAAATTTATTCAGCGTAGCTAAGTTCAGCTCAGTTGATTTCAAATTTCTCAAATTTGTTTAGTGTAGCTTAATTCAGCTTTATTCAGCTCAGCTGAATTCAAATTTATTTAGTGTAGCTGAATTCAGCTCAGCTGAGTTCAAATGTATTCAGTGTAGCTGAATTCAGCTCAGCTGAGTTCAAATGTATTCAGTGTAACTGAATTCAGCTCAGTTGATTTCAGATTTGTCAAATTTATTTAGTGTAGCTGAATTCATCTCAGCTGAGTTTAAATATATTCAGTGTAGCTGAATTCAGCTCAGTTGGTTTCAAATTTCTCAAATTTATTTAGTGTAGCTAAATTCAGCTTTATTCAGCTCAACTGAATTCAAATTTATTCAGCTCAGCTGAATTCAAATTTATTCAGCATAGCTGAATTCAATACAAATTTAATGGAAAATTAAAGCTGATATTAGCTGAATAAATTTAACTTCAGCCTAGCATAATAAAGCTGAATTCAGCATTAAACTCAAAATGCGTTATTCTTTACCACAATTTATTTACCACAATTAAAGCTTTATTTTCTCATTTCAAAAGCAAACAAGTAATGTATGTGTATAAGTGGAAGGATGGGAAAAAGAAAGGTGGAAAGAAAGAACAAACACACATTACATGATGATCATTCGTTCTTTAGAAATTTGCTTATTCGGAAGCATTTAAGACTCTTTAACGTCCATAAAGGATGTCTCCTCCTCATAATCATTCTCAAAGTCGTTCTTCTTCAACATCATTAAAATGCATAAAGACACACATACACAGTATGTATATGAACACATCTAGTCGAGAATTAATTCCTTTGAAATGTGGTTTTCGAGATATTCATTACAAAAAGAACTGTAATTTGAGATGAAACTTGGCATGAAAAGAGATATATTGAGGAACAGCTTATGCACTATTTATGCATTTAAAAAGTATGTCAACTTAAAGCATGACATCGATTAATGAAGGCATTCATGCTGAAGTTACCACAAATCATGACTTGAAATGCTCAAGTTAATCGAAGCAGAATTCAAATGATTGAAGCAATTAAGAATTTCTTAGTATCATCTTCGATATGCATGAAAATTATATTGCTTCTTGACTTTTCATCTTTGGTTAGATCCTATCAAGCTATTCCTGAATATAATCATGATGTTATAACTAAGAATAAGTTTAATAATGGATTTAAAAAAAGATCTTTTAAATTAAGTTTACAAACTTTAGAGTGCTTTAAAGTACTTCATTTTTAGAGATGTCCTAGAAATACAACTAATTTATATACAACCAACTAATTTATAATGATCTTTCAGTTAAATTTTACGTGAGAATTTTTGGAATATCCTAGTAGGGTACCCGGGGTACCCTAGCATACCCACAAGGGTAGTGTAGGTGGGATGCCCTAGGGTAGCCCTAGAAACTGGCCCCAGATTTTCATTCTTTTGGTCATTTAAGATGGTTCCTAGAAACTAATGATATCAACATGATTGACATGTGTGCCATAAATGTCATCCTTTTGACAAAACAGCAAAGAAGATTCAAAAATTCCATTTTATGGACGTCATTTGTAAAAATTTCTTTTCATTTTCAAAATAGGTCATTTCATTTCAATCAAATCTATTAAAACTTTTTCAAAAGCAATTTAGTCGAACTTTCTCTGTCGTAGCATCATAGTCATGAACCTCATTAAGATTGAAAGCAAAATTATGCAAGGATACAGCAATCACAAACATTCAAGCTTTTCATTACCATTAATAACCATCTGTCGTTCATTTATTGAAAAGTCCCTGCTGTTCACCTAACAATAGGGAATGAATTCATAATACTTTTTAACAATTTACGTTTTCAGCAACTGTGAAAGTCGAAAGATTGATAACAGAAATTAAATCCATGTCTATTGACGTAACGCTGTCGTTGAGCTTCACAATCAGCGACTCTACCTGAATAGGAATTGTAACTCATTTTAAATTAAAATTATTTGAATTTGAACACACATCATTATTTTTCATGTTTTGGAAATTCTTTTCTTGTATTTATATTCAATCAGGATATGCGTAAAATGCGGAATCAAATATTTTTCGGAGAGTGAAAAACAAAATTGAAGATAACGGGAGGTATGGAGGGATAATATAATAGGGGGAGGGGGCAAATATGTGAATATATTTTATTTATCTTGAGTTTTGAATATTTTTAAATTTTTTCATGGCATTATTTTGTTCACAAATGACGTACATCAAATCTTTTTGGAATGTCACACAGCTATATACCCTCCTTGATCCAAGGGCATAGCCAGAAAGGGTATCTTGGGTAGGGGGAGTAGGAGACCCCTAAAAGTTGATCATCATTTTTTAACAACCCCAATGCAAAATATTTTAGGAAATATCAAAAGTGCGGAGATTTAATTTTACTTCCATTAAAAAGTTTTTCCGGGAGTTTTCAACAAGTTATTTGCATAGAATTTTTGGTATGAAAATTATTAAATTAAATTTCCATAATGTAAAGGCAGACAGTTTTCAACTTTTTTGAGTGTATACAGAAGGGAAATAGATATAGTCATGATTTAATTAAGCTAACTATTTAATTGGAAGTTAAAACTGTTGGCTTCTAATTTGATAAAATTAAATATTTAGTAATTTAGATCCACACTTTTTTTAATCAGTTTCTGATTAAAATATTATTTAATTTTAAATATTAGGGGTCGTTCATTTATTATGTTATGGAGAACAGCAACTTTTTAGACCCCCTCGTTACAAATTTGGAATGCAAAAAAAATTCTTTAGTTTAGCCTGTTACAAAATCGTAGACCTCCTTGTGACTAAAGTCATCCTGCATGCTGTCACCAATCGATCTAAAATCCCCCCTCCCCCCTAAAAAGCTAACATATTAAGTAAACGACCCCTTAGGTATTTCATTGCATTTTTCTAAATTTTTTCAAAATATAAAAAAATCTTGCGAATTTAACAGATTTTCATATTTAAAACAAACATCACAAAATTCCTTAAAATCATAGAAAATGTTTTTACACATTGTTTGCTTGAAAATTTGCAAGGATCATACTTCCATTCACTAAAGCTCACTTATAATCCTACAATTTAAAATTATAAAGGAAAACATTTTCCTCTCTTTTTTCCATTTCAATGGAGAAAAAATTTAAATTAAAATTTTTTTGTACTCATAAAATTATTTTCACTGAAAGCACTTTGTAAGTAAACAAATTCCTTTTTCTTTACAATAAAAGCTTCGAAACGTGAAAAACTTATCGAAAAGGATTTTTTTAAAAAGAGAAAATTTTATTTTTATTTTTCCCAGAAGGGCTGACATTGTCACTTCACAATTTCAGCAATCCGATTGGGAATGAATTTCTAGCAAACGCAGCACATTTCTCATTTCACGTTCTCATCATTATTTCATAATATGTGCGTGAGACACACGTTGATTCTTGACATTTTCATTTTAAGAGCAATAAATAATAATTTTTATACGAATTTAGGTTGCCACTCCTTGAGAATTCTGGTTACGTCACTAATATCACACAATTACAGTAAGAATGAAATAATAAATTTATTGTTAAATGAGATGAACACAGCAAAAGAAAGAAACATCGTGGGAATAAAAAATTTAAAAAATGTTTTGTCGTCAAAATTTTTTGTTGAAAAAATTCAGTAAAAATTAAATTTGGATGAAAGATTAAAGCGCATTTTTGTGGTTATTCAATCAATAATTAAACCAATATACCCGAACGGAACGCTATGTCAAATTTTGACAGTTTGAAAACAGCCGTCTCTGTGCTGTGCAGAAGCATACCCAGAAAATACTCGAAACCCATCAGACCCCCCTTACCTGGGTACGCCCATGGTGCTGCCAACCCCACAACTTATGATTGTTTTCCCTTACAATATCGACGTTTCGTGCTCGGGATATTATCTAATATGAACCACAAAATTGCGCTTCAAAGTAAAAAATAGCTTTTCTAAGCTTAAAAAAATTCTTTTCAGTTCCACAAGTTACATAACGCCAAACATAAAAATAAAACCAACAAAATAAGATACAAGAAAAATCATAAAACAGAGACCCATCAAGTAACAACAGCACCCATCAAATGAATTTAGAACAATGACGTTCAGTTGACACTTGATATAGAGTAGGAAAAAAATTGAACGAACGACAAGCGTGCAATACAGGAGAGAAAAAAAGAAAAATAATTCAGGTAAACAATTGATCAGCATAGCTTCCCATCATCATTCAATGCCACTTTTCATATTTTTGTCCTTATTCAGCTGTAATTATTGTACAGTACATAGCATAATCGTGAATAAGCACATTGTTGAAAGAAATCAATGACGATGAAAGAAAAAAAGGGGATAAGAAGAAGAAAGTAAAAGAAAAAGGCTGAATGGAAATTTTTTAGTTCCAACAACAGGTGTCTTTACGTGTTTTGAAAGAGAAAATTTTCGGTATCAAATGAAAGAAAGCTACAGCTAGCAGCCATACCAATATTCAAAAATAAAACATTAAAGGAAGTAAAAAAATTCAAAGAAGGAGAAAAATTTGTTTTCTTTTCGAGTAAATTCCTTTGAAATTCTACCTTTTTAGACCTGGTCAGATTTTGTGTGATTTATTAGCATTTGAATAACATTAAATGTTTGGTTTTTGATCGTGATTTTTACCCTTTTCTGGAGTTTGTGTAGGCTTCTAAAATAAATTTATGAGGGATTTTTAATTAAAGTTTTTTAAAAAAAATTTAATAGCTCTGCAAAATTTAAAAAATAGAAGCTTTTGACAAAAAATTTAAAAGGTCAAGAATTTCACTTCAATATCGTTTAATGGCAGTTCCAATTTGAATAAACCCACGTCCGACATGTCCTTTTATCATTGCTTTCGTAGAGCGTGGGCAACTAAAGAGTAAACAAAAATATTTTCATTTGAAGTTTGATGTCGAAATGGTATACGAATAGGTAGTTACGTTGATTGGTTAAAAGCAGAGCTGTCGTCAGGATACTAAGATTTGTTCAGTTTTATTTTTGATGAAATGTATAATTTTTTTTTCACAATACTCTCGTTCAATAGCTTTTATGTTTATTTATAGAGATCTGTGGTGGGCTACAATCTTATAACTGCTAAGTGCTAGGTCACCTACTTTAAAAAAATATCAATATCTTATAGAATTCCTCTACAATGCTCTTCGTTTGAAGATTAAAAACCATTAGCTAATCCTACAGTATATTTTAGTTCCATATAATCTATGTTTCAATATTTTTTGAAACATGGGCGTACCCAGGGGGTCTAGCATCTCCATCCCCTTCAAAAAAAAATTAAAAAAAATTTCCGGAACTCTTCCTACGCTAGTGTGTCGCGTCACACAGTTTGGACAACACTGGTCTAATTTGTTAGTTAACCACTTCCGTATCGTTAGATTTAACAACAAGTACAAATCAATAAGTATAATATCGAAAAAATATTGAACCCCCCTAAAAAAATCTTAGTACGCCCCTGATTTGAAATGGGAAAAACTTCAAAGGCTTCTCCTCAGTAGAAGCTCATGCTCGTTTCTTGATTAAATAGTAATTTCATGTAAATAATGTCATGTAAATACCCACAAGCAACATGTTGCTGTAATATACTATTTTATAAATGAAAGTTATAGAAAGTATACCTTGTCGAACCTTTTTTATGATTTATGAGAAACGTGAAGATATGAAGTAGTAAGGAACAACTTGTTGGTTTTTCTTAAAAAATCCCAAATATTCTGCCTTGATCATGTAAAATATTCATTTCTATCTCTCAATTTCTCACACACATCCGAAGCATGTTTATCTTCTTGTGGCATTAACATCCTCTTGGTTGCAAAAAAAAGAGCTGGAGAAAGAAAAATTAATTAAAATCAAAACAAAACCATTCAGAAGTTTATTTACTGTTTTTGATTTCATGTACGTCAAGTTTTATTGCTACGTAACGATACAATGTATCTACTGTTAATATCTGATGCTCTTTGTCTATCAGCTCATTGCTATGGTGATTATTCTCCTCGGTTCTTACTTCTTTTCATTCCCGTTTCCCTCTTTTGATGATGATGATGATGATGATAGAACGATAAAGTTTTTCATAAAGCTTCACCACGTAACTATAGCATGTCTAACAAACCAATGGAGCAAACATCTGCAGAGAACAGAATCGATCAAATTCATTAAAGCATCTAGCTGGATGTACGATGAAGAAAGTTTCTGTTCCAATTTTAAATCTATGGCTTTTGTGGATGTATTTCCTTTGAAAAATGATGTTTACTGCTTTTTTTAGTTATGGAAATGAATTTTCTACTTCTATGCAGTTAATCTGGATTATTTATTGCAACAAGTATATCAGCAGAGGCTTATTTAGGATTAGATCTTTAGTCAATGATATATCCAATTTATTGCTTTACTCACACATTCCTAAAAATTCGAAGTTCTCCATCTAAAAATTTCTAGATACACCCATGAATTCATATGAAATCAAGGCGTTATTGACTCAACATGAATCGAAAATTGGAATATTTTAGAACTTTGATTGGAGAAGAATTTTTAGCAAATATTTGCTTTTTTGAATTTACTGCTCAAAGCGGAATATTTTCCATTTTAACAAGTTCAATGAGATCTGATTTGATGCAGTTTCTACATCAGTAAAATGTAGTTTCCAACATTGATGCTTTGAAATTTTTTCACTCAATAACACAGAATTACAATCGAATTTTCATTTACAGGAAGGAATGTGTAAGAATAAGCTAGAATCAGTGTCGTAAAAAATTCTTCGTCGCCAGAAATTGGACACCTTATAAAAAAAGTTTATGCCCCTTTATGTGGAATTTTTTGAGTTTTACAGACAGCGTCCGAGCTTTGGCCCCAGTCACCTCTCTTTTTTGTTACGCAACTGTCTAGGATTAACCTCAAAGACTAGTTTCTCATCATACACCATTCGTTTTTCCTACTTAGGATGTAGTATACCCTCTTGCTGCACTTAGGTATCTCTCTTCTCCTACAACCTACAGTTAGTTGCATGGAGAAGTAAAACTGTATGACGCAAAACCGAATGACCCATAAATGTTTTAGCAAATTAAATTTTATGAATAGAAATCTTCAAAGTAGTCTGATTATAATGCTTGATCCGTTAGCTGAAAGAAATCTTAGAATGCATAAAAAACAACATCGGGAGTAGAAATAGGGACACTTTAAAGGGTCACTTCCGGTTTTGCCAAGATTTCTACCTGCATGCAAATTAGTTTTATTACCTGCAGGTGTTAATTAATGATTTATGACCTTTTTTTGACAGGTGGCACGTGAGGGTCATTAAATTTAATGATTTATTGCATGCAGGTGTTCAGATGAAAAAGGAACCAAGCGGTAAAGATCAATGAGTAGGGGGTCACTTCCGGTGCATGCAAATTAGTTTTATGACCTGCAGGTGTTAATTAATGATTTATGACCTTTTTGACAGGTGGCACTTCCGGTATTAGTTTTTCTACCTGTATGCAAATTAGTTTTATGACCTGCAGGTGTTAATTAATAATTTATGACATTTTTGATATTTGACACGTGAGGGTCATTAAATTTAATGATTTATTGCTTTTATTTTATTGCTTTTATGCTTTTTTAATTGATTTTTATGATTTTGAACTACGTAGGTTGTCTGCAGATGTACATGGGTGTGTGTGGGTGTGTGTTGGTGGGTATAGGTAATCAACTCCTTTTTTGTCAATTTTGGTAATTTCGCGGTTTTTTCGCGGTTTCCGCGGTTTTTCGCGTTTTTTGCCAATTTCGCGATTTTTTTTGCAAATTCCACGAAATTTTTTCGCTGTTTATGCAAATTAGCTTTTTTTTGCGGTTTTTTTTTGCAAATTCCACGAAATTTTTTCGCAATTTATGCAAATTAGCTGATTTTTTCGCGTTTTATGCAAATTAGAGGTTTTTCGCGATTTTTTTTGTTAATTCACGGTTTTTTCGCGATTTTTTTTTTGCGTTTTTCTCGGATTTTTTTGTCAATGCGCGGTTTTTTTTCGCGTTTTGCATATTTTTCGCGTGATTTATGACCTTTGAATGTGACAGGTGGGGATGTTCAGACCTGCCATTGAATTTCACAATATTTTGAAATATTTCTCAACTACGTAATATGTATGGACATGGAATATGGAGTCTGTAGACTAGACAAGCCTACTCAAACATGTTAGGACTTGTATAGAATAGCAAACTTCAAAACATTAGGTGTGGGTCTTTAGAATGAATGACTGACCGGTGTATATTGCGGATACAGAATGGAAAAAGATTAATAAAATTGTTGACAGTAGACTGGTTTGTTTTGAATGAAATAGCAAGGACGTTGTGTTAACTTGAGAAGGTGTCTGTGATCAAAAAGTTTTTAGTTCGATGAGTGTAAATGTGAAAAATGTAATGTAAGACGTTTGTAAAGACGATCGGTGAAAAATACATGCGTGTATGGGAGTGTGTGTATGTACGCAAAGGAAGGATAGAAAGAATAGAAAAAGGAGAATATTGAAAATCGTGTATATGTAGGCTGAGCATCTGCTTGGTTTTTTCGGAGGACTGCCCTCTATTTTTGAAATTTGTCCTCTGTCCTCTGAAAGCTTCAAATGGTCCTCTATTTTCAGAAATTGTCCTCTATTTTTGGTAAAATGTTCTCTATTTCTAAAAATTCGACCTTTTACAGTAAATAAAATGGACTCAAGCGCCAAAGCAAAAAAACAAACGTCGACACAAAAAATGTGCTCAAAAAGTGAAAAAGTGGACATTTGGATAGGAAAATTGCAGGTCCTCTATTTTTTCAAAAAATATCTGGTCACCCTATGTATATGTTGGCAAGAAAAAGACGAAGAATAGGTGAAATAGAAAAAATGTGAAAGAAGGTTTAAAAGTGATCATTTAATAATGTTATGACTGTGTTTGAAGGGTGAGAATGGAGAAGAATTTTGGTACATCATACAAGTAAATGAAAATGTATAAATAGAACGTAAACATAGTTATGTAAGACACTAGAAATAAAGGTAAGAAAAAGGCCTCATATTGCTACATAATTCTCAAACAGTACAGTTTTATGTGTCATGTTAGATCAAAAAAGAAAAGCAAAGGACAAGAAATAGGCAAAAATTGTAAAGGAGTGGGAACCAAAAAGGGAGAAATGCATGGTGTGTGTGTGTGTGTGTGTGTGTGATACAACTATTTCTTATACATTAGTTAGCAAATAATCAACCTCAAAGATCTTCTTAGCGGTAGAGCCATGATATTTTAATTAGTAATTTTTTACTAATACTTATTTGATTCAAGTTAACAATGTGATTGTCGATGATCTTGCAAAAAAAAAATAAATAAACAAATTTTAAAATGATCAATAAGCCATACCTGTAATAATGATATTTACTTCACCACGCAACGATTTAACAGAACAGTTAAAATGATTACCGCAGTACTAAATATGTCACTTAATGCTAATTCTTTTTTATCAAAAAGATTTAAATTAACAGAAAATGTTTTTATATAGGAGCATGAGACGTGCAGATTGTTTTTATAGATGATCAATGAGTGGAAAAGATCAAGTTTTACCTTATGTATAATAGGAGATCAAAAATTTATTACCAAATTACTAGATTTCGTAACGAAATTTGTAAATTGAAAAAGGCTTTTGAAAATTTTATTTTTAAATATCATTGATAAAGTTCGTTAAGGATGTGATTTGATAATGATAAAAATATTACTTAAGAAACAATTAGGACGAACCAACTTTAAGAACACATCCTAGTATTATTGCAATAAAGAGCACACGTGTGTACATAGGATGTGACCCAGGAAGGTCGGATAAAACTTTTTAGTCACCTAGCATTAAAGCTTTCTAAAATCACTATCACAATTATGCTCATTTCAAATGTAAGAATTTAAAGTATTTAAACAAATTTTCGGCTAGTGTTAGCTTTTTCAACAAATAATATTTAAAAAAACTTTTTTTTTATTTTAAAAGATGAAAAAATTAATATAGGATTAAATGTTTTAATTCTTGCATGGAAAAATCCAAAAATTAGTGTTATATGAATCATTATTGCCTTTTACAATTTTTATCCCAATCCATTACAATTTTTAGCCATCTTAATAGCTATGTAATTGGTAAAATGAATTAAACAAAATCAGCTGAATACCTTGAAAAATATTCAAAAACTTTATTAAGGAGTTTTAATTTTTAACTGGGTACGTCCACGAGTGATAAATTTTTTTTTTTCTTGATTTGTTTTTTGCAATTTTCTTCTTTTAACGATTAAAACTATGATTGATCGTTTTAAAACTTATAACACAACAAAATTTCAATTTATTATGAAGCTTATTTTAGGTACTTCTTTGTTAATTTTTGAGTTTTTTTTGTTGTCAATCGGTTAAATTTTTGGTCAAATTTATGAACATTTTTCATTTTTGTAAAAAATCTCACAAATAACAAAATTTTATACAACGAAAGAACATTAAATGTGTAGATGTTTAAAATGGAACTTGCTTATGATGTTTGAAAGGTACTTGTCTAACTAATATACGGTAATTAACGAGAAATTTGCTAAAAATGTCAATCGGTTAAATTTGTTGACAAAAACAAAAATAATTTTTTGCCAAAATTAACTAATTTTTGATCCTTTTAACATTACTTAGTGAGTATATTACATTGAGAACTGAAAAATGAAGCAAGTTAAGTCTTTATATTATACCTAATACAAATGTATAATCAGATTTTAAAATTTTCATCACAATTTTTTCAGTTCCGTTTACTCTTGGAATTGCTCAGCTGGATTAGATATTAAATCAAAAATTTTTAAGAATTTAAGATCAATGTGTGCAAAATTTAACAAAATAAAGTTTTCGTACCCAAAAGGGTGAAAAGATCCTGGCAAAAGAATAATTTTTATTGCAAATTTGTTCTCTCCTGAAATTTTATGAAAAATTATATTTCTATTTTATATCAATGCATGCTTTTATAAAATTTAAAGACTTGAAACAATCACAAATAAGTATGCATCAAGTAGAATCAATCTTAATCATGGTTTATGACTTTGCTTTTATTTTCAATTTTGAAACTTCTGACATTTTCATAGTTTTTAACAGAAAATCATACTATAAATAAGGTAACAGTATATACTTTTTAATTTTAATTTAGTGTTCCTTATAATTTGACTTTGAAAGACAAGAAATGTACTCGTGATTCACTAAATAATAATAAAAACAGGATAAAAAAGCCAATAGGTTTCATTTTTAAAATTTTGGTTTAATCTGCATACTATAAATTTTATCGCGAAGTAACAAAAGTTGGTAAAGGACAAATAAGTTATTTTGAAAATTCTGTTTTAGAAAAGGTATAATTGAAAATAATTAGTATTTAAATTAGGTAAAAATTTTTTTTAAAAAAGTTACTAAATTTTAAATCACAATTTCAAATAAATTACTACTTTGAATTAGATAAAAAAGGATTTTGGAAAATTTACAGTTAACTGCAGTTTGAAAAAATATTATTTCATTAAGAAAATTTTTTTAAAATGTTACTATGTTTTTAATAATACAAAAAATTGATTTCTTAAAAAATTACATTTTTAAAAAAATATTTTTAATAAGATTAAAAAAAATTGTTTTTAAAAAAATACAATTTAAAATAAATTACTAATTTGAATAAGTTAAAAAAATTATTTTAGAAAGTTACAGTTTGTCAATAAAATTATTATTTTAATAAGATAAAAAAAATTTAAAAAAAGTTTTTAAGTTTCTAGTAATATAAAAAATTGTTTTCTAAAAAATTACATTTTTAAAAAAATTATTTTTAATAAGATAAAAAAATTTGTTTTTAAAAAATTACAATTTAAAATAAATTACTAATTTGAATAAGTTAAAAAATTATTTTAGAAAATTACAGTTTGACAAAAAATTATTATTTTAATAAGATAAAAAATTGTTTTCTAAAAAATTACATTTTTAAAAAATTATTTTTAATAAGATAAAAAAATTTGTTTTTAAAAAATTACAATTTAAAATAAATTACTAATTTGAATAAGTTAAAAAATTATTTTAGAAAATTACAGTTTGACAAAAAATTATTATTTTAATAAGATAAAAAATTGTTTTCTAAAAATTACATTTTGAAATAAATTACTACTTTTAATAGGATAAAAACTTGTTTTTAAAAAATTACAATTTAAAATAAATCACTAATTTAAATAAGTTAAAAAAATATTTTAGAAAATTACAGTGTGACAAAAAATTATTATTTTAATAAGATAAAAAAAGTTTTTAAAAAGTTTTAAGTTTCTAATAATGTAAAAAAATTGTTTTCTAAAAAATTACATTTTCAAAAAAATTATTTTTAATAAAATAAAAAAACATGTTTTTAAAAAATTACAATTTAACATAAATACCTAATTTGAATAAATTAAAAAAAAATTATTTTAGAAAGTTACAGCTTGACAAAAAAATTATTATTTTACTAAGATTGTTTTTAAAAAAATACAATTTAAAATAAATTACTAATTTGAATAAGTTAAAAAAATATTTTAGAAAATTACAGTTTGACAAAAAATTATTATTTTAATAAGATAAAAAACTTGTTTTTAAAAATTACATTTTGAAATAAACTACTACTTGTAATAGGATAAAAAATCATTTTAGAAAATTACAGTTTGACATAAAAAATTATTATTTAAATAAGATAAAAATTTTTTTTTAAAAAGCTACTAAGTTTTTAATAATATAAAAATTGTTTTCTAAAAAATTATTATTTTTTTAAAAAAATATTTTTAATAAGATAAAAACTTGTTTTAAAAATTACACTTTAAAATAAATTACTAATTTTAATAAGATCAAAAAGGATTTTAGAAAATTTATTATCTTCAAAAGAGAAATTTGTTTTTGAAAATTTTAACTTTTGGAAAATATTATTTTACGTAACTTAAGAGATTTATTTTAACAAGATAAAAAAATTTGTTTTGCAGAAAAGTTATATTTTGAAAATATTTGATTTTTTAATAAAAATATAATTTGAAAATAATATTATTATGCGTAAGTAAAAATTATTGAGAGAGTAAAAGATTGTTGAAATGCTGGAAAAATGTACACGCATATGAAAGTTAAAACTGGTAAATTATTTCCACATTAGTACTTTTTAAACAAACATTGGGTGACAACAAAACATTGCTAAAACGGTTATATAAATAGATTTTCATCATTTAGGGGGCGGAGTCATAAAGCTTTAAAAAAATTCAAAATACACATTCCATTACAAAATATTTTTTTATTTTTAAGTTTTACGCATCAGAATAAGTGTAAGCTTTTTATGTTCGCATCATTTTTCCCCTCTTATTAATATTTTGGCGTAATTTAAAATTACGTACGTAAAAAGCTTACATAAATGAAACTTACATACGTAAAAGCTTACGAAAGCTCTACTTTGAATGTTGCCCCTTCCAAAATTTTTTATTAGGTAAAAAATTTTGGAAGGGGCAACATTCAAAGTAGAGCTTTCGTAAGCTTTTACGTATGTAAGTTTCATTTATGTAAGCTTTTTACGTACGTAATTTTAAATTACGCCAAAATATTAATAAGAGGGGAAAAATGATGCGAACATAAAAAGCTTACACTTATTCTGATGCGTAAAACTTAAAAATAAAAAAATATTTTGTAATGGAATGTGTATTTTGAATTTTTTTAAAGCTTTATGACTCCGCCCCCTAAATGATGAAAATCTATTTATATAACCGTTTTAGCAATGTTTTGTTGTCACCCAATGTTTGTTTAAAAAGTACTAATGTGGAAATAATTTACCAGTTTTAACTTTCATATGCGTGTACATTTTTCCAGCATTTCAACAATCTTTTACTCTCTCAATAATTTTTACTTACGCATAATAATATTATTTTCAAATTATATTTTTATTAAAAAATCAAATATTTTCAAAATATAACTTTTCTGCAAAACAAATTTTTTTATCTTGTTAAAATAAATCTCTTAAGTTACGTAAAATAATATTTTCCAAAAGTTAAAATTTTCAAAAACAAATTTCTCTTTTGAAGATAATAAATTTTCTAAAATCCTTTTTGATCTTATTAAAATTAGTAATTTATTTTAAAGTGTAATTTTTAAAACAAGTTTTTATCTTATTAAAAATATTTTTTTAAAAAAATAATAATTTTTTAGAAAACAATTTTTATATTATTAAAAACTTAGTAGCTTTTTAAAAAAAAATTTTTATCTTATTTAAATAATAATTTTTTATGTCAAACTGTAATTTTCTAAAATGATTTTTTATCCTATTACAAGTAGTAGTTTATTTCAAAATGTAATTTTTAAAAACAAGTTTTTTATCTTATTAAAATAATAATTTTTTGTCAAACTGTAATTTTCTAAAATATTTTTTTAACTTATTCAAATTAGTAATTTATTTTAAATTGTATTTTTTTAAAAACAATCTTAGTAAAATAATAATTTTTTTGTCAAGCTGTAACTTTCTAAAATAATTTTTTTTTAATTTATTCAAATTAGGTATTTATGTTAAATTGTAATTTTTTAAAAACATGTTTTTTTATTTTATTAAAAATAATTTTTTTGAAAATGTAATTTTTTAGAAAACAATTTTTTTACATTATTAGAAACTTAAAACTTTTTAAAAACTTTTTTTATCTTATTAAAATAATAATTTTTTGTCACACTGTAATTTTCTAAAATATTTTTTTAACTTATTTAAATTAGTGATTTATTTTAAATTGTAATTTTTTAAAAACAAGTTTTTATCCTATTAAAAGTAGTAATTTATTTCAAAATGTAATTTTTAGAAAACAATTTTTTATCTTATTAAAATAATAATTTTTTGTCAAACTGTAATTTTCTAAAATAATTTTTTAACTTATTCAAATTAGTAATTTATTTTAAATTGTAATTTTTTAAAAACAAATTTTTTTATCTTATTAAAAATAATTTTTTAAAAATGTAATTTTTTAGAAAACAATTTTTTATCTTATTAAAATAATAATTTTTTGTCAAACTGTAATTTTCTAAAATAATTTTTTAACTTATTCAAATTAGTAATTTATTTTAAATTGTAATTTTTTAAAAACAAATTTTTTTATCTTATTAAAAATAATTTTTTTAAAAATGTAATTTTTTAGAAAACAATTTTTTATATTACTAGAAACTTAAAAACTTTTTTTAAATTTTTTTTATCTTATTAAAATAATAATTTTATTGACAAACTGTAACTTTCTAAAATAATTTTTTTAACTTATTCAAATTAGTAATTTATTTTAAATTGTATTTTTTTAAAAACAATTTTTTTTAATCTTATTAAAAATATTTTTTTAAAAATGTAATTTTTTAAGAAATCAATTTTTTGTATTATTAAAAACATAGTAACATTTTAAAAAAATTTTCTTAATGAAATAATATTTTTTCAAACTGCAGTTAACTGTAAATTTTCCAAAATCCTTTTTTATCTAATTCAAAGTAGTAATTTATTTGAAATTGTGATTTAAAATTTAGTAACTTTTTTAAAAAAAATTTTTACCTAATTTAAATACTAATTATTTTCAATTATACCTTTTCTAAAACAGAATTTTCAAAATAACTTATTTGTCCTTTACCAACTTTTGTTACTTCGCGATAAAATTTATAGTATGCAGATTAAACCAAAATTTTAAAAATGAAACCTATTGGCTTTTTTATCCTGTTTTTATTATTATTTAGTGAATCACGAGTACATTTCTTGTCTTTCAAAGTCAAATTATAAGGAACACTAAATTAAAATTAAAAAGTATATACTGTTACCTTATTTATAGTATGATTTTCTGTTAAAAACTATGAAAATGTCAGAAGTTTCAAAATTGAAAATAAAAGCAAAGTCATAAACCATGATTAAGATTGATTCTACTTGATGCATACTTATTTGTGATTGTTTCAAGTCTTTAAATTTTATAAAAGCATGCATTGATATAAAATAGAAATATAATTTTTCATAAAATTTCAGGAGAGAACAAATTTGCAATAAAAATTATTCTTTTGCCAGGATCTTTTCACCCTTTTGGGTACGAAAACTTTATTTTGTTAAATTTTGCACACATTGATCTTAAATTCTTAAAAATTTTTGATTTAATATCTAATCCAGCTGAGCAATTCCAAGAGTAAACGGAACTGAAAAAATTGTGATGAAAATTTTAAAATCTGATTATACATTTGTATTAGGTATAATATAAAGACTTAACTTGCTTCATTTTTCAGTTCTCAATGTAATATACTCACTAAGTAATGTTAAAAGGATCAAAAATTAGTTAATTTTGGCAAAAAATTATTTTTGTTTTTGTCAACAAATTTAACCGATTGACATTTTTAGCAAATTTCTCGTTAATTACCGTATATTAGTTAGACAAGTACCTTTCAAACATCATAAGCAAGTTCCATTTTAAACATCTACACATTTAATGTTCTTTCGTTGTATAAAATTTTGTTATTTGTGAGATTTTTTACAAAAATGAAAAATGTTCATAAATTTGACCAAAAATTTAACCGATTGACAACAAAAAAAACTCAAAAATTAACAAAGAAGTACCTAAAATAAGCTTCATAATAAATTGAAATTTTGTTGTGTTATAAGTTTTAAAACGATCAATCATAGTTTTAATCGTTAAAAGAAGAAAATTGCAAAAAACAAATCAAGAAAAAAAAAAATTTATCACTCGTGGACGTACCCAGTTAAAAATTAAAACTCCTTAATAAAGTTTTTGAATATTTTTCAAGGTATTCAGCTGATTTTGTTTAATTCATTTTACCAATTACATAGCTATTAAGATGGCTAAAAATTGTAATGGATTGGGATAAAAATTGTAAAAGGCAATAATGATTCATATAACACTAATTTTTGGATTTTTCCATGCAAGAATTAAAACATTTAATCCTATATTAATTTTTTCATCTTTTAAAATAAAAAAAAAGTTTTTTTAAATATTATTTGTTGAAAAAGCTAACACTAGCCGAAAATTTGTTTAAATACTTTAAATTCTTACATTTGAAATGAGCATAATTGTGATAGTGATTTTAGAAAGCTTTAATGCTAGGTGACTAAAAAGTTTTATCCGACCTTCCTGGGTCACATCCTATGTACACACGTGTGCTCTTTATTGCAATAATACTAGGATGTGTTCTTAAAGTTGGTTCGTCCTAATTGTTTCTTAAGTAATATTTTTATCATTATCAAATCACATCCTTAACGAACTTTATCAATGATATTTAAAAATAAAATTTTCAAAAGCCTTTTTCAATTTACAAATTTCGTTACGAAATCTAGTAATTTGGTAATAAATTTTTGATCTCCTATTATACATAAGGTAAAACTTGATCTTTTCCACTCATTGATCATCTATAAAAACAATCTGCACGTCTCATGCTCCTATATAAAAACATTTTCTGTTAATTTAAATCTTTTTGATAAAAAAGAATTAGCATTAAGTGACATATTTAGTACTGCGGTAATCATTTTAACTGTTCTGTTAAATCGTTGCGTGGTGAAGTAAATATCATTATTACAGGTATGGCTTATTGATCATTTTAAAATTTGTTTATTTATTTTTTTTTTGCAAGATCATCGACAATCACATTGTTAACTTGAATCAAATAAGTATTAGTAAAAAATTACTAATTAAAATATCATGGCTCTACCGCTAAGAAGATCTTTGAGGTTGATTATTTGCTAACTAATGTATAAGAAATAGTTGTATCACACACACACACACACACACACACCATGCATTTCTCCCTTTTTGGTTCCCACTCCTTTACAATTTTTGCCTATTTCTTGTCCTTTGCTTTTCTTTTTTGATCTAACATGACACATAAAACTGTACTGTTTGAGAATTATGTAGCAATATGAGGCCTTTTTCTTACCTTTATTTCTAGTGTCTTACATAACTATGTTTACGTTCTATTTATACATTTTCATTTACTTGTATGATGTACCAAAATTCTTCTCCATTCTCACCCTTCAAACACAGTCATAACATTATTAAATGATCACTTTTAAACCTTCTTTCACATTTTTTCTATTTCACCTATTCTTCGTCTTTTTCTTGCCAACATATACATAGGGTGACCAGATATTTTTTGAAAAAATAGAGGACCTGCAATTTTCCTATCCAAATGTCCACTTTTTCACTTTTTGAGCACATTTTTTGTGTCGACGTTTGTTTTTTTGCTTTGGCGCTTGAGTCCATTTTATTTACTGTAAAAGGTCGAATTTTTAGAAATAGAGAACATTTTACCAAAAATAGAGGACAATTTCTGAAAATAGAGGACCATTTGAAGCTTTCAGAGGACAGAGGACAAATTTCAAAAATAGAGGGCAGTCCTCCGAAAAAACCAAGCAGATGCTCAGCCTACATATACACGATTTTCAATATTCTCCTTTTTCTATTCTTTCTATCCTTCCTTTGCGTACATACACACACTCCCATACACGCATGTATTTTTCACCGATCGTCTTTACAAACGTCTTACATTACATTTTTCACATTTACACTCATCGAACTAAAAACTTTTTGATCACAGACACCTTCTCAAGTTAACACAACGTCCTTGCTATTTCATTCAAAACAAACCAGTCTACTGTCAACAATTTTATTAATCTTTTTCCATTCTGTATCCGCAATATACACCGGTCAGTCATTCATTCTAAAGACCCACACCTAATGTTTTGAAGTTTGCTATTCTATACAAGTCCTAACATGTTTGAGTAGGCTTGTCTAGTCTACAGACTCCATATTCCATGTCCATACATATTACGTAGTTGAGAAATATTTCAAAATATTGTGAAATTCAATGGCAGGTCTGAACATCCCCACCTGTCACATTCAAAGGTCATAAATCACGCGAAAAATATGCAAAACGCGAAAAAAAACCGCGCATTGACAAAAAAATCCGAGAAAAACGCAAAAAAAAAATCGCGAAAAAACCGTGAATTAACAAAAAAAATCGCGAAAAACCTCTAATTTGCATAAAACGCGAAAAAATCAGCTAATTTGCATAAATTGCGAAAAAATTTCGTGGAATTTGCAAAAAAAAACCGCAAAAAAAAGCTAATTTGCATAAACAGCGAAAAAATTTCGTGGAATTTGCAAAAAAAATCGCGAAATTGGCAAAAAACGCGAAAAACCGCGGAAACCGCGAAAAAACCGCGAAATTACCAAAATTGACAAAAAAGGAGTTGATTACCTATACCCACCAACACACACCCACACACACCCATGTACATCTGCAGACAACCTACGTAGTTCAAAATCATAAAAATCAATTAAAAAAGCATAAAAGCAATAAAATAAAAGCAATAAATCATTAAATTTAATGACCCTCACGTGTCAAATATCAAAAATGTCATAAATTATTAATTAACACCTGCAGGTCATAAAACTAATTTGCATACAGGTAGAAAAACTAATACCGGAAGTGCCACCTGTCAAAAAGGTCATAAATCATTAATTAACACCTGCAGGTCATAAAACTAATTTGCATGCACCGGAAGTGACCCCCTACTCATTGATCTTTACCGCTTGGTTCCTTTTTCATCTGAACACCTGCATGCAATAAATCATTAAATTTAATGACCCTCACGTGCCACCTGTCAAAAAAAGGTCATAAATCATTAATTAACACCTGCAGGTAATAAAACTAATTTGCATGCAGGTAGAAATCTTGGCAAAACCGGAAGTGACCCTTTAAAGTGTCCCTATTTCTACTATCGGGAACCAATAAAAAATCCTGAAAAAATCAAAAAAAAAATTCATCAACGCTCTAAATTCTACACAAATAAACCTTCAAAGCACCAATTTTCAGCTTGAACTTTCAGCTATCACAAAAACTACATAAAATTTACCTCCCAAGCAGTATTAACAGCCTTGAAACGAATTGCCTGTAGAGATTTACAACAACAAATAAAATTATGACATAAATTTCAAAATTAGAAAGAGACATAAAAAATTCAAACTAAGAAGATTTACGTAAACTCACACAGCAACCGACTGTTTCATCAGCAAGAGTCTTCATCAGAAATTTTCAATACGTTCCCTATCTTGGCAATAAAAACTTTTCATTGCTAATTTTCTTTACCTTATTGTACTCTATTTATCTTTAAGATTACTTACATCATATTCCTATGAGAGGTGGTTGGGTTGCCGCCTACATACCATCTCATTATACAGTTACTCCTATTTAATTCATTCGCAAGAAACTTGAGCGCGCGTTCAAGCTACAAAAAAGTCTCTTATCTGTGCTACCTTCTCTCATTCTATAATTCCATGTATAAAAAAGTCTTATCGTGATATTAGGGGCTGTTCATAAATGACGTCATGCAGAAAATGAAATTTATAGAATCTCTCCCCTCATCTTTTTTGTATCGATGTATTATACAGCGTCAGACCCCCTTCTCCCTAAAAATTGGACATCATTTATGAGTGTTCCCTTATCAATGTTGGAATGAAGTAAACATGATTTCACAATATTTTTTGCCTACAATTAATTCCATGGTATTTACAGCTATGCTAGCTGCCTAGTAATAGCTGCTGTGCGTGATTTTTTATTGATTTTTTGTGATTTTTTGCTCACTTCTTAACTTTTTTTTTCGTCATTCAAATTTTACACCTTCAGTGACTTTTATAGTCAACAACAACAACACAAAAAATATGAATTAATAAGGAATTAAGGAAGTTTTTTCCTTTCCGCGAAGGATATGAAAATATTTGGCAAAGGAAACTTTTTTGGAATTTTTCTTTTTTTTCGTGCTTTGATGATAGGCGAGAATTATTTAAGGTAAATCAGACTATTTTAGGTTTTTGTGCTTCTAAGAAAATGATGATTTGGTGAAAATGAGGAATTTATTGGGAACTTTTTTTAAACTTTTGATCCAATCACATTTTCTTCTCTGTTACTAGCAAAAAATTCCAATTTAATTTAAATTGTTTGCGTTCTTAGAGTCTAAATTCTATTTTATCATACCCATGTCTCTAGATACCTTACCTTCTGTGTAATAATTGAGATGATCAGTTTCTGATGGGAATTGAACCATCGTCCTCTCAAACGGGAGGGTCAGGGGCGACGCCAGAAATTTTTTAAGGGTGGTGTTTTAACACCCAAATCACCCCTCTAGATACGTCCATGGAGATGAGTTCAAGTTTTGGGCCTGACACCTAGCTACCTGACTTTAATCTTGTAGTCACCTTAATCTTGTATTAGAAGCTCAAAGCTGATCAAGATTCATCATTTTGGACAAGAAAATTATTAGTTAAGACCAAAAAAATTTAAAATAATGAAAACTGTCAAATTGCAAATTGTAAATTATTGATTAAAATCGATAAGACTTGCTTAAAAGTACCATAACTTCTATTCCTTTATTTATTCAATATCATGAATTTCTCAATCATTTTCCAAAAAAACAACAACAATAAATCGTCCCCATAATTGGCATAAAATTCTCAATGGGTGTTCGAAAATGAATTTCGTAATATTTTGTCCTAAACAATTTCCCTCGAATAGTCCTAAGCATAAAAAACATAGAAAATGAGTAGTTTCCGGTCAATATTGTATACCATTAAAAAATAATTCAATGTTATTGCATGGAAACCCCACCTCCTGGAAACTATTAAAAGCTATAAAATGAGGGTCGATAAAAAAAGATTATTATCATCATAAAACTTATTGTAGTAATCATTTGAATAATAAATCGTTCTTCGTTTTGCAGCTGAAAATAATATATAATAAATAGTTTTTGATATCCGTCGATAAAAGTTAATCAACAATGTGCTTTATTCAGCTTGTGTATTGAAGTAATGCTGTGTATTTTGCGATTAAATTACTGCATTTTTTTTCTTTTTGAATTTTTAATTGAATGGGAATTTTAGTGGATGGTTGTGAAGTATAAAGTACAGCAATAATTAAATTCTGACAATGAATTTTAATTAAGTCTTTAATTCTTATTTGAATTTGGATTTTTCGCAATTGGAAAGCTTGTTGAAAAATCACTCAAAAATGTAGGAAACAATGTTCCATGTTCTTACTATCCTTATTAATTTGAGGCTTGGTGTACGGTACGAACAACTTTATCATCGCTCTAATTTAGTGATATATAAGCATCAGTCAATTTTACGGTTTTGAACCAAATTAGAGTCCAATTAGCACAGTGTTAATCAGTTCGTGTCAAATTTACATCCCCTTCGTACCAATTGGACCACAGAATGTGGTTTTCAAAATATTCTGTCATGTTTATTCCAAATGGGACTAAATTTTTCGTTTAGGAGGGATGGTGTCCAAGCATCCCATAAAAGGCAGCACATGTAGCTACAATCTTGTGTGAATGACAGATTTTTCATTTTTGCTACTTTTAGAATATGGCATCCATATTCATTGGATTTTTCATACCCCATCCCTTTACTACACTGTTGCTGTTTGTCTCTAACCTAGAAAAAAACTCTTAACCTTAACATTGAATCAAGCTAATCGAATGTGAAAAATCTAAATTCATGTATTCAGAACTATAATCTTACTCATACTTTACTGCCTATTCCTTACAAACTTGCGTGTTAATACCTTTAAAGAGTATCCAATATAATACACACCGACATGTATCAAAAGAAAAAATCAGAAATGCCCAAAAAAAACTCCGATAGCAATAAATTAATGATTTACACAAGCAATCACTGCTAAATGTAGAACCATAATGCTTACAAGCATCAGCACTTTCCAACTGTACTGTTAAATAAATTGCATGACCTATGCTGAAACAGAAAAAAAGTTATAAATCCCAACAAATTCTTACCTGAATGAGGGAAATAAAATTAAAAGTTTATTTTAATATTAATAAAAAAATATGAAAAGAAGGAAGCAAAGTATTAACATTGTTCGTCCATTAATCTTTTCATCACATTATAATATTAAATCGTATAATACTCATGAGAAAAAAAATATTCATTAAAAAAAGTTTAATAAAATAAAAAAAAATAAAAAATAAATTGTATGTGCAGAATGATTGGACATGGGAGACACACGGTTGCATCTCGTCGTCGGGAGTCAAGTCCGATGGTACGAGGAGGAAGTATTGATGCTGATGGTCTACCATCGAAAGGTGCATCACCGAGGAGAAGGCGCGCTGTTGCAGTAGCTGATCACAAATCATGTGCCCTAATTCAAACTAGACTGAAATTAGGAGAATTAGTGTGAGTATATCCATTATTTTCTTACTGACTTGATATTTAATTCGACCATTAGTGCATTCAACCACGTAGAAAATCTGTGATTTTCTTCTCTGATTTTTCCTCTGTGGAAAATTATTTTTGAGCTTTTTTGAAAAGCTTCCGGTGAGATTTTAGTCGAGACACATTTGCTCCATGAAAATTTTCTTTCAAATTTTCATTCAACGAACTTTTCCAAATCCACACACAAAAAAGTTTGAGAATCTCTTCATTCTTATCGTGATCATCCAATGAAAATAAATTGCCTACTAATGCTGAATAGTTTCATTGAAAATTTTCATAATTTTCCAAAAAATATTCCCATCTGGCATCGTTCCTTATTTAAACACTCTATTACAAACATTTACATTGATTATCGTGCTACAAATTTTCCGTCGTCCGTTTCTTCGTCTTCTTTCAGTTCCTTTTTGTCTAATATTTTTTTTTATTACAAAACGCACAGCTGTCATCATCTTACATTTATTGTTTTGACTGCATGACATAAAATTAAATTTTTTATGATCGTACTTCACTTTGAGTTTTGCTTCTTTTTGGAAGAATTTTTTAATGGATATGAACGGAATTATTTATTGGATTTTTGATTTTCGGAGTTGCAGTTATATGCTTGGAATTTCTGAAGAATGTAAATTAAACTAAAGAGCATATCCAAAGAGGGTGGGAGGGGGGAATTTTCAATTTTTTTTCGACCGTTACAAGAAAATTTGAAAAATTTAAAAAATATTTTTCCGTTAAAACAGAAAAGTAATTAAAGCTTTAATTAAGCTTTGTGGACCACTTAAATAGTTCAATTCAATGAATGTTTTCACTTTTTACACTTTATAGGTGTTTTGAAGTTAGTTTTGATTCATAAAGTGATTAAAATATTAAATATTGGCAAGAAACAAAATGTCAACATTGTGTAAAAAGTATTTTTGTGAAAAACTCTTTAATTTAGCTGAATTTTTGATTCCAAAGCTTAACACATTTAGTTGATATTAGTTTTTCATTTTAAGCTAGCTAATATCAATTAATGTTGTACATAATGACAAAATATGTTAATGAAAATTTTGCAATTTCAACGGTCGAATTAAATTTGAATTTTCTTTGGTATAGTTTTTAGCGCATTTTTGAAACTTGTTTTAAAAAGGTAGCTTAATAATGCACTTTGTTCGTTCGGCTGTTCGGAACACACTAAAAACTTTTTAACTAGACATCGTAGAGAGCTCGAGGACACGAGGACACGAGGACTTTCTTTAAATTTTTTATTTAAACCCATTTTGAGCTCCTGGAAACCCTGGTACAACTGGTAAAGATTACAGTCTATACCTCCGCCATTTGGATTAAAAATGGAGAACATTCTTCTAAAAATTCAAAAATATGACCTGCCTACTTTTATTTTACATTAGGCTATGAAATTTATAGCGACCATTTCCTCGATTTTGAAGGGATAGTCCCAGATTTTCATGTCTTGTTCCATTCTGAAAAGGATTTAAAATGTGTATTTTCTAAAAAAAAATCAAACGCATAGTTGACCATATGTTTAAAATAAGTTCGAACCTTTTGTATTTCACAATGATGTGCAATGTTGTTAAAAATTGAGTAAATGGCATTAGTCATTCAAGAATTTGCATTTCTAAGAATTTTATGTCAATCCTCAAGTTAGGCATTTGTGAAATTGATCATTCGAATAGAATAACTCCTAATTCAATTCTATATTATGTAATGTCATGAGCATTGTGTCATATTGACAGCAATTTAAGGGATCGTTTGGATATTACTTAATTCTAAAAATGGCCATTTTTGACCCCACCCCACTTCTTGTAACAGATTTCATTAGAAAATTTTAAAATTATAATATGAAGCGGAACACAATCAAAGGCCTTTCCATTATCCTAAGCGTTTCGTAATATCCGAACGACCGATAAATTGTAATGATTGAGAGATTGACTTCTGGTGAGAACTGCACTCACGTCCTTATAAAAGATGATTTTTACGGATATCTATTAACTAACCACTCGACCACAGGTGCCTTACTATCACATGGGTAGACTCACCTCCATATGTCAGACTCTAATTTCTACTCTGCTTAGATACCAAACATTTCAGTATGAGTTTGCAACCCTACAGGGGCAGTTAGATAGAGATGTGATTATCGATAACAAGGGGATACCACGTGTAGATATATGCTTACTAAACTTCAGAATCACACTCATCATCCCTGATTCTTTTCCAATAGTATTTCTGATCTAAATTTTCAAATATTTCATGATAATTAGCCATTCAGAGTTACTCAAATTTGTATCCCCACATCATCAAAATATCCACAAGTATCCATAAAATAATTAGCATCCTATTAATTAAGCAAAGTTCACAACATTTACAATCGATGTAAATTGCCAAATAAGCAAGAGATTCCATAAGCACAGTAAAAGCCATTTTCATAAATTTTCGATAGAAAAACCTCACTCAATATTTTACTCTAATAACAATTTTTTTCCTTCCTTTACATTCTTCTTATTTCCATTCTGTCTATGACCCAAAAAAAACTCCGATTATCAATTTATGTTGCAACAAATTTTTTTTTATGTGTACGTATAGCATGTCCATATAGAAGGAACAATGTGATTGCCACATGATTCTCCGAATTGTAGTAGAGAAGAGAGAGAAAAAAAGGAAAATAAAGCACGCAACAAAACAACCACAATGACACGAGAATTGATTAAGTGTGTGCAAGTCTCCATGGAAGTTCCATTGTAGACATTTTGATTAGACAGAAGCTTATGTATTGATAACTTCCATGGAGAAAAGCTTCATTGGAGGGTGAACGAAAAATTTTCCTTCTCAACAGCGCCAATAGTACGTTTGCGACGAACCATTGAAATACGCGAAAAGTTTTCACCCGTGGTAGTCAGGAAAGAAAAAAAAAGTATATCCAAAAAAGTTTCTAATTTTATCTAATTTTTCTCTCATTTAACGTTTAAAACAATCAGAAATTTGTGAAAATTTAGTGAGAAAAGTGTTCGAGTCGCATAAATCAAGACATTATAATTAATTCAAAGTGATTTTTTCATACGATTATCGGTTTTAAAAAAAATATAAAAGATTATTTTATTTTTCCTCTCGATTGTGTGGATCTGAAAAAGGGAAAAGAAATTTCTGGGGTGAACCAAATGAAAGGAAATTTTGTGGAGTAACCCAATATGGCCGAGAAGTGGTCGTCAAATAGTTCTCTGGATAAATTGGTATAATTTAGATCCTTATGAATGCATTAATTGTGTCGACTAATGCGGCAGTTATCCACGAAAAAAATAAATTTTTCATATTCGATGATAAAATATTGCAGGACGAGAAAAGAAAAATGTCTGTGCAGGAAAAATGGCAGATTTTCTTTTTTTTGTATTGAAGGAAAATTTTCTCTTTTTTGGGGAATTGAAAATTGTGTCAAAGCTCAAATGCGATATATCGATAATGCACAAACGATTTGAGGATAATGTGAAAAAATTTTCATGAACATTAATTAGTGAAAATTTCTAAAAAAAATTACATAAAATTTTCCTTCATCGTGAAAAAAAAATCAATTTTTTCATTTGGCTTTTTCATGTGGAAAATTTTTCAAAAAAAAATAATTTTTTTTCTTTTCAATTTTTTTTACTCTAATTTTTCATTCATTTCATAATTTTCTTTTTGTTTTTGAAAATTTAATTAAAGTGTGAAAAAAATTTTCTTCCTACAAAAAAATTTTTTTTTGTGGAGCTTCACAAAGGAAAGGAAAAAAATTTCGGAGGGTGAAATTTTTGGAGAATTTTTTCTTCTTTTTCCTTTCCTTTCCTTTCCTTGTGTGTATCTACGATAAATTCATGTGTATAAACGTGTATGTGTGAAAATGAAGAAGAGAAGAAAGCAAAAATGAAAATTTTTATACGTTTGTGTTAGCGGAAGTTCCAATGATTCCAATTTATGTTTAAAAATAGGTGAAAAAGCTTCTTTCTCTCTCTCATCACGGTGCTGTCTTATGTACACGTATGTATAATGTCTACATACAGACATTATTTATGTACAAATGAGTCTATATATGTGGATAAGTATGTTCTGATGCACGGACGTGAGTAACATTCATTAATTCAATTTGCATTTTGTTTCTCAATATCAAAACTATTGAGTTTCTTACGCTATTTTTACGCCGTCGTAAATAAATCAACAGAAATTGATTGATTTCTAAAAATATCCACTCGGTGTGGATTAGTTCCGAAAATAAAAATTTTATTTTTAAGACATTCGTCGATAAGAAGTCATTCCGAGTGACATATGGTAGATTATTGGTTCTTGGGGTGGTAACTTAGTGACTGGCTGCATTATTCATAGCATCAAGGTTGTCTTGTGGCTATCTACAATATTTTCTCTTAGCAGACCTACAATAAAGCAACAGTCAACCTAAAAATACCCCAAGAACCAAAAACCTGTAATGCTACATCAAATATATCCACAACCCCTCAATTCTGGGGGCCAAAAGCTTGCACGACAAAAAGTTAATGGCAATGATTCGAGGAAATAACATTTTTCTATGTAACTGTCATTGACAGTCTTATGGGAATGATTAATAATACTCTTTCTCTATTTTAGGGGCAAATGACATTAGTGAAAAGTTTTCTTTGTGCCTGCCTGCCTTAATACCAAAGCATTTGTGGCTTTCTCCTCAGGCGGTGTATTGAGGAAATAATCAAATTTATATTAATTAATCCATTGATTGATGCAGAATGAAAATGTTTAATTTTTTCTGATTGAGGAAGTTGGACGGGAAACTTAAGCTTGTCAGATTGTACACCTTTTTTGTGTCAAGTTTATAATTTATTTTTAACTACCTAACGAATAATTATCGTATTATTGATTTTTTTTGAGAATGTGAATGACCTATAATTTTTTTTCGGTAGCATTTCATGAGCTGGGACTTTCTCACGGCTGAATCGTGATTTTTATAATGACATGGGAAGTTTGTGGATAATAATGGTGATTAATATTGGATGAGGCTTGACAATTTTCATATAAATTTCTCAACATTTGGTGTGGGAGTTTAAAGTGGTTTTAATTAGTATAAAATGAACGAAAATTGAATATTTTAACAAGATTTTAAAGTACAGCACCCACATCCTAGACGATCCTTAGTACAGAGACATAAGTCAGGCTGCTAAAACATGATTTTGACACTTAGTATCCCTAAATTTGAATTTTTATTAGCAGAAATAGATAAATCTTTGAATAAAAGATTTCAAATGGGACTTGAACCCATGTCCTCTGATTTCTCTTCATATCCTCTTACTATGGAGCTATCGGAGGTTACTCAGAAGCTTGGCAGAATGTCAACTTAAACTATTTTTTGCTCTGAACAGTATCGCTGCTGTGACTTCACTAAAAATGTAGATTTTTAAATTAAGTAATATTTCAAGAAAAAAAAAATTAGTCAAAAATTATTTTTGATTTTTAAATCGATGCAATATTTTAAGGGGTCCCAAACCCCTAACCCAATTGAACCCCCTAGATATGCCCCTTTTTCCGATAACCAAAGGAGTTATCCATCCTACCAACAATATAATATTACGACAATTTCACCATCTTTCGAAATTCAAGCCTATCAAATATTTATCACAGTAATTATGTTCACAGACAGTCCACACATTCAAATGTCAATTACCAACAAATCTTGATTGTATTTATTAATCAACATGGTTACTAAAGTTCCTAATTTCATGAATTGTCGTCTATTAATAAACCTAATTTAGACATCCTACTGACAATCAATTTTGACAATGTTTATTTGATAATTTCCACGTCTATTTCCTTCCAAGAAATCAATTCCTTTGGCAAGCCTGAAAAAAATCATTTAAATATTTACGAACGAATTCAATACATTTGCCTTATTTACTAAAATAATATGAATAAAATATATTAAATTTCATGATATTGATTATTAAACTTATTGATGGGATTATTTGTAAGAGTCGTTTAACTTACATATTGGATGAAAAGACAGTAATACTTTGAATAATAGATTGGAACCGGCATTTTTATGTATTTCAGACCGGTTTTCTTGGAATTTAATTGAAATTTTTTTAGCTTGGTAATGGATTTATTTAGTACTTGATCACTGTGTTGAGGACTCAGTGATCATGGTTTTGAGCGTCGACAGCGAAATTTGTCACTTTTTACATTCATGTATTTGAATTACAGCTTATGAGCCCTATACAGCTTATTAACAGGGACAGGGTCCTAAGGTTTTATGAAACCTCAAACAAAAGAATTTTTTTCTTTGGAAAATACTAAAAACTCATTTGTATGCGTTATGTTATAAGTGAATGGCCCTTTATAAACAGAAATCCTTTATTTTAGTCGTTTAGATCCTATTTCAAACAGAACTTACTTTCGTTAAACTGTAACTACCCATAAAACGAATTATATCTGATCAAATCACTGAATATAGTTTATGAAATTGAGGTTATGGTTGAATAATCAATTGAAATTTTTAAAACTCTATTAAAGACGTAGTAAAAGTTTCTGATCCACACCACAGTCGTCCATCCCCCCTTGCTTCGTTACTGATCTCTAAATACAGTGAGCTACAGTAACCTATGAATTCAGTCCCTTTTACAAATTGAGAATAAATACAGGATTTGAACGCTATTCAGCTTTAAACCTCAGACAAGATGCCACAGTTAATAAAAAAACATTTATTTTTTGGACCTCTTTTAAAAATGGACCAAATTTTGTATCCTACCAACTTGTCCAACATTATCATTAACAATTATTAATTTTAACAGTCAATAAACCCCACAAAAATCCTAAAATCTCCCCTAAATTCCACAAAGCTTCCTATTCAATGATCAATTCAATTTCTTAGACATTCCAGTAAATAATCAGCATCAAACACCAGCAATAAAACTTCCCTATTCAATTTCCAACTGTTATCTCCACCTTTGTTCGTCAAACATCCATTGTCTTATCGAAAAAAAAATCCAATTTTCAATTTTTATGAGTTCCACGAAAAATAAAATTATTTTCTTTCTTTCATTTCTCAAAGTTTATTTATCAATCTATCATCCAACAATACATACCTTCAATCTTCATTTCACAATAGAAAAAACAAACTTTTTTTTGATTGATTTTTAACTTAACACAATTCATTTAATGTATTTGATGTAAAAGGAAATGGAGAGAATGAAAAGAGAAAAAAAAAATATTGAATCGATATTATAGCGTGATTGTACAAAGTCGATGGATCATAATACTTCAAACACGTTTCTATGTTCTATTGAACGAGATAATAGTGAATGAGGAGATGTGGAAAGGAATTCGAAGACATAAGTGACCTTTATACATCAAAAAATGTTTTTTAAAAACATTAACGAGGATGAAAAATTTTTGAACATGAGTTAATGATGGGTTTGATGGCGCTTTAGGGGGTTTTGGGGTTCTCAAGAATTAGATTTTAAGTTTTTTCTTGATTCTAAATATTTTCTTGAAGGATTCTTGAATTTTTAATTAGTATTTGGAAATTTTTCTGGATCGGGGTATCCAGAATAGCTGGAGTATACCTGAGGAACAAAGTATTGAGCTGTTTAGTCAAATAATGAGGTTTCTCCCAGTCCAAGGTCTATGTCACCAAGTATCTACACAACAGACTCGACAAAATCCGTAATTAGACAAAAAAACATAATAAACGTAGGTTCAATTCCTTGCACAGTCCAGTTTTTGAATAATTATGCACAGCACATGACGAATGAGAATTTAACAAGTGAGGATCTAATCCTGGGGCTGGTTTCTTGGATAAACCCTCAAGTGTACCCCAGCAATACTATACTTCGGGATATACCCAATAGATATACCCCACGGAGACGACCGCACTCAAAATGACAAGTATTTACAATTAGTATCCCACTTCAAGACCCATTCGTACACAAAATGCCAATTCCATAATTAATTGGCACTAAAAACGTCTTCGAAATTGTCTTATTAAGAAAATTACATCAGACATGAACTCGTCATTCCATCCATGTCAAAAAGAAATTTATTTAGAGCGAGGCTCTTCGTACTTGCATCCATTATTGTTTTAAGCAATGTCAAAGTTGAGTAAAAGGCGAAGGAAAATTGTTATTGAAGAGCGAGAACAGCACAAAAAAAATCATTAAATAGACAGTAAACGTGCCTGAACACTTCTTTATAATAAGTATGTAAAGATATATTTATTGTGTGTAAGAAAAGAAGCGGTAATAGCCTTCAATATCTCCTTAGTGAACAAAAAGTGCTGATGATGGATATAAAAAGTTGATTCATTAGTTGCCTTTTCCCTTCTGTCTCCTTCCACTTCATCTCTCTATTTCTCATTTATCGACGTAATTTTTTTAACTTGAAGATTTTTTTTTGAGTCAATGTTAGCAAAAAATTTTTTATGTAAATGAACCTTTCATCTTTCTGCTTCAACCATAGTTTCAAATACACACTTTGATCTTTCTCCCTTCTGCCTCACACACAGCTCAACTTTCCTGCATTTCTAGCAGAAAAATAAAGATGGATATAGATAAACGATGAGTCGAAGTATCGCTATGTAAATTTATTTTAAAATTGATCGTTAAAAGGGTCGTGCATGTTTATTTATGTCATGTATGCTTTCAGATCTTTAAACATTAATCGATAAAAAGGAGGACTAGTACAATTAACAGGCACTGAGAAAAGGGTTGACAAAAAAATAAATAAATAAAAATTGGAATTTAATGTAATTTTATAAATAATTTAAAGAGGGGTCTCTAAAATTAGTCTAAAGTAAATGAAGATTCTAATTTTGTTTCAATAAATTCTTCTTAAAACATTCTTACTTCTGTAATCTTGGTTGTAAATAAAATAGGAATATTATGAAGCACTTGTGGTGCTTCATTCTTGTAATAACAAGATCTTGTTATGTTTTCAATATTTTTAAGGAATGAATGTGTAGAATAGACCAGAAGTATGAATAGTTACGGGTTCATTCACTTATGGTGTCTAATACTTAGGAAGATGGGGATCTGGAGCTGTGAATGAACTTAATGGCACATAAATGGTGATAAGAAAAGGAATTAATAAGGCTTTACTCAATATAAGCTGATGTTTTGGTGCTTGGGATGTACATAGACATTTTTTCATGGATTTGGTTTCTTGCATGGGAGAGGCATAGCAAAAATTCAGGGAGGATGACCAAGGAGACTATTTAAGGTACTGCGACCTCGAGAGCAATGATTTAAGGTATGCAAAATTGAAGATCATGTCGAAATAAGTAAGTTATCCTGACGCAAATTTTAAATTTGTCTTTATGGGCTGAACTTTTGCTTATGACAGCAAACCAGTGCTACTCCATTGCCATTACCAAACAAGGAAGTCTGGGAGTGAATTGTTTGGAAACTAACTAATTTTTGTCATTTTAGGAAGTTTGTCATTGATTTTGGCATTGGATACAAAAATAATTGATTTTTTTACAAATTTTCCAGCTCAAAATGCTCCAAGAATCTTAAAAATCCGAATCAGCTCAATATTAAGCAAATTTATTTCATTTTCTAACTATATTCCACCCCAACCTCATCCTATCCATTCTAATTCCACCAAAACAAAATGAATATCAATTCCAAAATTCAAAACAAACAATCTTCTTCCTGCATCATCCCACACATTCAACAGAATATGCCACAGTACATTAAATAACATCATCATACTTTGCATTACCGCTAGCCATTTCTCATGACGTAATTAAATTACAACAAAACCACTGAGTATCTATTTAATTATCGGAAAAGTTTTTCCATCTGATAATCCAAGCCCACACAGTATACAATTCTCTGTAAAAGTTGTTCTATTTCTGACAAAACAATACATTTTAAATATCCCACATTCGCAAAATGTTGTTCGTAGCTACAAATTGATTGTTATTTCTTAGAAGAAAAAAAGTGTACACGTCAAAGATTTTTCATTATACATCTGACGTTATCTTTGTCTTGTTTTAAAATTTACGATGATTGCAGACATTTTGATGCGTGGGATTTTAAAATGTGAACAAGAAGATTTTACGTCACGAATGGATTTGAGATTGGTGATTTTGTGGAAGGTGTATTGGAATGGGAATTGACTGGAAAGCTGGAACTGAATTGTGCACATGAAAGTGATGGGGAATTTAAATGATTTTGTATTGGATAAAATTTTTGTAGTGAAAAAAATTCCTTTGGAATTTTAATTTACTAAATCCGGTAATATTTTAGTTTTTAATGTCCGTTAAATTTAAGTTTTCAAAGAACCGTTAAAATTTTAATTTTCAAAAAACCGTTAAAATTTGAATTTCAAATATCCGTTAAAGTTTGAATTTCAAATATCCGTTAAAGTTTGAATTTCTAAAAACCGGTAAAATTTGGATTTGAAAATCTTTAAAAATAATTAGATTTTACAAAATCATTTTTAAAAAATTTATAAATCTTCAAATTAACAGGGTAGTCGTCATACCAAAAACAATACACTGACTAATTTCAGTACTAAATGATACCAGAAAATAGTTTAGTCAAGAAGAAGAATTTTCTCATGTAACTGATCTTAATCTGTCAATCCATCATGTTTAATACCGATTTACTGCCTGATTTTTACTAACCCATCAATCAGTTTAAAATACTCAATATTCAATGAATTAAAAAATCCATTACCGCAAATGCATTAAAATTTGAACTTGAAAAAAATGTTCTTCCTTATTTCATTTTTTTTCCTCCATCATTGCCATTATTTTAGTATCGTCTAGCTCTTTTTTGCTAATTAAATCAAAGCCAATCAAATAGAGAACATTTATAAGTACATATTAAATGAAAAAAAAAATCTTTTCATTTGGAAAATGGAAAATCAATACAAGATTGAACATAAAAATCATGTCTTGAATGAATCGGGGTGAGTGAGAAGGAGAGACTCGAGTTTAATTGATAATTTATGTGAAACATAAGAAAACAGATTAATAATAGATTATGATGAATTGACACATTTTTCCATCATGTTCTTGCTCGGGATCCTCTTTTTCATTTCAACTGCGGTTCATTAAACAAGAAAACTTTAAAATCTTTTTTTATTGAAAACAAGGAAAGTTTAACTAATTTTTAATTTGAGGTTAAGAGAGATTTAAACCACAAATATAGAGATTTTCAAGAAAAGTAAAATATTGGTTCATAAAAAAGGTTTAAAAATTTCTTAAGCTCATCAAAATTTTCTTCCTTAAGAAATTGATGATTTTGGTAGATTTTTGGGTTGGACATCATAAATTGTTATGATTTCTTAATGGTTTGTTGACATTAGAATATTAAATCAATTGATTAAATGAAACTAGGTCAAATTTTATAGAAATTTTCCGAGCGACACATGGCACATTTGGAAAGCACATGAAGTGGATTTTACTTTTGTGTTACTCGGGTTTGTCACATCAAGTCCCATAATAAATTTGCTATCTTAGTAGGATATGCCTTGTGATCACTTGATCACATTAACCAGTTAGACTATGTCAGTATTAAATTTACTTACATCTTTCAATAATTCCCACCGTTATCAAGTCATTACATTGCTAAATTGACATTAGGTTCATAAATTCCAATTGTATCATATCCTTAATCAATATTACATTAGATATACAAATAATTAATATCAATTGTTAACAGCAAGCTGGTTATACACAAAAAAGTGACCTCGAGTAGCATAGCTGAAATGTATAAAAATGCCAATCATAGCAATGATAAAGGAAGAATAATACAATATAAATGATTTTATCACAGACATAGACTTGATAATGATAAAAAATGAATATGCAGACATGCTTAATCGTACTGCAGACGGCAATCTTTCGAGCCTTCACAAGTCAAGAAAAAAATCAATGCTACAAAAATTCTGACTTCAGATTTCTTTTTCACACACAAAAAAGAGAGAATCCTCATCATAATAAAATAATGTTTATCTGCAAAAAAATCAGGCTACAAAGAAATGAAATAAACAAATAACACAAAGGCGAGTGAGTGAGACAGCGAATCAAGAATAGAAGAGGCAAAAATGATGACACATTGAGGAAATTCTGTCTATAAATATTCTCTCTGTTTTCGTATTTGCCGATTCAATTATTTAAAAATAAATAGACGAATCAATTTTGGGGGGTCGTTCATAAATGACGTTTATTGAAAACTTTTTAGACCAAGCACTGGAAAAACTTTTATTCCAAAAAAATGATTTTGACACAGCTTCAGACATGGGCGTAGCCAGGGAGGGAGTGGTCCTTAGGTACCAAGCCTACCCTCCTCGAGATTAACTTTCAATACAAATTTTATTTTATTTTAATTTTTTAAATTTTTTTTTTTTTTCATTTTTAAAATTTTAATTTTAATTTTTTAAAATTTTAATTTTAATTTTTTAAAATTTTAATTTTAATTTTTTAAAATTTTAATTTTAATTTTTTAAAATTTTAATTTTAATTTTTTAAAATTTTAATTTTAATTTTTTAAAATTTTTATTTTAATTTTTTAAAATTTTAATTTTAATTTTTTAAAATTTTTATTTTAATTTTTTAAAATTTTTATTTTAATTTTTTAAAAACTTTTATTTTAATTTTTTAAAATTTTATTTTAATTTTTTAAAAATTTTTATTTTAATTTTTTAAAAATTTTATTTTAATTATTTTAAATTTTTATTTTAATTTTTTAAAAAAATTTTAACCAGAAAATATATTAATTTTCTAGAAATAAATGACGAAGTTTGCATACACATTAAAAATAGTCACCTCTGTTTAAATATCTTAGCTACACCCCTGGCTTCAGACCCCTCCCCAAACTGACGTCACTTTCAAACGACCCTCTCATTTCTTCCCTCATTTTAGCATGTCATTCCGTATTTATGCATGTATATGTGAGGGAAAATCTACTTCGATTTTGAATGACGTCAAGGGTATTCTTTTTAGTTCCTTGGTGTCGAAATGATAAAGGAAGTAAGTAGAAGAAATCACAGAAAAATATTTCTGGGAAATCGAAAGACATAAAAAAAGTTTGAAGGTTACTGAAAATGTGCTGACTTGAGCTTGTTTATTTTTTTTGGCGAAGGTCTAGTAAGGATGGAATTATTCATAGAGTTGGATAGAAGGATGAAGAGTCAAGTAAGGAATTTTTTTGGGATGATAGATTTAAATATGTGTGGCTGGGTTTAATTTTTTTTAATGAAATTAGACCCAGTGCCGTTGACCATGACCCCTGATGAAAAAAGAAACACAAGAGTGCCGCGAATTATAGTTTAAGAAATACAAAGATTCTGATAGACATACTTGAGGAGTTATCGTATTGGAAACGTATTTGGTGCCGAATTCATGTTTATGCCATTGTCAAGCCAACCCTGTACCGGCTTCACTTCGAGCAATGCTTAAGTTAGGTAGATATCCTGCTAGATATTTTCCAAAATATTACTATTTTTGACAAATTTTGTCCATTTTTAAGCAAAAAGTGCCAAATTTTTGACATTTTGGGGCCTTAAAATATGTAGATAAGAGTTCTATAAAAATCTAAGTAGTCAGTCTACTTAAGTCCATTCAAAGAACAAAAAAATATATAAAACGTATCTATATAGACGTTTTCGTTAAACCTAAATTAGTAGAAATTGCATCAAAAAGGATACCAATTTTAAAAATTGAAATCTACATTTTTCATAAGTGGGTTCGAATCCTAATCATAAGAATATTAAAAAATATTTCCATTTTTCGCGTTGCAAAAACTTTTTGTCACTTTTTTGATAATTTTCGCCATTGCACTATTTCTTTAAACATAATTCCATTCACTTACAACGTGATCACAACGACACCATTAAAATATTCCAGCCAAACCCGGTCAGCAAGAAATAAATTAAATTACAAATTTGTTTGCCAAAATGTGCTAAAAAAAATATTTCTTGTTACTCATTGTTCGTTCGTCATTGCGAAACTCTGCCGCCGATAGTCTATAAAGTTAAATATGAAACTATTCTTATTCCGTCGGTGCCTGAGAGTCTGAATTTTGATTATTATTACTAGGCCTGACTCTATTCGCCTCTTCTTTTGTCAACTTCAAATGTCTGCGGCTCAGCTCAACTTTTTTTTCTACGGCAATCAAAGACGAATATACTTTTATGGTTTATGTTTGTGAATCATTTCGCCATCATCGAATATAGCGTCGTGTAATAACAATAAAAATATATTTTTTTCGTGGATATATCAAGCATGTCGCTAAGTCGATTAATTTTATACAAAAAAAATACTAATAAGAAAAAATTATTAAAAAATCATCAGATTGGCAGCGGCTCAGGAAGCAGCACTCGCTGGTCAAACTTCGAGCGGTCGTTACCACTTGGGTCGCGATTCCTATCACTCAGCTGATAGAATGGGCGGCCCCAGAGATCAGGGACCACCTGTGAGTGGTCCAACATCACTCTTCATACTCTCCGAGGAGAATCCACTTAGACGTTATACCAAATTTATTATCGAATGGCCGCCCTTTGAGTACGCTGTTTTAATGACAATCATAGCAAATTGCGTAGTTTTGGCCCTCGAGGAACACTTACCAAACGGCGATAAAACAATGTTGGCTCTCAGACTGGTAATGATGAATGCAAACTGACAATTTTGTTGACAGTTTTAATAATTGCAACCATTTTTTTATATTCTTCTGTGCCTGCATAGGAAAAAACGGAAGTTTATTTCTTAGGTATATTTTGTGTGGAAGCATCTCTCAAGATCCTCGCCTTAGGCTTTGTGTTGCATAAAAACTCATACCTCAGGAATATTTGGAACATAATGGATTTTTTTGTTGTAGTCACGGGGTTAGTAACATTTCATATGTCATGCCTGTTTTTGGCTGGCATAATTCTCTTCTATAAACTATTTTTTTTTCTTTCCTTATTTCTATGTTCTATTTTTTCAATTTTTTTTCAAATTCTATAAATAATTTTATGAGTATTATGTACTCTAAGTTCATACAGCAATAATCTCAAACATAATAAATTTAATTAATATGTGTATACTCAAAAACTACCACTTGCATATATGCAGTTCAATGACTGTGTTCGCTGAGGCCAATGTTGATGTTGATTTAAGAATGTTACGGTCTTTTCGAGTCCTTCGGCCACTAAAATTAGTATCTAGGATACCAAGTAAGCAACTCGTGAAATCAACATGCTTTTATTTATATATTCCCATTTATTTTGTCGCTAGATATAGCCAGAAAAAAAATACAGAACAAAACAATATAATTTTTCATAAAATATTTTTTAAAAAATCGTTTTACAGCTAATTGATAGTTGAAGCGTGCCTCATTATTACTACTTTATGTCTGTGTCTGTACATAGGAACGAGATGAAAAATTTATTACTAAACAGATGCTAGCAATTTCAGTCCTATTAATTACAAATGTATATCTAGTTCATAGGAAAATAACTAGAGACAGAGAACTTATTCATCCTGTAGTCTAAAGATCGGTAGTTTATGAAGATTGTTCTTAATGAGTGAACTGTAGCTGAAAGTGTGTAGATAATTAGATTAGATGAGTGGAAAATTTAGAAGAGAAAATGCTCTAAGGTAATAGATTTTTGTGTCTTTGCTTAAAGGACAGTAAATAAACTTGTTTACTGGAACTGAACCCACATTACAGAGAAACTAACCTGATTTACAGAGAACTAAACCTGCTTTCTAGAGAACTTAGCGAAATTTGCAAAGAACTAAACCCACTAAATAGAGAACTCAACCTAATTTCCGTAGAAACTGAACCTGATTTTTCAGAGAACTAAACCAATTTTACAGAGAACTTAACCAACTTTACAAAACCTGTTATTACAGAGAACTGAACCCATTCAACCCAGAACCAAACCAAATTTGCGTATAAATAAACGCTATTTCCAGCAAACTGTATTTGCTTTTACAGAGAACTAAATCCAAATTACAAAGAATCAAACCCGCTTTTACAGAGAACTAAGCCATAAAATTTTTGTATCAAATTAATCCCGAAGAACAAAATTTTAATAAAAAATGCACCAAAAATACAATGAATATATTACTTTAGAGCTCACTACTTTCATCTGCAGCTACACTCCGACTTTCTCTCATAAATTGCCCACTCTTGATCATTAGCAATATGCAAGGGAGAGTGAAAAAATGTTTGATTAGAAATAAACCTTAAAAAAATTTTACAGTGATTTTCTAGTTACATCGATAGTTTTATCGGTAATTAATATGATTTCTGTAGTTTTAATTGATCTGGAACTGTTTTTATACAAGCCATAAAAATGATTTTCGAGTTGGCAGGATTGCAATAATTAGTAAATGTATAGTTCCAACAGCATTCTTGCCAGCATCGAGGTCATAATTTATTTTTATTATGAAACTTTTTGACGATTCGAATTGTCATTGAAAAGGAATCAACTCTAACAATGTTGACGATCATCAAATGACAATTGTCAACTCTAGTCATTGTGTACAGTAGTCATATCATCAATTATTGCACAGAAGTATGTTTACTCTCATTGCTCTCCAAATTCAACCATAAGAAGACGAGACAATAATTGGAACGGTCATTTGCTCGCTTTGAGAATATTGACCCAATTGAATCATACGCCCAATAACATAGCAATCAAGCTATGGCGGCTTATAGACACATAATCTGTCTATTTAGAAACAATGACCTGGCTGCGCTTGAAGCTTTCTAGAAAGCCATTAAATTTTTGTATAAAAATAGTTCCACAATCGATTGTCATTTACTTCTTTTTTCATAATTTTATACTACTTCTGTATATAATTTCCTTTACTTCTTACTCTTACTTTATCAATTTTTACTATACATATATACTTACAAAATGCTATATAAATTTTTATACAATTTTACATTTTTATCATTACTTAATTCATATTCGAAAAAAAAAACAAATGAAATTAGGTTCATTACAATGTTGCCAGAACAAGGATTAGATATAGATCTCAGAACATTGAGAGCCATAAGAGTATTGCGGCCCTTGAAATTAGTATCTGGAATTCCTAGTGAGTAGAATAGCATCCGAAACTAATCATAAGTTACGACTTTATTTTTTGTGTTTGTTTTTATAGGTAGAAATTCGTATTGAGAATTTATTCATAAATTCTGTGCTGTTGATTTTTTTTATTTTGAGATCCAAAAGTAACTTAATTTAATGATTTTGAAAAATTTACAAAGATTACTGAGCTAAAGCAGTCATGTTTTGTATGGTGTACTAGATAAATTCATGTGATTCAAGATTGTCTGGATAAATACACCATTATTAATAAATTTTTTGACAATATTCAGCTCAACTGAGCTTTATTCAGCAGTAGTTAACTTATATTCAGTGTTATTCAGCTACTATTCAGCGCTTCTCAGCTAATTTTAGTTAACTTTTGTATTATTCAGCGCAATTCAGCAAGGTGCCATTTTATTCAATATTATAGCTAAATTCAGCGACACTGGAAAGTGTTTTGGCTAAAATTCATTACATTCAGCACTATTCGACATTATTAAGCTCCAATTTAGTGCTTTTCAGTTCTAATAAGCTACAATCCCGAGCGACACAAATGACAAAGTCGCCACCTCGAATCCGTCAAGGTTCCATCAGGAATACATTTATTAACACTATATGGATTCCGCGCCGCCTCCACCTCCGTATGGAATCCATATGGAAGTCATATGGAGGTGGAGGCGGCGCGGAATCCATCTGGTGTTAATAAATGTATCCCTGATGGAACCTTAATGGCTTCCATATGGCGATTTTGTCATTTGTGTCGCTCGGGAATTCAGCGATAATAATCTTTTATTCAGCACTATTCAGCTAAATTTGATTAAATTCTGTAATTTTCTGAGATTTTGAATTTGTATTTAAATTCATTATATTCAGCATTATACAACTTCAATTAAGTTGTATTCAGCTTTGCTAGGGCCTATTCAGATGTCCTGAGATACATTTAGTAATAAACAGCCAAATAAAATTAAATTCAGCAAACTATTCAGCTGAATCAAGTCAAATTCAGCACTATTTAGCTCAAATCTTTGTGCCAAAAAAGTTTTTCAATATCATTAAATCTACTTCTCAGCTGCGGGGGGAAAACATAGTGAAAAATTATCGATGGAAAATTTCCTCGACACCATATCCGCAATAGGAAATTTTCCACCATCTTTCCGTGATACAGGAAAAATAATTTTTACCCTAGTCGTTTTCCTTCTGTCCACATTCAAGTCAGCTGGAAACAATTCGAAGTCAATTTAATTCTTAAGTTTCAAAATTTCCTCAAAATTTACGTCTCATATTCGAATGATTTATTCTAACTTGTATGACTCCATGTAATGACTCACATTCAAAACTTTTTCATATTTTTTTTATCATCATAATCCCAAGACAAATTCAGAACTTTTTTTTAAGTCCACATAACTTATAATTTTCCTGTTTACTACTTTATGAAAAAAAATATATATCCATGAATTTTTAGATGACTACATCAGACCTCTCCTTGTGAAGATTATAAGCCAAAATTGATAACATACTAAACTGTCAATGCTGGCGCCTTAACGCTGTTAAGAGGATGATATTATAATAATCATAACAATGTTGTAAAGAATTGGAGAGGAGACATAAGATTATATTTATTTTCTTCTTTTTTTAAGTTTACTTGATTTCTTATTCATTGAGCAGTCATGCCAAAAGATGTAGCAACTATGTTGTAGTTCCAAGATTCTGTAATTTTGCAAGCAACATTAACTAAATTAATTGGGATATTTTGCTTGGAAAATTGATGAACTTGGAGATGTAGATGATTTTGTGAATATTGAGGATACTTGGAATGAATTTCTAAAAATGACCTGCAAGCAGGGTTGGAAAATGATGATTAAAGTTGACTCAGGTAAAAATACGTCAGCTGCTGGTACTTCTAGTTAAATGTTCTTTATCTCTGTTTGCAGGTACAAAATTCTTTCCAAATATCTCGATCTGAATAATTTAAAATGTTCCCACTACGGTGACTAAGGCTTCTCAGCTTCTAATCTTTAATACCAGATTAACAATTTCCATAGATTAAAGAGGGAACGTCCTCGTTATAACGGCAAAAGATCAAAAAGACTTGTGACGGTGGATTAAACAAAAATTAAAGAGCAGAAGCTAGGAAGCCTTGACGGCGACAAATCTTTAAATGAATACTTTTCTACATAAGCAGGGCTTGAAGTCTAAACGAATTTTGTATGAATTAAAGTCGACTAGACTGGATTTCTTTAAACAAAATTCTGAAAAAATCCAAGTCGAATTTAGGCTCTGCGTATTGAGGTTTTTAGAATTCTACTTCTTATTAATGTCAACACTACTGATGACATGAGCATGGTTTTAACAATGGTATAGCCGGAAAAAAATTAAAGAGTTGATGTCAAAGATCTTGGATGGCATCCCCTCTTGGCTGTATCATTGTGTCTAAATCTGATGGCATCTTACCCCAAGAGTGCAGATACCACAAAAGTCCAGACTATTTTTGTGTTAATTATTTTCTGGTTACAGATGTCAACTAGATGTCTGTGTGTATATTGCATTAAAAGGAAGATAATTGTATCCAGGAGGCTTGGTATACACACCTGAAGTAGTGTTTACCCTAAGATATGCCGAGTAAATGGTCCCAGATTTATGTAATCTGAATTTGTGAATATTTTTCTTAGAGCTAAAACTGGACTAGAATTGAAATATGTCTATACCTTTCCATGCAAAATCCGAGTCGACTTCGAGCTCTGTTTTTACATTAACAGTTTAACTCTAACTAAACTGATGGTAAACTAAACAAATACAAGTATTGTAGTAAATAAAAATCCTGAATAGACAAAGAGCATGCTTAAGAGTGTGAAATTGTTCTTCCTTAGTACCATACGGCACCACTGAGCATGCTCTTTGTTCATTGGGGAATGCCTTATTTTGCACTAACTTGCTTTTTTACTGACAATATGGCAAGCTTTTTAATACAATAATGCTGAGTTTGTAAACAGAGCTTGATGTCAAGTCGAGCTCTGCTTGCAAATAATTAGTGCATATAAAAAAGTCAAAAAACACTTAAAAGTGCCTGAAAGTTCCACAAAATGATGGTGTTCATGTTTTTAGGCGGTTGTGTTATCCAATCGTTGTATCCTTTATGTTCATGACTGCGATTTGATGAGAAACTTGTATCTTAAGAATTTACAACAATTAATCAAAGTAACCTTTGATTTGCAAAAGTTTCATTTAAATTTCTTTACAATTTTTAGTAAAATTTCTTTTACAGATTTTTTATGGCAAGTAATAACCAGCTAAAGAAGCTATCAAGAAAATTTCCATCGATTATTCTTTTGTACTTCCAACACTTAACCTGCAACAAAGAATATTCGAGTCTAAAAGGTTCAAGTAATTTGACTTTAGGGAAAAGTTACGGAAATTCATAAGAAATTCAACAGCACAGTTATAGCAATTATGTAGGATTATTTTTAGCTGGAAAATTAAATTGTCATAATTTCCATTAGCTCATCATTAATTCCGAGTAGATTTCCTATATAAAGTACAGCAAAAAAATATAACTTTATTCTTAGAATTTTTAATCATGGGAAATTTTACTGATTCAGAATTTCTTTTCTTCTTCCTTCTTTTTTTTCTCCTTCCAACATTTTACATTGAAACATTTTCTTTCTTTTCTCACTACAAAAACAACAACGATGAAAAAAAATGCAGGTTTACAAGTAGTTTTAAAATCGATAATTAAGGCTATGGCACCATTGCTTCAAATCGGCGTTTTGGTCTTGTTTGCAATCGTTATATTTGCAATCATAGGACTTGAATTTTATTCAGGTGCTCTGCACAAAAGTTGTTATAGTTTAGAAGACATAAGTAAGTTGATTGACTGTTTTATATGTGGATCAATATATGAATGTCTCTTTGAACCATACAATTTATTGCTTAGGGATATATGATGAGTTTGGTGTTTCTGAATTCAGCATATTCAGCTAAATTTGCTGAATTCAGCTTGTTCAGGTAAACATGCTGAATTCAGCTAAAATTACTGAATTCAGAACAATAATTTAAACATGCTGAATTCAGAACATTCAGCTAATTTTGTTGAATTCAGCATATTCAGCTAAACTTGCTGAATTCAGCTAATTTTGTTGAATTCAGCATATTCAGCTAAACTTGCTGAATTCAGCACAATAAGCTAAGTATGCTGAATTCAGCACATTCAGACAAGTTTGCTGAATTTAGCTTAACTTGACGAATTCAGCTGATTCAGTAAATTTTGAGTGTTCACATAATTTTTTTCTTCAAAATCTACTAATTCAGTTGAATTCATTGTCAAAAAAGAATGTCCATGATAATGACAATCTCATATTGATCCACTTCAAAATTTTAACAAAAAAATCACAATTGGCAAATTCAATCTCACTAAAACAAACTTTTTCTTTAACATTTAACAAAAAAAAATATTTTTGTAGAAGAATTATTTAAAGAGGGTGATGCGGCGACTCCCTGTAACGCAGATAATAAGACAATTGCACCGGCAGGTGCATACACATGTAATTATAACGAAAGTACATGCATAGAACAATGGGAAGGACCCAATTATGGCATAACAAGTTTTGATAACATAGGTTTTGCTATGTTGACGGTATTTCAATGCATTACAATGGAAGGTTGGACTGCAATATTATATTGGGTATTTATTTACTTCATTTATAACATTGCTAGTTTAATTTGTTAAGAATGTGTAAACGTAAATTAAGTACGATGAATTATTTCGTACTTATAAGATTCAAATTGATTTGACTAAATGATCATGTACGAGCTTTTGTTGTGAGGGTTGGTAATATAATAATAATCATATAAATATGAAATATATATTACCAACACTTAAACCTCATGCCACGAGCTTTTCAAAATCACATTTTTCGACTATTTTTGTTGTCACAAAATTATTACAAACAAAAAAAAATATGAATGATAAGTCAACACATTATTATTGTTATTTTTGTGTTTGCTCATTGGCAATCATTTAGTCAAATTTTGTTTGAATGAAACACACGGCACGAGAGATAAAGCAAGAGACATACACAAACACACACATACCAGAGAAAGCAAAATCATGTTATCTATATAAATGTATGACTTACGCACCACCGTGGAAATGGAAAACGGCATCATGACAAATCGAGTGAACAGCCAACTACAAAATCATGGAGAATATCATCAATCACGGGGCGCTATAGCTCTTTTTTTACGGGATCTAAATGGATGGATGTGTTGTTATTTTTTTTGTGTTTATTGTGTGCAAAAATTTCTCATTGTTGTTGTCCTGCGCAACAACAAAAGGAAATTTTCTTTGTTCTTATTAACGCTGTTTTTCTCTCTGTGTTTCTTTGTTCTTTCACCGTGCGTAAATGAAAACAAAAAACAATTTTCATTTTATTCTCATTAGACCAACGATGCTCTCGGTTCAACGTTCAATTGGATATATTTTGTGCCTCTTATAGTATTGGGTTCATTTTTCATGCTCAACCTGGTTCTTGGTGTTCTCAGCGGGTAAGTTGATGACATTTATTATGATGACGAGAAGATTCTGTGGTTTTCGTGTGATGTTATGTTGCTGGATTGTAAGGATTATTTTTTTAGCTGAATTCAGCTACTGTTTAGCTGAATATAGCCACTATTCAGTAAATTTTAACTTAAATGTTGCTGAATAGTTTCTGTATTCAGCTAAGCAGTAGCTGAATTCAGCAACTAATTAGCTGAGTTCACCATTTTTCGCAAATAATCAGCTGAATACAGCAACTATTTAGCTGAATTTAGCAACTCATCAGCTAAATTTAGCAAGTATTCAGCAGAATTCACCTTTTTTTCGAAAATATTTAGCTGAATTCAGCAACTTTTCAGTTAAATTAAGTAACTTTTTGGCTGAATTCAGTACAAATAATCTTAATACAGAATAATAATAATAATAATATTTTGTTAATTCAGCAACTTTTTAGCTTAAATAAGCAAATATGCAGTTAAATTCAGTATGTTATTATTATAATTCAACAGTTATTCAGCTAAACACATACCACATAATCTTCGAGTCAAAAAATCCTTAATATATTATCAAAATATTTTACTTTATAATTTAGACTTACTTAAGATTTATTTATGTCAAATTCTCATTAAAATAACAACGGCATTATTATCGTCCTCCAATCAATATTATATCTTCTATTTATATTTACAATTCTCTTATTTTGTATATGTTGCTATTACCTGTTCCCCATGCTCAAAAGAAAAACAATTTTTTTCATCTTTTTTCTCCTATTCTTCTTTCTCCAACTTTTCACCATTCATATTATATCACAATTGACTTCTCTGTATGACGCAAGAGAATTTTCCAATGAGCGTGGTCGCGTCGAACGTCGTGCTCAATTTCACAAATGTCGATCACGTCAAATGTTTACCGAAGCAATGTCGGCATATTTAAACTGGATAACACAAGCAGGTGTCTCATTTTGCTTTACTTTCTCTATTGTATATATTTCAATACGTACAATTTTGGTGCTTAACCCCCCGTCCTCTCTTACTCAATACTGCTTGTACCTTTACACATATGAATAGAGACAGAAAGGATTGTAAGCAAAAGCAAAAAGATGTCGACCCTTTTTCCACATTATTGCTTATTTTGTTATTTAATTGAAAATATTTTTTTCTCGACAAAAGTAGATTTTTTCCGTTATCTTCAGTAATAAAAATAATATTCCAGTGCCGCTATGAAATTTATAATGATTTTTATTGCTAAACTCAACTATCAACTATGATTAGTTATGAGCCTCATATAACTTTCGTATTTATTGACATTTTCATTAGTTCCAATTGATTTTCTTTCATAATTTTTCATTGCATCAATTTTTTTATTGTTTGTCATCGGGCACGTTTGGATTGTCCTAAAAAGCCAAGAGTTAATAATTGATTGAATATCATCAAGTATTCTCAAAATGTTCAGCTCCTTCATGTTGAATTTCTATTGTCTACCTTTCATTTCACTAATTTTTATATTCAATTACTTTATTTTCAATTATCGAATGTTATGAGCAGAGTTGTTGCTCGAATATGGTTTTTTCTGGTGTCAAATGCACAAAAATTTTATCAGGCACACTAAAAATTTAATTTAATTAAAAAATTAGCATCCCCCAACAATAACTGCTTTAAAGCGGATAAACCTTTAAAGACCTATTACCGAGGAGCAATGTCTGTCAAATTATTGAAAAAATGTCTTTATTCAAGATGGGCTCGAGTTGGTCCAAGAAAAATTTCAAATTATTTCTGGACTTCTATATTATAGCAGGTGTGTACCCAGGGTTATTGGAGAAACAATCGCCCCTGGTAGGAAAATTTTCTTCATTTTAGAAAAATTAATTTAAAATCAACAAAAAATTAAACAAGTATAGGAACAAAAAAAGGTCTTGGACCCCATAAAAATTATTTCTGCACTGCCTTGATGTCGATTTAACCGTCTATATGATTGTCATGTAATCGCCACCTTCAGTCAGTACCACTCGTGAATTTCATAATATTTGTAATTACAAGAGCATTAAAATATAAGTATTTGCAGAGGTATTTGCCCTGGATATATTCATTATCAATTATCTGCTATGCTTCAAAAACAGAATCTCTACAAATGAAAATCGAAAAATCCATTTTTTGTATCAATCTTAATTATTATATTTGAGGCTATTTTGGGAAGACATTTTAATTAATAAAACGATTTCAAATTTAAAAGTTTTTAATATATGAGGTAATTAATTTGTATGAAGTTGATAGACCATACAGTAATAGGCTGTCCATCTGCGCACTTTTCGGCGGGACAGTCCCGTTTTTTTGAAGAATGTCTCGCCTAAAATCCTTAATGTCCCTTTAATCTCCCGCCTTTTTAAGCTTTTTTTCTTGTAAAATGCTTTAAATTTTGGTGTGTCCCGCTTTCTTAAAGCTGAAATCGGGACATGTCCCGCTTTTTGACCAAAAACCGATGGACATCCTATACAGTAATGAATATATTCCAAGGAAGTAGTTTCGAATTTCTTTTTACAAATTTAGGGGTATTGACCCCTAACACAACCTAAATACCTAGTTCAAAATTGGTTCTTTTTGACTCCATCTACTTGAAATCTACAGCGTTACAAATGTATAATCCCTTAAGTTCAGGAAATTACTTTCAATTAAGCCTAAAACAAATTACTTTAGTTAAATTCAATCCGCCCGAGACAATTTTATTAGTTCCATAAGCCCATCATTTTATTATTCATTCAAATTATTATTTTTACAAATTTCATTATCGTTATTCAATAAATTTTCATATCCCAATAAAACTATAATCCATACTCTTTTACAACTATTTTTTTATTCAATCCTGTAGAGAATTTGCTAAGGAAAGAGAGAAAGTAGAAAATAGACAAGAGTTTCTAAAATTGCGTCGACAGCAACAATTAGAAAAAGAATTAAATGGCTATGTTGAATGGATTTGTAAAGCTGGTAGTGTATACAATTCGATTATTATGCTATAAACCTTTCTGAATTTGGATGTATGATAGGACACACTTTTTGGAATGATGAGGGAGTTGTGAGATTTTTGGTTGGAAGTTGGAAAATTGAGGGAATTTTGAATTTTAAGCTAATTTAGAGTAATTTAGAAATATTTGGGAATTCAGCAATATTCAGCTAATTCAGCATTATTCACCTAATTCAATCAATTCAGCAATATTCAGCTGATTCAGCAATATTCAGCTAATTCAGCAATATTCAATCAGTTCAGCAATATTCAATCAATTCAGCAATATTCAGCTAATTCAGCAATATTAATCTAATTCAGAAATATTTAACTAGATGATCAATGTTCAGCTAATTCAGCAATACTCAGTTAATTTAGCATTATTCAGCTAATTGATCAATATTCAGCTAATTCAGCATTATTCAGCTAATTGACAAATGTTCAGCTGATTCAGCAATGTTCAGCTAATTCAATAATATTCAAGAACATCAATTGATTTCCCTAAATCTGACAAATTTACCTGATAAAGCAGAAAATAACTAAATCAACATAAATTTCACAGATGCCACACAGATGGTTGAGCTGACTCAAAGTTGATTTAACACCAAGCCAAACTCCATAGAAGCTGAATTCCACCTATAACTCGAACACAACTTCCTAAAAACTGAAAAAGAAATTACCCTAAGTACAAAATCAAATTTTCCATTCGAGATAGTTCACATAAAGTGTGTCAGTCATACATCAGATTTTTCTTCAATCCCCTCTCATCACTTTTCACGTTTTTCTCATAAAACTTTCATTCATTTCCACTCACGACGAAAAAAAATTCTATTTAACATCAACTCAATAACAATGATGAACCACCAACAACATTAACGAAAAAAAAATTTAACAGAGGAAGTGATATTAGCTGAAGAACGTACAACGGAAGAAGAAAGAATGCATATTATGGAAGGTTAGTTGTTTTATTACAATGCTAATTTATAGTTACCACACTCATTCCCACTGACTGAATCTCTTCAGCTACTGCTCTGTGTGTATTTTGCACACATCACAAAGGAAATTTCTTTATGCTCACTTTACTGGGGAGGGCGAGAAATAGTTTTCCAGTCTATGGAATTTCTTTATGTACCGAAGAAAAAACCCAACATATACAGCATAGAGCATAACATAAAAGAAGTTCTTGTTTTTGCATTTTACATGACTGGCACGATTTTACTTTTTCTTCTTCTTCGTTCGTCAAAAAAAAGGAACAAGAAAAAAAATTCTGAATGGAAGCAGAAAGTAAAAGAAAAATTCCTCTTTGTAGACTTTTTTTAGTGTCAAAGCACCGTCATAAGCTTGCGTCATGCGCAGTTGTATGAGTGCCCACGTACATTTCCAGTGAAATGAAATGTTCCTTTCCTTTATACAGTTCTTGGAACCGGAGCACATTTCGTGTGATGTGTAAAACAATGTAATTCTTCAATAGGGAATAGATATTATTATATATTTCATTATGTATGCATAACAAAGGGAGGTTAAAGAAGAAAAAGTACGATATTTTGTGTGTGTATGAACAGAACTTTAGAGGACTAAAAGAGTTGCATAAATTATGCATGAACTATAGGCTACACCGCAATAGCAGGCTTAATATTTTGATTATTTTCATTTTTACTTTGAAATTTTTATGGATGGAGAAATTAGCATTCAATTTTTCTGCTTCTTGCGCACATGAATACACAATTTCTTGCTGCTTTTTTGTGATGTATATTAGCAATGGATACTTACCTGTGTGTTTTTAGCCTATAAATTTTAATATTTATGCTGAAATTTTCGGGTAAATGAGATCCAGTCAATGAAATTTGATGGAATGAGGTGGTCTTGAAGAGAATTAAGCTTATTTTATGAGTTTTGAGCTTTCGTCCTTGTGAAATTCTTGAGTAAATGGGTAAATTTGACTGAATTTGTCATTCAACTATTGAGCGCTAATGAGTAGTAAATTTGATGAATTTGACTTAACTTGGGGAGGTCATGAACTCATAGCATATAAACATAACGAACTTTTTGATTTTGGGTCCTCGTTTACTACAGGGAGGGTGGATGTCTTAATTAAAGACCAATTGACATGAAATTCAGAAATTTACAATAGATTCATGTCTAGAATGTCGTAGAATGTTGATGTATTCAACTTCAATGACTTAAATTCTGCATAATTCATCTCAAAATTACTAAAATCTTTACATCGTGACCAGGGAAGTAGCCAGGGGGTGCAATTGGAAGTCGTTCAAAATTGATTCATAACACTACTCCTTAATAATGGAAGTATTAAAAGTGATGCGACTAGCTGGAGGCATTGTGATCCCATTCAGAATGCCCCAGCCTTCCAATATTGACTGTCATATGTGAAAACCCCCTGAGGCATGGGCGTACCCAGAATGGGGAGTCCAGAGTTTTCACACTCTTTTTTCAAGAAGACTGTATTAATTTTTTTTTCAAAGTTTTGTTTGATTTATAGTTAGTTAGGTGTAATCTATTTGAAGGTATCATTAGTTTTTCAAATGGATTCCATTTATATGGAATTTAAAATTCCGGACCCCCCCTCTGGTTACGCCCATGCCCTAACGTTTTAGATTTGCCTAGCTAAGCACATAACTTAAGCTTAAGGCATTCAGCAACATTTAAGAATTTTCAAAACTAATTCCATAAAATCTTCTTTCTCATCCAATTTCACAGCACGAAGACGAGCAGCAGCGAAGCGAAAGAAACTTAAAAATTTAGGAAAATCAAAATCAACAGATACAGAAGAAGAAGATGCCGATGATGACTGCGGTGATGATGGTGAGTTGAAAGATTATCTAATCCTAGGAAAAGTCGTCGTAGAAAAGAAGGGAACATCTTGCTTTAGAGATGAAGAAATTAATTGATTTTTCTCACTTAGTGAGTTACATTGTGTTCAATTTGATGATACAAAAATATATATTAGAATGAAAATTTTATTAATCGATAGTTAAAAAAGACAACATCTTAATTTCGTTAATTCGACACAAAAACAATATATTCTAGGCTGTAGTCAAAAAAACAAAGTTCTTCGGTGTGTAAATAATTTTTTAATCCTTAAACTTTATAATTTCCCAAAAACAAAACAAAAAACTTTTTTTTTAATATTTTTTTTTATTTTTTGAGTAGCTCTCAAAAAGTTCTCAATTCATTTCTAGCTGAATTCTCTGTCTACATACTTAATTTCCTATATCCTTATCATTTTTATTTTTCTTATCTATGAAAATAATTTAAAGAATTTTTTTTTTGTGTTTTCATTCCGTTAATTGTGTTTTTTTTTCGCAGTTAAACGCAAAAAAGGTAAAAAGCCCCAAAAAAACATTTTTGCACTTAAAAAATTAACATACAGGAAAAATAATATACATACATACACGTACATATAGGCTCTATCGCTTACAATAATTTTTATTTATCCATAATACAATACATTTTTATAGACATGCAAACAATCATAATTTAGAGATTCTGAGAGCTCGAAGTTAAAGTCGGTTGAAGAAGTTTTAGATGATAATGTGGATGAGAAAAGATTATTTTTGTTGATCTAGGTCCTTGATATAGGGTTTAAATAAATTAAGGGGTTGGATGTATGTGATGTCATTGTTTTCTAAATATATATTATATAATATTATTTTATAGTTTTCAAATTTTTTTAATCTTTAATTTTCAAAACAAAAGTTTATAATTATGTTTTATTTTTTAAATATATTTTAAATTTTTAGTTTAAAAAAACATTTTTTAATATAAGAAATTTAATTCTTGTTGTTTTTAAATTTTTAAAAGCTTAAATTTTAAATTTTCATTTTTTTAAGTTTTTTAAATTTAAAATGTTGAAATTTCAAAATTCTAAAAGCTAAAATTTTAAATTGTCTTAATTTTAAAATCTTGGAGTTCTAAAAGCTTAAATTTGGGAACTAAAAAAGCCTAAATTTAAAATTTTGGAATTTTTAAAAACTTAAATTTTAAATTTTCTTAAATTTAAAATTTTAGAATTATTTTAAAATATTAAGAAATTTAAAATTTTAAAAGAAATTTGAATTTTTCAATTTTTTTCTTTTTTAAAAAAAATTTGAACTTTTCAATTTTTTTATTTTTTTTACAAGAACTTAAAAACTCTTCAAGTTTTTTTTATTTTACTTTAACTTGTTCAAAACTTAATATTTTATAACAAAAAACATTAAGAATCCCTACCCAAAACCCCATCAACTCTAATTATCCTCAAATTTTTTCCACATACCAACTTTAACAACTCCCAAAGGCACATTAAGAATCCCTATTTAATTCACATAATGTAAAACTATTCTTTTGAGAATACTCACAATTTCACATAAATAACCACAACTGAAGTTAAAGTAATTAGATCAATGACTTGTGATAGCGACTAGTATTTAAATTAAGCAGAAGCAAATACATAATAAACATTAAAGCCTTCAATTTATTACTTTTTCTTGCCTTCCACATTTCCATGCATTTCTCTTGTTATTTTCCTTTTGTTTGCAAATACTCAGCGGTAAAAAAATTATCCAGCCATTATTTTATGGTTATTCATCGATTTGTAATTAGAAATCGATGATAACACGGTGATCCTTAATTGCAGTACTTAATTGTTTGTTTGTTGGAGGGTTTGAAATGAAATTTTGTTGGAATTGGGATAGAAGGGATGAGAGGGCTATGAACAAAAGTTGGAATAACAAATTATGCTTAATATTTTTGGCTATGTTCAAAATTATTCAGTTTTATTGCCAACTTTGAGGTCATTCAAATATTAAGTAGGAAGAGTTTTGGGGGTTCCAATGTCTCCCGTGAACGGAGCAAAATTGTTTTAGTCTTACATATGAATCCTTATCCTCAATTTTCAATAGCTTCTTCTTTTTCTATTTCCATTGGAAAAATAATCAAAACACAAATTTCTCACCATTCTATCTTAGAATTCCTATAAGAATCTCACACCTTTATTGACCCCTCTCAACATACTTAAAGGTGTGCATAAAATAATAAAGAACTTATTGTGTTAGACCCTCAAAAAATATTATTTATTGCTACTCAAATTTAAAATCACTTCAACTCGCCCCTCAAAAAAGAAGTTGCCAATCAATTCATACTCATTGGGATTTTTCAAGAGAGTAAAGTGATACTTAAAAGTGGAATAAGAAGGCAAATGGAGAATGAATAAATAATAAAATAGGATATTCAAATTTGATACATTCGCATGTAGATGATATAGTTTAGAAATGGCTCAAATAGCATATCAGTACATATAATGGATATGAACAAATGTATAACGAATAAAGAGAGCTATAATGATATGTATGCGGCAGTTTAATGAATTCACAAGAGACATATGACAAGACCAGACATGAGTTCTCAATTATCCACATTCACATACATCCACATACATCTTTTAAAAGAATTTTTTTCCATTTCAAATTCATCATCGATAAATTCAATAATAAACTTTATATGAATACGGACATGCACAGCTCTATAACATGAATAATTTCTTTTCGCATTCTTTTAAAACTTTTTTTTAGTGAAATGATGAAAGAAATGTTGATTTTTTACTTGATTTAGTTTATTAGCTGCTTGCAATTTCTTCTTACTTCTTGCTGATTTTTTTTCTTTTCTTTTTTCCATTTTTCTTTTTTACCTTTTCATCTTTTTACGCTTATTTAGACTAAAAATTAGAGAAATAAAGATTTTTTTCTATCATAAGAAAAGAAAGACTCATAAAGAGGAGAAAATAAGCAAGAAATTTTTTTAAAAGTATTAATTTAGTCGAAAAATTTGCGTTGTGATGGATGGCGCATTTTTGATGCAGATGAATCGATTTTTTACTACAATTTTATTTCAAATTGAACTTTTAACGGTTTTTAAAAATCTGAAATTTAATGACAACAAATTAAAAATTTAACGGTTTTCAAAAATTTAAATTTTTCCAAAAAATTAACAAGAAAATTTAAAATTTGCAAGTTTAACGGTAATCTAATATTCAAAATTTAACGGTCTTCTAACATTCAAAATTTAACGGTTTTCTAAAATTCAAATTTTTCCAAAAATTAACAAGAAAATTTAAATTTTGCAAGTTTAACGGTCATCTAATATTTAAAATTTAATGGTCTTCTAACATTCAAAATTTAACGGTTTTCTAAAATTTAAAGTTTAAAAGCTATATAATATTTAAAACTTTAAACATATCAAAATTAAAGTTTTATTTGAAAAGTGCAACAACTGATGCAGTCAGACATAAATATAAACTCCTAATGCATTCACTGCCTCTCAAAAAATGCGCTAAAAATCGATTTTCATTGCATCAGAAAAGAGAGAAAAAAAAATTGTTGCAACGAGCATATGATATAGTCAAATCTAGAGATGTATTCTTTGGATACCAAAAACGGCTATGCTAGCATGAGTTTGATTACCAAGATGAAAATACCTATTGAACTCGTTATTTAGGTCTTTTGGTGTTAGAATTTTCAATTCCAATTTTCTTGTTTCATAAATTTTAAATTAGCTAGCTAGATAAGAGTGACTACATAGTGTACATTTTATTTCATTTTTATACCTATACTTTGCATATGTATAGCTAAGACGATAGAAACTAAAAAAAATTATACAAGTGAATTAAAAGAAAGTTCAACAAACTTCTTTCTAGAGAAATTAATGTCATGCAATCCTTACTAATAAAAATATTTCCGTTTCTATTTTTTCTTTTCTTCTTTTTTGTTATTTTTCTTTCACATATATTTTTTATCCATTTAATGCCAAAAAAATCAACAGGCTTTCTAAAGTCCAAAGTGAAAACGCCAGGAAGATGTCTAGGATTTTGGCGTGCTGAAAAACGACTGCGGTTTTGGATACGTCACACTGTAAAAACACAATGGTTCTATTGGTTTGTCATCATTCTCGTGTTCTTCAATACAGTCACGGTTGCTGCTGAACATTATGGACAGCCGGAATTTCTTACAAACTTTTTGTGTAAGTAGGCTTTGAGTTTTTTATTTTCAAATGTTGTCAAATTAGAAAAATTCTTTGATTATTTATTTAGTTTTGGTCAAGAGTTGCTCAGTTTTTGTGTAACAGTTGCTCAATTTCGTGTAACAGTTGCTTGCTAAGTTTTAAGCAACAGTTGCTCACTTTTAAGTTGCTCAAATTCATTCAATTTAGTCCTAACGAAAGAGTTCCACTACCTTGGCTCTCATAAATCCACAAAACCTTAACTTAACATACTAATTATTCATTTTTATTTTAGTTTGGACTGAATACGTATTCCTTGGACTGTTTATGATGGAAATGTTCGTCAAAATGTACGCACTTGGTCCGCGAATCTACTTTGAGTCTTCATTCAATCGTTTTGATTGTGTTGTCATTTGTGGATCAATATTCGAAGTCGTCTGGTCCCAAATCAAAGGCGGATCATTCGGTTTCTCAGTTCTTCGTGCTTTACGTCTTCTGCGAATCTTCAAGGTCACCAAGTACTGGTCATCTTTGAGAAATCTCGTTATATCATTACTCAATTCAATGAGATCTATTATCTCGTTGTTGTTCCTTCTCTTCTTGTTCATTCTTATATTTGCGCTTTTGGGAATGCAATTGTTTGGTGGTCAATTCAATTTTGCGGATGGAACACCAGCAACAAATTTCAATACTTTTCCTATTGCATTACTGACTGTGTTTCAAATATTGACGGGAGAGGATTGGAATGAGGTCATGTACTATGGTATCGAGTCGCAGGGTGGCCACAAGAAAGGAATGCTTTATTCATTGTAAGTTGTCGACGCTGAGTTTGTGCTGGTTGTAAGAATATCGAGATTACTGGGTCATTTCCATTGTTTACTGCCAAAATGAGATGAAATCTTGCTTACTTTCCTTGCCAACTTCAATTTCCATCCAATATTCTTAGAACCAATTGCTTACCACATTAAAAATCTCGAACAAATGGAAAGTGCACCGTTAACCTACTTACAGCCAGCATGAAGCTATTACAACTCATTATTTGTGATGAAAAATGATATAATAATTATTTTTTTGCGTTCTCATTTTAGATACTTTATTATTCTCATGTTGTTCGGTAACTATACACTGCTGAACGTCTTCTTGGCTATCGCCGTCGATAACTTGGCAAATGCTCAAGAGTTAACAGCAGCAGAAGAGGAACAGGCCGAAGAGGATAAAGAGAAACAACAAATGGAGCTTGATAAAGAGATGGAGGCACTCCAGAATCCAGGATTGTCGCCAAATGGCAGTCCACCAAATGATACGGGCCACAAAAAGCATCATCGTAAGAAAGATGACAAAAAGGATGACGAAGAGGAAATTCCAGAAGGTCCTCGACCAATGCTGCCATATTCATCAATGTTTATATTATCACCGACCAATCCAATTCGACGTGGAGCTCATTGGGTTGTAAATCTAAGATATTTTGACTTTTTCATCATGATCGTCATCTGCTTATCATCAATTGCACTCGCTTGTGAGGATCCTGTCGATGAGGAATCCGAAAAGAATAAGATATTAAATTACTTCGATTATGGATTTACATGCGTATTTACATTGGAGCTGCTTTTTAAAGTCGTAGATTTAGGTATTATACTGCATCCTGGCAGTTATCTTAGAGAGTTTTGGAACATCATGGATGCCGTTGTCGTTATATGTGCAGCTGTCAGTTTCGGTTTCGATATGGCGTAAGTTTTGAGGGTTCAGTGATGTCTAGGAGTGTGGTCAGGGTTGGAAAATGATTGTAAAGTTGTTATTAGGGTATGTTGAAGGTAATCAGCTGTTGATAGTGCTGTAACTGACCTAGATAAGTTAGAATTTGTTGACAAACATGCAACTTCACAAAAAAACCCTTTTTTAACCCTGGATCATTACCATAATCATCACAACCACTTAATTCATCTCCAATTTCAATTTTTTCAGTGGCGATGCCGGAAGTGAAGTGACAAGTAACCTGTCAACAATCAAATCGCTGCGAGTACTTCGAGTATTGCGTCCATTAAAGACTATCAAACGTGTTCCCAAGCTTAAAGCCGTATTCGATTGCGTTGTTAACTCTCTAAAAAATGTAATCAATATTCTCATCGTGTATATACTATTTCAATTTATATTTGCTGTCATTGCCGTTCAACTGTTCAATGGAAAATTCTTCTGGTGTACGGATTCAAGTAAACATACGGAAGAAGAATGCCAGTATGTATCTTTAAAGCTATTATTCCTTATTGCAATTATTTTTTAATTAAATAACATTTATAATTGCAGAGGATCATATTTTGTATTCGATAATGATGAAATGCTACCGAGAGAAGAGAAAAGAATATGGGATAATCAAAACTTTCATTATGATAATGTAGCGACTGCTATGCTGACACTGTTTGCTGTACAAACTGGTGAAGGATGGCCACAGTAAGATTTCATGTCAATGAGAAACTTTCTCATAACTTATGTATTTTAACATACCAAAAAATGACAAATGTCTTTCCATCCACAGAATCTTGCAACACTCAATGGCCGCAACATATGAGAATCGGGGTCCAATTCAAAACTTTCGCATTGAAATGTCCATATTTTACATTGTTTATTTCGTAGTATTTCCATTCTTCTTCGTTAACATTTTCGTGGCCTTGATTATCATTACATTTCAAGAGCAAGGCGAGGCCGAATTACAGGACGGCGAGATTGACAAGAATCAGGTGAGGAGTTGGTGATTGTTTAGGTGGGGATCACTTAGGATGATGAAATGTAAGGGCTACTATAAGTGTTTATTAGATTTTGAGGTTTTAGAAGCATTTACCGGTATATTTGCTTTTCTGGGGCTTCAAGAACAGAGAAGGGTATTAAATATTCAGTCATAAAATTTTAAATTTTGTCACGGGTGCCAAAGACACTTACTATACTTCCCCAACCAACAATGAGCCCCAAATTGTCGAAGTGGTAATATGGTGTTGCCCTGTCACTGATTTTATTCATCTGAATGAATGCTAAGATGGCAATGCTAGTTACAACTGGTCGCTCTCCTACAGGTCTGGCTGCCCTTCTTGTTAGACTTTCCTAATCTCCCGTGACAGCTATGTATATGGATAAAATCAGTGGTAGATCAAAACCATGTAATTTTGGGCCTAATTACCGATCAGAAATTGGTTTGAACCACCCCACTCCTCCCTTACATCCTTAATTTTAGAAATTTTTAAATTCTAAAACGTTTTTATTGCAATTTTTGATGGAAAACTAATACTTAAAATTTCAATTCCCTCACAGAAATCGTGCATAGATTTTACAATCGGTGCAAGACCACTAGAACGGTACATGCCAAAAGATCGAAATAGTTTTAAATATAAAGTGTGGCGAATAGTTGTATCAACACCATTTGAGTACTTTATAATGATGCTCATTGTGTTCAATACGCTTCTGCTGATGATGAAGGTAAGATTCATTGAATTTTCATAATTAATTTTTACTCATCTCTATCTATCCTCTACTTGTTATATTTCTCATGAATTATTTAATATTTGACAAAATGAGGAAATTTTGTCAAAAATTACTTGCAGCGTTTTTCCAAATATTTCGATAATAACAAAAAAAATTTCATTGCATTGATTCCACACAAAAAAAAATAATAATAATTTAGCTACCCTTCTTCCTCCCCACATTTTTCATCATTCAGAAAATTTAATTGAAAAAAAGTTTTTTTTACTATTAATAATGAACATTTTAATTGAATTTGTAGTAAGTTTTTTAAAATAATTTAGATGAAAGATTAACATTTGAAAAAGAAAACCAAAAATATTAAAAGTTAAACAGCAGTAATGAAGATTAGATTTCAAAATATTTGAATTTATTTTTGATTAATAATGAAATTAGTTCACATGAAATTTGCATTCACATGATAAAATTACACTAATATCCTATTTTATTATACATGAGTATTAAAGTGAAGAGATTGACAGATTGATTATTTTTCTATATGCCCATGCGATTGCTTTGATTATATCCTATTTTTTGGTTTATGATTTTGTTTGTTTTTTTAAAGTTTTCCTTAGTTTTCAATCTAAAAGATTTTTAAAAAAATTTAAAATTTACCTTTTTTAACGAATATTAAAAAGTTAACTATAACTATAATTTTGAATTGTTTTTTAAATTTCTTGAAAGAATAGGGAAATAATTGAATTTTTTGTTTCCATTAATTTTCTTGGTGGGATTAACTCTATTATCCATCATTCAAATAGCACAGACTCATTCATGGGCAGGGAGGGGCTTTGTGAGTTATAACCCCCACTTTTTAGGAAATTTTTTTCAATTTGCTAGGGATTTTTAAGAAAAAAATCCCAAAACTCCCCAAAATTTTCCCATCCATACAAAAAAAATTTAAAACCCCTCCCTCGAAAAATATGAGGATATGCCCCTGTTCATGGGTCTGAAAAAATCTTAGAATATCACATTTAACTTAAATTTAAATGATTTAAACCTTTAGAAAATGAATTTCGTCTAATAATTATTTGAAACATTCTAATATTTATCCCTTCATCAAAAAATTCTTCAATTTTCTTGGGGTTTTGAAAAGTATTTGACTGATGCACTTGGAATATACTGAGAATTTTAAATCAATATGAATCAATTTAAAATTTTAGACATTAGCTTCTAATAAGAAACATTTTTAATAAGAATTTTAATAATTTATCCCAGAAGGAAATTTCAAAACTATTTGGCAATTTGTCAATATTTATACAAAGTAAATTTGCATTACTAACTCAAAGTTTGAGTTATTTCATTCTGTTTTTAACAGTTTGGGTTCGATTCCTATAAATTTTATACATATTTTATATAAATAATTCTTCTCTTAATATCTCTTTTTTGTTAGTTACCTTGTGTTAAATTTAGGTTGAATCTTACATACACCAAAGAATATTTAATGCAATTTTAAAATATTTTTTCTCATAAACCATGACAATTGATTAGGTTTTCCCGATCTGGAAAGCTCTTGCAGCGGTGGTGAAATTTTTTAATAAAAATGCTTTTAAAAAATCTCTAAAAATATGAAAAAAATGGAATTTTCCTTTTGTAAAAAACATTTCATTTTTGGGTATTTTAATAATTTTCGCAGAATAACTGAAATGTTCTGGCAAATCACTTTTGTGTCGCGAAGTAACACTGCTCTGGAGTACGAATTTCAAGAAACTAAATTTCATAATTGAAGAAAAATTTACGACCACAAAATAAGAGTTAATCCTACCTCAAATTTACCTTTACTTTATTTTAGTTTCCTTATTTTATGATTTGAATGTTAAACAAGCATGTTGTTGATGGTGTTATTTTACTGTCATAATAATAATATAACCGTTGTGTCCACCAAAAAATTCTTTTCTTTTTCTTTTCATTTCCTTTATTATTTCCCAAAAAAAGGAAAATTTTGTTTGAGTTTGATTTAATTTAATGAGAATCATAAGGCAATCTATCTAGTCATAATTTAAATTCCTCTTTTAAGTGTGTGAAATTTTCCAAAAAAAAATCAAACTTTTCAAAAAAAAACTTGCTTTATTTTCCAACAAACCTTGAATTAATTATTAAATTTGCATGTCCAAAAAAAGATCAGGAAAGGATTTTTTTCAAATATTTTTTTAGGTTTTTGTCTTTGATGGTTTTTTGAGTGCAAAAGAAATGAGATGCATTTGCATATGTTTTACAAACCTATTTTTAATTTTTTTCACACAATATATAATGAATTTTTTTTAGAACTATATGAAATATAATATCTTTTATTTTTGAATACCTATTACTGTTTGTTACTTACTTCTCCTTACAATATGATATCAATATATATATTTATATGAAAATTCACTCTATTCTATCTGCTGCTATCTACTTTTCTGATATGAAATTTTTTCTAAATTTGATCTAATATCTATGCGTGAACTTACAATTTTTTACTATTTATTCTTCCTTTTTTCATTCTTTAAATCCTATTTTTTGGGTAATGAATTTTTTTTGGAGAAAGTTGAAATCAATTTGTGGGAAAAATTTGGAAATAAAACTGATTGTAGCTTAATTATTGGATCTAATCCATGATCTTTAATTCGAATATATTTGAGAGGGGTCTGGATATCACCAGGGTGGATACAGTGTCTCAGTATAAACATATTCCTCCCTTTGCCCCTTTGTCTATACCTAAAATATACTAATCACCTAACTACCCTAATGTACACCCTTGGATTAACCGGCCCCAGACCTCTCATCATAAATACTAAAATTCGTCATTCTTACAAATTTTTAATGATTCAGTAAATTAGGGTTGTAGCCAGGGGGCTCTTGGTGGCTCGTTCCTTCTATCTGGAAATTAAAAGTTCATGTAAAAAATATTTTTATGACAAAATTTTTGTAAATTTTATTAAAAAAATACTTACTAAAATGAATCTAGGATGAATTTAACGAAAGATAAATTATTTTTAGAAAAAAAATTCGAGCCCCACCCCTCCCATGAAATTTTTTTGATACACTCCTGCAGAAAATCAATAAAATCAGAAGCAATTGAGAATTTTTACAATGAAATTGTGTCTATTATTAATCACCGCGTGAATAAGCATTAAATTCTAATTTTTAGGCTAGATTGCAATTGGCTAAAATTTGCTAAATTATCGTGAAATAAAATTATTAGTTTAAGACTGAATTGTGCTATATTTGTCCAAAATATTACATAAAATATTGGCTAAATTATTCTAAATTTTGCGGATTTGTTTTTTAGTTTTTAATAAAAATCAGAAAATAATAAAATTTTGAACTTTTTAGAAATAAAAAATTTTAAAATTTAGAAAATTAAAATTTACGCGAATTAAAAACAAATTGATTTAAACTCTCCACATTTCAAAATAACAGTTTTTGAATTATTGAAAACATTTTGTATAAATTTTTCTCCATTTCTTTTTTTCAAATCCTTTTGAAATTTTTAACTTATTTTTCAATTTTTTTAATTTTATGCATTTTTGAGATTTTTTAAGATTTTTATTTTTGAAATAAATCATAAAATTCTATAATTGTCATTATAGTAACAAATTATCGAAATATTTTTTTCGTACTGCTGTTTTTCCTAACTGAAAGAAAATTACTTGACGAAAAGGGTTTCATTGAGAAATTAAAGAAGATATTTTGACTATCTTAAATCCTCATTTAAAAAAACGACCATCATAAAAAATTTAGTTCTTTATTTTCCTTAGAAAATCAGTTTTTATGTTTTTAACGAGGAAAAAACTGAGAAAAAATTTTGACCTTTGCTAAAAAAAATCATTTCTATTCTATTTTATACTAACTTTTTCTATTCCTTATTGATCATATATACAAAACTAATCAAATTTTTTTAAATTATTATCTAATTCAAAATTCGTTTTTGTGCTTCATTATGCTCAAAATGTATAAAAAACTAAAACTATTCGATAAAAAACAAACACATACTGTTGCCTAAAACCAAAAAAAAATACCTTAAAAACTTATAAAAAACTCTGAACATAAAAGTATCATCAACAAAGCAAAAATTATGAAAAATCACTCAAATATCTCAACATGGGATTTACTGGAATGTTTAGTGTAGAGACTATACTAAAGATAATTGGATTTGGTGTAAAGGTGGGTGAAATAGAGCAACTGAAAAAAATATGCTGAACTACCAAATCTCATGAATCATATAATATATATGCAATCACCTTAAAATTATTCTTAAGTAAAAAACCACAAAAATAAAATAATGCATATAAAATTAGCATATTGAAGAAATCAATCAGGACTATTCAATATGCTTTAAATATGATTCATGCATCTTTACATAATATTTTACTCTTCTTTATTTTTGATTATAATTACAAAAAAAAACATATACGGTAGGAAATAGAAAATCATTATTTTTTGTCTTATTATTTTTCATTATTCTTTTTGATTTTAATATTGTGGCTTTTTGTTCTTTTGTGATGTGATTAGTTGTTTTGAAGATTTGAGGATGGAGATGCAGTTTGTCCATTTTAAAGAAACAGATGAAGTTTTGGGTAAAATATGTATTTCTAGGGTTAACAAATACTTTGCGGCCAGTTGCTTGGTATACTCTAGGGTATGCACTATCCCAGGTGTTACTCTGAAGGTATAGTTTAGGATATATCCTAAGGGTACCCTCAAGAGTATACCCACAAGAGTATGGCCTAAGGTATACCAAACAACCGGCCCCTATGATCATGTAAACTATGACACGGATGCAATCATATACATAATTTAAATACTGAGAACAAATTTCAGTTTCCTGACTGGTCGATAAATGAAAAACTTTTAAGATTCTTTGCAATTTTTAAAGTAACAAAATTGAAGAAATAAATAAGATTTAGACAACCAGGGACAACTTAAAACTATATTTATGTTGTAATCAACAAATCCATAAATTTCATATGGGGATGTTCAAAAATGATGTAATATAAAAAAACTAGATTTTTGGACCCCCTTCCCCCCTCATTTGTCACAAAATTTTCAAACAAAAAAATTTTTTTTTGTAAGAAGATGTCACAAAACTCCAGACCCCCTTCCCCTCTAAATGTTGTACATCATTTATGAAGAACCCCTTTAATAATTCAATTTTTAAAAATTTAAGTACTTTATAAGGAGAGTAGTTAGATTCAGGATATTTAAGACATTCCATAACTTCAAAAAAAAAATTAAATACCCCTGCACCTCATCATCGCATTAAATTCTCATAACAGAGCAACAAAGCCACATAAAAAAACAAAATCTCCGTTTTATCTTTTCCTTATCGCTTATATTTTATTTTATTAATTGTAAAATAAAGTTTATGTTTCAATGTGCCCTATAATTTCCCTATTATACTTCTCTCGTTTTTTATTTGTTTGTTTTTTATTTAAAAAATTTTTCCTAACAAGCTTCAATTTCAAATCCTAACAAACAAAGTGTTTGATGAAAGAAATCAAAGAATTTCCACAAAACAAATCATTTTTTTTAAATCCTTATTTTTTGTGACAAAAAAGAGAACAAAAAGAAAGAAAAAATCTCTTCTGCTTTTCTAAAAATAAATTCTCTCTTTTTATATTGATTATTATATCAACGAATAAGCAAAAATAATATAAAAAAGAAGAAAAAAAACTGCATGTTGCTTTATGCATATTTGTGTGTAGCATTGCATGTGCTTTTCTCTGTACTCATTTTGCTCTTAAGCTTTCAGAACACGTCTCACTTGAAAAAAATATATGTTGAGTCATTCATCACACATACAGCAGCGCAAAAGCACCACGAAAAGTTGTTTGTTGTTGTTGTTGTTGTTGCTTAATCGTGTAGACTTTAATATTGCACATATTGCAGATGGCATGGCATAGTAATGAGTAGAATGTAGTGTATATAGGCTGGATCACACTTGCTTTATTGCATGCATAATAGAAAATATATATATTAAAAAACATTTCTCAGAAAAAATGCGTTTTACAAATAAAAATTGTACAGAATATTTTTTTTATTAATATTTACTTTAGTTTATATAAAGTTACGTAGTACATGAAACGATAAAGTTCAAATTGATAGAATGACGAAGTTAATTTAGGCTAGGATAGAAAATAAACAGCGAAGAAGTTTTCTTGCTAGAATTATTTAAATTCATTGCACCAAAAACAAAATCAGCGACGATATTGATGAACTTACACAATTTCTGCCTTCTAGATTCTTCCTATACTTCTCTCGAAATTGTCTTTGAAAATGGAAATAACGCGTATTTTAAAATATTTTCAATATAAAAATTATTCAAAAAAAAATAAGTTAATAACCAAAATATTATTTAACCTCAAACAAACTGTTTATAGTTCCACGATGCACCACCATTATTGATTGATATCTTGACCTACATGAATTTGGTCTTTACTTCATTCTTTTTACTGGAGACGATATTAAAGCTAATGGGCTTCGGATGTAAGGTTGGTATATTGGTCTTATTCTAAAAAAATCAAAAAACAAAAAAAAATGAAATTCAGCAAAAAAGTCTCTATTTAAAAAATAATAATTTTTATAATAATTTGAATAGACATAATAAGGATGTGTTAATTTTTTGTGTAACAAAAAAAATCATGACTTTAAATTTAAATTAAGTATTATTCATTATGATTAGATATGATAGACTTCGATCACGGTGTGGAATGGATGAAAATGTCTAGATTGAATTGGATTTAATATTTTCTAAGAAAATTTTGATTGAAAAGCTTTTGATGTAGTTAAATTTCCAATTTTTATTTTAAAGTTCAAATTTTGATTTTGAAGTTCAAATTTTGATTTTAACTTCAAATTTTGATTATTTTGTTCAAATTTTGAAAACTTAGATTCAGTTATTGTTCTTGAAGTTCAAATTTTTCTAATCAACACTCAAATGTTGATCTTAAGGTTCAAATTTTGACAAAAAATACAAAATTTGATCATAAAATTTAAGTTTTGATCCAAAAATTCAAACTTTGATTCAAATGTTCAAATTTTGATCTTTAGATTTGAGTTTTTAACTATAAAATTCAAAATTTGACCACAAAATGAAAATTTTGATTTAAAAGTTTAAATTTTGAATCTTTAAGTTCAACTTTTGATCGTAAATTTCAAATTTTGATTTTAAAAAATACATTTTTAATCTTGATGTTTAATTCGTTCAAATTTTAAACCAAATTAAATCATCAAAGAGACATCAAAATTTCCACATCATGTGACATCGACGTTAAAAAAAGACAAGTGAAATTTATTTTTTCATGTATAAATTCAGTTTGAGTTGAAGATATCAATTAGTTCATTATATATTTTTTCATTGTATTTTAACATTTATCTTTGACTTTATAACGACGAAGAAATAATTTTTTTGAACAAGACAAAAAAAATGAAAAATTTGTTGCATCACATCCCCAATGATAAAGTTTTAGGGATGACAAATGAGAAGAAAAACAAATAAAAAATCTATGATTTTTTTAGCATTAATTAGTGAGCAAACCATTTCAATTATGGATTACGGTGTGTCATTTTGTTGATCGTAAAATTTTAATATTTTTGATTTATTTTCTTACTTTTTTATAAATACACATAACGTAACTAACATATAATGAGTACCTTATCACATTTAGCACCCACAAATAAAAACTATTAAACAAAACCAGTTAAAACAAACAAGAATAAGTTCTCAAACTTATTCTGATTAACCCTCAAAAACAAAACAGATTTTTTAAAAAAATTAATAATTAAAAAATTAAACATCTGCTTACGTTTAATAATTAAAAAGATATATTTGGAATGCTACATTGTAGTTGAATAGAAAAGATAAACATTTTCACATTCTTTTCTTTCATCTTTCCTTTTTTAATTCCTATTTTTTCTTTTCTCTCATTTTTCATCTTCACTCATTTCTCGCATTCAATAGATAACTTTTCGACTCTTTCATTCCATTTTCATGGAATTTGTAATGTTCTTTTTGGGGGATGAATTTTTTTTTTGGTATCAAATAATTGATTAACTGAATTAAAAGTTATTTAAATCAAAACTTTCTGAAATTGCAAAAATTCGTAAAAAAAACAAAACATACGCCTCTGAAATTTTTCAAAAAAAATTGAACCCAAATTTGAAAAAATTTGAATGTGTTTGTTCTGATACGTCAAATTTTAAAATGAAATCAAGGATAGATTAATTTGTAGGTTCAAAATCGTAAATATCACTAACATTTTAGCCGATTTTAACACGATAGATTTTTCAATTAAAAATTCAGGGTTTTCATTAAATTTCTATTAATCACTAAAAGGTGAAAAACAAAATTGCTTTTTTAAAAAAATTGAATATTTTTTAGAAATTGTAAAACAAATTTAAACAAAATTTAAATTTTTTGAAATTTAAAAAAATTGTAATCTGAATTTTTTTAAAAATTTTAAATTTTTGGAAATTTGGAATTTTTTTAAAATTTCAAATTTTAGAAAATATTTTAAAAAATGAAGCTTACAAATTTTTAGAATATTAAAAAATTTATTAAAAGTATATTTTTTTAATAATAATTTAATAATAATTTTTAATAATAATTTAAACTTGTAATTTTTTTAGAAAAATGAATTTTAGAAGTTTTAGTAAATTTTAGAAAAAAATTTAAAAGCTTAGAATTATTTTATAAATTAGTTAAAACTAGAAAATTTAGAAATTATTTAGAAAATTGGTATATAATTATTATTTTACGTACAAAAGTGTTTTAGTTGACTAACGCCGAAAGCAATTTAAATTTGCAGATAAATATAAAATTCAACTCCCAAAAAATCATTACAAAAAAATTCTTTGCTAAAAATCTTTTTTCAATAATACAAATCATTTTAGTGCAACAAGTACAATAATCATTAATTAGATAATTCAATAAAAAAAAGCATTAAAACGCCAAATCCATCATTAAATTATCCCTCACCAAATCTGGGGAATCATAAACATACTTTCATATCAATTCATATAAGTATTTATTATAGTCGATGTCTGAACTCTTTCTCATTCCATTCCGAACACTAAACGATTGAAATTTTAATAGAAAATTTTGTTCATTTCCTCATAAAAATCACATTTGCAAATTTGAAAAAAAAACTCATAAAAAATTACAGAAAATTTTCAAATCAAATCGTCCATCCATCAATCAGAAAAATCCATCTTTTTTATAAAATAATTCAGTATTTTTTTTATTCATCATCTACGTAGTCTAACTAATTTTCTTTTAGGTGGCTCATTATGTAGAGAATATATTCATTTTTATATCTATATATATTAGATTTAATATTTTTTTAAATGTAAATATTTGACGCAAACAATTTATTTTATATTGATATGAGATTTCTACTGTTTATTCTTCCCCAAAACAATCCCTTCTCAAAAAATGATTGATTATTAAGCATAACTAGTCCTTCCATTTATCAGAAATTAATTATCAAAAAAATGCTTTCAAGCACGCATAAAATTTTCTTTTAACAATTTCTTAGTCTGCTTAAATAAACTTTTTATCGATACGTAAAGTCCTTAGAATTAAACCTTAATCATCGTATGAATTACAGTTTAAAGCATTTGAAATGAAAATGATTAAAGGATGAAAACAATAATTATAATAATAATTTACTTCCTTCTTTTGATTTAAGAGTCCTTTAGTTGACATAAACTTTTGTACATGAAACTTTTGAGTTTGGCTTTTGATTTTTTTCTTTAACATTTTCATTATTATTAAATACATTTACATTTGATTTTTATTCTTTTTAGAAATGAGTCCGCGAGTAAATAGAGAATACGTGATGATTTTATAGAATATATTTATTGTTTTAAAATGAAGAAGCTTTGACAATTTTTCAATTTCATTTTATTGACTCAATTTCAAATTTTGATCAATTTGTTAAGTCAAGTTTTAATAATTTTTTTGAGTCAAGTTCAAATCTTGATCAATGTTTGTTGAGTCAAGTTCAAATTTTGATCAATTTGTTAAGTCTAGTTCAAATCTTGATCAATGTTTGTTGAGTCAAGTTCAATTTTTGATCAATTTTTTGAGTCAAGTTCAAATCTTGATCAATTTGTTGATTCAAGTTCAAATTTTGATGAATGCTTGTTGAGTTAAGTTCAATTTTTGATCATTGTTTGTTGAGTCAAGTTCAATTTTTGATCAATTTATTGAGTCAAGTTCAAATTTTTGATAAATTTTTAAAGTCAAGTTCAAATTTTTGATCAATTTGTTGAGTGAAGTTCAATTTTTGATCAATGTTTGTTGATTCAAGTTCAAATCTTGATCAATTTGTCAAGTTCAATTTTTAATCAATTATTCTATCAAAGTTCAATTTTTTGAACTAAACTGCTAAATTATGTAGAAATTTGCTAAATTAAGGATAATTTCAAACAATTGTCAATTTTCAAAGCTTCTTCACCATTTAGAAACTAAAGTACAACTATCTTAGATGTTCTTTTCATTCCTTTAGGAGTTTGTTGACTTTTTCCTGAAGAAACTTAGAAGGTTTTTCTTAGAGGAATTGTTGTTAGAGTTATTAAAAGAGAGTTTGTAGAGAAATTTGACGAATTTAAAATAAAACACAGAAACCTACACAACTTATACAAAAAATTTACGTTTTAACAAAAAAAGAAGATCTAAGAACAAAAGAAGAATTTTTTTTATTAAATTTAATATTTATTTTAAAAAAAATTCTAAAGGCAAATTTTAACATAAAAACATTTTTATTTCCCTCGCCATCGAAATTTCATCAGAATTTCTTCAAGGATCCGTGGAATGTGTTTGATTTTATAACAGTTATCGGAAGTATTATTGATGCCCTGGTGCTGGAACTAGGAGTAAGTTGATATTCCCCTAGAACTCGTCCTCATTTCCACATTTTCAAAGTATACTGACTTTTTGACCTCTTCCCTTAAGCAGGAAAACTCATTTAATGTCGGTTTCCTTCGACTGTTTCGTGCTGCACGTTTAATTAAGTTATTACGTCAAGGCTACACAATAAGAATATTATTATGGACATTTGTTCAGTCCTTCAAAGCGCTGCCATATGTTTGTCTACTCATAGCAATGTTATTTTTCATATATGCAATAATCGGGATGCAGGTAATTTAATTCGTATATTTTAACCTCATTTTTTCCATTCTTTTTTCTCACCTTCTTATGAGTTTCAAGCTTCTCATTTTCACAATTAACATTTTTTATTCATAATCGACAAAATGATAATTTTCAAAGGTTTTTGGGAATACAAAATTCGATCCAGACACATCAATTAATCGCCATAATAACTTTCAATCGTTTTTCGGATCTCTACTACTCCTTTTTCGGTAAACAAAATACAAAAATATTGGCCAGTAAAAAGCTGTAGAGCATTCGTTTGATGTGAACTGTAAATTTTCCATTCAGTATCGTGTGCAATCCTTTTTTTGTCTCATTCTTTGTGATTGTAACATTGTCAAGTGGATCAAGAGAAAAAAAAGAGAATTCAGAGTTAAATTTAGTAGATTTAGGTTTAATGCTCAATTAATTAATTTTAGAATTTTTTAAAAATGTATAGATAGGAGTTATTAGAGTGTAGTTAGTAAATTTTTAGGAATTTTTCGGATGTTGATGAATTTTTTGGGAATATTTAAAGGATTTTATTGATATTTGAGAATTTGTTTTAAATCTTGAGATCAAAGTGAAATTTGATCAGCAGAGATAGCCAAGGGCCTGTTTCTAGAGACACTGTTTCTACACGAGATACCTCACCTACCCTAGGGTGCCCCTACCGACTCTACCACTTCCCTTAAATTAGGTTTCTTTAGGGTAGGGTAGGTGAGGTCTCTTAGGTTGATACATTAGCGTAGGGTGTGTAGTTATCCTAGAAACTAGCCCCAGGGATAGCCAAGGGGCGCCAAAATAATTTATAATTTCATCCCTTTGAACCCTGCTTTTCGAGCTGTAATTGGCATTCTCAAGCTTAAATTATTAATTTTGGCTGTGTTAACAAGGTGATAAATTTTCAAAAGATGGTTGAATGGACGAGTAATTCACCACGTTAAGTTGTCAAGAACAAAAAACACAGAAAGTTCTCAGAAAAATTCATTTAAAGTTGAATCTATTTAAAAATAGTAGCGTCCAGTTAAGAACATACTCAGAAATCACCTAGGCTGAAAAACACATAGTCTAATATCGTTATGTAAAATTTTAAGGTATCTTACGGTGTCAACCAAGTTTCTAAATCTAGGAGAAGCCTTTAATCATTGGTCATCAATTTAAAAAAAAAATCAAAAAATTCCATTTATGAAAAATATTTTTATAGAATTCAGGGGCCGTTCATAAATGACATCACGCAAAAAACTAGATTTTTAGACACCCTTTTGTCACCAAATTTTCACACAAAATTTTTCTTTTAAATGGAAGTGCCACCCTTTTGTTGACTTTTTCTAGTGATTCTGTCAATACTTTTAGTTTAAAAATAACAAATCTGCCAAAAATTCATCAACATTCGAATTTAAAAATACCAAAGTTAGTGCCAAAAAAATAATTAGTCAAGCAAATTAGTTAAATATTCTAGCTCAAACCTCCGAAAACTAGCTAAAAACTCCAAAAAAAATACGCCAACATATTGTCAATTTTTAATTTGAATAAACTCGCATTCCATTTCTATAAAAATAATTTAAATTTATAATTTAACTCTTCAACTATCGATTATTTCAAATTTTAATTTTTCTCTTCATTTTTAATGAAAATATTTATTGCTATATTACAGAATAATAACTATTTAATTTTGTCTATTCCTCTTCCATCATTTACATACATCCAATTACATGCATACACGCTACACAATTAAACTATACCCAATGCTTATTTTTTTCTATTTTTTACTGTACCCCTGAAAATACATTATTATTTCATGGAAATTTATAAATATATAAAAAAAATGCTACTGTAGGTATTTGGAAACATAGCTCTCGATGCTACCGGCGGTCTAACAAGACACAATAACTTCCGCACTTTTGTGCAAGGGTTAATGTTACTATTCAGGTAAGAGTCGTCTGACGAAAAATTGTTAAACAATTCTCAAATTCATTCAAATTTTACAGAAAAAAAATTCTAAAAATTTTGTTCCATTTTCTCATCCTCAAAACATGAACGCTAAAAACTTCATTTTTTTATTCCTCATCACATGAATAAGAGTGCGAGAGATTATTTTATATTTTTTTTATGTATTTAGGTTTCTCATTAGATAGAAAAAAAAATAAAAAAAATTCGATTTTGTGTGTTTGAAATTAGTCACCATGAAAATACCGAACATCAATAATTTATTGATGCAGTCATAAGCCACAAAAAAAAATTCCATAAACAACATAGAATAGGCTATCGCTCGTGAAGCATTGATGTTTTGATAAATTAGGCAGTAATGATTATTGATCTATTAAAATTCGCTTGAAATTTGTTGACAATTTTTTTACACTTTAAATTTTGTTTAATTTTTATTAATTGAATATTTTTCTCGGACTTTCCAGGTGTGCTACAGGCGAGTCGTGGCCGAACATTATGCTAGCATGTCTTAGGGGTAAACCATGTGATCCGAATGCAAAAAAAGATGGTGATTCATGTGGATCTTCACTAGCGTACGCATATTTTGTATCATTCATCTTCTTTTGTTCGTTTTTGGTAAGTTCTTGACATGTCCTGTGATTAATTGATGCTAATTAGATTTACTTGTCTTACTTCACAGATGTTGAACTTATTCGTTGCTGTTATTATGGACAATTTTGATTATTTAACGAGAGATTCCAGTATATTAGGTGCTCATCATTTAGATGAGTTTGTTAGAATATGGGCTGAATATGATCCAAATGCGACGTAAGTATTGAGGCTACTTATTTGTTGCCAATGCTTTCATATGGACTAAAGCAGTTGTTTTAATATTTTGGGTTTACAAAACAAAGAATAGTATTTTAGATATGGAAAAGAAAGGAAAGGGGAATTTTTAGATTTTTCTTAAGAACCCTATGAAAAATTAAACAAAATTTTCCATTAAAATTTGTAGACAAAACCCTCTCTTCCAGGATATGTGCCTGCTTCAAGCAGTAGCGTAGCAAGTGTCTTATTTATTTATTTATTTTATTTATTTATTTCTTTCTGTCAAAGGAAAAGCCATGTTAACTAAACTAGTCTTTTTAAAAAAATTTTACTCCTCTTTATATGGGATTTTTTGTGTTTTTCAGGCATTGAGCACTGCTTTGTTCAATATTGAAAATAACATTTTTTAAAAAATATATACATATTAGCAAAAAAAATCTAATACGAATTAAAGAAAATGCTATTTGTTCCTTTCTATACAATGATAAATTTTCAATTAAGTCAAAAAATTTTACTTTGATTTATTTGATAAAAATCTCCATTTAAGGAAGCAAATATTTCCAATCACATTTAAATTAAAATATTTTCTGACAAAAGTTAACACTTTTGAAAAAAAATAAAAATCTTAACGACAAAAAATTAAAAAATATTTTAAAAAGTTAAAGATACGCAGAAGCTTAAGTTATATAATAATTTCATAATTTGAGATTCGAACTTAGATTTTCATAATTATTTTTCTATTTAATTATTTGATACTTGAACATAATTAACAAAAACCCATATTTAAAATACTCAATTACATCCTTTGTTTAATTTCCAATAATTTATTTCACCAACTTCCAAAGAATTGACAATAATTCTCATAATATGAAAGCATCGACACAATCTCCAAAAAAAGTCAATATTTCATTAATCTAATTGAAACTTATGAAAATTTTATCCACAGCGGCAAGATCCACTACACCGAAATGTATGATATGTTAAAAAATATGGATCCTCCCCTAGGATTTGGTAACAAATGTCCGAATCGGCTTGCCTATAAAAAACTGATTAGAATGAACATGCCCATGGATGCAGACGGTAAAGTTAATTTTACGACTACGCTGTTTGCATTAATCCGTGAAAATTTGAGCATCAAAATGAGAGCTGGTAAGTGACAAAAATAAATATTTTTTTGGTTATTTGGTGGAAGTAATGAGTGTCATGTTTAGCGGAAGAAATGGACCAAGCAGACCAAGAGCTTCGAGAAACAATTACACATATATGGCCTTTGCAAGCAAAAAAGATGTTAGATTTATTGGTGCCACGTAGCGACGAGTTGAATACTGGTAAATTAACAGTTGGTAAAATTTATGCCGGCCTGTTAATCTTGGAATCATGGCGAAATACCAAGTTTGGCCAACTAGAGACTGATGCACCGGTGAGTAAACGATTCGAAGAACTAGTAAATAAGTACAAGGTTACCCCCCAACTCCCCCCAAATACTATAAATATAAATATTTATTTGATTTTATTTTGTTGATATTTATTGACACTCTGAAAGCTGATGATTCAGAACATTTTTATTATTTTTAACTTCTATTATACTTATATATGACTGATATAAGTGAAATAACCCCCCCCCCCCCCCCAAAAAATTTTTATTTGTTTTCTTAAAATTTTAATTTAATTTTTTGAATAGTTTACTTTTTATGTTTTTTTTTGTACGTCTATATCCTTCCTTAATAATGTGAAAAAATAACAACAAATGAAATTGCTTTTGATATTGTGTCAAATCGTACTTACTTATAACTATATATCGTATACTTAATTTGATAGAATTTATATAAAACAATAATAATAATAACGTATGAAAATAATAAGATGAGAAAAATTAGATTTTCTTTACTTTGGTGACTGAAAAATGAATTTTGAAGGGGATTTTAATTTGAATGGGTTTATTAAAAACTTATAAAATTTTAGGTTTGAAAAGTAAATTTTAGCCTAAAAAATAGTTTTAGTTAGAAAACTAGGACCTAGTTTGAATAAGAGTAGTATTTTAATTAGTAGCGTAGCTAGAATTCTCGAACTGGAGGGGCGATTTTAGCTAAAGAAGGGATGATGTGATTTACTACAAAACCATCTCTCTCCTAACTACAATACTGATAATAATCCAGTTCTATTTTAGACAAATTTCGCTTTTAAGTTCAAAAGAGGGAAAAAAATTAAATAAATTTTTTTGTGCTTTCTCCAGGCGCGTATCCTACCTCCTGATTCTGGGGAACAAATCCCCCCAATTTGCCAGGGTATTTGAGGAAAAAAATTCTAAATTATTTCATACAAAAAGTTTGAAAATCTCCTCTCGAAGAATTTCTGGCTACGACCCTCGCCTCCTCAAATTAAGGCCTCTTCTAGCTGTGCCCCTCTTAGAGGACTTAATTTTTTTGTATAATTCACAATGGGATAATCTTTATAGCTTAGTTTGGAATTTTAATTTATATTCTAATATTTTTAATAAAAAAATATTTTTAACTTTTTAAATAGATTTTTTTTGAATAATTACAATTTTTTTCAAAATCCAAAATTTAAAAATATATAGTATTAATCGAGTATAAACCCCAAAAAGTCCCCTTTAAACTTCATTTTTCATTCACAAATCTCTTAATGATCGTACCAAGCTCACAAACACTAGAAAATATTAAAAAAGCCAAATAGATTTCAATGATTTTTAAAAATTTAGAATGATTTTTAAAAATGTTTGTGTTGAATTGGATATAAATATTAGTGGTGATGGATTTAAAAATTTCTAAAGCCTAACAAGTTTTTAAGCCATAAAGTGAATTTAGATGATTTTTAATTTGAATTTTAGTTCCCTGTTTTATTTGCAAAAAAAAAAAGACTTTTTAAATGATTACTTTATTATTTTTAGTTTCTACTTTAATTTATGTTTCCTTGTTGGCTTGAAAGTTTCGTTAACGTAAACAAATGTCTAAATTATAAAGAACCATAGCTCTTGTAAATAGATGAAAATATATATAAAAACATGGTTGCAAATTAATCATCGAAATTATTAATTAATTATTCCTCTTTTTCATGAGAGACTTCACGCTTATTTTTCTGTTTGACAAATGACAAAAAACGATGTCGAGAATAATTTTTGAGAAAAAAATTTTAAAATTCGGCTCATTATACCATTCCAGGGAAAAGATGAAGCGAAAGCAATACGGGTACTAACCTATTCTATTTTTTAAAATTAAAATCCTTTTTCTTCTTTTTCTAATACTTGATTGCTTTCATTTTAAAATTTTTCATTGAATGAGTTGTAATATTTTTTCCCTTTTTTTCATTCGAGCTTGAAAATTTACATTTTTTTGGAATCTTAGAATCTTTTTAAATGAGAATATTTTAAAAATTGTAGGAAAGAATTTAACTTTTCCTTAATTTTCAAAAAAAAAATAAAATATGTGGTTGAAAGTTAAAATTTTGTCTTCAAATATAAAAAAGTCATAAATATTATTAAAGTTGAAAAACAAAAAATTTAATTAAAAACAAGCAAAATTTTTCAAAAAATGGGTTTTTTTCATAATGTGGAATTCTAAATTATTCTTTCATATTTTGAGATTCGAACTCTAATCTTAAAGTATAAAATTCATTTTATAAATTTTTTCTGATTTATATTTCTTGACAACTTTTAATTCAGAATCCTTAAAAACTTAATAACTTTTAATTATAAAAATTTATTCTTGAACAAAATTTCCCAACTTTACCAAAAAGAACAGCTGCTTCCGACTAAATATTAACTTTTAAACCACTCAAAAAAAATCAACCAAAATTTAAATTCACAAAAAATTCTTCCAACAAAAAAAACAATAAATTCAAATTTTTAATTTTAATTCGTAAAAAGATCATCAAAAGCGAAACAGAAAAAATAAATTTTTATTCCATTTTATTTAAATAATTTTTAATTCAATTATTTATATTGTAATTTGCATTAAGCACATTAAGTGAATGAATAATTTTACTTAATTAATTATCATAAAAAAAATCTGAATGAAAAAAACGTTGAAATTCCATTAAAAATAATTATTTTTAATTCAACTAGTTTCTTAAACTAGCACAAATTATTTATTAATCTACTGTACATTAACATCCTTAAATTAAATTTTATATCTTATGATTCGCTTTAATTCAATTTTTTCCGAATTTATATTAAGACAAACAATAAACGAAATTAATTAATTTTTCAACGCATATATAGAAATATTAATACATATTACACGCAACCATAGAAAACAGAAAAATGAAATTAGTAGCGAAAATTTAGATGAGATTGAGTCTTATGAGAAATTAGTTGGTTAATATCAATTGTCCTATATTTTTGATGAATAATACTCTACTCAGATGTATGCTCTTTCATTGAAATTCATTATTTTTATGATTTCATTATCTTATCAACATTATTTCACTTACAAAATAATAGTCAGTAAGTTTGTGGAATTTTATACAAAATCTTTGAAGATGCGGGTTTGTAAAACAGGTTGAGTTCAGTGTAAATCAGGCTCAGTTCATTGTAAAATAGGTTCACTTCTGTATAAAGCAGGTTCAGTTCTGTGTAAAGCAGGTTGAGCTCTGTGTAAAGCAGGCTGAGTTCTGTGTAAAGTAGGTTCGGCTCTGTGTAATACAGATTCACTTCTGTGTGAAGCAGGCTGAGTTCTATGTAAAGCAGGTCGAGTTCAGTGCTAAAAATTCTCCAAAAATTTGAATAAAATTCCATAAAAATATTGAAATCAACTTTTTTGCTACACAAATTTTTCTCATAGTTCCTTCAAGTAGTTTTGGCTTTTAGCGATTTTTTCACAATAATATTTGCATGTTTTAGATGTTTGACTACTTTTTCATTATTATCACAATCAGTGTACTTAAATAAATAATAATATTCCCATACAAATTTTTATATTCTATTTTATATACAATTTTTTTCAATGTTTCATTTATAAAAATATTGCCTTTTTGCCTTTTTCTTTAAATAAACTTTTCAAAATTTATTTTTCAATTCGAATATGAAATGAAAATATGATGAAAAATAAAAAAAATCACATCGCACATAAAAAATTGAAATATTTAATGTATTAAAAAAATTTGTGGCTGTGGCGAAACGAACTGCTTTTTTGCATTCGAAAAAAAAACATTAAAAATTTTTTTAATAAAAAATTCACCATCATCACCGCTGATAAAAATATAACAAATCAAAAAAAACCATCACATACACAGAAACCATCACTGTTCACGACAATATTAGACATGGCGGCATTAGAAAAGACAGGATCACGTGCTGGATCTTTAAGTTTAGATAATGAAAATGTCAGCTCACAGACGCACCTCTTGAATCATCATAATGGTGATGTAGAACATAGTTTAACGGGTTTAGCACGACGGAGCACGATGCGAAAACGATCGTTCAGGTAAGAATTATTATGTCTATGATTTCATGAGATTCATGATGAAGAAAAAGCATACGTTCGTGGGATTTGGTCTCCGCACTCACTCAATATTATTTGATGGCCCTTATTAAACAAGATTTTTTTCAAATCTTTTCTTAAATTTTTTAAAAAGTTAAATTTGAATTTAAAAAAAATAAATTTGAAATTTAAAAAAATTAATTTTGAAATTTAAAAAAATTAAATTTGAAATTTAAAAAAATTAAATTTGAAATTTAAAAAAATTAAATTTGAAATTTAAAAAAATTAAATTTGAAATTTAAAAAAATTAAATTTGAAATTTAAAAAAATTAAATTTGAAATTTAAAAAAATTAAATTTGAAATTTAAAAAAATTAAATTTGAAATTTAAAAAAATTAAATTTGAAATTTAAAAAAATTAAATCTAAAGTTTAAAAAAATGGAAACTTAAAAATGTTAAGTCTGAAAAAAATACTAAATTTAATTTTTTTTAAATAAATTGGCAAAGTTTATGACTTTTGGGAAAATTATAATTTTGGTTATTTTCCTTAGAACAAGGAAGTAGGCATGATTCAATTAATATTAAATTAATATTAAATCAAAAATCCTTTCAAAATATATTAAGGGGGAATTTTAAAATATTTTTTATATATTTTAGTTCAAATTTTGTTGAATATTTCAAGAATATTTTAGAAATTTTTGACGCATTTTTGCTTATGCTTATCGGAAGTAACTTGATTCAAGAGATTAATTGCATTGCACATTGTGTTACTCACCATTGTTGCAATTAAGTAATTATATTTGTCTTGTTGACGCCATGCAGACAGTTTGGTGATAATTAACCACCACTTTGTCTCATTGGCGCCACCAAGAACAATTTAAACGTTTGAAAATAATTGAATTTGCGCTTGAAATTATGCCGTTATATAGAAACCGCCATTAATGATTCACGCAATTAATTTTGCAGCCCTTAATCACAATGGCATACACTTTTTCACAATTTAAAAACAACACAATGAATTATGAACACAAAACTTGAAAATAATTTAAATTTTAATTATAATTATCGTTTTGAAATCTACTTAAGATTGTCATTGTGAAAAGGATAATAGTGGAAAAAATTAGACAAGGCATCAAATGAAACAGTGAGTGAAGAATAGAGGCAGATCCACAATCAACGGAACTGTGAAGTTAAGATTGATATGAAATTATTTTTAGAAGCTAAGAATATTTAAATAAAAAATCAAAAATTAGATTTTCAAACACTTGAGAAAGTTCAAAAAAACTTTTAATTTGAACTTTTGAAAAATACTTTTGTTGTTTAAAAATTTTTTTTTTAATTTTTTTAAAATTTTATTTTTAAAACTTATAAAATTTAAGTTTTTTTATAAATTTTTTTAACAATTTGAAGCTTTTTAAAATAAAATTTTGAAAACTTAAATTTAGTTATTAAAAACTTTAGATTTTAAGCTTCAGTTTTAAAATATTAAAAACTTGAATAGTCGAATTTTAAATTTAGTTTTTTATATTCATTAATATTTAAAATTTACAAATTTAAAATTAAATTTTCTAATTTTACAACTTTCTATTTTTAAAAACTTAAATTAAAAGAAAATTAAAAATTCATATCAATCTTCCCGACCAGTTCATCACCATCTCAAATTTTCACTTGGTTGGTAGAAATTTGTGTTTGAAAAAAATTCCCACAATTTTATTTTTCTTAAGAATGCAAATTTCTGCACATTTAATTCACATTTTCAAAGAACTTAGTTTCTGTGCATCCAAAAATTTCAATTTTTTTCTTTGTCTCTGCTTGTCTTTTTTCCTATTTTTTTCTCTTTTTCTTTTTTCTTCTACTTTTCTTTTTTCTTTTATTTCCGTTTAATTTCAGGAATAATAAAAAGGTGATGTTATTAAAATGCGTGTTTAAAATTCAAAACAATCTCTATATCTATATGGAAAAAAATACATTTATACACATTTACTGATGATTTTTATTAATTACTGTGAAGACTTGTGTTATAAGTACTTTAAGTGTTTATTAATTATATAACATTTATATTGTGTGAATAAGTTAAACAGAATAGAGAATGAATAATGACAGAACAAATAGCAAAAAATTTTCGATTTACATAACAAAAATATTTAATGACAATTTTCTTTCATAGAATAGAACAAAAAAAATATAAATGAGAAGAAAAAAATATTTCCAATCGAAAGAAAATGCGTTAGATAGGATTATAGTAAAGATCGTAGAATAGGACATAAAGCCTGAAGAACAAATTTTTAGAATAATTAAAAATATAAATAAATAAATCCTGTCGTGGTAAGTAGGATTTTCCGAGGAAAATTTTCACATAATTAGAATAGAAAAAAACTTTTTTATACATTTTTCATAAAACTAGAACAGTTCAAGTAAAATAATCAAAGCATCTTTTTAGACTTTTATAAAAATCGCTTTTGCATCAAATATTTCCTTTTTACTTTTTTTCTTATTGCATACAATTATATTATAAAGTATAACCAGATGACTGCATGCTGGAAGAAAAGTTTTCTTTAATCAGCAACTTTTGATTCATATTTCATTAAATTAAAATAATTCAGAATTCGCATAAATGAAATTCAAGTAATTATTTACACAAAAATAAACTTTTGATTGCATTTTTTTGCATGTTTTCTGCATGAATCTTTTTTTACTAACAAAAACATAATTTTTAATTACACACTTAATAACCAAAATTTGTGATAAAGGTGGGAATCGGAAAGTTAAATGATTTAATAGGTTATAAATCTCAAAAATTTATAATTTCTTCAAAACTTCACAATTTTTGAGTTTATTTTTAAATTTATTTTATAATATTGCTGTCACTACATGGGGCCGGTTTCTAGGGTACCATACCCAACCCTAACCCCCATTAGGTAGGGCATACCCTAGGGTACTCCACCTAGGGTACCCCAAGGTAGGGTAGGTACTTAATATTATTTTATAATTTTTACATTTTTAAAGTGAATTTACTAAAAATATATTTAAAAATACATATTTATTTAAAAATCTTTTTCTAATAATTAAAATAAATTTCAATTAAATCTTACCTTAATATAAAATATTTAAAGTCTTAAAATTCTTAAACTTATGGGGTTCAACAAACTATTAATTCATTTAACTGCCTGTAATTTAAGAATTTTTGTATTCATTTTGTTTAGCAACTCTGCTTTCTTAGTTTATAAATCCAAACTTCCAGAATTGCTCCTTAAAATGCCTACAAAAATTCCATCTCAACATACAAATTGGAGTAAATTTTTAATTTTTCTCTAAATTTTCATAACAAAACAACATTTCAGCAAAGCTTTATTTAATTATATTCATAAATAATTATTATGTCATCATCTAACACACTTTTTCTCTTCATTTTTTATTTAATTTCTTCACATGACTTCAAACTAATTATTTTCATTCACAATCAAAACTTCAAAAATTTAAAATTTGAAAAAAAATTGATTGCAAAAATTTTTTATTGGATTTTTCGTTTCATTTTAATTTCATTAATTTTGAGTATGAAAAAAAATTGAAAACCAGTCTAATCATCACGGTTGAATGACATATTTCTTACTAAATCATGAGAAATGTGTCATTTAAAATTAAAAAATCATATTGAGAAATATAGGACAAAATTGACGACAAAAATTGATATAAAAAAATTTAATTTTACAACGAAAGACAAAGCAAAAAAATATGTGTTGAAGAATTTAATTTATTTGCTTTTTTTAAACTCACTTTTAATTTTTAACTTTTTATTACTTACTTAGAAACTTAATCTGACTGATAATTGAAAAAAATTATGAAAAATCAAAATTTCAAAAAAAAAATAATTTTTATGTTTGACAATTGGAACAAAAAGTTTTGATTTGTGATTATTAATTGAAACCTTTAGGACTTGCATGGTGATACATCTCGTCATGCATCTATGGAGTCACTTGCCGACGGTCACTTGCATCCCGGTAGAACATACAACGGCCATAGGCGGTCACCTAGTTTAAGGTAGGATTTTGAAAATCTGAAAATTCAACTGTTTTATGATTATATGTGTAAGTATGTGGGAAATTATATCATGGGTTACTGAATCAAATAAGCCAAGGGTGTTGAAAAATATGAATAAGCTTGTTTATGGAACCAAATGGGGTATCTTTTTATGAAGTTATCAAAATCAGATTATTTAATTTAGGGGTCAATCACAAATGATGTCACACAAAAAACGAGATTTTTAGATCTCATCCATTTCACCCCTTATTATGACCCTCTTGTCTGAGAAAAAATAGATGGGAATAATTTTTTTCAATTTGCTAGGGGGGTTTAAGAAAAAATGCCAACCCCCCCCCCCCTAAATTTTTCCGTCCATACAAACAAATTTTAAAACCCTTCCCTCAAAAAATTTCTGGATACGCCCCTGAGCTAGAGATACTGCCATCCTGTTTGTTATAGAATCTAGGGGTCATTCACTTATTACGTTACGCTAAACAGCAACTATTTAGAATCCCCTCTCCCCCTCGTTACAGATTTTCAACGAAAAGAAATTTTTTATATAGCCTGTTACAAAATCTCAGACCTCCCTCCCCCATAAAATGCAAACTTAATAAATGAACGACCCCCCTAGTACATCACCTCGACAATAACTTAATCCTGTGTTTCCCATACTATGCTCCATGATACATATAGTGTGGCATGCTCCAAAAAGTTTGAGAACCACTGGCATAATGTCCAGCTTAACTAGAAAACTACATTAACTAAGGTTTTAAATCATAAACTAATCTAATCTTTAAATTTATTAAACTTTCCCCTCCAATAGACGCGGTCAATCACCACTAAATCGCACACCGAGTCCACGAGGTCGTCACATGCATCACGACATAGGCTTCTCGGACACCGTCTCAAATGTTGTTGAGATAGTAAAGGAAGAACACAGAAGAGGTAGACCCTATGGACATGGTCATAGATTTGCTAGAGGTAGAAATCATACATCCATTTTAATTTTTTTCTTTTACCACCACCAAAAAAAATCAAGAAATATTGTCTGTTGAACAATACTCGATGTTGTGTGTTGAACAAAAAAAGTCAAATACGCTCAAAGTATTTCTGATTCTAAGCCTTAATTTTTTTGTGATATATATTTTTATTCATCGTACTTTAATTTAAACAAACAACTTATTTTTCTTATAAAGAAATATGAAGTCAATGTGTATAATGATAAGAACTATTCAATATATTTTATACTTTACATCCAGTAAACTCATGTATTATACTTCATTAAATTTGGATGAACACAATTTTATCAATTTATCATTAAATGTAGTTAATATTTTATTATTTTTGATTGAATATTTATTTTTATTATTTTTCTCATATATAGTTCGGTTCGGTAGATTAAAAAAACTTAGCTTCATACTTCATTCAGTAGTCCTTAACTTTTATTATATTTAATTCACGTATCATTTTTAACAAACTTATAATTACTGTAAATATTGTATGAAAAAAAATATTTAATTATTAGAATTTAATTTAATTTCTTTCTAATTATTTCGTTTTTTGATAAACATCATATAGTGCCCATTTCATATAAAAAAAACTATATAACGTATTTTTGATATTTGAAAAATCTTATAGTAAATAATTCAAATCATATGAGTTAGGTTTAGTTTATTTATCTCTTGCAAAAATATATATTTATATGCAAATTATCATAATTAAGCATGAATTAATTATTTAATAAAGTAATAATGAGTCTCACCGTAGTAGCGTTCAGATTTCGAATCCCAAATAATATTAATTAATTAATTTAGATGAAATCGAACATCCAAACCAAAAATTTGTTATGGCAATCAAATTATTAATTCGAGAATGTTTATTAATTTTCATCAAAAAAAAAATAGTGAAAAAAAATATCAAAATTACCCAAAAATAAAGTTTGTGCAAGAAACTGAAATATCTTCCATCACACTTACCTTAGGTTCATGGTCAGCATCGACAAGTCCAGCACGATCGCCTCCATCACCTCGTTCACGATTTCCTGGCGGTAGCTCGACTCATCGAAATAGTCGACGAAATCATCTTAATTATAAGGCATATGGTACAACTAGTTTAATCCAAAGATCTCGATCACCAAGTCCAGCAAGACTTCAGGAAATGCGGGAATCGAGAGAGCGATATTATAGAAATGAAATGGGTACAAACATGATTTTAACTTCAAAAAAAATTCTTTCAAAAACTAGAAATTTTTTCCTTTTTTAATATAAGTTTTTTTTGGACTTAATTTAGAATTTGTTTACTTTCCAAGTTTATTTTGAATTATTCTTGAAAGTATTTCCTGATTTCTCTTACATTTTGTTGTTTCATTTTTACGTTTAGCTTAATTTTCCTTCATTTTTTTGTGTGTAGATTTTATCATTTTTTGGTGTTAATTTTTTTCAAATGAAGCTAGTCAAAATTTTTTTGTGAATCTTTTTTTTACGTGTGTGATGAGTTGTTGATTGCTGAACCTTGATTTTTTAGAAAGGCATTAGACTGCTGGATAATTCTACTGTTATACATTAAGATTTTAAAATTATTTGAGCTAGTTGATAGAAACTTTGCCTCAAAAATATTTTTGTTCCTACCTGATTATTCCTAAATCATAAAATTTTTTGGAATAAATAGTCATTTTTAAATGACTTATGTATAAATTTGATATATATTCACAGGATTTCTGAAGAAAAGAGGAATACATGATTACCAGAAAAAAATATTGTCAAAAATTAAAGTTAGGGATTGTTCACAAATGACGTTCAACATTTTGAAGGATATTGAGGGGTCCTTAAGGAAATTTCGCCAAGAGGTCCAAAAAAATTCTTCATACTTCGTTAAGGGTATCCAAAAAACCCCTAAAAAATTTTAAACCCACTACATCAATAAATTTCTGGCTATATCCCTGTAGTTTCTTCCTTATTTCTCTTTGTACTCTGATTTTTTGTAATTTTGGCAAATGTTCTCTATTGCAAATGTGCAAAAATAGGTATTTTTTCAAAAAATTATCTGGTCAGTCTTCCTATAATCCAATTTTAGATGGAAGTCGTTTGCAATTTGCAAACAGTCCGACCCAACCCTTTCCATTTTCAATTATGAAGTGCCAAAAAAATCCAGTCCCCTCATCCCCTTAAATTTAAAAAAATTTAAAGGGGGATTTTGAAAATTTGTTTTTTCAGTACAAGCTTTTAAATAACTTTTCGGTTTGAGCCATTTTTTCCAGAGAACGGGTAAATTTTCACACATTAACCTACATGACTGTGTCACTGTTAGACGTCATTTGTGAACGATGCATGCACCTTATAACAAACATATCATAATTAATAACTCTCAATAATTCAATGAATCCTTAAAGAGAATTATGAGAACGATCGTAAACTTCGAATGTTTCAGAAAATATAACAAAGCAACCTCTTGTAAACATAAAATTCAACAACTCATCACTCAACAACATAGAATTAAATTTAAAATTTGCATGCCTAAAATACACACTGCAAAATTAAATTGCTCACATCTAATTGTTATACACACACACAGTATGAAAAAATCACATAACGGGCCAGCATCACAGAACACTAGAACATATCCAATGCAATAAAGTAACCCCTCATAACCTTTATATAAATATTTATATTATCATACAGACTTGATTATAAAATATTTTTTAGTTTTTTCATCACTTCCATCACCCTGTTAAAATAATATTGTAATTTTCACATATTCACTTCATATTTTTTAATGCAAGTATCATTGAACCTGTTATTTTACTGGCCTATAGAGTATCAATATAGAAATTTTTGTTTATATCCAAAAAAATAAATAAATTTTTTGTAGAGTTGATCATGTTGATGTTGTTTGAACATAAAACTTAGTATATAGAGCATAATTTTGGAATCGACAATAAAATAATGTTAAAATATTATTTTTTTGTTGACATTTTTAAAGGACCTCATCCACAAAATAGTTATCCAGTATTAGTATCCTCACGACGAGGAGGCGTTGGGCAGGGACGAAGACTGCCACCTACTCCAAATAAACCATCAACGCTGAAACTACAGTCAACAAATATTAATTTCCCAAAACTCAACGCTAGTCCCACACGTGTAAGCATCAATATCCATTCATAATTTAATAACTTTTTGTGAATAGAAAATAAATTATAATTAATTAATTTAATTTATATTTTTTGCAGCTTCATTCAACACATAATACACCGCACAGTGTTCATTCATTGCCTCATTCGAGAGACTACCTTCGTGGCGATCCTCGTGATATGTATTATAGAGATAGAGAAAGGGATCGATATCGAGACAGAGAACGAGATCCACGTGAATATCCCATACGATACGAGTTTCGAGATAGAGAACGAGAAGCATACGAGAGGGAGCGTGATCTTGAGCGGGAGCTTGAGAGAGATTATGAAAGGTTTGAGGCTACAAATTATTCCCCAAATTTTTTTATGTGATGAATTTCCAACTTTTTTTCCGTTTTATTTTTATTGATTTATTTTTAGAATGGAGCATTCAGTTCCACTATCGTACGAACAAGCATTGGCAATGGGTAGAACGGGGAGAATGTTAGGATCACCGGTGCTGAATGGCTACAAGTCCAAAGGACTTCATGCTCGGCATTCAGATTCTGACGACGAAGATTGGTAAAATTTCTTTTAGACAAATTCTTTACTTCTTTTAATCTTTCTTTGGTGGGGTGGGTTTAAGGGGTACTTTAAAGGGGGTCTCTTGTGATTCCAAAACTGAAATGCAGTCATTTTTGCTTAGCTTTATAGATCATATATTTTAATAGGTTTTTTATTTCCTTGCTTTTGGATGTGGCAACACTGTAGCACCCGATTTAACAATGTTCAATTGTTATAAATTGTGGGCAAACGGGTAGTTTCATATTCGTTACACAAACGGATTGTTTGCACTAGATTTTGAAATTTTTTCGGCAAAATTTGGGAAATTCTTCATCATCTGTGGAAGATTTGAACCCCAAAAGATATAACATGAATATACCCTTGACCATAGTCTAGGGTGACCATCTGCGTGGTTTTTTAACGGACAGTATTTTTCAACACTGTCTTGTATAAATTTGGAAATTTTGTTCCAGGTCCTGTATTTTTTCACAAAAAATTCCGTTAATTTTCAAATTTTCTTTTATGTCCTGTATTTTCATGAAAATTAGATGTTCATTCTACCATAGTCATGATTAGGATCAACTTAAATAAATTTGTGACTATGTCATTATTTATTCCGATCAACAGGTCCCAAAATTCAACAATTCATTGAAAAAAGAATAAAATTTCACATAAAATCACGAAAATAAATTACAAGCAATTTCAATTAATTCAACGTATATTTTACATGCACGTAATAATCTCATGCAGTGGCGTAGCCAGAAATTTTTATACAGTATGTGAGCAAAATAATGTGTACTTTTTTAAAACTCAGTTTTTTGGACCTGGTGGCTAAAGCTTAATAGATATCCAAAAACGATAAAGGCAAGAAATGCTCCAATTTTGATTCCCTATCCAATGATATACAATGTTGGACATAACTTCCATGCTTATAATAGCTATGTCCATTTTTCGATTTTATGTCTTACCCAATATATGAAAAAAATCACATTTTTTGACATTTTTAACCGTATTTCAGCAGTGCTTTGTCTGATCAGTATGAAACTTTCACAGAATATTCCTCTTATATTGTTGATGAACTGACAAGAATTTTAGATTTTTTGAATGCACTGTTATTAAACTTCCGCACCATTAAGTTGTGCTTCATATAAAAAAGTTTATGACTAAATATTCAGTTAATCCAAATAGTTGTTAATAATTCTTATAGCAATTCTGAAAGCATTTTGATTTAGCTTTCATTTAATATATAATTCATTACTTGAGCTGCAACGAGTCAAGAGAAATCAATAAAAAAATCCAAGATGGCGGAAAATTTTTCATTGAAATTTTAGAAAATCATTGATATTTCTGAATAATTACTCAGGAACTGTTGATGTTTTTATATATTCGTAATCTTCAGTTTGTTTGCAAGATATAATGCATACATTATATAGTTCTACTGTAAATGTAAACGCAACTTTTTCGGGTGCAAATATCATAAAATTTCAAAATCGAAAAATTTTGTATGAGCAAAAATAAAATTGAAGTTTTTGCAAGAAATGCATTCGAATACTTTACAAAATGAGTTTATTTTGCAATAAATATAAACAAAAAACAAATTACAAGCATCTAAAAGCTTTAAACAGCTCTAAATAAAAAAATTTATTTATGCCCATACAAAATTTTTCGATTTTGAAATTTTATGATATTTGCACTCGAAAAAGTTGAGTTTACATTTACAGTAGAACTATATAATGTATGCATGATATCTTGCAAACAAACTGAAGATTACGAATATATAAAAACATCAACAGTTCCTGAGTAATTATTCAGAAATATCAATGATTTTCTAAAATTTCAATGAAAAATTTTCCGCCATCTTGGATTTTTTTATTGATTTCTCTTGACTCGTTGCAGCTCAAGTAATGAATTATATATCAAATGAAAGCTAAATCAAAATGCTTTCAGAAGTGCTATAAGAATTATTAACAACTATTTGGATTAACTGAATATTTAGTCATAAACTTTTTTATAGGAAGCACAACTTAATGGTGCGGAAGTTTAATAACAGTGCATTCAAAAAATCTAAAATTCTTGTCAGTTCATCAACAATATAAGAGGAATATTCTGTGAAAGTTTCATACTGATCTTACAAAGCACTGCTGAAATACGGTTAAAAATGTCAAAAAATGTGAATTTTTTCATATATTGGGTAAGACATAAAGTCGAAAAATGGACATAGCTATTATACGCATGGAAGTTATGTCCAACATTGTATATCATTGGATAGGGAATCAAAATTGGAGCATTTCTTGCCTTTATAGTTTTTGGATATCTATTAAGCTTTAGCCACCAGGTCCAAAAAACTGAGTTTTAAAAAAGTACACATTATTTTGCTCACATACTGTAAGAGGTCAAGAATTTTTCTGGATAAGGGGCCCGGACCCCCAGTGACCCTTCTGGTTACACCCTTGATCTCATGTAATAATAAAGCCCATAAAGCTACGGTTGATTGATAACAAGGCAGGAATTAATGAAAATGAGAAAATAAAATTATGAATAGCAAAAAGTTAATTAAAAATTATTTTTATGGAACTAAGAAGATTAAATTAAATTGAATTTTGAACTGTATTTAATTATTTTTTTAACTTCCTGACTGAATGCAACGGAAATGCATGATAAATTGATTTTTCGCACTCTGTATTTCACTATTTATGATTTGGTATGGTAAAAAGTGTCAGTAATCTTTAAACCCCTTTTTCTTGCTATTGAACGTCATTAATGATTAAGTGAAGTGGTGTATGCAGTTGGATTTTGGGGGTCAAATCACCACTTTGGTCTGTTGGGTCTATTGGTTTAATTAAAATATATGCATACTTAATCTCAAACGCAACTCCCATTTGCAGCAAATTAATTTGTTGAATTTAATACTTATGCCCCAATATATCATAAGTTTAGTAAGTAAAATTTTGAGGTAGGCGTAAAAATTTGAAAAAATTCGATAATGATTAGATGGGTTTACAAAAAACAGGTTCAGGAAATTGGTCAAAATTTTATTAAAATTTTTATTTGCCTTATTCTTATTTCTACAAACCTTAGATGTTACCTTTCGATGTGAACATCCACGAAAAAAATTCTTCAAACCTTAAAAAATGTAAAATTTCTCATTTACAGGTGCTAGCAAAGGATACCCATTCTGAGCAAAACGAACAATAAGGATCAAATATGGGTATAGTAAAATATGAACAAAAAAATCACAAATGAGTAATGGATAAGCAACTTTAATTTACAACAACAGTGTCAAAAACCAACAAAACAACAAAAAAAAGTTAAAAAATAAGAAAAAAATTATTTTTTTTTGTGAGAAAAAAGTGAAAAATGTGACAAAAATTAATGAAAAAAAACGTATGTAGTAGTATGAAGATGATGAAAAAATGAAAACAAATAACAAAGTTCTGTGAAAAAATGATATCGAATAAGTCATAATGAATGACATTTTGAGGAGTAAATGAAGTAAAACTTTAAAAGACTAAGAAAATGAAACCAAAAAAAATAAGAAAACTTTTTTTCTGTCTAGTGAAAAATGAACGAAAAAAATTGCAAAAATTAGTTAAATAAATAAAATGAATCATTAAAGAAATAAAAGCAAAAAATTCTTCGTAAATTGTATAAAGTAAAAGTAAAAAAATATCGTGTAAATAAAAATGAAACCCAAAAAAAACACTGAATGAAAGTCGGTAAATAATTACTCGTACATGCATGTACATAACAATAATTATAAAATAAATATTTGTGCAATTTTTCGATGATGATCCACTTTCAAAAAGCGCTCATTTCTTTATCATATAAAAAAATGCATGACAAAACAAAAGGTAATGTTGATAGGATATACTTGAACAGATGATCCTGAATTTAAAAAATGTTGTTTATTGAATGTGTGCGTATCAGCACAATTAGTTAAAATAAAAAAAATAAATTCAAATTTTTATTAATTTTTAATACATTGAGGAGTTGATTATGTGCTATGGGAGGTTATGTGCTTAACGAATGACATATTGAGCAAGAAATCTGTCATGATATCAACTTAACTCCAGGTTCATGTCATATTTCCATCGAATCCAACTTCACACTGACCTGGTTCCAGTGAATTTATTTCTATTTGTGCTTTTTGGAGGAGTGTCTAATAAATTTCAGTAAAATAAGCAGTTATTAGAACTACAGCTCTCAAAAAATTCTGGATCTGCCGCAACTTTCACCAATTTTAAAAATTATAATTGAACTAATTTCATTCAAATCAGATCCAATCCTGCACTTTTCAAAAAAAAATTAAATTTTAATTATAAATTTGAACTTTAATTTAATTTTTGAATTTAAATTTAAATTTTGAAATAAATTTTCATTTAAATTTTGAAATTAAATTTAAATTTTGAAATAAATTTAAATTTAAATTTTGAAATTAATTTTAATTTAAATTTTGAAATTAATTTTAATTTAAATTTTGAGATTAATTTTTGATTTAAATTTTAAAATTAATTTTTGATTTAAATTTAAATTTTGATATGAATTTAAAAAATTTTTAAAAAAATGTATTTAAATTTTTAAATAAATTTAAATTTAAATTTATACTTTTAAAAAAATTAAATTTTTTTAAAAATTTAAATATTATAATTTATTTTAAATAAATTTGAATTTTAAAAAAATTAAAATTTTGAATTTTTTAAAAACCATGCAAGCAGTTTTAAAGCAAAGAAGAGCAGAGCCTCAGATGCTAATTTCTTGCAGAAATCATTAAAAAATACTGCTCTGTGCATGGAAGTTGATCATGGTCCCATTAATTAAGCACAAACCTCTCCTCCCACTTCTATTAAAAGATCAATATGAATTTTTTTATCAAATTAAAAGGTACCTTTGTCCCTCTATATTGCAAAAATATTTTATTTTATTTTTAAAAAAAGCCATTAATTATTATATCCAATTCACACAAAGAGAATGAAAGAGAAAAAGGTGAAATTTTTCATATTGAATTAATTATCTGTGTATTATTGACTTAAATTATTATCAGCATGAAAACACAACTTTATACATACATATGATTATTGAGAAACTTAAAAGAAAAACGAAAAAAGAATATATGAAACTAAAATTCGACAAATGTACCTTTTTTGCGACACAAAAGAAAAACAAATTAATAAAGGAAATATTTATTAATCTAATATGAATTATTAATAAAAAAAAAGGTGATACTGGATGATATGAAAGTGTGTTGAATTGCAATAGAATTTCATCATTTTCCTCCTCACATCACTGAGATCATAAAGAAACTACCCGAAGAATTAAAGAAATCGTAAAATAGATAAATAAAAAAATTGTTTTCCCTGTTCGACATAAATAAGTAATAAAAAAAATTGTAAATTCCGCTATAAAAATAATAGTTACATGCATGTTGACACCTGCCTTTAAAATATAATTATAGAAATATACATAAATTAAAATACAATTTTTTACAATCCTTAGTTACAAAATAAAAATAAATATAATAATCCATAATGCATAAAATGATTCCTTTTTGCACTTTTCATGATGAACTCACAAATAATAATAATAATGAAATAATAATACAAAAATATTAATGATGGTGAGGATATGGGATTTAAATAAGTTTAACGAAATTTTTTATTTATTAATGCTATTTCTACATTTACAATACACACACATACGGGGCGATACATAGGTTGAAACAATGAGAAATCTTTTATCAATACTTTATCAAAATGGAAGATTTTTTTAGAAAGTGAAAATGTTTAAATTTAATTAATTTAGTGCAAATGATGGATAGAGAAAAACGCAATAGAATAAAAATGTTTTATAGTAAAAATTGGAGTCGTGTTTGCTGTCATAGGGGATGGAAATTTTAACTTTTGTTATGGTCTGAGATGAAATATTTTTTAAAAATTTGTTCTTATTCGGATTTTAAAAAAATAAAAAAAATTTCATAAAAATGGAGTTAATCCGGATCATTCAATATGAAGGTCTATTTTTAAGGGTTTAGTACATTGTTTCTCAACTTTATTGTCTCGCGTCACAATAACCACCATTTTGATAAATTAGGCAATAAATCCAAGTCGAGTAAGTTTGGTTTGAGCTCAATCTAATGCGTTCACGGAAACCAGAAATTCAAAGGGAGATTTTAAAAAAATTTAAATGGGAAAAATCAGGTTCTGGGGAATTTGAGAGCTTTTTTAAAAATTTCGTCACATAAACCTCTCTTGCATGGGCGTATCCTGGGGGTTTTCGGGTTCAACCCCCTACTCCCAATTTTTGGAACCCCCCCCCAATTCTGGATAAGCTCTTATAAAATGGCTATTTTTAAGAAAAATAAATCCCAACACTATTCTCGAAAACTTCCAAGTAATCAACGACGTCCTATTGGAAATCTTGGTCTACATCTCAATATTGGTATTAATAATAGAAAGGTTTGATCCGTTAACCCTCCTAAAATACGAATAAAATATAGTACAACATATGTGTTAAGAAAACATTTCAATGCCAAAAAATCCACAAAAAAATTTAACCCCCAGCAAACACGTCTCATTGTTAGTTTATATCACGATATAATGGAATCGAGTTTTAAAAATAAAGTTGACGATAGAAAAAAATATTTTTTCCCTCATTAGAAAAACTAATAAATGTTAATTTATTTGTCAGGAACTGTTCCCTATTTCCTTATTAAGTTTCCTATCTATTTTATATATAAAAAATTTATCTTTATTGATGATTTTATTCGAAAGTGAAGGGTGTGTCCATAGGTCATTGTTCAATCTTCCATCTACATTTTGGGATAAATCTTGAATAAGATTTCTGTGAATTCTTTTAAAAAAACTGATATATTTTTGTTCAAGGGGTTCAAATCTTTCAAAACAAGAGATCTGCATCAAAAACTAGGAAATCTCCACTAAAATTACATATTACTGCCAAAATACTATCCAAATAGGCAATGAACAGTCCAGTTCAATAGATTTTTATGGCACCTTAAGATTCATGCGAATATCCAGTGAGCAATACCTCTGCCTTTTTCTATACAATACTTACCATTCACATCAGTGTAGCATGAATCAAACAAAAAATCCACCGTCTTTTCGAAATGATCGTATGGACACCCCCACTTCCCAAAATATATTAATCACCCCCCTCCCCTCTATTTTCTTGTTGATGCAGAAAACTATTTCGAAATCATTAAATTTATATAAATTCTATGTGAAATGGACATGATGAATGATGAACAAAACAGTAAACTAATGTAATATTGACTAAAACTGCCACAATAATAGATAAAATAACTTTCATTCTTATCTTATCTTATCAATTTACTTAAAAATGAGAATATTTGAAACCAAAACGTGATGAAATGAGCAGTTTCGTAGTAATTTTGAGCACGTGGACTTTGCGATAACATAAGAATTATTAAATATAAATCCAGATGAATGACGATCTCTCGAAATGATCGAATTATTTTTATTTGTGAGGAAATTTTTCATTTGTGAATGACAAAAAAAATGCATTTAATTCAGACTTAAGCATTAACCCATGATGAATTGTCATAAACCATTTTGTTGGCTGTATTTTTGATTTTTCAATAGAATCAGAGCTGTAACTTTGATGCCTGCATGGAGAAAAGTGACATGTTTTACACTGAATTGACTAAAGAACATCCATAAAATTCAGAATTTCAATTTAAAGTCACAAATTTATGAATTTTTGACTTACAAAATCAGGCAACATAAGACAAACAGCTCTGAATAAAATACTTAGAATAAACAAAAAGTGACTAGAAGAAGCTAAAAAAATTTAGTTGGAACAGAAAAATTGTTTTTAAATAAAAAATCACCTCAAAGCTTCAGAAAAAAAATTCTTTTGATACATTTGCATTGATCAATTTTTCTGGGGGATCTAGTAGATTGATCTGATTTGCTTGGTTTTGCCTATTTAATGATTTGCAACTTACTTGAAAATTTAGAGGATATTTTAGTGAATTTTAATTTTAAAAATTTCAAATTTCAAAATGGAAAATTTAAATTATTTTCAAGGTATTTTTTAAATTTCTCAGCTGTGTGGTTTTTAAAATATCTGAAAATTGATCATGTTGCAAGGCAGCTCTTTCGAGATTGGAAAAAAAAGGTTCCAAAATTTCATTAAAAATTCCATTTTCCTAATTTTTTTTATTTTTGGGGAAATAGAGCTAGTCTATGGCGAGGGTAATGGTACGTGAATTTTTAATCTCAAAAAAGTCTAGTTATGAAAAAGCAGATTTTAATTTTGAGTTCTCGATAAACTCTTCAACAGAAATATAGAAAATGTCTGTTTATGAGTGTAAGAGCAAGATCTTAGTCCACAAAAAATCTTGTTGATATCCTCAGAATCTTGAATAAAGAAGGCAGTAGGATTTCATCACAAGAGGACCAAAGCAACATATTGATGACCAAAAATGATTCATTCTAGAATATTCAATTAAAATTAGTTTCTTAAAATTACTAATGTAGAATTAAGTTACTTTAACAGACACTATGGTACACCAAGCAAACATCCATCAAACCAGACCCCCTCAGAGAAAAAAATCCAATTTTATTCCAATTACTTTCCATTAAGAAAAAAAAACTAAATTAATTGAGAAATGGTCCAATATTCAAGAAGTTAAGATATTAAATAATGAAAAAAAAATTACTGAAAAACCTATAAAACCTAAAAAAAAGTAAACGATTAACTAACATAATGAAAATTAATTTAAGAATACGTTAAAGTAAAAATTAGTCTTTTTTACGAATGAAAATCAACAACAACAGCAACAAAAAATATTTAATTTAAAAAATTTGCTACTTAACATGTGCAATAAAACAGCAAAAAAACTAACTAACGCATTTTCATGGGTAAATAAAAAGGAAACTCGAAGTGAAAATTTTTTTCATCCTTTGCCTCAAAACCTGCATTAAAATAAAACATTCAAAAAAAATATGCATGACATAAATATAAATTATAAGAAGATTATCATCAAAATAGTGCTGATTTTAAAGTTTTACAGTCGACAGATTTGTAAATGCTCATCCGTAATTTTCATGCATAAAAATCTAATGTTATTGATAAAACTATTCAAAAAGATATTTCTAGTTAAAAATTTTCCTCTTTTTTATGTTTTCCAAAAAAAACTTTATAAGAAGAAGCTTCTAACGGTTCATCATTCTCGCACTCTTTTCGAAAGCCAAAAAAAACTTCATAAAAAACGAAAACCAAAATTCTTGTAAAAATGATGTTGAAAATTATATTGCAATTACTTTGTAAAGAGATTTAATAAAAAAAAAGTCATATTCTTATTTCTCGTCATTCAATCATTCATTCATATAAATGCCTATTCCGCATCAAGTACACACACAAATCGAGCTTTGATCTGATGACCATTTGAGTATTTTTGCAGACTTTTTTCTTAAGTTACTGGATGTTAAATTTAGATGTTTAATTTCTAATTATTTAAATTTGTATTTTTTGAGTAGATTGTGAAAAGATTTGTCACAAATTGAATGCTGTACTATTGAATTTTTTTTATATATGCAAAAAAAATTATAGAATAAATGATCCATAGCTGCGACATAGGGTTAAATTTAAGTCTATTAACAGCTAAAGCATTGAGGATTCGCTAATTTTCCATCCTTTTAGTAATTTCCAAGATTTAAGACGCAAATAGCGGGTGGTTTTTAGGTGTCCAGTTTTTAGGTGCACCCCTTCCCCCCAAGTTTCAATACAAACTTTTAATTTTATTAATTTTAAAATCGAAAATTTAATTTTTTTAAAAAAAAAATGTTAAAGACTACTCGCCCTTGAACATTACTGTCAGCTACAGTAACAGATAGGATGAATCATGAATGATCATTGCGACAAAAAGAGTCTTATCGGCTTGAAGTCAACTTATTGGATTGGACGTTAACCGATATTAATAATGTCAATTTGCAAAAAATTTAAATATGTAATTGAAAGTTTGATGGATCAGATAAAGTTGATCATGAATTATTGATCACATCTGTTCCTACGAAAATTTAAGGTTCGAATCCTATTATATGTTGTAACTGATTTTTCATTTGCACATAACTTAAGTTCTTTTTTGCAATTCTATTTTGACAAATGCAATCAGTTTGTTTCAATTCTTTTTTATACAAATCTAATATCTTTTAATTTTAAAAAATTTAAACTTTTTTAAATAATTATTTTTAACGTCAAATTCAGAAGAGTTCTTTAATTTCACGTCTAACATCCTTTTAAAATGTCCTTGATTCCACAATGATTCCTATCAATTCGAAGACTTTTTGCTTTAACTTCATTCGTCAAACTTTAAAAAAAAATTAAAAAAGTATTTAGAAAAAAGTTTTGAAAAAAATATTTTAAAAAATTTTCTTTCAATCCTTCTGAATGAATAAAAAAAAGAAATTGAATAAAAAGAAGAATAAGAGAAAAAAAATCGTAATGTAAATAATTTTTCTGTGATATAACTAAAATGAGAAATGGATGAAAAAAAAATATTAAGAAAGAACACTACTTACTAGATAAGAAAACCAAAAAAAAATATGAATATAAAATTATGACATAATTTTTTTTCTTTCATATTTTAATCTTAAATCAACATTAAATTATAAAAAAATAATGATTTCATAAATATGGAACATCATACGAGAAAAAAATTTGCAATCGCCTTTGATTCCCATCCATAAGACATAATGAAAGAAAAAAATATTGAAAAAGAAAAAAATTTACTCTCTCTATATCTTAAAAAAATATCTATCAACATAAAAATATAATTCCACATACTTCAAGCCTTTTTTCATCTATCAGATTATATGCTCAGAGAACTTTTTTCTTCTCGAAAAACTTTTTTCTCCTTGGTTGATGGATATATGATTAGATTGATAATGTTAATCATGTTAATTTATTGTTTTTACTAGGATGTGTGATGGAGTTGATGATGTTGAGGGGTAAGAAATGTAGGTATGGGTCTAAGGAGTCAAGCTCCTAAAATTCAAATTTTTTTACAAACTGTATGGAATTTTTGAAGTTATTGACTGGTTTAAGTCAAGTTTTCCTTTGATTTTTGGACTGGTCCCATACAAATAATGTAATATATCATACAACCTTTACTCAGGTGCAAAGCCAGGGGGGTCTGGACCCCCTAAGAAAAAATTGAACCGCAGCTCAAAATTTTGTGGATGGGGTCCAGACCATCCTGGCTACGCCCCTGCCTCTACTACATCTACTTTTAATAGAGAGATTTCAATATTTTTGAACTATTTGAGTTGGGTAAATATGAGAAATTTTAATTATTAGGGTTTATTCTTAGTGCATTTACCAGGATATTTTGAAAAAGTTATTGAATTCGCAAAACCAGGGCTAAAAATCGACATGAACTTTGTATGAAGTCAAGTCGACATGACTCAACCGTTTCATTCAAAATCTGTAAACTATAACCAGGGGTTGGTATCAGTGGCCAGTTTCTCGAGTAACCAGCTATTGTCATTATTATTGCAATGGTATACACGAGATACTGGGCTCAGGGATTATCCAAGAAGTATTGAAAATTTGTATGGTATCAAAAATCTCTAAACTAGAGTTCAACCTAATCCAAAAGTCACAAACCCATCACATATCTAGTAACATGAAACTATTCTCAAAAAAACTATAATTTAAAAAAATCAATCGCAAAAAAATTATGTAAAAAAATTTTTCCTCTTCTCTTTAAAGTAACAAAGTAATTAAAAATGAATTAAATTTAATAAAAAAAAAAGATTCGCAAATGAAAAATTTAAGAAAATTATATTATAATGAAAAATAATTAAGAGTAAAAAAATCTTTCAAATTTTACACCATGTGATCTCTCTACGATTAATGACGATGATGATTAAGTATAAAAACCAAAAAATGATAGTTAATTCGCATAATTTATAAATTAACAAAAAGAACATAAAAAATGATGATCAAGAATGTCATAGCTTTAAATAAAAAATTCCAATTTCAAAAAAATATGAAAGAAACTTTTTTAAAAGAAGTAAGGATAAAAAAACATAAAAAACTTATCAAAAAAACGCCGACTGTAAATGCTTTCCATACAAATAGAAATGAAGAAGAAAAAAATTATCAAAAAAAAATTCTTTTTTCTTTTCTTATGCATTAAAATTTTTAAATGAAGGTTAGAGTTGGATGTTATTGAGGAGAATTTAAGAGAAAATTTAGTAAAAAATATTTTATTAGAATTCTTAATTAAATTTATCATGTTTTTATTGACTTAACCAAAAAATGTGAATTCTAATTTTAATATTAAGAAAATAAATTAAAAAATATTGAAATTTTTTAAAAATATTAAAATTTAAATATATTTCAAATTAATTTTTTAACTAATTAATTAAATTTTAAAATTTTAAATATAATATAGAATTTCAAAAATTTTAACTTATATTTTTTTAAAAATTTGAATTTGAAAAATATAAATTTAGAAAATTAATAGATTTGATTTGAAAATTTAAATTTTTTTAAAAAAGCTAAATTTGAAAAATTAAAATTTTTTAAAAAATATATTTGATAATTTTTATAATCTAAATTCAAAACTTTTACAATTTTCTCTCAAATACCCCCAAAAGAATCGTCCGACTCTATGCTTTATAAAAATGACAAGATAATAACGCCCACATTGCAATATCCGATTAAAAAATAATGAAAAAACAACATGACGAATGTAAGTAGTTACCTGAAATGTAGTTAATTATTTTGTATTGTTAACAGCTTATAAGCTCAAAGTTAATTCTCTTATAGAGAGACGAAGCTCACTCACAAACATAAACTTTTTTAAAAAATAATAATTGACACTTAAAGCTCATCATTTGTGGATGTTGAAAAGTTATTTCGAAATCTAAGAGATGCAAATGAATTTTGTTATAGGAGGTCGTTGCTCGGTTACTGTAGACTGAAAATTCTTGCATCACTCAGATCACTTCCACAAACGATGCAGCAGGAACAAATTTTTCAAACGAAAAAAAAAATAATAATAAATCGAGAGTATTAAATTTGAGTGTTGAAATGCAAAATAATTTTTACTTTCAGGTAGATAGACATTTAAAAATGAAACAACAACACAGAAAATTCTTAGCAAAAAAACTAATAAAGTGAAATAAAATGAGAAATTTTTACAGTTGATAAATGAAATTTAATAAATTACCAGAAAAAAATGATGAAAAATGACTTTAATAGTTCGAATTAAGTAAATTAAATAAATGAATAATAAATTATAATAAAAAAGACAACAAAATAGCTATTTATATTTAAATGAAAATAATATTTAATAAAATAGTTAAATTAATTCAAAAACAAATTCTTTTACTTTTCAAATCTTTTTTCACAAAATTTTCCAAAAAAGTAATATTTCTTTACTTTTTATAGCTTTTTGTGGGAGGATTGGGAATTTTTAGAGGTGCTGAGTGTTGGAGGTTTGATTTTAATAATTCAACAAGTGCTTAGTAAGGCAAGTGATTAAAATCTCAAGAAATTTTTGAGAGTGATGCCTTTTGAGAGGCTCAGCTTCTTGAAAATTCTGAAAAAAAAACTAAAAAAAATATTTGAAAATTCTGCAATCTGACACTAAGAAATTTGAAATAAATTGAATTTAAAGTTTAAATCTAAAATTTGCAGGATGATTGAAATTCTCCTCAAAATAGGTTATTTTTTTATTTTTAAAAAAATGTTTAAATTTTCAATATTAAGTTTGAAAAACGACAAAAATTCTTATTTTCATGGACAACATTGAGGATTTCAAAAATTAATCCTTAAAAGTCACTCATAGTCTTTGAAAAATTCTACAACCCCTAAAAGCTCTCAATTCATCCCAAAAAATTAAACTTAAAAAAATCCTATAATTTCAACTCTTGGTAAATTGAGAAAAAAATAATTAAAATTGCCAAGATCGATAAAAAATCAACTAAAAGAAATCTCTAAAAAAAAATGATAAAAGAAAGTCAAAATATTGTGTTCTGACATAAATTAAACATGAGAAAAATAAAAGAATAATAAATAAATGAAAAAAATATCTCTCTGTTTTTAGATTTACATATTTCGTATTTAAGAATGAAAGAAACAAAAAAAATGAAATATAAAAAAATTCAAAGCTTTTCATCTTGTTACAGAAAGTTAAAGAAAATCTAAAAAAAATAATCAAACTGAAAAAGAAAGCAACAACTTTGTATGAAGAAACTGAAAAATAATAATCGAATGCACATCAAAAGTACTAAAACCAATATAATGAGGAATAACCGCAGTGGGAAAAAATTTGTTACTTTTATCCAATTTACAAGACAAAATTGACATAACTATCACAACTGCCGTTTTATTCTCAATAAAATCTCTTTCATTTAAATTTAAAAAAATACACAAAAAAACACAAAGTCATCTCAGTTTATTCCTGCTGCTAATTCTCAAATGAATATGTGAAAAAAATCTTTTATTTCCATCGGCGGAACAAAAAAGACAACAATTTATTATAGTTGAATTAAATTATATTTATTATCATTATTATTAAAATGACAAAAAAATTTATTTAAAAAATGATGAAAAAAATTGAAGATTAATGAAATTTTTTTGACATTTCTTATTTATAGAGATATTTGAAACAAAAAAAAATGAAACAAAATGAGAGAAAAATATTATCATGTCATTGCTTTCGAGCCCGTTTTTTAAAAATGATGAAAATAATAAATAAACGAAAACTTACTAAATTCATTTGATGGCTTTTCATTGTTTATCTCTGGAACTTTTTTCTTACAGGATTTAATTATTTTAGCTGAAACTTAAAATGAAGGAAACAATTTCAAAAAAAAATCGAAATTTTTATAATTAAAAAATAAACATAAATCTGCTCCTGCATTAGAGATTATACAATCTATTTTTAGTGGGAATCGAACCCAGATTTTACAATTCGTTGTCATGTTTATCATTACGCTATAGATCTGTATTAATAAAGTTGACAGAATGCTATATTAAATAATTTCGTCACATTATTATTATCTTTTCGATTCAAATCCAATAGCATGAAAACATCTCTAATACTGAAAGGCTTCAAAAAAGGAACTACCTTGGGACCGTTCACTTATTATGTGATACTTTTATAAAGGAAATTTTACAAAGGGGGAGAGGGTCTGAAAAGTCGGTTTTTTGCGTTACGTAATAAGTGAACGACCCCTTGCAGTACATCCAGATTTTTTCAAATATGTGAATAAATTGAAAAACACCACTCTTGACGGAAATTTTCTTTATTCTTTAATTTGCTAGAGTTTTTGAGAGAAAAAAATCCTAAAATACCTCCCTAAATTATTCAAACTATGGAAAATGAAAAATGGAAACTAAATGGGAAATAAAAATTAAAAAACATCAAAATTTAGGGAGGGTTGGACCAAGTTGTACCCTATGGTATACCGTTTGCCCCAACAGCGTAGCAATAAGAACACAATCACGCTATCTATTTTGATTGTTTTGATTGTAAAAAATGTTGTATTAAGTGGCGCAAGGTTAAGTTGTAAATACTTTTTTTTTAAAAAAAAAAGTATCTTAGAAGCTCGAGCAAAATTTTTGATTCATCTCAAAATACTCTTAGGGGTCGGTCGCAAATTACGTCACGCTTTAGGGGGGAGGAGGGGGGGTAGTAGAATTTGTGACAGTCCAAATACAAAATTTTTCTTTTTTTGGAAAATTTGTGACAAGGAAGGAGGGGGGTCTAAAAAGTCGTTTTTTTGCGTGACGTAATTTGCGAACGACCCCTTACTACTCCATTGTCAAAACCCCACTGCAAATACGCCACTGGAACCACCTGTCACTAATACCTGATGTTTAGCTAGAAAAATGGGGGTTCTTTCCACACTGCAAGAGTAATTCGACTTTTTAATAAAAATATTGTTTTTTTAAAAAAAAAAAATAATGGAAGGAAGGTGGGTTGTATCTTCTTGGACCCCCCTTTGGTTACAACCTTATCTATTTGAAAATTGACATTAAGATATTTGATGGCAAAAACAGGAAAATTAGTTCTAAACTTAGTAATTAAAACTTTTGTGACAACAGACCTTAAGAATCTTATGCCAACAGACCGTCATCAACCGTCCCATATGTTCATCATTAAATTTCTTTGTTTTGCTCTCTCAAATTTCTCTTCTCCCATTGTTATAAGCAATTCTCTCTGCCTGATCGTCATCATCATTACTCAGCGTTTATCTTTATATGTTATTGTGGTAAATACATGTAGAAATGTCTAAATTCAACTACAAGCACACGAAATCAACAAGAAAGAATAGAGTAAGAAGAGTGTATAAAGAGAGAGAAAAAACAAGAATGAAAATATCATTTGTAAACGTGGTGCAAAAGTCATTGTCGCGCAAACTCCGTACAACTTCATATCGATTTTTATATAATTTTAAGTTTGATATTTTTTTGTGTGAAATTTAAATTAAAAATTTATAAGAAATTCAGCAAGAAAGTACAATAAATTTTCATTCATCATGCAGTAAAGTCGAGTGTGTAATAGTGTAGCATGAAGACGTGCTAATAAAACATGAATCATAGTGTGTGACTCAAAAAAATCATCAAAAATTTTGAATTTTTTTGTTGTTTTGAAATTTTTCGTTTCTACACTCTCGAAAAAAAATTATCAATCAAAGCTGATAATGTGACACGAATTAGTGGCGTCGAAGCATAAAGTACACAAAATAAAAGTTAAAAATGAATCTCGACATTTCAAATCTTTTTCTTTTCTGCCTCATCTCAATCGTAATCGGTGCAACAATTACACTTATTGTACAGGTAAGAAAATAATCTTGAACTTTAGCTGTGCTGTAAACTTGACTCTTCTTTGTTCTTCTATTTGCAGTATTACATATTTATGAGATTCTTTAAACTGAATAGTGATGAAACTAACGAAACCGATAAACAGACTGAGAGTAAAAAGAACTCAAAATTTCACATGCCGGAAGTAAGTTGTACCTTGCGTAAACATGCAAATTTATTTATTAATTAATTTTAAATATTTATTTATTTTCGTAGACTTTAATGGATGGCCTACTTAGGGCAGCAAATCTCGATGATAAAACATCGCAAATTAAAAGTGTCAATTTAGTGCTACAGTTTCTGTTTTTTGAGCTCCGTTATTCAAATCAAGTTAGAAAATGGTTCATACGTAAACTGTCTATGGAGCTGGATGAGCTGCTCACGAAAACAACGATTGGAAAATTCTTCTCAAAACTTTCGGTAAATTACAAGCAATAAACATTTTATATACATTCTCACATAAGGAAATTATCATCAACTGTTATTGATTCTTGACCATGAAACTTGTCACGACTGGTGCTTGACGTCACAAAAATTTAAATTCAGAAACACAATATGGAAAGTTAATAGACTGGAAATGCTCATGATTTACTGAGTCTGGGGATCGTGCATAAATGACGTCCATTATAAAATGGGATTTTTTAGAATCTCTTTCTTTCATTCTGTCATACTTCCTCACCTCTTTTCCCAAAAAACGTAGACGTCATTTATAAACGACCCCCTTCATAAAATTCTTTTCCGATTTTCTTGAAAAAAAAAGTCTTAATCCATGAGAAGAAACTTGACCCTAAAAAATAGAAAATAAAAAGGTCAAGACATCAATCCAATTACAATGTACATTAGATATCCACAGAAACCACATAAGCTGATAGAAGAAAAAAATTGTTCTACATTACAATGTTTGACTTTCAACCGCAATATTTTTTTTTGTAAAGAACAAAAGAAAAACAGATTAAATTATTTTACTGGCAATTATTTCCACATGGAGGAATTAAGTGAATGAGTTTATTTTTGCCAATTTAAAATTGGAATGGAAAAAATAGCAAGAAAGCAGAAGAAAAAGTTTTTTTTTTGTTGAATCAAGTGATGACGTCTTTGAAGAAATTTGGTGAGATTTTCGCCAGATGACAGAATGAGTTGTTAAATAAACATTAGAAAAAAGAGTCGTTTTGGAATAAGAATCAAAGCATTAAAGAGATTAAATGTCAGGTAGAAAAAAATCTGAGCTATTATTAGATTTTTTGCTAACTGGCATCAATTAACAGTATCTCGGGCTCGTTAGGTATTACTAAAGGTAGACTGATCATCTTCTTGGGTTTTCAGAGGACAAATTTCCATTTTTTGGTTCAAAATTTACAAAATTAAGTGCCGTATCGAACAATATTTGGTCATTTGAGAGAAGCATTGTAATCTAAAACCAAGAGTCTAGACCCTTCATGGGTAGACTGACCATCTGCTTGGTTTTTCAGAGGACTGTCCTCTATTTTTTGAATTTGTCCTCTGTCCTCTGAAAGCTTCAATTTATCCTCTATTTGATAAGATGGACTCAAGTGCTGAACCAAAAAAAACGTCGACACAAAAATTGTGCTCAAAAAGTGAAAATTAGGTTAGAAAAAACTATTTTCAAAAACTATCTGGTCACCCTATTCATGACTTCTGCTCCCAAACCATTCATTCAATTTGATTATGCTCTATTGAGCATAATCACAATTTGGTCGCCCTCCTTCCAAAGGTTCTTCAACAGAAAATTAATTTAATTATATGAAAATCACAAAATTAAACCCTCATTTCTATGATATTGTCCATTGACCAATAAAATAAATTTTCCTTTAGTTTGATGCGCAAAAATTTAGTTCTGCCAATTTCATTAACGTCAATTATTAAAAATACAAAATAGAGTTCAATGTCAATTTTGGCACCAAAAACACCGCATAGTAAACAAAATGAATTCATAAACAAGTGTATTTTTCTCTAGAAATTCACATTCTCACTATCTGTCATAAAATATGAGAGTCATCGTTGCTTGAGACAATTTGTTCTAATCATAAAACATTCTGTTGAGTAATGCACAACAAGATGACTAAACATTATCAATTGAAAGTTGTAATAAATCTCTAAAAATTCTTTACAGATAAGCGAACTGGATTTGGGGAGTCAATTTCCTGAAATAAGAAGCCTAGAATTATCAAATGTTGAATTACATGAGACAGAGGGTCATATTGAGAATTTGGATATTCTCATGGATCTACACTACCAGGGAGACTTCCTGTTGAAAATCGATGCTGACATGGTATTAGGAAAGAAGGGCAGCTTATCAATGCGCGGTAAACTTGTCATATCCAAAAATTATTTTTATTCAATTTTTATCAAATTCTTTTTTATCATTTTAGTGAAACAGCTAACTGGAAAGGCACGTCTTCAATTTACACGTAAACCATTTACTCATTGGTCATTGAGTTTTCTAACAGAACCGCTGATAGATTTACCAATTGAGTCACAAATTCAAGGACGTCAAATGCAGTCCAACTTAACAAGTTTGATATCGTCAGCTGTAAAGAAAGCGATACGACGTAAACATACATTGCCAAATTACAAACTACGCTTTAAGCCATTCTTTAATCGTCTCATTTACGATGATATTGATATGGCAATTCAACAGTCCGGAACATTGGAAGTCACGATTCGAACATTAGCTCGACTAAATTATCCTGCTCATATAACACAAGTTTATGCTATTTTAACGCTCTCGCGATATCCATTTGTGACTGCTAATCAACTCGACGAACATAATCTGTCAATGATGTTGGACATAGAAATCCATAAAGCAAAGAATCAGCAGATTGGAATAATTTTTAAACAAACACCCGAGCAAATATTGATCGAAACAATTATCCCAAACACACCGGCCGCCGTAGCTAACTTAAAACGCGGTGATGTTCTATTATCGATTGAGGGTCGTCGTGTTGTTCACATCAATCAGGTTGCTAAAGTATTAAAAAGTCTGAATAAGTCAGCATTTTCGATGAGAGTTGAAAGAACTGTTAACGGTGTCATCAAGAACGATGCCATCACAGAAGACTACATAGATGTTTATGAAGACTTTAATATCGTTAATATAAGTTTCTCGAAAAATTCTGACACTGTACAAATTGGAGGCAGTGATGGACCTCCGACAGCACCTAGACAAATATCGAAAGATCCACCGTCATCGAATGAATCAAGCATAAGTAGCACACCATCAAATTCACCACGTAAAGTTATTGATAAAGCGAAAAATTTAATAAAGCACAATAATGAGACGAAAGTTTCCGAGGAAGCACCAAAAAAGACACCAACACATCACCATACAACAAATCAATTACAACAACATTCAACTATTGACTGCTCGATATCGAATTTCATTAAGATGAATGATTCAACAATATTTTATTTAAGTCAAAGTACACCATATTCATACCTGAATGTCAATATTTTTGGACGTTCGATGAAAAATGACAATATGCTTTTAGCATACCTAAATATACCACTTGATAACGTCCTTACCGAGTGCAGTGATTCAAATCTTTACATTGAAAAGTACATGTTTAATCCACCGGAAGTTCCTGAAGTCTCAAATCATCAATTGTCTGCACAATCTGGATTCACACCATTAATTTGTTATGGTGATGCATGTATGAGCTTCGTATGGAATTCAGAACCGCCAAAAGAAGGACTAAGTCCAAAGCAGGAAAAAGCAAATGAAGAACAAATGAAAAATGCAACGAAATCAGGATCACAGGACAAACTAGACAGTGATAAGAATGAACTCATAGCAAGTAAGAAGCATGACTTTATACGTACACAATTCAACAGATCCACACAGTGTGATTTTTGTGGCAAAAAGATTTGGCTCAAAGATGCCGTTCAGTGTCGTGAATGCTCAATGTGTTGTCATAAAAAGTGCATCGTAAAGTGTCAATCGTCGACCGTTTGTAGTGGAACCGGTGAGTCGAGAGATTTTGATGACTTATCGCAAGGTCATCAACCAGAATTTAAAGTTACGGCAGCTGATTGTGATGATGAATATTTTGAAGTAGCTGATGAGGCTATAGACTCGTATAAATTAGCAGGACATCGTCAATCGTTTAGTGATTTATTAGCACAGGGAATTAAGAGAGTAAATTCTGCAAACAACCTAAACATACCGACCATTGTCTCGTCATTGACACAAAATAGTAAAAGCTTACCGCCAACACCTCAACACACCCCATCCAGGAAGCAGTCAATTACACAAAACATGAATCCATTTAGTGAAGTCGTAAAACGATTGGAACAGGCACCGGTCGATAGAAGGGAAATGAGCTGTGAGGAAATTAGATTTTTAGTAGAGCCATTAATGTCATGGGGAAGTTTGGATAATCTTATGGATGTTGCAAAATCGTCGGCAGAATCTTTGTATGCTGACTATGATGTTGATGATAGGCTGAACAAAATTAATCAATTAGTAAGTTGTAATTGGTTTTTAATTCAGGGTTGAAGAGATGAACTTGTTGATTCAGGGTTATAGCAAGGGAGTAGCAACCTGAGAAGAGGCTGATCCTAGACGCAAGATTCAGGAAGAGGTCAAATTTTTGGGAGCACAGATTTTTAATATAGAATGACCTAAGCATGACCCAAAAAACTATGCTATGGCTCAGACATGACCGAACAGAAGCTTTTTGCACTTTCCGACCCTGAAATTCATTTCCACATGCTTTTGCACTAAAAATTAATAATTTATTCAATTTTCTTTCCAAACTCACAGCTTTCAACACTGCGCGTTGCTCTTGATTGTGAAACAAGTTACCAGCACAACAATAAACTTAAATTACAAGCATCTGCTAATAAAGATGTCGACAGTGCACAAAAATCCTTATCAGCCAGCAACGTTGCCCTTGACGATCGCTCGGAAGAGAGGCTTCAAATTTTATCTGTAATTATGCTACATTTGTGTTCTGGCTTACAAAATACGCAATCCAATATGTAATTCCCTTTCCTCTAAAAAATCTACGTATTAAAAATAATATTTCTGACTATCTGCATGTGACAATTCTAGACTCTATCCATACAATCCTCTATGAATATATGATAAATTTCCAATTTAAAATATTTGATACTAGGTAGATGATGAGATGAAATCAAATTTACTATATAAAAAAATATTTTTTTAAAAAAAACCACGTTTTTCCCGTGGACTAAAAAGTAGAAAATAACTTTTATTTTATATTTGTCAGAAATTAATTGTAAATTTTCAGATTTTATTTTAAAAATTTTATCTTCTTCCATGAATTCATGATCGTCTATGAATTGCGAATAAGTACACTTCAAAATTATCGTATAGTTCGACTACTAAAAACGTGGGCGCATTTTATAAGAAGTTATAAATTTAATCAGGGTTTCAAATTTACTAAATTTCAATTGAGAAATTCAGCATTACAGTATAGTATAGAAATTTCTTAAGTTACTTCTTATAAAATGCGCCCACGTTTTTAGTAGTCGAACTATACGATAATTTTGAAGTGTACTTATTCGCAATTCATAGACGATCATGAATTCATGGAAGAAGATAAAATTTTTAAAATAAAATCTGAAAATTTACAATTAATTTCTGACAAATATAAAATAAAAGTTATTTTCTACTTTTTAGTCCACGGGAAAAACGTGGTTTTTTTTAAAAAAATATTTTTTTATATAGTAAATTATTTTCTACTTTTTAGTCTTTCGATGATACTGTTGAATCAAATCATAACATTTCTTAAGATTTATTTATGATCAAAGTAATCATTGAGATTCTTTGAAGTTATTGTTGAATAATTGATGAAATTTTTAATTATTGAGAGATTATTCTATAAAGAAATTGTCATTTGAAATACAGCTCACTATTAAAGTTATTGTTATTGCTACATTTTCAGATACCATAAACATAACTTTTAGACTAAAAATCAAGTATTTTACTAATTTGTTCATATGATTGATAATAAGTTGACAGTTTATTGATAACAGTAGTGTTGGACTCCACTTCGCTCCGCTTCGTTCGTCCAACTGTTATAGATCACAGTAGTGTTGGACTCCACTCCGCTCCGCTTCGTTCGTCCAACTGTTATAGATCACAGTAGTGTTGGACTCCACTCCGCTCCGCTTCGTTCGTCCAACTGTTATAGATCACAGTAGTGTTGGACTCCACTTCGCTCCGCTTCGTTCGTCCAACTGTTATAGATCACAGTAGTGTTGGACTCCACTTCGCTCCGCTTCGTTCGTCCAACTGTTATAGATCACAGTAGTGTTGGACTCCACTTCGCTCCGCTTCGTTCGTCCAACTGTTATAGATCACAGTAGTGTTGAACTCCACTTCGCTCCGCTTCGTTCGTCCAACTGTTATAGATCACAGTAGTGTTGGACTCCACTTCGCTTCGCTTCGTTCGTCCAACTGTTATAGATCACAGGGGTTAACTCAAATTTTTTCATATATCCGCAGTCTACTAACGACTTTGGAAAATTTTCACGCCTTCACTCGCTACGCTACGTTCAGGACGTAAAAATTTGTGAGCTACGCTCAACTTAGTTCGAACTACGTTCGAACTTTTATATTCGAGCTCCGCTCGAACTATTATTACTCAAATTCCCAACACTTTCTCGTATATCCGCAGTCTACTAACGACATTGGAAAATTTTCACGCCTTCACTCGCTACGCTACGTTCAGGACGTAAAAATTTGTGAGCTACGCTCAACTTAGTTCGAACTACGTTCGAACTTTTATATTCGAGCTCCGCTCGAACTATTATTACTCAAATTATCAACACTTTCTCACATATCCGCAATCTACTAACGACATTGGAAAATTTTCACGCCTTCACTCGCTACGCTACGTTCAGGACGTAAAAATTTGTGAGCTACGCTCAACTTAGTTCGAACTACGTTCGAACTTTTATATTCGAGCTCCGCTCGAACTATTATTACTCAAATTCCCAACACTTTCTCGTATATCCGCAGTCTACTAACGACATTGGAAAATTTTCACGCCTTCACTCGCTACGCTACGTTCAGGACGTAAAAATTTGTGAGCTACGCTCAACTTAGTTCGAACTACGTTCGAACTTTTATATTCGAGCTCCGCTCGAACTATTATTACTCAAATCACCAATACTTTCTCACATATCCGCAGTCTCCTAAAGATTTAAGAAAAATTTTCACGCCAACTCGTTACTCTACGTTCAGGACGTGAAAATTTTGTGAGCTACGCTCAACCTAATCCGAATCGTTATGTCCAAACTTTTTCTACTCGTCTCCATCTCACTGGCACAGCTTTGTTATATATTGTTCATTGTTACATATCATGGAAATGCAAAAACCCAAGAAAAATTTTCACACACTCTCTACCCAAACCAAAGCAATTTCATTTCTCACAGCCGTACACTGTTTTGTCCCCAAAAATATATTTACCGATATCAACCTATGAAACGACCTATTTTGAGCCAAAAAGTTGTACAACTACAAATTTTAGTGACAAATTTATACGTATAAAGAAAGATTTTTGCTCTTGTGAAGTATATCGACATTTCATACAAAAAATCAAACTTCACTCTTTTTTGTACTTTTTAGCTGTTTTATGACTTAGAAAAATATAATTATAAATAAATAAATCATGAAACATCGTAAAGCATCAAAAAAGTGTAAAAAAGAATCAAAAAAGTTTTTTGTCATCGGTGAGATTTGAACCCATGACATTTCGGAAAAATCAAATTATCTTCAAGAATGTCCATGAGAAAATGACATCATTGATATTGGATTATTTTCTCATATAAAAATTCATAAATTAAATTATACTATAATTAAGCATTTTTATGATTCCAAAATGCTAAAAGATTGCATTGTCATCCAAAATACGCATGCATGAAAAATTTCAGCTCGATTGGAGCAGTGGAAGTGGTCGAAAAATGGATTGCAAAATTTGAAATTTTTTGCAAACAAACAAACAGACAAGAAAGCAAGTTAAGAAAAACGTGGTAAAAAGACTTTATTTATAATCCCTTCATGTCATTTGATAGATGTAGGAAATTGAGTCATTAAAATTTTATGAACTTTCGGATCACATTTAAAATGACAAAAATAGTAGTTTAATGAACTTGTGATTATTTTTATGATACGAATATTTTTGAATAATTTATGCTATGAATATTTTTGTGATACTTTGGATCTATTTCTCGTATGTTAGAAATTTAATATTATTTGTTTCGGTGACAATTTGAAAGTTGACGTCTTAAAAAGAGAGACACAAAATGGTACTCGACAGTCAAATTGGCAACAATTAATACATTTAAAGCTGCTGTTTTAGATACACATCATTAAATAGGTTCAAATCCCACCCTTGAGAGTTATTTTTCAAATATCCTCTAATTTTAAAATATAAATGGGACTTTAAAGCTAGTTTTGGTTGGGTTCTTAGTATACACTTCCACCTATTTCTAGGGTATACTCCTAGATAATAATAAACCCTTAGTAATCTCTTACTCCCCTGTAAACGTATCTGATTTTAGGTTCTCATTTTTTGCAAGACGTCTTTTATGGCCCTAAGGGTTATATCCCAAAGTACACCAAAACTGTTAGGGTTCATTCACTTATGACGTCCAAGATTTAGGGGGAAGGGAGGACTGAGATTTTGTGACACTTTAAATTAAAGAAATTTTTTTGAATTAAAATTTTGTGACAAAATTTTGGGAGGGGGTTTAAAAAACCCATTTTTTGATGGACGTCATAAGTGAATGATCCCTTATCACAAATACCATTATAAATATTTTACATGACTTATCTGAATTTTTCTTTGAAGTTCATAACATTTTAAGACTCAATTTCACAAGAAAGAATTAATTATAGCTCATTAAAGAAAGAAAAAAAGTATGATTTATGACCTTAGCTGCAATATTGAATGCTAGACTTATTTATTACTTATTTATTTACCTTAAATTGCAATATATGCCTATCCGTAATAATTACGAAGCTCTTATTTTTTCATAAATTATGCATAAATACTTAACCTAATATAATAGAAGAAAAAAATAGTAAGACATGAAATAATTTTAGTAGTACCTTATGATATCGGGAGTCAGACAACAATTTTTTGCATTAAAGTATCAATTAAAGCGCAAAACCCCCAAACATGAAAATAATTTTTTGTATTAAAAAAACATGGTGAAAAAAAATTATATAATAATAAGTAAGTAAATAAAAATATTATTGTGGTTTATAGTTCTTATATGTTTCTTATGAAGAAGCAACATTTTTTTAAATGAAAGGAAAACAATGAATAACTACAATTAAGTTTTAAACTATATTTGAAGTATAAAATCGTGGAATTGAAGTGAATAAAGATTTTATCAATACAAAGACAATTTCCTTCAACATTTCTTTTAGGCCATTTAAATTTACAGACACTAAAAAAATTACATTCTTGCCGACATCAAACGCTTCACTTCGGTTTCTTTTATTGTCAAAAATCACGCAAATGCTATAATTTGAACAAGAAAGAGAAATGGAAGAAAGAAAACCGAAATTAAAATTAGTAATAAAATTATTGTTAAAACTTGGGAGTAAAAAGCTTTTAAATTTTTGTTTTTAAACGTTTTTGAATTTAAAATAATTTGAATTTTTTTAAAATTATCATTAATTTTGAAAATTTATAATTTTTTTAAATTTAAAAAAAATTAAAATCTTTATTTTTTCAACAATTTATTGAACTTTTGAAAATAATTTTATTTATAAATTGAAAATTTTATTTTGAAATTTTAAAACAATATATTTTTCAAGTTTTCATATTTTATTTTTTTAAATATTTTTGAAAATAATGTTTAATATTATTTGAAAAAATAATTTTTTAACATTTAATTATTTTCGAAATTTTTTAAATTTTTGTTTTAAAAGCTTAAAAACAGACAAACTGACACCCCAAATGCACCTGAAAATCAGCTGTAAAAAATTATACATAAGAAATGAAAATGAAATTGGAAAAGAATGAGTAAAAAATAATATTTACGCAGTGTTTTGCTTAATATCTACGCATTATATCATTTCTTTATTATTGGCCATAATCTGTACCCAGTTTTGATGCATTTCATTAAGCCATACGATGGTGAAATATTTCTTTGGAATTTAATGAACATTGTAGCCCAATTATTTTTTGTAGGAAATTCCATTTAAATTTTAAATTCTTAAATATATTTTCATGCAGGTATGTACATCATTATTGATGGTTGAATTGAGCATTAATTATGGAAGAATTGAAATGTGTTGATTTTTATTCCAATTATTGCTGAATGTGAGTTCTTAATTAATTATAAGCCAGGTTGTATTGTGCAGAATTTTTAAATGCGTAAATTATTTCGAGTATGTACTTCGTGTATGAATCGGGGCTTGAATTACTCGCAAAATGACATTATAGTTATTTTTTTTAAAAAAAAATTAATTAGTCATTGTGTATTTTCATATCCTGACCTAGTAGAAGGTTTTCCCTGAATTTCTGCCAAATCAATTATTTAAATGATTTTATGAGGTTTTTATGGGGATCATGTAGGAAGATTGATCTCCAGCTTCTGGTTTTGAAGGATATATTCAAATTGGACAGCTTCAGATCCCTTAATATCTACATTTTAAACATTATGAGTTGATTAATCCCAAAAAGATTCCAATGTTTCATCTTAGGCTTCTCAAAAATTGACATTCAGGAATTTATAACCACGAGAAGCCATCATTCATTGACATTGAACCCTTTTCAGTGATTTCATTATTACCTTCAGAATATGACATCAAATCGCCCAAATACTCAAAGTATTTAACTCTCGTAGTAGCTATAAAAAATTATAACTATTATTATTGCATTTCAAACTCATTTATATCTTCAAAAAACACCACGTGCTGTCACACAACAGCTATTACAATTTTTTGCAAAATATTCCAAAACATTAGAATAACAATTGACAAAATAGAATTGTATATTGAATTATTCTGTCACTCATGTGTTTATTTTCAAGGCAATCAGTTACTCCAGCAATTACAAGTTAATATTCTTTCATAGCTAATAAAAAAGAAACTGCAAAAATCAAGGCGTGTTTGCTAATGAATTTTTTATGACTTTTACAATTTTTTAAGGAAAATGTCTGGTGATCATGAGTCAAGGCAAAGGATGAATTATTTTTAGACAACGATGTAATTGCTGAGTGTGTCTATCTTGTTATGGGTATTGGTAATTAAGAGCAGTAAATGAATGAGTTTCAAGATTATTTTTGGTGAGGTTCAAATTAAATAGATCCGGATTCGATGTAATATAATACTGTAATCTGAAATAAATTTGATTTTTTACACTCTTTTATTTACGTCAGTATTCAAACCTGGCAAGGATGTACGCAGAAATTTTTCAAATGATATTTTTAATTTTCTGTATAACATAGCAAATTGAAAAGATAATTATCCGTTCACAGAGGGTGAACACTTAACCTCCTAGCTACGTTATTATCAAAGCGTACCTGAAGGATGTTCGATGGGGTTGAAAAAAGTTTTTTTTTGGAAAAATAGCTTTTCTCATCAAAAATTTTCAACGTTTTTTCGAAACTCAATTTTACAAATAATCATAAATATATCGTTTGAATTAAAAACAATTACAAAACCATGAGAATAAGAAAGAAAATTTAGACCCCCAAAAAAAATTCTGAGTACGTTCCTGACTCTTATGACCTTGAACTGTCATAATCCAAATCCAGATCTAAATAATATGATTGATTTCTATATTGTAATTTTAAACACATTTTGTAAGAAAATATTCTCCTTAAGTAATGATTCATTAGTTTATGAGGTAAAATTTTAAAAATATTCTAGCAATGATGATGAATTCCTTCTCATAACGCCACGAAATTCTTCTTTGAAAAATAGGGCAAAATTAATTATGTAGACAAATTTTCAACAAACCCGGATGGAAAATAAAAATAATTTTTATAAATTTTCCATTAAAGGATCGTTCACTTGTAATGTCACGTCCATCATTTTGTAGGAAGAGGAGGTTTTGGGGTTGTGTAACACACTTTAGAATTTTTTTAGTATGAAAATTTTGTGTCCTTAAGGAGGGTTTTAATGAAGGGTCTTAAGGGGGTGTTTTAAAAAATGTTTTGTGACTTTTTCTCGAAAAATCCTAGCAAATTTAAGAAATTTTCATCCGAGGGGGTTTTTAACACGCAAAACAATCCCTTGGATAAGCCCCTGAATAGATGTTATTAATGAATATCTCCTAAGCTTTTCTTTGGGAAATCTGTTCCTTACAAAACAAAACAAAAATAAAACTCTTCCTTGCACTAAACCTAACAAAAGCTAACAGCCTCAATATTACAAAAATAATCTCTAAAAGTTTTAAACTAGTTCAACTTCCCAATTAGATAAATTTTTCAAAAACATCCAGATGTGTCTACAAAGTGCACACATCAATATTATTTCCTTTGAAGTTCCTGAACAGAAAGGCAAAATTTACAATGTAATAAAGCATCACATATTGATTCGAGTAATCAATACTAATTATATGATCAAGTTTTGATGACCTAAAAATTTTTTCTATCAGACAATAAGTCACCAGGAAACTGGAGCGTAGCTAAAAGCTCGAATTTATTTAAATACAAAAAATAACTTGAAAACCAAAAATGATTCCCCCTAAAAATTCTGGATACGCCACTTCCAGCAATCAATATAAAAAATTTTAATCATAATATCAATGACCTCAAAACATTCAAATGTGAGTCACATGTGGAAAATTTTCTCATTATTATTTACCTTTGTATTTTATACAAATACCTTATTTTCTCTACAATTTACTACCCACCTTACTGTAAATTTCAATTCTTTATGAAATATATAAATTCTAAGTGAGGCGAACGCACAAAAGCAAGCTTTTGTCAACTGAATGACCGCAGGGAAATCCTGCATCACAAGATCACCCCTTTGTTCCAAAAAAAAGAGAATTCATCTCGTCGCGAGGTTCAAAAAATTTTTCGGTTCAGCAAACTTCCGGAAAAATGCTTTATTAGTGAGAACAAAAGACACAAAAACTCGTTTTTGCTTCATTTAAAAACACAAAAAAAATAATCGTAATAATAACAAATTACGCGTGTATATTAATATCCACACAGAAATGAAAAAAAAAAATATCCAACACAACGGAGATATACGCGATTGTATTGTGTTGTGCAGTCACAACAAAGAATCAAAAGTAAAGTTTGTTTTAATGCTATCTCGCTCCGTTACATCTGACATATATATGCGTTATAGTAAAAATCAGCTGTTTGTATATCACATGAAAAAAATTGTTCATATACACGACGTAGTAAACGCGAATAACTATAAACTAATATTTTTTTCTTTTCTATAAGGCAGAAAATCTTGCAGGCTACCAAGTCAAATTCAGTCTTGTTTGAATCTTTCAAGTGAAAAGTAGGAAATCTGAGAGAAGAAAAAAATAAATAATTAATAATTTGGATTTAATAAATTAATTAGTTGAGGAAAAGGAAAAGTCAAAGGAAGTGAAAATATTCTCAAGGTTATTATTAGTGCAATTGAAACAAAAAATATTAATTAAATAAATATGAGGCCACTCTTTGGAAACGACATCACAAACACCCAAAACTCAGGAAATGGGAATAATGATGATGATGGAAATAATAATCGCAACAATAATCACATTATTGACAGATTGACACAGAATGGAGCGACTCCAGTTGCCACAATTGCTGGCAAGGGAATCATTCGTGTTGTGTCGAGATGTGAAGATGCTAAAGAAAATAATAATTTAGGTGAGTATCAAGCAACAAAAAAAAAGACATTGTCGTCACAAGCTGGTTAGCGCCGAAAGAAAAGTGAAATTTCCTGCTTTAAAAAAAACAAACGACATAGAAATGAAAATGTGATATTAAACTACTGCCATAAATCTAAGTTGCTGCTCTACGGAAATGCATGCTTCTTGCTCATTACAATTTTATGTAACAGACATCGCGATAATAATCATTGTGCCTTTAATTTGCAATTTTATTATTATTATCGATTATCGTGAGAGAGTAAAAACATAAAACATGAATATAAAATTAAAATTGCATAAGCGTCTGCACTGCCTCTTGTCTATTGTCAAAGACCTTCGAGTTAAGCATATATAAATTTCTATTCCACTTGATTTAAATCAAAGTGTTTCTTTTTTATTTAAGTATGAAAATATTATAATATCGACCAATAAAAATCAACTTTCAAGGCAAGGATTTTATTAAGAACAAATTTAATCTGTCAATAAATCATGTGTTGATATTGAGCAGAGTTGAAATGTTGCCATGTTAATTTGTCTGACAAATTATTGTTTAAGAACAGAATCTATTCTTTAGGATCTGCTTAAAAATGACACTCATCAAAAATTAAAAATTTAACGGCACTTTTAAGAAGGTCTGGTTGAATTTAGTATCATTTGAGAATAACTACTATAAAGGCTGCATTGTCGGGCATATTCTTGAAGAAAAAAAATTATTTAGCATTGGGAATTTTGATGAATCATAAAATCAGGGACAAGCTCAAGTGTATACCCCAAAGTATAGTAATAGAAATTTTTCGAGGGGGGAGTTTTCAATTTTTTTGTATAAAAGCAAAAAACAAAAGCAAATTGAAGTAAATTTTAGTCGAGGGAGTATTTTGACACCCAGGGGCTGGTACCCCAGAAATTTACAAAAATGTGGAATTAGTTTAAAGTACCTAATCATGTTAACAGAAAGACTTGTTATAGCTTGGTCAACCAATCATAATTTCCAACAAAATGCAAAAGCTTCTCAAAATTCCTTAAGACCCAACTCTTAAATAGCAATACACCCCCGCCCACCCAAGAACAGGAGTAACGACTTGTCTATTAATAACTATGTCAATAAATATCGAGTTCAAAAACATCCGAGTTTAAAATAAAATTAAAAAAGATTCTACGATGCGGCATCTTCAGCTACAAAGTGACGGTTATTTTTATTACATCAATATGAATGTGAAATGAATCGCATGATGTGATGAAATTCGAGAAAACCTCTTCCTTTGTTCCGTGAACTCGAAAAAACGGGATCAACTTTGAAAATATTTGTTTAAATTAAAATTTAATTTAAAATCTTCGTATTTTTAGCTCACAAAAAAAAACATTCCAGTGCAAATCAACAGCTGAAGCTTGAACAATGTGCTTCCAATTATTATTATTATTAAGCTTGCATTTAAAAGCCTTCAAAAAAAGTTTCAGCAACCAGAAAAGCAATTTCATAAAATAAATCTGCAACTTCTTCACATCCCATACTTTGATTTCAAAATTAGTTTTTTTCTGTATGCTCACATTAGACACAGATGTGTATATAAACAACAATCATATGTTGATATTGAGTTAGGTCATTGCTCTAGTTCTGAAATAATCCATCCAAAATTAAACAACTTTTTTTCTGCATCATTAAAGTTCCCACTCGATAGAATTTACGCCAATTCAGTCTTACAACGTGAGTCAATAAATAAAGCAAACAAAGATATATAGACAATGAAAAGTTTCGCACACACAGAAGCAACCACAGCTGATGTTGATGATAATATCAATAAATCGCATAAAGTGTGCCATTTTCTAGTGATGTGCTCACATAATTGCCACTTTTAAGCTGATTAAAAATTTTAAATGAAACATGTAATTTGCCACGAAATTATTTTAATTTCTTTCAAGACTATTATTATTTTCTTTCTTATGCACTTTTGGTGTTAAATCGAATGATTTTCGTAATAATTTTAAATTATGAGCTTCTTTAGGAGTCTGGTTTGGTGACTAGTTAGATTGATTGACTGACTGACTGACTGACTAGTCAAAACTGGGACAGATTCAAGGCCGTTTTGTAGCTTATTAAGATGTTTACCCTCCTTTGGGGTACTAAGCTGAAGGATCAAGTATAAAAATTAAACCTTAGCTGTTTGGACTTTAAGATTCATAGCTACGCTTTTAATATACATTTCCTGGCTATTGGTAACTTAACGAGTGAGGGTTCGCAATTCATCATCACTCAAACCTAAAATATTAAGCCAGTGTGGTGTCAGCTTAGAGCAAGATTTTTACTTGAATCAAGCATTAAGGTGGGTCCAGGCGCGTAGCCATGAGGGTCTTGTCCCCCTCCAAAAAATTTGAGCCTTGCTCTTGCTGCGGTTCAAATCTTTTTGTAGGGGGGCAAGAACCTCCTGGCTACGCCACTGGGTGGGTCTATTCCAGAATAATTTTGTGCAATTCGGGTAGACTACAGCATATAATGGGATCCAAATCACTTCTTGGATGACATTTTTGCTCAAAAGAAGACTCAGAACTTCATTTCCTGTACATATTATTCGAGACTCGAACCCATGATTAAACCTCTACGCCATTCAATCAACTTCACAGTATAAACTTTCTTTAGAAATATTACAGTCTGAAAATCAAAAGAGCTTGAATATTCCATACAATATAATCAATTCTTGGTATAAGTCTAGCCTATCTTAATGCCAATTAATTAATTCTCAAACCTATAGCTACAAAATGCGCCACAGCCATCCATGCATCTTCTTTACGTGTTTACATCAACATAGGAAAATTACACGAATTTCGAAAAAAAATATAAGGCGCAAAAAAGTAATATTAAATGATTATGTGAATGATTGAAGAGGCCAGAAGAAAAAATTAATGAAAACAAAAACTGTAATTGGCAATAAACACACTGACAGGCATGCACAAAGCTCACTTGTACATGTATTTCCAATACACTTTTTTTCATTCGTTTAAATGGAATAACTTAAAACTCATTGTTGCAAAGCAAAGTTTCAAGAGTTTCTGTCGGAAAATTAGGCAATTGACATAGCGAGCAAGCTAAGGCACGATGAATTTGGGTTATTAATACCGAGGGCTATTTACGACACAATTTATTTATTAATGTGTTGCATATAAACATTTACACATTCGTAAGAAGAAGAATTGAATGAAAAACATATGTGAGAAAACATTTCTTTCTTTCCTTTTGTAATTAATTAACGCTTGGATGACTATTAGTGCAATTTCTTCGAACCGCATGGTGTACATATGGAATGAATGTTTTGTCTATCTACGCAGAATTTTTAAGAAGTTAATGAATTTGTCTGGGCAACTTTTTTTGCACTTTGTTAAAAAAATTTACACGATTCCATTGATTGATTGATATTAATGGAGAAATGAAATCATTTCATTGTTATTATTGTAGCATTTCAAGTGCTGTTGATATACATCTTTTGACGAAACAATTAAAAGGTTATTAAAGGGGGTCTGTGGATGGATTTGAGTGATATATGTGGAGCATTTATGAGGATTTGTAGTCGGTTGTTCTTATTTTGAGCAGGAGGCACTGTGATTTACTTTGTAGATATTACACCAAATCTTTTAGACCTACAGTTTATAGTGGTGAGGTGTTTGAGTAGAAGTGGAATTTGGGGTATCAAACCATATGTATGCGCTTTTCTTGTGTCACTCTTTTTGTGAGTATGTGGGTTCGATTCCCACCAGACATAGAGTATTGTCGATACGACAAGGATTCCCACAATGCTCACGACATTACAAGTAGAACTTAACCTTCATAATTATATCGGTGAAATTAACAATAAAGCTTTCAAGTGATCTAACATGGGATCGAATATGGTACCTTTGATATGTAAGTCCAACACTCTATCATTTAGATTACTTATGCTCTTTTCACTGATTTCATAATCCTTACTGTAGCTACAATGCAATACAATCTAACCCAGTCTAGTCTAACCAAACCAATAAACCTCAAAAAAAGTTATTGTGCCATATCAACGTTACTTATCAACCTTGATGATTAACAATATCGTGACCTAATAATCGCAAATATAAGGTTTCAGAAATAATATCGTCAGTAATTAAACCATTAGTCATTCAAACCTCACAATAAATCTAATCATCCACAATAATATAACTTATAGTTATCTTAATTAGAATCTAGTCGAACTTTTGCCTGCTAATTGCTCAATAAATCACATAAAATCTACAATAAATCCACCTTTCCTATCTCATTCCAAAAAAATATTTACAATGCCATAAATTCTCAAGAACTTTCCTCTCCACGCAAATAGAGAGTTGAATGACCAAATTTTCAATCACGATCTACGTACGTCAGGTGAAACTCGAAATATTAAAGTTCAATAGTCGTTTCTAATTATTTCTTGAAGCACTGCCAAATGTTATCAAGAAAATTATTTTCATAGGTGTCGCCATGCTGTCTCAAATGCTTCAACACAATTATTTTATTTTAGTAATAAATCATATAGCTTTTTTTGTGTTTAGATTTAAAGCATATTGGCACTGACGACTGAGTCGGAAAATATGGCATAAAAAAATAAAATAAGCAAAAATCTTAAATCGCAAATTATTTTTCCGCGATCTTTTTCCTTTCCTTTGTCCGTTTCACAAACATCTCTTGTTTCTCTTCCTCTCCCCGCTCGTATAGCATTGGAAATAATCTTTTTGGCACGACTTCAAATTTTATTTTACGCCAAAATGAGAACAGAATTTTCAAAAGACGCAAATTTTCCAAAAAGCGATGTAAATAGTGGCCATGCGAGAGAAGTTAAACAGCCATGCCGCGGGGAAATTTTCCTCACTCATTTCGTATGAAAAAAAAATAATGATGATGTTTAGTGACGATGAAAATTGTCAGATATAAATAACGTAAAAATTAAATAAATTGTGAAATGTGTTTCTTTGCACTGTAATAATAATTAATATGAGTATACAGTGCAAGAATTTCTTTGTTCATCATCATTAATTTACACTCTAATGGACAAAAGCCGTCTCTTCCTTAACCAATAACTTACAAAAAATTATGATTATGGAAAGTTTTTATTATTCTTAGTTTTGTAGTTTTATACAACACGTTGGCTAATACAGCAATAGAATCCGCTTAAGGGAAATAATTACGATAGCTAGAACTTAATTATTCAGTCAATATTGACTAACTCGTTGTGTATAGTCTTTGTTTCTGTTTTATATCATAATAATTGTTTAATTTTTGCGATGCATTATGATTTCTAAGTAGAATATGATTTTAATTAACAGATTGAGATGTTTGAAGAGCAATTAAGAGTAGGGAGGATAAAAATTTAAAGCAACTCGTGGATCTTGGCTTAGGGTAGGAGGTGGAAGCTATGGGCACTAGAAATAAAAGAAAATTTTTTTCTAAAAATATAATTAATTGAAGATACCCGAAAAGATATATACAGACGTCATTCCGATCTTTACAAAACGAGAAATTTTACCATTCATCCAAATATTTTAAATTTTGTTACTGACATGACGAGACTGGGTCTTAAGTGGTCATTTTTGGTTACGTGTGATATCTGAATTAGTCAACTTTTGTGTGCTTATCTTCGAAATGAGTAATAGACCCCATAGTAGACTAAATAATCCTTTTAATAACTTTTTCCTGCCATACTTGACGGGAACTTCCACTTCTTTAGTTAATGATATACGATTTGATTTCCTGCAAGTTTTTATCAACCTAGACCTACAGACTCACATCTTATCTATTATATAAAATTACAAAGGTGGGAAGTGCGCATTTAAAAGAGAAAGAAATGAATCGCGGATGTTTTTAAGATCAAATAATTTGATACTAATGTTTTATTGGTATTTATCTAAAGCAAACTGATTCTAGCAATACAAACAGAGAATGGAGTATTTATGAGCTTCCCGAAAGTAAATATTTAATAAAATTGAAGACATGATTTAAGCATGCATTTCTGGTTAATAAATAATAACGAGTTTCGAACCCATGATGGTTGATTTTGTGAATTTTTAATACCAAAGCACTAGAACTACTGCACCACCAAGCAACTCATATGAAATGAATTAATTTTTGATATTAATATTATAGTTCTACCTCACAGCTAGCTATCCATTAGTAATTAAATAAAAAAATTAAATTCACATAAATTATTTCCAAATAATTTTTATAGTCTGAAAATAAAATATTTACAATTAATTGCCAATAATTCTTCAACAATTGTTAATCTCAATTAATAAAAGTCCGTCAAGTCTATTCTCACATTCAAGCAGCTAGTCGAGCGATATTAATGATTCCGACAATAAATTGTCATGTTTACATATTTCTCTTTATAGAACAAACGTAAAATATCAAGAGAAGACATCATAAAAAGCAGTTGATTTTTCATTTTACGTATTTTTCATTTAACACAAAAAAACAAATATTCAGAATGACGCGGAAATTTTCAAAAATTGTTCTGATTATATGTGTGGACCTTAAACTCTTCTCAATGAGAATTAAAACTGCGACGCAATCTTAAACACGTGCAGTTTGAAAATAACAAAATTTTCTTTCACATTCATAGCTATGAACATAGCTAAGTTCCAATGTTGTCACACATACAGATGTAGATTTATCGAACATATGATCGTCATAGTCTCTAATATAAATACAGAAAATTTCGATATTTCTTTCGAGCTAAAAAATTATTTTTTAAGAGCTGCAAAATTAATTTTTAATTTTTACAATAAAAAAGAATTATGGCTTATCAAGCAGCACAAGTAGCAAGACGTTGCGTCGATAGTGAAAATCAACATTTAGGTCATTAAGGGAGCTAAAAATTCATTCATAAATTACAATAAAAATAATTTTTAAATTTTCTCTTTTGCAGATTTGTCAGAATGCTCATTAATTCAAGTACCTGATGCAGTGTTCCATCTCATGCGTCACACAGAACTTAAAAGCTGTGATTTAAGTGGAAATGTGATAACAAAAATTCCACCCAAATTCGCTGTCAAATTCAACTTAATTACAGGTAAGGAAAAAGTCAGGCATGAAAATCACGTTTCGAGTTTCACCAAAAAAAATGTTTATTTTTAGAACTGAATTTATCACACAATCAAATGGCAAAGTTACCCGATGAGCTCTCCGATTTAGCATCACTTGAATCATTAGACATCTCACACAACAGCTTCCTCTCACTTCCATCTGTCGTATTTAAAATGAAAATGCTCAAAAAGCTTAACGCAAACACAAATAAAATCATCGAAATTGATTTTGATCTTCTGGATCTTCAAAATAATTCATTGGACTACGTTGATCTGCGATGCAATCCATTGACTGGAAGATGTCACGATATTCTTAAAAGTGCTAAAATTAACTTCAAAATTGAGTTATCGGACAGACAGAAAGAGGAATGGGAAGACTTGGAGATTTAAATAATATTAATTATCACACAAATTGTCTTTGGAACAAATTAATCCACTACTTTTGAAATGAAATTAAGAAACAGGAACAAATTTACTTTAGATTTAATTTTATTTTAGTAAACTCGCGGTTCTCAATGAGAATTAAAGTACTTAAAATAATTGTAATACATTTGTGTTCCTTTATGATGTTATTTCTTTAGGAGATTAAAGGGGTGTTGGAACTGTCCTGTAATCTATAGGGTTGTTAGGAGTTTTGGCTTTCTTAGCATACATCAAACATGAGTTCTTCCTCTCGCGATATTCATCCAAAGATTTTAAGATATCCTCACTCTTTTACACAGCTCCAAAACGTCCCATTTTATGGAACTTTCTATCATTTTTTCCAACATTTGCAAACTTAGACTGCCCAGATGCCTATATAAGTAGAAAAAGCAAGTAAAACATCTTATACAGTCTGATTCAGACATGAACTCATAAACTACAACTGGACATAAAAAAGCTTCCTTTTATTCGATTAAATGCACCCCAGATTCTCGGGTATACCCTTGCTATACTAAATATAATTTACCCAAGAAACTGACCCCAGCAGAGTTATTAACCAGATACATACTGCTACTGATCTGCTACAGATTTTGTCAAAAGAAAAGTTATAGACAAAGACAACTTTTTTTTGTCGATTTCTGTGATACTTCCTAAGTCAAATTTTTCCTAATTACATTCATATCACAACTATGAACCCTTATATTCAGCCTCAATCCCCCATAATCCCCCAAGAAAAATATTTTTTAAAAAATCAAACTATTATTAATCTATTCTCATTTTTTGTACCTACCGTAAAGAAATTTATTGTTTTGTAAAGTGTATAATCATCATGAAATTCAGTATGCACCACCAACACTATTTTAGATTTTTAAGTTTTTTTTTCATTTGTTCATTTTTGTGAACAAAATGTGAAGAATCAAGGAACATTTTTAGTTGTTGAACATGATAAATAAATTTAATAAGGAGGAAAATGGCATGATTATGAGGAGGAGGAGTTGGTCCCGTAACTGGAGGAATTGAAGTATTTAGAGTCAGAAATTATTGTGATTATTGTGAACGAGATGAACATGGACAGAAGCAGTTAGGAGGTTGAAACAATAACGTTGGGTGTTCAGGATAGAGTTAGAATCAAGTAGACTATATGAACCATCAAGATTTAAACAATCCCTAATTAATCATGCCATAACTATCAGATATAGGAATATATCCACAAACATGTTCAATCCTGTTCAACAAAACATCCATTTAGACCAAAAAAAGAACAAATTATTACTAAAAAAACTTCTAAAGACCATTTTGCCAAAAAAAAAGATAAACTTCCAAGGAAGAATCAAACAAGTTATTAAATCATAAATATTCTAACAAGAGTTTTTATAAATAACAATAGTTTTAAAACAGATGTGATACGTAGTTTGTCTCAACTATTTTAATAACAAGGAGAAAAAAAAATTTTTAGTATCCACATCTAGTCATATGATGTATGTGTAAAATAATTACTAAAATTAATATAATAAACGTTTTTATACCTTAATCGTTGCGTGAAAAAAAAACAATTGAAATTTTATTTTTTAAGATGGGGGTAGTTGGAGGGACTTTGAGGTGAATTTTGAGGATAAGGTTAGAAAATTTGACATTGATAAAAAGTGGAAAATTCTATCAAAATAAATGGTGCACCTAGAATGTATAGATCTTTGTTTTGCAATTTAAAAATTCACCAAAAAAAACCTTCCATGACCCCCAAAAAATTTTATTAGCCTTAAGTAAACATTTCTATTAACAATTTTTTAAGCAAATTAATTTTTTTATTATTGATAGCAACGAAATTGTGCAATTTCAAATTTGACAATAAAGCAATCATTTTGATAGATCAACGAAAGAACTGGAAAGAAAGAAGAAATCAGTTTTATTGTGTTTCTATTTCATAAATTCGTTACAGCTTATTCAGATCAGAGATAATAAACAGTAGCATTTAGATCACCTTAGCAGCACAGATATTGATGTTTATGAGCAATCTGATGGCTTAATAATAGCAACATGTTAATGGTTTTAATTTTTTTAAATTCCACTCTATTGATGTGTATTGTTCGGGATTATAATGTTCTTTGAAAGTCTAAAGGCATTCATCAAAATCATTATCAAATCACGTACGTGTTTAATACTTGAATACAGATCTAAAATTACGTCTAAATTGAGGAAATTCTATAAAATTGCGATTTCTAAAAAGCAATTGATTGGAGGATTAAATCATAAATCACAAATTAGCAATCTAGTAATTTTCAGATTTATGGGTCGGTCACAAATGACGTCCATAAAAAACTGGGATTTTCAGACCCCCTTTTTCTTCTCTGCCATAAAATTTTACCCTAGGATAAGGAGAGGGGTCAACCTAGGGTATACCCTACCTACCCAAGGTAAAGTAGGGTAGGGTATCCCTAGTAGAATTAGAAACCAGCCCAGGTTATACAGATCCCCCTTAAATTGAACATCATTTGTAAACAATTTCTAGAAAATAAATTGAAATGAACAAATAAAATTCGTCTGAAAAAAGCAATACAACTAATTCTAATCGAATTCAAGTAAATTTCACGATCTTTGTTTAAGATTAGATAAAAATGAGTGTAATTGTTGTAGGTGATATACTTAACAATGTGTATACTGGTCGAATTCTCATGAAACAAATAAGTGTGCGAAATATTTTTTCTCCAAATCGATGTAACAATTTCTGAAAACAGAAGGCTGTAAAAAATTTATACAAAATGAAAATGTCAGTCTTTACTTTTCAGGGTATTGCAATTTGTATGCTTGTGCAAACTGAAGTTGATTGCTTGACAAATTGTAGATTTTTTAATAATAATTTCTATAATTTAAGAAAAACACAAAAATTTTCATCATTTTATAGCTTACAAGGCTGATTTATTTTCATGATTTTTTTATCTCAACATAACAATACAAATAATATTGAAAGGTTTTTCTGTGACGTAGAATTGTAAAAAGCTACTCCTCAATAATAAATTTAAATATCACATTAAATAATCTTTCTCTTCACCTCCTCATTCATATCATCTGTATATCCATTTACAATATTTTTTATCAGTTAAGTCTTATTTTAAAAAAAACTTTTTTTCTCACATTTTCATTAATTCCTATCTAAATAATATTATTCTTGATTCCTTCATAATTTTCCATTAAATATAAATTTATTTCAATTAAATTAACCTTTCTCATGTTTCCGTCGGAACTGTGTTTAGCTTTATTGCGTAAGCATTAGCGATGCTATAGATAAACTCATATTGATCTTTTGTCCTCACAGCATTTGCACGACCACGTCTTACGTGATAAACAATCTGTGGAATATCAATTTGTCTTGGTGGGGTCTCAAGCATACGTAAAACTATATCACATGCAATGATTGTGCCGGTACGACCTGTACCTGGTGAGCAATGAACAGTAAGTGGGCTAAGGAAGAAATGAAAAAAATTTATATTGATCCAGGTGTTGATCTTTTAAATCTCAAAATTTGAATTTTTAACTTTCAAAATTTGAATTTTTCATGTTTAAAATTCGAAGTTTCAACTTTCGAAACTTGAATTTTTAATTTTTGAAATTCAAATTTTTCACTTTCGATTACCGAACTTTTAACTTTCGAAATTCAAATTTTTCACTTTCGATTTTCGAATTCTTAACTTTCGAAATTCGAATTTAATTCTTACCCTTGCACTCTCTGTAATGACTTAGTCTTATCTAAGGTTGATAACTTCTCCTTATCATTTACATTATTATTATTTTCTGCATTACTATTCTCATCTAAATGCTCTGGTAATGAGGTTCTCAAATGACCACGTGCTTCTAATAGCATTGATATAACACTTGACTCATCTGTCGGGCAACCAGTCTCTGGCCATGAATACCATAAATGCATCATCTCTCTCCATGTATTTGTTTTTAAATTCTTCACATGAAGCTGTGAGACTGCATACTTTCCTTTAACCTCGCGACTCTTTAATGTTACTTGGAAATCACCGAATGTGATTGTATTGTCCAGCACTATTGATGCTGGAATATATTCAGCACATCTCTCAACTCCATTTTCCGTAAGATCAGTAACCATAACAATGACTTTTGAATTTTGCTCCCATATCATGCGCCAAAAATCTCCAACAGTATTCTCGAGCGGTGCTTGTGTTGCTATATAATAATTGGTAGTATCTTTTGGACCCTAAATAAGAAGAAAAAATAATTTTAAAAATTGCTCATATGTAAGATGGAATTATCATTAATTACTTTGACGTAATTTGCATTAATATATTCCGTTTTCTCATCATCATTCAATCTCTGTAAATGTACACGAGTTTCGGGCAATGGAACAACATTTGCGTAGCGGTTCTTGTCCTCACAATTTTCAGGCACCTCATCAACACGAACAGATACTTGCGGAATTTCCTTAAACTCATCATAAATCGATATTTTATTTTTAGTGAAATCTTGGAGTGATTGATAGTCGAGAACGTTACTTTGAAGGCTCTGGAAATATCAAGATTAAAAGAATTCGTTAGAGCTGTAATTACTGATTTCTGATTGATGAATTGGTTCATCTCCAAATGATCAGTTATTCTTAAAAATTAAAATAATTGGTGATTGGAGATTGTAGCTTTAATTTTGAGTTATTGTTCTTTTGGATTTTTGAAATTTCATCACGACCTAAATTTAATAAGTGCGAATTTAGTATCCAACTGTTTCAGTTTTGCCAATTGGTTAGAGATGGAGGGGTTCTGACTATATCAACTACATTTTCCCCTCTCCCCATACCAAAAATAATTCACTTACAGGATCCTCAAATGCAGAATTTCCATATGATCTCTTTGACAATCTCAGTGCATTAGCCTTTCTTCTGACACTGTTGTAGACTGAAACATTATCCAAGCTATAAGCATCGAGTCCAACTGGACGGCATCTTTGTCCATAAGTCAATTGCTTCTTTCGTTTCTTGAAGAATATCTGTTTGAATAAAGTAAAAAAGTCATGAAATTTACTTAATCAGCATGCAGCTTGTCACATTTTGTCGGTTGTGAGTGCAGCCTTGAATATAAATAGTGTAACTTGTAATATAACCGCATCTTCACGATCGAATAAATACGCAATAAGCACTTGCATCAGATTACAGTCAAGTTTATACTTACAAATCCTCCAGCCGCAAGAATCACAAACACAACAATACTGATGGATATTGAAATAATTGCAACATTACTGCCTGACGTTTCTCCATCCAAACTCTGTTTATTTAAATCTCCGTCCTTTGGAAGTCCAGTGTCATCAGCTACACCTTTGTTGCCAGATCTTGGAGTGTCATGTGAATTTGTAGTTGCACTCGTCGTCGTCTCTGGCAATAAAGTACTGTACTTGAATTTATCATCATCAGCAATTTCAATTGGAGGACTACTGCTACTTGCAGACACATCATAATATTCACTAGACGTTGGATAGTTGCTTGATGATGAGAATATCTCACTACTGTCACTCAACGTTGTAAGAATATCTGTGTCTGGTTGTTCTGTGGTTGTGGCAATTCTAATTGATATTGACTTAGTAACCATAGTTGATCTTGTGGTGAGCATTTCTGGGGTGGTTTCTACTGTCGTTTCAAAAGTTGTTGTTTTTGGCTGTTCAGTTGTTGTTTTTGGTTGTTCTGTTGTTGTGGTTATTGGAATCTCACTATAAAAAGTTGTTGAAATTCTCTCAGTCGTTGTTGTCGGCATCTGAGTAGTCGTAACTGTTGAAAATTCTTCCGTTTTCATGTCCGGCATTTCAGTTATTGTTCGCTTAAAGACTTCGACACCACCTTCAGTTTCATCATCATTATCGTCGTCACGATCTTCGCCGATCAGCACATCAACACTACTGACCGTTGTTGTTGTATCAATATTACCGCCACTTTCAATTGTTGTGGCTTCCTCATCAAATAGCGATGCGGGTGTTGTTAATTTCTCGCTTGATTCTGTTGTTGTTTCATTAATGTCTGATTCCGCAAGCATTATTTTCTCTGGTTTCTTATTGTTCCCGTTATCATTGCTATTACTTAATGGTGTTATGAGCTCAACTTCAAAATCATCATGACTATTTGTTGTGTTATTTAAATCACTCGTTGGCGCAAATAATTCTGTATCGATTTTTGAAATAACTGGTTCGGATTTATTTGCAATAAATTCTACGTGTTCATGCTCCAGTTCGATCCGATTATCATCAATCGTACTCCTCACTGTCGATGCTTCTATTGATGCTGTCGAAACGGCAACTTCTTTATTCTCAGCTGTTGCAGCATCATCGTAACTCGTGATGTCGTTTACAGTTGATGATTTGTTTGAATTCTCGACTGACGTATTATTATCAAGCTTTGCAATTTCACTAAAGTCGAGGAGATTTTTGACTGTATTATTCATCATATTTACATTCAATAACTCAACATCGCTATTATTTAAATTTTCATCATCATCATTGAATTGTTTTCTTGTTGCTTCTACGTCACGCATCGATGCCAGTGCCCATACTTCAGGAGAATTTGGTAGTGATGTATTCATATTGTCCTCACCCGGTGGCATCAGATCAAGATACTTTCCTTTTTTATTCATCAAAGGCATCGTCGTTGAAGATGACAATGGCAGTTGTGTAACGGTTGTTGTTTCCATTTCCTCACTTTCAGTTTCTGTTGTCTCATTCTCATCCATTCTGTGATTGGCTGGTGAACTTTGATTTCTTGAACTATACATTATCATCTTTTCATCTATTTTGACCTCATCAATTTGATGACGTTCCTCTTTGGTTGAATTGTCTCTAAAATCATTTTCATTCTCTTTAAACATTCGCTCCATGCTCCCTTCTGTTGATGTACTTTCATCAATATCATTTTGGTCGCCAATAATATCAAGTCGCGATGAGAATTCCGATGATGTATCAAATGGTGATTTAAATAGTGAATCTATTGTCGTTTCTTCTGCTTTTAGCTCGTCATAAAGTGAGTGATTACTAATTTGTGGAATAAAACTGTAAGAATAAACAAAAGAAAAGAAATTACGTTACTTCCTTATTTGAAGAAAAATAAATGGAATACAGAACGTTTATTGTTTGATTTTAAGTCATTGACTAAAAGAGTAAATAAATGATGAATAACAAGGGAAAGATAACTTGACAATATTGTGCATTTTCATTTAATTTTTTTGAAGATTTAGGATCAAAATTATAGAAAATTTACAAAATTGTAAAATATTTAATTTTTTTTTAATTTTTTTTAAAAAATTTAAAAAATTGTATAAAATTTAAAAATTGAAAAAAATTTAAAAAATTGAAAAAAATTTAAAAAATTGTAGAAAATTTAAAAAGTTGTAGAAAATTTAAAAATTGTAAAGAACAAAATTGTAGAGAATTTAATATTTCTACAATATTGTAGAAAATTTAGATTTTTTACAAAATTGTAGAAAATTTAAAAAATTGATCTAAAATTTCAGGAAATTAAAACATGAATTCACAAAATCTGTTGTTCCCCTGTCTGTAAACAAATGGCACACTCATTATGTTCATATTTCTTTAATGTCAATATTACACAAATGCAATTTATTAAATAAAAATTCATTTCATTCATAGTTGATGAATAACAGCATAAGACATTTTTGTGGCAAACTCGTTAATTAAAAAACCACTCATTTATTATATTTCTCAGCATTTTTTTTCTAGACACAAGGTACATGCATGTACGTAAGTGAGATGATCAAAGGAAGTCATTTCAAAATCACAATGTATGTGTGTGTATAGAGATATTCCAGTTCAACCTTCAATCATGACGTAAAAGAAATCATGAACAAAAAAGAAGCAATTTTTATGACTTTGAAAGAGATATCGCCGCTAAGTGCACACGGTGATTATTTTCATCATAAACAGCTTTAGCATAAAAAATATACTTTACATGGAAATTTCTTGAAAGAAACTTGCAAAACGTCACGCGAAATAATATAAATTATTACTATTGTGGATATTTTTTTTGTTCGTTAATATTGTGACTGCATTCGATAACAATTGGTTTTCATTCAATATTTAAATACGTCTATAGTTCATTGTTATTCTATTGACGAGTAAGCAATTCAAACTGAAATAAATTTTTTTATTTAATAAATATCGTTTGATGAATTTATTTTGACCAATTCCAATGTGCGTTGATGATGAGGCAGGTAAATACGACAAAAAAATGTTAAATATTTGCCTGAAAGCTTTTGTGTCATTGGGGAGTTCTCGTGGTATTTGCATGTGTAAATATTGATTTATAATTTCGATCAGTTTATTAGTTGACCATTTTTGTGGTTTTTGGATGATGTAACTGGAGTATTTTAGAGGTAATTGGAATTGTTCTGGAACCAGTTTCTCTGATAAAGGTACGGTAGGTAATGTACAGGTACGATGCTGTTCATTATAATTCTGAGAAAATTTGGTGACACCCCATATTGAGGGATTTTTTAAAAATCCAGCTTGAATCCAGCATTTTAATCACCATCACTTGTGAACAACCTCTAAAGGAAGTAACAGCAAAAAATCTACTCTACATATTCAAGTTATGAAATATTGGGCAAGGTCGCAAGCATTATTACTTATAGACTCACCGTCTACCTATGTTTACAAACATAACAAAATCAAACTGTGACTAATATAGTTCAGTATGTAGTTCCGCTTATAATAAGATGTGTGAAAAGTAGGTTATTGTTTGCCATTTCTACGTGCAAATTTAAAGTAGAACTGATTATGTAAGCAGTTTATAATCTACATAATCAAATGGTCAGAACACAGTCTAATACTTTTGGGGGTCATTTATTAATGACGTCCAATTCTGAAGGTATAAAGAGAATATTCCATCCCAAAGTCAACCAACATCCAACATAATCTCAACCGGATCATAAGAATCTAATTTCAAAACTTGTTACTTAACCAAAATGTCGCAATAAAAGCTAAAATGTCAATAAAACATAAAACTCTATGTCAATGTTTCCCCCAAGCAACAACATACATTAAATTCCAAAATCCATAAGCATTTGAGTTTGAAATGTTAAATTATCATTTAATTTTATGAGAATAAAAAGTACAGCAAAGGCATTGTAGCTTTGAATTAAGAAATTGAATCAAGGTTTGCCATTTGAAATTGAACAAAATAAAATAAAATCATGCATATATGACTGGTACAGCTTGTTACCTAATTAGAATTCGAAGTTTGTAAACGTAAATGGCGTGGTGTAAATAAAAAATTTTATATTGGCTATAAACTTCTGTCCATGAACATGTCCAATGCTTTTTTGATTCCTTTCTAAGTTATATTTATAATTTTTGTGCTGTTCAATATTGCGAGTCGGTAAGGATGCCATGAATTTTAAGCAGTTCCTAGAAGTTTTATGGCTTTTTCTTTGCGTTTCAATTCAACTTTTGTTTGTTGCTGTAAACTTGATTGGAATGAGATATTACAAGTTATTGTTTGTTCACGACTACGAAATTCGCAAAAACATACAAGCAAGCAATATCAGTTAATAATCAGATGAATTACATGTCTCATTTGAATTGTATTTTATTCACATGATTGTTTGATTTTTAAGTACTTGCTGAATTGCAGTTAAGTAGTTCAATGGTATTACATTCAATTTTATCAATAGTATTACTCGTCGATTTATAAGCTATTATTAGATAGAGTTGCATTTAGGATGTTGATCACCAACCTCTCCCCATACCCACCCACCCCCCCCCCCCATTCTACAAAACTCTCCAACTTTCAAAAAATAAAAATACAAAGCTCACCTCTAAAAATATGTCTAAACTCCTTTATCAGGAAATTCCCACAACTGGAATCTTAGACTTATAATTTAAGTATTAAAACATTTATATCCAGTGTCTCTTCTATTAAAATCCGGATTAAGCTCAAATTTGTCATAAAAAATGTCTAAAATAATAGCTCTAAACTTTATCGAACATCGCATCCATCACAATCTCATCCAAATCATAATAAAATGGTATTTTACCAGTCATTTAGACGCTGTTTTGAGAAAGCCAAGTAGCATATCGAATTTTGATGTTCACCAAATTTGTTAACGATGCAGTCATAAACGCCTATTAAATTAGGTAACTGATCGAAAGTTTTATTTTAATTGAATTTCATTCAGAAACATAGCCACAGGGGTCCAGACACCATTTGAAATTCAAATTTGTATAAGAAAAAAAATTCGGATTTGTTTAAGAAATTTAAAAATTATGGAAAAATAATTAGACTTCGATAAATTTCTGGCTACACCCAAGAGGATCACCCATGAGTACAAAACTAATTTGTTGACGGTTCTAATACTAGATTGTCTCGATTACATTTCAATTACATAGTATGATTATTTACTAAAATTTATAAATTTTTCAAAAATATTACAGAGGGGCAGGTGAGACGCATAAGGAAGGTTTTTGAGGACAAAATCCCTGCATCTTTGGAAAATTTCTTTAATTTGCCAATTTTTTTTAGAACAAATTCCAAATTCTTAATAAAACTTTTATTGAAAATTTCCTAGCATCGAGATTTGTCCCCCTTTTCTTCTATAGGTACAGACCAACTAAGTTCTTTTTTAAAATAAATTCAAAAAAGTATGACAAACTCTGATTAAGTGAATGAGCAATAAATATTACAAAATTCAAGCCATTCAAACTTTTTTCGGCACTTCAAAACACCTCCTTCTTATTTTTTTCTAATGGACAACATAATAAATCTATTTTTAATTTCGTGGATTATTCAGGCATTATGTAATATCACGATTCATAAAACTATTCAATAAACTAAAATTCACTTTCCTAAGCATGGGGCTGAACTGGTTGGATATGTCAAAACAAAAGTTTGTGTTGATTCAAATTGTGATTCAAGAATATTACGACATAATATTAGTAAGAAAACAAAGACTTTAAAGTTTTGCAAAAGAAAATCAATTTATTAATTGCAGTGAGCATTTTCCATTGACCGATTTTGAGTACCCCCCTTGGATATTAATTTTCATAGATTACTATTCATCTATTATGGATTAAAAGTGCATTCATTGAATAATTCAACACAAATTCTCTCTGTGTCTCTCTTTTAACTATTCGTACCTAATTAATTTGATACAGCAAATATGAAAATGACATTGAAATTTAAAACAGTTATACGCAGAGAAACAGACAAGCAAAACAAGAGAGTAAACAGCAATTAAATTTTTTTACAGCACACAACTCTCAATGAACATAAACAAAACGAATACAAAAATCGATTCATAAATGGAAGTAGAAAAAGAGAGAATTTAATTACTGGTGTCAATGTGAGCTGTCGTGCACACAATTGCTTTGATATTATATCTAATGCTGATCTCAAATAGCTTTTTTGTGATAATCTAAGCCATGCACAAAGCAGATGGAAGGGAGCAGAGTTGTTGAAAGAGAATTTGACCATGTTTTAGCTGTTTCTACTTTTGAGCAGGTGTAACGCCATGAACATTGTAAGAAAGAGTGGAAGATGGGCCTCTAATGGGAATCGAACTCACGTCCTTACAAAAAAACCATCTGGAGCATTTCAGATGGCGCCAAGATCCAACGCATCGGTCACCCCCTCCCCCTTACTCAGATAAAGGCACAAAAAAAAAGTTTGTCTCTAATAAATAATCAGTAGGTTGCAACTCTGGAAGAGAGTATATAAATATTTAAATTCTAACAACGTCGTTACAATTTTGATGCTCTAATAATGGGAAAAAGCTCATTGAAATGAAGACAAAAAGAAATTGTCATGGTAGTTTTAATGTCTATTGTAGATACTATAATTATGCTAATTTATCTCTACTTCTTACCTGCTTACTCCTAATGTGATGTCTGTTGTTGAGTTGCTCTTCTCATCGCTTAAAACTGTCGTCAATTCATCATAAATTTCTGTGGTTGTTGCAATTTCTGTCTCTTTGTTGGTCAGTGGGTGACCTTCAACATGAAATCGAGGATGGTCCGCAAATGTTGCGAGAAGAAGTATCAAGATGTGAAATGTTGCCATAATTAAATTTTTTTAAAGACTTTTAATTGATTTCTTTTGAAATTTGTTTTTGAGATAAATTTTGTAATTGTTTTTTTTTCTTTTGGAGATTTACATCGTCAACTCATTGCTGCATTAATCATCCATTGAGTGATTGTAGTTGACAAATCAATGGTAATCAGTTCGAGGACCTGCAATGACACAAAAACACAATTTTTATTGTCTCAATAGTAAAGTAAACAATTGAAATAGTTTTTGGGGATAATTAAAAATGACGTCCATCAAAAATGAGACTTTTTGATCTCAGCTGTCATAAAACTGTCATACAAATATTGATTAATGGAGTGTCCCCTTCCAAAGAGCCTCTCCCTTACTAAAAAAAAGTAGCCGTCATTTGTGAACGTCTCCAAAACTGTTCGCACTTAAAATCTGCATTTCAATGCAATTCTTATGCAAGCGTGCACAAAAAAACACAATTAAGAAGAAGAAATAGAAAAAAGCTGACGCAAAGTGGGTTGATGACTGCTGCATGTAATTTTCGTACTACACAAAACATCATTAATTGGCTGTGTTTAAGCACCTTCTCTGCTTTTAATTAACAAATGAAGAAGAAATTCTAATTCAGTCAATTAATTGTTATTAAAATTATTTTTCATTGTAAAATAAGCAATTAACGGTCAAATTTTTTTTTTTCGCTTAATTAACATTCTGTTCATGCTTTTTCATATTTTTTCACTGCCGCAATTAAACTAAAGAAATGTAGATTTACGAGGTAAGGAAAATTGCTATAATTTTTTATTTGTCATTAATGGTAGAAAAGTAAATTACGATTTTAATCTTTGCGATTTTCACTATCATGGAAAGCTGAATACATCAAAAGATAAATGGGGGATCATTAAATTAAACTAATGATCTTGATTTTTTTTGTATCAGAAAGATTATATCTAATTTATAATATTTGAAACAAAACAATAGAGTTTACTCAAAGAAAAATCGCCATGCTCAATTTTATATTTTTTAAAGTCAAAATTTAAGATTTTTTAAGAAAAAAATTTACTTTATGTTTCAAAATATTCTAGAATTTTAAATTTTATTAATAAATATTTTGAATGGAAATCAAAAAATTTGAAATTTTTGAAATCCTAATTTTAAAATGCTAAGGTTTTATTTTTAAATTCACAATAAAAATTTTTATTTTAGAAATTTGGTATTAAATTTTTCCGTAGATTCTTTTAAATTTGATTAATTTTAAATATTTTAATTAAATATAAATAAAAAAGTGAAATTTTTTATTTATTTTACTCTACTTTTATTTTTTTTAGTCTATAGATTCAAGGCTTGTCACGTGGTTCCAAGTCACAACACAGAAACAAAAGAAATATCTTGGAAAATAACGTTCGATATAAATTCAAAAAATTTTAGTCATGCAATCAGTATTTTGAAAAAAAATCAAATAAATATATAAAAAGAACTATTTAAAAACGTTTTAATTTTACAACTGAAAAAAAATGATAATTATTCGTATAAATTCCCAACCAATGGAATGTCATATTTCTGAGATTCGAACTCTTATTTTGTAATCATTTTTTACAGAATTTCAATTTTATTTTTAAAAATATTTTGCAGTTTGTTAATTTGAATATTTTCTTTTCAATAATCAAGTATTAGAATGAAAAGATTAAACAACAGCTCCAGAAATTTTTCTGATTCTAAACCAAGATCCCTAAAATCAACCAATATAAAAAGAATTCTTAAACATTAAGTATCTCACTTCCTCCTATCACAATCCAATTATTAAGTCAAAATTGATCACAAAGAATTAAAAGTTCTTTTTCACAGCAGCTAATATTCTATTTTCACACCACTTAAGCTTGGGAAACAATAAATGACTCAATTTATGTCTGAGCATTACGGCAAGAACAACAAAATGCGAGAACAATGAACGATTGCCAAACTGGAACAAAAGAATTCTTATGGTCAATGAATGATTCATTCATAAAAATCTGAAAATCAATTACAATTTTTACAAGGCATGAGGAACTAAGTAATTGAATTAGAATTGTAACGATTCTTATCTTCATTTGGAATTCAAGTAGCACAATAGAATTCTGCAAGAATAGTCGCTACCTTTGGCATTTATACAGCATGTTTGGATACGAACAATTTAATTTTCTGTATTTACTTAATTGCATGGCAATTTAATTAAGAAATCCTCACGATCTTTTAAAGATATCATGTGTATTTAAATTTATACAACTCCATTGAGTAAATAATGTATTTAAGGGCACCTGGCGGTTAAGATAAACAGCAACAGAGTCGGAAATAAAAGATATTATTATTATTGTTTATGCATTCGAAAAAAATACTTTTTTACATTATTTAATTTATTGCATAAACATAACTTTTTGAAAAATGAATTATTTTTTTCAGCCACAATCGGGGCTGTAGAATTATAAGAAATATATTTCAGGCAGGGAGTGTTGGCTTCAAGGTCTTTATCTCATTACTTTTGTACTGTACACAAAGAAATCGTTTGGGGGACGTTCGAATATTACGTAACATTTTATTACCCCCGAAACATAATTTTATATGAATTCTAACATAATCCCAGCCCCATCCCCCTTTAGAAGGTTACATAATATCCGAATGACCAATAGTTCTAATGACGATAATAACCACATGCCATAAATTATTATTCAACCTGAAAAATAATCACCTCCTCATTACTCTTAATTTGGGATCTGCGATTCTAATTGTAATCAACACATGATGATGATTTGCACATCAAAATGCTTAATGACGGTGCTTCTACGTCGTATTTTGACCATGCCATGGAGTACACATTTTAGCACTGTCAATAATTCTCTTCAAACGCAAACCCAACTGAGTTTTGTTGTTTAATATTTTTGAACCTTGGCTGTGCTATTTATATTATGCAAGCTTTAATGTCCATTATTTTTCTACACATGCACGATTCTTTTTTGTAAATGTTCAAAAAAATGTTTGAGTTCACGCATCATGCGGAATATTTGTAGAATTAGCATGGCATTTTCAACGTCATTTGAGTTTAGCGTTTCCAAGAATCGAAGAAATATTGAGAAATATGTAGTCATTTGAGTGTATTGAACGGACATGTCACTAAGAATTCCTGTTTTTAAAATATAAAGTTCAAAGACATTTGACATTTTATAACGAAAACTGGTCCACATTTGCAATTCTTTTCGAAAAGAATGCTTTATTTGATGGTGTTTATATTCATGCCTTTAAAAAGCCTGCAATAATTCAGTTTTTTATCATACACATCAATTCTCTTATAGCAGTCTATACCCGCTTCTGGTCTCTTAAAGATGGTGAATGAAAAACGTGTAGCTTTATGTTGCAACTAGCTTAACATCACCACCTACCAATCTCAGCTTCTCGCACTGGAGATTATCAACCCAATCCACATATTGGGGAGCCAAGAAACAGACTCATGCATGATCATAGATTCCAATTAATATGTACATCCAATGAAGTAAGTAAGATAGATATACCTGCTACAGAACCCCTATTCCCACTCACTAATGTCGCGCATGACTTCACCCGCTGACCCTTTCTTTGGTTTCTCACTTGTTAATATTTTAATTCATTTGCGAAAAATAATTCGTTCACCCCTCGTGAATTTTTGTGTTGAATTTCTTATTTTCTTCTTATATGCATACATAAACACACAAACGTGTCGATGACCCAGTAACATCCATTCGACTACGATGAAGAAAAGAAATATCCAATATGTTAACTTTTTTGACGATATATTATGATAGTAAACATGAACAAAGCGCTCGAGCATAATGGCATTAAAGTGTATCTTTTTCAAATTATGGAGATTTAATAAGCAATAAAATTCAATTATTCAGCCCAATTACTTTCTACTTTTTTTTGCTTAATGTCGAAAAGTGCTCAAGAAGCTCGTCTAACGGGAATGACGCATAATAACTTGAAATTAATATAAATTTAGATCGAAACATAGTTTCGTTTTGTACACTATGCGATACGTTTTGAGGCTTCCCGATGACTATTTTTTTTAGAGAATCGTCAAAAATGACGTCCATAAAATAATAGGACTTTATAGACTCCAGATCCCCCTCCCTACACTTTTTCTAAACTCGAGTGACACAAGGCTCCATTTGAAATGGTCACATGGCTGCCCTTGTCTACTTTGTGACTCTCAGAAAAAGTTAGACGCCATTTGTGAATGACCCCTAATTTCGTAGCTTTTAAATATTTTCTCTCATAACCAATAGTCTCAATGCGTTTGGCCCATTTTCTGTTATTGCCGGTAAAAATAATAATTTTACACTCTAGAATGCTCATCAGACAGATTTCCACAAGCATGTTATACTGTAATCATCAATGTTTTTCGCTAGATGCCTACGATTTCGCAAAGAATTAAGCATTAAGGTTGACAATGAATGAATGAAGAAACAAGCACTTTATAGAGCGATAAGAACTTCATTCATACATTCATTTATATGCTCATTGTATTGTTACATAGTAAGTCACAATTTTCCTATTATTCCCACTAAATTTTTCCCATATCTTAATTCAATTTGTCGCTCATATCGCATAATTGAATGATTATGATATGTGTCGTAACTAAATAGCTGCTTCAGCTCACTTGCTTCGGTATATTCACGTGGTTTGCTTAATTTACCATTCAATTTTACTGTACTGGCTGTGTGATTTATTGCTCGTTGGAGGTATTTTTAACTACGTATAGGAATTAATTTTCTAAAAATATGCATTTAATGCGGCTTAGAATTTCTTAATGATTCTAATTCTTTCACTCTAGTAGACCTAATTGCAGTGAAATTATCTTTTAATTGCCATTCCCTTAACGAAAGAATGGAAATTATGTTTGCAGTTAATTACTAATTGAAGATGAATTAAGACTAACGTTTTTTATATTCTCTGTTTACAATTCAGAGTTGATGTTGGAGCTTCTGTATTTGTTTTTGAATTTGTTATGAACCTTAGAGTCAGGAGTAAAGCAAGAGGTAGTGATATTGCAAAGGAAATTTAATATTAAGGAGCACAAAATTTAATATAAAGTGGTGCAAATTTTTTGATTTGACTCCAAAACCCTTGCTATGTCACTAATGATCGAACGTAATTTTTCTCCGATTTTTTGTTTGTTTTGTTCCTATCCTAGGGTACGCTAGGTATCCCACCTATCCTACCCTAGGGTATCCACCTACCCTGTCTTAGGGTACCCTTGGTGGGGTAGGCGTGGTACCCTGAATAGCCCTAAAAACCGGTCCCTGTTCGCTAGTAAGAAGGAATGACCAGAATCTCAACCCCAAGTATCTTGATTTAAAGGATTCGAAATTATTAACCATTTATTTCCTCACTAACTTTGCAGCCCATGTAGTTCAGCTGTGATCCATGACCTCTCTTAGTTGTCACCTATAGACTATAGCTTACTCTATTGCAGATTACCATTTTGAACCAAATTCCTAATTTTACAAATGTTTCATTTATCAAACCTATCCTAAAGCCAAATTCCTACCAAGGTCATTCGTATCTAACTCCCAAATACCATAAATCAATACCCAGATAACAACACTGATTCAATATCTATAATAAAAATAAATGCACATCATGATACAGTAAATAATTTTCCATACCCATATGTTTGATTAATCTTCTCATAATTAATAATAGTATTAACTAATCCACAATTACGCTATTACTCAAGAATTACATGATATTTGAGGGAAGCTCTGCATCAATAACAATAGAAGGTAATGAAAGTATGAACGGTGAATATGTCGTGATAAGATAAGGTAGTAAAACGAAACAGAGGTGAAAAGACTCATCGACCAAGGTCATTAGCTTATTTTTTTGACTTTGAATTTTTTTTTATTTCCAAAACTCGAGTGATTTACAAAGTTTATTCATTGACTTTTCATTGAAGCTCAACATTGATTTTGTCTATTTCGAGTGAGAGTTTTGTAAATGTTTGATAGAATAAATTGAGTAATCTTTTTACACTTGTACAGTATACAATAAATTTGACCGACATTCTCGGTGTTGTAAGCTAATATTTGAATTCTCATAAAAACCTTGTTAACACCAAAAACTCGTTGTTATCTCATCTGGTCGGTTGATTATGAATGAAGTAATTTGATCGTTATCATTGAACAACTTCAAGCTTGCAGATATGGGGTTGTATAGCCAATGATGTCCAATATTTAGGGGGTTTGGGGGAGGGGAAAGTTAAAAGTAGATTGGATCTGGTACCACAAACAAAACAAGAAATATATCCCTAAATACATGAGTGATTTCTCATTTAAGGATTGAGGCTGCTCTTTTATCTTCCAAATGCACCTCCATTAGACCTCACTGAGGCATGAACCCTTAAAAATCACATTTTTTGACAGACATCATTTATAAACAACATCTATAAAGTCAGTCATTCAGACTTTAAATATTTTTCGAAATAATAATCATGAATCATACCACAGCATCATTATGAAAATATCACAAAACTATTTACCATACGTGGAACCGTAAATATCATCGAATTTCTGTGAATTACTTTGTGGATCAGTATGGAATATTTTCGTGTTTTTTGGATATACATTCTATAACTGTATAATTAAGTTTTACATATGTTAAGGCGGTTGCAATAATAACAAAAAATATCTAAAAGCTTTGCTTTTGACTCCAAAATGCGAAAAACATTCCGCTAATTTTTGAACACCACACGTGTTTAAATGGGTTGGCATATCAAAAAATGTAATTTGTACATGAAATTCTTCATAAATGAGTGTTTAGTAATTTTGTTTGGGTAGCATCAATTACACTTCCTTGTTTTTAAAATTGTAGATATTGAAAATCATTAAAAATTTTTGATGATTGTCTATATTGGTAATGTTTTATGGCAAGTCATGAATGGCGTCCACAAAATTAATATTTTAATTTTTTAACATTTAAAATTTTATATATCATAACAAAAAATACGAATCGTAGTGAGACAATTATGCTCTAAATTTAAAATTCAGTAAAAAAATTTTAAAAAATTAAAATTAAAAAAAATTGAAAAAATTATATTTAAAATTTCGAGGAAGGTCTAGACTCTAGACCCTTGACTAAGTCCATAAACGTAGAAGATACTTCTATTTACCTGATCTTACTCTGGCATATAGCTCCAGGCCCCACTTTTTTAAAACAAAAAGTAGAATGATCACTAAGTACAATATGAAAAGAACTTAGTAGTGATTTAACATCATCTAGTGATCAGGAAGTAAATAAATGACTGTATTTGACAGGTTTTGCTTTGTGTTTTATGAATTTTTGGGAATAAAGAATAAAAAATGACTGAAAATTACCCCCATGAGCAATATTTTGGACCCGCATAAGCAGAAATTGCAATTAACATTCAAATAATGAGAATCTATGACCACAGTAGCAATTTTGGATTAAAAATAAATCTAATTCCAACATTTCAACATTCACAGATTTAAACCGTACCCAACAATTTAAATATATTTCTAAAATTATAGATTTTTCTCAAACAAATTTAAATTATTTCCATTAAAAAGAGTTTCCAAATAGTTTTGTCTTGCCACCTTGCCACTTATTTCATGATAACTATCTGTCAGTCATTTAAACAAGTTAATAAACATTTTTGCACAACTTTTACTTTCAATTTAGAGAAATAAAATAAAAATGTCTATGGTGCGCTATTTTCCATGCTATAGTTAGACATATGGAAACTCCAACGGTATGCTGAGTGGGTTCACAACTTTCACGAAAGCATTAAAATTCTTTAACATCGCATATTTTTTTATAATAGCATAAAGATTTATGTATAATTTATAAAATCTGTGGAATTAAAGCCTAACTGCACTAGATTATCACTACATTGCCCCTAATTAATCCAATTAATGTAAAATTAAGTGCTTGTCAAGCGACCCGTTTCAATGAGCTTCATTAAAGTCATTACTCAAAAAATACACATGAGACATTAGATTTCAATGATTGAATTGGACTAGATCTGAATTTTAAAAATTTAACAAAATTTCTAATCGTGATTTGAAACAATAATTTAGTTATGAAAAACAAAAGAAATGGGCGAAAAGCATGGCAGCATGTGAAGATCATTATCGATTTTTTTTTTGGAAAATTGTCGAATTTAAATGCATTTTTAATATGTTTTTATGTTAATATACAATCGTTTATTATCAAATTAAGAGCAATTTATATGATAGAAATTTATTCAATTATGCTCGAAATTAGCATTTAAGATCATCCCGTTAATTGTAGTCAATTTAATGGAGACCTTAATTAGCGAAAATAAATTTTATTTTATTTTTTTTTAACTTTTTCCGACTATTAATGAGTTTTATTTTGTCATTATATTATATTTAGTCATTCAACGGTAAAAAAAATCTCACAATGTTGTTGACCAATGTTCAGATTGAATGATTAATTTGAATATTTTTATAGAGGCACAGAGAAAAAATTGAATAAAAAGCTGAAAATTGCTTTAATGTGGAAATAATTCGTTCAAGGAAAATTATTTTTTGTAATAATTCATTCAACTTGGTACACAAGTGTAGATCAAAGCACTCTTTTGTTAGCAAATTTATCAAACTTTGTGTGCTCACTATGTAATCAAAAGTGTAGACGTTTCTATTATCAAATCTGCATACAATGTAGGAAATTCATTTCCACACTTCACAGCCAGCATGAAAAGAAAGAAAGATTGAAAGGTTTCGTTTGGAGTGATTTGAGTGATGTGAGCGTGTTTTTGATGGTTGGATCGAAATTGTGCAGTTTTTAGTGCTATAACATCTGGCGGGTTTCTAGGGCTATCCCGGGTACCCCAACTACCCCATCCCAAATAAGTAGGGTATATCCTAGGGTACCCCACCAATCCCAACCCTAGGATACCTTAGTAGGAGGGGTAGGGTATACTAAGGTACCCCTGAGTCGTCCAACTAGTGATAGGGTAGGGTACCCCTAGCAGGTCAGGGTACCCTAGGAATAACCTGAGAGCCCATTTGAGTCTTTGAGCTAGGCCTCTCAATAATTGACCTTCAAAACCAACATCTACGTACAACATCCACAATTAAATCAACTCATTCCCATCCTCATAAATCCACGCTATAAAAAAAATACCAGAAACTCAAGTCGAGTCGGATATACTCAATGGTCTTCTCGCCTCTTTTTCTCCCATCTAATCTTACTCAAACAAACTTCTGAAATGTCAGTAAATAAAAAAACGAGATTTCATAACAACAAAAAGTGTCGCACTGCATGTGGCATAGCGATGATTTGGCAGACATTAATCACTTTGCTTGCATCGCACACAGCAGTAATTGTTTTTGAATTTTTTTTCTTTCACTTTTAGCTTTGAAATATGAGCAATTGAGCGCGATTGCTTATCATTATCTCAAAATTTTATTTTTATTTTATACACATGAGTTGCATCATAAATGTATGAAAACTTTTTTTGCACTAGATACTCAATGCTGGTTATGAATTATGAATTTTAGTGAAATTTTTTGCAAGTTAATGGTTGAATGAGCCTCTTTTTCGAGGTATAGAAATGTTTAAAATTTTATGTGTCATGCTTTAATACCTTGCTTCCTCTCCAACACTCTTCTCACTCCCTATGTTAATTTTTCCATATTACAAAATCATTTTCAATATATTTTTTCTAAACTTCTTTTTTGCCGCATTTTCTCTAAGGGAAATTGATGCAGTACTGTCCACAGATTGACAGGCTGGACGTCCATTCGTCAGCCAAGCTGTATGCCTGTCTAAGAAAAGTCGATGAGAGGTAATGAAGGGGGGTCAAAAAGATATTTTTTAAATATTTATGGACCGTTATTATTCAAATATTAATTGACCGTTATTTTTCAAATATTTATTGACCGTTATTTTTCAAATATCTATTAATCGTTATTTTTCAAATATATTTGCCCATTATTTGCTGATTCAATTCTATACTAGGAAAATGCGCTTTCGTCGGTCACGAGTCACCAAGTCTAAACTAGTAACTAATTTTTTTGCTGTAATTTGTTCCATATCGAATGATTAAAAAACGTTGACTCGTCGACGTTGCCAAACTTTAATTTTTTCGTTTTCTTCTCTTTCAAAATGAGAAATAAGCACATTGCATTGCCTTAGATTTCGTAGACTCACAACAGGTTTTATTGAAAAATCTTCTCAGCTGAATGCAACAAATTCTCTCAATTTTTTATTTATTAAACAATTCTATTTTATTCAGTGAATACAAAAAGCCCAAGACTTCATAATAGCAATCATAATAGTGAATTTTAATTCCTAGACTTAAAAATCTAAGCAAAAAGTTGGTTGAAAAAAAATTACACAATTATTTCGTACAGCATAAAATGAAACAGCACGAAAATAAAGTTATTTTTCTTTGATTCAATGCTACTTCTATGTGTGTGCAGTTTCTCAGCATCCACGGATTATTTCTTATGTAAAAGCAGTGAGTTAACTTTATTTTTTTGCAAAAAAAAAATGCTTGAATTAAATATTTATGAATTACGAAATTCTATGCATTCCTTATGCACATAAATGACACTGTTTATTCTGTATAATCTCTTCTCACAATCATTCTCGTTTATGCAATGAAAAATTGCAGATTCAAATTGAATATGCAATGGATGACTTAAGCGTGCATGGAATTGAAATAATTATGATCTGACTAGAATTATAATCAATTAGAAATGGAATTTTTAATCAGGGGATCTTCGATTTGCATAATTGTTTGGAATCGGAGAAATCTTATGCAAATCAAATTGCTTAAATTTTAAATCCAAAATTTCTGTTATAAAAAGAAAATTTGAAAATTTTTACAAATTTTTTTATTTTTTTAATGAATTTTTATGCAAATTGAAATTATGAAAATCGTGGACCCCCTATGCTTATAAACTAAGAAATATTTTGTAACTTTTGAGTCATTTTAATGAATGCTGCTTTATGGTTCTAATTTACTGGAGTGTTAGTTAAATTATTGACTTAATTGATTATAAATTAATTTAGAAAAAATTAAAATACTTGAACTTGTAGCTAGTAAGTGCGCACTTTACAAGTGAATCTTTATTGATTTTATGGGATTTTTTTGTGACCTCATCTTCAAATTTATAATTTTGATTCATAGTTTTACATAAAGTGTTTTAAATCAGTCTTTGGATCTTGACTAATAAAAAAATGACTACATTGCTTCAAATCAGTCATAGTTAGACTGATCATCTGCTTGGGTTTTTAGAGGACTGAAATTTTATGTATAGAAAAATGCAGGGGCTATTTTCAGGTTTTTTCTCAAATTCCCTATCAAATTGAAGAAATTTTACTTAAAGTAGGGCTAATACCTACTGGCTGCGCGTCTGGTAGTAATCTGGCATATCTTACGTATGTTTAGCATAGACTTATGTATGAGAATCTGCCAGTATGAGAATCAGGGGTTTGTGGCAGGGTAGCAGACAACAGACCAGAAACTTGAAATTCTATTTTTATTTGGACATAAGTTTGAATCCCACTCATTGATATATTTCATCTAAAAAAGACAAATATTTGCATAGATCCTGTATAAATCCTGCATAGAAGAGAATTCGAACTAAACTATATTCCAATAGATCTAAAGCTCTAAAAATGATTGATAGGTCATAAACAAAAATGATCCAAAAATGACCCAGATAACCAGCATGAGCGTAAAGTTCAAACTTATTTGTCGGTGTTATTATTAAAATTGCTGTTAACACCATTTTTGGTACTTAAAATATGATTCAAATTATGGATTTGTAAAGCAACTTTAAAAAGGCATTGTAACAGTTAATAAGAAGCTATAGAAAAAATTGTATTATACTGTATAAATTGTTGTATGGAATGTTTAAAAAACATCATTAATGTGGTTAAACTAGCTTCTAAATTTTCCTTACTGAAAATAATTTTGACTAAAAAATTCTGTATTCAAAAAAATTCAATTTCCGACTCCAAAACCTCAAGCATCTAGGAAAAAGTCACTTCAAGTAATTTTAATCAATTTTTTTTTGATAATGCAAACACCAAACCAAATAATTGCAAATTTCTACAGCACAACAATAAATTGAGCTTCTCAGCTTTTACAAAAAAAGAAATTTGCAGCAATTTCTTTTTATCACCTCAAATCTCTTTTAAATTATGCATATTACCACAGACAATTGCTTCGTTACATGAATCGAACAAATCAGATCAAAGATTTATAAATCGATGCTACTGGCTATTGATTTAATGATCATTAGATACTCATTTCCTTGTTTTACTTCTTTTTCATTGAGTGTAGAAATTTTTTTGCGATTGACTTTAAAGTTAAGTGATGTAAGTAACTCTTTGCGTGTGAATGTCTAATAAATTTACAACATTTCATAACATGTCAATTAGATTTATTAAATGTGTAATTGCTAGAAAATATTTCAAGTCCCAAATTTGGAATTAACATTAGCTTAAAGGTGTAACATCAAAAATTGCACAATAATGTGTAATGAAAATCATGAAGCATTTATCCAAATTTAGATGTAGGCATGATTTTTTTGTTTTATTAAAACTGAATGAATCATTCGAAATTTATTTTTTATTATAGCTGTAATTGTGGATTTATTGCTTTAATTCAAGTTCTTATCCTGCCCACAATTAAGGTATGTTCTAGCTGAATTACATTTTTTGTATATAATTATCTCAGATTGTTCTTTTTTAATATAATTTGTTCTATTTCTATTTTTGTCTGTTTAATGTTCTCAATTCTGATGTAGGTATAATTTAGTAAGTTGGGGGGTATGGACATACTCAGAAGGGGGTCCGGATTTTAAAACTCAATATAAATGGAACTTAATTGAAAAACTAATGAATTGACTACAGCTAATTAACAAAACAAAAGTTATTTCAATTTTGGGGATATTGGGAACGTTTTGATCCTCTATTCTGTCCATAACCTCTTTTAGCAGTGAAAAAGCTGTGTTTCTCCCCTTCTTAATAATATTTTACGAAAATTGAACGAAATTTTAACCTAGAGAGAACTGCCAACCAATTCCCAACCCCCACACTCATGCCTTCCAGGGGCATAGCTAAGAGAGGAAATAAGCTGGACAGATCCTTTACTTAGACGTAAAATTTTCTTAGATTTGGCAGAATTTGAAGACAAAATACCTAAAATCTCCATAATCTTTTCCTTTCATACAAAAAATTTGAAGATCTCCCCTTCGAAATATATCTGGCCTTGGAACCCTGTCTATTGGCACCAGACACTTTTAAAATTGAAGTTTTCCCCCTTCCCAGCTACCTAACTGCTTCTACATATTCTTAAATAAAATTACCTTTTTCAAAAAAGATAATTTAAAAAAATTAAATCATAATGATACATAATGGACGTATAGCTAATTGAATGCTAATTGTATGCTGCAATAATTCATTTACTGTGATCAATTTGAAATAAGAATGATTGGAAAAATTTGTATGGTATTGAAATTTTTGTATAGTATTGTGATCGAAGTGACCTTTGGAGTTGGTGGTACAAAAATTGCAAAATAATTAAAATTTCAAGGATGAAAAAAATTAAAGTTGGTTAAAGTCTAGAAATTTGAGGCAATTGTGTCAGCTAAGTGAATTCTATGCAGTCGGTGAGTAAAAAAGTTTCAAAATATCAAAAATTTGTTCATTTCCCTCAAAATTCACAAAATCTTAAATTTTAAATTCAAAAAAAATGTCACAAAAGCGATCACATAATAATCAAGCAGCAATATTATGTGATTATGATAAATTTAAATTCACCCAAAAAAACATGTCTCTTAAAACACCTTCCAGACACCGCCTCGAAATTTCACACAATTATGCATACACAATCATATATAACAATGCAAAATTGTATATTGATACGTGCATGAATAATTTTTAAGAAAATATTTTGACAGAAACAATCAAAGTGCTTTAAAATACGCAGACATAACATTAAGCTTGATATGAATATGTTGAATACAATTTAATATACATATATGAAAAAAAAACGAGGAACAGACTTTAATTTAAAATGTCTGTTTTTCTGCCTACATTCATCAAGTGCGTAAATATGCAGACTGGAAAATCTACTAAATCTCGCATGACTATAGAAACAAAAGACAATTGAAGAAATCGATAAATATCAAGTAATCCGAAAATGGAATAACTTTAAAGTTCCCTTGAAGCAGCTCAGCTCAATAAAGTGAAAAACTTTCCATTTCATTTTATAAAGAAAAGAAAAAAAATTGTCTTTGATTGTTTTATTTTTAGACTTACAATAATGTTTCTTTCTTCTCGTACCGTCGACTCGTCGGACAGTTTCACTCGCTCATTTAATGCTTTTATTTAAATACGACAATCGGAGATGTAATGAACACTTCTTTACTGGTTACTTAATTGTTAGCAATTTTCACTTTCAATGAAGATTTTTTTTTTTCACTACAAAATATGAGATTTGAAAAATATTTTATCATAATTTCATCATCCTGTCTGTTGGCTTATGTAGTATTTCCTTTCGAGTGATTACTTGCTGAATTTTTGTGTATTTTATTCATAAAAAAGCTAACAACAAACTATTGGCACTTTCATTTTATGAATCATGTCTGAGTTTTTCTTGTGAATGACTATCTTACCACAAATAGGATGAATTTGATACGAAACAATGTGAAAATGTAGATGCCAATATTTATCTTTTAGATGTTTTTCAAATTTATATACTAATTTAACATTTTCGAGTAACTTGCATTAGGGGCGTATGTAGAGATATTTGATGGGTATTCCAGAGATAGAAAATTTAAATAGAATTCCAAATCGAAAATCTAGTCAGAAACTAAGAATTCTTCAAAATCAAAATGTTTAAAATTTAAACGATTTTAAATTTGAAATTTTTAAAATTCTATAAATTTTTTAGAATTTTTAAAATTTAGTATTCTGAACTTTTTCAATTTCAAAAGTTTTAAAATTCGCAAGTTTAACTTTTTAAAAAAAATTCAAATTTTGAACATTTAAAAGATTTTAAGAAATTTAGTATTTTTTTAGAATTTTTAGAAATTTTTTAAAATTTAAAGCTTTTTAAAATTCTCTAAAATTTTAAATTTTTTGAAATTTTTAAAATTTAATATTATGAATTTTTAAAATTTAATATTTTTAATTTTTTAAAATTTAATATTTTGAATTTATTACAACTAGATTTTTTTTTGAAAAAGTTTAAAATTCGCAATTTTAGCTTTTTCAAAAAATTCAAATTTTGAAAATTTTATATAGCTATTTTTAATATTCTTGATATTTTGAATTTTTTAAAATTTTAAAATTCTTTGTTTTTAACACTTTTAAAATTTTTAAAACATTAAAAAATGAACTTTAAATCATAACAAAAATATTAATTTTTTATAAGGTTTCGAATTTTTTTCCAAAAATTTTATCTTCTTTCAAAAAATTTCTTTTCCGTGCAATCAACAAGAAACTTCAATCACGTCATCTTACACACGTATGACGTGCAGCAAAAAGTGTGAGTCATACGCTCTATATGTCTACACATTCAGAAATACAGTTATAATCGCAATTGTTTTTATATGTTCATATATGCCCAGGTGAAAAAGTACGTGAGATAGAAGTATAAAAGAAGAATTTAATAGAAGTGTTTAATAAGATTGAAGGAATTAGCAGAATTAATGAATTTTTGGAGACACCTACTCTTCAGCGATTGTCGTTAATTTCCAAAAAGAAATTTAATTAATTAAAATTGTATTTGAGTTGGACGATAAGATTTTGGTCAATACTAGACTTGCTGCTCGTCCATAATGACAAAAAAATAATCAAAACATTTTTATAAATTCTATTTATGACCTTAGATTAAAAATTGACCAAATACCTTCAAAAAATTCCAAAAAAAAAATCCAGCAAACTGACCAATTACCGACCAACAAGTCACAAACATAAAATCAGAATTTTATTACCAAGTCAAACACAAGCCTCAGTTAGTTGCCCCCAAAAGAAAAAATATATTTTTTTTGCTTCATTTCCATTCATTGTAATAGTATCGATGGCAACGACACAAACGTAGATTTTTACAAAAACAAAAAAAAATCAAGCAAGTAAGAATGAAATGAATTGATAAGCCACGTGTGCGTGATAATATTTCGACTTACTGTTATAGAAATATATTAAACATAAAAATGCTTGTACAATTTCGTACCAGTAATCACAGAAACAATTTTTTGAGAATTTTGAGCAGCTTTCATTTCATTTTTAGTATGGTTATGGTATAATGAATTACTGTATAACTTGTTGAGTAGGTCATAAGCACCATATTTTGTGTAATTGTTGTGTTTCCATGGTTATGAATTTCCATATAGGTCGATAAAGCTATCCTATCGTTTATTTGTTCAACAAAGTTTTTTTTATTTTTCCATAAAAAAAATCTCTAAGGGAACATCCTTGAAAAATTTCATTTCACTGTCATCGAAGTTTGTTTATAAATAAATTACGGAACAAGTGATTTTTTTTTATCAAGGTCGTAAAATCATAATTTGTATGAAAATAAAATAAAAGTTTTTTATTATTTTATTTCCTTTACTTTTCGACAAGGTGAGGGTACTTGTGAATAATTCTGATGATAATTGAAATTTTTTGGAGTTTTTTTTGATTAGTTAGATTGTAGACTAGATCTCGAAATGGTCAAATGTCCAAGCAGCAGATTTGAATGAAATTTAATTCGCTCAGGAGGATTAGGCACTTCTGTGACAAGTTTGACGGAAGTTGTAAGGACAGAAATTTTCCGAAGATCAAAGTCATTCGAGTCGACTTTAACTGACTGACTTCGATCTCTGGAAAATTTTCAAGTGGGTCCATTTTTATGGATATCTTTTCATCATGACCTTTTCTTGGATATATTTTCGAATTATACTAGTATTGATTTTCAAAAACTAGGGCTGTTTAGACCCACCCACCCCACGATTGTTGATATTAAGGAAAAATATTTCGGGAAGTTAAAAATTTTTTGTTACTAATCTTTAACAAATTGAAGAACGTTTTCTATCGAGGGGAAGTTTTGAACTCTAACTCCCTCACCATCCATTTACTATGCTCCTGTCTGGTTTTTGATAATGGCAGCATTGTCTCAATACTTTTCAGGAATATTCGTTCGGGTACCAACGTTCAATAGAAAGGGGGTTTAAAAATCCAATTTAATGATAGACGTCATTTCTGAATGCCCCAAAATTTATTAAAAATTTACAAAAGTCTATCAAAAGAATTATTTCTCACGGAAATGCTCAAAAAATCCGAAAATTCCAGTCAGAACTTCAGCGATGAGAAACCATACCAACAAACTATTTAAATCCAAACTATCCAAAGCTTGCAGTTCTTTTCGGCTTAAAAATTTTAATTTTCCATTAACGAAAGAGTAATGAGGAAGTTAATGAGCCACAAAACTATATTACTCATACCAAATGGCTTTATTATCAACCTTTCCATAAACTGCTGTCAATGCAAATATGTAATTACATTTAGTCAGGTAGAATACCTAAGGTATCAATAATGCAGTCGACAGGAAGTTGTCGAGAAATATGATACCAGCATGCATGCATTCTTAGAAGCATAAAAATCATCTCACCGTATACCTCGTGTGAATAATAAGATCTCACTTTTTTTGTTAAACAAATTACTCTCGCTACGACTCGTTTATTTGCGTTTCTGTGACGACATTTAACAGAAGAAAAACATATGAACGACTGTACATACTTTTTTTGAAAGCGAAACGTGTTTAGTTTTCTTAATCTCATTTTTTCATGACAATTTCATTTTGGATGCACTAAGTGATTTTGAAAAGGCTTAAAAATATATTTTTTCGTGCTTCAAGTTTTTGATTAGAGCACCGACATAAAAAAAATAAAATTTCTCAGCTCTGGTTTGTTAATGCGTGCTTGATGATAAATTATTTTCATAGAAATTCTTGAAAAAATTATTTATTTTGTGATTTTAATCTTTTTTGTCGTTATTTTATTGTAGCATTGAAAAATATACATGTTGTACCCAGATCTACCTTGATTCAAACTAGACATTGAAAATTATTTGAATTATTAAAAATATTATATGTAAAATCGATGAGAGACTCTTTCTAGTTTTTCAATATCATGCATATATTTTATGTTTATAATTATTATGTCGCGGATGGGGGTTCCTTGATGGTGCCCATATTTATATTACTGAAGAATGCACTTCATGTATTGTTTGCTTCTCATTAACATTCTAGTAGAATGTAACTTCTGAAGAGGATTAAGAAGAAGGCATGAAGTGTTTGTTGGAATTTTCTATAAGAAATTGTGCATGTTGAATAACTAAGTAAATACTTTTGGAATATTTTGTTTAATACTCATCAATCATTCTATTCGAATGGGTTTTGTTTGTGCCTTGATATTGTCGAGATGGAGTTTTTCAGGGTTAAATATCTTGGTTCGAGTTAATAGACCAGGTAGAGTCGAATTATGTGAGGTGATCATGTCTCAAAATTTTAAAATTAAAGAAGATAATATTCCATTTATCAAGACTTGAGTAAATCCAAATAGATAGATACAATTATGAAAATATTATAATATTTAAAATATACTTTAAAAAATATTTTTTAAATTTTTAAGTTTCGTTTTTCAAATTTATTTAAAATTTAAATTTTTTCATATATATTGACAAATTGTCATATGTATTCACATGATTCGGTGACTGGTCAGTCACCAGTTAGAGCACTGAGCTACTAACTAAGACGTTACTGGTTCGAGTCTCACTCTGAGCAATTTTTTCAGAAAAAATAAAAAATTTAACAGTTTAAAAAATTTAAAAAAGCTTTTAAGATTCCAGCTTAAAAATTGTTTTGAAGATTTTCAATAACTATAGTATTTAGAATTGGTCTCATAGCCAATAAGCTATTTAGGTGACACTACTATTACACCTCTCTAGCTAGGTAACAGGTTAAACTAAATTTTTTTTTCGTTCATTAACGTCATAAGTGAACGACCTGCCATCCCTTTGCTGAATTGAATATATTGAACAGGTCAAATAACGTGCTAACTTTACAACATCGCAAAATACAAACAATTTCCTTCCTCATGAATTTATAAATCACCAAAAAAAATAGAAAATTGTGACAATTTTCTGAATCAAATCATTTTTAAAGCCACGAATGAGTAAAGTCAACATTATACTTTTACCTTTAAGAATTTTCCCATCAAACCATGACGAAATGAACACAATACAATAGAACTTTTCATTGACAAAATTTCTTCAATGAATTTTAAAGCAACTGACATGTTTGTGCGACTAAACATCCACCAAAAAAATAATGAATGAAGCTCACAGCTATAAACAATTAACCCATATATGAGCAACTCGTGATGAACTAATTAAAATCCAATAATTATTAGGCAAAAAAAAGAGTAAAAGCTCCTTCATAATAACTGACGCAACAATGTCTATGTAGGCTGCTCGCTTTACTTTTCATAAATTATTCATCTGCAAAAAAAGACGAGATAAACGAACATCAAAAGACGACGATAGCCTATGTGACAGTCCATTAACATTTTCGCGACTATAATCAACTTTTACTTTCAACGATGACAGAGTATTTAATGATGAATGCCAGAAATGATAAAAAAAATTATTTAATAAAGAGCGGACGTCTCCATTGTTTTAACATTAATATGTCGCTTTAATTACATCAATGTCCACGATACAACAATTATGAACTTGAATGACTTATTATGAGATTTATTTTCTCTTTCCTCTAATAAAATCATAATTTTTTTCATATCAAGTCTGAGAGATTGGTATGGATAGTAATTTATGGACATGATGATCATCATTAGGTACTACAAGTTGAATTTTTTTAGTCAATAATGTTACATTACTTTTGATTATGATGTGTTGTGATTAATGTGTCCATATATGTGAATTTTGTCGTCGTAGTTATAAACATTCATTTACTTTCATATTTAGATGATTCATTGAGGTGTTGTGCGATAAAAAAAATTACTTTTTCGATGTGTTTTGTTTGAGATGTTTCATAATTTAATTAAAGGGTGTCTGATTGTGACGCAATATTTTGTATGGTTTATATATTTTTGGATTGAGAGGCTAGATTAGTGGATTTGGATTAGATTTATTGGAATTTAAAAGCATATTTGAACCTGAAATATGGCAATATTTAAACGTAACATATTGGTGACCAGGCGCGTATCTAGAGGGGAATTGGGGGGGAGGGTAATCAAATCCTCCTCACCAAAAAATTCATCATTTTCCTAGGATTTTTAGAGAAAAAAATCAAGAAAAATTCTAATCTAAATTTTTTTTACACAAATCGCCCCCTCACTGACTTGAAAAATTTTTGGCTCCAGCCCTGGTACTATCCATAGAAATATCATGAAATTTTTGAAAAGGACGGAAATTTTCTTGTTCAAAACAGGAAGTAAAGCACATTTTCAAAGAAATAACCGTCCCACCAAAAAGTGAACAGGTAGACACCCTGATTTAGAACCCCAATTATCAAAAATATTTGAGATATAGCTTATTATACCTGCAAAATAATATACTAAGTCCAAGAAACCAAAAAACTAAACTCCAGTCATCTCCAGTCGAAATCAAAACATCAAACCACCCATTCGTAAATTCCATGGAATCGAAATCAATCTTCAAAGAACACATCAAAATCCATTATATTCAATATTTCCATTCAAACTACATAATACCCAAAAGGCACCGTAATGTACTCAGACATAAAAAAAATTAAGAATCATCAAGCGAACACGAATTTTGATTAAATAAGTATATTGAGATCGTAGATTATAGTGAGATATAAATTTGCGAAACATTATGTTCGCCACAACAACAAAAAAAATCTCATCAATTTCACGAACAAAATAAAAAAAAATCCAGTTTTTGGTATTTTCTTCTTTCCTCTCTGACCGAACCAACCTTTAACATTTCTTCTTCTTAATTTCAATAACTTCTTCTTTTTGTTGTTTTCATTATTTCCAAGAATCGTAGTCATTATGATGTGTAAGATCGACCGAATATATTGAAATAAGATTTCTTAGTGAGATTAATTTCCATTTATAGCCAATATGTATGGGGGTCGTTCATAATTGATGGTCAATACTTTATATTAGATGTTCAGTCGGGTAGTCAGGTGGGGTTCAGGTGGATTCTAGGTAGGGGATTGGGGTTCTAAATTAGGGCTTTGGAAATTTTTTCTCAAAAACTTAAAATGTTCCAAAACCCGCTCCCTCTTCCTAGTTACCCTACTAGATCTAGAGCAATATAACATTATCTACAGAACTTTCACACACACTGTACATAGATACACTATCCATAGAATTATAGAATTTCGAAAGTTTGTAACAGCACGGATGCATATGGACGTTGATAAATGGGGGGAGGGGGTCCGATGGTGTCTGGGACCCCTTCCCCCCTCAAAAATTGAAAAATGTTTTATGTTTCTTAAAAATATTTATGTCTTAATTATTTTTCTAATTACACCCTTAGGGAAGGGGGTCAAAAATTTAACAATTTTGTATTAGACGTCATTTATGAAGCTGTTTAATTTAGTGATTGTATAAAATTTTACGAACCTATTCTTTCAATCCTCAATACTAGATTTATATATTTCTATGTTGTATAATCCAATCGGTGCTAATTTGAATTTATTGTTAGAATAATATGCTGCATGTCACACTAAAGATTCTTCTGATATTAATTTTTACTTTTTTTATTATATCGAACTTAACACTCAGACCAAATATTATTATTATTTTTTCTCAATACCACTTGTGGATGATCAGCTTGTTATTATTATTATTTTTTTCACTGTAAATCAATCACCAATACACGGGAAGCATATACACTTGAATAAAAAGGGGAAATTTTTGCTTTTTCTGACAATTTTTTTGTCCAAATTCTTCTCAATTAAATTTTATGCCTTAAAAACTTTGCAGTGTCTGATTGGAATTCAATTTATTTCCTATAAGAACAAGTTTCTTGTCTTTATTCTTTTTTGTTTCAAGTCACGCGGAGTAAAAAACTCACACAACCTGTTCGACACAACGATCACTCGAGACTGAACACACAAAATAAAAAAATATTTTTTTATGCTCACACAACTATTCGGAGCAGCTTAGTTAGCCAGTAATGTGGAAAAGAGAAAAAAAAGTTATGACTTGAGAGAATTAAATAACTCTCATTCCGTTTATGGAATTTGTTTTCTCTTTCTTTACTGACTTATCAGCTTGGTGGATTATAGCTGCATGAAATATGATCAGTTTCACTTTGGGCGTAATTTTTTTTATTATTTTTTCTGTACTTTGTGTGCAAAAATCGAAGAGCAATTAATTAAATTATATTTATCAGTAAGCAGACCATTAAAATTATTATTTTGATGGATTTGAAATATTTACTTTCATAATCGTTCGGTACATTAAACTATTTGCTGTTTACTTTCATACGATGATGTGCTTTGATGTATCTATTACTTCATGAGAGTGAGATTGAAGGCATTATCACATGAGGATGGAGATTTCATGCTTTGGTCAGTCATTGTATTATTTTATTGCTTGCTTTTATTTGGATACAGTAAATATTTGTGACTACAATGACAGCTTAAATGGGAATTTCCAGTGTCGATGGAAATTTTTTGGGGGTATTTAGAGAGGCTGAATTGAATGTGATATGCAATAGATTTTTCATTTTCTTTAAAATATAGATGAATAGCTTCACTGATATCAATCCCAATAAAGAAGGGAAAATGCTAAAAAAATAAAAAATACCCCTGGGCGCAAAACCCCCAAACAGGGGCGTATCCAGAAATTTTTCAAGGGAGGGGTTTTAAAATATTTTTGTATGGAAGGGAAAATTTAGGGGGGGTTTTGGGATTGTTTTCTTAAGAAACCCTAGAAAATTGAAAAAATTTCTCACAAAGGGTAGGGGTTTTAGCCCCCAGAACACCTCCATTAATACGCCTCTGCCCCCAAATAAATCTTATCAAGATCGTAGCCAGGGGGATTTGGGAACACATCACCCCATCAAAAGTTTTAAGAAAAATCACGAAATCTCCCACCCTCCCATTTTTACATACAAAAATTCCCCTCCCCCTTAAATATTTCTTGATACCCCCCTGATTCATATATCTATACTTATCAGTTTGTCATACTTGAGGGTAGTATCCAAAAATTTTCAAAGGAGGGGGCATTTTGAAATTTTTTATATTAATAAAGTTAGATCAGAAATTTTTCCATCAAAAATCCTAGAAAATTGAAAAAAAAAATGGCAACGAAAGGAGACTATGTGTCTGTAGAGATTAGGTGCATTTGGAGTCAAAAACCCAAGATTTTTTGGGGAAAAAATCCTAGAATTCGTTCCTCCCTATCTTAAAGCTTCATTCTATTCAAAAAAAATTAAAACACCCACCTCAAAAAATTTCTGTCTACGTCCTAATGTTTTTGATTCCCCACTTTATTCATATTTTTATACAAAAATTTCTATCGAATGTTACACAACTTCAACATCCCCTATTCCTACATTTTGGACGTCATAAGCAAACGACTTTAGACTCATGACTAAAAATACATTTTAAAATATCATTCAGTTGCTGTTTAAGATTCTACAAAGTCAAATCACATTTTTCGAAAGGAATCACAACAGTCACTCAATTAACTGATTCAAGGATTCCAATTCACCCACATCTATTTACTTTCATGTCTTATAATTCAATACTGGATGTTTTTGTTTAAATTGAACCTCAGCCACATGTGGCTAAAAATCATTTCGGAAGAAAAAGCAGCATGTTCAAATCGTTGACCGCTTGATATGTTTGTTGTTTGAGGAATGTACAAGACTCATGTCGTATTCAATAATCTGATGAATAATAAAAAGAAACTTCTCTTTGTCAGATCATAATGCAAAAAGTACATCAACAAATTGAGTTCCTTTATAATGCTTTTGAATTTCGATTAATAACAAATTGGCAAATGACAAAGACGACAATGCGAATGATAAATGTTCACTTAAGTGGCGGTGAATGATCAAATTTGACATTGGGTCACCATTATAATAATTTTATGATTAATAATTGTTAAATGTAGGCTATTACATTAAAGTAGATACACTTAGTAAGAATTGAAATAGATACGCTTCCATTGAAAGTTGTCATACTTTCATACACTGTCATACACATACTGTCTGCTTGAACCCATATAATCTACATTTTAAAGTGTACCGATCCAGGCCACCGCTATGCCACCTTAGAACCAAATAAAGTCCACTAAAAGAAGAAACCCAATTTAACTATATGTCAATTATTTCATCAAAATAATTAAAAATTAACGATTTTCTAGAATTTGAATTTTAACGTACATTTACAATTTGAATATTTTGATCTACTAAAAGTAGAACTTTTGAACTGAATGTTTTTTTCTGATAAAAGCACATTGAATGCGGTAAAAGAGTAAGAACTAAAGAAATTAATTATACTAAAACTAATCAAATAAACTTTTTCACAGGATTAAAGTGGCTAAGAGTGAAATTAGTGAAAAATATGTAATATTGAAGAATAGAGAAATTAAACTGATTGTGAATTAAAATTTTCATTCTTTCGCTAAAATCTCAAATAAATTAATTAATTTTCATACAAATATTAATTCAAAAGTAAAATTATTATTGTCTAAACCGACACCATGTGTCACTTAAAATGTATCGATCGAAAAGGCTATGTCTTTGGAAGAAAATTGTTTATAAAAAATCAAAATTTATTGATGGACCTCACTTATGAATGTCTCATTTAGAGAATCTTTTATTCTATTGCAATATAAATTACTTTTTCAGATTTAATTTTCAAATTAAGTCTAAGTAGGTTAAAAATTACATATTATTTGTCTATTTAGTCAACATCCAGTAAATTAATCAAATTTCAAAGGCTTTGTCATATATAACACTCAGGAATGATCCCAAAGTTCCATATAAGATTCCAAGTAAGGAATGAATCTATCAGAGAAATTATCGTGAATCCCTAAATAATTTTTAGATTGATTTTGAAATTTCTATAATATTTTTCTACCAAACTTAAGATTTTTATAGAATTTTCCGGATTAATCTTGAACAATAAGTTGAATAAACTCTAGTTTCCTTTAGGAATATATCCATCAATTCCTCGTTTTTTACGATTTTTCTTTTCATCCTCTTCCAAAATATAAACCTCAACTTCTTTCCCTTCAGCATCCTTGATCTTTTCCAGCTTAAAGTTTTTGTTGTTCTTCAACTTTTCCAAATCCATAATATTATTTTCAGCATCTCTTCGCCTCCTCTTTGGTGTTGCGGTTGTCGTAACCATTGAGTCAGGTAAAACCTCCTTTTTAATTATAATACTGATCTCCTTTCCATCTGCACTCGTCACCTTCTTAATTTGCATCTCAATTCCATCCGTAAAGTCGACTTTTGCTTCTGCAATTGCTGTTTCATTTTTTGTGGATGTCTCTGATGCTGCTGTCGTGGCTTCCTCAGCTTTTGTACATCCGATTATGATTACGATGATCAATAGACTCATTGACAGTTTCTAGAAATAAAAAATTGATATAATGTACTGCATTGAAAAGCCACTATGACTGCTTTTTTACTTGAATCATTTTTCCTCCCATTTGTTATCACCTAACAAGCACTAAAATCCAAACTAATCATTAGTCTACAATTACTCGATGAAATTTATATGCTAAATAATGCACAATTCATCCATGATACTGTACGTAATTGATTTTCTACAACTTCAAATTTACATGGAAAGTTTACAGATTTCATTATTCGATTCATTGAATATTTTTGCAATTTTGTTTTTCCATGTATTTGAAGTTGTTGATGAAATATGGACGAGTGGCAGTCAATGAACGAGGGAACTTTGGAATTTTAGTTAGTTTTGTTGTATTGGACGCTGTAACTGAAATTTTCTGATAGAAAAAATTGGAGTTAGTACCTAGAAATATGGCTAAAGGTGAAGACATCTTAATAGTCCCCTTTTGAGGCTTTATAGCAGTAGTTCTGAAACCTTTTAGAAGGCATTATACAAAAATATATGCTTTAATAGTCATGACCTTTTTGGTAAAAATTTGGGTAAAAAATCAGAAAATTTGTATGCTTATTTCGAAAACCATTGCTCTTTACAAGTCAGGAGCGTAGCCAGAGGGGGGATTGTGGGATTTGCCTCCCCCCCTTTCACCCAAAAATTTTTCAATTTGCTAGGGGTTTTGAGAAAAAAAACCATGAAAATTTTTCCATACAACAAATTTGAAAATTCCCCCCTAGAAAAATTCCTGGGTACGCCAATGATACAAGTGCTTGTCAATCTAAATTTTGCGACAAACTAGTGTGGCGCCAAAAGCTTCAACACAATTGTGCACAAGTATCTATCAAGATTAGGACAAATTTTTCATGGTGAACCTTATGAACCCTTCCATTCTAGACTTTATAAGTGAACAATCTTCAAGTGTGTAAAACGTCTCTGAAAACTGGAATTTTATGAACTCCCCCCCCCCTTACACCCCACCTGGAACAAAATTTTCAAACCAGGATTAGAGGATTAGAGCCAGCCTGGTGCAGCTATTTTTCGACTTTTCAACACTATATGCCATTCAGGATCTTAAACCTTCATAACTGATTCCTAAAATACCACTAAAGACGGAAATGGTCAAAGGGTTCTGTGTGACATTTGGTTATTAATTTTTAGGTTATGTCCACAATTTTCAATAAAAATCACTAATAAAAAACCAATTATAGCTTAAAATCTTAAAACTAATAGGCAATGACTAATTTTTTATTATTTAGAAAATATTTTTCATGATGATTTCGCGACATTCGATCTTTCCATTTTGTGGGGACGATAGTCTGGCGGATATGGAACGAGTGTGTTGTTGACTATCATTGCGTTTCTGTAAATATTTCTCTTATCATGTTCATTGTCATGTTCTCGAGTTCCAACAATTTCAATGATCTCGTCCACATTTCGACGGAATCTCTTCTTTTTCTTCTGGTTCTTTTGGGCGTTTGTCTGGCGTGGCTTGTAGAATATTCCAACGGGTTTTCCATCCTTTCGTACTTTTATCTGTAGGAATTTCATGTTTTCAGAGTCCTTCACATTCATTTGTGTTCGGACTGTCACGGGGTTCATCTTTTTTGCACACTGTGAGACATGAATCAGCACCACAATGAAAAACAGGATTATGAACCTCTACAAAAAATGTTGAAGACTTTTATTGTCTGAAATTTATGGATTTATGGCTTTTGGGGTTGTTTGGGTATTACGTAACGCATTGATTGGTCTTTCCAGTTGAAAAAATTTTTTGTTGGAAGTTCCAAAAAAAATTATACACTCCCCCCCCCCCCCCCCTTTTCTAAAGCGTTGTCGTAATGTCCAAACAACCCCAATCACACCGAACCTTTACCATAATAATATTTTATTTTGAACTGTCTAACAAAACTTTATGTCACCTTTGGTGAATCTTCACTTCATAACTAAACTTTGATAACATTATTCACAAGCTTTTAAACTTTTTTTTATTATTTTTTATTTTTTTTTGTAATACAAGCTGCTATGGAAGTTAATTCGGTCAATGTCACAATGATATGATGAAAAACTTATTCTTTTCAATACAAAACCATTTTTCAAGTTCTGAGACATATGATTAATGTGTGATGCTTGCTTACATCTGTAGAAAAAAAGATATTTCAATATGTGTCTCAAGAAAAGTCATTCGATAACGTATAATTTCTTTATGCTCTTGTATTGCAGGCAAATGTGATGAAAATTCCATTATTTTGTATTTCATTGTCGGCTGTGTCGGCGGTACGTTGTGAAAATTGTCTTGTCTTGCTGCTTTTTTTGCATGAAATATTTCCTTCAACAGAAATTGATTAATTTACAAAACCCCAAAAACCAATTTTAATTAATGAGTTCCTCAATAGTTTTCAATTAATTTTTCCAACATCCATGCCTACTCATTCAAAAAAGTTATTAAGAAATTACAATCCAGCATGTCGCATGTAATTCGCATGCTTTTCAATATCCAACTGTCAAAAAAAATTCAAATCAAAAAGGTTTAGCTGATTATTTCAAAATAAAAAAGTTTAGTTGATTATTTCAAAACATTTTCAACTGATTTTTTTTTTAAATTTGAAAAACAACATTTCTGTAAACAGAGTCTGAAAAATCGTTTATCGCGCTTATTAATTAATTAAAGTACATGATGGCAAAGAAAACGGAAATACAAATCAATCATCCACCGAATGACACAATTTCTTCATTGAGTTTTGGGCCAGAAAACTCACAATATTTAATTGCAAGCAGTTGGGATGGTGGTGTTCGATTATATGATGTTCTCGGTAATAATTTAAGGCAAAAGTATGTCCACAACTGTCCAGTTCTTGATGTTTGCTTCCAAGTAAGTAGTTTTCATTCATCCAGTCATAAATTTTGCATTAATTAAATATTTTTTGATAATTTTTATTCTAGGATCAAGTTCATACAATTTCCGGCGGTTTGGATGGTGGATTGAAGCTTTATGATCTAAATACAAATAGTGAAGCGAATCTGGGATCACATGACAATGCTGTAAAGTGTGTAGAATATTCAACAAAAATGAATGCAGTTATAACTGGAAGTTGGGATACGACAGTTCGAATATGGGATACGCGCGAAAAGAGCTGTGTCGGAACGTATGAACAAAATAATGGAAAAGTATATTCGCTGAGCGTCGTAGATGAAAAGTTAGTTGTGGCAACGAGTGATAGGAAGGTCTTAATATGGGATTTAAGAAATATGGGAAATTATGTAGCACGGCGTGAATCTTCATTAAAATATCAAACCCGTTGCATCAGAATCTTCCCAAATAAAGAAGGATATGTCATGTCATCTATTGAAGGCCGTGTAGCTGTTGAATATTTTGATAATGATGCAGAAGTGCAGAAGAAAAAGTTTGCTTTTAAATGCCATCGACAAAAGGAGAATAACATTGAATTAATTTATCCTGTAAATGCTCTCAGCTTCCATAGTGGATATTCGACATTCGCTAGTGGTGGATCTGATGGATATGTCAGCATTTGGGATGGATTTAATAAGAAACGTTTATGTCAGTTCCATCATTATGACACATCAATTTCTGCACTTAGCTTTAGCAGTGATGGAAGTACATTAGCTATTGGCTGCTCATATCTGGATGAATTAGAGAAACCACCAGAACCGACAGCTGATCCAAGCATTTTTGTCAGGTATGTCAGTGAGCAGGAAGTAAAACCAAAATAATCAAAAAGTTCACTTCATCTTATTTTGTCACATTTTATTAAGTACCAATAAAACTTTCTTGTATATTAATTAACAAATTCGCTAACAATTAAAGAGACATTAGTTCCACCAAATCCAAATGAATTTTTTACAGCAATACGCTTCTTTCCATTTTCAGGCCATTTCTGAGACTTGTTGGGTACAAAATTTACATTTTTAAATTCATCTTCAGGTTCGTTCAAGTTGATTGTAGGTGGAAGAAGTCCATGTCGACAAGCTAGTAGTGTAAAAAGGCATTCTAAGGTTCCAGCAGCTCCCAAGAGATGACCATGTGAGCCTGAAAAATGTTTAGTAAAATTAATTCGAAATTCAACGGAAATTTATTTTTTGAATTCACTGAAGTTCAAAAATTGAACTTTGAGTTTTGAAAATGGACCGTTAAAATTTTACCTTTTGTGGAACTAACTGCAAAGTCCTTATTTCCTCCGAATATTGTCTGTATAGCCCTAGCTTCAATGGAATCTCCCAAAGGTGTCGATGTTGCATGAGCATTTACATAACTAATATCTGATGGGCTTAAATTAGAATCTCTTAATGCTCGCTGCATAGCCAATCGTGCACCTAATCCATCCTCACTAGGTGCTGTTAAATGTGATCCATCACCAGAAAGTCCATATCCGAGAATTTCACCATAAATTGTTGCATTTCTATTCAGAGCATGTTGTAGTTCCTCTAAAATAAATATTGCAGCACCTTCGCCCATTACAAATCCATCACGTTTCTTGTCAAACGGTCTCGAAGCTTCATGTGGACGGTCGTTAAAGGATGTAGATAGAGCACGTAATCTACAAAATCCAGCTATTGATAATGGATTAATTGAGGCTTCTGTTGCTCCACAAACCATCGCATCAGCGTCATTATGCTGTATAAACCTAAATGCATCTCCAATTGCATGAAGACCTGTTGCACAAGCCGTAGATACAGCATGATTAGGTCCTTGTAATTTATATGAAATGCTAATTTGTCCAGCTGCCATATTTAGCAGTATTCTTGGCACAAAAAATGGACTAATTTTGTTATATGACTTATTGAGATTCTCACTCGTCTCACAGACATCACTTAAATCGACCATTCCCATGCCAACTGCTACACCAGTTCTCTCTCTTTCTAATGAACTTGTTGGTTTCCAATTTGCAGACTCAAAAGCTTCTTTTACAGCACTCATTGCATAAATTGTAGCAGGTGACATTGTCTTCAGTTCTGTTTTAGAGAAATTTGATCGGATCTCATCAATCACATGGCTGTCAATCGGTGCTGCTACCTTACATGGCAATTTCGCGTACTGTTCATTTTCCGGAAGATTTTTTGTGGCACTTTTTCCATCTAAAATGAATTTCCAGGCAGAGTCAACTGTCTTACCAAGTGCTGAAATGACTCCCAAGCCAGTCACAACAACTCTCCGTTTTGAATCTGTCGAATAACTCCTTAAAATAATTAATTTATTTGGAAGAAACATTTTTTGATCAACAAGACACTAAAATGATTGTTTTTAATGATTTTCAATGATTATTTTAATGATTTCTCGAAATGTACAGAATAATTTTTACAAAATTTCTTCATCAATATTCATATGCTTAAGATCCAGGACCTCGATTGTTACTTCTCCACGACTAGTTGAATGCAATGCTTCAATCACTTTGAAATTTCCAGGATCAATTAAAGCGATAATTTGACCATTAGCACCTGACCAATTCTCACTTTCTTTGACCTTCAGAAGTTTTGGAAGCTCATCAAATCGGAGCTTCTTATCTTTGCAGTTAGTGACATTGATTTTGACTCTCATTTGTGCCTTTTCGATCGGCATGTTCTCCTTGAGCAATTTAATCACATCCAGTGCCTGCGATTTGACATTTTTACTAGGTTTTATTGAATAATGAGCATCCTTCATCGCTTTCTCAATTATTGTCACTGGATATGCTCGATTTGTCTCCGGATTGACACATTTATCAGCTACCATTGTTGCTATTTCCTTAAATGTTGACTCCAGATTAGCATGTCGTTCCTTTTCACTTACTTGAAGTTCTCCTTTTGCTAAAATTTCCTTACAAATCTCAACATGATCATCTTTACCAAATGCCTTAATTAAATCCTCCTTTTTAGCTACTTGTCCTTTGCTGACATTCATAAAAACTGTCTCAGTCTGCAAAACTTCGCCTAGATCTTTCTCCCTGCAAAATAAATCCTGTTGACAATTACGCATTAATTGGAAATTTAATAAAATTATCTTACGTTTGTGCTCTCCATGACTGCACTTTATTCTTATAGCAGGCAATCTCAAACCGCATTCCATGCTTCTTAATTCGAACAATTGCTACATTAGTTAGACGAATTTGATTCGTTGGTGTGAATATTTTTGACATTTTAAATAACTTTGCGAAATTTCTTACAATTAAACAATATAAACAATCAGTAAACCTAATAATGATCAATGATGGACATCGCCAGAAAATTTTTGTTCATAAGAAGCGTTAGTTTTTAATGATTTTCTGTCTAATTTTGGTTTCTTATTCAATAAACATCATTTTTAATACAAAACAGTGTATTTAATTAACTTAGGTATGATCAAAATACCTAGTGTTGAGAATATTTCAACGGTCATTTCAAATTTGAATTGTAAAAGCAACTACATTTAGTGTATTTTGTGAAAAAGGCAAATCTATAAAGTTAATGATTGTTTTTGTTCTGATGATGGTGAATTTCTGTATCGAGTGCCTGGATTTTTTTTAAGGATCATAGACTAATAAAAAGAAAATTTAGCTTTTAACGAACTTTCGAATTTTAAATAATTTTAATTTTGAGAAAGTTCAAAAAAACCAACGAATTTTTAAGATTCAAATTTTAATTGAACTACGATTTTGACCCTTGATCGTAAAATTTTGACTTACGTCATTACTGGATCATCCCAAATAATTTATTGACTAAACACAAATATAAGTTAATTATTGATTTAAAACATGTATACGCGAGGAAAATTCGAAGAGGAAGTTGCATATTTATCATTAAATCGCGAAGAGTTTGATAGATATATAGTAAGAGTATTGTGGAATGAAGAAAATGCTAAAAAATTGCTTCTCGAGAAATTAGGCATCAATGTTAGCTATATAAAAGTCGAGGACTCTGATTATGATGTAGAAGCTTATTTTAATTGCGTCTTACATAATAAATTAAAATATTATATAAGGATACAACGAGCGTTTACACATCCTAGTGTTTTTGAGGAAATTCCAGTGAACATGCAGACAGATCAAGTTCCATGTGAATGTAAGTTATATCCGAATATATAATTTAAATAAAAATTTACTTTACTTCTTAATTGTTAGGCTTAAAAACACGATATCTCGACGAAATAAAACCAGTGAACCAGAAAAAACCAGACGTGAACAAAATTAGTGAGGATCAAGCTAGTGATTATGTAGAAAATGGTAAATATCACATACCTAATAACTGTTTACTTATTAAAGTATATTGCTAATAAAATCTTGTTGTTAAGGAATCAATATCCAAGTCTTACCACCATCCTTGCTGGAAGAGATCTTGTCATACGTTCCAAACAAAATGGATCTAAGGCTTGTCTCAAAAGCATTCCAGAATGTCATCGATCACTCATCAATATTATTAAAGAATCAGTGGCTTATCTTAGAAAATGTTTTGGATGTAGAACCAAGTACTTTTAATTATGCTTATCAAAAGTTGGTGATTCATTTAATGGGCGCAATGGAAATGAACTGGATATCTAAATATCAGCATAAGAATCGAATAAAGGCTATAAAATTTACGAGTGGTGAACGATGTCCGATTTTCATGCAGTACATCATATCTAATTTTGATTCATTGGGGCTTATTGATTATGATTTGGACCAATTCTACGACGAAAAGTTTCACATGCGTGATGACATGCGATTGGTGCCTAATGAACGGTCAAAATTGGAAGTTTTGCACATTGGATATTATCAGAATAAGCAGTACAATGTAAGTTTATCGAGAGCATCAATCTTAATGATTCTAATTACATAAATTCTGTTTCTAGATCCTTGAAATGTTCGCTAATATACCGACCATAAAGAAATTGTATATTTACGATTTTGACCTCTTGACATTTCCTAAAGATGTTAAGTGGAATTTAGAGAAGCTAGCAGTATCAGATATGCCACCAGATGAATATTATATACAAATCGCGGAAGATAATTTCAAAGAATTTTTGATAAGTCAGCAAATGTCATTAAAAGACATCCGATTCCACGACAACCTGAATTATTCTGATTTTATTATCAAAAATCTCCCAAATCTCGAACGTCTTACACTGAGCATGGAAGTAGAAGATATTATTTCAATCAACAATGAGTTCGTGATTAGCGATTTTAACTTGAGGCACTTCACATTTAATTATACGTGTATTGAGCACTTTCCTATATTGAAGAAAATATTGAAGCATTACAAGTCTATAAAATACTTACGCATAACTTCTAATTCCTCATGCTGTGATAGTCAGCCGTGGATATCATCTAGTGAAATTCGTTTTGAAAATCTAACTCATCTTCTTCTGAAATCTGCATGGACCTTTATCATTTTAAAAGCAAAAATGCCAAAGTTGAAATTTTTAGGATTAACATATCCATTTGATGATGAAGAGGAATACAACTTTGCGAATATTCCAGATAAAAATATGAAGAATGTTGAGAAGGCGAGTCTAAAATTTTGCAAATTGGAGGATGTTCTTGCTATTGTTCGTAAGTGCCCTAAGCTGTCACATTTGAATGTGGATGTTAAGGAATGGAGTAAAAAGAGCATTTTATTTATCAGCCAAATTAACGACATTATCGCAGCTGTACCACAAGTCAAGTGTCTTGGAATTTGTGAATGGTCCTTGAATAAGCAAAATATTACACAAATTGAATTGCGCTATCAAATTATCAATAAAAATGTCATTTTGAAGGTGCACGATGAGTTTCCGTCAATGCTTGACGAAGATTGGGATCAAGAATTTCCTGATTTTTTGGATTCTTGGTACTTTTGGTAGAACTTAATGTAAAAGAATCATAAATTCAATTAAAAATGAAGAAGCATTTAATAAAATATCAATTATTTCATTTTAAAAGCTCTTTGATGCACAGTTCTTATTTAAAAATTTTCAACCAAAATTCAATGATGAATTTCCAACGGTTTTCAAATTCAAAAAATGAACTGAACTGAAATGAACTCATGACTTACTGAACGACTCTAACAAGTTCAAATTTGAAATTTAAAAAGCCGTTATTTCATTAAATAATTTTTATTGAAGACTGATCATTTGTAATTTTGTGTTTGATTTTACCATATTTCACAGCCATTAAACTCATTTCCCAATATTTATGTCCAACCCCGATCAGCTAAGAAAAACAAAATTTTGTTTTGATGATTTTGTCTGCTGGAATATTTTGTTGTGATTTTAGTATTTAAAAATAAGTTTTTAATTAAATTAACCCAGTGATATTGGTCTATAACATTAGGAACATGAAGCGAGTACTAATAGGTACATCAACTAATCTGTGAATATCAATTTTTCATAATTATCTAATCAATTAAATTACTTTTAAGGTGGAGGAAGTGGATTTATTGGCACAAGACTGTCGAATCTACTTAAAGATAGTGGATATTCAGTAACAGTAATTAGTCGTATGCCTGGAGTAGGCAGAAAAACATGGCATGATGTAGAAAAACACGGAATTAAGGAACCAACAACAGCAATTGTTAATTTATGTGGACAAAATGTGCTAGATCCAACAAGACGATGGACACCAGGTTTTAAACAAAATGTATGGAACTCAAGGATAAATACGAGCGCATCACTTGTCAGAGCAATCATGAATGCAAAGCCTGAATTGAAGCCTGAAGTTTTCATCAACATTTCAGGTATATCAAACTATAAGCCAGACAAGAATAAAGTCTATACAGAACATGATGAGTGTAAAAAGTACGACTATATGTCTGAATTGTGTATTGAATGGGAAAAAGCAGCGACAATCGATAAATCACACGGAATCAGAAATGTCAAGCTACGAACAGGCGTTGTGTTAGGCAGAGAAGGTGGAATGATCAAATCACTTTACCTTCCATTTTTCTTTGGAGCTGGAGGGCCTGTCTGTGATGGCAATCAGCCACTTCCTTGGATTCATATTGATGATTTATGCGAATTAATTATGTTTTCTATAGAAAATAAGCAAGTAGATGGAGTTTTGAATGCTGTAGCTCCTGATATCATCACTAATAAGGATTTTGCTAAAGTAAGTTACATCCACAATGTTGATTGTACATGAAATAATTTTATCATATCATTTTAGGCCTTTGGAAAAGCACTTTGGAGACCAGCACTTATTCCACTTCCTGAATTTGTAGTAAATTTCATGTTCTCACCCGAAAGAGCTGTCCTGCTTACAACTGGCGCTAAAATTGAACCAAAACGCACACTCGAAACTGGATTTAAATATCAATACCCTAAAATTTACGATGCCTGCAGAAGCGAATCTAAATTATTTTTGTTCTAAGATGCTAATGTAATTCACACATGTTTTAGTAGCTAGTCTCCATTCATTTTATTTAATTAAATTTCATCAAATTGCAGTGTAAAATTAAAGATTTGAAGACTTAAAGTAACTTAATTCACTCTTCCTCAGCAAGCTGTAGACATAAAACAGCATTTTCAGTAAGCAATAAGACAGCTTCATTTTCGACACTTATTCCCAAAATCTCGCCGTTCGTTCCGTCTAATGCAACGAGTTTCTGTTGACCAATCAACAATTGAGGTCCTGTACGTTTTCTTAAGCCACTAGCAGTGCTGTATGAATCTCTATAAATGAATAAATGCCTTGTCGATTCTGAAATAACTGCTAAGCTCATGTCAGGCGAGCACATGATGTATTTTCTGTCACGTTTAGATGCTTGGACGTAGCCAAATGCATTAAGGGTTCTGAAAATTCAAATTAGTAACGGATTAGAAAACGGTTTTCAAAAGTTTAAATTTTAACGGGTTTGAAAAATTTGAAATCCTTTCAAAAAAAGTAGTTGAGATTCAAAATTAAAAAATACGTTAAATTACCCTTCATGTCTCAATGTCCATTCTTCTTCAGTCGTTATTTGTTTTTGAAGCCACAAGCAGCAATCTACATCATTGCGAACGGCAATTGCTTTTGGGAATCCAGGACGAAGAGTAATGGAAAACAGAGGATGATTGGAGGCAAGGAAAATTTTATGATGAGTCTTGTGAGTTGTTGCGTCTAGTTGCTCTAAAGATTGATTAATAAAAATAATTAATAAGGAACTAAGGCAATCAGAAAAGAATCTTACCAATAAAATATTCATCATTCTCATGTCCATCTTCGCCAAAGTCACATTCCTCCATTTGGGCATTTAAATCAGGAACAGGCTGTGAACTAAGCAGCTGATTGCTTTTCTCACTGGATGATATCACTTCCGCAGGTCCACCAGGAATCAAGTATGGCCAAATCAATTCTGGGGATTTCTTAATTAAATTCAATTGCAAGAAATCGTTTTCAAGTGTCCATGTTGTAAGATCCACATCAATTTCAGCGAATAAATCGGAATTGAGCAGGAATTCATCGCCACATTTAACTTCTACGTGACTTTGATGGCACTTTACGTGATAATCATCTTTCAAAGCATCAGGAATTTGGCTGAAATTAATTGTTACGTCTTCTCCCTTTTGTGACCATTGGAAGGAGCTTTCAGACTCTGTAGCTTCCTTTGCCTTCTCACTTTCCATTTCCTCATCCTGAACAATCTCATTAACGGAATCAAAGATGTATTTATATTCATGATTTGATGAGTAGATGACAGAGGTACAGTGCACATCTAACGAGAGATAATATAAGCTTCCTTTGCCTTGAATTGTACGTCTGGCAATGCTCTTGAATTTTTTTGTAGTGGATTCTTCTTTCAACGTGATCCAGTTAATAATGTTGTGAAATTTTCCATCAATCTGATCAATATGCAGCAACAAGCAGTGGATGATTTTCTCGCCTTTCTCAATTTTTAATCTTGCATCTTGTAGGATAAATGACTTATCTATCGGTTCCAGTGAGTCAATTCGCTTCCATTCATCGATTTTTTGACGATCTCCTGTATCAATAATTTGCAAAATTCCAGTTCCGTTGCTTAGCAAAGCATACTTTTCGGAAATGAACTTAATTTCAGTATTATATGATCCTTCCGTCTGTTCCTGATTATTACTGAATTTATAGACAACTTGTGCTGGCTTTAAACGTCCACTTTGCGTATCGTACTGGATCCTTTGTACTGATAATGTATTATCGATGTAATATGCTGTATTAGCAAGCCATGGATCCCGAACAAGATGATTATGTAGTTGAAATAGCATAGAATGCGACAATGAATATTCCGAGCTTGTTAATTTAACTTTATGAGGCTTATTTATGTTATCTAGCCTTAAAATCGGAACAGCTTCCAACGACAGCTTATATCCATCGAAATTTGATTTTAGCAGCTTAGAATCTGGTCTTAAGTCAATGACTTTCATGTTGATTTGACTGATTTTTGTTAGTTTCACGTATTTATTAATAAAATTAATATTTTTTAAATTTTTTGTTGCACCAAAACAATTGTTACTGATTGATGATAGGGGTCGTTCGTAAATTACGACACGCTTTAGCGGGGGGAAGGGGGTTAAATAATTTGTTAGTCAAGAAAAAGATGTAGAAAGTCCTCGTGTTATACATCGAGGGAATTAAGCGCATTTTCCCGCACAGATCAGTAAATAAATCCATAATTCAGAATGTAAAAATAAGTACCCACTTAATTTATTTCCCCAAATGAATTGAAAACATAGCATAAATGCTTGAAATATATAGTTGTAGCTGAAAAAAATTCCGGAAGCTATTTCAAAACATTTGTATGGTTTTAGTACAAATTAAATCTGTCACTTATACTTCACAAGTAATGACAGCAACATTTGTATGGTTCTACATACATTTACATTTCGAGAAAATAAAATTTATGAAAAAATGTACTTTTTTGCTGTTTTATGACTCAAAAAAATTTAATTATGCATTAATAAATCATAAAATATCATAAAACATCAAAAAAGTGTAAAAAAGAATAAAAAAAGTTGCCCGCGGAGAGGATCGAACCCACGACTTGAGTGTGTGTGAAGTTGGGGCGAGACATATCTTCTTTCGAGAATCTAATGTGTTCTGATTTATGACCTATTTATGACATTAATGACAAAAATTTTTCAAATTTGACACCCTCGAAATTTCCGAGATCCAGCTATGCTGTTTTTGGTCGATTTTCTCGCCCCAACTTCACACTTACTCTTTTTAACTTTTTTCAACGAGGGAATGTCCAAATGAGCTGAAACTTTTCCTGTTTTATGACATCTTGGGTACTTTCAGAAAAACTATGAAAAAAATTTTTTCGTTACTTCCTCGATTTTTTATTCAAAAAACAGACTGTTTTTGACAAACTACGGAAATTGACTACCAAAATTCATTTTCGTTTTATTTTATGACACCAAACTCTATCAAAAAACTAATTGCATCTGATTTATGACCTATCTAGGAAGTTTTAAAAACATTATTCAAAAAAATTTTTTTTACTAAATTTCGTCTCAAAAAATGAGATTTTACTAGAAAAGTGTCATATCTCATGAACCGTCTGCTGTAAAAAAATTTGTGGCATTTGTTATAAAGCTTTTATAAGGTTCTTTCATAATCCGAAAGAATTTTTAAATTTCATTGAACTACCTCTTCGTACCATCGATTTGAATATTGCTACTTTCTGCTAGTATGCCAAAATAGGGTTTTTCTAAAATGTGTTATTTCTCAGCTATACAAAGCTATTTTGAAAAAGCACGCTAATGGTAATGTTTTGCTACTATAGGGCTACAAATTAGAATAAAAACTTTTTGTAAATTTTGACTTGACTTTTTTGTCAATTTTTGAGCCTTTTGGAAATTAGAGTAAGCAAAACTAGCAATTTTCAAATCGATGGTACGAAGAGGTAGTTCAATGAAATTTAAAAATTCTTTCGGATTATGAAAGAACCTTATAAAAGCTTTATAACAAATGCCACAAATTTTTTTTACAGCAGACGGTTCATGAGATATGACAATTTACCTCCAAAAACTTACACTTTTCTAGTAAAATCTCATTTTTTGAGACGAAATTTAGTAAAAAAAATTTTTTTGAATAATGTTTTTAAAACTTCCTAGATAGGTCATAAATCAGATGCAATTAGTTTTTTGATAGAGTTTGGTGTCATAAAATAAAACGAAATTGAATTTTGGTAGTCAATTTCCGTAGTTTGTCAAAAACAGTCTGTTTTTTGAATAAAAAATCGAGGAAGTAACGAAAAAAAATTTTTCATAGTTTTTCTGAAAGTACCCAAGATGTCATAAAACAGGAAAAGTTTCAGCTCATTTGGACATTCCCTCGTTGAGAAAAGTTAAAAAGAGTAAGTGTGAAGTTGGGGCGAGAAAATCGACCAAAAACAGCATAGCTGGATCTCGGAAATTTCGAGGGTGTCAAATTTGAAAATTTTTTGTCATTAATGTCATAAATAGGTCATAAATCAGAACAAATTAGATTCTCGAAAGAAGATATGTCTCGCCCCAACTTCACACACACACGACTTGAAGGGTTTTTTAATATAAGTATTCTTTTTAAGCGTCACGTTAAACTTTGACTAATCCAACGTCAGTGATTTTTTACACCAAAAACAGAAAAGTTAATTTAATTAAGTTTAGGTGAGGATTTTTAAAAAACTAAATACGTTGCGCACCCCTACGAAATAGCAGCTATTTAATGCAAAAAACCCGAAGTCTCTACGTGCTTCCTCCGCCGAGTTTTTGAGGCAGCGGGCCAGCCAGCGGGCCAGCGGGCCAGCGGGCCAGCCAGCCAGCCAAAGTGGACCTTTAAGCGCATTACTTTCTAAGGAAAATGCGCTAAAAATTCAAACTTTGGAAAATTTGTCAAGGGGGTCGAAAAATCTCGTTTTTTGTGTGACGTAACTTACGAATGACCCCTTATTGATGATACAAAATTTCAAAAAAATAAAAACCGTTAATAACCACATTTTTGTACGATTTATTTTTGGTAATTAATTAACATTAAACTTTTATTAATAAACCATAATAAACATCTAGAATAGTTTAAAATTGCATTAGGTAATCAAGTCTTTACAGTTTTCTGTATAATTTGGAAGAGAATTTCCCAAACAAATAAATACTTGAAGGTTCCTGAATTATCACTACACATGTCCTACATTCTCACTAGTTTGTTTGATATCATTAATGAATGGCATTTTATACCATAAAGTAACCTTTGAGTATATTTTTTTTCCTTTTTGTAATTTACTAAATTAATTAAAATTCTCCTGGATCTTTCATGCTCAAACATCCAATATTGATAAAGTAATTCCCAACTGTGCTAAATAATATGTAATCATAATGTAAACTTGTGCGTTGTGTATGGGCTTGTAAAACATATTGACAGCAATGAGAGAGTCACTGATAATAAACAATAAAGCTCCAAGAGCACAGCATAGTTGAGGGATACTTTTGATGTTAGTGACCCTTGCAAATGCGCGCCATACCATTGTTTCCAGAAGAATTGAGTAGATTGGAATAGCGACGATGAAAATACCGTTGAAGCTCTTGAAAATTATAGCGATAACTAGGATAAAGATAAGAAACTAAAGGTATTGTATAAATTAAGTATTTCTTATCGCTTACCACTTCCCCCTACCGCATAAAAAGCCAATCCGATAATAGGTCTTAAAGGCTTAAATCCAAACGAGATGACGTAAATTATTTGTGCCACAGCAAATGATGCCATTCCAATAGCAAATGCATTTTCGCCGCCAGCCTTATAATCCAATAGAATATCCCCAATTAATGAGAAGAATAAAGCACTCAAGAGGAATCTCTTGTGTCGAACTCTAAAAATATAAATTTAAATTTATGTTAATCATCTGAGTAAATAATTCCTATTTCACATCTCATCATTACTGTCTCATTTCTTTGTAGTCATTCATGAGTAAAAATATCATCAGGTAGAATATGGGAGCACATTTTAAAATTGTCGATAGTAGATTGCTATCGTAATAATCAAACTTGTAAAACACAAAATATAGTATTGCTCCTTTGAAGAATGGTGCCAATTGAAATCCAGTGACTTTGGCCTTTAAGAGATTGATTAAAAGAAACAAATAAAATATTATGATAAGAGAAAAATACTTAATCGCTATTCTTAGCTTTGATTTTGTATTGATATTTTGTTTATTTTAATCTTCCTATAGCGATAGTGTTAAATAATCCTTATAAAGTCACATAGAAACAGGTCTTTTGAGAGTGCAGATGTACCAAAAAGTATCTTGCGGTTTTATTTAAATTTTAGTTTTTCTAACGTATTTTAAATTTTCAAATAAAAATCTTCGCGTCATTTGATGCAAAGTTTCAAAAAAAATCCGTTAAAAATTTAACGTTTTCTTTGCTTTTAAATAATTTTACATTGATTACAGAATTTTAAAAATTTCAGTTAAATTTAACGTATTTCTAATTTTTAAATACTTGTTTTTGAGTTACGTAAAGGAAATTTTTGAAATTTTGAAACTCGTTAAATTTTTAAGAATTTTTAAATCGTGCACAAAACCTTTAAATTTCCAAAAAGGTCAACAAAAACACAAAATTACTCTCACATTTTCCTAAGAAGCATGAAACAGCCAATTTTACAGCAACAAATCCCATAATCACAGTAATTTAGAGGAAAAAGTATTTCCTAAATGTCGTAAATGTCGCTAATCCAAAAAGTATTTTATCGCGTTCTTTGTTTTGATTGCAAAGTTCATTGTTTCGTGTGCTTGTTTATTTCGTAAAACGTGATGTATACAGCACTAAACAAAAATAGAACCAAAGAATTCTCGCTCTTAACCATGAACTTGAGAATTAAGTCCAAAGATGATAAAACTAGACAAAGAAGAATCTGCGTCATGTATCTATGTGCCTTTTTAAGATATAATAAATTTAAAAATTCTATTTACTTATTGACCATACCATTTGAGATATACTGTGTATTCCTACTGTCATTGTACTGTCCCTTAATCGTCCGATACCATTAACAACAATCAAATGCAATTATGTAGCTCACTTAAGCGAGAATAAATAAAAATCAAATATAAGTTAAAATTTGCAGCTGAGTAATGCAAAATAAATGTTGTCCGTCCGAATTTATATTGACGACTGAAGAGAATAAAGAAGAGAAACGAATTTAAAAAAAATATGCGAAAATTTTTCTTTTGTGTTTATATTTGAGGTTTACGAGTATTGGTGATGATTAGATGAATGAGAAATAAGATGCATTAAGTTTGAAAAAACACATGTTTTACGCTTATCAATAAAAACTTTGATTTTCATAGTATTTTTTAAATTGCTACAGTAAATCAATAAGGCTGAGCTTTTTTTTTTTCATTTTTTCTGCGTTCCTACATATTTTTCCTGAATGTTATGCTTAAAAATTGAAACAGCTTATAAACCAATACCTGTTGAATTATTTATGAATATAAACAAAGTGTAAATTGTTTGCACAGTTGCTTGGTAATTTGAATAATCATTAAATATGCGTAAATTATTTTATAACGGTTATTTTGAATTTGAAATTCATTTCATAGTGATTTCCCTGCATTCGGTAAATTCACAATTTCAAACCCCTCGACTATTTTAGTTTCAACTTTTGACTAAGCAACATCACAGTAAGTAAATAAACTAGAATTCCTTAATAAATCAGTCTAAAAATATTTCAGATGCATGAAGAAAGCAATCACTAATATCAAGATAAACAGAAAAATTCGCAAAATCAAAATGTTTACATCAGTCACGACGTGCATGATTTTCTCGAGAATAAAAAGCCGGTGTAAATAAACAAAGCAGAAACAAGTTGAAAATGAAACAAGCTATTGCATTGGTGTTGGAATCAGTTTATGTCATGCGTACCAAGGATTTTTATAAAAAAAAATATTTTCTTGAGGAGAACTTCGATTATAGTGAGTGTCTCTTCAGAAAATTTAATCAATTATACTTTGTGTGCCAAAATTAATAGAAAGAAAATATTTATATTTATTATAACGTTAATTTATCACCCTAATATCATCTAAAGTAATCATATTTCGTAACGATAAACAAGGAAAATTGAAAAAGGTAAGTTTAGAGCTTCCGTTCTTATTTAATTTTCCTTTCATTATTAACTTTATCGCTGCTAATAAAATCTCCCATTTCTAATTTATTTCCGTCACGATAATGAACATCAAAATATATATTATAACAGCAAGAACAATGGCTTGTCCGTTTGTGCATAGAAAACCTGTCGACCCATTCAGTCGTCAGCAGTCAGTCGCTGATTTCGATCTACAGGATATAAACGACGATTCTTTAACACTGAAGCATATAAACGAAGCATTGCAGCTGTTGACTGCTCCTTCAAATCAAACAATCAACGATGCTCTCGTTTCACTAACTGAAAAGTATAGTGAGAGATTTCCTGTTTTGACAAAATTGTAAGTTCATTATATACATCCACAATGGCGATAATGCAATAAAAAATTTCTATTTTTAGCAAGAATGAAAAGAGCAATGTTTCATCGTTTCCACATTACGACTATTTAGCGGACATACAAAGCGCATTAATGGAATTTGATGAGGCTACCGCTATTGACATATTAATATTGTTGGGTGAGGAGTTAATTGAAACAGCATGTCATGGAGTCGTTGAACGAGCTTTTAAGAGTCTCGGGGGGAACATGAAGGAATTGATTGCCTCACTTGATGGCGTTTATGATGTATTGAAATTACAAGAAGAGGATTTGACAGACACTGGATTTGTTTGCGCATCTGAGAATGAATTGATTTTTACATCTGATCGTATTTGCGTTGCGTATGTTCTGTTGGGAATTCTGCAGAGACTTTCAAAGAAGCTTTATGGAGAACATTCTGAAATTAATATGGAACGAATTGATGGAAGTCGATTCCGTTATTTGTTCAAAATGGTTGCTGAAGAAAAGCCTGAATTGCGTGCAATTTCATCCAATCCAGCTGACTTGCAGATGCACAATGCAACGTTCTGTAAGATGTTCCCATGGCATTTCATCTTGGATGAGAATTTGGATTTAGTACAAATCGGAAATGCATTCAGTAAGCTCTTCAAAAACTACTTGACCACAACCAGAGCAGTCACAAACTTTTTCCGTTTTCGTCGTCCAGTTGACTTGAAACTTGAATTCAAGGAAATCGCTAAGCGAACCAATACTCCATTTTTGCTGACTTTACGTTCACCACGACACGATTTCATTGCAAAAGGCTTGGAAATAAAAGGTCAAATGGTGTTTTGTCCAGGTCAAAAGAAAAACACATTGATGTTTATCGGTTCACCATTTATTGATGGTTTGGAAGGACTAACGTGCAACGGTCTTTTCTTATCTGATATTCCTATTTATGATGCAACACGCGAAGTTATTTTGGTCGGGGAACAAGCGCGCGCACAGGACGGGTTAAAGCGTCGTATGGATAAATTGAAAAAAGAGGTCGAAGAAGGACATGAAGCCGTTTCAAAAGAACGTAAAAAGAATGTTTCATTACTTCAATTGATTTTCCCTGATGAAATTGCTGAAAAATTATGGCTTGGAAAACAAGTCGATGCTCAAAGCTTCTCTGACGTCACAATGCTATTTTCCGATATTGTTGGTTTTACCAGTATTTGCAGCTCTGCTACTCCATTGCAGGTCATTAGCATGCTGGAAAGCTTGTATAAGATTTTTGATGAATTTTGTGGAATTTTTGATGTCTACAAAGTTGAAACAATTGGCGATGCTTATTGTGTTGCAAAAGGTTTGGAAGGCAGAAACAGCAATAGCAGATATGATGCAGCAAAAGTTGCTTTTATGGCTATGAAAATGATTGAAACTTGCTCAAAGCATGTTGCTCGTTCTGGAAAGAATATTGAGGTATATATCCTTAATTTTTGGTATTTATGTCCTTTTATTGAACTTCTTCTTACAGATGAGAATTGGATTGCATACAGGTACAGTATTAAGTGGGGTTGTTGGCCGTAAGATGCCAAGATATTGCTTGTTCGGACACAACGTGACAATTGCTAATAAATTTGAATCTGGAAGTGAAGCAAATAAGATCAACATTTCATTAGCAACCAAGAAGTAAGTCTATAGTCATTACTATCCTTATGCCTTCTAAAAAATTTGTTTTCCAGTGCTTTGTCTTTAGTTCCTGAATTCAAATTCACATTTATTGAACGCGATCCATCCTGCTTGCCAAAGGAACTTCATGCAGGACCTGGAGAGACTTGCTATTTCCTAGATGGATTCAAACATTCTACAGTCGACAAAACTAAGGACATTCAGGTCCATATAGATGCAGCCATCCAGCAATTTAATACAGAATCAAAAAATTAAATTAAATTATTTTAATGTTATTTATGGTCTAAATTTTATGTTAACATACTCAAAAAATGGATATTTTATGGCTATTAATGAATCTCATATAATGAGACACAAATCAAAAAGCTTTCAAATGGAATTTACCAATTTGAATTGATTTCAAATTTATTGATAATGAGAAATTGATGGATTTTTAATAGATTAAAGGATATTATATAAAAGTGAATGTTAAGACTCAATGTACTTCAATTCAATAAAGACTACAGACATTTTAGGAACCAAGATATAAGGAAAAATGAAGTTTGCAGTATTTTTCATTATTTTTTCAACTTTATTTTGTCTTTTTACAATTGCCGAGTCACAAAGAACGGTTCCAACACCTAAAGTTCAAAGACTTACTGCTAAACCAAAGGAAAGGATAACCAACAACCGTCTTGCTGGAATTGTTTGCTATTATGTCAGGAATGGAAGATGGCCAGCATATCCACAAAATTGGAGGAGATATGTAGCCAACTATGCTCGGAGAATTTTTGCTCTGTCAGACCAGAATATAAGGAAGTTTTGTAGGCAAGTTTTTCAGGCAGCCTACTTCAACTGGAATATAGTGATTCAACCACCAAGAAATATCCAAAATCGAAGAAGAACAAGAACTACAGTGAGAAATAGACCAACTTTTCGTACAAGATCTATATTACAGACAACTCAATCGCCACTGTTTACAGGATCATCTCCAACATCTTTATTTACTGTTCCTTTCTTATTTTCAACGCCTACTTCGACTTCAACATTTTTCTCCCCAACTTTTCCATTACGAATTGCTACTTCGACATTGCCTAGTTCAATTTCTCCTTTTTTCACCCCAACTTCCACTTTTTCAACTCCAACATCCACGTTATCTTCATCAACTTTATCAACAACCACCTTGCCACCATTAACTTCTACCCTATCCACACAATCTACAACATTGCGATTCCTTTTACCTTCGTTTGGCTTACCCACTATTTCTACTTCAACAGCATCTCAGTTACCTTCATCCACGATCTCTTCTAGTACCACAAAATCACCATTAACAACGTTTGGAACCTCTTCAACAACAAAAGGTACAACTTTAGCTCCTGCACCTTCTGCATCAGGATCAGGTAATTTAAGATTTTTAGTAAACTACTTTTTTTAGAGGAACTTGAGGAATAATGAAAATTTTATTTTTCAGCCTCATATTCTGGATCTTCTTCAGGATCATATTCGGGCTCGTACTCTGGCAGTTACTCAGGTTCTGCATCAGCAAGTTTAACTGGAAATGAACCCATACCAAAGTTAATGCAATTCTCCAACGATAATGGCATGAAGAGCTTCAGAAAAGCGAAGAATGGGGATATAATCGTTAAGTGGGTGCCTGGTCGCATCAAATTAAGACAAATTGATTTTTAAGTGTGGTCATTAATGAACTATGTCTTATTATAAAAATATTTATTGATTTCTGTGTTGCTTGACAGAAGTTTTTGATTTTGTGGCATTAATATGACTTTTTTGGAGAATAAAAATATTGTGGAAATAACTTTAACTTTGATTAGGTTGTTGTTAATAGAATTACATACAACTGTGTACTGCAAATGAGAATCTATAAGGGGCGTAGCCAGGAGGGTCTGGACCCCCTCCGAAAAAAATTGAACCGCAGCGAGAGCACGGCTCAAAAATTTTCGGAGGGAGTCCAGACCCTCCTGGCTACGCCCCTGGTATCTATAGTTACGAGCACTCAATACAACAATTTAAAGAAAACAACAAATTTAATTTGACTTATCAAATTTATTATAAACTCGTAGATTGAAGTAAACAATTCACAGAACATTATCACACTTTAAGGTCGTCGAATTTTGTACAAATTTTTCTGTTTAAAGCATGTAAATGCCGCAAATGATTTTTGGCAACTCTCAGTTTTGGTATTATCAATACATCCTTCAATATCTGTCCTTAATTCTTCCGGTGTCTTTGTATCTGATCCAAGAATTTGTGTTAGAGCTTCTATATTGAATTGTCCATCAGAAAATGCTCCCATCTTTTTGAAAACGCATTCTGTGAAGCATGGAACGTGCTCATCGTACTGACCTCTTCCTAAGAATTGAATATATTTTTTATGATCATTAAGTTTTAACAGGTTTGGGGTTATTTTACACTGAAAACATTCAACATATTTAATCAGTTCTTCAATATTGCTCGAGTAATACAACACAGTTGTCAGGGCACCGCTACGTCATCGTGTTAGCAAAAAAAACTGGCAGAAAGACCCACACTGGGTACCCTGATAGTATCATGAAGAAATTAAACTTAAAAAAGTTTGTCCCTAGGTTAGGGGTCATTTACTTATGACGTCCATCAAAAAATGGGATTTTTAGACCCCCCACCCCCCTTGCACAAACACTTGTTTAAATTCAAAAAAATTTCTTTAATGTAGTGTCACAAAATCTTAGACCCCCTCCCCCCTAAATCATGGACGTCATAAGTGAATGACCCCTTACACTAGAGGGAAGATAACTCAACTGGTTGGTTGAAGGTCGTTCATAAATGACGTCCAAATTTTGAAAAGGGAGATGGGGTCTTATCCTGTGTGACACTTCCATACATGACGTCTTGTTAGTTTCTTGAATCAGTGTCCAAAAATTACTCACTAAATTTTTCAATCGTTTCTTGCTGGATGTTCAATTCACTTATGCACTGAGCTCTATACTCCTCAGTATTAGCTGCCACAACAATAATCACTGCAGAAATCACAAGAATTAATTTCATTTTAAGACACTTTGACTGTTCAATGAGAAATAAATCTACAAACTAGAATGCCGGTTATTTTATAGGCACAGCTCATAAATGAGCAAAAAAATTTTTTAAGAGAGTAAATTGAGTGCAAACATGAGATAGGGAAGCTGTAAACAGAAAATGATATTTTAATCAAAATATTTCTTCTTTATGGTTCACTAAGAATTCATCAGCTGAGAAAAACCCCAAACACAAAAACCATTACAAATAAATTAAATATATAATGCTGTGAATGTGAAAAGATAGATACTTGCTTACTTTTTTCTCTTGATTTGGTTCTACCTTTCAAATATGCGTGAATAAATTTGGAATAAGCAAGTACTGGGTGAGGTGTTGCAGATGGAAATTGAGTACTGTCTTTATGATCTCATATAAACTAGTTCCAATTTTAAACTACTTCAAAATTTCATCACCAAACATTCAAATGTCTCAGAATATTGAATTAATCGCAGTTATTTCAGTTCCATTTCCAATACTTTTCGAAAGTGAAAAAGTAAATTCAATTTTGTTTAGAATCATATTATCCATAAACATATCTCTTTAAACTTATGCATGAGTGTCAAATGTACTAAATAATGCTTCTTTTTTCCATTTCACCTATGTGATGGCTCTTTTCGTGGAATGAAAAATTGAATTGAAAAATTCTGTCATCCAAAAAGTTAAAGACTAAGTGACCCTTAGTCACACTATAGGGGTTCATTCGCAAACTACGTCACGCATTAGGGGGGAGGGGGGTTGAAGAATTTGTGACAGCCCAAATACAAAATTGTTTGTTCTTTGGAAAATTAGTGACAATGGGGGTCGAAAAAGTTGTTTTTTGCGTGACGTGATTTGTGAACAACCACTAGGAGTACACCACACCTTAAGTCTAATATTTTTAAAAAAAGAATTTGAAATATTTTTTTTATTTAAGATGTTGAAACATATATGTTTAAAATTTTCAAAATTTAACCGTTTTTTTCAAAACTTTTATAGAATTTTTAAAAAAATATTGACCGTTATAGATTCAAATTTTGAAATTATACTTAAAATTCAATATATTCACCATAATAATAACAAAAACTATCCAAAATTCACTTTCTAAGCTCTGCCTACGTCTCAACACCCAACAACCTGCGTTCAATCCATTTCCCCATCTCCTTAAAATCCCACTCAACTTGTTTGCATGCGAGCGAGGGTGGATTTTTTTCGTGATGTATATTTTTTCCATTTTCTTGTTTATTTCTCTAGAGTATTTTTCTTTCCTTTTTTTATAATCATTTGCAATATATGTACAGTATAGGTTTTTTTCTGTTCTCCCTCTTGCTCGCTTACTCTTTTTTCAATATGGAAGACTTTATGTATTTTATTTTTATGTATTTATTGAAAATACGAAAGAAATAAAACGAATGTATATTGAATCGATAGATGGAAATAAGTAGAAAGTATAAAGGAATTTGGAGGGAATTTGGAAAGATTTTGGTAAGGAAAATATTTTTTAGATGAAAGAATTTTTTTCAACCGAATAATTGAGTCTTCAAATCTACAAAAAAACACGAGATGAAAAAAGAAAATCCGCGTAATCCAAGGGGTGCCAACTTTGAATGATTGTGATCCAATGACTGTCTTGTAAGAGATTTGAAGAGATATTGGATTAACAAGTAAAATTCAAATTTTATAAAATAGTTTAAATTTAGAAATTTAGAAAAATTGTAAAATTCATATTTCACAAAATCGTTAATATTCAAATCTTACAAAACCGTTAAAATTCAAATTTTATAAAACCGTTAAAATTCAAATTTTACAAAACCTTTAAAATTCAAATTTTACAAAACCGTTAAAATACAAATTTTAAAATTCAAATTTTACAAATCCGTTAAAATTCAAGTTCTACAAAATAGTTAAAATTCAAAATTCACAAAGGCATCAAAACTTAAATTCTACAAAGCTGTTAAAATCCAATGATATTTTATACAATTTCCTCCAATTTCCATCAAAAACTCAAGAGCTCCCACCCCATGCCGAAAATCCAAATAGAAAGTTATGATGAGATGAAAGTAATAATGTTACGCAACGAGCATATTTACATTTAAATCGTAATGTCCCAATCATGAGGAAAAAAGCAACAGCAGTAAGAGTGGAGGAAAAGTATAATAGGAAATAATTTAATGAACCGTAACTTTGTTAAATTGAGGAATTTTTAACGTTAAATTATCCAACACTCACGAAATGAAAGTTTTTTTCTTATGGAATGAAAAAGTATATTGAATGAAAAATGTGCGAAAAAAATGAAAATTTCCCGTCTCTTACAATTTTTCTGCGTCAAAGAAAATGAAAAATTATTAATTGGAAAATAAGGAAAGAAGAAAATGTTGAAAAAGTTAATGCTGAGAGATTTAGACGCATTTTCTGGATATTTTGAGTTTTTTTTTTGTAGGAATTGATTAGGATTTTTGTTTAATATCCAGAGGCACCCCTCCTACTGGTACCATGGGTATGGGATAGGGTAGATGAGGTGCCCTTGGGGTACCCTACCTACCCGGGGTATCCCAAGAAATTTCTAGTAATATAATAATGCGTGAAGGGCCCAGCTTAAAGCTGGAGGCACTGCGATTATAGAAATCTATTATACCACACCCTTTAGACCTACAGTTTATAGTGGAATCCGAACCACTTGCAAGCTCTTCACATTGCAAGGACACGAGTACATCATAAGACCTGATGTATACCAAAGACCTCAAAACTGCACCCAACACACGAACCGAGCCTCACAACTAGAACGGTGAAATGGAAAAAGAGCTTCGAAAATTAGACCTGACCTGGGATTGAACCCAGCAAATTCCTAGTAAGATCAGACTAGTCATTGACATCCAAGCCACCCAGATAAAATTAGGAATCAGTTCCAATTTCCACCAAAAAATGCAGTCAAAAATGAAAAGTGGAAATCTTCCTTCATTCGCACAAAAAAAAGGTGAAAAAGTGCAAAAACTTCCATAACGTAGCACGAAAAACTTTTTCATTTTTTATGAGATTTTCTAATGTTCTGGGACGGTTATTTTAGGAAAAAGTTTTTGATAATAATTTAGGTCCCTCTCACTTGTTACGTATAGAAACCGAGAAAGAATGCATGATTTACTGATAAAATATAAAATTTATGGAAGTTTCCCAATTTTTTTTTTTGTTCTTCTTGTTCCTGCTGCTTCCCTCGTTTTCCTTGGGATCGGATGATAAATTTTTGTTTCTCTTTCATGATTTATAATTTATTTCGATTAATTAAACTCTTTTCGCTGTTGCCTTTCAGAAAAGATAAAGACGAAAATTTTATTATGCATTCCGCTATAAAAGCAGCGTTCTTTTGTTTTATATTTTAAAAAAATTTCTTTTCGTTAACTTTTATAAATGAGAAAAATTGTGGAATCAGCATTTTGTCAGCATTTTCTGTCTGAGTGTGTCATATTTTGTTCGGATGATTGAATCAGAAGTGCTCAATTTTATGGCATTGATATTGCTTATGACTTTATGTGCTGATTGGCGAGTTTAATCAAGAATTTGATTTAGAATTTTAGAATTTTACAAATTTTTCTTTATTTACAAACATTAGAAATTAAATTTATTGTTTTTTGAACAATTTATCATTAATTTAAACGATACGTTTGTCAAAATGATGAGCTTTTGATGCTAAATAGCTAAAGGAATGATTGTTGATTGATCCAGAGCTCTAAAAATGAAGAAAAAGAAGAAAATTCATGTTTTTGTGTGTACTCTATATGATTGATAAGAAACAGGGGTGTAGCTAAGGGATGGTCCTTAGGTCCTTACCCCCCTCGAGATCAAAATTCAATACAAATTTATTAATTTTTTTATTTTTAAAATCGAAAAATTAATTTTTTCCTGGCTACGCCTCTAATAAGAAAACATGCTAATTAGGAATCAGTTTATGGTAGACTTCATTTAGGAGCCAGATCTGCAATTTTCTTTATAACAGCCAGATGTCACCCAACTGCCAAGAAAAATCTGTACATTTCGAAAAGAGAGCAGCTTCTCATCACAAAATCCAATCAAAATTCAATCACAGAAATGCGCTTTCACCAAATATCCTCAATAAATAAAACAATTTCCTCGCCTCCGAGCGTCACTCTTTGGCATGAGCAGGCAGGCAGGGAGGGAGGGGTGTAGAAGAAGAAAATTTTCTTTTATTATCATAAAAAAGATAAGCATAGAGTGTATTAATTAATTCTTATTTTTCTTTTTACGATCGAGTTTTTATGGTTTGAGAGACAGAAAGAGCAGAACAGAATATGGCTCAGATGGAGACAATAAAAATTACTTTTTGACTTGCTTCATGTTTTTTCCTTTCATACAAAATGCATGTATACATTTTTTTTTGTGGGAGGGTTTCATAAAACCTAATCTTTTTTTATTAGATCAAAGATTATATGAGGGATCTCGTTGCGTTACAGCAGAGGTCGATTTTGGCTCTAGAATTGGGTTGTTTATTTGCTGGTTAGTTCCAAATGTCAACGAAATTTATGATACTTCGAATGTACTAAAACTTTTACTTCATATATGAATGGAATGAACGAATGTATATTGTATACCCGTGCACATATAAAAAAAGGCATTCTATTACTCCATTTCCATGTTCCTAAAAGACGATTCTACTTTTAGCATAATTCAAAGTTTTACTATCTTATTCAAGTATATTTGAGTTAATCATAAAAAAAGTCTGAAGATGCAATAAATTTTTTTGGTCCAACGACGTAAATTAATTTTTTTTCTCTCTCTCCTTCTCGTTCCTTGCTACTGTATGTATTTTTACGACTACTCAGATCTGTAATATCACATGCTTCAGCCAACGAGCGCTTTGCTGTTTTACTTCATAACAAATTGTCTTGCTTTAAATAGCGAAGCGAAATTGAATGAGAAAGAAAAAAATTCAATGTGCAGCACATCTTGTTGCAATGTTATTCAATTCATTTAAACAGCAAGGATTTAATTAAAAACTCTGCTTGAATATTTTAAGTAATGAACGTGAAGTGATTCTTTGTTACGATGCACTTGAAAGTTCGCTTTTTTGCATTTTATGATGGTTTTATGTTGGAAATTGACTAGTTAGACTTTTTATTGCGATGAAGAAATTTAATGATTTAATTTTGAAATTGCTCTTATTTATAGTTTTGATTTATATTGTTTATCATACATTTTATGTTAAATGTGTTCATTCTTATTTACTTACCGAATGTTTAGAAATCAAGAATTTTCATTAGAAATCACTGAACTTTTCAAATTTTTCCTTTATTATTGAAGAAATGATCAAAATTAAACAATTTATTAGCAAAATTCTTTTTAAAAGCGATAATTGCAAAGTTTGCTTTGTGTTGAGAATATATCAACGGTCATTTTATATTTGAATGAGCGGTGAAATGGCATCAGTGGCCTAAATGGTAGAGCGTTGGCCTTACGTGCCAAAGGTCCTGGGTTGAATCCCAGGTCAGGTCTAATTTTCGAAGCTCTTTTTCCATTTCACCGTTCTAGTTATGAAGCTCGGTTCGTGTGTTGGGTGCAGTTTTGAGGTCTTTGGTACATAATGTGTCTCCATTGCTAGGTATACAAGGATATACTAGTATTTGGATGATTTCTTAGCAGCATCTTACGCACACGAATTGTAACTAGGTACATTGCAGGGTACATCAGGTCTTATGACGTACTCGTGTCCTTGCAATGTGCAGAGCTTGCAAGTGGTTCGGATTCCACTATAAACTGTAGGTCTAAAGGGTGTGGTACAATAGATTTCTATAATCGCAGTGCCTCCAGCTTTAAGCTGGGCCCTTCACGCATTATTATTATTATATTTGAATTGCCTTTTTAAGTTGTTTTCCCCTCTCTATGTAAAAGTTAGTTTTCATTATCAACTCAAGAGAGTAACATCGTCTCTTATTAAATAAACATTAAGTCACTTTTAATTACATTACAATCGTGCAGTTTTTTTATACCAACACTTTGATTTTAAGAATTTTTGCCATGAATTTAGGTAAGTTTAATTCAATTGAAAACATTTTGCTTCATTTTCAGTATTTTTGCATCCTTTTCAGTATTTTTGCATCCTTTTCAGTATTTTTGCATCCTTTTCAGTATTTTTGCTTCATTTTTAGTATTTTTGCATCCTTTCTTCAACAGTGACGCATCATTTTGAAAGTTTTCCATCATTTTTTTATAGTTTGCTTCTGTTTTCAAAAATTTTGCTTCAATTTTGAATCTTTTGCTACATTTTTTCAGAAATTTTGCATCCTTTCACAAAACTACGCATTAATTTACAACTTTAAACAAATTATAATTCTTTAATCCCCAAAAACATAGAAAAGATTGAATTATCAACACAAAAAAAACCAATTCCATTCATCCAATTCCATTCATCCAATCATCGCCTCTGATTGCTTCCGATATCAAAGACTATAAAGGCGATAAAAATTTGAATAAAAAAATCAAGAAAAAAAATTTAAAATTCAGCAACAGTAAAAAAAGTTTTCTTCAAAAATATTTTCCATTCCAACTCCATCTGACCTTGCATGATATTAAAAGATTCTTTTTATGGATAAGTTAATACCAGGCTTTGTGCAGAGAACAACATACATACAAATATGTTATGTTACATCTGATTTTTTTTAAAAAACATTGAAAATATCATCGTCGTCATCATCATCATACACAATGGTAACCGAAATTGTGAAAAATAAACTGTGCAGCATGAAATAGAAAATAGAGAGTGAGTGAGAGATTTGGGACTGTCGCTACGAACTACAATAAATAAATCCCGTTTCTCGATCACGTAGCAAAGCGGAAGCTAAGATTTTCCTACCATGACTTCCTTAAAATATCACATTAAATGACAATCTTTATATTTTTTCCTCTTATTTTTTATTTTAAAAAAGATATATAGTTTAAAGATCTTCAACATCATATAATTTTAAGAGACTGCAAGTCTACATGCAATGCTGTATATTAGCTGTAGCTCTGTAATAAAGTGACATTACAACTTAACAAATTTGAATTATACGGAAAGGAAAGGAGAAATTGCTACAGAATTAATTGGTGACTCTTACATCTGACGGATGTACATTTAGCATTGGCTGTTGACCATTTCCTGTCTTTTGTTTGAATTTGTTCCTTGATGGAAACATTGTTAGAACCTTCTTAAATGCGCAGACTTGCCTGCTCCACGACAACTCTGTTGGATGTCCCAGAGTGTATCATACAATGCACCTAGCCTCAATTTTGGTGCGAAAAATACTCACCAACTAGGTTGAATGGCTAAAACAGTGAAACAGCACCAAAAATCCAACCAGACTTCTCAGAGATCAAACCCGTGATTGCTAACCTTAGAGAACAACAGCCTAACTTCTGATCTATCGCTACATTTCCACTACTTTTCCGATCATTACCTCAAAGGTCTTTGAACTAACAAAGCAATCAAAAAAATCTATAAAATTTCTTTTAATTTAGAGCATGTAACAGTAAACAAATGGAATCGGTAACAAATTTAGATGAACTAAAGATTAAGGGATTACTGATTTTTTTTCTCGATACATATTTTTTCACTGTTGACTTTTGTTCCTATAAATAAGAATAACTACTAGGGGGTCGTTCACTTATTACGTTCGCTTTTTAGGGGGGAGGGGGGGTCTAAGATTTTGTAACAGGCCAAACAAAGAAAAAAATTTTTCTTGGAAAATTTGTAACAAGGGGGGGAGGGGGGGTCTAAAATTTCGTTTTTTTGCGTAACGTAATAAGTGAACGACCCCTAGACGGTTCACACATTATGTGATGCTGTGTCATGGAAATAAATTTCTAAAAGTATCGATGAAATAAATTTAGTTTGGAATTTACTGAATAAAGTAGAGCTGATAAGAAGATAGTTTTGGAATATATGTGGATTTTTTTGATGATATTCACATGCTATGTAATTTGCCTATGCACAGGCTGTAAAAATTAAGAATGAAAAGCGATTTTTTTCAGTTCATCAGAAAAACATGAGGTACCGTGATGGCAGCTTACGGACTATTTGATGTCCGTAACCTTAAGAATCCAGAAAAAGCTAAATTTTTTTCAGTATCATATTAGTCTTGATAATGGCTGCTTCGCTGTTGAAATAATTATTGACAATAAAAATTGTTTTTGACTATAGAAAGTAAAGTGTTTTCAATTGATACTAAGGAATAATTAATCCGAAGAAATTATATAAAAATAATTAAGAATCGATCACTACGAGACTTCAGGCATCAATCTTACTTGTTTTTGTAGAATTTTGTTACAACTGTTTCAAAATAAAATTAAAAATTTTATTCAATTTCAAACCTTAAAATCCTCAAAAAAGTAAATTTTTTAAGAATCCACTCAAACTAGATCAATCAAAAAATTCTGGACAAATTGATTCCTCCACTCAGCCCATCAATCCACAAAAATTTGCAATTTTATTTCATTTTACAATACGAAAAGAATGAGATGACGAGAGGAGGGAAGGGCACATCAAAATAAAAATGAAGTAAAAGGAAAGAAGCAGCAGCACAAAAAAATCCCTCAATAGAATTGAGAGCAAACGAAAATAATGATGATGATGATCTAAGTCTTGCAACATTTTTTCTTCATCATTCTCGGAGAAATTGAATAATGAACAGAAATTTACTAAACGGAGAAATATATGTAATGTGTATGATATGAAAAAAAGAGGAAAATAAAGGAAAAGCAAAAGCAAGACCTTCTATAGAGAGGAAGAAAAGGAAAAATAAGAAAGATGTTGCTCATCTAGAAAGAAATGAAAAGAAATGCGGAGGGTGGAAACAAAAATTGTATAAGAAATGGCAAGGAATTAATGTTAATGGATCTGTATAAATATTATTTTTAGCATATGGAAAAAAGCAACATGAAATAAGGAACAGAATAGAGTGAGATACAAAATGAAATTCGTTTGTCTTTAATAGAAAATTAAAGGGATCTTTTTGTTATTTCAACCAGAGCATTAATTGTTATGCGTCGAATTAATTTTTATGAGCATATCTCTCTTCATTCTACTCGTTTATGTTTATGTAACTTCATTTCTAGATCTACAGAAAAAATTATATTCATTATGGCATTATGTGAAAGCAGTGTATTTTGGGTAATATGTAGCACATATACCGCATTACATTCTACTGATTTTTAATCTCAAAATGGTTCTCATTTTAATTTCATTTCGTTTTATTTCTCATTCTTAACTCTGCTAAATTTATGAGGAAGACGGAATTGCTTCAAGATGAACTCTTTCCGCTGAATTCTTAGTTGTGAATTTGACTGGTTCTGTCTACAATTACACTTGAAAGGTAAATGACAAACCTAAAAACATAACTTGTCTGTTGCTTGTTGAAAACTTCAATAAAATCACTAAAACTTCTTCTATAAATTAAGTAGGCGACTCTGTCCATTTGAAGTGCTTCTTTTAGAAAACATTTTATCAATTAAATTCACTTAATTATGTTGGAATTCACAAAAACTCACATAATTATTGTTTTTCTTGTAAAATTAGGGGAAATCAACTTCACTATATGAAGGACAAAAACTACTCAAAGTTGAGCGTTTATGTGGAAAACCAGTTTGAATTTTATAAAACCGTTAAAAGTCATTCATTTTTCAATGATGATTAAAATAAACAATTCACAGTTCCTCCAGTGATCTTTCCAAGATCTTTCAATTCCTAAACATAAACGGCCCCAAAAATGCTCAGATTCAACACAAGCAATAAAGATTTCAAATTTCATTTCAAAACCAATTTCAGTCAGCAAACATAGTTAAGCAGACCTCATTTTTTACGCAAATAATATCCCAATAAAAAATTGGATGCATAATTTTTGTGTTTGCCTGTAAACAAACAACAAAGCAAGAAGACCTCTCAATACCGAAATTTCAACAATACCAAAATGTAGATATGAGATTGTAAGACCAGCAAAAAAAAGTAAAATCAAATCAAAAAGTTTATTTTTTTTGCTCCTTCTTCACACACAAAATTTCTTTCCTTCGAGTGTTAGTGGAGGATGAAAAAGGATAATAAAAGAAATTTGAATTTAAATTAAAATCCTTCTTTCCTCTTTCGCTATTTCCTCTCGCTCTTTTAAACTTTCATTTCATATTATATAAGTATAATATTGTTATACACACAGAAAATGAAGAAAATGGAAATTGGTCTTTTTTTACATAATTTTTGCTTCATTTTATTAAATCCCGCTTGTGCGTTCTTTGTTTCCAATTTATATTCCAAATATTAACCAAATATAAAGAAAAAGATTCTTCTGTGTCTATTTTTTAGTGCACCTTTTTTATGTGGAGAGTGTTGAAGATGTTTCGCGCTTTATCTGAGTGTCTATATGTATGGAAGATCAGGGCAGAGTTTATTTGGTCAACGGTAAGGTGCATACTCACGAGAAGGAAGGTGTTGAGGTTTCGGAAAGAAAAGCCAAACACTTCATCCAATTGGCGTAGATCCAAAAAAAATTTTAGATACGCCCCTGCGTAAGACATACTCTAGAGTAGTTGATATATCCAGTTACGTAACAAGAAGGTTAAAGGGGTCTTATAATAAAGAGGCACAAAATCTCATACAAAGAGGTGCAAATCACACTGGACCTTAAAAAACTGAAAGAATTTAAAACTACCTACTAGATACACACTAAAGTTTCTAGTATCTCCACTTAATTTCTTGCAGTTATGTTAATAAGCACTAGTTCTGGATACATTTTTTTGTCGGTAAGGTTCGTAGTCATGGGGGTCTGGTTATAATAATAATAATGAATAAGGGTCAGCGAATCGATGAATCCGACTGAGGGCACTGCTAATCCAATTGAACCGGAGTCTATTGTACCATTCCCTGTGAATAAACTTAAGCAGAAGTTAGTAGCTCCGCTGTGGTCTGGTTATATTGGTCTATATTACCAATTATAGCTTAACATGCAACCTCTTTCTTTTATGATGAATTCTTTTCAAAAATTCTGCATTTTTGCCAAAAAAAAATCAGGGGTCGCTCACTAATGAGGTTCAACGTTTACGAATTTAAAATATTTACGACAAAGGGGGGACGGGGTCTGAAATTCCCACTTTTTGTTGGGAATCATTGATGAACGGCCCCTTAGAGTAGTTTAGTAAGTCCAAAATTCAACCTTACCATCAAGCACATCACATTGTTAAAATCTTCCAAAAAAATGCGCACTAAATCAATCCTAGAACAAAACGTTTTTCCACCCACTGCTTGTTCTTTAACATTCCATGAAGGGGAGAGTCAATTTCACTGTAAAAACACATTTCGCCCTCATTTCTATTTTTTATGAGTATTTGACATTACAGTGTTGAGGCAAGAGAACATTTTAAAATAGACAAGAACAAAAGAAATTTCATTCGTAGTTTCCTTCATCTTCAACTATGTGGCTTATTATGTAAGTTCATAGTATACAAATTTTTATGGTATGTAAATATATGCATTGCTATCTACGCAACATTTTCAAAATGAAATCTTTTCCATAAGCTTTAAATTTTTTTCTCGTGTTTTTCTTATGGGATGTGGAGGAAACGGCAACGAGTACAATGAAAGAATTTTAAGCCATATAGACACATGATAAACATGAAGTGAATTTAAAATTCTAGAGTAAATTAAGAAAATAAGTATGGAATGTTTCTGATTATTTTGTTTGGTACTCAAGATACAAACACATTTTAATCATATTTCTGTGACTTAATTTATTGCTAGTCTGTGAGAATATTTTCCATCCACAGCGTCAAAAATTAACTTAAAAATCCTATAACTTAGCTCCCCAAAAAACATAATCAATAAATCAAAACAAGAAGAACCTAGCATGCGAGAAAAAATACAAAACATCAAACTTTTTTTTGCTGCTGCTGTTACGACGAATAAATAAATTTAAATTAAAGAAAATTAAGGGGAAATTAACTTGTAAAGCCTCTCTTACTCGCTTTGTGCTCCATTCTTCGTAACTGTTTAGATGGGTAAAATAAGAGGAAAGATCGTTTCTTGTTGTCTTTTTCAAGGGATGGGCACTGTATTATTTAGAAATTGCTTAGGATTAGGTATAACTATCGAGAAATGTAGAAATATTTCTAAATTGACACTTCGAGTGAAAATGTAAACTGGATCTGATGAAAAAATGTTTCTATTAAAATCTAAATGCCTTAAGGCGAGCTTATTCCAGTCTAGTGTCATGACCATTATACAAATTTGTTCACTTATTACCAGGATGGGTGAGTTAATTCAAAACTCAAATTCCAACTCATTTTCAAAAGAATTTCAAAATGAATTTGAATTTAAATTCCCTTTGAAAAATGAGTTTTAAAATGAATTTGAATTTAATTCATTTTCAAAAAAGAGTTTAAAAATGAGCTTGAGTTACGGGGGTTGAAGCGTCAAAAAAGTCGACCTTATAAGGCTCAGTACTAGAATGGTTATCAATTTTTCAGCAAAATTTTAAAACTCTTTCATTGGGGATCTCAGAAAAAACGGTAAAGGTTGGAAAAATGAGTAAATGGACTATACTTAATTTACTGAATTTCAATTAAAATAATAATAATTTAATAAGGTCTGTCTAGTGGAGTCCTGGGTCCCCAATGTTGCTCTATGCATTTATCTTGTAAATGTCTATTCATTTGGATAGAGTTACTTGGTAATAGTTGAATATTAATTAGGCAGTTAATCCAGTGTTCTTAATTGAGGTAGGATAGACTATTCTAAAAAATAATTCATTTTTTAAAATAATTGAAAGACAACTGTCTTACAACACCGACGATAAATTTAGATTTTTTTTGTTAATTTCTCATAATCAAATGTTGTCTATATAAATACAAATTAGTCCTGATTCAAAAATACCTACCAAGAGGTCCATCCCTAGATTTTCTCTGAAAACATCAAGAGAAAAAGTTCATAAAATTATTCTTTTATCGATTGATGTTATTCTTATTCTCATTTTTATGTTTCATTACATTTTCATTTTTTCGACATTATAGAATGAAATATAATAATAATAATGGAAGGGTTGAAATGTTAGCGTTTATTTCTAATATTGAACATAAAAAAGAAGAAAAACAAAATGAGAATAAGAAAATTGTGTAGAGTCAAAATAAGTGGAAGGAGGATGAGAAAGAAGGAGCAAAAAGTTAGCATAAAAATGAGCAAAAGAACAATTTTGCTTGTGTAAATTAATCCTACTGGGTATTATAAAGGTTTTTAAAATCATAAATTATTATTGTTTTAATTTTTCACGCAAATTTCCATCTTTTTGACTTACAACAATTTTTTCTTATTTTCCCCATCCTCAAAAATTATGCTGGCGCTCATGAAGATGAAGAAAGAGACGAGAAGTTGCTTATAAATAATGAAACTTTACAGCCTCGTTGAATTTTCATTTTATTTCACATTTTTGTGATATGAATATTCTATAAGAGTGGAAATTTATGTCCGGAAAAACTACTTACTCACTTATTTTTTATGAAGTAGCATCATGAAAATATGGAAATTTGTTCCACATGAAATATTCTTCAACATAATCAAATCGATTGGAAATAAAATCATATTTTTATGTTCATTTCTCATTCAAGGAGAAAAGTTTTCATTTTTATCATTTTTTTGGATCCCCCAAAAGTGAAATAAGTTTTATTTCTTACCCAAATATTTTCTACATTTGTAAAAGTTATGAAGTTACATTGTTGAGGAAATTTATGTGTTATCTTTTACTTTTGGAAACAAGAGATATCGATCACATGCCTTGGTTTGAATGGAAAATTTTTGGTTTTTTGTGCGCATTTTATTTCTAAAAAGTTAACTTTTTTTCCGATGCGTGTAATTCAATTTCGACAGACTTATCGAAAGTCTAGGGATACACAGGTCAAAAATGTTGAATTTCAAAAAACCGTTGGATTTTTTAATCGATTTTCTCAATGTTTTTATCGATTACACAAATCATTTAGCCTTGTTATTGCTACAAATGATTAATTACATTATCTTTTCCTTGAAATTTCCTATAAAACTGGTCTTTTCAAGTTTTTTGATATTTCGACTTTTCGAAACTGGGGTATTAAATACCGAATTTTGTATGGCAGACAGACAAATAAGAAATTTTTACATGTTTATTAGGAAACTTTAACGGTCACTTTCATTGAATTACACGCATCGGCTTATTTTAATTTTTTTGAAGTATTTGACTAAAATAAGAAATTGAAGAAAAAAATCCGAGATGACAATATTTCCGAGGTGATAAAATTAAATATTCAAAAATTTGTTGTTTTTTGTCTGAGGGGATATGATTTTGGTTAATTTTCACTACCGAGATGATAGAATTTACCAAAATGTATCTTCTCGGAAGTGAAATACATTTTTTTGCTTTGAACTATCTTTTCTTAAAGAATGCAATTTTTTATTGATTTTTTTTTTGTAAAAATGACCAAAAGTTTTATTTTTGCATCAATTTTAAGATATTTAAAATATTCATAACTAGAACACTACGAAGCTCAGACAAAACAGCAACAACAAACCTTCTTCATCTTCAGAAACATTTTGCTAAAATAGAAGGCCAAGAAAAAAAGAAAAGAGAAGTCTATCTCTATAGATGATGTAGTAGCAATGGCAATAATAGTGTCATTATGTGGTGCTACATAGAGTTTATAACAGCAGGCTTCTTTTTTACATTTTCCTCCTCACACCTCCTATGCCAGTGTGATGAATGAGCTTTGGATATTTTTGAATGTAAAAAAGGAAGGAAAGACTGAAAGAAAAATATTTTTTTTTGATATTAACATAAAATCAATAAAGAAGAGGAGGATGTTGTGCCTATGTGTGATATGTCCTTGTGAAGATTTTTTGTTGATTTTCTGGATGAGGAATTGAGCAACAAGAATTTTTGCATCATAATGGGTTAAATTTTTAGTAAATTTCGACAAAGTGACAATTTTTGGTCAAAAAATACTACAATTTTCTCAAAATGAAGGCATAACCTGCAAACAAAATTCAAATAAAACTTCATAAAATTCAAAATCCCACAAAATCATTCCAATAGATCCCCAAACACATCTGACATCTGTCCCCATATGTTACCACATTTCTGAGGACAAGGACGAGCTGAATAAAAAGAATCTTAAAGAATTATTTTTTTATCTATTTTTATTTTCATTCGACTAGACAAAATTGTTTCATTTTTCTTTTCATTTAAAAATTATCTTTTTTTTTCATTCATAATTTTTTTTTGTCTTCTTTTAAAAATTAAATATGATTTTTCCATTTTGAATAATTTTACATAATTAATTATATTTATTCACGTTTTGTGTGTATTTAGTTCAAAAATAGAATAGAAGATATGAAAACAAAGAAAGAATTTTTTTTGTGTTTTCTTAAATGGGGAAAGAGGAAAATTAAAGAAGATTTTTTTGGGAAGGTTTCAGTGGAAATTTTGAGCAGTTTTTCACAAATTTGAATTATTATTTTAGTATTTTATTTAAAGTTTAAATCTAAATTTATAAAAAATTTAAAATTTAATAAATTTTGAAAATTTAAAATTTAATAAAATTTTTTTTGTTATTAAATTTTGAAAATTTAAAATTTAATAAATTTTGAAAATTTAAAATTTAATAAATTTTGAAAACTTAAAATTTAATAAATTATAAATTATAAATATTTCTAAATTTAAAAAAATTATAGATTTAAATTTTTTGGTAATTATGTTATTTGAACATAGTTTTTGACTTTACTTTAATATGTTGTAAAAATCTTAAAAGTCAATCACAAAATGCAACAAAATTCCTGTTTTTAAATTCAATTTTGTGAAAAAATACCAAAATATCTCAAATTTTTTTGTCAAATCTTCTCAAAACTCACCAAAACCCTTCCAAAAAAAGTAAATTGCACATTAGCGCACTTTATAGTCTACAACTTTTAAATACATACTTATAAAATTTTTCTTTCATCAATTTTTTACCTTCTTCAATTTAATTTATTTATTTTGTTTTTTATTAATTTAAATTTAATTTCGCTCAATGTCATAACTTATTTTATATTATCATTATTAAAATTATAATTATTATTATTATCTAATCTAAACTCTGATTGAATGATGGAAATTAACAATGATAAAAATTTCACAGAAAAAGGAAGCAAAAATTTTCCATTCGAGGGAAAAATAATGTAGGACATTTTTGTGTATCTCGTTCAATATTTTTTCCTTCTCCCTTTTTTTCCTCGTTCTTCTTCCCGTCTTTCTGTACATGCGTATTATTGTACTTTAAATTATATAATGGAGTATCTTATAATTCATATAGAGCTTGAGATTATTTTGATATACATAGATTTTCCTCTCTGTTTCTTCTCTTCTCTTTCTTTCTCGCTTTCTCTAAGATACTCATGAATTATTGCATGAAGAAATTATTTTCTTCTTTATTCCATCGTTTTAAGATTTATGCAGTTCATCTAGATGAGCATTTGCTTCTGCCTTTTGTTTGTTTTGGCTCCTTTTGTTAGTGCAAAGCTGATAAACTTCCCTAAATGACCTGATTTTGTTAAAATTTTAAAGGTCTCATTTTAAATGCTTGCAATTGGCAGAGTTGTACAATGAAACAAGAGATTATCACCTAAGTACTCTCGAGACGTAACGGTTTTCCTTATTTTAGAACAAAATTTGAAATAAGGAACTTTTAGTATTCCTTATTTTAGTACATTCGTTCCGTTAAATTTTTTGGATGAAATCTTATGAAAACTCATTTTATGCTAAATAAATCAACATACGAAGTAGATGAACACACAAAGAATCTGTTTTTGAACTAAATAAGTGAATTAAAACTATCTAGCTTATAGATAAATAAAGTTAAATTCAATTAAACAAAATTTCATCTTGAATCATTGTGTTAGTGAGTGTCAATGTTTACATAATTGACCGATTAACAAAATGAAGTTTTATTAAATATTATGCCCATTTTCAATCGAACTGTCATTAAAATCAAAGCATAGCTATAAAAATTAACTAATCTTTGAATTTTCACTCGTAATTATTTTGAAAATGATGAAAATTTGATTAATCTCAACGTATAAAATTTATTTGAATTATATTGTGTGTAAATTTTTCGTACTGGTAAGCAAATTCAAATTCAAATTTTTGTACGAATTAACGGAAGATTTTGCTCTTGAGAGTACTTAGATTATCACGTTTGCAAATGAAAATCTATGATTGCTGCATGAAAATTTGAATTTAACTTAAACATCACTGATAATGGATTAAAAATCTCATTTTTTCATGGATTTCTCACATTGAAAGTTAAAATGCTTAATTTTCATGGTTATTCGACTAGATTTAATGAAATAAAAGCAAATTGATTAACTTTAGATCGGAGCAAACATGATTTTCTGCAAAATTTGATGACTAAGTGATCAAAATATAGGTAAAAAAAACTATTTTTCAAAAAATATCCGCCATTTTGAATTTTATAAAAGGAACAATTTGCTCAAAATTCTTTGTTTACTGAATAAAATCCTAAGTTTTGCTTAAAATCCATCAATTTTTCCTCTCTAACTTCCATCATTCAATCATTATCATAATTTCTTTTACTTTTTTTGACCTTAAAATTATTATTTGTCTTTATTGATTCAATCATGACACCTTAACATTCTTTTTCTTTATCTTATTAATGTGTTTTGCCTCCTCATCATCATAATCGTTATCATCATTATATTATTATTTTATTTCATATAGTTTATTTACACATATTTCTTACAACAAATTTATTTTTTTATTCATTTTTTTAATCATTTTTTTTCTCATTATTTTTATTTTATTTTTCATTACGTCGGCAACATCAGAAATGAAAGAGTTTTAATCGGGGACTTAAGATAAGACATAAAAATTGATTTGTTTTTATCAAAATGCTTATTTTTATGACAGAAACAAAAATATATTGAAATACGAACTTTTTTTTCGTGTGACTTTTCGATTTCTCATTGGATAGAAATGGGAAGAAATGAGAAGGTTGTATTGGTTGCATTGATAATAATTGAAGCCATGACTTAAAGATAACCAAATGGTTGCGATAATTTTTTATAGACCATGAAGTAGTATGACTTATGATGTTGAAATTTTGATCAAAAATAGAAAATTATAATTTTTTTCAACGGTTAAATAATTTTTTGAATTTTCATCTCATAAAATTCAAATTTAAAATAACCGTTAAAAATTGCATTTTGTCCCATTTCAATAGAAAAATAAACAAATTAACACAAAAGTTTCCAATGAATGCAAGCGTTGATTATTGGATTTGATAGCGATTGATGAAAAAAGTAGCATTTAGAATATGAAAATCCATGGATTTCTGTTGATTTTTAAAGAAAAAGTTATTCAAAGTATTTTTTTGTTTGTGAATTTCTCATCGTCGAAGAATCCTTGTTAAAAATTTAAATAGAAGTATTTATAATAAATATTTATAATTACTCAGTAATATCATTATTAATCAATGCACTGCCATCATTTCGAGAGGTGCAATCATCATCGTCATCAGTTGAGGGGACATTAACTGTTGATGGCGTTCCGTTTGAGCCGTGATGGTGAATAAGAGGCTTCACATCATCACGTTGATCAAAATTCAAATCGTGTTCGCTATTCAACAGATGATTTAGTGAGGACGTTGCTTGAAATAACGTTCCCACTAAGGCGTTGTCTCAAACAGATGAATCTGTTACGCTCGCGTATTGACATGCTGCTAATCCACCTGAATTTGACGATCGCGAGACTGGCGATATTGATGATGACTGGGTCGAGTATGGACTTGAGAAACCTGAAGAATGTTGTTTTGCCTTTAGACGTAACGTTGCGATGCTTGAACTCATTGCATTACCAGGTTCAGCTGTTGTACGATGATGATACATTGAATATGGATTTGTCGGTGTCGTATAGGGACATGGACCTCCCCCTGATGATCCTGAACCCCCCAATCCTGTTCCCATCGTTGGCAACATTGATGAACTCATACTCGCCACTGATGATGACGTCGTATTGAAGCAGTTTATTGAATTTTGATGATGATTTGTTGAAACTACCGAGCTCAATGGATTCACTGGCCATGGAAATGTTTTTGTACCTAATTTAAATGACATTAAAAATCAGTTAGAAAAGAAAAAATCATTTACAATTGTATCATCATTATCCATACCTAATGGGGATGGCACTTTCGCTGCCCAATTATTGTAATGTGAATATGATGAATATAAAGCATCAGTATCTGGGAATGGTTGCACAAATTGCGTTCCAAATCCATTTTTAAAATCAGCTGCTGTTGCTAATGCATTCATTTGATTTCTCTCACGTTTACGCCATTTTGCGCGTCGATTTTTAAACCAAACCTATCAATTTAAAAAAGAAACAAATGCGTTTTTAAATTAGAAAATTTCATACAAAAGAAGGTTAATGTTATCAATTGGATTAAGATTGTAATTTTTGGGAATTCCCAGGTTAAGTGTGTTGATATTAAAATGTAAATAGAGTTATTTTGAAGTACGATAATAATGATGGATTTCTAGGAAAATCGGAATTATTATGACAAATGTGCTGACTTAATTTTAAATTAAGATTTAAGGATTTGCGACTTTATTTTGTTGATATGGAGTTTAGTACTTGGCTTAATGATTAATTTTATGTGCTATATGCTTTATTTGAGATATATAAATCCTTAAATATAGTTTAGTAGGCATTTTTACTTGGGAAAATTCAAATTTTTCATTTTTTTTGCAGATTTTCTCACCTCGCATTTCTTTTGCATAAATTTACCTTAATTATGCTTTTATTTAGCATTTAAACTATTTTAGAACGTTCAAATTTAGTGAGCGACAAGGATTTTATCAGTTTAATACCCTAACTAATCCTAAATAGAGCAAAATGTTACAATTTCATTTGTAAACAAACCAGAAATTTGCAGAAGTTTTAAAAATAATTCATTTTGTGAACTTGAAGCTGCATTGCTTACAAAAGCCCATAAAAATCTACATGTAAATCCTCGTGCCATCAGTTCTTAATTCCTATCAACACAGTATCTTAAAGGTCAGCATAAAAATCATTCAAACAGACATGAATAGACATAAATGCCTCAATTTCACCACTAAACTAAATGCAACAGTAATACCCTGAAGATCCAAGCAACAAATCCAGCAAAGAGCCAACATACCAATACTTTTTGATAAAAAATTCTATTTTGAAAGTCATAAAAGAAGGTTCTCAATGCATGACTTTAATATTGCTCGCATTAGTGGAGATGAAAAGTCATAAAGAATTTAAAAACGTTTTCCAATTTTCCTCTTCGGGGATAAATTTACGTTTTCTCTATTTGTGATTTTTCGAATATTTCTCTCTGCCATTTTTTATCTCTCCCTCTGCATAGCTTTCTGGCTTCCTTTTTATTTTTCAATAGTAAAAATAGAGGAAAAGCTTGCTGCACCATAAATTTCGCATAAAAATATTTATTTCATAGGCTTATTGAGATGATGATATTTCGTGTGTGGCTGACTGCACAATACCTAAAGTTTGTATATCACAGCGAATACTAGTAGGAGAAAAAAAAGTCAACGTGTGTACCTACATATACACAATATCTAGAAACCAATAAATTTAGTATTATTTTCGGCTTTTTTATTGGCAGGCACAAAATTTCGTATTGTACGCCATAAGCGTGTGTATATATTTCAACAATAGCTTTTCGAATATGTGATATGTTGATTTAAAGATACAAGTGTGTAATGTTTGGATTATTCGCTACTAAAATTTTCATTTCATTAAATTACATTGAATTTTTTTCTCCTTTTTTCATTTCATTCTGTTCTTGTTTTTATTCTCTTTTTTATGAATCGCAATTTTATTCTGTTTTGACATGAAAAAAAAAATGTAATTTCGTATGAAATTTGAGTCGAGTGAAGCTATATTGAAGATGAACAGAGCTCTACAGAGAATGAATGAGAATGTTCAGTATGGAGGTCAAATTGTATATTATTCTTCTCATGAATACTTTTTTGAGAATTTTATTGGAAAATAACGGTTTTGAAAAATTCAAATTTTCAAAATGGTGGAATTTTCTCACTTCAACAAGTTTTTTTGCAGTTTTCGGAGCCAATTTAGGGAATTTAATTGAAAATTTAAGTGAAATATGTAGGAAAAAGTAGCAAAACTTGGAAATCACATTCATTTTGATGATATTTAGGCAAAAAATGAAAGAATTTGGGATTTTTGTGAATTTTCAAATTCAAAATGGTGGAATTTTCTCACTTCAACAAGTTTTTTTGCAGTTTTCAGAGCCAATTTATGGAATTTAAATTCAAATTTAAGTTATATTTATAGAAAGAAGTAGCATGAATTGGAAATTACATTCATGTTTATGATATTTGAGCAAAATATAGGAGATTTTATGATTTTCATGAATTTCAAATATAAAAATGACGAATTTTTTTCAACTTTAGAGCAATTTTGAGGTTGTTTAGAAAAAATAGAAAAAATCAAAAATTTTATTGCATTTAAAAATGGAAAAAATATTAAAAAGTTGAAACCAGCAAGACAAAAGCGAAAACACCTCCAAAATTTGGTTATATTTTATATAACCACAAAAAAAAAATTCAAAGCAATTCTAAAACTCATGAACAAAAAAAATTTAATTTATTGAAATTCAGACAAGATTTATTGCGAAACATTATGAATAAAAAATTGTACGAAAAACTTAAAAACAAGTCTAAAAACTTCCAAACTAATTTAAATTTTCAAACGAAGCTCAACGAAGGGAAATTTTTCCTATCTTCTTTCCTTTCATCTCATTGAAATTCAAAAAAAAAACTTCAATTAAAAATTTTGTTCATGCCAACAAACAAGATAGATGCAATATTTATGTGGAAAAATGTTTCCCTCATCCCACATTCATACTCATCTTATATTACGAATAATGCTTGAAAAATCAAATCATGTTTCATTGCTAAATTAAGGATTTTGATCACATACAAAAAGCAATTATATTTCACAAAGCCTGAATAGAAAAGTAATTTTCCAAAATATTGTTTTTTTCTGCTGCTGCTGTTCTATTCGTATGCATAAAGTTGATGTATCTATCGTTTGATTTATGTACAGTTGTGCTTGATAACATTTCCAATGTACATAAATATGAAATTATATTCATCAAGAACGTCGAGCGTGTGGCGTAGAAATTAAGAAAGAATCATTAGAACTTTTCGAATGTTAAAGAAAAAAAAGTGAAAAAGAAAATTTAATGAAATGAAACATGGAATATTTCTCGAATAATGATGAATTTCATCAAGTTTGAAATGGACGTGGCATTTTATTGTGATGGTGAAATATTGTTTTGATAAAAATAAATTAAGTTCCAGTTTGACGAAGCTCTTAAAAGGCTTGAAGATTCCCTTTGGGTTGAAATTGAACTGTTTGCAAATTTAACGGATTTTTGAAATTTGAATTTTTTTTTCATTCTTTTTTTGAAACCAAACAACTTTTTCTGAACGGATTTAAGCATGAAAATAAAATTCAAAATATTGAAATTAAACTTGAAAGTATATTAATAGCTCTATTTGCAGTGATTCTCATCAACCAAGAAAGTATGTAAGCCTAGAATATCCAAATTCATCAAATACTTGCTAAAATATAAAAATTCTATACAAAAATGTCAACTAGAGCAAAATAAAGCGAATTATCCATTAAAACTAAACAAACTTTTCGCATAAATTTCAACTCCGTCGGCAAAAAAAACAACATTTTCACCTCCCAAATTTACAACTGCGCAAACTGCCATTTCTTATCTCCATTTTTCGTTTTGGACAAATCGAGAACTTTTTTTTATGTCTCCATTCAGCACTGGGAGAGCAGCAGTAGCTTCCACATGAGTTTATTAAAGTGACTAGCAATACTTTTTTTTGTGCAGCACATGAAAAAAGCTAGACTATAAAAGTAAGCACAATAAATTGTAATGGCAACTAATGCACATACAAATAAAATTTATATACAACTTAAGCTCCGAGATCTTCCAACTACATAAAATTTGCCCTTGTGATGCCAAGAATATAAAATAGATATACATCTATTAGAACTCTTTCCGTTATCAAACTTCAAACAGATAAACAACGAGTGATATAAAGCAAAAAAAAATGAAATAAAATTATTTTTACATCTCGTCTAAGCAGTCAGCTGACATTGAGACAATAAATACATTACATTAAAATAAATACGGAACCCAATCATGAGAAAGATACATCCATAATGGATCAGCTGTGCCAATTAAAAAACGTCTGTATATATATTTGGAATCGATATTTTTCTGCTTCTCTTATTTTACCATTTTCTGCCGTCAAACCTAGACTTCATTCGAGTGAGCAAAATAATTATAAAATAATAGCAAAAGCGCCAAAATGACAAATAAACGAAAAAAATTGTGAATTACGAACGAAGAGAGTGAGCAGAAGGAAAAGGAAAGAGAGGAAGTGAGACAGTAGAGAAAAAGGAAAAAAAAGTTTCGAGAGACAGCGTCTGAGTCAACTAATCCATCGTGATTATAAGCATTATTTTGGGATCTCCTTAGGTATAAATTTTTTTTTGATGATACAGATAGAACAACTTCTGAATACATCTGGTCAACTTTAGTACTGTAGATTGAGAAATCAATAATTTTTTTTATCTCATACTCATTTTGAATGGGTGAATTGAAATGACGGTGACGTCCTAATAATTTTTTTTCCTGTGAAATGTCATGAGCGGTTGAAATTGATGGCTCGTTATTAGAATATTTGGGTAGGTGGATGATAAGTCTGCCATATGATTTTATGGATGGCATATTTTCGATGTTTGAGTTGGTTTTGGAAGTTGTTACTTTAGGGGACATAGTTTTTGGGTTTTCGAATCTAGTTTATCTGGTATAAGCTTGAGTATATCTTTGGAAAACAGATGAATCACAGGAATACGAAAAAAAATCTAAAATTCAAGGTTCTGCAGAGTTTGATCAAGAACAGCGATAACCCTAAGGATATACTTGAGAATAGTTGTGTATACTGAACAATCGATTCCTGGGATGATACTGTGACTTAGTTAAGCAGATATACATGGAAATTATTGGTAAAGGAAGGTTATTTGTAGTCATAATACCCAGATTTACATAAAAACAGCTAGAAGTGAAGAATTTTTATCCACAATACCAAATTTCCCCAAAACTAAAGAATCCTGAGCATCAAAATTAGCAAACAAATTCCAAGCACTCAAAACTCGCAAACCATCTGACAACCCATCCACTTAACCTCTCCACCACTCAGACACTTCAACTCTCATTAAACAATTTGATAACGAATAAATAACGAAGTTCGATTTCGAGTATGTCATTTGAAGAGTCTATGAACATAAGCATAGATAAACAGAATATCACATTAGATATTACGTCAAACTCATCAATCTGAATAAAAAAAATTGTTGGCGCCTAACTTATCAAATTAACTTCTGTATTTCCAATCGATTTTTCAGTTTTCTATCAAAATTATTGTGTGCTCATATTTATCATAATTTACTTCTTTTTTTTCTGTCGTGTAAAATATGAAATGAAGTACACTAAAAGAAAAATATTTACTTTGTTCGTCATAAATTATCTAATTACGTGTTTGCATTAACTGCATGTTGTGTCGCCTATTATCAGTTGTTTATAGGGATATGTACTTCATGTATTCTACTTCTTTATAAATTTTCACACAGTCACTGGATTGAGTTTTGTGTATATTTTTTTTTGTTATTCAGACCAGCAGATAATAATTATATCCATAAATGGATATAAATATAGACTTATCTATATTGCTAATGTAAAATAAATTATTTCGGCGGAGACATTTAATGATGAAAATATTGTCGTTCTGAGGTTTGGGGTGAACTAAATTATTGGCTATGAAGCTTGTGATCAGCAATATTGAGTGTGGGCTTGATATTTTAGATATGCTTATAATTGAAGAATATTGAACTTTATCAAACAAAAAATCAAAATAATTGCAAATTTCGTCATAATGACCGTTATTTCATATATTTGAAAATTCCAAAAAAATTCCCGCCTTTTCAAACATTGTTTACAAAAATTAGCAAAATATTGAAATTGAAAATGAATAATTTTAAGCTTTATTTGATTGATTTGATACGAAATTGTCACATCAATCTTTCTGCTCACTTTTATTAAACCATTATCAGCAATTTGTTTCATATTAGAGCAGCTACTGACGTCAAATTTAAGTAGCAAAAATTTCATATAGAAAATGTAAACAAAACTATTTTCCCGCACTTTTAAAAATACATTTAATTTGAAAAAAAAAACGGTTATAAATTTAACAGCGAGGAATAAAATTTTACAATCCATTTCAAAAGCATCCATAAATTCAATTTGTCCCACAATCCAATCCCATTCACGCAAATTACTCTTCCTTAAGCCAACTCAAATCATTCAGAATCAATCACTTTAAAATTATTTCCTTATTCGATAAAATTTCATTTCATTCAGTAATAGAATCATTAACTGTATAATATTTTAAAACAACAAATAAATCTCAAACCTCGCAGACACACAAAAAATAGCATTTATTTAAAGCTTAATCCGATTTTTATTGTTTTTCTGACCCTCACCATTTTCAACTCACTCAATTCGATTAAAGTTTTTCTCTCCTCGCATCGTTTTTTTTTGTTTCTTTTAATTTTATTTTTGGTTGAAGAAACAATCGAGGGAGGAAGATCCATGCCGAGTAAAACTCATCACAATCTATCAATGCTGAATCCTCCCTACACTAAATGACTTAATAAATGCAGCAATCATTTTAAGTTTGATTACCATCATCATCATTACAGTCATCAACTACCCTCAACTCAACTCGCTTTACATTTTAATTTCATAATAGACACAAATAAAGTGTGAGTTTTTTTTATTTAAAAAAAATCCAATTTAAAAAAAATCCAGTTTCAATTTGAATAATGCGATTAAGCTTAAAACTCACCCTAACACGAGCTTCAGTTAAATTTGTCCACATAGCTATTTCCTCTCGTGTACTCATATCAGGATATCGATTACGGCTAAATGTTTGCTCCAATTCGTGTAATTGTTGCGACGTAAAATGCGTTCTTTGACGACGTTGTCTTTTATTTTTCTTATCATTTTTCGGATCATCTGATGCGATTGCATCATCCGTATTTTCCTGCTTTACTGTCGTCTCAGTCAATCTTGATGCTGGAATGTAAAAATAAAAAGAAAAATTAAAATTATGAGTAAATCATGAAGTGAATGAGAAAATATTTGAGAATGGGATCTAAAGAGGCACTTAATAGACATGAATAGGTTTAAGTGAAGACTCTCAAGAGTGGATTATATTTCCACTTCTGAATGCAATGATGCATAAGTGTGACTGTGATGAGAATCGCACATTCTGGGCACTTTAACTGTCTGAATTGGACGATTGTTTGTGAATTGCTTTAATTGGTCTGGATTTTTGGATTTTTTGAGAGGTGCTACATTCTTCTGAGTCACTTTTACTTTTTGGGGGATAGATTAAGGTGTCAAATTGGGATTATGTTAATTAAGAGGTTGGCAATGTCTTCTGTCAATTGGTTTTGATTTCTAAGGAACTTTAATTTGAGTTAATCCCAAATAGGACTCGAACCTACGATTTCTGACCGCATGCTCTTGCCACTGAGCTATTGGGGTTGTTTAGTAGCTTTGACAGAATCCCAACTTAAAGTATTATCTGCTCTGAATCTATGGTGATATCGTTGATGCCTTGATTGCAACCTTCAACAAATTTTTACCTATTCTGGATATTTCAAAGCTAACTGACTGCTTTTATTATAAAAGTTCATCAAAAATCAGTAAAACCCGCAACAACTCAACTCAAAACCAAGGCAGCACTTCCAACAATTCTAATTGAAACGCTGAATGATGAAATTAACCAATCAGCGTCATGATTTGCAAAAGTTTTGCCTTAAAAATCCGATTAATCAACACAGAAAAGTAATCTTTTATCAATAATGAATTATAATAATTGCCTTTAATTGATTGATATTGTTTTCTATTCCTTCAAAACGTATCAATTTTCACCTTCTCCTTATTACAATTAATGGCTTTTTTTGAAAGCACAATCTAATCAAACAAAATTAATTTGTGTACTTTTTTATACCTTATGATGTTAAAAAGTGATTCAACACTTAATTAATTTCATTTTTATAGTCGATTTTTTATATTTTCATTATCAATCATTCAACAAATAATCATTTCGATGGAGTCGTCATAGAGTCAGAGGTAATCCATCATGCAGTATCGCACATTCGAACAACGTCACATTGTGTTGTGTTTTTTACGTTCCTTCTTTGTTTTATGAATCTACTCGAAAGTGTGAGTGAGAGCCGTTTCGATGATAATACTTGAAACACTTAAAACGTGACAATTTCACTTTTTTGCTGCCTTCCGTATATTTTTATGTTTTCATTTCAAGAGCTTTCATACAATTTTTTCAAAGTAAATAAATGGATATAGGCCTTTTAGATGGAAAATAAAAAGAGAGAGTTGATACTTTTAATAAATATTGTTATTGCAAAAAAAATAATATTTTTATTGCTTTTTAGATGGATTTTTTTAAATTCTAATTCATTATTCTCTTTGCTATCACTGCAGCATCACTACAGTGGTTCAATAACCTTAATAAATCATAATTCAACTGAGGCATGATTATGTGGGATTAGTATTTGTAGGCCTGCCTTACATACATTTTCTCCATTGCAATGTAAAAGCTAATAAATTATTTTTTTCTTGATAATTTTTAAAATTTTCAGCTTGTCTGTTGAATTTTTTTTATTTTCAGTTAGATGAGAATAGATATTTCGTTGGAGATTATTCATTTTGTGTGACTTTTAGATAAATGCTCTAAAAATATCTTTATGAGATTAGAAAAGTTGTAAATTTTGAACTAGGGTAAATCAACTTTGTTTATCATGCTGTTACTCCCCTGTACTAAGCACATTTTTGATAATAAAATTTGAATTTTGACTTTAATTAACGTGAGTTTGATGTCTAATACTGTATTGTTGATATTTTGCCACTTTTTACTTTCCTTTTTAGTTATTATTCTATTAAGACTAGCCGTAGAAATCTTTAAAAACAGAATTCAAATTTCAAAGTGAGAAAAAATTCAAAATGGCGGAAAATAAAATTTGAAATTTAAAAGTTCGTTAAAAATTAACTTGCAAATCAAATATAAAAATTCCCAAAAAAGGCCGACAAAAAATTTTAAATTCGAAGAAGTTCTTTAATAGTGAACTAAAAAATGGAATTATTTTAAAGCAGAAAAATTCTAGAATTATACAATTAATCACACTTTTTTATCGAAAAATTGCACTTAAGATTCCATCGAATAAACTCAAACTCTTTCACTTGAACACCTTGACTCAATCAAACCCAATTTCGCTTTATAACAATCGAGTTTAAAGAATGCAAAGTCCACAGAAATAAAGTTGCTATCGAATCTAAATTTATCAAAGAATTCTTTGATAATGAAACGTGTTTTGACAAATCGAGTGTCACGTTTTCATTTATTTTTGGTGTAAATCAAATTGTGTAAATTATAGGCAATACAGTTAATCTAAATTATCGCTTATTTTGCCTTCTTTATAATGCCGACATACGGTTAGATGTTTACATTATTTCTTTTCAAAGATTATCTGCAGCTTTAAGTGCCTCTTTTCGGTTGTAAATTTTGTTTCTTTCTTTCAATGTGTGCCACTTCAGTTGGGTAAGTAAGTAAGTAACTTGTTGATCAAAATAAATCCATTGAAATCTTTCTTTTTTGCAGACTTACCGTCATTCTTCCTATCACGACGATTTCTCGGTGTTGGTGTTTGAAAATTCATTTGTGAATGGTCCATGTTTGCTACCGCTGACATTGTATTGTGATTACTTTCACGAAATTCTCCTGTTTCAGCCCATACTGTAAATAAAAAGAAGAAATAATGATTTATGATATTAACAATCTGCCGAATATAGTTTTTTATTGTCAAATTTTCAACAAGATTTCGAAAAACCTTTAAAAAAATGTCTCTTAAAATCCATAAAGCAGCATTAATGAATTAAATTAATTTCCATGATAATAAAGAAAATTTTTACGAGCACAGTTCTTTCTAAGATAAAATATAATACACATCCTCTCCTTCAGACACTCAGTGACTCTTTATAATCATAATCCATGACCATGCACACATCTAAAACATGAACATAAATTTTCCTCTATTTTCTTCTACTTATTCCTCCTATCTACTTCTTATTATAATGCTACTGCTGATACTTTTGCTGTCTCCCTGAGCTTCATGCTCGTCTTTTGATGTTTATATAGTTTTTATGATTTTTTTGGGGCTATGTTATGAAGATTTTTGAGGTTATTTAAATTTATTAGAATTAAAATAAGAAAAATTTTACTTTATTGGATTGTTGCCACTTTTTACTATGTAGTTAATTCTTATTTAAGAGTGATTTTATAGCTTAATTACACTAAAAGTGAAAACAATTTTTTTAAGTAGCAAAAATTCGAAATTCGAAAATTTGCAATAAAAAATTCAAATTTTAAAAAACCGTTAAAATTTTAAAAATCTAACAGTGCTTGAAGAATCCAAATTCTAGTGGAAAGCATAATGAACCGACAACATTCATGCAGCATTGTGCAGCAGTAGCTAAAGAAGTATAAAATAAAGCTAAGTGGCACCTTAAATATTATTTCTGTACACCGTACAAACATATATTTATATAAAAATAAATATATATATCTTTTTATTATATGAGAAAAGACTATTGCTGTTAAAAGTGTAGTAGAGGATAATAAAAGGATTTATAGCGCATAAGACAACAATATAGCCGTGTTATATAGTTCACTACAAGTAGATAACCATCATCAAAAGAACATAGAGAGTGAGAGAAATAAAAGGAAAATGCGCTGCACTCATCTTCCGTTAACAACTGTGAGATTATTTTTCACAAGAGCAATGAATTATTAATTTTCTTACGGGACAGCAGTAGAATATATATAAAAAGTATTTTTTTCTTATAACTATGCATGAATAATATTCTCTTAGTGAAATATAGAGAGATGAAGCACAGATATATCCGAAAATAAACATAAAAATGAACATGAATATCTTCATAAATCTTCTATTTGTTATTTTTTGCCTTTTTTATGTTTCCAACAACATCATCATCAGAAGTGTTCGACTTCAACGCTATGACATTCCAAACAAGTGTTAAACGCTTGTCACTTCACATAATAATGATCGTCGTAGCTTGTCGTCATTAAAGAAAGAATAACATTTAAAATAATTAGTAATCGGTAATTTATTGCATTAATTATTCATGTTGAAAATTAATTTTTTTGTATTCACTTTATTTCTTTCTTTATTGCACATTTGAGTGGATTTTTGTTAGGCAGAAATTTTTAGCTTAATTCACTTTGGAAAAAAATTGTAAAAAAAAATTTCGAGCACGTCGTCAATATAAGAAATGCAATTTTTGCTTTGAATTCAATCTTTGGTATCTTCGCCTGGTTTTCATTAGATTTGTGCCACTTTTTACCAACTCTTTCAACTAATAATTGAAGTTATTGACTAACGTAAAGAGTTTAATTAGCAAAAAACTTTCTAAGGTGAGAAAAAATTCTGAAGGGATAAATTTTAATTTTCCAAGAGGATAAATTTCAAAAAATTCAAATCACAAAAAACCGTTACAAATTTTTAAAACATTCATCTGCTCTTTAATCCTCAACCTAACTTTATAACTTGAATATTTTCATTTTGTTTCTCTCTATGTGAAGTTCCTATTAAAAATGCTACTGTTGAACAGTTGAACTAATAAATTATCTCTTTTTTTACTGACTGTTTGTAAAAATTCAGCATATAAAAATATCCAAAAGGAAAATTTGTTTAAAATAATTTATAATATTTTCCTCATATTTTCTCTCAGACTGTTACTGAATTAAATAACGGTTTTCGAATAAATGTGGAAAATGAGAAATAAGTAAAGTGAGCGGAAAAAGGAGAAGAAAGAAAAGATAAATTTCTTTCTTTGTCATACAACATGAAAGAAAAATTTTCATTCTTTCACACGTAAAGATGTCAGGCAATTAGTAAGAAATTAATTAATTTATAATCACATACTAAATTGCCTGACGAGAAAATTTTAAAGACTAATGGTTCAGAGCGCATGAATTTAATTGATTGTAACGAATTTTTTGGGTTTGAATGGAATTTAGTTTGATTTATGATCCGAAGTTAGTGATGTGCTTACTTCAAATAGTTTTATTGAAATTAATGTGGCAAAATTAAGATAATTTGGTTGTTTTTTCTGTTTAAAAGTTGTTTAGAGAATAGCAATGGCTAGATGGACTATATTGAGCATCCTTTACACAGGCGGATCATGATTAATTAGTGAAAATTACAAAAGTTTTTCCATGGAACTGAATTTGGTACAAAATTTTAATTTAAATTTGAATTTTGCATAAAATAATTGAAATTTGAGTAAATTTGTTCAATTTTACCTCAATCACACTAGATACTAACAACAATAGCCACACAGTCATCGAATCATCATGATATTAAGTCAACAACACAGAGTAAAAACACAAACACACAAGTTTTTTCGAAAAAAATGCACATAAAAAATTTAACGACGGATATTTTCTTGAGAAATTAATTTTGAGAAAAGACAAAAATTCATCTGTAGACAAAAAGGAATTTCTGTTGTGTCATTAAATTTGTCTAATTTGTTGTTCTGCATTTTTTTACTTCATATTTTTCTTTGGCTCCCCAAAAAGCGATGGAGAAGAGAAGAATTTCTTAATTTAGTCATCAATATTAATGTTTTCTTAAATACTTTATAATTCTTTACAGCTGAATTTTTCTCATCGTAAAATTTTTCTCTCGTTCGGTGCCATTTCCACTTTTTCTGCTTTATAAAAATTTTATCGATCTTCCTTCTCTCTTTTTTCATACATAAAATTAATAATTAATACCATTAAAGACACTTAATATGGGTGGCTTAAATATTAAAGCCATTTAATTGTAAAATAACACCAAGGTTGAGGAGCCAGCATCATCATCACTCTTACAACAGCATTGATTTAAATCCCTTTCGGATATCTATAAGCTTTTTTGTTTATTTTTGGATCCTGATGTCTAAACTGTGACGATAATTTGTTGTAATGTGAAAATTTACGACAATTTAAATGTTGCTTTGGCATTTTTTGGCTTAACAGACAGATGTCTTGAGGTGAAAATGATCAACTTTTGCATAGAACTATGAAAATATTTTTTGGGGGGTTCTAAATTGAAATTTATTGAATTTTACCAACAGAATTGCATCCAAAAATAGAATCGACTTCCCTCATGTCAACTGAACATTTGCATACACATGCCATACATTTCCTTGAGAAATGTCTACAATAAATGACAACAAATTACATCTCCTTTGGAATTCAAATATTTGAATTTATTGAGCAAAACGAGAGAGTGTGGAGGAAGAATAATGAATAAAAAAAGCTCAGTAGACAAAACTGTACAATAATAAATTGTTTGAAAATGTAAACTGTCATTGCTATCGTAATGTAATTACTAAAATGCAATAAAATGCATAAACACTGCAGTATGCAAAATGCAATAAATCTTATCTTTTGCGCTATTGCGCGAACATTATAATTTTTTTACAATTTTTTTATTTCTCTCCTTTTGAATGTGATTTATAATTTCCATTGTAAGATTTATATGAGGTTTAACATTGAATTGTTGGAAAAGTTTTCCGTTGTGATTATTATGGTGGATGGGGTTCTATTTTTTGGTACACCCTAGAACCTACCCTCGTACTTATACCCTTGGGGTAGATTCAAGACACACAAGAAGTCGAAAATCCCTCAAAATCCCAAAACTCTAATCTCCTTCCTCCCATCCCTACTCAAATAACCTCATTTTCATATCTGAAGCCAAAATCCGCTAGTAATTATCATAAAAATTCTATTTTCCAATTTCTATTTTATGTAATGGAAGTAATTGATAAAGTTGCAAAACGAAATTGAAAAATAACAGCAGATTTTTTTCATTATTATTATTATTATCTGATGATGATTTTTTCAATGATGTGCAAAAATTTTTTTATTATCCAACAAGGCGACATAAAAATAGTCATCAAACTATTCAATCGGACAAATCCAATGTGATTACAATGATATTGTAATGATACAAATGTGTCATAATATTTTTTTTTCATCTGTTTGTTATTTCTATTATTTGCTATTCTGTTTTAAATGAGCTGGAATTTTAGAAAAGGGTTGTTAAGGGATTGATGGTGCTTTGTCCTGATCATATTTATGTGTTGTGTTTTATTATACTTTTTTCAGCTCAAGTCAAATTGACTTTATTCAGCGTGATTCAGCTCAATTAAACTATATTCAGCTTTATTCAACTATATTCAGCTTTATTCAACTATATTCAGCTCAAATTGACTTTATTCAGTGTGATTCAGCTCAATTAAACTATATTCAGCCGTTGTCAACTCTATTCAGCTCAAAACTACTTTATTCAGCGTTATTCAACTATATTCAGCTGATGTCAACTCTATTCAGCTATAATCAACTTTATTCAGCGTGATTCAGCTCAATTGAACTATATTTAGCTGATGTCAACTCTATTCAGCTCAATTCAAATATATTCAGCTGATGTCAACTATATTCAGCTCAAATTGACTTTATTCAGTGTGATTCAGCTCCATTCATTTATATTCAGCGTTATTTTGTTGATGCCAATTTTATTCAGCTTTATTCAGCTCAAAATGTATTTATTCAGCATTATTCAGCTCAATCAACTATATTCAGCGTGTTTTAGCTCAGAATGACTCAATTCAGCTGATTTTGAATTGAATTCAGCACATTTCAGTTGAATTAAGCCAAATTCAGCATTTAGAAAAAAACTAAATTTTATTTTTTAAATCAAAATTTACAGAAAATGCGCTCTAAACACACCCATCAAGAAATTTCAAAGATTCACATCCTCGTCACAATTTTTTTTATCAATTCACATTGCATACAGTTATAAGCACTCGTTGAAAGGATGAAAAAGTAAAACACATAAAAAACTAGATAGAAAAATAGCTATTTGGTTTTTTAATAGCACCCAAAAGTGCCATTTTACTATTTGTCAATGGACTGTGTATCTCGATGTCTTTCTATGTTTATATAGCACAGAGAATAGATAACCTTTTCAACATTCATTGGCAAATGGTTAAAAAGTGTTGTTGCTATATTTTTTCTATCAGCCAACTCTATCGTAAGGTAATAAAAAATCAGCACTGACTGCAGTGTGAAAAAAAGGGTAGCAAAAAAACAGAAAGAAAATATTCGAAAATATGCTGTTGTTCTCGTATGGTGATGCTTTGCCAAGTGTGTAATTTATTATGATAGTTCTTTCTAAATTCCATATGACGAGATCTATGACCGCACATGGATGTACGAGAAATGATGAAAAAAGAACCAAAAGAACAATAAAAAATCATTGAAATGGAAAATTATTGCAATTTCATTGTTTAATTTATTTGTTTTGATTCCGTTCGAATTATACACACAACAGCAGTGGAGAAAAAAAAGACACAAAACATAAAAACCGCAAATAATTTTGTTTTGTCACCCTCAACATTGTGATATATTGTTTGGTGATATTTAAAGCCTTTTACCGAACCCTTTTTCCAAAGACACAAAATAAATGAGCAAAGTGCAATAAAAAATACCGCAAAAATTTCAGGGAAGAACAGAAAAAAATTTTTTGATTTATTTTTCATTGATGTTGTAATTTCTCGGAACATCTGTTTTGGATAGTCATGATAGACATCATGTGCGGAAAATGTTTTCAATATTGTCAAATTTTTTTTTATTCGACTATAATGTATTGTGCAATAATAATGTGGAATATGAATATATTATCATAGCTGGTGGTGCTACTCAATATTTTTTTATTGTCTTTTTTGAAATATTTGAAAAAGTTGGAAAGTTGTTGGAAATATTAAAGGGGACTAGATGCATCCAATTTTCTTTTTAGAGTGGGAACTGGGTCAATAAATGGTACTTCTGTTGGAGATCTACTAGAAAATGTTTCAACTAATCGTAGACTTAATCATAATATTATATGATCAGCACTGTACTGTTGTGATTGAGTTACTGCTGGTGATGGCTACTCGTAAGACATTTGCTTTTGTGAATTTTATTTTTATTTGTGTAGTTTGAACTAGAATTCTCATTTTGACTACATTTCTGTGTCTAACCTAGAAAAGGAAGCTGTGGGATCACTTCCAGTACCTATGAGGTTCAAAAAAAGACAAGACGCTCTACCGAGTTTCGAACCCAGGATTACAGAGTACCACTGAGCCACCTCAGCTCATTTGCATCAGTTGGGTATGATTACACCTAATTTTCGACTGTCTATCATAAAATTCTTAGTTTTTACCTTCATTCGCCTTTAAAACCAACAAAAAATCAAGACAATCTGCCTACATACCAAGCCATCCATCCCCACAACCCGAAAAAAAAACTTCGCTAAAAAAATTTATATTCAAATTTCGAAATTAAAATAAAACATTTTTAATGTTGATGGAAGGCGGAGTTTTTTTTCTCTTGAATATAATAAAAAATAAATTCTTGCACATGTCACGATATTCAGCGATGAACACTGCCTTTTTTATGAATTTCATTTTGTCAGACAATTTTTCTCTCTAATAAATATTTTTTTTTATATTATAAAATAAAATGAGGAACAATAATGTGAACATATGAAGATGTATTGCTTGACACCAACTATAATAGACATTTAATTCATTAATGAATTAATCATTGGCAATATAAAAATTCACTTCAATTTTATTGTTCGGACGATAAGGTCCTCACTGGATGTGACGTCGAATGCAAAAAATGTGTGAGGAGAAGAAAGAAATTTAAATTTGTTAGCTGATGAGTAAAATTGGTCCCATATGGCTTATTTATTCAACAATTTTTATTGTTTTTCTCATTCTTTTATGCATTAAGCATTGTATGTCCCATTTTCCTTGTATCTTTCAACCCTCACGCATATTTAATGGTGATTATGGTTATATTTTGGTTAAATGCACCGAAAGTATGATTGCAAATGAGTTTCAAATGATTTTCTTCATACCATCTACGATGTGCATTGCATGGAATAATAATTTATATCATTTAGCCCATGTTCTTGTACATTGTAAGTTCCCTTACCGATACAATACCTAATAGATAAATGCAAAATGAGTTTAGATAACTTTTATAACAATGAGATTAACGCTAGTTGAATGAGAAAAAATTTTCTTCCTTTTTGTTGAATTTTGGAGGGTTTCTTGTGATGGAAATGTGACTGGATTGAGCATTTTGGGTGTAATGAAGATGGTTTTTGTATTTTCTCGATCAAATACTGTCGACAACAGCTGATGGTGCTTGTAAACTTATTATTAGGCTTCTTGGGACTGATAATAAATAACGGACAAAAATTTGAATTATTCTTAGAATTTTTTGAATTTTCATCAGAATTTTTAAATTTTTATGTCCAATTTAAGTCTTATATCTTAAGAATTATGGTATTTATTTAAAAGAAATTGTTAGATTATAGTGATGGATCGAGAGTAAGGCCTCTGTTGCTGAGTGAAAACTAACCCTATGTTTATAATCCTATTTTTTGCGAGGGCGTGTGTTCGCTTCTCACCAGCGACCTAGGTCTCTATCAATTATGTTGTCGATATGACAGGGATTCACGCAATGCTTTTGACATTACAGAATAAAGCATCAAAAGAAAAATTTAAAATTTTAGTCTAAAATCTAGAATTAAAACTGCTCAAAGCAGAATTCCTAACGAAACAATAGAATTTAGTAAATTTAATGGAAATTGGCAAATTTTAGAGAACCTTACTCAAATTTTTAGATTAAATTCAGTTTAAACCCTAAAAAATCAACCAATTTTTATTTTACTTGATATTCCAAACCCCTTCTTTCCAAACAATCACAAAATGCGCTTAACGTCATTAACTTCTTCAATCCAATTTCAAAACAATTTTTCTACACATCGAGTGTGAGTCAGTTAGTCATTTAGTTAGTTTTTTGCACCCTCCTTGTAATACCACAATCTTTCCCTTTTTTTGTTATTCTCCTCTGTTTCTATTATATATATATTTTTTGTTGTAAATAGTGATGTGTGCAGATATTGCCTTTTCAGATTTGTTTACTGTCAAATAAAAGTTAATTTAAATGACTATTTATTTCAACCCTGCGTTCTGTTGTTCTCCTCACTCTCGACTTGTCTATTTTCTGAAAGCAATAATTTGTCTTTATTTTGTGGCATGAGATATGACTTTTTTCTTCTGTATCTTCGTTAATTTCATCCCAATATTTGCTTTTCAATGCAATAAATTTTCGGAAAAAAAATCTATTTTACAGTTCCTGTCACATTCTCATTTCTATTCATACAGATGGTATTATTAGTACAAATAAAAATCATAATGGTTAATGATATTGAGACAAAAGTAGCATATCCAACCCCAAATGGAAGCTAATTGAGCAATTTCCGAATAACAAAACTGATCCTTTTTTCTCAATAATACAAATAATTCGTGGAAGATGTACACGGCGGTCAAAAAGGCATGGATATGAGTAAGTAAGTTGTCCTAGACATTATGGCATCATCACAGATTAAATTGCTCTCTTCCTTTATGTCTTAACGACGAGAAAAGGATCACTTTCACTGGAAAGAAAGCAGCAACATATGTTTTCAATACAAATTTACGCACATTTGGGATTTCGGAAAGGATGCGAGCATTACAACACCTGATTATGTACCCATAAAAATTGCACATGTTATTGCTTTATTAATGTTATTATCATCACCCTCGACTTTCTCTTTTTTCTATCTTTTTTTATTTAAACTAAAAATGAAAATAATTCAAATTTTTGTTGTCAGAATTGACATAAATGAATTTCAACAGCAACTCATGCTTGAAACATAATTCTTTTTCGTTGATAGATGTTGCACAATACACTCGCAACAAGTGCGAAAAATTCCCATGAAAAATCATCAAATAACTATCACATTTCAAGTTGATTGTCAGTGTTTAGATGATAATAATGAAATTATGTTGTTTTTTGTGTAAATAAATAAATAAAGTTGTCGATATTGTGAGGGCATTTGGATAGGAAGATGCAGTGATGGGTATATTCAGCTGTTGTTGATGTTACAGAAGGAATTAGGAACGTTAAGATATTTTTGATGACTGAATGAAAATTTGTTAAAATCTGGTATGAATTGTAAGATTTAAAGTACTTAATGTGGACATTTAGAAGAGAAGCTAACAAACTGCTAGTTGACCTATGTCCTACGATTACTGGTCAGATGCTCCTGCCAATGAGCTATTGAGTGTTATTCGACTCTAATGCCTAATGTCAAATATAAAATCAAGTCAAATTTGATGGGAATCGAACCTCTTTATTAAAAAAGGGGTGACCTCTAACCACTCGGAAGTAGATCTTGTCCAATCGATCACCAACGTTTTTTACTCACTTTCATCCCAATATACCCAATAAATCACATGCTCATGCTTATCTACTCAAGATCATCCACAGACATTCCTAGAACTTCCCGTTAATTTTACTCTAACCACAGCACATCCATGCCTATTCTCATTTCATCAAAAATATTAAATAAAAAGTAAATTTATGACAATTCTAAATAACAAATTTTTCGGTTAATCATCAGGAACAGAACAGAATTCTCGCTAAGAAAGTCATAAATAATTCTCGATTCTTTACATATTTACGTTCATTCCCATGCGTTTTTATGCATGACTTGAAATCATTTCATCTTGAACGCCTTCTTTTTTCTCAGTTCCTTCATATTTCTCTTGGAAGTGAGAGTTCCTGTTGAATATTCTTAATTTTTTTTGTCACACAGAGGACATCGTCATCGGCGTTCTGGCTAATTAATCACCCCTCTAATATTACAAACATAGGAAGAAGTTTCACTTCATAAAAAATCATTTCCATATCACGCTTCGACACGAAAAAAAGAACACAGCAAGGAGAGAGAGGAATGTAATAAAAATTGAGCATATCATTATTGTTATTATTCCTCGATATGTGTATGCAATGCGTACGTCACGAGAGGGGGTTTTACAAATTGATTATTAAGCATCACAAAATGAATTTGTTTGCAGAACAAATTTGATCCGATTTGTAAATTAAACTCATACAATTCCCTGAGTTATGCATGCATTCATTTATTCATTCATTCATCCGTAATGATTGATTGCATTATTAAAATATGCAGAGATAGGATAATTTCATGGCTAGGTGCATTTCGCGGACAAAAAATTGTGGAATAAGAAAAAAAATCATCATACTAACATTTTAATTTCTCTAGCGGTTCGTGAAGAACTGATGGTGTATGCGGTGATGTAATATGATGATGATGATGATGACCAGATAGATCAGGATGCGTTGAATGATGCAAATGACTAAGACCTGACGTTAATCCACTTCCAATTGAACCGACACTTGGTGACATTATATTTGAAATTGCAGATGAAACACTCACTGACGTTCCATCCATATGATGGTGATGATGGTTGTGCAGGTGATCATTAGAATTTGATTGACTTGTTGTTATACTACCATTTGCTGTATGATTACTATTGTTATTGTTATTGCCCACAAGATCCTGCAGACACAGGCCGGAAGTGTCGGTCATTGCATCGAGACCCGTTCGATCCATCATCGAAATGGGATAGAATGATGGAAACACTTCCTGATATGAGCCGATGTTAATAGCTTTAAAAGCGTTTTTAACACTTTTGCTACCGAGTTCTGTTGTAGTCGCCACCGTTGATGTCTAAAATGACAAGAAAGAAAATAAAAGTTACAAGTTGTTATTATTAAATAGTAAATGCTAAAATTGTTTTACACCTACGAAAAAATACTTATTATGATCTTTAAATCTACAGTTTTCATCCTTAAATTCTTCTTTATTGCTCGAGACTTTTAAACAAACTTGTTTGATGAATTATTAGCAAAGCTGACGAAAATAGCAATATCAAATAAAGTGTAGGAAAACTTTTCAAACTAGCTTAGTGACTGCTCTTAATTTTTTTTGTGGAAATGAGTATGAATAGCTTTAGCTAGCTGGCTAAATTACTTTAAATTCAAAAATTTTTAATGAAAATGAAAATTTTCAAAACAAATGTTTGCTTCGTTTTTAAAAATTTTGCATCTCTAGTGACGCAAAAATTCAAAATCAAATAAACCGTTAAATTTGAAATCTTAAATACTTTAAATATTTCCTTTCAAAAACGTCTCAAATCTGAAAACTACATCCGAAAAAGCACACAAAATTCCAACAAAAGTCTCTTGACTTCCTCAGTCTCCCTTTTCATTCTCATAAAAATAAACTGTTAGCGTTAAAAAGTGAAAATATAGTCACATAAAAATAAGCTCATTCTACAAACAATTTGATCTCTTTTATTAGACAGTGGTCAAAAGTAGTCATTGCAGAATAATATTTTAATCACCAAAAGATTAAAAGAGGATTTCTGAAGAATTTTCTTTTGAATCATTGTGGTATGTTTTATGTCTTACGTATTCGGAAAATAATTTTTATTTTAAAAATCAAACTACGAGTGGGAAAATTATTTTCTCGATGAATTTTTTCTGAATATTCAATTTGTGACATTTTTTATGCCTTTAATTTTAAATCTTTATCACACATATTTTCTTATTAATGGCAATTTAAATTAGCAATCGTCTGATATTTATTTGAAAGACTAAATCACGAAAAATAATTTTGGAAAGCAAAAATTTAAATTTTCGGATCATGGCGATTCCTAAAAAATAATAAACATTGCCGCAACACGTGAGTTAATTTTATTCACATGAAAAAAATGCTAATAATTTTCATATTCACTCAGTTTTGAATTTTACATCTGTAAATCCATATTAGCATTGACATTGATGCTGTTCAAGATCTACGTTGTTGATAGTAAATAACGATTATGCAATCATACTCAAATACGTATGTGCTGGATTTACAAATATTTGGATGAATCTTTTTTTGCAGCATATTGCAAATAGTTTTTGTTATCCTAATCTGGTAGAAAGTTATAGATTGCGACTATTTTTATAGAAGAAATGGTTTTTTAATTTTGGCTATCGAATTTGGAGTTTTGAAAAGTGAAAAGTTTTATTTTAAATTTTTATTAATATATATTTTGGAAGTAATTTGCCGATTACACGGAATTTATTTAATTTTTCTGGAACACTAGCTCTATTCTAATTTATTTACTTATTTAAGTATAAATGTAACATTTAAGAATGGATTTGTGATTGCTTTGTTTATTTTCTGAAGCTGCACGTGCAATTCTTGTGTAATCTTTTCAACTGTGTAATCTGATTTAGAATTTAATTCGTAATTCTATTGAAATATGAAGTGAGATCAAAGGATGTCCCTAGAGACTAAATTTATTAGCAGTAAACTATGTTTTTTGATTTTTACTAATTTTTGTCTACAGAAAGTGGAAAGTGAACAACTGTGGGAGTGTCAGTAAACGTTAAAATTAGCTAAACGGGCGTAGTTTTGTTATGATTATCCATAATAGATAAAGATCTAGATCTTAGATTGATAATAGGTCCAGTTTCTAGCACAGATCCTGCAGATCTTGTAGAATGGAATCTGGTAAATCAAAAAAGGTAAAAATGTTGCATCGTGAATCTGGAATGGGGCCTTTCTACACCGGGTACCATTCAGGTATGGAGGCAAATCTGTCAATGAAGTTATTAAGCCTTTGTAGCTGAATGGTTATGTAACAAAACCAAAAATTTATCTCTGCTTTTTTGAAGACCTAGGTTCAATTCCTACTAAATATAGAACCTTTTTTAATCATTATATCGTATCGATATGACTAAGATTCATACAATGCAGTCATGACTATTTCATGTTCGCATTTAATATCTTATTATTTTTATTTCATAACAACAGATACAGTGACTTAAAATATACGTGATTCTCAAAGCAAGAATAAATCCGAGCCAACAAAAGAACCTCTCAAAAAATTCCTTTCACAAAAACTCTCCCGACATATTAAATTGTCTGCCTTTTAAAGCACATCAGTCGCAAAACAAAACAAAATAAAAACTCTGAAAATTTTTCCTACAAACAACAAAAAATTGTTTCTTTTTCAGCTCTCAACATATTTTCAAATTTAAATAATTGCAAAAGAATGAAAAGGAGGAAAAAAGATTCGCTCGAGTGTGGCACTCAATGTGTGTAATATGAATCCCCAAGCAACACTCAATGCGACTAGATAGAACACAGAAAAGCGAAAGAAAAAAAAAGAAAACATTTTTCCTCCACTTGCTACAATAATAAATTATAATTTTATTGTAATGGCGTCAGGAAGGTCTGTCTATCTATTTATCTCTGTATCTACGTATGATTTTCAAGACTTCGCACGAACAACACGACAAGAAGAAAAAGTTTCCTTCATCTGTTTCTGTTATCTGCTGTTTTAATAAACCTTTTTTTGGAACAGGAAGAAGAAGAGAAGAAGAAAAATCGATATTATGGTGCGCCCATCAAAAGCTAATAATCTCTTCCTTTCCATCTTCACATCTGTGCTTTCAATTCATATTCGTGTGTCTTTTCTAGTGCATTTTTCATAAGATTATAGGCTTTCTTCTTCATTTTGGGTGATGGGCTTGTTTGATTTAGGTTCAGACTTGATTTTCAGTTGATTTTCTGACTTTGAGAGCTAGTTATGCTGAAAATCTTTGTTGTTTGGGTCATTGCTACATTTTGCTGCCTAATTATGTATTTATTCAACCTTAATTTTGTATATTTAAGGAATAATTCAATAAAAATAATTAAAACTGCAAATTTCCGCCATTTTTGTTTAGATTTCTCACTCTACAAAATTCAAATTTTCAAAAACCGTTAAATTTTTCTATTTGATATTTGAATGCGCTTTCAAGGACTTTCAAGTGTTTCTAACTCCAATTCTGTTATAGTAATGAAACTTTCTTCCATTCTATCTCTTACATCGAATTTTTCTCATTTTTTGACATTTTTGCTCCATTAACAGCAAACGTACAAATACACACACATATCCAAGAATCGTCTGTGAATGGCGAGGAAGTTTTTATGACATTATCAAATGTAGAAAAGAAGGAAAAAATCGATAATTCGAATGGGATTTTAATGGGATCACACACATTTATGTTCTTTTTTTTTCTCTCTCGATTCTTAAAGAGTGAAAGTAAAGGCAAGGAGACACACTTATTATTATTGGCATTATGTTGATGTTGACGATGATGATAATGGCTTAATATGTAGATAAGTAGATGTGTGTCTACTACTTTGTGCTTGTATACATAGAATTCAAGATTGGAATTTATGGATTTAATTTTGGATGCTTGAACTTGAATATGTCGTGAGGGTGATTTTATGGTCAAGATTTGGATGAATTTGCAGGAACTAGATCAATGGATTGTCATTTTTTGTGGAGTTTTGGAATATTTCTTAAAATTCTGCCTTGAGAGTTTAAAAATTTGTAGGGGAATTTGTGATTTACTAACCCGATCGGCACAATGTATGATCGGTTGTAATGTTGATCAAGTGGACAATATGCTTACAGCCAAACAGCCGCTACAGTCTGTTCAACATTTCAACATATGCCAATCGGATATAGCTTTGCAGAAGCGACATAACCTCACTTCTAGAGATAAAATATCACTGTCTTCATCCACTATCACTAGTTCCATCATACCACAAGTTCATATGACCTTAAATATTTGTACATTTAATCTTTCATCGTCACTAATACTCAATACGTATATAAAATTTAATATCTAAGACGCGCTTCTCAAAGTCAATAAAATATCATTAAATAAGAAGCAGAAAAATATACTCAAGAATCACACAACATTAATTAGAGTTGAGACTAGAAATAATATTTATTTTTTTCTCCGAAATTTATAAAAAAAAATTTATTTCGTGACAATTCATTTTTTTGCACTGATAAATGGATAAGAGAAAAAAATATTAAATTTTGATGATAAGTGTGGAGATAATCGGGTTAAAACTTTAGAAGAGGGCAAATGATATCATTGCAAAAAATTTTGAGGATTTTTTGCGACTTAAAATTTTAAGAATGCGATATGAGAATGAGTAAATGTGTCAGACATGATTGTTGTTTCATTTAAAATTTAGTCTTTACTAGGAAAAAGTGGATTGAACTTTGAATCATTGGAATTTTGCAAGAAATTTTTTTACTGTGGATTCATGATTTTTACTGAACCTTAGTTACTATTTTTAAGCATATATCTATTGAAACATTTGATAAAATTTAAAGATTTTCTGAGCGGCGGATCATATATTGCGGGTATTGAGAACGAAACTTAAATTTGTGCATTTGGAATATTTTAGTATAAATGATTCCTATTAATGCCTTGGTCAGTAGATTAATAAGAGGTTTACGGCGCTAAGTCTGCGCGCAAAGTCAAATATTTGAGCACTCACAGTGGCATATAAAGGATTTTTATGATTTGGGGTAATTTGCATCCCGTGAATTAAACTTGGGATGCCTAAGCCCCCTTGTTATGCCACTGGAAACTCTTGATAAGTTTTGTAAGAACGGTTAATTAATTTTGCATCATTTATAGATCCTCGTTATGACCCTGGTTATGTATATGATGCTTGGGGGTCATGGACATAACACCCTCCCCTAACTGTACCAATATACCCATTACCTTCTAATATCACTGGATTAAATACAAAATAAAGTAAATTCTTAATAAATTTTAACTATTATCCGTTTAATATATTTAAAACTCTTTAAAAATCACTGCAATCCTTCCTTTACTCACAATCTATTTGATAGTAACCAAACATTGATTTTAAACTTCATATTCTGACGCGTTAAAACTATTTTGATAAATAGTATTGCATAAACTAACTACTGTTTTGGACATATTACTATCTAATGTGATTAAAGTTTGAAGATAAGATGGATTAGATATCAATAGTAAACGTAATCTGTAGTTTCTTAGATTTTCAAGAAAAATTCACTGTTTTTTATCACGTTTTCCGGTAACTACAAATATTGAGTCGGTAAAAATTGAAATTTGATTTTATTATGAAAAAGTTTTGATATTTGAATATTGATAAAAAAAATGTTCAGGGATATTCGTAGACTTTTTATCAGAATTTGAAGTTGACTCGAATTTTGCTGGATTTTGTATGGAAAATTAGAATCAAAATTTATGTCGACTTCGAACTCTGGTTTTTAAGGATGACTTTATATCATTTTTTTAAATTTTATTTTAAATTGAGAACCAAAGAAATTGGTTTAATTATTAGAGACAAAATTATTAAAAACTATTTCAGAATATTTAGTTTAAATAAAAATTTATAAATTAGGGTTCATTATTCAAGTTTTTGGAACTGCCAAAATTTTAAAAGAATTTGAGCAAAAAAATCTCCTTTAAGTATGAAAAAGTCTATACAAAACTTAGAACAGAGCGTTTTATATGCTTTTCATGGCTAGCGGCAGTTTATAGCTGGTTCCGAATCATCAAAGGATTATTCACTAATCCCTACAGATTCAATCTATCAAAAATCACTAAATTTTCTTAAGTACCAATCAGATTGACGCTACTTATTTCACACTTTGATTGATAATAAGCCCGGCAATTATTTTTAAGCTTCAAAAAAATCAACTTTTAAAATTTAAAAATTAAAAGAAATTTTTGGTATTTTGAAACATCAAGGTATTTTTTAAAGCATCCATCAAGTGCTAATTGTCCTCATCAAAACATAAATTGCACATAAAAGTCTCAAATTAAATTATGAAAGCCACAAATATTTGAGAGCTTACGGCAAATAAATAAAGTCACATCACTTTCTCTTCTTGAAAAAAAAGTATTTTCTCGTAGCTTTAAATCCTTAATCCTACATGATGATATCATCAATTCATTGACATTCACACTGTGTATATGGATTTTACTTACATTAATTTGATCCAGAATTGAAATGAATTTAATTCACTAAATGGGTATGTTAGCACTAATTTATAGTCTCGATATTCTTTTTCTTCTTGTCTTCTATCTTGTGTACGTGCACAAATTTATATCAAAATATATATATATATATTTTTATAAAGAATTTTCATTCACACATTCATTTTTTAGTCCGACGCTAACTTGAAAAAAAATTTGCGTGTGCGAAAAAAAAATGTTTTTGTTCAAGTCAAGTTCAAGTTGGTTCCGATATGACAAAAAAATAATATTTTCACCTTCCACAGAATTTAAATGTCCACCTTTAATATGATTATTATGTTTTAAGGACACTGGATATAAACACAATTATGTCACACACATTGATTCCATGTGGATAATACCGACACAAAAAAATTAATGTAAATAAAAATTGCAAGTAAATAAGCTGTTATGTCTGATCACCAAATCCACAAATCCGTATACGCATAGAAGAGGATTTTTTTTGGATGCAAAAAAGAGGACAAAAAACGGAGAGAAAAAAGTGTAAAGTCTTAAAAGAGAATTAACCCGGTCTTAACTTCACTCAAGTATATATAAATCACTAATAATTCCTTTATTTTCTTTTCGTTTCTTTTTTTTATGCTACCCGGCACAACTAACTCGCTTTTGTCGGGTTGATATTTTTGTAATGATGATGTTGAGAGGCTGGTCGCGATATATTCATCATTACAATTTGATTTGTAGAACGATGTGTTTGTTTTTCCTTTGTCCTTTTCCTTCCCTAACGCAACTTTCGTCTTCTATCTCTCTTTTTTTTTGTTATTCCTTTTTTCGGATGCTACACACAAAGAATATATTTTTTTACTGCTGCTGCTACTGCTGTGTATATTCCTCCTTGATGCTCTTTTTAAGCATAAAAATTTATGTTCATTGAACACACTAACACATTTTATGAACACACTACTTTCTCCCCCCCTCTCTCACTCTTTCCCTTCTCTGCTTGCTATCTTATTTTCGAAAAGTTAAGTAATTCGACTTGGATGAAGCACGTTTCAATATTTTTTAGACACACTGTTGCGTTTCCTTTTGGAATTTTCCTTTTCTGTGATGATCAATTTTATTTTTGGTCTATTTTTTTCGGTTTTTGTGCAATTTTGAGGCAGAATTTTAAGAATCTTTACAATTTTTATTTTATTAGGTATTTCGTTAAAAATTTAAAAATTTCTAATTTTTTTAAATTTCAAATTTTTTGAAAAATCTCAGTAAACTTTGAAGTTTATCCTCGAATTTTATCCATCAAAAGTCCGTCAATATTAATCAACTTTCATTTGCCGCCGTCAAGAAAAATATTCTTTTCTTCTCGTTCGAATTTAATTATACACGCGCGAGTTTACGCAATGAATTGAATTTTAAAACTGACAGAAAAACTTCCAAACCTAACTTATTTTGATAAAGAAAAAAATAAAATAAAATGTGTTTATCATTTACTAGACCAGAAAAGTGTAGTTGTGAAAGAACAGAGAACGATCAGTGTGTTCATATAGCCGAACTAGCAGAACATACAGATGTATGTGTTTATGTGTATTCTATTTTCTATATCGGGTAGATTTGTAGGGGAAATGCAGCGAATCGTTGCTTCTCAGTTTCGGAAAATAAATTTCGAATATGTATGGGGTAGAAAGGAACGGCAATATTTGTGGATATTTTTTTTGGTTGTGATGAGACAGAAGAAATTTTCATGTGCAAGTTTTTTTTGGTGTTTTTGAATTTGGATGCCGACGTGGATGAGGATGGAGGGAATCTTTTTGCTACGTAAATAATTTTATAAATTTGGAATTTTTCAAGAAAGTTTTGTATTTTTTTTTTGAATTGTTGGAAATTTCTGTCCGTTCTGATAAGTTTTTCACTATTTTCATGAAAAGTTTTGATTGAATTAACGGAAATTTCAAAAAATATTTCAAATTTCATCACAAATCCGTTAAAATTTACAAAATTTAAATCAATTTTTAAATAAATTTCAAAAAATTCAAATCTAACTGAAAATTAAACAGAAATTCAGCCACAAACCTACAAAGAACTGCCAAAACATTGAATGTGAAAGAAAAATTTTCCGTTCAGTTCCCACACAGCCAACACATTCTATAACCAAAACGTATCTGATCTGTGGCACAAAGAAACAAAAGGAAGCAACAAAAGATGGGCGTTGCTTAATAGAATATGTAAGAGAAATGGCGGCTGTTCGAAAACTAACAGAAAGAGAATTTTTTTTCGAAAAACACACAACAAAAAAAAAATCTCCGACGTGATGAAACAGAAAAGAAAATGTTTTTCTTTCCTGCACAAACAAACGCGTCTTGTGGATGTGTGCGTTGGACTCTCGAGAGCGGAAAATTCAAGATTTTTCTTCTCACTAACTGTTTGTATTTTCAATATGTTTAGTATTGAAAAAATATTTTTTAGTTGACGAAGGAAAAAATATTTTTTTTTGTTTATTTTCAATTAAAATTTTCTTTGCTTTCCTTTTTTTGAAAAGGAAAATTCATTTTTGTATGATGAGAAAATTTCAGAAATATTTTTCAATTTAAAGTGAAGAATTTGATCAAATATTGAAGATGTTGGGCATATAAAGAGGACAAAGTGGCTGTGTAGAGGAATTGAGAAGTGATTGTTGTAATTTTGGATGTAATTCAGTTTATTTTAACTCTCAACATTGTAGAATTTACAGTGGATCAGCATAAAATAACTTTTAGGATCTTAAATGACAGATATTTGAGATTTTAAAGCTGAATCTTTGAATCTTTGGAATTTATTGTAAACTTTGTAGTCTGAAGTTGTAAAATCCTGAAATAGAGTCTGTTTAATTTAATTTTGCAAATATTCGTGTAAAATATTATTTAATTTACTTATAAGTTGATAACTAATTATTCAAAAATAGCTAAAAGTCATTAAAATTTGAATTTAAGAAACAATAAACGTGAAAAAATATTAATTTTGATTTTAAAATAAAACTTCAATTTAAAATCCACATTGCTTTCAAATATTTTATTTATTGATATTTTTGATGTGTTTGTTTAAATTATTAAAAAAAATTCAAATAAATAAAATCCTTTCAAATATTTAACTAATAAAATCAATAATAAATTTAATTATAAATATAAAAGCCTTCATTTGTCTTTCTGTCATTCCGCTCTAAGCCACGACCACTTTTTTCAAAAAATTTTGATATTGAGAATTTCAAAACAGTTTATGACATAAACTTTATGTTCTTTTTCCTACCTGAGATTTTTTCTTCTTCATTAACGGAGATTCTTATTTACTGTTTTGAGTTTGACTGTGCTGGATGTTCATATTTTCTATTATATCCTGCTGGATGTTACTGTATCTTACTATTTTGGTATTTTAAGTTTCCCACTTAATTTTCTCGCCATTTTTGAAAATCCATGAAAAAAATACTTAACATAATTGACAAAAATTAAACGTGAGTGATGCTTACTTAAAGTGATTTTTTGAAGTAACTGTTAAGGTTGAGAAAACAAGTTATATATCAAAAGATGGGGAATTTTTTTCTGTATAAGAAAAAATAAACTTGCATTGCTATCACTTTTAAGGGTAAAGAGAAAATCAAGAAAAACAAAGCGTCACTCACGTATAATTTCTTTGTGACGGGGCCCTATACTAAACCAATAAATCAATCAGCTTTATGTTGCTATATCAAAATCAAGAAATCGCAATAACATTAAAATATTCATTGCTCAAGGTGTACATCAAGGAAAGCTTCTTAAAAATGATAAAATTTTCACACAAAATGTTGTTTATAAAGAAATTTTTAATATCTAATGTAGGGGAATAGAGAGAATCTAACCTTATATCTAAACTGTGTAAAGTTTGAAAATAAAATTGAAATTAATCGTTTATGAATATAAATTTTACTGTTTTAAAAGAAAAAAAATGCCCGTCATGCTTGACGGGGTACTACACTAGTAAATATAATAATTAATAAAATTTAAGTAATAATTTTAAAAATATTTAAGTAATAATTAAAATCGATTTTAGTAGCTATAAATGACAATTTTTCTGAAATTTATCTTCTCGTATTGAAGATTTATCTTCCCTTACAGAATAAATCATCAATATTTTATACTAGAGTAGCCTGTCAGGAGTCTTTAAACTACATAAACGAAGTAAACAATATTTAAATTCACTACATTACTAGCTAATTACGCGCAACTAAGTCAGTCACTTCAGTATCCGATTGTCTTCATACATGTTTAATTTTATATAATCTTAAAAAAATTTAAAATTTAAAAAAAAGATATCAAAATTGTTTTTTAAAAAATTAAATAAAAAAATTATCATAAAGTTAAAAATTCAAATGCCATAATTCTACTTCCAATTCCAAAAGAAAAGAACCAAAAAAACTCCAACAACCTTCACATCCACTTCACAGCTGTAACGTTGACACCAAAAGCCTTATCAACGTACTACTTATTCCAAAATCAACAAGAGAATCATCATTAAAAATTTAGAAAGAGAAACTGCCGACATAAAACCACCATTATGTATACGACCCCCATATAAACACACCGATAAGACACCAGTTTTAGACGCCAATTATCAATCAGTTTCGTCGTCAGCTTGTTTTAATTGAAAAAAAAATGAAATTAAATATGACAAAAAAATATAATAATAGTAAATAAAAAGAAACTCAAACTAAGCTTTATCAATCACCTTTCTCAAAATACAAACATTCCGCTCTTGATTAACGGATTATAGATAAGAACGGTGGAATCAATTTTCGGTTAACTTAATCTGATAACGTGTGTAGTGATTTTTTTATATTTCATATTTTTTTATTTCTTTTCCTTCGGACTTCTTTTATTTTCCTTCATATTTTTCCGTGCTTCTGACATTTCTACCTCATTCGTCCAAGGAGTAGAATTGCGTCAATAATTATAATATCAAATTTGGACGATCATAAGATTAGATGAGATAGCAAGAAAAAAATTTTCCACGGTATTTTAATTAAATCTTGAGATTAATTTTCAATTTTACTGTACTTAAGTTATTAGGTGCTATTCATTAATTTATGATAGTAAGTCGTTGAATTATGATAAAGCGTGTCGCAGTTTTTATGTATTACTCAACTCTGAATTGGTGGATTTCTTAGTTTTATCGATTTTTTGTGGCTCTTTTTTTAAAGGATGACAATGTTGGGAATTTAAGATTTTAATGAAAAGTTTGTAATATAATTTGAATTTTATTTATGGTTCCAGAATTATTTTTGTTTTTTAGGGGGAAAGGGGTGTTTTGAATCATGGCCTTCTTTTAGGTGTCTTTCTGATCATAACCTTTTTTGGTAGTCTTTTTTTTCTTTCGTTTAGGATTGTTTTTTCAAAAACAGGAGGGACCCCACGATGAATATGTCCCTATTCTAAGATCCCCATTATTGATTTGAGTATATTCCTTTGTTAAGTATGCTTCATTTCACCACACATAGCATAGAGGTTCGAGACTCGTTATTGTATAATTTTTAGTTATAAAACATTAAACTCTTTCAAACATAATACACTAGAAACACAGCTCACAGTCTCCCTTTGAAGACTACAATCAGAAATGGCATCAAAGAAGGGATTCAAATTCTAATTCTAAACTGTAAATCTAGGTTTGATTGCTAAGGTTTTGTGAACACACTCGGTAAATACCTACTAATAGTATGAACAGCTTAATTTTAAATTTTTCATTAGTTTAACTGTTTTAAGAAAATTTTGAAACCATAAATATTACAACAGGTTAGCTAGAAGGGAGTGTTTGTAGAATGCTAGTAGTGATTTGGTCCTGAACTGGGGGTTTTAATTTTTTAACTGGTTCCTTGATTTACTTCATATTTTTTTGGAATTAAAGTATTACAATTTTGCATTCTATGTCCAGTTTTCAATGCAAATAACCCCATTACTCTAAATTATGAAAGGATTGCTCATAAAAAATTAGCTTCAAGACCATCAAGCACACAAAGTACATCTGTAGGTAACAAAAACTCCATTCAACGATTATTTATCTACTAGAAAATTGCCTGTTTTATCAGGCGACACATATTGAGTAAGGTTTTTTTTTATTTTGTACATTCATCAAGCGGCAAATATAAAAAGAAGTCATTCAATGTTGATTTTTGCTAAATTATTTTTTTTTCGGCATCGATACTTTAATGGCTTGCGTATTTTTAGAATGTGTGTAGATTTTTCGTGCGCAATTAATTGGGGGTTCATGCATGGATATGGGAAAGTGTTGAATTAAATTCACAGAAAATTGTGCGTAAATGACAAAACTTCAACAAATTTTTAGACATTCTATCTACATTTCCTAAACAGCCAGAAAAATTTCCTCCATCCTTAACATCACATGCATGAGACTAAAATTAATTGATTCATTTATTAGATGTAATTAAGCATGAAAGTAGAAATTTTTTGTGCTCTTCCTCGCTCGATTCACAAAAAAGAAAGATTAATTTAAAGAAATTATTTTTGCATGCAAAGAGACACAATGGCAGAGGGAAATAATGAGTTGGAGATAAGAATAAAAATAAAAATAAAAAATAATTTTTAAGACATCCTTACAAGGATAATATTGCTGACTATTTAAGATAAAGAGAGCATGGAGAAACAATTTACTTATTTTAGGCATTGCTTATTGCTTTCAATTTAGATCAAGATTAAAATACATAAAAGAAAGGAAGTCGAAATTGGGGAGATTGGAGTATGGGTTGTGTTTAGAGCGCATTTTAGTGAATTTTTCTGTTTCTGGAAGAGACAGGCATGTAGCTAGGGGTGATTTGTTAGATTTATTCTCCTCGATGGAAAATTTTTGGGGAATTTTTCTCCTAGGGGATGTATGGATGATTTTTGCGTGTCGTGAGCATTTTTGTCATTATTGACAAGAGAGTATAACAGATTGTTGGACTCTTATTTAAACAGTAAGAAAAGGAGACTTTACTTTTATATTAACAGATTAGTTTACACAAAGCTTGATATCCTAGACAATACTCTGTTCCGACAATATAGCTTGCGAGTCAATTTTACCCATTATTCGCTTAGAATGTCAAAAAAATGTTTTCTTAAAAATTTCAGCATCATTTCCGTCCAGGTTATTTTCTTCATGCTGATCGAGTGGCAACCACATGGCAACTCTTTTGGGATGTTCGTCAACAAGTCACCAAATGGGCGTTACCCAACTGCCAAGGAAAGATTGTGTTGTTCGGAATTTTTCAAAATTTATTAACCTTATATTCAAAAATTCATCAAACAAAGAACCAACCAGACAGACAGAAAATCTGCTAATCACCACCACCCTTTCCTTCCCAAAAATAAGTCGACACCAAACAACATCATGCAAGTGAGTTGAGAAAATGAAGGAAAGGAATAAGAAAAAGTTCATGATAATTAATTCACGCATCATAAAGTTTTTTGCTCATTCCTTCATCTTTCTTGTGCTTTCTGTTTTACCCCCTCAAAAAACATACAGTTCAGCAAGCACGAAAAATAATAGAGGAGATGAAGATGAAACACGAAAAATATTTTCCTCATTCCTCGACATTATTATGCCTTTATCACAATACACAAAATATACATTTTCTTATTCCGTGCTCTTTCCTATCTATCGTTGAAAGTGCACGCTACATCGAAGTAATTTAATGAGAATACACAATTTTCTTAATTTTCTGCCATTTATTATTTTTGCTCCTCGCTACTCTTCCCGACTGGCAGTTCTTGTGTTTTTTTTATTTTGTAGAAAAAAACTTGACATCGGATAGAATAGAATGGAAGACAAAAACTTTCACTTATTGCTTGTTCACTCGCTTGGTTTGGCTAAACATTCTGCTTGTTCTCGTTTCATTAGCAGAGAAATTTCGAGGAAATAGAGGTGGTGGAGTTTAAATTTTGGCTATGGGGGGTAAGTCCACTAGTAACCAATTGTTGAATGGTTCGATTCTCACTTCGTGCAATTTTAAAATATTTTTATTATTTAACGGTTTAAAAAAATTCAAAAACTTAAAAAAATATTTTTAAAAATTCAAAAAAAGTTGTTAAAAGTCCAATTTAAAAATTTTTAAAATCTTTTTTATGAGTGAAGGATTTACTTTTCTTTTTTCATTTTCTGGTCAAAAGCGTGCAGTTTGAGAATTTTTCCGTCCACTTTTCTTCGCACAATTTCCTGCAGTATCCATCTCAAATAAGGTTCGAGTTAAAAAATTTATTATATATGTAAATTCACAAGTTTTTAAATTAAGCCATTTCAAATTACTATCAATTGGTCTAACTTTAACAACAGTGATGCAAAGATGTTACTTTTTATTTTACATTGTTAAATTTAACTAAAATTTAAAAAATTTTAAACACGTTAAAATTTTCAAATATTCTAAATACGTTATAAAAATTTGAGAATTTTTGAAATCTAGAATTATTAAAATTTTCTAATAACTAATTTATTTTCAATGTTAAAGCTTCCGTCCTTAATCGAGTTGTGAACAAAATTTTAAACGACTTTAAGTTTTAGAATTTTCAAACTTGTTCCTAAACACCTAAAAAATATTCCCCAATAAATTTTTGATGGGATGAGTGAAAGAAGATGAACAAAAAGAGAGTGAATTGAAATAATGTTGTAGAATGCGCATGACTTATAATCACAAAAGATTTGTTCATGTCTCAATATAAAAAAATATATGTGTATATATCAACATTTTGCAGAATGAAGCAAGTGTAGAAGAGTAAGAAAGTAATGAAGGGAAAAATCTCTCGTTTGAATATAAAAAAATGTTCTTCTTCTTTTCGCATTCTTCTCTCTTATTTAATCCTTTTTGCATTTTCCAGTCAAGTATGTACACAAAATGTATGTATATACACACATATCATAGCATGACATGGAGCATTTAAATATCTACAGAATAAAGAGTTTATAAGGTACACATGCGAGTGAGACAGAGAAAGGTGTGCGTGCGATTGCATACAGCACACTCAAAATGGTGTATAATATGTCAGTATAAAAAATATACTCTAGATATTAACTGATAGGATAACACCATAATTTATTGAACATATGCCTTTCGCATAAATTTTGAGATGTCAATATTTCAAAAGACACCTGTTTCGAAATTTTTTATATTTTTATACATTTTATTCTTTGTGCTGTAAAGAGACACTGAGAATGAATATAAAAAATCAATAAAGTAGCATTGACAATGATGATTGAAGACTAATGATGGTTTAATTACATACGTGATTTTTTTTATTATTTATTTTTGCATCTCCTGCTGAGTACTTTTTTATATCGACACATTGAAAAATTTTCATCTTTATTTTAGAACGGGATGATTGATTGAAATCAATGCAATTTCTAACAACTATTCATTAATTTTATTTTAAAATTTATAGTGAAAATTTGTTTTAGCTGATGGGATTGTGTGGTTATGAGAACTTTGGCGTTGTGTCCGATGAATAGGGAGTCATTTGGATGTACAACGCTTGAGGACTAGACTAAGGGAGGTGTGTGGGAGGTAGGTTGGTTGGTCAAATCTTGGAGCATCTCAATATTTGAGCGACTTCTAAGTCTATCCTGGTTAATAACCTTATTCATTGGTTTTTAATCTGTGTGCTGTAACCTATAATGTGTAGCCTAGGGGCGTAGCCAAGGGTTATCGAGGAGGGAGATTTTCAAATCAGGGGCATATCCAGGAGGGTCTTTGGGGTCCTCCCCCCATTTCTTGAACACCAAAAATCTTAGCAAATCGAAAATGCTCCTACTGCAGCATGACATGTACTTTTATGCACCATGAATAAATGCGCCCAAACCCAATCCAACAACATCAATTTCAAAAAAGTTTTTTTTTCATTGATAAATAAATTTTATTTGAATTTATTCTTTTTTGTCCATTAATTTTCTCTTGCTGTGTTCCAATCATCCAACACATTAAACATAATTGTCAACATAAATACGCCATTCGCGGATGGCATTTACAATGCAGAAAAAAAGGCTTGCATGAGAGGAAGAAAAAAATTCAATTATTTTTGCATCATGATGCGCTATGTAATCGAATTAATGAAAATAGGCAAATAAATTTATTTTTTGTATTGATTTCATTTTTTGGTGCTGTGGATGTACATGCTGGAAAATGATATGAGTGAATAAAAATAATTGAATGGGTGAAAAATATTGGCAAATAAATAAATTTGCTGTGGGATATTTTATTAGTCTGACATGGTTTGAGGAAATTGGGAAACATTTAAATAATTTATTTGTACATTTCTGGTGATTTTTTGGTCAATTCTATTTTTAATGAGCATTAATCAAGCCACGATTTGACTGATGGCATGTGTCGATCTAAAAACAAGTATTGCTTAAGACAAGTCTAGTCTTTAACATGCTGGAAATCATTGAACGTGTCACGTGTCATTTACAGTTTCTTTTATCACCTGGTTCCGCGTGCATGATCAGATTATGTTTATTGTGTTATGTCTAGGAAACCTGTTTGTGTCTTTTCAATGATTTCATAGTGACCGCATGGATTTATTATTGAGTTATTTGGATATATAAATAAAAATATTAAATTTTTTGTTTTAAAATTGCAATTCATGAGAAATGAGATTAGTTTATTTAATAATGATGCAAGACGTAATATTTGGATAGTCATGTTCATCAACGATGTTCAACATGAAGGGGGCTATCAGGGTAAGAAGGAAGGGGGTTACAAAAAGAAACGGCATTGCAATTGAAATTGAAAATTGGCAGAAAGTAACCAGTGATAGAGCTTGAGTGCCTGTAGCTAGAATCTACGGGTACTAACTTAAGGCATCTATGGATTTCTAATGTTAGAACATGATTTTAATACTTAAAGAATTTTAATATGAATATTTAGCAGAAAAAGTAAACTTTCAAAATAAAGGATCTAAAGTGAGACTCGAACTCATGTTCTTAAGATTTTCTTTCACATGATCCTATCAATGGGGGCTGTCGGGGATACCTTGAAGCTTGACAGAATGTCAACTTTAATTAGCTTCTGCTCTGAACAGTATATTTTGATGTTAACGTTGATACTTGAGAACCTGCAACAACCCAGCCATCTGTATGATCAGAAAAGTAAGTAAGTCTAACGTCTAGTATAGAATTTTTAGACATTGCCATTAACAATACTTTTAAAAAAATTATTTTAATAAAAATTATGATTTTTTGTTTAAAAAATTTCAATTTCTGATACCAGAACCTGCCAACGATACATCAATTTACAAGTTCTTCCTCCTCACAAAATATGGTTAAATTTTTAATCAATTTGAAATGCAAAATTCATTAAAAATTCAACCTGCACCGCCCAACAATTGTTCACATCTGACTGAAATTTTAATGAGGAAATAATTTTTTAATCATAAATGCAAAAGAAGAATCAGAATGATAACACAAAGTCTACATATTATCTTCATTCCAAACACTTCCAAAATATTTCGTGTCATTATTGCGAAAAATTACGACAATAACAAAAAAGCATATTTTATTCATTCAATTCTGTCATAATTCAAATCATATTGAATGGTGTGAGGATAACAAAACAAAACAGCAACAAAAAAAGTGAACAGCGGTAAAGGCAAAATCATCATCATCAACCCCTAATGCTGTGTTGTATGTATCCTAACCCTCTAATTTTATTTTATATTTATTTCGTTATTCTAACAACAATACGTCTCTCACTCTTTCCACAGTGTCGAGGATGAAAATAAGGAAAGAATATTGTATACAGCACATATAAGTTGCCCTTACACACAGTTTTGTGTATTTCTGATCATCATCATTACTGCTATTATTATATTATATTGTGAATAAAATGTGTGGATTAATATCAGATAAATCTACTACTGTATTGTGTGTCATCCTTTCTCTTTCACATACTGTGTATATGTTTGTGCTTTTTCCTCCTCTTTTGTTCGACATTCTATTGTAATAAATCACTTTGCAGAATAAACAACATACGTATAATGATATATATGTTGAATACGAATAAAAAATAAATTTTATGCATGCACAACTTCTTCTTCCTTTTCTCCACTCTTTCCTTAAAAAAGAGTTTAAAATTCCGTCCTCAAAATTTGTCAATTCTTCAAGAGTGATCGATAAAGTGTTCTTTTATCAGAAGCAACTGATTTAAATCGACAGAATGGACATGAATGACATCATTAAACTGAGGACTGGAAGTTTTTATTGCAGTCTCCTAATTTTTCGATAAGATAAGATAACTGCAACAATTTAATTCTTCAAGACGTGTGTGTACGGCATTTTAAACATCACTTATTGAAGGTTTTACGACGTGAATATTTGATAAGAACTTATTGCATAGCAACTTGTGGTTAGTCAATTCTGTCGAATCAGAATTTTTTTGGGTGATAACACTTTGTCGGTTGATTCGAAAATGATATTAATTTTCTGTTCAAATTATTTTGAAATTTCAAATGGAAAAGAAAAATCATCCAACTATGATTATTATTGGAGGTTTCTAAGCAAAGCCGCAATAACGATACAAAGATGCTGTTGCAGACTAGATTTAATTGGTATTCTGTCACAGCTTCTTAGAAACCTCATTAGCATAGTGGTAAGAACATACGACTGAAAATCGTAAAAGTGCGTGTTCGATTCCCTTTTTCAGCTAAACATTCAAATTATTGTACAATAAATCTTGAAATAAATCATTGATTAAATTTTGGTTCTATTATAAAATTGGTACCTTTTAGAAAAATAAATAAAAGTGGCTACTTTTAGTGGGAATCGAAGTCACTCTCGCAAAAGATATGATTTGAGAGAGTTTGACCACTCAATAATAGATCTCTTCTACTAAGCTATTAAAGGCATGTCTTACTTCGGTTTTCTTTTCAGTTTTGTCACAATCCGAATGATCAAGTCTTTATGCTCAAGGTATGATCTGTAGCAGGCGTATATCTAAGGGGTATTAGACAAATGAGGGTGGAGGAGTAGATCCTATTTTGAGCCCTATGCATCCATATTCTCAAAATAAGTAATTCAACCTTGATTTTGCTAATTGTATTATTTTTATCTTCCTATTGTCCATTGTTTGAAAAAGAAAATCTAATAATTTTTATCAGATCAATAAAAGTCGTTAGAATCCAGTAAAAAAATCATAATTTACCCTGCTGTATCTAAGTTTTCATCGTAACAAAAACTTTTAGCTTTATGGACTGATAGGTGTAATTTTTTACTGACAGCAATAAAAAGTCTTTAAGCCCAGTAAACAAACACACATATCGGATATATCGATATATAGTAAAGTAAATAAATAAATTGCAATAGTTTCAATGTCATTTATTTCTTTCGGGATAGAAAATAAAAATAAATTTTTGGTTAGTGGATGAGAAATATTGTGACATTTATGTGGTTGCAAATATTCTATTGTTCAGCATGGCAAAAAGTAAACAATTCATTACAAAAACAGTAAGAAGAGGAATGATTCTGATGGGCTTTTCCATGACACGTCCTTTATTTTTTTTCTTCCTTTCCTTTCATTTCAAATTCAAGTCAATATTAACTACTGCTGCTGCTGCTGTATATTTTATTTTATTTATAAATTCCATTCACATTGTACTCCTCAAAATTCTGACCCATATGGGATGATAAAAATGACAATAATTTTTATACTGCAAGTCATAACTTTTTATTCATTCTATTTCGATTCCATTTTTCAGTTTTTCCTCCTTCTTGGATATTTTTTTTTTGATTAATTGTCTTTGAATGTGAAATTTTATTTTTGATGGTTTTTTGACGGAGAAACTTTTGGAAAAAAATTGAGAATATTTTTGTGGTTTTAGATCTTAGAAGGTTTTAATGATTTAGATAATTTGAAGTAAGTATTTAAAAACCAAATTTGCAATTTATTGAAGTTTTTTTGTGGATTTTAAATTTCTTTAAGTTTATTTGTATTTAAGGCTCTATTTTTAGTCAATTCTAAGTCATTTTTTTGTTTCTTCGTACATCTTAGTTTAAAAATATGACAAAAATTGTTAAAAGCTTCAATTCAGCTCGTAAGATTCAAAGTGATGTAGTTAGATTCAGCTAAAACTTCATTAGCTTAATATGGTTTAGTTTAGTTCTTCAGCTCATAACTACTGCACGACTCAGAGGTTATAGCTCATGGGATCGAGACATGGCAGAAGAAATTTTGCACATTCAATCACTTTTAGCCTCACTTTGAAGGCTTCAAGCAGGAGTGTTGTCAAAGGATTGTGTTGTCAAAGGTATTTTGAAATTTTTTGTATGAAAAAATTAAGATCAGAAATTTTTTTGAATCTTTTTCCTCAAAAACCCTAGGAAATTGAAGGATTTTTTGTCGAGGTGAGGGGATTGTCTCCTAAATCCCCCCCCCCCCCTTTCAACGTGCCTGCCTCATTGTAAACTGTAGGTCAAAAATTAAAAAAAAATATGCATGACTTGCACAATTAGATTAAAAAATTCATACACTATTATTGCCTACACCCTTCTCCCTTCCCCAAAGTCAATAAAATTTTATCTCACTTTCAATTTTCTTCTTTCATAATTATTTCCCAATGATTTCATTCATTGACGTTCGATCGCAAAAAGTCTCCATTTTTTTATTTTGTGACTTATCAGCACATTCTTTTGTAATTTAATTTTGTTTCGTTTATCATGAAAAAAACAAGACAACGCACACACTGGCATATTGTCAAAAAAATATCATTTCTATTGTCGTCAACGTGCAATTTATGAAATGCGACAGATATCATATGACACAAATCATGATAGCTGTCCATCATATAAAAAATTATATATTTTTTCCTGTTCATATTTGAGTGCATTTTAATTGACATTTGCATTATTCTGAATCAACCAGTGAGTAAAGTTTGCTTTTTTTAATTAAATCATTTAAGGCTTACATCTCCGCCTTTTTCTTCCACGCTCGTGGTTTCAAATCAATTCCTCTTGTATGGTTGGATTTGATGAATGAATTAGGTTCATGATACATTACATCAAATGGGTAGTTTATGGTACACGTGTCACCGGTTAAACTGTCACTAAATTTTTTTTTATTTTCCTTCTCTTCACTTCTTCCTTAACCAATTTTACAGTTGAAATGTTTATTTAAAAATTATATTATTAAAGCAAAAACTGGTGCAATCATGTCACGTGACACAATGTGAAAAAAATAAAAGTTTGCTTCTTTCATATTCTCTTATTTTTGCTGTGTTATTGGAAGGCGCGTACGGGTGCATAAATTTCTCAGCACGAAATCAAAATTAGAAAGCAAATAAAAATGTGTGAGATCACGTGTCAGGAGGCTTATTTATGTTTGATTAAAATGTAATTCAAAGTGCATCAGTCTTCTCTCCTTACTTTCGGTATGTGTTGCTGTGTGATGACGATGCTGATGAGGAAAGGAATACGACAAGTTGGAAATTCTTTTTTTGGTGGGGTTTGGGTTGTGACGCAGAATTTATACATTTTTCAACAAGCGCTTGTTCCAATTATCCATTTGTTTGTATGAAAATGGACAAAATTTTTGTCATGGTCAGTGAATTGTCTAATGGTAATGGTCTGTATTAGGTGCATCTAATGCACCTAGTTACAATGCAAGAAGTAGATACAAATCAAAATGGATAGCCAGAATAGTGGAAATACACTCGAATCCGATTAGACTTCCCTGGGATCGAGCCTAAGATCATTTGCTCAGTTGAGTGACCTCCTACCTTTGAGCTATTTCTGCATTTCTTACTGCTTGTGCCTAGTTTAGGAAAATATCATGTCTTACTATACTACGACAACTAAATTACAATAATAAGTTCAATTCTCCAGAAATTGAACAAAAATAGGAAGCAACAGTCCTCAAATATGTCCATAAATTGAAATTCTACCTAAAAATCATGAATAATTCAAAGAACTCCTTTTTTACTCTTATATCCGTTTCATAACTCGAATACTTCTACCCAATATTATATTTTCATTCATAACTTAGTCCATTTCATGAAAAAGATCATTGCCCAAAACAATAAAACTAAATAAAGCAAACAATGCAGTCTGACAAATTACAGACAATAAATTTCCGACCCAAATTTACGACACAACTAAAAAAGAAATCACAAATTCCATAAATATTTGATTTGATGTGCAAAATTTTACGGAAAATTGAATGTGAAATTGAAGCTCAATGTACACACAGAGGACATAAAATAGAAAGGGGAAAAAGTAGAATCGCATGAGAGAATGAGAATTTAACTAAGTAGAATGTTCGGATCGGATGTATAAAAAGGGGATATTTACAATTATTATTTCCTACATGGTTGGTGTCCTGCATATATTGTTCTACTAAAATGAGGGATTTTATGTGTTTTTAACATTTTCCGCACTCATCAAACAGTTAAATAAATAAATGTCATCCGTAAACGCGTACTTTTTTCCCATTTTAACAATGTCATGCGTTCATGCTGCTGTTATTTTAAAAAAAATAAAAAATTCCTCTTCCTTAGTTTTTTTTCGAAAGGAAATCCATCAGCAAACAAAAACAATGCGATGAAAAATGCGCTTTTCTCTTATAATTGAATAAAGAAAAATGAAAAAAGAATAATTTCATGCCAATGAATTGAAACAACGTCAACAGTATGCGGTTAAATGTGAAAAGCTTTTAAAAGGTTTTAAAATCCCATCAGAGTGTACGTCTATAGCTAACTGTTGTTTTAAAAAAAATTATATACACAGCAGAAATTGTTTTCCAAGTTTCTCGCTTTTAAAAATGAAAAGAATTAGGACTAAAATCACTTGGATGTGTTTTTTATGACTAAAGTGCAATTTTGTCAATTTCCTCTTCTTTTCATTGTTTTTAGGCAATTTAAGGATTTAAGACATAAGAAAAATTTGATTTTTAAAAAATATAATTCAAGGTTTCAATATTTATGGTATGAAGGTATATAGCATAGGGGGTCATTCACTTATGACGTCCATCAAAAAATGGAATTTGTAGAACCCCCTCCCCCCCCCGTCACAAAATTTTAATTCAAAGAAATTTCTTTAATTTAAAGTATCACAAAATCTCAGAACCCCCCTCCCCCCTAAATCATGGACGTCATAAGTGAATGACCCTTAGAATATCAATTTATATTTCAATCTGGTCTTTTTTAAGTATACCCCTCAGTGTGAGATAGAAGTCTCTGTGTAAAAACCGACTAAATATCTATAGCATTATCATGTGTAAGGGCATGAGTTCGATTCTCATCGAAGACTTTTAAAAAAATTCTAGGAATCATTAACAAATGACGTCCATCCAAAAATAGTATTTTTAACTCCTTTTGCCACAAGATTGTCAAATAAAGCTCCAGACTCTCCTTCCTCATCTTTAGTTTGGACATCATTTGTAAACGAACCCATTATTGGATGCGATTAGGGATGTGCTTTTCTGCAGTAAAACAACTCAATTTAATTTTAGTAAAAATTTCTCTAAAAATTTTATTAATGTCTTAAAAGTTATACAATACACAAATACCATACATATGTATATAAAAAGTGTGCATAAATATGATGAAAAATCACATATCATAATCTTATTTAATAATAAGTATAGATAAATTTTATAGAGGCAGTGAATTTCTAGCTTTGTGGTTGCAACACATTCGATATTGTTGTAGTATGTTGGAATGCTTCTTAAAATCTTCAAATATTTGAGATCCTCGATTTGAATAAGTCCTTTTTCCAGAATAATTCAGGGCTAGGAATCCAAATTTTTAAGTCATTACTGATCATTGAGGCTACATCAATACATTAGGGAATTCTACCAAAACTTTCTACCTTTGGAATCTGCTGCAGACATGAAGCTAGAAACACACTGTTATAGCGTTAATGTACAGGAATGCATCATTATTGACTTCATCTTCAATTTTACGAATCTCAATTTCTATTTGGTTGTGCCTTTATATCATGAACTTCATTTAAAAAAGCATTCCGATGACAACTGAAGGACATAAACCTCAAAAACTCAATGATTTTTTCAATATTAATATAACAACTGTTATCATTTCTAAATCAGGCTTATAATATCAATGCTTCTTGAGACTTATGTCCATCAGCCAAAAATAATAATGTGAATTAAAAAATGCATGAATGTAAAAAAATTAATCTATTCTCTCTTAGTAATTTTAATTCTAAGTCCATCCTTCGGACGCAGAATGAGTTCACCCATTAATGTCAAATCTTCTCGTCTATCTACTGCCTCTATTCTATACTTCCTCAATACGGCTGAAATGATTGCTTTCTCCTCCAGTATTGCAAACTTCTGGCCGATACAATTACGTGGACCTGCTGAGAATGGAATGTAGGCAAATGGATGTCTTCCGATACAATTCTCTGGTAGGAATCGGTCTGGATCAAAACGATCTGGATGTTTGTAAATCTCTGGACGTCGATGGAGCATGTACGTTACTATTAAAGCTGTTGTGCCTATAAATATGATGGAAATTAGATTTTGTTAAGCAGTAAGATGGAAGTAGAAAGTGGAAGACAAAAGCAAATGGATATAGATTTTTAAGAACAAATTGAATATAAAGTAGGCATTTCCAAGGCTCAGTAGACACTAACTGTTCAATAAAATGTGAAAACCATCAACAAAACTTCATAAATAGCATCCAAATATTTGCTAGGAAGTGAGACAGCATTGGAATTGCTTCACAATTCACATGTTATCAAAATTTTCTGCTAATCGTATTATGGACGATATTTGCATAACATTTTAGCGACCATTTAATAAATTAAGTTGACTAACAGACACCTTGCCAAAAAAATATATCTGACACTTCTTTCTGCAGATTCACAAAATGTGCTAAAAAGCAAGGAAGTTTGCTAATGCTCTTGTGGATTTCTTCTTAAAAGATTAGCAAATTGAAAATTTGTAGTAGACACTTACCAGCAGGAACGATGTAGTTATCTGTCGATTAGAAAAATTAAGTTAAAAATTTGTTGGAATTTTCTCATATTTAATTTAATTAACTATTTGGCTCAAATTAATTATCACTGGTTTATTTAGCAGACACGTGTAAGCCATACAGTTAATTAAAAAATATCTCACCTATTTTAATATCTTCCTTCAAATGTCTGCCAATCATTGGAACCTAAAAAATTATTTTTAATCATCATCAAATGTCAGGAGCTCAATAGTCATGCAACTTACACTAGGATATAGTCTCAATGCTTCTTTAATGCAACATTCCAAATATTTCATGTCATGTAGCTCACTCATAGTTGGTGCACGATCCCTATCGCCGCACATAATTGTGTCAATTTCTTGGAAAACTTTTTCTTGAATTTTCGGATTGCCGCCTAATAAAAGTAAGCTCCACGAGACAGCAGCCGATGTTGTATCATGACCTTCGAACATCTATAAAAAAATTGTAAATTGTTTTGTGAATTGAGTTGCTAATTGGACGTGCTAATCAGCTTACAAAAGTATCAACTTCCTCACGTATGTCTTCATCTGTCAAATGTGCACCTTTCTGAGCATCTGAGGCTGTTATCAATAAATCCAAAAATGCAAGACGCTTCTTCTTGCCAAAGTTATCGTCCTCGATGTAAAGTTTACCAAACTGATTGCCATTTTCATCAGTTTTTGTGTTATTGTTGTGATTGACGTTGTTGTTGTTGTTTAGTCGTTCAGAATTGATCATGTCTCTTTTTTCTCTAATGACCTTGTAGCTGAATCCGTGCAATATTTTGATGCACTCTTGATGCCGCTGATAATCAGATGATAGACGGAAAATTGTGTCTGAATGAAGCCAGAATTTAGTTTGTCGATTAAGGATGATTGAACCAATTCTAAAAAGTCATTGAGAAATTTATTTAAGGTGTGGTTCTGGTTAGAGGCTATCGACTTACTCATAAACTGCTTTCACATATTCCGAGTCTTTATCTTCTTGTGCATTTACATGCTGTCCCATTGCCGTTTCTAAAATATGACAGAAAATTTAGATTCAATATTAATCAAAAGTTGTAGGAAGCAGGATATAAAAAATTATGATCATGAATTCTGCAAAAATAAACAGTCCTCAAGGTTTCTGTTCTGCAAGTCTAATGACTTGAAAGTTATTTTCTGATATGAATCCAGTTACAAAACCACATATGTGCTGCACAAAAAACTAGCAGGTTTTCGAGACTTGATGACAAAAAAACTCATCTTTTAAGCAAGTTTCTCGTTCATAGAATCAAAACATCGCGAAAAATTGGCAAAAGAAATCAGCGTTTAGATTTTTTTACCTTCATCTTTGCAAAGTTATTCTGAATAAAATAAGGATAACATCAAACCCATCCATTGTCGTAAAAATCACAAAAATTGCTATAATCTTCGATTTTTAAATGAATAAACAGTCACAAAAGCCCCTGAATGTCATATGTGAATGCCCCCCCATCCAAAACAGCATAAAATTCAAACTCACCACAAACAATATCCAATGTACACAGCGTCACGTATGGAAAAACATTGAATGAATCGCGATCAACCTCCTTTTCCAATTTCTTGACTAAAACTGAACTTTGTTCATTGAAAATATCCATAAAATCCTCTAAAATCTTAAAGTGGAAAGCTGGTGTCAAAATCTATGATGGATTTAAGAAAAAAACAAAGAAAACCTGTCAATGTAAAGAAATAAGTGGGATTTATGTTGGATTTACCTTTCGTCTGGAATGCCATTTTTGTCCAAAGCTTGTTAAAAGTCCTGTACCCAACCATGGCTGTAGATAAGTGTAATCGTCACTTTTGTCGATGTGCTTTGGACTGCTCAAAATGGGCTAGAAAATTGTTGAGTAAATAAAAAGTGTCAGTTTTGTGATCATGAAAACTTTTTCTCGAGGCTTTTATGAATGAAAAGAAATGGGAAGTTACATGATGTGTTAATGACTTGGTATGTACATACATAATGTACTCTACATGATATTTCTTGACTAAATTTAAACCATAATATTGACAATAAATCTTGTGTCTTTGTGGATATCATCAAAAATACCGGCAACTAGTTTTATGGACAAAAGCATTTATGAAAAGTCATTTTTTGAAAGACAAGAATTCAAATTCAAGCATAGAATGTGCCAAAAATCGCGAGATTCTTCTTCTTAATGGAATTTTTATAGACACAAGCAATCAAGCAATCGTCAAATCTTAAAAACATCTTTTTATTTTGTGGCAAAGGCATTGTGCTGGATATATACAACTTATTTATCATCATCAAAATAATTTTTTTATTTTTAGACTAAATGCTCACAGTGATCATGCAAAAAGAGTTTTGGGAAGTAACATAGAATGATATTATTTGGTTACGTGACATCAATATGAGGGAAAGAAAGGGGAATCTGACAAAAATTTAGGGGAATGATAACAGGTCTAAGGTCTAAATGACATTTGTGAGCGTCACTGAATATCAGACCGACTTTTTTATAATTTGCAAAAAAAAATATCAAAGTAACCAAAGAAATTCAAATTTTAAAAATGTTGAGCCAAAAAAAATCGTTTATCAAATTAAAAACATTTATTTGAGAAGCTTCAGTCAAGCCATATCAAGTTTCACAACATAAGTAAGTAAGCACCTACTAAAATATTTCCACGTACGCAATAAAACAATAGAAAAAGCTCCATTAATTTAAATAGTAACACACATTTTGCATATCAAATATTTTACTCGTCTGCTTACTTTAGAGATAAAATTTGATTCAAAATAAGAAAGAAACTTTGAAGAAGTTTGTCATTGAATTAAATTATCCTAAATGAATTAATTAACAATTACGCAGTCGTATTAGATTAGCACAATTAACAATGCATATAAACATTGAAGCTCTTCATATGTTTACATAAACATTAAAGATTTATAGAGCAACCGAAAGCGAGAGTTTCGTTTTGAGTAAAGCAGGGAAAAAGAGTAGCGAAAGAAGCTCAAAGCAGAGACGAAAATGAAAATCAAAAAAGAGAAGAAAGTGTTAAAGCAGGAAAGAAACAAGAAATTTAATCTTGAAATGCTGACATTGACCCAATGCCATGTCGTGTGTTTTATATCATAACAAGACGGAATGTTAACTGTTATAGGCTGTTATATAAATTATTATGAACTTGTTTGTTGCCGTGAGGATAATTTATGGAAATTTTTTATAGCTTTGAAAATTTAACGGCTTTTAAAAATTTGAATAATTTTGATAGGAAAACAAAAATGGCGGGAAACTCCACTTCAAAAAGTATTTCGTAAATATTTCACTGCAAACTAACTTTTAATCGATGTTAATAGATTCATTTGAAAGAAAAACATGGCAGGAAACAAATGTCATAAATCCTATTCAATTCTAGACTCTTAAAAACAGATTTGTAAAGAAAACAATAATTTAGAACAAAACACACAGAATATCATCAAATTTTCGGCATCTTAACTCTATATTAAGCTATAATATTCACTACAAAACACTAAGAACCCTGTTCACTTATTATATAATGCGTTTTAGGGAAGATTGCGTTACGTAATAAGTGAATGGTCTCTAACCTCCAAAAAGCTAGACTAGCATCTAAAGTTTCTAAAACTATGACATTAACTACAAAATATCACCAAAATTCATACTTTACCTCAACACATTCAGGTTTCGATATCATAACGTATGGTGTTCCAAACAGCCAGCCTTTATTCAATCCCTGTTTCCTTCCGAATAGTTTTCTGAGTCCCGTAAGTCGACTAAATACTTCTACATAGAGATTTTTGATATTTTTAGTGACATAACTAAGTTAATGAATTTACAAACATTTTAGAGACATGACGTAAGGAAAAACAAAAATTTTATGCGACAGTTAGTAGATTTTTCTCATGCGTCAATAATGCTTAACATAAAAATGTCATGAAAAATGAATTAAAAGTAAGAGTTAAAGATGATAAAAATGGTCCAAAAAGAAGTAAAAATTTCACAACTACTTTGCGACAAATGTTAATTAAAATAATATTGTCATTCAGTTGACCGTAACTACCTTTTGTGTGTTAATTGAAATCTTTTAAGCAATCAGCCTTATTTTTATTTGTCACCAACGTAATTTTGAGATAGGTTCACATAAATATTTTAGCACGTTTGTTATGAAGTGTTTTAGAAGATTTCAAAACAATTGCATGACACGATCTGTAAGAGATTTCTCGTGTCTATTTGTTAACATGTCTTCTGTGTGGACAGATTCATAGCTTTAAGATTATACGTGATAATATTTGAGGACTATTGCTTCTTATTTTGCTAAAAATATGTCGGTCAATAATTGAATATTTTTGTGATGACATTATGTTGCTGTCTCAAGGTCTAAAGGACCTATTGAACTCTTGGGTACTCTTGGAATATATCGAAGATCCGTTAGGCTTTCTCATCTTCTTAGACTCAAGATCTACACCAAAATTGATTAAAAAAGTTCAGTTATATCCAAAATTATTGAATTTTAATTTTAGTCTAGGGCTGGGTTTCTCGGTCTACCCCTACCCCAACCCCTAGGTAGGAGAAACCCAGCCTAGGTCTCAGGAACTTGTCGAGAACAAAAAATTAATGAATACTTAATTGGTATGTAGGTGCAATTGTTAAAAACTGAATACCATCATACCGAAAACTCTGATGCTGGTGGTTATCTGTATTTCGAGGACTTTTTCGTGATTAACTCAGTATATACCTTTACTGCGTGATATACTTTAATATGACTAAGTGGGATTAAGTGTGCCTAACAAACCAAATAATCTCTTATACTTAAGATCAATTCAAATAACCTGAGTATCGTCCACATACCTAGTATATATCACAGACCAACCAAGTCCATCAATGCAATCACATTCAGGACAAAAATGAATGAAGCAATCCTCACTTTGTGGGGATTTTGCAAGCCACAATAAAGAATTAAATTTAAGTGCTAAAAAATTTAAGCAAACCATCAATCAAATTGTTAATGCAGTTAGTATCAATGGAGAAAAAAAATTAATCAATACATATATACATAAAATTTTCATTAATAATTTTTTTATTTTCATATGTTATGCTTTTGACATCCTTTTTCATGTACATACATATGTGTGCGTGCGTGTGTGTATTTGTGTTAATTAAATTATCAATATTTAATTACCTCTGCCATGATATGATTATAAATGATAATCCACGGCTTATCACCATTCCAACCTCTCATAATCCCTTCGTCATGATTAAATACTCTTTCACATCCACAAAGCCGTGCAAATAATTCTAAATAATGATGAAAAAAATTTGTCTCGTTTTGTTTTTTTTTCTGGTTGCTTTTTTTAAGGTGTTAAGGATTAAATATGAATAAGCAGAAGTTATTTTTGGATGAGATGATTACTGATCTTGGTCATTTTTTATCGCTTTGTCTCAAAGATTTATTTTTATTTGATTTACATTCTCAAAAATCAATTTGCGATAATTTTATGTATTTTTGGTTGTTGAATTAATTTGTAAATTAAAAGAGTAAAGGTGTCAAAATATTAAAATATGAAAAAATTTTTTAGTGATTTTGAGGATTCATTCGATCAGGCTAAGCATCTTGACGCAAACTTTAGTTTATTCTAACGGATTCTAACATGTAAAGTCCCGTAAAGTTAAAATTATGATTTTAGAGAACATGCGAATACTTTGTTGCAACAGAATGCTAGAAGTATCTCTGGACTTGCTGATTTTTAGTAAAAAATCAAGAATTTTTTTTAAAAATTAGAATCTTATGCAATCATTCGCCATTTAAATTAAGAAAACAAATTTGCACAATCTCCATCTTTTTCGGTGTTCCCAATCTAAGGAATTAATAGAAACCCATTAGAATCGATAGCATAATCGAGAAGCTTAAAAAGTAGCAAAAAACATGACAAACGAGTTTTGCAAACTTTACTTAATTTTAATCAGCGGCATTTTTTTCATTAATTATCTTCGTCGTCGGAACTGAATCAAAAGAGAGAGAGAAAATGCATTTATCAATTATTTATGATCCATCGAAAACAATTACAGATAGTTGTGTGATTTTTTATTGTGATGAATGTACAAATTTACTGTATTTGCGGTGATGTCACATATGTAGTTTGTGTATAAATATGATAATATATAACATAACGGCAGACATAACAGTAATTATGCATGATTTATTGAGGTTTTTAGCGCATTTTCAGGCATTTTATCAATGACTGTAAACTTTTTTGGTTTTACGGCATTTTAAGATTCAAATTTCTAACGGTTTTCAAAAATTCAAATTTTAAAAATATTTTATCCGTTAAAATTTAGCATAAAACTTCGTGCATATTTTCTGATACACAAAAAACTGCCGCGTACCTCAAAATTCACGCTAATAAAATATATCTGATAACAAAGTATGACTCTTTTTCCACCGTGCATTGCCTTCAATTACAACAACAACAGAAATTCTCACATCAAAGCCGAGCCCGACTTTTGAAAAAAGGTTAATTTTGTTATTTTTGGCTCCCTTTATCAGCTATAGGTGACGGCTTTATGATGATAAATGTGATTGAAAATCACGATTTCTAAAAGCAAAAATTCTTTGAATGAATGAATTAGAATGATAAAGTATTATGTGCGCATTCAACGGCTATAATTGTAGGATTGTATTTATTTTGTAATTTAAATTATTTTTTATACAGCTAATTGATTAAATGAGGTAATATATGCAATTAATACAAGTGCAATTAACAGTAACTTTATTCAGTGCAGTGATGGAAGCATCTGTATTGCGGAAATGACTTTTTCTTCAGATTATGACTGCGAAATAAATTTATTGAGTTTATGGAGGTGATCATCATGTCGAGATTTAAAAATTAAAAGTAATTTAATTTTAATTAACAAGAAGAATTTTTGCATTTATTTACTTAAACTGTACAGACTATCTTAAGATATATTTTGAATTATTTCTTTAAAAAGTTTCCAATCAAGGTTTTTTATGAAAAGATTATTTTTTTTTGTTAAAATCATTTGCATCTCTGCAAGCTATTTCTGAAGTTGAAAAAAAATCAAGAACAAAAAAATCTCTGCAAAATAAATTTCTAAACCAGTTTGGATATTGAGAATGTTTTTAGGCAGGGGTAAAGGCTTGCTTGTGGCTTGAAAATTTAAAATTATAAATCTTTCTTAATTAAAATTGAATAAATAGGCAATCATGTCAGAAATTGACGTGCCCGAACCCCCTCAACAGGAGATCATGTTTTTGTATGACGTAATTTGTGAATGACCCCTAAGCTGTAACTTTATAAATTTTAGTAGAAAAATCCAAACAGACAAGTTAATAAAATTTAAAAAATTCTGCTTTTTGATCATTTTCATTTAAATCTAGTTTAAAACTCAATGTTAAGGGCGTCACGTGTAATAACAAAGATCATTGACACATAAATCTTGAATTTTTTCAAAAAGCTCAGCAAAATATCATATAATCTCATGCTTTATATATGAAACCTTTATCAATTAATAGCTTTACACCGAAAATAACTTCAAAACTGGTTAAGGGATTTTCCAAGTTCTCAGAATAAAATGTTGTATTGAGGCAGTGTTTTTTTCTTATTCTTATATCTCAAAAAGGCAATAAACGTGCTTTAAATGCGCAACTTTTGTTGGACTAAGTTCACCAAACTCTACAATCACTTTAAGCAGGCTCAATTACTGATTCGACTTTTGCCAAATTTAAATTCCTGTTTTGCATCTAAATATCAAGGAAAAATCTTGAAAGAAACAGAGCACAAAGCAAAAAATGCAAATATTTTAATAAAAACCATGCGGCATATGAATCTTCTGTTTTTATTTTTCCGTGTGTATCATATTCGCGGTTCAAAAACTGATGACATTGAGATTGATCGTCAGTTTTGTGATAATGATCAGTATCAAAGTCATTATCACTTCCACCTTTTTATGTGGTATGCAAGCCACACTAACATACGAATGATTATGTTGATTGGATTTTTATAGATATGAAAAAATTGCATAATTTGATGTGTCATAACTGAATCGCTATTTTGATGAGTTATCAAAATTTCAAGGGACGGATGCTTGCTTTACCCTAGAGTATACTCCAGGAGTTATAACAGGGTTCACCAAACCAGGGTTTTTGGGGTAATTTGATTTCAATCTTCTGATCTATGACATCAAACATTTAGAAAGGGTCAAGGCAGAGATATGACGTAAGGCAGAGGTCCAAAAGAATTTTTCCGTACTTAATATGATTCAACATAAAGTATTATAATATAAAAATTATGAAGCAAGGGCTGAACCATACAAGAAGGCACCAAATTTTTGATAGACCTCTTGCTACGCTACGGTAGTCTGATGGTGCAGAACAATGGGAAGATTATTAGAATATGCACTTCGAAATATACTACTGGACATTCTTATGAGTAGAATCTCATCAATTAATCCAGCTTCCCATTAATTACATTTTAAATTCACTTCATTTGTCGAATAATCAATCAAAATTTCATCAATCTCAAAAAAAATGGACCACACTGCAGTAAATACAGTAATTCAATTAATATCCATTAATTTCAAGTGATTATATCAAGTGCCTTAAGCATGTGTAATCGAAGTCTTAATTAAATCAATCAAAATATTAATATCAACACGTCAACAAAATTTGTAGATTGTCATGCCAATTGCTGTTTTTTTGCACATTCGAATTTTTTTTATTCACAAAACAAAATGAAGAAATCAAAAAAAAAATTATGGACAAGACGTTGAACTTGTTCATGTTTAGTCATTGCACATTTTCAAATGTCATTGACGTCAGTTTAGTTCAATTCACATGGGAACATAAAAATCTCGTCTTTCAGTTTCAAAAAATGTGCATTTAAAGCTGTTAGCCTCAGAATCCCGATCAGACATGATTGATTATTTAATAATATTCACGAAATACACAAAAATAAATGATTTAATATTTTAAAAATGAAATTTTGACATCACTAGTTTAGTTATTGTTATTAAGAAATGCAGACAACCTCAAACGGCTTTTTAGTTAGCTGCTTAATCCCGAAAATATTAAAAAGCATGTAAACAATTAGAGGTATGTGGAATATGTTGAAAATCCGGTAATTTCATTAACAATAACTTATGAATTTTATTAATTTATCGAAAAATCTTTAAAGGTCAGGCAAAGATGGAAATTAATTAGATTAGCTTTATGAAAAATGAACTTTTCATATTTAGAGCATTTAATTAATGGAATTGTGTTGCAGTAGGCGGAACCTTTTGACACTTTTGAAATATAATTTAGAAATTGGAATGAATTTTATAGATCTTGTGATAATCTAAGCATTTTGGGACACAAAATAAACTCCCGACAGTAAATTTGTCAATTTTGAATTTGATTTATTTAATATTCAATCCATGTCAACCAGATTTACATCTATTCTTTCCACAAGAGAGTCCATAAAAATCCCAAATCTTCAGATTACCTTGACATTGATCGCAATAGTGAAAATATTCATTCCGCTTTGAATTCATTGAACTGGTTGTAAATATTACATCAGTTTTGGATGTAACTAGCCTTTTCCATGTCAATATTTTGGAGTACTTCCATTCACAACTTTACAATTGTACTAATTTAGCTCAAGCTATCACTTCCAAAATTGTCTGATTAATAGGATGGTTAGTAGTGACGCAAAAGTCAGGATAGCAGTCAAAGGTGCGGAATGACTTTTGATCATTTTGATCAGGTTCGCACGCTTGGTACGAATGGCATAGTAGGGCATTAATTCCACTCGACCACGATTAACCTGCTATCGACCCTAGTTTGATAGCAAACTAAATTCTAGTCGGATTCGAGAACTTTTTTCATATCAGATGACATTTTTTATTCTCGAAGAATTTTGATACTAATCTTGATCAGTTTTGCTACTCAAAATAAAGGACAGTCCTCTAAAAGACCAAGCACATAGTCAGCCAATAATTTATTACCCCAAAACAGGTATGACGCATTAACTGTTCAATCATAAATCATAATCGGACATAATCAACATTTTCTTTGAAGAAATAGCTAAATAATAAACTAGTAATGAAGCAGATCACGCTTCATGGGCATATTCACACCGTTTCAGATTTTTACATTCATAGCTTAGTATTATGTTACAGATAAGATAAGATAATATCCAGTATTCATCCACAGCCTCTAATTAAGATCCAGTAATCATCCACAGCCTCTCTATAAGATCCAGTAATCATCCACAGCCTCTATAAAAGATCCAGTAATCATCCACAGCCTCTATATAAGATCCAGTAATCATCCAGAGCCTCTATATAAGATCCAGTAATCATCCACAGCCTCTATATAAGATCCAGTAATCATCTACAGCCTCTATATAAGATCCAGTAATCATCCACAGCCTCTATATAAGATCCAGTAATCATCCACAGCCTCTATATAAGATCCAGTAATCATCCACAGCCTCTATATAAGATCCAGTAATCATCCACAGCCTCTATATAAGATCCAGTAATCATCCACAGCCTCTATATAAGATCCAGTAATCATCTACAGCCTCTATATAAGATCCAGTAATCATCCACAGCCTCTATATAAGATCCAGTAATCATCCACAGCCTCTATATAAGATCCAGTAATCATCCACAGCCTCTATATAAGATCCAGTAATCATCCACAGCCTCTATATAAGATCCAGTAATCATCAACAGCCTCTATATAAGATCCAGTAATCATCCACAGCCTCTATATAAGATCCAGTAATCATCCACAGCCTCTATATAAGATCCAGTAATCATCCACAGCCTCTATATAAGATCCAGTAATCATCCACAGCCTCTATATAAGATCCAGTAATCATCCACAGCCTCTATATAAGATCCAGTAATCATCCACAGCCTCTATATAAGATCCAGTAATCATCCACAGCCTCTATATAAGATCCAGTTATCATCCACAGCCTCTATATAAGATCCAGTAATCATCCACAGCCTCTATATAAGATCCAGTAATCATCCACAGCCTCTATATAAGATCCAGTAATCATCTACAGCCTCTATATAAGATCCAGTAATCATCAACAGCCTCTATATAAGATCCAGTAATCATCCACAGCCTCTATATAAGATCCAGTAATCATCCACAGCCTCTATATAAGATCCAGTAATCATCAACAGCCTCTATATAAGATCCAGTATTCATCCACAGCCTCTAATTAAGATCCAGTAATCATCCACAGCCTCTATATAAGATCCAGTAATCATCCACAGCCTCTATATAAGATCCAGTTATCATCCACAGCCTCTATATAAGATCCAGTAATCATCCACAGCCTCTATATAAGATCCAGTAATCATGCACAGCCTCTATATAAGATCCAGTAATCATGCACAGCCTCTATATAAGATCCAGTAATCATCCACAGCCTCTATATAAGATCCAGTAATCGTCCACAGCCTCTAAGTCCATAAAAAAGATCCAGTAATCAATTTTGCGTAGCTTCTAGCCCCTCGAAATCCAAAATGGCGTCGGTTCCATGTTCAGGCACAGCTAAGGAACCTACATACCAAATTTCAGCTCATTTGGTCAAAACATTCCTTTTCTATGAAAAAAAAATGTGTTTTGCAATAATCGGCTATAATTTGACCAAAAATAGCACCTTTTCGTTCCGTGTGCCTTACTGGCTGCATGTCATGACTCCAAAAACTATACAGTTCTTGCCATACTCGATATCTATCAAATGCAAAAAACCGGAAGTCTTAATATTGAGTTTGAATCGAGTTATCGCGGAACGTAACTAACTAACTAACTAACTAACTAACTTGCTAAAGGACAGAAAGTGTTTTTTTGCGATTTCTCGGCAATGGAAGCACCAATCGAGATGCGGTTTTCACTGTTAAATTGGTAATTTAAGGCACAGACTTTCCATACTGAACACTATGGGTCGATTCCGCAAGCCTGAAGCAGCAAGTCCAAAAAAGTAGTTTCACTGAAATACCAAAAACAATATATTCACACACAATTAAAATTGGTGTGAATATGATTTAGTGTCTCATTAATCAATGCACAATGTCACGATCATCAGCATGTGATGATTATAATTATGATTAGTCTGAGGAGCTGTATTTGAGTCACATAAATTCTCAACAAAAAAAAATTCTCACAGAAATGTTTTGAGCATAAGAGCATGTTTGATCCACGCGTAGCAGACAGAACAGCTGTTATCATATGTGGATGTGTCTTTTATTGTTATTATTTTGATGTTGTCTAAGATGAAAACCTGTTATGTATATGCGAAATAAGGCATGGCAAAGGTAGACGCAAAATGACCATGTTTCTCGTGAGTCAGTACGGAACATTCGAAGATGCGAGTAATCATCTCATATTTTAAGTATACAATATGTAAAAATATAATATATAGCCATCACCAGAGGAACCGGAATCGTGAAGCAAAAAAAAATATTTTTCTTTTTCATACAAGTTCTAAAATGTTTTATCACTTTTTTTTCATTTTTTTTATGAAATATTTAAGGTTAAATTTTTATCTTGATTTACCATCATGCTCAACATTTATCTCGATTGCGTTTCCTGAAATGATAGAAAAAAAAATTGAGGATGTTAAAGATTTTTTAATTTAAAATCTATTTTATTTTTTGACTGAAGTTTTGATATTTAAATGAATTTTTAAGTAAAAGCTACAAGCATTTAAATAATAAATATTTAAATTCAGTTCAATTTGAAACTACCTAACTACCTTATTTAAGGGGTCTTAGAGGTCTTTAACTTATTTTTTTTTTTTTAAATTAATTTTGAAATCATCCCTCCACTGCCAATCTCACCCCCTCTCCCTGTGACCAGATTGTTCTAAATTGTTAGTGAAAGTGCAGTTAGGAAAATGGGGTTCACATATGTATGATTCATAATGAAAATGGCGTAAAAGCAGTTACAACATTTTAGGTTTAATATCTCTTTAATTCCTTAATATTACATCCACATGTTATATATCGTTGAAAAGGTCCTGGTTTGAACTTTCAAATAAAGTTAGTTAAATTAATTTTGAACCGGTTCTATCGGTTCAATTACCGGTTTAAACTATATGAGAAAATTAAAAAATGTAAATTGGAATAACTTTACCAGTTTTCAACCAATTTCAATAATTCTTTTTTTATCTGAAAGCCTATATGTTTGCAGTTAGCTTTAGCATAACTTAATTTTTTTCAACGTGTGGAACATTATTTTTGTGGAGGGAGTTAAGATTGGGGGGGATCATTATCTCATTTTTAAAAAAATCATATAAAAAATTCTCAAAAATTGAGATTAATGACCTTTTTTGGCATACGCATTCAAAAATCAGTCATTTTTAGCCTTTTTGAAAAAATCTCGGCACACAGTTTGGAATACACTGCCTTATGACGTCCAAATTTAGGAAGATTGGTTTAGTCAGAAATTGTCTGAGTGGGAATTTCAAAATTTGGAGAAAATGAGCATTTTTTCCTGAGAACCCCTAGCAAATTTAAGAAAATTCTCCTTATTCCCACCGGGGTACTGATTTAGATCTAGTCCTCTTTAAAAGTCTCAATCCTTACAAAAATATTTTTTATCAAACATGACCTGAAAATTTTATTTTTTTGTAGACATCATTTGTGAATGACCCCAATGAATTTTTAAAAAAATTAATTCTAAATTAAAATTCAGTCAATCCAAAAATATTCCACAATTATTTTCAAAAATTCACAAAACTCAATCCTTACCAAGGGCGTAGCCAGGAGGGTCTGGGCCCCCTAAAAATAATTTTGAGCCGTGCTCTCGCTGCAGTTCAAAAAAAATTTAGGGGGCCCAGACCCTCCTGGCTACGCCCCTGATCCTTACCAATTAATGGAAGTGCTGGTGGTCCAGGAATTTTATTAATCAATCTAACCATTCGTGCACGTTTACGATTGTAATTGATAACCCATGACACTATCATAATAATTATCACCAATGTAACTGGTGAAATAAAAAAAAATATTTTCTCATAATATCGCATAATCAAGCTATGATCAATGTATGCCACTTTTTCTATCATTTTGGATGTATATATTTTAATTTCTAAAACTGTCTGCTTATCACAATTATCACTGTTATTATTTTTTGAGAATTTTTATTTCCACAAAAAGACTTTATTCAATTTAATATAAAATGCAATATTTTTTAATTGCACAGCACCATCCGATCGTTCTTGTCCGAGTGAGCGACAATCGAAAAATGTCTTGTGTCTTCAACTTTTTCCGTCTATCTAAGCTGTTTCTTTAAGTCAATTTTTTTCCGAGTGAGCAAAAAGAAAAAAAAAATGAGTTGAGCTTCTTTCGTTATTGTTAACTGGAGACCTTCACGCTCGCTCTGATTGCTGATGCTGCTTTATTTGTCTTTAGTATTTTCTTTCCTTTTCTAACAGCTTTTTTCCTCTCGTCTCTTTTTTTCTGAGGGATATTTCCATTATCAGATTTGGGATTGAGTAGATTTTTCTTCTTTTTACGGTATCTACCTTAAAATCACACGTCTTGCCGATCATATAAAGTCACGTACACACAATCGTGTCTAGGTTTTCGCCCAAAATACTTTGACTGAATGAGAAAAGAAAAATGTTTCGTTTTTTTATAAAATTAGCATAAAATGAGAAAAAGATTTGTCGTGCGAAAATTGGGATTTTGAGACTCAATTAAAGGTTTGGAGAGTTCTCTCATTCAAATATTACAGCATTTTTTAAATGATGAATGCTTCTTTTGTCGTCTGGTTTTTGGGTACCTGAGAAATGTCTTCAATGAATTGGTTTGAATACAACTAGAAGCTGTAGGCAGGGGTGTAGCCAGAATTTTTTGAAGAAAGGGTTCCCAATTTTATATTTTGCTAACGATTAGAGGAATTAAGCTCAGGGTCACTATAAGGGCACCCTAAGGGGGTTTTTGGATTTTTTTCTTAAAAACCTTGTAAATTGAAAAAATTTCCCACAAAGTGAGGTTTGACTCCCCCGAATACTCCTGGTTAAGCTATACACTTAGTCAGGGGTGTAGCCAGGCGGAATTGAGGGATTTGTCTTTCCCTTTTACTTGAAAATCCCCCGTTTAAAGTTTTTCATCCACAAAGTTTATAAATCCACTCCCTCTTCAAAAAATTTGTTGCTATACCGCTGCTTACAATGGTGTAGCAAGGTATTTAGTCTAAGTTTGCATAAAAGGTGAATTAATTAATTTACAATTACACATTCAACAAATAAAAAAGTCTCAAATATCAAACAAAATACAAAAAATTGACTGGAGTTACGAAACTCAAAAAAAAAATTATGCTGAATCATATTTGCTATAAAAATGTTATCAAAATAGTGGTTCATTGACGTTTTGTAAATTCTACATTGGGAATTTTTTATTCTGACTAGTTTCGTTTCGACACTTATTCAGCTAGGGAATTTATGTTAATTTAATTTGTTTTTTATTTTGGAAATCTTAATCTCGTTTATTTAGTAGTCAAAGTATCTAAAACTTCTGAATTGGCATAAATTTAAGAGAGGTGTAGGATTTTTCCCCAATTTTTTTGTATGGACGGGAACATTTAGAGGGGGTTTGGGATATTAATCTTGAAAAACCCTAGCAAATTGAAAGAATTTCTCAAAAAGGGGGGCTTTGACCCCCCAAAACCCCTCCCTGAATATACCCCTGCCCTTGGCTACGCCCCACTCTTGGTTACTATACGGCAGTGTTGTCCAAACTTTTGTGAGCCACGGCACACCTTGATGGTAAACCATGACCAAAACTGCACACAGCGTGCGGTTTGTGTTATTTTCAAAAAATATCTACGGCACACAGGTTGGACAACACTGCTATACGGGGTGGCTTACAAATTTTCCTGACCAAATCTCGCTCTGAGATCAAATTGAGCCACTTTATGCTGATTACTTTAAGTAAATTTAAAATTTGATTGATGATTCCTTTTAATTTCCAACTACTTCCTCACTTTTTTGATGTCCCATGAATTATGTCAGTAAGAGATAATTGCAGTTATAGGGATGCACAGCTAATTATAAAGAATATAGATTTATTCCTGCAATAAAGATCTTCACTTCCTGCTAGCAATTAAATTGCAATTTTTGAGATAAATAAATTGAAAAAAATTAATTTAAAATTTTAATGCTGTCATTTTTTATGTAAATTGAAGTAGCCTTTCCTATAAGAAATAGAGATAAACATGATGATCATCTTTCCGCACTACATTTTTCATATCAAAGAGATATTTTGTAACATAGCAATCTCCAAAATTTGCATTTATGATTTTATTTCTGCATTATATAAAATGAAAATTTGGCAACATTTTATTCTTATAATAAAAATATTATTTGAAACTAATCAGACCCAGGGGGAAAACAGCTCCATGGAAAAAGAAAAAGTGTAATTTTTGTTTAAAAAAAGTGGTAAAAAGAGGAAAAATTAAGAGAAATGAGAAAAAAGTGTAAAATTACAAAAAGTGGAAACTTTACAAATCTTTTTTCGTGAAGCTGTTTTCCCCCTGATTAGACTAAAAAATTAAATAAATTATGCAAAAGAAAATGTTTTGCTGACCCCAAAAAATGTGCCTGTCTGCAAATGTCTGAATATATTTTGCTTCTCAAATAGGTATAAATTTGAAATTCATGATATTTGGACTTTAAAAAATTAATTCGCTGATAAGGTACAAGTTTCATAAATTATCATTTTTGAATTAATTAAATAAGTGTTGTAAAAATTGAGTTTGCGAAAAGTTTCATTTTTGAAAAATTTCTCACGGAAAAGTTGACAATTAACAATTAAATTAACAAATTTTAAAACTTAAACTTATGGGGTCGTTCACCAATCAGGTCCAATAATTAGGGTGGATGTGGCAATAATGTAGCCAGTAGAGTGTTTTTGGGATTTTTTGAGAAAAATATTCAAACCCTAAATTTTTTTAAAATCCGACAACTCGAAAAATTTCTGGCTACGATCCTGGGAAGGGATCTAGAAACGTTCATTTGTGAACGATCCATATTATGTTCACCATTTATGGGGGGGAGTCAAAATTTTTGTGTTATCGTAAAATCCTGAATTTTTGCGTTACGTCATTAAGGAATATCCCCTAGATATAGATCCTGTTTTTCCATCAATCAAAATTTGTAGCTTAATAAGCTAGGGGTCGTTAGCAAATTACGTCACGCTTTTGAGGGGGAGGGGGGTTTAAAAGAATTTGTGACAGTCAGGCGCGTAGCCAGAGAGGGGATTGGGGGATTTGTCCCCCCCCCTTTCACCCAAAAATTCTTCAATCTGCTAGGGTTTTTGAGAAGAAACCCTGAAAATCTAACCCTCCCCCCCCTAAAATTTTTCATACAATAAATTTGAAAATGCCCCACTCGAAAAATTCCTGGCTTCGCCACTGGTGACAGTCCAAATACAAAATTTTTATCAGTCATTTTTTTGCGTGACGTAATTTTCGAACGACCCCCTACAAAAAATTTCACTTAAATAAATATTCACATCAATTTATGAAAAGCAAGTTCCTAAAAAATCAAACAATGCCAAAAACATAAAATTTTGTTATGTAACTCCATCAAAAAACTATTAGCATTTATGCAAAATATGAGATAAAATTAAAACATTTGCAAAAATTCCTCATGTTGCCTGGTCACAGACATAACAACATGAACAAGTCGCCTGATTCACAACCAAACTCAGGCATCTGTGTATCCAGAGGGGGGTCCAGATTGTGAAACTCAGATTCCTTCAAATTCAGTATACCTAATTAACTATAAATCAAATCAAACTTTGAAAAAAGTTGGTACAATCTTCTTGAAGAAAGAGTTTGAAAACTCTGGACCCCTCCTCTGGGTACACTCATGCAGGGGTGTAGCCAGAAGGGTCTGTGCACCCCCCCTAAAAATTTTGAGCCGTGCTCTCGCTGCGGTTCAAAACTTTTAGGGGGGGTGCCCAGAACCTCCTTGCTTCGCCCCTGCACTCATGATCTCAGGTACAGCCTGTGGATCTTTGCCGAATTAGGTACTGCCTGTGAACAGTAGAAAATTAATCACATCACAGATATTAACCCTGCAGTCTGCCTTGCAGTTTTCAAGGATTTTCGGTCAATGACAAAAAGTTTTCAAAGTATGGCCAAAAATCATAAGTTTGAAAATCCAAAAGAGATTCAGATCATTTTGCAATTTTCCCAAAACTGAACGCACAATATGCAAAATAGTCAATAGACATCCTCCCAATCGTTGATAAAAGTAGATTTTTGGCAAAACGTAATCAGTACAAATTAGCATAAAGCTACAAAAAGACGTGTGTCATTATGTAAGGCACGCAGTAACACAGTTATTAAAAATGCAGGTTAAATAAAAGAAGTTCCAATAAAACTTGCAGATTGTCTTTCGTCTAACACCAAACTAAAAGTAGAGCATCGATATGCTGTAATTTATCACATAACAAGTATCTATGTCTATATCAAGTCAATCATCACGAATAACTGTGTGATATACCAGAAATAGGAATGAAAAATAGGTCGAGTGATTGAGGCTGGCATATTAAAGAGATTGAACATCACTGATTAAATTTAATCTAATTTCATGCAGCCGCTCGTTCTTGAGTTGCGAATGAAAACATTAAGTTACAGCCAGCACCAAAAGAACAAAAGAAAAAAAACAGACACAGAACAAAATATGATAAAGGGGAAAAATGATTATTTTCAATTATGATGCGTATGCTTCCTGTCACGTTGAGTTTTCATTTCAATATTTCAAAACAAATCGAGAGAGCAAGTGCGAGCGGCGAGAGAATCAGCATAAGATGGAAAGAAAAATATTTTCATTTTCGTGATGATTTAATTTTGTTTTGTGCGCTAAAAATTACGCAAAAATAGTTTTTATTTATTTATTTTTTAATTCGCAAATTGTTTGCTTTTGAATTAAGATGCAGCACGTGAGATTTTTGAGGACTGAGCTTTTGTTTTGATTAATTTTACTATGACAGCTAGCTTGTTTTGTTATTGTTCTGCCTTTTATCTACGGTCTTACTAATTTCGTTGGTCATACAGATCACTACCCCAGAGTATAGGGTCTTGGCAGTACCAAACAACCGGTCGCAGACGTTGCCTATAGCCTGGACCGGTTTCACCCTTGTCACACTAAAGGCAATAGTTGGATATACCCAAGAAACCGACCCAGGCTACCGTCTTAAAATTTGTCTGTATTGCAAAGTCCGTTTCATGTTTCTTTAAAGTGTGTCCAATCCTTCAGCCGATCTCAATAGCAACAACTTACTTGCTGGTCTGTGTGCCAAAAGACTTTAGCAAGCTGATTCTCTTTTTGTCAAGATTTTATTCATTTTTCTGTCCAAAGCCACAGAAATGTAGTCAAGAATTTATCAAGAGAGCATTTTGAACTTGGCGACGTTCCGTCTAAGACTTGGATATCAAAAGTGAATAACTTTAATGTTATTCATGGTTCGTGTCTCGTTTTTACCACAAATTTTTCATCAATTATGCAAATTATTAGGTGTTAAAATTCACAGAACTACTGTATATAAGATAACATATCATTAACATCCTGTGCGTTCTTTATGAATATGTAAATAAGATAAAGTCGATAAAGTCTTATAAATTTCAATGGACACACTTGATCTCCATCAAGATGTAAATTTGAATTTCACACTGTCTACTTTGAATAGCTTTAATTTGAGTTTTATCAAAATATTTTGAATATTTTAAATTTACGTCTAAATTACCAATAACTTTTAAATAAATTAGCAACTTTAAAATAAATTTACTCTTAGTAGTATGCAAAAAGCTGGATATCTTCATTCATAGAATCATCAAATTAGTTGACAAATTTATTAAAAAAATTAGTATTAAATTAGGGGGTTCGCAAATTACGTCATGCTTTAGGGGTGAAGGGGTTCTGTAAAAATTAATATTTCGATTTTAAAAATAAAAAAAATGTAAAAATTTATATTGGGGTTGCCCGGGCTTGCGAGGGTCCAAAAAGTATTTTTTTACTAGACGTAATTTGCGAACTACCCTCTTAGGTTTGTATATTTTGTGAAAAATCCAGAAGCTTAATTTTCAATTGACGTCCTTAAGGGTCATTCACTTATGACGTCCATCAAAAAATGGGATTTTTAGACCCCCCCCCCCCTTGTCACAAAATTTTAATTCAAAAAAATTTCTATAATTTAAAGTGTGACAAAATCTCAGACCTCCCCTTCCCCCTAAATCATGGACGTCATAAGTGAATGACCCCTTAACCAAATTTGTTATTTGGAATCCTTAAATACTTCTTAATACAATAGCATGCTGTGGTCGCATGAAGGATATGCGAATAAAACTGAGTACCATAAAGCTACTGACCTGAAGATGTCGCTAGTAGTCATTATCATACTGTTAAATTATTGCAAAGCTTCTCCAATTTTGTTGATTTCTCATTGAAGGACAATAACGGATAGACATCAAGGAAATCCAGCAATAAATACCATTAAGCAGGCAAATATTCAGCAAGTAAATGTCAAATGCCTCTTCGCAACAGCATTAAAAAGTCCAAAAATAATTTTCAGTTGAGAAAAGATTGTTTCCTTTTTTTATTTAAACGGCCTTTCAAGCGGGATTTATTTTTTATTTTTCGTTTTTCTTATCTTTTGTTTTCAATTAAAAATAATAAAAAGATGATAACATTAAGGAGATACTCAAAGTAAGGAAGAGAAGGAAAAACCAAAAAAATTACTCATAAATATGATGATACATTTTACAATAATTGCAAGATTAAAGAAGAATCCTTTCACTATTTATCATTTAAATTAATTAACCCTTTCAAGATGTCTTTTTGTCTCTATTGTTTTGTAGGTTCCTTTGATATTATTTTCACTTTAAATTAATTAATTTGTATAAATTTGTTTCTCATGAAGCTTTTTTTCTTGTGTTACGTTGGGATTCCGGAGGAAACTTCATTAATTTATAACTTTTTTCTTTCTTTCAATATTACATATTTTTTGATATAATTAAAAATCATGCCTAATCAATATATTGAGCCAACCAACGGAAGCCTTCACCATATCCTTGTCGTTTTAACACCGAACACATGAAGAGCTCTAATGGACGGCCGGATAACTCTGACCTTGCTATGTTTGCCTGAAAATAAAATTTATTCACAGTTAGTAAAGTTTTTCATGACTTTTTGATGGAAGTAACTTAATGACTTGATTGAGAAGTTTTATGAAGAAGAAAATAATGTGACTACATACACTTGATTGTACTTTGATTGAATACAGTCATTAATAGAACAAGAACGACCGTTACGATGAATTTTTTTTGGGGAAAATGTTAGTATAATTGAGAACAAATTGGCATCTAACATTGCTACGCTAATACTACAATTATTAATGTGAAGTCTTCAACTTTTACAAGCAAAAAAAAGATTTTAATTTTTAACGGTTTTTAAAAGTTCAAAAAATAACGGATTCTTGAATTTTGAATTTAAAAATTTCAAGTTCAAAAAATTTAAAATTCAAAAGTTAACGACTTTTTAAGTTCAAACTCACTCGAATAAACTGATTTGCTTTTTGCAAAATTTAAAAGTGGGTCATAAATTAAATTATTCATAATTTTAATATTGCATCGTGATTTTTCCTCAAGTTATTTACAAAATAATTGAAAATATTAAAACGATTACAGTGCATTATTAAAATTTCTATGTCAAAAAAATTAATGAAAAGTAAAAAATGTTATCAGTAAATTAAATCAACATAGAGGGAAGCTTGTTTGTATGGGTGCACCTTCTTTTGGGTATGATTAATTACGTCAGCATTATCAATATGTCAGAAGAGCTGAACATTTGAGGCACGATCAATTTTAAATGGTCATTTACATAATGCATTCAAAACTTTTACTTTCACGTTATTATTATTAAATTAAATTTCTTCACACTCGAACAACAATATGGAGCATTAAACAAAAAGTTTTGGCAACAATGACTTAACGTATGCCTCGCAATATTTTTACGTCATCGACAACGTAACATCAATTATACCAATTAAACAAAAAAAAGAAGTATATGGCATTGAGTATATTTACCTTTCCTGTTGTAAGTTGATAAAGTCCATAGAAATTTCTCAATTCATCCTCGCTGGCAGCTCCTGGCTTATCAATTTTATTCCCCAATATGAGAACGGGGCAGTTCGATAAAGCTTCGTCCGTTAACAATGAATCCAATTCGATTTTGCTTTCCTGGAAGCGACTACGATCCCATGCATCAATAAGAAAGACAATTGCATCGACAGCTGGAAAATAGTCTTTCCACACACGACGAGCTTGCGTATGTCCACCTAAATCGAATGTTGTAAAACGCATATTGCCTATGGACAGCTCTTCAGATGTCGGATGAAGTGTTGGAACATGTTGTGCTAATCTGTCATCTTTAAGCATGTGAAGAAGTGTCGTTTTACCAGCATTATCTAATCCCAAGAATAATAATTTGCCGGATTTCTTCCATAATCCTAAAATGGACATAAAAATCATCTGATTAGACTTTAAGGTCAAATAAGAAGAAAACATTTTTTTTTTCTCTCTTTCTTTTGTATTGGGAATATGATTGCGTTTGCAAATATTTAAGTCGTTTATAGACTTACAAACAAACAAACAAACAATGGAAGCAAGGAACTGATGACTTCTTCTTTATTTCATTTAAATGCAATACATGCACAAAAATGTCATAAAGGAATGCACAACTCACCCAAATATCCTAAAACACCAGTGAACCAGTCCCAGATAAACATACTTTCTTATTATTTGCTGTAATCTAACAAAGAAGGGTTGTTAATTATAGTAAAATTATTGCTTATTAATTGAGTATAATGAGGGCTGTATAAATTGACATGATTGAAGGAAGCAAAGTTCAAAGCAATATTTGTGCTACGTCATTGACCAACTGGAATATTTCATATTCTTTTCAATGATTAGCTAAATGATGTGCTATCAAAATCATTTAATTCACAAAAAAAACCCAATCAAGTGGACGTGCTCAATATATTTTGCATAATTTTCTATTTTACAGACGTTTCTCGTCTTTTTCGTAAACTGATCACACATTACAAAATCATTTTTTGGCCATCACTAGCACATCTTCTCGCGAAAAGACCTTCAACATATATCTACGTTAGTTAATGTGTATTGCTGTCTGTATCTTTTTGTGAACATTTTCCCTCATTTATTCATCATATCAATTTTCTCGACTATTCTACACTTTTTAACACGATTTTTTTGCACAAACTTGTTCGTACCTCTTAAATCAATTAATTAACTATAAATTTCTTAGCTAACTTATTTAATATCGTAGAAAAACTGAATTTTTTAATGAAATTTTCAGAATCTCCAACTCATCGGTTAATACGAGTAACTAATGGCAAAAAGCGCTGCGCAACTACGAATTTTACTGTGTGCTATTTGAATTTATTAAATACGTTATTGAAGCTCACTTTTTTACAATTTTAATCTATGGCTTAAAACATTGATAATCGCATTTTCATGATAGAAAAGCTTTCACAAACATGTGTGATGAGCTTACCTTGCTATTTTTAGAGTGTTAGGATGAGCTTAAAATAGATTCAATTTACTGAATTGAGAAATCTAGCTTTATCATATTAGTAAGAGAATGTTTAACAGGCAGGCAGGCCACAGTGGGAAATTTTGGGAAATTTTTTCCGGAAATTATTTTATTGCTGATTCTGATAGAACATAGTCCTAAATATATGGAAAAAATAAAGAAAAAATTTTTTGAATCGAGGAAGTTGGTGATATAGACCTTCAAATGTCATAGTCTACCCTTCGACCTATGATTTTCAAAGTGTCATAACTTTTGATGGTCTTAACGAATCTTTTTCAAACTTTTTTTATATGGTAGATAAATATAAGTAGTTTATTATAAAAGTATAATTTTTGAACTTTTGGTCTTTTGTGGTGACCCTAGAGGTCCATTTTCATGAAAAACCTATGTTTTTCACCATTTTTTTAAGTTATAAAGTCACCAACATTACCAAATGAGTTCAAACTTTTTTTATTTTATAGATACTATTAAGAGCTACAACTCTTATAAAGACATCAAATTTTTTTACTTTGATTCCGAGTCAGGAGAATCGGTTTTTTGTGAAAAATTGACCATTTTTGCGATTTTCAGGCTCTGGTGCTTACCACAAGTGGAAGAAGTGACTTCTTGAGATGTATTTTTATAGATCCTATATTGGACTATTGAATTCATAAAAAATCTGAAAAATTTTTCCGCCACATAAGAAAACTAGGGGGTGTCATAGGTGGTCACCTACAACTACCAGGTAGAGGAAAACTGATACAGTCGTCACATATCTTACCAAAAAAATTCTTTATTCAATTAAATCGATAGATCTTATCAAGACGCATATTTTGAGTATAAATATGTCATAGTTTGTTTAGATTTCATGAGCAAAATTTTACTATTTCACCGTTGCTATAGCAGCGTCTACTAGACCTCACTTAAACCACTATAACTTTTCACAATCAAAATATTTTTCAATTCTGTTTTCTGTTCATTATAGCCCTAGACAATACCTTTCTAACGATATATAATACTTGATGATTTGGTATAGCCTTGGCCCTGATATCGACACTCATTTGCAATCAACTTTAACCAACCCCGTTTTGAAAAAATCGCAAAAACATAATTTTTCGAAATAGCATTTAAGAACAAAATTATTCATTGTTTTTGAGTTTTTTGTGCCTAACTATGATAATTATGACTATTAAAACTCAAATTTTGTGTTTTAGAAACTTTCTGCTACTTGTGGGTAGTCACTGGCAAACCTTTTAGTAGTCTCTTAGGAAGTACCCTATTTAGTCTCTGTTTGAATTTTAATCAAATAATTTATAATATTTATGCACTTTTAAGTCAAAATACATCTACTTTAGGTACTTTTCGTCAAAAATTGAGATTTTTGGCAATTTTGTTCAAGTTTGGTCAGGGTCGGTCACATTCAATGTACTCTCATGGCAGCAAGGACTAAGATATATACAAGTATTATACACTTTTGGAAAGGTATTAACATCAGCAAACAAGATCAGAAAACAGAATCAAAAAATATTGCTTTCGAAAAAAGTTATGACCGTTTAAGTAGTCTCAAAAAGCACCAAGTCGACAAATATTATAGGAAAAATACAAAAATAGACTTTTTGATAGGATTTTAAAGGAATTTTTGGCAAAAAGTAATTATTAATCATAATTTTAGTCGATTAAAGGTCAAAAACGTTACAAAACATCAAAAAAGGTATCGAAATTTTAATTTTTGTATTTTTTATATGTTATTTGTCGACTTGGTGCTTTTTGAGACAACTTAAAAGCTTATAACTTTTTTCAGAAGCAATATTTTTTGATTCTGTTTTCTGATCTTGTTTGCTGATGTTAATACCTTTTCAAAAGTGTATAATACTTGTATATATCTTAGTCCTTGCTGCCATGAGAGTACATTGAATGTGACCGACCCTGACCAAACTTGAACAAAATTGCCAAAAATCTCAATTTTTGACGAAAAGTACCTAAAGTAGATGTATTTTGACTTAAAAGTGCATAAATATTATAAATTATTTGATTAAAATTCAAACAGAGACTAAATAGGGTACTTCCTAAGAGACTACTAAAAGGTTTGCCAGTGACTACCCACAAGTAGCAGAAAGTTTCTAAAACACAAAATTTGAGTTTTAATAGTCATAATTATCATAGTTAGGCACAAAAAACTCAAAAACAATGAATAATTTTGTTCTTAAATGCTATTTCGAAAAATTATGTTTTTGCGATTTTTTCAAAACGGGGTTGGTTAAAGTTGATTGCAAATGAGTGTCGATATCAGGGCCAAGGCTATACCAAATCATCAAGTATTATATATCGTTAGAAAGGTATTGTCTAGGGCTATAATGAACAGAAAACAGAATTGAAAAATATTTTGATTGTGAAAAGTTATAGTGGTTTAAGTGAGGTCTAGTAGACGCTGCTATAGCAACGGTGAAATAGTAAAATTTTGCTCATGAAATCTAAACAAACTATGACATATTTATACTCAAAATATGCGTCTTGATAAGATCTATCGATTTAATTGAATAAAGAATTTTTTTGGTAAGATATGTGACGACTGTATCAGTTTTCCTCTACCTGGTAGTTGTAGGTGACCACCTATGACACCCCCTAGTTTTCTTATGTGGCGGAAAAATTTTTCAGATTTTTTATGAATTCAATAGTCCAATATAGGATCTATAAAAATACATCTCAAGAAGTCACTTCTTCCACTTGTGGTAAGCACCAGAGCCTGAAAATCGCAAAAATGGTCAATTTTTCACAAAAAACCGATTCTCCTGACTCGGAATCAAAGTAAAAAAATTTGATGTCTTTATAAGAGTTGTAGCTCTTAATAATATCTATAAAATAAAAAAAGTTTGAACTCATTTGGTAATGTTGGTGACTTTATAACTTAAAAAAATGGTGAAAAACATAGGTTTTTCATGAAAATCGACCTCTAGGGTCACCACAAAAGACCAAAAGTTCAAAAATTATACTTTTATAATAAACTACTTATATTTATCTACCATATAAAAAAAGTTTGAAAAAGATTCGTTAAGACCATCAAAAGTTATGACACTTTGAAAATCATAGGTCGAAGGGTAGACTATGACATTTGAAGGTCTATATCACCAACTTCCTCGATTCAAAAAATTTTTTCTTTATTTTTTCCATATATTTAGGACTATGTTATATCAGAATCAGCAATAAAATAATTTCCGGAAAAAATTTCCCAAAATTTCCCACTGTGCAGGCTTAGAAACTGCTATGAAATTTTGATTTGATTCTTCAAGTTTAATTAACCTTTTAACGAATTTTTAAAATTTAAAATAACGTCATTTTTGTTTTAAAAAACTGAAAGTTCAAAATTTGAACCTTAAATTTTGAATTTCGAATAGTCGTTAAATTTTGAATTTCAAAACGTCGTTAAATTTTAAATAGTGCAAAATTCCTGAAAATTCAAAATTTTCAATAAAAACTAAACACAAGCCTTTTCGTAAAGACAATTAAAAATTTATTCATAAAGATAGGTATATATTTAAAATAAATCATTTTCTGACAGCATTTTTTTTAATTGTTTGTCTCAAACATTTGCTCACAATCATTATTATTCAATATTTTTAAAAATTCCTCTCGTAATTATCTGGAATCTGTTATTATTTTAAGTATGTTTTAAGCAATAAGTATGTGCGATTTTTATTAAAAATCCCATTTCTGATCTAAATTATTACCTATAATAAAAATGTTTTAAAAAAGCAGTTAAGCTCTCAAAAGTGTTTGAATTTCTTAATAAAAAAGAAAAAGTTACAAAATCTGTAAAAATAAAATAATAATTGTAAGACTTGATAGCTTTTTAGAAGAAACACAAAGAAACTAAAAAGATGTAAAGAGAAAAATTTTTGGTTTGACGATTTTTTAGAGAAAATAAAAATAATAATAAAAGAAATTGGTCGTTAATAGGATTAAAGCGTATCTTAGTCAATGAGTTTCAATAGACTTTAATTATCGATTCTCGACCCTTTCCAACACCAATCCACTTAACAGGAACATCCAAATCTTTCTCAATAAACCGCACGTAATTTTGAGCTGCTTCTGGCAAGTCACGGAAATCTCGAACATTTGCTGTCGATTGCAGCCAGCCAGGTAACGTGACATACTCGACCTCAACCTGTGCCAAATCCGATATCGATCCAGGGAAATTATAAATTGTCTTGTTGTGCAACTTATAGCTAAGAAAAAGAGATTTTTTTGGCATAAAGTAATTTGAATAAGGCATAGTCATGTGAAGGGTCAAAATACTCACTTTATGCCTATTTTTATACTTGGTAAAGTATCAAGAATATCGAGCTTAGTGAGACAGATGGCTGAATATCCATTAACAAGCGATGTGTAACGCAAAACAGGCAAATCCAACCATCCACAACGACGTTTTCTTTTTGTTGTGACGCCAATTTCTCCGCCACGTGTTTGTAGGAGATCGCCAATATCCTATAAATTAACAATTTTAAGTGAGTCAATTTCTTCTCGAATATATTACTAAAGAAAGCATACATCTTTTAATTCTGTTGGAAATGGACCGTCGCCAACTCTTGTTGTGTAGCTTTTAACGACTCCAATTACTTCACCAATGACTTTTGGTGGCAAACCAAGACCCGTAAGGACTCCGCCGATTGAGCAATTGCTACTTGTTACGTATGGATATGTTCCAAAGTCAATATCTGTGAAATTATTAATTCGTGGGATTAAAAAAATTGCCATAAAAAATGGTGATAAATTTTATGTCATACCTAACATGGCTGCATTAGCGCCTTCTACCAAAACTGTCTTTCCATTTCGTAATGCTGTTCATAAGCAGGACAAGAAATATAAAAATTAGCTCAAATTACCATGAGTCACATAACAAAAAATAAATAAACGAACCTGAGTGGAGATAGAAGATTGTATCTTTGACATAAGGTCGCAACTTTTCAGCATATTGTGCATAACGTACAAGTTCTGCATCGACATCGACGGCACAGCCAGGGAATAGTCTTTGATGTGTTGCAACAATTGCGCGGAATCTACAATTTCACATTTAATAATGAAAAGTGTCAGGAATTAGTGATGACTACATCATAATATATATTGTGAATCAAGTTTCATACTTATCACTGAATGTATTGAAGTCCCCGAGCAAGTCACCGACTCGAATTCCGTTTCTAGTTGCTTTACTGCTGTAAGCCGGACCAATTCCTTTCTTTGTTGTGCCAAGTGACTTTCCACCTTTTTCTGCCTCCTGTAAACCATCAACTTGCTGATGGAAATCAAATACCAAATGTGCTCTGTCTGATACAATCAATCGATTTTGCCAATCCGAAAGACCTTTTGCCTCATTCTTTGCGAGCTCTTCAAAAAGACCTGGGAGATGTACAACAACGCCATTTCCTAAAAATAGTATTGATAGAAAAATTATTATCATAAATTTATAATAAGTTTTAAGACAGCGAATGAATGAAAAGGTCACACAAATATCACATGCGTAAATTTGTTCTTGTTACATGCTTTTATATTTTTGTTCCAAACATATTTGAGCCACCTATTTTGTAAAATTTGAATTTTAACGTTTTTGTAAAATTTGAATTTCAACGGTTTTATAAAATTTGAATTTCAACAGTTTTGTAAAATTTGAATTTTAACGGTTTTGTAAAATTTGAATTTCAACGGTTTTGTAAAATTTGACTTTTAAATTTTGAATTTTCGTTAAAAATTCAAATTCAAAAATTCCGTTAATTTTTTGAATTTTTTGCTGCAAAATAGAAATTTCCAATCCATCAAAATAAAAATAATGGAACCAAAATTGTGATCATGAACTCTTCCACAAAAGAGGAAAAATCCTGAGGCAACCAAGCACGGAAAATTGTGCCACTTTGTTCCATTCTCGAATCGATAAAACTTTTTTAAATCAATTTACAACGAGTTATGATAATAAGTTAGCTTCTTGACAAAAAAAAGTTTTGGGGAATAACAAAAATGAAATAACGATGACAAAGTTAAATTAGACAAAATAACATTCTTTTTTGGTGCCATGAGAAATCATGAACAGCAATAAAGTTAATTAATGGATGACAGTCTACTAACCGATTATTGATATGCTTTTCTCATTAATAATTCCTGAAGGCAATAAGTGAAAGTCAAATTCCTTGCCATCAACAACGACCGTATGTCCTGCATTATTTCCTCCCTAGAAAAAAAATATAAATAAAAATGTGTTTAAATAATAATTGGAAAAAGTTTGGCATTGAAAAGTCAAGAATGACTCAATCACATTCTTCTGAATGAAAATAATACTAGCAAAAAGGCTGTGTCTGATTATCGAAGAAGGCGCATCTTCATCAGACAGAATCTTTAATTAGTTTAAATTTGATTATTAAAAAAGTTATTTGAAAAATAACGGTCATTAAATATTTGAAAAATATGGATCAAAAATATTTGAAAAAACCGTTACAAAATATTTGAAAAATAACGGAAAACTTTATATTCCTGCATATAAAGTACTACATTAGACCGACAAAATGCAGACAGCATATCATATTCAATTATGAGATAATGCGGTAAGGAGATACAGCTTTGCGAAACGAGCAAAGTAACTCGAGAGGAATGTGTTTGAAGAGAAATTATCGCCAATGATTATACATGCAGAAAGAGCAGAGATACAAAGTCTTTCAGGTACTATTTTTGTCGAACGAAATTGTGAGCTCTAAATTCTCAGAAGCCAGCACTATGTTCGTTCATTATCATGTGAGTAAAATTTTACGGTCAGCTCCTAATGTTTGGCAATCGTCCAAATTGCTTACAATTATTGTAGTTTAGAAAAGAATGAGAAAGGAAAGAAAATTGGAAATAAAAATGAAAAATTCATTGAAGAAGTCGCTCGTCGTCGTTCATGGATCATGATAATAATAGTGCTGCTGATGCAATTTCTTCGTAGATGAAGCAAATCGTTTAAGGAAAGAAGGTCAATCAGCATTTTTTTTTGTTTTCTCGTTAAGCAGGCAGAAAGGAGGGAAAAAGAGTCAAACGACCATAAACACCTGTTGTTGATGTTATGAATGAAAGGGAAATTTTAGTCGTGTGACCATTTCGGTGATGAATATTAAATTAGCATTAATATCTTGGAAAATCCAGTTCATACTGAAATGTTGATCAAATGACGACTGCACATGTAAACGCGCGATGACAACGAATGTACAATTAATTATCTGTTTTGTAGATAAACTTTTCCATTTCACCGTGATAATTAATCAGTTAGCATACAATTCAAATGATGTGTAAATAACCACAAAAATAAGAGTCAGTGTATGTGTACATTTGTCACTTAAATCACATGGTATCGTTCCGATTCTCGATTCCTTTCGTTTTTCTATTGCTGTTTCGTAATAGACAATAACCTCCATTTTTTTAAAATAAATAAGAATAAGGCTTGCAAACAGACTGTCCTCTTCTTTTATGTTTCTGTTTACTTACTTGACATCTGCAAACGATATCTGCATTTCCTGACAGCATGTCAACGACTTTCCCTTTACCTTCATCGCCCCATTGAGCTCCTAGAACAACCTATGAATTAGAAAAAAAATCCCTTTGTTAGGAATCTTGTATGGAGCTTATAATGTTTAAATATTTAATTAATAACAGCTGAATCGCTATGCTTAATAGTATAGAACTGACGCCTCCAATTATTATATAAACATACCTGAACTTTAGAAACGTAGCTTGAAACGCTTCCTGACCGATCACGATTTCGTAATAATTCTCCATTTGTGTAATTTATATTACTTATTTCTCCGTTAAGTGAGGACATTATGTCGTCTGATGAAAATTGCCCAAGCAACTAGTTATCGTCACTTAAAAAATCACACTGAAAATTTTCACAACAGACAAACTTATTTTTCTTGAAAACAAAAAAAAAATCTCGATGTGCTAAATATTCGGCTAGGGCGATGCTATGCGTGGCTGGTCGACAAACTCTCGTATGCTATGGATTGATATTTTTCACTTTACAACTAGTCGAAACACTAAAATTTAATTAATTTTGTTAAATCACACACAAATGCTTAGACTTTTTTGCCGTTATGAGAATTTTTTGAAAAATTTAAGTTCAAATTTTGAACTAATAAATTTCAAATATTTAAAATACGTTAGGAATTAATATTTTTAATGAGCCGTGCAATCTATATTAAATTAAATAAACAAGATACTAAGTAAATGATGAAATAAAATAGCACCAAAATAATGACCGAAAATTAAAGAAGTCACAGGATAATAACGTATTTCCGAAAATTCAAAGGAAGGGGCACGAAGTTGCGCGATTTTTTTTAGTAAGAGTATACAGTAGAAAATTAAATTTCATCAAAAAAGTTTAATTAAGTAGATTCTGAAGACAGTGAAACGATAGAAGTATTCTCAATCGATATGTGCAAGAGTATACAATAGCAAGAGAGTGATGTGTTGATCGATATTAAGATATTAAGAGGATTAATGAGATAATTTTAATACAGAAAAGTTATTAAGAATATTCAAAGATCTTGCAAAAAAAAAGAACGGGAAACATCAGTTATTACTTCCGAACATAAATAATAGAGATATATTGCCGATATTTCCATAAGAATTGGAAGAAAACAAATAAGAATTAGAATATGACATCAAGTGAACCAAGCGAATTGAGGACAGAAACGACAACGACGGCAAGAAGGAATGGAGCAACAACATCATCTTCAGGCACAACACCGTTATTAGATCCAGTGAAATCAGATGATCATCATCCGTCGAATAAAAATGCTCTTATGAAACTTAAAAGCTATCTCATTGCACTAAGAGTATGGTCATTGTCAGCGAGCATCATTCCGACAATTTTAGGTAGGTAAATTGCCAACGTGCCATATAGTGCTGTTAATTTATGCATATATGTGCATTTATGTCTATAATGTAAGTGAAGGATGCAAATAGAATGTGACACTTGATTATCAACACACAAAAAAAGCTTGATTACTTCTAACTCATGTGACAAACGCGTACGCGCTCACTTCCTGATTTTATTCAAAGATGGAAATATGATTTCCATTCATTTTTTCTCCATTCTTCATTTTACACATCGTAGAGTGATTTTTTTTCTTCTTCTCTTCTCTTATGGAAAAAAAAACATCTTCACCTTGTGAAGCCATTCCCAAATTATGAGAAAAACTGGTTCTTTTATTTATTGGTTCATTAAATTCGTCATTTCCATTTCTCTCTAATGCTCATCAACAAAAAAAAATCATAATCATATGCTTGATCTTCTTTTGTCGTCGTTCCTATTGTTGTCACTGCTTCTATTAACTCATTTGTTTCTATTTTTAGGTGCTGCAATTTCTTATCGAACTCATTCTGCTCAACAAGATTTTAGTCTCATAATATTCATATTGAATGTGTTTACAATCATCACTGTCCACTGTGCAGGAAATGTGGTAAATACATACTTTGATTATGTCAAAGGAATCGACAATCGAAAGTCAGATGATCGGACACTTGTTGATCATCTTTTGACGATGGACGAGGTGAGATTCATTCTTTTTCCTTCCTCTATATGCAACTTTACGTTCACTTTTTGACTCTATTTGCTAATTTTTCGCGTGACTGGCTTCTTGTTCAACAAGGAAGTCAATTATTTCAACGGACAAGTTTTTTAAATTGTCTCTAAAAATAGATTGGTCAAAAATTTGAATTAAGGTCGCAAAAAACTTTGAATGTCAAAATATCGTTAAATTTTAAATCTGAAAAGTACGTTAAAAATAATGAATTTTAATTGTATTTTAGGTCGTGTCGTTAGGTGCCGTTTTATACACATTAGGCTGCATCGGCTTCGTATTACTCGCAATATTATCGCCTGCACGTATGGAACATTTAGCACTCGTTTATTTCGGCGGATTGTCATCATCATTTTTATACACGGGAGGAATTGGATTAAAGTATATTGCATTAGGAGATTTGCTGATTTTAATCATATTTGGACCAATTTCCGTCATATTCTCATACATGTCACAGACGGGAAATATCAATTGGGCTTTAATTTACTATGCACTTCCATTGGCATTAAATACGGAAGCAATCCTACATAGCAATAATACAAGAGACTCGGAAAGTGACCAAAAAGTTGGTATTGTTACATTAGCAATTCTTATTGGACGAACAGCTTCACATGTTCTATACGCTCTGCTCTTATTTATACCCTACATTATATTTGTTGTGTTGAGTTTTAAATCCTCACTATGGTTCGTATTGCCACTTGTAACCCTACCTCATGCGTTTAAGATTGAGAAACAATTTAGAAACGAAAATACACTTCAAGGCGTTCCTAGACAAACTGCTAAACTTAATTTCTTCTTTGGATTATTATACATTGTTTCATGCTGTTGTGTACCTCACTTACCATTAATTTCTCGAATTTAAGTGCAGACAAAAAAAAAGTTTTTTCCCAAAAAAAATTACTGAAAAAGTACATTAATTAAATACATTGCGTACTATAGTTGTCGGATCGGTATGCCAACAAAATTAAAAATGCTAAATTAATTTGTCATTATTTTAAGCATCAACAAACAATTACAAGAAATGAAAACAAAACAACAAAAAAAATCTGTTTTTAAAATAAATCACAATGAAGGAAAATTGTGATTAACACTAGCTGTAATATGTGGCTACAAATCAAAATCATCTTTTTGGGGCATTATAATTAAATTTCTTCTTAATTAATTAAAGTCAATATGGACAGGTCGTTGCTCATACAAAGTTTAACGACCCTACTCGATACAATACTCAATTAAGTACACTTATTCATGCAGGCTATATTTATATCACATAGTGAATAATATTTTAGAGAAAGTAGCTTTTGGATACGTTTAGACATTGGTCAATAATCTTACTGTAATTTAATGAATTACAAATAGTATGTGCATGCTTTTCTTACGTGAAATTAGTGGACATAGTAACCAAAACCTTACAATTGTTTTTTAAATCGCCACAACAGCTGTTTTTTCTAACAGAACCTCACAAAAGTTTGTTTTAAAACTTTACAACAGTCGTTTATCTACAAAAATTCAAAACTCTACAACAGCAATTTTTGAGAGCCTTATAACAGCAATAGAACAATACAACAGTTTACTAATTTTTTTAAAACCATACAACAGCTAAATTATTTTTAAAACTGTACAACAGCTATTTTTTTCTGAAAGCCTTATAACAGCAAGCCTGCTATTGATAGAACCATACAAAAGCTTCTCAATTTTGAAAACACTACAACAGCTATTTTTTCTGAAAGCTTTATAACAGCAAGCTTGTTGTCGACAGAACAATACAACAGTTTAAGAATGTTTTAAAACCATACAACAGTTTACGAATTTTGAAAACTGTACAACAGTTAAATTATTCTTAAAACTGTACAACAGCAGTTTTCAATTTTGAAAACCATACAACAGCTATTTTTTGAAAATACAAAATCAATTCTAATACTTAGGGGTCGTTCACTTATTACGTTACGCAAAAAAACGAAATTTTAGACCCCCCCCCCTCCCCCCTTGTTACAAATTTTGCAAGAAAAAAATTTTTCTTTGTTTGACCTGTTACAAAATCTCAGACCCCCCCTCCCCCCTAAAAAGCGAACGTAATAAGTGAACGACCCCTTAGACTTAAAAAGATTCCAATAAGAAATTTTAAAACAAAAAGCTGATGAAATTTTCGTAAGGCCTGCTGTGTACATATTATTAAGTAATAATGAAATTCGACAATATAACAAATTTAAACACAATTCAACATATCATTGTGGAAATATTTTAGAAAGATGTCAACGAATTTTAGTGGCCGTGGTTTTTTTTTGTATGAACAAGCCTGTCTGTATTGACAAATATCTTTTACAGCATTATTGGCTAAATAAAAATATTTGCCAAAAAAATTATTTTATTCTCTTAAATTACTCGAAATCTGATAATCTTCAATGCAATGTGGTAGAAATTAATAATTTTATAGAAAAAAAAGTACTTAAAGTGGCTTGTTTTTATTTTCTTGTTGCTAAAAAAATGTATATGTACTTTCCAATTTACTCATTAATAATTATATCAATTTTCATACATAAACCGAGGATAAATATCAAGAAAGAATGTTCTTTTATAACAATATCTCCATTTGATATATCATGTAAGCTATGTATTAGACAGAAATCAATGTTTTTTTTCTACGTCAAGAAAGGATTATTAATGATTAATACTATTAATTATATTTAAAATCAAAATGATCATGATGATGATGAAAAATTTAAGTTTTAAATCGAAATGACAATAAATGAAAGTTGAATACCTATTGTAAATCCCTTTTTTAACTATCTGGAATCGACGATTTACTATAAATTATTTAAATTTGAATGTCAAAATATTAACGGTTTTTTAAATTTCAAATTTTCCGTCTCTGTTGCACAAAAAGTCGCAATTTTGTACCCTGCGACAAAAAGTCGTAGTTGCTTAAAAGAAAAGACACAGAATTAAGTTTGATTCATTCTTAATTAAACTTTTGTCGTGTACACCATAATCTTAAATAATTAGAATAGTCAAGAATCGTTAGAATGAAGTATTTATTAGCTACTACGCTAGGAATTGTTCTATTAATATCGACAGGTAAGCAACAATTTTACACATTTCTGGATCTCGAAAGTTCTCGTTGTCGGCAAACACAAAATTGTTAATTATACTATCATAATTTAATGTATATCAACTAATTTTCTCATAATTAGGACTTCTGGTCAGAGGAAATGAAGATGCAGACACAGAAGACGTAAAAATTGATGCAAATTTGAAGACATCAACTGGAACTGACTCGGATACCTTACAACGAGAAGAGGAATCAATCAGCATTGATGGATTAAATGCGAAAGAGATGAAGGAGCTAAGAGATAAGGTATGTTCTTATCAAATTCCACGGAAAATCCAATTTTCATTCAAATATCCCGAAAAAGTTACGTTCTCAAACCTTATTGGGCCACGTAATATTTTTTTATTCTCTCTCACATATAATACTCTCTATAGTAATCAAAATCCAGTTATACTTAACATGTCTTTTTTTTCTCTCTTTCTTGTTCTTTATGTGTACTTTAGGCAGAGAAATTCACTTTTCAAGCTGAAGTAAATCGTATGATGAAGCTGATCATTAACTCATTGTACAAGAATAAGGAAATCTTCTTGAGAGAATTGATCTCAAATGCCAGTGATGCTTTAGATAAAATCCGTCTTATGTCACTTACCGATCGCGATCAATTGGATTCAAACACTGATTTATCAATTCGTGTAAAGACTGACAAGGAAAATCGCATTTTGCACATCATTGATGCTGGTAAGTTAAGCTTTTAGTGGATTTATGTCAATGTTCTAGAAATATTTGTGAACTTAACTGTTATCAGTTAATGTTCATAAATGTATTATGCTGATTATCATAACGTGAAACATTGTATTAAATGTTTTTTTTTTATTTTTAAAGGTATTGGAATGACTCACGATGATTTGATCAACAATCTCGGTACGATCGCCAAGTCAGGCACAGCAGATTTCCTCTCCAAGATCCAGGAGACTGAACAACAAGACCAGGAATCAAATGACATGATTGGTCAATTCGGTGTTGGATTCTATTCAGCATTCTTAGTTGCCGATAAAGTCACAGTCACAACAAAGCACAATAATGATGTACAATACATTTGGGAAAGTGACTCAGCTAACTTTAATATTGTTAAGGATCCACGCGGTGATACATTAAAACGTGGATCACAAATTTCATTACATTTGAAGGAAGAAGCACAAGATTTCCTCGAAGAAGACACAATTAAGAATTTGATCAAGAAATATTCTCAATTTATTAACTTCCCAATTTACATGTGGACATCAAAGACAGTCGAAGAGGAAGTTCCAATTGAGGAGGAAGCACCAAAGAAAGAAGTTACTGAAGATGAGACAGAAGATGATGATGCAAAGGTCGAGGAAGAGGCAGATACTGAAAAGACACCAAAAACCAAGAAACAAAGCAAAACAGTCTGGGATTGGGAATTGATGAATGACAGTAAGCCAATTTGGACACGTAAGCCTGCCGAAGTCACACAAGAGGAATATGATGCATTCTATAAAAGCTTAACCAAAGACACATCCGAGCCATTAATCCAAACTCATTTCATTGCTGAAGGTGAAGTCACATTCAAGTCTCTTTTGTTCGTTCCAAAAGTTCAGCCATCAGAAAGTTTCAACAAGTATGGATCAAAATCTGATAATATCAAATTGTACGTTCGTCGTGTATTCATTACTGATGAATTCAATGACATGATGCCAAACTACTTAGGATTTATTCGTGGTGTTGTCGATTCCGATGATTTACCATTGAACGTTTCTCGTGAGACTTTACAACAGCACAAACTCATTAAGGTCATTAAGAAGAAGTTAGTAAGAAAGGCACTTGACATGTTGAAGAAATTAGAAGGTGAAGAGTACAACAAGTTCTGGAAGGAATATTCAACAAACATTAAGCTTGGTGTTATGGAAGATTCAAGTAATCGTGCACGTCTTGCTAAATTATTACGTTTCCAATCGTCAAACACAAAGGATGGAAAGATGACAAGCTTGACAGACTATGCAAGTCGTATGAAGCCAAAACAAGACTGGATCTATTATATTGCTGCATCATCAAGAGCTGAAGCTGACAAGTCACCATTTATTGAACGTTTAGTTGCTCGTGGATATGAAGTTTTGTTCTTAGTCGAAGCTGTCGATGAATATTGTATCTCAGCATTGCCAGAATTTGACGGAAAGAAATTCCAAAACGTCGCAAAGGAAGGATTCACACTTCCAGAATCTGATGAAGCCAAGGTTAAATTTGAGGAATTACAAGGCAAATTCGAACCATTGGCTAAATGGTTCTCAGATGTTGGACTTAAGGATAAGATCACCAAAGCTATTGTCTCTGAAAAATTAACAAATACACCATGTGTCCTCGTTGCTTCTATGTTCGGCTGGACTGGAAATATGGAAAGATTAGCCATGTCAAATGCACACAAGAAGGCTAACGATGCATCACAGTCTTACTATCTCAATCAAAAGAAAGCCCTCGAATTTAATCCACGTCATCCTGTCATTAAAGAACTTTTGAGAAAAATTGATGCTGATCCACAAGACAAGAGAGCTAAGGAAATTGCTGACCTTCTATTGGACACAGCCATTTTGAGATCAGGCTATATGCTTCAAGAAACTAGCCAATTTGCTGACAGTATCGATAAACTTATGAGATCATCATTAAATGTTGAGCATGAGGAATTCGATCCTGAATTTGAGGAATTCCCAGAAGCTACACAAACAGAGGAGACAGAAACCGAACAGACTGAAGAAGAGGAGATTGATGGTGATTTAGAGGAGCACGACGAACTTTAAAAGAATTAATTAAATACTTTAGTTTAAGTATTGTAAATTTTCCCCTGTTTTTCTTTCCATTTTTCTGCAATGATTTCATTGTGGAAGTACTATCATTATTAAGTTAATTCAAGCATTTTATAAAGATAATTTTCCAATGGTAAAAAGTAGTCAAAGATGAATAAAATGTTCATTCCTTACAAATTTGAATTTATTTGTTGTTCTAGTTGTTATTATTTGGATGTAAGTTTCACATTCGTTGATCGTCAAATTTGATAAGCAGCATGTTTACATACGTGGTGTTAATAGATCGTGTGCCACATACAGCTGTTTTATCGTGTTTAAAAAAATTAGAATCTAATCTATGAACAAAAATCAGTTCTGAATTTAACGGTCAATAAAATTTCAAATTTGAACTTTATCATAACGGTTCAAAAATATTCAAAATTTGATCAGTTTTTGGTGGGAAAAGCAGAAATTTGTTATTTTGTTAATTTAATTAAATTAAAGGCGAAATCATGGGAATTCAAGGACTAACAAAGTTAATAGCTGACGTAGCACCTCATGCAATCAAAGAGACTGAAATTAAGAACTATTTTGGAAGAAAAATCGCTGTTGATGCAAGTAAGTTGTAAAATAACTTTTAATACAACAAATGATCCCTAATAATATTCATTAATTCGATAGGTATGTCATTGTATCAGTTCCTGATTGCCGTTAGAGCTGAAGGAGCTCAATTAACAGATGCAAATGGTGAGACAACTTCTCATCTTATGGGCATTTTTTATCGCACAATTCGTCTTTTGGAAAATGGAATTAAGCCTGTCTATGTGTTTGATGGAAAACCACCGGATATGAAAGGAGGAGAGTTGGCAAAGCGTGCTGAACGTCGTGAAGAAGCACAAAAGGCATTAGAAAAGGCCACAGAAGCTGGTGATCAAGCAGAAATGGACAAAATGAATCGTCGTCTTGTTAAAGTCACAAAAGAGCACAATGCAGAAGCAAAGGAACTACTTAAATTGATGGGAGTTCCATATATTGATGCTGCATCAGAAGCTGAAGCTCAATGTTCAGCTATGGTCAAGTCGGGAAAAGTTTTTGGTGTTGCAACTGAGGATATGGATGCCTTAACATTTGGTGCCTCTGTTTTACTCCGTCACATGACATTCAGTGAAGCACGAAAGATGCCGGTTCAAGAAATTCATTATGATAAGGTTTTGAAAGGATTAGCATTAGAATCAGATGAATTTATTGACTTGTGTATTCTTATGGGATGTGATTATTGTGACACAATTCGTGGTATTGGACCTAAAAGAGCTTTCGAGTTAATCCAAAAGCATAAATCAATTGAGAAGATCATTGATAATCTTGATAAGAAAAAGTATGATGTTCCTGAAAATTGGAATTACGAACGAGCTCGAGAATTATTCAAGGAACCAGAAATCACTGATGTTGAGACAATTGATTTGAAATGGACAGCACCCGATGAAGATGGTCTAATAAAATATTTATGTGGCGATAAGCAGTTCAATGAAGATCGAGTTCGTTCGGGTGCACAAAAAATTATGAAGTCACTAAAAACAGCAACACAAGGACGACTTGACAGCTTCTTTAAAGTTTTATCTTCAACAACAACGACCACAGGACCTAAGCGTAAAGTTGATGATAAGAAGAATGGACCCAACAATAAGAAGGCAAAAAGTGGCGGTGGACGAAAACCAAAGTAAATTTACGTTAATTAAGCTTTCCATCTCATTGTATTTCACTCGAAAGTAATTTTTTCATGTTATTTTAATTAATAAACAATTTCATACATCATTTCAGTGTTTGTAATAAATTTTATTGAACAGAAAATATCATCAGATGAATTACAGAAGCTTATTTAATTTTATAGGATATATTTTGAGACAAACAAACTTCAACCTGCCAATGCTGTCTTAAATCCAGATTCTTCAAGTAGCTGAAATAGTTGTCGAATCTCTTGATCAATTTCTCGAATTCTCTTCAGTTGTTGCTCAAGTTCCTTTTCTTTTAATGATAACAGATATCGTAGTTCGCGAACTCTAGCATCAAGGACTGTAATTATATAAAAACAGGGTATTTGTGGATAAAACAAGCTAGGAACTTTCGTATACTGGATTTATGTGGTTTATAGCAATAGACTGAATGCTACCATACCAATCGAAATGCCAATTGATCTTGAATGGGATTAATTCCATTAATTAGCGCTAGTTAGTTGGATTCTAAAGAAAATCTTAATTCAAGGTCTAAATTTCATAAAATTTAAATTATTTTTTGCTAACCAAATAAGTATGTAAGTTAAAATTATGCAGCTTAGATGACTCTAAATACCTTTAACTATGCATATCTCAAGTCATTAGTAGAAATAAATGGATAACAAAGGTGAAAAATCGACTTGAAAATTTGTGCAAAAAAAGGTTATAATCTTCTCGTGGCTTCGCCCAAATTTTCAATATAAACTAATTAAATTATCCACAATGTAAAATAATGTGGGATACTTACTGCTTTCTACATGCTTTCTTTCCATTTTTAATAATTTTTAGCTGATTGTGACAAAGACAAAATTACAAATGGTCATTCACTTTATGAGGTTCGTAAACAAATGATGTCAGTAGAAAAATTATTTAATGAAATAACGGCCTTTTGAATTTAAAATTTGAACTTGTTAGAGTCGTTCAGTAATTCATGAGTTCATTTCAGTTCAGTTCATTTTTTGAATTTGAAAACCGTTGGAATTTTATCACTGAAATTTGCTTTAAAAGCCTGAAAATTTAAGGACTGTGCATTAAAGAAGAGCTTTTAAAATGAAATAATTGATATTTTATTAAATGCTTCTACATTTTTTAATTGAATTTAAGATTCTTTTACATTAAGTTTTACAAAAAATGCCAACGATCAATATAATCAGGAAATTCTTGATCCCAATCTTCGTCAAGCATTGACGGAAACTCATCGTGCACCTTCAAAATGACATTTTTATTGATAATTTGATAGCGCAATTCAATTTGTGTAATATTTTGCTTATTCAAGGACCATTCACAAATTCCAAGACACTTGATTTGTGGTACAGCTGCAATAATGTCGTTAATTTGGCTGATAAATAAAATGCTCTTTTTACTCCATTCCTCAACATCCACATTCAAATGTGACAGCTTAGGACACTTTCGAGCAATAGCAAGAACATCCTCCAATTTGCAAAATTTTAGACTAGCCTTCTCAACGTTCTTGACATTTTCATTTGGAATAATTGCCAAGTTATATTCGTCTTCATCATCATCAAATGGATTGGTTAATCCCAAAAATTTCAACTTTGGCATTTTGGCTTTTAAAATGATAAAGGTCCATGCAGATTTCAGAAGAAGATGTGTTAGATTTTCAAAACGAATTTCACTAGATGATATCCACGGGTGACTATCATACCATGAAGAATCAGAACTTAAGCATAAGTATTTGATAGACTTGTAATGCTTTAATATTTTCTTCAATATAGGAAATTGATCAACAGTCAAATAATTAAATGTGAAGTGCTTCAAATTAAAATTGTATATCAGGAACTCATTAATTGAACGAACATCTTCTTCTTCCATGCTCAGTGTAAGACGTTCGAGATTTGGGAGATTTTTGATAATAAAATCAGAATAATTCAGGTTGTCGTGGAATCGGATGTCTTTTAATGACATTTGCTGACTTATCAAAAATTCTTTAAGATTTTCCTCATCAATTTGTATATAGTATTCATCTGGTGGCATATCTGATACTGCTAGCTTCTCTAAATTCCACTTAACATCTTTCGGAAATGTCAAGATGTTAAAATCATAAATATACAATTTCTTTATGGTCGGTATATTAGCGAACATTTCAAGGATCTAGAAACAGAATTTATGAAATTAGAATCATTAAGATTAATGCTCTCGATAAATTTACATTGTACTGCTTATTCTGATAATATCCAATGTGTAAAACTTCCAATTTTGACCGTTCATTAGGCACCAATCGCATGTCATCACGCATGTGAAACTTTTCGTCGTAAAATTGATCCAAATCAAAATCAATAAGTTCCAATGAATCAAAATTAGATATGATGTACTGCATGAAAATCGGACATCGTTCACCACTCGTAAATTTTATAGCCTTTATTCGATTCTTATGCTGATATTTTGATATCCAGCTCATTTCCATTGCACCCATTAAATGAATCACCAACTTTTGATAAGCATAATTAAAAGTACTTGGTTCTACATCCAAAACATTTTCTAAGATAAGCCACTGATTCTTTAATAATATTGATGAGTGATCGATGACATTTTGGAATGCTTTTGAGACAAGCCTTAGATCCATTTTTTTTGGAACGTATGACAAAATCTCTTCCAGCAAGGACGGTGGCAAGACTTGGATATTGATTCCTGAAGAACAAGATTTTATTAGCAATATACTTTAATGGGAAAAAGGCTATTATGTGATATTTACCATTTTGTGGTTTCTTCTTGTTTACTTTGTTTCTTTCATTGAAAAAACATGCTGGTAAGCCTAATAGTTAATAAGAAGTAAAGATAAATTTTTATATAAATTATATATTCGGAAATAACTTACATTCACATGGAACTGCATCTGTTTGCATGTACACTGAAATTCGATAAAGAGCACTATATGCAAACGTAAACTGTCGTTGTATCCTTATAAAATATTTTAATTTATTATGCAAGGCGCAATTAAAATAAGCCATAACTTCATAATCATAGCTCTCAATTTTTATATAGCTAACATTGATGCTTAATTTCTCGAGAAGCAATTTTTTAGCGTTTTCTTCATTCCACAATACTCTTACTATGTATCTATCAAACTCTTCGTGATTTAATGACAAAGATCCAACGTATTTATCGAATTTTCCACGCTTATACATGTTTTAAATCAGTAATTAAATAAAATTTGTGATTTACAGCAACAAAAAATAATTATTTTATGATCAAGGGTCAAAATCGTAGTTCAATCAAAATTTGAATCTTGAAAATTCGTTGGTTTTTTGAACTTCCTGAAAATTAAAATTATTTAAAATTCAAAAGTTCGTTAAAAGCTAAATTTTCTTTTTATTAATCTATAATTTATAAAAAATTCAGTCTATCCATCCAAACCAGGCACTCGATACAAAAATTCACCATCATCAGAATAAAAACAGTCATTAACTTTATAGATCCGTCCTTTTTGCCATTCCTTTTTTGGGATCTTAATCTTTTCCTGAATTTTAAGCTTGTCAAAAATTTTTTCATTATTTTTAGCTAAAGATATATAATTATTTTCATCAAATGACTTGAACTTAATTTTAGGAAGATTCGTATTGACTGTCTCCATTTCATTAAGCTTAACTTGCATGTTAATGTCAGGATTTTTCTCTTGCAAATCCGCTAATGTGATACTCTCTGATGAAAATCTTTTCGTGCCATGCATCATGAATGTATTATCATCAGCAGCTGGCCTTTGTTTCGGCATCCTTAGTTCTGTTGATTCGATTTGTTTTACTTCCGATTGCTCATTATTCTCGCTGTATTTGTTGCAGCTTGTTACGATACTTAAAAATTCGTTGCTCTTTGGCTTTGGAAATTCAACTCCCAATCTTTTGTTTGGTGCTCGTTCTGCAAGCTTATTAATGTCTCTAAATGCAAATTTCTTCAAATGCTGTGCCAAAATTGGATCAATTTTCAATTTTCCTTCATTATAATCCTTCCAATTTCTTTTCACTGACTCATCGTGCCTGAATATTCTATTTGTATCTTTTGGAATCCACTTTGATCTAATGATTTGGCTTATTGCGTACGGATCAGCAGGAAATGACTCTAAGTAAGAAGTAAAAGTGAGATACAGTAAAAAAAACTAATTAAGCAATTTTATCATATACCTGATAATTTATCGACTGTCCACTTCTCAGAATCTTCATCATGTAGTGTCCTGATCTGTTCCTTCTCATTGTATGTCAAGAAATTTGGACTTTTTGTCTTAAAATATTTATTTCCTACAATCATTAGCTGAACTTTTTCTCTCATCTTTCTAATATCTTTTTCATGCTGTCTGTGTGTGTCTCCTAAATTCATAAAATTTGGTTCCATTGAATCCTACAAAGAGTAATTGCTGACAATCGATATAAAAGCATTAATTAAATATTTTCTTACAATAACTTCTGGATCTTCATTCGAAATGATGTCTTCCTTAAAATACTGCACTCTTTTGTTGATTCCTGGCTCTGTCTCTTCCGCACTTGGTCGTCTCCTTCGTGGTGCATAATTTCTGACAGCTGTCAATTTATTTAGATGCTTAATTACAGCAGAATTATACAGTTTGACTGTTCCTCGAAGCATGTTCAAAATATTGTCAACAAAACACAAATTCGTCGAATGATTTCAAATATTTCATGACCGTTAAAGAAAAGTTCAAATTTGAATATATTTTGGCGGTTTTAAAATGCACAAAATTTTGAAAAGGAACTTAGAATTTACTTAACTTTTATTAGATTAATTAGCTTAAACTATGGCTCGTTCAACTAATTCTAATCAATTTAATTGCATGTGTCTCCCTAACTCAAATGAGCTTTTATCACGATACTTCAATAAATTAAACTTTCTGCATGCATAACATTTAATTTTCTTACCACACTTTTGTTGTTGAAAGGTCAATGAAATTAACAACTATATGAGAAAAAGCTTTTGCGTGCTTAAAGTCATTATTCCAAAAGAATAATTTAAGTTGTGTCAGAATAACATTCATACGAAAAAGAAGCAACCATACGAAGACCTTACAGCCGCATGATATTTAAAAAAAATCATGGGTTGCTGATTTATTTCTGCATCTATTTGTTCTGATTATTTGTTCCTTTCTATACAATATTTTTTTTATTTTCATAGGATGAAGTGGGTGCAGAAAGTCGTGGCATATTTTAACAGAATATAGATTTAAAAATAGGGTGCCGAGGCAGAGTTGGTTTGCTTTTGCTTTGTAAGATTTTGGAAAATTTAATTTGTATTAAAATCTATTCAAATTTTACTCATCAAATTTCTACCTTACAAGACGTAAGTTTTTGAATGCTAGTGATGGATATATGTTCATAAAATATAATTTTGTGTGGATAAATTACTATGATGCGTAATAAAAATATTCAAGAAATTTTTATTTGTTTAATAAAAATGTGTTCCAAAAACATCTATATCAATATACTCAATAAACATCTAGAAACTTTAAAAACAATATTTCATTTTAAAGAAAATTATACAAAAACGAAAAACAGTAAGCAATAAGAGAGAAGGAGATACGAATTTATGGTCATTAAAAAGGCATCATGATAGTCATTGTTTAAGATAGGTAGATAGATTCCTCCTTACTTGCGCTTGATATATGAGCTGCTGTTTTAACCAACATAAATTTCTATCGTTTTTTTGCCCTCTCGCTTTAGTGGACATTTATTTTGAAGCATGTGGTGCTTTGTGCTGCATCAAAACACTGATGTTATTTTTTAATTGTTTGCCCATCGTCTCATAGATGCAGTAAATGCACAATAAACACAATGTGTATAAAAAGGAGAGAAAAATACATTTTTTCGTGACAATATAACGTCCTCCTCATCTAATGAATCTTGTTTGCGTCTATAGACAATATTTTAATGCTCGTTACTTAAAAGCTCCTCTGCCATGCCGTGCATTGATAGTTTTAAATGAAATTAAATTAAATTAAATTTTCTGTCTATGAAAAAGGCAAAGAGGAAAATAATAAAATTTCATATAAAGCAAAGCAGGCATCTGTAATGACTGAATAATTTATTAAGGCAATTTTATAGCTAAATGTAATATTGCCTAAGTAACATTACTCTTTTTCCGTTTCTCTTTTCATACAAATTTCTTGCTTTGCATTCTTCATTATTGTAATAAAAAAATTGATAATACTTTACTCTCTTACGAGTGTGCCTTAAAAGGAACAGAAAATAGAATGCAAAGAAAATTAAATTAAGAGCAATATGTTATGCACTATTTGGCGAAAGGGGGTGGAGGTTCTTTAAAATTCATGCTCTGAGGAATGTAAAAAGCAAACAGAAGATAATTGAATGGCTTATTGAAACACTCAAGATGTGGTGATAAGTTTTTTGAATAACAAAGTAATCTCGAGTAATTACTGATTGAAAATTCATGTCCTAGAGTTTGTTAATAAATTTTTAAAAATGCTCTAAATGTATTTTTATAATAAGAAATACGTAATATTCAAAAAAAATCCTATGAAAATTTGGATTAATTTAAATTATTATTTAAAGATTATAATTGTTCTTAAAACAACAGGGGTGTATCCAGAAAATTTTCGAGGGAGGTGTTTTGAATTTTTTTGTAAGGACGGGAAAATTTAGGGGGGGTGTTGGTTTTGGGATTTTTTTCTTTGAAAACCCTAGAAAGTTGAAAAAATTGTTTTGACCCCAAAATCCTCCCCTGATTACGCTCTTGCAATGGGATACAGGGACGGTTTTCGGGGTCAAACCTTCCCCTATTTTTTGAAAACCAATACTAGCCCAATCAGCGTCGCTGCCAGAAATTTTTCGAGGGGGGAGGGATTTTCAAAATTTTTGTATGAAAAAATTTAGGGGGGGGATTTTTGGGTTTCTTTGTCAAAAACCCTAACAAATTGAAGAAATTTTTCCGTCGAGAGGGTGATTTGTCCCCTAATCCCCCCTCTGGCTACGCGCCTGAGCCTAATCATTACCTTGATTCGAAGTTCGAACTACGAAATTTTTCATGGACATTGTAGGATAAGTTTTGATAGAGAAAGCAGTCACGTAGTTTGAATTGCGGGGTGGGGGATCTCAAAGATCCCAAGCAAATTAAAAAAATCAAAAATTTTAACGGAAATAATTTATTTATATTTAAAATTAAAAATTTAGGTTTACTAAGGTATTAAATAAAGGCAAAAAGGGGTCGTTCAATTATTACGTTCGCTTTTTAGGGGGGAGGGGGTGTCTGAGATTTTGTAACAGATCAAACAAGAAAAAAATTTTTTTTGGAAAATTTGTAACAAGGGGGAGGGGGGGTCTAAAATTTGGTTTTTTTGCGTAACGTAATAAGTGAACGACCCCAAAGATAAAAATTTATTATCCCAATTTCGCCAGAACACGATGCTAAAAGTGTATATTAAAATAATTTACAAGGAGATTATGCTTAAGGATTTAAATATTCGTAATGAATCTTTTTTTTCATCATGTATGGTAGTTAATACCCTCTGTAATTCCGCCAATATAATTCCTTTTTATTTTTCCCTCAATGTGTTAATGCTTCAAAAGGATAATTTACATCAGAAATAAGAGGAGAAAAAAAAATTAATAAGCCACATTTGCGTTGCTACGCAGTGATTTATCACATTGTTCTCGATGACAGTCAAGAACCTTTGTATTTAAAATAATTTTTTAATTAATTTCAACAAGTATTCATATCAGTGTCAGAAATATGATTATCAAAAGGTAAGTCAATATAGGCATGAAACACAAGTGCTTGTGCATTCATCCTTTTTGTTTTCCTCATAGCAAAAACTAAAAACAATATGCCAATTTATGTCCTATTTATAATGGGAAAATCACCCTCATACTGAATTTCAATTCGCAATAAATTTGTGAAATGACGGTTGATATCCCTTCGGGAAAAATTATTTCTTATTCTCCCTCATGTTTATTACGTTTTCTCCTTGGTTTCATTATATAATTTTTTAGTGAAGTCATTCCAACAAGTGTTTTTTGTTGCTTGTGCGTGGTGATAAAAATGTTTTTATTTTTAAACTAAAAAAAATATGCCACGTTAAATACTATTGCAGTCGTTTAAGTTCAAAACTGATTTTGAAGGAACAAAATGAATCCTTTTTTTATTGCTAGAAGACATTCATTGCTAATAAAGGTAGAGGGTCATTGGTCAAAATGGTCCAAATAAATTGAGAAGTCCTGCGAATAGCCTTTAGAAATTCTTTACAGATTGCTGTTAGTAAGTTGAACTTAAAGAAATCTAAACACTTATGCTGAAAAATCTCATATTTTGATTATACATTAATAATAGATAACGTTTTTACCTATACTTCATTATTATGTATGAGCAGATAAACATAAATGTGGATGTTAAGCCGTAATAAAATGTGTACCTACAATATGAATATTAATACATGGGAACAGTAATCCACTATAAATTAACCAACTCATGCCATTTATCAGTCATCTATAGTTTAGTTTCCAAAGTGAAAACAATTTATAGTTACAAAAATGCAGTTTCTAAAAATATTTTTGTTGGTTATTGTTGCAAGCAGTAAGTTTTATCCTAAAAAAATTGAAACAGTTTAAAAATGTCTTTATTATTTATGTAATTAAAAAATTTAAATCCAAAATTTGCTTAAGATGAAATTGGGGAATATTAAAATTATTAAGGGATCACTAAGATAAATTCCTATAAACTATAGTTCTAAATTTATTGTATCCCCATGAAAAGTTACGTTCTTCTAGCTAAAAATATGAATTTAAACAATAAAACTCATTCAAATAGAGAGAAAAAAATTACCAAAATAAATTTTATTTTTCACATAAGAATAGATGCAACATTTGTTTGCATTTTATACTTTTTATGTAGAAGAATAAAAAAATTTAAGTAAAGAATTTTTACATTAATTGGTCAATTTTAAAATTTTTTAAACTTTCATTTTTTAATTAAAAAATAGATTTTTTTTTAAAAAAGGCATCAACAGCTTTAAATGATGAACTACTAGAATAAAAAATTAAATAATTATTGACAAGCATACCGAACAATATTTTTTTCCATATTTCTGTCATTCCGCTCTAAGCACTGCTCTTTTCATACCATTTTCAAAATGACGAAATTTAAAAAGTCGTTTTGTTTATTTATTTGAATATAAAATTTATGTTCTGATTCTTAAAACCCAGCCTCGTTTCGAAACTTAGTTCAAAAGTTCAAATATTTTATAATATATCTAGTAATTAACATAAAAACACTTACTTACTTGCTTTAAATTTTATAGCATTAGCTGCAGCAGCAAAAACAAAAGAGAAGAACGATTCTAATCCAAAAACTAATTCGAAAAAAGATCAAGAAAGCTCTAAAAAAGTCGAATTGAAAACAGACTCAGCAGTAAAGAATGATGCAACATTTTCAATATCTGATACAAAAGCCGATTCTGGAACTAAATCATCTGAAAAAAGAACAGACAGTACAGCTCTGAGTGGAAATAAGCCGACCAAATCAGTTGAAAAAACCACAGACAACAAGGATAAGAGTACTAAATCAGCAGTGATTTGTTCAGGTAATTTAATTACTGAGTTTAACCTTATTTTCGTACTATAACTTACTTTTCATTTAAAATTTGATTTAAAGTCGAATTAGAATTAATATTTAATAAATTTCTTTCCTTCGCTCAGGTAACAAGAGTCAAAAAGCCGGTGACAGTAAGGCTAAGGGTACAAAATCAGCTCAAAAATCCACAGGCAAAAAGGATAAGAGTACTAAATCAGCAGTGAAGAGTACAGGTAATCATTTCTTTGCATTATTTAATTACTGAGTTTTACTCTATCCTAAAACTTACTTTTAATTTTAAATTTGATTCAAAGTCGAATTAGAATTAATATTAATTAAATATTTTTCCTTCGTTCAGGCAAAAAGAGTCAAAAAGCCGGTGACAGTAAGGCTAAGGGTACAAAATCAGCTCAAAAATCCACAGGCAAAAAGGATAAGAGTACTAAATCAGCAGTGAAGAGTACAGGTAATCATTTCTTTGCATTATTTAATTACTGAGTTTTACTCTATCCTAAAACTTACTTTTAATTTTAAATTTGATTCAAAGTCGAATTAGAATTAATATTTAATAAATATCTTTCCTTCGTTCAGGCAAAAAGAGTCAAAAAGCCGGTGACAGTAAGGCTAAGGGTACAAAATCAGCTCAAAAATCCACAGGCAAAAAGGATAAGAGTACTAAATCAGCAGTGAAGAGTACAGGTAATCATTTCTTTGCATTATTTAATTACTGAGTTTTACTCTATCCTAAAACTTACTTTTAATTTTAAATTTGATTCAAAGTCGAATTAGAATTAATATTTAATAAATATCTTTCCTTCGTTCAGGCAAAAAGAGTCAAAAAGCCGGTGACAGTAAGGCTAAGGGTACAAAATCAGCTCAAAAATCCACAGGCAAAAAGGATAAGAGTACTAAATCAGCAGTGAAGAGTACAGGTAATCATTTCTTTGCATTATTTAATTACTGAGTTTTACTCTATCCTAAAACTTACTTTTAATTTTAAATTTGATTCAAAGTCGAATTAGAATTAATATTAATTAAATATTTTTCCTTCGTTCAGGCAAAAAGAGTCAAAAAGCCGGTGACAGTAAGGCTAAGGGTACAAAATCAGCTCAAAAATCCACAGGCAAAAAGGATAAGAGTACTAAATCAGCAGTGAAGAGTACAGGTAATCATTTCTTTGCATTATTTAATTACTGAGTTTTACTCTATCCTAAAACTTACTTTTAATTTTAAATTTGATTCAAAGTCGAATTAGAATTAATATTTAATAAATATCTTTCCTTCGTTCAGGCAAAAAGAGTCAAAAAGCCGGTGACAGTAAGGCTAAGGGTACAAAATCAGCTCAAAAATCCACAGGCAAAAAGGATAAGAGTACTAAATCAGCAGTGAAGAGTACAGGTAATCATTTCTTTGCATTATTTAATTACTGAGTTTTACTCTATCCTAAAACTTACTTTTAATTTTAAATTTGATTCAAAGTCGAATTAGAATTAATATTTAATAAATATCTTTCCTTCGTTCAGGGAAAAAGAGTCAAAAAGCCGGTGACAGTAAGGCTAAGGGTACAAAATCAGCTCAAAAATCCACAGGCAAAAAGGATAAGAGTACTAAATCAGCAGTGAAGAGTACAGGTAATCATTTCTTTGCATTATTTAATTACTGAGTTTAACTCTATCTCCATCCTAAAACTTACTGTTAATTTTTAATTTGATTCAAAGTCGAATTAGAATTAGTATTTAATAAATATCTTTCCTTCGTTCAGGCAAAAAGAGTCAAAAAGCAGGTGACAGTAAGGCTAAGGGTACAAAATCAGCTCAAAAATCCACAGGCAAAAAGGATAAGAGTACTAAATCAGCAGTGAAGAGTACAGGTAATCATTTCTTTGCATTATTTAATTACTGAGTTTTACTCTATCCTAAAACTTACTTTTAATTTTAAATTTGATTCAAAGTCGAATTAGAATTAATATTTAATAAATATCTTTCCTTCGTTCAGGCAAAAAGAGTCAAAAAGCCGGTGACAGTAAGGCTAAGGGTACAAAATCAGCTCAAAAATCCACAGGCAAAAAGGATAAGAGTACTAAATCAGCAGTGAAGAGTACAGGTAATCATTTCTTTGCATTATTTAATTACTGAGTTTTACTCTATCCTAAAACTTACTTTTAATTTTAAATTTGATTCAAAGTCGAATTAGAATTAATATTTAATAAATATCTTTCCTTCGTTCAGGCAAAAAGAGTCAAAAAGCCGGTGACAGTAAGGCTAAGGGTACAAAATCAGCTCAAAAATCCACAGGCAAAAAGGATAAGAGTACTAAATCAGCAGTGAAGAGTACAGGTAATCATTTCTTTGCATTATTTAATTACTGAGTTTTACTCTATCCTAAAACTTACTTTTAATTTTAAATTTGATTCAAAGTCGAATTAGAATTAATATTAATTAAATATTTTTCCTTCGTTCAGGCAAAAAGAGTCAAAAAGCCGGTGACAGTAAGGCTAAGGGTACAAAATCAGCTCAAAAATCCACAGGCAAAAAGGATAAGAGTACTAAATCAGCAGTGAAGAGTACAGGTAATCATTTCTTTGCATTATTTAATTACTGAGTTTTACTCTATCCTAAAACTTACTTTTAATTTTAAATTTGATTCAAAGTCGAATTAGAATTAATATTTAATAAATATCTTTCCTTCGTTCAGGCAAAAAGAGTCAAAAAGCCGGTGACAGTAAGGCTAAGGGTACAAAATCAGCTCAAAAATCCACAGGCAAAAAGGATAAGAGTACTAAATCAGCAGTGAAGAGTACAGGTAATCATTTCTTTGCATTATTTAATTACTGAGTTTTACTCTATCCTAAAACTTACTTTTAATTTTAAATTTGATTCAAAGTCGAATTAGAATTAATATTTAATAAATATCTTTCCTTCGTTCAGGCAAAAAGAGCCAAAAAGCCGGTGACAGTAAGGCTAAGGGTACAAAATCAGCTCAAAAATCCACAGGCAAAAAGGATAAGAGTACTAAATCAGCAGTGAAGAGTACAGGTAATCATTTCTTTGCATTATTTAATTACTGAGTTTAACTCTATCTCCATCCTAAAACTTACTGTTAATTTTTAATTTGATTCAAAGTCGAATTAGAATTAGTATTTAATAAATATCTTTCCTTCGTTCAGGCAAAAAGAGTCAAAAAGCAGGTGACAGTAAGGCTAAGGGTACAAAATCAGCTCAAAAATCCACAGGCAAAAAGGATAAGAGTACTAAATCAGCAGTGAAGAGTACAGGTAATCATTTCTTTGCATTATTTAATTACTGAGTTTTACTCTATCCTAAAACTTACTTTTAATTTTAAATTTGATTCAAAGTCGAATTAGAATTAATATTTAATAAATATCTTTCCTTCGTTCAGGCAAAAAGAGTCAAAAAGCCGGTGACAGTAAGGCTAAGGGTACAAAATCAGCTCAAAAATCCACAGGCAAAAAGGATAAGAGTACTAAATCAGCAGTGAAGAGTACAGGTAATCATTTCTTTGCATTATTTAATTACTGAGTTTAACTCTATCTCCATCCTAAAACTTACTTTTAATTTTAAATTTGATTCAAAGTCGAATTAGAATTAATATTTAATAAATATCTTTCCTTCGTTCAGGCAAAAAGAGTCAAAAAGCAGGTGACAGTAAGGCTAAGGGTACAAAATCAGCTCAAAAATCCACAGGCAAAAAGGATAAGAGTACTAAATCAGCAGTGAAGAGTACAGGTAATCATTTCTTTGCATTATTTAATTACTGAGTTTTACTCTATCCTAAAACTTACTTTTAATTTTAAATTTGATTCAAAGTCGAATTAGAATTAATATTTAATAAATATCTTTCCTTCGTTCAGGCAAAAAGAGTCAAAAAGCCGGTGACAGTAAGGCTAAGGGTACAAAATCAGCTCAAAAATCCACAGGCAAAAAGGATAAGAGTACTAAATCAGCAGTGAAGAGTACAGGTAATCATTTCTTTGCATTATTTAATTACTGAGTTTTACTCTATCCTAAAACTTACTTTTAATTTTAAATTTGATTCAAAGTCGAATTAGAATTAATATTTAATAAATATCTTTCCTTCGTTCAGGCAAAAAGAGTCAAAAAGCCGGTGACAGTAAGGCTAAGGGTACAAAATCAGCTCAAAAATCCACAGGCAAAAAGGATAAGAGTACTAAATCAGTAGTGAAGTGTTCAGGTAACCATTTTTTGGCATTATTTAATTACTGAGTTTAACTATATTTACATCCTAAAACTTACTTTTAATTTTAAATTTGATTCAAAGTCGAATTAGAATTAATATTAATTAAATATTTTTCCTTCGTTCAGGCAAAAAGAGTCAAAAAGCCGGTGACAGTAAGGCTAAGGGTACAAAATCAGCTCAAAAATCCACAGGCAAAAAGGATAAGAGTACTAAATCAGCAGTGAAGAGTACAGGTAATCATTTCTTTGCATTACTAAATTACTGAGTTTAACTCTATCTCCATCCTAAAACTTACTTTTAATTTTAAATTTGATTCAAAGTCGAATTAGAATTAATATTTAATAAATATCTTTCCTTCGTTCAGGCAAAAAGAGTCAAAAAGCCGGTGACAGTAAGGCTAAGGGTACAAAATCAGCTCAAAAATCCACAGGCAAAAAGGATAAGAGTACTAAATCAGCAGTGAAGAGTACAGGTAATCATTTCTTTGCATTATTTAATTACTGAGTTTTACTCTATCCTAAAACTTACTTTTAATTTTAAATTTGATTCAAAGTCGAATTAGAATTAATATTAATTAAATATTTTTCCTTCGTTCAGGCAAAAAGAGTCAAAAAGCCGGTGACAGTAAGGCTAAGGGTACAAAATCAGCTCAAAAATCCACAGGCAAAAAGGATAAGAGTACTAAATCAGCAGTGAAGAGTACAGGTAATCATTTCTTTGCATTACTAAATTACTGAGTTTAACTCTATCTCCATCCTAAAACTTACTTTTAATTTTAAATTTGATTCAAAGTCGAATTAGAATTAATATTTAATAAATATCTTTCCTTCGTTCAGGCAAAAAGAGTCAAAAAGCCGGTGACAGTAAGGCTAAGGGTACAAAATCAGCTCAAAAATCCACAGGCAAAAAGGATAAGAGTACTAAATCAGCAGTGAAGAGTACAGGTAATCATTTCTTTGCATTATTTAATTACTGAGTTTTACTCTATCCTAAAACTTACTTTTAATTTTAAATTTGATTCAAAGTCGAATTAGAATTAATATTTAATAAATATCTTTCCTTCGTTCAGACAAAAAGAGTCAAAAAGCCGGTGACAGTAAGGCTAAGGGTACAAAATCAGCTCAAAAATCCACAGGCAAAAAGGATAAGAGTACTAAATCAGCAGTGAAAAGTACAGGTAATCATTTCTTTGCATTATTTAATTACTGAGTTTTACTCTATCCTAAAACTTACTTTTAATTTTAAATTTGATTCAAAGTCGAATTAGAATTAATATTAATTAAATATTTTTCCTTCGTTCAGGCAAAAAGAGTCAAAAAGCCGGTGACAGTAAGGCTAAGGGTACAAAATCAGCTCAAAAATCCACAGGCAAAAAGGATAAGAGTACTAAATCAGCAGTGAAGAGTACAGGTAATCATTTCTTTGCATTATTAAATTACTGAGTTTAACTCTATCTCCATCCTAAAACTTACTTTTAATTTTAAATTTGATTCAAAGTCGAATTTGAATTAATATTTAATAAATATCTTTCCTTCGTTCAGGCAAAAAGAGTCAAAAAGCCGGTGACAGTAAGGCTAAGGGTACAAAATCAGCTCAAAAATCCACAGGCAAAAAGGATAAGAGTACTAAATCAGCAGTGAAGAGTACAGGTAATCATTTCTTTGCATTATTTAATTACTGAGTTTTACTCTATCCTAAAACTTACTTTTAATTTTAAATTTGATTCAAAGTCGAATTAGAATTAATATTAATTAAATATTTTTCCTTCGTTCAGGCAAAAAGAGTCAAAAAGCCGGTGACAGTAAGGCTAAGGGTACAAAATCAGCTCAAAAATCCACAGGCAAAAAGGATAAGAGTACTAAATCAGCAGTGAAGAGTACAGGTAATCATTTCTTTGCATTATTTAATTACTGAGTTTTACTCTATCCTAAAACTTACTTTTAATTTTAAATTTGATTCAAAGTCGAATTAGAATTAATATTTAATAAATATCTTTCCTTCGTTCAGGCAAAAAGAGTCAAAAAGCCGGTGACAGTAAGGCTAAGGGTACAAAATCAGCTCAAAAATCCACAGGCAAAAAGGATAAGAGTACTAAATCAGCAGTGAAAAGTACAGGTAATCATTTCTTTGCATTATTTAATTACTGAGTTTTACTCTATCCTAAAACTTACTTTTAATTTTAAATTTGATTCAAAGTCGAATTAGAATTAATATTAATTAAATATTTTTCCTTCGTTCAGGCAAAAAGAGTCAAAAAGCCGGTGACAGTAAGGCTAAGGGTACAAAATCAGCTCAAAAATCCACAGGCAAAAAGGATAAGAGTACTAAATCAGCAGTGAAGAGTACAGGTAATCATTTCTTTGCATTATTTAATTACTGAGTTTTACTCTATCCTAAAACTTACTTTTAATTTTAAATTTGATTCAAAGTCGAATTAGAATTAATATTTAATAAATATCTTTCCTTCGTTCAGGCAAAAAGAGTCAAAAAGCCGGTGACAGTAAGGCTAAGGGTACAAAATCAGCTCAAAAATCCACAGGCAAAAAGGATAAGAGTACTAAATCAGTAGTGAAGTGTTCAGGTAACCATTTTTTGGCATTATTTAATTACTGAGTTTAACTATATTTACATCCTAAAACTTACTTTTAATTTTAAATTTGATTCAAAGTCGAATTAGAATTAATATTAATTAAATATTTTTCCTTCGTTCAGGCAAAAAGAGTCAAAAAGCCGGTGACAGTAAGGCTAAGGGTACAAAATCAGCTCAAAAATCCACAGGCAAAAAGGATAAGAGTACTAAATCAGCAGTGAAGAGTACAGGTAATCATTTCTTTGCATTACTAAATTACTGAGTTTAACTCTATCTCCATCCTAAAACTTACTTTTAATTTTAAATTTGATTCAAAGTCGAATTAGAATTAATATTTAATAAATATCTTTCCTTCGTTCAGGCAAAAAGAGTCAAAAAGCCGGTGACAGTAAGGCTAAGGGTACAAAATCAGCTCAAAAATCCACAGGCAAAAAGGATAAGAGTACTAAATCAGCAGTGAAGAGTACAGGTAATCATTTCTTTGCATTATTTAATTACTGAGTTTTACTCTATCCTAAAACTTACTTTTAATTTTAAATTTGATTCAAAGTCGAATTAGAATTAATATTAATTAAATATTTTTCCTTCGTTCAGGCAAAAAGAGTCAAAAAGCCGGTGACAGTAAGGCTAAGGGTACAAAATCAGCTCAAAAATCCACAGGCAAAAAGGATAAGAGTACTAAATCAGCAGTGAAGAGTACAGGTAATCATTTCTTTGCATTATTAAATTACTGAGTTTAACTCTATCTCCATCCTAAAACTTACTTTTAATTTTAAATTTGATTCAAAGTCGAATTTGAATTAATATTTAATAAATATCTTTCCTTCGTTCAGGCAAAAAGAGTCAAAAAGCCGGTGACAGTAAGGCTAAGGGTACAAAATCAGCTCAAAAATCCACAGGCAAAAAGGATAAGAGTACTAAATCAGCAGTGAAGAGTACAGGTAATCATTTCTTTGCATTACTAAATTACTGAGTTTAACTCTATCTCCATCCTAAAACTTACTTTTAATTTTAAATTTGATTCAAAGTCGAATTAGAATTAATATTTAATAAATATCTTTCCTTCGTTCAGGCAAAAAGAGTCAAAAAGCCGGTGACAGTAAGGCTAAGGGTACAAAATCAGCTCAAAAATCCACAGGCAAAAAGGATAAGAGTACTAAATCAGCAGTGAAGAGTACAGGTAATCATTTCTTTGCATTATTTAATTACTGAGTTTTACTCTATCCTAAAACTTACTTTTAATTTTAAATTTGATTCAAAGTCGAATTAGAATTAATATTAATTAAATATTTTTCCTTCGTTCAGGCAAAAAGAGTCAAAAAGCCGGTGACAGTAAGGCTAAGGGTACAAAATCAGCTCAAAAATCCACAGGCAAAAAGGATAAGAGTACTAAATCAGCAGTGAAGAGTACAGGTAATCATTTCTTTGCATTATTTAATTACTGAGTTTTACTCTATCCTAAAACTTACTTTTAATTTTAAATTTGATTCAAAGTCGAATTAGAATTAATATTTAATAAATATCTTTCCTTCGTTCAGGCAAAAAGAGTCAAAAAGCCGGTGACAGTAAGGCTAAGGGTACAAAATCAGCTCAAAAATCCACAGGCAAAAAGGATAAGAGTACTAAATCAGCAGTGAAAAGTACAGGTAATCATTTCTTTGCATTATTTAATTACTGAGTTTTACTCTATCCTAAAACTTACTTTTAATTTTAAATTTGATTCAAAGTCGAATTAGAATTAATATTAATTAAATATTTTTCCTTCGTTCAGGCAAAAAGAGTCAAAAAGCCGGTGACAGTAAGGCTAAGGGTACAAAATCAGCTCAAAAATCCACAGGCAAAAAGGATAAGAGTACTAAATCAGCAGTGAAGAGTACAGGTAATCATTTCTTTGCATTATTAAATTACTGAGTTTAACTCTATCTCCATCCTAAAACTTACTTTTAATTTTAAATTTGATTCAAAGTCGAATTAGAATTAATATTTAATAAATATCTTTCCTTCGTTCAGGCAAAAAGAGTCAAAAAGCCGGTGACAGTAAGGCTAAGGGTACAAAATCAGCTCAAAAATCCACAGGCAAAAAGGATAAGAGTACTAAATCAGCAGTGAAGAGTACAGGTAATCATTTCTTTGCATTATTTAATTACTGAGTTTTACTCTATCCTAAAACTTACTTTTAATTTTAAATTTGATTCAAAGTCGAATTAGAATTAATATTAATTAAATATTTTTCCTTCGTTCAGGCAAAAAGAGTCAAAAAGCCGGTGACAGTAAGGCTAAGGGTACAAAATCAGCTCAAAAATCCACAGGCAAAAAGGATAAGAGTACTAAATCAGCAGTGAAGAGTACAGGTAATCATTTCTTTGCATTATTAAATTACTGAGTTTAACTCTATCTCCATCCTAAAACTTACTTTTAATTTTAAATTTGATTCAAAGTCGAATTAGAATTAATATTTAATAAATATCTTTCCTTCGTTCAGGCAAAAAGAGTCAAAAAGCCGGTGACAGTAAGGCTAAGGGTACAAAATCAGCTCAAAAATCCACAGGCAAAAAGGATAAGAGTACTAAATCAGCAGTGAAGAGTACAGGTAATCATTTCTTTGCATTATTTAATTACTGAGTTTTACTCTATCCTAAAACTTACTTTTAATTTTAAATTTGATTCAAAGTCGAATTAGAATTAATATTTAATAAATATCTTTCCTTCGTTCAGGCAAAAAGAGTCAAAAAGCCGGTGACAGTAAGGCTAAGGGTACAAAATCAGCTCAAAAATCCACAGGCAAAAAGGATAAGAGTACTAAATCAGCAGTGAAGAGTACAGGTAATCATTTCTTTGCATTATTTAATTACTGAGTTTAACTCTATCTCCATCCTAAAACTTACTGTTAATTTTTAATTTGATTCAAAGCAGGGGGAAAACCACTTGGTGGAAAAAAAGTCATTTTCCATCAAAAATTTTTTTTCCACCAACCACATTTTGTACAATTATTTTGAGTCCTTAAATATTGGTTGGTGGAAACGGTGTCAGAATATCTTATATTATGTTTCTGCTCAAGATAGGAACAAAAGTTTGAGCTTAGATGTTTTCTAAAAAAAATTCCACCAGGCCCGGTGGAAATTTTTTCCACCAAGTGGTTTTCCCCCTGATTCAATGTCGAATTAGAATTAAGATTTATTAAATATCTTTCCTTCGTTCAGGCAAAAAGAGTCAAAAAGCGGGTGACAGTAAGGCTAAGGGTACAAAATCAGCTCAAAAATCCACAGGCAAAAAGGATAAGAGTGCTAAATCAGTAGTGAAGAGTTCAGGTAACCATTTCTTGGTTTCATTACATCATTACTTAGATTAAATTTATTTTCATCCTAAAACATTCAATTTAAAATTTAGTTCAAATCAGAGTTAAATTAAATAAAGCTCTTTTTCATGATTATCAATAAATAATTTTACTTTTCTTCGCTCAGGTAACAAGAGTACAAAATCTGGAAAATCGAACGAAAAGAAAGAATCAAGCATTCGTTCTAAACCAACTGGAAGAGGTCCAGTCAAAAAATCTCAAAGTAAAGGATCAGCCCACAATGGAACTGCCAGAAAATGTGGAGCCAGACGAGTTTGGAATACACGAAAGAATAAATGTGTTTGCAAAATCATTCAAAAATGTGCCTCTGCTGGTGCCCGTTTTGATAGAAACACTTGCCAATGGGTTCGATAATTCAAACTCCCAAATGTAGATTTTCTTTCCTTCGAAAATCAAAACAATAATTATTCCATATTCAAATATGAAAATTCAAATTCATTTTAAATGTGTTTTTACTTTTATTAAATTAAAAGACAAATAAAACTGTTTTAGAATCAAGCATAAACTTTTTATATTTTTTTTTTTCAAATGCTATAGTTTTTCAGCAAAGTAGCATGAGAATTGTAGCCAGGGTTTTTTGAGTGTCACATCACAACCTTCGATAGAAGCTTTCTTCAATTTGGTGGGGTTTTTCGAGAAAAAATCCTCAAAATTTTTTTACTTCCATACAATTTCTGGCTACCCTGATGAAAATGATTGTCATCCTATTTTCGATTTTCATGTCATGTTCCAATTTGAAAAATATATAAATAGGGAAAATCAAGCTAAAATTTTTCGAAGTTTTAGAGAAATTTTTAATAAAAATTACAAAAAACACTTTTAATAAAATTTAAAAAAAAATTCTATTCCCGAAAAATTGTGCAGGATCCTTTTTTTAAATATTTCTAATGATCTATTAAAAATGCTTGAATTTTAAAAGAAAACTATTATACCTTAGTAATGCTGACAGTGCATAAAATTTAATGAAACTTCTGTCTTTCGTTTCACATGAATATTTTTAATTAAAAATTGTTTTTTAAAAACATAGTTTATTTAGTTCATATTCAAAACAGCTTTATTTAAAATAAGTATGACGTTAATAGTTCAACCATAAATTTGTAGTTTATTCATATTTCTATTAACTTTCAATGTTCATTTACAACGTAATAAAAATTAGTTTTTCTCTGAATATTTAGAGGTAGTTTTGATCACATGATTGAAATTGTCCTTTAAATAGGCTGCTTGGTTTTTCAGAGGACTGTCCTCTATTTTTTTTTAAATTACAGGCATAAATTAATTTTATAAAAATTTTATTTTAGAAATCAACAGCGGCCTATGATAAAAATATTTAATTTGTATTTTTGAGTAAAATTATAATGCAACGGTAACTAAAACCAAAAAATTGAAGATTTTTCAAATACGTTTCAATTTATTTAAACAAATTGATTTTACTGGATATGAATATCACTTTTTTAATATTTTAACAATTGAATATTATTGATAATGATCCAGATGAATAAAATTTTTTACTACAAAACAGACATTAGCAAATAAAAACTTAATACTCATCTTTGTAGACCAAAAAGTAATGAGTTTTTTCCCTTCTTTTGATAAGCGTCAAAAAATGAGAATAAAATTTAAATATTTCTTAGTAAAGCGGTGCTCATGGTGATTTAATAAAATTCACCTAAGCCACTGGGCGAGTCAAGTGAGCAGCTCACTTTAGCATTATCTGTCTGTCAACAGTTCGTAACGTAGCAGACAAGTAGGGTATTAAACCAGCATGAATGTGGCACTTACAATGAATCGCACAAATTCCAAAAGTTTCGTGGACTTCCTTTACTCCAACTTCTAGAAAAAAGATATCCTCATCAAAGTATTCATCACTTCTGCTTCTGTAAAGATTTTTATTGTTTAGAATTTCATCTGCAAAATTCATTCAATGAATATTGATATTTTCTGACAATTAATTTATAGAATTTTATTTCAGCACGTCACGTGTGTACTAAATGAAGGAGGATGTGAGTATGAAAAACTTTTGTAAGCAATTTTGACGATTCTGTATTGATTATTGATTTATATTCATATTTTAGAGGATATTTAGAATGATTGAGTTAGACTGAATCGAAGGAACATTGGTTTTGTACTTTGGTACTTAAATACACATGGAAATCATTAGTTTGAGACACAACAGGCAATTTAATGGAAAGCAAGACGCAGCCGCTTCTTTAAAACCAAACAGAGTTAAGTTAAGCACTAGACATGGGCACATAACATTATTATAAAATAGCCAGCTACTTAGTTAGAGAGGCGTTTAGGTTGTAAACTGCTAAAAGACTTAAATTGACAGGAGTTTCTATTTTAGGACACTGATCTGGAGAAAATTAAAACGTATTGATCAAATTTCTTGTATTTAAAACCTGATCCAGAAAGCAGTCCGACATTACAATATTATTAGAACAGTATCCATCCTCACCCTTTTATAATCGCATTTAAAAGATTTTTTTCCCGCAGCTTGCTTTATTTCACCACGTCTAGATCTTTTCTTGGGAATCGATTTTTCCTTTACTTGCTTTCCCTATCTGATTTTGAACGTACATACATATTTTGTTTGTCTACTTCAAGTACTGAATAAGGAAATAGAATCTTTATGTGAAATGCTCACATGTAGAAAATAAAATAAAGCAAAAATGTGAAAGAAGTCAAAAGGAAAAAGTGAATTTCCCTGAGGATATGCACAATACACGTTAGGAAATTTTTACCTATTAGCCAGTAACTAAATTCCGGAATTTCATTGACTCACAAAAAAAAAGGCCACATTTTTTTATCCTATAAATCTTTAATTTAGTGTACATAACGAAAGGTCATTTTTTATACTGATTGTTTTGGATAAAAATTTAAAAAATGTAATTCCTATGTGACGGCAAAAACAGCATGATGATCGCCCATACATTTGTGGATATACGGTATATTAGCGAACATTTCAAGGATCTAGAAATAGAATTTATAAAATTAGAATCATTAAGATTAATGCTCTCGATAAACTTACATTGTACTGCTTATTCTGATAATATCCAATGTGCAAAACTTCCAATTTTGAACGTTCATTAGGCACCAATCGCATGTCATCACGCATGTGAAACTTTTCGTCGTAGAATTGGTCCAAATCAAAATCAATAAGTTCCAATGAATCAAAATTAGATATGATGTACTGCATGAAAATCAGACATCGGTCGCTTCCTGTAAATTTTATAGCCTTTATTCGATTCTTATGCTGATATTTTGATATCCAGTTCATTTCCATTGCGCCCATTAAATGAATCACCAACTTTTGATAAGCATGATTAAAAGTACTTGGTTCAACATCCAAAACATTTTCTAAGATAAGCCACTGATTCTTTAACAATATTGACGAGTGATCGATGACATTCTGGAATGCTTTTGAGACAAGCCTTAGATCCATTTTGTTTGGAACGTATGACAAGATCTCTTCCAGCAACGACGATGGCAAGAACTGTATGGTAGTTCCTGAAGAACAAGATTTTATTAGCAATATACTGTAATGGGAAAAAGGCTATTATGTGATATTTACCATTTTCCTGTTTCTTCTTCTTTACTTTGTTTCTTTCATTAAAATAACATGCTGGTAAGCCTAATAGTTAAGAATTAAAGATCAATTTTTATATAATTTACATAACCGAAAATACTTACATTCACATGGAACTGCATCTGTTTGCATGTACACTGAAATTCGATAAAGAGCACTATATGCAAACGTAAACTGTCTTTGTATCCTTATAAAATATTTTAATTTATTATGCAAGGCGCAATTAAAATAAGCCATAACTTCATAATCAAAGTTTTCAACTTTTATATAGCTAACATTGATGCCTAATTTCTCGAGAAGCAATTTTTTAGCGTTTTCTTCATTCCACAATACTCTTACTATATATCTATCAAACTCTTCATGATTTAATGACAAAGATCCAACGTATTCATCGAATTTTCCTCGCTTATACATGTTTTAAATCAATAATTAAATAAAATTTGTGTTTTACAGCGACAAAAAAATTATTTGGGATGATCCAGTAATGACGTCAATCAAAATTTTATGAGCAAGGGTCAAAAATCGTAGTTCAATCAAAATTTGAATCTTGAAAATTCGTTGGTTTTTTGAACTTCCTGAAAATTAAAATTCAAAAATTCGTTAAAAGCTAAATTTTCTTTTTATTAATCTATAATTTATAAAAAAATCAGTCTATCCATCCAAACCAGGCACTCGATACAAAAATTCACCATCATCAGAATAAAAACAGTCATTAACTTTATAGATCCGTCCTTTTTGCCATTCCTTTTTTGGGATCTTAATCTTTTCCTGAATTTTAAGCTTGTCAAATATTTTTTCATTATTTTTAGCTAAAGATATATAATTATTTTCATCAAATGTCTTGAACTTAATTTTAAGAAGATTCTTATTGACTGTCTCCATTTCATTAAGCTTAACTTGCATGTTAATGTCAGGATTTTTCTCTTGTAGATCCGCTAATGTGATACTCTCTGATGAAAATCTTTTCGTGCCATGCATCATGAATGTATTATCATCAGCAGCTGGCCTTTGTTTTGGCATCCTTAGTTCTGTTGATTCGATTTGTTTTACTTCCGATTGCTCATTATTCTCGCTGTATTTGTTGCAGCTTGTTACGATACTTAAAAATTCGTTGCTCTTTGGCTTTGGAAATTCAACGCCCAATCTTTTGTTTGGTGCACGTTCTGCAAGCTTATTAATGTCTCTAAATGCAAATTTCTTCAAATGCTGTGCCAAAATTGGATCAATTTTCAATTTTCCTTCATTATAATCCTTCCAATTTCTTTTCACTGACTCATCGTGCCTGAATATTCTATTTGTATCTTTTGGAATCCACTTTGATCTAATGATTTGGCTTATTGCGTACGGATCAGCAGGAAATGACTCTAAGTAAGAAGTAAAAAAGAGATACAGTAAAAAAAATTAATTAAGCAATTTTATCATATACCTGATAATTTATCGATTGTCCACTTCTCAGAATCTTCATCATGTAGTGTCCTGATCTGTTCCTTCTCATTGTACGTCAAGAAATTTGGACTTTTTGTCTTAAAATATTTATTTCCTACAATCATTAGCTGAACTTTTTCTCTCATCTTTCTAATATCTTTTTCATGCTGTCTGTGTGTGTCTCCTAAATTCATAAAATTTGGTTCCATTGAATCCTACAAAGAGTAATTGCTGACAATCGATATAAAAGCATTAATTAAATATTTTCTTACAATAACTTCTGGATCTTCATTCCCAATAATGTCTTCCTTAAAATACTGCACTCTTTTGTTGATTCCTGGCTCTGTCTCTTCCGCACTTGGTCGTCTCCTTCGTGGTGCATAATTTCTGACAGCTGTCAATTTATTTAGATGCTTAATTACAGCAGAATTAAACAGTTTGACTGTTCCTCGAAGCATGTTCAAAATATTGTCAACAAAACACAAATTCGTCGAATGATTTCAAATATTTCATGACCGTTAAAGAAAAGTTCAAATTTGAATATATTTTGGCGGTTTTAAAATGCACAAAATTTTGAAAAGGAACTTAGAATTTACTTAACTTTTATTAGATTAATTAGCTTAAACTATGGCTCGTTCAACTAATTCTAATCAATTTAATTGAATGTGTCTCCCTAACTCAAATGAGCTTTTATCACGATACTTCAATGAATTAAACTTTCTGCATGCATAACATTTAAATTTCTTACCACACTTTTGTTGTTGAAAGGTCAATGAAATTAACAACTATAGGAGAAAAAGCTTTTGCGTGCTTAAAGTCATTATTCCAAAAGAATAATTTAAGTTGTGTCAGAATAACATTCATACGAAAAAGAAGCAACCATACGAAGGCCTTACAGCCGCATGATATTTAAAAAAATTCATGGGTTGCTGATTTATTTCTGCATCTATTTGTTCTGATTATTTTATTCCTTTCTGTACAATAAATTTTTTATTTTCATGGGATGAAGTGGGTGCAGAAAGTCGTGGCATATTTTAACGGAATATAGAATTAAAAATAGGTTGCCGAGGCAGAGTTGGTTTGCTTTTGCTTTGTAAGATTTTAGAAAATTTAATTTGTATTAAAATCTGTTAAAATTTTACTCGTCAAATTTCTACCTTACAAGAAATTTGAATGCTAGTGATGGATATATGTTTATAAATTATAATCTTGTGTTCAAGAAATTTTTATTTGTTTTATAAAAATGTGTTCCAAAAACATCTAGGTATGTATATCAATATACCCCAATTTCTAGAAACTTTAAAAACAATATTTCATTTAAAATAAAATTTACACAAAAACAAAAAACGGTAAGCAATAAGAGAAAAAGATACAAATTTATGGTCATTAAAAAGGCATCATGATAGTTATTGTTTAAGATTAATATAGATTCCTCTGTACTTGCGCTTGATATATGAGCTGCTGTTTTAACCAACCTAAATTTCTATCGTTTTTTCCCTCTCGCTTTATTGGACATTTATTTTGAAGCATGTGGTGCTTTGTTCTGCATCAAAACACTAAAGTTATTTTTTAATTGTTTGCCCATCGTCTCATAGATGCAGTAAATGCACAATAAACACAATGTGTATAGAAAGGAGAGAAAAAGACATTTTTTCGTGATAATATAACGTCCTCCTCATCTAATGAATCTTGTTTGCATCTATAGACAATATTAGACAATAATTTAATGCTCGTTACTTAAAAGCTCCTCAGCCATGCCGTGCATTGATAGTTTTAAATGAAATTAAATTGAATTTTCTTTTTTGTCTATGAAAGAGGCAAAGAGGAAAATAATAAAAATTCATATAAAGCAAAGCAGGCATCTGTAATGACTGAATAATTTATTAAGGCAATTTTATAGCTAAATGTAATATTGCCTAAGTAACATTACTCTTTTTCCGTTTCTCTTTTCATACAAATTTCCTGCTTTGCATTCTTCATTATTGTAATAAAAAAATTGATAATACTTTACTCTCTCTTACGAGTGTGCCTTGAGAAGAACAGAAAATAGAATGCAAAGCTTGTTTTAAATATCTGTTAATAAATTGCTTGGATATTGCATTAAGCTTTTGCTATAAGAGTTAAGAGAAATATGTTATGCACTATTTGGTGGAAGGGGGTGGAGGTTATTTAAAATTCATGCTCTGAGTGATGTAAAAAGCAAACATAAGATAATTGAATGGCCAATTAAAACACTCAAGATGTGGTGATAAGTTTTTTGAATAATAAAGTAATGTCCAGAAATTACTGATTAAAAAGTCATGTCCTAGAATTTGTTAATAAATTTTTAGAAATGCTCTAAATGTATTTTTATAATAAGAAATACGTAATATTAAAAAAAATTCTATGAAAATGTGGATTAATTTCAATTATTATTTGCAGATTATAATTGTTCTTAAAATCTGGGAAAAATAGAATGGGGACAGGGGCGTATCCAGAAATTTTTCGATGGAGGTGTTTTGAATTTTTTTGTAAGGATGGGAAAATTTAGAGGGGCTTTGGGATTTTTTCTTTAAAAACCCTAGCAAATTGAAAAAAACCAATACTAGCCCAATCAGCGGCGTAGCCAGAAATTTTTCGAGGGGAAGGGGGTATTTTCAAAATTTTTGTGTGAAAAAATTTTGTCCCCTAATCCCCCCTCTAGCTAAGCGCCTGAGCCTAATCATTACCTTGATTCGAAGTTCAAACTACGAAATTTTTCATAGACATTGTAGGATAAGCTTTGAGAGGGAAACAGTCACGTGGTTTGGATTGCGGGGTGGTCAAAGATCCCAAGCAAATTGAAAAAAAAAATCAAAAAGATAAAAAATTTTTATCCCGATTTCGACAGAACACGATGCTAAAAATTGTATATTAAAATAATTTACAAGGAGATTATGCTTAAGGATTTAAATATTCGTAATGAATCTTTTTTTTCATCATTCATGGTAGTTAATACCCTCTGTAATTCCGCCAATATAATTCTTTTTTATTTTTCCCTCAATGTGTTAATGCTTCAAAAGGATTATTTACATCAGAAATAAGAGGAGAAAAAAAATTAATAAGCCACATTTGCGTTGCTACGCAGTGAATTTATCACATTATTCTCGATGACAGTCAACAACCTTTGTATTTAAAATAATTTTTTTAATTAATTTCAACAAGTATTCATATTAGTGTCAGAAATATCATTATCAAAAGGTAAGTCAATATAGCCATGAAACGCAAGTGCTTGTGCATTCACCCTTCTTATTTCCCTTATAGCAAAAACAAAAAAATAATATGCCAATTTATGTCCTATTTATAATGGAAAAATCACCCTCATACTGAATTTCAATTCGCAATAAATTTGTGAAATGACGGTTGATATCCCTTTGGGAAAAATTATTTCTTATTCTCCCTCATATTTATTACGTTTTCTCCTTGCTTTCATTATATAATTTTTTAGTGAAGTCATTCCAACAAGTGTTTTTTGTTGCTTGCGCGTGGTGATAAAAATGTTTTTATTTTTAAACTAAAAAACATATGCCACGTTAAATAATAGTGCAGTCGTTTTCAAAACTGATTTTGAAGGAACAAAATGAATCCTTTTTTTATTGCTAGAAGACATTCATTGCTAATAAAGGTGGAGGGTCATTGGTCAAAATGGTCCAAATAAATTGAGAAGCCCTGCGAATAGCCTTTTGAAATTCTTAACAGATTGCTGTTAGCAAGTTGAACTTAAAGAAATCTAAACACTTATGCTGAAAAATCTCAAATTTTGATTATACATTAATAATAGATGACGTTTTTACCTATACTTCATTATCATGTATGAGCAGATAAACATAAATGTGGATGTTAAACCGTAATAAAATGTGTACCTACAATATGAATATTAATACATGGGAACAGTAATCCACTATAAATTAACCAACTCATGCCATTTATCAGTCATCTATAGTTTAGTTTCCAAAGTGGTAACAATTTATAGTTATAAATATGCAGTTTCTAAAAATATTTTTGTTGGTTATTGTTGCAAGCAGTAAGTTTTATCCTAAAAAAATTGAAACATTTTTAAAATTTCTTTATTTTTTATGTAATTAAAAAATTTAAATCCAAAATTTGTTTAAGATTTTATTTTTCACATAAGAATAGATGCAACATTTATTTGCATTCTATATTTTTTATGTTGAAGAATAAAATATAAATAAAATTTACCGTTTGATATTAAGGAATATTTTTGTACCAATTAATTAACTTTAAATTTTTTTAAGTAAAGCATTTTTACATTAATTGGTCAATTTTCAAATTTTTTAAACTTTCTTTTTTTAATTAAAAAATAGATTTTTTTTTAAAAAAAAGGCATCACCAGCTTTAAATGATGAACTACTAGAATAAAAAATTAAATAATTATTGACAAGCATACTGAATAATATTATTTTTTCCATCTTTCGATTTGTTTATTTATTTAAATATAAAATTTATGTTATGATTCTTAAAACCCAGCCTCGTTTCGAAACTTTACCAAAGTTCAAATATTTTATACCCATAGAAACCATGCTTTAGGGGACAGTTAAATCTTGCACGTCATGCTAGACGGGATACTAATCTAGTAATGAACATAAATATACTTACTTAATTACTTTAAATTTTATAGCATTAGTTGCAGCATCAAACACAGAAGAGAAGGATGATTCTATGGAAAACAAATTTAGTCCTAATTCGGAAAAAGATCAAGAAACCTCTGAAAAAGTCGAATTGAAAACATGCTCAACAGAAAATAATGATGCAAAATCTTCAGTATCTGATACAAAAGCCGATTCTGGAACTAAATCAACTGAAAAAAGAACAGATAAGTCGACCAAATCAGTTGAGAAAACTACAGACAACAAAGACAATAGTGCAAAATCTGTTGCGAAGGGTTCAGGTAACAATTTAAAAGCCTCAATTCATTACTGAATATAATATTATTTTATTATTTATTATTTTATTACTATTTTAATATTTATTTATTTTTATTATTTTCATCTTCATACTTACTTCATCAGAAAACAAGACCAAGAGTGTTAAATCAGTTGAAAAATCCACAGGCAAAAAGGATAAGAGTACTAAATCAGCAGTGAAGAGTACAGGTAATCATTTCTTTGCATTATTTAATTACTGAGTTTTACTCTATCCTAAAACTTACTTTTAATTTTAAATTTGATTCAAAGTCGAATTAGAATTAATATTTAATAAATATCTTTCCTTCGTTCAGGCAAAAAGAGTCAAAAAGCCGGTGACAGTAAGGCTAAGGGTACAAAATCAGCTCAAAAATCCACAGGCAAAAAGGATAAGAGTACTAAATCAGCAGTGAAGAGTACAGGTAATCATTTCTTTGCATTATTTAATTACTGAGTTTTACTCTATCCTAAAACTTACTTTTAATTTTAAATTTGATTCAAAGTCGAATTAGAATTAATATTAATTAAATATCTTTCCTTCGTTCAGGCAAAAAGAGTCAAAAAGCCGGTGACAGTAAGGCTAAGGGTACAAAATCAGCTCAAAAATCCACAGGCAAAAAGGATAAGAGTACTAAATCAGTAGTGAAGAGTACAGGTAATCATTTCTTTGCATTATTTAATTACTGAGTTTAACTCTATCTCCATCCTAAAACTTACTTTTAATTTTAAATTTGATTCAAAGTCGAATTAGAATTAATATTTAATAAATATCTTTCCTTCGTTCAGGCAAAAAGAGTCAAAAAGCCGGTGACAGTAAGGCTAAGGGTACAAAATCAGCTCAAAAATCCACAGGCAAAAAGGATAAGAGTACTAAATCAGTAGTGAAGAGTACAGGTAATCATTTCTTTGCATTATTTAATTACTGAGTTTAACTCTATCTCCATCCTAAAACTTACTTTTAATTTTAAATTTGATTCAAAGTCGAATTAGAATTAATATTTAATAAATATCTTTCCTTCGTTCAGGCAAAAAGAGTCAAAAAGCCGGTGACAGTAAGGCTAAGGGTACAAAATCAGCTCAAAAATCCACAGGCAAAAAGGATAAGAGTACTAAATCAGCAGTGAAGAGTACAGGTAATCATTTCTTTGCATTATTTAATTACTGAGTTTAACTCTATCTCCATCCTAAAACTTACTGTTAATTTTTAATTTGATTCAAAGTCGAATTAGAATTAGTATTTAATAAATATCTTTCCTTCGTTCAGGCAAAAAGAGTCAAAAAGCAGGTGACAGTAAGGCTAAGGGTACAAAATCAGCTCAAAAATCCACAGGCAAAAAGGATAAGAGTACTAAATCAGCAGTGAAGAGTACAGGTAATCATTTCTTTGCATTATTTAATTACTGAGTTTTACTCTATCCTAAAACTTACTTTTAATTTTAAATTTGATTCAAAGTCGAATTAGAATTAATATTTAATAAATATCTTTCCTTCGTTCAGGCAAAAAGAGTCAAAAAGCCGGTGACAGTAAGGCTAAGGGTACAAAATCAGCTCAAAAATCCTCAGGCAAAAAGGATAAGAGTACTAAATCAGCAGTGAAGAGTACAGGTAATCATTTCTTTGCATTATTTAATTACTGAGTTTTACTCTATCCTAAAACTTACTTTTAATTTTAAATTTGATTCAAAGTCGAATTAGAATTAATATTTAATAAATATCTTTCCTTCGTTCAGGCAAAAAGAGTCAAAAAGCCGGTGACAGTAAGGCTAAGGGTACAAAATCAGCTCAAAAATCCACAGGCAAAAAGGATAAGAGTACTAAATCAGCAGTGAAGAGTACAGGTAATCATTTCTTTGCATTATTTAATTACTGAGTTTTACTCTATCCTAAAACTTACTTTTAATTTTAAATTTGATTCAAAGTCGAATTAGAATTAATATTTAATAAATATCTTTCCTTCGTTCAGGCAAAAAGAGTCAAAAAGCCGGTGACAGTAAGGCTAAGGGTACAAAATCAGCTCAAAAATCCACAGGCAAAAAGGATAAGAGTACTAAATCAGCAGTGAAGAGTACAGGTAATCATTTCTTTGCATTATTTAATTACTGAGTTTTACTCTATCCTAAAACTTACTTTTAATTTTAAATTTGATTCAAAGTCGAATTAGAATTAATATTAATTAAATATTTTTCCTTCGTTCAGGCAAAAAGAGTCAAAAAGCCGGTGACAGTAAGGCTAAGGGTACAAAATCAGCTCAAAAATCCACAGGCAAAAAGGATAAGAGTACTAAATCAGCAGTGAAGAGTACAGGTAATCATTTCTTTGCATTATTTAATTACTGAGTTTTACTCTATCCTAAAACTTACTTTTAATTTTAAATTTGATTCAAAGTCGAATTAGAATTAATATTTAATAAATATCTTTCCTTCGTTCAGGCAAAAAGAGTCAAAAAGCCGGTGACAGTAAGGCTAAGGGTACAAAATCAGCTCAAAAATCCACAGGCAAAAAGGATAAGAGTACTAAATCAGCAGTGAAGAGTACAGGTAATCATTTCTTTGCATTATTTAATTACTGAGTTTTACTCTATCCTAAAACTTACTTTTAATTTTAAATTTGATTCAAAGTCGAATTAGAATTAGTATTTAATAAATATCTTTCCTTCGTTCAGGCAAAAAGAGTCAAAAAGCAGGTGACAGTAAGGCTAAGGGTACAAAATCAGCTCAAAAATCCACAGGCAAAAAGGATAAGAGTACTAAATCAGCAGTGAAGAGTACAGGTAATCATTTCTTTGCATTATTTAATTACTGAGTTTTACTCTATCCTAAAACTTACTTTTAATTTTAAATTTGATTCAAAGTCGAATTAGAATTAATATTTAATAAATATCTTTCCTTCGTTCAGGCAAAAAGAGTCAAAAAGCCGGTGACAGTAAGGCTAAGGGTACAAAATCAGCTCAAAAATCCACAGGCAAAAAGGATAAGAGTACTAAATCAGCAGTGAAGAGTACAGGTAATCATTTCTTTGCATTATTTAATTACTGAGTTTAACTCTATCTCCATCCTAAAACTTACTGTTAATTTTTAATTTGATTCAAAGTCGAATTAGAATTAGTATTTAATAAATATCTTTCCTTCGTTCAGGCAAAAAGAGTCAAAAAGCAGGTGACAGTAAGGCTAAGGGTACAAAATCAGCTCAAAAATCCACAGGCAAAAAGGATAAGAGTACTAAATCAGCAGTGAAGAGTACAGGTAATCATTTCTTTGCATTATTTAATTACTGAGTTTTACTCTATCCTAAAACTTACTTTTAATTTTAAATTTGATTCAAAGTCGAATTAGAATTAATATTTAATAAATATCTTTCCTTCGTTCAGGCAAAAAGAGTCAAAAAGCCGGTGACAGTAAGGCTAAGGGTACAAAATCAGCTCAAAAATCCACAGGCAAAAAGGATAAGAGTACTAAATCAGCAGTGAAGAGTACAGGTAATCATTTCTTTGCATTATTTAATTACTGAGTTTTACTCTATCCTAAAACTTACTTTTAATTTTAAATTTGATTCAAAGTCGAATTAGAATTAATATTTAATAAATATCTTTCCTTCGTTCAGGCAAAAAGAGTCAAAAAGCCGGTGACAGTAAGGCTAAGGGTACAAAATCAGCTCAAAAATCCACAGGCAAAAAGGATAAGAGTACTAAATCAGCAGTGAAGAGTACAGGTAATCATTTCTTTGCATTATTTAATTACTGAGTTTTACTCTATCCTAAAACTTACTTTTAATTTTAAATTTGATTCAAAGTCGAATTAGAATTAATATTAATTAAATATTTTTCCTTCGTTCAGGCAAAAAGAGTCAAAAAGCCGGTGACAGTAAGGCTAAGGGTACAAAATCAGCTCAAAAATCCACAGGCAAAAAGGATAAGAGTACTAAATCAGCAGTGAAGAGTACAGGTAATCATTTCTTTGCATTATTTAATTACTGAGTTTTACTCTATCCTAAAACTTACTTTTAATTTTAAATTTGATTCAAAGTCGAATTAGAATTAATATTTAATAAATATCTTTCCTTCGTTCAGGCAAAAAGAGTCAAAAAGCCGGTGACAGTAAGGCTAAGGGTACAAAATCAGCTCAAAAATCCACAGGCAAAAAGGATAAGAGTACTAAATCAGCAGTGAAGAGTACAGGTAATCATTTCTTTGCATTATTTAATTACTGAGTTTTACTCTATCCTAAAACTTACTTTTAATTTTAAATTTGATTCAAAGTCGAATTAGAATTAATATTTAATAAATATCTTTCCTTCGTTCAGGCAAAAAGAGTCAAAAAGCCGGTGACAGTAAGGCTAAGGGTACAAAATCAGCTCAAAAATCCACAGGCAAAAAGGATAAGAGTACTAAATCAGCAGTGAAGAGTACAGGTAATCATTTCTTTGCATTATTTAATTACTGAGTTTAACTCTATCTCCATCCTAAAACTTACTGTTAATTTTTAATTTGATTCAAAGTCGAATTAGAATTAGTATTTAATAAATATCTTTCCTTCGTTCAGGCAAAAAGAGTCAAAAAGCAGGTGACAGTAAGGCTAAGGGTACAAAATCAGCTCAAAAATCCACAGGCAAAAAGGATAAGAGTACTAAATCAGCAGTGAAGAGTACAGGTAATCATTTCTTTGCATTATTTAATTACTGAGTTTTACTCTATCCTAAAACTTACTTTTAATTTTAAATTTGATTCAAAGTCGAATTAGAATTAATATTTAATAAATATCTTTCCTTCGTTCAGGCAAAAAGAGTCAAAAAGCCGGTGACAGTAAGGCTAAGGGTACAAAATCAGCTCAAAAATCCACAGGCAAAAAGGATAAGAGTACTAAATCAGCAGTGAAGAGTACAGGTAATCATTTCTTTGCATTATTAACTTCCACGCATTGCGTGCAAGTTATTGTATTCACTTTTTTTGAGATTTTCACTAATTTTGATTTTTTGAGTCAACGGAAGCATGAATCTTTACGTTTTTGGTCTCATATGACAGGAATTGAAAATATCTATTACCTGAGGTATGTTTGGTTCCAGTCAGTTCCGTTGCGTTGGAACTAGACGCAAAAAACCGTTAAAAACCAAAAATTTGTATGGAAAATTTTTTATGCGGTGACTTTCATACAATTTCTTGTATCTGATACGATAGGCCGTACCTTAAAACCAAAAAGCGCTACTTAACATCTGAACTTTATGTCCATTTAGTGACCGAAAAATGCAAAAAACATGATTTTTTATGACAGTTGCGCCATTTTTGATTCCGCACTGGAATTAACATTTCAAGCCTTGAAATAGGTATAAAATGAAAGATCAACTAAGGATCTACATTTAATATCCGCTATGTTGGTACTTTAGAGGTTCCTGTAAAAAGTTACAGCATGAAAAAGATTGTTATAAAAATTATAACACTTTTGTTTACGTTACGTAAAATCCTTACGTTACGTAAAATTACGTAACGTGAATTTCACTTAAAAAATTTTATTGGACATAGAGACTGTAGATGTTTACTGGATCATATTTTTACTGGACATTGAGGCTGTAGATGTTTACTGGATCATATTTTTACTGGACATAGAGGCTGTAGATGTTTACTGGATCATATTTTATTGGTCATAGAGGCTGTAAATGTTTACTGGATCTCGTTTTACTGGACATATAGGCTGTAGATGTTTACTGGATCTTGTTTAATTGGACATAGAGGCTGTAGATCATTACTGGATCTTATTTTTATTGGACATAGAGGCTGTAGATGTTTACTGGATCTCGTTTTACTGGACATATAGGCTGTAGATGTTTACTGGATCATATTTTTACTGGACATAGAGGCTGTAGATGTTTACTGGATCTCGTTTTACTGGACATAGAGGCTGTAGATCATCACTGGATCTTATTTTTATTGGACATAAAGACTGTAGATGTTTACTGGATCATATTTTATTGGACATAGAGGCTGTAGATGTTTACTGGATCTCGTTTTACTGGACATAGAGGCTGTAGATCATTATTGGATCTTATTTTTATTAGAAATAAAGGCTGTAGATGTTTACTGGATCATATTTTTATTAGACTTAGAGGCTGTAGATGTTTACTGGATCATATTTTTACTGGACATAGAGGCTTTAGATGTTTACTGGATCATATTTTTACTGGACATAGAGGCTTTAGATGTTTACTGGATCATATTTTTACTGGACATAGAGGCTGTAAATGTTTACTGGATCTTGTTTAATTAGACATAAAGGCTGTAGATGTTTACTGGATCTTGTTTTTCTGGACATAGAGGCTATAGATCATTACTGAATCTCGTTTTTATTGGACTTAGAGGCTGTAGATGATTGAAACATATTTTGGTGGGAAAATTTTCAAATATTTTGACCGTTAAAAAATTTGAATTTTGAAAAATCGTTAAATGGCAAACCATTTTATTATATGAAAATTTACCTCAAAAATTGTTAATTATAATAATAATAATAGTTCATTAAGTACATTCATTAAGTTCATTAAAAATGCGGGAAATGTTCAAATATATTTTGACCGTTAGAAATTTTGAATTTTTAAAAACCGTTAAATGACAAACCATTTTAATGTATGAAAATTCACCGCAAAAATTGTTAATAATTCTATAACTAATGATTTTCAAGTGCATTAAAAACACGGAAAATTTTCAAATATATTTTGACCGTTAGAAAATTTGAATTTTAAAAGCGAGCGTAGCTCAAGCTCGACTCTACTGTGATCCATGTAAAAACTGTAAATCTTAACAAGTCGAGCGAGCGTAGCTCAAGCTCGACTCTACTGTGATCCATGTAAAACTGTGATTCTAAACAAGTCGAGCGAGCCTAGCTCAATCTCGACTCTACTGTGATCCGTATAAAAACTGTAATTCTTAACAAGTCGAGCGAGCGTAGCTCAAGCTCGACTCTACTGTGATCTATTTAAAAACTGTAATTCTAAACAAGTCGAGCGAGCGTAGCTCAAGCTCGACTCTACTGTGATCCATGTAAAAACTGTAATTCTAAACAAGTCGAGCGAGCGTAGCTCAAGCTCGACTCTACTGTGATCCATGTAAGAACTGTAATTCTTAACAAGTCGAGCGAGCGTAGCTCAAGCTCGACTCTACTGTGATCCATGTAAAAACTGTAATTTTTAACAAGTCGAGCGAGCGTAGCTCAAGCTCGACTCTACTGTGATCCATGTAAAAACTGTAATTCTTAACAAGTCGAGCGAGCGTAGCTCAAGCTCGACTCTACTGTGATCCATGTAAAAACTGTAATTCTTATCAAGTCGAGCGAGCGTAGCTCAAGCTCGACTCTACTCTGATCCATGTGAAAACTGTAATTCTAAACAAGTCGAGCGAGCGTAGCTCAAGCTCGACTCTACTGTGATCCATGTAAAAACTGTAAATCTTAACAAGTCGAGCGAGCGTAGCTCAAGCTCGACTCTACTGTGATCCATGTAAAACTGTGATTCTAAACAAGTCGAGCGAGCCTAGCTCAATCTCGACTCTACTGTGATCCGTATAAAAACTGTAATTCTTAACAAGTCGAGCGAGCGTAGCTCAAGCTCGACTCTACTGTGATCTATTTAAAAACTGTAATTCTAAACAAGTCGAGCGAGCGTAGCTCAAGCTCGACTCTACTGTGATCCATGTAAGTAAGAAATAGTTCGGACGTAGTCCGAACTAGGTTGAGCGAAGCTCACAAATTTTTACGTCCTGAACGTAGCGAAGCGGAGTGAAGGCGTGAAAATTTTCCCAAGCCGTATACACTGTATGCTACTATGATTTAAAATGAGAAAAAATGCGACATTACACTTTGAGATTTGGAAAATCTGGAATTGGCTGGAATTTTTTAGTTGACTTGAAAGGGGTCTATGGGGGTCCCAAAGTTGAAAATTCGAAAAAAATGTCATTTTTGAGCTAATTTCAAAATTAAATTTCCATATAAGGATTTAATCAAGTTAAATTAAGTTTTTGACATAAAATCTATCATAATAAGATCTTTATTTTAAGCTCCCACGTAAATTAATAATTAATAATTTTGCTCAGATTAAGAAATCAGTTTTTCGTATTTTGTGAGAAAGAGAGGTAAAACAGCCAAAAATGTTCTATGCAGAAAAGTTTGTGCCTGAAATTCTACATCATGTTCAAAAAACGGAATTGAAATTAGTTGAGGCATTGTCGAGAAAATCGCAAAATACACTTTCTGTAAGCAAGCAAACAAGCAAACAAGTTAATCAGCAATCGATCCGTGCCGCCCTACAGAAGAACTGATTAGATTTTGGGCATGGTAGGAATAGCCGTTGCTTCTGAAAAAGCAAAAAACCTTCTTTTCCATACAAAATGTGAAATTCAAAGGTTGCTATGATTTTTGAAAATTTCGACTGAAAAAAATTCAAAAAATTGGAAAATCCCCCCCCCCTGGTATATGAAAATTATGCGAGATTCGACAACCCCTGTGATCTATAAACAGTCGAACGAGCGGAGCGAGATTCGACAACCCCTGTGATCTATAAACAGTCGAACGAGCAGAGCGATATTCGACAACCCCTGTGATCTATAAACAGTCGAACGAGCGGAGCGAGATTCGACAACCCCTGTGATATATAAACAGTCGAACGAGCGGAGCGAGATTCGACAACCCCTGTGATCTATAAACAGTCGAACGAGCGGAGCGAGATTCGACAACCCCTATGATCTATAAACAGTCGAACGAGCGGAGCGAGATTCGACAACCCCTGTGATCTATAAACAGTCGAACGAGCGGAGCGAGATTCGACAACCCCTGTGATCTATAAACAGTCGAACGAGCGGAGCGAGATTCGACAACCCCTGTGATCTATAAACAGTCGAACGAGCGGAGCGAGATTCGACAACCCCTGTGATCTATAAACAGTCGAACGAGCGGAGCGAGATTCGACAACCCCTGTGATCTATAAACAGTCGAACGAGCGGAGCGAGATTCGACAACCCCTGTGATCTATAAACAGTCGGACGAATAAAAAATTCGAACGGAGCTCGAATGTAATAGTTCGGACGAAGTCCGAAAAAAAAAATTTTCCCAAGCCCTTAGAAGACTGAGGATATGTGAGAAAATTTTATTTTTTTATACTGTAATCTATAAACAGTCGGACGAGCGAAGCGAGATCCGACAACCCCTGTGATCTATAAACAATCATACTAGCGGAGTTCGAACGAGACTTCGAATATACAAAAAAACTTTAGAGTTTAATCACAAAAATTCGAGCGAAGCTCGAATATAAATAGTTCGAACGCAGTTCGGACTAGGTTGAGCGAAGCTCACAAATTTTTACGTCCTGAACGTAGCGAAGCGGAGTGAAGGCGTGAAAATTTTCCCAAGCCGTATGTACAGTACGGGAATAATTTACGGTGAAGTGATAAAAAATTTATAGAATACTTTGTGTCATAAACTACGGCTCGCCTTGGGATCTATATCAACTGGCGAGCGTAGCTCGCCTTTGGATCGGTATCAACTGGCGAGCGTAGCTCGCCTTTGGATCGATATCAACCGGCGAGCGTAGCTCGCCTTTGGATAGGTTATTGCCGTGGAAGTTTGTGGTGTGATCTATACATCGTGTTTTTAATTACTGAGTTTTACTCTATCCTAAAACTTACTTTTAATTTTAAATTTGATTCAAAGTCGAATTAGAATTAATATTTAATAAAAAACACGATGTATAGATCACACCACAAACTTCCACGTGGCGAGCTACGCTCGCCAACGGCAATTACCTATCCAAAGGCGAGCTACGCTCGCCGGTTGATATCGATCCATAGGCGAGCTACGCTCGCCAGTTGATATCTATCCAATGGCGCTATGCTCGCCGTAGTTTATGACACAAAGTATTCTATAAATTTTTTATCACTTCACCATAAATTATTCCCGTACTGTACATGCGGCTTGGGAAAATTTTCACGCCTTCACTCCGCTCCGCAACGTTCAGGTCGTAAAAATTACTTACATAGGTCACAGTAGAGTCGAGCTTGAGCTACGCTTGCTCGACTTGTTAAGAATTAGAGTTTTTAAATAGATCACAGTAGTGTCGAGCTTGAGCTACGCTCGCTCGACTTGTTAAGAATTACAGTTTTTACATGGATCACAGTAGAGTCGAGCTTGAGCTACGCTCGCTCGACTTGTTAAGAATTACAGTTTTTACATGGATCACAGTAGAGTCGAGCTTGAGCTACGCTCGCTCGACTTGTTAAGAATTAGAGTTTTTAAATAGATCACAGTAGTGTCGAGCTTGAGCTACGCTCGCTCGACTTGTTAAGAATTACAGTTTTTACATGGATCACAGTAGAGTCGAGCTTGAGCTACGCTCGCTCGACTTGTTAAGAATTACAGTTTTTACATGGATCACAGTAGAGTCGAGCTTGAGCTACGCTTGCTCGACTTGTTTAGAATCACAGTTTTTAAATAGATCACAGTAGTGTCGAGCTTGAGCTCCGCTCGCTCGACTTGTTAAGAATTACAGTTTTTATATGGATCACAGTAGAGTCGAGCTTGAGCTACGCTCGCTCGACTTGTTAAGAATTACAGTTTTTACATGGATCACAGTAGAGTCGAGCTTGAGCTACGCTCGCTCGACTTGTTAAGAATTACAGTTTTTACATGGATCACAGTAGAGTCGAGCTTGAGCTACGCTCGCTCGACTTGTTTAGAATCACAGTTTTTAAATAGATCACAGTAGTGTCGAGCTTGAGCTCCGCTCGCTCGACTTGTTAAGAATTACAGTTTTTATATGGATCACAGTAGAGTCGAGCTTGAGCTACGCTCGCTCGACTTGTTAAGAATTACAGTTTTTATATGGATCACAGTAGAGTCGAGCTTGAGCTACGCTCGCTCGACTTATTTAGAATTACAGTTTTTAAATAGATCACAGTAGTGTCGAGCTTGAGCTCCGCTCGCTCGACTTGTTAAGAATTACAGTTTTTATGTGGATCACAGTAGAGTCGAGCTTGAGCTACGCTCGCTCGACTTGTTAAGAATTACAGTTTTGCATGGATCACAGTAGAGTCGAGCTTGAGCTCCGCTCGCTCGACTTATTTAGAATTAGTTTTTAAATAGATCACAGTAGTGTCGAGCTTGAGCTCCGCTCGCTCGACTTGTTAAGAATTACAGTTTTTACATGGATCACAGTAGAGTCGAGCTTGAGCTACGCTCGCTCGACTTGTTAAGAATTACAGTTTTTACATGGATCACAGTAGAGTCGAGCTTGAGCTACGCTCGCTCGACTTGTTTAGAATCACAGTTTTTAAATAGATCACAGTAGTGTCGAGCTTGAGCTCCGCTCGCTCGACTTGTTAAGAATTACAGTTTTTATATGGATCACAGTAGAGTCGAGCTTGAGCTACGCTCGCTCGACTTGTTAAGAATTACAGTTTTTATATGGATCACAGTAGAGTCGAGCTTGAGCTCCGCTCGCTCGACTTATTTAGAATTACAGTTTTTAAATAGATCACAGTAGTGTCGAGCTTGAGCTCCGCTCGCTCGACTTGTTAAGAATTACAGTTTTTATATGGATCACAGTAGAGTCGAGCTTGAGCTACGCTCGCTCGACTTGTTAAGAATTACAGTTTTGCATGGATCACAGTAGAGTCGAGCTTGAGCTCCGCTCGCTCGACTTATTTAGAATTACAGTTTTTAAATAGATCACAGTAGTGTCGAGCTTGAGCTCCGCTCGCTCGACTTGTTAAGAATTACAGTTTTTACATGGATCACAGTAGAGTCGAGCTTGAGCTACGCTCGCTCGACTTATTTAGAATTACAGTTTTTAAATAGATCACAGTAGTGTCGAGCTTGAGCTCCGCTCGCTCGACTTGTTAAGAATTACAGTTTTTACATGGATCACAGTAGAGTCGAGCTTGAGCTACGCTCGCTCGACTTGTTAAGAATTACAGTTTTTACATGGATCACAGTAGAGTCGAGCTTGAGCTACGCTCGCTCGACTTGTTAAGAATTACAGTTTTTACATGGATCACAGTAGAGTCGAGCTTGAGCTACGCTCGCTCGACTTGTTAAGAATTACAGTTTTTACATGGATCACAGTAGAGTCGAGCTTGAGCTACGCTCGCCCGACTTGTTAAGAATTACAGTTTTTACATGGATCACAGTAGAGTCGAGCTTGAGCTACGCTCGCTCGACTTGTTTAGAATCACAGTTTTACATAGATCACAGTAGAGTCGAGCTTGAGCTACGCTCGCTTGACTTGTTAAGAATTACAGTTTTTACATGGATCACAGTAGAGTCGAGCTTGAGCTACGCTCGCTCGACTTGTTAAGAATTACAGTTTTTACATGGATCACAGTAGAGTCGAGCTTGAGCTACGCTCGCTCGACTTGTTAAGAATTACAGTTTTTACATGGATCACAGTAGAGTCGAGCTTGAGCTCCGCTCGCTCGACTTATTTAGAATTACAGTTTTTACATGGATCACAGTAGAGTCGAGCTTGAGCTCCGCTCGCTCGACTTGTTAAGAATTACAGTTTTTATATGGATCACAGTAGAGTCGAGCTTGAGCTACGCTCGCTCGTACTATATTCGAGCTCCACTCGAATTATTATTACTCAAATTACAAACACTTTCTCACATATCCGCAGTCTTTTAAGGACTTTGGAAAATTTTCACGCCTTCACTCGCTACGCTACGTTCAGGACGTAAAAATTTGTGAGCCACGCTCAACATAGTTCGAACTGCGTTCGAACTTTTATATTCGAGCTCCGCTCGAATTATTATTACTCAAATCACCAACACTTTCTCACATATCCGCAGTCTTTAAAGGACTTTGGAAAATTTTCACGCCTTCACTCGCTACGCTACGTTCAGGACGTAAAAATTTGTGAGCTACGCTCAACTTAGTTCGAACTACGTTCGAACTTTTATATTCGAGCTCCGCTCGAATTATTATTACTCAAATCACCAACACTTTCTCACATATCCGCAGTCTTTAAAGGACTTTGGAAAATTTTCACGCCTTCACTCGCTACGCTACGTTCAGGACGTAAAAATTTGTGAGCTACGCTCAACTTAGTTCGAACTACGTTCGAACTTTTATATTCGAGCTCCGCTCGAATTATTATTACTCAAATCACCAACACTTTCTCACATATCCCCAGTCTTTAAAGGACTTTGGAAAATTTTCACGCCTTCACTCGCTACGCTACGTTCAGGACGTAAAAATTTGTGAGCTACGCTCAACTTAGTTCGAACTACGTTCGAACTTTTATATTCGAGCACCGCTCGAACTATTATTACTCAAATCACCAACATTTTCTCACATAACCTCAGTCTTCTAAGGACTTTGGAAAATTTTCAACAATGATCTACCTTGCACAGCTTTGTTATATATTGTTACATATCATGAAAAGCAAAAACCCAAGAAAAATTTTCACACACTCTCTACCCAAACTAAAGAAATTTCGTTTCTCACAGCCGTAAACTGTTTTGTCCCCAAAAACACCGATATCTACCTATGAAACGATTTGCATGTATTTACACACTATTTTGAGCCAAACAGTTGTACGACTATAGATTTTAGTGACAAAAATATACGTATAAAGAAAGATTTTTGCTCTTGTGAAGTATATCGACATTTCATACAAAAAATCAAAATTCACTCTTTTTTGTACTTTTTAGCTGTTTTATGACTTAGAAAAATATAATTAAGCATAAATAAATCATAAAACATCGTAAAACATCAAAAAGGTGTAAAAAAGAATCTAAAAAATTCAAAAAAGTTTTTTGTCATTGGTGAGATTTGAACCCATGACATTTCGGAAAAATCAAATGTTCTCAAAGAATGTCCATGAGAAAATGACATCATTGATATTGGATTATTTTCTCATATAAAAATTCTTAAATAAATTATACTATAATTAAGCATTTTTGTGATTCCAAAATGCTAAAATATTGTATTATCATCCAAAATACGTATGCATGAAAAATTTCAGCTCGATTGGAGCAGTAGAAGTGGTCGAAAAATCGATTACAAAATTTGACCAAGACAAACAAACAGACAGACAAGAAAGCAAGTTAAGAAAAACGTGGTAAAAACGTGGTAATAAAAATGTGGTAAAAATCAGATCCAGTAATGATCTACAGCCTCTATGTCCAATAAAATATGATCCAGTAAACATCTACAGCCTTTATGTCTAATTAAACAAGATCCAGTAATGATCTACAGCCTCTTTGTACAATAAAATATGATCCAGTAAACATCTACAGCCTCTATGTCCAGTAAAAATATGATCCAGTGATGATCTACAGCCTCTATGTCCAGTAAAACGAGATCCAGTAATGATCTACAGCCTCTACGTCCAGTAAAACAAGATCCAGTAAACATCTACAGCCTCTATGTCCAGTAAAACGAGATCCAGTAAACATCTACAGCCTCTATGTCCAATAAAAATAAGATCCAGTAATGATCTGCAGCCTCTATGTCCCGTAAAACGAGATCCAGTAAACATCTACAGCCTCTATGTCCAATTAAATATGATCCAGTGATGATCTACAGCCTCTATGTCCAGTAAAACGAGATCCAGTAAACATCTACAGCCTTTATGTCTAATTAAACAAGATCTAGTAATGATCTACAGCCTCTTTGTACAATAAAATATGATCCAGTAATAATCTGCAGCCTCTATGTCCCGTAAAACGAGATCCAGTTAACATCTCCAGCCTCTATGTCCAATAAAATAAGATCCAGTAAACATCTACAGCCTCTATGTCCATTCAAATATTTTTAAGTGAAATTCACGTTACGTAATTTTACGTAACGTAAGGATTTTACGTAACGTAAACAAAAGTGTTATAATTTTTATAACAATCTTTTTCATGCTGTAACTTTTTACAGGAGCTTCTAAAGTACCAACATAGCGGATATTAAATGTAGATCCTGATTTGATCTTTCATTTTATGCCTATTTCAAGGCTTGAAATGTTAATTCCAGTGCGGAATCAAAAAAGACGCAACTGTCATAAAAAATCATGTTTTTTGCATTTTTCGGTCACTAAATGGACATAAAGTTCAGATGTTAAGTAGCGCTTTTTGGTTTTAAGGTACGGCCTATCGTATCAGATACAAGAAATTGTATGAAAGTCACCGCATAAAAAATTTTCCATACAAATTTTTGGTTTTTAACGGTTTTTTGCGTCTAGTTCCAACGCAACGGAACTGACTGGAACCAAACATACCTCAGGTAATAGATATTTTCAATACCTGTCATATGAGACCAAAAACGTAAAGATTCATGCTTCCGTTGACTCAAAAAATCAAAATTAGTGAAAATCTCAAAAAAAGTGAATACAATAACTTGCACGCAATGCGTGGAAGTTAATATCTTTCCTTCGTTCAGGCAAAAAGAGTCAAAAAGCCGGTGACAGTAAGGCTAAGGGTACAAAATCAGCTCAAAAATCCACAGGCAAAAAGGATAAGAGTACTAAATCAGTAGTGAAGTGTTCAGGTAACCATTTTTTGGCATTATTTAATTACTGAGTTTAACTATATTTACATCCTAAAACTTACTTTTAATTTTAAATTTGATTCAAAGTCGAATTAGAATTAATATTAATTAAATATTTTTCCTTCGTTCAGGCAAAAAGAGTCAAAAAGCCGGTGACAGTAAGGCTAAGGGTACAAAATCAGCTCAAAAATCCACAGGCAAAAAGGATAAGAGTACTAAATCAGCAGTGAAGAGTACAGGTAATCATTTCTTTGCATTATTAAATTACTGAGTTTAACTCTATCTCCATCCTAAAACTTACTTTTAATTTTAAATTTGATTCAAAGTCGAATTAGAATTAATATTTAATAAATATCTTTCCTTCGTTCAGGCAAAAAGAGTCAAAAAGCCGGTGACAGTAAGGCTAAGGGTACAAAATCAGCTCAAAAATCCACAGGCAAAAAGGATAAGAGTACTAAATCAGCAGTGAAGAGTACAGGTAATCATTTCTTTGCATTATTTAATTACTGAGTTTTACTCTATCCTAAAACTTACTTTTAATTTTAAATTTGATTCAAAGTCGAATTAGAATTAATATTTAATAAATATCTTTCCTTCGTTCAGGCAAAAAGAGTCAAAAAGCCGGTGACAGTAAGGCTAAGGGTACAAAATCAGCTCAAAAATCCACAGGCAAAAAGGATAAGAGTACTAAATCAGCAGTGAAGAGTACAGGTAATCATTTCTTTGCATTATTTAATTACTGAGTTTTACTCTATCCTAAAACTTACTTTTAATTTTAAATTTGATTCAAAGTCGAATTAGAATTAATATTAATTAAATATTTTTCCTTCGTTCAGGCAAAAAGAGTCAAAAAGCCGGTGACAGTAAGGCTAAGGGTACAAAATCAGCTCAAAAATCCACAGGCAAAAAGGATAAGAGTACTAAATCAGCAGTGAAGAGTACAGGTAATCATTTCTTTGCATTATTTAATTACTGAGTTTTACTCTATCCTAAAACTTACTTTTAATTTTAAATTTGATTCAAAGTCGAATTAGAATTAATATTTAATAAATATCTTTCCTTCGTTCAGGCAAAAAGAGTCAAAAAGCCGGTGACAGTAAGGCTAAGGGTACAAAATCAGCTCAAAAATCCACAGGCAAAAAGGATAAGAGTACTAAATCAGCAGTGAAGAGTACAGGTAATCATTTCTTTGCATTATTTAATTACTGAGTTTTACTCTATCCTAAAACTTACTTTTAATTTTAAATTTGATTCAAAGTCGAATTAGAATTAATATTTAATAAATATCTTTCCTTCGTTCAGGCAAAAAGAGTCAAAAAGCCGGTGACAGTAAGGCTAAGGGTACAAAATCAGCTCAAAAATCCACAGGCAAAAAGGATAAGAGTACTAAATCAGCAGTGAAGAGTACAGGTAATCATTTCTTTGCATTATTTAATTACTGAGTTTAACTCTATCTCCATCCTAAAACTTACTGTTAATTTTTAATTTGATTCAAAGTCGAATTAGAATTAGTATTTAATAAATATCTTTCCTTCGTTCAGGCAAAAAGAGTCAAAAAGCAGGTGACAGTAAGGCTAAGGGTACAAAATCAGCTCAAAAATCCACAGGCAAAAAGGATAAGAGTACTAAATCAGCAGTGAAGAGTACAGGTAATCATTTCTTTGCATTATTTAATTACTGAGTTTTACTCTATCCTAAAACTTACTTTTAATTTTAAATTTGATTCAAAGTCGAATTAGAATTAATATTTAATAAATATCTTTCCTTCGTTCAGGCAAAAAGAGTCAAAAAGCCGGTGACAGTAAGGCTAAGGGTACAAAATCAGCTCAAAAATCCACAGGCAAAAAGGATAAGAGTACTAAATCAGCAGTGAAGAGTACAGGTAATCATTTCTTTGCATTATTTAATTACTGAGTTTTACTCTATCCTAAAACTTACTTTTAATTTTAAATTTGATTCAAAGTCGAATTAGAATTAATATTAATTAAATATTTTTCCTTCGTTCAGGCAAAAAGAGTCAAAAAGCCGGTGACAGTAAGGCTAAGGGTACAAAATCAGCTCAAAAATCCACAGGCAAAAAGGATAAGAGTACTAAATCAGCAGTGAAGAGTACAGGTAATCATTTCTTTGCATTATTTAATTACTGAGTTTTACTCTATCCTAAAACTTACTTTTAATTTTAAATTTGATTCAAAGTCGAATTAGAATTAATATTTAATAAATATCTTTCTTTCGTTCAGGCAAAAAGAGTCAAAAAGCCGGTGACAGTAAGGCTAAGGGTACAAAATCAGCTCAAAAATCCACAGGCAAAAAGGATAAGAGTACTAAATCAGCAGTGAAGAGTACAGGTAATCATTTCTTTGCATTATTTAATTACTGAGTTTTACTCTATCCTAAAACTTACTTTTAATTTTAAATTTGATTCAAAGTCGAATTAGAATTAATATTTAATAAATATCTTTCCTTCGTTCAGGCAAAAAGAGTCAAAAAGCCGGTGACAGTAAGGCTAAGGGTACAAAATCAGCTCAAAAATCCACAGGCAAAAAGGATAAGAGTACTAAATCAGTAGTGAAGTGTTCAGGTAACCATTTTTTGGCATTATTTAATTACTGAGTTTAACTATATTTACATCCTAAAACTTACTTTTAATTTTAAATTTGATTCAAAGCAGGGGGAAAACCACTTGGTGGAAAAAAAGTCATTTTCCATCAAAAATTTTTTTTCCACCAACCACATTTTGTACAATTATTTTGAGTCCTTAAATATTGGTTGGTGGAAACGGTGTCAGAATATCTTATATTATGTTTCTGCTCAAGATAGGAACAAAAGTTTGAGCTTAGATGTTTTCTAAAAAAAATTCCACCAGGCCCGGTGGAAATTTTTTCCACCAAGTGGTTTTCCCCCTGATTCAATGTCGAATTAGAATTAAGATTTATTAAATATCTTTCCTTCGTTCAGGCAAAAAGAGTCAAAAAGCGGGTGACAGTAAGGCTAAGGGTACAAAATCAGCTCAAAAATCCACAGGCAAAAAGGATAAGAGTGCTAAATCAGTAGTGAAGAGTTCAGGTAACCATTTCTTGGTTTCATTACATCATTACTTAGATTAAATTTATTTTCATCCTAAAACATTCAATTTAAAATTTAGTTCAAATCAGAGTTAAATTAAATAAAGCTCTTTTTCATGATTATCAATAAATAATTTTACTTTTCTTCGCTCAGGTAACAAGAGTACAAAATCTGGAAAATCGAACGAAAAGAAAGAATCAAGCATTCGTTCTAAACCAACTGGAAGAGGTCCAGTCAAAAAATCTCAAAGTAAAGGATCAGCCCACAATGGAACTGCCAGAAAATGTGGAGCCAGACGAGTTTGGAATACACGAAAGAATAAATGTGTTTGCAAAATCATTCAAAAATGTGCCTCTGCTGGTGCCCGTTTTGATAGAAACACTTGCCAATGGGTTCGATAATTCAAACTCCCAAATGTAGATTTTCTTTCCTTCGAAAATCAAAACAATAATTATTTCATATTCAAATATGAAAATTCAAATTCATTTTAAATGTGTTTTTACTTTTATTAAATTAAAAGACAAATAAAACTGTTTTTGAATCAAGCATCAATTTCATATTTTTTTAACCAAATGCTTCTGTTTTTTTCAGTAAAGTAGCACGAGGATAATTGTCAGCCATTTGTATCTAAAAGTGTGGTATAGACTTTTAGAATGTGTTGAGCACACCAAATTATTAGGCTTAGAACTAGACGAGACACTTTCCTTTTCTCACCACATTTACTTATTGCAAAGAAAGATTGTTGCGTTTATGTTTGCACTTAAGAGAAGCAAAAGTGCCTTGATAGCTCAGTTAGCAAGGTGCGGGTCACGAAAGTTGGTGTGGAATTTGAACTCCCGGGTTTGAATCCCACTATCAGCCAAGTGATTTTTCAGAAGTTTAGATACTTCGGCTTCTTAGGTGCAGCAGTTTTAATGATAGAAAACTAAAAAAGAATTAGGGAACGTGAGATGTGAGGACGGGTCATACATGATGTAGTTAGAACGAGCAAGATACGAGAGCTATAAAATTCACCGTTGAGGGCTTTTATAGAACGGACCTGGTCACGTTGTAACATGCTAATTATATTGGAACGAGAGCTAACATGAATACTGAACCTAAGATCTGAAAGTTTTTAATTGGCTGGTGGACATACACTGACTTAGAGAGATTATGCGCTGTATACCTGGGCTTATACATCATAATATAGTTGTAAGGATTTATTGTTAAGTTAGAAAGTTGTAGCGCTTTAAGGTTTTATAAACGTTGTCGCACAGTTTTTAAGAGAGGAAAGATGAATAAATATATAATAATAATAATAAGAGGATACGTCCCCTTATCTCTCAAGAAACGGCTTTAGTTCTGTATTTCGCCTACATTCATTCGAGACTCAGCTACATGAATTGCATATGGGCTCTGAAAAAATATTACCAGTTTCTGTTCAATGTCAATTATCTTCAGCAATTCTCACGTTTAAGATTATTAATAGTATCGCCAAAATAAATTTTCAAATTTAATATGTGAATCAAAGGCACAATCATGCAACAAGAAACGCTAATAACATTCTAATTCCTAGAACCGCTACACAATTAGGTGATTCAAATTTTTTTGTGAGAGCTTTCTATGATTTTAACGCTATTCCGACTGATATCAAAAAGTTTGTGAGCCTTAAACTCTTTAAATCAAGGTATAGAGAACATTTATATAAAAAGCAATTGTGGTATGATACATGATAACATATTTCCTTTTCTTCTTTACTTAATATATTATATATCTAAAACTAATGTATTAAACAGTTTACCAAACTAAAAAATAAATCGAATCAAATAATAAAACTAGTAATGCGTCCACGGGCTGCGGACGGAAGTGCATTTTCTTAAACTACTGTGCACAGAAATCTAAACGCATAAAAAACTAGTAACGAAAAAGAAAACTAATGCATAAAACACTAACGCCCAGAATAATAAATACAAGTTTTTAAAATTTCTTTTTTGGAAAAATAACGGTGAAAAAATATTTGAAAAATAACGGTCAAAAACTATTTAAAAAATAACGGTCAAAAAATATTTAAAAAATAACGGTCAAAAAATATTTGAAAATAACGGTTAAAAAATATTTAAAAAAAATAACGGTCAAAAAATATTTGAAAAATAACGGTCAAAAAATACTTGAAAATAACGGCCAAAAAATATTTGAAAAAATAACGGTCAAAAAACATTTGAAAAATAAAAATAAACCTCTCCCCCGTTTTATCATAACACATCATGAAATATCAAAAAAGTGTAAAAAAGTACAAAAAAAAAAAGTTGCTCGGAGTGGGGCTCGAACCCTGGCCGGAAGATTGTAAGGAAAGTCACGTTTTTAAGGGCTACGTAAAAAATACGTACGTAAAACGTAAGCATTTTTTTTAAAAAAAAAGTTAATTTAATTAACTTCTACTGCACTGATCAAAAAAATCTCTTGTCGTTCTGGTCTCTGACCTAGTACACACATTTTAAGCAAAAAACCCCATCGAAAAAGCTTAAACTGGAGGAGGAGATACGATACAGACAGACAGACAGACAGACATTAGGCGGACAATAGTGTCTTTTCCCAATGGGAAAATGCACTAAAAAAATGTTGATGCAGACATATTAACACCATAGAACCTTTCAAAAACGTAATTAGCTCTCGTATATAGAAGATTTGGATTTTTTTTTAAAAATGTCGGTTGACTTTATTTATGTTTTTATTTTTGATGTATACATCGATTTTGCTTTTTAGTGCATTTTCCCATTGGGAAAAGACACTATTGTCCGCGTTTTGTCCGTCCGTCCGTCCGTCCGTCTGTCGAGCTATCTCCTCCTCCAGTTTAAGCTTTTTCGATGCGGTTTTTTGCTTAAAATGTGTGGACTAGGTCAAAGAATAGGTTGACCAAAGATTTTTTTGATCGGTGCAGTAGAAGGTTAATTAAATTAACTTTTGTTGAAAAAATTGCTTACGTTTTACGTACGTATTTTTTACGTAGCCCTTAAAAACGTGATTTTTCTTACAATCTTCCGGCCAGGGTTCGAGCCCCACTCCGAGCAACTTTTTTTTTGTACTTTTTTACACTTTTTTGATATTTCATGATGTATTATGATAAAATTTTCCATTTTCATATTTTTTCCTCACATTTTCCGAACTTTTCACGAAGTTAAATTAATTAAAGCTTACGTTATGTAAAAATACGTACGTAAAAATACGTGTTATGTAAATTTACATTACGTAAACCTTTCTTGGTGTGAATTGAAAGGGGAGGAGGGGGAGTTAAACGAAGGGGTGTATATGAAGGTGGGGGGGAAGTAAAACGGGGGGTATTATTTTTATTTTTCAAATACTTTTTGACCGTTATTTTCTCAAATATTTTTTGACCGTTATTTTTTTTCAAATATTTTTTGACCGTTATTTTTTCAAATATTTTTTGACCGCTATTTTTTTAAATATTTTTTGACCGTTATTTTTTCAAATATTTTTGACCGTTACTGTTCAAATATTTTTGACCGATATTATTCAAATAGTTTTTGACCGTTATTTTTCCAAAAAAAAAAAAGAAATTACCGTTATTCTTTTTAAAAACTTATATTTATTATTCGAATATTTTTGACTAATTTTTTGCGTCAGTGTTTCGTGCATTAGTTTTCTTTATCATTACTAATTTTTTATACGTTTAAATTTCTGGGCACAGTAGTTTAAGAAAATGCACTTCCGTCCGCAGCCCGTGGACGCATTACTAGTTTTTTAATTTAAGAGATCTAGCCGTAGCTATTACAACTTAATTTATGCATTAATTTACAATATATGTGATTTTTTATTCGTAAAGAATAGAGTTCGTTTTGCTTTTTGAAACAACTACTTCAGAGCAAATTGTTTCGTAACTCTGCACATTGCATGACCCAGGGTATATCAATACAATGTACCTAACCACAATTTGTGTGCTGACATCACACAAACCGAGTAATGTGGCTAGAACAGTGAAAAAGCACCCAAATCCGACTAGACATTCCCTGGGATCGAACCCGGGATCGCTGGTGTAGGAGGCCAACACGCTAACCACTACGCCCACTAAGATTTGGATTAAAACTTTACAAATTTTGCAATAGGTTCAATTTCATGTTAAGGCTCACCCACTCAACCAAAATTGTAAATTTTTACAATTTTTCAGCCATCTTTCTGAAAATGTTGTTTTGAGAAGTATTTGATTGATATAATACATTGGATATATTGGATTGGTCAGTAAAAAAATTTACTATTATTTTCTCGCAATATTTAAGCCGTGTCTGAATATGGAACCGGCACAATTTTTGATTCCGTGGGGCATCTAACTGTGAAATTCTATAATTTGAATATACTTTGATCCAATGAGTTGAAATTTTGTATGTAAGAATAAAATTTTATTAAAAATTGCGAGAAATAATTTTATTATAATTTAAAAAATTAAGGAAAAATCTTTTTAGTTATCTTAAGTTTTTATATTCCCGAAAAATCTTGCAGGATCATAGGTTTGAAATATTTCTAATGATCTATTAAAAATGGTTTAATTAAAAGAAAACTATTATACCTAAATAATAATGCTGACGATGTATAAAATTTAATAAAACTTCTGTTTTTTTAAACAATATTTTTAATTAAAAATTGTTTATATTTTAAAGGCATTATTTATGCAGTTGAATTTCAAAACAGCTTTATTTAAAATAAGTGTGACGTTTTAGTTCAACTTTAAATTTGTTATTTATTCATATTTATTTAAGTTTAGTTCGAACGAGTCGATGGAAAAAGTTTTTGTTTTAAATTTATTTCGTGGGAATTTTTTTAATGTTCATCATTAATCACATTATTGAAAATGTCTATCTAAATTTTAAAATATTTTTGATTTTTAAATCTGTTTCTATTGCGTAATCCTTTGATTATTTTACCACGTTTTTTTTATAAAAGCTAAAAGTTAACTAAATTTTCATCTCAAATTTCTTTACTAAAGATCAACCGAGAAATACAAATTACAAATTTATTTTTAAAAAAATGACAAAAAATTAAAATATAATAGTAAAATTATAATGCAATGCTAAACCAGAAAAATTGTATATTTTTAGAATTAGTTTAAGTTTGTTTATTCATATTGATTATAATATAGATAAATGACTTGCATAAATTATTTTTTATACAAAACAGACATTAGCAAATAAAAACTTAATACTCATCTTTGTAGACAACAAAGTAATGAGTTTTTTTCCCTTCTTTTGATAAGCATCATGAAATGTGAATAGAATTTAAATATTTCTTTAAATAAGAATTTAATCTCAGATAAATATAAGTGTTTCTAATCAAGCTTTAATGCGGATTGTGACAAATATGGAACATGTGATGATAGCAAATTGGTTGTTCTATGAATCATGATTCTTAGGAAAGCGGTGCTCACCTAAGTCACTGGGCTAGTCAAATGGGTTTAGTATTATCTGGAAGTCAACAGTTCGTAACGTAGCAGACAAGCAGGGTATTAAGCCAGCATGATTGTGGCACTAACAATGAATCGCACAAATTCCAAAAGTTTCGTGGACTTCCTTTACTCCAACTTCCAGAAAAAGGATATCCTCAACAAAGTATTCATCACTTCTGCTTCTGTATAGATTTTTTACTGTTGAGAATTTCATCTGCAAAATTCATTCAATGAATATCGATATTTTCTGACAATTATTATAGAATTTCACTTATTATTTCAGCACGTCACGTATGTACACATACTATATTCCTTTCATTATTTGCCATCATTTTATTCACGAGGGAGAAGAAGAAAAAATCAAGAAGGAAATTTTTTTCTGTTGATGCTGTGTTGTCATGGTGATTCCAAGAATACAATAAAAGGTGCTAAATGAAGGAGGATGTGAGTATGAAAAACTTTTGTAAGCAATTTTAACAATTTTTTAATTTATTATTGATTTATATTCATATTTTAGAGGATATTTTGGATGATTGAGTTAGACTGAATCGAAGGAACATTGATTTTGTACTTTGGTACTTAAATACACATGGAAATCATTAGTTTGAGACACAAAAGATAGAAACTATAGAAAGAAGTCATGGAATGAATAACTCATTTAATAGGGTTAAGTTAAGTACTAGTCAAGGGTAAATTCAGGGTTAAATTACATTACTATAAACTAGCCAGCTAATTAATTAGGGAGGTGTTTGGGTTTGTAAACTACTAGAAGACTTAAATTGGCAAGAGTTCCTATTTTAGGACACTAATCATGAAAAAATTTCAATTTATTGATCAAATTTTTGTTTTTAAAACCAGATCCAGAAAGCAGTCCGACATTCCAATATTATTAGAACAGTATCCATCCTCACCCTTTTATAATCGCATTTAAAAAAATTTTTTCCCCGTCCGTAGCTGCCTTTATTTCACCACGTCTAGATCTTTTCTTAGTAATCGATTTTTCCTTTACCCGCTTCCCCTATCTGATTTTGAACGTTCATACATATTTTGTTTGTCTACTTCAAGTAGTGAATAAGGAAATAGAATCTTTATGTGAAATGCTCACATGTAGAAAATAAAATAAAGCAAAAATGTGAAAGAAGTCAAAAGGAAAAAAGTGAATTTCCCTGAGGATATGCACAATACACGTTTGGAAATTTTTATCTATCAGCCAGTAACTTAATTCCGGAATTTCATTGACTCACAAAAAAAGGGCAACAATTTTTTTATCCTATAAATCTTTAATTTAGTGTACATAACGAAAGGTCATTTTTTATACTGATTGTTTTGGATAAAAATTTTGAGGATATGCAAAGAAAAAAAAATGTAATTCCCATGTGACGGTAAAAACAGCATGATGATCGCCCAAACATTTGTGGATATACAAACGGGGTTGATAGGAAAAAATGTAATTTAAAAATGCCTTTGAGCGAGAAAAAACTTTTGACCCAATGGAATATTCTATAGAAAATCAGGTAAGTATGAAGCTCATTGCTGACTTTGATTATGTAACTGAAGTGCATTTTTTGTGTGTTTTAGGATTTTGATGAGAAAATGTTTGGAAATAGTCTTTACCGGAATCTGGACTTGCTTTAATCATTTTTTTCTTCAGTTTCGAGAATCATTTTTGGGATGGACTTCAATAGACACTTCATAATCCAAAAATCAAAATTGGATATCTTAAAATTCTATTTTTGATGGACGACATTTGTGAATATCTTCATGATTAGATAAAGATATGTGCAATAGGAGCGTAGTCAGAAATTTTTCCAAGGGAGGATTTAAAATTTTTTTGTATGAAAAAATTTGGACCAGATTTTCTTCTTGAATTTTTCTTTCACAAACGAAGCAAATTAAAGAACTTTTGACTAGAGGGGATTTACCTTTCAAATCCCTCCTTGGCTACACGCCTGGTGCGCAAGCTAGAAAATTACTTTTTAATTTAAAGCAGATGAGTCAGATATGTCTTAATAGAGAATGTCTTACTGTACAAAACTTCAATGCTGCTCTGATTTTCAATGATATATAGGGTGGGGTGACAATCTCTGATTATTTGTGCAGGGCACATTAGAATTGTCTAATGCTGTCAAATATAAAATTTATTTTAAGTCCAGTAATTTTTTTACGAAAATTTTCTTTAATTTTTAAATCTTTCCCAGACTTTTAATATGAAATTTATGGGATGTCTTGCATCAGGGACGTAGTCTGAGGATGGAAGAGGGTCAAAGGGTCCCGACCTCTCTAAAAAATTCTTCTCACAGAGGTGTGAGCATCTCTATGGTCACCATACAATAATATAAAATAAACCTGAAAATCTCATTCAAGAAATGTTTTAAATTTTTTTGCATAATTTTACTTAAATCCAAATACACAGAATGTATATTTACATAGTTCATAAAGGTCAATTAATTAAAATTCATTGAATGAACTTCAACTTTATTTTAAAACTTCATGAAGGATGAAAAAATGTTAATTTTAAAAAGATTAATTCATGCCTGAAAAATTATACGAATAAATTAATTTACAGACATATCTGCATGTATCTCATTATTATAAATCCCACGAAAGATCATAAAGTTCAAAAACGATAATAAATAATTATGTATGTTTCGGAGAGGCTAAAAGGTTTCATAATCCATGGCATTACAAATTTATAGAACAACGTTCATTCGTTCTACGTTAATTAAACTATTATCGATTTAATGAAATTTGTGGATGTCCCATTTAAATCTTCTTTCCACATCCACATTGAGTTTGTACAATTTGAAATTTGCTTATGCAAATACCTTTTCATTATTGTCCCTCTTCATAAATAAATTGACACAAATTTAATAAACCACATTGAATTTTTAGTTCTCTCTCACTGATTTTATACATAGACAGATAATTCTATTGAATTCATCCTCAGAGAATCCTCAGAAATATGAGATATTTCTATTACTGTTCTGCATAACTTACAATTTTAATAATTTTTTTCTTCTTGCTGCTAAAGATATGAAAATTTTCGTCATTCAATTTTTGTGGTCTAAATGAAATAGTTTCAAAAATGATAACGAATTGAAAATTGTCTCTCTTCCTCATTGCATTCAAATGCTAAAGTTGGGAGCTGTGAAAATTACACAATTTCATGTAAAATATGTGTCATAAGAATTTCCATTGAAATGAGAAAAGGAAAAGGAAAAGTGTGAGAAAATTTATTTTCTAAAGCCAGAAAAAAGTTGTTTTTCAACTTCCTTCACTACGTGATGACTTTTGAATTAAGAATTGAAAATAATCCTTTCGTATTGTTGGTGTGGTGCTGAAAAGGGGAACTATGTAGAATGTCGAATTTTTTAGTGCATTTTGGTTCAGTGAGCATATGTTGTAACTAAGCAGAAGTGGAGTTTAAGCAGGGGCTGGCTGCTTGGTATACCCTAGGGTATTCTCTAACACTACCTCAGAGGCTACCCTAGGCGTATAACCTAGTATATACCCAGTAGTACCCCTAAGGGTATATCATAGGGTATACACAAGGGTTACCCTAGGGATGAATTCCTAGTGTATTCTCTAGCGGAGGTTTTTTGAACTGGATTTATAGTAAAATTGTATCGTAGCTAGATTCTTCAGCAAATGAGATCGCATTGATTCTAACTCATTGCCTCGCACTACCGTTCACGAAAAAGGTTGGTTCTAGAACAATAGAGCAGACATCCTCTTCCCACTTGTAAATCGCTAGTGACTTTCCATCATACACATAAGTTCAGATTTTCTGTGACACAGCTTCTTTCAAATATGAGTGAGAGTGGTGGGAATACTCACCGTTTTGAGTCTGTCAATTTAATTTTCAATTCTGTTTATTGATCCTAACGACACCCACTTAGACCAATCTTAAATCTGTTCAATTCAAGAAAATTCAGCACTTCTTTATTCATAAAAGTTGCATAATTTCTTCTTTAGAAGTTTTCTGCTCAATTTGACTAAAACCTTCTCAATTTTATGGAATCAAAGAAGATTTTACTCATTCCAATCCAGTTAAGCACTTCTAAGCCTTTTCGAAAACTGAATATTAACTCTCTAATAAATCATAAAATGTCCATTCATCCTCACCAATAAGCCAAAACCCACATTAAAAGCCTTTTTCGAAGAAGAAAGCATTCAATATTCAACATAGTCACCAAGTTCCTGCATTCATTCATTCAGATTCAGCATCCTTCTGTTTGCCATGAGTAAATTAAATCCATTTCTTTTCTTTTTATCACTGCATGACGATGGGATTTTGTAAGAAAATCACTTAATGCAAAAAATAAAGGAAAAAATAGAGAACCTGAAAATGGAAATTCCATGCATTCAACTTTTAAGTGAAATGAACTAAAATTTATGCATAAAGGAGAGGAAATAAAACTTTAAAATTCAATTTGAGAGAGAAAAGATGAGAAAATAAAAAGTTTCGCGTAATTCAACGTCAAGCTATTTTTAATTTTACTTTGTGAATAAAAAAGTTTTTAATTTTTTCCTCGTTTTTCACTCTGCATAGCTAAATTTGTTGTGGATTTTTCAAATTGAAATTTAATTAAGGACGGAAGTTTATCTAGCACAGTTTGTAATGGAATATTCTTTATGGCGTTATAAAAAAATGTTAATAGAAAAGATGGAATTTAAGCGTTTCTGCATCCATTGATGCACTAATTTGAAGGAGATTTTGAGGGAGCAAAGACTTTTTAAAGACCACGAATAAAATTTATTTCTGCTTAAAAATCTACAGCTACACAGCTGTATTCAAAGAGCATATAATAGTTATAAAATAAGGATGAAGACCTTTTACAAAGCTAAGAAAATTAAAAATGTAACGAGAAGATTTTATGCACTTTTAATTTATTTTCATTATTAAAATGAAGATTTCTTTAAAAAAAATTGATAACATTTAAATTTAAATTGTGACATCAAAGGATGTTTTTGTGCTTAAATAAGACGATTCTTGACTTTTTAATGACATAAAACTTGATTTACTTTGAGATATTATATGAATGCATCAAAAGACGTTTAAAAATATTCATTTGAAGCTTTTTCAATTTCATAATTATAAAAAAGGTTACTTTGTTAAAAATTAAATGAGCAAACCCTCTCCTTCCTATCATCTGACTCATAAAACCCTCCCTTGATATGCCCTTAGTAAGTTCATCAAATATTTATGTTCAAATAACAAATATTTGATTCTAGTCAACTAATCATATAATCACAAGTATCCAATTACACGTGAAGCACCCAAGATTACCAGAAAAGGAAATCAAAATTTCATGAAACATACTTCGTTATTTAATTAACCTAATTATCTTTATCCAAATTGGTTCATATGGAATTTCACATGATTAATTTCGAAGTGCATAGCAACCTTATGACATTATTGTTCTCATTTATTGTCCTTGACACTTATTGAACAACTTTAGAAATAAACATTTATCTGAGAATCTTTCGAGACTGATGGAGTTTGAAAAGCAATTACGTTCTCCAATTACTGACATTTCATGATAACGTAAAATATCAGAATAAATGATAATAAATTCTTCTTTAACAATCCATACGTAAATTCTCAAGAATAAAAGCTTGTGAAAATTTATACTCAAAAAGTCTTTCTTTCGCTCTTTTTAAAGTTAAGCAGCTAGAAGTCGGGGTAATAAATTTTTTATGTTGAACTTGAAGTGAAAAAGAAACTTTTGCACTCTAAACGAATTGCTCATATCAATGAAATGCCGTCTGATGAAATGAAATAAAAAGGAAAAAGGAAAAAAAACTGTTTTAAAAGTTTCCATGATAATTCATTATTGTTTTTTGGTCTCAAAATTTATATGGAATGTTAAATTTGAGTAAATATTTTGTCAGTTGGTTTCTTTTGACTTATATGCATGCAATTTAGGAGTTTATGGATCAAAAATTTGTTTAATTAAAGTCGGAAATTATATTTTTAATAATCAATCTATCATTGAAATTGTAACGAACTTTTAAAATTTAAATAAAAGATGCAGAATAAAGACGCGAGTTGTAAGGTTTTGAGAAGGAATTTGTACAGTTTGAGTGATATTTTCATTAAATTTGTGTTGTTAATTGAAATTTGGGAAAATTAATTAAAATTACCAATAAATAAATAGATTGAAAGCAAAATGGTAAGTCATTGAACATTTTTACACATAATTAAATCAAATATGATAAATTCAGTAGCTTAATTATCATTTTAATCGCAAATAGATTGATTTAATAAAGATTTATGGTAAAACACTTTAAATCTTCATTATTTCACTCAATTCAACTGCTTCTAAAGAGATATACGCTTTCAAAACTTATCAACTTACTTCTACTGTACACAAAAACCTAGAAGAAAAGAACTATGACAAAAGAAAAGAAGAAAATTAAAACTTTTAGATCTAAATCTTTCATTTTATTGACAAACTTTAATGTTATATCACGTTCATCCATTCAGTGTCACTTGATTGTACGGTTTTAAATAACCATCTTACATCAACCAGCAACCTTAAAACTATAAATTTTATTATCCCTTGTTAGGCATTGAGTAAAGTTTACGGTTTCCTATTGAAAAATTGCACATTAGGAAAATGTAAAGATGTCACATAGCTAGTCACGTTCTTCCTCTTATACATACAAGTATAACCATTGTTGAGTACACGTGGAAGGGAAATTATGCGAACAGCTTAAATTATTCCATGAGCAAAAATGTCTCCACGGCATACACATACATATAGCTTTGCAAAATCCACTGAATTCAAAAACAATGGAAAATAAGAAGAGATGAAGAAGATTATAAGTGGAATGAATATAAAAAAAAAGATCTTAAAAGATTTTTATTGCTATCACAAATTAGCCATTTTACTTTGTAGATTTGTTATTTATTTGTAAATTTGTTCACAATTTGCGTAAATGACAAAGTTACAGATTGATTGAGTGTCTAAAACGCATTTCCAATTGGCATTAATCTTTGATGGACTATTTGCCTTTATTGAAGCACCTTCGGAGAATCAGAAATAGACCAACTCATAAAATCGGTCATTAAATTAACTCATTAACCTTTTGTATATTCTGAAAGCCCACAGGTCATAAATGCTTTTGATTAGATAACAAAAAAAACCCCGAAACATGGTCTGTGTTCACAATCTTTAATAAATGCTGACCTGATTTGCTAATAAAATGAACTAAAGATTCAATTTTTATGAGGCCAAACAAAAAGAACTTTGTTATCTAGTCAAAACAAGGCAAATAGTCCATTATTTGTACAGAAAACGGAGCTAAAATGAAGCAATAAGAATATTGAGTAAGGGAATGGTAAGATTTACAAAAGCAAAGGTCTGGGTATAAACATTTAAGAAATTTTTCAACGTGCGTCGAAACTAAAGACGGAGAAAAATAAAAAAAAGCTCTTTTTGTCGAAAGGAAGAACCCTCTTATCGGTCGATGTTTATAAATATTGTTGTTGTTGCCTTTGCCGTTTCTTCAAAAACCATTTTCATTCACATTGTGTGGAAAGCTTATTGTGAAAAATGTTAATTGTGCGTTACGAGAAATTCCTTTTATTTTCCTTCGGTGCTCACATAAAGTTTCATGGAGTAAAAGGGGAAAAAAGGCTTTCTCTATTGTGTACTCTCTTGTGTCCGATGAAAATTAGAATTTTCCATTCTTTCGTACTCGCAGTGGTATTATAAATTCCTTATTATATACTTGCTCTTATACAGATGAAAGGAAAATGGAAATGAGATGCTGAGAGACGAAACTTATTGTCACGAAAGTGCTTAGGAAAATAATTAGCATGCACAGACAGTGGGAAATAGTTGTGAAGGAAGATAGTATACAGATGCTTGGGGGTGTCGTGTCTATAGAGCATTTTAGGTCGAGTTTACTGTAACATTTGTAGATTGCTCATAAAATTCATGAATAATTGCTAGTTCGGATTACAAAAAGCTTCTTTCGATTATTTCATTAAATTTAGATGAACAGCCTGAAGCATGAACGTAAGCAGAAATTTTTCAAAGGGGTGGTTACGTCCCTGACCTGGAGAAGGTTGGACCCTCCTTCGAAAAATTTCTGGATACGTAAGTGCGTATCTAAGTAAAGTCAACGCGACTAAGCTTTTCCATACAAATCTTTTGAACTCTATCTCAATCTATAACCAATCCAGTCACCCAAAATGAACTTTTCCTAAAATTATTCCTCTAAAATGATCGAATCCAAATAGAGACATATCTTTTAAGATCTGTATAATTAAACCAATTCTGCTAATTCTAAAATTTAATTAGTTTTCATTTTCCTCACAAAAGGAAAAAGTTTTTTACTTCTTATTTTAATTTCAATTGTGAGAAGTAGACGGACAGAGAATAATAAAGAAAAGTCACACGAAAGTTTCTCTATTCTTTTTTTATCTTCTTAAATGGATATAGGAGTAGTAAATATCAACAATTGAAACCTTTAAATGACAAATATTAAATTAAATTGCAACATGAGACAGCAACAGATGGAAAACTTTTAAGTTTATATAGTCATATGTCAATTATGGTCTCAACAGGTGTCAATGACAAGGAACGAGAAATTCGATACATAAAAAATTTAAAAGACGACAGTCTATTGATAAAAAAAGTGGGGGTTTAAGTTTCAGGAAGTGGATAGATCAAATCTCGACAAAATATGCTTTAGTTTGTCTGAAAAATTTCCAATCAGCATTCTATTTGAATATATTCGAACTGAAAAGTCTCTCTTTGATATGCTTAGAATAAAATGTGTTCTAGTGCATGAAATATTTACAAATATCGAATGAACATGATTGTATTCTGTTTCCATCACATACTAAGGATGCCAATTTGCTACAAAGGTGTATCAAACAACGATATTAGATACTCGTACATAAAATCTTCTTTTTATAGATACAGAAAAGAAACATTGATATTGCTGGGAGCTGAATGCTCTATCAATTAGAGAAAATACTGTAGTGCTTATAAATAAATAAATTTCATTCATTCGTGCAACTTTTTCATAATGTAAAAGCGCCAGCTGGGCAACTGAGATCGACTAAGATTCAATAGAACTGAACACATGCACATTTTTGCATATTGAGGACAAACCTGAGCTGTAATGAAGTTCAAATGGACTAGGTTGTTCAGTGGTGTTGATCTGTCACTGGTATTGTTTATAAACATATCTGGTATGTAACCAACAAAGGCAATATCACATCGACACCTCGTCAAATCGGACCTCATTGCCGATCATGATCATTTTTTGATTAGTTTGTCAAACTGTTTTCTGTCAGAAACTGTTTATGAACATACATAATAAGCTGCATACCAGCAATTTAACCTTGTACTTTGCTTTATGCAACAATTCTTATTATTTTTATTTTACTTCAATCAATATTGATCTAAATTTAGACTCCTTCATTTATCTATCACTCAAATCAACCAGAAGCAACCACTTCTCAATCCTACTCATAACTAATCATACAATATCACAGAGTCAACCCACATGCGCATCTATCCATCACTCTTACATTGTCATCAAAACTCAACATCTCAGCATTTTCTTCTCATTCACATTCCATTACATAGTACAAGTACTAAACATTTCGTAATGATGACATATGTATGTGTTTAATACAGAACATTCATATCAGATTACATTGTAACATAATAAAACAGAACTACATCATAAAACTGCTTCCTTAAATGATGATGACATAAAAGCTCGTGTAAAGTTACTTCTTCCTTTATGCCTTTTTTTCTACACAGCAAATAAATTCAATTAAAAGTTTAAATTGCAATTCTGAATTTTTATTTGTTCACTTCCTCACACTTTTACATCCGATGATCCATTAATCTGTCTGATCTCGTAGATTATTTAAGTTTTTATGTTTTCCATGACTGCTGTTGTGAACATACAGAGGAAAAGGAGTACATTCATGTCAGTGAACTGAAATTGGAAATGAAATATTGAATTAATTTAATTTATTTATTTTTTGTTTGGCCATTTCTGTGGACCATGTGCGGTGGTAATTTTTTTAACATAATAATTTAAATGCACAGCGAGGCAAAAAGGAGAAAATAATTAATTCGTTGATTAATAAAAATTATTTGAACTTTTAATCATATTCACACCAATTTTAATTGTGTGTGAATATGTTGTTTTTGGTATTTCAGTGAAACTACTTTTTTGGACTTGCTGCTTCAGGCTTATGGAATCGACCCATAGTGTTCAGTATGGAAAGTCTGTGCCTAAAATTACCAATTTAACAGTGAAAACCGCATCTCGATTGGTGCTTCCAGTGCCGAGAAATCGCAAAAAAACACTTTCTGTCATTTAGCAAGTTAGTTAGCAAGTTAATTTCCGCGATAACTCGATTCAAACTCAATATTAAGGCTTCCGGTTTTTTGCATCTGATAGATAATGTGTATGGCAAGAACTGTATAGTTTTTGGAGTCATGGGATGCATCCAGTAAGGCACACGGAACGAAAAGGTGCTATTTTTGGTCAAATTATAGCCGATTATTGCAAAACACATTTTATTTTTTTCATAGAAAAGGAATGTTTTGACCAAATGAGCTGAAATTTGGCATGTAGGTTCCTTAGCTGTGCCTGAATGTGGAACTGACGCCATTTTGGATTTCGAGGGGCTAGAAGCTACGCCAAATTGATTTTTGCTTTAACTTTGACCAAATGAGCTGAAATTTGGTATGTAGGTTCCTTAGCTGTGCCTTAATATGGAACCGACGCCATTTTGGATTTCGAGGAGCTAGAAGCTACGCCAAATTGATTTTTGCTTTAACTTTGACCAAATGAGCTGAAATTTGGTATGTAGGTTCCTTAGCTGTGCCTTAATATGGAACAGGCGCCATTTTGGATTTCGAGGGGCTAGAAGCTACGCCAAATTGATTTTTGCTTTAACTTTGACCAAATGAGCTGAAATTTGGTATGTAGGTTCCTTAGCTGTGCCTTAATATGGAACCGACGCCATTTTGGATTTCGAGGGGCTAGAAGCTACGCCAAATTGATTTTTGCTTTAACTTTGACCAGATGAGCTGAAATTTGGTATGTAGGTTTCTTAGCTGTGCCTGAATGTGGAACTGACGCTATTTTGGATTTCGAGGGGCTAGAAGCTACGCAAAATTGATTTTTGCTTTAACTTTCACCACATGAGCTGAAACTTGGTATGTATGCTCCTTAGCTGTGCCTGAATGTGGAACTGACGCCATTTTGGATTTCGAGGGTCTAGAAGCTACGCAAAATTAATATTTGCTTTAACTTTGGCCAAATGAGCTGAAATTTGGTATGTAGGTTTCTTAGCTGTGCCTGAATATGGAACCGACGCCATTTTGGATTTCGAGGGGCTAGAAGCTACGCCAAATTGATTTTTGCTTTAACTTTGACCAAATGAGCTGAAATTTGGTATGTAGGTTCCTTAGCTGTGCCTGAATATGGAACCGACGCCATTTTGGATTTCGAGGGGCTAGAAGCTGCGCAAAATTGATTTTTGCTTTAACTTTGACCAAATGAGCTGAAATTTGGTATGTAGGTTCCTTAGCTGTGCCTGAATATGGAACCGACGCCATTTTGGATTTCGAGGGGCTAGAAGCTACGCCAAATTGATTTTTGCCTTAACTTTGACCAAATGAGCTGAAATTTGGTATGTAGGCTCCTTAGCTGTGCCTGAATATGGAACCGACGTCATTTTGGATTTCGAGGGGCTAGAAGCTACGCAAAATTGATTTTTGGTATGTATGCTCCTTAGCTGTGCCTGAATGTGGAACTGACGCCATTTTGGATTTCGAGGGGCTAGAAGCTACGTCAAACTCATTTTTTCTCTAATTTTGATATTTTTGACTAAATAAGCTAAAACTTTACGATTTTTCGTAAGTCTTGTTAGTAACATAATACTAAGCTATGAATGAAAAAACTTGAAACGGTGTGAATATGCCCATGAAGCGTGATCGCTTCATTACTAGTTTCCATTGTCTAATTGGCAAAATTTTCATTCGCATGAGATTCTCTTAATTACCTTCAAGCGTGGATTACAGCATTCATGAATGGTTAAACACAAATTAAATCAGATTATTAATTTTTCAAAAAAAAAATTCATTTCGCGTAATAAAAAATGATTAATTATGGAGAGTGAGAATTTATGCGAAATTTAATTAGGCCCTTTTTTCCTTTTTGTTTGTGGATGGATGAATGTATGTTTTGGATTATTTGATAAGTTTTTAGATGTAGAGCCTGGCAATCTAGCAAAAGTTGAAGTTCCCATTATTTTATTTGTTTAAAGCATGAAGCCTGACTCATGAAATATTTTGCTTTCAAGTGAGCTGAAGTGGCTCATTGGTTTTGTGCTTTGGTGCATAATTAAGGGTTCGAGAATAAAAAGGAACCTCACAGCCTTCAGTGGTTCAGATTTTACTCTCTTGTAATGCATATAAGGCACAGCTATGAGGCTGGTTTCGAGAAACCAGTGCACCATCAGGAGGGGGGGAGGTGGTTGTAGGCTACGTGTAGCTGTTTGACATACTTATCACATTATTTTAGCATGAAAATTTTTTGATAAGGCGGTAAGTCTAAAAATCCCATTTTTTGATGAAGGTTCCTAGTGACGTCTAATATTTAAGAAAGGGAGCAGGGAAGCTGAGGGTGATTGACAAGGAGATAACCAAACCCCCCCCCCCCTCCCAAAAAAACAATCAACCCAATGAGGTTGAATACTGATGCCACAGATTAATGTATGCTTAATTACACTCACTCTGTCTATAATCATGGAAACTTTTTGAATTATTCAATCGTAACTAAGTTGAGGTAGATTGGAGATTTTTGGTTGACTTGAGGATGATGAAAATAACCAAGACACCAGAGAGATGGCATGACTACGTAGTCATAAAATTAATTAAATTGTAATCTTTTCGGTAATTGTGTTATGGCAACATTCATAAAATGAATTTTTGTGTTGTTTAAATATGTATAAATTATATCCCATAGGCAGAAGCATAAACATTCAGCATATTATATTTCAGTTTATGTTTTAAAGCTTATCAGGAATTTTTCATTTTTGTTGGATCTTTTTTTTCGTTCATGTTATTGTATGTAGGAAGAATCTATATTATTTTAATGAAATAAAATGTAAATACAATTTTGTTCAGAAAAGTGAATTTTTCCACACCTGAGCACTGAAACTGAGAGGATGACATAAAACATTTTCATAGAGGGACTTTTTTTTATTGTGTGATATTCAATGAAAATTTTTCAGTAACGAAAATAATATTTTTGAAAGAATTTGTTAAAAATTTATGTATTTCCATTTTTGTGGCTTTACTGTACGGATTTATGCAATTCTATGTCTGGAAGTGAAAATTGAATTGTTTCATGGTTTAAATTGTATATGTGTGAATGGGTGTGTAATTCTTCGAGTAGCTATTATCATTTTATGTAGACAAAATTAATTTTTTGGTTTAAAAATAGAAAATTTAAAAAATTGTAATGAAGAGGAACGTCTCTTCCTATAGGGGTATGGATTTTGGAACTCGGTATTAATGAAATTAAAATTAATCATTTTTTCAAATTGACTACAATCTTCTTGAAAAAAGAGTTTGAAACACAATGACACTCTTCTGGCTCAAGAGCGTAGCCAGGATTTTTGAAGGGGTGGTGCCCAATTTTTTATTTTTGAAAAAATCACTATAATTTAACCTTTGAATTAAATTTTTATACTTCATTAGATATTACAAAGTAATGACATTTTTTGTAAACAAATTAATTTTTCGAATTTGAAAATTAAAAATTTGTATTGAATTTTGTTCTCGAGGGGGGAGTGGTGTCCGGGGACCTAAGGATCACCCCTCTGGCTACACCTCTATCTAGACTTGAATTATACATTAAAACATTCAAAGATACATAATTCTAATTCAAAATTACAATCAAGTTACTCCTTTCAGTCCTGATTTCTCAATTCCTCCAAAAAGAAAATCATTTAATTTGATGACATTTCTTAAAGAAGATTTCTCATCTGATGTTTGCTATTAGCTTAAGCACAAAAAGTAGCATTATTTTCTATTTTTTATTATCTTCGTGTTTTTCAACATTCACTTCTACTATCAAAGACTACCTTTTGAGATAGACAAGCGTGCATTTACTTTGTCGAGTACCTTTTTTATCTTCTCTAATTGAAAGAGAATTTTTCTGCTTCATTCTTTTTTACATTTTACATTCATATTGCTCTTTGTTGCAGAATTCTCGGAAGGTATAAAACTAATTCATTAGTTCTGACTGTGTGTCTCCTGACTATAAAACTTCCAATTACTTTTCATAAAAAATTTATAGTATTTAATGAGGATTTTGAACTGAGAGATTAAATAATTTAGAAAAAAAGTAAATGAGCCTTGCTTAGGGCATTTAAAATAGAATAGAGAATGGACTTTAAAGTTCTTGAGGCTATATAAAAGATTTAAACTAAATATTTTCTTCTTGATTTGTTAAACATTTAATTTGACTCAAATCAGTTGTTAAAACAAAAAAATTATTTTTCAAAAATTCAACAAATAAAATTGGAACATTTATTTAAGAAATGCGCTTTGACCAAATAATTTACATCCCTTCAATGCTATATTAACATAAAGAAGGAGAAAGAATCGTCACTTTTTTTGCTAAGTCATCACTTTATATCCTTATCGTCGAAATGATTCTTCGTTTTCACTTTCAAATCATCAAAAAAAAATCTTTTCTGAAAAGTGATGAGAAATTTTTTTATTTTTTTGAAGATCTTAAGCACAAATTATGAATTTTTTTATTTTTCTTCACGGAAAACAGAAAACAAAGGCGATAAAATGAGATTTTTTGTGTGTACAAAACATTTTTTTTGCAAACAAAATAAAGAATAAGCAATGAAAGGAACAAACAATGTAATAAATATTTAGTCAGTGCTAGGAAATTACTTGAGATTTGTGATTAAAATTTTATTATAATTTAATTTCTGGAAATCAGCAAGAAGCAAAAAGCCGCAGTAAGCAAAAAGCATATTTGGTAAATGACGTCTGCAAAATTTTCAGCTTAATAGCTGTTTAATAGATGCCTTGTCCAGATCCCTCCTTCCAAATATTGGACATCATTTATGAACGACTTCTTTCTAAAACATTTCCTTTTTTAATTTCTACACAGATCACAAAAAACATGTGTACAAAAAAGTTTTAGGATACCTTTTTACCCAAAATTCTTGATGTTTATAAAATGGATCGTTGATAAATTACGTCTGTCATAAAAATATTTACAGAAAATTCCAAGAATTGTTATGTATCCAGGATCGTAACAAGGGTGGGTAAAGTGGAGCATTTTCAAAAATTTGGTCTCATACCTTACTCATTTTTGTGCTTTTCTGCCCTTCCCCATCCCAAATCCCACACATAATAACTAAATGTACAGCAAAGTATGCCTTAAAGTTCTAAAACATTCACATCCCAAACACATCTGGTCTCATCACTTTTCAAAAAAGGGGCCGTCCAATTATTAAACGTAATACGCAGGGGGAATGGAACTCACTGGACCGGACAAAAAATTGGTCCATTTTGTCCAAGTTTTTGTTCACTTATTACGTAACACATGTTACGGGGGGAGAGGAGGGTCTGTAATTTTGTGACAGCTCAAACAAAACTTCTTTTTGGAAAATTTGTGACAAAAAATTGTTGGGGGGCTAAAAACTCGTTACGTAATAAGTGAATGATCCCGAAAAAGTTGAATACCAAATGTTCATTTGATTTGCCATTTGTATTCATATTTTAATGCACGAGGTGTTCATCTCCCACATACCTAAACTTGACATTATCCGACATCATCAAATGGAAATTTGGATGTAAAGATTGAGACTCAATCGACAGTGAAACTTTCTCTCTCTCGTCTTTACAAAAAGGGAAAATAAAATCAGAAGAAGCACAAATTTTTTTATAATTCATTTTTATTTCAGTCGATTGAGCTTTGGTTTGAAGGGATGTAAAGAGAAGAAAAAGGTTGCATTCATGAATAGTTAATACTCCTTAAAAAAGGAACAAGAAGTTTGAAATCACATGGCAATCTTGAGTATCTTAACCATACATGTTAAATGAGAGGTTGAAATTTTTATGAGATTTTAAGTGAGACTGAAGTTGGAAACTTTTTGAGGTATCTAACTCACATGCGATTTGATGCTTATATTGGTATAAATGTGAAAATCTTTTCTGCTGATTTTGAGGTATTAGGAGTGCTTATGTATGCATGCCTCATACAGCTCAGTAGATGTAATAAAATTAAAGCTTTTCTTCTTCTTAAGGGTTGAGAATTTTCATGGAAATTGATAAATATTTTACATATCCACACGCACATTTTAAGGGATCCGCTATTCCTGAGCTCACAATGAATTCACCACAATTCCTCGACAGCAGCAAAGGCAATAAAAAGTTTCTCAAATCCCCTCACTAAAATATTTAAAATCATATCATTGAAAATTGTTATGGTAACTTATAGAAAAGAGTCACAGAATATGAAAATTTATTCATGTGTGTGTGTCTATGGCAACATTTTTACTACAACAGGGGCTTAGCCAGAACTTTTTCGAAGGGGGGGGGGGGGGGGTCCGGATTTTTTCCCACGGCACGCGGTTAAAAATTGCCAAAATTGTGGCCCCAGGACGGTAAGAATGCGACTTTGTGCCGAAAATGGTCAAATTCGGCACAAAGTCACGTTAATGCCGTCCTGGAGACACATTTTTGGTCATTTTTATACCACGTGCCGTCCAGGCATTTTCCTTTTTTTGGATTGATCAGAATTTATTTCCCTAAGTTCCAGGCCTCCCTGACTACACCCCTGTCCTGCGAGGCATTATGTTATCTAATCTAGCAACAAGCAAAAAATTTAGCCCATAAGCTCTTACAAAGCACTTTTTGACTTCTCATCCAAGCCCATTCATATAAAATTATATTTATTGAATGACATTTTTTGATGCTGTAAGTTTTCTTCTTTGGCAATGGATTGAGGCATGAGAAAAGGATGCCTCATATTTAGGGTTCGGCAAAATGGTATGCGCAGGTATTCGCATACCAAAATATGCGCAGGTATGCGCATACTAGTATGCAGTATGCGTGCATACCATGCATACCAATTAAATGACTTTTTTTCATAAGAACATCATATACGCGATTACTGGTGAACTTTTTCAATGAGTTTGATGCAAATATTAACTTTACCATCGCCAAATATGTTTTGTGTGTGCATTAGTAGGCAAAAAATAAAATTGACCACACACTTCAAAAAATTTAATTCGTTTTTAAATATTCCCGTGTGCTATAACTTTTTACTAAAGTAACATGGATGGTTTCATTCAACAGTTTTCATTTCTGTTTTCTGAATTTGCTGACTGATATCGATACCTATACGAAAATGTATAAATCTTGGATATATATTAGTCCCTGCTGTCATTAAAGTGTATAGTCATTGAGGCTAAATAGTCTCAATTGCAATTATATTTGACCAAATAGAGACTTGTAAGGTACTTTCTAGGAGAATAACTAGAAACTAGCAACAGGTATCAAAACTTTCGAGAACACAAATTTTGAGCTTTAAGTCATAATTATCATTAATAAATATGAAAACATCTAAAAATGTTTTTAAATAGTATATCAGGAAATCACGTTTTTGATAGTTTCACTAGTTTTGGGTTTGTAATCAGATCTTTAATAATAATGCGTGAAAGCCCAGCTTAAAGCTGGAGGCACTGCGATTATAGAAATCTATTGTACCACACCCTTTAGACCTACAGTTTATAGTGGAATCCGAACCACTTGCAAACTCTGCATATTGCAAGGACACGAGTACGTCATAAGACCTGATGTACCCTGCAATATACCTAGTCACCGCTATCAGATCATACTCATCCATCAAATTTCTATACCGTTAGCAAGGAAATATATTATGCTTTAACTAACAGAAAACAGAATTAAATAATATTACATCTTGTAGAAGTTATAGCAGTTTCAATCAAGTTAAAGTCGTCAAGGAGCACATGTTCCCTATAATCTCGGTAGATTTTGTACTTTTTGAGAAAAATTCTTCATAATTAGTCTTAAAATAGCGAATATCATCTAAAAACATCGAAAATTACATTTATTATCATAGTTCTCATTTTCTTTCTAAGTAAAATTAGTTTTTGGCCATATTTAGATCGACTCACTAAAACCGTCTTAACTTTCAAACAACCCTAGAATTACGGAAACAGCACCAAATGACTCAAAACTCGGCATATAAGTCTCTTGTTGTGCTCTCTATAGGAATAAATCACTTTGAAATGGATATTTTAAGTAGTCATTCCAAAAAAAATTGGTATGCAGATGGTATGCAGTATGCGCATACTAGTATGCGCATATTTTTGTATGGTATGCGCATACCTGCAGCACACCTGCGCATACTTGCCGAACCCTACTTATATTACTTTTTCTGTCCTACATATCCATCCATATAATTTATATCATAAACGATATGTGCTTTAAAAAAAATTGAATGAATTGTGAATCTCTGAATATATGCATGTAATACGAATGATAAAGTTCAAGAGCTATAAACTTTCCATCCTACTCTGTTGTATGTGTTCATCCATAGAAAAGCCTTTATTTGCATATTTCTCGTAGAGTTTTGTTTCAGTGAAAGCGACAATTTTTTGTTGTCTTGGTGTCTTGTGATTATTTTTTGAAATTTGAATCAAATTATCTCAAAGATATCAAATTCTGACGAAGATTTACTTTAGACTTCTGTTCCTTATGTCTATTTTCAAAAGATTTTAATTTTTTATTATTTCTTGAATTTTTTTATGAGTGAAGCTTTTTGCTGCTTGAGATATAACACTAAAAAGCCCAGAAAATGCGCTTAAAAGCACATTTCAAAAATCAATTCCCACTCAATTATCTATGCTCATCCATAGGCTCACATACACAGATTTTCTTGTACAGATCAACGTGCATATATATCCACATAATAAAATTTCGCTTAGCAAAGAAAAAACTGCTTACATGTGCAGGAAATGGAATAAAAGAAACATTTGAATATGTCGAATATGATTCAAATAATATGTGGATGGGGAGAAGGGGTGGAAGAAAAGGATGAAATAAAAATAAAAGGACGAGGATTACTGTTTTAGATCATGATATGGTTTTTGGTATAAAAAAAATTATATGAACAAATTTTTATTCGATAAACCTATAATTTTCATAGGATATGCTGTGGAGCTAAACATTATGATTATATAAAATATTCATATTACGTAATAAATAGGCAAATATTCATGCTTTAGTGATACGCAAGCATTTTAGCAATTAAAATAATTTTAATTCATTTCATTTCATGCATAAATGACTTTTGAAAATTAAATGAATTTTATCTATTTTGTGCATTATGATTGCATAAGAATGCTGATATTATTGTTATCACAAATGAGTAGTTTAGTTGAGTTTAGATTTTTATTGTGAAACTAGAAAGCATTTACTCTGTTTTTGTGATTTGTAGAATTGTACTTTTTTAACAGTTTTCTAAATTTGAAAATTAACAGTTTTAAAATTTTCAAAAATTTAACGGACTTAAAATTTTCAAAATTTTAACGGCTTTAAAATTTTTAAAATTTTAACGGCTTTAAAATTTTTAAAATTTTAACGGCTTTAAAATTTTCAAAAATTTAATGGACTTAAAATTATCAAAAATTTAACATATTTTTAAAATTAAAAGAATTAAGATATCTAAAAAACTCAAAACGAGATCTACTAAAAATTTCAAATTTCAACGATTTTTTAAATTTGCTGAGATTTTTTAAATATGTTTATTCAAGTTATCTCATAGCATCCATAAGCACCCGTTTCTCATTGTTTAAAAGAAAATGAATAAACAAAATCCAATTGTGCTATAAATTCTACCCCCAAAAGCTAGATAAAGCCAAATTTTATGCAAATGAATGAGCTCATCAAAAATATATAAATTAATCTAATTAAAATTTAAAAAAAAATTTTTTTGTTTCCGTTTGGATTATGTGAATTTGCTTTTGGGTATTTTTCTGAAATTTAAATGGATTTATTTGATATTAAGCATACGTTCAATTTAATTATTATCGGTACATGATTTAAATTATGTAAATTAAATTTCCTCTCCATTCGTTGGCTGAATGGTTAACAATAAAAAAGGGAATTTTTTGTGGCAGGCCTGTGGTTTGGTTTGATTTAGGAGTAGCAGATTGGAATTATTTTTCCTTTGTTCTCAACTTTTATGAAAAATTACTAAAGTATTTAGAGAATTTTGTGGATTTAATAGCTTTAGGAATGGATTATAAAATTAATTGTTTGTTGGTATCAGAATTTCGTAGCCAGGAAACTACTAATTGATTATTTTCATAAAATTTCTAAGCTTTTGCTTCAAATTCTTATATAAATAAGCTTTTGTGTAGAATGTCTACAGAGCAAAATGTTAACTAATATTTTTGCTAGAAAATTTTTAAATTAAAATAAAATATTTAGGTCAAAGCATGTCAGGGGCGTATTCAGGGAGGGGTTTGGGGGGTCAAAACCTCCCTCTTTTTGAGATTTTTTTTCAATTTGCTAGGGGATTTTAAGAAAAAAATCCCAAAACACTCCCTAAATTTTCCCGTCCATACAAAATCTAATTTTAAATAGCATATAACTTGTTTTATCTATTGGTATTCAATTTCATTTTAATGGGAAAATTTATTGATTAAAGCTTGATTCCAAGGAAGTTTGAATACCATTAATGAATGAATTTAATGGCTTCTTCGGTTTTATAATTATTAGTTTAATTTTTCATTCATGCTTCAAAATAAATACCGAGTTGTTTTACAAAGATGTATTGAAGATTGGATGTTGATTTTTTTAAAAAAAAATTTATAAAGTTTTAATATTATTAATATTAATATTTAAATTTTTTCTTCATTTCTATTTAAATAAAAAAAATTGCACGCTTGAAAAGTAAAATGGATTGATTGATAAAAAATTGATTGAGTTGTATTCACTTTTGCAAATTTCTCTCCGTTTAACCTTCCAAAAATTCTAAGATTTGAACCAAAAAAGTCAATCGACAACACAATCTTTATAACTGATTCTTATTTAATTCCAATGTAATTTGCTTGACTGAAGAAACTCTTCTTGCTACTTTTAAAACACTGCTCGTGACTCTTGACATTCATCGAGACAAAATAAATAATAAATGTTTGCAAAAGCAGAATAAATCTTTGTTAAATTTTAATGATATTTGGGGGGTCGTTCACTTATTTCGTTCACTTTTAAGGGGAGTCTGAGATATTGTAACAGGCTAAACAATTTTTTTGTTCAAAATTTGTAATGAGGGGGAGGGGGTCTAAAAAATCTCTGTTCCGCGTAACGTAATATGCGAACGACCCCTTCGATTGTTATTTCCTAATCGTTTTATTGAGTTATTTTTATCAACATTGATATAATGTTGACAGAGGCGGAACCTTTATTTGTTTGTTTTTTTTTTGGATGCTTAACAAGATTTTCTTGATTTTTAAGAATTTTTTTATCGGCAATTAAATTTTAAATATAGACAAAATTTGTTGAAATCCTAGCTCTTTATTTCAGACATCAAATACTACAAACCCCCAAATTCTCCTTCACAAAAATAATTCAAATACATTATTATTTTCAAAAATTAACCCACTAAGCTCAACTCAGACACAACCACTCAATTACTTCCAAAGAACATGAAAATTTGCTTTCAACCCTCACCACACAACTCATTCATGAGTATAATAAATATAACAGTGACCCAATTGGCAGTTGTTTCTTGTTTGCGACCTTTATAAATTTAATTTTTCATGAACCGCAATGAAGTCATTAAAAAGCGAAAGAACGAAAAGATTTTCATCGTAAAAATGTCATAAAAAATTGTTCTATATAAAAAGAAGGAAGCTATTTATATAATCATTTTGTATATCACACGTTTTCATCATCTCCGCTTTTAGGAAAATAGCTACTTCTTCTATCCTTTAATATTCAATCCTTTTGTTCACGTAGTACAATGACAATGTGTTCTGGTGGAGATTTTGAGAGAATTTAACAAATAATATTGAATTAAATGGTGGAAAGTCAAAGAGAGCAGGAGATGAAAGGAATTTTAGTAATTGAATTGCGGCTGCAAATAAGAGCCGTTGCAAGGGGTTGGAATCAAACCCCTTACTTCAGTCGAAATTTTTTCATCTTCCACTTCAAATAAAAATACAGTAAAGAAGAACACAAAAATTCCATCAAATGCCTTTGAACCAATAAAATTGGAAAATTGCAGCAATTTTCCCATCAATCAAGATTAGAAAAGCAAGCCAAGGTTTATTGGTAAATTTTTTCAAAATCAAATTCAAATCAAAGCTTTCCGTAATGTAGCAAGAAAGAGGAATGTGATAAGGTCGGCAGTCCCATGGCCGTGGATTAATGGCTACAAAATAGATGAATCGTTCGTGCTCTACTAATTGCATTACACTGTTTATCCTCCAAAATCTCACATCGATGAATTTTTCAACAAGCTACAGAGTATGTAGTCAAAAATGTTATGAAAACGTATAAAAATCTATTTACTGTATCTTTGACTTCAGTGAATGCAGTGAATGATTTAGAAAGCCTATTCAAATTTCGGTTTAAAGGGCGAATTGACTTTTTCATTCAAAATCTGAAATGACTTCCAAATCTGTCCTTGAATATGTGAATATGGGTTCAGTTTCTGCTATCCGTTGTACCTACCATACCCTCTCCTACTAAGTTAACCTTGTGTACTTACCATAGGGTATCCAACTACCTGATATAATCGCCATGTGACTGAAGTGTTAATTATTTCTTAATTATTGTCAATCTTTCCAATTTCTGCACCAATTTATCCTCAAGGGCAAAAAACAAATAAGATACTCATGCACAAGCAAAGAATAAGCTTTTTATTAATAAGAGAAATTCTCCATTTCAAAAACACTTTAAAGAATCATTAGAAAAGCATCTCGAGAACGTGACGTATATAAGGAAGTAGATATCCTTTCGTAATTAAAAAGTTATCAAAGACTTTCATAAAGACAAAGTACTTGATATTGAATAAATAAAATTTTAATATTTAATAAAGCTCCCTACGAGCAGCGCCATGTTTTCGTGACTGCAAGGATTCTATTGATTTTTAGTCAGTGAAAAGCACTCATTAAGTTTGTTCTGTTGTTATTGGAGTGATAAAATCATAAAACGATGGGTAATTAATGTTTTACTCAAAGGAATAGATGCTTTTGTTAGTTCCTGCTGATATTCATGGGATAAAATTGTAGGAAACATTTTAGGTAGTGTGGGAATTTTGGGAAGCATGATTTGAAAATCCGCTGAATTTTACCGCAAATGAAATCAATAAAGTCATTACAGACAACATCAACTATAAGAAATAATATTTTCGATTGATAAGGGGTCGTTCACTTATTACGTTACGCAAAAAACGAAATTTTAGACCCCCCTCCCCCTTGTTACAAATTTTCCAAGAAAAATTTTTTTCTTTGTTTGACCTTTTACAAAATCTCAGATCCCCCCCCCCCCTCCTTCTTCTCTAAAAAGCGAACGTAATAAGTGAACGACCCCTAAGTTGTAAAGTCGATTGAAATTTTGTTAAACTTACTCATTAAATATTTGCAACTCTGAATGTTTTACTACGTCAAATTTCGCAGAAAATGCACAGATGCTAAAATTTTTTAACGTTACGGTTGATGCTGTACGTAATGAAATTTTCATTAGAAAAAGACAGGGTTGCAAAAATATATTCTGTTTTGCAGAATATGCACGTATATTTGACAGAAAAAATGTTTGACAGATTTTGACATATTTCTTCATAAAGTGTGAAACTTTACATAAAATGTAAAAATGTGCAGAAATATGTCACAAATGGTTAAAAAAATTTAGTGTTTTGCAACCCTGGAAAAAGTATCTTTAATTAAAAAATACATAAAATACGAAGAATGCGGCAAAAGTTTTATAAAAGCTTTGTGTATGGGTGGTGGACTATAATTAGGGGCTTCAATGAGAATCTTTTATATTAAACATGAGGGGAGATTTCCTTAAAATTATTATATTTTTAATGAATATATGAAAATATGATCCGTTGGAGTATCTCTGTCAGTCTGGAAGTCTTTGGAATGTAACAATATGTGACAAGCGTGAGGGGGGGGCTTGAAAAAGTTATTTTTTTAAAGAAATTTTTATCATCCCATAGTTTACTTGCCATACTAAAACTACTGCTATAAATTGAAGTTGAGATAAGTGGACAAAAACTGAGCTGTGGCTACTGTACTAGTTAAAATTGAGATCTATCAAATCGCTTCATTTTTTAAATATTTTTACAAAAATGCACCTAAAATCACCGACATCAAAACAGGCCTTTCTAACTTACTAGAATTTAAAACATCATCATCTTCCCGTATTTCCTCTTTTTCTTCTAAAAATTCTCTTGATGTTTTCGATGTTTTTATTAATTTTCTCAGTAAAATGAATTAAATTTTCCAGTCAAGGATGAGGCTTTCATTAGCTCTCTTTTAAATTAAAGAAAAGCAAACAAACAGATGCTATCATTTAAATATTATACCTTTTTGCCTTTCTCTGAGTCGAGAGAATTTTTAGATACAACTGGAACAGTACTAAACTTTGCATGTGCTTCAAATTTTGATTGTTTGTGTGTAAACATCACTCAATTATTAAATTTACATATTTTGCATTGTTGATTGCCACAATTGAAGCCTGAAAATTAACACGAGCTGAAATTGTACGAACTTCTGGAAAATTTAACCTCAAAATGAATTTTAAATTAATTTATATTTATATTGGATATTTAAAGTTGAATTCCATTAGCTCGCTGTTGAAATAACGGAAGAGTTTAATGAATATTGATTTTGAAATTATTCCCTGATGATTATGTCTGTATCGGATCTACCGAGGCTTACAAAACCAATTAATTGAATCTATTTTAAAATAATCTCTAATTTAAAATTTAAGTGGTCATTACACTATGTAATTATTGTATACAATAAATGGAAAATTGTTTTTTTTCAATCCCTTAAACCGCAATCCGCAATTTGGTTTCAAAAAATTGTTGTGTCTAATGTGAATTTACATGCTGCCATTGGTTTGAGGCTTGTTTTTTTTGTTTTGTCATGAAAAGTACATTATCATATTCACAGCAATTCTAATTGTATTATACATGGAGTATGGATGCATTCTTATGTATACTCCATGTATCACATAATTAAAAACTCTCAAGATGATTAGTTGGAACTACCGACTTCTCATTTCGAAAATTTAAATTAAAATTAAAATTAAATTTGAAAAAAAAAATTAAATTAAATTTGAGAGTAAAATTTGTGATTTTTAGAACTTTTTTAATAATGATGTTGCTAAATGTTTAATTTATTTTTACTGTTAACGTTCATAAAAATTCAATGTAATGTTCGTATTCTGCTCTGAGTATAAAATTAAACTAACTTTAAAAATAAATAAAATCCAGAAAATCCAGCTCCAGATTTTCCCTTCCTAGATAAAAGTTTGACATCCTTTGGAAACGACTTCTAAAAAGGCTCCAAAATTTCAAATTTCCTCTACATTCCAATTTTTTCTTCCATCACTTATGACAACAAAATCAAATATTTTCGCATCATTTATTTAATGAGACACAAAAGTCATAATAACGTGACATGGATACATTTATTTCCCATGTCAATTGCTTTTTCACGCATCAGTGAACTCAATGTGGATGTTCGTACATATGAAATTATTCAAATAACAGTAAAACATTTCTACTTTGTTGATTTTCTTCAAACTGCTTTCATTTCCTATCCATAATTTCATAATATCCGCTTTGTGCTAACCTTTTTTTTGTCTCACTCTCTCATTTTCACTCACTTTTTTATCCATTTTTCATGCTTTACAGCCTTTTTACTCCACTTCAACATCGCTTTCTTCACCTGCTGGTGTTGACAACTTTTCCATCCCTTTTTTTCCTCTCTTCTATTCTTATGATTATGTTGCTCAGTTGCCTACTACAGTTGTAATGGAAACTATCATTTGTCTGGACGTTGAGCATACAATAGGCACTTCAAAGCTGACGTCATGCTGTCATAACTTTTGTGTAAACGATGAATAAAAGAATTTTTTCAATGTGATGAATTTTCTTATTTCTTAAACACGTGCTTGATAACTCTTGTCCTGCTTCAGCTCAAAAAGCTTTTTATCATCTTTACTCATCATCATATTTGCTTTGTCAAAAGGAATTGAAAGCTTTTGTTCTATTTTTTATTTGTTTGAGATTCGAGTAATGAAAGAGAAAAAACTTTAAGTAGTTTTGATGCTTACTAATAGATACAAACTTCTATAAAGCAGTTTCCATCAAAATGATCCTTTAAGTTTTATAAACTTTCAATTATGTTATTGTGTAGCTACTCAGGTATAAAAGTATCTACTTGTAAATACAATTATAGCAAAGCGAAGGTATTTACTAGGATTTTACGGGTATTTCCTGTTCTTCCATTAGAAACTCGATGCATTATTGCAAAGTATGATTAAACTAGATGTTCATAGAGAGTTTTCTCAAAAATAACTACAACCCAAGTCCTCTGGACTAACGTATAATACTTATTTTTGTACTAAAACTTGAATTTTCGACTACTTATTTGTGAACAAAATCCGATACGAAAATATGTCCGTAAGAAAAATACAGAATAAATAAATAGGAAAATTTGATTTTATTCTCCAAATTTTCTCGTCAAATAACTAAATAATAATAAATTATTAATAACATTATCCAAATCTTTTAAATTAACCTTAATATCGATGGAAAAAATACATAATAATTTTTAGTACTCATTGACTTTGGAATAACTGCTGAAATTTCAAATTCAAATCTCAAAAAAATAACTGATTTTTTTCTATCCAGAGGTCTTGGAATACAACGAGATGATTCTGGATAGTTTCTGTATCACATATAGTGAAATCGTGTCGATGTTCTAGAAATAGTGTCCTTCAAGGCTCAATATACTACCTACCTGGCTACAATGGTAGCAACATTTAAAATTGTGCCTATGTAGGACTATCTAATAATGTAAAAGGGTGTCAACTCGGTTAAACCAGCTGAGGGCACTGCGAATCCAATTGAACCGGATCAAGGACTATCTAAGAGACATACCGAATATTCCTGAAATAAAATGATCAAATTTCATTTACTTGTTTCAATAAAAAGTTGCAAAGCATTTTTCTCCATCATCTACTTAATGGTCTTCCCACCTGCTTTCAAGGTGCACTTAACAGCGAGAAAACATTTCACGACAAAATCTCAATGTGAAGACTCATCACGAGTGAAAATGGAAGTTATTAATAAAAAACAGCAAGCGAAGAAGAGAAATAATATATAAAAAAACTTTTGAATGAGCGTCCATTGTAGGATGAAAATTTTCTCAGTCATATCCTATCATCTAAATAACGACAAAGAAAATTTTTTATTCAAATGCTTTTAAGCATGGACATAAAGGAACATTTTATATGTATGAATGAATGAAATAAATATAAGTGAATAAGTAGGTCATGATACAAAGGAAGAGTATGGAAGATGAGAACAATAAGAGGAAGAATCGTCTTTTTTATCAGCATAAAGCTATCACATTGTAAACAGTTCAGTCGACAATTACGTGCTTTTTAACATCGAATACAAGTTCATCCGATTTACTGTTTTTGTATTCGTGGCTTTTTATAAAACTGATATGGATATGATTCATTTACAAGGACGTCGACAATTTTATTTCATTCAGTTATTGATTACATATGAGGAAGATGTGACTTTTGTAGACGCTTTGTCTATTTGTCGGTAATCAAGTTAGTATTTTTATTGACTTAGATTGATAGATTCTCTAGAAAGTGGATGTATCGATGGATTTTATATAACTCTTGTAGTTCTATTCATGTATACTTTCTTATCAAATTAAGTTGTCAAGGAGTATGTGGAATTTCGTTATGAAAGCTCTGTAGTATTAGTTTTAATAATTTTTAACACAAGTCTGCAAAAATTAGTTGCAGGGATAGGGTCTCTAAGGACCTTTGTATTCGCCTTTTAATTTCCACAGTACACGAATTTATTTCAATGGCTTTCGTCGTCATATTTAACAAGAACTTCAGGCGTAATAAAACATAATTAAAAATTGATATCAGGATTCCTACAGAGCCAAGTTCAAGAAAGTACCCAAATTTCAAAATAAGCACAGCTTTCTCGGTTCCAAGAACTTTACCACAATTAATATTTAATTACACTCGACAACCCAAAAGCACAAAATTTAATAATTAACTGATGTAAAGCAGTAGATAAAACAGCTATGTAGAGCAGGAAACTTCCGATCGCTCATCATCATATCAAATTTAATTGTGTGAATGAATATGCCAGGAATAATTATGGGAAGTTCACTTATGACGTTTCATAACCGTCGATGTACTACGTCACCTATTGGTGACACACTATTTTTTGGTATGAAAGCTGATCTCCACAAAAAATCCATTTATTAAGGACGTCATTTATGAAGGGGGTCCTTTCTACTTCCAGAAAAGAAATGCGCCTGAATTGTTGCGTGTGACCTAATTACTTTCAACTCATTTTCGCCTTTGTTCCGATCAAATTGGTTAAATTTGCTGTAAAGCTATCTCAATTGGACGTATATATTGACAATCACGAAAAAAATTATGAATAAAAAAATATTCATTTTATTGTACTGGCGTAACATAATACGAGTCATGATAATCTCAACATGAAATCTGTGTATATTCATACACATTGCTAAAGAGCGAAAGAAAAAAGCTCATGGCATGTATAAAAAAAGAAGCCTTTTGAAAAGCGGCTACAAACAGAATGGAAAGTAGATCGAAAGGGAAACTACAAAAACAATAATATGACAAGTATGGTTTAAGGACAAAACGTGACTGGAATCTCCTTTTTCATCTCTCTTTTGCGTTCTTTTCCCATTTTTTTCTTCCTTTTACTCATGGCATTATTTAGGATAATTGGTTTATTTGTCTGGTTGTAAGAGGAACTGAACTTACTGTATAAATACACATACACATTTATATGGTAATTTTTCATGTCGCATCTCATTTCGTCTTTCACTTGAGCATTAATTCCAATTTCATTTTGGATAAAAAATGAAATAAAACGAAATCTGTGCCTTGTTACAATTCAGAATCAATTATTGAAACATGACGGCTTCGGAGAGCTCAAATGTTAATTGCCTTACACTGATTTATTTCCTCATAATGCAATATGCTACACTGAAATGAAATTCCATTGGGGATAATGGAAATTCAGAGGTTATTATGAAGTTAATGAATTTATTACTTTATGGAGATCAAAGGTGAATTTTGGATTTATAACCTGTCAGTGACTGTTATGAATTTAAATTTCAACAGTTTTTATGAATTTAAATTTTAACGGTTTTTATAAATTCAGATTATAACGGTTTTTATGAATTCAAATTTTAACGGTTTTGTGAATTCAAATTTTAACTATTTTTATAAATTAAAATTATAAAGGTTTTATGAATTCGAATTTAATGCTTGAAATATGTTGACAAATTCAAGACTAAACTTTAAACTTTAAAATCATCCATAATCCTAAAAAAAGCACATAACCATGTTTTTAATAACTTTACAAAAACTTAAAAGCTTTTTAAAATCTCTCTCATATCCACTTAGAAAAATAAAATTGTATAAAAATTTAATGTGTTTTTGTTTTCTGCTCTCAAGTGTAAAGCTTAATACGACATGTACAGGTAAAATGTTTTGACATTTAAAACTTTACAACGCCAAGAGTATAAAACCTTGCTCTAATTTATTAATGACTTTTTAAGTGATAGAATGTGGCGGAGAATTTTTCTTGGAAATTAATTTTCTATGGGAACGAACATTTTATTGCTTCTCGATGGATTAAAGCTGATTTGTTCAGATTTTTATGTGTTTGTTAACGGCTTTTTTAAATTTAAATTTTTTTCTTTCAATTTTTATTATTTTTTTGTATTTAAATATTGAAATAATTTTAAATATTTGCAATGAATATTTTACAATAATCTTTTATAGTTTGAGAGTGTTTATAAATTCAATAATATTCTGAAAAATAAACTTTAAAACCTCCAGCTTTATTTTCCAGTATGTAAATAATCCTTTAATCTTTTTTTGCAAAATAAAAATTCAGTTTAAATTATCAAACCACTTACATGTCATTCTGAATTTTTTTAGCCTTCAAAGCTAACTTCAAACAATATTAATTCTAAAAAATTTAAACTTTCACTAAATTCCCTTAAAAAACACAAAGAAAAAGTTCGAAAACAACTTAATCTGTAATAAAATTTCACACCTAATAATAATAATTGCAGATCGTTCAAGTTTCAACAAGTTCTCGACGTCAATTCATAAATTCCACTTATATTGTCTGAAAACAAAGTTAAAGTATTTACCTTCATTAAATTGTAATGCCTGTAATAATATTCTTAAAATAATTAAAAGCTTTTAAAACATAAAAATTTTCTCAGTCTAAAAGTTTTATCTAATTAGTTTAATTTATTCACTTTATCATTTCTTCTTATGTTACAAAAGAAACGAGAAGTCTTTGAAATAACAAGAATATTAAGACCTTCAACATCAGCATTAACATGATTTTGTCTATCGAATTTTTTTTATCGTAAATTGTCTCCTTATTTTCGATATTTGTTCATTGGAAAAATTTTGTCAGATTTTTTGTTGTTGGATTTAGAGATTCTGCTTATTTTTGTTCTATATTTGACTATTTTGATAAAACAATAAATCACCTGGATCATTTCCAGGCATGATTTGATCATTAAAACGTAATTAGAGTGACGTTTTAAATTGGGATTCGAACCCCTTTTGTCGTCTGATTTTTGCTGCATAGTTCTTTCACCTGAGCTACCGAGGGAACTCTTCAAAGCTCGATAAATGCTACCATATACAAGCTACAATTCTTTTATTTGAACTGTATCCCAATCAAATAGTGAATAAATGCAATAATATGACAGTCAATATACCCAATAATCATATTAATGGAAAACATGATATCCTAAATAACCACAACTAATTATCCCCATAAATTCATATGTAAATTTGATTATATCCTTCATTTTAATATGTGATGGCTGCAGGATATTTTCAAATGGCATATGTTTATCATCCTACTATGTATAGCATAATAACTAGTAATCAAAATATTTTCAGTCATTAAAAATAAATTTTGCACAATTTCAAGAGCTTATAACCTAGATTCATAAATTAAATAACAAAATAACATCAAAATTGTGCAAAATGGTTATATCAGGTCAGGGTTTTACAAATTATGTAACGCTTAGTGGGTCAAAGCTTTGTTACCCTTTATATTAAATTTTTTCGATTTTCTCACAAAATTTGTTACGATGAGGGTGAGAAGGTCAAAAATGGTCCCGTTAAGCGTTACGTAATATTCGAACGACCTTGCAGGGTTATGTGTTGTAGAGGCAGGACAGGAAAAGGAAGACAATTTGGGGTTTTGGTAAAGCAAGATAGGATAGGATAGAGTAAGGTAGGTTTGGGTCCTGGTTTGGGTAATAGAGACATAGTGGTGTTTGATAAGTCAATACACATGAATGGCAATCTGTCAATGAAATAGAATAGTCTCTGTGGTTGATGGATAAGTGATAGTATGTTTATTTAATCACTTAATCTCATAATGAAGGTGGTAGTTCGATTCCTACTATTAAATACTCACGACCAATCTCTTATTTAGTGAAGGACCCCCTAACCCTCTAAAAATTTTCGGCCAACCCCCTATCCCCTGCTCATTCTACAACTCAGCCACAACATAAATCAATATTCGATAAAAGTGCAAGAGAATCTGACAAAAAATTTTTCCATTGGCTCATAAATTTTTCCACGTAAGAGTGAACGTTAATTAAATTAGAATGTAAAATTGAATTAAAATGCTTGTTCATTGAACGATAAATGCTTTCCTCATGATTCTGAAATATCGGAATCCTCGTCGTCATGATAAACATCATGTAAAATTTGAGAATCAGGTAGGATGGTTGTTAATGGAGATCGTTCTTCCATTTCCACAATATTATATGAATATTTCTCCCGCTCAACACCAGTTGAATTTCCCGATGATGCTCGACACAGGAGCTGTTTAGTCTTACCATAAACAGTTGATAAAATGTCACAATCACATTTAATGAAGAGGAGGTAAATGCAAATGGAAATAATCATTAACAAAATTCCAATCATTGAACTAATGAGGACAATTTTCTCGATGGAATAATTTTTCAGTTGATTTGTGATGCTATTAAGAACTGATTTGTTTTCATCATTTACAATTTCCGTTGACATCGTCGTTGTCGACGAATTGATATTTTCGTCATCGTTCGCCTTCCGATGACATATAATCCGTGATCCAATAATGATTTGATTATAATCGGAGTCGCACGTCAGGCAGTCATTTTCCGTGGGACCATTACATTTTAAACAGACATCATGACATGATCCACACAGCTTTTGTGGAGTAATGGATGACTCGGATGATAAAATTGCTCTATTCGTCTTGCCAATGATATCGTCTAAGCTATCAAACTCATCAATATTCATCGCATGCCGTCTCTTCTTTATGGATAATCCTTTTGACTCAATATTCTCAGATACTTTCTCTGGCACGATAAATGAACGCTCGGGACATGTATTATAGCATCTTCCATCGAATATAAAGGTTTGATGTGCACATTCTGAAAAAAGTGATTCAAAAGAGAGAGAAAAAAAAACATAAAAACATAAAAAATGCAAATATTTTTAGCAAATGTGTTTGCTTGAATGTGTAAGTATGTGTGTGTGTGTGTGTGTTTGTGAGAAAAATAAACATAAAAAAATATTTTTGTGATAAACACCGAGGAATAACATATAGAATGAAAATCTCATTTTATCAATGCAGGGATTACTTTTAAATATATGTAAACTTTGTGCATACAGTCACGAGCATAAAACTGAGATATTTGCCAATGTTGATGGCACTGAATAAAAGAAGAAATATATAGCTACTGTTATGGTTCAAAGATTTTTTGAGTACAACTTTAGCGCATTTTTGAGCGTGGGTGAGTTTGAACGACTTCTAAAGTATCTATGGCAGGTAGATAAAATTATAATGAGGCCGTTGTCGAATAAACTTTTGGATATTAAATTCATGATTTTATATTCGATGCATCAAGCTTGCTGCTTCCTAGAATTTTAATTTATTTAGAATATTTTATTTACGGAAAATAGGGAAATGTTAAGAGCAACTTTCAAAAGAGTGTTGTGGGCGTTTCACGTGATTTAATTTAATGCTTGATATTTTATTGAGACAGGAATTATAATTGCAAATTCTTGACATTTACTTTTTATTTTAAGAATTCAAAATATTTGCTTAAAATGATTTAAATTGCCTTAGGCAGCCAATTCCAATTTAAAAACGTCCAACAAACTGAATAGAATAGAAATCTGAAGCTACGTGAGTAGTGGCTTGCCAGAACTTTTGATTAAGAGCTTAAATATTTTTGGCTCAAGCCCAATTTTTGGCTATGCTAATTCAGTGGTTCCCAAACTGACTGCCACAGAATAGACTAGTTGTAAGTCAGGGGCGTATCCAGAAATTTTCTAGAAGGGGAATTTTTCGGTAGCTTTTCATTATGACTTTTTTGGATATATTTTCCAATTATGACCGTATTAGTTTTTACAAAATAGGGGGTGGCTTGACAACCAACCATCCCTCCCCTGGATACACCACTGTTGCAAGCTGCCATCAGTTTTTGCTAAAGAATTAAAAACGACTTACAAATGACATCCATGGGCGTATTCAAGGAGGGTTTTTTTAGGGTCAACCTCCCTTTTTTAGAATTTTTTTCAATTTACCCCCTAAATTTTCCCATCCATGCAAAAAAAAATTCAAAACCCCCTTCGAAAAATTTCTGGATACGCCCCTGATAAAGTCCACAAAAAAATGGCATTCCCCCTCTCCAGGGGCGTATCCAGAAATTTTTCGAGGGAGGGGTTTTTGAAATATTTTTGTATGGAAGGGACAATTTAGGCGGGGTTTTGGGATTTTTTTCTTAAAAAACCCTAGCAAATTGAAAAAATTTCCCAAAAAGGGTAGGGGTTTTGACCCCCAAAACCCATCCCTGTATACGCCCCTGGCCCTATCCTAGAAATTAGGTTAGGTGTAACTAGAAATTTTTACTAAAAAAACGCTAGCAAATTGGAGAAAAATTTTTCATCGAAGTGTGTGAAGAGGGTTGGACCCCTAAAACTATCTGGATTCGACCCTGTTGGACATAAATTTAATTTAATTTTATTATTCTGATTTTAAATCAAATATTATGTATGAATGTTTTGATTGACCTCCAACCAGTGAATTGAATTTTATTTTGAAATATGAAATCGAATAAAATTTTTACTATGGTATCCGCAATTATATTTTATATTTTTCAATGAAAATTGGTCGCATTTCTAAAACATTTAAAATTATATTTCTGTATTGATTCACGATTTATTATTTCAAAAAAATGAAGCAAACTTGTGCGCAGTGAATTTTAAATTTAAAATAAATTTTGACAGCATTAAACTTGAAGAAGACTTGCAAAATCTAGAAAATTCTGATGAACTTTTCATCTTATAACAAACAAAACTGTAAATTTAGACAACAACCTTCATGTGCCTTTAACAACAAATTTTATATACCAAACTTTTGTTTCTTCTGCCTTAGAAATCTCATTCGAATTATCTGATAAAATATTTTGACATGGAATGATCTCATAAAATGTAATATTTTATATTATCCTAAATCCTTTGGAGATTACCTTTCATGATGAAGAAAAATAAAACTTTATTATTAAAAGCTTCAAAGCTTTGAGCTTTTAATTAAACTAACACAATCAATATAAAGTGACTACAAAAATGCGCTAAAAATTCTGTCTTTAAATATTCATGCATAAATCATATGAAAGCTCTAGTGAGCTTTTATTAAAAGCTTATCCAATACTTCAATTGGTGAATTAATCTAGAAAAAGCTCTTAAATAAATCATAAACTACAATAATTTCCAACCTTTTTTACGACACACTCCAAATATTGTTCAATAGTAAATTAAATCATATTCTATATTTGCACTACGATCTACCTACTGTGAAAATTTTCATAGAATCATAAATCTATAAAATTTTATAGTTTTTCATAGAATAAATTTTTTTATGCAGCATAAAGTACATAAAGGAAAAACAAACCAAGTATTGATCGCCATGGGGTCATAAATACCATTGATGTTATTGTTATTAATAGTGTTTGAAATTTATGAGGAAATTTAATAAATATGATATGAGGAAAGCTTTGTGATGCATAATATTAAGTTTTTGGGTGATTCTTGAGATGACATTTTGTAGCAATAAGCAAAATAATCTGCATGAATAGTGAAATTCGTTTTCTAAAATTATGAACTTTAAACAGCTTTTTGCAAATTTGAAATAAAAAAGTTGATTAAATCTAAAAATTTAGAATTGTGTCAAATTTTTAAAAATTTAAAATTTTAAAATTCAATAATTCTTGAAAGATTCAATATTTCAACTAAAAAATTAAAAATTACAAATAGTTCAAATAGTTTTAAATTTCTTTTTGAAGAGTTTTAAAATAAATTCAAGTTTTGAAAATTATTTAAAATTTAAAAATTATTTAAATTTTAAAAATTATTTAAATTTCAAAAATTATTTAAATTTTGAAAATACTTTAAATTTTAGGTTTTTTTATTTTAAATTATTCTGATTTTTAAAAAATTATTTTTTTTTTGAATTTTAAAATTCAGAATTTAAAAAATTTCACATTTTCTACATTTTTTTAAATTTTTAAAAAATTATTTTTTTTTGAATTTTAAAATTCAGAATTTAAAAAATTTAAATTTTAAATTTCTACATTTTGGTAAATTTTTAAAAAAATAAAGTTTGAAAGCTCGTTATTTTTAAAATTTCAAATCTTAAATGATTGTTAAATTCTAGCGATGACCAAAACCTGCAAAATTAAACTAAAATCGTCTAAAGAATCACCCATGAGAATATTTTAATAAAAATAAGAGAAAAAACCACCACCTACCATTTTTCCAATGATATTTTATGAACTACATAAAATACGAACGATAAATATGATCACGAATGAAAATAAATAAACACAATTAAATTTAAAAAAATATATAAATAAATAAAAAAATATTGTTTTGTATTCAAACCTCAACTTTTTTTCTGGTGTTTATGGGGTTTGAAGTGAAAATTGTGTTTTGAGTGTGAATCAGAAAAAAAATTATTTAAATTTTTTCCCAAAAAATTTTTCTGTTTATTTTTTCAATTCTTTTTTTTTGTTCATATAAATTTTCTATTTTAGCCATGTAATATCTATATTATTATTTATAGAGATTGATTTCGTTCGATTTTCTATTTTGTTTATTATTTCATAAATTTTACCATCGGTTTTTTAATTTTAATTTCTTTCACTTTTTATTTTTGATTACGTTGCCTATCTAAAAATATATATTATTATTGTTATTATTATTATAAGTATTATTAAATTAATTTGATTATAATCCTAAATGTACAAATCATTTATTTTATTATTATTTTTTGTTTATTATAATTTTTTAAAATTTCTTAATTTTTATTTACACATCAGCTGGGGGGTCAGTGGGGATTGATTAAGATTTTTTAAAGAGTTTAAAATTTATTTTTCTCTAGATTTTAATTTTTAAAAACTAAATTTTGCATTGAAATTTCAGCAATAGTTCATATTTTTAGGTCAATCAACTACAATTAACCCACGAAAATTTTCAATTTATTCATCGCAAAAATACTGTCAAATTGCTGTCTATCATGACACCAAAATGTCAATTATACATTCAATAAAATCTCAATCAATTCCCAATAACCTTTTCATTTTTCCGAGACAGAAACAAACGTAAAAAAATCTATCGAAATAAAACCTAAAGCTAAGGGTGAATTTAAGTTCATCTACATTTTTGGCGCGTACATAAATCTTTTTATATTTTATTCTTCTTTCAATGTTATTCACACTAAAATAATTGTTACATACTGAGCACTACATAAAACTTGTCTGTATGGATTTAAGAGCTTGAGGACGTACAACTTGAAGTTGGTAGATTTAATTGAACTTTATGACCGAATAGCATGATGTACATGACATTGTGACATAGTTTTATGTTCTTCTACTGGGAATGGTTGTGAGAATCAATAAATTTATAGCTCACAATGCTGTAGAAATTATAGTGATATTCTGGGGTGACGTTGTCGTATCAATCGACACAATATGAAGTTAAGTAAGAATTTATTTTCATCCTTAAAGATGCAGCATTACTTATATAGCAATATTGGGTTCGTGAACTTAATATATTTTTTATCAAGAACTTCTCATGTAATTCAACGACCCACACACTTCAAAATTGTCACTAAGCATGAGAGCAAAAAGTTTTTTGTTTCATCTCTTATTGCCATAGAAAAGTATGAGCTTTGCGAATATAGAATTCTTGGAAGTTGGGTGTCTCCAAGTTCTTATTCATACTTGCTGTAATTTAGAAAATTACATTTGTCCCAGAGCAAATAAATTGTCAAAGTATTCCAATTAACTAATGATGTTTAAGACTTGAAGGTGGGTTTTGTTGTTGATGACATTTCTTGTTATTTAAACAAACTTCAAGTTGAATTTTTGCTTCAAAAAATTCACATATATTTTTAAAAAAGCAAAATGCTTTCAAAAATTTAAAAATATTTCAAAAAATTCAAAAAGCTTTCCAAAATTCAAAATTATTTCAAAAAGCTTTCAAAAATATTTCAAAAAAACAAAAAGCTTTCAAAAAATTCAAAAAGTCTTCAAAAAATTAAAACGCTTTCAAAACGGTTTTCGAAAATTCAAAAAGTTTAAAAAACAAAAATTCTCCGATAAAATTGAAATATTACTTTTTTCAATTTTTAATTTTTTTTCGAAATATTCAACTTTTTCATCACCAAACTCAAATTGCAATCTCAGTAGCTACTTAAAAATTCTTTTTTGCTGATTCTGATGAATTTTTTTCATTAATAAAATTAAACAACAATTTTTTTTATTTATTTATGTATTTTTGCATTCATTAGTTGAGAGAAAAATAATTATTTTTCCAAAAAAATATATGAGTGCTTGCAGTGCTGGTTGATTGTTGTTTACATTATTTTTTAAATTTTTATTTAATTATTATTTGTCTTGAACAAACAAAAAAATGTATTTACTATTTTCATTCACAATTTACTGCTTAAAATTCATTTATTTGTGAATTATTTTTTTTTAATAAATTCATGTTTGTCGAGTGAATTTTTCTGTTTTGTCTTGTTTTTGTTATTCTTTTCATTCATGTTTGCTTGTTAAATAATGAAATAAATGAGAGAGAATGTGAAGCTTTAAATCTTCAAGCATGAGCTTTCATCTAACTAAGTAACTTACACAAGAAACTTTAAAGCTTTCATGGTAAACTTTTAGTTAACATTTCTTGTTCGCTTCCGGACGTTAGAGAGCTTTTAGAGCTATAATTTATTAAGTTTCAAGTCTAATAAGCTAAATTATTGTACATAAGAAAATTCAACTACGGTATAATGTAAATAAATGGAGGATGTACATCGTTGCTATATTGTAAGTCATTTAAATTAATTTTATGAATACTACTAAAAGCTCTCCAACTATTTACTGTACAAAAATATATAATTTCAACTATTTAATGTATATTAGGAGGGATTTGAATGGTACTTGTGTGAAATTTGGCGGGAAAATTTTGTAGATAGGTTTCTTGGGGGTAAGGTGTAATATTTTCTTAGACTAACCCCTATTAAAATTCCAATTAGACTCCAAAATTTAGAGTAAGGGGTCAAGAGCTATGTTTACTCGATAGAAAATTACTTTTATTGAGAATTTTGTGGCAAAGAGGGGAGGGGGTCAAAAAATCTAATTTTTGGGTGTACCTCATTTTTGTCAATGGTCAAGAATCATGATTTTAAAAATCCATCTGGAAGTGTTTCTGAAAATAGGATTTGAACCTGGGAATCATAGTTTTCGTACTAGAAAGGCATGACATCCTTAATATCCCCTGCAAAACTCCCGCCAAAACTTCACACAAGTTTCTAATGTTGTTTTTAATGCGTATAAAAAGTGTATAATGAGTATGGATGAAAATATGGTTTGTTGGAAATGAAATAACCATTATAACGTAAAGCTATTGTAACAAAAAATATAAGTATTAATTATTTTAGCACCAACAAATAGAACAGAACATAAAAAAAGTAGTTAAATGGAAATTTATTTCTTAATGAATTTAAACAACTCTTGAAAAATTAGTTTAAGTTTAAACTATTGAAAGTAGAATGTAACAATTGAGTTTTAAATTACTGATATGGAAAGTTTTATGTAAAGAAATTTTGTCGATTTTCTTTCGATATTTGAAGTTAAAGTAAATAGTTTTGGGTGTTTACACAAGAATGTTGTGGGAGAAATTCTTGAAGTTCTTGTAAAGGATGTGTATATTTGAATTGCATTCAAATTAAGATATGAGAAAATAGACATTAAAACATTTATGAAGGAAGTAATTTGTTTAACCGTAAATCTATTAAGTACTAAAAGCTGCAAAATTTTAATCGAATTTTCAAATTTAGATGGAAATGTTGTATTTTTAACATTTTGCAAACCTTTCTTGCATTTGAATTTTAACGGTTTTCTCAAATTTAAATTTCTAACGGTTTTTTCAAATTTGAATTTCTATTGGTTTTTCTAATTCAAATTTTTAACTGCTTTATGAAATTCGAATTTAAACGGTCTTTCAGAATTCAAAATCAAATAGTTATAGAATTTTTAAAATTATCTTACAAAAAAATATCTTTAATGTGTTAATGAAGCAAATTAAACTATTTCAACTCCTCATAATTAATTATATGTGACGAAAACTATCACGTCGCATAAAATCTCACAAATTACAACCGCAACATTTTTGTGTAACACCTCGAAACATTTGGTAAGGTGATGAGAGACAAACGTAGTAGTAAAAATGCGCAATTAAATATATATTAACTAGTAAAAAATAGAAATAAGAAGAAGAAATAGAAAATAGAAGGAGAAATTATCACATCAATATAATATGAATATGTATAATAAGTAATTAAGTAAGCAAATATATGCAAGGTATCTCTAATATAGAATCATATGTATTTATAAATGTATATGAACATTAACCACGTTAATTAATTAATCAATCATTTTCACATGTCATTAGGAAGTGTGGCGAATTTGATTTTTGTTGTGAAATGATATTTAAAAATCAGCTATGATTATTGCCATGACGAAAGTAGAAATGAGTAACTTAATTGATTTATTTGATTATGCTTCACAGTTACTAATTATTTCATTTGTGTTTATGTTTCTGATTATGAATAAATACACGTGGGACGCTAATTCAGGAAACATAATTTTTGAATTGCGGCTGCCTTTTTGTGCCGAACGTATCACCAAAAATAACAGCGGTGATGGAATTTTTATTCTGTTTATTTTTTGAGGGAATCAAAATTATCCCGCAATAAAGTTGCTCACGAAAATTAATCTTTTTTGCAGAGTTGGATGATGAATAACTGAGAACTGTAGTTTGAAATTTCATGCACTTTTGATCGTTATATTTCAAAAAAAATAGATTTTACTTAGATTAAAATATTTTTGGCAGTTATTTTTCAAATATTATTCGACCGTTAATTTTGAAACTGAAAAATTTCAAAAAAAATTCAAAACAATTTCAACAGTTATTTTTCGAATATCTTTTGACCGTTAATTTTGAAGTGAGAAATTACAGAAAATTCAGAAGACATCCATAATTATGAAGAATTCACCAACTCTGCATTTAAATCATTCCAAATAATATTTTTTAATGAAACTATCGTCATTTTCTATTGTCAACAAATTTATATCAGTGATATGTTGGGAAAATAATTAACATATTTATTAATTTTTATTTATATGTCTCGCACAATAAAAACAATTGCAGACGGGTACGAAATGTTTAATATTTGACACAGCAGCATAATGTTTTAAATATTATTTTTGGATGATATGAGAAATGAGATAATGAATATTTCAGGACAACTTCGGTCACTGACAGGAAAACCTCTAAAACCATAAAAATAATAATCCACACGAGGCAAATTTATGGTAAAAATCATTTCACTATTTTTCATGTTCCAGTCAATTTTTGAAATTAAAAAATCATTTTCAATTCAATGTTGATGACAGAGAATCACGAAAAGTAGCAAGAACATAATTATCAGATGATCTGAGATAGTACAAAACTTATAATTATTATCTCAGAAATCACATCATTAGTTGAGAACTTTTTAAATTCAATGAAAGCTAGTCGACTGGATTGAAATCGACAATTTTAATGAGTAAAGAAATTTTGCTCTAATTAGAAAATTATTGATTTTTTTCTTCTATTCAGCGTGAATGACTTCAGCGCACTTATGTTATGGAAATCATTGATAAGGTGAACTGTAGCTTGTAATGGCAAATAATGAATGTGAATGTAAAATTAGTTTGGTTAGGGAATGAAATCATTGCTATTAAATCACTAATGGATGAATATTTCCATTGTTATAGTCATTTGAGAGGGATAATGCCTTTGGACAGCTCATGTTTATTTATTTTAGGGTTATTTAAGGTTCATTCTTAAAAATTGTCTAGAGATCATCAGAATTTTTGGCATCAAATGGACATTTTAAGTTGAATTCGGCAGTTTTTAAGAAAATTAATTGTTTTGGAAATTTCTAGGAACATTCTATAGGAACTTTATCGATTGTAGTCAATAGCAGCAATAAATCGATTTCTCTTCTAAGAAGAAATTATTTTTAAAAGTTTAATGGGAAATTGATATCTTTGATCAGAATTTGGTTCTGTTTCCATGAGGAAAACTTTTCCAATTAAAAATATTTTTAGATCAAAATTTTGTGTCGAATGACCCGAGCGACACAAATGACAAAGTCCCTATCACAAATCATTCAAGGTTCTATCACGGATAGAATTATTAAAACCAAATGGATTCTTCGTCAACTCCACTACTCGGCTTCCATATGGATTCAACACGGAGATGCAGTAGACGAAGATTAACGGAATCTTGACGGAATCGTGATGGCGCTTTTGTTATTTGCATTGCTCAGGTGAAGACTCTCGATATTGGTGCTGGTACTAAGTTTTATTGAAATTTCCCAAAATCACAAATCTATCACAATGCAGTCAAAAAAATATTAGTATCCTTAATGGACATAGCACCTTTCTTCAAAAATTTCCATACCTACAGACCAAAAAAAAATTCAATAATCCAAAGCTCAAACTATATCGCATGAGACAAAATTCCATTACTCAATTAAAATGTAATCAAGAAGGATATTTAATATAAAATTGAATAAAGTATCATGTAAAGTCTTTCTTCTTTCCTTAACTCGTGCGAAAGTGGCATGAAAGAAGCAAATGGATGATGATAATGAAATTTCGAATTAAGTGAGGCATCTCCATTGGAGATGATTAAGAAGATTTTTTTTCTGTTACTGAGACGGAAATCCCTTCGAGACAGAAGGTAAGAGAAGTAACTCTATAAATTTTCCTTTTAGTCGCTTTCATAATTTTTTTGCAACTCTTTTATTTTCACCCTACAAAATTGCGAGAATGTAACAGGTAAAGTATGCTATAATTATGTAATTCTGCATAATCATCATGTAAATTTGATTTATCATTATTTACTTCTATACTCGTGAGTGGTTATTTTCCGCTTTTATTTTTTGTTTGTTTGAAAAATTAATTGCACTTTCATATAAAATATCCTCATATTTAATACCCATGAATGAGTGTTTTTATGTTCTGTGTAGTATCTAATGTGTGTTAAGTAAATGTGCAAAATTAATAATTATGGTTTTATAGCCTCTCATTATTATTAGATCAATTGATGCTCGTGTGCGAGGAATTAATTCTTTTAACCAATTTTCTGTTCCTTTCATGGTTAATTATCATCTTTTTGGCACAAATTGCTATGATTATATAATAAACGCGCAATATATGAACATTAAAAATGAAAATTATTGTGTCATGTGAGTTTCGAGAAGAATAAAGCAGATTTTCATTTATTATGAATGTTTTTCGTGTGTCTGTGCGTGTACATGTGTCGATATTTAAATTCAAAAGCCGCAAAATTAACTCGAAAAATTGTTCTTTTTTTTCTCATATAAATCTACTATAGTTTATCATTTAAATGTGCATTCATGTCGACTGCAATATAATAAAATTTGTGGATTGAAATTGGGAGGAAATGCCAAGTTGAGAGATTTTTTGGCTGCTGATGAATGGAGAGCAGTTTGGTCGATCAACAACAATTAGCTATTACGTGTTAGAAGCATGAAAATACAAAATTCATGAAATTTAATTTTCAACGGCTTAAAAAAATTTGAAAATTCTAGTAAATTTTTTTACTGAACGCACTCTCACTTCGAACTTTAAAAATGATGTTTTACGTTCGTTTCTGCTAAATTGAATATCATTTCAGGGAAATTAAGCTCTATAAATTGGCAGGAATCTGTCTGTAGAACTGTTTTTGAGAAAAGTTGCTCTTTAGTTAGTAAAAATTGGATTTTTTATTATTTTTTTACTGAACGCATTTTGGAAAAATTTAATTGATTTAATTTGAATTATTTGGAACCATTTTGAGTGGCTCTAAGCAATTTTAGTAGATTATATGATCTAACCATCATCTACTAACGAAAATTCTGGATTCCAAAAATCAGATTCATCAAAAATTGGATCAGGGACGTTGCTAGATTTTTTTTTGAATATATAGAAAATTTTAAGGGTTTTTAGATTGTTTTTCCAGATTTCCGTTGAAGTGGTTCCATAACCACTCCTTGATCAAAACCAAAATGATCAAAAAAACTAGCTCTCCATCAGCCAAAAAGTTGCTCCGAACAAAATCCACTCAATTATTGCAGTTCGCATAAACACACGACATGAGTTTTCTATAGCCGCAATATTGAACACATTCTTTTGTATATTTTGTTATCGCATTTTCAATAATTTACTGTCTATGCGTCCTATTTATTAAAAATAAAATTAGTACGTGAAAGGGAGCAGAAAAAATGAGAGAACAACTTTTGCTTCTGCTGTCCGCAATAAATTATCATAAAATTTTTGCATTTTTATTACTCTCAGACTATTTAAACTTTTATTCTTTAATATGTCAGAACAGTTAAAAGCTCATTTAATTTATGAAATAAAAATATTGAAATAAAAAACTGAAACTTTTTCATATTTATTTTTTTTTGTTGCTCTCTCAAGCTTGGCACGTTGCCTTTAAGCGAGCAAGAAAAATTTCCATCATAAAAAAGAAGTAAATTATATGCAAATTTGCAACATTGCTCTACAAAAAGCTCATTTTTAACTGTGAAAAAGATGTATATTTATAGAGAAAGAAGCTTTTAGTTCTCAAACGAGTGCCTTTACTTATGTCATATCATTTCGACACATTGAAAGCGTGGGTGTAGCCAGAAGGTGTCCAAGAGGTCTAGACTCTATAGCATGTCTTCTAAAAGGCTACCATTAATGGTAGAAAGCGCTTTTGGGGTACAATCATCCTGCTTGTATTATGCTGTCCATAGAACAATTTTTGACAACTGACTTAATGAGGTTTTTGTAGGGTGTTTGACATTTGTCTAAAAAACAGGACTATCCCACCAAAACGTGAGCAGATGGACAGCCTAACTTATATGGAATTTTTTTTGATATGAAATGGCTTGGTGGCTAGTAGTTTAGATTTTTGGTTTCTTAATACAGCACAGGACCTCTTTTCTCTTTTAAAAGAAATTTTGTTCCTCTTTACACTTAATCCATGGGCATACATAAGGCCAATGGGGGAAATTCAAGAAAAGTGACCGTTAAAGTTTCCTTGTAAACTTGCAAAAATTGTCAATTTGTCTGTCTGTCATGCAAAATTCGAAATTTGAAACCCCTTTTTCGAAAACTCAAAAAAATTGAAAACTTAAAAAAGTAAAGATTGCATGAATATTTGAAGAAGTTACTATATAATTTGCTATTTGTAATGATAACAAAGCTGAGTGCTTGATGTTATTGATGCAAATACTTTAAAAATGAAGAAAAAAAATCCAACGGTTTTTGAAGATTTGAATTTTCGAGTGTGCATACTTCAACACCCCTAGACTTTCGGAAAGTCTGTCGAAATTGAATTTCCCCCATTGGACATAAGGGGGATCCTGAACCCCAACCCCCTAATTTTTTTGTTCTGGGTATGCATACCCAGCAGTAGGCATACGTATGCCCATTCAGAATTTTAGAATTTTTGAGATATTTTTGAAATTTAAAATTGAATAAGCTTAGAATTCCCCTCCCCCTCCCCTGAGCTGAGCTAAGAAAAATGTACTGAGATGCAAGGGGGTTAATTTTTTTGTATGAATGAAGAGTAAACTAGAATTTAATGGAGAGGGGGGTTGACTTTGAAATCTTCTTTCAAATGCGTCACTGATCCCCTATAATCTCTAATCAGTATAAAGCTTCTTTTCACAGAATGAGATGATACTCCTTATGACTTTAATGTCTCTATAATTCTCATTCCATTTCACAATTTATTTTAAAATTAAAAGAGATGAGATACACAGAAAAAAATGCGCAGACACAGTGAAAATTATTATATAGAATTAATGACATTCATAAATCTTTGTTAAACGTCGCATGATAAAAAGAAAATTTTAAAAAAAGGAACGAGAAATTTTTCTTTAATGTCCTTATAAAAGCGGCAGCAAAAAAAATCTGGATATTGTCATTCATATTGTATGACAATTTTGTGAACATCACTTTAAATTATTATTAATATATTTCTCATTTTCTTGTGCTTCCTTTTTTAGGCAATTGTCATCGCTCTCATTTCAATTTAAATAACTTAATTATTTCTTTCTTCTTATTTTCTTATCATTTTTTTATCATTTTCTGTTCTTTAATCTTTCATTTTTCTTTTGCTTCAAAATTATCTCAATTGGCTTCTTAAAATGTTAATTAAAGTGATAATAAATAAACACAAACCTAAACAAAAGCTTTTATTGTTATCGGAATAATGTAAGCATGCAGAACTGGTTAAGTCATCATCAACAGTTCGTTGAACATCTGAGTGAGATCCCATTTCAGCAACCTGTCCGAGCGATGTGATGTGTTGTTTTTTGTTGTTGGATTATTTTTAGGTGGGCGTATAAATCACACGAGTATGTGCAGGCATGAGGTGAGGAAATGCAATATAAAGGAGAGAAAAAAGAAGAAAAAAATAATTGATTAGAAATGGTTATCCTCCGCTCAGCTGTGCTTTATGACGTCTCAAGTATTGTTCAGTATTTAAGAGTCGGGTTTTTATTTCAGTCAGGCTTTAGTGCTTGACATAGATTAATCTATCCGCGTATGTTTTTTTGTGAGCTTTTTTTATGAACTGAACAGAAAAATATCAAGGGAACATTAAGAAAATTAAGTTTGAAGGTGTTTTCCCACCACAAAACAAGTCAAACTTTAAGTTTTCCTGAGGAAAACTGTCAACTTTATCCACAAAACTTTTTGTAGTAAGCATCTTTTTCCTTTGGAATTTACTAAGTATTATTCTCTGAAGCTTTATAAACTTTTAAGTAGCTTTTGTAAGAGAATAAAGACTAGATAGATTTTTTATGTTTGAGACACTAAATATCTATTGATCTAGGTTAGGGGTCGGGGTTACTTCAGCTATTGCCTTTAGTATGGCAAGGGGATCCACCCGAGGGACCAAGAAAAAAATTCAACAACTCAAAAATAAACGAACTTCAAACTAGAAGTCCTTTAATCAGCAAATTAAAATTGTTTAGGGACCATTCACAAGTGACGTCCTCTGTTATAAATTACTTTGTATCAGTGGCGTAGCCAGGACTTTTTCGAAGGAGGGATTTTCAAATTTGATGTATAGAAAAAAAAATTTTTTTTGGGGGGGGGGGGGTTGTCTTTTCAGGGTTTTTTCTCAAAAACCCTAGCAAATTGAAGAATTTTTGGATGAAAGTGGAAGACAAATCCCCAATTCCCCTTCTGGCTAAGCGCCTGCTTTTTATGATTTATCACACTCAGCCCCCCTAGACACCCTCCAATATAAGAGCTAGACGTCATTTATGAACAATCCCACACCAATTTCTTAATAAACCGTTTCAAGAAAAATGGAAACAAAATAAACAGAAAGAAAATATATCAATTGTCCTTACATCTTGCGTAATAAAGCCCCATTGTGAATTTTCCAATGAATTGTGAATGAAATCATTGACAGTCTTCTTATTATTGCCACTTGGATAACGAGGTGGATCATTCCTTTGGGGTGGGTCACTTGTGCCATAAAATATTAGATTCCATTGTGTTATTTGACCTGAAAATGACAGCGTAAAAAGAACAAAAGAAAAAAAGAGAAAAAATATAGAAAATTGTTATCGTTAAAGATGAAATTATGTCCAACTCTCTCCCATACTTTATGTGTCTATCGTTTGGGACAGAGATAAAGATAGGATGAGAGGAACTGAAAGGATAAATAAATTTCTTTATCTGTAAATAATGGCTTAATTCTATAAATATATGCTATACATGCATTGTCTAGTGTTAAATGATAAAAAAGCATATATGTATTATAAAATTAGTCACATAAATCACAAAAATGAATGAAGGCAATTAAAATTAAAATATAAATAAATAAAAAAGGCACCAAAACAGAGAAGAGAGACGAGATGAAGGATAGAAAGAGCAAGCAATTAAAATCTATAACAGATAGTCATAAATATTCTGTTTTTTCTTTTTCTCTGTTGTTGATTTCCTATCTGCATGATTCCAATCCTTACTCCTCATTTCCATTTTTATGCTGAACTAAGGAAATGAGAGAAATCAACAGCGAAAAATGTCATCAATTATCTTTTAGTATTCGAGCTTTTGTCATTTTTATCATTACAACAACAAATGAATGAGAGCAAGGGAAGAAGAGAAGGAGCTTTCACTCTAATTGAATAACAGACGAGATTGAGAGAGGTTTTAAGCAGTGGCAGTGAACGCATTTGCTGACATTTTCAAAATGTAGGATGAAATTTTCAAATAATAACGACTTTTAAAAATTCAAATCTAACTAAATTGTAACTTAAAATTTTAACGGCTTCAGAATTTTCAAAAATTAACGGTTTTTAAAAATTCAAACCTTGAAAACTCATCAAGTTCTTCCTTAAAATTTAACGGATTTTAAATTTTCAAAATATAACGACTATTAAAAATTCAAAAACCATAATTTCAGCCCTGCGCTTCACCTTAAAAAGTTTTTCTTTATTTAATCTCGACATGTAATAAAATTCTCAAAAAGATTCGATGATGTGGCTCCATAAAAATGGCAAGCATCAAACATAAATGCCCTGAAGTCAATAAATCATTTCGACAGCAAGCAATAAACAAAATGAACTCAAAATCAACAACATTTTGCAATGAGTTCCGTTCAAAATCAACGCATCATATATAACCCGTCGCGAATATCATCGAATATATCTTCCATGCGTCTATTGTATTTATTGAATTATGAATATATGCCAGATATTGTTTTGGCAAACAAAACAAAAAAAAAGGAAGAAGGCAAACGACAGAGCGAAGCAGAATATCCATGGCAAATGAATGAAGATAGAAGAGATAATAAAATGTATGATAACGATGATAAAAGACATAATGACATGGGAGAAGCATAGTTGTGGATGGAGGACGAGTAGGAATAATAAGAAGGAATGTGCAAATCCATTTGTCTAGGAAATTATATTTATTTATTTACCCGAAGCATAGCATACAATGCCATATATCAAAAACAATTCTAGAAGACGAGGAGGAAGCAGGAAAGCGAGAGAACGGATGAGAAAATTGTGTATAAGTCTACACAGCAAGAAAGCATAATTTTTTCGTAAACTTGCTTCGTAAATGATAAAAGGGCATCCCGAGAATGGAATCAAGATAGTTTCATTCCTCATTTTTAGTGGAACGAAGAATAAATTGTACCCTTGAGGAGGCTGCCTACACACATGAGTTAGAGCACATAAAAATGGTAACGAAGAAGACCCTTTTATGCCTTCTTATTCATGTGCGGACAAATGAAAAATCTGCTTTTAATCTTTTATTCTTCTCCTTTTTTATTCTGCATGCTCAAATTTTTCTTGTGGCAAAAAGGACATTATTTCTTTCACTTTTGAATGATGCGAGTCAAAAGGTTACTTCCTTCCCTTCATTGCTATAGATGATGATGATGATGATACAAATACAATGAGCAGAGAATGAGGATAAAAATTGTAAATGAAGGAAAATAAGTTGAATGAATTATCATCATCATCCGTCCATCCATCTCAATACATATCCATCTACATATTTATGTATGCATGGATATGAATGCTTTATGAGAGGCGAATGAATAGAGAATTTCATCTTAAGTGTATTGTGTATATAACAGCATTCGAGAGAAAATAAAAATGGGAGTCAAAAGGATATTACGTAAGGCTAAGAAAAGGTAGGAATGGATGAATTTGCTTGGTGACACAGTAAACCTTAGACACAGAGATTATGTGTTTGAGGATCGGTAGCAGTTGCTTACTAAGTATTTTTGATGCTCGGAAAGGGAGTTCAGTGCCAGAGGCTTGTTGTTCGGTATATCCTAGGGTCACTACTCTAGGACCCTAAAATTTAAGCCTAGGTTTACACTAGAGGTAAAGCCTAGGCAGGGGCGTATTCAGGGAGGGGTTTGGGGGTCAAAACCCTTACCCTTTTTGGGAAATTTTTTCAATTTGCTAGGGTTTTTTAATAAAAAAATCCCAAAACCCCCCTTAAATTTTCACTTCCATACAAAAATATTTCAAAACCCCTCCCTCAAAAAATTTCTGGATACGCCCCTGAGCCTAGGGTTACCCTAAGTACTTCTTGGCTATCTCTGGCTATATCTCTGGAATAGCTCAAGAACAAAGAAACAAAAGTGGTCTAAAATGATCATTTTACCGCTCCGTAACATCCAAACAACCCCTACATTCGAGATGGAAAGTTATTTTTTCCATGAAATGAAAAAGAATTGAAACAAGAAATACGTCCACGGGCTCGCGGGACGGAAGCGCATTTTCCTGCAAAGCAAACTAATCCGCAAAGAAAAATTAGTTTGGCGTAGCTTCTTACCCCTCAAATTTTAAAATAACGTCGGTTCCATATTCAGGAACAACTAAGGAACACACGTACCAAATTTCAGCTCATTTGGTCAAAGTTAAAGCAAAAATGAGTTTTGCGTAGCTTCTTGTCCCTCGAAATCCAAAATGGTGTCGGTTCCATATTCAGAAACAACTAAGGAACCTACATACCAAATTTCAGCTCATTTGGTCAAAACTGAGGCAAAAATGAGTTTGGCGTAGCTTCTGGCCCCTCGAAAACCAAAATGGCATCGGTTCCATATTTAGGCACACCTAAGGAACCTACGTACCAAATTTCAGCTTATTTAATCAAAATTAAAGCAAAAATCAATTTGGCGTAGCTTCTAGCCCCTTGAAATCCAAAATGGCGTCGGTTCCATACTCAGGCACAGCTAAGGAACTTACATACCAAATTTCAGCTCATTTGGTCAAAGTTAAAGCAAAAATCAATTTGGCGTAGCTTCTAGCCCCTCGAAATCCAAAATGGCGTCGGTTCCATATTAAGGCACAGCTAAGGAACCTACATACCAAATTTCAGCTCATTTGGTCAAAGTTAAAGCAAAAATCAATTTGGCGTAGCTTCTGGCCCCTCGAAAACCAAAATGGCATCGGTTCCATATTTAGGCACACCTAAGGAACCTACATACCAAATTTCAGCTTATTTAATCAAAATTAGAGCAAAAATGAGTTTGGCGTAGCTTCTTGTCCCTCGAAATCCAAAATGGCGTCGGTTCCATACTCAGGCACAGCTTAGGAACTTACATACCAAATTTCAGCTCATTTGGTCAAAGTTAAAGCAAAAATCAATTTGGCGTAGCTTCTAGCCCCTCGAAATCCAAAATGGCGTCGGTTCCATATTAAGGCACAGCTAAGGAACTTACATACCAAATTTCAGCTCATTTGGTCAAAGTTAAAGCAAAAATCAATTTGGCGTAGCTTCTAGCCCCTCGAAATCCAAAATGGCGTCGGTTCCGTATTAAGGCACAGCTAAGGAACCTACATACCAAATTTCAGCTCATTTGGTCAAAGTTAAAGCAAAAATCAATTTGGCGTAGCTTCTAGCCCCTCGAAATCCAAAATGGCGTCGGTTCCATATTAAGGCACAGCTAAGGAACCTACATACCAAATTTCAGCTCATTTGGTCAAAGTTAAAGCAAAAATCAATTTGGCGTAGCTTCTAGCCCCTCGAAATTCAAAATGGCGTCGGTTCCATATTCAGGCACAGCTAAGGAACCTACATACCAAATTTCAGCTCATTTGGTCAAAGTATGCAAAAATTTCATCAAAAAAGTCAAATTTGTATGAAAAATGTATGAAAAGTATGGACAGCAGTCACTTCCAATGCCTATAACCAGGAAAGGAAGTGACTAGTTCCAAAAATTTTTACTTCTTTAGGGTCTCTGGATTAGTAGCTACATTTTGACACTAAAACGAAGTCTCTAGGTTGTTCCTGGAAAGAGGAGTTGCTGTGACGAACGGACGGACGGACGGACGGACGGACGGACGGACGGACGGACGGACGGACGGACAAAGTGCGGACATAAGCGCCTTTTTTTTCCAAAAGGAAAATGCGCTAAAAAGGTTGATTTCAATATTTTATGTCAGCAATTTTCTTCAAATTATGAATATCCATCTTCTTTTCTTAGTTACAAACATTCTTTGCATACTGTAATGGTCTTTTTTCGACCGAAATAAATGTACAGAAAGTTGATAGAAAAATGGCATTGAAAAATGGTCAGAAAAACTCAATAAAATTGGATGAAAAACTTTTCATTGTTGGTTTTTGGATTGTCTTGACATTTTGATGTAAGACTGGCTTTTATTCATCAAAAAATTATTTTTTTCTTCTATTTTTTTAAAGAGGGTTTTTACGATAAAATATTTTGATAAATATTCAAGACACAGACAGAGAACTTCCTGGAAGTATCGGTCTCAGTATCGATTATTTCATCGAGGGGAGGGTCAAGTTTGTGTTAGCAACAAAAATAATATTTATTCACAGCAGACATCGATTAAAAAAACTTAAAAATTCAAAACAATGTGCTAATCCTGACCAAATCCCCCTAATTCTTCTCACAGCAACAATTCAAAGTCACTTCATATTAATCCATTCAAAATTTATTGCCCCTACTTGAACAGCATTTTAATTAACCCTGCAAAATGACTCCCATAAATTCTCTAAAATAGCAATATGCTAATAATCACATCCCATTAAATCAATAGGAATTTACAAATTATTTATGGACCATTTCATGTCTATGCTCTAATTATATGTAAGAATCATCAGTAATGAATTGAAAATTATGTCTGTAGAACGAATTAATTATTCAGTGAATATTAAAAGATTATATCACCTACAAGTTGATAATATTTATGCTGAATAATTGTGTTCATCCACCTCATTAAGTTATTAATTATTAATTTGGACAGATTACAAATGTTTTGAAATGGACAATCTCGTGGGCGTCATAAAAATGCTTCATATCAATCGACCTACTTTGTGTAGCTTTGGCAACAACATTTTAGGACGAGAAAGTGTCTAACTTTGCAAAAGCTTACAGCTTATACCTTCGGACGAGGCATACAAAAACTTCCAAAACATAATTTACTCTTTGTTGATGATTGTTTGGTATTCACCATGAAAACTTTGTTCCGGAAGCAATAAGAATCAAGTTTTATGAAAGTTTTAGGATATTTCTATGGAAATATCATACATTATGCCAGCAATCCGATGTGTTATTTACATATTTGAGGAATATTGAAAAGAAAATGAAGAAATGAAATTTAAATATTTTTTCTGAACCCCCACACAAAAGAATTCAATCATGGTAACAATCACGTATACTTTTTTAAAATTTTCATTGAAAATCTGAATTTTGTAAATAATAAAAATGAATGAGAATTTCTCTTCAATCTGAGAAGGTAAACAAAAATATTAATAAATTTAAGAGATATTTCAAAAATGATGCATTTTTCTATAACTTTCAAAAATATTAAACTTTAGACTCCCCCTTTGTTTAATATTATCATAGAAGTTAGACTCTCTGACCCTATAACCCTATGGTATACACTACGCTAGGGGATACCCTATTGTATACCCCTTGATGTATACCCCTAGGGTAACCCTTGAGGTAGTATATATCCTAGGGTTATATCGAGCAACCAGCCCCTGATATAATATGATATAAATAGGTTAGGGATTTCTCGAGAGACCCTCACATATGTTATCGGCTTAGTCAGAACAATACACTTATAAAAAAATTAAAAATTGTTTTTAAAAAGTTTTTAGAAGTTAAGTGACTTTTTTTTTTTTTTTTTTTAAAAATATTTTTAGAAATATAAAAAATATTTTTAAAGTTTAAAATTTGGTCTTTAAAATTCAAAAAGCTGGTTAGAGTACTGGGCTACCAACTAAGAGGTCACTGGTTCAATCCTCACTCTGAGAAAATTTTTTCAAAATATTAATATATTTTAACGGCTCAAAATAATTTGAAAATTTAAAACTAGTAATGAAGCGATCACGCTTCATGGGCATATTCACACCGTTTCAAGTTTTTTCATTCATAGCTTAGTATTATGTTACTAACAAAACTTACGAAAAATCGTAAAGTTTCAGCTTATTTAGTCAAAAATATCAAAGCTAGAGAAAAAATGAGTTTGACGTGGCTAGAAGCTACGTCTCCTCGAAATTTAAAATGGCGTCAGTTCCACATTCAGGCACATCTAAGGAGCATACATACAAAGTTTCAGCTCATGTGGTGAAAGTTAAAGCAAAAATCAATTTGGCGTAGCTTCTAGCCCCTCGAAATCCAAAATGGCATCGGTTCCATATTAAGGCACAGCTAGGGAACCTACATATCAAATTTCAGCTCATTTGGTCAAAGTTATAGCAAAAATCAATTTGGCGTAGCTTCTAGCCCCTCGAAATCCAAAATGGCGTCAGTTCCACATTCAGGCACAGCTAAGGAGCATACATACCAAATTTCAGCTTATTTGGTCAAAGTTAAAGAAAAAATCAATTTGGCGTAGCTTCTAGCCCCTCTAAATCCAAAATGGCGTCGGTTCCATATTTAGGCACAGTAAAAGAACCTACATACCAAATTTCAGCTCATTTGATCAAAGTTAAAGCAAAAATCAATTTGGCGTAGCTTCTAGCCCCTTGAAATCCAAAATGGCGTCGGTTCCATATTCAGGCACAGCTAAGGAACCTACATACCAAATTTCAGCTCATTTGGTCAAAGTTAAAGCAAAAATCAATTTTGCGTAGCTTCTAGCCCCTCGAAATCCAAAATGGCGTCGGTTCCATATTCAGGCACAGCTAAGGAACCTACATACCAAATTTCAGCTCATTTGGTCAAAGTTAAAGCAAAAATCAATTTTGCGTAGCTTCTAGCCCCTCGAAATCCAAAATGGCGTCGGTTCCATATTCAGGCACAGCTAAGGAACCTACATACCAAATTTCAGCTCATTTGGTCAAAGTTAAAGCAAAAATCAATTTTGCGTAGCTTCTAGCCCCTCGAAATCCAAAATGGCGTCAGTTCCATATTCAGGTACAGCTAAGGAACCTACATACAAAGTTTTAGCTTATTTAGTCAAAAATATCAAAATTAGAGAAAAAATGAGTTTGACGTAGCGTCTAGCCCCTCGAAACCAAAAATGGCGTCGGTTCCATATTCAGACACAGCTAAGGAACCTACATACCAAATTTCAGCTCATTTGGTCGAAGTTAAAGCAAAAATCAATTTTGCGTAGCTTCTAGCCTCTCGAAATCCAAAATGGCGTCGGTTCCATATTAAGGCACAGCTAAGGAACCTACATACCAAATTTCAGCTTATTTGGTCAAAGTTAAAGCAAAAATCAATTTTGCGTAGCTTCTAGCCTCTCGAAATCCAAAATGGCGTCGGTTCCATATTCAGGCACAGCTAAGGAGCATACATACCAAATTTCAGCTCATTTGGTCGAAGTTAAAGCAAAAATCAATTTGGCGTAGCTTCTAGCCCCTCTAAATCCAAAATGGCGTCGGTTCCATATTCAGGCACAGCTAAGGAACCTACATACCAAATTTCAGCTCATTTGATCAAAGTTACAGCAAAAATCAATTTGGCGTAGCTTCTAGCCCCTCGAAATCCAAAATGGCGTCGGTTCCATATTAAGGCACAGCTAAGGAACCTACATACCAAATTTCAGCTCATTTGGTCAAAACATTCCTTTTCTATGAAAAAAATAAAATGTGTTTTGCAATAATCGGCTATAATTTGACCAAAAATAGCGCCTTTTCGTTCCGTGTGCCTTACTGGAAGCATCTCATGACTCCAAAAACTATACAGCTCTTGAGATACCTAATATCTATCAGATGCAAAAAACCGGAAGTCTTAATATTGAGTTTGAATCGAGTTATCGTCGAAAGTAACTAACTAACTAACTAACTAACTAACTTGCTAAATGACAGAAAGCGTTTTTTTGCGATTTCTCGGCACTGGAAGCACCAATCGAGATGCGGTTTTCACTGTTAAATTGGTAATTTTAGGCACAGACTTTCCATACTGAACACTATGGGTCGATTCCTTAAGCCTGAAGCAGCAAGTCCAAAAAGGTAGTTTCACTGAAATACCAAAAACAATATATTCACACACAATTAAAATTGGTGTGAATATGAAATATTTTTAAAATTTTAAAAAAAGTTATTAAGAGCCCAGTTTAAAAAATGTTTTTAAATCTCTTCATACAAATTTAAAAAAGTTCTTATAATCTTTTCTATGAGTGTATGTTTTAAAATTTCAGTTTATATCTCGATTTTTCTTTAAAATTTCGACAAACTTGAAATCTAGTGTAAATTTTTACATCCAATAAATCAAAATTTTTACAATCAATAAATCAAGAACTGAAATCTTTGAACATGTTGCCCCCTCAAAATTCAAATTAATTTTCAAAAAACACGATGTATAGATCACACCACAAACTTCCACGTGGCGAGCTACGCTCGCCAACGGCAATAACCTATCCAAAGGCGAGCTACGCTCGCCGGTTGATATCAATCCAAAGGCGAGCTACGCTCGCCAGTTGATACCGATCCAAAGGCGAGCTACGCTCGCCAGTTGATATAGATCCCAAGGCGAGCCGTAGTTTATGACACAAAGTATTCTATAAATTTTTTATCACTTCACCGTAAATTATTCCCGTACTGTACATACGGCTTGGGAAAATTTTCACGCCTTCACTCCGCTCCGCTACGTTCAGGACGTAAAAATTTGTGAGCTTCGCTCAACCTAGTCCGAACTGCGTTCGAACTATTTATGTTCGAGCTTCGCTCGAATTTTTGTGATTAAACTCTAAAGTTTTTTTGTATATTCGAAGTCTCGTTCGAACTCCGCTAGTATGATTGTTTATAGATCACAGGGGTTGTCGGATCTCGCTTCGCTCGTCCGACTGTTTATAGATTACAGTATAAAAAAATAAAATTTTCTCACATATCCTCAGTCTTCTAAGGGCTTGGGAAAATTTTTTTTTCGGACTTCGTCCGAACTATTACATTCGAGCTCCGTTCGAATTTTTTATTCGTCCGACTGTTTATAGATCACAGGGGTTGTCGAATCTCGCTCCGCTCGTTCGACTGTTTATAGATCACAGGGGTTGTCGAATCTCGCTCCGCTCGTTCGACTGTTTATAGATCACAGGGGTTGTCGAATCTCGCTCCGCTCGTTCGACTGTTTATAGATCACAGGGGTTGTCAAATCTCGCTCCGCTCGTTCGACTGTTTATAGATCACAGGGGTTGTCGAATCTCGCTCCGCTCGTTCGACTGTTTATAGATCACAGGGGTTGTCGAATCTCGCATAATTTTCATATACCAGGGGGGGGGGGGGATTTTCCAATTTTTTGAATTTTTTTCAGTCGAAATTTTCAAAAATCATAGCAACCTTTGAATTTCACATTTTGTATGGAAAAGAAGGTTTTTTGCTTTTTCAGAAGCAACGGCTATTCCTACCATGCCCAAAATCTAATCAGTTCTTCTGTAGGGCGGCACGGATCGATTGCAAAAAAACTAGAAGTTTCAACGATGTCTCGTTTTGGCTATTTCTTGCTGATTAACTTGTTTGCTTGTTTGCTTACAGAAAGTGTATTTTGCGATTTTCTCGACAATGCCTCAACTAATTTCAATTCCGTTTTTTGAACATGATGTAGAATTTCAGGCACAAACTTTTCTGCATAGAACATTTTTGGCTGTTTTACCTCTCTTTCTCACAAAATACGAAAAACTGATTTCTTAATCTGAGCAAAATTATTAATTTACGTGGGAGCTTAAAATAAAGATCTTATTATGATAGATTTTATGTCAAAAACTTAATTTAACTTGATTAAATCCTTATATGGAAATTTAATTTTGAAATTAGCTCAAAAATGACATTTTTTTCGAATTTGCAACTTTGGGACCCCCATAGACCCCCTTCAAGTCAACTAAAAAATTCCAGCCAATTCCAGATTTTCCAAATCTCAAAGTGTAATGTCGCATTTTTTCTCATTTTAAATCATAGTAGCATACAGTGTATACGGCTTGGGAAAATTTTCACGCCTTCACTCCGCTTCGCTACGTTCAGGACGTAAAAATTTGTGAGCTTCGCTCAACCTAGTTCGGACTACGTCCGAACTATTTCTTACTTACATGGATCACAGTAGAGTCGAGCTTGAGCTACGCTCGCTCGACTTGTTTAGAATTAGAGTTTTTAAATAGATCACAGTAGAGTCGAGCTTGAGCTACGCTCGCTCGACTTGTTAAGAATTACAGTTTTTATACGGATCACAGTAGAGTCGAGATTGAGCTAGGCTCGCTCGACTTGTTTAGAATCACAGTTTTACATGGATCACAGTAGAGTCGAGCTTGAGCTACGCTCGCTCGACTTGTTAAGAATTACAGTTTTCACATGGATCAGAGTAGAGTCGAGCTTGAGCTACGCTCGCTCGACTTGATAAGAATTACAGTTTTTACATGGATCACAGTAGAGTCGAGCTTGAGCTACGCTCGCTCGACTTGTTAAGAATTACAGTTTTTACATGGATCACAGTAGAGTCGAGCTTGAGCTACGCTCGCTCGACTTGTTAAGAATTACAGTTTTTACATGGATCACAGTAGAGTCGAGCTTGAGCTACGCTCGCTCGACTTGTTAAGAATTACAGTTTTCACATGGATCAGAGTAGAGTCGAGCTTGAGCTACGCTCGCTCGACTTGATAAGAATTACAGTTTTTACATGGATCACAGTAGAGTCGAGCTTGAGCTACGCTCGCTCGACTTGTTAAGAATTACAGTTTTTACACGGATCACAGTAGAGTCGAGCTTGAGCTACGCTCGCTCGACTTGTTTAGAATCACAGTTTTACATGGATCACAGTAGAGTCGAGCTTGAGCTACGCTCGCTCGACTTGTTAAGATTTACAGTTTTTACATGGATCAGAGTAGAGTCGAGCTTGAGCTACGCTCGCTCGACTTGTTAAGAATTACAGTTTTCACATGGATCAGAGTAGAGTCGAGCTTGAGCTACGCTCGCTCGACTTGATAAGAATTACAGTTTTTACATGGATCACAGTAGAGTCGAGCTTGAGCTACGCTCGCTCGACTTGTTAAGGATTACAGTTTTTATACGGATCACAGTAGAGTCGAGCTTGAGCTACGCTCGCTCGACTTGTTTAGAATCACAGTTTTACATGGATCACAGTAGAGTCGAGCTTGAGCTACGCTCGCTCGACTTGTTAAGATTTACAGTTTTTACATGGATCAGAGTAGAGTCGAGCTTGAGCTACGCTCGCTCGACTTGTTAAGAATTACAGTTTTTACATGGATCACAGTAGAGTCGAGCTTGAGCTACGCTCGCTTTTAAAATTCAAATTTTCTAACGGTCAAAATATATTTGAAAATTTTCCGTGTTTTTAATGCACTTGAAAATCATTAGTTATAGAATTATTAACAATTTTTGCGGTGAATTTTCATACATTAAAGCAGCTGTGGCGTAGTGGTTAGAGTGTCGGACTTCGGCTCTAACGACCCGGGTTCGATCCCAGGAAATGTCTAGTCGGATTTGGGTGCTTTTTCACTGTTCTAGCCATATCAACTCGGTTTGTGTGATGTCAGCACACAAATTGTGGCTAGGTACATTGCATTGATATACCCTGGGTCATTCAATTGTGCAGAGTTGGAAATCAATCGTCTTCAATGACAAAAAGCAAAAACAAACATAAATCTCATCTGGATGTTCTTCGCATCATAAATAAACCATAAATTTTTCATTTAAAATCCATAATTAAGTTGTAATAGCTGCTGCTAGATCTCTTAAAAATTGTATTGAAATACTGAAAAGCAAAAATAAAATATAACGTTTTTTTTTTAAAAAAAATTTCATACATTAAAATGGTTTGTCATTTAACGGTTTTTAAAAATTCAAAATTTCTAACGGTCAAAATATATTTGAACATTTCCCGCATTTTTAATGAACTTAATGAATATACTTAATGAACTATTATTATTATTATAATTAACAATTTTTGAGGTAAATTTTCATATAATAAAATGGTTTGCCATTTAACGATTTTTCAAAATTCAAATTTTTTAACGGTCAAAATATTTGAAAATTTTCCCATTAAAATATGTTTCAATCATCTACAGCCTCTAAGTCCAATAAAAACGAGATTCAGTAATGATCTATAGCCTCTATGTCCAGAAAAACAAGATCCAGTAAACATCTACAGCCTTTATGTCTAATTAAACATGATCCAGTAAACATTTACAGCCTCTATGATCAATAAAATATGATCCAGTAAACATCTACAGCCTCTATGTCCAGTAAAAATATGATCCAGTAAACATCTAAAGCCTCTATGTCCAGTAAAAATATGATCCAGTAAACATCTACAGCCTCTAAGTCCAATAAAAATATGATCCAGTAAACATCTACAGCCTTTATTTCTAATAAAAATAAGATCCAATAATGATATACAGCCTCTATGTCCAGTAAAACGAGATCCAGTAAACATCTACAGCCTCTATGTCCAATAAAATATGATCCAGTAAACATCTACAGTCTTTATGTCCAATAAAAATAAGATCCAGTGATGATCTACAGCCTCTATGTCCAGTAAAACGAGATCCAGTAAACATCTACAGCCTTTATGTCTAATTAAACAAGATCCAGTAAACATCTACAGTCTTTATGTCCAATAAAAATAAGATCCAGTGATGATCTACAGCCTATATGTCCAGTAAAACGAGATCCAGTAAACATCTACAGCCTCTATGTCCAGTAAAAATATGATCCAGTAAACATCTACAGCCTCAATGTCCAGTAAAAATATGATCCAGTAAACATCTACAGCCTCTATGTTCAATAAAATAAGATCCAGTAATGATCTACAGCCTCTATGTCCAATAAAAATAAGATCCAGTAATGATCTACAGCCTCTATGTCCAATAAAAATAAGATCCAGTAATGATCTACAGCCTCTATGTCCAATAAAAATAAGATCCAGTAATGATCTACAGCCTCTATGTCCAATTAAACAAGATCCAGTAAACATCTACAGCCTATATGTCCAGTAAAACGAGATCCAGTAAACATCTACAGCCTCTATGTCCAATAAAAATAAGATCCAGTAATGATCTACAGCCTCTATGTCCAATTAAACAAGATCCAGTAAACATCTACAGCCTCTATGACCAATAAAATATGATCCAGTAAACATCTACAGCCTCTATGTCCAGTAAAAATATGATCCAGTAAACATCTACAGCCTCAATGTCCAGTAAAAATATGATCCAGTAAACATCTAAAACCTCTATGTTCAATAAAATAAGATCCAGTCATGATCTACAGCCTCTATGTCCAATAAAAATAAGATCCAGTAATGATCTACAGCCTCTATGTCCAATTAAACAAGATCCAGTAAACATCTACAGCCTCTATATTCATTCAAATATTTTTAAGTGAAATTCACGTTACGTAATTTTACGTAACGTAAGGATTTTACGTAACGTAAACAAAAGTGTTATAATTTTTATAACAATCTTTTTCATGCTGTAACTTTTTACAGGAACCTCTAAAGTACCAACATAGCGGATATTAAATGTAGATCCTGAGTTGATCTTTCATTTTATACCTATTTCAAGGCTTGAAATGTTAATTCCAGTGCGGAATCAAAAAAGACGCAACTGTCATAAAAAATCATGTTTTTTGCATTTTTCGGTCACTAAATGGACATAAAGTTCAGATGTTAAGTAGCGCTTTTTGGTTTTAAGGTACGGCCTATCGTATCAGATACAAGAAATTGTATGAAAGTCACCGCATAAAAAATTTTCCATACAAATTTTTGGTTTTTAACGGTTTTTTGCGTCTAGTTCCAACGCAACGGAACTGACTGGAACCAAACATACCTCAGGTAATAGATATTTTCAATACCTGTCATATGAGACCAAAAACGTAAAGATTCATGCTTCCGTTGACTCAAAAAATCAAAATTAGTGAAAATCTCAAAAAAAGTGAATACAATAACTTGCACGCAATGCGTGGAAGTTAATACACTTGCCCAAAAAAACTTCTGCTTCAAAGCCAGCACATAAATTTAAAATAAACGCTTTAATTTTTCCTTTTAACAAGTTATCAAATTTAATATAACTCAAAGCACATAAAAGTCATAGAATTTTAAACGTTATTCGCTTCACAAAAAGCGTGGCGTGTAATTGAAAATTCTGAATTGTATTCATGATACAAAGGCAGCACGTAAAAGCTCTGAAAGTTTTCCATTCGAACGTTTCCATCGTCTCAATCTTTGTTCATATTTCCTGTGTTTAATATTTAAAAACAATAAAATGATGATGAAAACGGAAGGAAATTTTCGTACATCTTTCATTGTTTTTCTAAGAGAATCATAAGAAGTTAAAGTGCTGTTATTGAAGGGTTGGAGTATCGCAGGTTGGCTGTTATGAATCGATTTTATTATGGCTGAAGGGTTAATTTGGTATTTTTGTGATCAAAATATTTTTGTAAGCTATACTAAGTATTTTTATCAGTGGATTGAGGGCTTTTATGAATAATATTTGAAAATATTCAACATGATTCAACTTAACGAAGTAATTCATTATTAAAAGTTACTAATTAGACTTCAATAATTTGCTGTAAAGGAATTAGATAATTTAAAGGACTTAATTACGGCATAATTGTTGAAAACTTTGAAATTTTAGAGTCAAAATAAAGCTCAGCTTTAAGCTGTACGGCTCAAAACTTTATTTTTTTCGGATGGATAGCTTTAAACGCATGGAGTTAACCCTTCAGTTAATTTAGATTGAAGTAGTTTACATAAAAAGCTTTTATTTAGTTTCTAAACTTATTCTAGTCCAAGTTTAATGCTTAAGCTACAAATCGTGACATAAATTTCCAAAATTTGTAACAACGCTCAGCTGAAGTTCAGCCCAAAAATGGCGTAAAGCTCGAAATCTCAATTCTAAATTTCAAACAAAAATATTTGAATTTATTATTAAAACAAAGCAATAATAAAATCAGATATCATTAAAATCCGAGAAAACTAAGTGATAAGAAGGCATATAGACAATCAGACGCGTAGATAAACAACGAAAATTTGTTTTAAAAAATGTAATAACAAAAAAATAAATTCAACTTCTTGATAAACACGTTAAAAAGAATAGAAGAGAAAAACAGCAATAACGATAACAATAATAATTGAAGGATGTTCCTAAGCACTACATCACCATCAATATCAGAGATAGCAAACAAACGAAAAGAAGTGTAATAAAGGAAAGAAAATGAATTTCTTTAATAATATTAAAAAAAATCGAAATAAAACTGAAGATTTTTATTGTTTAACGAAATAATAAAAGCGATAAAGGAACAAGAAGGAAGACATTGATTGGAATTAGAAGATTGTACCCTTTCCATTGCTCGCTCCTTGTGTCGATGAGGACGACGACGCCGAAGATGAAATAATTTTTTGACGCGTCTCTGACGGATCATCGATTGGTGTATTTTTCTTTTGTGGCACTGTGTCAAACGAGACAAAGCTGCTGAAGGATTTTGAATTTTCTCGGGACGGCTTTCCATTGCTCACGGTGAAAAAGACGGGATTAACCTCTTTGTATGGCTCAAATTCAGGAAATATCTCCTCAATCTTTTCATATTGTTCAAACATCCTCGACATTGATGGATTTGGTGTGGGTCCTTCCGATAATCTCGGCGTCGTATAAGAATTCTCTTTTACTTGCTTCGGTGCTTTACCGGAAGATTTCTCATAAATATTTGAATAAGACGGCTGATATTTATCCAATTTTGATGAGCTTAGTAAGTTATTGTTATTATTATTGTTATTTGCATTTGAATTGCTTTTCGTATTCGGTAGCTTTGCTGTTGGACGTGGACGTGGAACAATTGTGCTTGCATTCTGATTAACTTTCGTCTTGTTCTTTCCCATCTGTGTACTGATGCTGAACTGATTAAGCATAACTGTTGTGTACAATGGACGAATTGTTGTTGTCGTCATCGTCGATGTTATTTTCTGATTACTTTTTCCATTCTTATTACTATTTTTCTGCTTTCCATTCTTACGTGTAATGGTCGTTGCTTGTGGACTCAATGTTGACGCTTTCTGTTGTGACGATGTCTTGCGGTTTGCGGTTGATCCGGAATTGTTATTATTATTACTATTATTTTGCGGTTTTAATCTGTAATTTGTGCTGCTGATGTTGCTATTATTCAAGCTACTGTTAATGTTAAGTAATTGAGAATTACTTGATGACTGACTCACTTCGTCATCACCTCTTTGTGCTGATATGACAGTTCCATATAAAACTAACGTCCAATAACGTAGCAGTGCAAATTCTGTGAGGTGTGAGGTTAATCCCAATAGATTCATTCCACATTATATAAATCACGATTACATAATTGTAGCATGAGAATATATAAAAAAATATTGTGGAAAGAAAATACAAAAACAGAAACAGAGAAGAATCCCAGAGAGAAAGAAAAAAGGTAAAAGAAATCTTATGTTAGTATGTCCATCACCATCAACGGTTATGTCAAACGGCAAAAAAAATGTCAGTAACTTAAATTGATTGAGGATAAATCAATTGTTATCATCGTCAGCCACTTACCCATATAACGACCTCTATTGTGGATTTCCAGCTCCCAGGTACCATGTGGCGCCTCACCCCACTGATGAACGGTCATGAACGGCCAATCACCAAATCCTGAACGGGATATATCGTGAATTCTAGATGGATGGAAAGAATAATTTTGTTTAATTTATTTTAGATTGGTTGATCGTCCCTTGTGGGAGCTGTTGGGTTGATTTTCGGTACAGATTCTGACTCATACACATACAGTAAGATTGCTGGAAATTTCTCACAAAATTTCCCCCAAAGGAAACATACTTAAATGCACAGTACCGTATGCTTGTTAAATATAGAATCGAGATTCTCATCGAATCATCTTCACATCAATCTGCTTAATAGATTCTCATTATGTTCAATCAAATTGGAATGAGAAAGCTAAACTAAATAAATAATGTATTTGAGAGAAAATAATGAGAATGATTGTGATGCGCAATTGTGGTTTTACGTCAGGGAGGAAGTAGAATTATGAATGGATTTCTTCTTGAAAATTCTATTGTAAGTTTGATTATAGTAAGATAATACTTTCAAGTACTTTGTTTACTTTTTTGTAATTGAAAAAAAAATTTTCTCCACTTCAAAAAGTAATTTTGCATAAAATCAAGTATAACAAGCTTTATTCTTTAAAACTCTTGTGTAATATACTCCAAAAAAGTTGCAGTGAACAATCAGAATGTAATTCAGCTAGTAATTTCAATCATTTAATCTAATTTTGATGATTTTAATGTTTAAGAAAATATATTTTTGTTTACATTAAAATAATTTATGAATTCAAAATTTTTTTGACCGTTAAAAATGTCGAATTTTAAAAACTAACTTTAGCTACAAAATCCAACAGAAACATAAAAATGTTAATATATTTTTTTTCATATTCCTTGATGACTTTCTATATCCTTACAAATCCATTCATTGTTCAACGTAAATCCATCCAGCAATACAACAAAAAAATCTCATTTATCCCAAAATTTTGCCAATCAGAATGATTTTTTTTCATCGAACAATACCGAATGATTAATGACCGCAGTAGTAAATTTTTATCTAAAACTCACCTCTCCGTCAATAAGCACGTTCGTGTGCCAGATGGCGATGTTAAATATATCACAATATCACCACGACGTTGGGTTGTTAATGTTATTCTCGCCTGTACATGCTCCAAAAAATTGACGCCTTTACAATGATCTACTTTTAATGTAAATGTTACATTTCGTTTCGGTGGAATTGGCCTATTGGTTGGGAAATGAAGGAAGAGATGAGAAGAAGAAGAAAAAAAGTTTCATGTATCATAAATTTTGGATGGGTGAGCATATGAATTATGCACAAGTAACAATTAATTAATTAACACAAATTTCATCCATTCATCTTCATTCAACTTACTTGTCTAAATGTGGGCTGTGAATTTCACAACGCTGCTGCTCCGGTACAGTTTCCCAAACACGTGCTAAACGAACCATTGCTGCCGCATCCATCAATCCATATCCAAAGGAATGGGAAACTTTTCGTCCCACTCCATTTACTGTCCATTCGTTTGATGACTTGCCTAAATTTGCTGGATTGGCGGTACGGACAACTGTTATGATTGGGGTGAAAGATCGAAAGAGAAGAAAAAAAAGTGAAATTCTTGTATACGATGGCAATAAATTAAATCATGTGTGAAAGGTAATTTGTGATAAGTTCATTTGTCATTTCCTCATTCAGCACATGTTGCGGAACTTACCTATGTGCTGCATATCACGCCATGTCAAATTAGGATTTGCTTCTAATCCTAATGCAACGATACCAGCAGCCAACGGTGCTGATGCTGACGTTCCTGTGTGTGATGATGTACACATATGATGTAAATCTGTCGTCACGACTTGCTTCTCATTTTGTTGACCGCTACTATATGTTGTGGCGAGTGTTGAACTACATTTCTCCGAATACCACGGAATGTCACCATATTCTGTAGCACTAGAAATTGACAATGTCCATATTGAATTTGTATATCCATCACAGTTGCAGTTATCCTGTTCACGACCACCATTTCCTGATGCCCACACGAAAATACTTCCTTTTCCGCCTCGTCCTTTCGTCACACCGTCAATAAATGCTTTCGTTGCCATCTCACCCGGTCCATCAACTGTCTTTCCATCATCATCAGGACCCCATGATGCGCTATATATATCAATGTGTTGAGGATTTAATCCTAATGACATCGCCTCAACTGAATCTGTCACATCTCCATCAAGCATACGAACACCACCGACTCTTGCACTATAGGCAATACCAACGGCACAAAGTGAATTATTGGCAGTCGCTGCAACTTCACCAGCACATCGTGTCCCGTGACGATTTGAATCAGTCATATCATAGTGAGGCATTGGATCAGCATCATGACTATTTACATCCCAACTCGCCTCTGGGTCCTAAACGACATGAAAATGAATTACTTTAGCTTACTCAAGTATAACATAATTGATTAGTTTTATGGAGCACAAAAAAAGAAAATTATTAGCTAGCTCGTCGTTTCTATGTTCTATTCACGACGACTGCAGCAATGTAAATGGAACTTTTAATCCACTGAGTTTTTATGTTCATTTCAAGGACTTTGTGTTTTATGTGAATGCCTTACAAACTTTTTCTAGGACGAACTTGGAGACGAGATAGAAATTTTTGTAGACAAATAAGATGGATAGGGACTTTAAGGGCAAATGGCGCATTTATGTGATTTTAACATGGGGTCTGAAACTAAGGATCAAAAGGGGTCTGAAACTAATAAGCAAAAGGGGTCTAAAACTAAATATGAAAAGGGGTATGCAACTAAACATAATAAAAGCTCTACACTTCAAAAAGAGGGTCCTCAACTAAAATTTTGCAGAATTTGAGATAATTTACAATAGACCTTTCTGTCTCAAGATATATTTAGTAATTCAACTCCAGACCAAAAAAGACAATGCACAAACATTTTATCCACAAGAGTTCACCTAAAAATACCATTCTTATTCAAAAGACAATTTATAATGCTTGAGAGAAGCTCCTTCATTTCTCACACCATACTTAGCGTAAAAATCTTATTTCATTTATTCTATGTGCACATCCACATACAAAACGACTAGAGTATTTTTTTTATTATGGAAATTAGATGTGTATAGATCCCCTCAGATTCAGTGTCAGTTCTTCCTCTTTTGAAAAATAGATTTTGTAGGAAAGATGTTTAACGGGAGATGATGATGAAGGGAAAAGAAAAATTTTTAAAAAAATAAATTTCATCTCATCTTTCCAATGGTTTGATAGAGAAAAAAATGTACACAAGGATGAAAAGTTTATTTTTTTGCTGCTCATCATCAAAAGAAAATAAAGAGAAACCTAATCAACACACTAAGCAAAGAGAAAGGAGAAGGAAGGAAAGGAAAGTTTCTTGTGTGTATTTTTCTTCTGTGCTCTAGACTGAAAGGTTTTATCTCTCAGATTGTATGGATGAGTGCTTTTAATTGTTATTTATTGTAGCTGGGGATCATAAGCTTACTCTTCCGAAATTGGATGGGGTTTGTCATTCTTTTTTGTTGGACGTAAGTAGAAGAAATATTTAGTTTGATGCTTTGTGGTCTTAAGAATTAATTCTGTGGATGTAAAATTGTTGAAGGCAATATCGAATGTTCTTTATTGTCTTCACAGTGTTTTGGTACTCAGGGATTAGTGATTTGATAGATAATTTTTGGTTGTTGGACTTAAATTATCTAGATTATCCAGAAATTTTGAAAAAAGTAAACAAGGGGCAAGCTACTCAATGTAAACAAGGGGCAAGCTACTAAATGTAAACAAAGATTTTGGCGTCAAAAACAAAAATTTGTCACTTTACAATCAAACTACGATAAAACTCGACGTCAATCCACAGCATCTTCAAATTATTGGAATATATTTTTTTCATTTCTTCATTCAGATTTTTAAAAATGAAAACTTTTCTCCTTCTCGCTTATAATGTGGTGAATTATTTAATAGACGAGATGAAGAAGAAGGAAAACTTTCCTTCTGTTTTCTTATTTGTTTATCCTCATCAATGAGGATACAGAGCAAAAGAGGGAATTTAAAATAAGGGAAGAAAAGAATTACTTACATAATTTCGCTCCAAATCAGGATGATCCGTCTCCAATCCATCATCCAATATCGTTACAACAACACCTTTTCCAGTGATTCCTTCACGCCATGCTGGTACAACATTCATGTCTAAGCCATCTCCGCGCTATATATTTGTGTAAATATAGATATAACGATTTAAAAAGATTGAATGAATGAGATTTCTTATTATTCTGATTGCTTCTCATGTAAATATTTGCTAATTCATTCTTTCTTATGTTAGTATAAAATTTTATCTGCGACACTCTATCGAGCATGAAAATTAAATGATTATATAGACGTGCTTTTGCATACAATTTTTATATTTTACAGCAGACATCTTCAAGCCATGACAAATTCTCTTTCCGTTCTACATTGTTCTATTCACATTTTTTTGAATTGTGTGTGTTTGTACTTAATTTCTGTTATTCACTTGAGCGATTCTGGAAGAAAGTGGGATATCTACATTTGGTAAAATAACTCTTTAATTATAAAGAGTTGCATAAAGTGTTATATATCCAAAAATTTGTAATAAAATTATCTATCTAATGATATACACTTGAAACTCAGAAACGGAACTGGTCGGTTCCAGTAAGCACTTTTGTGTCCAAAAATTAAGGCTTTCTTAAAATTCTTATAACTTTTCACCAGATTCATTAATTTACTTAGTTTTTTCACTAAATTAAAGCTAAATCAAAAGTCTAGAATTTGTAGGAAGCAGATTTTTGATTTTCGAACTGTGACATCATTTTTATTGGCCCCAAATGTTGCAAATGACCAATATTCAATCGCTTATATCTTCGTAACTGTAACAGATAAAATTACGCAGTTTTCAGTGAATAATTCAGTTTTGTATCTACTTTAAGCTCGTGTATAGACTTCTGGGAAAAATCCATAAATTTTGACAAATTTTTGAAAAATATGAAAAATGAGTGTTTTTATGAAACTAAAAATGTTGAATATTGTTAAAACGTCTACTTTAATAGCTTACTACTGAATATAATATGATTGGTAATGAAGAATCAAAGAAAATAAGATATAAACTATCAGGGGTCTGTACATCAGTGACGTAAAAAATGAAATTTTGTATTTTTCATACACATTTTTAAATTATTTTTTCAATATTTTAACACTATTAGAATCTCTATTTTATGACCTTTTTAGCGATATATAAAACATAGCATCAAACATTATCTGTTAAAGCCAAATTGATAAAAAAAAGTTTTTCTCAATTTTTGTTGTTGTTGGGATTTTTTTTTTGAAAAATTTGGCTTTAACAGATAATGTTTGATGCTATGTTTTATATATCGCTAAAAAGGTCATAAAATAGAGATTCTAATAGTGTTAAAATATTGAAAAAATAATTTAAAAATGTGTATGAAAAATACAAAATTTCATTTTTTACGTCACTGATGTACAGACCCCTGATAGTTTATATCTTATTTTCTTTGATTCTTCATTACCAATCATATTATATTCAGTAGTAAGCTATTAAAGTAGACGTTTTAACAATATTCAACATTTTTAGTTTCATAAAAACACTCATTTTTCATATTTTTCAAAAATTTGTCAAAATTTATGGATTTTTCCCAGAAGTCTATACACGAGCTTAAAGTAGATACAAAACTGAATTATTCACTGAAAACTGCGTAATTTTATCTGTTACAGTTACGAAGATATAAGTGATTGAATATTGGTCATTTGCAACATTTGGGGCCAATAAAAATGATGTCACAGGTCGAAAATCAAAAATCTGCTTCCTACAAATTCTAGACTTTTGATTTAGCTTTAATTTAGTGAAAAAACTAAGTAAATTAATGAATCTGGTGAAAAGTTATAAGAATTTTAAGAAAGCCTTAATTTTTGGACACAAAAGTGCTTACTGGAACCGACCAGTTCCGTTCCTGAGTTTCAAGTGTATATCATTAGATAGATAATTTTATTACAAATTTTTTGATATATAACACTTTATGCAACTCTTTATAATTAAAGAGTTATTTTACCAAATGTAGATATCCCACTTTCTTCCAGAATCGCTCACTTAATATCAAGCAAACAGTTTTCAATGTGCAAAACTGCTGGAGTTTGAAAATGGAACTACAAAGAGGATTTTTTATGGAATTATGATTGATATGCTTTGTTGATGGATTATAGCATGCTACAGTTTGAGCTAATTCATACGCTATGCAGAAGTAATCACAGTTCCATGCTCAAAAATACACTGTGAATTATGCAGGCAATCAAAAGTCTGCTTTTGATAAAAACTCCTGGAAATTTCCTTTTGATGCTTCCATTTTCGAATGCAAATGAATGAATATTTATCAAAGGTTTGCTCAATTTAAGTTCCCAGAAAATTTTGGTTGCAAAATTAATTTTCGTTCCAATTCGATTGAAAATAAACATCAAAGAAATTTTTTATATCAAGCAATATAATTGAAATTAACTGTCAATGGAATTTTGTATCCAAAGTGATACAGGATCACATTTTGACATTTTTGGCGATGTATTGGCATGGAAATGGTGTAGGAGCAAGTCAATTAAATGCTTTAAAATTACAAAAACCTTTTTGAGGTGAGAAAATTATTTAAGCATCAATGACTCCGGATTAGATAAACCTTTGTGAAAATTTCAAATTTTTAAAAGCCGTTATTTTTAAATTTCTCTAGAATATTAGTTGTTTTAAAAAAATGTAGCAAAATTGTCACTTTAATCCTAGAATTCCTTAAAGTTTTTAAAAACATCTTTATTTCTCTGAAATACACGATTTCAAAGTCCTCATCATAATCCTCTTTAAGTTGCAGCTGTTTAGATGCATTTTTTCAAACAGAATTTTTCACACAGCATTAAATCTCATCACATCTAAATTAAACTCAAAATCCCACAATTCTAACCTCAATCACCTCAATGAAACGATCAAATACTTAACGAATCACGATTCTCCATTTAAGTTTTCAATTTCCAAAGCTTGAGTTAAACGAAAAGCATGATAATTGAGACATTACGAGGTAAGTAATGATCATTGGAGGGTGAAATCCGCCTTAATACCCAAAACTATCGACTATGACCTTTTTTGGTTATTTTACTGTCAACTAGAATTTCGATTAAATTTTCACAGAATCAGCAGAGATACCTTCGACTGCCATTTTCTTTGATTAAATACGATAATGGAGAAGAAAATTGAAAAAAAAGTCAAGAATTGAAGCAAACTTTTAGTTTGGTTTGGCATGTGGCAAACGTATATGAAAATGACAACTGCAGAAGGAAGTAAGTTACATCAATTTCAATTTAATTGAATTTCGATAACAATAAATTCTCCTGAACGTGTCTATTGTAGAAAAGACAACATATTAAGGGTATTTTGTGTGTACATACACGTATGTACACATGTGTCGAGATTTTGATAGAATTTCAATTTCCATTATTATGCTCTTCGACTTTGCTACCCTCCCCGAAAAACATCGAAATCAATATAAGCATGTGTGTTTTAGAAATCTGTCAATAGTCATTTCTGAGGCAACATTCAGTTATTGACCGAAGAAAATATATGTATGAATTATTAACATAATGTGATTGCATGCACATTTGCATGAATGCGAATGGGAAATTGAACTCCATTGCATTATTTGATTTTGCAGTGTAATAAATTCATTTGATGCCACATAACAGTGCATGCTATTTGCTCGAATATGCACACTTGAATCTGCTTATCATAAAAGTAATCTATTTATTTTCAAATGAATTTAGACGCAGTAGGACGCAGCTTTTCAAGTTTGGTGATTTTTTTTGGTCAAGTAAGCTTTGAACTGAAGGAAAAACTGCCAAAAAGGAGAATTTTAAAAGTTTTTAATCAAGTTCAAATTCCAGTAACATTTTGAAATTTGAATTTTTGAAATAACAATCCAAAGTCAATCATGGATTCACTTAGAAAAGTTTTTATTAAAATTTTACAGTATTTGGGCAATTCTCCACAGGGTAAATCGAAAATTTTTGATTTCAAATGATTTTTTCATTGAAATTTTCCACTAAAACTAGCCAGTTCTTTAGTTAATCTGATGTATTTTTTCATTTCCTATCTGCTAATTTAATCAAATAAGCATTAATTGGGTTATTTTTTAAGTTATTCCGATTCTTCGGTCAGATGCTTTGTGACCAAAAATGGAATTTTTCCAAAATTCTAGTAAGAGAATCGAAAATTACCTATTAAATTCTTATTTTTACTACATCAAACACATATCAATTGATAGATAATGCTCAGTTCTATGATATTCCTCTTACATAAGTAATCAATATTGCTTAATTAAGGAGAAATATCGATTCTCCAATCGTCAACTTAATGTCACAAAGCATCTAAAGACGCTTTTGCAGGGGAACATCAACTAAATAAAATTCAAAACTAAAAAATCCGTTGTATCATAATCTTTTATTTCTCCGTTATAAGCTTCTCAAAATATCTTTATTTCACTTAAATGATCACCAGAAGGTGACTTAGCCATTAAAATATGAATTTTCTTACTTTGACTTTAACTTTGAATTTTTACTCCAATTAATTTTGATAAGTTTTTAACGGTTTTTTCAAATTTGAATTTTCAAGTAGAAGAAGAATTGCAACTCGCTTTTGAGAAATTCAACTCATCTGGAGAATTGCCCATTTCCTCTATTTTCATTCTAAATTCTTAGTTTATCTATAATAACTAACGGCAAGAATAAAATCAAAAGGATTTTTAGGTTTTACAATGCTTAAATCAAAAGTTATGAGCGAAATCATTATTTTTAAACTTCAGAGTAAATTTTTCAAAATTTAACGGTTTTCAAATATTCAAAAATTTTATAACACAAATCCACAGTCAATATAGCACTGGCTTTAAAAAGTTATTCCTAAAGCTGACACTAATTCCATAAACTAGCTCGATTAAATCTTCAATTATCTAAATCTACCAAATGGCAAGAGTTGAACTTAAAATATTCTGAACTTTAAATTAAAATTATGAAACAAATCCCACAGCAAGCCATCCAATTATTACAAAACTGCATGAAATTTTCTTACAAAGCATCGCTACGAAAAAAAAAACATTTTCATTTGCAAATTTTTTTGCATGTTTTAAAACAGAGTAATTTTATTTTTTTACAGTTCTCAAATGGCACTTGTGGCACGAGAATAAATGGAAGCAATTTAATTGAGAACGATATTTTGTAGTGATGGCATTGCCAAGTGAAAACAATTGTATGTAACATCTGCACAATTTACATGAAGTCTCATCAGAATGAGCAGGAAAAAAATCGCTCGGATAATTTTAAAATGTCAATAATACTCACATTTAAATACCACATGCTCGACCATTTTGGATCATTGAGGAGTTTCGAAATTGATTTTGGTTTCAGTCGTGTAAAATCACGCTTTTGTCTCGATTTTGCTGTCTGCTGTTTCGACCACGCCACTCTATTGTCTTCATTGAGGCGTCTTTGGTGATGATGTGCTGGTGATATTGATCTTTTCGCTATTGATCGATGCTCCATATGATAATGATCGTCAATTATCTGTTGGTGGAATGAAAAATGAAATTATTTAAATGTCGAAAATTAAATTAAAATAAAATGTTTTTCAATTTCTTCTTTTTTTCGATGACTATGCAATATCTTTTGTGGTTACGTATTTTTCGTTTAATAATAGCTTGCAATAAAATAAAGTTCAATGAAGAGCATTCCCATTTTTTACAATGCATCAATGCAAATGAATGCATTTCACTATTTTTGTACTTTTTTTTTTAAAAAAAAGATACTCAATTCATTGTGAGCACTTTTATATTAAAATTGAAATTTATGACAGCGCGGAAAAAATGCAGAGCGAACGAGAGACATTTAATAAATAAAAAATGTGCGCACATTTCATGGTTGTTTGCATAAACTTTCTTTTTTGTTATACAGAATGAAAAAAATATACTTTTTTTGGCATGTTATCATTTATATTTTTTTGAGCATTCCGGGGAAAATAATACACACACGTATGAAATATTTTTCACTACGGGAAATGACTGTAATGGATGGAATAAAAGAGACGATGAGATCTGTATCATAAGCAAGATTTTTCTTCCTGCACTGCGATGCTTAAGGGGTCATTCATATATGACGTCCACAATTTAGGGGGAGGGGGGTCTGAGATTTTGTGACACCTTCATACAAAGAAATTTTTTCTATGAAAATTTTGTGACAAAGGGGAGAGGGGGGTCTAAAAATCCCATTTTTTGATGGACGTCATTTATGAACGACCCCTAATGTAATGAAAGGATTTCTCTCGTGTGGTCTTTTAATTTAAAAGTTTTAAATGAATCATCTACGTTAATGTGATTAAACTTTTAGGGGACGTTATACACAGTGGCGTAGCCAGGGGTTCCACCCCTCTTTTTTTTCCTAAAAAAATATTTTTCACCACACCACCACCCCCCTCCTTCCAAAAATGCAATCTAAAATATGAAACCTTTAAATAAAACTTTTCATTCTCATTAATGACTCCTCGAGTTTTTTGTAATTAAAAGCACCTCCTTTACAATTTAATGCTTTGATTACCTGAACCCTTTTTTCCAAACAAAATAAACAGACAATTTCTTTCTGCAATCACACGTAAAATTGTGTAATTTAGACCTTGCAAATGTGATAAAAGAAAAACTTTTCAAGACAACCCTCAGTTCCAAAGATTTTTGGGTTTAAAAAGTAAATAAACTAAAATGGAATCAACACCCAATGCTATAGTAAGGACTTAAAGTAAACACACTTTCTTGGGAAGTGCTTTAAGATCTTTTTCACAAAGAGCAAGGTGTTTCGCATGATAGGCTTATCACCTATACAGTGGAGTAAGTTTCAAATGATGGGTAAAGTACTCTTGTTACAGCAAATACACCTACGTATCTCAACAAAAGTTTGGATTTTCTTTACTACACAGATGCTGGTTGAGATTTCTCACGCACATGAGTGTATTGCGTAATTTTATTAATTTTAGAGCATGGATGTTGACTTTTTAATATGCAAATGATGAAAGAGGTTTAACGAGATGGTTATTTGAGAAGTCTGAGATGTTTTTTTTTCAGAAAAAGCTTGTTAAATTTGAACTTTGAAGATCTTTCTTGGAATTCATTAAATTTGTTTTGATGAAATTTGTTTTTTTTTCTTTCAAATTGAAAAGTTTATGTCTTGTTGTGCTGAATTTGTAAACAATTTAATTAATTTATGCAACTCTTTGAGAAATGTAACTGTAATTTTAAATTCAAAATCTTAAGTTTCGTCAAATGTTTTAACGGTTATTAAAAATTCAAATATTTTTGTTAAAACTGTTTGTTTACATTTTAGGAAAATTTTAAAACATTTAACTGCATTTAACAATAAAAACTGATAAAAAGTATTAAGCAAGTAAGTTTTACATCAATCAAACATAAAATTCATATCTTCAAGCTTAATACCACTTCATAATATTGATTTTCTGCTTGAAAACAAACAAGAACCCAAGAGTAAAATCATCCAAATGACAAAACTTTAAGTATTTGCATAAGTTCCTTTCCAAATAAACCAATATCCTTTTGAAATGTTGATAGAGCAGTTCAAACTCGATAGTAATAAACTTTACATCAAAGGATGTCAACAACTGCTTCAGATAAATTTATCACAAACCCACACGAGATTCTGAACTCAAAAATAGCTCCGAGCATCATCATTTTAATATTATTGAGCATCTTTTCCAATCCGATTATACTCTCCATTGAAAAATTTCCTAATTAAACTAATTAGAAGCATAAATGAAATGGGTCAGAATTGGAATTTTCTACCCCAATGTTCAGTTTACTGTAAATAGAATCTTCTATAAATAAACGGCTTGTAAGCGACCCACAAAGCAGGCAGAAAGTAATGACACATTTCATCATCGTGGAAAATATTGAAAGGTTAAAAGGCATCGATGATAATGGATAAAGTTTTTCCTTCCTAATAACGCGAAAGCATCTCTCGACATTTTCAACAATTTATATCAAATGTGGTAAGAGTATTGCTTTCATGGATACGAAGTGAGATTGACAAATATCTAGTGTAGGCTGTCGCTCTTTAGATAACGACAAATAACGAGAAAATTTATATCATTTAACAGGGATTTCTTTTTGTCATAGAAACTGTCATGGGAGTGCTCTCGTGATGATTTTTGATCTCAACGCTAAGTTCGAACTTTTCATCCAGTTATTTTTATCTGATATTTTTTCTCTCAACACATTTAGAAAGGCTGTAAATAGAAAGCTTTTCGTAATCCTCTTGATGAAAATTGAATATATTGTGGAGCTTAAAAAATTTGGACGAATTTCATCAATCTTTCTGTAGACAGAGTTTGTTGAAGGCTTACTATTTTAAGATAATACTTGTGGATGTCGAAATTAATTCCTTGTTACTAAAAGTATTCATTAAGCTGTTCTATTAAAATTGATTGGGTTTTAGGAAAATTTGTAGAAAGAAGTTTATAAATCATGAGAATTAAGGGATGCTTTGAACCAAAGTTCCAAATTTTTACGATTTTTTTTTTGAATTTTAATAAATTTTATAAATTTTTTTAAATTTTAACAAAATTTTTTGAATCCTACCGAAAAACTTCTAAAGATTAGATTTAATCTTTATAAAAATTTAATTTTAAAGAAATATTTTAAAATTTTATTGAAAGTTTGATTTTTTAAATCTTTTTTTCAAAATTTGATATGTTTTTTAAGATTTTAAAGAAAATTGTTGAATTTTGAAAAAGTTTAACAGAAATTTTTAAAAATAACTTTTTAAATTTTGAAATATTCTGAATATTTATATTTTTTTAAGATTTTAACAATTTTTTTTGAACTTTAATAAAATTTAACATAAATTTTTAAAATTAAAAAAATAAATTTTTAAAATTTGAAAATTGTTGAATTCTACCAAAAAATGCTTAGTTTATAATGAATTTGTTTAAAATTCCAATGACAATTATTTAAATTTAAAAAAATGACTAATTTTTTTATTTGCTTCTAAAAAGACATTTAAAATTTAATTTAATTAACTAGTCCATCAATCCACACTCCCTGGCATAATGAATAATAAAACTCACATTAAATTAAACAACAACAGTAAATTTCATGTACTAGAAAATCATCACATATCATGCAGTAACTTATTCATACATGATGAATATTTTGTATAATTTAGAGGAGCATAAAATTTACTGAGCAAATCCCCCCGTATTTTGCATGTACTTAAAAATTAATCCCTTTAAAATGAAGATTCCGACTTGTTTCTCAGTTTAGAAAAGCATTAAAATATAATCATAACAATTCTGTTATTTGCTAGATAACAAAAGCTATAAGTAAAAGGAGCACTTTCTACAAAACACAATTTCTTTTTGTTCTCATGGAAGGAAGCATGCTGTCTCATGCAATAAGAATAAGAAAGGAGGTCGGAGTCAGGAGGGTAGCCAGAGATGTAGGAAGGGGAGTGATAGGAGGCACTGAGGGTAGGAAGATCCTAGTATTATTTTTTTGGAAGTTTAAGATGAGTTTTTTCAAAAATCTGACGGGCTGACACTTATACCCATGAATACTACCCTGGCATCACAAATGCCGAGAGTGAGATACGATGAATGAAGAGATACATTTGCAATATCTCGGAAGTACACAGCTTTTATTCAGATATTCATAATGAGTCTCTCTCTCAGAGTTTATGCTTATCCACGCCATTCATTTGCTTCATTTTTCCTTCCTCTTCCATAACATCATCCTCTTCTTTTGTGTATATCTATTATGAACGTACAATTTGATGTTATTTCTATAGAATTCCGTAAGAAGTCATGAAGGCTGTTGAGGCAGGCAACATGTAAGTTTATGTAGAAATAGAAGATGCAGCAAAATAATTTCCGCTCTTTTAAGAATAAGTACAAAATGTGCATCATGAAACATGCATAATCTGGAAAATTATAGCATGCTTAACTATGCGCTGTGTCAGCACTTCTCAGTATGAAAGCTTAAAATAATGTTTAATGAAATTACAATAATAATCATATCATAATAAATGGCAGTGGAAAGTAAGAAATAATGGCAATAATAATATCTCGGGCGCCGAATGAGCAATTCACTGGAAATTTATGGCTCGTGAGGAGCTCATGTAACTGACTCATGAAATGGCAAAACCTTTTCAAATGCTCAAATATCATATTTCAACTTTACTGCTCGTATATTAAGTCTTTGGGGGAACTTTGTCAGATTTTGATGAGAATATGTGAATTGGTTGTGAATTATTTAAGTTACTGGCGAGATTTGAATTTAATTTGTGATTTATTACTTGAATTGGTTGGATTTAATTTGAAAATTTTAACGGCCTTCAAGAATTCAAACTTTAAGGACTTTAAAAAAAATCAAATTTTAACGGTTTTGAAAAATTCAAATTTAACGGTTTTAAAAACTCAAATTTAACGGTTTTAAACATTTTAAATTTCATCGTCCTTCAAAATTTCAAATTTTTAACGACTTTAAAACCTTGAAAAATGTAAAAAATGTAAAAAAAATCCCACAAAAAAGCAATAAGGAACAACATTCAATATCATCCAAGATTCAAAAAGCTTTTTTAATTGTAAAGTGAGAAATCGGAATCAATTCTCATGTAGAATGCAAGGCAAATGGCATTTTCGCACCCATAAAATTTTATTGGAATGCCTCTATTTCACCTTCCTCATCAAGAAATGTAAAATATTTCAATAACATAACATTTTGTAGAGCTCATGTTTTAAATGAATAATGCATTAACATTACATCAAACTCGAAATGTTTTATTATTTTTATTTCTCTTCGTGCTTTCATCAGAAATACATTATTCAATTGAGATTTTATGTACAAATTTTTTGCATAACCTTGCAAAAATTGTAATGAATTTTTTTTGGCATATTCTCATGAAACATTTATGCACCTTCTTTTCTTGGAATTGATTGTTAACTAAAGTGGAATGTTTGTTATTTTCACCAACAAAATGATAATAATTATTATGCTTAAAGCTCTTGGCATTTTACAGATGCTGTTGAAAATTTACCAACTTAATTAATTATTGGAAAAATATTTTAAAAATAATTTTTATGCTAAATTGGAGGATATTGGTTTAATTTTCGATATATTTTTGATATATTTTAGAATTAATGAATATATTTTAAGAGGTTGATTGTTTTTAAGATTTTTTAAATTTAACAAAAATTACATTTTTGAAATATTTCCCTCAAATTTTAATTTAATTATTGACAAAGTTAATTGCAAATTAAAATGGCAAATTTAACAATTTTAAGGTTGTGTTTGTACACAAATGATGCTAAAATCTCTTTGCTAATAAGTATACAGTTGTTTGCAGTCATTCAACAGAGAATTAGACATTTAAATAACTCAATATTTGATGATATTCATTTGAGGTGGAATTTTTATTTTCCCAAGCAAAAATTGTACTCTCTCAAAAAATTCAAATTTGAAAAATCCGTTAAATTATCTCTAGCATACTAAAATTGTTAAATTCGAACAGAATCAAATAGCAACCACTTTCTATACTGAACATAAACAGCAAAAACACAAAAACTTCACATGATATCAACATTTGACCTCCAAACCATCTGCTCTAAATTTTCCACTGTTAAAATTCGCAGTCAGCATGTCTCCCGGCACATTATTTCTGTGCGATTTGTAAATTATGGAAAATGAGTGCCTGTCTGTCCTTTATCGTCTATTTTTTCCTTCATTTTACCGTTCATTTATCTTTATCAATATTTATGTATGCGAGAAAGAATGAAAATCAATATGAACTTGAAGTCTGCTCATTTTATGTACGGAAGCTATCAATATTAAATGAGGAGAGATAGTAGGAGGTGCTGCTTCCTCTGTTTCAAATTGTTTATTTTATTTAGAAAATTCATAAACTATTTGCTTTGAACTGCTTCTTTTTTGATGCCCTAAAAACTTTGCTGACGTGTTCTCAGTGACGATCAAATTAGCACCTAACGGTATTGAAAAGTCAAATAGATGGAGAATGTATGTCGAAATTGTGTAAATTGATAGCTATTCTGACCTGGCAGGCATACTCTAATCAATACATCATCATCTTACCTCATATTTCGATGAAATATGGAGCAATTATTAAATTAAGATCATGTTAGAAGATTTTTTTATGAGATGCTAAATAAAATAACACAAATTTTTTTCTCTTCTTTAATTTTTTTATGATTTCATATTTTTACGATGATGATGATAGGGCTGATGGTGATGGTAATGACGCCTTCCCTCATTTTTAACTGACAGAATTTTTTCAATTAATTTGATGAATTTTTCTTCATTTTCTCTTCTTATTTTCCACTCTTATTATATTTTTAGCGTATTTTTGTGAAGTAAATGTGTTACTTGATTCATTTTTAATGTTTTGTCAGATGTTACGATGTAAGTCGTGTAAATTATATTTTTTTAAGAACTGGAGCAGATTTTAGAAGCGCATATTTGCAGAATTCAAGACTTTACTCTAAAATTTTAATTTTTAACGGTTCTTAGCCATTTAAAATTTTAACGGTTTTTAAAAGTTTAAATTTTAACGGTTTTTGGAATATTCATTTTACTGACGGTTTTTGCGATTTTTAAAAAATTAAATTTTTAACAATTTTTAAGACTTTTGATTAAAATTTTAAGTTTTTTTTAAAATAATAATAATTTAATTTAATTTTTTAAGTTATTAAATTTTTTATATTTTTTTAAATTTTTTAGATTTTTTAAATTTTTTTATTGTTTGACTAAATTGAATTAGTTATAATGTTTTAGAGCTTAAACAGTTCCCAATCTGCCAGCACAATCATCTTGAATTTCATAATATAAACACTAAAACTAAAATTAACTTTGAAATTATGGATTCTTGTAAAATAAAGCTTACCACAACCGGCTGCAGCTATTCCAAAATTTCTATATATTTTTTTCTTTTATAAATTCAACTGAATCATCAATCATTCCAAACAATAAATGCGTTTTAATTCAACAATTTCAACAGACTTTTACTGTACATTTAATAAATGATTAAAAATGAGGGAAAATAAATTTTCATGGAGATGAGGAAATGTTCAACTGAAGTAGCGTTCTTGATTTAATGAAGTGATTCTTCTTTAATTGGAAAATGGAAAATAATTTTACATCATTTAAAAGAATCAAAGTCAAATGACTTTAAAGATCTTTTATCATTATAAATAATATTGAGAATTTTTATTTAAAAAAATATTCTAATTTTCAATCTTAAATGCCTTCAACATGTTTATGGCTGCTGAATTGTCTCGTAATGCTTCTTGTTATTTTTTTTTAATTTTCTTAAAAGTTTATTATTTTGATGGAATTTTTATGTTGCTTTGGAAAATTCATCATTATTAGCTTCGTCAATGATTTATTTGGAAATGTTTTCAATGTTGTACTCATGGAAATGTCTATTTGAGAATTTATTTGTTTGCAAAAATTCAATTAAATAAATTTTATCATCTGAAGATGAATAACTTTGTAGCTTAAGTTTCTTACTCAAGTTTACATAATAAACATTTCAAGTTGCAATGATGAATCACAATGAAGTGTAATTAATTACGATTTTAATTAGTTATTTATATGGCTTTAAATACCATTTTGTGATAATTGGAATTGAATTAACATTTTAAAAGACTTTCGAAATTTTGACCTTTAAAGTTTTTGGAAAAATTGAATTTAAACGGCTTTTAAGAATTTAAATTTTAACGACTTTCAAATTTTTGAATTTTAACGGTTTTAAAAATTTAAATGTTAAGGGCTTTCAAAAATTTGAATTTTAACGGTTTTCAAAAAATTTAGTTTTACCGGCTTTCACAAATTTGAATTTTAACGGTTTTCAAAAATTTGAATTTTAATGGCATTTAAAAATTTGAATTTATCGGCTTTCACAAATTTGGATACTAACGAACAACAACATCAAAAAGCAGACACAAAGAACAAACCACACTCTTAATTGTTTGCCAAATTCATGACAGTCAAATCAATACAAAATGCAACCTCATCTAACCCACAACCACCAAAATACCCAATAATATGCCGTGCTAAGCATAGCACTTGACCACAATTTTCAGGTTTACAATTTCAATTCTTATATTGATTTCAGCAAAACATTTTGTTTTCAATTAGACATGCTTAAAACATAATTGCAAGAATGAAATTGAATTTAAGACAGAATGTGACGAAACAGCACAATAGAAGTTGACAAATTCTGTTTTGATACGCTCAACTCGATTTGCCTTTCAAAAAAATTTGAGACTTGACAAAATTGTTGTGGCATTGATTGATTTATGAGCGAATTAGAGTTGAGTGTTGAAGTTTTATTTTGTAACGGATTTGTGTCAAAAATTTAAATTTTCGCGCAAATTATCGCAACATTGTAAAACAATCTTGAATCTTTTCGATTTCTTCTAGTCAATTCACTCAATATTTGCTCAATTTTCTACAATACTAAAGTCAATCACTCGTTTATTGACATTATCATCAATTTTCTATCAACTGCAAATCATTTCAGCAAACTCAGCTGTCTGATAACAGAAAATATAATGCAAAAGTCAAATTTTGTTGACATCAAGAATACGAAATGAAAACTATTAAGTCGTCATCATCATTATTATTCATTTTATTTAATCAATTCTCATTCCTTCTTGACTCAGTCAGCATAATAAAAGAATTTCTCTGCTTTTTCATTAAATAAATGTGCATGAATTGTGTTGTTGCAGATGTAAAGAATTCTTCAATTGACACTTGAAAGTTGGAAAATAAAAATAAAAAAATTCGGGACAAAGTCATGACTCTTCAATTTTCCATACACAGACGTAATCAAAATGTTTCCACGAGTACTGTCTATATACAAAGAATTGAGAATGCTTATTCCACATAATACATAAAAGTATTTCATCCAAACGTGTTTCATAAGCTTACTTAACATTTCGGAACTCACAGAGAGAATGTGTTTTGTACCAATATCACGTTTACAAAGCGCAAATTGAAAAGTCCCCAAAAAATCTTTTTTGCTGTTGAATCGTGTCAAATGAATGATTTCGTGGTACATGTGTCAAATATCAAGAACTGAAAAATGTTCTGTTTTTATTATTTTTTATTTTCGTACTTCTAACACCAAAATGAAAATGTTGACCCAAAATGACTGTCAATAAGCGAATGAAAAGGATTGAGTGTGATATTGATTTGGATTGGATGGAATTTTGGCGCATTATTTTGCAAGGCATTGGGGATTGAATGTCAATATTAAATGAGGTATGTAGCCTACAAATAGCCCCTAGGGGTATAGTCTAGGGTAACTCTAGGGTTATCCTAAGTCATACCTCTGGATTATACCCCTAGAGTAGCCCTGGTTGGGTAGTATATACCCTAAGATATACCAAGCAACCAACCCCAGGTGTCAAAATCCTTGTTTTTACAAGAAATCACCCATACCCTATCCCATACAATACCCAAACCCATAAACAAACGATCGTTAGTCATGGTCCACACGACACACCACTGCATTAGATTTAAAAATGAATCAAAATGAACCAAATCTTCAAGAAAACATCTATTCACCATAAAAAAGTTCATCAACTCCAACATCCACATGCCCTTCCAACAAAGCCATTCAAACAGTTTAATCTTGATGAACATCAAACTAATTGAATAAGATGCCATTGATCTATTCCTAGAAATCAATTATTATTTCATATTCATCAGCTCAAATCTTCTTATCAGTCGATAAACAAAATCAAGCACATCTTTATTCACAAATTGATGCCATCCATTCAGAAACAAATTGCTGACTGGACAAAAGTTCATATTAAGGACACGAACTTCCTTTTCGTTCACAAGAATTGCCCCAAAAAAGAGCTTTTCATTTTTATGGATAAAGTGAATTGAAATTTGAGGTTAGAGTATCTGATTTTGTTGCTGATTTTATGTTATGGACGGTCGTAAAACAAATTAAAACTTGCTTTTTTTTGCGTCTCACTCGTAAAACAAACTTTTCATTTAAAAACAGCAGCAAATTGTATGACATTTCCTACAGCCAGAAACTTTATTTTTTGCTGCCGTTGTACAATTGTTATTTTTTCTGCTGTGCTTTCATCAACTCGGTTCCTTTTTTTAGTTTGAGTTTTGGATGAAAGAACTTAATAATTTAGCTTAAAACAAGAATGTCAGGTAAAAATGGGAACGGCTGGGTGGGGGTCGGTATAAGAAAAACAAAAGTTAATTATATTTTTTGCTTCCTTTTTTCACATTTTAAACAATAAAGAGTTTTTCATTATTTATGGCGGAACTGATGAAAAAATTAATTGTAATGCATATGAAATGAGGGAAACTGGAAGTCCGTTTTGTTTTGATTCTGTAAGGCAATGTTCTTGTATAAATATGACCAGGATAAGTTAGAAATAGACAGCTGCGTATCAAGAAATTCGAGGATTTTCAAATTTTTGGTATGGAAAAATTTGATGGGTTTCAGGTTTCTTCTCAAAAACTCTAGCAAATTAAAGAATTTTTGGGTGAAAGAGGGTGATGAATCTTCCCTGGCTGCACCCCTGGAACTAGAACTAGTCTCATGAATACAACTAATCAAAACTGCATTGCTTTGACTTGATAATTAAAATCTCAATTAAGTCAGCTAGTTTTTGATGTGAATGGCATTTAATTGAGTTATTTAATGAAATGTGCATTGAAAAAGGTTCAAAAGATCAAGCAAATATAATATAGTTTAGATTCTAAGATCTTTCGTTCTTGGGTCGGTTACATGGTGTAGCCTAGGGTAGGGATATGACCTAGTGGTACACTAAGGGTATCCTACTCATGACTAGTACAATAGTGTAGGAATCTGGAGGGGTAGAATACTCAAAGTGTACCAGGGAGTAGCCTTAGGGGATACTCTAGAGAATACCGAGCAATTGTACCTTGGATTGCATTCTAAGATTTTCATGGTTGCCATTCTATTTTGAAAATTAAAGGGTACATTGTTGTCCTAGAAACCGGACGCAGAATTTGAAATGGGTGGTCTTTAGATTTAAGATCATTCCAGGACCATTCAAAAAACCGTTAAAAAGATAGTTAATAACTAGCTGCGACTAACTTTCAGATAGTTTTTAACTAACTTTTAACGGTTTTGGTTACTGGGGTCTGCTCTATTATTTAATTTCTGAAATATCCATTCAAAAAATTTCAGCTCAATTCAATCTCAATAAATGACAATTCAGTTCATATTCACCCACTTTTTCAAACAAGATACACATCAGAGCATTTTTAGGTCTATGCACTACATGAATCCGAAAGTTCAACATAAAAAAGACATAAAGACAACATGTGACAATGCAAATAAATTTGCATAAACTTTCATGTCAAGTGCTTAGATTAAATTTTTTTCCCATTCGATTATGTACATGTACGTGTGTCCCATATGCAGTCTACATTGTAGTCGTCTCCATATCTCTCAATTTTCTCCATTCAAATCCAAATCAAATAAAAATCGAAACATTTTTGTTGTTGCCTATCTAACAACTTTTTTTTAGAAAATAAATATGCAGCATATTGAATGAATATACTTTGAAATAGATTGAGCCAGATGAGAGCTTTATAAGCATACTGGAGAAGGGGGTCCTCGATTTGAATAATTATTTAATTTTGGGAAAATTCTGTTCTAATTAAATAAAAATGCTTACAATTTGCAAACAAAAGCGAAGTGATGGAAAAGTTTGTAAATTTCAGTAAAAACTTCAATTGTTCAAGCCGTGGACCCCCAGTACATATTAAATTTTTGTTCATTTTTATGTTGCTCGATGGCAATTGCTTCTAAAAATTTTTGGTAAATTTATTTATATTTTCAAACTTCCAATTGACCTTTTTAACCACAATGTTTTGGAGAATCTGAAATTGAACTCAAAACTATTAAAACTTGTTGATTTATTCAACTCGATCTTCTTTATTTTCTTTGCTGTCAATTTAAATGCATTGAGGGTCAAAATTGTTTTATGTGTCAAATAAATTTAATGCAATTTAAAAAGTAAATGCTGAGAAAGAGAGAAAATTGAAAATTGTGATCAAATGACTTTATCATGATACGATAAGCTGACAATGAACTTTTCTTCTGTGCTCTACTCACAAATTTTATTATCCTCTTATTCAAATTGTTAAAAACTTTACTTTTATCTTCTATTAAATTTATTTTTACATGCACAAAAAGAAAAAAAATTTAAATTGTAATTTGTTTATGTACGACACATTTATTTTAATGGCTTGTCGGCAGCATGGATGAAGAAGAGACTGTGACAAGTGAGCGCGACGTAATATAACAAAAGAAAACAATGAGAAAATTTTAAATTTTTTCTTTTCTCCTTTTTTTGTGAGTTTGACGAACATTTTTGAGTCTATTTTTAATGGATTTCTTATGAAAATTTTATTTATTTTTTTGGTGAGTTGTCTGACAGACAGTTTGAGGTTAGTAGCCTTGACTTTTGTAAAATGCTTGAAAAATTGGATTTTAAGCTTTTAAGTAAGTTGAAATATTTGTTAAATTAATCTTGCCACTTTTCTAAATAAGAATAGTTTAAATAATTGGTTAAATTTGCAATGTTTCATTGAAAATTGAGTAAAAAACTTTTTGAGGTGGACGAGTCCATAGAAAAATTACAAAATTATTAGAATTTCAATATTCAGCTCAAGTCTAGCGATTTTCTAGTCTTTACAATGGAAAAGCAATCAAAATTGATCATTCTTCTCTAAATTGACTTTAATGACTGTTTAAATAAGCAATAGTAATTAAATTTCATCTCATCATTGACAGTGGATTAGACAAAAAATTCAAAATTCTAAAAATCCGTTAAAAACTCATAAAAATGCGTTTTCATCCAAATCTATCTCAAAAAGCATTAAAAAGTTAAAGAGTTTATGTCAAGGACTAACTCTAGGCTCACAGCAGTTATTCAGCTTCCACACAGAGATACATAGCAAGAATTCCTCCCTTTTTATAAAAATTTTTATTTGAAATGTTTAAAAAAAGTAAAACTTTGAAGAGAGATGTTTTATGCTTTGAGGCACAGTCATTCACGAGGTATTGAAAATGTCACATTTTTTTATGCATAACTGAGAAAACTTTTACTTCATCGCATGATGAAAGATATGAAAAAAGCACTAAAGGGTTGACATACCATTCAAACCAGAACCACAAGAATCGAAGAAAAAAGTTTTTATTGAGATTCCAAGAACAATTTTTCCACATCATATCACATGCTACATATAAGTCACATCTTAAGTATTTTTCTCTTTTTTTTGATGCTCTCAAGCACACATACCCGTCATGTCTCCTCCTCATTTCAATATGCTGAATTCGAACAGACATATACATGCACCAGACACGAATTGTCATGATTTTACAGTGGCTGTAATGCAATCTACATAATATCATTTTATACTTAATTTTTTTTTTGTTGATAATTGTCGACAACTTTCTATCAAAGTATTTTTACCATTTCTGTGGTTTCCTCTCGGGTGTTATTTTTCTGCTTGTTGACTTTATTCTTTCCCCTTCAACAAGAAACCAAGCTGAATGAGTTCAGCAAATATTACACAAGACATAAAAAAACTGAGAAGTTACAGTAGCATGCAAGAATAAAAGAACAAAAAAGTAATACTGAATGAGATTATTGTATGTAACTAAACTCTTGCAATTGACTTTGCAGTAATCGACTTCCCTTTCATTGAAAAGAAATGAAAGAATAAGTGGAATATAAAATGTATACAATTAATTAAGTTAAGAAGTTCGTTCGAAGGTGACGTGATGAGGCGTATTTTTGAAAAGAAACTGTTTCAAGGGCCGGTTGCTCGGTATACCATTGGGTACCCTAGGATATACACTACCCTAGGGTATATACTACCCCCTACTATGGGTATACTCTAGGATATACCGAGCAACCGGCCCCAGAACTATTAACTTTCTTTCTTAAAAAATTGGTTAAATCCTCACAAATTTAAAATTTAAAATTCTTTTGACCGTTCATACAAAATCTTACACTTTCTACTATTTTTAGCTGACCAAAGTCACACTGGTTCAAAACCTTACAATTTTTTATTATTTTTCGTTTCAAAACCGTACAATTCCTTCTGAACTTTACTCAAAGCCTTTCAAATGTTTTGTAAATTCAAATTAAATTTGACCGTTATCTCAAAACCTTACAATTTCTCAAATTTTCGTTTCAAAACCGTACAATTCCTTCTGGACTTTACTCAAAGCCTTACAAATGTTTTGTAAATTCAAATTAAATTCGACAGTTAACCCCAAATTTATCCAATTCAGTCTAAATTTATGCACTTCTTTAAAATTATTCAAATTTATGCAACAAAAAGGTTACAACTTTAAAGTTTATAGCGTAAGAAATGTGCCATCAAGTCAAACCGTTTACAATCATTAATAAATTCTACAAACCCCAACATGAAATTTCATAAAAGTCAACAAAAGAAACGAAAAGAGAATAATAAGAATGGCAAAGAAATGGGTGGAAGGAATAATTTTTATTTGAAACAAGTCGTGCAAATAGTAAAAAAGGAGAAAATGAAAAAGTTTTTAAGGAGAAATAAAGAAAAAAAAAGTTATTGAAATTCTTATTTGATTCTTTTACTACTCTTTGTACAAGAAATCGTGAGTCGATTTCAAATATTAAAAATTGCTCAATTCGATTTCATCTTCATATTTCCTTTTCTTTTTTATCCTCTTGCTCATCTTTACAATCTTTATGTATGATTGTGATGTGAAGATGAAATAATTCCTTGATTATGAACTTTATTCTCATTTTCCTCTCAAGGAGCCTCTTTATAATGCTTCAATGGTTATCGGAAATTGATTTTTATTGAAAAAAATATTGTTTGGTTTAAAAATCATTATTGTATGATCAAGATTATTCAGGCGCATTTTATTTTTTTATATTTATCAGCCAATATGACAAAATCAAGCTATTTAAATTTAAATAAGGGACGAATCATCATCTTTGAGACGAAATTAAATTGAGATTTGTAATTGAAAGTCAAATTTTTGGAGAGTTTCCGCTTTCCGCTTGAATGTCTTTTAATGGCTTTTATGTAGCCTTCTAGGAATAAATTAAAATTATCTAGATTTTGATTCAATTAATGGATTTTTTTGTGGGAAACTTCAATAATGTAGATTGTAATGCACTTTAGATTGATGGATTTTTTTTATTCTTTAAGTTTAAGGAAAAATCCAATTTGAACTGTGAAAGTTGAGTGTTAGAAAATATTCACTTTTTAAGAATAGTTGAAAATTCAAATTTTTAAAAAAAACGTTAAAAATTCAAATTTTAGAAATCGAAGAAAATTCAAATTTTAAATAACCGTTGAGAATTCAAACATTTAAAAATTCAAATTTTTAACAACCGTTGAGAATTCAAAAATTTAAAAACCGTTAAACATTTTTCAATTCAAATGTTTTAAAACCGTTAAGTTTCAAATTTTAAACTTCATTCATGAATATTACTTTTCAAAAGCTCCAATTATTTTCATCTCCAAATCGATAAAAGCTCAACAATTCTAATTTTAATTGGATTGATCAATTTATTCAAAAGCACACTCCAAAAAATAATTTTAATACACAAATAGCTAAGAGGCAGCTTCGAATAGCAAAAATGTAAATTTAATTTAATTTAAAATGGTCGAGTTGAAGTCAATTTACTGTAAAAAAAATTAATTCATTTATTATGCGGACCTTGGAGTGAATGGCTTAAAGGAATCATTTTCTTCTCTCCATAAAAAGCAATAAATGGAAAAATATGGCTGAACATAAAATTTTTGTTGGATACACAAAACGCAGGGAAATTTGTATACATAAAGTATTAAGCTAATGAAATGTAAGAATTTTGTACATCCATAAAAAAAATTTCAACCTAAAGATGTATAAATCTGTTAACATATAAAATTGGAAGGATGTGGATATAAAAATTTTTTTAAATGGATGTTAAGATTTAGCAAATTATGGTTCTCAGTTGGAACTTGCGGTTGCAAACAAAAATTATTTTGCAGAAAAAAAAATCAATTTAAAAAAAATTCTTGTTTGAATTTCAATTAAATAAAATTGAGCACAATTCACTGAAATCTCGATGATGATGAGATAAAAGAGCTATTGGCAAGGGCATGAGCAATAAAAAATGTATTTTAGGAATAAATGGAAATACTCAAAATTGATCTCTCGTTGAACTCTTTCTATAGAGCAGTGTGGATAGATAGAGCAGAGAATTGGGGATTTTAGTTTAAATAAATGAAGTTTTTAATCTGATTTTATATTTAGTTCAATAAAATTATGCAGATTTTAGTTCCAGTTGGGGGAAATTGTATTTACTCTGGATTTTACTGAGTTATCTTCATCATTCTGAGTATTTTGTGGTTTTAAAATATTCAAATGAGATTATCGAAATCCCACCACAGTAAAAATTGAGAGTTTATTCATCAGAAAATCCAATTTGAAGGAATTGGCAAGTTTAACGGACTTTTAAAATTCAAAATTATCAAAAATTCAAAATGGCGAACTTTTCTCATCTCGAAAAGTTTTTCCACAATAATTCAAAAACTGAAGTGCTTTAATTAAAACTAAATGAGTAGTTTGAATCCAAAAAATGGCAAAAACAAATTCACAAGCATTTGACAGCAATTAAAACTATGATAAGCAGCAATTTTATGCTTTTATAATTTCATTAGTCAACGTGCACATTATTTTAGTATAAAGCTATCTATAAAATGCGTTCGAAAGCATAAAGTAAAAGTTTTTCCATGTTCGAGGGGAAAATTTTCATTCCTAAAGAGACACATTAATTAAGATATTCGGCTTGAATGAGTAATTTAATACTTAATGAATATAATTTACAAGCCACTAAATAATTAATTACTATAATTTGAGCATAACTATCAGGAATGGAGTGACTTTGCATAATTAACATCCAAATAATGAGAACCTAAACGATAATCATGAAAATTTATGATGAATATATGACAAAAATTTTGTCTCTTTTTTCATAATTTTTAATAACACAACTTCCACAGAATGAAGCACATAACCTGTCACATTTGTCATATTCCATAAGAACAATAACAATAATAATAGCAACAATAATTTCAACTTTGTCATTCAAATGTGCTAAGTAAGCAGCACAACAACACAGCTTACATGCTAAACTTTCATCAAACATAAAAAATATTTTTTTATTTTATTTTTGTTTCTCGTTATGTGAAAAAATTAATTTTAACAGCACATAGCATAAACTTTTTAGATAATGAGATGATTTTTATGAAATGAGTATTATGACCTTCTGCACACAAGACTTTATGGATGTGTTGTCATGGTATAGACTTGGAAATTTGTCAAATGAAAAAAACATGGGGAAAAAGAGTTTTTGAGTTTGTCATAGAAACTGTCAGCAGTGATGCGGATGACAATTATTTTATTCTTTTTTGTTGTAGTTTTGGTAAATTTTGTATAGTGGTTGCAATATTTACGCTCGAGGGACATTTTTAACAGGAGCTTGTTTTAAAAATTGGAGTAATTATCTTACTGCATGTCTTTCTTGACTTTTGTTATAAAAACATTTGAATTTCAAAAATCTGATAAAAGTTTGAACTTTATTTAAGAATTTTCTGAAAGTTCAAAATGCATTTAAATTTTAAAATTTGAACTTTAAAAAATCGTTAAAAATGTTAAACCTGGAAATTTTGATAAATATTTAAAATTCTTTAAAAATTTGAATTTAGAAATTTCGTTAAAAATTTGAATTTAGAAATTTCGTTAAAAAATTTGAATTTAGAAATTTCGTTAAAAATTTGAATTTAGAAATGTCGTTAAAAATTTGGATTTAGAAATTTCGTTAAAAATTTGAATTTAGAAATTTCGTTAAAAATTTGAACTTGGAGAAAATTCGTTAAAAATTAAAAAATTAATTAAAAATTCAATTTCAAATATTTAAAAAATCTACTCTCAAAAGAGCTTTAATAAATAATTACAGACAATTTAAAAGAAGAATAGCTCTCATTTTGGTGACACAAAATTCTACAGTCACAAAATACGCAATTTCCTACAGCAAATAAAATTAAGAATCCGCTCCAGCAACGTTTTATTGCCTTAAAAACGTGGCAAATAAGAGCAAACAAAAATCTGCGCAAAATGTTACTCTAATAATAAATTTCACAAAATTATTTAATGAATACAGCAAATCCATGCGACATTCATTAACTACACTGTGTTAATTTAGTGAAGGTATTTGCGAATGAAGTTAATTTTGACCTTTATTAACATTTATCTAAGAGACACCAAAAATATTTCATTTTCATCCGTAATTTCAACGATGTCTATCTTCATTACCGAATTTCATTTTGTCCTTTCATTCTATTCAAATAAAAATTTCTGCCACATTTTTCGTTTAATATAAAAAGGAGACATAAATTCTATAAGAAATGCCTCATTTCGTGTCTTATTTATATTTTTCATAAACTGACACGTGTTTTCGTCTCCTTTTCTTTTGAAGAAAAAGGGACATCTTGGTGTGAAAATGAAGGCACCGATCTTTATTGCATTTTAAGATAATTTATGAAGGGAAAATGCCTTTGGAAATGAGATGATTATTATTATGATGATCATCATCATTGTGATATGAAAGGCTCCTTTTTGATGAAAAAGCTTATTTTGGCGTGGGTAGGATTTTAATAAATGTTGATTAAATAAGAGGTGAAAGGGAAATTGCTTGAGAGGAGGAATTCTTGTATTTTTTGAAAACCAGTATTAGCCTAAAGCAGAGTTGGCAGGACGCCGGGCGTCGGACGCCAAAAACGCCAAAACGTCGGACGCCAAGTGGCGTCGGACGCCAATTTTTTTTTTGGCGTCCGACGCCAATGGCGTCCGACGCCGGTGGCGGCCGACGCCACGGGCGTCCGACGCCAGGACGCCGGGCGTCGGACGCCAGTACTAATTTTCAAATTTTTTTTGGAAATTATGGAAAATGGTAGAAAATGATGAAAATTGGTGGAAATGGTGGAAATTGATGAAAAATGATGGAAATTCATGAAAATTGAAGAAAATATTGAAAAATGCTGAAAATAGTAAGAAATTGTTAGGAAATGCTGAAAAAAGGTGGAAAATGATGGAAATTGTTGAAAAATCATGGAAATTAGTGGAAAATGATGAAAATGGTGGAAAATGATGAAAATTGTGGAAATTGGTGGAAAATGATAAAAATTATGAAAATTGTTGATAAAATGTGGATATGATAGAAAATGTGGAAAAATTATGAAAATGGTGGAAATTATTGGAAAATGATTAAAGTGGTGGAAATTGATGGAAAATGGTGAAAAATGATGGAAATTTTTGGAAAATTATGAAATTATAGGTAATCAATTTCCAACAATTTTTCACCATTTTCCAACAATTTATACCAATTTTACTTCATTTTCCTCCAATTTTCAACAATTTTCCACCATTTTCCACCAATTTTCCATCATTTTCTACCAATTTTCCATCATTTTCTACCAATTTTCCATCATTTTCCATCAATTTTCCACCATTTCCATCAATTTTCCACCATTTTCCAACGATTTTCCAACCGTTTTCCATCAATTTTCCACCAATTTTTCATCAATTTTCCACCAATTTTCCACGATTTTCCAACAATTTTACACGATTTTCCAAAAGTTTCCACCAATTTTCATCAATTTCTATCATTTTACAACCATTTTCACCACTTCCCAATATTTTCCAACAATTTTCATCATTTCCCAAAAATTTCCACAACTTTCATCATTTCCCACCATTTTCCAACAATTTGCATCATTTTTACCATTTTCCATCAATTTCCACCATTTTCATCAATTTTCCACCATTTTCTATCATATACACAATTTTCCAACAATTTTCATAGTTTCCCAATAATTTGCATCAATTCTCACCATTTTCAATCAATTTCCACAATTTTCATCATTTTCCATCTTTTTCATCATTTTCCACCATTTTCTATCATATTCACAATTTTCCAACAATTTTCATCATTTCCCAAAAATTACCACAATTTTCATCATTTCCCACCATTTTCCATCAATTTCCACCATTTTCATCAATTTTCATCATTTTCCAAAAATTTCCACTCATTTCCACCATTTTACTACAATTTCCATAATTTTTCACAATTTTCCACCATTTTTTATCATATCCACAATTTTCAATCAATTTCTTACTATTTTCAGCATTTTTCAATATTTTTTTCAATTTTCATAAATTTCCATCATTTTCCACCAATTTCCACCATTTCCACCAATTTTCATCATTTTCTACCATTTTCCATAATTTCCAAAAAAAAATTTGAAAATTAGTACTGGCGTCCGACGCCCGGCGTCCTGGCGTCGGACGCCATTGGCGTCGGACGCCAAAAAAAAAATTGGCGTCCGACGCCACTTGGCGTCCGACGCCGGTGGCGTTCGACGCTGGTGGCGTCCGACGCCAAAGTAGGACGCTCCCAACTCTGGCCTAAAGCAAGGTCATGAATCGAACCCCCTCGCCAAAAAAAACAATATGTCCATGTGAATTAAATTAAGCAGGTAATTTCGAGGCTAACCCCTTGCTAGATGGGGGTATGACCGCAGTCCTGGTCAACCATTGCTAGTTCAGTGATTTTTGATAACGGAAATCGTGAATAGGCGCTTAGCAACAGTCCAATAAGTTCTAATAATGCAACATATGATTGCAATTATTGAAATTAAAATTTTAAATTAAAGAAATTATTGGAAATTATTATCAATTTTGTATTTAATTTTTTTCGGGGTGTTTTCATATTTAATTCGTATTTATATTTTGGGAAAGTTCAAAGAGATGTCCGGACCCTCCCTCCCCTCAAAAATTGAAATTTGTAATGGAAAAATATTTGGACTCCTACCGAAAATTGAAAATATGTGAGAAAAATCTGGACCCATCGAGATACTTGAAAAATATCAAAGGGGAATTTATCCCTGGACATCCAAAAATAAAAATTTCAAACCCCATTGACTGTATGTACCCCTGACAGACCCTGGCTAGTCAGAATATTCTTTTGGATGTAATTTAAAAAATAAAATTCATAAATTTTCAAATTGTGACTAATTATTTACTGAAATTGAAATAATTATTTTTTTTTGAAAAAATTTCATTTTAACACGTTTCTTATTATAAAGTCATTCGATCATGAATTGGTGCAATTTAAAGACCTGTTTTATCATTCTTGCTTTAATTTTTCATCAAATTTATAAATTTGAATCAATTGAGCAGTATAATAAGCATATTCATGGTGTCAGATTTCGATCAGTGAAATGCACAGGTGATAATAAAACAATTTTTGTCAAATATTGTAACTTAAAAGCAGTGTCAAGAAAAATTGTGACCTTAAATGTCGGACTCAAATATCTAGTTCCGTACACGAAGCCGCTCTATGCTAAATCAATATTCTACTATCGATACGGAACAATCTTTCGAGAGATTCTGAAAACGGAAGTTGAATCTTGTTCGGCGTTCGAAGGAGCTCAGATAAATCCAGCATCAAAGGTTCTTATTGATATGTTCAGAAGCAGAGCTCCTCATCTTATACATGGTTGTCCATACTACGGAGATTGGGACTTGAAGAATTTCACAATGGATTTGGATCTTATAAACAAAACATCAATGGTTGTACCTGAAGGAATTTACAAAACTGACTTCGCTCTATACTTTAATGGCAGTATAACATATAATTTTACTGGGACTATCGAAGTCAAATCACCATTGAAAGAAAGTTTTGGGTAATATATTTTTTCAATGGGTTTAATTTTTTGGAGTCCACATTTTTTTAATGTCAAGAATCACAAACACAAGTTGAAAATTTTTAAGACGTTTACAAAATCAGCACTTTTTAAATTCCTATGATAGGTTCTTCGATATTTCTAGTTTCAAATTTTTTTTTTGCATTATATTCAAAACCAAAATAATTGAACTAAACTAAGCAAATTAAAAAAATTAAATAAATGAACTTTGAAACAAAAAAAGTTGTCTTAATGAGAGTTTTAACTCAAATAAAACAAAAAACTTAAAAATTACTCATATAATTATTAAATGACTGAGTAAAATTTTGTGTTTTCTTTTCAGATTTCAAAAATAGAGATTTTTTACATATATGAAATAATTAAGATCAATTTTATTTGCAGAAAATTGAAGAACTTTTTGGTGACGGGGTAACTTGCCCCCAAGTCCCCTGGCTACGAGCCTGGGTCAACTTCAGCGGCCAGAAATTTTGGAGGAAGAATTAAATAATTTTCACCCGTTCACCTCCCCCCTGGCTAAGCCACTGGTCACCCATTTTATAAAATATGTAAATTTAAGGAAAATAAATTTTCAAAATTGCGACTAATTATTTACTGAAACTGATATAACTTATTTTTATAAGCTTTTCAAGTCATTCGATCATTAGTTGGTGCAATTCAAAGACCTGTTTTATCATTCTTAAATTAATTTTTCATCAAATCTGTGAACTTCAAGAATTCTTTTTTTTGCAGTTTAAGTCAAATCGAAATAATTGTTTTAATGAGAATAAAGTTACCCAAATAAATAAAAAAAAAATAACAAGCCGTTTACTATCATTATTTCAATAATTGATCCACAGAGGCAAACACACCATCAATCCCAAAATAATTGCATAGTATCAATCTCCATGCCAATTTGGCATTTAAATAATATAAAAAATTGTACTCACCCTTCCTCTAAAAATCATCCCGTGATCATCAGCAACCAATTTGGCTACATCTTCACCGCCGGGAATGTGCACAGCCCATGTGTGTGTAAAATGTCCACGTGCTCCAACTGATTCCATTAATTCATCACAATTTACACTAGTTACAAGGAAATTACATAAAACATGCAGCATAATGATGAGACATACATTGACAATTTGATAATATTTTCTACTATATGTTGATGAATGCTTTTGATGTTGCTGACACGTTGATCTTGTTGCGGAATCAGTGGAATTATCATAATCATCATAAAAATTATATTTATTTCTACTATCACGTTTTATATGAATATTACGGTGCTTATGAATATTAATTACACTAATTTGATCATCATCTTTGTTACTTTCGTCGTCATGGACGATGTTATTGTTGTTTATGTGATAAACGGATAGAAATGTATATGAGGCATTGACATTGTTACTCGATGTACTGTCAATGCTATCATTCTTTTTCTCATTATCGCACCATCGAACTTCATCTTTAGACATTTTTTCTTTTCTCTATTTAAACTTAATATTTTTGTTTTTGTTTGTGTTGCTATATTTATGGATATGACCGTTGACTTATTAATTCGACTCTATCTTCTCTCTGTTCTTTAATTTAATGTCCTGCTTTCTTGATCAAACGTCAATTATCCAATAAAAAATTACTTCCTTCGTCTTTCCCTTGTTCTTCAATTTATTGTTGCACATGTGACTGTGTAACTGTTGTTGTGCCTTTCCTTTTATTGTAACAACTTTGTATCAAACAAAATTAAATCAGTGACTAGATGAATGCATCTATTTCTATTTCTGTTTCTTTGTGCTGCGGGAGTTGTGGGCGTTGTTATTGTGATATTGATTGATGACAATATAGGTCAATTGAACGACTCTTTTTTATCCTTTCCCAAAATGATTTTTTTTTCTGCTGCTGTTGGTCAGTCCTGCAATGAGAAAATATAAAAAGATAAAAACATTTTAGTTGAATGATTTTTTTTTCTTCTTTCTCTTGCTATAAAACGAGAGTTCAAGGTTTTTGCGGATGTTGAAAGCTTTTGAGTTGGACAAACTTGGCAAATGCATTTTTGGAAAGTGGGATGTAAACTTTTTCTGTGAGAATCATGATGTGTCTATCTGAATGTTGAAAATTTTCTGAGATTTCAAATGACATTGAGAAAAATCGATGTAATTCTTGCTTTGGGGCTTACAAGATTGAATATTCTATGAGTTTTTGGTTTATTCTTGATTAAAATACAGAATAAACTTAATTAACATTTGAAAATCATCCTAATTTTGATGAATAATTACTTTTTGTTGATTTTACTCGAAACAGCTTACATTTTATTAATATTTTACATATATTGTGAATGATTTTATTAATATAATTATAGCTTAAGCTACAGTACACATTAAAAATGCTTAAATTAACCTTTTAAAGAATTTATTACTAAATTTTGAAGTGTAAACAAACAGAAATGATTTTGTTAAATTTTCGTCAAACTTAACGAAAAAAATTCAAATCTAAAAAAGTCGTTAAATTAATTTTCACCAATATTTTCAGAATATCAACTCAATTACAATTTATTCTACCCAAATCGCAATAAATTACTGACAAACTAAATAAACACCAATCAATTATTTCTCAACGACCCCAGAAAGCCAATAATTTCTGCTAAATTTAATCAATTCCCCCTTTTTTTGTTTTCCACCGAAAAAAGTACCCAGCTCATTGATTTTAAGCGACCGAAAAAAACAATAATAAAGAAAAATTGATTCTCGATCATTGACACAGTCACTTAATCATTTGAGTCATTGTTATAAGCATTGAGTGTACGCAATGGACTTGCATTGAATTTATTGAATTTCATTAATAAAATAAATGGCACAGAAAATAAGAATAAATATGTGTTAAATGAGATTGTGAGGGTGTGGGAGTCATCGCTATGTCATTGTACATTAAATCATTTGGTAATTAACGAATATGTTGATGTCATTTTGTATAAAATGCCTCTTTATCGTATCATCTCGCATGTCTCTGAGCTTGATAATTTATTTGTTCTAATTAATACAAAATGGTTGTCAATTTACCAGGTCATCGAGTGATGAGGCAAGTCCATATAAGTGTAAAAGGAAATCGGCAGTTATTGTCGTGATAATCTGCCATTCTCGGTCTTAATGCATCAACATAGCGACAATAAAAGCAGAAAAATGTTTTTTGGTATCATAAAAAAGTCACACTTTTTATTGTCATGATACCTTCAGTCACTTTCACCATTGAATCGAGCAATAAAATATTCGCATTAATGAATTGCTCATTCCATGACGATTTTTATGTTCCCTGACATTTGTTTTCATTTATGTATGAGCTTTTTTTTACCGGCATGTTATCACATTTTTAGCGCATTTTCCTTTTGGAAAAAAAAGGCGCTTATGTCCGCACTTTGTCCGTCCGTCCGTCCGTCCGTCCGTCCGTCCGTCCGTCCGTCCGTCCGTCCGTCCGTCCGTCCGTCCGTTCGTCACAGCAACTCCTCTTTCCAGGAACAACCTAGAGACTTCGTTTTGGTGTCAAAATGTAGCTACTAATCCAGGGACCCTAAAGAAGTAAAAATTTTTGGAACTAGTCACTTCCTTTCCTGGTTATAGGCGTTGGAAGTGACTGCTGTCCATACTTTTCATACATTTTTCATACAAATTTGACTTTTTTGATGAAATTTTTGCATACTTTGACCAAATGAGCTGAAATTTGGTATGTTGGTTCCTTAGCTGTGCCTGAATATGGAACCGACGCCATTTTGGATTTCGAGGGGCTAGAAGCTACGCCAAATAGATTTTTGCTTTAATTTTGACCAAATGAGCTGAAATTTGATATGTAGGTTCCTTAGTTGTTCCTGAATATGGAACCGACGCCATTTTGGATTTCGAGGGGTTAGAAGCTACGCCAAATTGATTTTTGCTTTAACTTTGACCAAATAAGCTGAAATTTGGTATGTAGGTTCCTTAGCTGTGCCTTAATATGGAACCGACGCCATTTTGGATTTCGAGGGGATAGAAACTACGCCAAATTGATTTTTGCTTTAACTTTGACCAAATGAGCTGAAATTTGGTATGTAGGTTCCTTAGCTGTGGCTGAATATGGAACCGACGCCATTTTGGATTTCGAGGGGCTAGAAGCTACGCCAAATTGATTTTTGCTCTAATTTTGACCAAATAAGCTGAAATTTGGTATGTAGGTTCCTTAGCTGTGCCTTAATATGGAACCGACGCCATTTTGGATTTCGAGGGGCTAGAAGCTACGCCAAATTGATTTTTGCTTTAACTTTGACCAAATAAGCTGAAATTTGGTATGTAGGTTCCTTAGCTGTGCCTTAATATGGAACCGACGCCATTTTGGATTTCGAGGGGATAGAAACTACGCCAAATTGATTTTTGCTTTAACTTTGACCAAATAAGCTGAAATTTGGTATGTAGGCTTCTTAGCTGTGCCTGAATGTGGAACTGACGCCATTTTGGATTTCGAGGGGCTAGAAGCTACGCCAAATTGATTTTTGCTTTAACTTTGACCAAATGAGCTGAAATTTGGTATGTAGGTTCCTTAGTTGTTCCTGAATATGAAACCGACGCCATTTTGAATTTCGAGGGACAAGAAGCTACGCCAAACTCATTTTTGCTCTAATTTTGATTAAATGGGCTGAAATTTGGTATGTAGGTTCCTTAGCTGTGCCTGAATATGGAACCGACGCCATATTGGATTTCGAGAGGCCAGAAGCTACGCCAAACTAATTTTTCTTTGCGGATTAGTTTGCTTTGCAGGAAAATGCGCTTCCGTCCCGCGAGCCCGTGGACGTATTTCTTGTTATTAATGCCGCTGTAAAGATAACGGCATCAACAAAGATTTGTGCTTGGGTGATAAATCTGAGTTTATTTTTAAAGAGGATGAATATTATCATCAGTTAATCACTCTCGATCTTATCTTTATCCATTAAATTATTAAAATTTTATTTTCTGGGAAGGTCTTGGGATGCTTTGTGAACATCCAATGCGCATATTTTTGCAAAATTAATGAGATATTTTTAATATTTATCTTTCTTGACCAGTTTAATGCACAAGGTAAGGTAAAATCAACAAAGATAATGCCATTCAAATTATTTTGTCCCAAAAATGTTTTCGAACACAAGCTTGCTTAATTAATTTTCGATATTTTTACCTTTTCACTTTGATTTTTTACTGCTTTGATACTGCTTTGATTTTTTTTGATGATTAAAGGAACTGTATTGAAAAATAATTAGAAAACTTTCACAGGTAGAGAAGACAGCAAATGTTATGAATTAATTTATGGAGGAAGTTTGAAATTTAAATTTTGAAAGTTCGTTACTTTTTGTTGTTATTTGTGGGTTTTAAAAGTTTTCAAAGGTTGCTTTGATTTTTTTGGGGCTTCAGAGATCAAATAATGTTGGCTACCTTTGATGTGGTGTTTAAATATTGTAATATGTATCAGATTAGAACAACAGATTAGAATTAACAGATTAATTATTAAGCCTCCACTTTTATGAAGACGTGGGTTCGATTCCCATAAAAAAAATTCAAATTATTTCCGTTAATTAGCGGTCAATTTCATACGTATTAGAATATATATTGCCTGAAATGTTGACAGGGGCGTATCCAAGATGTTTTTGGGGGTAGATTCTGATTAGTATCTCTTCATACTAACCTTTTTGGGGGGTTTTGATCCACCCCAGGATACGCCCCTGAATATTAATCATTATGGCTCCCATTGGACAGTATTATGCTTAAATGCTTTATAATGTGAATTATTGTTGGATGTAGACCTTTAAATCAGCCCATTTTCAACAACCAAATATATTCAAAAAATTCAAAAAAAACTGTTTTGCATCAAAATAATTCAACAATTATAAGCAAATTCGCCAAAAGTTAATTTTTCTGCACCCCCAGCATTATCCCCATAGCAACACCCCATCTGTCATCTCAACAGTTCTAAAATTTGTCATTTTAAACCAGTAACAAGAATATAGCCATGAGACTTTCTCCATTTATCTCATTATTTTCTGTAAGAAACTCTGTAGCTAGCATCGAGGGATGAAACAAAAGAGACGACAGAAATGTTGAGTGACACACACCAGAAATAAAAAAGTATCAAATTTCAGGCAAATTGACCTTCCTGCTTTTGTCATTTGAAACAAAAAATAAAGAAAAGAAATGTTATCATTACAGAACAGAATCCAATAATGAGGAGACGCTTGAAGGGGATTATTTTTTGCGAATCACTGCCATGTCTTCACATATGTATGAAAAAAATGAGAGGGATGAAATTTTTTCCTTTTCTAAGTTCAATTTGCCGAATCATCATTTTCCATTATTTCCAGGTTAAACAATTTTTTTAACAATCTTTTTATAGTTTGACCATTTTCCACATTTATCCCTTTTGAGGGATTTCAAAAAGCAGTTTTTCATTGTAATATAATTACACATAGACTCAGCACTTTTTGTCATGTTATATGCTGACAACTTGGTTGTAGTTTTGTGCTTACTTTTAATAGGTTTTTAAGAATACTCGGGTGAAATGGGGTTATTCATATTCATAATGTCTTGACTTGAAGGTTGAGTGAAGGTTTTCTGGGAATATAATTCAATTTTTGAAGGAAATATTCATTTTTTGAGGAAGTTAGGGAAGTTATGGTATTGAATTGTTGGATATTCAATTTCTGCCACTTTTTAAAGCATACTAGGGACATAAATTAGCTTTGTTTTCTATATTTTGAGTGACTAAATGTCAAAAACTTTTTGAAGTGGAGAAAAAATTACAAAATGGAGTTTTAAAGGTAAATAGTTGAGTTGATTTTCCCCCGGAAAAGAATTTCTAGGATTTTAAATTTTTCAAAACCGTTAAATTTTTTTGAAAACTTTTATTGATAAAATTGATCAATTTATGACCTTTCTGAGCTATATTTGCACATTTATATTTGAAATTTGATCAAGCCTTTCGAAATACTGCCAATTCAGTTATCTACATCAATATTTGCTACACTAATTTACTTTCAATCATCAAAATCAATTTCTATTCATAAAGCATGCTTTCCGTTCATTAAAATACCAATAAATTTCTCACTCATACTGCATTCCATCCGTAGTCTCGAGGCGCCACAAAAATAAACAAAAAGTCCAAAAATATCAAATAGAAAAAATAGTATTATGTTGCTCGATTGCACTAAATTTGACTATACATATGACATATGTACATGAGAAGTGATCAACACATGTTTGACATTCATTCATATTTCACGTATCATGAGCTAAAAGGAATTTGGTAAGAAGAGGACAGAATGTAATGAATGAATAAAGGCATGAAAGAAACAGTAAAATGGAGTGTAAACTAAAGTTAAATAAATAACGACAGTGTGCCGTCATGTTTGTATCTATCAAACATTTCTTTCTTTCCTTATCAATTCGCTTAACTTAATGGAAAATCGATAAATTTCTGTTATTCATTGCGATTCTTTATTCATGCTCTTCTTATGCCATTCGTAACGATTTGTGAAATATTGATGTTGTAATAATTTATGATCTTAGCATCAAAAAAAATGTTCAAAATTCTACTGTTTGATTTAGTGACTTAAACGCATTTTAGTGGCCGCGATTAGTTTGTTGAACAGAATTCGAAAATTAACGGTTTTTAAAAATTCAAATATTTTAACGGTTTTTAAAAATTTGAAATTTAACGGTTTTTTAAACTTTAAATTTTCTAACGGTTTTTAAAAGTTTGAAACTGTCAAACAGACAAAGCGACCATTTTAGAAAACAATTTTCCAAAAAATGCACTAAAGAAGCAAGAACGAAATGTGACATGGAATAATGATATTGAGGTGATAAGTAAGGTTTTTTCCTGACAGTCTTATTTCATTCATTCGTGAATGCTTTTATGGTCTGTCGAATATCACACGAACGAAACAAGACGTGGGAAATAAACGGCTGAACTCTTGATACCTTACTGACATTGATGTGATAAGCCTATAAAATTCAAACGAAAGTTATCGCACATCTCGTTTTCAATGAGATTTTTTACAAAAAATTTATATCCTTTTCTCGTGAAGATTATTGAACGAGTTCCTTCCAGGAATACTTATTTGATTGGTTTTTTGCCAAATGGAAAACGACAGTAAGTTACTGGAGACCTTTAGGGTATATTTTATTATTTGATTTTTTTGTTAGAATCTAATCTAAGATCTCTTAGCTTACAGCATCTTATTGCCTCTGACATGTGTCCCAAGCATCTCTCAATACTGTCAATTTAAAACTTAAAAGTTCCTCATTAATTCTAAGGCTGAAAAGTCTCTGTCAATCAAAATTAAAGCTAATCATGCGACAATTCTGTAAACTCGCGTTCTTCATTTAAAATTGATGGATTAATGCATGCTCGATTGAATTACATGCAATCGACTCGAGGCAATTGATGTGAGAAACTTTTTTTTATGAATTTTAATTTTACAGAAAATTCCGAGAAAAAATGTCAATGGAAGTGTCGTTAATGTTTATGGTATGCATCAATTGAAGTAACTAAGTGGTTTGGTGGTGCAGTGGATTATTACTTTATTACCTAATTACTGCGACACATCGATGTTGGGTTCGAGACTCGGCAGGTCAAATTGTCCTTTTTTGAATCATAGGTAATGAAAATTGAATTAACAGACTGCCTTTAACGAGTACGGATTATTGTTATGCATTTAATAAGTGATACATGATACATTGTAAACAACTTCCCCTCCCCCACTTATTTCTTAGAACAGTAAAGCATCTACGTATCATTTTTAAGTATCAATAGTAGCAAGTGAAAGATATTCAGGTAATACATGTGATTTCTATTCTATAGAAGATAAATGCCAACACATCAAGGCAATGACATTCATACAACAGCCACATGACACTGACGTATCGCTCGGGTGTTATATGATATTATCACATGACACTAATGTGCCGCTAGCTTCACTACACAAATTTCTAATTAATTTCAACATCCAGACACAATAATCCATGAGAATGAACAAGGGGGGTCCAGACCAACCTCGAAAAGAAATTCTGGATCCATTTGCAAAATCGATTTCCTTATCAAAGTTAATCCATTTCTATTGTACTAAGAAACTTAAGCTCTTTCAAAAAAAAAGTTTTATTATCCCCAAAAAATCTGCTTGTTTATCCCCTCCGCAAAACAAAACAAACTTTGTGAAGAATATTAAACATTGTGATAAATTGAAGCAGATTATAAGAGATATTTTTTGGAAATTCAACTTGACAACGATTGAAATTAATTTTCATTTATTATGACTAAATGACTTGATGATTGATTGGATGAGCTATTTTAATAAGAAGATGAGAACTACTTTTATTACACTTATATTCATTGATGGATTAGAATTTTTATCGATAAAGCATTTGCGTCACTTGACATTTCTAAGAAGAAAATAAAAAAAATTATAGCTTGTGGCTGTAATTAATACTAGTTTAGTATTGTCATAAAAATTTTCTACTTCTTGGATCTGTTTTCACTTTTATATTTGAATATTTCCATGGCTGCTAAATTGAAAGGTATAATAAATCGTTAAAAGATCAGCATTACCTGATACCTTCAAAATCTTAATCCCTCGAAGGGGCTTTGAGATCATAAGGGACCAGTGTCATTTTGCAACAAAAAAATATATAATCATAAAATTGAGCCCATGAAAACAATCCGACAAAAGCTTCGGGTTATTCCCAATTTGAATGTAAAAGCTCATCTTATTTCACATTATGCTTTATGTTGATATTCATAAAAAGAATTTTTATTAACAACATGAATTTTGTGTAAACTAAAACATTAATCATAAATTCCGAGCGTACTTGAAGACATGAAAAGTGATAGCTTTCTGTCCCAAAACATCTCGAATTTATCAACAAAAATTTATTTTGGATATCTCAAATTAACCAAGGCAGAAGAGAAAGCAGTGAGAGTGATGATTACATATTCCCACCATGCAATCTGATTTTTAAATTGTTTGGAAATTTAACGGAAATTTGAAATTCAAATGAAGGTTTTCAAAGAGATTCGACACTGTTGTATGGTTTTGAAATTGTAAACAAAGTGAAAATCAGTCTTGAAACAAGAAATAATAGAAAAATCATTGAATTCAAGTAAACAAGATCAAGGTAAGCTATCTAATCAATCAATAAATGTCCAATAGAACAGCCAGACATAAAGTTGAATGAAGAAAATTCCAAAAATAATCAAAATTTCAATCAAAATTAATTTCTACTCGATTAAATTCCACTTTCATAGAACACGTCATGGATATAGCAATATTTTCATTAAAATTTACTCATGCGAAGAAAATTTTCAATCCTCGATTGTTTGAGTTCCGTGAGAAGAAGCGGCTGAGATGAAAATTAAATAAAAATTTTTTTTAACAAGTAATTATTGTGATTGAAAATTTTAAAGCACACTTGACATGAGTTTGGGTTTAAAAGTGGCATTGTGAAGCTTACCTAAGCCTCTTGAAACAACAATAAAACTTTTTCAATGAGCAAAAAATTCCAATTAAACTTTTATCCAGCACAAAAAACTTTTTCCATCACACCAATAAAAATAGAAAGGAAAAAATTTCTTATCGGAACCAGAAATCATTCATCAATCAATCAATCAACGTTTCTCGGTCGTGATACAAACATAATTTTTTATTTGTAAAAGAATTTAGATATCCATCCATCCATCCGGCCGATATCAATTTCAACCACAGGTTTATTCTATCAAATAATTAATGGAAATTTTCAAGAACACTTTCAATGGAATGAATGCGGTTCTTCATTCAGTTTGGGTAAATTGAATATTTGATTAATGAATGCTACTTTATGGCTTTAAGAAAAGACGTCAGCATGGCTTTTAAATTAAAGGTAACCGACTTTAGATGGCAACCAAAATATTCTGGATATTTAAAAATAAAATAGTTTGGGTTATGCTATGAATTTATGGATTGTTTATAATAGTCGGTGGATATGAGATGAAAAGTTCAAATTCTTTAATAAGGTTAAGTTTATAATCCACTTTATATTTACATAGTTAGTTCTCTGCCCTTTAATTTAGTCTTCTAGCTCTAGATAATTTGAAGGTAGACAAAAAATCATTGTTTGGATAAAAAACGTAAAAATAATACTATAAACTTTTTTTTATATTAGAGGAAATTTTAGAGGAATCAACTCTTTTACTACCCTTGGCAAGCTCCTTGATAGTGTCTTTTTGACTTTTGCGTCTTATAACATAAGGCACCCGGGTTCACTGCCATGGTGGACTTCTCTCCACTTTGCTATGCGTTTGCTCTTGTATCTTTGACTATCGAAATCTTAGGGGTCGTTCATAAATGACGTCCATCAAAAAATGGGATTTTTAGATCCCTTGTCACAAAATTTTCTTACAAAAAAATTTCTTTTGTATGAAGGTGTCACAAAATCTCAACCCCCCCTAAATTGTGGACGTCATATATGAATGACCCCTTATAAGAATGGGGTAGAAAAGGACTATTTCTCAATGGACGCTAACAGATTAGAATATGTCACTGATTCCATTCCGAGACTCACGTCTCTAGTGTATACATTTGGATACTCAACTGTAATCATTACTTTGAGACAAAAGTAAAAGATGTTCATGCCAGAACTACAAAGCATCCGAATACCTCACTTACTTCCATAAATACCCATTAAATGCGCTTCAATCGTTGCCCCAAATTGACCTCACTAAACTTTCATTCTTCTTCGTCATTAAATTGAAGATTGCAAATGCGAGTTAGTGACATGCTACCTTAATTTTTTAACTTCTCTTTTTTTATCTCGTTTTCATTCTTTCTTTATTTGAAAACAAATCACATAAACAAAAACATTAATTAGGGAGAAAAAAAACAGCAGAATAAAGAAAGAAATTCGCGAAATGTAATTTAAAACGAAAACAAAAGAGCAAAAGAAGTTTGAAGAAGAAGGAAATGAATTCGCGTGATGATTTTGATGATGATAACAATGAGTAATTAACCTGATAGCTGGAGAAATATGAGAAAAACAATTTATCAATTTGTATGGCACGCTACACGTTAGACAAAGTGCAATAAATTTTCCTTTCCGCGAGTATTGTACGCTTAAATAATTCCAAGACATCGCTGAACTGACAGTTTTCGCTGTTCGAAATAAATTCACATAATTGAGGGAAATATTTACATTTGATACATGTGCAGATGTCGCATGAATGAATGAATTTTGTTGTTTTCTTTTTATAGCAATGGAAATTGTTTATTTTCGGAATGCAGGCTGATTCTGCTGGTTGCTTTTCGAATCGGAAGAGTAGGTAGGTTGGAAAATTGTGGGGGCTTTTGGAAATATTGCTTTTATGAGCATGAAAGTAGATCACAGTAGGGATTCGTCTGAAGATTGAAAGTAGAACAAGGTCGTCCATTCGTCTAGATCGTATATTGAATTTTAATGGTCTTCAAAAATTCAAAATTTTAACGGTTTTCAAAAATTCAAAATTTTAACCATTTTCAAAAATTCAAAATTTTAACCGTTTTCAAAAATTCAAATTTTAACGGTTTTCAAAAATTCAAAATTTCAACGGTTTTCTATAATTCAAATTTTAAAGGTTTTCAAAAATTCAAATTTTAACGGTTTTCAAAAATTCAAAATTTTAACCGTTTTCAAAAATTCAAAATGATAACGGTTTTCAAAAATTCAAATTTTAACGGTTTTCGAAAATTCAAACTATTAACCGTTTTTCAATTTCAACGGTTTTCAACCTACAGAATTCTTTTTTTAAACAAAAAAAATACATTGCGAATCTATCAAGACAAGAATTTTCTACAGCCTATCACAAAACATTCCCGAACACAAAACCTCTAACCTCAAAAACTCACGAACACAAAAAAAGAAACATTTTCATTGAAAGCGTGAATAAGACTCATTTTATTTTCATCAGCACCAGTAAATTTCAAACACACCGACAACACAAGTGTAAATATTGCATGATAAGCCGCTGACGAAGATTTAAAATATTCATAGAGTAATTAGCAGACACATTTTTTGTGTTTTTATCAAAGTTATGATGAATAAAATATCTTGTCATATTTACATCCTTTTCTGACTCAATGTAAACACTCTTTTAAGCTTTGCACATGTCGACATGGCTTGACGATTATGATATATCATGTAATTAAATCGTGAGAATAGTCGACTTGACTTTTTACTATGTGGAAATTGTTCATGAATCTTTGATGTGTGGCTTTAAAAATTTGTTTTGAAATATTCATATTTCTGCATGAGTTTTCCACATTCATCGTAAATCTAGACAAGCATCGTCAAGCTGTCTGCACAGTTTTTCTTAAAATATTCAACAAATTCTCATATAATCACTTAATATTCTGTTGTAGACGCCCCCAATAATTAAGAAAATTTAATCAACGATTTTTCAATAGCTCCTTAATTCAAGGAAATTTTCAAGCGACAGTGCCTTTTAAAATTTACAGTTCGTGACTTGAATGTCAAAAGCTTCTTCCAAATAACGAGAATTCCTTCTCATTTACATAAATATTTAATTAAAGAAAAAGACTGGAATAAAATTTTAAATTAACTTTAAATGTTAATTTCTATATTCTGCGACTTTTTTCCTTTCTTTCTTAGAATTGCCAGCAGCATCATAGTAATGATGCATAGATATTTGAAATGTCATAATCGCTAGTAATTACTCAATTACAATGCATACGGCAACTTTAATTCTTATAATTACTTTAATTTCTTTTATGTTTAATTATATAATGTGCGGATTTAATTGCTTTTTGTCACACACTCGAATTTTATGTACAAACTGGGGTGTGAACTGAGGGTTTGGATTTGATGAATGTTGTCTGAGGGTGGAAATAACATGGAATATACAATTTTAAATTTAATTTTCAAGTTTTTGCGTTTTTATGGTCAATGACTTGTGGAGATTAACATTAATTGTTGTATGTTGGGGGGTGTGGAATTTCCGTGTCAGAAATTGATAAAAAAAAACTTAAAGGGTTATATTTTAAGTAGTTTGCTTTAATGGAGGGAGTATGGCCTTTTTATTGGTTATATACAAATTAAATTATTAGTCATTTTATCTCTAGAAGAGCGGTGAAGATGATTCTTCACTCAATTAACCCTCCCTTCTCATGCCTGGATGTATGTTATTAGCATCTAGGACTCAAAAAAACAATAAACCGATTTTCCCTAGACCCAGCTGGGTTTCGAACTCAGGATCGCTATCTTAAGTATCACAAATATTTAGGATACCAAACCTCAACCACTAAGCCACATAGCCATCATACCACTAAATACAAAAATTACAAAAAGGCAATATAAGATCATCTCTAGTAACAAGATCCAATTCAATTCTGGAATTCCAAGATAATCAATTCACACATTAACGTCAACAAACTATGATGACCTAACGTCAACAATCTATATGATGTAAATATTTAGAAACAAATCACAATTTGTCATCAATTAATACTATTTAAAAATAATTAACACTCCTTGCTCATCAAATATATATTACAAAATATAGACAAATCCCTTCCCCGCTTTCATGCATATGATATAGAAAATGATTTTTAAATGAATGAATAAAAAATTTTTATTTTAATGAATTTTTGATGTAAACAGCTTTCCCTCTCATCTTTTCATAAAAATGTTTGTGTGTGCTGTGAATCAAAAAGTTAATTAATTCGTTTTTTTCCCCCGTTCCAATTCCTTCTCACATATCAAGTAAAATTTACTTTTTGTGGTATATACAGAGCATCCATAATTAAAGAAGAAAATTTCCTTTTAATACACTTTCTGTGTTCAATGTAGATATTTTTTTTCAGTTTCGTTTTCCTTTGGAAAATAAGTTTGTGTCTAAATTTTGTCTGTCTGTCCAGTAAGAGCTATTCAAAAAAAAATTGTACGTTATTTTAAACTTTTGACCGTTTTTCAAAAAATAATTGACCGTTATTTTTTCAAAATAATTTTGATTGTTATTTTTTCAAAATAATTTTGACCGTTATTTTCAAAATAATTTTGACCGTTATTATTGTAATGGCGTTAGTTTAATTTGTGAATTAGAAAAATGCGCATTTACGATACAAAATCCCAAATGAAAATTTCAATTTTGTTCACACTCCTCTGAATAAAAGATGAAAGAGTGAGAAGGAAGGATGGAAAGGAAAAACTTTTTTTAATGTCTGCATGGTAAACTCACATCAGAATCAAGATTCTCTTTTTTCCTCTTTTCATGGAATTAAAAAGTTATACGTACACACATATAATGTATATAAATATCTGTACATATTTTTCAAGCGAATGTAATTGGAAGATTTATTGTTTGTTTGGAAGTAGGGAGGAAAATTCAACAAAAACAGTTAAAGTTTTTTTTATAGAGTAAACGATTTAAACTATTTAACGATCAATCCAGAAATGAGTGGCACACATTGTGTACATTATAAAGTTTTTGTGTATTATCGTAAGCAGTAAGTAGTAAGTATGAAATCACGAATGAAAGATTTTCCACAGAAGTTTAAGTTTAAGTTTAAGTTTATTAGTCTTTCCAATGACAACAAAAAAAGACAAATCAATTCTTACATATAAACATTAATTATGAAAAGACACTGCGTAGCAGCTGTGAGAATTAAAAAAAAAAGTAATTAGCAAAATTTCGTTTTGAAATACATGTTAATTAATCTATGATTATCGGATAAAAAACTATTCGATGTGAATTTTTGTATTAAGCTTAAATTCAAGAATTTTCTAACGGTTATATAGGATTTAAATTATTCAACTGTCAAAAATAATTTGAATTGTTGCATGTTCTAAAGTTTAGTACTGAGTGAAATATAAACAATAACAAATAAATATATTTTAATTAAGTGTGAATTGACGTGATTGCGATGAATAATCAGGATGAATTAGAAGTCATTACGATATCCTACGTGTTTTGAGCTGATTCGGAGCTAATAGAAGGTCAATCCTTTCAATTAAGTATTTTTTGATTTCAATTTTAAATTTGTTAAGATTTTTAATTTCTTTAAGTGTAATAGGAAGTTGATTGTACAATATGACACCAAGATAAGTAATGTCAGTGCCCAAATGCCGTCGTTTTTTGAATCTGGAAGCGACTATATCACCAGATGACCTCCTACAGCTATTCATGATTTCAAATTTGAGCAGTTCATCCTTTTCAAGCAACAGCGACTTCTGAATATTTATCATTAGTGAAGCGTAGATTATTCCAACGACAGGAAGTGCATTAATAAGATATGTTTTAAACAGATCAAGTGTTGAGTGACGAGAATCGAGTCTGAATATGTGTTTGATGCAACGATTTTGGATCTTCTGCAATCTCAGAATTTCCTCTTGTGTTAATTTGGCAAATAAGAATGGGCAATAACTCAAATGTGACATCACATGAGCGTGAAAAAACTGCAACAGTAGCTCCTTGGGAAGGTGATGTCTAATTATTGACAAGGCTCTACAAGATTGGGTGAGTTTCTCTACTAAATTCAAATGATGTTCTTTAAAAGTGAATTTATCGTCAACGGTTATGCCTAAGAACTTAATACTCGATATCTTTTCGATCGTAACGTCATCAGTCAAATTCAGAAAAAAGAGAGAGTGTGATGTACATAAAGGAATAATAAAATTGTTGTATGATTATGATGAATTGATCTCGTTTCGTTTTCAAGGCAGTATTTGCTGGCATTGCCCGTTGCGAAGGTGAGGTTGTGTACATTTTGGAATGAAGGAACTGATGTATGGAATGGCATTTATTGAGTTACAATCGGCTTAGGTATGACTTTACGTTTTCGTTTTTGGATATAATGTATATTTGCAGAGTTGCTGGCTAGGTTCTCATGATATGTTCCTTTTCTACATCCAGGGTGGGTGTACTTTATGTAGAATTAGTCAGAATATAGATACAGGTAGGAGGGTTGTCCTAGATACGCATAACAGCTTAAATTTGAATTTGACAGCTATACCCGTTTCTATCTTCATTTTTTGGGAAACAACCTAGAAGATTTGGTCAAGGTGTAAGCCAATCCTAGGGATGTGACCCTTTAAATCCACCTAGTTTGGAATCTAACCTCAAAATTTCTAAAATAATGCTAAAAAGCTAATTTTTCCAAAATTTTTTGATCAGCAGTACTTAAAAAGCTATAACCATGACCCTAACCTCAATTTCCATTTCAAATGCGCTCTAAAATGCCAAAAATCCACCAAAACTCATTTTACTTTCATTATCCACAATATGTATGCTCTCATATGTAAGAATCACATTAATTTAAAATTCTATTAGGTATGAAGTACATAGATTCATAATTTTTCATCATTACATGCACACACCATACAATTTAATAATCAAGCAGCAAAAAAATTGCGAGATGAATGAAAAATTATTAATGTTATTATGATTATTTTTTTTATTTTGGAACTAGCATAAGATATTTCATCTTATATAAATAAACATGAACTTTTTACATCGTTCCTATTACAATGAAACGATCACGCTTCAAAAAGCAACTATAGTATTATTATGAAATAGCCGTATAAATTTCTTATTTTATTTTTAGAAAAATTTCAAAAACCCATTAATCTCTTAGGCTGCTGTTCTCACTGTGTCTTTAAAAAGAGTGGATAAGAAGAAAAAGAGTTGAATAAACACACACATGATGAAATTGCATGTGCGCATCCCAATCAATTTATATCTCATTCCAAGAAGCATCATCAGAAGTGAGCGACAAGATCTAACAGAAACCTCAACCTTATTGTCAATGAGATGTTTAAGCAGTGAAGATAATGACACATGTGGATGATATGTTTATTTTTAATTTTCAAAATATAAAAGAGAATGCTGAGAAAGTCAACAAGAGAACTTAAGATGTGTTGATGAATAAAAACAAGAAGAGGAGAAGTCATGTTGATTATGTTTAATCGCTTATATCCGCCGCACATATACGGCAAATGGATTTTTTTATGGCAACCGGTGTACCACATTACAAAGATTATGTGACATTCATGAATATAATTTAACCCTGACGGGGAATTTCAAGTGATTTTTACTGAATTTTTATCGGTTTTGTAAATTTTGAATTTTTAACGGTTTTGTAAGTTTTAAATTTTAACGTTTTTGCAAATTTTAAATTTTAACGTTTTTGCAGGGGGAAAACCACTTGGTGGAAAAAATTTCCACCGGGCCTGGTGGAATTTTTTTAGGAAACATCTAGGCTCAAACGTTTGGTCCCATCTTGAGCAGAACCATAATATAAGATATTCTGACACCGTTTCCACCAACCAATATTTAAGGACTCAAAATTATTGTACAAAATGTGGTTGGTGGAAAAAAATTTTTTGGTGGAAAATGACTTTTTTCCACCAAGTGGTTTTCCCCCTGCGTTTTTGCAAAGTTTAAATTTTAACGGTTTTTGTAAATTTTGAATTTTTAACGTTTTTGTAAATTTTAAATCTTAACGTTTTTGCAAATTTTAAATTTTAGCGGTTTTGAAAATTTAGTTTTCTAACGGTTTTGTAAATTTTAAATTTGTATCCTTATTTTATCGGTTTTAAGTCTTAACGGCTTGTTAAAATTCAAACTTATCAATTCAAATTCAGAACCAATTGCAACAATAAACGCACTTCTAAATGTAAAGCAACAACTGACAGCAAAAAATTCACTAATCGATATAACTTGACCTACAGTATGCGAGACATAACACAAGAAAAAGAAATTATTATAAGGGCTGAGCATAAAAGCAATAAAACTTGATTCTTGGTTCCATGGAAAATAATACCGAGACATGATTTCGAATAAGAAGAAGAAGAAGAAAAAAAGTCATAAATAAGATTAGAATTTCATTCATTAGATGAATGTCGCCTAAATAATTCACTTGACTTTTTGATACTCTATTTCTCCACACAAATAAACACATGCACAAGCAGGCGTACATAAATTTTCATCCTACTTGAATAAAATGATGATGAATCTCGAGAATGCATACAAAACTATGTAAACACCATCGTCATCATCAAAGTGAATAGGATAGGAGATGAAATAAATTATTTTTTATTTTTTTTTCTATATCTATATTGACGTTAAGCAGAAGTGGTTTGATAGATATCCAATTCCCCTTCTTCCCTTTTATCCACAAAACAGACAATTTATTTCAGCTCTAACACGGAAAGTCATCAAATTGTCAACACCAGTGCTCATACATTATTATATTATTTTCCGTCCCTTCCACACTCATCTTCGGCTCTTCCTTTCCATAAATTTAAAAATCGTTTTACAAATGTCTTTTTCATATTCTTTAATAAGATTACATTAAAATGTAAATGAGTGAACGTTACTGAGTGAGAAATATTCCCAAATTGCCATGTATCACTTACAGAAGCAGAGGATCCTTCGTTTTTTTTTGAATGGATATAAAGGAAGAAGAAGAACAAACAATAAAGAGACAATGTTATGTAAGTTGAGGGATGAAGAAGCATGAATTTGTCTCGATATCGATGATGACATTGAAAAATAAATATAAAATCAGGGGGAAGATAACACGGCGTAAAATTTTTACGCCTGGCCTGGCGTAATATTTTTTTAGGCATTTTCGAATAAAACTTTTAGTTGCATCTTGTTAAACACATAAATATAAGAACTTTGGACTCTTTTCCCCCCAGATATTACCAAAGGATTAGCAGTTATTGGTCAAAAAGAGTTTGGCGTAAAAAATTTTTTTGGCGTAAAATCACTTTTTTACGCCGTGTTATCTTCCCCCTGTATAAAATTATATCGCTGTATTTTTTGCTTCCACAGGCTAAATGGTATGAGAGGATGTAAAGTGCGAACGCAAGCAATGTTAAGTAATAAAAAGTCGCTAAATAATTTACGAGGCTATTAATGTGATGGAAAAAAAGGATTCTATCGTTTATTTTAAGTAAATTTATTGGAGAAGTGTGCTTTAATGCTCATTTTGTCTAATTGATGATAATGTTGCATTATTTAATTAAGAAATGTACGAGAATAATTTAAAAATGCTTATAGATTGATAATTTATGGCTTGTACAGATGACTGCGTTCGAAAAAAGTGAGGTTAAGTGTAAACTTTATTGTTTAAGTGGCGATAAAATGTGTAAAATCATTCGAAATGAACTCTTGCTACTTTTTTACACAATAGTTCATTATAATAATGGAGATTTAAGCTGGTTTTGGGTGATTTTTCATCAAAAAACTTTTTGAGGTGAGAAATTTTTTGAGGAAAAAAATTTGAATTTTTAAAAACCGTTAAAAACGAAAATTACTTTAAAATTATTTTGACATATTTTAAAGCAACCGGATCTAGTAGAATTTCACTAATAAAACTAAAATTAGGCATAAAAACTCAAAAACCCAAATAATCGACAACAAACCCCTGTCATCAGTACACAATAACCCCATCTCAATATGTTCCCCATTTCAAAATGGCTTACAACTTTTCAAATTGATCATCTCCGCAAACAGATAAATTCACCAAACCTAATATCCTCTTAACCTAATATCCTCTTCAAATGACTTTATCACTCGATCTTTTATTGTTATTATTTTTTATTTCAACCCCAAAGGCGATATAATCAACTGCCTTACGACGTAGGAGGCTAAGAAGCAAAAGAAAAATTGAAAACTTTTTTTATTTTCATTTTCTTAGCTGTGAAAATCGTTTTCTCTAAAATTTTATGTACGACAATTTGCTTGTTTTTATGTTTTCATAGGAATTTAAGTGAATAAATATTGAGAATTCTGTGATTAGATTTTTTTGTCAATTGCATTGACCCTTTTGAACTGTCGGATTGTAAAAAATACGTAGTTTGGAATTTTGTTATTGTTATATTTATTTGCGCATTTTCTTTCATTTATATTGAAGTTCTATTAAGTTTGACATTACTATTTTAAATTTTTGGCGCTTTTGTAAATTTTAAATTTTTAACGGTTTTGTAGATTTTGAATTTTCAACGGTTTTATAAATTTTGAATTTTTAACAATTTTGAAAATTTTGAATTTTTAACGATTTTGAAAATTTTGAATTTTTAACGGTTTTGTAAATTTTGAATTTTTAACGGTTTTGCAAATTTTGAATTTTTAACGGTTTGGTAAATTTTGAATTTTTAACGGATTTGTATATTTTGAATTTTTAACGGTTTTGAAAATTTTGAATTTTTAACGGTTTTGTAAATTTTGAATTTTAGTGGTTTTGTAAATTTTAAATTTGGCAGTTAAATTCAGCTGTTTCTTAAAACTCAGAATGAACATAAAAAGTAATCAAAATCCAACACGACCATCCAATCACATAGCATATGACTCTCACAATAATATGCGAAACACAAAACGATTTCAAACCAAACCGAACAATTCTATATATATGTTTTTTAAATTGTAACAACTGAATTGAAAGCATTCTCATTAATATAAATTGGTTTTAATAATAATTTCAATATGTGACCTCAGCAGTAAGAGCTTCATACCCAATAATCACAATATGTTTGCATTCTCATCATAAAAAATTAAATCACATGGGGATGGAATAAAAATTGAATAAAGTACAATAGCCAGCTATAAAATTTCTATTTAACACACAATATTCAAACAGAGAAATGTTGAAAGGAAAGCAATTCACGAAATAAAAAATCAGAAGAAGTAGAAGAATGAAGAAATGAGATCGAGAATATCTACATGAATACCAGCATTTATAGCATTTGCGATATCATCAAAAAATGTAAAAAATCAATGAGATGATGGGAGCTCCATTTATTTTCTTTTTATGGTACACTACAGTTGGCGAAACGTTCTCGATTCGAAATGGAGAAAGAAAGATGAAAAAAAGAACTAAAAAACGATTCAAATAGAACCAAACTGGCGCTTCTTAAATATTTTCAAATACATGAAACATTATCTTTTCATCGAAATCTTTGACTCCGAGAATTATCTCTGTTATAATTTCAAGGACAGTATGCCGATGTATTCTTTATACCTGACTCGACTCTCCTCATTCCTTTCCTATCTCTCTCACTTCTCATGTTGTTTTGTTTGCAATGGCAAAATATTTTTATTTTATTGCATAGTTTGTGAAAAGAACATTAACTTTTTTTTTGTTGCTCAGATTGAATGACTGGCAGGTACATTTGAAAGTCAATAACGGATAGTTTTTTGCTGCACTTGGTTTTTGCCACCTTGTAGATTTCTTTACATGAGAATTGTTCTTTAAATTTGTTTTGTGGTTTTAATTAAAATTATAAAAGTTTGTGAGGTGAGAAATCCATGGGAAAATGATGCTGGTAGATGTTTGTTGTTTTTAGGGGGAATTGGAATGTTGATGATATTTTTTGTTGGCTTATAACTTCTGTCATCTAACAATAGCTGTTATTTGAGTGTGGGAGATGATTTTGTAGATTTAAACGTTGAATTAATAATTTTCACTTGTTTTATTTTGTCATGATTGACCAAGGATTAGACGAAGATAAATTTGAATTTTTAAAATACGTTAAAATATTAAATTTCAAAATTCCCATTTCAAAATCCATCAAAATGAACTTAAAACATGATTTTATCTTGAAATTACAAAAAAATCCAATATTTCTTCACACGTGCTTGCGAAAAATAAGTAATTAAATCTATCAATTTAACCCACAAAAATTATTACATATTTTTCGCATATTAATCATCCGAATTAATCACTTCAAAAACATTTTAAAACAGTTCATATTTTATGTTGTGTTACTTGATTAATCACCATTTAAGTGCACCTTATTCATCAATCTATGTGCTGATTTATTTACTTGTTATAAAATCTATCGACAACAAAATACATTAAATAAACAAATAAATGGCTCTGCTGTTCTGCTTAGACGTGTATTTTTTTTGCTACCAAACAGAACGAATGAGACGAAAAAAAGATGAGAAAATTTTTTAGATCTTCTTCTTATTTTCTTCAAAAGAATTCTATCTGAAATGTCTTAAAATTATAACTCAATACGATCGTTTGTTACACAAAAAATGAGGGTCTAACGACGTGCACATGATGTGCCTACGGTTTTATGGTTAAAAATTCCTTCTTTCTCCTTTCGAATGAGCGATATTTATAAATGATTATCTAATGACCATTTGTAAAGTTTCAAGACCACCACAAAAGCAGCCTCAATTATTTGAAGCGGTGAATCTTTTTATTTTACTGAGTTTTTTTTTGAGAAAAGAATGTTTAATAATACAATGTGGTTGGCTGAGTGACAAGTTGGGTAAGCAACGGAGTTTAAATTTTTAAAAACCAATAAATTTGTTACAAATTTGAATTTCTCAAAACCGTTAAAATTTGAATTTCAGAAAACTGTTACAAATTTGAATTTTAAAAAACTGTTACAAATTTAAATTTTATAAAACCGTTAAAATTTGAACTTCATAAAACCGTTAAAATTTGAATTTCTCAAAACCGTTACAAATTTGAATTGTAAAAAATCGTTAAAATTTGAATTTCTCAAAACCGTTAAAATTTGAATTTCTCAAAACCGTTAAAATTTGAATTTCTCAAAACCATTACAAATTTGAATTTTAAAAAATCGTTAAAATTTGAATTTCATATGACCAGTAAATTACTAATTAAATACTTATAGTCAATACATAAAAATGCGCTTAAGGACCTCAAATCAACAACACAGTGACGTTTATAAATTTTTCTCCTCTTCTCGTCTTTCCTTCTTAAATGATTCATTTTGTATTCATTCTTTCACCATCACCGCATGACATTTATTTCATAAAATTATTATTTTCTTGGAATTTAGTTTAAAACAAAGACTATGTTCTGTCTATAAGCCATAAAAGCAATCCAAAAGATTTTTAATGATCCCTAATTTCAAAGTTTTCTTCTTGTTGTTTGTGTTTGCAACCATGCCAATTAATCAAAATAGCTTTTCTGTGGTTTTTATGGTGTGGCTAAAAGATTTTCTGTGGTTATGTCAATGTCTCATCAAACTCAATTTCCTCTCGGCTACTAAATGGACTTGTCTTCTTCTTGAAAGTATAAAAAAGAGTGAAAATGGGTCAAACTTATGATTAAGCAAATAGAAAAAGAATCGACTTTTTTTACTCATTCATCATGTTAGTGCTGGTTTTTATGTTTGCCAATGTGCTAATTTAGTCTGTCTGCTTGAAATGCTGAAGAATCACTCAAGCGAATTTAATTAAAGGTACCGCTAATTATTTTCAATGGAAAACTTTTTTCATGCTAGTATTATTATTGTTTTCACATTAGCACTGCGAAATCTATGATGCTTTCGTTAATTCCCAGAATATTTGCTTAACAGTTTTTTTTTGGTTGACAGATTAACGGAATTTTTGATATTTGTTCCATTAGAATTAACATTTAATTTGCTTTTAATTTAATAATGCTGAGGATTACTAAGGTTGCTTGCTTTTTGTTATGCTCTTGCTACTTTTTTGTGTAACTTCCGATCAATTTGCTTGAGAAATAAGCAGAAGAAGTACGATAAAATCAGTAAAAACTTTTCGAGGTGAGGTTAACGAAACTTTATTTTAAAAATTTGAAAGCTGTTGGATTTTTTTTATTTTTGAAAACCGTTAAATTTTAAATTTGAATTTGAATTTCTGAAAACCGTTATGATTTTTTTTGAAATTTTAAAATTCGTTATTTTTCAAAATTTTAAATTCAATAAACCGTTATACATTTTTTGTAAATTAGCAAAGATTAGCTGACTTTTACAGGAATATAAAGCCCATCACATTATTATTCCATCACTCAAACTTCCCAAAAACATCGAAAAACTCAAACTTTTTGCATATTTTTTTTTCCATTAATGATGGATTGTATTCCAAGTTCATTAAAGCTTAAATGTTCTAATTTTTCTCTTCTTGAAGAGAGCACATCGAAGGCAAAATTAGTGACTTTTACACACAGAGCAGAAAAGGTCAATTTCCTCCCAGAAAATAAGAAGAACAAGAAATAAAACAAAAAAAAATTGTTGTTGCCCTTTTTCTTCTTCCCATTTCTCCGCTTTGAGCTTTGTGGCAATCAACAGTGATGAATTCGTGCAGAAAGTCAAAAAGGTAAACATTCAAACGTATAAAAAATTATTGTTGGATCACCTTAATTTATGTGCTTGTAAACAGAACGTTTACGAATGTTTGTAGACAATTTTTAAACGATTGTTGTTCTTTAACTTAAATGATAATCTGATATTAACTTGTATGAACAAATTTTTAAGCAGAAAACTTTCAGTAAACACATAAAAATACGTAATAAAAATGAAAAAGTTTAGTGTTTGTAATGCAAAATGTGAATGCTGTTCGTTTAATAAAATTCTGAGTTTTTTCAAGTTTTTTGCCCAATGGCATACGAAACAAATGAAAAGTTTTTGGGGTGAGTGGTGTTTTGTAATGATAATGATGGATGTTAGGTCAGTTTGGGAAGAATAAGATTCATTCTGTTTAAATATCGAAAATTCTGTCTGTAACGGAAATTTGAAATTTGAATTTTCAGGGAATTCAAGTTCAATATTCAAATTTCAAAAAGCCGTTAAAAATTTCAAATCTTCAGATTTAACTAAAATCTTTTGAAATTCATTTAAAATGCGCTCCGCCCTCAACTTCCTCAATAAATCCACTCAAGAATATTTTAAAAGCTGAGAAAAATTCCCATTTTATAATAAAAGTTTAGAGTTCCTTGAAAAGAGAAGAGAAAAACTTTTGTGGCAATGTGAATCTGGCGAAGTCATTAAATATTGCCAGAGGATTGATCTTTACACACAGCAGAGCATACAGAAAGTAATATTAAAAGAAGGAAAGAAGAAAAAAAGTTTCTTTTTGCAAAAGAAGTTCGGGAAGTAGTCAGAATAAAAGATGAAATAAAAGCGGAAAAAAACTGCAAAAATAAACACAAAACTTTTTTCATCTCTTAATCTTCTTTCTTTTCATTTATAGCCCCCCTTTTTTCTGCTGCTGTGACTCATATTGTGAATGAAAGAAAAGTGGCAACTACAAAATGCTCGCGAGAATTACGAATCATTTTTTTATTTCTCTTAAATTCAATTCTCATTTCTACAGTTATTTGCCAGATATAATTTCTTATTTATTTACAACACTTTATAAAAAGCTAAGTGGCTTTTCAATATTGTTTATGACAGAGAGATTTATACCGGGCGAAAAAAAGGCGAGAGTATGAGAGCAGCTCGTTCCAATGCCACAAATTTTTAGTGTATTTTTCTACAATGAAAATACGTTACTGTCCGTATTTTGTCTGTCTGTCGCACAGAATAAAGTCATTCTTTATTTTTCAAATTTTTTCTGGTCGTTACTTTTCAAATATCTTTTGACCGTTATTTTTTAAATGTTTTATCTTTACTTTTTAAATATTTTCTAACCGTTATGTTTCAAATATATTTTCACCGTTAATTTTTCACATATTTAATATTCAATGAGGAGAAAATGCGCTTCCAATAGTCACATGTGATCACATCCATGCTCATTTCTCTCTTTTTTTTTCATTTTTCGACAATGAATTTACGTGGTTCATGAATATATGAAGTACATTGGCAATTTGCTCTCAGTATGTACGTATTCACAATGGCATTAAAGTACGTCGTACTAACTTTCTAAACATGCTGAGCAATTCTCCATTTAACATTAATTCTACTTCTACCGTGCTGCTTCTGCTGCTGATGTTGGCTGCTGCTCCGTCTGTCATTATTGCTTATTATTATTCTATTAAATCGCAAAAACAGAGCCTTGAAAACTTCCGAATTTCTCACTAGACGGAATAACAATGAGGTGTGTGTATTCCAACCATATAACGGTATAGTGGAAAAATGCTGCTTTGCTATGCAAACAAGTTTGAAAAGTTGTGAAATATTTTTTTTTTTTTCTGAATTGAATAAGTTTGCTCTTTACAGAATCAGTTGGAATAATTTATACGTTTATAGAATGGTTTTATGTATCCGTCAAAGTTTTGAAATGAAGATTATCGTGTACAGCGAGCGGATGAATAAGAAAATTTAATGAAAAAAGTCATTTTGAAATGGTATCATTTGTGGGGATTTATTTGCAATTTTGCAAGAGGTTGTAGTGAAAATGATCGGTTATATCAAGCATGACGTTGAATAGCTTGTTGTTCTATATTAAAAATAGGACACAGATTTGTCAATAAACCCAATCAGTATTCATACGACTCAAAAGCATCCAAAATTCCCTTTTACAATCAAAACATTGTCAGTTCCCATCAATTAATCAGACAACCAAAACATATTTGATGCAGTTCTGCCAATCTATTCCTCATCATCACATTACGTGAAAAGACAAACATTTGCAATCCACAAACAAACAAACAAGAGAGACACGATCAAACAGAAAAAAATCCTTCCTATCAAACAAAAAAGTCATGACCGACTAGCTGTCAAACAGAAAGATGTTGAATAATTTGTTATCAAAAATCCAAATACAATTTCCATTTCCACTTCGAATTGTGCATTGCAGAACATAGAAAAGATTGCCATCATCAAAAGAATCTGTATCTCGAAAAACTAGATACACATGTTAGAACGATATGTTAGCAATAGATAGACGAATGCATGGGAATCTAATCGATAAGCTTTCCCTCCATTTCGGCTTTAATTGAATTCTTCAAATACTCACAATCCGGTATGGTTTTTTATTTCGATCTGCTTTTGTATGTGAAATTCGATGGTGGGTTTGTTCGGTAGGTACGTCTGACATTTTATTTGAAGAGGGTAGGGGGGAGGGATTAGAGCTATGTGACAGGATAGGGTGACATGGTAAACAAAGTAGGGATCAATTTGCTAGAGTTTTTGTGAAAAAAATCAGAACCTCCCTCCCCCCAGATAGGATGACATGGTAGAATGACAATATAAGTGAACAAGGTGAGGTTAGCTTCTTGATGGACGTCATTTATGCACGAACCCCAGAAGGAAAATAACATAATAAAATAAAAAAGAACCAGAAAATTTTCTTTCATTCGCTATAACACACATTTCATGAGATGTGAATTGAGCAGCAACAGAAAGAGTAAGAAAGATAAAGGCGAATAGAATGTGAATTGAAGAAACAATCAATCGAGGATCTTTGGCAATAAATTGTATTTCCTTTTTCCCATTCACATTTCATAATAACGCAGTCGAATGAGAAATTCGACAGAAGCAAGAGCGACGAACAAAAGAGAAACATAGAATCGAATTAATTCAAAGTCAAAAGCATAAAATTCCCCTCAAGAAACATGCTTATGTTCAATTTCTATGTGCATAATCTACACAAAAGAAAAATGGTAATGAAACAAAACTAAAAAAAATAAAAAAAAGATCTTTTTTGTATTTTTATTCGGGCATCAAACATGAAAAATAATACATATGGCAACAGAATTCGTTTGCACATAGCGAATAGCGGCAGCAGCAGCAGCAAAAATAAAAACAAATCACTCAAAGGAGAGAAGAAAAAAATAACTTTACTTTTATCTTTCTGGCTTTTCTAGATTCTCTCATTTTTACGATTATTTATCCTCATCTATGACGACTTTATGCTTATTTCTGGTGTTTTATGTTTTTATATATTTTTTTGTTGCCATAGTTTTCATTATCATAAAAGCCATGATACACACATGAGAAATGGGAAAAATGTGAAAGAGTAATGAACAGACAAACAGAAAGTGAAATATATGGTGGAATTTTCACGCATGGTCATAAAGTTGAAATTTCAAACAATTCAGCTCATATTTCTAGTTTCGAGTAGTCTCGAGACTCGGAGATATTTTTCATGATGTTGCGGTGCTTTTGAGTGTCCGAATGATTTTTTCATTTTGACAAGTGTTTGAATAGCCTGAACAAGTTAATTGTACTTCGAAGTGCTTGTGATAAAAAATGGACGTTTATCGGATGTGTGTGAATGGCGTTGAGGATGGACTTAATGGTTTTTTTATCAAATTTTATAATTTTCGAAAATTTTTGGTGGGAAAATTTGTTTACATTCTCACTTGGAGAACATTTTGATCGATTTTTAGCTTGATAAGTTGAGTATTTGCACTTAAATCATCCAAAAGTGTTTATTGGATGTGAGCAGAGCGATTTATTCTAACTTCAAGCTTTAAAGTAGACTTAAAAAAGAGAATTTTAAATAATTTCAAATTTTCCACGTGTTTTTTGTAAACAATTCAAATTTGGAGGGAAAATTTCAAATATCTTCAAATTAACGACATTTTACATCCTTCAACATTCATTCTGTTTAAATCAATCTGAAAAATCTCCAAAGCACCATCAACTTTTCTGCCCAAATCTGCCATCTCATTCAGCATCCAAACTCCTCAATTGCTGAATTTTTCGTACTAATGACTTTTGAGTATCTAGAATTCAGAAATTAATTATTTTCATCTATAGCATACAGCTTCCCCAATCTACTCACAATTTCTTCAACAAATTAATATACCAAGAAGACGGTTATCAGACACATAAAGATCTACATCTAAATTTTTCAATTATTTCATTAAAAATCCCCTAGTTTTATGTGAGATTCTCGTCTCATTTCGTTCATGCCTCGCATTTCGATGGAAAGAATCATCATAAAATCTTCCGCATGTGTGGAAGCATTTATTTGCCCTTCCTTATCTTAATCCGAAAAAAATGTATGTGAAAAGGAGAACAGAAATTCATTTTTATAGCATATAAATGTTTCAGTAGTGAATTACACACCCTCAATATTTGAATATAATTCCAAGAACCTTTCACATTACCGTTGATACATAAAAAATACCGAAATGCGAAGGAACGAGCATGGAAAATAATCTAGGTTTGTTTAGCACCACCAAAAGGTATTTTCGTCGGTTGTTTATACTTATCCACTGCTCACAGAGCATCAAAACAAAATAAATAAACAAACATGTAAAATAAAATTCCATAACGTAAATGCATGCTGAAATTTTCATGGCGCTGCATCAACTTATGTACACATATTTTGTTTAGGCAAATACGAGAGTGGAAAAGGAGAGTAAAGATAACGATGGAGATGGGAAAAAAGTGAAGCGGCAGAGCAGGAAGGTAGAAAAATGTTCTTAGATGTTCGGTGGAAGGTGGAACATAAAAAAATAAGATATAAGAATGGAAAGTGATAAAATTGCTCTAGGGAATGAGAACTTATAGCGTTCTTTTCGTATTTGGACGAGTTTATTTAAAACTTATTTAAATTAACGATCTTTTAAAATTCAAATTTTTAGTTTGCCGCCATTTTGAAAATTTCCTCACTTCGAAAAGTATTTTGCATAATTATCTACTAAATATACACAAAAACTCCTTTAAAACAGCTAGAAGTTCTTCAAAAAAGTGGCAAAGAACAGGATGCATTCAAATTGAATTCACAAACATCTTAATATTCAAGTTATATCCCTCAAACACAAAAATAGGTCAGCAGTTCATCCAAAATGAGCGCAAAACATTCATACACAACAAAAACTGCTAAAAAATATATATTTTTTTATAAAGATCTCCTCGTTTTGTACGGTGTGCTTATATGTGCGAAAGACCCCTCAAATAAACCGAACATGAGACTCTTCATTGAGGCAATGGCAAATGGTTATGGCTGGAAGAGAGAAAATCTTCTTTTCATGAAAACAAGTTCATGAATTTTTTAGGTTTTTATGCTGCTCTTTATTTTTTATACTTTTTTTTCCTCTTCGCATCATTTTTTCCTCCTTCATTCTTTTATAACTCTGTTCGGACTCTTTTATACGTTTTGATCATTAATTTATTTGGCTGACTTTGGCACATACACTCAATAAAAGTGATATAGAGTAATTTAAAATAACCACCGAGGCATATTTTTTCTGTTATTTATTTCGAAATATGAAACGAGAACGAAAGAATCTCATTCAATGTAGAGATTATGTTCCTAAAACTATCTCTTCTATTCATTTATGATCATAATACGATATACTTTTGTATTCATTGTACAGTTTATAAAGTCACATAGACACGAGACGAGATAACAAGATGAAAAGATATGTACAAAGTTGCAATTGCAATGAGAGCATTGAAAAGTTGAGGAAGAGTGAGATGGAAAGAATGAGAGTAGACATGAAAAGAAGAATGTACAATCATTAAAGAAAATTAAAAAAATGGGACATGTTAACATATGAGACATACTCGCATATTTAGAAGCATTTTCCATTATTCCCTGTAAAAAAATGTTTAATTCTTTAGCAGGGATTTTAAAGGTGGTAGTTTGTTGGATTTGGCGGTTTATCCTAAGGTTGATTATAGAGGGTTCCATGATGTGTATTGAAAACCACGCCAATGCCTCTTTTTATTGAAAAACTCAGCTTAGTTGACCTTGAGATGGTGTGTATTATGTCAATTAGGGGTTTACCATATAGATTAGGGTTTACCATATGATATGGTATCCATGATAATAGGGGTGATTGGGATCCACAATACCATAGAATAAATCCCTATAGTTTATAGTAGAATCCGAATCACTTTTAAAACTCTGTGCAAATCTGGTCGTTAAAGGTTGTCTGTGGTTTATGGGCGTACCCAAGGGGTAGGGGTTCAATGGGGTCCAGACCCCATCCCTCGAAAAAACATTTTACATTGAATTTTTTTTCGAAAAATCATTTTTCATTTTACTTACTCACTTACTTCGCTGGTCGTACAGATCAATTGTGATCCATGACCTCCCTTAGTTGACGCCTATAACTAGCTCTATCGCTGGCTACCGTCTGCCAATTTCCAATACCAAGTGCAATACTGTCTCTATCGACAGCCTCTTTCCATGAGTTTTTTTTTTCATTTTAGAAAAATATATTCATATGACTAAATTTGCTTCAATTTATGCCATATCTGTTCTAAGTATAGACTTAGTTTCAACCACCTGCTCGTCCTCTAACCCTGCTTCTAATGTAATTTAGATCAAATTATAAACAAACGCTAATATAATTGAGCATAAAACCCCACAAAATTCATGAAAAATTCCAACAAAAAACATTCCGAACCGCAAATTTCTCATAAATTCTCCAACAATTCTAACTGTCTTAACCATAATTTAATTTTATTGCACCCACTTTAAAAGACTTTTTAACTTGCCCATGTATATGAGCTTAATGTTTGTTTTATGCTCTTATTCTTCATTGTTCCATTGTTCCATTATTCTTTCTTACTTTACTCTCGATTTTTTTCTTGCTTCTCTCGTTTTCATTATGTACCTCGACTAACTTAAGACTCAGCTTCAACATAAGTAATTTTAAAAAGGGGAGAGAATAAAATGAGATTTTCACGAAAATAATTTAAATTTAACAAAAAATGAAAATTAATTCCTGGAATATTTGCTCATGCCATAAATTCTCTGTGGATGTTTCGTTTGTTTCCTTTAACAAATAAGTCTTGAAGATTACTTTTTGTGGCTTTTTATTTGTTTGTCGTGAGCGCAACAACAAAAAGATTCAACTGATAATTATTTCTATTGATTATTCAAATATAAGATGAAAAGATTCACGAATGAGGAAGCTGAAAGTCATGTTTACGTCAATGTCTGTATTCATTCGTGCATGTTGACAGTAGAGCCTTAGGCTAAATTTATGAGATTTTCGTCTGATTGAATTTAAGATGATTTTATTTACTTTTTGAGGTTGATACATTTATTGGAAATTGCCTTAAAGTTTGTTATAGTCTGATAGACTTTTATTATTGAATTGATGTAAACAGCAAAGAAGCTCAAAACGAGTTTAAAGTCTAGTCTCATAAGAGTAGATTGAATTATTATTTTGAAATTCGTAACGACAAATTAAGTTTTGAATTTTCTGAACAAGCTTTGAATTTCTGTTGTTTCTCCCCTGAAAGGTAAATTTCATTTGTAAGCAAATTTTTAAATCAAATTCTCACAGAAATATTGCAGTAATTTAATAATTAAGCTCTTATTTCATCAATTTAAGATAGATTGTTTCGTATATTAGCATAAGAAGAACATGAATTAGCATCTTATTGTATTTGGATATCAAAATTAGCAATAAAATTGCTAGAAAAATCATAAATATCAAAGAGCACATAAAGAATTCTTAAAAGAACCATCATAAAACCGATCAATTAACAGATTCTGGCAAAAACAACACACAAAAACAAGTTATTCTCGCATAAAAAATTTTATTACCTAAGCATCATAACAAAATGATTGCTATTAATTATTTAGCATCAACCGCAAGTATTTTGACGAGCAAATCGAATTAAATTTTGCTGAGTTACCCATCATTTGACCTTGAATAATATGTATAAGTACAGAGTACACAAATAAGGAATAACAAAATAATAAAGAAAAACAGAACAAAGCACCAACAGTCAACGTGCAAATTCATATTACTATGCATGAAGCACGACTGTAAGGAAATGTGATTCAGAAACTCGTTATGAAATAATATTAATATGTATTGAATTGTAATGTACAAAATTTTTTCTGCCTTTTTTAGGGTGCGTCGTAGCGAGTGGAATTTAATTCAGGAGAAAAAAGACTCACGCGAATGCGGAATGAGGCATAAGAAATAATAATAAGAACAACAATAACAACAAAACATAAGAAAAGCCCTCAAGCCATGGTGACAATTGCAATTTATCATCAATATCAGCAATGGAAGGAAGGAAGCACGAGAATTTCTGACATGAGGTAATAAGAAAAATTCGAAAATACCTGACGCATCTGAAAAATATTTTGTCACATTGGATGAGTAATCTCTTGCATGAGCTAACATTTAATAAACTGTCACAAATTTCATAACAACATCTTTGGCAACACGGCAGCGAGAAACTCGAAACATGTTTTAAGGTCAGACGGAAGAAAACTTTTCCTCTCTCTTTCTATGAGAAAAAAAATCTCAATTTCAACTTTTTGAATTACATTTTCATTTTCGATGATCTGGAATTTTTTCTTCTTCTTCTTTTTCTTAGCTACCGGTATTGATAGTGATGGGCACTGGGAATTTGTTTGTAACTTTATTTATTGAAGTTGAATTGGATATTGACTTGAAACGAAAAAGTTTTGTAATTATCAGCATTTGTTTCTGGCTCGTAATTGAGAGAGTTTGTGAGTTATTTATGCAATAAGTTTTAGAGTCACGTGGGGTTTATGCATTCTAAGTTAGAGAACTGATGGTGTAGAGAGCATAGGTAATGAATTGATGGAGATTAGGACTGGGGATTCAGTGATGTAGCTATAGTTTAATGTGGTCAAAATGAGGGCATAGGGATTAAGTCAGAATCAAAACTTGCACCATAATTATTATTTTTAGGATGACTGTTTTCATAATTATATCCCCTTTAAGTACGTTCCAGCGTCTGCAATTTTAGATACCTTACCATTACTACTTCACTGCTGGAGCTGGTTGCTCGTTATATCATATAAGATATCGAGCCTAGGGTGGTATGATCTAAGAGTACACTAGAATATTGTTTGGGATTAAGGATCAGACACTATCATAAAAATTCTAAAAATATGAAATTTGATTTTTTTTTTAATTTTTTTTAGAAAATTACATTTTTTACGAATATACGAATTTTACGATTGTGTCTGACTAGGGTTACCAGACATTTTCAAGAAAAATAGAGGGCATTTCCCATGTCGACTAGTTTTATTCGTTTTCTGGACGAATTAGAACACTATAAATCTTTTTTATTTTTTAAAAATGAAGAAAATAGAGGACAGTCCTCTGGAAAACCAAGCAGATGGTCAGCCTATATCTGACTCTTATTTGGGGTTACCTCATGGGCTCATGGGTATAGCTTAGGTCTGTTACCAGGATCAAGTAATGTACGAAAAATATTTTCTATTCGATTTCAAATGAATTCTACAAAGAGCTATTGATGCTGATATTGAAGCAAATTATTAAAATCTTCTCTGGAATTATTCAAAAAAAAGCGTAAAAAAATCTGCTAACAAAATCCAATTTTTGTAGCATTCACAGAAAAATAAATCCAGATTTCTACAACCCAAAAAAACCGAGTCTGTCAGAGATGGGCGCATTTCATGTGCATTTTTCAGTTCAATTGCAGTGAAATATTACAAAAGTTTCTAAATGGAAAGTGCATCAGCAGTATACGAATCTCGCTGCACAAAAAAAACTAGATACTGAGTTATTTGAAAGCCATAAATATTAAATTCACCGATGATTTTGTAATCAGGAAAAGTTTATCATTCTATCTCCTGCTATAGTAATTTTTTAAACGATAAGAAACAAAAAAAAATCTTATTTTCTCTACGATTTGTTAAAGAATCGATAAATAAAAAGCAATAAACTGCACGGATGTATACACATTTATACCAAACACGTTAAAATAAATCTACTGTAAAGCTTTTTATCTTTTCTCGATATTTGTTGTTCTATATAATCTCTCTTTTTTTGTTCCTTATTTTCTTATATGTGCGATTCACTTAAAAATAAGCAGAATGAAAAACGAGAAGTTTTAAATTATCAACTCATCTTTCTTAATGCTGAAAAAACTTTTTTTTTTATTCCTTCTTGCTCGTTTTTCTTCTCTTTCTTTCCAAAAAAAAAGCAAATTAATCATATTTTTTTAATAAAACGTTTATTTCGGTCGTGTTCATTGAATTGTGGTGTGAACATGATGAAACTTCTTTATCTATACGTCTGTATACTTCACGTAGGAGATAAGGAAATTGACTCACACTTTTTTTTTGTCTCTATCAACTCCCGCTACATGTGTGTAATAATCTCATTATTTTGCACATTTAAACATTTACTTTGTGGTTGTTTGGATACGACACAAGGTATGAGTAATATTTTTCGGTAAATCGAAGTTTATCGTCATAAATTAAGAAGTATCAAACTAGTTTTAATGCTTAATGCTCAAAGGGGCACCCTTAATAAATTTCTGTATGATTTTATTACCTACATTAATGAATTTTTAGGTAGCAACTTATTTAAATCATAATATTATCTTTATGTCGGAATCTTATTAGCGTCGAGCCTGCCATTTGGGGATTAAATATAAGTTGGGCTTAAATTTTATTTCTTTTTTGTGTGTGCTGAGATAATTGGAAATATTTTTTTTATCAGATGGTAACTTAAAGTTTCATAATGTTGAAAAAATTAAAGGAATTCTGCTTTAATATTGACTTTAATTGTGGTCTGATAAGATTAAATAATGTGTTATTGGAATTAAATGGAAAGATTAAACGAATTGATTTAGAGGAATTGAATTTCTGGATATTAATTCGTAATTTTGGGCATTTCTCATTTATATCATGATTACTTTCAGGTTTATCTAATATTTTGAGATATTAATGACAATTTGGGGATAATTAATGGATGTTTTTTGATATTTTTGTATATTAAATGGTTGTTTTTGCATATGAAGACATTTTTGCATTAGTACAAAGTAATTAAGTTCACAGTATTGCACATTATATTGGACGGGGGGTTATGGATCACAAGTGATCAATTCAAACAGCGCAGTAAGTAAGTGAGTTGACTAATGGATCAACATTTTCAACATCCAGTGACAAGGAAAGGCTTCCAGGTCCGCGACCCAAGCGCTTCATGTAATAAAACACATTTTCCAATACAAATGAGTCGTCTATTCTAACTACCTTTTTGGAGAACGTCATTTAGGGGCCGTTTGAATATTACATAATGCAGCATTGGGGAGGTGGGAGGGTTCTCCGGTTTTGCTACGCTTCATATTAAAATTTTCTAACAAAATTTTTTACGGGAAGAGTCAAAAATGGCCATTTTCAGTTTTGCGTAATATCCGAACGATCCCTTAATAAATAATCTTAATAAATTTTCCAAAAATCAAAGAAATTAAACAAAAAAAAGTCCCTTCCTCCCTCAAAAAAATCTCAGCTCCAAGAAAAATCCTCAAGACACTCAACTCATTACCCATTCACTAACTTCCCCAAAATCTCATTAAAAATCCACTCAAAATTAATTCCAAGGGAAATGAAGGCACACGAAAAACGCAACAATATATGTATTCAGCTAAATTGAGCCTTTTTATGTTGTTGATTTTTTTTCCTCCTTCTTCTTTCCGTCTTCCTTCTCTTTATCTCATTATGAGATATGGCTTGCAGCAACTTCATCATCCTCCTCATCATCATCACAAATAAGAAATTGTAAGAAATAACAAAAATGATGATGAAATGCTCCACTCTTCGCATTTTCGTATTCCGCTAATTGAAATTCATCTTTATCTCTCTCTGTTTTGATGAAGATTCATCGCCATTAGAAGACGGAATTCAAAAAAGACTTTTTTTTCTTTTGCGCTGAGTGGAATAAAAAATTCCAGAAACTCTTTTGGGTCGTTCATAAATGATGTCTATTTTAAAATGAGATTCTTAGACACCAAAATCTTTGAATCATGAAAGGTTCATGCTTTGGAGTATCAAAGAGCTCCAGGAGTCCGATGGTTGGTATATCCTAGGGTACCAACCCCAGCATGTTTGCCGTTTATACTAGTATACCTAGAGTAACGGCCTAGGGTACCCCTAGTATACCAATCTAGAGTATACCAACCTTAGATTGTACTAACCCTAGAGTATACCGAGCAACCGGTCCCAAAACCCCCTCCCAAAATGTAAAACGTCATTTATAAACAGACCCCATTTGCAAAAATTTATAAAATTGACGATAAAAAAAGCACAAAACTTTTCCTTTGTTTTTCATTGTACGAAGAGAATAAAAATTGTTTATCGTTCTGTGCACACACGTACTAATTGTCTAGATGTGTTTATAAATAAAAAAAATAGTTTCATTAATTATATTTTGCTACAGATTGCACATTTTGTGGTACTTTGAGAATTTGTTGTGATAAAGAAAATTATTATTATTTTATTTGACAGTTTCTACAAATTTGCTGACGCTTTCTTGATGAGCGAGAAAAATGAGTTTAGACAAGCTTACCAGTAATTTTCAATGATTGTAAAATGTAATTAGTTATCAACGAAGACAGATGAGTTGAAAGTTTTAAGACAACTTGATAATTCAATTTCAACAGCTTACGAAAATTCAATTAAATCCAATTTTCCGCATGTGCTACGTAATTGACAAATTTTACGCAATAAGCTGGCACTAAGTTCAAATACACGAAGATTTATCGTAAATTTCTATGTCTATGCTCGAACAAGTATTTAAGGTTAATGCCAGACGAACGAGAGCTTTTGTGAATAGCAAGCGAAAGGCTCTAGTGAATCATCAACAATGCGAAAGAACGACAAGCATGGATTAGTGAGTCAATTCCGTTCGGATTTTACTTGAATCTATTTTCTTTAATTAAGAGTCTTCATTTTAAATTAAGTGGACCTTGCGGTGCTTAAAAGTCTTCTTGGCTTTGCTGAAACTATCAATAGATTACTGTCTTTGATACAATTGGATTTCATTGTCTGTTAGAATCTCTTTTGTCGTATTTGGAACTCGATCGGTACATTTTCTTCATGGCGGTTAAATTTGCCAATCTGGATGGTATCCAAGTGACTTCTGTGGTTTGCCACCTTGTTGCTATGCAGATACAAATCCGACACCATAAAAAATTTAAGCTCATCGAGCTTGAGCAATAAGAAAATCCTCGAGCAATTCTTGAAGTAACCAAAAAATGTTTGAAATGTTGGTTCTTCTCACAATTTAGACACAAAAATTTAATTATATGGAAATACAAGATATTATTTTGTGCTGTGAACTTGAGACCTTCAACTCAACAAAGCTCTTGGCAATGTGACTTGTAAATAATTGCTGGATTAATAATTTTATGTGAATCTCCAAGCGTGAAATTCAACAATTTTTTTTTCATTCCTTTTTTAAGTATTTCATGCGCATTTCAAGTATTTCTGGGTGCTTGCTTTACTAGTTTCTTTTTGCACACTAATATTGCTATTCGGATTAAAAAATGTGGAATGAACTTTATGATACTTTGCATTCAACATTTCAAGTTCCTCTGAAAAGCTAAAGGAACAATCTTAAAAGTGTTTTTAACACCTTTGCGCCAATGCCTTAAAATAAATGACTTAATTACACTTTTAATAATCAAAGAGGTCGTTCAGACGTTTCAGTCTGTAAATTCTACATGTCCTCAAGTCCTGTTTGATCCTACATTGTGGAAATATTAAAAATTAGCAGCCTTGTGGTGTTTTAAAGCTCAATTTGACCAACAGTCATCAGTTTGACCGCAAGTCGCGCGAATATACTTATAACTCTCCAAAGCAATATCTACGGAAGTCATTAAATAATAACAAAAGCAAACGAAATTCAGGGAATTTCCTATAAGTGTGAATAAGTATGAATAATCAACATCAACGAAAATGAATTCATAAGAAAAATTAAAATACGGGTTTTACGACCGCGCCATCATCATTTCAATGTAGAACAAGCTACTACTTCGATTTATTGTCTTTACTTTATGTAACTCGTTATATTCTATTATTGCATGTTACATTAAGCTATTATCATTAAGTTATTTATGAAAATTAGGAACAAAATATTGTAGCTATTAGCATATAAAGTAATTTTCTCTTTTGTTTCTATCCACTTGATGGTACTTAATTACTTGAGATTGATATACAATGTTACATTTAAGGAGAATATTACATTATATATTAATGAGACCTTTGTCCAAAGGACAAAAAGGATAAAAGGATTTTGAAGAGATGAGAAAGTTGGCAGCTTGAAGTCAAAGTTACAAGATTTTCAAATCGAATTTTTACTCATCAATTTTTATTGGATTTGATGCTCAGTAGTGGCGTAACAAGAAAAAGCTTTCTGATATGAAACAGGCACAAAATTCCATGCAAATCCAATTTAGAAGGACACAAAATCCCATAAAAAGGTAATTGTGATCCAAAAACTCCTTGTTGTGCCACTGATATCCAGTCAGTTCAATATAGAACTTGATTTATCTCATAAATTTAGAAACAATACTTTTCAATTTACAGCACAAAAAAATCATCCATTTCATCCCACTCAAAATTACTTTAAAAACAAAAAAAAAAGAATTATTCCATCGTCAGCACAGAAAATACAGATTAATACCATCTTAAATACTTTTGATTCCACCAGCTTACAATCTGATAGAAGATAATCCAATTATCCTTTTTTCGAAAAGGATCCTTGCTACGTCTACATATTTATGGACCCACCAGGGAAATCTGACTCAGAGAAGCATTGCTATCTTCATTCGATGAAAAAGATGCTTACTATTGGAATGTTCGCGATTTAAGGGGGTTTGGTTTTATGTCTTGTCAACTTGACATGTCTACATCTTCAATTTATGGTTTCAACTGTCGATGATGCAATATTAATCTATGTAACCATAGAAATAATGAAGAATACACAAAATTATTACCGATTATAATTAGACTTCTCATGATAAAATTATCTAATTATGAAAAAATAATTTTGTGTGAAACTTACAGACAAATTCGTTTCAAAACCACCGCCAAAATTGTAGCAACTCCATTTTATGTTATCACACTTCTTGTTTAACTGAATAACTTTATAAAACTAGAATTTGTTTAGGAATTACCATGAAAATTATGTAAAACGCGGTTAATGTAAACTTTTTGGAATTATTATACAACTTTAATTTGCTTAGAAAGTAAAATTTTCTGTGAGTTGCAAAAAATGTTGATTTGCATGAACGTCGAAATTAATGTTGGTAAATTTTTGGGGCCAAGTAATTTGATATTGTCAGGTTTTGTTGACGATTTTGATGAAATTTGACTTGTGATTGTGAGATTGAAGCTAAATTTGAATTTATTTCGACCGTTATTTTTTGAAAAAATTTTGACCGTTATTTTTTAAATTTTTTCGACCGTTAATTTTCAATTTCTTCCTTTTGATCTTTTGAGGAGTTTTTATGGTCCATGACAGGTGTCGAAGCTACTTGAATCTTAAATATTGAAATTCAATTGACATATTTTCAAAGATTTTTGTTAGCTCGTAAACATTCTACTCTTATCACTAAATTGACTAAAAATTGTGACGTACATTCACACTGCCTGGTTCATCGCCAAATCATTAATTATTTTATGCTTATCAGTGTTTATTAACTTTTTAATAACATGCAAATGTGATTTAATAAATAAATCAGTAAAGAGGTCAAAGTTATCAAGAGATTTACACTACAAAATGTGATGATTATAGTCCAATATTCACAAATAATCAGTATTGAATGGAGATTGTCAATATGGTGATAATGGAATTAATTTACTGTGATTTAGGAGAGAATTAAATGGAGTTGGGATGGGTTCTGTTTTGTTCTGACTTGTTTATGTTTGTTTAATTAGCAATTTAATAGACGAATCATTAGATTAGATTCAAAGCTCGAGAACCTTGACCCAGAGTCTTGTGTTTCATTTATGATTGAGATGATTCAGTTGGGAATGATTGAAGAACTCTAGAATGATTTGCTGCTTAATTCTAATCAATTGAATGTAAAACTATGACTCAGGATATGACTAATGCATTTTTAGTTTGATTTGAGAGACTATAATCAATGAAACTAGAGCTCAATATAGTATGAATCAGGTTTTATACAAAATATGTCGACATAGCTCTTAATAATCCAAAAAAATTCTCACATTCTCAGCAAAATATTTTCAAAATTTATCTGAACTTGAAAACTAGTCTGGACTTGAATCATGTCTAACAAATAAAGAAGCAAAAAAGTTTTGTGCTGCAAAATTTTCCCACAGCTACAATCAGTAAATTCACAATCAGGACTTACAAACTTCTTTTAAAAAAAATCTATTTGTCTGAAAATTTTCTCAGCTGACAAAAATCTCATAAAAAATAAGAAAAGTTCCCCAACATAGCATAAGCTTCCTTCCCGACAAGGCAAATCTCTCCCAGAAAACTCATAAAATTCCATTTCGAGTCTTACAAACTTATGTCGATATGTTGTCAAATGTATAATATTTTCCTTTCCTTGAATGTGTTTTATCTTGAAACATTTTCATGTCTGTTTAAGTGAGGTGAAGAACATCCATTGAATATTTACATTTCGAAAATAGCAAAAAAAACTAGCACATTTCAACAATTGTGATTTCTTCTTTTTGATTCCCTTTTAGTGCTATTTTTTCATTTCTGAATGTTTTTGTCGGCATTTTGTCTGTTTCTCCGTATAGTTTGCTCGTCTGTCAACCTGTTCGTCTATCCGTCTGTTTGCCTATAAGATTGTATATCCATTAGTTCATCTATCTATCCATCCATTGGTCAATTCATCTGTCTTTCCGTCTGTATGTCAATCGGACGGTCTGGCTGTGTAAGTCTATATCTGTCATGTCATACAGTTTCAATCTGTTTCCCCTCAAATCTCATTTTCTGTCTGCAGAAAACTGTCATGGTACCATCAGTGTACCTATATTTCTCTACGGTATTTTCTTTAAAACGTCAACGTCGCAGTCTCTTGATTACTAAATTGTGCCATTCGGGTCTGTTATTTAACTACTTCTCCTATTTTTTAACCTTGAAGGAGGGTCAAGAATGCCAAGGTATCTTAGAAGAATCGATATAAACTTCATAAAGAATTATACTTCAGTTATTACATGAAACAAATGCGCTTACATCCATCATAAATGACCAAGTCTATACTAATTTTACACGGCTCATATATCACTGTTCTTGAAATAGCTTAGCGCCTCTTTTAAAATTTGTGTTGATATAGATATGTGTGCATAAATTTACGCCGTCATAATATGTACGTTTGTGAAAATAAATATATAAAAAAATCTACATATCTTCACACATAATACAAGAACAACAATCATGAAGCACTACAGAAGGATTGTGGAAGGAAAACAAAAACATGATTCAAATTCCATGTCATAATAAACAGTGAAGGATTTTTGTAACTGCTGGTGCTACTGCCATGTTTTTGAGCTAGCAAGCAGCAACGACAAGTTAGGGGTGGCAGAGAGAAAAAACAATATTTATGGAGATAGATGAAGGATGGAAAGGAGCATATAGTTAATGATATTTTGCTATTACATTGGTGATGCTGAATGGCTGGCTGACAAAATAAATGTTTGTGCCAAAAAGGCATAAGGGACAGCAACAACAATGTCGAGGCATTTTTTTTAAAGTCCGTAATAAATATCAATGAATGAGATATGATGGCGCATTTTTATATACTGAGAATTTGAAGAAATTGGCAGAGTTGATGACTATGAAGAGCATGGGAAAGTCCATTGTCTGTGTCTGTAAGTTATTCAGGACATGCTTTATGACTCAGTCAATGCTATGGACTGAATTAGGTTAGCTGCTTAAGTTAGTCATTAGGGTATCGTCAAAAAGACGTGGGGATACCCTGACGGTAGTTTCTGTACGATTTGATAGCAAAAAATGGGGCTATTCTTAAGAATCAAGCAAAATAGCACATCCTAGTCCAAGCCAATAGATCAACAACCCTTACTCTATTCGAAGCTATTGGTAAATGCTAAAGTTACTGCATCTTATGATAGGAAATTCCATAATTCATAACAACACGACATAACTTGTTTTCAGTTCGAAGATTGTGCAGAAAAAAACTTGATATATGCTCAATGATATGGTCAGATACAAGGAGCATCCACAAGACCACAGAGAATGTTTTCAATTCTCTCATGAAAAAAGAAATTGGATCAATTTTATTGATTTTACAATAGAATGGTCTCAAAATGCCACGCTTGAAGAAATTATGAATTGAATATTCATGCAGGAATTGGACATTGTTCCCGAACGAATGAACACGCAGTTCGACATAATTTTGGTTCACACACCCACCATTAGAATGTGTGTGGAGTGAAAAGAGAAGAAAGAAATTTTCATGCACAACATTCCCTTGTTGTTGTTTTTTCGGTCTTCTTTTGATGAGAGATTCTCGTGACATCATTTCAAAGTGCCATTGACTCAAAATGCTTTCAATTGTTTTTTATTCAGACGTAGATTAAATCATGAATCACATTTGATTTGAATATATAAGCTCACCTGTTTGATTGCTCTTATGTACTCATAAATTTTATTTTTGATTTCTTTTCTATCTTAATTCCAATCGTCAATATCCAATTTCTCTAAACGTCAAAAAAAATTCTTTTTTTTTATTATACACTTACACTTAATTTCTCTCAGCACGTTTATATATTTATTATTTTTTTCTTGCTTCTTTCTTTTGCTCTACGGCCACCAAAACATGAAATATACCAACACAAATCTAGGAAAATTATTATTACTTCTTGCAGACTTTCAAGATATTTCTCAACTTCTTCTTTACTGCCTCTTCTTCTTCTTCTTATTCTCTTTATATTTTTTTTACTTATACATTTTTGTGATTTCTTATTCTTTCATCTTTTTTTTCTTACATTCAAAGAAATATTTTTACACACATCTCTTTTTTTCCAAATACGAGAATCTCTCTTTAATTCCTTGACTTGATTTCGTGTGAGGCTTGAAAATCGTCTAGTTTATGAGCCAAAAATGCACTTTATTGTAGCAACTATTCACTTCCAATAATAAGATACAAATTAAACACAAAAAATTAAATCAATTTGAATTTCCTTTTTACACAAAAAAAATTCTTTTACTCTCTTTTGTATTCTTTTTTTGGGGGGGACGAAAAAAATTTTGTGACTTTACTCCACAACACCTCAAGCACGTCTGATTTTTTTTCTTTCTTTTCTTCTCTGTGTGAAAAATATCTCAAAAATATTTTTTGTGTGTCAATGAGATGGGAGCGTAAGGGAGAGAAGTGCCAGAGAGGAACTATTTTGAGAGAGAGGAGTGAAAAATGAATGGAAACTGTTTATCTAAATTATTCACACCGTTTGTCGTGATTACTTAATTATTTATATCCATCAATAGTATTAAGTGATATGAATATTTATCTTAGCCATACAGGTCAATGTATAGTTTGGGATGATGGGGAATTTTTATGGATTTTCTCGAAGGTATGCAAATTAATGTCTGGAGTTTCCTATCTTCTTGGAAGCTTAGGTAAGGATAGTGCTTCTTAAACTATACTTCATGACCCACCCGAATGGCACAAAAAGGATAATCGAGAGGAATTCCGTCCCTGGGCTGGCATGACTCTGGCATAGGGCTAGATTTAAATCAAATCCTCTCTAGGGACGGAATTCCTCTCGATTATCCATTTTGTGCCATTCGGACCAGTGCAGTGAATTCCTAACTGTATGTGTATGTGTCACTAAAAATTCAAGATTATACCAGAAAGGCCAAAAATGATCAGTTTTTTGTGCATCCTCCAAAACTAGTTCGTGAATGAATCAAAGAGATTTTCTGTGAAATAGTCGATATCAAAATATTAATCGGCTTCGCTCGTTGGCCTAAATTCAAGACACTTTCTTCAATATTTGGCTCGAGGTACCTAGAACCCTCGCTGGGTGAAATCGAGACAAAATATTTTTGGTGTGTCGCAAAAAAATTGATCGGCTCAAAAGTAGGGTTTCAAAAATTGCCATTCCCGTTAATATTCTCGATTTCAGAAATTCTACTCAAAAGTGTGCCGCCAGCCTAAAAAGTTTAAAAGACACTGCTCTAGTGTGTTGCAGTATGATCTCAGTTATGTCACGACACCTAAAAATATCCAGAATTTAAAATTTTTCATAATAGGTCGTCATGATTGAGGCATGGATTTTACTTAGTGTACCGAGTAATTTGTTTCAAATGTGTCGTTTAAGGACAAGTGGAAAATATCGTGACCATGAGATGAGGAGGGAGGTCTAGGTTGCGGTAATCCCATTTTAATTGAATTTACTTTAGAGAAACTAGATTTTATTTTCACATAATCTGAGTAGCATGCTGCAGTCAAACCGTACCTTTTGACGTCAAATTAGACAGCAACCTTCGTCACGACGCCGTCAAGGCACCCTCAAGTCTTTTTGACGTTTTGCCGTTAATAATGTCGACATAACGATGCCCTAATGACTACATTGTGCTGCTTGGATAAGCGCTATATATAAATTGAGTATGCTGAAGCTTCCATCTCCTATTAAAGTTTTAATGACTTCCTGAAAAATTCGATATTAAAATTTTTAATACTTATGAATTTAAATCATCATCTAGTGCAAAGTCTATCAATGAACTAGACCTTAAAAATTGCAATTATTTCACTAATACATTTCCAATGAAGCTTCTTTATTCAGATGCTGTGAACATATGAATAAACATTCCTTAATTATTATTTTTGCAATTTAATATGAGACAATAGCAATATTCTCAGGTACATATAGAATCTATTTATCATTGAGAATGAAAGACATTGTTACTATGATGGTGTGAATAAAGCAACGGTAATATGCGTGAGAGCAAAATAGAAGAATGAGAGAGAAAAAAATTCTAGGAAATCCGACATTGCGATTGCTGTGGATTTTTTTAGTTTGAGAATGTATAGGAATGAGTTCAGATCTAGTGGAAATTGAAGTTCATGGAATGTCCTCAATAAATTCAGTTCCAATTAGAAAATCTACGAGAATTGATAAAACTTTTAATTCATAACTTCAAAATTCAAATATTTTCTCATAAAATATTCACAATCTCCAACAATACACGGACTAATCCAGAGAAAATTATTATAGCAAAGAGAGAAGTCAGAGAAGGTTACAGAGAAAATTTTATAGCACCAATAAGTCTGTCAAAAATATTTCACAGCGAAAGCATGATAAAATTTTATAACACAACATAATTTTCAACGATGTCATATAATCAGTTATTCTGAAGCATATGTGCATGCTGAGATTTTTTTTTTATTTTTCATAATCTAAGCACAATCATTTCTATTCTAAACAGAAACTCAGTGACGATTGTTGTACATAAACAAGAAAATAGAACTAAAAGACAGCACAATCATGAATATGCATGACATCCAACAACACATAAATATGTACATTTATGCAAATGTGGAAATTTTAATTCAATCAACAAAATTGCATCATCACTCTTTAGCTAATTATAAAGAGAAGAGTCGAGTATGAAGCACACGATTTTATGTAGTTTATTCCAGACTTGTTCATCTATCCTCTTCGAACTGTTAATTAAATATTTTCTGTTTAGTCGCTCAGAATAAAGCTCATTTCCTACACAAATATACATGCAGATATTTCTATTTATCCTCATTAAACTAGAATGAATGACGAGAGAGTCTACAAATGTGTTATTCGCCTTTTCAATTACTTGAATCAATCACAATTTTATTTATAAAATGCGGGGATAGAAGCAATCAATTAACAATTTATCGACTCTATTTTCATGATTTGCTATATTTCAATTTTCTCATAGAGATATCGATAATTTTGCTCACACGATGATGATGCTACGACATCGACAGCAGCAACACAACTCCAATAATTAATTGTGCATTGAAAAACAACATTAAGCAAGTAAATTGAGAAAGGTATTTGAGTTGAATGGTGGTAGTCAGAAAGGTAGTTTGGATGTGACGCATTTATGGACAGGTTTAAATCCTTTAGAACCTATTGGAGACTCCCAAGTAAAGTCAAAAATTCTGTGTCACCAAAGATAATGTTCAGTCGGGATAAGTTGCTTGAAAGTTTACTTTTTTCTGTTAAATTTTCAAATTAAAGATTTAAGGACTTAAAGGACTTGATTTAAGAATTGATAAAATTTTGATCAGGGGCATTCATAACTTACGTCGCCAAAATGAGATTTTTAGATAAAATGTCAATGTTTTATACCTTCTGTCATAAAATGTTCACACAAAAATGTTTCTTTTGTATAGAAGTGTCACACAGACTTAGACCTCTGTTCCTAAATATTGGACATCATTAATAATTACTTACAAATAATTCGAATTTATTTGTGATTTAACTTTAAAAGGCTTCAATGTAATTTTAATTTAAAGATCAATCAGTAAACATTTAAAATAAAGCAATCATTGAATGTGTAATTAAAAAATAAAGCCACCAAAAGTGTTCTACCAAAGAAAAACTGCAATAACTAATTAATCAACAGTATTTAAAATTGCAATCTGGTTACTAACTGCTCATGTTATTGACAGTCATTTAATCTTTAAGTACGAATTAATGTTAAAAAACTATACAACTAACCTATTATAACTAACCTATTTAAAAATTAATGGAATCTGATATAAAAAAGTTTTTTTCAGAGTGTTATGCTTGTTGGATTGCAAAGGGACTTTCAAATTGAGATAGAATTAATTATTAACTATATATCTTCATCATTCTGAAGAGTGTCTCATAGCTTCAGATACGACTATCCTAGCCTTTAATATTGAAGGAAATTGGATGGTCTGGTGTCACATTTAGATTATTTTCAATTTTGAAACAAAGTTTTCCGAAAGTCAGTCACTTAATTTTTGAAATTAGTAATAACTTGCCATGCCTAGTCTTCATGGTGTCGATGTCACAATAATTCAATATCAAACGACTTATTCGTGTCCATCACCGATCCATTTCAGCTTATATTAATAAAATATAGAAAATTGCACAGCATTAACTATCATTCAGCCATCCAAAATGACTACAATAACGCATATGCTTCTGAATGCATACATTGAAAACTTTTCTTCCGTTACTAAGCGCGACAGACTCAATGCAATGTGCGATATGCGAGAGAAAACAGAGAAGAAGAAAAAAATTATAAATTTTCCTTTTTCATTTATATAATTTGCATAAATGTACATAAATACAGCTACAGTCGACTGTTGGGTGCACAAGCAGAAGTGCAGTATTTATAATAATATTTCTCGCAAAAACGGAAAACCTTGCGGAAATGTGTGAATATGAAAAAGCGGTTTTCTCTTCCCCAAAACACTTTTACATTATCGCGGTATTGCATAGTGCTAGCGAGGAGGAGGAATGTAATTTAATGATGTTCCTACATATCTTTAATAATTGCACTAATTTAGTCTCGTTCTCATTTCAACCGCCATCAAATCATGCTGTCTATTTTGAGAGTATGTTACACGAGAGAAAGAACTGAGTAATTAGATGCAGTTGTAATAAAAGGTAGGTAATTTCAAGCTCTATTTAAGGATGCAAAAAAATAATAGTCATCCTTTATGCATATGAGAAGATAGAAATGGCAATAAAGCATTTAGAGCATGTAGGATGAGAGAATGCAATTAAGGAGTAAGGTGATTAAGTCTAAGTAGATGTATTTTAACGTCTATAATTAGAATTTTTGCATGCAATTTCTAGTTTGATGAGTCTTCCGGGTTCGGTATACATGATGATGCTGCTGTAGAGAATAATTGATGAACAAGTGGTTTTCTCTATTTATGTCTGTCTTCCTCTATTCATTATTGTCTGAACTTATTGAAGCCTGAATATAATCGCATATGTACATGAGTGCTTCTAGTTTTTCTCATTCAAAAGGTTTTTATTCTATTGTGAGCTCATGTCTGAAAATTATTGCTATCTCCATGGCTCATATTTTGTTATGTAAGATTCTTCAATGACTTTATAACCTGCTGGTCTTTTCAAGTGTATTTTTTTAATTTTTGTAAAATTATTTAGATCTTCTTGAAAATTATTTATTAGGACCTTTCATTAAATGGTGTCTGTCTGGTGATGTGGAGCAATAGGCGTGGTTGGATACACCTTTTTTGTTTGAAATGTTCATGGCAAGGGGATGAGATTCTAGAAATTAGATTTTTGACGAGATTTGTAATTAAACCTACAGCTTATAAAAGAATTTTGCAACGTTGCGCTCTGATATGTTACCGTGTAAATATTGAAATATCACAAAAATGAGGTATGGCCCTGAAGTTACCATAACGGTGGTCTATAGGCAAAATTAAAATTTATCGCAGTATGCTGCTCAGAATAGATACTTTCAACAACCGTTTTGGACCCTAGTTCAAGTATTAATATAAGCTACATGTCATATATGTTCCTCTTATCAGAACATTTATTAGAAAATAGATTCTCCTTCCACCTCCTTCACATATGCACCTAGTCTCACATGCATATATATATAAGTTATAGAATCTCGTTAAGGGGCCAATAATCTTTTTTATGGAAGTGTCACACAGCATCAGACATCGTCCCTAAAAATTGGACGTCATTTATAAACGACCTTATCAAAAGATTTCCATAGAAAAATCTCTGTTATTTGAACTGTGATCAAATCTTTGAACTCCCGTGACGTAATTTTCGAACAACCCCTAAATAATCATTAAATAAAATAAAATTTCATCATAAATGTTGATGTTCCTGTCTGTAATAATGCATGATAGTATTTAAAAGCACAACACTGACTGAGAATATTTCATTTTCCCCTTCACCTCATCTCAATTAAATTCACCTTAGTAGCTTCAATTTTAATATTAAATTTCCGATAATTCTCTCATAGTTGACTTTTTATTGCCCCAACTCAATAAGCTCTGACAGTTAATCTTCAACGTTATCACAAATATGAAGTGCTTCATAAAGTTTGCAATAATTTTTTTAATTTTAATAAAATCAGAACATTGTCGTGAAACTGAAGAAATTTCATTTGACGCATTCTCTCTCATCAATTCACAACTTGACTTTCTTGAGGATATGTGCTTGAATCGTACGGGAGACAAGGATGCTTTTGATAAGCTTGAGCAAACGATTTCTGAGTGCCGCGAGGAATTTTTAAATGAAACGCCTCTAAGTCTGACATTTAAGGATCTTCTTACAACGGATCCAAAAGAATTTTATGAGCTTTACACAACGTGAGTGGTTTACAGAAAAAAATTTACATACACATTCATGTCTGTGTACACAAACGTGCTTAAAAAAATTAATTTTAATGATATTATAATTAAAATTGAAAATTATTTAAATCCCATGGAATTAAAATCTCATTTAAAATTCTTGACACTCGTGACATCATTTATTTGCACTTTATTGAATCTGTCTCTAGCTTAACAATATTTTTTCTCTTCTTCTCGATATTTTTCTCTTTCTAGTCAGTGCAATAATAAAAATGCAACTCGTGTAAGAAATGAATGCAATGACAAATTGAAGAGTCTTTTGAGTCAATGCTTAAATGGAACAGAAATTGAGGCATTCAATAAAATTGAAGACATTGCAAGTCGTCTGTACGAAGTCATTTGTAGAATTGATCAAGACGAGATGAAAAGTATGAAGCAATTTATTTTTTTCTGGTGCATTTAAAGAAGGTTATTGGTTCTAGCAACGACTATTTCTAATATGTCATTCTGGTTGTCAATTGAGAATTTATTGAACCATGAACTGTCATGCTGGCTAGACACATGAATCAATCACAATGTATTGTAGATGTAAAGTAAATATTTTGATGAAATTCACTGACTGGGAAATGTTTTGATGAGGAATTGTTTGCTTGTTCTTACCAAATGTGAGAATCTAGATAGATCTGGTTGGACAGATAGAGTTCAACTTATGTGAACTGATTAATATTACTAACTCAGTGAAACAGGAAAAATAATGTCTAGGGACCGGGTTCACTCTCAATTTTGGGGTCTACGAAGATTTTACCATTAAATGGACCTCAAAATTTTGTATTTAAGATCCAGGCTAAGGGTATAGTCATAGATGTATATCCTAAAAGATTTATCTGCAAAATATCATAGGCAGGGACTACAATGAATAACTTTAGGGGCCCAATATCGAAAGTTGGAACCAAAAATAACGACAATAACAAATTTTTTAATTGGAATCAAAAACTTTTGCCAACGCTCCTAATCAAAGGTTTAAAGGTGTATCCAGGGGTTTTAGGGGTCATTTTAAACCTAAACATCTCTTTTTAATCCATAATCCTAAAATCAATGCAGAAATTCGGAGTTACCAGGGTTGGGTAAACAACTTCTGGATGGCAAGCAGCCCAAAATTCCATGTCAACATTCTTAACTCCATCAACCGACAATTCATTGACAAAAAGTTGATTGTGACATAAAATGCACCATTACCATACCTCTAGCATCCCATGAAAAATTCCATACTTTCCAAAGCTCCCACAACAAGTTCATGTTCAACAAATTCAAATACAATCTGTAATCATTGCAGACTTCTTCTCACAAAAAGGTCAAGAATGTATGATAGACAATGTAATCACCATTGGGTATTGCTATCTCTCAGCCATGCCAGACAATGTACATGAGAAGCAGGAGATGTTATTTAATCTCATGGAGGGAAAAGAATGCACGTAAGGTTGTTATTGATGGTCACATAAACACTTCTGAAAATTACAAATCTCAACAGAGTAATTGATGAAATTGAAAATTGTATTATGACTGGAATAGACGCGTGCGAGGAGCAGTCTGTGTCGCATATTTTTCATCTCCTATTTAAGCATTTTCGAAAGGAGCTTTTATGCGACAGCCTGCCAGAGGTAGTAATTTATCATTTGTAGAAATTAGCATTAAATGTAATTTTTCTTCTGTCTTTAGGACACTCGACTTGTCTCCAGTGGCAGCATTAATATCTCGAGAAGCTTCAGTGATTTCATAAAAATATCTTCATTCCTAACAGCCAGTAGGTTTCTTACGTCAAGGAGTCGTAATTGAATTTGTCTGTGATACTACTCAGTCCACTGTCCACAGTCCGAATATGGAACTACAAGGAGTGAACATGAAAAAGACAATTTATCACATTTTGATAATAATAATTTTCTTTTTTGAACAATATATAAATTTCGGTGTCGGTTAAGTGCCATGAAAACACATGTTCTTTTGTCTACATCTACAAGATACGTATAAATGACAATAGAATGATAAATTTATCGCGTCTGCACATTTAGATTTTAAATCACATCCATAACATGCAATAATAATAATCATATAAAGATTCCATGGGTTGGCCATACTTTCAAATAGATTTGACATTATTTGTAATAATGACAATAATAATAATGATTTATTCAATAAAATTTATTTTCCCTTCGATTTTGGATAATAATAAATTCAATATAGTTGGAGAACTTTTTCAGCACCTGATACCAGGATAGAAATATCGTTTCGCTTCTGAAAATTTATGCACGAGGAATGTCAACATCGAGTGATGAATAAAATCTGAATAATTTATCTAATTGATTAGTTTTCATGAAATTCATTGGCAGTCAAAGCTACTAGAAAAATATGATATGGACTGAATAGGGGGTCATTTATCAGTGACGTCATCCTCTTGTAAGGATAGTCTAGAGAGATGTGATCAGGTTGACCTTTCTAGGAGGTCCAGATTTATTTCTCATGCAAATTTAAATCTCAAAAAGGTGAGGGTCAGGGTTGTCCTTAGGTGCCCGGGCAACCCCCCCCCCCTCCCACACAAAATTTAATACAATTTTTTAATTATTTTTTATTTTTAAAATCAAAAAATTAATTTTTTACGGAAAAATGTTGAAGACTACTTGCAAAATCAATCTTAATGTCTAAAAAAGTATTTTCAAAAATGAAGAATTGGACACCACTCTTCAAAAATCCTGGGTAACCCCATGGTAAGGCTGGATGGATAAAAAGAATCCCCTCTTAAATGACACAAAAGATTATCAAATCTCATTTTTAAATAAACGCCAGTCTGGATGTCATTTGTCAATTGACCCAACAGAAAATTTTAATAATTTCAGATATTTTCCAATTTAAATTCATATAATTGATCGATGCATCATGAACGAACATTCATTTGACACGCTTGTCAATATTAATTGATTTTAGCGCAATTTTTCACCACTTGGTGCTAGTAAGGCTTCAAATTGATCATCACTTGTGGTGCTATCAAAATTTGATGTTGTTTGATTTGGTTTTTGAAAGAATTTAACATTTAAAAAAATTATTGCCAACCTTTTATGGCATGCTTCACACCAGGCTTCACACTTTTAATATAGAAAAAAATTTAAAGTGTGCTACACTTATCAAATTTTTTGCAAATGTTGACATTTGTATAATTTTGAATTTTTTTCCAACGGCACACTTTGATAATTTTGCGTGACATCTGTGTGCAGCTGCATACTGTTTAGCAGATGTTGCTAAAATTAGAGTCATTATTGCTGCTTATATGAAGTAATAAAAATATTTTAAATTTCTGTTCCATGAGAATTTTTTTTATAATGCAAATTTTGTTATTTAATTTGAGGACCTTTTAAAAAGGACGTCAATTGAAGATTACAATTTTCAGATTTTAAAAATGGTCACTGACTTCATAGTCCATAGTCCATGGGCGTACTCAAGGGGGTCAAATGGGGTCCAGGTTTTTATATCAAAAATTATTTTCTCTTAAAAATTTTTCCAAAGTTTTTCTGAAACTCTAACTTAATGCCTAATCATTCACGTACCGTTGGAATTAACAAAAAAAATTATGTGTACGTCCATGGCTTATCCTCAGAGCTCAAAATCGATGCAGTTCAAGTCGACTTCGAGCTCTGCTTAGCCTTACATAATTTTTGAGTGATCCTTAGCAATATAACATTCATAAAAAGTTCAAACAAGTCAATTAATCTCCTTCACCAGCAATGATCTTCAACTTGTTATATATCCAGAATAGAAAATAAAAAAAATCAATGAAAAAAATGTTACTAGAAATATTTTTTTTTTTTTGCAATAATCCACTGAAAATTGAAGAGAAAATTCCCATGCAACATGAGTGCAAAATAGTGCAGGAAAAAATCCGACAAGAGGAGAAAATAATTTGATAACAGGAACTACAAATGCTTTTGGCATAAATCAAAAATAAATTAAATTTTAAATGCTCGTAATATTTCATTCTCATATGAATATGCAAAAATTTAAAGGTCAGAGCTACGGGATGCGGTGGAAGCAGCGGCGTAGCCAAAAAATATTCTAGGTGGGGATTTTCAATTTTTTTGTATGGAAAAATTATAGTTAGTTTATTTTCAGGATTTTTTCCCTAGCAAAAACCCTAGCAAATTGAAGAATTTTTGGGTGAAAAGAGGGGACAAATCCCCCCTCTGGCTACGCGCCTGGGTGGAAGGATTCGAACTTTATTAAATTTATCCAGAATAACAATTAACTTTCAGCATCCCATGATGTATGTTTGCATGACATATAAGCACACGGAAAATTTGTCAACGACGTTGGGATATGAGAACAATAGGTAGGAAAATATAAACTTATGCATATGCAGCACATACAAAAAATTGTTACAATTTACATAGAAATAATAATAAGAGCAAGCACAAACATCCTGCTGTTCATTGAAAAAAAAATATTTATATTTTTCGGAAGCTCTATTCAGCTATAATAGTTCCAGATGCTGAACACAAAAATGCTCATGTGAAAAGCCGTGCAATACATATCCGATTATTATGATCTCAAAATGCACATATTTTCCTATCCATTCAGTATACAGTCTCTAAATTTTATCCCATTCATCGACAAACAAGCATTTTTTTCCTCTTCGTAGAACTTTTCACATTCAATAGCCTCACATAATTGAGTCAAAATAAACACAATCTACTATTTATCCGAATAGAATTTGTCAAGGTAGCCAAATACAAGGTGCAAGGTGAAACTAAAGTTGATACTTTTCAGTCACCAATGTTGATGAACATGAACAGAATCTATCTGGATGAAAATAAATGAACACAAATGAAATTTAATCAAAACCAATTTGCAATGAAAATAAAATTTTCCTTGTTCAAGTTTCAGTTGCTTGTTCTCTGTAGTTTTATTTTTTGTTGATAAAACATATTAAAATTGGTTGGAGGAAGTCTTGATCGATTGGTCTGCATGTAGCGCATTTGTGAGCTGAAGTGGTTTAATGACTGAGTTAGTGTTCTAGTTCTGGAAAAAAACGTAACGACAACTTATGAATCATGGGTTAGAGACCCACTAAGGCTAGCTTGTCGCTTGCTACGGACATCTCGGTATCAAAAAAGTCGATTTAGTCATGAAAAGTCAATACTCTTTTAATTTTTTCATTATTTTTGAATTGTTTTGTCTAAAGTTCTAATCTTTTGCTAACACTTTGTTTAATTTAAAATATTTAAATAATTGAAAAAAAAGTTAACGGTTTTTTATATTTCAAACTTAACTTCAAATTTAACGGTTTTTTATATTTCAAATTTAACGGTTTTTAAAATTTCAAACTTAACTTCAAATTTAACGGTTTTTTATATTTCAAATTTAACGGTTTTTAAAATTTCAAACTTAACTTCAAATTTAACGGTTTTTTATATTTCAAATTTAACGGTTTTTAAAATTTCAAACTTAACTTCAAATTTAACGGTTTTTTATATTTCAAATTTAACGGTTTTTAAAATTTCAAACTTAACTTCAAATTTAACGGTTTTTTATATTTCAAATTTAACGGTTTTTTAAATTTCAAACTTAACTTCAAATTTAACGGTTTTGTAAATGTCAAACAGAAAAATATCGGCTGTTTCGATATTTCCGTAGCATTCTTTTACGAATCATAAATACTGAAATCATATGTAGCTCATAACTTTCGCACATATTGACAAATTCTGTAGACTTGCAGAAAAAAAATCCATATCGAAAGTTAAATTTGAGACCCAAACAACTGCTTTGTTTGCATTGTTGCCTGTAGACTTTTTAAAAGAAACTAAAAGCTTCGACAGAGCTTTTCCAGTATTTAGATTCAAAACACGAATTGTTGACCTAACGAGTATCCTCAAAATGATCTCGGTGTCAGCATTGCAGGATTCAGTACTAAACCATTGCGAACCGCTTCAATCCAAGTTGTGAGTCGTCATTAAAGTCGTCATCTTCCCCACAATTAAAGTCAAACTGCACTAATAATCAAGCAATCACACAGAAAACGCAATGAAAATTCAATATAAATTCACACATATATCAATACATGAGAGAAAAAAAGGAACACATTTTTCCTTGTTCGAAGTTGCATATGATTGAAATTTAATTTTATTCTCTCTCTCTCTGTATATCCCATTCCTATTCGTATAAAATATATCAACATAGAGAAAATATGCCAGATTCAGATTATTGAATTTATTTTATCCTACTTCCTCTTATCGGTTGATGTGTATTGTATTGAATTGCATGAAAAAAAAACCAAACTTCTAATTGATTTATTAAAAATACAAAAGAAAAAGTTTTTTCTTTAAATTTCCATTTGAACGATCGAGTTTTTTCTATTTGCGAGTGATTCAATTATGAAACAGGATTTTAAGAATTTGCATTTCCACTAACAAATAGAGAGAACCAAAAATTTGTGCAGTCAGAAAATATTCACTAATCAAATAAGTTCTTTTATTCGAAATGGGTTTATTGAAAGCAGAAATTCAATCCAATTATTCACTCAAAAATACAAATAACAGAGATTCTATTACTAACTGAGAGGTTTATCAATGGTCAGGAGCAATGATGAACTTGAAAATAATGTGTTAAGTGTTTTTCACTCGACGTTGGAGATAAAGTATCAAAATGATGTAATATTGACAATCGTAGTCGTAACACTGGACGTAAAAACGGGTTTATCATAAAATCTATTGATTATTCACATTCAATCTGTAAGTTCGAGTTTAGTGCTTGCTAGTATCAGCCATTTTTTAGGAGAGGGAATTCCCCATTGGCTATATAAATATTAAAACTTGATTTTGATACTAACAAAATAATTAATTTTAAATATCAGTTCAAAAGGGTTAAAGCTCCATCGAAACCATCAACAACCTCATTATGATATCGCAAATATGTTAAAATAAATAACAACTTAATTCAACTGTATCATATTTTGACTCTTAACCCCAATTAAACCTTAATGAAATCTCACATTCAACATGATACATTCTGTTTACGAAAACAATCAATTCGATTCCATTACCACCCAAAAGGAACAATATTTCACCGATATCAGCATACCAAATTTCCAATAAATCATTTGATTGTGTAAAATTCTCTCTTTCATAATGTAATGATTTATGTAAAGCTTCTTTGAGTTTCCTTTTTGGAACAATCATCTCCATACATAGGTAACCCATAAAATTTAATTGAATTTCCTCGAAAAATCACAAAACGATCGTAAAAAAAACTTTTCATGTTCAAAGAGCCAAAAGGGAGAATCTTTTGATATTTTTCTATTCACAAATATAAAATGGAATAAAATGTTTGAATCAAAAGCATTTGGAAGAGTTCGAGTATGAAGAAAATATTTTTAATCTCGTCGTTTGTATTCATGGTGAATATTTTTCAGCATACATTTGAGGATACAAATGTTTCTAGATAAATTATCATTTTCAAACAATTTTATTTGTAATCATTTAACCTGCTACTACTATTTTCTCGTTCCGTACATTTAGTATACAATGTAATATGCACTAATGACTCTCTTTTCCTATTACTTTTCATATTCCTCAAATCCCTAGCATGGGCTGTTCACTTATGATGTCCCACTTTGAGGAGTAGATTGCAAGCCAGGAGGATTAAGGGTATGAATCCCCTTTGAATGGAAAATTCAGAAATGGCGTTGATCAAAAAATGGGATTTTGGACCCTCCTCCCCTCCATATTTCATCCAAAAAATATTATTTTGTTACAGCTCCAAACTCCCCTCCACCTCAAATGATGGATATCATTATTACGTTCGCTTTTTATAGGGGAGGGGGTATTTGAGATTTTGTAACAGGTCAAACAAAGGAATTTTTTTTCTTGGAAAATTTGTAACAAAGGGGGAGGGGGTCTAAAAATTCGTTTTTTTTCGTAACGTGAAAAGTGAACGACCCCTAAGGAGCTCCAAAAATCCCATTTTCAACACCCATAATTTATGAACGACCCTCAGCAGGAAGAACGATTTTCCTCACACTGAATGAAAGGAATTTAAAATTCAATATGTGCTCACATAATGTTGGTGATTATGGTGGCTTTGAATGAAACCCATTATGCTTACTTTTATGTCATTGTCGCTGCCATATTGCATACAATTTCAATTCTTTTGGAGTGCATGTCAATGCATTGTAAACGTACACAACAATATTCATCTATGGTAAAAGCACAGTTTTTACAGTAATGATACTCGACAAAAGGCTTAAAATGCAAACAAACAACCAAACAGACAAGCATGAATGCAATTAAAATTCTAAAAATTTTATGAGCTTTTCATGATGCTCGAACGGAACATAAATTTTAGTTTTTAGCAAAAATGACATAGGTGAAAAACTGATGTTGATTTGTTTGTCTTTCTCACCCATTTATCTTTTTACGAACTTTATTTTCCCATATAGAAGTTCCTCCTTTTTGGCATGCATGTATGCCATGCAGGAAAAAAAAACAGTTCGAGATAAAGAAACAAAAATCCAATTAAAAGCTGAAACAAACATGTACATAAAGCGCAATGGGGTAACCGAATGTCTATCCGCAACGAGACATTCAAGCGACCAGAGCAGTAGCAATCAATCATTGTATGCAGCACAAAACAGACCGTAGACTATTCCGAAAAAAATTCCTTTTTTGCTTACTAGATAAACCATGTCGCGTGACTATCCATAGCAGTTTATGCACATAAAACTATTTCCGCTTAAAGGGACCAACTTAAACATTTCATTTTCAGCAGCTCTCATTCTCACCATGAAAATATTCTCTCATGTCATTGTTTTGTGATGACAGTAAAAATCCATTATTATTTTTACATCATCCACACATAAACCTCCGCATATTGTAGTGCGTTTACTTTATTTCCACAGGCGACAAGCAGGAAAGGTTTTTTTTAAAAAAAAAAGTTTAGTGGTTGAATCATAGATGTAACGCATTAAAAATTTGTGTCATGTTGGGATTGGAGTGTAAAAGAAAGATAAAGTGGAGATATCTCTAGACAAAAATCGTGTCGACATAGACCTCTTACTTACTTACTTACTATGCTGGTCGTACAGATCAATTGTGATACATGGCCTCCCTTAGATGTCGTCTAAAACTGGCTCTATCGCTGGCTACTTTCTGCCAATTGTCAATACCAAGTGCTATACTGTCTCTATCAACATCTTCCTTCCATGAGTTCTTTGGACCTTTGATTGAGTTTATATTTAGTTTCAGGAGTTTATTTTAAAGAAAAGTACCCGAGAGTATATACTGGAGTATTCCCTAGACGTTACCTAGGGTATACTCTAGAGTATATCGAGCAACTAGCCCCAGAGTCATAGCAAGCTCCAACCAGGTATACTAGATGAATTATGGCGCTAGGGTTTTTGAGAGAAAAAAATCCCTGAAAACCCCCATAAATTACTCATACTATAAACTTCATACAATGATTATGAACCTGATTAATCTAATTAACGACAAACTGCCAAAATCCTATTCCTATTCAATTTTCCCTTAATTGCAAACATAAATTTTTAAAACACTCTTCGCATGTCCAATAAATTAATACCACTACACAATGTCTGTGCTTTTGACGGATTCTGATTTTTGTTGGGCCGAATAGAAAGGGAAAAAAATGATTCATTTTTCAGAAAACTTTCAGCATAAAAACATAAAATATGATGTGATGTATGGAGCATTTCTCGTAGAAGTTATAACTCTCGTTAATATTTCAATGAGCATCTTCCAACATTTTAACACAAAATGCATCATCAATCATGTGTGAAGTATACTTTGTTTGAGCATTTGGTGATGTAGTCGTACCGTTTGTGGGAGATGAGAGGTTTGGATGCATTTTATGCAATAATTGATAAAATAACGGCCACATTTATTTTAAATTTCCTTAAAAATTTAACGAATTTTTCAAAAAAAAATGTTTGAACGGATTTTTTTCAATTCAAATTTTTTAAATCAGTTATTAATCAACTACAAAACATAATAAAACGGTGAGAATCAACAAAAATCACGTTAGACTCAAACAGAACTAAATCCCTGCAAAATAATATCAACTCTAAATGTTTCATTTTTATGCAATCAAGAGCATATAAAATCCTTTCTCTCATTCCACTGCTGTCTTAAATTGATTGATTTATGTTTGCTAAAAAATGATAGTACTCGAGAGATTGATCGATTGAACCCAGAATATGTTGAATATTTTATTTGGTGAATTTTATTAGATATTTAATTCTATTACTTTCCATTATAAATGAGCTTTTAGATGCCTTACTTATTGGCTAGCATTTAAATTTAATTTTTTTATATCTATTTTTACACATTCAAACAGATAAATTGATAAGAAACTGTTTATTTTGTCCATAAAATGATTCATCCTGTCAACAAATTATGACTTTATCAGTTTTTATACAACGAATAATTAATGTTTTACACATCGTTGTATAAAATCAAGAAAAAAATCATCTACAATGAAAAATTTCTGTATTTTATAGTCATTGTAGCAACCTATGATTAAATGCACAGCACGTTCACGTAAGTTAAACGATTTTAAAATGGAATGAAGATAAAGAGGACTCGATAAATTGAGTTTTTGAGTGGTTGTGAATTTTTTTAGCCAATATTATCTATCAAGGTTGAAATGAAGGACGATTTTATTAGCTCAATTCCAAATAGGTGTCATTCACAAATGATGTCCATAAAATTGTAACTTAGGGGTCGTTCGTAAATTACGTCACGCTAAAAAACGACTTTTTTAACCCCCCACCCCCCTCCCTCCCTTGTCACAAATTTTCCAAAGAAAAAAAAATCTTTTGTATGGACTGTCACAAATTCTTTGTCCCCCCCTCCCCCCTAAAAGTGTGACGTAATTTGCGAACGACTCTTTAAATGTTAGGCAAAAAATTCAATTTTCTGATATATTTCCCACATTTTCAGTGTCAAGGGGTTAAAAACTACGAAGCAGTGGAAAAGCAGCTGTGGCGTAGTGGTTAGAGTGTCGGACTTCGGCTCTAACGACCCGGGTTCGATCCCAGGGAATGTCTAGTCGGATTTGGGTGCTTTTTCACTGTTCTAGCCATATCAACTCGGTTTGTGTGATGTCAGCACACAAATTGTGGCTAGGTACATTGCATTGATATACCCTGGGTCATGCAATTGTGCAGAGTTGGAAATCAATCGTCTTCAATGACAAAAAGCAAAAACAAACATAAATCTCATCTGGATGTTCTTCGCATCATAAATAAACAATAAATTTTTCATTTAAAATCCATAATTAAGTTGTAATAGCTGCTGCTAGATCTCTTAAAAATTGTATTGAAATACTGAAAAGCAAAAATAAAATATAACGTTTTTTTTTAAAAAAAAAAGGTTAAAAACTACGAAATTGGCATTCAAAGGGCTAAAAGCTATGAATTTGCTTTAATTTTGAATTTAAATATTTAAAGACTGTTGCATAACTGTCATTTCGGTAAATGAATATAAATCCTTTGTTATTACTAAATTAAGAATTATAAAGCAACATATTATGTTAATTATTTGGTATAAATTAATAGGATTGCTGCATTTTATAATGAGTATTGAAATAATGACAATCAAATCTAATTAAACAGGTAAACAATAATGTAAATTAATTAGTTGTGTTATGGTTTCTGCATATATATGTATCCATAGTAATCATAAGTCGCAACATGAGTTGCAAAATGCATCATTACATAAGAACAAAGTATCATATCTAATTAAATGACAGTAGAAATTGTAACTTGGAGACGAAAACATAAAAAGTTTATAAAATATGCAAGAAAGTTTGAAATTAAAAGAAAATAATTAATATTGAATAAGAGGATTTTCACTTAGAGTCATTTGCAGTCAAAGAATTATAAATTGACCGGAAACCTTAGCAACTAAAACATATAGCGACTCACAGCATCAATGTTTTGCTTATTATTTAATGTTCACTAGAGATTGTTATATTTGGCTTCTATTTAGGAGATGAAACCTAGTAAATTTTGAAGTTACTTAATATTTTGACAAAATCTGTTTACTCGACTATAATCCCATGGATTATAACTACCCACATGAAGCTAAAAACCTTGATAGAAATTTTCATTATCACAAAAATGCTCGAAAATTCTACGAAAAGTTAACCTTATCAATAAACGTTTATAGTAAGAGTGAAAATAATAGAATTTCGTTTATATCCGTGTAAATAATACACATTTTCTTAAGGCTGTCTAATGATAAGAATAAATTCACGAATCAATATAAAATAGCACACCATGTGCTTGACAAAAAAAATCCTCATTAAAGTGTTGATAAATAATAATTTTATTGTACTCGTATTAGTAATAGGGGCTGATAAGAATACTCACATACATCAGCAATCCAAATTATTTTATTCAGTGTTTAAAGACTCGTCGCCGTCGACAGGTGTGAAATATTGTGTCAAATTAATTATTCACAAATTTTATTTAATTTTAATGCACATTTTCCACAATTAATCATGAAACGAAGTGAATTAAAGCTAGAATTTCGCAAGCATAGTCGCTCGATATCACAAATGGTGGAAGAAATGGGTAAAAAAAATTATAATTTTTTTAAAATTGCAATTGTGACGGTGGATAAAAAAACAGTAATTGTAGAAGTATGAAAAAAGTTTTTCTTCTTCCTCGTGTGACGTTAAAAATTTTTGTTATCAGTGAAACACAAAAAAAAGAATGAGCATTTCTGGGATATTTCGCATTAAAATGTGACGTTTATTCATGTGCTGTGACAGTTGGAACAGAAAGAAATATTAGTGTAAATTTTATTTCCTTCCAAGTCTTTGTGCATGTAAACGAAACGAAAAGCTGTGAGAATGTCGTGATGAAATAAGACACCAGCTGATTCCTATTTTGTTTATTTTACTGCTCAATGAACTGCACTTTCGTCAATTTTTTTTACGATATTTTTCAGTTGTAAATTTCTTATCTACAGTTTTTACTTGCAAGACATGCCGCTGTGTTTTGAGTATGACGTTGATTATTTACAAAACGTCACAGTGAATTTATTATGCTGCAGTTTTTTTTGTGCTGGTTTGTGAAGGTCAGAGCATTTTTTTAATGAATCAGAGCATTTTGTGACTTATGGCTGTGATTATGAATGATTTGTGCTTATTATAAAATGATGCATATGTGGAGCAATCTCAATTCTATAAAAATTATATTATGTATTACTTCAAATTTAGCAATTTCAAGCTGGGCAAGCAAAATTATTCAGTTTATAGAGTGACAGTGAAATGTGGACTAAATCTAAATATTTAGGTAATGAAAAAGATTAGGTTTTATAATGAAAAAAGCGACCAACACAAAAATTCAACTTTGACCTCTGAGAAATACATAGATTAAAAAAGTTTTTGACTCAAAAAGTTGTCTTTTAAAGCTCTTTTTTATTAAAATCTAAGTAAGCTAAATTTTAATTCTGAAAAGTTTATTTTTTTAGAAATTTTTAAGCAAAACATAAAAAGATCATGCAAAGTTTTTAAACATCATTAGTTAGGATATAGTTATTTTTACAGTAATAGATTATATATCATGTGAAGAAATAAAGTTAATTAGCTAACTTAATTAATTTAAAAAAATCAAAATTAATTAAAATAATTTAAAGTTAAAAAATTGTTTATTCATCAACAATAAATTACTTCAAAACTAGTAGTAGACGTTAGTTTACGAGGCGGTATGGACTTTTTCGACCCCCCTCCCCCCCTTGTCACAAATTTTCCAAAGAAAGAAAAATTTTGTATTTGGACTGTCACCAATTCTCCTACCCCCCCTCCCCCCTAAAGCGTGACGTAATTTGCGAACGACCCCTATCCTAATTTTACATAGAAAATAATTTTTCTTCAAAAACTTTTTCCGAATCTCTAACTTAGAGTTGAACTTTCATGTAACGTTAGAATTAATACAAAAAATACAAAAATATGAATACAAAAACTAAAAAAATTGGACCCCCCTCCCCAAAAAAAATTCTGGCTATGCCCCTGGTAGGGCTATGCTCCCTGAATACTGACTATGCTCCCTGAATAGCCCTTTAATATTCATAAATTAAAATAAAGTTTAAAAACTCAACCTCAGTCCTTATTAAGATAAAATTAAACCACATCACCGACTGATTCATCACTCATGTCTATTAATCATGCCAAAATGTCACAGATGATAAAATCCTTTAAACTCAATTTAAAAATTCAAGCAGAACAACTCAGCATTTAATTAATATTTTCCGGTAATTCACTTTCTCTATCATAACTCTTTAAAGTGTGCAGTCAGCCCTTCAGGCAATCAATCACTCCAATCACACTAATTGAAAATTAATTTTTCAATTCAAACTGAATTGCAATGAAAATTGCTGTTGGCAAAAAAAATTGTTAACACGATGTATTAATATAATGCCAATCATGTGGTTTATGCATTGACATAATCATATGAGTAGCTCTCAACTTAAATTTTGAGTGCTGATAAAAAATTATCAAAAAAATTTAAAACATTAATGATTTTTTTTTACTTTTCTGAAAATGCGGTCGTCATAAATTTTAAGTACAAACAAGTGTCTTGTTAAGTACTGTATGCGAGATAATATAGATTACTTTTTTGTTTGATATACTAGATTTTTATATAGAGGCAGTTGTTAATGTTGTATTTAATGTTATCTAGTAGGCAAATTTGTATTAGGTTGTTTGGGAATATTTACTGTATGTGCATCTGTGGAAAATAGTAAAAATTGAAAAGATAGGTCAGTGACGGTGAAATTTGATAAAGATTTTATTTTATTGGTCCGTGCACCTTCTTTTTTACTCCTTAGCCTAAATGGGGAGCCAACTTTCAGGAAATTTACACTATTTTAGGAGTGGATCTAAAACTGTGAAGTATTCCACACTTTGATTTATAAAGTGGTAGGAACGTAGCTAGAAAACTTTTATAGGGGTCTCCAGAATTTTTTTCGTACTTTACTCAAGTTTTTGTACCCTCTTGGACCCTTCGAATGGTGTAGTAAGGTGACGTAATAAAGAGGCATATATCCAATTTAAAAGGGCACAAAAATTAACATAAATTAGTGCCAATTTATTGATTTAGTCTCAAGCCCCAACAAAACCTTTCCACGGTACTGGATGGACGTCATTTCCATTTCTTCAAAATTTATGTTGAAATATAGCCACAGACAATAATGAATGAACTTGATATATGAACATCGGTGGTAGACCCCAAAATAAGAGTTCTAGAGCTCAAATAAAATTAGCATTTATGCTTTTGATTATCAGCCCTGGTCATTTCTTAGTTCTGTGTATTCTATAACTCTAGTATCTTAGTACTATAGTACCCTAGTACTCTTTGAGTGTAATTTTGACTATCCTTACCCATCAATTGCGACGTAATGTACAAAAAGCCATTTTTATAACGGTACTAGTAATTTATTTTTATATTAAATCCCTTTAATTTTGAATGCCACACGTGCATAGCCTTTAACAAGTGAATAGTCAATTTTAATCAATTGTCATGACAATCTTCACAACCCACAACCATATCATTAAAAACTCTGCATCGATAATTTCCCAAATTGATTTAATATGCACCTTTTAAATTGCCCCAATTGACTCAATTTATTTTATAATTTTCCATGAAAAATTACTCTCCTTTAACAAGATTAACTTAATACTGAATTAATGGCCAAATTAAAGTAGTAAATCATATTATTTTAAAACTGATAAAAATGAAAAAATTTCACAATTCGGTGACAATAAAAAAAAGTTTTTTATGCATTTTACGAGCGAATTGAATTATGAAAGTTCAGCTACGGATGAGAAGCTTTAATTTATCGGATGATGAACTTTTGTTGTTCTTCCTGAATGCGTCATAAGATATGACAATAATGCAATAATTGATAACAATAATATTCAATATTTTAATGATTTATATGTGTGTATTAAACCATTTCATGGTATGATCGGTTGTGTAACTTATTGGGGCATTTGTTTCATGTTCTGTGAAAATGATAATGTAAATTTCCTCAATCGACTATCGACAATTGAATGCGATGTTATACAATTAAATGACATCCTTTTATTTTACATGAAACTGACGTGAATATGTTTAAATACGTAAATAAATTTTTTAAATTTTTAAAGGGTGATGTAATGGAAATGCTCAGTGAATTTATGTCGTAAATTGGAGCTTATCAGGCTTGTATCTAGAGGGGGGTTGTGGGAACAAATCTCTCTTTCGTCAGAAAATTTTGGGCCTAGGGTTTTTAAGAAAAAAAAAATACTAAAATTTCACTCCACAACTTTTTCGTACCAAAAATTTGAAAAAATTTGAATGATATAATGGGCAACAATAGTTCTTATTCTTCGAAATCGACACTTCGAAGATGTAATTTTTTTCAAAAAAATATGACCGTTATAAACTTTCATAAGTAAATTTAACGGTTTTTGAAAATTTAAAAATTTTAACACTTCAAAATATTTTCGAAACAGTTTTAAATTTCCAGAGGGGGGACAACGCAAAATATAACAATCAAATTTTTGAAACATGTTAACTGAGATGAAATTTTTCAAATACTCCAATTTGTTTTGTAAAAAAAATTGTTGGAAAATGAAAAATATGCACAATTTTTGTCTAATGCCTTTTCACCATGGTCGGCAAACAGACGAAAAGTCAGTTAAATTGTGAAAAAATTTGAATTTGAATTTTTTGTATTTTTTGGTGGGAAAATTTGAATACCAAAAATTCGTTATTCCAAAATTAGTTTTTGAAGAAAATGTTAAATTGTATCAATCTTGCTAAGTGTAATGAGTGAATTTCACAAAAATGACAAAGATTTATATGAAAAAAGAGTCAAAATATTTATTAATTACAAAAATTTTGTAACGGCTTATGTTCTAAAAATAAGGACTACTAAGACCTACCTTTTCAGTTTGAAAAAATCTTTGGAAATAATCAGAAATGTAAATTACTTCATTAATTCATTCGAAAACTTAAATTTGACTAGATAAATTTCAAGAAAATTGAAAAATTTTAGTTTTCACTTGGAGTACTTGAAAATTTTCATCTCAGTTAACATGTTTCAAAAATTTGATCGTTACATTTTGCGTTGTCCCTCCTCTGTAAATTTCTAAAAAAATAATGGTTAATACTACTGTTGTCATCCACTGGGACTAAGATATTGAGTAGAAATTAGCTCCCTTAGAAATTAACTCCCAGACCAAAGACTAACTGATTAAATTTTGACGATTTATCACTTCAAAAATTAGTTTCAACCTTTTCATTCATAAATCTTACATGCAACTATGTCAAAGTCATTACATCATTGCAATTTCAGTTACAATTACAATAATTTTCTCAAAAGCTTCTTTTTATGAAAGATTGCAAAATTTTCAAGGTGAAAATAAATAAAAACTTACATTAATTACCCGCTTTGATGATATTTCTATTATATAAATAACTCAGACGTAGCATATCTGAACTGCTGTTAATTTTCAATCATCACATGTCGAAAACATCAAAGCATGTAAAAACTTTAAGCAAGACTGAATGTTTTGTTATTGTTTCATTGCCAATGATATGATTGTAATATTCATACATGTATGGAAGTTAAATACTTTTTCTATTTTGCTATACTCAATGTGAAACTTACATTCAATAAATTTTGCGAGAGAGAGCGAACTGAGAAGTTAAGTATCACAACATAAGCACACAACACATGTCTGATTGAACAATTCAAGAGTTTTTTTGAGTGCTTGTGTGGAATTTATTTGTAGTTTTTTATTTCTCTCCTCAGTTTTTTACTTTCTGTTGAACGTTTAAGTCGCGAAATAGAAAAGCAAACGGGCTTTTTTTGTGGACATAAAAATATGTAATATATTCATTCAGACTTATTAAGAATTATTAATTTATATTGCAAAGTTCAAGCTTTTCATCTTCAATTTACGTCATTCGATTGAAATTTTCGTTTTAGATAAGATACGAGAAGCAGAAAGCGCAGCAAGTTTGGAAGGTGGAGTCGTGAATTACGGAATGGAACATTCAAATACAGAGTTGAATAATTATGGAGCAACATCAAATGAGTTTTTAGATCTAACCGATGCAACACTCTCACCCGATTCGGAATATGATGAGGCATTGGCATTTCCCGAAGATAATTTTTCAATCGTGACGGTCGGACAAAATCCAGTTTTAGTTAAGAAGCAAAATAAGACACAAATTGTATCAAATGGCGATCATGCTAACGACAGTTCAAGTTCAGATGACGAAGTTGACACGAGAACAACATATATTAAGCCACCACGAGAACTGCCATATAATTACATCTACAGTGTACCTATAAAGTTCAATTCATTCGATAGAAAAATATTCATTCCGGGGACACAAATCCATGTATCGATAACCAACTATGAACGGTCAATGACAACGCATTTATTAAATCCAATTCTTTACACTATTCAATTGCAGCATGGCAGCTTCATATGGACAATTAAGAAACGATATAAAGATTTTGTTAATTTGCACAATTCCCTACGAATGTTTCGGACGTCCTTGAATTTTCCTCTGCCGTCACGCACACATCGAGAGATTCGTAGTAGCTTTAGAAATAATCACAAAATTTCTATATCAACGATCAGCAATTCTAATATAGCAAATGACGCGTCAAGTGATACAAATGTAAACAAGAAGAAGCAAAAGAAGAAGAGAAAAAAAGGTTCATTGCCAAGGTTTCCGAAACGTCCGGACACGCTTCTATCTGTCGATCAAATTCCAGCCAGAATAAAGCAATTAGAAAATTACCTGTACAATCTACTCAACATTACATTGTATCGGAATCATCACGATACTATCAATTTCCTACAAGTATCAAATTTCTCATTTATCGCGGCTCTTGGTGAAAAAGGTCGTGAATTGATGATAAAGAAAAGAACTGGCAGCACAAATCCTGGTCATAAAAAGTGCAATTTACTTGGATGTTTTTCATTGGGATGCTGTATTAGATGCAATTACTTTTGTTCTGAAAGCTGCTGTTCACAATGGCAACAGCGTTGGTTTTTTGTGAAGGAAACCTGTTTTGGATTAATACGTCCGAAAGACGGCATTGTTCGTAGCGTTATTCTTTTTGATCAAGGTTTCGAAACATCATTGGGAATGTACAGCACAGGATTAAGAAGTGGTCTTCAGATATTGACAAATTCACGTTACATGGTGTTAAAATATTCATCGAAAAAAATAGCAAAAGATTGGAATAACTATTTTAAGCAAATCGCAAACACAACAGCACGAGATTTCACATCCCCAAATCCACATAATTCATTTGCACCTGTACGAACATCTACGTTAGCTTCATGGATTGTGGATGGAGCAAACCACATGAGTGCGGTGGCTGATGCTTTGGAGGGTGCATTAGAAGAAATTTTCATCGCTGATTGGTGGTTGAGTCCTGAAATTTACATGAAGAGGCCAACACTCGATGGTGAATATTGGCGTTTAGATAAAATTTTGCTACGAAAAGCCGTAAGTGATGACTATCTCTAACTTTTTTCACGTGATATCTATTTTAAATTTTAATTTTTATCGTTCGTCGCTATCTCTGTATGAACATTGATACTAAGCTGTGAGTCATTCTTTACCTTGAAATATTTTTTGCTATTTTTCATTTTTTTTCTAACGTATAATTTAAATTTGAATTTCAAAACCTTACAATTAGCTTTAGCATTTGTAAGGCTTTATGGAAAATTATCAAAACAAACATACAATTTCGTAATATTTCAATTAGTCACAGCTTTTAAATAGTTTTGAGAAAAACACATGATATAATAGCAAGTTCACATAAGTTAATTGAACTTAGCAAGCACTTTAAATTGCCACTTTTTCTTATTATGCATAGCACGACAAATTTTGATTGTATAATATTTAATTTCCGGGAACTACTTCATCATTAATTTACTTTCGTTCATTCTTGCAGAGACAAGGCGTGAAGATATTTATTCTACTCTATAAAGAGGTTGAAATGGCATTGGGATTAAATAGCTACTACAGCAAACAAAGATTAGTCCAATTACATGAAAATATTAAGGTTTTACGGCACCCAGATCACGTACGTGTCGGAGTGTTCTTTTGGGCACATCATGAAAAGCTTGTTGTTGTTGACCAAACGTATGCATTTGTTGGTGGAATAGACTTGGCTTATGGGAGATGGGATGATCATAAGCATAGATTGACAGATTTGGGAAGTATTAGTATTACTGCAAAGACAACAAATCGACGGTCTTATATGGCTATTGAAAATCCTTTACGCTCTCTAATTGTTCAATCAACCGAGATTTTGCAAGCGACTGCTACTTCAAGGTCTAATATTGACAATCTAAGCGTTACGACACAAGAAAATCTTACAGTTACGACAACAAAAACGAAGAAAGTGACAGCAAGAAAAGATAAGGATAAAAGTGAAACCGACGAGGAAGAATTGAATGAGCACACAAAACGAGATACGCCCGAAATGAAACGTAAAGGAATTACAGAAAAGATTAAGGATAATGTAAAAAGTACGGGAAAGGAATTAATAAACCGATTAACATTGAATACAGATGGTGGAACCACTGCTGTAGAAATGCCAGTGATGATAAAAGTTGAGTCTGTCGTTGAAGAAATTCCTCCAGCCTATTTCGAGCTTGATGGGCAAGCAAAATTGTGGATTGGAAAGGACTATACAAACTTCATATTCAAAGATTTTACAGAACTAAATCAGCCATTCACGGATCTTGTAGATCGAAATAAAATGCCTCGTATGCCTTGGCATGATATATCAAGTGTTGTTGTTGGTGCGGCTGCTCGCGACGTAGCACGTCACTTTATCATGCGATGGAATGCATCTAAATTAGAAAAGGCAAGAGAGAATTTAAGCTATCCATACCTCATGCCAAAAAGTTACAATGACATTCGTGTTGATGCGAATTTTTGGAATAAATCAAAAGTTTCTCTTGAACGTGTGACAGTTCAAGTTCTTCGAAGCGCATCCAATTGGAGTGCAGGATTTATCGAAAATGATTATCTCGAGCAAAGTATACATGAAGCTTACGTGGAAACAATATCACGAGCTCAACACTACATTTACATTGAGAATCAATTTTTCATTTCTTTGGGCTTCCCTGACACAATTGTAAAGAATCAGATAGCAGAGAGCTTATTCAAACGAATTGTGCGAGCTCATCGTGAGAAGAAAGTTTTTCGTGTTTATGTTGTGCTTCCATTATTGCCAGGATTTGAAGGTACATAGCATATTGATTTATTTATGCTGAGCCATGCTGAGCTTTACATTCATTCGTTCTTTTAGGTGATGTTGCCGGAAATTCTGGTATTGCATTGAGAATCATAACACATTGGAATTATGCATCAATATGCAGGTATGAGTCAATTGAATATTCTGTAAATTGAATTATTATTTTATTTTATTTGTAGAGCTGAAAATTCCATATTCAAGAGACTCCTTAAAGCAGGCATAAAGAATCCATTGGATTATATAAGCTTCCACAGTCTACGAAATCATTCCACATTAAATGACGTGCCAATAACAGAACTAATTTATGTTCATTCCAAATTAATGATTGTTGATGATCGAACAGTTATTGTTGGTTCTGCAAACATTAATGACAGATCAATGTTGGGCAAGAGAGACTCAGAAATGGCAATAATTGTAAATGATGAAGCTTTTCATGATGGCAAAATGAATGGAGAATCATTTCCGACGGGTAATTTTGCTGGAAGTTTGCGAAGATTTTTATTTAGAGAACATTTGGGATTGTTAGACCAACAACATCCAAGTGAGGATGGAGAAGATGAAATTGATATTAATGATCCTATATCTGATGCATTTTATAAAGACATTTGGCAGAAAGTTTCTAAAGAAAATTCAAATATTTTCGACGAGGTCTTTAAATGCATACCAAACAATGCTGTCCGAACAATTGCAACGCTTAAAAAGTATAATGATGAACCAGCTCTCTCCAAAGCCGATCCTGAAAAGGCTGCGGAAAAATTAAAGAGTATTCAAGGATATTTAGTCGATCTACCTCTAGACTTCCTTTGTGACGAAAATTTAACCCCTCCAACAGCATCTAAAGAAGGCATGCTGTCACATGCAGTATGGACTTAGTAGACAAATTTAATTTTATTATTCTTGTTGTTAATGTTATTATTGAAAATGTTTATTGATGACAAAGTTTTATATTAAAAATGTTAATGTATTTTTAAAAATAATTCTTTGCATTTTTATTGATTCAATTCGAAAAGTCCCATCTGTGACCAATCATCCATTCCTGTAAATAATGCGGTACACTTTCTTTCAACTCATAAACAGTTTTCGTGAAAGGCGCCATTCAGTCTGGATTAAGTGCGAGAACACATCTATCAACAGATAAGCGTAGGAGGAAGAAAATTCGTTGAAATTTTTGTTTTGTTTATGCTTTGCCTTAAATTACTAATTGAAAGAGATTGTTCATGCTTTTTTTGAAGTAATTCTCAGAAAAAAAAATTCTTGGAGCTCATCGTATACAATTGAGCTCTGAAGCTGTTCTGAGTAGAGCAATTAAATCACTCAATTGTCTAAATTGAAGAGATTATGAAGAATTTCAGAGGTCGTTCACAAATGACGTCTCGAGCCGCCCCTTCATGTTAAACGTAGACCTGTGTTGGACACCATTTGTAAAAGTCTATAAATATTTGGGGTATTTAGGGGTCCCTCCCCGCTCGACAAAAAAATTCTTCAATTTCCTAGGGGTTTTAATGAAAAAAAAAATTCAAAAAAATTTTCTAGTCTAAATTTTTTCATACAAAAAAAATTGAAAATCTCAACCTTGAAAAATTTCTGACTACACCCCTGTCAAGATCTGAGAAACCCACCAAAACATCTTCGATTCACTGAAATCTCATTTTTCAGCAAATATAAATTAAGCAAATAATTTAAATGAATAATGCATTTCAAATAGGTTGCTGTTGAGTTACTAAAAATAGAAAGCATGCTGTAATGTAATGCAAAATTGCACAAAAGCATTTTAATTGATCGTTTAAAATTGTAATGAAGTGCAACTTGAAATATTTTAACATTTTCAGAGAGCTTTTAAATCTCTCTTAATTTTTGATGTTTATTAATTTGATTTGTTGTTATCCATTTGTTACTCAATTGCATTATTGACTTGTTTTCTGGGTTTTTAACAGGATTGCATTCATTATTCAACTCGAAAAGGTTGCATTTCTTGATTTTGTAATTTTCAACAAGAATTTTTCCAATTGTTTTTAAAGCAATTAATTAACGAGCAAAACATTTTATGTCATCAAATAGTACAGAGAAACATTGCAATTTCTCCTCAAACATCCCCTCTCATATATTTTTTTCCAAGTTTTAACGGTTTTGAAAAATTTGAAATTTTTTACAGTGAGATTTCTCATACCTAATTTAAAATAACTTTTAACGGAAAAATTAAGGAACTGATCAGATCAGAAAAATGGCACTAATTTTGAGGAATTCTAAAGTATTAAGGCTTTAGTTAATAAAAATATACTCAGATATGAGCATCAATCAGTTCTGATGTTGTTAAAAGAGTGTAACGACTTTTATTCAAATTTACTCTCGTGGAATTCAGAACAGTATAAATGTCTTGAAAATTTTCAGAGGAAAAAGTAAATATTAAAATTTATCGAAATAATATATTTAAAATAAGATTTTATTAGTAAAAGAGGATGACAAGAAGTTCCGAGGATAATATGAGCAATGTGGCGGACGAGATTAACAAGTTAGAAGCTGAATACGGCAAGAATTTTAAAATAATTCCTCCAAATGATCAAATTAAAGGCAAGGCAATGTGCTTATTTTTAATTAAAGCTGTTTTTTTAGCTGTTATTAATAATGGTTACGTTCTCAACAGAATTACAGACTATATTACGTGACAAAAATACAACAAGAAGTGATTTTAAATTTTACGCAGATCGATTAATTCGATTAGTCATTGAGGAATCCTTAAATCAGCTTCCATACTCTGATTGTTCAGTTATCACTCCGACGGGTAATCAAATTATCCATCAAATTGTGTGTCATCAACTAATCCAACTTTAATTATAGGGGCTATTTACGATGGACTAAAATACAGGTCTGGAAATTGTGGAGTTTCAATTGTTCGATCCGGAGAAGCTATGGAAAAAGGCTTAAGAGAATGCTGTCGGTCAATAAGAATTGGAAAAATCCTAGTAGAATCAGATGCTGAAACGCATGAAGCTAAAGTGGTTTATGCCAGATTTCCAGACGATGTTTCTAAAAGACAAGTCTTGTTAATGTATCCTATAATGAGCACTGGAAATACAGTCGTACAAGCAGTAAACGTATTAAAGGAACATGGTGTACCCGAACAATGTATTATTTTATCCAATCTCTTCTGTACACCAATCGCAGCAAAAATGGTTATTAATCATTTTCCAGAAATGAAAATCTTAACTAGTGAAGTACATACAACAGCTCCCAATCATTTTGGACAGAAATACTTTGGTACAGATTAGATATTTTATGTCTCATGATTGTATGTCATTTTTTAATTAAAATAAATCAATCGAAAATTTAATTAATAATTATATAAATGAATTAGGAAAGCTATCAATGACTGAAAAGCTATTAGGTATCTTTAGACACATATTAGTCATTAGACATATATCAAGACTTTTTATGATACGGTGTGAATATGTCCACGTCGACTTTCTGACCAATACACCCGTGAAAAATTCATAGCTGCATATTTTCGTGCTTCACATAATTTTCTCTGATTTGATGTATTTCCTTCAAGGACATTTCACCACAGCAGTCCACAAAAATATGCTTTCGTACTTCATTAGACGAATTTAGGTCATTAAAATGATGAATAATAAAAAATTCTGAAGAAAATTTCCAAGCTTTTGTGCCACAAAGAAGAAACATTAATTAAACGTCATGGAAATTAGTTAAGCTTTTTGACAAAATAATGATTTATTATCGAAATTAAAATACGAGTAAAACTTTTTTTCACAAAATAAAAATATCAAAAAATGCATGAAAAAAAATAATAAAAATTAAGCTGAGAACTGTAAAAGCATTTAATTGAAGAATTTCTTGAATTCCTCAACACCGGCTTGATTGATGTCGTAGCCAGGAACTGTTGATTTGCACAATTCGAACCATTTGTTGACATTTGGTCAAATCAAAACTGGCAGCATCGTAGCTAGAGACTGTAGCATTTAAAAGCCTGAAAGCTTTTATTGATAGTAAATAATTCATAATTGGTTACAAATTGATTTTACAATAATTCAGAAAGTGAAACATAATAAATTTCATATAAGATTCCATAATTAATTTGTTTGTGTGCGAGTTTAAGGAAGGAATTTAACTGCTTGAATAAGTTTGCAAACTAACGACATTATAATATTTGAAAATTAACGTATTTTGACAATTTAAAAAATCTCGTTATTGACCGTTATTGTTCAGATTTGAATTTTAAAGTTTGTTTACGTGAAAAATGAATAGAAAATAGAGGAATCAAGATATTAAATTATCTTGTTTCTAGTGCTCAACTGTAATGGAGATACGAGTGAGGCAAATTTAGATAATAAAAAATTCTTCAGCCTTGATTTGAATAGTCTGAGATGGTTCAATTCGCGAATTTCCTCAGGTAAGGAATTATATATTGATGCTCCTATGATTTCAAGATCGTTGGATCTAATAGATGTCTTACTATGGTTTATTTTCAGCAGTCGTGTACGAACGGATCTCATCATTTGGAAACTTATCAGTGCGTCATCATTTTCCAGTATAGATTTTTTCATTTGTGTGCAGATTGACATTAAAATCAATCCCATTACTGGAAGTACATTCGGAGCATATTTAGAGTACAATAAGTATGTTGATGTCGTCAAATAATGAACTTTATAACAATTCACTGACTGATGACGACGAAAATGATGTTTTTTTCACGTATGGAAATCGACTTTGATAATGCTGGTAGCAATAATGATGCAACAATTTCATGCAATTCAAGCTTGGATGAATGTTTTTTGGGCTTCGAAGAGGAAGAACAGAGTCAGGATGTGAATACGCTTGTTGCCATACAAAATTTGCTAATTTCGAATCACAATGATAACATTTTCGCATTAAGTGTCCAAAACCCATCACTTTACATGCAGAATACAACACCACTTGCGCAATTCATGCTCCAACATGAGATACGTCCGACACCTAAGTCAGCAAATTCACATTTGGAACTAGCACAAGGTACCACAGTCAATGAACACCTTATCCACGTTGCTGCTGACGGGGTCATTACATGTAAACAGTACCACGATGTTATGGAGTCATTTACTGATGTGAGCAACAAAAAATGTAAGCATTTTTCCCCTGACTATTTTTGCAAATCCTAATAAAACTTTTTTTTATTCAGTCGGTGCTGTGCTAGTACATTTTGGCAAAAAACGAAATGGCGAAGTGGCGATCTACGTCAATCACTTGTCCACTTATCCAAAAGGATCTTTGCAGAGCACTAATTTTGTCGTCATAATCAAACTCGACCCAAACGTTAAGGATTTTTTTTTCGAAAAATTTTTCATCGATGCAGCTAAATTTAACTTCGACTGTGCCAATAGTGCAAGTGATAGTGAATTCACTTGCGTTGGAATTGATAGCGGTTATGTTGGGATTTACGTTATCCAACATTTGCCATTCTACAAGACATTAATGTTCAGATGGTCGACTACAGTAAACATTACCGACTTTGAAAAATATTCCAGAATGTCGCTTTCCCAGCTTGGTGTCAGAGTTTTTGCATGTCTTGAAGAACTAAAGTTCTATGAAGCCGGTGGTTCCAGGCCACATTATCATAAGCACAATCACAGACCTATGGGTGGTCCTGTCCAAATGACTGAAAACCTTAAATTCATTGGAAAATATGCACTTGATGAATTTACTCGCAAATTTGACGCTAAGCATTTAGCAATATTTGTTAATCCTGCTAACAGTTTATTAGCTTTACCGATCGATATTGCAAAGTTTGTAGTATTGGAACGTGATGTGGAGGCTCCACAGTGGAGCCCATTCAAATAGGAACAGTCGAATTGTTTTTCAGAGATTATCTGTGAAATATGCGCCACGTTTCCGTGCTCATAATTGACATTGTTTGCGAGTCATTTAATTTACGTTTCTTAATTCTTTTTTGATCTTTTTTTTTGGTTTTTGCTTATTGCTTCTGTTGATTTTAATGACTTTATATCTGTCAAACATAAGAATAAATATGTTTGATCTGTCGATTCTCTTCTCTTATTTGCTTCTGTTAACTATTTGTTCTCTTATAGTCTATTCTCTCTTAGGATTTTCATAAGATTAACTCATAGCTTGTACTTGTTGAGATTTCACACAAAAAATATGCTGTTTACTTGGTCAAATAAGTCATTTGAAAAAAGTTATTTGGTGTATCTGTATCAATTGAATCTCATAGGAAGTAAAATGAAAATAATTTTGGTGTTATTTATGTTGATACTCGCTCAATGTCAAAAAAGTATCACTTTATAACCGTGTTGCTTATAAAACGCAAGATAATATTGCCAAGTCTATATAGGTTGGTATTATGTAAAGCTTCTTAATTATGGCCATAAATAGTCTAATTGCCATCATCTAGGGATGTCAAACCCAAATAGTGTCTACAGACCCCAATAGTAGAAAATTTCTTACTAAAACCAACTTAAAATTAATTCTAATGGTACAGAAATATTCCTCAGTATCAAATGACTCTAAAAAACATTTACTTTTATTTTTTAATTAACTCGTTTTGAATTGAATTAGAGTAGCTAACCATCATCTCGTCTGATAACATTTATCTTTTATAGACTGTTGCTTTTGGAGAATAAAGAGAAGACAAAAGATCATTATACACGGGGTACTTAATGTCCATTAAATTATGTGTCATCAACTAATCCAACTTTAATTTTAGGGGCAATTTACGATGGGCTAAAATACAGGTCTGGAAATTGTGGAGTTTCAATTGTTCGATCCGGAGAAGCTATGGAAAAAGGCTTAAGAGAATGCTGTCGGTCAATAAGAATTGGAAAAATCCTAGTAGAATCAGATGCTGAAACGCATGAAGCTAAAGTGGTTTATGCCAGATTTCCAGACGATGTTTCGAAAAGGCAAGTCTTGTTAATGTATCCTATAATGAGCACTGGAAATACAGTCGTACAAGCAGTAAACGTATTAAAGGAACATGGTGTACCCGAACAATGTATTATTTTATCCAATCTCTTCTGTACACCAATCGCAGCAAAAATGGTTATTAATCATTTTCCAGAAATGAAAATCTTAACTAGTGAAGTACATACAACAGCTCCCAATCATTTTGGACAGAAATACTTTGGTACAGATTAGATATTTTATGTCTCATGATTGTATGTCATTTTTTAATTAAAATAAATCAATCGAAAATTTAATTAATAATTATATAAATGAATTAGGAAAGCTATCAATGACTGAAAAGCTATTAGGTATCTTTAGACACATATTAGTCATTAGACATATATCAAGACTTTTTATGATACGGTGTGAATATGTCCACGTCGACTTTCTGACCAATACACCCGTGAAAAATTCATAGCTGCATATTTTCGTGCTTCACATAATTTTCTCTGATTTGATGTATTTCCTTCAAGGACATTTCACCACAGCAGTCCACAAAAATATGCTTTCGTACTTCATTAGACGAATTTAGGTCATTAAAATGATGAATAATAAAAAATTCTGAAGAAAATTTCCAAGCTTTTGTGCCACAAAGAAGAAACATTAATTAAACGTCATGGAAATTAGTTAAGCTTTTTGACAAAATAATGATTTATTATCGAAATTAAAATACGAGTAAAACTTTTTTTCACAAAATAAAAATATCAAAAAATGCATGAAAAAAAATAATAAAAATTAAGCTGAGAACTGTAAAAGCATTTAATTGAAGAATTTCTTGAATTCCTCAACACCGGCTTGATTGATGTCGTAGCCAGGAACTGTTGATTTGCACAATTCGAACCATTTGTTGACATTTGGTCAAATCAAAACTGGCAGCATCGTAGCTAGAGACTGTAGCATTTAAAAGCCTGAAAGCTTTTATTGATAGTAAATAATTCATAATTGGTTACAAATTGATTTTACAATAATTCAGAAAGTGAAACATAATAAATTTCATATAAGATTCCATAATTAATTTGTTTGTGTGCGAGTTTAAGGAAGGAATTTAACTGCTTGAATAAGTTTGCAAACTAACGACATTATAATATTTGAAAATTAACGTATTTTGACAATTTAAAAAATCTCGTTATTGACCGTTATTGTTCAGATTTGAATTTTAAAGTTTGTTTACGTGAAAAATGAATAGAAAATAGAGGAATCAAGATATTAAATTATCTTGTTTCTAGTGCTCAACTGTAATGGAGATACGAGTGAGGCAAATTTAGATAATAAAAAATTCTTCAGCCTTGATTTGAATAGTCTGAGATGGTTCAATTCGCGAATTTCCTCAGGTAAGGAATTATATATTGATGCTCCTATGATTTCAAGATCGTTGGATCTAATAGATGTCTTACTATGGTTTATTTTCAGCAGTCGTGTACGAACGGATCTCATCATTTGGAAACTTATCAGTGCGTCATCATTTTCCAGTATAGATTTTTTCATTTGTGTGCAGATTGACATTAAAATCAATCCCATTACTGGAAGTACATTCGGAGCATATTTAGAGTACAATAAGTATGTTGATGTCGTCAAATAATGAACTTTATAACAATTCACTGACTGATGACGACGAAAATGATGTTTTTTTCACGTATGGAAATCGACTTTGATAATGCTGGTAGCAATAATGATGCAACAATTTCATGCAATTCAAGCTTGGATGAATGTTTTTTGGGCTTCGAAGAGGAAGAACAGAGTCAGGATGTGAATACGCTTGTTGCCATACAAAATTTGCTAATTTCGAATCACAATGATAACATTTTCGCATTAAGTGTCCAAAACCCATCACTTTACATGCAGAATACAACACCACTTGCGCAATTCATGCTCCAACATGAGATACGTCCGACACCTAAGTCAGCAAATTCACATTTGGAACTAGCACAAGGTACCACAGTCAATGAACACCTTATCCACGTTGCTGCTGACGGGGTCATTACATGTAAACAGTACCACGATGTTATGGAGTCATTTACTGATGTGAGCAACAAAAAATGTAAGCATTTTTCCCCTGACTATTTTTGCAAATCCTAATAAAACTTTTTTTTATTCAGTCGGTGCTGTGCTAGTACATTTTGGCAAAAAACGAAATGGCGAAGTGGCGATCTACGTCAATCACTTGTCCACTTATCCAAAAGGATCTTTGCAGAGCACTAATTTTGTCGTCATAATCAAACTCGACCCAAACGTTAAGGATTTTTTTTTCGAAAAATTTTTCATCGATGCAGCTAAATTTAACTTCGACTGTGCCAATAGTGCAAGTGATAGTGAATTCACTTGCGTTGGAATTGATAGCGGTTATGTTGGGATTTACGTTATCCAACATTTGCCATTCTACAAGACATTAATGTTCAGATGGTCGACTACAGTAAACATTACCGACTTTGAAAAATATTCCAGAATGTCGCTTTCCCAGCTTGGTGTCAGAGTTTTTGCATGTCTTGAAGAACTAAAGTTCTATGAAGCCGGTGGTTCCAGGCCACATTATCATAAGCACAATCACAGACCTATGGGTGGTCCTGTCCAAATGACTGAAAACCTTAAATTCATTGGAAAATATGCACTTGATGAATTTACTCGCAAATTTGACGCTAAGCATTTAGCAATATTTGTTAATCCTGCTAACAGTTTATTAGCTTTACCGATCGATATTGCAAAGTTTGTAGTATTGGAACGTGATGTGGAGGCTCCACAGTGGAGCCCATTCAAATAGGAACAGTCGAATTGTTTTTCAGAGATTATCTGTGAAATATGCGCCACGTTTCCGTGCTCATAATTGACATTGTTTGCGAGTCATTTAATTTACGTTTCTTAATTCTTTTTTGATCTTTTTTTTTGGTTTTTGCTTATTGCTTCTGTTGATTTTAATGACTTTATATCTGTCAAACATAAGAATAAATATGTTTGATCTGTCGATTCTCTTCTCTTATTTGCTTCTGTTAACTATTTGTTCTCTTATAGTCTATTCTCTCTTAGGATTTTCATAAGATTAACTCATAGCTTGTACTTGTTGAGATTTCACACAAAAAATATGCTGTTTACTTGGTCAAATAAGTCATTTGAAAAAAGTTATTTGGTGTATCTGTATCAATTGAATCTCATAGGAAGTAAAATGAAAATAATTTTGGTGTTATTTATGTTGATACTCGCTCAATGTCAAAAAAGTATCACTTTATAACCGTGTTGCTTATAAAACGCAAGATAATATTGCCAAGTCTATATAGGTTGGTATTATGTAAAGCTTCTTAATTATGGCCATAAATAGTCTAATTGCCATCATCTAGGGATGTCAAACCCAAATAGTGTCTACAGACCCCAATAGTAGAAAATTTCTTACTAAAACCAACTTAAAATTAATTCTAATGGTACAGAAATATTCCTCAGTATCAAATGACTCTAAAAAACATTTACTTTTATTTTTTAATTAACTCGTTTTGAATTGAATTAGAGTAGCTAACCATCATCTCGTCTGATAACATTTATCTTTTATAGACTGTTGCTTTTGGAGAATAAAGAGAAGACAAAAGATCATTATACACGGGGTACTTAATGTCCATTAAATTATGTGTCATCAACTAATCCAACTTTAATTTTAGGGGCAATTTACGATGGGCTAAAATACAGGTCTGGAAATTGTGGAGTTTCAATTGTTCGATCCGGAGAAGCTATGGAAAAAGGCTTAAGAGAATGCTGTCGGTCAATAAGAATTGGAAAAATCCTAGTAGAATCAGATGCTGAAACGCATGAAGCTAAAGTGGTTTATGCCAGATTTCCAGACGATGTTTCGAAAAGGCAAGTCTTGTTAATGTATCCTATAATGAGCACTGGAAATACAGTCGTACAAGCAGTAAACGTATTAAAGGAACATGGTGTACCCGAACAATGTATTATTTTATCCAATCTCTTCTGTACACCAATCGCAGCAAAAATGGTTATTAATCATTTTCCAGAAATGAAAATCTTAACTAGTGAAGTACATACAACAGCTCCCAATCATTTTGGACAGAAATACTTTGGTACAGATTAGATATTTTATGTCTCATGATTGTATGTCATTTTTTAATTAAAATAAATCAATCGAAAATTTAATTAATAATTATATAAATGAATTAGGAAAGTTATCAATGACTGATTAATGGCCTTGCATGCTGAAAAGCTATTAGGTATCTTTAGACACATATTAGTCATTAGACATCTATAAAGACTTTTTATGATACGGTGTGAATATGTCCACGTCGACTTTCTGACCAATACACACGTGAAAAGTTCATAGCTGCATATTTTCGTGCTTCACATAATTTTCTCTGATTTAATGTATTTCCTTCAAGGACATTTCACCAAAGCAGTCCACCAAAATATGCTTTCGTACTTCATTAGACGAATTTAGGTCATTAAAATGATGAATAATAAAAATTTCTGAAGAAAATTTCCAAGCTTTTGTGCCACAAAGAAGAAACATTAATTAAACGTCATGGAAATTAGTTAAGCTTTTTGACAAAATAATGATTTATTATCGAAATTAAAATACGAGTAAAACTTTTTTTCACAAAATAAAAATATCAAAAAATGCATGAAAAAAAATAATAAAAATTAAGCTGAGAACTGTAAAAGCATTTAATTGAAGAATTTCTTGAATTCCTCAATACCGGCTTGATTGATGTCGTAGCCAGGAACTGTTGATTTGCACAATTCGAACCATTTGTTGACATTTGGGTATTTGGTCAAATCAAAACCGGCAGCATCGTAGCTAGAGACTGTAGCAACCAGGCTGATATCAGCAACAGTAAGGCTATCACCGGCAGCATATTTGCTTCCTTCAAGGAATGTATTGAAGAATCCCATGGCTGTTTCCATAGCCTTGAACTTTTCTGGATCTGCTGGAGCTTTGGCAAACAATTGTGGGTAGTAATATTCAGCAAACTTCTGATACAAGGTTCCCATATCGAAGTACAAGCGTTGATTGACTACAGCACGTGCCTTTGGACATTTGGGGAAGAGTTCTTCCTTTCCAAATTTCTCAATCAAATAGACGCAAATTGCACGTGATTCCCACAATGCAAAGTCTCCATCGACCAAAGTTGGGATTGTATGCTGAACATTAATCTAGAAAGTACAAAAGAAAGGAGAAAATTTATACAGTCTGAACTTGAACTACTTCAATAAAATTTACTTCTTTAATGTGCCTTGAAACTAACGAATAGGAATGCAAAAGAAGAACGATAAAAATTAAGAAAGCATGCTTCGTGGAAGCAAGAAACAAAAAGAGAAGAAAAAAACGATTTTCTTTTAGCATAAATGCGTGAGTGAGGCAGGAAGAACAGTTTGAGAGTTGTTACAGGGTATTACAGAAAAATTGCTTCTGTACTTAATATGCAGAGGTGGAGATATTTATATCATTTGAAGTCTAATATGGTGTATACTCCAAAATTTTAGATTTAATTTCTCATTGCTATTAGGTAGGGGCATAGCCAGAAATTTTTTGAGGGGATATACAAATTTGGGTGGGGGGCTTATCTTAAAACCCCTAGAAAAATGGCTGAAATTTTCCGTTAAGGAGAGCTTTGTTTCCCTAATAACCCCTATTAGCAACATGTCTGTAACTAGGTAACCGAAAGCAGGAGTGTAGCTAGAGAGAGAACGAGGTTTTTAGAGTCAACCCCACTACAAATTTGAGAATAAATTTAATTTGCGAAAAAACAGTCAGAACAACCCCCAAAAATTTCGAAAACCTCTACCTTTGGTAATATGCATATTTAAGTAGGTGAGAGTGGGTTAAACCCCCCTACTGTTTACATGATCACGCCCCAACTCCTAATATACTCAAGAATTCAGCCCTATTTACCCAGGAGCCAGTTTCTCGGTTATACCTCAGCTATGGTACTAAGTATGAAAAAAATGACTTCCCCCCTCTCCCCTTTGTCACACATTGTCACGAATCTTCAACCCCTCCCCCCTCTCTTTATTACGTAACACAAAGAAATTCTATTGAGAAATACACTATAAAAAGTTTAAAAAATTTATATAAATTTTATAACAAAATTTACAGCCTCACGAAATCATATCTTTAAAATTTTAAAGAAAAATAAGTTTCCAAAATGTGTTTTAGCCAAGATTATGAATGTAATATTATTTAATCAATTTTTGACTATATTTTATCAAAAATTCAGAAAATTAATTAGAAACGTAACAAATTTTCACACTTTCTCAACAGAACCACCCCCCCCCCCCCCAAAAGCTTTACGTAATAAGTGAACAGCCCCTAAGCTATGGTACTAAGTGTGAATACACACAATTATATACCCGAGAATCCAGCCCCAGAAATATTGTGTTTGTTAGAAAATTCCAACTCGAGTGTCAATGCCTCATATCATACACATAATTCTATACTTAATACTATTGAATATTATGAAGATGCGACGCGCTCTCATCACAGTTACAAAAATATATAAAATAAAATAAAAATATACACAATCCTCTCATGATATGAGAAGTTTGTTTTGTTGCCGGTGTTTTAAATTGTGCTTGCAAAGAAAAATATCCAAGCAGAGATGAATTGAGTATGAATGTTGTGTAAAAATAATTGAAGTGATTTTATCATCTCTGTGCCACATATACAATAATATGCTGAATGTTCTAAACTCCAAGGTTAAGTAATAAAATGCCCATTATTAATCTATTAGAGTAGCAATGACTTGCAAAATATTTGTACAAATATGCTGCATAAAAATACAGCACATTTATATATGATGCACGAACATAGATATATGTCAATTACATAGGGCGTGTATGGGCGTCATGATAAAACATGCAGTCATTAAATTACAAAAGTTCATAGAACTTTAAAATTTACCTTCGTGAATTCGGGCTTCATGTGCTCACCGGCCATCAAATTTAAGAACTTAAGGTTCAAGTCAGCACCGACAGCTGCAGCAGTCATTTGGACAGCACGGCATGGAGCAGAACCTGTACAAAGAGATTAATTGATTGTAATTTAAATAAATTTCACATTCCAATGTCTATAAACAGGCTTACATACCTGGCATATAATAGAAATCCATTCTTAAAGTTTTTTTATTGTAGGCACTTGATCTGAATTGAGAAATGTAACAACTGTAAAAGGCCGGAACAGAAAAAGAAGAATTATAAATTAAAAAATCAAGCAATAACCACTAAAGTTTCACATTGATGGTTCCAAATCAATTAAAGAACAAGAAGTATCTTAGAATCTGCAATAATTTTGAATATTTACCTTGTTGCTGCTTGTAAAAAGCCTCTGAACTGATCGACAGAATTCAACAAACTGAAGGAATGAACGCGCAGAGAGCTTATTATTATATTTTTAAATATTTTTTTCGTTTCGTTTGCTTCTCTAGATGAGAATAAATGATTGTAATAGCTGTGGTTGTGTAAGTGTTTTGATCGCTGTGGCTCAATCTGACTTGATTTGTAAGTGTTGTGACCCTTTCGTTTGAATGTAATTTTCTCCCAACATTCCATGAATGACTCAAAAACCGGTACGGAAAACTTCAATTAAGCCAGTGCTTTTACATGCTTGAGGAAGCCGGTTTTTTTTGAGAATATTGAGGAATCGAAACTCTTTTTTTCGTAAGCATGAATTCTTCGTCATTTCTCACGAAAAGTAATACAACATGACACATGGAAATAAGTTTTTTCTCAATGTCTTGCATGAGTAATATTGGGGAAAAAAGCTCATTGTGACTTCTATTAATATGACTTAGCACTTTCATGCAATATTCTAATTACCATTGAGTCTAGAATATTCTATTCTCTATGGGGGTCTGTTCGCAAATGACGTCTATAGAAAATTTGAATTTTTAGACACCATTTTTGTAGTTTCTGTCCATCACAGACAAGCGCAACAATTACATTTTATACACTTTGTCCGTGGGTAGCTGAAAAGTGGTAATAAAATACCAAACTTCATGTCAAAAGTGAAGTAAGGGAAAAATCAACATTACATAATGAAGGAAGAAAACTACGCAAATTTGAAAAATTGTGAGGGAATTTGGTTTGAATCTTAAAAAACCGTTAAAAATCAACTGCTAGTGATAGTCTCTTTTGAAGCATTACACAGCTCCAGAGCCCCGTTCCTTAAATGTTGGACGTCAAAAGTGAATGACCCTTCTTGATTGTTGTAACAAATATCAGCAAATATAAATTTATTAATAAACATACAAATTTATGAATGACATGACATTTAACGAGCAATCAATTTGTGACTTCTTTGATCATGCTATCATTGATAAGATAAGACTTTATTATAACCCTTAACGCCTATATCGGTAATTTATTTGAAATTTGTTTTATTGGATGCATAAAGAAAGTGAATTGAACCTGTCATAGCTTAACAAACTAAATTATTCTGTTTCAGTGTTGTGGGATATGGAAATGCAACAGCAATTTTCTGCACGCGAATCATGGGAATCGTTTTATAGGTCGTGGCAAATTAAACTCTACAAACTATCCTATCATTATTCGCAGTTAAAGATTCCACCTTTTTTCTAGATGCTTCGCCCTTATGTGACTTATGAATATTTGAGTCAAGAACTAACTGCATAAAATGACATGATATCATGTCATATATTTTTTAATGCAATTTGAGAATATCCAGAGCGAATAAGAAAGTTCTAGCTTGCTGACTCACTGTATTTAATTATTTCAAATAAATTATTTAATTTTCTGTTCAAACTGGGTGACAGTGTCCTCAATAGACCTTGATAGGTTCAAATTTATCTGTTGCTGTATATCAGGTGCATAGCCGAAGGATGAGGGGGACAAATTCCTTCCTCAACGGAAAATTTTGCTCAATTTGTTAGGGGTTTTAAAAAATCTTAAAAGTCACCACTCCCCCCTACTCTAACTATTTTTCATACAAAAAATTTGAAAATCCATCCTCGAAAAATTACTAAAATCTGTAAGCTGGAACGCCAAAAATTGTGCTACCACCCCTCTCCCCTCCTCCTAAGTACGACACTGGGTATTATAATTTGAAATCTGGTTGCTAACTTGATGTTCCTCGAGCCATTGGTACTAGAAATGAAGCTTACAGCCTCAGATATGATCTCAATGACTAGGTACCTATTACAATCTGTAAGATCCTTATCTGAAACGTTAAGAACTACTCCTTACATCCTTTTTTAGCTGCTGAAAGTGATTCTACTTATCCTATCAATCTCAAGGTCAAGGAATTCACCACAAAACTTATCCTGAAAGAACGATCTCATGAAAAATTATTGCCGGTCGTATACTCTAACCTAGACATTAATGACATTGCGACTAAGTTTAAATGCACTCATATTTCTCATACAAAATGACCTCCTTTACTTACTGCTTCATTCGAAATTGATAAACTTTTCAGCATTCTTACAGTTTATTCAATTCCGCATAAAATATAGAAATAGTAATTGTTTGAGAAAATGCAGGTAGAAAACACATTTATTTTAATATATCTCCATGTGATTTCTATCATTTGTAACTTTTGTTTTTTTATGGCTGTGTAAATAAAACAAAGCATTGATTTCTTTTATTGATCATCATCATCATGTCGACGCTTAATTAGCCAATGCCTATTAAAGCAATCACAAGCATACAAAATAGAATTGAAGCAAGAACTTTTGTGTTCTAAGCGTGTAGTGAGTACAATCAAAATAATAATTCGACCTTGACAGACAGGTGTTATGTAACGCCAATTGATTCTAACAATTTAAGCCACAGGAGTCATTGTAAGGCTTCTCGAATTTTTACGTACAATATTTGCACACTTTTTTTCGGGTGTTCTGTTAAGCATTATTAAACATCCACGCGTAATGCGGACCTTATGTTAAGAAAAATTATTCTCGTACACAGATGAAGCACGTATTCATAAGCAGTCACAGGGGTGTAGACAGAGGGGTCCAAAAAAAATTTTGATCTTCTACTCATATTTCTGTGCTTGCTGATAATTCTAAAACTATAAATTAAAGATTTGGAAAATCCTATTGGACCCCCCTAGCTACGCCCCTGAGCAGCCAAGAAAAATATTGACCGGTCTCGTGTTCAGTAATTATTTCTATTCATTACTCGCTATAAATATTTGCCAGTAATGATTATTAAACATCTTTACTGTGTTGGATATTGATGAGCTTCTCAAGCTCTCGAGAGAATCGTAATTCTCAATATTTGAAGATCATTGACCAATTTCATAATTTTCTTAAAAACTTCATCATTGTTAGTTCTCTAAAATATCATGGTATTCGATATTTGGAGTGGTAGCTGAATTCTAGAACATTCTCATTATTACTTCTGCATGTATTAATTAAGAATCATGGTTTGTTCCTCATGTGATTCAAAATTCTATTCTGAAATCATTTTTGAATCAGCACTGACCTTATCCGTGTTGCAAACGACTTGCATGTATTTTTTTATCTAAAATTATCGTTCGGTCACTGATACACTTATTTAGCACAAGGACGTAGCATTAGCTTGAATAATGGATGAATCATGTTGGAATTAGTCAGTCGCTGTTAAAATGATCATTTGGAAATCCAAAACGCAAGTCATCTTATCAAAATGGGTAAAAAATAAGTCATAGAAGTATTATAAAGTTTTTCGGAACATCATACACAGGCCTATCCTATTGAAGGGTTATGAATAGTCTCAATCAGTGTTATCTGAGTATTTGTGTGGGTTATGGGTGTACCCAGGGTGGTTCCCCCTTGAAAATTTTTTTTAAATAAACTTTTTTTTGTAAAGAATATTTTTTTTTCCTAAAAAGCTTTTCCGTTTCCTTTCTAATATGTTAGTTATTCATTCACGTTTCGTTAGAAAAACCATGAGTATAAGATCGAAAAACATCCCCCTGGTTTGAGTCAAGGAAAATCTGAGCAAGGGGGTAACTAGGTTGAGATAAATTCGGCAATTCCATTTTTTATATCAAAAAACAACTTTGTGACGTTTTACCGCTAGGATGATGACGTGAAGGTGTCTTGTAGATTGAATTTTTTTATAAAGGGGTCGTTCGCAAATTACGTCACGCTTTTGAGGGTATGGGGAAGGGAGTTGAAGAATTTGTGACAGTCCAAACACAACAAATTTTTTTCTATGGAAATTTGTGACAGTCCAAACACAACAAAAAGTTGTTTTTTAGCGTGACGTAATTTACGAACGACATCTACCTTAACTGATCTGGACTTTACGATAATGCAGCCAAGCTTCTTCGTGACTTATTCATCATTTAGAAAAAAGCAAATTAAGTAAAGTTACAGGAGAGCCATTGAAGAATGTAAGACAATGAACTATAACATAAATCAATTAACCCAAAAATCCATTATGATAATAGAAAAGTTCCACAAAGTTCTAAAGGTCACATAAACAAATGACAAGTCCTGTTCTATTCAAATTTGTTTATGTTTTTCTCTTCGTCTACAAACTAGTTTATTTTACATAAGCGACACGGGCAGAAAACTGTCACCAAAACACAATTAACGATTTCGCAAGGACGTATTGAGTCCTTAATTTTCACGCAAAAAAAAGAACGCTAAACGAGTCTTTGAATAGTAATCCATAAAATTTTATTAACACTTAATTATTTTGCCATATCATCATCTCCAACAGAATAGATTGATCATAAAATAACGAAATTGTAAGTAGCTATGTCTATGGTGATATCTTTTTGATGTGAGATAGTCAAGTCCTTATTTTATTTACGAGTATTTGAGTTTGGATCGGAAAATCGAAGCCAGAATTTCTGCCGGTGCACTATTTATTTCCTAGACACAGAAAAAAAGGAATAAAAATAAAGTTACACGAGGTCATTGAACTATGAAATTCTTATCATTACCTCATATCCATATTGCTGTAGTTCGTTTTTACAATTCACTATCCATTTTCGTACTTTTGGATATGGATACAAGTCAAATTCAAAAGCTTCTATTTGCGATACGGTGATGCATAGTGATAGATCGGCAATAGTGAGGTCGTCCGAAGTACAAAACTTCTTATCCTTGCTAAGCATGGCCTCAAAAAACCGCAATCCTTCAGCTAGTTTTGCCTTTTTCGCTTCATCGAGAAGTGCTCCGAAAAGAATTGTGGGAAAGAAATACTCGTAAGTTCTTTGAAATAAAGTTGACAGGTCGAATTGCAGGTATAAATCAACAATTGCTCGTTTTTCAATGTCCTTTGGATATAGATGTTCATGTTCACTTTTTCCGTACGCACTCACTAAATATGATAGACTAGATTGGATTTGAAAACATGAGGATTAATTAACAGACGTTCTAATGATATCAATATTAGGAGTTGTTCATAAATGACGTCCATCAAGAAATTGAACCGGTCAAGTAATTTTTGCAAAAAAAACCTTCAGATATCCTCATCTACTTTAGTAGTTGTGGACGGGAGTCGGTTTCTGGGGGTACCCTAGGATATATCCTACCTACCCCACCCCTACCCTCAATCTAGAAACCAGTGTTGTCCAAACTGTGTGACGCGGCACAGATAATATACGGTAAAAAAGTTTGGACAACACTGCTTTAGACCCTCCCTCGCACATGTAATTTAAGAACGTACTAAGGCAGTGTTTCAAAACACTTCAAAAACAACTGACCAAAATGATTTTTGGTGTGTCGAGAAGGTTTGAAAACCACTGTCCTAAGTGATCGTTCAGGGGTTTTAAGCTATATCTGTATGATAGTCTTTAGTAAAATCTCTATGACAAATTGATAAAGAAGTTTTAAAAACTCAACTTAGTGAGTGGCGTCATTTGAAAGTAACCCCCAAGTGAATTACCCAATTATTTTCATATTCTAATGATGTAATTTATCTACTCACATGACTCGCGACTCCCATAATACTAAATTATTCTCAGCAATCTAGTCGAAGAAGAAAAATTTTAGCATTATTAATGATTGTCAATTTATTATAATTTTTCATCACTGCCATACTTGCAACGTTGGTACAGTGTGGGTTGGATTTAGATCTAGAAACTCCTTTTTTAGATGGTCACCATTCTGAATATTGACAGTTTTCAAGGTAAACTCAAGTCCTAAAATTCGTCCCAATAATAAAACAGACCGACACGGCGGCGATACGTCCAAGTAATATAAATTCATCGATTTTAATCTATATTAACAGTATAAACAAATTTATTCATAAATTGACATAACTATTGATTGATGAATGTTTTATATTATTGTCACTACTTAAGTTTCTGCTGCACGACGGCAAGCGATGAATTTACACAATTTCCCAGGTTTGAAACAGAATTTTCCTTAATTATCCAAAAAAAAGTCTTTAGTTTCTTTTCCAATAAAATTTATGACTGAATTTTTATTCACTTATTAAGGAACAGAATTCTCGATTTTACAAATTATTTTGTGTTCCTCAATATTTTTAAGTAATTCACTCTTCAACGAATTTTGATAAACTGAATGACTGATTCGCGCGGATGCTACAGAAAAAAGGAAATATGGAAAGTACATTACTTTCTTAAGCAAGCCAAACCTGCTATGGCAACCACAAATTCCACAAAATAAACAAAAAAAGCGGAGACTCTTCGGTTGGGAAAATCACGGAACAATGAAAAATGTCATGTGGAAAATGCGAGTGAAAAACGAAAACTGTCTAAGGGAGTTTAGGTAACAACGTATTAATCCAATATTGAAATATGAGCTAAAGCTTTTATTCATGCTTTAATGAACTCACTTTTTTACAACAAAAACTTTTTTAAATTTTTTATAGCTAATTAATTTGTATTTATTAAGTAAGTTGGTGTAATATTTATGAATCAGTCATCGTAAGGCTTTCCATGCATTTGTGTTTTTAAATGTTAATGAAACTCTTTGTATTCAAATTTCTAACTTTCCTTTTTCCTTCCTTTCTTTCACATGAATATGCAGCATGTTATATTTTCCAAATGAGATTTACGTACATACAGTATTATATTTCGTTGATTTTTAGCGCTGTTTGTGGAAATGAGTGCAATATTTTATTCGTTTTTGTTAAATAAGCAAGCTTTTATGCTAATAAAAATTTACGAGAGCTTTAAGCATGAAAATTTCATAAAACCGTTTAAAAAAATTTGAATTTTACGCCTTTTAAAGAAAGTTCAAAAAGAGGTTCAAAAATTTAAATTTTTTTTGAACGTTATTTTTTGAATTTCTTTTGACCGTTATTTTTTCAATTCGTCACTTCACATAGGTCAGGTCAATTAGTAATCCACAAACTTAAACGTTGTAATCCAAAATCAATTTCCAACTTCACTTATAATTGACATTAAGCCACGATTTACTTTTTCCATTCACGCTTGATTCCGATTTCATACGAAAATGTCCTCGTGCATCGAATATGCGCCTTAATTATCCATGCAGACATTGTTTCACACACATTAAGTTCTTATTTTCGGCTTGCTCACATTACTTGTTAGATTTACATTAGAACTAAATGACGAGGAAGATTGTGGAAGGTGGAATATTAAATTAGAAAGGAAGGAAAGCAACCTCTTATTGCTTTTCATTATCGTCCCATTCTACTTCCAATTTTTTTTTCGTGCAACCTTGACGGTGGAAAAATTGAGGAAATTGAATGTGTACCGTAGACTTTACGCTAAGCTACTAAGGCGCTAACAATTATGTGCTATTCGAGACGTCTGAAACGGTTTCTAAAGAACCAAATTGTTGATTGCATGCACATTCACACGCTGATTTTGTTTTGAAATTGTTACGGTTGCCTGTACATCCTTGGTAATAGAACTGACTGCATTCGTGTGACGTTCGATTGTAGAAATATCTCTTTTGCTTTAATTTACACGAGCCGATAATTCGTGAAAGTCGACAGACATGATCGCGATAAAATTTCACTGTTGATTCATCCACTTCCGTACAATTTAATTCTGTTGAATGAGGAACAACAAACAACGCGATAAGAAGACAAACGATAAAAATGTACAACATTCGCATCATAACTAATGATTGAGACTGAAAAATAAAGACTATTTTTGTATATGTATAGATTTACATCTCTATGGTAAAGTTGGCATTAACATTCTATTGTGAAAAATCTCTCATTAACATCACTGCATTTATTTCAACTTAAAATTGTAAATAATTCACAGATTTTCATTGATAAAAATAGTATAATTCAGCATTACTTACAAATCCATATAATCATTCCATTTTATTCTCATCAGACTTTACTGGATTCCTCTTGTATTCCTCATATGTCCATTTTGGGAACATTCGCTTGTAAAGTTGTAAGAAAATCGTATCAAACGACTTTAATTGTCCATCAAAAACGCACTTCATGTGTCCATGCGTACCCAAAGATTCCTTAATATGTCCAATTCGTCCACATTTCGTACGTAGCTTGCAAGGCTTGAAATAATTTACATCATCCTTATTATGAAACATGAAACGAATCGTTGCTGTTCGTTTATGAATTTTAAATGGATGTCCGCTCAATACGACACGTTTTAAAGCAATTCGGTCAGGTGTGCATGACATTAAACTTCCACTGGCGATGAGTGAGATTGAAGCGTTTGGATTTTCACGGAAGCAGAGGACGGGCGATGGAGGAAATTGTATGGGTGCATAAAATGAGGCAACAACCGTCGAATTAGGTTGAAAGAATCGCTCATATTTGTGCTTATTTCCATTCGTGTGTTGACTGAATATCGGATTTACGATAAATCGTCGAAAGCCGCATTGAAATATTAAACGCTCTTTAGACTTAATTGGTATTGTTGAGCTTGGCGAACGCTTCAAAACAACATTCAGTAATGACATTTTATTTTCGTGAGGCAATAAGCCATAAAGAATGACGTTGTCACTGCCTCGAGATGATTTATAATTTTCCCATGCTTCATTAGAAACGTTCATTATATGAATTGTTACATACATTCCGGACATGACATCACCGTCACTATCAGCAGCTTCTTTAATGATTTTTCTCTTAATTCTGTCGAAATCTTTAAATTGGAAAATCTTTGCATAATCATAAGGAAGATTTTCTTTTGGATCCCATGGTGATGTTCTGAAAGATTCTAATCCACGATACTTTTGGAATCTAGTTCTTGCTGGCACGTCCGATGGCGTGTCCATTTCATCAGGAAAGGCTGCATCTGAACGCTGTGCTTTTAATTTCTCTTGTGTCTCATATTCTTCATAAAGATCCATTTGATCATCATATTGCTGTTCTCTGTTTGGCACTTGTGACTGCTCTTCTGTAACATCCTCGTATTCCTCATTATCTGAGCCATCCTCTTCCATTTCATCATCACCTTTATCTTGCTTTGGAAGTGAATTATTTGAGTCACAAGACATGAAGCTTTTACTATCTTCATCATCACTTTCGCTGTACTCTTCGTCCTCATCCAATTCTTCAATATCTGGTACCCAGCAAGCTTGATAATCACTCATACCTTTTGGAATTCTTTTGATTAATTTTCGTTCCTTATTATCAGCCATTGATTGTGCAATTTCAGCTTCACTGGGAAATGCTTGTTCAGCATCCATCTCATCTGGCGTATTTTCGGATATTAATGGACATTGCAATGCTGGATTTGCTTTTGCAATTACATGAAGTGAACCTCCGTCAATTGACATTGGATCTATAGCTGAATCAATTTGTGACATTTGGAAAGTTCCAAGTTCTGGGATATAAACTAAGCTATTAACGTTTAATGGTATGCCTCTGACATATCCAGTAACTTTTAATGTATCATCACTATACTCAACTTTTTCTGAGTACATATGAACTCGATTTTCCTTATTGTGTAAAGTCTTCCTCTTTTGTCCACCAATTTTACGCAATAAATTCAATCCGTCGGATGTCTTATCGAGGACAATTAATTTCTCATCTGGGAAATAAATGTTCATTCTCTTCTGTATGTCCATTTTCACTTGATTTCGTTTCTTTGGATTAACTGATTCTAAATCCATAAGAGCAATAATCGGTGTTGGAATTCCTTGTGCAATCGCAAAATTCAAGAACTTATCTCCAGCCTTATCTACAACATCTTCTGATTGTGCTGATATTACTAAGACAGTGCTGTCACATACTTTCAAATAATCCAGTGCCTTTAATTCACTTCCAATTCCACATTTTGACTTGACAAATGAAAATCTCTGCTTTAATCTTGACGACTTCATGTATGTTATTAATGGATTGGATTTATCAATGACTGCATCCTCTTCACAACTTTCTACTATAGTCAATGCAGAATCAACGTCTACCAACTCATTTAGGGCAACAAAGCATGTCAAGAAAGGAGCTGATTTTGTTAATCCTCCAAGCTTTCTCTTCTTGTCAATTGCTTCATCTCTCTTATTCTTTCTCAATTGTTGCTGCTGTAAACGACGTTCTTCACGTCTCATCACTTTATTATTCTTTTTAGATGAAACCTTTACTGGAACTCTTCCTGAAAATATTTTTTCATGAATTTTCAGACCAAAAAATTTAATTCATCATTTTACCTTTATTCTCAGTGTCAAGTTCTCTTTTCGATCGATGCTGTCCATGTTTATGGGACTTGTTGGTCTGTTTTAAGCTACCAGCACGATGAATGGTACCGGTAATTGCCATTTTTCAGTATTATATTTTGACCCACGTTTTTCTGTTTATTTCTATTTTCTGCCCTTTCCGCAAAATAAACCTTGTTTCTACTTTTGAATAATTTGAAAGTAAGCAAACAACTATGGCACATAACTAGTAAGCATACACTTACTTATTTCACTTTAATTAATTAATTCAATTTTATCCAGGTTGAAATGTGCAGAAATGTGTTTTATATATTTAACGGACTTTTTAATTTTGAAATTCATACTTTTTACCCCTTTTTGAACTTCATTTTAAATGTCAAAAATTCGTTAAATTTTAATTTGAATAATTTAATTAAATTGACTTGGAGTGGACTAAAAAAGGCAAATATTCATTAACAAATTAAGAATAAGGCAAAAAACGATGAATACAGCAAAACAGAGCAGACAAAGTGAGATCCCGTAAACCGTTTTGTCATAAATAATGTGCTACACATCGTTCGCACATGTTTTTAAACTATCCAGAAATAAAAGTGAAATTAACTAAAAATGAAGCTAGAAAAGCCTAAAATAAATACCTCAGTGTTTGAGAATTTCTCAAAATTAACAAATGAGGACGAGAATGTTCGAATATCTGGTGCTTATTCCTTAATTCAGCAGATGGAAAAGTTGACGACGGAAAAGGTAAACAAAAATTTCAATTCTACTGTAATTAAGCATATTCACGTTGTGTATCATTTGTAGGAATTATCCTATACTGTAAAACGGTTAATAAGAGGCACTGGTTCTTCAACATCAAACTCCAGAATTGGATTTTACACAGCATTTTGTGGATTATTATCTGCAAATGTTGAGAATGTGCCAAAAGTATCAGAAATCTTCGAGATCATGACTAAGGAGTTTAAGGAAGACAGGAAGGGACTTGATTCTATTATTGGAGTAGCTTTAATTTGTGGTGCAATTATTAGATCAGAAAAAATGCTTGGAAGTTCCAGTGAAGAAGACATTCAGGAAATTGTCAAGCATTTAACAAGCTGTTCCACAAAACCGTCCGTTGCACCTTTAGCATATAACTTCCTCGCAGAATTAGTTACAAAAGTAAGTTGTCAAAAATAAGCTTTACAAGTTGAATTAATTAATAATAATTTTATTTTCCAGGTAAGCTCAGATACAGTAAAGTCGACAGTCTGGCCAAACATTTCAAGCCATTTGAATGTAACTAAGGATAAAATTACAATCAATCCAACATACTTGTTATTGCTCATTGAGGATCATCATCCAGCGACAATTGACAAAACATTCTATAAGCGGAACTGGCAGAGTGACAAGATCCTTTGCTCACAAAATTTGGACATTTTTGTGAATCTTTTATGGAAAATGGATAAATTAAGTCTAATTAACCATCCAATGTACGTCTATTTCATCAAAAGATTAATTGATCTGAAGCTATTGAAAGACTTTTGGCCTAATCATGTTGAGACTCTTCTTGAAAAGTCTAAAAACTCGAAATTAGTCGATATGATTACAATAAATTGTGCCATTTCCATACTTAAGAGCTTAGAGGAAAAGCCAAAGGAAGTACTAAGTCTCCTAACACCAAACTTTCTCGACATGATTTTAATTCAGAGCAGTAAAGTGGCTAAAGATGAGGACATCCAAGAGATGCACAAAGAATTCTATGAACTTTTGGACCAACGTCTTCAAAATCTCAAAAATGATTCACAGAAGCTGCAAGCACTAAAATTATTTAAGCACTTATCTGTCGAAAAGAATTCAATCAAGAAGTTCATTACAAATCTTGTGAATTCATTGGAAGTTGATGGACTTACCGAAGCTGTAAGTTATATTAAGGCAGCAGTAACAAATACAGAAAAGGACGATAAGGAGAGACAGTATGCAGCAACGATTGTTCAAAAGATATTAATGACTAATAAATTAGTATCAAATAATCCAGAATGGCGCATTGAGCAACTGAATTTCTTCGCTAATCTTGCATTCCTTAAGTCTAAGGATGGAACGGAAGTGACTAACGAGGAGAATTATACAAATAGTATTGCTGCAAATGTCAAGAATCTGTTTTATCACAGCTTGGAACATAAATATCCGAAAATTGAGGACGAAAAGAAAGTTTTGCTTGGAATTATTAATCATATTAATGCGTATGTAGCCAAGGATTCAGGAAATTACCTTCAGAAGCCACTTGAATCAAAATATATCGACATTTGGACCAAAATGTACGAAGAAGTTACAGCAAAGCCTGACAAAAAGGACAAGAAGTTGAAGAATGTTTTTCATGTCTTACTAATGCACATGGGATTGCAGCTATTTAATAACAGTGAAGTTGCTGAGAATGCCATTAGTGAGTTACTTGCTGTGCTTGAACGTGCAGTCATGAAGAAGGTAAAGAGCGATGAAAATGAACCAGAATGGATTGAAGTTGTTGTGGATTTATTCTTGACACTTTTATCTCAAGAGTCTTATGTCCTACGAAAAGTTATTCAGCACGTATTTCCATCACTTTGCAGTGCAATTAATGTCACTGCATTCCATCAAATTCTGTCAATGTTGGATATAAGAAATAAGGATAATCCATTACAAGTTAATGACGATGAAAGCATTGAGGAGATTGATGATGAGGAGGAATTAGATGAAAATGGAATCGATGACGAAATGGACGAGGAATCAGAGTCAGAAGAGGACGCATCGGATGTTGAAATGTTGAGTGACAACGAAAATGAGGAAAATGCTATTCAAAGCTCAGTCCGTTTGGCTGTACAAAATGCTTTATTAGAAAATGGAGATGATAACGATAATGATGAGGATTCAGACATAGATGTTGACAAAATATCACCAGAAGAAGGGAAGAGGCTTAACGAGGCTCTCGGGAGTGCCTTTAAAATGCTCATGGAACATCGAAATTTAAAGAAAAAGAAGAAAACAAAGTCTGTATTGATGGCAGATAAAGCACTGCTTCATTTCCGTATGCGTATCCTTGATCTTGTTGAAATTTATCTCAAGAACAGTCCACAAATTGAGATTTGCTTGGAAATTCTACTTTTCTTCTTTGATTTGATGCCGATAGCATCAACGCAGCCAGAATTAAAGGCACGATTTGAGAAGATTTTCGTACAATTGAGTCAATTGAAGACTTTCAGTTTAGAGACTGTTCAAAATGTCACGCAAAAGAATTTGGCTGAAACATTCACAAATATCCTCGAGAAGACATCCAGAGAAAAAACAAACATCCAGCAACAGAATTATTTCAAGCATACTTGTGTCTTTATCATTTATTCATCACATATTCTACAGAAGCTGTCTAATGACGAGGATGATGAAGTTCTTAAGACAATAATTGAGCACATGACACAATTTATCAGTCACCGTAATCCAACACTTCAATTAACGACTTTTATGAAGATCCTGTCTATCCAATGGCCTGGAAACTTTAAATTAGCTAGAATGATAAGTGATGATGGCTTGAAACCTGATGTCCGGTCACTACGTAGAATTCAGTCACTTCAAATGCTTAGGGAATTTTTCAAAAATCACTTCCTCTTCCAACAGAATCAGAAAAAGGCAACAAAATATGCTACGAAAATTTTTGATCATCTAAAGAGCTATGCTGCTGATGTTAATGAAGTTCCACAGCCAGAATTTTTCGAGCTAGTCCATTTCATGAAGACAATGAAAAATGTTAAGGATTTCACTGTCAAGGACGAGCTAATTGCAGCTGTTCAAAAGTTCCGCAAACATCTTATTCTGAAACAAAATATATTAAATGCATACCGTGATCTTTGTAACAGCATGAAGTTTGAGTTTATAACCAATGATAAAATCGATCCATCAAGTCTTAAAACCAGCAATGAAACAGAATCAACAGTTGTCAAAAATGGAGACGGAAAACGTAAGCAATCAAAAGGTAACAAAAAGGAGAAGAAATTGAAAAAAATGCAGGAATTAGAGGAAGCATCGAAAGGTCTCGATACCAGCATTCATTTTGCTTAAGAATTTCTTTGTTAAAACTGTAATTAATATTAATGAAATCAATAAAAATTACTCAATAATTTTTTTAGACTCTTTACTATTTAGTATTAACTTACAGTTGCAAACTACCGATTGGCTTATGTAAGAATTTTATAACAAACTAAACTAACATTTTTTTCCATTTAAAATTTGTAACAAGGCAGGATGAACGGGTTCTAAAAATTCACTGTTCTGCGTAACGTAATAAAAACTTTTTTGTTTATTTTTTACCAAAATTAATTTATCATTTATTCACAAACTGATGATGGCATTTTTGGACCATGCACTTAATAACATGATTTTTTTCAACTGTGTTCCTTGGTTTTACGCTTCTTTCTGGTTAAGGTCCACACGACGGTTCCGTCAGATTCTAATTCCGTTGTTATTATCTTCCTTTTTTTGTGCTTCTTTTTTTCAGATGAATTATTTAACGAATTTTCTTTTGTCGACTCAAACGAGCCATTAAGAGATTCAGTAGCTGAATTAATTTCAATTTTTAATTCTGGAATGTCTTCTTCCTGTATCTCTTGCATGATTTCAGTAATTGGAGCTGTTATTTTCTCAGTAATAATAACCGTCTCTTCTTTCTTTTGGATTACTTCTGAAGATTTATCAATTTTAACTGTTACTGGCCGAAGCTCTATGCTGGTTGACTTATCAATTGGCATGAATTTTTGAGCATTTTTGGACTGCTCATCTTCCTTTTTTGCAGTTGGAACATTTTCTGATTTAATTTCATCACTTTTTGTTTCTATTGAACCTGGAAATATTTTTGCTTCAAAAATTGGCACGTATTTTCGCTTTTTTGGTGCTGTTTCTTCAATTTTTATTGGAGCTTCCTCTTTTGTCTTACAGTTTTTTGGCTTGTCAGGCAACTTTTCATTTTTCTCTACTTTTGCTTCCTTAACATTTTTAATGGACTCAACTTTTTCAGTCGGAACTTCTACTTTTGCTTCCTTAACATTTTTAATGGCAACAACTTTTTCAGTCGGAATTTCTACTTTTGCTTCCTTAACATTTTTAATGGACTCAACTTTTTCAGTCGGAACTTCTACTTTTGCTTCCTTAACATTTTTAATGGACTCAACTTTTTCAGTCGGAATTTCTACTTTTGCTTCCTTAACATTTTTAATGGCAACTTTTTCGGTTGGAACTTCATTTGTGTCAGATTCTGCAGACAGATTCAAATTGCTTGGCATTACATCCACCTTTTCAAGTTTCAAGATTTCTTGAGCTGTTTTGTCAACAATTGTCTCATGTGTCTTTGAGGAACTAGATTTCTCGGATATAAGAACATCAATTTCGTTAGATTTAGGATCTTTAACTTCTTCCTTTACTATTTTTTGACTAATTAATTTTTCCTTAACGACTTTATCCTTTTTACTGTCTTTTTGATCACTTTTCTTTTTGTCACGTTTCTCATCATGTTGTTTTTCACTTTTACTGCTATTCTTCTCCTTAATTCTATCCTTTTCCTTATATTTATCTCGTCCAGAACTGCTATCAGTCTTTTTAGTTGATTCTTTATTACTAGAACTAGATTTATCATCATTTTTGTTCTTTAATAGAGTTTTACGTAAGTCATCTTCACGTAACTCCTGTTTGGTGCTCTTCTTCTCATGCTTTTCAGGTGATCTGGATCTAATGTTTTCGAGACTCAATTTTCGACTTCTTCCTTCGTAATTTTTACTTCTAGATCCATTTTCATCTCTATGCTTACGGTAATCATCGGAATATCTTCTTTCTGGCGATAGTTTTCTTTTATGTCTATCGTTAGAATCTGCCGGTTCCTTTGGCTTGTGTCTGTCATGTAATTTGTTTGATTCGTTAAGTCTGCTTGAATTACTTCTGTTGCTTTCATTTAACTCAGTTTGTGACCATTTTTCACATGTCTTTTTGGATCCTTTGTTTTTTCTGAATATGATTTCGTCCATCTCGCGTCTAAGATCCTTAATTTGCTGATCTTTTCTGGATGTTGAAAAAAAATGACGAAATATTAATTATAGTTATTGTAATAACAATAAATCAATTATTTACCTATCGATCTCACTTTTTGCAGTTGCCAGCAATAAGGACATGTTCTTTTTCAGTTGAAAGTTGCTAGTCTTTAATTCATTGATGATTTTCTCTGTTTCTTCACGGAAATTTTCATCCTTTTTCTGCTTTTCAAGCTCTTCTGCCTGTTTTTTCTGTACTTCCTCTTGCAAAGGTTCAATTAATGCCTCGTCCAAGTCACCATACAAGTCAAAATCCTCGTTTTCCATCCTAATTAACTAGAAATTCTTAATTTAATATTTTTTCTCGAAAAAATCACAAAATTCAAAACAATCGACACTTATAATTCTCTATGTATGTCTGTCAGTTGGCTCGAATAAATCATGTAGCTTTAAGTGACAAGTTGCTTTATAAGTAGGCTGATAATGAGAGAAAAGTAAAAAATTCAATCAAATAATTATAAATTAATGAAAAACTACCTAAAAATAACCAAACTTTTTCGTATTTAACGAGCCTTGATTCTAATATTAAGCATAACGGCCGTTTGAGATTTAAAACATGAAAAAAATTTTGGTCATCGTCATCATTATTGTATTCAAGTAATACACAAGTTTTTTTTAGAATTTTTAATTAAATCTCGTGAAATAGAAGGAATTAAGCAGACATGGCTTTGATGACGATGATAGCAAGGACGATCGATGGATTGCCGTTGGTCGGAACTATGCAAGAGAACGAGGAAGTGAGTTAAAAGACAAAATTTCCAGAAAAGAAAGTGGTTGAACATTTCACAATAATAATAACTTAATTGATTATAGTCGGGCAAGAATGTCTTAGAATATCAGAATCAAGCAAAGATGCTGTTCAGAAAACTTGGGCCAAATTCACCGCAGCGATGTACAATAGAGACGGGAAATTATCTATTTCAGTGAGTATTTTTTTTTGTCCATAGATCAAAATCCACTTAATGTCAATTTCCTTAATCTTGCAGCTATTTAATTGAAAATGAAGTCTGTTATCTTGTTCTATGTGACAAAATGTTTTCCAAACGACTCGCATTTAATTATCTCGAGGATCTTGCCCAGGAGTTTTATAATAATTATGGAAGGAAGATTAATACAGTCACAAGACCGTACCAATTTATTGAATTCGATATTTACATACAGAAAGCCAAGAAATCACTAACGGATAGACGAAGAAATATAAATACAATCAATTCACAGCTACAGGATGTTCAGAGGATTATGGTGCAGAATATCGATGACGTTTTACAGCGCGGTGCCGTTTTATCAGAATTAGACACGAAAGCTCAAGGACTGTCTATGCTATCACAGAAATACAAGAAAAGTGCTACACAATTAAATAGACGCTCGATGTATGTTAAAGGTGCAATTGCTGGAATCATTTTATTAGTTATTGGCATGTATTTCTGGTTATTCTGAGATCAAACATTTAATATTGATGGTAAAACGTATTTATTATTCCTTTTACTTTTGAATCATGATTTATTTTTTATCCAATTTTTTGGGGGTTTGTTAAAATTATAAAATGCATTAAAAAAATGAATAAAAAAATATCAAATATCTAATATAGAACAACATGCTGTTTATTAATCTTATACAGCGTGCGAGATTTTTCTAACGGAAATTTTAAATTTAAACCCGTACAATTTGTACTGTTTTTGAACGACTGAAAAGATTTTGTATGGTTCTAAAAAAGACAATTGTACGGCTTTAAAGCATTTGAAATAAATATTTCCGTTAAAAATCATTGGCAATTTATTACAAAAAAATGACATTATCATAAGTTGTGTTTGAATTAATTAGTTTATAACTCGAGAATTTTTTATTGAATTATATTCATCTTGAAACAAGGAAAAAATGATTTTTTTTAAAAAAAACTGTATATTATAATATAAGTCAATTGCAATAAAAAATTTATATTATGGGGATATAGAGATGACGATCTTTCATTATTTTCCAGGTGCTTTGCCCTTTGACTCAGCTTCTTTTCGCTTCTGCTCACGCATCTTGGCAGCTTCCTCTCTCTGCTGCCTGATTATGGCCAATCTAGCTAAATCAGCTCGAGCTTGTTCCGTTTTTCCCTGTGCATGCAATTTCTGATAATTTGCTTGCTTTTGTTGCCTTTCAAGCTCCTCCCTTTCACGACGAGATAGTTCAGGTGCTGGAGCAGCCGCAGATTGTGGTGCCGGTGCCTTAGTATTACTAGTTGACGACGATCCAGCTACTTGATCTAAATCTTTAAGCTTTGTAGTCTGTTTCTTTTGGACTCGATTAGGATTTTCAATTTCAATAAGATTGTGAACACCCTTTTTCTTGCCACCCTCATCTTCAGATCCTGACGATTCGTCACTTCCTTCATTGTCAGATTCGTCAGATCCATCCTCACTGCCTTCTTCAGACGAACCATCATCTTCTTCTTGATCCCTCTTTTTACGCCATCTAAAATTTGTCAAAAATATGATAAATAGATTGAAATATACGCAATTAATAAAGTTTTACTTCTTCATCTCCTCCTTTTTGCGTTCCTGCTCCAATTCTTCGGGTGACGTGAAGTGACGATTTCGTCCTTTATGATTTACATATTTTCCTGGATTATGTTCAGAAGAAATGAATGAAAAAAATCACATTTTCCCATTTTCCATATTAATTGATGTTAATTCAATCTTATTTTATGTGCAATTTGTAAAGGAGACTTACCTCGAGGCATATTTGTAGAAATAGTCCTTAAAGGCAGTGATTTAATCGATTTAATTAAGAAATTTCAATTTAAAGAAATCAACAATCCAGGGTTTTCAACCGAAGCTCAAGAATGTTCACGACTTTAGTTCCAACGGTTAAATTTTTTTTGAATTCGAATCAGTTATTAGTTACAGAGTTGAGCATCGTGTTGAAATTAGCTGACCAAATCATCATTTGCAGCAATTTACATGCTCAATTATTTTTCATGCACTACTAACAGTTAGTAACTGAAGCATCTTTGTTGCTATATAAATATTGTAGGTAACAGGACTGTAATCATCAATAAAAGAGAGAAGTGTAAAGATTACCAACTCTGGGCAGAAATCCAAGGGAAAACAACAGAACACGGCATTAAAAAAAATCCACTGAGAGTTATATCCCATTGATGGAAGAAACCATCAAAAAATTTGGAAAAATTAAATTAATTAATTTTTTATTAAACAAGGCATAAATATCGAGAATTGAAGATATTTTGAGTACAAGAGTGTAATTGTTTTGCTGCGAAAAGTGTAAAATTAGTGAGAATCAAGTTATAAAGAGATTTTAAGTGAAAAAATTTAACTTCGCTTCACGCGAAAAAAATGGCAAATCGGTGAGTTTTTCTCAATTTTCGTGCATTATCCTTGTAAAATTTTGCCCAAAACAGTGATAAAAACATCCAATGTGTCGGTATTCATGAGTTAAACTAAAATGCGGTTCAAAAATATTGTTAATTAAAGTGCGATTAGATTTTTTCATTAATGCCTACAAACATATCATCATGCTTGATATTCTTTTCTTCTTCCCGTCCAATTTTTCTCCTCATTCCCTTTAAACTTTTTTTTTCTATTGTATTTCCTCTTCTCTCGCTCGCTTGCTTACTAAAAACATGAAAATCTATGATTTTCTATTAATGCTTTCGTTCTTCCAGATTTGACCAACGCAAAAAGCCACTCCCGACCGATCCACCGTTCATCGCTTTTGTCGGAAACCTTCCACAAGGAGTCGTTCAGGGCGATGTCATTCAAATCTTCAGCAAGCAAACTGTAAAAAATGTACGTCTAGTAAAGGATAAGGAAACGGACCAGTTCAAAGGATTCTGCTATGTCGAATTCGATACAATTCAAGACTTGGAGGAAGCTGTTAATCTGGACGGACGAATCGTCCTAGACAACAACCCTCAACCTTTAAGAATTGATGTTGCTGAGCAGAAAAAGAACGATCGGTGAGTCCCAACTAGATAGTTGTAGTCCTTAATTCAATAATAATAATAATTGTTAATTATAGCGGTGGCTTTAATAATCGTCGTGGAGGTGGAATGATGAACCAGAATCGCGGATATAACAATGGTAATAATCGTGGCGGTCCAAGCAACCGAGGAAGTTACAATAACAATGACAACAACTATCGACGACATGATGGAGGAAGTGGCGGTTTTGAGGGCGGAAATATGCGAGGACGAGGCAACTATAATGGTAAGCTAATCATCTTACTCAAAATTAAACCTTATATTAACGAATATCTCCAAATATCCTTTAAAATTAGATCGTGGAGGAAGCAATCGAGGCCACTACGGGAATTATAATGAAAATAATGATAACTATCCACGACGTCATGATGGATATGAAGGAAATATGCGCGGCGGAGGTGGTCGAAATAATTATAATGGTAAGAGACATTTATGCTTGACATATAATTGTAAAATTTTGGTCCAATCTAGACAATCCTCATTCAGATCGCGGGAATCGTGATGATCGATACAATAACTTTGGAAATCGAGGAGGGCATCAGCATCCAAATCGAGGAGGAGGAGGAGGCAGCAGCAACAGCGGAGGCGCTGGCAGTGGAAGTGGAAGCGAATCCGGAGAAAGAAGAACTAGCGAGAGCATGTCACAATTGACTCTTGAAGGTAAAGTTACTTATCTTAGTTCAATATTTCATTATTATGCCTATATAATGAACATACTGTCTAGACAGTCCAGTCAGTATTATGGCTTTTTTTGTCACTCTTTGTTACGCACAGACTTTAATCCACAAGGATTTAACTAATCTCGTCGGATTTATTTTTAATCAAAATCGAATCCAACATTTTTTAAATTAAATATTATTGCAATTGAAAAGATTATTCAGGCATTAAGCTTAATTAATTTATGCTTCCTCTTTGAAATCGCATACAATGTGAAATTTTGTCAACAAGCAGACACGAGAATTGAATTAGTTTGCTTTACGTACCATATGCTTGCTAAAAGAATTTAAAATTCTAATCAAAAATGATTTCATGTCCTTTCCAGAACGTGACGCAGGCAGACCAAAGTTGAAGCTTGCACCGCGTACAGTTAAGGAGCCCGTCAACGGCTTGGCAGAAACGAAACAAGCAGCAGCTATATTTGGGCTAGCAAAGCCCCGAGATGAAAAGCCGAAAGATGATGATGAAGAAGAAGAACAGCCAGTTGAATAACTGAATAATCGTTTATTAACGCATAATTTTTAGATGCGCAGGACGTTTTACACTTACTACAACAAAAACATCAAACAAGAAAAATAATAATGAGAAAAAAAACTTTTAATGTAAACACTTTTGATTTTGATTTAGAAGCGATATATCGCAATTTATGTGGTATAGATTTATTAATTATTCTTTTAATGACACTGTATGGAACTGAAGTAAGTTTGTGGATGTGTACGATGAAAATATGTAAAACAAAAAAAAATCTCACAGTTTAATGTTTGACTATTTAACTTTTTCATCTCTTAGCATAAATCCTTCAAATTGGATGGATATATGAATAATGTTCAGTTTCATCATGTCCTCATTTTAAAATACTTTTTTTTTTTAATTTTGATTTTAATAGTTGATAAGATAATACAAAAGATTTTGTTTAATTATTATTATGTCCTGCCTCTTCACTTATCTTCTTTCTTTCCTTCCTTTATTTCTTTCTTTGATCAACAAACAAAAACATGATAATGTCTCTTTAATACTTTTGTCCGAGCAACACCAAACTAAATTGGTCAAGAGAAGCGTTGCCATGCTTAAATTGAGTTTTTTTGGTGGACATTCACAAATGACGAATGACATTTTGGGGGTGTCTAAAGAACTGTGATTCAAATGACTGATATCTGGGTCTTAATGGGTCTAAAAATCCAACTTTTTTTGATGGATGTCAATTTGTGAACAAACCCCAAAATGTAGTTTAAGCAATGCAACGACCTTCTTTTGTGTCGCTCGGTTCCTACAACAATATTTTGACTCCGAAAACTATGATGATAAACTGATTGACTTGTGCTGATAATTCTTGAAAAAAAAAATAATAACACATGTGTATGTCTCGCAAGATAGTTGCGTGCAAAAATGGGCTTATTTTCTTATTGACTTCAACTTTTTTGTTTTGAGGAATGAAAAAAAAAATCGAAAAAAATAAAAAAATTTAATGAAAAAAACATAAAATTAATTTACATAAATGTATTGTAAGAGAAAAAGCGCATCCCTCATTATGAAAAAAAAAGAATATGATAAAAAAATTAAGGAAAACATAAACTTATATTTTGAGCAACATAAATTTTGTACATACTAAACTTTTGCGTAATAATCTATTGATCATAATTGACGAAGTTGGATGCTATTAAGCATCTGAATCCATCGCATGTTTAATCCATTCTTTTGAAACTACACAAACACACACACACATACATACATACATTTTCTTTATTTTAATTCATTTTTGTCGGACGCATGGGGATGTTTATATTTGGAAAAGCTGAGTTTCTTTGTTTACGTGAACATCCCTAACTGAAAAAATAATAATAAAAAAATAAAAGAAATATTAAAATTAACGATTTGATGGTAAAACACTTTGATTTTTTAAACTATTTGTAGTGTACAAATCAATATAAATCCCCAAAAATATTACTAATTTAATATTAATAATATTGAAAACTGAAACTTAATATTAAATAAAAAGATTCATAAAAAATTACAATGCCTTTCCATTTCCCATCTAGCTTTAAACGATTTTCGATCTCATCAATCATGTCTTGGTATACTATCAAGCTCCATTAAATATTGATAATCCCATGTGAAATTTAAAGTTCTTTAAATTATAAAACGACGGAAAAACTCCAACGAATGTTCTGAAAATGTTGTTATTTAATAATAGACATGTGATCAAAACTTGTGAGTTAAAAATTCAATTTTAACGTTATTTTCAGATTTGAAATCCAACGGATTTTGAAAATTTAAATTTTTTGACAAATCATTAATCTCTATGCAATTATCCATCAATTTACACAAGCAGACGTAAAATAAGCATACTTGAGTAAATTACATCACATGTAAAAATCATATCCACTGTACATCAAGTAAAATGTAAAGATAAATAAATGTCAATTTAACGGTCACAAAAAATTCAAATTGCCGAGGAGAGAAAGCGCGCTTAACCGAAATTTTTAAAAATTTGCAATAAGTAGAAGAACATTTTTTCCGAGAAAATAATTAATTAAAGCATAATTTAACGATGGATATCAACGATAACAACTTTCGTATCTTGACAGAATACTTAGCAAATACTTTAAATCCTGATCCATCTGTAAGACGACCTGGTAAGTGAATTAAAAGTTCGAGCCAAAAATGCCGCAAAACACAAGCTTATGAAATTAACTTTTTCCAATTTAGCTGAACAATTCCTTGAAACTGTCGATCACAACCGCAATTATCCACAATTATTGCTGATGCTGATCGATAGGGATACTGTGGATATGACAATTAGAGTGTCTGGAGCGATTGCCTTTAAAAATTACATCAAAAGAAATTGGGGAAGAAATATTGACAATCCAGACGAGCCAGACAAGATCCATGAAAGTGATCGGGAAGCGATTAAACGAATGATTGTACCTTTGATGTTGAAATCTCCATTGTCTGTACAAAAACAATTTAGTGATGCCATCCAGATCATTGGAAAGTATGATTTTCCGAAGAAATGGCCATCACTTTTGGACGAGATGATTGAAAAATTCCAGACTGGTGATTTTCATGTGATAAACGGAGTTTTGAAGACGGCACATTCCTTATTCAAGCGCTATCGTCACGAATTCAAGTCACAAGAATTGTGGGAAGAGATTAAAATTGTTTTGGATAAATTTGCTAAACCTTTAACTGACTTGTTACAGGTAAATGATAAAATTCTCTAGAATGTTCTTCTGTATCAACAGTTTTTATATTCTATTAGGCTACACTTAATTTGAGAACAACACACAGCACTAATGATGAGGCATTGAAGGTCATTTATGGATCTTTAGGGATCATGTGCAAAGTTTTTTATTCGCTCAATTCTCAAGATCTTCCTGAATTCTTTGAGGATAATATGGCAATTTGGATGCCAACATTCCATGAATTGCTCACAACTGATGTTCCATGCTTGAAAACAGGCGAAGATGAAGAAGGTGGAGTCCTGGAAGTGCTTCGTTCTCAAATCTGCGATAACATCACACTTTATGCACATAAATATGACGAGGAATTTGGTCCTTATATGCAAAGATTCGTTACAGCTGTTTGGGAGTTGTTAGTTAATACTGGACAACAGCCAAAATTTGACGCTTTGGTTACAAACGCATTGCATTTCTTGAGTACCGTTGCTGGACGTCAACAATATAGTAGTCTTTTTGCAGAACCCAGCGTTTTAGCAAGCATCTGCGAGAAGGTCATTGTTCCTAACATGGATTTCAGAAGTAAGTAATGTGCTGTGATATGCTTGAAATCATAAAATAATGAAAAATAATCTTTGTAGACTCTGACGAGGAGCTTTTTGAGGATAATCCAGAAGAGTATATCCGTAAGGATATTGAAGGATCTGATATAGACACGAGAAGACGTGCAGTTAGTGATCTTTTGAGGACTTTATCGCAAAAATTTGAAGCAAAAATTATCGAGCTCTTTAGTCAGTATTTGAATATGCTCTTAGAACGCTACAAGGTAGATCCAAAAAATAACTGGCGCTCTAAGGATACTGCAATCTACTTAGTAACAACATTGGCAGCTAAAGGAGCAACACAAAAACATGGAGTTACACAAGCTTCTCAGTTAGTACCAATTCCACAATTTTTCGTTAGTGATATCGTATCGGAACTTGAACGACCAGACGTAAATGAATTACCAGTGCTTAAAGCTGATGCATTAAAGTTTTTAATGACGTTCCGTACAGTCCTTGGTTCACAAATAATTGGAGCAATTCCACAAGTTATTCGTCACTTACAATCCGACAGCTATGTCGTTCACAGCTATGCAGCATGCATCTTGGACAAGATTCTAATTATGAAAGATGGAAATGGAAATCCAATAATTACACAAGAGATTCTAGCTCCATATTCGGGCGATGTTGTTGGAGGACTGTTCCAAGCATTATCGAAACCTAATTCGAACGAAAATGAGTATGTCATGAAGGCAATCATGCGATCATTCAACACATTAAATGAGAAGACGATGCCATTTATGAGTGCTGTATTGCCTAAGCTTACAGAAATCTTAACTCAAGTCTCGAAGAATCCATCGAAGCCTCATTTTAATCACTTCCTGTTTGAAACAATTGCATTAGCCATAAAGATTGTCTGCAAAATTGAACCGAATGCAGTCACATCATTTGAGGAAGCACTATTTCCACAATTTCAATTTATGCTGCAAAATGACATTATGGAATTCTTGCCGTACGTTTTTCAAATGCTCTCCTTACTCATGGAAATTCGACAATCGATTGGATCCGTTCCTGAACCTTATTTGGCTCTATTTCCATGTCTTTTAAGTCCAGTTTTATGGGAACGGCCAGGGAATGTCACACCTCTGATGAGATTAATGTGTACATTTGTTAAACAAGCATCACCACAAATTCAGGCACAAGGAAAATTGATGAGCGTTCTTGGAGTTTTCCAAAAGATGATTGCATCCAAAACTAACGATCATGAAGGATTTTACTTGTTGCAGCACTTAATTGCTCATTATCCACGTGCTGATTTACTTCCAGTGATGCCACAGGTATTCACATTACTCTTCCAACGTCTGAGCTCATCAAAAACAACAAAGTTCGTCCGATGCTTGATTGTCTTATTCAATTTCTATGCTGTTAAAGTCGGTACAAATGAATTGATCCAATTAATTGACACAATTCAGCCACAAATGTTTGGAATGGTTTGTCAACGTGTTTTTGCAACAGATCTCAACAAAGTGTCTGGCGAAATTGAAAGGAAAATAGCAGCAGTTGGAATGACTAGAATACTGTGTGAATCATCGATGATGCTACAAGCTCCTTATGTCTCTCATTGGCAGCCACTTGTTCAGGTTTTGATTGAATTATTTGAATTGCCACAAGATGAATCGAGCATTGAAGGCGATAACTTTATTGAGATTGAGGATACTGCTGGATATCAAGTAGCTTATTCACAGTTAAATTATGCATCAGCCAAGAAGGACGATCCAATCGCAGAGGTTCCTGATGCCAGAAGATATTTCATTGAAAAATTGAGTCAAATTCAACAGCCGGAAATAAAGTCAATGCTTCATCAAATGACTGCACAACATCAAGCAGCCTTGCAAAAATACGCAAGCCAATTTGGAGCATCTCTATTTTAATTAACACGATTATTTAAGTTTTATTACCTTCTCATTACTTTTTGCTGTTTTCACAAATTATTGTTATTAACTAAGAGAAACAGTTGAATAAATTAATCACATGATTATTTTGATGTAAACATCGGATCTTTGACTAAAAAATAATTAATGAATTTTTAGTGACATTCGTTAAATTTAAAAATCTAACGATCAAGAATTTTTTGAATTTTTAACGGATTTGAAAAATTTGAATTTTTGAACTATTTTTTGACAATTTTGAACTTTCAACGGTTTTGAAGAATTTGAACTTTTTGATTAAAAATTTAACGGTTTTTCAACATTATTTTTCTAAATATTTCAGATAAATGTGAAAACTTAAATAAATTACATTTCCATTGTAAAGAAGTGCCCTATAAATAAATAATGTGAAACGGTCGTTTAAAATTGAATTTTGGATATTCGGTCAAATAAGGTACTCTAGCATTCGTAGATTTTTTAGACAAGAATTTAATTAGTTTTTAAACACATTTTAATTCATAACTTTCATAATAATTTATGATTTTATTTATAATGCTTAACTTGAAATAATTTATAATTTGATGTTGATTTTAACGGTTTTTATGAGAACCATTCAAATGTTTTGTAAAACCATACAATTCCTCTTGAAATTCGAAAACATTTGTAAGGTTTTCAAACACAAAATCTTTATGAATTAAATAAATTAACGTCAATTATCCTGATACAATATTTAACTAAAATGGTGTAACGCTCTTTTGATAATTTGAATTCAATGTCCACGGTATCATACAGAACTGCTTAAAATACATGGATTCAACGTTGGCAAAAATAGCAAGATTTAACATCATTTTTATTAAAGTTGTAAATAAAAAAGAATTTAGACAAAATATAGTATCATTTGACTAGTTATAATCGAGATAACACTATATAGCAGTGCATAAAAGATAACTGGTAATGAAATAAATCGAAAACAGACAAAAGAGAACGAAAATTAATGAAATTTCTAAAAATTAAGTTTATTTTATGAAAATTCATGTTTTCGTCAAAAAAACTGATAAAAAGAGAAAATTAGGAACTGAAAAAGTGATAAATTGTTTTTATCATCATTGCATCACCATATAAAGTGAATTTTATATACTAAAAATATGATTTAAATTGAAAATTTGATAAATATCGTAACAAGTGACATGAAAGAAAAAAAATATATAAAAATGTATAAAAGAAATCGTTGAGTGAGTGAGAAAGAGAAACAAGAAGATTTTTTTTCCTACCTCTACATACTTTGCCTGACTGCTCGCTGGATCTTCACCAACTGCCTTAATAACAATTTATTATCATCAAAACTTTAGAGAATTATCATAATTCAAATAGTTAATGCCAAAAATAAGTGATTCTAGTGCTGTAAAATAAGTCTTGGGGACGGACAAAAGCTAGTGAGATTGAGTTAATGCATGTTCGATAGAATTGCGCGGATGATTCAGGAAGTTGGTGATTAGGAAGAAAATTGAGTCTTAATTGATTTCGCTGGCATCAAATAATTGCCAGTTACTTATGATTATTATTATTATACACTCCTTCTATTGACAATTTTCTGCCTGTTCACAATGAATGGAAATTGGTCACGATGTGATATATTCGCGCGCTGTGTGATGATTCATTTATGAAACATCTCATCATTCTCCGTTCTTGCCTGCCTGCCTGCCTCATTCTTATAATTTTGCTTATCTCCAGTCAGTTAGTCAGTCAGTCAGTGAATGTGTTGTGTATTGTGAATATAATAATAACAAATAACTAAGTAGCTACAAAACTCATCGTTCGTTCGTTCCGCTTCAACAACAAATGGAACCATTTGTCTACACTGCTTCCATTTCTACTTATTTACTGACTTCCACGGGTCTGTTTCTCTCTCTCTCTAGCTGCATTTATCACAAACAGTTTTTCTTGACGAAAATAAAATAAAGAGTAAGACAAAAAAAGTTCACATGAAACAGCAGTGCCGTCTGAACGAAACGAGAAAAAAATGTGGGTCCATAAAGACACACAATATAAAAATGAAATTAATACTCTTGATCCATTCCATTCACAATTTAAAGAAATAAAAAAAAACGGCCCCACCATCCAAGTGCGAGAATAACAACGCGAAAATTATGTGAGAGAAAAAGAGAACTGGAACCAACGAAGAAAAATGTGTATGAGACAATTGTGGAATGTCTTGAAAGAAATCACATCGCCAAACAAACAAGTATATGTGTGTGAACGTGCGTCTTGTTATGTGATGATGATGATTATGATGATGATGGCGAATAGTGCTGTTTATTTTATTCTTTTTAAATATATATACATATATTAATAATGGAGCATAACAAGAACTTTAAGTGCGGAAGAAAAGAAAAGAAAGGAGATAAGGAATTGAGGGCGGACTACGATCGAATCTGTTCTGTTCTGTCTGTGCGCCATCGTCATGCACTTTTTGTTTATTTTCTTCGCTTACTCTCACCTTATTCTTTCTTTTTTTTTGGGCAATAATGATCCACAGCCATCACACAAGTTTATTTTCTCTCGCTCTCGTAATTTAAAGCAATTTTTTAAAATTAATAAAAACATTGGCTGATGATGAATTTCCATTAATTAATGAATGAATGAATGGATGGATGGAAGGAAGGAGTGAGAAAATATACAAGGCAATTTAATGGTGTTATCAGATATAATAATTACTCATTTCACTTACGATAAACTTTATATAGTTATAATACGATAGTGGTTAATGGCATAATTCTTTTAATTCCACATAAATGACTTATTTATTTCGGGAAATCTCTCGGTCCCATCAATGAAAATAAATCAGACAGTCGAGAGATAAAGCAATGACAACAATGGTGGTGTTGTGCTGATAAAAATGAAAAAAAAAAAAATTATCATCAATGAACCTCATAATACAGCAATATATTCATACTCATTTTATTTCGTTTCAGTGCAGTTTTTCTTTTTTGTTTGTTAGCAATTTTTGCGATTGTGATCTTTAATTTTTTGTTTTTGAAACAAGAAGAAGGCAAGAAAGGAATAAGAAAAAAAGACAAATCATAATAAAGCAGAGAAGAGAATTATTTTGCATGAGAAACAATCAAAAAAATTGAATACAAATTAATAACAGAACGAGTAGTAAGTCATCAAGCATCAACATATATACAGCATAATATATAATGAAAGTGAATTAAAATAGATAAAAAAACAGCAACAGAAAATACAAATTTTATAAAATGTTGGATCATCACATAGTGAAGAGATCATATGTAGTATAATCTATCGATTCAAAAGCATAACATGCATTCGCAAGATTCATTAAATGAATGTGCCAGATATGTCTTACAGGTAAGTTCCACTTGCTTTTTTTTTTGTTCTATTCTACTCAGTGTTGTCTAGTCTTCATGCTGTGATACTGTTGTTTGTGATATTCCTTTTATTGCTCTGTCACATGGCGTGAGTCATGTGTGTTGCAACATTTTGGAATTTAATCCTAGGATTTAGTTCAGCCAACTATTTTTTAATCTGAGGTTTTATTTTTTTGAACTTTAAAATTTCAAATATTCTTTGACCGTTAAAATTTCAAATATTCTTTGACCGTTAAAATTTCAAATATTCTTTGACCGTTAAATTTTCAAATATTCTTTGACCGTTAAGTTTTTCAAAAAATATTACAATTGCTATTTAAATTCTCGTGAACAATTCTTTATATTAAAATAACATTATTCACATTTCAACATGCCAGAAAATTCATAAAGATTTAAAAATAGCCACATATTCTTGGGAAAATGCACATAGAGCTAGCTTATAAAGGAGTTTGAAAATATTACGCTTCGGGAAGTTCCTTATTTCGTGTTCTTTTCTCATTGTTTCACAGGAAAAAATTCCATTCAAATGTATCGCAAAATATTTTCATGAAATTCACATGACACATGACGAACATGTGTGCACAGCGCACATTTTTTGACCAATCTCTCACAATAATTAATCTAAATTGGAATTTTATTGTGTCTTCGTCATCATCCATCCATGCCCAGAACGATTACTGTTATTATTTCTTGCCATATGAATCAAGAAGATCTATGCTGAGCATATTGATTACTTTTCGCATCAACAAATGAATCATTTGATAAAATAATAATTCAGAGTGCCATCTGACATGGTTAGTTAATATAGAAGTTATTCTATTTACAAACAGACAGAGAGCTGTCACAGGAAACAGGAAATTTTCAAATCACATTTTCATAGATTATGCTTTATGTGTACAAACTGACCAATCTACCATCCATCCATCATCATCAGTTTCCTCTTTATCGTAGACTACTTAGTGTGCAATCATCATATTTTTCATTTTATTTTATTGTTATGCTTTTTTTTTCCATAAAATGAAGAAAAAAAGTGAAAATTTCTTTATGGGCTATGGCCGGTAACATGAAAAGCAATTAACATTGATTTTTTTTTTTCATTCATTTATTTAATTAATTGAAACTAAGCAAGTAAGGTCAATAGTTTTTTATACACACCAACTTATTTATTACGTTAGTTAAAACAAAAAATTTAATCTCACTTTCGATATCTTTGATAATTCTTTAATTACATGCTCCAACATAATTCTCGCGCTTTTAAAAACTCATTTTCTTTAAAAGCACATGTGCTAGTGAAGTACCTACTTCAAGATTGCTAATTATCTGATCAATATCAATGTTCGCATGCTTGAAATGCGTCAAATGTAATTTAAGTGAGTGTTTTTTGTACTTACTTCTTTAGATGAAAATGGCAATAAAAAGAGTTGCATTGTCAGTAGGTCAGAATATAAAAGTTAATTAACATGCACAGAGAAATCAAAAAGTTTGAAAATTTTGATAACGGTTTTGTAAAATTTGAATTTTTAACGGTTTTGTAAAATTTGAATTCTCGTATAAAATTTTTCAAAAAATAATCTAACGGACAAAAGGAGCTGATTTTAGCAGGAAAGCTCAAAAAGTGAGCTAAATAAATGAATTATGATGATGATGAATGTGTAATGATCTCATTTATAGTAGAAAACTTTTAAATATTTTTACTACTAGGAATAAATTGACTAAATGATTGATTCAATGATTTCATGTAAACTTTCACTATTTATTTGCTTAAAGTTCTGATTGCATTAAGGCATCATCCATATTGCTGCCTGTGCTTTCTCATCAAACGTATGAAATAATCTTTCTTTGATCTTTCAAATATAATTAATTTCACCCTCTCGATGATGTACGTACACCTCACACCTCAATTATTCTTCCTCGGTTTTTCATTCAATACATCACATTCTGTACTCTCTGTCTATAATATTCATTCATGTCCATCGATCGACGTGATTCCTTTATTTTTAGATTTAATACAAGACACAATTTATTATGCGAACAGAAAGAGAGAATAAAGTGAAAAATGGGGAAAAGTTTTTGAGTGCTTTAAAGTTATTATTACATGTATATTGTCGATGATAATGTAATATTTATTGAACAATGCTCATGCATGCTTTTACTTGCTGTGTTTTTTTTGGTCTTTCTTATGTAGTAATACATGTTGAACATTAAAAAAAAGAGAATAGTAAAGCGAGAAAAAAAGCTTAAAATGTTACTTAATGAGTATTTATTCGGTGGGGTTGTTGAAGTCTTTTTCCTTTCTACCTACCTACCTACCTTATTACTAGAAACACACACAGTACGCTATAGTAGCATTTTGAATTTCACTGACTCTCCATGTTTCTGTTATCATTAAAGGTTTACGTCGGAGCTCTTTCGGTACATTATGAAGCCTTGAGTGTTGAGGCATCAAAACAAACGACAGCTGAGGAAATTGTACAATGTATTGCTGAGCGATTAGGATTAACTGGAAATAATTATGAGCTGGCTGAAGTTATAGGACATTGTAAAGAGCGACGGCTATCACCACATGAGAAACCTGTATCATTGAAATTATTATGGCCAAAACATTCAGATCCACATTTTGGACGATTCTATTTACGCGAGAAACAAACACAGGAGCCAACGTGGTATGGATTTGATCCGCAAGTACTAAAAGAATTTCTTTCCCAACCTGAAAATCGTGAATATCCAGACTTGTGCCAACTGCCCGATCTAAATGAATCGACGCTTCTTGAGAATCTCAGACAGCGCTTTGAGGCTGGACATATCTATACATATGTTGGATCAATACTCATTGCCGTCAATCCATTTCGCTTTTTGCCCATCTACAATCCCAAATATGTTCGACTTTATCAAAATCAACGCATCGGACCCATTTTACCGCCACACATTTTTGCCATAGCCGATAATGCTTATTATTGCATGTTAAAAGAAAAACGTAATCAGGTAAATATCGTAAAATTAACAATTAATATTATTAATCTTGCCGGTGAAAGTTCAGTAACTTTTCCTTGCTGTACGTTTTACGTAATAACACTTTGCTGCACTTTGCTTTCAACTTAATTTATTGGATTTTATTTCTCAATAAATTATCCGCTAAAAAAAAGATTTAAAATAATTTGATCTGAATTTGAATTTTAAATTTCCGTTAGATTTTTAAATTTCAAATGACTGTTAAAATGCGCTCAAATCAACATAACTAAACTGATTATTTTCACTGGCCATATTATTATTGTTATTTATTATTATCTCATTGTTTTTCGTTTTCATTGCGATTATTAATAATGTACATAAATTATTTTATTAGTGCGTGGTCATTAGCGGTGAGAGTGGCTCAGGGAAAACGGAAAGCACAAACTTCCTCCTCCATCATCTGACTGCATTGTCACAGAAAGGTTTACATGGATCTGGCGTAGAGCAAACAATTCTCAGCGCTGGACCTGTATTGGAAGCATTTGGAAATGCTAAGACTGCACATAATAATAATTCAAGTCGATTCGGAAAGTTTATTCAAGTGAGTTCATTGGACTTTTATTATTTGATTAAAATGTTTGTATGAATAAAGTAAATAACGTAAATTTTTTTAGGTAAATTATCGAGAGAACGGAATGGTTCAAGGAGCTGTAGTCCAAAAGTACCTGCTTGAAAAGAGTAGAATAGTATCACAAGGAACGTACGAGAGGAATTATCACGTTTTCTATTATTTGTTGTCTGGTGCCACGGAAAATGAACGAGAAGCACTGCATTTACTTCCATCAGACAAATATAACTACCTAAATGCCAAGAATTTAACATTAGAGAATTGTGACGAGAAATATGAGTTCTCGCGACTGAAACAAAGCATGGAAATGGTTGGTTTTTCACCAGAGAAACAACGTAGATTATTTATGGTATTATCAGCCGTTCTACTACTCGGTAACGTTGAATTTCATCCAAAAAAGTCAGCATATCATCATGACGAAAGTGTTCATGTTAAGAATCTCGATGTCGTACATTTAATATCGGAACTATTAAAGGTCAAGTATGAAACATTACTTGCAGCAGTGACATCTAAACGTGTGAAAGCAAGTGACGAGACGCTCATTATGCAATATAAACTACCAGAAGCAATAGCAGCACGTGATGCACTAGCAAAATGTCTGTATGGAGCACTCTTTGATTGGATTGTTCTTCAAGTCAATCACGCACTATTAAATAAAGATCAGGCTGTTCCAATACGTAATTCTATCGGCGTACTTGATATCTTTGGCTTTGAAGACTTTGGTCTTCAAAATAGCTTCGAACAATTATGTATTAATTACGCAAATGAACATCTGCAATATTATTTTAATCTGGTGAGTCTTTTTCTGCCTGCTTTTTCCTATCCTACACACCTTGACACCGTGAATTATGAATCTAACGTAAACAAATAATTTATATTTTCCGGAGCACGAATTTAATTCTTATGTGCTTTCACTTTGACTGGCTCCTCTTTAAACCCTTAATTAATTTCTTAAAAGTCGATAAACTTCAAATTTGAATCTTTGAAACCCGTTAAATTTTTAAACTTCAAATTTAAAATTTGGAAACAGTTAAATTTTTGAACCTCAAATTTGAATTTTTGAATCTTAAATTTAAATTTTTGAACCTTAAATTTGAAATTTTGAAAACATTTAAATTTTTGAATCTTAAATTTGAATTTTTGAAATCCGTTAAATTTTTAAACTTCAAATTTGAAATTTTGAAAACAGTTAAATTTTTGAAACACGTTAAATTTTTGAACTCAAATTTGAATTTTTGAAAACTGTTAATAATTTAAATTTCAAATGTTCGTTAATTCTCTTCTTGGTGCGCTTTAATAATTGAAAATGTTTGAGGGTGATTTAATAAGTTTTACTGACGTTTTTCTTCTCCTCCATATAGCACGTCTTCAAATATGAACAAAAAGAATACAAACGCGAAGGAATTAAATGGACTGATATTGAGTTTATGGATAATTCTGGATGCTTACATTTATTTGAATCAAAACCGCAAGGTTTACTTTGTATCTTAGACGATTCTTGCAAGTATGTTTATAATTTTCTCATTTCTCTAATTGAGTGAAATGAAATTTATTGAACAATGGAAATTTCTATTTTTTTATCTTACTTTCTTTCTTCGCTTCTAGCTTTCCTGGAGGAAGCAATGAGAATCTGCTTCACAAATTTAATAATATTCATAAAGACAATCCGTTTTATGAGAAACCTCAGAGAAAAGAAAACGCTTTTATTATAAAACATTATGCCGGTAAAGTTAAATATCAGGTAAGTCAAACTAATTGATATCTAATTGAGGCTGATGACTTTATTTAAATTATTTCGTTTACGTCTGTTTTTCCAAAGGTCGCTGAAATGCGTGAGAAAAATTTGGATCTTATGAGACAAGATATTGTGAGTGTTCTAAAAAATTCCAGTATGGCATTTGTACGCGAATTGGTTGGAGCTGATCCCGTAGCTGTTTTTCGATGGGCAATTTTAAGGGCCTTCTTTCGAGGCTACTTTGCATTCAGATCAGCGGGCATTAAGCATCGAAAGGAGAGAGCTGATCAGTCATTGAGTAAAATAGCAACAAAGACTCGATTTAGGACAGGAAATGAAAGTCTAGTTAGGTAAGTTCATGACAATAGAAACTCATAAAAGTGAGGAACATATAGGAAGTCTCCTGTTGGCTGGTGATAGTGGGAATTATTTGTGTAAAGAAAAAGGATCTTATAAGACATTTATGATAAAAAAAATTTCTCTCTTTCCTTTGTCTCTCTTCCTTTTTTCTCAAAATTGTCCCCAAAAAAATATACTTAAATAATTTATTCTTGCTTCATAAATGGCAGTCATCTGTTTACATTGTCATCTGTAAATTTAGTTATATATCGGATTGCGTAAGTCGACGCCTTAAATTAGCTAAATTCGATGTTCAATGTTCTCTTACAAAATTATTATTATTACTCTTATGTTAGCATGAAGCAACAAATATCTTGGTGCATGGTATCGATAAAAAAATATAGAATTGTCTCATCCCTTCTTCATGTTCTTCCACTGTCTCATACATTTTTTTATTATTAGATTATTAGGGTAAACACTTTTAAAATTTGCACACTTTTGAAATTTGCACACTCAAATAAAAATGATTTCTTTAAAATTTTATTCAAAATCCTTATAAATAATAAATGAATTGAAGCTAGATCTATGAAAAACTGTGGTGCACACCCTTTTGCATCATTTTGATTGACATTAAGCCGTCAAGAAGTTTGAAATGTCCAAAAAACAAAATCCCATACAAAACGAAGATTTTTTAAAAATTAATTTTAAAGGCATAACCGAAAGCTTTAGTTAACATTTTGAAATAAAAAAATACAGATCCGATATTGCTTAAAATTATCAAAAGATTTGTTTTGAAAAAATATCATCGGAAGTGATTTAAAACTTGATTTTAAAAATGCTTGTTTTTCACTTTTAAAATTTGCGCAAAATTTTTCCAAAACTTTTGAAATTTGCACACTTTTTTGTCTTAGGAAACATTGAAAAATTTGTTTATAAAATCGATGGTTTACATTTGAAAATAGAATGTTTTAAGGCTGAAATGAAGACATAGAGGAACGAAACTTCCAAAGAAACAAATTAAATATTTAAAAAAAAATTATCCATCGAAAATAATAGGAAAACAAAGGCAAGAAATCAAAACTTGAATGAAGCATCAAAATTTGAAGAACTGCAAGAGTTTATATCATCATTTTATATTAATTCATGTCCTGTTTTTTAAGGAAAAGAAGATTTTAAATTAAAGAACACAATAATAAATTTCACGATTAAAAATTAAGAAATGGCTTTATTTAAGAAATTAAATTTATTTTGAACGCATCCAAAAATCAGACTTCCAGAATTTAAATCTTGATTTGAAGAGCTTGATTTTGTGGACTTGCATGTAACCTTCTTGAAAGCTTATCTTGATTCTTGAATTCTTTCGCTTAATTTATAGATAAAAGGTTAAGAATAATATTTTTGAATGAACAATTATGCTTGAAAAAGATGCCGATGGATTTTTTCAAAGAAAAACATTAATTCTTCCCATTTCTTCTACCCAAAATTGTAAACAAATTGTTTGTTTACATAATTTTTGCTTTAAAAATGTCAAGGGTTGCTATCAAAAAAGTGTGCAAATTTCAAAAGTTTTTTGCGCAAATTTTAAAAGTTTCTGCGCAAATTTCAAAAGTGAAAATTAAAAATCGGATATCTCCCTTCAAACGCATTAATCCTTCCAAGAAGTAATTGAAAATGAAAATTTCTACAATTTCCAACAATTCAAGACCACTTGCGAGTCTTAACAAAAATCTGATGAAAAGTTCCAAGCAAATGAAATTTTCATGTGCAAAAGTGTGCAAATTTCAAAAGTGTTTACCCTAGTTCCTTTATTATTTTTTTTTTTTTGTATTTTATGTCAAATCCTTAATTTTTGTGTTAATTCAGTAAACGAATCAGTTCAACAACGACCTTTATGGCGTTGAATAACGCAAACAACGAACCTACAACGAATTTTATTCAACATCGTGTCCATAACAGTCCTTTACATCAACTCACAAGTCCGCCAAGACGATCGTGGTCGACGTTTACGTTTAACAATAAGAATTTTCCCGATGGAAAGCTTTCGTACGAGAGTCAACAGATGGGATGCGATAGAAGTCCGTGGAGAAATGATATTAATGAGATTGTAAGGTCGCGAGATGGTCGAGAAAGGCAAGACGTTATGGCACGAGCCTCTCAAATTGTGATGTAAGAAACTTTTTTTGTTGATTTTGATTTTTTTTGTTCATTTTTTCCTTCACTTTATCTATCATCACGTTACCTATTTATCTTGTGTATGTCTCTCACTCCTTTTCCCTCTCTCTTTCATCAAGAAAAGTTTAATTCATATTTAGCGCATTTTCCTGGAAGCAGAAAGTTGTTATTGTCCACATTTTGTCTGTCTGTCTGATGCGTCTAAGAAAAATCCTTAAAACTGTCACTTCCTTATTGCAACTACAGTGACCGTTATTTATTTTTTTCAAAAATTGACCGTTATTTTCAAAAAATTTAAAGTTCAAATTTTGAACTATGCTTTTTTGAAAAATTTATGTCCGTTAAATTTTGAATAAAATTAAAAATTTGTAATGCCGTTGCATATTTTGTGGATATATTGATTCCATTTGCGTGGAAAGTGCGCTTTCGTCGATTACAAGTGTTCACTAAAATGTACTTTACTCTTATTTTTCTCTTTATTATTTTCTCGAAACAAAAAATTTCCTACCTGACTTTTAGTTTGAGTTTTTAGTATATGCATGTAGGAGATGCACTGAGAATATTTTTTCATTTTTTTTGCAAAACCTTAAAATTACTTTTGCGTTATGAGTAGTATTAGTTGGTTAAATGTTGTGACAGTGAACAGATATAGATAGCAGGAAGAAAATATTTTTTTATGTTGTCGAATTTCCTGCATTCCTGTAAAAATAATGTAAAAGTAATTTTTTGGTGATTACGTGCAAAGTATGTGGAAACCGTAACAAAGTTAATGGAATGTATTATGTGTCAAAATTGTAGGAAGAACAAATCATTCAGACCTCGAGAACGTCCTAAGAAAGGATTGAAAAATCTTCAGTCAGTGAAGACGCTGACAGCTGGTCAAAATTTAATTAATAATCAAACATCAGTGAAAACTCGAAAGCAGCCGCTGACTGTCACCGCACAATTTCAAAATTCATTAATTGCACTCATGGAGACTTTAAATCAGGTTTGTGCAGCATTAATGATTAATTGAGCTATTGTTCTGTTACTTACTTTTTTGTCTCTTGTACGAATTCTCTGTTTAGGCAAATCCATTTTTCATCCGATGCATTAAATCGAATCCTAACAAGATTCCCAATCAGTTTGACGATGCGACAGTGACTAGACAGGTAAGAAAAATTGAATTATTATTGCAAATGTCTTGTCCTACTATACTATTCTATGTAGAAGGAAAGTATCAACTTTTATGATTATTATCAGACACATGGGATCGAAAAAAATAACATTCCTTTTTGGTGGGAATGATAATCTCTAACTAAATAGTTTGAGCGAAGAAGAATACAAGAGATGTGAAATAATCACAAACACATAAAGGCATAAATCATAATTTGCATATTTTCTGTGCCTTTGACAATTCTAGTGCATTCTGTGTTGCAAAATTACCTACCTATGAGATTACTTAAAGGCTTTTTACACTCTTAATGCTAATTTTTGATAATTATGAATTCAACGACTTTTGATGATTCAAAATTATGATCGTTGACCATGAATTTAAATTTTTTTGAGCCGTTAAAAATTCAAATTTCAAAAGATCGTTAAGAAAAAATTCGTCTCAAAAAAATTAATTTATTTTAAAAATACTTTAATTCAAAAAAAGATTGCAAAGCCTACTATAAATAACATTTCTTGTATTCTGTCTTCAACACTTTTGCGTTCTTATCAGAATTTTTGTGCTCAATATTATTGATGCCCACATATCCTAAGCAGACACACACAAAAAGAGTAATGAAAACATTCTGTGGATTTATTTTTAGCTACGTTACACGGGAATGCTTGAGACGGTACGAATTCGTCGTGCAGGATATAATGTTCGATTAATGTACGAGGAATTCATCCAGCATTATCGAATTTTATTGCCAAAAGGACTGTTAAGCTCACAAAAGGATGTACGAGACTTTATGAATCGTTTAGTGGACTTGAATAAGCAGCATTATCAATTAGGAATAACAAAAATTTATATGCGTGAGAGTCAAAAGATGAGACTTGATATTAAATTACACACAAAGATTATTGAATCAATTGTAAGCATTCAGCGATGGTTTCGAAGTTATCTTCAAAGGCAAAAGTTTTTACATCAAAGACAGGCAGCCATTGTCATTCAATCAAATTGGCGTATGTACTTAGCACAAAAGCAATTTCATTTTCGTCGAGCATGTTTTCATGGTGCAGCTATTACGATACAGGCTGCTTGGAGAATGTTTGTAGCTAGGAAGAAATATGTTCAAATTAGAAAGAGTGCTATTGTCATACAAGCTCATTTAAGAGGCAAATTATCAAGAAAGCAGACACAGAATATGAGACAGAAGCACATGAGAGAACGACAGAAATTGAGATCAACACAGAGCTTGCCAGTAAATGAGAGGAGTGTAGATGTACATTTTGAGCATGTAAAAAGGATTCGAACACCAACACCTCATTATAGTCTCGATGCAGACATTGAATTATGTCAGGAATTAGATGAATCTCCAAGTCATCGTATATCGAAACAGAAACGTGATCAAATGTTAGATCAAACAGAGCAACAAATCAGAGATTTACTTATAAATAAAGATGAGCAATATCTAAGGAAAACATCAATTACGAATGTTTCAGCAATTGACCATAATCCTTACCTTTCATATCAACCACCGCCGCCACAAACGTCATCATCAGCAGCTACAGCTACATCAAATTATCGACATGATGACGTCCTAGATTTAGGCTCAAAATCCTATGATATTGAGAAAGCAATGCGTAGAAATACAAATGATGAGCCAACAGAAACACTAAAGAGATTTGATTTTACAAAAATGCCAATACGACGCATCGATTCGGGCCCAACAAGACGAGATAATCGATTTGATGTGAAAAATAATATCCAAACAATTACAGCACCGCCTCGTCCAACGCCTGCAACAGATGTCGAGATTGTTTTTGTGAATCCTCCCGTTCAACAGCAGCAATCACTGCCTCCATCTTCCACAACCATTCAAACGTCACAGAGTCTACGATCGAGTCCATATAATGTACAACAATATAGTCTAGAAACATTACCACAAAGGCGCGATATTGTCTGTAGAAGTTTAAATGAAGAATATCAAAATTATCAGCCTCCTATTGTCTATCATCATCAGCAGCAACCACCACCACCACTGGACAATCGTGTGACAATAGCTAGTGTCCCACCAAAAGGTAAATTTTTAGAGCTAGTTACTTTCATTTAAATCCCAGGATTTGTTTAAACTTAATTTTAATCCTAGGATTTATTTATAATACATTTTTAAATCCTTGGATTTATTTAATTCAATTTAAATCATAGTAAGCAATTTTAAATCAAATCGACTTATTCAATTTGGATATCAGAAAAACAATTAATTAATTGTTTATTATAAAAGAAATTAAAGCTAAAAATCTTATTGTTTTTGCTGATGTAAAATTTTAGTCCTCCAGAATGCCAACTTTATGAGTAATGGGCTATTTTCTTGAATTTCTAACATTATTGTTATACAAATAATTCATTGAAATGATCATGACGATCATGCTGCTCAATTTCTTTGAAATATTTTTATTAAATTAAATCAGTATTGTCCAAGTTCTTCATCATTCAGTCACTAAAATGTCTCGAAAGCATTTCATTCTCGTAATAGCTCCATACATAAGTAAAACATTTCTTTATCTCGTGTTTATGATATTTATTTTAAAATATCCAGTCAACGATAGTCATAGTAATTTCTGTTTTGCTTGATTTAATTCTCCGTAGGAAAAGCCGCAGCATTGTTAGGAACAACGACAGCAGAACAAACATCAGCAGCGGTTGTCGTGTCGCCATCATCTAATAAACATAGCAAGAAAGAGATGACGGATATTTTGAGTAAGAATAAAAGAACAAAGAACAATATGAGTGAAGAGATATCGACAGGATCATATTTGGTGACAAAAGTGCAGAAGTTCGATGGAACGTTATCGCGTAGAAATTCAGATCCAGCTAATAATAAAGTTCCATTATTGGAAGTGAATCGCGGTAATGATTTATATCAATCTAGTACGAATATAAATATTGGTGGTCATCGGTTCCGTAAAGTATCGCGGATTAGTAAAAGTGAAAGATGTGCAAGTTGTGATGAAAGTGATTCATTCATATCAGAAGGACACAGATGTCTTGACTGTAAGATTTTAGTGCATACGAAATGTATTCAGAATGGTGGCATTAAAAGTATTAAGTGTGGCAGTGCAAAGAGATCGACAAAACGATTGAAAAAAATTAGTGAACGAGATAAAATTAATTCAGGATCAACAAGTACTCCAAATTCTAAATTTAGTGGCACAAAGGAATATACAGACTCAACAGATAAAATTATTAGTGATGCAAAGGAACTTCAACTTATGCAAGATTTTATAACGCAAAAAATATGTCAAATGGAAGGAAAGGAAGGTGAAAAAGTGTCGGAAGTTGATCGTGTGTTTAAGAAAGCGCTTAGAGAATTTAAAACAAATCTCGTTGCACAGTATAGTGTGGCGAATAAGCATAATAGTGATTCATTAAATATTAAATATCGAGATCTTATCGCGAACTTTGAGCAAGTGATTGAAACAGCGTGCGGTAAAACAGACGATTTTCCAAAAACTATGGGCGTAAATGCATTTCGTGGCTTTATGAACGAATTTATGAACTCTCGTGAAGCTGAGAAGCCAAAAATGAAGAGGAAAAAGGAAAAGAAACGAAAAGCGGACGAACAAATTACTTTTAATGGTGAGTCTGACTGTTTTATTGACACACATTAACAACTTTTTTAAATTCCCAAAATAACGACTACTAAAAATTTGAATTATGTAAACTGTCGTGGTTTATGTTTTCAAATTACAAAAAGTCGTTAAAATTCAAATTCCAAAATGTCGTTAAAATGTTGTTAATGCATATCTCATTTTCATTCTAGGTCACATATTTCAATTGACAATCCTTAATATTGCAACAGTGTGTGAAATTTGTCAGCAATTTTTGTTGTGGCCGCTTGAGCGTGGCTTGGTGAGTCTACAAACTTTATTGTCACCCAATCAAGTGCTAATGGATATTCTTGTTATTATTTATTAGGTCTGTCAAAATTGTCGATTAACTGTTCATAAGAAATGTTATGTTAAATCAACAGCGTGCAGTAATCCCACGACAACTTTAGCTGATAGTGAGAATGTTGAAAGTGGTCAATTGTTTAAGGTTCAATTGACACAGTTATGCTGTTCAGAAGGAAGTGGAACAAAAATTCCAAATCGTATTGATCAGCTAATAACAAAGATTGAAATGCATGGATTGTATGCGGAAGGGCTGTATCGAAAGAGTGGTGTTAGTTCAAAAATTAAGGAATTACAGCGGAAAATGAATGAGCCAGCAACTGAAGAGATAGATTATGAGCATTATAATGTCCATGTACTTACAAATGTCCTTAAAACCTTCCTTAGAGATTTACCTGAACCACTATTCACATTCGATCGATATGATGACTTCCTGCGTGCAGCTGATCTTTCCGAAGATACAGATCGTGTTCAAACACTATTATCATTAATCAAGAAACTACCTCCTGCTCATCATGCACTACTTGAACGCATAGTCTTTCATTTAGCGCGTGTTGCGCAACGTGAAGAATATAATAGAATGTCTGCAAGTTCATTAGCAATTGTTTTTGCGCCATGTGTGTTACGAACGAATCGTCCACTTCCAGCGCAAGATAGTCTCAATGATATAAGTCGTCAAACGAAATGCATGGAGACGATAATAACACAGAAAATGTTAAATATAAAAACAACTCTTGCTGATATCGATACGCTTGATACTGCCGCACATACAGCTACGACACGATTAAGTACATTAAGAAGTTCAAAAGTATTTACACAAGAAGAGTTCACGTCAACGTCACGAGCTGGACGAGAAAGTGCCGAAGCTGAAGAGATGCTACTCGAAGGACATATTCAAGAGATTAGAAAGGAAAAGGCATTATTAACATCCACACTTCCAAGTCTAGCGAGAGCAACATCTGATGATGACTTATTATCGACAGATTTAGATGGTGAAGGTGGAAGTTTAGATGATCTAAGTAATAAAGATAAGGATATAGATAGCCATAAAATGAGTAGAGATTCTAGAGATGTTAGCGTTGATTCAGCTTTAAGCTCAGCTGGCGATGGCGGATTGTCATCACCGTCCGCTTCAAATCAACGCTTCTCAACACAAAGTAGTGCTGCAGATGATGAAATGGCTGTGAAATATAATTTACGTGAGCAATATATAGACTATATTCCGACAGCATCAAGGAAACAACAGCAAGGAGGATCATCATCACAACAAAAGATATTATCGCCACAAAGAAGTATAGTGACCTGTACAATAAGTCCTGCTAGCATGAAAAATGGAAGTGAGCTGAGAGAATCGTCAGGACGTGAATTGCAGAGACAAAAGCCGATTGTTATGAGAAGTATAAGTGGAGGTGCTTATGAATCAACTAAAAATTGTACATCAACTGGACTACAGAGAGCTGCCACAACGATGGCAACAATGGACACATCCAGTATAAATAATAACAACAATAATGATGAAGATGAGCGAAAATCCAAGAGTCAGAGTATGGAAGATGAACCGATTATGGTATGAAGAGAAAAATTATTAAAAAATTTACGGAAGTAAGTGAAAATAATAATAGTAATAATAATAATGGAGAAGATAAATCTGTCTGTTTAATTAATTATTGCAATAGATGATAGTAAACTTATTTAATTTCTCTTTTTTAAAAATATCATGTGATAAAAAAAAACTTTTTTCCGTGCATTGATGAAAATTCCAATTTGTAATTCCATTTTGTAATTGTTTGTTACTTTCAGTATTTTAAATTGAAAATTTAATTTTCCCCCTTTTTGTGGCGCATTTTCCGAGCGTCTTAACTATTTAATTGCCTACGAATCTCATTGGCACCAAAACACAACGTTTTAATTTGTATGCAGCATGGCTTATAACCGTTTTTAAAAAATTCAAATTTCGAATTCGCCCTTTGTAAAAGAATTTAAATTTTAAAAATACGTTACAAAACCGTCACTTTCAAATTTAACTGAATTTTTATTATTTACGGAAAATGCGCTAAGAATCTGCATGAATGTGGACAATTTCCTTGTTTTTAACCCATTTTTTGACGATTGAAAATTTATATGAAAAGCATAGTGAAATATTTAAGAAAAAAAAGAATAAAAGTTTAATTATGAATTTATAACAAAACAAAAAAAATGATGATAAATGTTGAATGTAAGGCCTTTTGTATGGAATTTATTCTGATGCCACAACATCACAAAAAAGATAAAAACATTATTTACCCAATTTTTCGCAAAAAAAACACAAAACAATGTACAAATCATGATTGAAAGGTTTATCAAATATTTAAAAGAAATTACTATGAAAATACTATTCGTGCAATGGAGATGAATTATATCCAATTTTTCCCATCGAAGAGATTGTTGCCAAACTTTTTATTTTTCTATGTATCTTAAAGACTAATGAAATTTACCTGTATGTCTATAACTGAGCTGACAAAGCATTCAATATATTTTGAGCATATCTTCAAATGATAACAAAGAAAAATCACTAGAATCTCTCATTGGGGGTCATTTGCTTACGACGTCTGAAGTTTAGGTGGGGATTAGTATTTGTAGAAAGCTGAAGGGAATGAGGGTATAAAAACCGAATTTTTAAATTGACGTCATTTGTGAACGACCCCTGAAACATTTCTTATCTTTTCTAGCATTTAAATTACATTTACAAACACACACACACACATATTAAGCATTAAAGGACGTAATGATTTTAACATAATTTTCTGTTACATTGTTTGAGATTATTATCTGCATTATTGACGTCAATCTGAATTTTTGCAGTTAAATTACCAAGGGATGGTTACTTTATGCTTGAAATCTCGTAAATCCTATGAATTTTTGAGCAACTTCAAAGCTTTTTGGGATTTTTCGTGATCCTGCTGAGAACAAATGAAAGTCCATCCCTTGCAAATGACTTCATATTTTGCCAAATTTACACGACTTGATGTGCGATAAAAAGAGTGAAAAATTTACACTGTGACGGGCCTGCTTGATGGATGCTCTGAAGATGTCAAGAGGAACAAGTTATCTGGTAATAAATACGTTTGCATGTGTTATGTCTGATATTATAGACTGATAGTTATCTTAGTTATGAAAAATTTTCACGAAAAGTCGCTTACAGCAAACGACTCTTGACACTTGCACAGCATCCATTATTAGCATGCCAAAACTCGACATTTCCAAAATTTTGCCACATTAAAAAAAAGTATTTGGAAACATTTCGATAAATTTATTTAATATTTATAAGGCATATTGAAATTGAGTGAATATATTTTAAAGGATAGAAAGACATTATCTTTGTTGAGACTAAGGAAAGTTGATCGTGAATTGAAGATTATTATATTTTTGTTTATTGTTTCCTTTTTTGACGCGTTGCAGTCATTATAGTACTGTATTACAAGTTTCGAGGCATTCTCTGTTGATATTTCGTTCTAGATTTTTAATCGATAAAATATTACAAATATGTGTTAACGGAATTTTATAATTTAAAAATATAACGGATTTTTAAGATTTGAAATTTTGCATCTTTCAATTCGCTTTTGCATCTTTTTTGTAAAGCGAATTGACAATTCAAATTTCGACCGTTATTTTTTTAACATCAAATTTAAAAATCAACTGAGAATGTCCAAAATCCTGCAGAATTGAGTGAAAATGATGGAATTTTGTTCTTTATCCTTCCGTATAATTTCTTTTCAACGATAGACATTAGAGATTGTGAAGTAGATATGGATCATACATTGAAGAAACTAACAAAGAATTATTTTTTTACCATATTAATGAAATGAAAATGAACTAAGTCTTACTTATACATATTTAAAAGGAAAAACAGATGATTCAGATAAGAAATAATGTCAGTTAGCTCTTCTGCATGAAATTTACTTATTACTTGAAGTTGAAGAAGAAAACAAACTGTTATGATAAAGAAAAAAAACACAATTCTATCTCGTTGAACATATTATAAATATTAAATCAATCTTTGATTTATATCCTGTGAGAAAATTTAACATTAAAATTGAAACTAAATGTGAAATTGTTAACAAATTTCAAGAAAAAAAATGCGATTAATTGTATTCTTCCTATATTTTTCCCCCAGAAAAAATTTGAAATATATATAAATATTAAAAATGAATATTTAAAAAAAATTATGGAAGTTTCTCCTTAGTTTTTGTATTTAAATGAAGATTATTAATGAGAAAATTACTACATGTGCATTTGATTAATAAAATTTAATAAATTCTTCAATCATTCAACAAAAAAATTTTTGAACAAAAAAAAACAACGTGAATATAGGGAGTCCACGGTTTGCATCAAATTTTTGTAAAGCATGGACCCCCAAAATTATAAGGATAATGAAAAAAAAAATTGCATGATGACTAATCTATTTTAGGATGTAAGAGAAATTAACATGAAGAAATCATAATTCGATGAAAAATATACTCGATTTAATTTAATTAAAGGAGAGAATTTTTTTCTTTTCGGAATTTAAGTAATAATCCTTAAGTCTTGGTTGTTGAACGAACCCAATAGATGAAAAAGGAAATGTTTAAAGTGAAAAATATTAAGTTTAACAATAAAAAAGAATCTTTAACAATGCAAAATACAATTAATTATATGTTTCGTTGATTTTGAGTCTCAAAATACATGTGATTTCAGGTTCAACGTCATGGACGTTCATTCGAGCATTCATCGGAAGGTGTTTGTACTTGACACTCTCAAATTAAGCTAGAGGTTCAGCGTGAGAAAACTATTTTCGTTAAAACGGTCTAAAATGTTTTTCAAGAAAGTCAAGAATCTGCAATTTACTTCAACAAAGGTTAATTTTCACTATGAAGTACAAATCAATTGTATTCAAAGATCACCTTACCGCAATTCACTATGGTAAATGTTAGCTGTAAGTCATTCTTTCTTCCTGGTTCGACGATATTCGGTAAGATTTTGAATAATTTTTTATTTTACAGAAATAATTTAATTTGGAACGAAATGGAATCAGTCAATTTGTTTATTATCGACTTATACGGTTGATATTGTGATCTACTTGAAAAATTGAAGCGAGAAGCCTGGCATCAGACTTGACTGAAGATGTAAATCTAGTTTCCGGGGTTAAAATTGATAGGATAGCTTGTCCCGTATTTTTCAACGCTTTCCTAATACATTCTAAAACTTAATTTGTGTCCCGAACTAGCTTCATGAAAAATTCCGTTAATTTTTCAAAATTTTCTTAGTTTTTTAAGAAAATCTGATCGAAAAATGTTTAAGTTAGAGATTTTTAATTTTATTTAACACCCTCTTGATAAGAATTTCTGGAAGCGCCTCTGCATCAAGCTATGGACCATTCGTAATCTGAAAACTAACAGTTTTTTATGCAACAATAGTCAAACAGACCGTAATTCTGACTATATTGTGATCTACTTGAAAAATTGAAGCAAGAACAGACAAAACATGTGTTCTTAACATCAACTACCGCGAACTTTGATAAAATCTACTTGAAAAATTGAAACGAGAGCTTAAGCCTCACATCATCTACCGTACATCGTCAGCCAAACATCAAGAAACCCCTAGAAATAACAAGTTAAACACAATTAAATTGCACAAATTGCTGTCAAAAATTGTCTAGCTTCCAAGCAGGCAGGAAATACCTGTGTGTATACAAAAGAGTTAGACGAGTAATCGTTTGGAAAATTAATAAAAATGCTTTAAATTAAGGTTTGTAATCATTTTAATGTAAATAGATTTATTCAAAAAAAAACAGTGTATATTGTCAAAAAATGATGATAATAAAAAGTACGATCATGAACAATTGTGCATTCTTGTCATAAATTACACATGGAATGATTGATCTCAATGCGGAGGGTCAAGGCAAATGTTTTCACAGAATTTTATCTTCGTTGCTTATTTGTACGTTATTATTACTTTGTCTTAAATATTAAATGAATTTGATCTAGATAAACAAGATCCGTTTCGCATTACAGCTTAAGTAAAAACAATGTAAATACTCTTTAGTTCTCTGATTTCTTAAACATTTAATTATGGAATTTCGTATATATAAAATACTTCTGTCAAATTTCTCTACAAATAACGATGATTGGACGAAATTCTACACCTGATTATCGTGGAAAATATTTGTTACTATGTACTAAGGCTTACTTAAAATTAATCAGTTGTTTCTGCAACTGCTGATTTTATTATTTAATTGAAATTTAAATTCGAATCCGTTTTGTGTCAACATATCGTCTAATGTTTATGATAATAATTCCCAGCAAACATATACAGGCAATCCAAGCTCCAAACAATGATATGTAATAGGGAATTGCGGTATTAATTCGATACTCACGACGTCGCTCGTAAGAGAGGTCCTCATGAAGATAGTCCATGAAATCAAATACAGCACCACATGTCAATCGATGCTGCAGAACTCCAACCTAATTAATTAAATTAAGGCATTAGAATTTTATTAAGAAAATGTTTGAAGGGCAGGTCGTTCACAAATGACGTCCATCAAAAATGGATGTATGTCTTGTTAACTTAAGAATTCCCTGGCGTGTCTTTAATAAAAAGCAAGCATCCCACCCCCAAACTTTTGGACGTCATAAGTGAATGAACCCCAAATCATATTTAATTACCATTTGACCACCCTGAGCATTTGTGTATTTAACGATTCTGCTTCTATACTGCTTGCACGTCTTCCAGAATCCGTCCGTCAATATGATGGCATGAGTGAGGGAATATAAGAACATAGCAGCTGCGATGAGGGTAGTTGGCATCCAATAATTTGGAGGAATTGGATTCCCTTCTCCAAGTTCTTGTTCGATTGTCAAATGCATGACTTCATTTGATCTGTAAATTTATTCACATGACATATGTTTCACAATCCTTAACAAGCACTGATTATCACTTACCTTTGAGAATATTCTGTCTTTGCAGCTCGTGGTCTTCCATCATTTCGGAAACAAACTCGAAAGACGTGATAACAGCCGAGCATAAAGAAGAACATGAGTGGAAGAATAATTCCAAAAGCACCAAAATAACACCACCCAACACTGCTGCCAACAAAATAACTTAATGTGTCACTGGCATAAAGGAAGCATCCACAATCTCTTTCATCATAATAACTTGGATATGTTTGGAAGTTGCCTGCACAAGTATTAAGTACGATTCTCCAGTGAAGCCAAATTATCGATGTACAAATGACAGTCAGGAGTGATGACAAACATCCAATAACATAGAGATATGCCAAAGCTCTTTCAGATTTATACGGATTCATCTCTCTTTACAATCAGAATTATCCAATAAGAATGATCAGCTTAACAGAATTTAGGAATGTATAAGAGCACTTTATGATTTCAACTGAACAAAAATCTAAATAAACAGAAAAATTTATGAATAAGCGATGATAGGGTGTGTAACTCAAGAAAACTACAATAAACAAAGTGACGGAGTTAGGAGATGTATTGTAAGTAACTTTATAGCAATTAAACAGGTGTTGAAGAAGGGGAAATCGAGCAACGGACCTGTATTTGTATTTTGTACTAGATTTATGCTTATTTTTAAGTCGATTGGTTAGTGTTCGTGCTCTGTCTGACAAGAGTCTTGTTGGATATTTTTTTGTGCCTTTATTACATTTTTAATATTTTTATTTCTTGATCTAAGCAGGTAAATTTTAAAAATTTGAAAGTTTTATTCTTGATCTAATTCAAAATTCTAGTAAATCATCAAATTCTCAGCATTATACAGCACCCAAAATTAACGGCTGTGCTTATTTCAAAACCTTGATGACTAGATTACTGATTGTCAACAAATAGCGACGACAAGTTTAGAAACTAATTTTCAAAACAAATTTTTACTAATTTAGACAATGCATCAGTCGATCAGAACACAAGGCGATGGTACAGAATATCCAGAAGTTGTGGCAGAGTCAAGTAGAAAGATATCTCGTTCATCAGTTGACATTGAAGTGGATAAATTAGGAAGAAAGTATTTATCAAAAAAGATCCAATCATCATCGTCATTACTTTATAATTCGTCTGAGAATCCGGAAACTGTAATTAATTTTCCACGAGCAGTGAAGCCAAATGGAAAGAAATTCTATCTGATACCCAAATTGATACCGAAAACGACGGGATTTGAGCTGAAAAATAAAACTCCAAAATTAATACTGATGGAGCCTTATAAGGTAAGATCTAGACATCCTTTATCATCTCATGATTGTTAGACATTATTAGTGAATGATTAATATCCAAAAGGACTTCTGATTACTTGATCAGTCGCTCTGCATTATCTCAAAATTAGCTTCAAGAAATTTGCGCTAGAAATATCGTATTTATTTCCTATTAATTAATGATACATTATTAATATTATTGATAACGGAATTAATTTTTTTCTTTTATCTATGACGTGTATTTTAGGCCTGTGTGTCACCAATTATCCCATTCAAGGAAAGCAACAATAAAATTAGAAAATCGAAAATTATAGATAAGAATAATTTGGATCTGAATGAATTAGTGCGTCACATGAATATAACAAAAACATCATTAACGTTGAACGACAGTGACAATTTGAGCATTAAATCGGGAAGTGTTATTGGCGATGAATATGCACAGTTGAAAAAAGAACGAGATCTATTTGAGACACAATTAAAGTTCCAAATGCAAGTAAATACTGAATTGAAAGGATTATTGGTCCATTGTCTCGGCGAGGACATCCAATCAAAAGTTAGCAATTTGACAGAAGACAAGATGAAGATTGCTGAGCATTTAAGTTCTAATACAGAGAAAATTGAATTTCTTGCCGGACAGGTTGAAGTGTGGCGCAGTAAATTTCTGGCATCTAGTCTTATGGTCGAGGAACTAGCCAAATGGAAAGCAGTTTTAACAGAAAAGAATCAGCATTTAAGTGGATCGAATAAAAAGTTACTCGAAACATTTGCAATGCTTCGTGATATGGAAATTGAGCTTTATCAAAATTTGAAATTTATTGCTGGATATCATGAGACTAATTTACAGACTTCTAATGTGATTGACCTTACCGCAGAGTGCTTAAATCTAAGTCAGCAATTAGTTTTGAATTCTGGTAAAATTGGAATGCCAGAACCGCTAGTTCCTCATCTTGATCCACTAACCGACGCACAAAAGCAAGCCATACAGATAAAAGACACCAGCAGCTTCCTTACATCGACTGATGAGGCATTTAAAGCAATATGCAATCAAGCTAATCAAGAATATAAGCGAGTCAGAACTCAATCGGAAAGTACTTTTGAGATTGTTGATCCAAAGGATGTGAAGTGAACTTGACTGAGCATTTTTGACCTTGTTTTACGCGTGCTTACCCTAATTATTAACGATATTTAATTAATTTTTAATCCCGTTTGATAAATAAAATAAAAATGATATTGAAAAAATCGGTTGTTTTTGACTATTTTTTCACTATTTAGATCAAGGCTCTTTTCAGTCCTCTAAACAGCTTAAATACAGCACATTCAGTGCTTCCTCACTTTCCTCGTCGATTCTTCAAGAACCAATTTTTTTCATTTTGTCAATAACTGAACTTTCCTATCAATTTTAATGCACTATATATTGATTGAGGTACTGGATGTTGATTAATGCACGCACTGGATATATCTAAAAGTCACTGTCACTTATTTAATTATTATGGAACCAAATATTCTACAATTTGATCAACACAAATATTCAATCATAGTAGTCAACGTTTTCTTCAATTAATTTAGTACAAATTAACTCTAAGTCAATAAAATACAGTCCAATAGAATCCAGTCAGCACTAAAGTTCTCATTAAAAAGCAAAAAAACCATCCAGCACCGAAGAAATTCTACAGAAAATTGAAAAAGTTCAACAGACAATTGATACACCACGCGCTGATTATTTCTCCATGACAAGCACTCAATAAAAATAAAATTGCACAAAAAACTGATTTGGTTCCAACCAGTACAGAAGAAGTTGTAGAGCTAGGTGATGAACAATTGGGAGGAAGAAAGACTCACCGGAAAGTTTATGATCAATGAAATTGATCTTGGAAAGTTTGAGATCACAGATGATGATCATAATGGCAATGGCGTAAAGATGTACATGCCTGACAATTTAGACGATTCTGAAATTTCGTTCATGCTTGAATGTACATCAAAAAAGCCGATTAAATATAAGGGATTTTAGTTCCAGAGCAAATTTTCTAGAATTTCGCACAGTAAGTGGAAGAATTAGACGACGAGAATTATTACTGAGACAATTTCACGATGCTCGCATTAATGGAGTGAAAGTTGACAAAATGAGTGAAAAAGATTTACTGACGCTTCATAGACGAGCAAGTGAAGAATTTAAATTTTTATGAATTTAAATTTTTATAAGGTAAGGGGTCGTTCGCAAATTACGTCACGCAAAAAAACGACTTTTTCGATCCCCCCCCCCCCCTTGTCACAAATTTTCCAAAGAAAGAAAACTTTTGTATTTGGACTGTCACAAATTCTCCAAACCGACCCGCCCTCCCCCCCTAAAGCGTGACGTAATTTGCGAACGACCCCTTACAAGAATTTCAGTGAATTTCCAGTTTCTCACAAAATATTTTTTAAATTCCAACAAACCGTTAATTTCGTTAATTTAAAAAACTTTTGATGAGACTGAAAAGTCCTTAAGTACTCCTAAAACATAAGATACAAAAATAATTTCATTAGAATGAATCACATTAAGCAGAAAGCTGAGTATTCTGAGAATTGAAAATAATTGAGATGAATTAATATTAATGGATTACACAATTTTGAATGTGATGTGCAATCATGTAGAAATTTTGTTACCTAACGGCTTTTATATTTTTAATGGAATTTTTCTATGGATTTGTATGGTTTTGAAACATTTTCCCCAAAAATCAAATCCATACAAATGTTCCAGTCTTGGATGACTTTTAGCTTTAAATAATATCATTAAATCCCTTTATAGAAGCTTGCAAAAAAATATTTAACATTGAGGAAAAGGAGAAATCTTTAAATGAGCTTATGAGAGGAATAAAGCCGACAAACACATCCAATGCAAGTCAAAATTATGCCATAGAAGGCAATGTCAAAGATTTGACACGATTAGTTATGAGCGAAGCAGATGTTAAATGTCCAATGAAAGTGCTAAATCTCTTCATTCAGCATATTTGTTTATACGGCACTGTGTTTAGCAAAGGTAAGTCAATCATTTTTAGAATTTACTCTGAAAAACCGTTGAAAATTTATTTAAAATTTCTGAACTTCAAAACCATACAAATGTTATTGAAAGTATAAAATTTAAATATTTGACAGTTGATCCAAGTATCTCAATTGGACAGCTCAATGACGCATCTTCATGACAATGTTACAACTGGAAATGTCACCTTATTTTGCGAGTGTTAAAATGAATTTGACAAAAAAATTTGAGGCCATTGACAGTAAATCCATTATGTATGTTGGACGTCCAGATTTAATTGAATTAATGGAAGGAATTATTATTCACATAATAAATAAGCGTGTTGGTTGTGGATTTGTTATCCACAAAAAATCCACAGAAATTGTAGAGTGGCTTTAACCAGGAAGCTGTAAAAAGAATAAAACATGAAAAATCAGCGGTTGAAAAATAACGGTCAATCTGTTTTTGAAAATACAATGGCGATACACAATTTCATGGTTGCACGTAAATTCGTGTACGGATAAAATTTTCCAACGATTTTCCAAAAGCAAAGAAGTAGAAGAAAAATGAAGAAAATTGTACGCACACATGCACAAGTGACTTGATCTCTGGCGTTTCTGTTTGTGAAAATACTCGCACAATACAACCACATGCAAAGATTTGTTGGAAGTGTACGATAAGAAAAAAAAACACATTGGAAATGGCAGTATAGAGGAGAAAAAAAATATGGAAAAGGTGTGTTGATACGAGGAAAATTTCGCAGAAGAAGAGTCTTTCCTAATACATTACGTACGTAGTTTATTTTAATAATTATCATTTTTGTGTTCCTTTTGCATTAAACGTGTCAGAATTGCAATAAATCGTTAGTTAAATACATAAAGTATAAAATAAATATCAAATTTATATGATTTTAATTCGATTTGTGCTGCAAAAATTGAAATGAAAAAAATGGTTCATGATACAGAAGCTTAAAAAAAATTTTTTTGATGAGAAAAAAAGAATGTAAAGGCAAAGAAGAGGAAGAAAATTTTCCTAAAAAAATGAGCAAAAATTTGTAGTGAAAAAAAGAAATTAATTCAATTTTTGTAAGCCCGTAATAGAAATTTTCTAAGTGCATAGAATCATTCAAAGGAGTGTCAGATAAAAAAAATTTTTTTTTGTTCAAACGGAAAAGAAGAAAATTTTTTTAAGTGAAAATTTTTTTTGTTCCTTAACAAGAAAGAAAAAAAAATGAAAATTTCCTCATATTCTTATTCTATTCCTTAAACTTACACAAAAAAAGGTGGTTTAATGCATGAAATTGGAGAATCAGAAGAGCAAGGATAAAACTGACTGTGAAAATTTTGTGCGTGCTAAATTTTTCCGAGAGCTCTTTTTCGGAAAATTTAATTCCGTTGTGGCAAAGGCTCTCAGCCCCGCTAGAAAAACGCTCGACGCAATAATGCAATGATGGATGTATTGTGGCTTAATGACTGAAAACATGGAGGAGAATGATGCCGTTTTGTGCTCATATATATAACTCAAGTCGCGTGAGAGTTTTAGAAAAGGGCGCAGAAAATCGGCACAACACAACACTTTGTGAACTCATTGCTCCATCATCATCATCATATCCAACACCTTCATTAAATATATAATACTAAATTACCATACACACTAGACAACAACAGGAAAAATCGTTATAATTTTTTTTCCATAATTTTTGTAACAATTTTTTCGGTTTTCTCTATCTGGTGTGTACATTAACAAATAATAACGGAAGGGGAATTGAAAGGCATAAAGCTAAAGTAAAGCAAGACAAAAATCTCAAAAGCTCTCAACGCGACGATCATAAGCATCATCTACAGCACCTGTAATACTCTTTAGATTACTGATAAACTCGAGCATTGTCCCTTATTAACATCTTCCTTCCTCCTCTTCCACTCAACAGTCACATCTTGCCTGCCGTCACATCTTTCTCATACAAAAAAGCAAAAAAAAATTATTCAATTCAAGCAGGAGCATCTTAACAACTTAACAAAATGGCGTATGGTGGACATTCCTTTGGAAAGAAAACATTTCACAAACCGACTTATTGCCATCATTGTTCGGATTTACTGTGGGGCCTAATTGGACAAGGATACATATGTGAAGGTTCGTTTGACAATTTTATCATTCATTAAGTTTTTTTTTCATCATCCCTCCGTCCATCGCCGAATAAGAAAATTTATGGAACGAAAAATTGCAAAAAAGAGAAGAATTTTTTTTTATTTAGTCATTTCAACATTTCATTTCTCCGCTCTCTCCTTTTTTGACTCCATCTTTTTCTCTATGTACGAAAAAAAAATTAAACAGTGGAAAAATCTCTTCACACACAGCTTCCATTTCCATTGCACATTCAAGAAGGAAATATAAGTTTTCCATTGAATACTTATTCCACCCCGAACGATTCCTTTGCCTGTATATAAAGACACATTGTGTGCTGTTAAGTAAGTCATCATGTGCTTAAAAATGGATATAATATCCAGAAAATTGGCATCATACAAAAAAAAAATTCAACTTAATGACATGAAAATTATCGGAAAATTCAGGAACGAGAAGAAAAATTGATTTTCCATTTGTTTGTCATACAGTAATTTTCCAAAGGAAAAGAAATTCCAATTTCATACTCTTTACGTTCTTGCTTACTAACTTCACTTTATTATTTTTCTTTCCTTTCTTTCTTCGTGTGACTTCTTGTTCTTCTTATTTCATTTTAAATATCTATATACAGCATAAAGTTATCGACTGTAATGTACAAAAATCGAATTTCATTTCTATACTATGTTGATGTCTATTCTTGTTCCTACATATTTTAAAATAACTCAAAATAATGTAAATGAGGCAGCAGCAGAAAATTCCTTCTACATGCAATTGTTTTGCAATTTTAGATCATGTCAAAAAAAAATTTCTATTTTGTATTTCCGTTTTTTTTTTCGAGAACAGAAAACGATATGACATTATTGTTGCTGCCACCACTCCTATGTATGAATACATTTTTTTTTTGAAGTAATGTCATGCATATTAGGTGATTGACAGTGGAAATAAAACAAGTCCCTTTATACTATTGCTGTGTGCTTAGTTTTTATTCTACGTTCGATTATTTGATGGGGAAATTGGCAAGGATGGAATTGCTGTGTGCTAAAATGTTTGATGTTAAGCAGGATTTGATTCTGTTGTATTATAGAGGGTGTTTGAGAGTCAATTCTTCTCTCGATGGATAATTTTTTAGGGAGCTTTGTGAGAAAAATTATGTCTTAGTCTAGTATAAGGGATATATCTAGGGAGTGTCTACCCCCTTCGACGAAAAATTTCTTTAATTTGTTAAAGTTACCGAACTACCCCCCCCTAAATTAAGGTTTTCTAGTTTGAAGGTCAATAAATTATTAATTTAAGTCAGAAACGTAGTCAAGAACGTCGAAGAGGAGGCGACACATTTTTCTAAGAATACATCTACATATTTCGAGAAGTTCAATTCGACTAAGGCAATTTACCACTAGAGCTATCAATACAAAAAACAAATATTGGGTATTTGGGGTTTTCAGCACTATTTGGGGTCATACAAATACTTGGGTTTACACCCAAATAATTTGGGTGCAAAAAATATTTTTAAAATTAGCTCCAAAAATTATATTTTGCTGAATTTAACAAACATTGAAGTCAAGTTCTTTATAATTTTGACTTAATTTCTAATACAGTTAAAGAAAAAAGGGTCCTTAATCAAGTTTTGAATAATTTTCAAGGTATTCAGCTTCTGATTTTGATTACTTTAAGAAGTGTATTTTTTTTATTTAGAAGTAATTTTTAGGTACTATTCATTATTTCTTAATTTGTTTTTGATTTACTAACTAAATAGATATTAAGATTGATTAAAATAATCAATTAAGTTAATATGTCAGTGGCTTTTGACTTCAATACTTGCATGAATATTTGTTCATGCAGGTAGTAAAGTTTTAACTAGAAAATGAAAATTATTACAAGTTCTGATTAATTTAATTGAATTCTTATGCACTTTAATAGTGAAATCTCATTTTTAAAAAAATTAGACCCCATTAATTTTTCATATAACGGAAATTTTTTTGGATCTTTTTCATACAAAAAATTATTTGGTATTTGTACAAATAGTAAAAACACATCTCTACTTACAACCCAATTACCTCCCCTGGCTACGCCACTGATTGATTCAAGATCAAAAGAACATTAATTATGATCTATATAAAAATTTTTGTTTAAGACAGTCAGTTGAAGCAATAATCTTGGTTTCTAAATTACTTAATGTTTTTAAGATATTCAGACATTGAAAAATTTGGAAAAAATTGTCACATGGTGCTATTTACCGGTTTTGTAATGATTATGTCCTTTTATTCCAAGTTGACGTGTAAAGCGTCCACAAAATCTTTTAAAGCTCTTGCAAGAGCCGGTTTGATATTTCTGCATGACTGATTAGCTACAGAACTGTGAACCCCTAAATAAGCCCCTGGTTTGAAAGTAAAATCTATAAAAATCCCTCAGTTCAAACCTCACAGAAAATTTTATTAACATAGAGAATATTTTTATACAGCGACACATTTAGATGTGTCTGAAAATCATGTTCCTAGCAATATGTAGACTTGTACAAGTTTAATTTTGCAAAATAAAAAAGAAAGAAAATTTTCCAATTTTTTCTTTCTTCTTACCTTCACTATTTTCGCATGACATTTTTGTGACAAGAACATATCTTTTATTTCTACTGTGCTCATTCCTCAAAATGTTGTTCATTTCCTTCACATATAAAGTATATGTAAAATCCTATGTATTCACATCGATGTAACATGTTACATATTAAGACATAGATAGAAAGATGGATGTAATGAAACATTTTGGATAAGAAGGAGCATTGAATATCTATCGAATGACTATAAATATCTCAATCAATGAATTCTTTAACAAGTCGCTATAAGGAGTAAGAAGAAGAAAATTATTTTTAGATTACTTCATCTTTAGGTCGGAAAAAAGAGAATGAAAAGAAGAAGGAATAAGAAGCAGAGAGCAGAGTAAATCAATAGTAGTTTTACAATAATCATGAACAGCATCGTCATTATCATTTGTCATCTTCAAAAAAAAATTTTTTTTGGAACTGAATTGATTTAGGTGGATACGGTGGGGGTAGTTAGGGGGTTTTGGGGGTCAATTTATCTACAACAGATTTTAAAACACCCTCTTAATTCTCCGTTCGTACAAAAAGGTTATGCTTCTAAGTCAATTTTGTAGTTAGTTTTTTTTGGGGGGGGGGGGGTGGTGTTTTTCACTCAAACCGGGGTATTTTTTCAGAGGGGTCCTCCCCCATGAAACCTCCCTTTTGAAAAAAATTAACCGAAACAAAAAAAAAATTTAAAATTGCTAGGGTTTATAAATTGAAAACTCACCCCAGGTTTATTTCTTAGACCCCCTACCAAAATTCTGGCTATGCCACTACCCGCTAGCTATTTTAGCTAATTTTTTAGTCTAGACCATTTTTTCCATAAAAGATAATGATTTTTTCACTCATTAACCCCACCCCCCATTACAAAGGCGTACACAGGGGAACCATTGATCCTCAAAACACCTCCTCGAAGAAATTTTTTCAATTTGCTTAGTGTTTTCACAAAAAAATCCCAAAACACCCCCTAAATTTTTACTTCCATACGAGAAAAATTACAAAACACTCCATTCAAAATTTTTTTGGCTACTACCCTGAGTAAATATATGGGGTTGTTCATAAATGACATCTAGTTCCTAAGGGGATGGATACACCATACAAATTTTTTCTGCATGATTATCTAAGGAATGCAGTTTTCCGATTGACGTCATTTAAGAACGACCCTGATGAGCATAAAAAAGTTATTGCATCATTCATGACACACATTTCTTTCTCTGTTCATTATTTTCCTTCCTTCTTCTTCCACAAAAAAAGGAAAAAAAAGAAAAATATTCTCTTTTCGGAGGGGAGTTGAAGCGTAATCATTGCGAAAAGCTAACAATAAGCATACTCAAGGAAATAACCCACTGTTGATTTTTCATTAATTGCTTAAACTATGACGCACATTAGGTCCTTCACATCACCCAACTTGTATATTTTTCTTTTCTACTAATAAGCAAACGGAAATCTCGTCGCGGCCACGACATTTTGACGATCTCTCTCACTCTCTCTCCCTTGTGTTCCCTATATTTTGTTTTTCTTGTCTATCACATCGACGGCCTCGTTTTCTTTTCTCCTTTGCAATTTTTCATCATTTTTTTTTATAAAACAACGAAGAAAACAAAAAAAAAAGTTTTTCTCATTGTGAAAAACAGATTTTCTTCAGGAGAAAAACGTGACTGAAATCATGCATGATTGATAACAATTAGAGTCATATTCAGACAATTATCCAATTGATGGACAATCATGCTGACACATTGTAATCATAATTAATTAGAATTTTCACATTTTCTTAAGTAACGTTGCAATTTAAGAGCGAAAAAAAATGTTGTAGTAAAAAAATTGTAAATGTGTATAAAAAGTAACGTGCCATGTGCGCATGTCATATACAGATAGAAATGCATGCTGTTTTTGTTGACGTCATACGTCACATTTTCAAGGGAAAAAATAGATCAACACATCGTTGTGAGAAAGGGAGAAGAAAAAAATAGAGAAAGACTGGAAGATCTATTTAGACTTTTATGTATACACTCACACTTTTGAAATCATATTTATACATAAATAGAAATAGATGAAGATGAGTCGATGATTCCTCATAGTAGAAAACTTTTTTTTATTCTTAACTCATTTTTTACCCCATTTCTGTTGTTGCAGTTTGCAATTTCATTGTTCATGAGAAATGTGTCACCAATGTTGTCACGCCATGCTCGGGAATCTCACCATTCTTGATTAAAAATCCCGTTGCACATTGCTGGTCGGAACCGACGCATCATAAGAGAAAATTCTGCAATGTTTGTCGTAAACGTTTGGATGAAGTTCCTGCCGTTCATTGCCTGAGTAAGCTACAAAATCACACAATGAAAACTTTCCTCATTCATACTTAATTCTCATTATTATTTTTATTTTTAGTATGTGAGTACTATGCGCATATCGAATGTCAAGATTTTGCCATCGCTGACTGCAAGGAGAATGCAACGTATGTTCCGGGAAAGGACTTGAGTAGCGTGAAGCATGTACATCATTGGCGTGAAGGGAACTTGCCACAATCATCTAAGTGTGCTTCCTGTAAGAAGACGTGCTGGTCATCTGAATGTCTTACGGGTAACATCGACCTAAATTATCTATTAAATTATTTTTGGAACTGACAATGCCTTTTTTAAAATCTATTTAAGGATATCGTTGCGAGTGGTGTGGCTTTACGACTCACGGAGGCTGTCGCCATTACGTTCCACAAGAATGTACGTTCGGTGCTTGTCAGCCAATCTATTTACCACCACATGCTGTTTCGATTCCGCGAACTGAAGTGCCGATGGAAGCAATATTAGGTGTCCAAGCGAAAAATAAACAAATTCCAATGCAACGCGAATATTCATGTCGTAAGTTTTATGTCACTTGCTTTGGTTCCTCTTATTATGTATTATTATTATTATATAAATGGGGCAAAAATTCACCTCGATGTTCCAAATCACCTTTCTGTTCCTCTTACTTCCTATTTTATTTTTATTTTTTTTTCATTAATAATTTTAATTTTCTTTCTTTTCTTTTTTTACAACCGAAAAAAAAACTCTTTGTTAAAAAAATATAACATCCTTATGGCTTCTGAAAATTTTATATTTATGTATCTATAATTTAATTAATTATTTATTGTTAGCTGAACTCCGTACTATAAGTTTATGTGATAGTGATAGCGATCTTTTTATGCATACGTATAATGTAACTCATCGAAAGTCGAGTGACTCGTCTCATTCGGCTGCAGTTTCCTATTATAGTGGAACTGAGAGTCAACAAAGTGTGAGTGATAGATCAATTTACGATAATATTGCGGTAGATGATGCATTTGAGCACCATCATCATCATCATTCTCATAATATTAATAATAATAATAGTAATCATCACTATACAAAGGCTAGAAATTATCTTATGCCGCCTATAAATAATTTGCCACTTAGACTTTTAAAGAATCCACACGTAAATGTAAATAGGAGTGTATCGTTTCAAGGAACGTGTGTTGGACAATCGCGTACATATTTAGCACCACGACAAAATATTGTAGTAAGGAGAAGACATGATGAGAATTTGTTTACGGATACGCCATCTGATTTTGGTTCAACACGATCATCAATATCACCATCCGCCTCACGTAACAATGCCTGCGATTGTAGTAGTATTATTCCTATAACAAATGTACAAAATGATCGTAATTTAATGGATGAAACTTATTGCTATAAATATCATTATGATAAGAAATATGCTGGACCATTTTATCTCAAAATGCTGCGACGAATGCAAAAAGTCTTTAAGCGTCAGTCTAAAAAGTCACTCAGAGGTAGATCTCGTTCCTGATTCAATCTTATTTTAATGACCATAACAATACTCGCTTATTAACTTCTTCCTTTTTTTGTCTCTCAACTAATTGATATTATGACTAAACTTACTATCTGCCATTATGTGCTTGACAAAAAATAAAAGAATTGTGTGTAAGAACTAGATTCTTTGCAACTGATAATATCGTTTGTGTGTTGACTATGTGTGTTGATTTGATACATTAACCATGCCATGATGAAATGAAAGTAGCAAAAAAAATACTCTGAGAATGGAAATAAATTCAATAGATCACTATCACTTGCTATACTTACAACCAATATATATTACTTAATTGCTTACTTGATGACGAGATAAAATCTTAATAGATAATTTCTTTCTCTCCTTTCTTCTCCTTCCTTTCTTTTTTTGTGTATGTCATTCTTACACTTGTAGCACGCAGCATATCAGACGACTTAAGTAGCGGAGATGCTGCACGTTTTCGAGACGATGAATATGGGAAATCGGAATCGGCGAGTGGAATGGGAAGTTCCAGTGCACGGAATGAGTCGGCGCATAAGGGTGAAAGAGATAAAGAGAAAAAAGAAAAAGACAAAGAGGAATTTGAAGGTAGGCATGACTGTTCTTGTGGATTTTGAAATTTACTGACCAAAAAAATGTCCTTCTTTTAGAAACAATTAAAGTCTTTGATGGAAACTGCTCATTACGCAGACGAATATTTCGTGCAATCACTGTTCCTCGAACATGCAATTTGGAGCAATTATTGACAACTGCTTTACGAGCTTTTCACATCGCGAGAGAGCCTAATGTAAATATACTGCTGCTTTATTTTATTTCACGTCCATCAATAACTTGACATTTATTTCCACAATTTTAGCAATTCTATTTGACGGATTTATATGCAACAAACGGCGATGAAATTCAGATTCAAGACCCAACACCCGTTTTGAATTTACACAAAATTGAAGGCAAAAGGCCAGCTATATTTTTAAGATTTCGGTAAACTCCATGTCCTCCTTATATTCCTACCCATTTGCTGACACTTTTCCTTTCATTAATTGTAGTGAAAAAGAAATTGACAAGGGATTTGTTCGCGTATATCCAGGAAAGCTTCAAGTGGAGGAACCTTATGTGACTGTTCAAGTAGATAACGATACAACTGTCAAAGATTTAATTCGTGATGCACTCAACAATTTCGGACTACAAGACCATCAAGTTGACGACTATAGATGCTTAGAGATTCTCCTCGATCGCGGTGTTAGTGAGCGTGTATTATCATGGAATGAACGACCTTGGGAAATAATGAAACAATTAGCGAAAGATTCAATTAGACAAATGGAATTAATGCGCTTTTACTTGCAATTAAAACAGGATCCACATGGACCAAATGTAGCATTGTTTGTCGGAAATTTACCATTAGGTCTTTCACAGCGTAATTATGAGCAAATTTTAATTGAAGTTTTGGGTTCTGAAAATAAATTTTCGAGCATCGGTCCAATTTACTATGAATATGGTTCTCTTGTCATCACTTACGAGAATGCATCAAAGGCTGTAAGTTACAAAAAATTTATTGATATCCTTCATTATTGTAATTCTGGTCTCGTGTCTTAGGTACGGGCTCTTTATGCATTGAGGGAATCGAAATCCGATGACAAACAACTGCTCGTCCTATTGCTGCCCAACATAGAGCCAAGTATGGTACCTACTGGTGTAAAGCCGCTCCTAGTATTTGTGAATGTTAAATCTGGTGGTTGTCAAGGATTAGAATTGATAAGTAGTTTCAGAAAATTATTGAATCCTTACCAAGTGTTTGACTTAGATAACGGAGGTCCATTGCCAGGGTAAGACAACAAATCCTATATCCTGTTAACGTTTGTTACTGGAAGTTCTCTTCAATTTCTGTCTTTATAGACTTTACGTCTTTCGTCATATTCAAGACTACAAAATTCTGGTGTGTGGAGGAGACGGAACTATTGGATGGGTATTACAATGTCTAGATAATGTAGGTCAAGATTCTGAATGTTCAAGTCCACCATGTGCAATTGTTCCTTTAGGAACTGGTGAGTTAATGACACAATCACGTCCTGCATAAAAAACTATAAATTGTATCCGTTTTATTTTAGGAAACGACTTGGCTCGTGTACTGAGATGGGGTGCTGGCTATACGGGAGGCGAAGATCCATTAAACTTATTACGTGATGTCATAGATGCAGAAGAGATTCGCCTCGATCGCTGGACAGTCGTTTTTCATCCAGAAGATAAGCCAGAGGACGTTGCGCCAAAGGCGCCATCAAATTCAACTGGTAAGAAGAAGAAGGATCAGCAACAGACCGAAGCGAATTCACAATCGAATCAGCACCATCATCATCATGCAACAACTATAACTACACCACTTTGTCAAGGTTTTCATTTATTTTCTTTTGCTGTATATTGCTAAGCCGTGTAGCAATATCAAGCATTTTTCAATGTGTTCAATTAAATAATGGAAATGATACATAAGCTAAAAGTTTAATTTAATTTATATCATTAGGTGTAATCAGTTCCTATTTTTTCATATTTTTTTTATCTCTTAGTTTTTGATTTATTATCATAATGATTTAGTTGCTAGCTCAGCTAAATGATATACATATATATAATAAGTAATGTGCTGATGATGATCATAATAAGTATACTGAGTTCATATACATATATTGTTGCATATGATTTCCTCATTTAGTTCGCAAATGTTTTTTACTTTTATTGCATGATTGTGAAGAACTTTGGAGTTAAAAGCGATACGAAGACTAAATTTGATAAATATCTTAGAGCAGACGCCCCCTTTCCCTTATGCATATATATTATATATTCAGAGACATGATAGAATATTTTACGAAGATCCTCGATGAATGCGTCCATAGATAGATTGTGTAAATTTAGTGAAAAAGGCCTAAGCTAATTGCATCAAATTAGTTGAATCCTTCTTCATTGTCAGTGTTAGCCATCCTTGATTCATTGACAATGTCACTAACATATTTCTCTTTTTCTAAAATTTCCAGTTGTTGGAGGACAGAGCGAGGACAACTCACAAATCTTTGTCATGAACAACTACTTTGGCATTGGAATTGATGCCGACTTGTGCTTAGACTTCCACAATGCTCGCGAAGAAAACCCAAATAAATTCAATTCACGCTTACACAACAAAGGTGTTTATGTCAAAATGGGATTGCGCAAAATGGTTGGGCGTAAAATGTGTAAGGACTTACATAAAGAGATTCGATTGGAAGTAGACGGAAAACATGTTGAATTACCACCTGTTGAGGGAATCATTATTTTGAACATTTTGAGGTATGTATGAGAAAAGTTTATGCTTCTCATTAATGATTTATGAAAAATTCTGATTTATGTTCAATTCATTCGTGTCGTGTAGTTGGGGCTCTGGCGCAAATCCTTGGGGTCCAGAGAAGGAGGATGCATTCTCAAAACCAAATCATTGGGATGGAATGTTGGAAGTCGTCGGTGTAACAGGTGTCGTGCATTTAGGACAGATTCAATCTGGTTTGAGATCAGCTATGAGGATTGCTCAGGTATGAGATTCTGCTGCTTACTGTAGCTTTTATTTGAATTTAGTGCTTCTAAGGGCACCTTAGGGTTGGGTGTGTCATATCTTTCTAAAGGTATCATAGAGGGGTATACCTATACCCACCTGTCTGTGATGTCTGAGCAAAGTGGAATCTGAGGCCATATGTAGGCGAATCTGCCAGTGCGAGAATAAGGCTTCTTTAGGTCGAGTGGTCAGGTAACAGACCGTTTATATAAGGACATGGGTTCGATTCCCACCAGAAGCCGATCTCTCAATTATTGAGTGTTATCGATATGACAAGGATTCGAACAATGCTCATGACATTACATCTACCTTGATATACCCAAAATACAAATACAAATGGATACAAACATTAATTATCAATCCAAATACTAATGAATCCCCCCAAAACTAAATCTATTCTAGGGTGGTCACATAAAAATTCATCTTCATTCCGAAACTCCCGTACAAGTAGATGGAGAGCCATGGGTGCAAAGTCCTGGTGATGTTGTCGTTCTTAAATCTGCACTAAAGGTGAGTCGACTGTTTTATCATTTTATAGAGTTTAAGAGATGATTTTACGTTTTATGATTTGGATTTTTTTCGTTTGATATAACTGATGGTAGTGGAAAGAACAAAAATGTAAATGTTGTTGAGGGATATTGAAGGCTGTTGATTGAGGATGTGTGAGAATTGAATCCAAGAGTTCAAGTTGGACTTTTGAGATGCAAATTCTCTATAAGCTTGGACCAACAACTTTTGAGGGACTTCAGCAAACTTAAAATTAACTAATTGGCTTAAAATATGTTTCTGTAATGATTATGATTTGCAAATTTCATATTTTATGTACGTCTCATTCTCATCCATTCATGATCACAAGCTTCAGTGCTTTATGACACACATATTTGATATATATCTGTATCATACATACTCAAATTGTTTCATTTGATTTTAATGCTTAAAACAAAATATATTCAGCATGCTAAACATAATATTCTTGCTTCTTAGTAGTTGCACATAGATTTTTTCTTATTCTTTCTTATTCAATTTTCTTTCTCTGATTTTATTTTCTCTCTTGATTTCCTTTTTCTTTTCGATGCACTACAAAAAAAATTGATTTTTTGTTCCAATTTTTTTTCTTCTTTTTTTATTTTTCTTTGTTTTATATTTAATTAATGTGAATCTCAAATTATTCGCCATACTACAAGCTGATCAAATAAGGATGTATGTAAATAGACAAACGGAAATTTGATCAGTTTGTAAATGGTGGCCAATATTGATGGAGAAAAAAGAAAATGAGACAAAAAAAATGATAATTTTTTTTAATTAACTTAAAAAAGATTTGGAAGTTGTGTTTTGAATGTTGTGTACAGAACAAAAAATAAATATTCTGATGGATTACTATAAATAATTTACCATCATTTTCTGTGATTATTGTGTTGAGTAACATGATCTACCACAACAATTTTCTTTTTTCCGATTATTTGAACTAATAAATCTTCCCAGTGATTGAAGATTGTTCCAAAATGGTTGAGTGAAGAATACTATTTTTTTGGGATTCGAAGATGAGATGTAGATCTCTCTGTATCTGATGTATATGGTACAGGCGCGTAATTAGAGTGGAATTGAGAGTAAAACCCTCACAACAGAAAAATATGTGAAAAAATTGGAAACCTCCTCCAAAAAACATCCTGGATACCCCCTGCAGTATATTAGCTCTTTATAACTAGCTACCCAGTACTTGGAAGGGAATTTTAAAGGTCAAACCTTACCCCAGTCTCAATGTATTTTTTTCCATCCAATAATATGGTTATGACTCTGATACTTGTCTTCTTCTTGATGCCAATCCTGAATAAACAGTTAGTTTTACTGAGAGCTTGTGGTTAGGGGTCATTCACTTATTCACCTTGTCATAAATGTTCTATACAAAATTTGTTCGAATTGTCACTTGAGATGTCAAACTCAAAGAGTAGAAAATTTTCTTACCAAAACCAACTTAAAATTAATTTTAATTATACAAAAATATTCCTTAGTATGAAATGGCTCTAAAAATTAGTTTTCGAGAAAAATTATGAGAATACCACCAGACCCCCCCACCAAAAAAAAAATAAATTGCTTTCAGTACAAAATTTTTGAAATTCCCCCTCGAAAGATTTCTGGCTACGCCACTGATTAGCCAGTGGCTTTCGATTCTTATAGTTTGTTAAGGAGTCTAGAACAGTAGACCGTTTGATTATTCAAATCAGGTCTATTAAGAATATACCAATATATATAAGAATATAAGAAGAGTATATTGGGATACCTTGAGTATATCCAAGAATAATGTCCTTAGACCAAAAATTATGGGAAGAATTTCACAAAAATAATGATCTACAATCGAATCCAAAAATACTAAGTTCACTCAGCCATTTTATCAACAAAAAAATGTTCAATCCCTGTCAATCCCCCCCGATGACTAAAATTATCCAATTGAAAAAATCCCAATGTGTATATATATCACAGGCTACAATGTTGAAGAAAATAAAAAGCAAAAGGAGATTAACGGAGCCACACATTTCACCGGCAGTTGCTGGAAGTTCAGGGGCTCCGGAAAATAATGGAGATCGTGACAAGGAACCATTGAGTGGCACATAGAGAAAACGTCCGTTCGGTCCAAGTTTACTTTTCTCTTGTTTCTTATAAAACAATGCACAAATTAATCAAAATTTATAGAATTTAGTTAATTAATTGAATTAATTTAAAAAAAAATACTGAAACTGAAATGCCAAAAAATAGAAAAAAAAACTAATTTATGTTTTTGAAACAAAAGAGGCTTTGGAGAATTTTTTAAGACTATTTGCTTACTTGTATAGTTTAAACTATGTGCCATTGAAATGAAATTAATGATAAAGTTGATTAAAAAAACAAAATGATTTTAAAAAAAGAGTCACTATAAAAATTACGTTCATGCACAAAGACATAAAAATACACAAAAAGATACTTGATGGTGTAAAAAAAACATTATCTTACGATATTACACATTTAATTTTTTTCACATTCCCTGCCGTTTTACAACATTTCAAAAAATATATATTTACAATTGTCCATAAAAACCTCACAATGATAATGATTGTATACAAAACACAATTAAGATCCTTCCTCATGTTTATCAAACAAATGGAGCTTCCTTTTCCATCCACTTTTTATAGAAAAAAAAAATTAGTTTATCATTTAATTGTTTTTTGTAAATTCTATCAAATGTTAAGAGAAGTTAGTCATTAACGATAATTTTAGATTCTATCACTTGTATCTAAGTGTTGTGATTATGTTAGTGAACTTCGTAGGGAATTGGAAGATGTGAAATAATCTTGTTAATATATGGGGAATTTGGGAGTGAGGACCTAAGAATCTGTGGAATCTTCAGGGTTTATGTAAAAAGTGAGGCAAGCACGTACCCAGAAGTGGCTAGGGTCATCCTTGCATGAAAATTTTCATCAATTTTCTAGCAATTTTTAAGAAAAATATTTAAAATCCCCTCAAAAATTTTCTGGTCGCGCTACTGGAATGATGACTGTAAAAAGCATTTCAAAAGACACCAAAATAAATGAATTTGATCATAAATGGGGGTTTGAGTGATAAAATTCACCGTGGCGAGAAAAAGTCTTCAATTTTTTAGGGGGTATATTCGGAAAATAATTCTACAGACCCCTCAAAAATTCTATTCATTCAAAAATTAGATTCATTTTAACAAATTCTGTATATCCTCTTGCTTATGATGTTATTTACTTATTATACCCGAAGTGATTCTATCACTCTTACATCCAGTATTCTGTCATCTTGGGTAGACTAGAACTGAAGGGGAAAGAGTAAACTCTGATTGACCAGTTTCAATCAGGAAGTATTCAGGGGGATAGCAAGAGGGTTGACTGGGACCAGACCCCAGGGCGTCGTTTCAAAAAATCATAAAATTCCATATAAAGGGGCGCAAAAATATTTTTTAAGGGTTCCAATTTTTATTTAAGAGGAGCAAATTTTTGATTTACTACGCCACTGAAAGCAGTCCCAATTTTGAATTAATTTCAAATTTCATTCATTTGTAATTACTATAGAAGAACCCCAACTTCAATATATCATTATCCAAAATTCAAAAGCTTAACATATTGATAGACATTTGCCATAAGAACAACCCCTCAACCCCCAATTCAATTCATGTCAATGACCTATTATAACCCCCAATCTACAAGCTAAATAAATAAACCCTTAAATATGGTGTCCAAAATTTCACAATTTACAGCATATGATGTAGTCAACAGAAATCCTCAAAAACTGTAAAAATTATAGATAAGACAGCGTAGAGAGCACATCTCACATTTCATCATCACGAATGCACAAAACAGCACAAATAGAAGTAAAAAAAAAGTTATCGTTGATCATTAAAATTCCCTCATTTGTTAGAATTTTCACTGACTTTATTTGGATGTTCCAATTAGATCCCAAAAAGAACCAAAAAATTTTTAAAATGATAAAATTGGATTTTTTTAATCACGACAAAAAAAGATGAAAAAATAATCGCACAATTTTTGCTATTAATTAATTTTCAATTCTTATTCTTTCTAACTTTTTAAGTTCTGCCTTCCTTTTGATGCTAAATTAATATTCAGAATTATTGCACTTTAGTGGAGAAGTAAAAATCCTTTTAGAAAGTGCATTTTGAGGATAAAATTCCTATTTTTTTGAGAATAGTTAATGAATAAAATAAATAAATAATGGCATGTAGATCTTCTCTATCTTCACTTACATACCTCTCTTACATCTTTTTGTATGGTTCTAGTCATCAATTTTGCAATTTCGCAGCATCTATCTCTCTATTTTTTTTATTAAATTATATTCTATTTCTTTTTAATTATGAATATTATGAATATTTTAATTAATTTTATTTTAATTATCAGAAATTGAACAGTTATGCACTAATTATATCTTCCAAATTTTTTATTGCATTTTGCAAATTTTTTTAATTCCTATTTTTATGGCTTTTTTAAAATTACAAAAAAAAATATTGAATTGCTGAGCCAAAAAGGAGCATTTTCGATTGATCTTTATTTTTAAAAAAAAGTATTTTTGTAGAAGTTTTTTGACGTTACTTTTTCGTTGCATTTGAATCTTTTTTCCTTAAATTTAAAATCTTAGTTCAATTTTATATTTAATTTATTTGATTGATTGACATCGTAGCAGTTAATCGTCACATGCTAATGAAATCGTTTCGAAATAAAAATTCATAGGCTGATAGCTAGAATAGATAACTAGATGAATGAACCAATTATTTATGCTTGATCAGCTGTACTTTGAGGAGCACTTTGGATTGGGCTGGTCAATATAGTTTTTAAAAAATGCCCTAAAATTTTCTGTTCATACAGAAACTGGCTAGCTCCTGATTCTCTCATAATTTTCTACTTTTGAGCATTAAATATGCAAATAAAGCTTAAAACAAACTAGATAGATCAATCCTGGTCAACAATTATCAAATCTTCTTACTGTATTGCCCTTGATATGATTCCAGATGCTTCTAATAGAGTTAATTTACAAGAACTTGACTAGACTGCTTCAGTTTTTAGGATTTATAATATCTATCCAGCTGCCTAAAATCTGGAGCAGAATCTTATCTTTTAAAAGGTTCAACAGAGATCATGCCAGAACTTTCAAGCTCTAACAAAGAATCATGGAATTATTGTCACATACAAAATAGTTTTTATCTTCAGATTTGTTAGGGGTCATTCACTTATGACGTCCATCAAAAAATGGGTTTTTAGACCCCACCCCCTTGTCACAAAATTTTAATTCAAAAAAATTTCTTTAATTTAAAGTGTCACAAAATCTCAGACCCCCCCTCCCCCCTAAATCATGGACGTCATAAGTGAATGACCCCTCAGACAACAAGCTAGTTTGTTTACATGGATTTCCCATGAAAGAGATACCCGAGCGGCAAACAGTACTCAAGACACCTTCAGGGTACCCCCACGTCTTTTTGACGTTCTGCTTCTGGTTGTATTAAAATTTCTTATTTAAAAGAGACGTCGGTCATTGGTACAACACCCCAATAAGGCAATTTCAATAAATTGTGTCACTTGAGCACCTAATTGTCTAAAATTTAGTTTCAAATCAAGGCCTTGATTATCCCTTGCAATGGTTACAAGTATCTCTGATCAGCTGTCTAACCCTCAACTACTGAATCCAAATATCTCCTTGAATCCATGAGATGGTGACAATCATGATACATACATAAACGTTTAGACAAGATTGGATTCGAACCCATACCTTTAAATGAAGTAAATCCAATTTGTGGTCAGGTACTTTAACCATTAGGTTACTTGAGTCACTATGGTCATTGCCCGTACATGTATTTTTCATTGGTCAGCTGCTATTGCTTGGGTTTGTTACCTTTCGTAGAACTTTGTTCATTCATTCACAATATTTACTGATGGCTTCTTGAGTATAACATTTGAATAAATCAGAAAATCTTCAGAACATACAGTCACATGATACTTACTGCTTGGGTATACTGTAGGAAATTCCTCTAATAGCGTGCTCAAAAGTCTGATCAGCATTCGATTTTCAAGAAATTGCTCAAATACCAAAAATGACCTTTCAAAAATTGAAAATTTCTATGACTACTAAGATGACCTAAAAGGTATATACCAAAGGAATTAGTTTTGAACGATTTTGATAGCATGGATAGCATTGATTTAAAAAAAAAATACAAGCCATTTGTCACAGACATTATTTTCCATTTTTGATTCTTTTCCCTGCCACCAAGTCCATTTTAATTAAATTAATTTAATTTTAGTTTATTTTCTTCAAAAAAAAAAAAAAGAAAAAAACACAATTTATTATTGATGAAAATGAATTAACGTTGTTTTCATTTATTTCTCTTATTGCTTTTGGTAAATAAATTCGTAATGGAACCATTCAAAAAAATATTACCAATAAAAATACATAAAAACTACATCATCGGACACTATTCTACTCTTTATTTCCTATATTTAAAATAAATTCTATGAACAAAAATTCTTAAAACACGTTTTTTAAAAAATTTAAATTGAATTAAATTAAAAAAATAATCGTGGTGGGACCGGACGGCAGGCAACAATGTTGAAAAAATTAAAAGGTAAAATGAAGCGACGAAATACAGAACCAACAATGTCAGCTGGTAATACATCGACGACGACGAGTCACCATCAAATGACTCTCGCGACGCCATCTGAGCCAGATGAACTTGATCAGAACAATACAGATTTCTGAATTTGGTATAACGAGCGACTGATATAAAAAGAGGAAAATTCACAAAACTGGAAGTGACGAAAGAAAAAAAAAAGAATATTAAAAATGATAACAGAAACAAAACTAATAAAATATTTAAGAAAAAAAATTGTGTGTCAATTGTGAAAAAAAATTTAAGAAATGAAACTAAATTCAAAACTTTAAAAAATGAACTCACCTGCATCTGTGGGATGTTGGCGACTTAAACTTTAACAAGAAAAAGGAAAGTATGATGGCAAACTTTTCAAAACGATGAAAATTTGTTAGTAACTTTAATTAACAGCCGAAAATAAAATGACGAATTCAGAATTTCAGTAGTAGTTGATATACAAAAAATAATAGTCGAAATCAGTCGCTCTTAAATTAATTTTTTTATCCAGGAAAATGGTGAAAAATTAAGGAAAATTATATTGAGAATTACAAAAAAATGAAATGAAAAAATTCTTTAAAAGTAAATTTTATTTCAAAAAAAATTGAAAAGAATTGATAAAGAGAAAGTAAAAATGAAATTTAAAATGTTAACAAAAAATTTTCTTATTGATTGTTATGTACGCAAAAAGAGTAAAAAAAAAATCTGTGAAAAATTTTCATCTGTTGATTCGATTTGTTATTTATCCATTTATGTTGTTATTGTACGTTTAATGAACAAACAAATTGCGAGATATATAAAACGTAATATCTTTAGAAGAAGAAAAATATATGAAAATCATGATACAATTAATGATTATGGGTTGTTGGAGGTTTGTTGAAGATTTGATTGATTTAACGGATTTTTCAAATTTAAAATTTAACGGCTTTTTGAAATTTGAATTCCTTCGTCAAAAAAAATTTCAAATTTTCAAAGTCCGTTAAAAATTCAAAATGAAAACGTCCGTTACTTCAAAAAGTTCAAAAGCCTCAAAAACTCTTACAAAAAATATATTAATGAAGAGACCAATAGTTCATTTGCACATCCATAATGAAAAAATATTTATTGCCATATAAAAAGAAGAAGAAAATATTATATATATTCACAAGATACATTCACACACACGCCCTCAAATGATGATTATGAAGAAAAATGGACATTTACTAAGCAAGAAAATATTTTTTATTACTTTTTTAACTAAACAAAAAAAATCCTTTCAAAGCATACAAAACAAAATAATTTGAAACGTGAATGAAAAAAAAGCCACATATAAAGGAACACTTTATGAATTTATTGTTATTACCTCAAATCATTAAATACAATGAATGCAAATGAACAAAAAAAACTGATTTAATTAACTTTTTAATTTAATTTCCAAATGCTGAGCAACTTTATTAATCTACTTCAAATGAACTTTAACTGGAAGTAAAACAATTTATTATCTAAACACATGAGAAAAAAAAGAAGCATAAAAAATTCATATTAATCTAAGAACCTATAAAGTGAAAAAAAACTATTTAAAGTGAAATTATAAGAGGAATGAGGATGTGAGAATGTTTGTACTAGATTCTAGATCAGCCGGTGGATTCATGCTAAACAATTAATTAAATTACAATTTTTGTGAACTGCCGAGAGATGAAAAATTTCAGAATTTAAAGTAAACATAACCTAAAAAATCCTCTTGAATTTCAAGTTAGAGTCAGGAGGTGAGATGAATATGGCACATAACATTCTCCAGCTCAGGTCCATAAGAAAGTTTTGTGAAAAGGATGAGATTAAAAATCACAAAAAAAAGAAAAACATTTTTTTCCAAAATGTCATTTTTTAAAATGAACTTTAGCATTAATTGTCATTAATTAAAGAAAAGTGGAAACTAAAAGTTTTCGAAGATTTTGATTTTGAAGAGATTTTTAGTTAACTTATGAGATTATTATGATTTTTTTAAGTTATGTCTTAAGTTAGGAGTGTATGAAAAGTTTATGTTGACTTAATGAACGATAAAGGTCGACGGGTTGCATACTGAATCATTTACTGGTGGACTGTCGATTTTTTGTGGAATTTTAGCTATGAATTTGTTTAGAACTTCCGCAATTCTTCATGATTTAGTAAATTTTGTTAGCATTTTCAATATTTTGGGGGTCAAAAATTCATAGAAAATTTCCTTAAAAAGATTGAACCCCCCTTGTTAAAAATCCAGCGATGCAATGCGAGATAAGAAGATTGCTGTCATTTCCTGGGCACTCTTCCAGACAAAATGACATTAATACTCCACAAATCAGACCTTTGTCCTTCCAAAAAACTCAAGTTTTCTTCCTAAGTTTCGCAATTTTTCATAAGAAAAAAAATTGTAAAATAAAAATTAATTAAATTTAATAAAATTGTTGTGATGCCTCGGAATGAGCAATTGCAACGATTTTTATTTTCGTCATTGGGCTATAGCGGGTAGGGGCTCATTCGTAACTACATTCATCGTCATTCCGGTTTCCAACAAAATCAAAAAAGAAATTAAGTCAATGACGTCACGAAATTTAAGTTAAATGACTGAAAATTTTCGTGCATAATTTTCCGATTTTAATTCCACGTGTCGTCATCGACCAGACGGCTTACTTGCTGTGGATTCTCTGAATTCCTTAAATCCTTCTTCTTATTTTAAGGCTTCAAAGTTTTCACTTATCGAGTATTCCGTAAACAAATAATATGGAAACACATAGAAAAACATGTTCTTAAATAGCAATGTAGTTACGCATACTCGTTTCTCAATGGCGACCCAAACAAAAAGAAAAAAAAAATATTAATATTAATGATGAAAACTTAATTATAATTAAAAAGGGAGAAGAAAAATAAAATCATTATAAAAAAAAGATTATAAATCATATATATTATTAGTTTAAAATGATAAAAAAGTATTTAAATATATGATAATGTAAAATTCTGATGAAGAAATTCATAGTGAGAGTTATGATTTATCTAAATAAGGAATTATAAGGATACATACACAACCCATGAAGAAGGAAGAGTAAAATTAAAAAAAAAAATTGATTATATAAAAAATTTGCATGTTCTAAATGATGGACACAAATACTTTGATTGTCGATTTAAAAAAAAATTTGCGGAATAAACCCGAAGAAAAAAAAAATATTAGATTAAACTCAAAAAAAAAAGATACAGAAATGAAAATATATAGAAGTTCATGATTTCTCTAATTCATTTTCCGGTGAAATTAACTAAGATAAATAAATAAAAATTCAATTCATAATGGAAATGTCATTAAATAAAGATGAAATGGATGAAAAACAAATACACAACACTTACTTTACATTAAATAAAGATGAAAAAAAAAAAAATTAGACAAAAAACTACAATTGATTCACTAGAAATTCATTGAAAAAAAAATCAACAACTAATTGTACATTTCGTAGGATTGAGGATTGAGAAAAAAACATGTAATGTATGATGAAAATAAAACAAGAAAATTTAAATATATGTGATTATTAATTCTAAAAGAAAAAAAATCCTCGTGTCTTTGCTTCTTTTAGCTTCATTCATTTCAGACTAAATTTGTTCGTTAATTTACTCAACCACGTGTTCATCTTTCTCAATTTTTTCTCAAAAAACCGTTATTAAAAAATTCAAATTTTAATCCGAACGTTTTTCTCTTTATAAGCCTAACGGTTTTTTGAAATTCAAATAAACGGCTTATAAAGGAAAAAACAGTTTGGCCATGCTGATTTTGTTTTGAAAATTTAATTAATCAAAAATGAATAATTTCAAGAAAACTACAGTACAGAACTTCACAAAAGGATCGGTAGTGACGACAGAGGAGTGCAAATATTGGAAACAGCTTGGAGTAAGCATCAATTACTGTCAATTTAAGCATAAAATCATTAATTTAATAATTTTTTAGAATCCAGTGTTTATCAAGGAATATGGATCAATTAATTACATTGATTTTAGTCCAATTCAGCCATACAACTTTGCAGCAACCTGCTCACTTCGTGTACAGATCTATAATCCACTTACCAAATTAGTATTGAAGAATATTTCAACATTTCAAAAAGAAGCTTTTGGTGCAACATACAGAAAGGATGGAAAGTTGCTAGTTGCTGGAGATGAGGAAGGAAAAATCAGATTATTCGATACAAACACGAAGACAATGCTGAGATTATTTTCTGGACATCGAGCTCCTGTTCATAGAACATATTTCCTGTCAGATCTTCATCATATAGTCAGCTATTCTGACGATAAGTCAGTCATATTGTGGGATGTTGCAACTGAAAAAAGTGTGAATTCATTTAGAGAGCATAATGACTATGTACGTGCTGGAGCAACAAATCCAATTAGTCCACATACAATTCTTAGTGGTGGATATGATCATGCAGTCAAGATGTACGATACAAGATCAAATAACTGTGTGCTGTCTGTGAATCATGGAAGTCCAGTTGAATCAGTCTTGTTCATTCCATCGGGTGGCATATTCATTAGTGCTGGTGGAACTGACATCAAATTTTGGGATGCTGTAAATGGAGGACGTCATTTAGGAAATATTTCACAGCACACAAAGACTGTAACTTGTCTAAGTATGTCAGCTGATGGTCGTCACTTGATTTCAGGAAGTTTAGATCGTCATGTCAAGTTCTTTAATACTGCAAATTATCAAATGATCCACAATTTAAATTACACAAATTCAGTGCTTAGTGTTGGAGTTTCTAGAGATGGCAATACACTTGCTGTTGGACAAGTTGATGGTACATTAGCAATTCATAGACGAGAAGAAAAGTTTGAGGAACAAAAAGCTGATCAGAAGCGTGAAAAGAGACGGAAACAGAGAAATCTGATGTTTGATGAATTTATTCCAAAGCCTGAAAAAAGAGAATCCAAGAGCTATGACAACAGTTTAAGAGCTTTTGAATATGCTAAAGCTTTAGATCAAGTCATGAATAGATATTGTGTTAATAGAACACCGGAAGTGACTGTAGCTATTATTCAAGAATTAATTAGACGTAATGGACTTAAGCAGGCACTTGTCAATCGACAGCAAGATTCATTAGCTAAAATAATTACATTCTTCAATAAATACATTGGTGATGGTCGATTCACAAGAATTCTCATAGATGCAATAGACATATTCCTTAATGTCTATGAGCCACAATTTATGACACTTTCGCCAAACATCCAGCGACTAATTGTGGAACTAAATCGACGAATAAAAGTGGAAGAGGACATGACGTTACAGTTTTTAAAGCTAGGTGGATCACTGGACATGGTCATTAATGCTGCAGAAGCATCCTATGAAAACCAAACAGATTTGGTTGACTTAACAGCCACAAAGTTACAGCCAACAGAAAATGCAATGAATGCTACTGTTATTAATCTTTAAAATTCTTTTTTATGGAATAAATGCTTAATTATAAATAATCTATTTGTTCAGATTGTCTAGTTCACTTTGAATAGCTTCCAGCTTATCGAATAACTTGCTCAAGTCCGAATGATTTAGGTCCTCAAAGGAGATCTCCTGTGCTGATGATTTAAGCCTTATAGTTGCTTTTGGGATCTTACATTTTTGATTCAGTGCATCTGACAATGTTGTTTTTATATCCCAATATACTTCCTCGTCCGTTGATCCAGTGCTGCTCATATCTAAATTTCTTATCAGTTCACGAGAAGCTTCAGAATAGAACTGAATTAATATTTGTGCCTTTTCTTGTGAAAATCCTAGGTCATTTAAATCACTCTGTAGTTTTATTGGCGATAGGATGAATAAATTGAATCTCTGGACAAGATAAAATATAGTTTTAAGTATTAAATCTCGTTCCTCTTTTGTTATCTCTGGATTCTTAATGTCTAGATCCAGAATGGCTGATAAATCATCCGATTCTTTTGTAATTTCATTGATTTTCTTCAATGTCACCTCGAATTCTTCATCTGACAACTTGAGACACTTATTAATTCCATCAAGAAATCGCTTCTTCTTATTATACCACATTATTTTAGTTAATTAAAGTGATTTTTCCGAAAGATAAGATTTTATTGCGAATTTCGTACGTTTTATGTACTGGATTAATGTCATGCGATGACTTATTATTAATTATTTCGATATACTGCAAAACTACATTAGTTTTATAGCTGGATAGTGCAGAAAACTTAACTTATTTAATTTGTTTTGATTTTGAATTTTATTTTGTAAAAAATCGTACCTTTCAGAAAAAACCGTTAATTTCAAATCTAAGAATCGTACCCTTCAGAAAATTTTAAATTCAAATTTGAGATGACAGTTTAGAAATAAACGAAAATAACGGATTAATTTAAGTTTGATTGAATAATGGAACGTGAAATGATTAGATTGAGTTGTATTTATCTTAGCACGTGTAACTACGATACTAATTAGCAAATATTTTCTCTATTTTCCCAGAAAATTTAGAGCCATTAAAATTTTCTCAGAAACTCCTTTAGCATCTAATTAATTTGCCTAACATCAAATTCCTTGAAATTTGAATACTTAAAACAACTTGAATAAAACTTTCAAACAGCAATTAAAAATTATTAATGTGTAGGGCACGAAACAACAAACTATAAAGTGAGAAAATCAATACTAATTTTCCGCAGCAAAAAATCACCAAAAGAACTCTGTTCCTATCCCCAAAAAAGACTCAATATTCACCCCCTACAAAAAATACACAATTATGTACATCCTCAAGCAGCCTAATGCTCGAATGAATGGGTGATATGTACAGACGCTATCTATTGTGATGAAATATTTAATTTAACCGTAAGAAGTCTCTCGAGTATTCATGATACGCGTTATCCTCTTTCTTTCTCGCTCATGAAAAGCATCTTATCTATCTTCAAGCATAATCATCTGTCGAGCACAAAGGGGGAGAAAATAGGGGTCGTCCGGATATTATGTAACGTTAATTGAGATTTTAGACTTCTACGCCCTCTTTTTAACAATACTAATTTTTAGTGAGGATGGGTCTACGTCCATAAGAGTAACAAGAGTGGGGAAAGGGGGATATTTGCCTTGGGTGCCGCCGTTTGAAGGGTACAAAATTCAATAAATTTTCAAACAAGGGCTAGAAAGTAGCACCATAAGCCCTTTCATTAGCTAGGACTACGTCTCTATTACCAAGTTACCCTAAAAAATCCCGTTTTTTGCGGACCACCCCCTCTTAAAACGTCACGTAACACACAAACGACTCCCAAATCACCCCAGAGAGAATGAATGAAACCTTTTCATGAATAAAAATTGCCCTATTACAAAATATCTATCTAGATTCAAGATAGGATGATAATATCAAAAGCACACATACATTCGGAAGGGATAGAAATGAAGAAAAAAAAGAGAATTATGCCACATACACATTTTCCGACCATTTACAATCTCTTTTTTCCATTCCTTTTTTCCACATCTACAGCATCAGCATCATCATCGTCATGAACATACACAAACACCCTCCCTGCCTATGTTCAACACCCTCCTTGCAAATATAAATATGGCGAAGCTTAACACCGAAAGTGGTGGCGTTTCCAAAGCAACGGATATAACGTTGATGGAAAATTGTTTTGTATTAAAGAAAAATGATTCACGAGCATTTTGTACACATGCTGACATTTTATGGCTGAAATGAAAATTCAGTTTTGAGTTGTGATTTTTTTCTTCATCTTCTTTTACTTCACCGAAGGGGATTTTTTTCCTTCTGGGTGATTCCACGAGTAAACGGAACTGAAAATTTTTAACACGAATTTTTTTACGCTTTTTCTGCTTAAATATAAATAATTAATTACTTCTTGAAACTCAATAGGACTTAAAACTCATCAATTGATGTGCTACTAACTCTAAATCATCATTAAATTAACTAAATTTTGGAAAAATATGTAATGTTTGACCGATTATTGCAAAACAATCGGTCAAAATTTAACCGATTAATTCTTGTTTTTCTCAAATTTCTCCTTAATTACAGTAGAAAGACTAACAAATGAGACATTAAATGAAAGTCCAGGCGAAATGCAATGTGAATAGTGCAAGTTAGCAGCTTAAAATGGCTTTTTTAAGGAAATATTAAAGAAAGTTTCAAAACGATTTTTCGAAATCTTAACCGATTAATTTCACTTTTCTTAAGATATCTTTTTTTAGACATATTTAAGTTAATAATGTTGTACTAGCATAGATAGATATTACATTAACACATAAAATAAATGAATAATATTGAGTTAAAAGAAGTTATTTAAGGAAAAATTGACAAAAAATCGTATTGAGAAAAATTTTGTCACTCGTGGATTTCACCTTCTTCTTTCCTTTCACCGTCGTCATCCACATCTCATCATCATCATCGTTGTTGTTGCTGCTGTTGTTGTTATTATGTGAAAGTAAGAAAAAAGGAGATGAATTTTTATATTTTAAGGCAGTTTTTGTAAGAAAAATGTGATTGAAATTATCAGTTTTTCTTGAATATACCTTCTAAAGTTTATTGTAGAATATTCAGATTAAACGCATGTAATGTATTTTTTCTGAATTGTCCAAAGTTTAAATGCCGCAGGTTATGCTTACTTTAAAGTTTAAACTAAAGACATCTGGGTTAGTTTCTTGGGTATACTCAGTATACCCCAGTATACTCAGGTATACCCCAGGTATTGTCTTTAGTATGCTAAAGGTATATCCTAGGGTATACCTTCAAGTTCACCAGAATCAAAGCCTCAATTGCATGAAATTCAACAACTGCTCTAAACTATAATCTCTTAGTATGACGCATATGAACACGTTATAGTCTAGCCGTTTCAGAAATGAAGTTTTGGGATTAAAACTTGGACATCACTGCATCCGATTTGATACACCTTAAACCTCCAAATGTGATTTGAGCCGTATTAGTTCAGGACACCTGCTTATAGTCAGTTAAATGAGAATTGGATCAAATTTCAATCATTTTTGCCTTATCTAACGAGTTGTTTCACATTTTGCTGCTTATTTAGTCGCATCGAGATACATCAAAGGCTACTTCCGGATATGCCTCAAAAAGTGCGCTACTATAACTCAAATCCAGTCATAATTCAGATTTTCCAACGAGATTTTCATGCAACATTGCTGAAAAGAAAGAAATTATTATTATTATTATTACATTTTCCTTCACTCTCATCTCGACGGAAAGACGACGTCTTTTTTTTTCATGAAACATGAGAAACATGAAAAAGTTGTTGGAAATGGAAACAAGCAGTGAATAAAATAAGAGTTTTTTTTCTTGCTTCAAGCTGTGAAAAAAATGAGCAGAAAAAAATAAATTACATGGAAAAAAGAAAGATGTGATGGCTGGCAACAACAGCAGAAATATAATATGGAGAATGTATTGGGTTGGATGGGAGGTTGAAAAAGGGGTGGAATGGTTTTTTTTGTATAATAATGATGCTGTGCTGTTCATTCGAGAAATAAGGGGGGAGTTTGTGGAAGTTTTGATGCTGCTTGAAATTTAAATATTTATGGAAAAATACTTTCTGTGTCTAATTTAACACTACGTCGAGTAAAGTTAATCATCGGCAAGTTTTTCTTCTTTTACTGGCTGTTTGAATGGTTGTACGATGTTGATACAGATTTCAAAATGGAATGTCTTGGTTAGAGTGAATTTTGCTCGATATTTAATTATGTTTTAAAGTTCTACGAAACATTGTCTGTTTTACGTTTTGGAAACAACATTATTTGTTTAAAGTAAAGGTTACTTTGCATTTTTAAAGATATTAACGGTTTTCATTTGAAAACTAACGGTTTTATTTCAAATTTAGCAAAGACACAAACCATTTGTAATCTTTTAAATTTTTGTCAATTTTACTGTTTTAAAAGCAATTTTCTAATGAACTTAATGATTAATTTGCATGATTGATATTCGTTTAATGTGTATAGATTGTTTTAAGACTGCTAAATAGTACCAAATCAGCATAAAAAGTAAAACAAATTTTGTCCAAAAATTCAAATTTGGAATGACAGTTGGAAATTCAAATTTGGAATGACGGTTGAAAACTCAAATTGAAATTTTTTAAAATTCTTAATTCATTCTCTGATATTCTCCATAACGAAATTAATTCTGTCATTTTCATGAATCTTTACGACAAAAACTTACAATTTCAAACAAATCTAAGAAGAAATCCAATTATAAAAAAAATCCACTTTATGACAAACTTTTCCCTTTCTTATGTCTTATTTACATTTCTTCGAGTGTCAAACTTTGTATTTCAATCAAAAAAATTCCTCTTTGCTCTTGACATTCCCCATTTGAAACACAACAGCCGCCTTGAAAAATACTCAACAGCATATGATTTGATTAAATTCCTTGTTTATATAACTACGCACATTGATATGATGAAAACATATAAAAAATCCCTCGGAAAATTAAAATAATTTAATTTCATTCAAGCTCTTTTAATCATCCTTGGATCTCTTTCGCATCGTCATCCCTTTTTCTCGTCATTGCTTTCAATCCCTATCAACGCAATTTTCCTTGTATGGAAGACATTTTAATTTAGATTTTCCGATAAAAATGAGATTAATGTTTGGCATTTGAAGGGCTTTAAATCAGCAATTGATAGTGGATAATATCCTACACATGTAAGTATTATGTAATAAATTCATTTCTATAGCAAAAATGTCAGAGGGATTGCATTTAATTTTGGTTGCTAGGGGTTGAAGGATATATCACAAAATGAGAAACTGATACAGAATCAGATTCATTACAAATCCTCAAAATAATTCATGAATTTATTAAGAATTGTTTTCGAAGGGATGAAAATCTACCTCGCAAATTGCTTTTTTACTTATTCTACTCATCTCAAATTTCATATTAATTATCATTTCCTCTCTCATTTATTTCTATCCATATTGATAATTATTATTATTATTATTATTCATGCTGTGTGCATTAATATTTTGTAACTTTTGTTCACATTTCACTCATGTTTAGAAATTCTCTTTAATCTTGCAGTCAATATAGTCGTCATTAAATGGTTTTTAATTACGGATGTATTTACAGTCATTAAAATATTGTTTTGATGGAAATATGTAGAAGGATAAAATCGACATGCAAAATTTGGAGTTTGTATTTTGATAAAAATTATGTCAAGCCTCATAAACCTTACTTCATTAGTTAGCTTATCTATTTTTTGCTTAATGGAACTCTAATAAGGGCATTCTACTGTAAAATTTCAATATTTGGACTGTCAACCTAATAAGTCTGCTTAAAAGTAACCTGCTTGATGACAAAATGGCACTAATAGTTAGGACAGGATAAGTTTCATGGCAAAATGCCTCTCAGGGATGGTTGTAAAAATTATTTCACCTTAGACTAACACATAAGCTGCTACAGCTTGCTTTAAATCTTTTAGATAGTAAAATTGTTTGAAAAAAGCTATAAGCATGCTGAAAACTACCCTTTTTTTAAACTTGGTTTCTGGGGATATGAGTTGAACTTTAAATACCACCTAGCCATTACGTTGTATCATAATCAATTTACTTATAGGATTTGAAGCCCATTTAGAGCCTAAGCATCTCGTTCCTATTCATCTAGGTTCAGTAAAGGAGGTTCTTAAGAAGCCTAGCTCAATTCCTCAGTCTAGGGGCGTTTTTAGAGACAAAAAAGTTTCTCTTTGAAAAATTTGTAGTTAAGGACCTGCCTCAGACTGTTACCCGCTAAACTTATAAACTGAACTGAAGTGTAGGCTAAGTTGACAGATAAAATCAGTGACAAAGTAATGACACGGTGGTTATTTTGGTAGTTTGGACGTCATTACCGTCAGGGATAAATTAAATTTTAATGTCTACCGTAAAAAATTATTTTTAGTGCCAAATTTAGGATTGATGTTCTTAAAAAAAAGTTGAATTAAAAACTTAATAACGAAAACTAAAATATTTTGAAGACAAGAAAATATTTTTTTAGTCACCAAAACCAACAAAGAAGCAACATCAATAAAACTCTGAAAGTTTAATCGTTATTTTCACAAAAAATTCCAAAATAAACAAAACACGTTATTGAAAACTCAATAAAGTGTTTAGTGCCTAAAACATCCTTTGATCAAACATTTTGGGTATTAGCGCATGATTCACTTTGATATCACTTCCAAAAAAAATTCTCATTCACAAGAAATTTAAAGTAAGTACAACAACAACAGCAATAACAATAAATTAAATCTTCTCTCATCTCTAAGCCTTTCATGCATTCAATTTAATCTGCTTTCGGCAAAAAAGTGTGTGTATATTCTAGTTCATAATACTAGCTATAGCTATATGCTGAAAATTAATAACGTACCATTTAGTACGATGTGTGTAAAAAGGAAAGAGAGAGGGGATTCACAGCCATATCAATATCACGTTAATGTGAATATACATAGCACATATAAAGCATGTAGAGGTGCATAATGTTGACATAAAATGTACATGTACATAGGGGTGCATAAATTAATTCTTCCTTTCCCTTTTGTCTGAAATTTGTAAAGAAATGGATGAAAAAGTGTCATTTGCAAACACATTGTGCGCCATTTTTGTTAGCTGTTTCTCGATCCCTTTGAATGTCACCGGCAATGACATCATTTTGTAAGTGACTGCATTTTTTTTCTTACCTAATTAAGAAGTAAATTATGGCTATGATAATAACACATCAGCACACATCCAATGACTAATTAAAAAAAGAAGAAAAGCACATACGCGAAGTGCAACGGGAAGTGAGAAAATTTATGAGCAATTGATTTTTTTTCTCATTGGCGCCCTTTACGATTGCCATACACTCACCATCTACTCAATTTTTCATTTAATTGCGATTTTTTTTCTCATGCTTGCAGCTGCAACTGACTGATTCAATTGTCGATAAATAAACTTCTTCCTTGATAGCAGGAAAAATTGAAAGAGAGTTCATAAATTGAATTTATTGTGGCCGGGAAATTTTTTTTATCTGAACTGATTTTGTGATGGATGTTGAGCTGATTGGTGGTCGGTTTGTTGTGGCTGGCTTAAAGTTTGTGATGGCTACTTTAGGTTCTTAAATGAGATATTTTTTGAATGAAGATTTTTTAAATGAGATGTTTTTTTGTAATAATAAGGTCAAAGTTTAAAGCATTGCTGTAGCATCGGACTAAATAACATGACCCCGTAACTAGGATGATTGATTTGATACTTGAGTTCATCCTATCTAGTGTAAAGTAACTAATTTTCAAAAATGTAGGAAATTTTAACCGAAATAGAGGACAATTTATGAAAAAACCAAGCAAATGGTCAACCTACAAGTAAGTACTGAGTATGATTTACGGTGTTTCTCATTTTTGGTCACAAATAGTCGATACGATTTTTGTATGTTGAGTCGACTCAACATGACTTTTTCTTATTTTTTTGATGTGGTTATCTATAGATTCTCTAAAACGAGACATACCGGTAAATATCAGTCTCGTTCTTGACAATTGAAAATCCTTTTTTTTGGATTCCACAAAAATAGCTAGTGTAGGTTTATAATTAGTTCTGTGGCATGTTCAGCTATTGAGTGCTATTGAGCTATTCAGCTATTAACTGACAGATTACAGGCTAGGCCTGACACTATCCTTAGTTACTTATTTAATTACCAATTTAATTGGATTTTAATCCCTCCTGGTTACGCGTCTGGACCATACAGATCAGTTATGGTCTATATCTATACTGACTAGACTAGACACTAGACTAGAGAAAGCCTAAAATTCTCACAAAATGCGCCTTAATACCCAAAGCAACTCACATCAAAAACCAAAGACATTTTCAACTAGCATTTCCAATAGCTAGCAGAACATTGATGAATTTATGATGCTTTGGGCTATGTATACTTCATGTATGTGGAAATCATGCTTCATTTGAATAGAGTTTCACAAATTTTTTTCGGCTGCTGCTGTTGCTACTGTATTAATTATCCGTACGTAACGAAATGAAAAAAAGAGTGTTTATTAATTTTTATTTGATTTTTCCTCTTGTGCCGCTCTCAACTCATTGATTCAATTTAGCCGCAAGAAAACCACTACCTGCCTAGTCGAGTAGAACATTGCTTGATAAAAAATTGATAATTTTTTTATATCCGTACATTGAGTGTTGTATGGATTGTTAAATAACAGCGGAGAGAAAATTGCATTCATAAAGTTTTCAATACGTGGAAAAAAGATTGGCAAAAATAATAATAAATTTTTCAATTAAAATGCACACGCAATGCTGCACATTTCACTTTTTGGATGTGGAATGGTAAGTTCAGGTGCTTCGGCATTTTTCTGAATGAAAATGTGATTTAGAAATCCAATAAGCAGTCATGCAACAAGAAGGATGTAAACAAATCTGAATCCTTTCATTTTGATTCTCATACAGGGTTGATATCCGTTATGTGACTTAGCATTAAAACAGAAAAAATGATTGTCAGTGCTAAATTCGTCTCATAGTCAAGTAAGTTAAGGAAAAGTCAATCATTTTAGTACCAACATGTTAACGAAAATGTGTTAAACTGCACTTTTTGGTGACGTGATGGTGTTTAAAGGCTTTTCGACAAAATGAATATTCACGGCAACAAAGATTTGTCTAATTCTGTCTGTGATTAATAATGCAAAATGGTATCAGCACCTGAGTGAATTCAACTGAGGGTACTGTGACTCAAAAAGAACCAAAATCTAGTGTACCTTTTGTCATTCATACATATCCAGTCACAGGAATCTGGATACCAACCCTACTTCATAACTTCAACTTCCATTGAAACAAAGCACAGGATCTATCTCATAGAACTTCAAATCAATTTCATCTCAGTATTTACCACAGATCTACAAACAAAATCTGAGACCATATGAAGCAAGCAGCATACAAAAAAGCCAGAAATGACATCACCTGAAGATGAAATTCGTTTGACATGGACATGCACAAAGAGGAAATAAATGAGAGAAAAAGAAATCATTTTGCATTTTATTGAAAATGAAGTGCTCTCATGTCTCGGTTTTTATTTAATATTGATTCAGGAAAAGGTACTTGAAACTCAAAATTGAAATTGCATGTATGGCATGACGAAATGAAAAAGGGAATGCATGAAGGCATTAACAGAAGTGAAGTAAAGTCCATTGCGATAATAATAAATTGAATTGTAAGCAAATTCAAAAGATTTTTAATTATACACTTAATTAAGTACAAAGAAGGCGTTTTTTTATTAGCGTACATGCTATATGCGCTTTTCATCCATTCAATCTACAGCATACGATTCTCTTTGTACAGATTTTCTTGGATATTCATAATGAGAGACCTTAATAATAATAATAAAGACTATTTCTCTCAAAAGGATATGCCAATCATAATTTCATTATGTTCTCATTCAATCTAATTATTACTGCACGCCACTCATAAATCTTATGATTCAATAGTCAGGATGCTCCATTTTTTTCCTACTTCAATTAATTGAATTTTATAGCAGAGCTACTTACTTTATTTCATGACTTCTTTTTATTCGCTCTTTTTTGTGTGTTTGCAGACTTTTTTTTTTGTTTTGGGCAGTTTGATTTGTTGGACACTTTGGGTGGGTCCATGGATGTGAGTTGGATGTTAATGTCTGTGAGAATTGTTGAATGGAAGTTAGTTGGAGATAAATTTTATGAGATTTTATGAGAATGTTCAACTTCTGGATGTTTAATAAGAAAATTGATTATTACTGTGATTTATTATCCTCTGTGGCTGGTGTTTAGGGCTACCTGGGGTAGGTAGGGTATACTCTATGGTACTCATACTATTAGGTTTGAAGGTATTCATACTACTAGGTTGTAAGGTAGGTAGTGTAGAGTAGGTGGGATCTCTTAAGGGATCCTTGTAGGGTTACTCTTACATATCGACATCCTAGGGGTACTCCACTTAATCTATCCTAGGATAACTCACCTATCTTAACCTAGAATACTAAAAACCGGCCTCTGAGCTAGTGAATCAGATTGAGATCAGATTAAGATCAGCTAGTGATTGACAAGCTTAATGTTTTGGATGCAACTATTGAGAATGCAAAGTTGAGACAACAACCAGTAAGGTAAAATGAGAAATTTTTGAATAGAGATGAAAAAGACGATATAATTATGAATTTAATTTTAATTTACAAGCCATTTCCCTAGTGTTTTGGATGCTTTATAGTTTATTCTTTATCCACTAGTCGAAAACGCAATCCAGACCAACATATGCGCTCCAAAATCAAATCAATAACAATAATTCTGCATTATATATTCATCCTTTCAGATTTATTTGCTTTCATCTCATTAAACGTCCATCAAAATGCTCATGCAAAAAGAATAAATAGCCCTTTATGAAATTGATATGTTTTCAGTTCCTTTCTTTCCTTTTTTCTCATTTCTGTGTGGACAATTCTCTTTCTTGGATTTGATCGCGCGGAAAAACAAAAAAAAAACAGCAGTAAGAAGCACACAAAAAAATAATTTTTTTAAAGAAGCAAATGACCTGAAGCGGACTATGTATAAGTATATTTAGAGCAATTGTCAAATGAGCACAATCCCTTAATTTCTTTCTGCTTCTTCCCAAAACTGTAAGCCTTTGTGAAATGTGATATTTGCCGACACTCACTTCTTCTCGATTCTCTGCTTCTATTTGCCTACCTTACAGTCAGTCGCTCGGTAAAATTATTCCTTTTTCGGCAGATTTGTCTATTACATTGCCCTTTATACTCTGGCATTATTTAGATGAGATTAATATCTCTTGAAGATTATTGTGTCTCATGAAGTAGGTGCTTTAGATTTATTTTGTGTACCTTTCTCAAAATAATATCTCCAAAAATTTGTTGTCAACTTTTGTTGCACAATTTAGTGTGTCATTCTTCTCCTTCCTTCTTTACTCTATTCTATCGCTTCTCGTTTTTTTTATTGCTTGTGGTTATATCCTTTTTAATGATTTGACAAATTTCTTTCTATTCTTCTCAGCTAATTTCTCACAAACAAAATAATAATAATAAGAAATCTTATTTTTGAGTTCATTGAGTTCTCTTTTAATGCCCTCAAATAATTGAGAATGTTTTTGGGATTTATTTTCTAGACTTTGGTGCTGAACAATAGCTGACTATACGTAGCATATAATAACTTATTATGTAGTAAATAAAATATTATGTTTTAAGCACTACTGCTGATGCTTCAAACCGTTAAGGGTAAGATAATTATAGTTCTTGTTATTTCTTTCACTTAAAAACTTCCGTTTGCATCCGTTTGAGATTCTTTTCACGAGATGCTAACTTTATGCTTGAAAAATAATTTTTTAATTAGGATTTTTTTTGTATGAAAATTTTATCATGAAATTAAATTATGTAAATGAGAGGATATTCGTGAAAATTTAATTTTTCTTGACTGCATTTAAAGATTATTAATTGCTTTGACCTGGCTATTTGTAGGTTGCAAACTGCTGCAATGAAAAACTTCAGATTTTGAGGAGCGTATAGAAAATTCTACATTAAATAATGACAATTGCTGTAATTAGGAATTGGAATAGTCTTAACAGGGGGAAGACAACTCTCCGGCTAGGACAAACTATTTTCCATTTTCCTGCAAGAATCTGCGGAAAGTTTGCAATTTCCCCCCAAAAGCGTGCAGTTAAAGAATTTTTCCTGCCAATTTTACTCACAACTTCCTTCAAGATTCATTCCTAATTGCTGTTAGAGGTGGCCGGTGAGTAATCTTTCCCTCAGGGGCGTAGCCAGGATTTTTGAAGAGGGGATGCCCAATTTTTTATTTTTGCAAAAATCACTGTAATATTGCTTTGTATTAAATTTTAGTATTTCTTTAGACATTAAGAAAAAAATTTAAAAATTTGTATTGAATTTTGATCTCGAGGGGGGCACCCTCTGGCTACGCCCCTGCTTCCTTTAAATTTTAATTAACTACAAAATTGCCTACTTATTATTCTGTTGTCCACTGAGCATTTAGAATAGGAGAGGATGTAGTATGTACGCTCTTAAATTGGATTGCTGACAGGATTAGTTATTTGAATTTATGATAATTATCCACATTATATTCTCGGAAGACAGGTTTTGAAATTGCAGGACATTCTTAGGCACATAATTGAAGCATCTTAACTGAATAATATTGCAGTTTTTAGTGCGTTATAGTTCCTGCGTTAGAGAGGATTGTTGGCATAGTAGTTAACTACCTCAGTACCTAATTACTACGATTTGTAACTTAGTTGAGGTAATTTTCCGCTTGTCCCTTTTTGGAATCATATGTAATGTTATTAAAAAAGTGGTTTGGATATATCAAGAAACTGTAAAGTCCAGGTTTGATTGTGATGGTTCACAATTTTAAATGTTTTATACACGGCAGCCGCTTGTTTCTGAGTTTACTTAAACTGTTCGCTCGACTAACGTGTAGACTGGCGTAGACATCATCTGAATTGGGTCAATCGAGAGCAGCTATGGATTAACAAACCAATTTATTAACTGAGCTTGTAATTGAAATCGGATCCTAACTCAGACTTCAATATGAGTTCAAAATTGAATTGGACATGCTGTCCTTGATTTTTATATAGAAATTCAAGTAATATTTAAATAAAATCATTTATTAAAATGCATTACTGCTCATTCAGCATCGAATTCTACATAAAAATTTCACAAATAAGTTCTATATCTCATAATCTAATCATCATCATTAAGATACTTAATTTCATGAATTTTACAAGCAGATAAAAACATTCTTAAAATCATTTCATAAATATTCAGAGAGCTTAACACATTTCGGAAGCATCGTACTTTCTCATCACTTATCTACTTTAGGTAAAGCATAAAAAATTCATGATGAAAGAAAATAAATATGGAAATGTACAGAAACAGAGAAAAAAACGTCCTCATGGCATTAAATGATATTCATAATCATAAATAAGACGATGACGACAAACGAATGGAAGCAATTTTTCTAATGGATGCAAAATTATTCGACAAATTTAAAAAAGAAAAAATTTCTGATGTTGACAAATTATGATTTTAGTAGGAAAAATGTAAAAAGAAATAGAATGAGTGATTCAGTCAAGTGGAAGTTGCGATGATGCAAATTTGCATAGAGAATAATACAGCAGAAAAATGTAAAAATTATGTAAATAAAAGATTGTCATGAAATCCCGAACAACACAAAGAGGCAAATGCAGTCAAATGGAATCCAATATAAGCTGTAGGCTCATCTTATCAAATAATATAGCAACGACTCAGATGTTAGAGTGTCGGCGAGTGATCCCGAGCTGAATTTGTACAACCAAGTTTGTATTCTCAGTAAAATAGTCAACCTGTTGTGGTAACCTCTTGCCTAAGTTCCCTTAGGTCGACCTCCCATTACTATGTTTAGATGAGTACTAATCCTAGACGGATATTTTCTTCCATTTCCTATGGTTTGTCGAGAATAATTCTCTAAATACCCCCCTTCAAAATTTTTGCTTTCACACAAAAAAATTTAAAACACCCCCTTGAAATTTCTGGCTACACTGCTGACTATGCTACTATTCAGAATTGATCCTAATCATATGTATTTGAAAGCTTATTTACTATTTTACCCAGTTTAAAAGTATTTTTGTATACAACTTGTGGCTAAATGCAGTGGCATAGGCTTTTGATGTAAAGAAGCACATATTCAGTAATGAATACAAGTCAAGTCAATAATGATGACCTGGACAGTGTAAATAATGAAAAAAAGCTTGTGGTGTGAACTGGGAGATCGCAAAACAGACTTAAGAATAGGTATGTGCTGTATCTAGATTGATTGACGATATTTGGACTAAATTCTGGCAAAGTTAAAAACGTAATGTTAAATTCAGGCACACCCACATACTTTTCATATAAAATTCCTAATAGAATATTTGTGTCACTCGGGAATGAAAGGTAATGGGAGAAAAACTCATCACTTTAAGTACCGTACTCACATTTTCTACACTTAACAATCATTCCACGTCTCATTTTTCCATTCCTCGTATTGCTCATGCATGTGAAAATTTATCAACAACAAAATGGATGTCATTTAATGAAATCGCGAAAAAGGAGAAAAGTACCTCTGAGTCGATGACTCTTTTGAATGCAAATAGAAATGGATGATAATAATGGAAGACGCATAAGCAGTAGGAAAACATGAATATTGCTCTATGCTCTTTGCTTTCATCATTGCCATATTATGATGCTGTGTAAATATCAAGCATAAAGGATTCTACTTCAATAAATCTTGCTTCAAGCATTTTCAAATGTCTGTAATGTTATAATGAGTGGAAATAATTCCAAATATACACATGCATTTTATTCTTAGTCGCTTGCTGTGCTCTTCAAAAAAAAAATTCGCATCTCAAATAATGAGGACATTTTTTTATTCTCAAATGATGCTGTTGCTGATGCTCTTCTTTTCATATGCAAATATTTTCCTTGCCATTCTATTTTAAATATGATATGACATTAAATGAGATGCGACTCATGTTGGTGGATGACTTGTGCCTACATAGCAGTGTGAGAAATTTACTTTTTTTGTGTTTGTCTTGCAAAAATGATGACTGATTGAAAATTTTGTAAATTTTTTAATAATTTGTTTGTGCATTTCAGCAGTTTTTCAGCACAAAATTTAAATAGAAATATCAAAAATCATGATTAATGCTCAATACTTATCATCAGAAGCAATATCAAATTGAAAAAAATTTAACTTGTTACATAAAAATATCTCAATAATCTGTTTAATAGCCATAGTCATCATTATGCAAAAGAAATAGAACCAGAGCTCCAAGTACGTAGCCACCCCTCGCCAAAAAATTCTTCAATTTTGCTTGACTTTTTGAAGGAAAAAAAATTTTAAAAAAAATTCTGATCTAAATTTTTTCATACAAAAAAATTGAAGTCGACTTGGATTTCATTTGATTTTGTATGCAAAAGTCAAGTAGACATAGAAAATTCATATGGACTTTGAACTGAACTGAATGTAACTTCACATGGTATTATGTTGGAGAACCCCAAGAAAACCAAGGATAAGTCCAAAAGATATTGTACAGGAAAGATAATAGCTTAAATTGACATTCTTTCAAGCTTCTTAGCAACACTCAGGGGCATACCCAAAAAAATTTTTGAGGAGGTGTTTTGAATTTTTTTGTATGGACGAAAAAATTTAAAAGGGTGCTTTAATATTCTTTTCTCAAAAAAACCCTAGCAAATTCCCGTCGAAGGTGGTGTTTTAACACCCAAATCACCCCCCTGGTAAGAGCATACGACTTTTATCAATTTATGGGTTCGATTCTCGCTCGAAACAAGTTGTTTTGAGAAGTTTCCTCTTATTCTTGGACTTTTCTGTCCCTTGCTACACCCCGGAGGCTGATTTTTCAGGTATACCCCAGCTATTGTCTTTTGTTAGCCAATTTTGTAAAAAAAATAAGTTTAGTTGACTCCAAATAGAAAAATATTAAACTTTGTCATTAAATCCTAAGCTTCAATCATGACAAAATTATTGAAATTCTCAAAATATTCCAGCAATATCAAATTACAGTTGAAGACAAAAAAATAACAAGAATCTTCACATTCCCAATGAATAATCAAAAACGTTCTCGAACGTCCATTCAATCATGCGATTTTTCTTTTTGTCCACATCATCATAACGATTTGATTGGAAATTCTCTAGCGAATAAAGAATTTCAGTATCCTTAAGTGTCTATTCATGCTATCACCATCATCATCAATATCATATCGTATGAAAATGATTGATAGAAGAAATTGCTGGAAATACATGAGATTCTTCAAAACTTTTCCCCATCTAATAACGTTATTGAAGAGCTAAACAAATCTTCCTATCTATCTATCTATCTATCTATCTATCTGCCGATTGATATGGCGATGTGAATAGAATTTGAAAAGAAAGGAAAAAAAAATTATGCAAGCGGAAAAATTCAATTGAGTTTTTCATTTTCGAGATGTTTTCTTTCATTATTGTTGTGTTGAAATGTGTATGATTGGAGCAAAAGAAGAAGAAAGGAATTCTCTTTTTTTCATCATGATTCTCTAGTGTCTGTCAATCCATCTATTTCTTTTTTCTGCTTTTATTCATAACAGATAAAACCATTTTAATTAGAAATTCTGTGTTATGTCTCTCTCTTTTCATGTGTGTTTGATTCCTTCATAATGATGTTGTTCATGATGGCTGTGTTTTGTATGCAAATAACAAGAAATGGAAAGGGCTTTGTTATAAAATATTCGTTTTTGCATGTTTGTCTCTAGTTTTGATTTACTGCTACATTGTCATCACCGTCTGTTAAATTATAAAACGATGTGACAGCGTAATTTATACGTTTTTCAGGATTATCCACTTGTATATGAGGTCGCAATGTTAATAGAATCTTAGTTGATCATCAGAATACATTCGGATATTACATGAGATATTACGCATAGAATGGATATTTTAGAGACCTTTCGCTGTTTCTGTAACAATATTTCTATGGAAAATTTGAATAAATTTATCTAAAGCGTACCAAAAGTCTATCTGTCACCTACGAAACTGTAAACCACGAAGAATTATATTCTCTTGGTACAGCAATAGATCTGAACAAATTTATTGATGACTTTGGAAATTATTTGAAGTAAACCGTTTCCATTAATTATATTGAGTTGATTAAGCAAGTCCTACTGTTGCTGTTTTCCTGATTTTAAGTTTATATTATATATATTATTGTTGTGTCTGAGCGGAGTGGAGTCTGGGGTATCGAACCTTTTTTTTTAAAAAAAAATGTCGGTTGACTTTATTTATGTTTTTTGATTTTTGATGTATACATCGATTTTGCTTTTTTTAGCGCATTTTTGAAACTTGTTTTAAAAAGGTAGCTTAATAATGCACTTTGTTCGGTCGTTCGGCTGACGTTAAAAACTTTTTAACCAGACATCGTAGAGAGCTCTAGTTTTTTGCATTAGCTCCGTGCCATCGAGTTATTGGCCCCCCGGACATTTAAAAATCTCAAAACCAATGCTAAATACTATAATTAATGATTTTTTGTTTTCAATACAATAGAGCCAACTTCAAGTGGGATAATTTCAAATATATTTTGACCGTTAGAAAATTTGAATTTCAAAAAACCGTTAAATGACAAACCATTTTATTATATGAAAATTCACAGTGCAAATTGTTACTTATACTATAATTAACGATTTTCAAGTGCATTTACGCGGGAAATTTTCAAATATATTTTGACCGTTAGAAAATTTGAATGCCAAAAAACCGTTATCGAGCCGTCGAATTTATTTAAGTCACAAAATATTCATGATTGACTTATTTAATACGCAGTACTTTGCTAATCAAATGCTGATCGCTAACACAAAAATGCGCTGAAGTCCCTCGATCTATAACACGAGGACTTTCTTTAAATTTTTTATTTTTAAGAGACCTAGCAGTAGCTATTACAACTTAATTTATGCATTAATTTACAATATATGTGATTTTCTATCCGTAAAGAATAGAGTTTGTTTTGCTTTTTGAAACAACTACTTCAGAGCAAATTGTTTCGTAACTCTGCACAATTGCATGACCCAGGGTTTATCAATACAATGTACCTAACCACAATTTGTGTGCTGACATCACACAAATCGAGTAATGTGGCTAGAACAGTGAAAAAGCACCCAAATCCGACTAGACATTCCCTGGGATCGAACCCGGGATCGCTGGTGTAGGAGGCCAACACGCTAACCACTACGCCACAGCTGCTTTTCCACTGCTAATCCACTGGGGGTATCGAACCATATATAGACGAATCTGCAAGAGTAAGGCCACTGTAGCTGAGCGGTTAGATAACGGACCAAAAATCTGTATCACTCTTTTTATGAATACGTGGGTTCGATTCCCACCAGGAGCTGATCTCTCAATCATTACATAGAGTGTTGATATGACCAGATATGACAAGGATTCGCCCAATACTTACGACATTACAATTATATATATTTTTATAGGCTCGGTAATTAACAATGTCTAATATTACACCCGAGTGGTACAACATAGTCGCCAGGGTACTGCTCCGTCACCGGCAAACTGTACAAAATACATCGAGTGCACTGATGGACCAATGATAGCTATTTTCAATCCGTTTGATGGCAAAATATAGAATTTTCCGCAACGTGCCAGTCAGGACATAAAGTCATTCTGCAAACCTTCATCATCCTCATTTACCACATTTTCAAATTTAATACCTTAACATAAAATACCAAAACCTGTCTACATCCCACAAATTAATTCTAACTTTTCAACCATATTATGACACAAAATCTCTGTACAGAAAATATAATCTTGTGGAAAAGCCTTGAAATTCATTTTCCATCTTTAATTTTCTGTCGTATTTTTTCCACATGCAAAACATTCGTCATCATCATTATTATTATGATGTTGGTAATCCGCTTTTCAATTACACTGATTTTTTTTTCTGTCTGTATAGAAATTTTCTTTCTTTTGTGCTTTTTCATTTTCCATTTTCACTCACTCATTTAGTCATTTTTTCTCCAAAAAAAACACACACAGAATGAACAAAATTGTAGCAACAACATTGAAGCCAATGTTAGCAAACAGAAAAAAGCTGGTTCTTATTTTTCGTAAATCGAAAGCTCGCTGGTTCTTATTTTTCGAACACGAAAGCTCCATATTTTTGAAGATTTTGCTAAAAGTACATTTAAAGGTTGTATTGTGTTACAAAAACCATTGTAACAAAAAGGAAACAAGTCTAGAAACATTTTAATTTACTTTAAACTATCAAATAAGTGATATTTGATACTAATTTTGATAATTTTTCTCAAAAATGATATTCGAAATATTTTCGAAACATGAAAGTAAACAAAAGTTTTACAAAACTAATTTAGGAAATTTACAATGATATTAGCTTTGTTTGACTATTTAACTGTTTGTATTATAGATTTTGAATGCACTAAAATGGTTAAAGAGTAAAATATCTGCTTAATATTTGTTATTTAAAAAAATTTGTAACGTCGGTTCTTATTTTAAATTTTCCCACACAAATTTTTTTGTTCAAAAATTCGAAAAATAACGGAATGAGTTCTCTTTGCTAACATTGGCATTGAAGGAACAAAAAAAAGTCATTTTCGTGGTAGAACAGACACAAAATAAAGGCAGCAGCAAAAAATTTATGTATCATGATGAGGAGGAAAAATATGCGGCATATTAAGCGCGCCATTTTGTAAGACTCTTTTGTTGACACTTTTTTTCCTCTCTCTACCGTCTCAAAGGCATTGTTTTGGCTGATATAATGCACTGCGACTCCCTATTTTTTCTACATCTCTCATTTTTTTCTGTTCGTCAAGCATACACACTGTTATTAGCTGTATATTTTCCCTATTTATTTTTGTAACTGTCAACCATCCATTACACTTTTTTTTTGTTGCTGCTTCCTACTCACTCGACTTCCTTGCCTTTTTCCATTACCTTTTTGCTTACTTTTTGTATTATTACGTTTCATACCCCTCTTGATTTTTTTTAAATATTTTATTTTTGATGTACTTCAATGTGATTGCCGAGGGACTCGTTGGAAATTTTTTCGTCGCTTTTTTAGATTTGATCTGACGTGAAGTATGAATTAATTCTTTCTCTTTGTCGCCAGACGTCTTTTTTCTCCTTTATTGAGTCCATTGTTCCAATAATTGCCTGCAAACGTATCGAGTTAATTATGTAATTGAGAAAATTTCACTTTTTATTCACAAAAAATATTTTGAACACATAACAAAAGAAAAGTAGGAAGGAAAAAATTTGCATAGAATAGAGAAAATTAGCAGCTAGGCGATATCGTTCGTTATTATTATTTACATGCCTTTGGGTGCCTCTTTTGTAGCCTCTTTACAAAGTCTCTTTCTGTTTTGACCAGAGTTGTAACTTCCTGATTTCATAACAAAGAATTGTTGCTAATACGAAGCATAAAGGATTATAAGTTCTAGAACAGAATGTTGGAAAAAAGTAATTCACAAACCCGTGCACAACAAACCATCATCGCAATTTAACTGCTTTGTCGTTATAATTTCGACGTAGAGGTTTATATTAGGATATATTGTCAATTTTCCAATTCCAATAGCCTGAAAATTTAATGACTTTATTGCCAATTCAAAGGCATTAGGTTCAATTCCCGCTCGAGAGTACCTGCCGCTAGGTTTATCTAGAATCTAGATGAAACCAAACCTAGTGTTACCTTAGGTTACTAAAACTCCCGTTCTCGTGAGATTTTAGAAATCACGAATAAATAGTGAGAACCGTCCAAAAGTGGAACCAAAACTGCCTGTTTTGACTTTGCAGAACACAAATAACAAATAATATGTTTAAAATCAAAGAACAAGCATCATTTAGCTAGGCACCTATCAGACAACTCTGCTGTTTTCCACCATGGATTGAAAAATCTTTGATAAAATTAAATCTCCATATTTTTATTTCGCTCAAAAGTACCAACATACTTATTTACAGCAATACGCTCATTGTAGTGTGTAAAATTTTTCACGGTTCGCGTAACATCATCATTAAATATAATTTTTTTTCACAGCAGTAGAAGTTTTTTTTATTATTATTTTTGTTAAACAATAAGGTTGAATTTGAATTAAAATGGATGTACATGAAAAAGTGCCTATTACACGCTTTTTTAATCCGCCAATCTTTACATTTTGACTCCATTTTACTTGACGACTCAAATGTGATGAAGTGATTTTCATGCTAGAATTCATCAAAATCAGATTTTGAAGAGCATTCATTAAACGTGTATGGAAGTAGAAGTAAAACAAAATTTATCATGCATTAATTAAAATTTTACGTTTCATAAGCAATTTGTGAATTTTTTTTTGTTTACGTTTAAATTGAGTGGCAATAGAGTCATATTTGTTGGTACTGTCTGGAATATTTTAAATATCGTATGAAATATAATTGACAATTTTGAGGAATAAATTTAATTTCATATCAACAACAACAAAAGTTTATTTCTCTTCCATGTCATATTTCCTTCCCTTTTCCATCATTACTCGCTGTAATACGCGGATTATATGGATTAAAATTTATTTTTGTTAAAATTCTCTCGACTGAGATTTTTTTGTGAATTTTCAGCAGACTGGAAAGTCTTTTCGAAATTAATAATTCTGTCGACTTTTGGAACTGAAATTGTTGAAATTGACATTTTTGGAAATGATTGACAAAACCTGCTTCAGACTGGGAGTTTTGATGTTTTGTTAAGGAATTATGACATCGAGGAAGTTAGCTTACATTTCTTCTCAACTTCTTTACTTTGATGTCATCTAATCCTAAAAAGCAGCAAGGAGCTCATATGCTCCTACGCATTAAAATGTGTTCTAAAGATGCTGTTAGTTTAACAAGAGATTTCTCCTTAGACTCACAGCAAATACAACAGTTTAAATTGAAATCTAAATAACTCATTTGATATAATTTCTGCCTTTAGCTTACAACGGGAGTTTATGCCTCAAAAATGGGTTTGCTACTAATTTATTTGAATTACTAATAACGACAAGTTATGCTAGTAACTGCTCACTAGCCAGGTTGGGTTTCTCGGTCTACCCCTACGCCTACCCCAGGCCCTACACCTTGGGTATACCACGAATACAAGAATATGGTTCAATACCCCAGATTTTGCTCTTCTCAGACACCATACTCTAGTACCAAGTCTGAACCCTATGATCGCGGTTCTTCAAAGACTAAACAATTGAATCTGCAAACTTATTTTGAACCAAGAAAGTAATTTCAAATTAAAAAGAAATATTTTCATTAGAAATCAGTCCTTAGGCAATCAATCGTTCAACACTAAGACAAGCTACAAATAAGAAAAGTATCAAATTCCAAAAAAATGCTATTCCATGCAAACTACAACCAAACAAAATCTTAATAGAGAATTTATATGGTAAGTAAGTAATGTCTCCGATGGCAAGAAGAAAAAAAAGACGACAAACAATTTATTTATTTTTTCCGGCAATTGAATTGCAATTCGTTTAAAATAAAAAATAAGTAAGTAAGCGTAATGCAGAAGAATATGAAAAAAGAGCGAGATGGAATGGCTTTAGGGTGGTTTTAAGAATTGAATAAACAGAAAAGAAGATGGCTTAAAGAAGACGATCGTGAATGAGGAGAGAGAATGACAAAGTTAGAGGTAAAGCATATGACAGTTTGAAGTTTGAAGGCTTGATTTATGTTGTCGAGTAAAAGATTATTGAAATTACTTCAAATAAAACTTTAATGTCTTCCGAATCTCAATGCCTAATCTTCATTCTCTTATCTTCCCTTCTCCTGTTCGTAATTTTACTTGACATTCAATATTCTTGTGCCAGTATTTTTCGGCATCCAAAAAAGCCCTCAATTGCAAATTTATTCAAAACATTCGTAATTGAAATTTAATTTTTTATTCAAATTCGCTCTCGTTGAATTGCAGAACTGACTTGATTTATTTAGTTTAAATATTCTCATGAGAATTAGATGCAATGTTTGTCGTTCGTGTATGAATATCGCGATATATTCATTAACTCATTTTTATCTCACAATTACTTCCGATTCATCTGACGAAATGAAAATTTATTCTTTATTTATTTTCATTCATTCATTCATTACCAAGCAGGACTTACGTACGTACATGCAGTAATGAATGTAAAAAAAAAAATAAAGAGAGAAAGAGCCAGCACAAAAAAAAGATTGTTCTTCAATATTTTTTTTATCCATTATTGTGTGGACTCGGATGGCGGTCAACTACAAAAGACATTCAATTGAATTATTTATGCTCTCCTTTAAGACCTAATCTCATTACATTTGTACACATAAAAAACAGTAGCTTAATAAATTGATGGCTCCAAGGAGTTTTTTAATCATTTGGCTAAAAATGTTACATGCATGTATGTGGTTTAGGGGTTCTTGTGGATTGCTTTTGTGGCTATTGTTGTAATTAATTGAATTTTTTGTGGGATGGTTAGATAATTAGTGCCAATTTTACTTTAATTTTGAATTTAGACTCGTTATGGTTTCAGTTTTTTAAAAGTTGAAGCAGGTGCTTTATTAAATGAAATTTAGGAGATCACTGGCTTCTCTCTTTCAATCTTAGGAATTGTTTTAGTCGAATTTGAGTACAAACTCAGTTGTTGGTGTGTAGTTTTGTGAGATACCGTGTTTATAACTAGATTTTTGATGCTTGAGAAACTTTAGTTTGAATATTTAGCAGAAAAAAGTAAACTTTCGAATAACGGTTTCTAGTGGGACTCGAACCCACGCCCTACGATTTCTGGTCCCATGCTTCAACCGCTGAGCTATTGAGGGTTACTCAGAATCTTGGTAGAATACCAACTTAAACTATTTTCTGCTCTGAGAAGTGTTTGGTGTTATCGTTGATGCGAAACCTCCAACAGATACATCCTGGGTTAGGTAGTTTTACAGATTTAATATTGTTTAAAATCCTTATTTAAGAAATAAAGTAAAAGCCATGGAAATCTTAACTGATACGTTAGACAGAAAAAAATATCTACCACAAAACTAAGAGGTCATCTATTTATTACGTTGAAGATGTAAGAGCTATTCAAGTTTTTTTTTCATTTCAATCGACGAAAAGTCGAGTTTATTTGACAATCTGTCAAAGTGCATATAATTGATTAGCTAAAACAAATCTATTACAGATTTTAGCTAGGAACATAGCAAAATCATATGCAAAAATGTTAACCCTGCTTAATTAAAAATGTCTGTCTTTATTTAATTAATAAATAATTAATTGAGGGGTCATTCGGATATTATGAAATATTTTGGAAAGGATCACACTTTTGTTACGTACCTTACAATTTTTTTTAAAAAAATATACAATTTTTGTTATGAGTTAACATTACGGAATATTTGAATGACTCTTTTTTTTTTAAAAAAAAATCAATGATGAAAGTAATTAAATTTCAAGTTAAACTGCAATTTCCTGAAAGTCTGAACCCCTAGCACTACACACACATAACAACCATCAAGATGAGTTGATGCACAAGCATAAAAAATCTGAAATTGTATTATTTTTTTTGTTGTTATTATTTAAAAGCATAACTATATCAACATTGCCGAGTGAATCTTGCCATTATTTGTTATAAAACAGCTTGCAATGAATGAAATGTTGCGTATGTATTCAAAATAATGAAAATTGCGTTAAATAAGGGTGAATAGAAATTTTCAAACAATAATATAAAAAACTACCGAATATTATTATTATCTATTCTATTGTTATTGCTTGATGAATGATGAAAATAATGATGATTATGATGAAAAAAAAATCTCTTCCATGCATATACGCTATGTGCTTGTTATTTGTTAAAATATGCTTGCCTGTCTATACGTAATTTTCATCATAAATCCCTCAACGCAAATTATTATTACCAATATAAATGAATACGAGCTCCGAGAGATTTTGATTCTGTTTGTGAAGCTGTCTAAGCAGTAACATCGAGGCAGATTGCGTTTGAAATTTTTTTTCATATATATAATAGGGAAGTATTTTATGTACGTATATAAGAGTGGCAATTGAGCGTTGTTTTTGGCACATGAATGAGATATACGCCATTGTTGTTGAAGTATAAAGTTTCAATTGTAGTGATTTTCAATAGATTTTTCACACACTGAAGTTTTCTGTTAGAGGTTCAATTGTTATCACGCTAAGTTTCGTCTACACATATAGGAAGTCTCAATTTACATTCAATGAACGGCTTGGCTTGGTGATTAAAGATTAATTTTTGATGTTTTTTTTTTTCATAAAGATTTTGCAGATTGGAAGTGAAATGAGAAAGGAAATTGAATCAGTTTTAATAATTTATGAATACTGTGAACTATGTAAATTTTTGGAATGGAATATCTTACAGGTACGGTAGGATGATTTTTGATTAAATGAATAAATTTTAACGGAACCTACTATTAGATTGATCCTATTGGCGATTCTAAATAAAACCCGCTGTATTTTTCATCCATAAAATTTGAATTTTGAGATAAATAGAATTTCAGGTTCTTCGGGTTAAAAAAATTATTTATTAATTCTAAAAATTCTTAAATTTATTTTATTAATACTCAAATTTAGGGCTTTAATAATAATTTATTCATTTTTCTACAAGTTTTGAAGAAAAAAAACACATAACACTCGTTGTGAATATACAAACTTATACTTGAAAATTAGAAATCGATATCAACGGTTTAAGTGAGTAGTTTAGCGAAAAAAATTTTAAAAATAGTTTTAAATAGTAATTTTTGATGTCAAAATTTACAGGTACATTAAGTTTTGAAAAATATATCTTTTTAAAATAAAATTTTACATTTAAAACTCAAAGATTATACAAAAAAATCGTTGACAAAATTTTTGATTTTTTAAAAAATAATAATTAAATGTTATCATCTAATATTATTAACAGGAACATAAAATAAATATATTCGTGCACAATTCATGAAAATTTTTGGTTCTTTTGTAGAAAAATTGACTTTTTAGCTTAAAAATGTAATTTTTTCTAAAATTTGTATTTAAAATTGATTTCGACGGGGTGCTTGGGGAACTAATGGGTGCGTCCTAGCTACGCCCCTGAAGACAATATCGTAGTTCAGCAAATAGACAGGATATATTATGATATTGCTATTAAATATTAGATAGGGATTCTTATCGATTTTAGAAAAAAATTTATTTTTAATTTAAAATTATTTGAGAAAAAAAATTCAAACCCCAGCCTATTATGATCAAACTTTGACTTTAGAAATTTAAAAAAAAATCAATTAAATTTAAAATCCTAAAATCAAATCAAAATTTTATAGAACTTCATAGTCTATAACATGCTAGCTTCATCGTCACCCTGCAAAACTTTATTTCCATTAGTTCACGAGATTTCCGCTTGAGAAGAACAGCGCTGCAATTTACCAAAAAGAATCATCACTTCTGTTTCAATTTTACATCCATTCGCATTGCAATTCCATTTATTTCTTCGATTCTTTATTTCACTGCATATTGTGGATATTGAAAAAAAATAAGAAAATAAAAAAAAGTAGCAGAAAGATTTTTTTCAATTACCACATTATTAAAATTGATGTTTACCAATTAACCTACAGCACGGCAATGTTTCACCAATACTCATTGAAATTATTTCTCACATTTGAATGCTGATGCAAATTTTGGTTTTCAGTTCGAACGATGAAGTTGAATTTTATTCGGTTAAATAAAAGAAGCAGCCGTGGTGCTCTGAATAAAGTTTATAACGAACTCATAAACCGCAAATGAAATGCTTCATTTGAAAAATATTTTTTTATTTTTCGAAAAAAAAAGTTTAATTGTGTCCAATTGTGGTTTTTATTTAATTTTCTATTATCCACTTCTTCCTCTTCATGTCCCATCTCCAATTATACACATTGTGTATTTTCATGCTGTGGCACCGGTCGGTGGAATGAAATGCTTAACCGTTTGACTCATTAATATTTAAAAATAGAAAATAATTTTTTTGGTGAGTTTTTTGTCATGTGATGTGGTAAATTTAATATGCTTAACTCCTTCTTTTCTGTGTCTGCTCACTTTTTTGAGGTAATTTTATTTTTTCTTTACTATTTACGGTATTAAAAGCAGTACACATTGGACACCCTTTTCTTGGGAATCATTTTTAGTTAGCATTAATTTTGAAAATACGTTGACTGTCTTTTTAGAGCAGAACTTTGCATCATAAATAAAAGTTTGATTTTTAGTGCAAAACTTTGCATCTATTAAGAAAAAGTTCGCATCTTTTAAACAAAAGTTTGATTTTTAGTGCAAAACTTTGCATCTTTTAAGGAAAAGTTTGCATCTTTGAAGCAAAAGTTTGCATCTTTGAAATTAAAGTTTGCTTTTTTGAAGCAGAAGTTTTAATATTTGAGACAAAATTTTGCATCTTTGAAGCAGAACTTTGCATCTTTGAAGCTAATCTTTGCATCATTTTTTAATATTTGAATAAGAATTATGAATCCATCTATCCTAACTCCATATAATCTCGCATATAAGCTCCAAAAAATGCGCCTTACCCACCCGCATCAAAATCCCTAACATCAAAAAATCAACCTTACGATCCTTCTTATATTTATGACCCGTTAATGTACGAACAGGAACATAAAAAAATATGAAAGGCTATAAACCAAGTGACAACAATATAAAAGAACAACACAAAACAGGTGATAAACAGGTTCTTGTCTTACTCACAATCGATGCGCATCAAGAATGAAAATAAAAAAGGTTATCAGCTTAAAAATTAATTATCAGTCAATCTACTTACATAAGTTTCCTAGCTCAAAGAGGAAGTGATGGAGGAGAGAAGATTAATTGGTGGTAAAATGATGAAAATTTAAAATTTTAATTTAGTTTATAAAAGGTTAGTTCTTTATGAACTTTATAAACAGCAATAATTTGAAGCTTGTTTGAGCCAAATGGTAGTTTAAGCAGGCATTGTTTTTTTTAATGATATGTTATGAAGATTTCTAACAAATGTTATCTTTATTGATTTAAGGGAAATTTATATGCACCTAATGGCTGTTTATATTTTTTATGATCCTTTTTTAAATGTTTAAGGAAGTTTAGAAGTAAATTATAGAGTCCATAAGGTCAGTAAACAAATGATTTTATAATTTTTTTTTATTTGATTAGACATTATGCAATGGGAAGTTGTTATGTTATGACTATTTATTTGAAGATTTGAAGCATGTGTCCATGGTACACTTGGCATCTTGCACTGGAATATTTAATGAGTCAGACTTTTGTTAACATCTAAATGACTCTATAGTTCAGCTTGGTCTACCATTTGATAAAGTAAAATCATAATAAAGTAAAATCTAACCAAGTTTATTCCGCAAGTATCTTTATAGACATGCCTAATTGAACCACATCTGTAAACAGATCTCTTAGATACAAAACCCCCTAATTAATACTACATCCAACATTATCTTATCATTCCATCACAAAGGGCACAACAGAGAAAATTAATTGTCACAAAGTAGCTACTGTAAGCTACCAGAAAAGGCTGAACAAGAAGTCAACTACAAGTCGGCAGTGTTATATGTGTTTTAAATATAACAAGAGAAAAAAAAGCCAACAAAACACATTAAATTGAGAAGAGATTTTCCAGACGACAATGAGATGAAAGGAAACGAGAAGACATGCACCGAAATAAATTGTTTCTGAATCCAAATGATCAGCAACAAAATTGTTATAAAATAAATAATGAAGAGAAGTTTTTCAAAATCTCACACCATACAATTTATTGAACGAGGCACTTGCTATACCCCAAAAAATAAAAACACAAACATTTTTTCTTAATTTCGTTTAATGTGAACATTCACAGCTACCGGTATATTAAATTCAACAATTGTCTTGTTTTCTCCTCTTTCCTTTACCCATTTCAAATGGTCAATGTGCATGTATTTATTTTTATTTTCCATCCAAAAGACCTTAATTTTAACATTTTCAAATTAAACATATCTTTTTTTTTTGAAAACATTCAATTGAAACTTCACATGTTGTATATCTTCTTGGCCTGCTCTTCTTTTCTCTCCTTGAGACGAGTGAAAGAGCCCGAAAATAGTTGAAATGCCAAAATAATTCAAGCAACACCTCAGAATTCCCACATAATATTTTTTTTTATTTTACCAATTTTTTTGGTGCATTTTTTCTAAAGGGTAAAGACGCAATTATCTGCACTTTGTCTGTCTGTCCATTCATGTGTCGCTTGACTACTCCTGGTTAACCGTTATTTATCAAATTTACTTTTACAATTATTTTTAAAATATATTTTGGACGTTATTTTTTAAATATATTTTGGACGTTATTTTTAAAATATATTTTGACCGTTAATTTTGAATATTTTTTAATTATATTTTTCTTCTTTTATTCTGCTTGGGGGTCATTTGCAAACTACGTAACGTTTAGGAGAGGAGGTTTAGGTCAAAGTTATGCTATGTTTTATATAAATTTTTCCAATTTTCTCACGAAATTTGTTAGAGGGAGGAAGGAAGTGTCAAATATGGCCATTTCTAGCGTTACGTAATATCCAAACGATCCGTCATGTACTTAAAATGCGTTTTAATCGGTCACAAATCTATACTCGTTTTTGGCTTTTTGCCTTTTGTCTTCACATTTTTTTCTGCCTCCTCGTTTCTTCATGTTTTCTGGGGTCTTTTGTTATTGTGCTGAAAAAAAAATTAAAATTTTTGCTTCTTTTGCCTCATCGAAAAGGAATAAAAACAGAAAAATTGCTCAAACGTGATGAAACAATTTCTTAAAACCATCGAACAAACAAACGATTCCCGTATGTGTAAAATAATCATAAAATTTTATTTTCGCCTTCTTTTTCTGTCGAAATGAAAATAAAATCGTATGTGACAAACGGTTTGTGTAATTATTAAATCTCGTTGTCTTTAGCAATCAACATGTTTCGACCGTCACACACAATGCGCATTTACATTCAAAGGTCCACTCGACGAAAATTATTGTCGCTTCCAAGAAATTTAAAAAAAGAAATATTTTTATTGCTGTTCAGACACTCTTTTTTCGTAAGTAGCTGTCGCATCATATATTGTACAATAAATAAATGTACAGTTGGTTCTTGAACATTTTTAAGAGTTGCTGTTTGGGTGTTTAATGTTTTATGGCTTGAATAATTGGACAATTTTTTAAGTGTTTAATTATAGGACTCTGAAAGTTGTTGGATTATAAAATCAACTGTATTGAATCATTTACTCTGATTAGAGGTTTAATAATTATTATAATTACGACAGCAGTTAAGTTTTGCTAATTAAATGCACGAGCTATGTGCTCATAAATGTGTATCAAGTGGACATTTAAGATTGAATTAAATAAAAGTGCATAAATGGCTGAATAAATGTCAATTGAGTTTAAAATATGAGTCTGGACGTAAGAGCTTGGATATTATCATTGTTTTTGAGGTTCTATCCCAAATTGAAGCCAGTATTCCTGGCTAGGTGTCTGTTACTAAGTGTCTAACCTAGATCTAACTCAGACAGAGCTTATGTCTTCTCAAAATGTAGACACACACTACATTTTATTTTTAGACAATACCATTGGAATTTTGGGTACCGTTAATAAATTTGGGTACCCTATTACATGGGATTTTTAAGTTTTTAAGAAGCTCGACCCCCCCCCCCCCTCCTCTTCGGTCATGTTACATCATTATGGTCACCAATAAATACTAAATACTACACATCAGTAAAACTCAACTCTGTCACTCAAATTAAATTTAATATCCCAAAATAAAATTCAATTATCATGTCTTGTCACTGATCACATTAACTCACCACAGCAGAGACTCGACTGTAACAGTAAGAGAGGTTAAAGGCAGAAGTAAAAAGTCTCACACATAAAAATAAGTAAGTAAATAAGAATTTTTACCTTAACTAAAAGCTCATTTGATATGCAAGAAAGGCGATAAAAACAACTTTAACTGAAACATGTTTCTCAAGCGTTTAACCAGATCAAAGATTCGTTTTTTGAGGTGAAATATCCGTAGTTTCATTCGGGAGTATAGTCTTGAATTTTAATTTGATAATGATCTTTTATTTCTTTTCAAAAAAAGAATCGTATAATTCTTTCATGTGTGCAACAAACAAAATACAATCGGACACGATTATAAAGGTTACGATGGCACTATGACGGTGGCTCTTCTCTTCCCCCTTTTCCTTTATCTTCTTGTTTTGACTCTTTTATATATCTTTTCAATAACATATGTTATGCTTATTGGTATCGAACAGGGCAAGAAATTGGAAATTAATAACATGATTCTCGATGATAATAATAATAATAACATTATGCATGTCATAGTCTATGAGTCGCATAAGAATGAGGTGAGAGAAGTTGAAAATTTTAACGTTTAATGTTCATGGCATGCAACAAAGTTGAGAATGAAGGAGCAACAGAGAAAAATGTTCGATAAATGCTAATGAAAAAAAGTCAGTCAATAGATCTGAATTTCATTAATTTATGACATTAATCATATATTTTCATAATAAAAAGTAAAACTATTAATGGTATAGATTTGGTCACTCGTGACTGACGAAAGCGCATTTTTTTCACACAGAGTTTAATAGTCAAATTTTTTTTGAAAAATAACGATCAAAAAATATTTGAAAAATAACGGTCAAAAAATATTTGAAAAATAACGGTAAAAAAAAATTTGAAAAATTAACGGTAAAAATAAAAATTTGTAAAATAACGGTCATGAAACCCCAATCAAAACAGCTTAAACTGGACACACAAATAGATAGACATACCGACAAATCTTTAACATTGTCGCTGTAGAAAAAAATGCACACAAAAAAGACAGAGAAAGAAGTTTCATGCATCACTGACCTGTCCCTGGAAATAAAGAACTGTAATAATTTTAAAATGACATAAGAAGGAAATTATAGGCTATCGATATACAGCATATAAAAAAAATATATTTATATTTGTCACTTAATCGAGAAGCGTGAAATAGCATTTTATGACATGTGAGGTGTGTTCGTTCAAAAAATAAAAATTTTAACCAGAAAAAAGAGACTAAAAGAATTGATATTAAAATTGTTGCAGTTTCCTGCTATTGTCTGCAGGAGCTTCCAATTTACATTTCAATTTCCACCAATATTTCATTGTTAATATATTCACAGTGAGACTAAAGAATGGGAAAAAAATTGGTAACAACGTAAAAAACGAGATCGACGAAAACCAGCAAAAATCAATTGAATAACGTTGTATTGAGTGATGATCATTTTCATGCGCACATATCGTAAGAGAGAAAGAATTCTGTGTGGTGGCGCCTGGTTGTTCATCATCGTGTACACATAAACGAATTAAGTGATTTCTTGCCCCACAGCAAAATTGCTATTGTTATTATTTCTTTCACATTATATTGTTGGAGTCTCCTTATGAAAATTATACACTTGAAGAAAATTATCTTCTTACCTTATTTCATGTTAATACCATAGCATGCTTTAGCATATGATGTAAGAAAAACACACAAAAAAAAATATGTTGTAAGTGCAACAACGAGGAAGGCTAATTTAAATGAATCATTATTTTCAATTCTTACCTCCTTACTAGCTTCAATACTCGTTTATGTTTGATGAGGGCATTAACAACTTTTGCGATATTTGTTTAACGAATGTTTTTGAATAAATTAAATTTAATTTTATTGTTATTGATATTTTCTTAAGTATCATTATCGAGTGATATTGCCATATGTGATCAATAATGGAATATAAAATGCGTATGGTGTAATTGCAGATTGCCACTTTATGTCATACAAAATAATTATTAATATTTAAATTATTTTATTTTAATAAAAATATTTTTTTAATAAGAAATTTAATTGAGTGTGGAATTCTAGAAGCGATGGATTTACATTTAATAGGAGAAAGTGACAAATGTTGAATAAAATTAGTTTAAAGTTATTAAATCGCTTCTAAAAACTAGTTTTTAAGGATATCCTCATGTGCATTTTGTTTACTTTTCATAAACTAATGGAAACTATACCCATTGTCAATAGAGATAATATAAATAGAAAATTTGAATTTTTGTACCTTAATACACATAATTTAATATGGAATATTTAAAAAAAAAATTTTCCCAATTATATTTTGACTTTATTTATTAGTTTTGTGCGCTTATGGCTTGATATATCTGAATCTATGTCACCCAGAAAACAAAAAAGCGCAAAAAAATGAATTTAGAATTTATGCATGTAGTAGCATTCGAAAACTCCAGTGAGATAAAGAAAATGAGTTGATAGGATTTGAACCCTTGAAATTAAATTGAATATTTTAATTTTATTCAATAAAATAATTTTTTTATTATGTCAAATTGCTAAAACTGAATGACATTTTGAGAAAAAAGTTCAATTAAACTTTTAAAAATATAGTAAAATAATATGATAAATTTTATTATGAGTAAAAAAGTATTTTTCTAAATCACATTTCTCTACATTTATTTGCTTAAGCTTAACTTAATACAAAACTAAAATTTTAAGAACTGAAAGAAATATTATAGCTTTAAAAATTCAGTGAATCTGTCAGTCAGGAAAATTCTAAATTTTTGAGCACATACAACTAAAATGTTCCTGTTCTTAATCATTTTATCAGAATTTATTTACACCAAATTAGTTGTACGCGTCACTTAAATTATAGCCCTTAATCTTTATACGTCCAAATTAACCCAAATAAATTTGAATGTCTCACCATAAATTTCTCACTAGCTGCGAAATTATAGAAAACAAATTAATCATGAATTAATGAGGTCTTGAATATTTTTGCATGCATGCCTAAGTCATGCATGATATTTTTTTTGTCTTGGTGAATTCGATGAAATATGCACACAGCTTAAATAAGAAGAAAAGGTCTCTTCTTTTCTGTGCTAAATATGTGGCGAAGAATGAAGGAAAGGAAAATGAAATAAAATCAAACGATATATGATAACCAGAGATGCATTTAGGATCATCGTCATCATCATCATCAAGGTTGAAATATAGAATGAAAAATATGCGGATAAAAAAGAATGAAAATTGATTCAAGCATCATAAATCAACAGGTCGTTTTTGGAGATAGGAAGAAAGAACAACAACAACAATAAAAAAAACGTTAAAATATCGACGAGTGGAATAAGAAGCAAACAAGCAAATTTTTTGTGTGTTTTTATTCCCTTAATTTTTATTTTTTGCTCAATGAGTCTGACGCCAGTGCAAAAGAGCGCTAACAAGACGTTGATAATACGTTGGAAAAAAGAATTAAGTAAACTCATGAAGAAGACATCATAATTATAAGGTGAAACGTGTTGTTTTTTTGTTCATTCTACTCTTCATCATTTTTCTTGTGCTTGTTGATTCTGATCTGATACTTTTGATGATTACTTTTATGCTTCTTCGGGCCACGAGAGATGAAATTTTTTTAAGACATACCAAAAATTGTATGATTCTAAACATAACATGGGTATGTACACATATATGGGGTTGTTCATAAGTGACGTCAATCAAAAAATGGAATTTTTAGACCACTTCAGCTATGATGCAGTTTGGTAGTTGCGACTAGAGGTGCGCGACACTACAATTTGACCCAGGAGCTAAACCAGTGTTTCTAAAACTTTTTAGAGCATTTAATGCAATTTTAGGGTATCATCATAAGTTCCGCGACACATCTGAAGTTTTTCAGGGCACACAAGAGTATCGTGGAGTATAATTTGAGAAACACTGCGCTACACAAAAGACCAGAAGCCAAACAATCCTTTCTACGTCATATAAATTTCCCCCTAACGTAACGCTTTGGAAGGGGGGATGGATCAAAGTTTTGTTACGCTTCATATTAAATTTTTCTGATTATTTCACCAAATTTGTTACGGGGAGAAGGGGAGGGGTCAAAAATGGGGGAAAACATTATTTGCACTGTCATATATACTGTCATATACAGTAGTGTCAAGTGCCACAGTACAATTTCCTGCTCGAATGCTGCTTTTTGAATGATTTTCGAGGGGTTAGTAGTTAAGAGACCCAAGCGTCTCATGAAATAGACACAAAATCCAATATAAGCCCTTGGTCACTGGTCACACAGCCCAAAATATTGGACGTCATGACTAAATACCCCCTCATCTTTTATTACACAAATATTGAAACAAAAGCAGCTGATTATTTCTTATTCCATCTAATTATGTAATTACCTATACAACAGCTTATACAAGATGATGATGATTAATATTTTCTGGTGTGTATGCAGTATGGAATGAAAATGTTAATTGAAAAAGCGATAATGGCATGCATGCATATTGTAATTTATATAAAAGGAACGTAAAAAACGTAAGAGAGAGAAAAGAAAAAGGAAGGATGAAAGAAGGAATTGGGTAAACATTCCACACGATCATCCTTAATATTTTATGAGACTCAGCAGAATGTGTAACATGTGAGGAGAACAAAGAAGGCTAATTTCTTAATGTAAATGCAGGCATTGATTTTCGAAGGAATTTGATTTGCATGTGGGGTACTTGAATATTCATTATAATCAAGGAATTTGTTGAGTAAGATGAATTCATTTGGGAGAAATTTCACATTTATAACTTAATGATCAGCATTCTTGTGATGATAAGAATATTGTTTGTTTTGAAGCATTGACAGATGGGATCATAAAATATGAAAAGGATCTAATTTAGCTTACAAAGACATCAAAAGTGATGGGATAATTGTGGATTGATTGAATAATGTAGGAAGTTGGGGTACTCTTTGAAATGTAGCTGAGAATTTACAAACATCAGGTCATTCACAAATTACGTCCAACTTTTAGGGATGTCTGAATCCAGGGGAAGGTAGGAGCCCCCATTAATATTGAAATTGGTGTGGCAAAATGATTTTGTACCCTTCATAAAAATTAAAAATATTTGAGAAAAAAATTCCAAACTTTATAAAAGAGGTCCTCCTTTCAAAACTTTATAGAATGATCTGTAAATTTAATTATTAAGGACATAATTTGTGAATAAACTCGAGGTACACAAGGTACAGCTGTTCTTCAAAAAAAATACCTTTAAGAATTATTCGTTTATGAATTTATCTCTTTGTTTTCATCAAATTACATCAAATTTTCAAAAGTAAACACACCCTTGAAATTTTTAGGTACAAAAATCTAGTTTTTGATGGCATATTTAGCAAAATATAGCCCATACCTTTCATAAATAGCTAATTTGAAGACAATGACCTTGAACTCTAAAGTTACCAAGCATCTTGTGTGTTTTTGATCAATCCATAATAATCACAGCTCATCACTCAAAGCATATCCCATAATAAGCCAAGGAATCCCAAAAATGCATCCAAATAATCTTCTAAAATTCCACCTTTCAATTCCTCATTCTTCTTCTCATTTTCCTTCTTTTTTTTCGACCTACAACAATCATCATTTCAAAAATCAACAATTTATTTATCGTGAGAATTTCATCAATCATTAAATACTCTCCGTGGCTGTAAACCCCCCTTTTGGCACTTCATTCATTTACCATTTAATATTTGATAGACATACAGTGAAAAATTTTTAATGATAAACTTCATATGCTAATTTTTTTTCGTTCTTGTAATGAAATAAAAAAAAACATTTTCAATTTCATTTTCACGATGAGAACGTTTCGCATGGAGATTTTGCATCAATGATATAATTTATATTTGAAGTGCGCTTTCTCCCCATATCAGACATTATTTTTCACATTGAGTGATAATTGAAATGTTTCTGTAAAAGAATTTTTTTTATTCGTTAGTGTCTAGAATGAGAAGTGGATGTGTGGGGTCCCTTGGGTGAATTTTTGTACGATTTTTTTTTTAATTTTCTGTGCAATTTTTTTTATATGATTGCTAAAAGTTAAGTAAGATTGTTGAAATTTGGATTCAAATTTATGTAATGTAAATTGATTTGAATAAAATTTTGGAATAATTCTAGTTTAAGATTTTAAGATGGTAATTATTGTGATGTTTGCTCATAGAAAACATTAAAAACTTTCTTAAATTTATATGGAAAATTTTAAAAATAATTATTAAAATGGAATCTTATTTTTTTTTAAATTTTTGAATTATTTTAACAAAAAAATGTAATATATAATAATAAATTTTTTCTGCAGCCTTTAAAATGCTGATTCAAGCTCAGTTAGCTCCATCTAGGCATAAATATACCCAAATGGATTTAAAATTTATTTCCGCATAAAATTATAATCAAAAGTACTCAAAAAAATTGAACTTGACCAAATATCTTCAAACAAAAATTTCAAATCCAAAAAATGTCTGCCAAAATCATCCAAAGGTCAAAAAAGCAATTGCAAAGACATGATATACAATTTTCCCTATTTGAAGGCATGAAAGTCGAAATGGAAATGAGTATGAGCAAAAAATGTAAGTAAAGAAAAACTTTATTTTTATTCAAGCTGTTCAATAATGAAAAATTAACATTTTACACGTTCAGCTATAGTACGATAGTAAATAAGTATGCATGGTGTAGGATGATAATCAAGATGTTGTGTTAAATATAAACACATGAGTTGCATGTTATCTAGCCATTAAGTGATGAAGTGCATTGGATATAAAAAAAGTAGTGAGTGTGTAAAAATTATAGAGTGGGTATTCATTATGAGAGCGTCAGCAGATAGGAGATAAATGCACATGAAATGAATTAAATTTTTTTTTAAATTTTAATTACCAAACAAAAATTAATTTCTTTATTTTCATAATAAATTTTTTTATCATTTAATAAGATCAGAATTTTTTATGCGCATAAATTCACCGCCGCATAATAATTTTTCTTCTCAATAAAAATTAAACTTTTTTTTCTCATTCACAGTCAGCCAAAAAAATCCTTCAATGACACCTCAAATATTTTACTTTGTAATTAAAGCCTGTGAAATGTTGAGCCCTATGTGCTGATGATGATGCTGTGGAGACAAAAAAAATGAATATTATGTAAAAGTTTAATGCTTTCGTGATGAGAAAATATCAACTTCACACTGACAATATTCATCTGTAACTGCCAAAGTGCCTCGATTATTCCAAGCTGTATTCACAAAAGGACTTGCGTGTGTATGTGTGGATTCACATATATATACAGTTCTACTTGATATTCTTTACAATGTTATTATAGCAGCACAGTGGAAGCGGCAGTAGTCAGATTTGAATGTGTTGGAGAGAATTTTTTTTCTCGCTTGCTTCATAATGTTAGCGTATGTGACAAACTCTTATGTGATGGTGTTGTTCTCGGCGTTTATTTTTTCACCTTTGGTGTGTCTTGTTATTTTCCTTTTCCACTCTGTTCTTTTTATTATTTGCTGCTCTACTCGCCCATATACACACACATTACACACACTTCATATTTATATCTCTGTGGCATGAAAATGTCAATGTATTGGAATTCGTCTTTTGTTTGGCTTAATTCCTTCTTCTGTGTTGTCTCTCCCCCCTTCCTACCCATCTGATTTTGATAGAGAGGCGAAATTGTTTTTAGCTTGAGCTGCTACACCGCATTATGTCTCCGGCTATGAATTTAAATACACATATTTCGATAATATCAACAACAACACCATACTCATAAATACACAACAATAATCATGAGAGAGGAGAAAAAAAAGCTTTCGGTAAACGTTCGGCTCCACCCATATGACACACAACACATTTAAAGGCAAAATCTTGTGTCTTTTATTTCCTTCTAATTCTCTGATGACGGAAAAGCTCATATTTTATTTCTTAAGAATGAAATTTATGTGTTTTTGATTACATCACTTTCGTATTGATTTGATTATTGTGAGATTTATTTGCAGGATGTTTGATTTTGTAAGGGGGTTCGTAAAATCAATACTTTCTGCTTCCGTACCTTCAAGATTTTCTTATAATTTATTTTCACACTCAAAAAATTTCTGAAAATTAAATTTTCAATTTTTAAAGAATTTTTTTATTCCTAATCACATCAAGAACCTTAAAATTAAATTTCACTAAAACTGCATCGTTGCCAGATTCATGTCACTCACACAATCAAACAGCACACGAGCATTCATTGCTCTCTGAACATTTTCTCTCACATTATATTCTAAGGCGTGGCATGATCTCAAATTGCGCAAGCCTCAAATCCACACAAATACAGTCACATGAAGCTTCATTTGTGTTTGTGACTTGCAAAAATGCATTTCGAGTCCTTTTTATCTCTTGAAAACAATCAGCCATGAAAATAATGGCAAGTCAGGAGCTTTCTTATTAGAAATCACAAACATAATTATCAAGTCATTAAAATCGTTTTACCATCAATTAGAATTAAGTGAAATAAAAAAGTGTTTTGTTGCCTTTCGTTCCAATTCGTACAGACAAAGAAAAAAAAAATTAAATTTTCCGGTTGTTCATTTTATTTTTTAAAGTTTCAATTCAAAGTCAATTAAACACAGTAAAAAATTGCTTGAAGCGTAAAATTATAAGTCTCATCACAATAAAAACCAGAAATATTTTTTTTTTGAGGTTTTATTTCTGACTGTCGAAAAGCAAACAAAACAACGAATTTTTATTGCATGTGACGTGAGAGATCACGGTTTGATGAACTTTGAAAAGAAAAATAGACACCAAAAAAATGATGAAACAGAAACGCAATCACCTGTAACATTATCATTATTTTCATTACTGTGGGGGTCCACGGTTTGAATTAATATTTTGTTCCAAAAAATCCAGTTCAAATCGAGTTAATAAAAATCAAGTTGCTTGAATTTCGGAGGTATTATGTTTAATATGAGAAATTTAAAAGAATTACCCCTATTACTAGGGGGACCACGGTTTAAATAAATAATTTGTTAGAAAAATTCTATTCAAATCGAATTAGTAAAATTGAATTTTGCAGTTGCATGAAAAATTTGAAAATTTCCTTAAATAATCACATAAATATCCAAACCATGGACCCCCAAGCATTGTGCAATGACATTGAGAATGACGACGACAACAATGACGATCTGCTATTTTTCTGTGGAATTAAGTAATTTTGCGAAGAAAAAAAATTGATGATTTTTACCCTGAAAGACATAAAATGAAGGGAAAATTGACGTTATTAAGGTTCAACAAAGCAAAGAATGGCTCAAGGATGGCATCGAGAAGTTATGCAACATTATTTTATAGTTGAGTTAATAAGTCAATTTAAAATCTCATTTAAAATATGTCAATATCGAAAAATTGAATAGAAAGGGAACTTTACATAAATATAATAGAAATTATGAACTTCTTAAGCAGTTTATTTTTTGTACTTAGAAACAGAATAATAATGGAATTATTATTACTATTATTGTTAACTTTCTTGCATGTATTCGATTGAGATCAATATTCTTTTTATTGACTTTTGAGCTTAGAAATTTGAAATAAAATTATTTATTAAAGGTACACAATATTGCGCACGTGACAATAACGCTGATAGCTGATGCTGTGTACACACAACCTTATTGAACTTTTGAGGGTTTTACTCCGTAATATTTTTTTTTTGTTGCTGTTTCAATGAGGCATCTTTGTAGAATTCAAGAAGAAAACTTCGTTTTGATAAAATTTTTGTTATCCTCTCCCACATGAATGGTTTACTATGAAAGGTACCGTAGAGGAGTTGGGCGAATATTATTACATTTTATCGTAGAATAAAGCGCATTTTTCTTGAAATTTAAAAAATGTATTGTATTATTTTTAATGCCGTCGATTTTATTCATTAAAATACTCGTATAGACAAAGAGTATATTCAGTGGCACCGTCCTATGTGGTTACTTACAACTTTACTATTTACTACACCATGATCCTATGGTCCTGTTCCAGTTCCAGGAACTTGGGTTACAAAAAAACTTTTCCATCTGGCTCTGGTGCTGGCCATGTCAACTAGTTTGCGTAAATTCTTTATACACGTAATGAGCTGACAATCTTGCATTAATAATCTGCGTCATTGTAACTTTTGGAGCTCCAGGACATAATTTTCATTGTGGATTCCATCCAATGGTTGTAGAAGAAGCCGTATGACACCTTTTGTCTATTTAGAAAAAATAATGTCATTGTAAAATTTACCTCTCAATCTTTTATCATAATGCTCTTTAGATACTTACCTAAACGGAACAACGTAGTCGTTAGGGCACCGCTAAGTCAATGTTATAACGGCAATACGTCAAAAAAATCATGAGGGGTGCTCTGACGGCATCATGACGGTTGTTTCTCCATCACTTGATGGCAAAATTCATTGGTTTCCACCCCTTGCTTGGGTTACTTCGTTGGATATACAAATCACTTATGATATAAAATTAAAATTAAATAATTCAAAAAAGACACAACAACCCATTAGAGATTGATTCTTATTGGCTCTAACTGTGACTACCATCTCAATTTCAAGTGCAAAATGAATTAATCCACAAAAAGATACACCATTAAATATTTTTCCTCAAGACTTTTTCATTCAGGCGTCTAAAAAAATCTAAAAATAATTTATTATTTTCAAAACTTAAAGGACATTGAGTCAAAATTCATATGTTAATTGTCATTATTTCCAGCATTAGAATCATTTTATTTTATCACTGAAAAAAAGTTGATGGAACTTTAATATTTCCAGCTAATTCGCATACTCTGCTGTAAAATAAAATCATTTACACACTAATGGCCCACACTCGAAAAACATTCATTGATTGCCCACACATTATTATCGTTCATTGATGGAAATATTTGTCTAAAACTCAAAACTTTTAGAATTTCATTCACATTTGTGTGTGGAGCCATTGAGAAATTGTACATCAATGAAATTATCTACAGTAACTAGCCCGCATACTGTTTCCACTCTAAATTATATCTTTATTGAGCATAATAAATATAATGATCTATCATGGTACACACAATATGATTAGTCAGCTTAACAAAATAAAAATGGAGCTCAGTGAAAAGTTTCAATCAATTTTTTTTAAATCTATAATCTTTTTACAGCCTAAATAAAGCTTTAATAACTTAATAACCGGAGCACGTTAATGAAGTCACCAAGCTCTTGCGTAAAAACTCATAAAAAAATCATCGAAAATCGTGAACATGATTCAATGACATCGAAGTGAAAAAGCCTTGAAATTAATTTCAATCAAATCCATCACAACCCCTGTCTAAATTCTATAGAAAGGCAGAATTAAATTGAATTAACCTTCTGTGATTTTTATAGCAATTGCCTTCTATTCTTCTTCTTCTTTCTTTCTATTTTTTTTTTGAAAAAATAGCAGCCTGACATAAAATTGTATACTCACTGACATTCAAACTTACGTAGCAAAGCGGACAGGAAGCCGGTAATTGAGTATTGATGTTCAGAAGTTTAGAAATCGGAATGGCAGCGTTTACATAATGAAAACGGGCGCAACTACGAAAAAAATACTTCATATATGTGGTTCATAAAGTTCCAAGCATGAAACACCTATGAAATGTAATTCAGTCACGCAAACTGCGCCATCGTTTAATCAGTTACATGTGAACATAATAAGAATTTACTTACGTCTTCCAATTTTCTGTATCTTATTCTCTCTCTCCACGTTACAATTTCATTTCATTGCTATAATAATTTCAATTGCATGTTCATGAGATGAATTTTTAAAATCTTTAAATGAGCTTCGAAGCTTTACGTTTTTTTGCCTTCGTTTTTAGCTTGCATTAAGTGAAATAAATGAATTGGTTTATTAAAGATGATGAAATTGTTGTCAATTAATACTAAAATGGTAATTGTAATGGACGTTGAGTCTGGTGTTGTCTTTATGTTATTGATGTTTTAATAATGTAATTGGCTTACCAGAAATAGTTTCTCATCTCGTCTAGAGGGAAATAATCTTTGTGTCTCTCTGTTGGCTTGAAATTGTTTATTGTGTACTTTCAGGTATTTTAGTTTTTCTTGTGGGATCGAATTAGATGGATATATGGTGTGTATGTGTCTCGAGGATGTGATGTATGATGTTGCATGTATCTTACAGATTTGTTGTGCTTCAAGAGAATGAACAGCGTGCAAATTTTTGTTTAAAGCTTCAATATCTTAGGAATCTTATGAACCATATCTAGGGGAATCTGCAAGTGTAAGACTACAGCCTTTATGGTCGAATGGTTAAGCAATAGTCCGGATATCAGTGACCTTCTATTTTGTGAGAATTTTGGTTCGATTCCTACTTTAGTTTAAAAATTTTGTAAAAAAAGTTAAACTTCTCATACTTCTTGTAGGGAATCGAACCAATGTCTTCATGATTTCTGATCTCATTTTCTTACAAATGAGCTATCAAGGCTGGCAAAGAAGTTTGACAGAATTTCAGAATATACTATTAATCTGCTCTGAATAGTATCTTTGGTATTTTCCTTGATGTGACTTTATTTGTAAACCAGACAATGAAATTATTAGGGTTGGGCAGAATCGTATACGTATATATACGTATATAAATATACGTATATTTTATACGTATATATACGTATATTTATACGTATATTCATTTTTCAAATTTTTTCCGTTACATATCGTAACTTAACAAAATTAAATTTTCTCAGAGTTTTAAAACAAAATATGCACTTGTTGTTCATTAGCAGTGCTCAATTGTCATTATTAGCTATAAATTATTGTCTAAATGCTTTAACTTTTTCTTTTACAAAATTTTTGTAACTGCCAAAAAAAATTCAAATTTTGCTCATGATTTGTAAACAAAGAAAAATTAATTTTTTCAAAAAATTCCCATTTTTAAATTAAATCCTTGCTTAAACACTACTAAAATGCTTAGTGGAGCCTTAAGTTACTCTATTTCACCTTTTAGAGTCCAAATTTCAGCATTTTAACACATTTTTTAGCAAATTAATAACGTACTTTTTGCGTTTTGAAAAATCCATATACGTATACATATACGTATATATACGTATATTTTGTTCTTCGATATACGTATATATACGTATATATACGTATATTTGCCCAACCCTAGAAATTATTCTAGTTTTTAGAACTAAAAACAAGTTTAAAAACTTGAGTAAAAGAAAGAACGAATTTTTTTGGAACGTTCTTTCTTTTACTCAAGTTTTTAAACTTGTTGTTAATTCTAAGGACGCGTGAATAATTAAACTATGAATTAGATTATTTTTCAGAAAAAAATTTTTGAGGGGAGTGGTCCGGACCCTCTTGGACCCCCTGGTTACGCATCTGTCTCATGAATTCCTAGCCTGTCTTGAAAACCTTGAAAAAAATGTTCCCCCCATGAAATTTAAATCTACATACGACAGCCATTTCTCGCATTTTTTAGGTAGCTTGCATAAAATATTCCGCATCCTTTGTCCAAAACTGCACCCATAGCACAAAAAAATTTCAAAATAAATAAAAAAAATTTCTCTTTAAATTTAAACAAAGAATTTTCGTCTATCAAAATGCATTCGTTTCCATTCTGTTCTGCTCCTTTTTTCCATCAATTCAATAAAATTCACAGGAATACCTTTAACTGCATACACAACACATATTGAGGGTCGATTTATGATTTTTTTATTTGTTCAATTCTTTTAATCCATATCAGACATCATTTTTATGTTGAAATTCGATCTTTTCTTGTTCAATTTGGAAAACAGAAAAATTATTCAATTCATTATAATCCATTTTTGTAATTTCCGCTGTATTTCTTTGTCTATAAACGATCATGGCTGTGAAATAAAAATGATATCTTTTTTGTGTACCGTAAAAAATGAGGGAAAACATTTGTTTTTTCACCTCACTCAGCCATGAAGGAGATTGTTTGTAATGAAATAATATGGAAAAGTAAACAAACCCTATTAGTAGTCGATTATATAATGAAAAATGGATATTGATGGATTCATGACGCATAAAATTAAAAAAGGAGAGTTGAGGGATTGAGAGTGAGGTGCTTGAGGGAGAAGATTGTAGAAATGACAGGAAGTTTGAGTACGGGGATCATAAATAAAGTGCTAGGGAGGAGGAGGATGTTTTATGGGACAAGTTTCGTTGGTCAAACGGAAAGACCTTTGACTGAGTAGTAGGAGGTGACCCGGATGTGGGTTCAATTCCCATTGGAACAAACTTAGATACAAAAATATAAAACTTTATTAGTAAATTCAGACAAGGATGTAGCCAGAGGGGGGATGGTCCAGGCTCCGCTTCCAAATAGAAATATGTCACGTTCCTGGTGTCAGGACAATTTTCTGGGTAATCAAGTGGATGGCAGCAAATCCATAATTTTACGAAGGTTTTCGAAAGCCTGAAAAATCTGTGGAATATTTTTAGAATGGATTTTTGATTGACTAATGCCAATATTCAACGGACATACCTACAATTCATGACAACTATATTAAAAAATCCTGAATCATTCAATTCACCAGATCCTGAATAATTGATAAGTTGACCAATCTAACTGCTGTCAAAACTAACCATATCGCCTCTAAAATGACAAATCATAGACCGATTGTAAAACATTTACCATTCAACTAATGCCAACAAAACGGAACCGTAGAAATGTTCAAATATCGCCCAAGTTCGTGTGCCTGTGCCGGACAGAATTCATCATTTGTCTTTGATTGATTTGGGACTGAAATTAAATTTGCTGATGCATGAAATTTTTTATTTAATAAATATGGAATAAAAAAAATATTGTTATATTTGGTAAAGTATCATTTCATCCCGACACACACTCAGAGAGTTTCTCGATTGCTTGATGCCCAAAAATTTATGTTAATAATCACTTTTTCCTTGTTGATTTCATGCATTATTGAGTAATTAAACATGTTTTTTATTGGCAATTTCATATGCCGGACTGGTTTTTCACAACTCATGAAATTGCCATGAGAATTTTTATATCTATGAGAGATTGTCAACTTTAACTCAATTGAGTGATGACTTTTAATTAGTTAACATGCATCATGCATTTTCACATGATAAATCTACAATGACATTCATTTGCTTTCCTCATGAATGACGATGATGATGTACCATTTGCCATCTTTCACCAAAGAATGTGACTTTTTTTATTATTGCGCACTGAATTTTTCATATTTTTTATTTTTTCTTACTTAAGCAATGTGAAAATTTTTTTTGGCACCATTTGTGACACAGCGAGTTGCGGCTTTATGAATATTTATAGCAGAGTCAGACATATTATCACATTTTTCAGCACTTGGGGAATTAAGTAATTATTTTTGCAGTTGTTGATTTTCGCATATAATATATGAGCACGGATATTAAATAAAAATTGAGTGCATAAATGATGTGACTCAATAAATATCTAGCGCCATTATTATTTAACTCTTTTCAACATCACATTCCTTTGCTTTACTCCGTACTCACTTATACTGTGCAGTGATGTAGTAAGGGGTGGGTGATAGGGGCTACAACCCTGGAATCTCAATTTAAGGAATCAAGAATACAGGAACCGTTATATAATGATATTGATGAGTTTTTTGTGTGATCCACTGAGAATCATCCAAAAGTATGACGTGCATCATATACCGTAGTTTGCAGCTAACCTCTCATATTCAAGAGTCTAGCTTTATCTAAAACTATTGTTGAGGATATGGGCAATTCTTCAGATGAGTTGAGTTTTTGAAAAAGCGCTTTTACAATCCAAAGTCATTTACACTTTACTTGCAAAAATGTTTTTGTCAAAATCTTGTCAATTTCTATGTTTTGATTGCTTAAAGCAACTTTAAACTATCTTTTACGATTGATTCTTACTAAATTAACAACAATTTAACACTGTAGTGTGAAATTTAGAGCAAAAATGAATTTTTTTGAAATTTTTATTTTGTATTTTTCTCATGGATTAGGCTTAAAAAAATTACTGTCAGCAAAAAAATCAACCAAAGAATCGAAAATTCTCTTTAACTAATAATTATTAGAGTGTGATATGATTATGGTTAGATAGATTAGCTCAAATACTACATTTCTGCATAATCATAATGAAAAATAAGTGTTTACTTTTCTTTAATTTTAGATTCTTCGGATGATTATTCCATTTTTTGCTGACAGTAATTTTGACAAAAAATTAAAATAACTTAATTAATGGTTACTTTCAAACACTAAAACAGTTAAAATATAATAGTTTTTGACATTTTACATCGATTTAAAATCAAAAATTATGCTTGGTAATGGAAAATTTTCGAGAAAAATCGATTCTCCGGATAATTTTTTGAAAAACTCATCTAAAGAATTGCCCATATACGTAAGCAGCGTATTTTGACATTGTTGGTTTTATCAAAGACATGGGGATTTTATCGTAGGGGCTCTGGAAGAATCGCAGTGGCTTTTTTTCTTAAGCAAACCTTACATTATATTATATTCCTCTAGCTTCAATCTTCTCATGGTAGACTCTATCTGGCAGGTTAGTCAGATCTTTCTCTATCTGATTTAGATGGCGACCCCTGCTCCAGACAGGTCCTAGTTTATGTCGTTACTGACTAAAACCTACTTACAAACTGAAATTTTGTCCCCGTACGCTAAATTCCCGCGTCAAAATCCCTTACTACACCACCGATACTATATATGCATGTTCAAAAGGATTTTATGGCAGAAGAAAGAGAAGAAAAATTTTTTATTTAATCTCTGATCTACCAGCAGCATATAGCATCGCCAAGCTATTCAAACATGAATGAGACTATTCAAAAGATTTAGTTTTTTATATACTTCATATTCATCTGCTGTTGCCTATGATACGATACGGCTGTATGCTGCTGCTGCGTTTAATGATCTTATCTTGATGTGTTTCTTGATGACAGCTGTCTTTTACTCTAAAAGTGCTAATTAAAATGATCTCTTTCATTTCTTTCACTCGTTCCTTTCTTCATGCCTTTTGCATTTTATTTAATTCTCTCTCCTTTCAAAAGATTCTTTTACTGTTCATTATCAATTAATTATTAGATTTTAACCGTGGATTATTATGCAGATGAACTTTTTTTTTGGTTAATTAATTATTGATCGACTTGGCGATTTAATTAATCGATATTAGAGGTTTTTTATGTGTCCACCATGTGGTCCTTCTGCTCATTCATGAAATTATCATCAATATCTAATCAAAATGCCGATGATGTCATAAAAAATCATCACCAAAAAAGAGCTGTGAGGTTTGAATGAATACATTTTTCTTATTTTGTATTTTTGAGTGGTTAGTGGAACTATGTTGTGTAAAAATCTAGTGATAAGAATGGAATCTCAAACACTATTGATTAGTTTTTCAAGGAAATTGTGTCAGCTGTTTATGAGTTTATCAGTTTTTAGACAGGTTATTCTGTGAATGACTTATTTTTAAGTTCTGTTTTGAATAGAGTTCCGGTTTGGTTATTCGTAGATATACGATTCTTATGTAATACAGGTCAGAATGGCAAACTCTTCTCAACAACCCGTGGAACCCTTCCAAAACTTATTTTTATGAATTGAGACATGGTTGATATTTCGAAACATGTTCTCGTTATTAGTTTAAGAACTGTGTGGGGCTAAATAAATATTTTTTTAGGTATAATTGTATGATGAGGACTCGTTCACTTATTACGATACGCAAAAAAGAATTTTAAGACCCCACCTCCTCTTCTTGTTACAAATCTTACAAAAAAAAGTATTGTTTTATCTGTTACAAAATCTTAAACTCCCCTAAAATGGGAAATTAATAAGCTAACGACTCCTCATCATATAGCTGAACGTCTGACACTTATAGTAGGATTCGAATCATTGACAACATTTTCGCTTGTAGCCCTTGTCTGTAGCCAACAAAATGTGGCTGTGAGCTTCATATCCAGCTCGAATCATACTGTAAGTAATAAACTGGATAGACACAAGCGAGCGGGAATGGATAAAAAATTATTGATTTAAGTGTCTTGATTTTAAATCGATTTTAGTTATATTAAGTATTCTGTATCGTCATTTATTTCTAATATATTTAATTCATTATCTTGTTCTCTTTGTTACATTAAATGAATCGGAGCTAGATACGTCGCAATTTAACTAAACTCAAACTTATAAAAATACTGTGTCAATCAAAAGTATAAATTATGATCAAATTGATGTGGGAAGTGAAATTATTATGAATCGATAGTGTGCAATAATTATCATTTTAATACTTGAGTTGTCTTTGGATTAAAGAGATTATCATCAATCGAAAATATTTAATTGATAGTAAATTTAACCAATAAAATTCAGAACAAAATATTTACATATTCGAAAATAACTGCCTGAGTGAAACACGTGACTAATAAAAGTACGTTGTCTCGAAAATTCAAAAATATACGAGAAATCTGTGTGTGATAGTAACAATATTCAAATCTTAATTGGTCGTTATTGAGATTAATCATTCAAGAAAGCAGAACGTCGCGCATAGTGTCAATTTTGACAGTGATCTATATTTATATATCTATAAAACGTTAATTTAATTATTAACAACTAATCAAGTGATTTAAATATCACGTTTTTATTAATTTTTGACTTAACTGTCAAGAACCAGGACGTAAAAGGTTGACTTAACTGTCAATTATTCATCATAAGTAACTTAATTGTTACAACTTTTTTACTTAATCGGAGTTGCATCTTCACATAACGCCATGTCACATCTGGTAAACATCTTTAGCTCAAATAAAACACAACGATCTCCTGTCAAAAAGCCTGATAATCTGATGTTGATGGAAACTAGTAACTTGGATGGTGTCGGTGAAGTTGGGCAGAGACTTACACCATCGGATGATTCTGAACACCTGCGGCGAAAAAGAAAAATAGATGAGATTAGTAAAAATGGAAGTAAAGATGATGATATAATTGACGATCATAATGATATAAGCAACAGACATCTATCTGATCAATTAAAAACTCTCTTCGACCTGATTGCAAGCACCAGTAAGACGCACAGTGAGGAAATTTCGTCCGTAAAAACTGATCTGACTAAAAATATTCAAGCAATTTCTGAAAAAGTGAATCAAATTGAGGCTGATGTTTGCTCACTTAGATCAAATGTGCAAAACATTGATAAGAAAGTGGATAAAGTATCGAAAACAGCCGACATGAACAAAACAATAATCAACAGCATGATGCAGGAAAATCTCAGCAAGTGCATGGATATTGATGGTCTTGATAAAAATGTAATTGAAAAGGCGAAGGATTTAAAATCGTTAGCACAGGAAGTAATTAATTCATTCAATATTATAATTAATGCTGATGAAATAGAAAGAGTATCGAAAAAGGAAATTCGGAAAGAACAAAATGGAAATACATCGACAAGACTTTTACTGCTGGTACACTTTAAGGATTTTGAAACTAAAGTAAAAATTCTGCGAGCAAAGATGACCACTAAGGACAATCGAAATATCTATTTCAATGCAACGCTTACACCTACAAATAGATATTTCATGATGAGTGCGAAAAATTAGCTAAGAAAGCAAATCTGAAAGTCTTTTTCAAGTCGGGAAAAGTTAATGTCGAAAAGGCAAATAAGGAAATCATAACGATTGCAAATGACAAAGATCTCTCAGTTCTTGAGTCATACATCAATGAGAATATTCAAGTACAACCAGCTACAAGCAATGTTTAGCAATTAATACGTCCTCCACTCTCTCCAACAAATTTACAACATAAGAACATGCTCCATTCATCTCTCACGGCTCTCAAACAATCTTCAAAGTTAATTCAAGGAATGGTCGTTATGCAACTTAATGTCAGAGGAATTAATAAAACTCAAAAATTCAATAAACTAAAAATTATGATTTCAAAATTACCATACAAAGCTGATATAATTATTCTGAGTGAGACCAAACTACTGTCACAATTTCCTTCAAAGTTGTATCAAATGAATGGATATAATCAGCACATTTGCTGCAGAGACTCTAAAAATGCAGGTGGAGGACTTTTAGTGTTTGTTAACAAAAACATAACATCATACAATGTGAAGTCTATCTCAAAGTCATTCGAGAAAATTGTTTTTAACGTAAAGATTGGTCATCGAACTTTAAAATTCATTAATGTCTATAGAGCACCTGACAGAAACAATTTTAATGACTTTTTACAAGATATCGAAAACGAATTAAGTTTAAATGATGAATTGACCATTTTAGCAGGAGATATCAATATTAGTGCTTATGAGGACTCAGTGGAATCAAAATCGTATTTGAATATTCTTAAGTCATTTGATATGATTGTATCTAATACTCATCCAACAAGAAATGCGAGTAAAAAAATCATCGATCATCTTGCATGCAGTAATGACCTCGATTATTCTATACAAAATCATACTGTATGCATTGACTCTAACTTTAGCGATCACAACATGATTTTATCAATCATAAAGGATATGAATATTAAAAATCCAAAAGTATTAAAGGTAGTTAAGAGAACTAACTTCTATAAGCTGAAAAATGAATTCCAAAAAATTCCAAATGAAGTATTGTACGACATGAAGGATCCTAATATGATTGCCGAAAATATTACATCAATGACACAACAAGCAATAAAAAATTCGACTACAACGTTTAAATTTCACTATAGACAGAAGAACATATCTTGTGAATGGCTTAGTTTTCAAAGCATGAAGTTATTGGAAAGGAAAGAAAAGATTATGCGCAAAATTAAGAAAAGTAGAAGGAAAATTCCATATAATCTAACAACACAAAGGATGAAGTCAAATCTCAAGTTTATTTCCAAAAAATTGCACAAAAGTATAAAATCTGATGAGATAAAATCGTATGCATCCTTATGCAATGAAACAAATTCAAAGAAATTATGGCAAAATATTAACAAAATTCTGGGAAGATCAAAAGACAATTCAATTAAAGCTGTTTTCAATGCCGAGGGTAAAATTGAGACAAACGATCGAAAAATGGCAAACCTTTTTAATGAAAATTTCATCTCAAGCGTAACATCTATTGTAAATGAATCACCTGTAAGCACCAACAAAATTGTAATTGAACCAGTTATGCATGAAATGTTTTTGGATGATGTGAATGAGGAAGAAATCGCCACCATAATAAAAAGTCTCAAAAATTCATCACCAGGCATTGATAACATAAATCCAGCAATAATAAAACACCTTGCACCAGAGCTATGCCCACTGTTATGCCATATGATTCGTCGAATTTATGAAACTTCAATATACCCAAACTGCTTTAAAACTGCGATAGTAATACCTATTAATAAGTCTGGCAACAAAACTTCGATCAATGACTATCGTCCAGTGGCTATGCTATCAATTTTCAATAAAATCGTCGAGAAAACTCTGTATAGAAGGATTTATGACTTTGTCTTTATTAAGGCAAAGATTATGTCTCCTAAACAGTTTGGTTTTAGAGCAAAAAGTGGAACTGAAACTGCTGCACTAGAATTGGTAGATGAGATAAGAAGCATGTTGGATAATAAGAAAAAGGTTAGTGCTGTATTCATGGATATCAGAAAAGCATTTGACTTGGTGAACATTGATTGCTTACTACACACACTTGATCTTTCCGGCATCAGAGAAAAATCTTTAAAACTTATTGAAAGTTATTTAAGATCAAGAAAGCAAATAGTAAAAATAAATTTAGAAAGAAGTGTCTGAAAGAAGATTGAAGACAAAATCATCCCTGACTTTAATCAAATTCTCAAATTTCTTGATGAGCAACAACTTCACCTCAACTTTGATAAGTCAAAATACATGATTTTTCATTCTCCATTCATAAAAATTCATGACTGTGACTCTATTAATTTTGGAACTAATTGCATCAAGCGTGTTGACAGTATGAAATATCTTGGCTTAACAATGGATGAACATCTCAAATGGGACAGACATTGCAAAACGTTGGAATCTAAGTTGGCTTCAATTTCGGGAATATTATGGAAGCTAAGGAACAAACTGCCCCAAGTCACAAAGAAAATAATCTATCACACTCTATTTGAATCACACTTAAATTACATGTCGATAATTTATGGAACAGCATGCGAGAATGTTATCAGTCCTCTACAAAAAATCCAGAATCGTGCACTCAGATGTGTTTATGGCATTGACTTTCTTGAGAGTAGAGTAAACATGTACACTCACCTAGTTCAAAGCTGTCTTCCTGTTCGTGCCATCAATTATGTCAATTCTGCAACATTTGTCTTCAACAATCTCTCCAGTAAGATCCACACGAATATTGTTTTTGATAAAGTCACATCCAGAACGAGAAATGCAGGAGAATTGAAAAAGTCGCAATCAAAGTCAAACTATGGGAAGAAAAGAATAACGTCAATTGGTGTCTCAATTTTTAATAATATACCGCAATCTTACAAAAACTTACCTCATATGCATGCTTTCAAGTGGGCTATAAAATGCTACATCCGCAACGAGGAAATGATGTCACTGTTCCTGTCTGGAGATTTCTTGAAAAAGCTGGGAAGCTGACCTAAAAATATTTAAATTTCATTGAACAAAACTGCTGTATTAAACAATATTAATTGGAACAATCTACCTTATAGCTGTTTCCTGGATTCCTGCATGATTCATATAGATGTTATTCGTCGATCCCAACGTCCAAACAGTCGATTAATCAGGCTTAATTAAATATATTTTGTATTCGCGTAATTTTAATTGTAAACATAAACAAAAACTGAACTTATCCATTTAAAATTTTTGAACTGAACATTCCCTCAAGTCAACACGATCATTTTTCAAATTTCAAAAAACCGTTATATTATGTATGTTATATTTATACATGTTTGAGATCTTAAATGCTCTGAATGAGCGCTGAATCTCATATAAATTCAATTCCAAGTATTAATTGTCCTATTATGTATACACATTTGATCAAACAATAAATAATAATAATAATAATAATAAGTCACATGCAATCAGCTACATATGGTTGAAAAATGTGTTAGATTGCCTTGCTGAGTAGTGAATCAAGGATCACTCAATTAACATTTTAAAAATCCGTCAACGAAGCATCAAACCTGACTCAATAGTCAGCTTACCAGCATTTCAATCAATTATTTTAAAGCCATCCAAAAACACCATATTTTCATGACACCAAACAGTAAATTCAACAGTCTTTAATGACAACGATGAAAATGTTATTATGACTATTGATGAAGGAAATGGCAACAGCATGCAATTGAGTCTGACAGATCGTTGTTAAGTGTATGCAAAGTACAGCATATTATTAAAGTTAAAATGGCAATTAAAATGAAATTTTTTCATCACAATTTTTATAATGAATAAATTAATGAGATTTCAATTGTAATTTCCTAATTGAATTATCATCCACGATAATTTCATGCGAATGGTGTGCAATCATATGCATTAATGTGTTTGTACTGTACATGATGCGATGATCACATGCATTTTATGTTTTATGTCAATTCTCATTCGTGATCATCAAGCATAAGTATGTTTGAGATTTCACAGAAGTGATTTGCGCATAAAGATCAAATGAGAGTAAATTGCAAATATGCCGCGTATATCTCTCGTCTTTCCCGCGAAATTTTAGAAGTTATTTTAGAAACGAGTCTGTAAACGCTTTACATGCATCTCTTGTTCTTTCATCTATCTTCCTACTCCACTATATAGAGACTCTTTTTTTCCTTCAAATTAGCCCTTTGAATAAAACATACATAAATAAATTTAGCATGGCTGAGAGAGAGACATATCGCAATAATTTTTTTTTCGTACATACATTAAGATCAGAGGGATCCCGAGATTCTGGCGCCGGCGCCTTTTTGCACACACAAAATAAATGAAAAATAAAGAAGGAAGAAAAAAAAACACACAACACAGAGTGTACAGTGTTGTTGTCGAAAGTTCTTTTTAAGTACGAAAAACGACCTAAAAGAAGGTTTAAAGAGAAGAGAAGAAATGAAAGATTCCTTCTTTGCATGAATTGAAATGGATCGTAATTTTTTTCTTCTGCTCTTCTTTTAGTCCACTTTGTCGGCGTAATCTCTTTTTCTTACCCGTGCGCGTACAACTACACACTGACTCTCCTTTCTTTTTTTTTCCTTCTCATTGGATATAATGCAAAGATTTTTTTTCTTTTATACTCATTATTAGCACATTTTTATTAGGATTATGCATTCAAATTTTTATGGTTGAACATATTGGTATTGATAGTCATGAGATCCAATTACTTAAGAAATTATTTTTTTGGTTTTTGAGGACTACTTTGTTGTAGATGCAATGAGATGCTTGTAAACTGTTAGTAGCTATACAATTTCTGAAAGGGTGCTTCATTGCAATTATGTCTCAAAAAAATTTACAGTCAATATGATCCAAGTCCTAGGATTTGAGTAGCAAACTAAGAATACTGGAGAACAACATTGAACATATTCACCTAAAGCTACCATAAAAACAATATAATATCATCAGTGACATAGCAATGTGATAGCTCTTTATGACAAAAAGGTTAAGGTTCGATTCCTGGTCGAATTTGGTTAAAACTCTCTATTAGTTTCACCTAACTAGAGTTGATAAATAAATAAATAATAATAAAAGTAATCTCTCCGAGTGAACCATAACTCTTCTCATACCTTACCGAAGGTGGATGACCATAAACCCTCATTTTTCTCTTCCTCTTAATGTATCTCTGCCCCACCCCTATTGCTACTCTACCATATTCTGTAGATTTGTCTCTGTATTCGAAAATAAATCAGTGATAGGTATCCTGTCGTTTATTTTAATGAAACAACCTTCTATTTGAATATACATTGGGCATCATCATAAGACAATATCAATAATGGACATCTCCTATCAGGAGCGTAGCCAAAAATGAAAAATTTCATTTATTTTCTAGAGTTTTAATAAATAATTCCAAACATTTCCATCCATACAAAAAAAGTGGAAAATTCATCCTCGAAAATCCATCCTGGAAACGTTCAACGTTTCTAAGGTATATCTGAAGGATCTGTAATGAAACTTTTTGTGTAGACTTGAAAATAAAACTTCTGCTCTAAATCGAAAGCTTTCTAAGTCGTATGATGAAAAATGCGCTTTATCCTCATAATTCCAGTAATGCTCAGCATACCAGCCTTGAATGAAGAAGCTTGATTTTATTAATATACGCATAATTAAAAAAATATGCAATCATGCCGCCATAGACTTTGCAAATTAGTTAAGATGGTAATTATTTTCAGCTAATGATGCGTAAAATTCTGAATCTTTTAATATTCTTTTCTCTTCATGTGTTGTGTGCTTATAATAACTTCTTTATACTTTTCAATTTCAATTAATTTTTAATTTTTCTTATGAAAATTATAATTTCTTCCTCCTTCATCTACCATACACAAAAGCTTCATTTGAATAATGCTGAGTGGTCATAAATTTATGTTGTTAAAAAATTTATGCGAAAAAAATGAATTTTTAATAGAGAGAATGAAAAACATTTAAATTATGTTGATTCCTTAAGGAGTTTTTGAGCTTCTTAGAAAAATTTTAATTTCATACCAATGCGACCCTTATAAGACTATCTATATAGCATGAAAAATGGAAGTTACGGAGAAGGTGAGCACATAAAAATAAAAATTTAAATATTTAAGGTTCATTGGAAATTTAAATTTATTATAAAAATTATGAGAATAAGGAAGATTCTTTTGTCATGCACGAATAACAATTTGGCTTCTTGTTGAAAATATTGTGGGATGTTTCCCATCGACTTGATCAACAATGAATTTTGATTTCTAATAAAATACTCAGTCCTTAAATAATGTTCTTATTTTGCATGAGCATTTTCATGCATGAGTCTTCATCAGGAGCGTAGGCAGATATCTTTCGAGGTGGGTGGTTTGAGTTTTTTATATAGTCGTGAAATTTAGCTGTTTTTGTGAGCCTAGTCCCTAATACGCTCCTTAATACACCCTTATATACAGTATAGTAGCAAGGAACAGGCAGCAGTGACCATTATTCTTGATTGTCACCTATAAAGTACCCAAAATTCCTTAAAACTGTTCATCCAAAACTCAATATAAAGGCACAAATTTTTGATTTTGCACCAGTAGCCTTAAAATCCTTGCTACACTGCTGCTTTTGTAAGCTCCTATTGCACAGGAGAACAAATTTTCGAAAATCACTGAACTGATTTAAGTTTAATTATTTGTTTAATATAAATTGATGGGAGTTCCTGGAATTTGGAATATATTCAGCTAGATATTACTCCTATGTAGTATATCATGTAAGTTTTCAACTTCAGATGTTTATTTTCTGTAATAATTTGTTTATAGATTGAAAAGAAACTGAATCATGTAGTCATATTATGAAGCTGTCGGTATCATACTTCAAGAAACAGCAGGTTTGCTATGCAAAAATGGTTCTGGATGAAATTTCTTCAAGTCATTCTTAAAGTTGCGCAGAAGTGTGGTATAAAAGATTCTGCTGAGCTGAATGGAATTGCTGTACTTTCAGCTCATCGCATTAGTAGAAATCTTTCACATTATTATTATTTCCAAGGCTCTCAAATTCCAAGGCAGATTATAATCTGCAAATAATCTCTATACAAAGATTATAATCTTCCAAATTATAAGATTATAATCTGCGAGAGGCTTGATTATTTCAGTGGCGTAATCAGAGTCTTTTGCATAGAAAATGAACAATTTTTTCGATCTAGAAACCATAGGGTTATTTAGATATTAAGTAATGCTTAGGAGGGAGGGGTCTCTCTTATTGATATGCTTCATATTTGTTACGCGGAGGTGGGTTGACCATTTTTAGCGTGCTTAATATCATTACGACCCCATTGCATTTTTTAAGTTTAAAAATTTGTAGCCTACTTTAGTTCAAGGAAGGGTATTGATTTTCCACCCAGTAACCCCTTCTCTTCTTACTATTCGTTTGAATTATTTAATACTATCCAATTATTTGAATAAGTTAACACAAACAGTCAATTAAATTTATAATACGGAAGCTGTTACAGTTATTACTAATATTATACACCTTACAGCAAATAATAACTCCAAATTGATAATAATTTAATATGATTTAATGACTTACTTTAGGGTTTGTTCATCAATGATGTCTGATATGACTTTTTTTATGAAAATTTTGTATTTTACCATTAACTTCATCTGGATGACATTTTTGTATGAAGCCTCAGATGACGTTGACACCGTGCCTCGCCGAGAAATGGACGGTCCGAATTTGGTTTCTTGATCGACGTCATCCATTAATTCCCCTCTAAAAATATCCAACAAATCAGCATCAGCTACAAAATAAAATCAATTCAATTAAATTGTTTCCAATATTTTAACTCCAAGCTATTTGCTAATTAACATGGAATGTTAATCGTCTCGACAAAACTAGCAAACAATTTTTTTTAACTTTACCATAAACAAATCTCACATTTCAATCTCCTTCAAATGGATTTCCCATTTCACTCAAATCATCGTATTAAATGTGAAGTGACACATTGCCGAAAAAAGAAGAACAGACATAAATTTTGTTTTAATATTGAAATTAGCAAAAATACACATGTCGAGACATTTGTGAGACATGCTCATGTATTTTAAAATTGATACTTTCTATTTCATCATTTAATTGCCTTTGAGTTTAAAGACCGTGAAAGCTGTAATTTGTTGAGTCAATTTTTTTTGTTTTATTGCCTCCAATTTTATGTGTAACTGGAAATTTATTTTTGGATTTAGCGATTGTGAGAATTTTATGTATTTGATGACGATTTAGTTTGTGTCGTTGGATATAGAGTAATTTCTAGACTTTTGAACTTATATTTTCTGAATTATTGTAAGATTTTTAAGGGCTTTTGAATATTTCAGATAAAGCCAAATTGAGGATCTTCTAAAATCAAGCCCATTCCTCCCATAACCCGTTGGTGTAGCAGTTTAGTGCCTAGATACCTAATTTATAGTACCAATCTAGCAATCCTGGATTTAATACTCGACAAATTTTTGATTTTTTGTCTCATAATTCTTAGGGACACCATCCCAAATTGATAATAGTAATAATATTAAGTGTGAGGTTCCACCGTTGCAATAAGCTAGAGATACTGCTATGTAAGCGACCCTTAAACTTACTGTAACCATATCCTTATCCTTAAATTACAACAATATACTCTCTATTTGACTCTGTTGTTGGCCATGATACCTAGTTTGTATAAATTCTCTATTCGCATCTTGTAGCTTTCGGATGTCATTTGTGAACGACTCCAAGAAGATCCACTTACTATTCATTGTGTCGTAAGATTCATCCAACTAAAAACTTTATCATCTTAGTTTCCTATCGATTTTTCAAACTATCTCCCACATTTCCATTATTCAACTTGTCACAAAACAAACTTTTCTAGTGTCTGTAAAAGTCATCACTTCTACATTCTTATCTCACTCTCTCCTTGTCTCTATTATTATCAATAAAGTAATTTTTCATTCACATTTATGCATGTTTATCTCTTATATTTCTAAATGTAATGAATGAACAGAATGAAAAGAGGGCATCAACAGTATAAGAATAGTTTTCACAATTTCGTCTTGAAAATAGCAAGCAGAGAAATTCCATTTCATGACCATATATATTATTTATGACGAGGGAAAAAAATATCTTTTCATTTCATTTCTATTCCTCATATGCGCAACAACAACAAAGCACATATTAAATGAAATTTTTCCATCTCCAAAATTGAGCAATATTACTTTATGTTCATACATGTTGTATTGTGTGCTGGACAGAGTGGTAAATTGGGTAGTATGGTCTCTGAATTGGGGAGAGAGCTGGTCAGTCTGCAGTTTTTGACATAAATATACGATTTTTGAGGATTATTTTTGATTTTTAAAGTTTGGTTTGTCATAAAGGGATCTTTTGAATGTTCCATAACCTTAAGCTAACACAGAGGGTAGGGTGGGTTGGTATTTTATTACGATTCATGCCAATATAAGACAACGAGAGAAAGAACTGAAATTATTTCTCTCAAAAATCCTAGCAAATTGAAGAATTTGTCCACCAAATCCCACCCCCGCTGGCTACGCACCTGAAACATAAATAACAGATTCAGTGGTCAAAATTTCCCAAAAATAAACAATCCCCAACCCTGCAACTGTGTAAATAGAATTTTTCTTCGCCCATTGAAAGGAGCATGAAAAGAAAGCGATTTGGACACTTTAAGAGTGAATCTTCTTCACATCTTATACAGCATACCCAAAGAATGTGATTTTTCCTTATGTCGTAGTCATAGCAACACCCCCTTATTACATATATATTTTTAGCACTAGAATTTATTGGAATTTGTGTCGTCTCATAAGAAAGCATTTCCTTTTACAGTCTTTTCATTTTATACACACATATGTATCATAAGCTATAAAATCATAGCAATGACCTTTTCTAGCCATAACTTTTCTACAAGTGCTTACTTTTGCTGTTTTGTGTTGCCAGAAGTGTATGACTTCATATTTATTAGCATGTGCAAAAAATACAGACTGAATAAGCTCCTTGAAATACTCAAAAATGGTGCCAGTGCATTAAGCTAATTATGGTACATGAGAATGTGCACAAAAAATCATTTTTTCAATTTTTAATGGTGGCAGAGATGAAAATGACTTCAATTGACATCTTATGGAACAAACACATCACTTAACGCCACGTGATCGCTATTGTTTTGTCATTTCCTTCCGTCTCGAATCACAACCATAAGTATTTGCAATGTCACCCCAGTTTCAATTTTTATTTCTTTTTTGATGTCGATGTATGTTAAAAGTCACAAACTTTTACTCCTTACCAGAATTGAATTTTCCTTCCATCAATTTGTGTCTCTGTGTTTTTCTTCAGATTTGTTTGCTCACTGGATAAGCAAATTATTACCAACCGAAGCAAATGAGATTCGACATGCTGATTTTGTGTATTGAATAATAATAAAATACTTGTGCTGCATCTATAACACATGTTATTTGTGATGTAAAGAATTTGTAGTTTTAAATGCATGAGGATGAATAAAAAAATTATTTTGTAATAATAGAAAATCATACTACGGAAGTGTCGAAAATGACCGTTAATTTTTTTTAGTATTTTTATTTGAATTTTTTATAACCGTTACAAAAAATCAGAAAATGTGGATTTAATTAAAAATATTGATACCACATAATTGTTTCTGCTCTTAAAATCATGCACTGAAAATGAATTTTCATTCTTTGTACTCTAAACTGCAAAAATTAAGTTTTCATTTTACTTCGAAACCAACAACAATAATCAAAACATAAAATTTGGCAAATTACAAAATTAGATTTTTTGACTTAAATTCACTTTTCTAAATTATTACAGCTTGATTAATACGTTGCTTCGATAATATATTAATGAATTAATCACTTTTGACACTGTTAAGTAGTGTAATTAAATGAATTTTAACAATCTTTCATTTTCATTTTTGCAACGGTCAAAATAAATTCAAAATTTCGACTTTCCTTCGACATATTTGAATACTTCGACACTCAGTGTCGAAGTACTTCGAAACTCAGATTTCCGCAGTATGTAGAAAATATACAGAAAGTGCAATAGTTGCAGGCTCAAGTTTTAAATTGCATGCATAAATGAGGTTTTTTATAAATTGAATTAAAATAAAGTATGAAAAGTATAGCTTTGAGAAATTAAATTGCGGTTGTTTTGTTATAGGTGCGTATTCAGGGCTGAAAATTTTTAATTTAAATTTTCGTCACTAATTTAAAATTTTATACGTTTGATTTTGAGTAAGGAGGCTCAAGCCCCCGACGGCCTAGGGCACACTGGTGTGCCGTAGAAATTTTTTGAAAATAACACGAACTGCACGCTCCTTGTGGTTTTGGTCATGGTTTACCATCAAGGTGTACCGTGGCTCAAAAAAGGTTGCACAACACTGCTCTAGAAGTATGGCCTAGGGTATATACTAGGGTCCAGGGTCGGCAAACGGATCTTATTTTTAGAACAATTACGTTTAGTACTGTTTTTAGTAGTCCTTATTTTTAGAACATTAGCCGTTACAAAATTTTTGTAAACAAAAAATATTTTGGCTTTTTTTCCTATAAATCTTTGTCATTTTTGTGAAATTGTTAGCTTAATCATAAGATTTATAGTTTCTTCTATTTAAATTGTATCTGTACTTTCTACACTTAGCAAGTTTGATACAATTTGACATTTTCTTCAAAAACTAATTTTTTTTCTAATTGTAAACAAACATGGCGTAGAAAAAATGTGTCTTGGCTAAATTTTAAAAACTGACAGAAAACTGTATTAAATGCTATTATTTTAAATGTGAAAACATTGATAATGAAAAAGAAGATGCAATAAATGACACATTTTATATTTTAGTTAAGATTTGAGTTAAAATAGCACAAAAAACAAATTTTGAAATAACGAATTTTTGGTATTCAAATTTTTCCACCAAAAAATACAAAAAATTCAAATTCAAATTTTTTCACAATTTAACTGACTTTTCGTCTGTTTGCCGACCATGGACTAGGGTTACCCTAGGGTTAGTGTATACCCAAGGGTATACCGAGCAACCAGTCCCTTGCTACGCCACTGTTATGTTATTAAGTTACAAAGTTGTATAAGTCCATTATATTATAGAAAACAGCTATCAGCTTGTACCAAAGATTAATTTACTTAATGCGCGAAGTTACTTAATGCGGTTTTTTGCATTGAATTTTCAGATTTTGCATAGCAGTTAAGTTAAATGCTCATGCGTATTGGTTGTAAGAGCGTGGATCTAATCAAATGACTTTTGATAATTTTTGATCAAATTTAACATTTTTTTAATATATTTTTCATATTTTCTTCAACTTACCTACTTAAAGCAGCATTTGCCCAGCTGTATGCCGTAGATTTTCTTTTTGAAAATATTTTTAAAAAATTAACACATTTTGTAATTTTAAATTAATGATGAAAATGCAGCTAATTTTCATTCAGATGAGCAATCATCTCATTAGTAGCATCCAAATCTATCCACTACCGTAATTCTACAAGCCTTGTGCTACTAAATATCGATAATTTACTTTAAATTACTAAAAGTTCAAGAAAACAAAAAGAATACCACACACTTAGCTTACTTAGATCATATTTATTTAACTAAATGATTTTAATGAGCTACCCACAAAAATGTAATTTTCTGTTTTTAACGGTTTCTAAGACATTATAGCTGTTCTCATGTGATTATGTTTCTCATCATTTCAATGTTCAAGACCCACACACGCACAATACAAGCGCATTTCAATTTTTATTCACTTTCATTCAAATTCAATTTAATCTAATTTAATTCAGTGCATCACTATGGGATGCTGTGCATATATTCCCCATATCCAACAATATAATTATTTCTGTTTCTGCTTAATCCATCGACATCTAACATTACCAGCCAGAGCATACTTATGAGCATGAAATTCCATTGAAATTATTAAAATTATTTTCAATTCACATCATGAAAAGAAGAAAAAAAATTCTTTCAAGTCGCCATTTTTCTGTGAATGCTATGAGTGTAATAGCATTGAATAGCGAATGATAATTCTATGGAAAATAGCAGCAGACACTCCAGCTATGCTAAATGTGTGGAGACAAATTTATTTGCATATATGATGATGGAGCTATCCGAACAATAAACGTTTGTGTGTGGAAAAATGATGATTATAATCGCTTTGTTTTGTTATTTTATTTTTTGCAAACAGAACGAACTCTCCATATGCATACTGGATGTAGTAGATGATAAGTATGAGAGTCCAATTGTTACATTCAAGGACTTTTGAATTCATTTGGTTAATTCATAAAATGATGTCGATCTTCCTTTCATAATTTTTTTTTCTTTCAGACTCTTCTGTTTTTCTGCAGTCATTGCTATTATTCTCGTCCTCTCAATATACATTTATTTTGAATATTCCACTCTGTATATTACAAAAGAGAGATGGCAATTGTCCATAATATTCGAGAGTCACTTACAAACATATCCCCCCGAAACATATAAACATGAAATTCATAAATTTTGTTGAATTTTTACATGTGGATGAGAAAGACACAGAGGAAAAAAAAATCTTCTCGTTTCGGGTCGGACGAGATTATAATAGGATAAGCATATTCAAATATAAGCGATAAAAAGGAATAAAAACAAAAGCATATGCATGAAAATTGCTGTTATCGTCAAAATGCGATTTTTTTTGTCTTTTTCTTTTATTTTTATGTCCTTGTGGTGGTTTTGTTAGGTTTTTTCATTGATTTGATGCATGGTGTAATGTCAAATCAAAGTAGAATCGAGTTGTATGTAGGTAAATCTGCCAGTGCGAACTCAACCCCTACATGTGGTTGAGTGGTTAGACAATAGACCAAAAATCTGTAAATTTTTATGTTGTAAAGACTTGTGTTCGATTCCCACTAGAATCATAAAATTCTCATTCGATCAAATAGAGTCCCGATCACCCCATTTTCTTCATGGCAGTCGAGTGAGAACAATCTGGCGACTTTGTAACTTGGAGTGTTCACTGGGATGGTCATCTCGGTGCTTAGAAAAATTTGAATTAATAAACCATAGAATTTCTGTAAGCTATGTGGGTTTTGAAGCTTGGGCTTGGACTCGCTACAAAATCTTTGATTTAAAATTTGAACTTATTTTCCCGAAAATTTTAAATTTAATAAAAAGTTCTGAATTTTTACCAAATCTTGACATTTAAGGCTACATGATGCGCCCATCCTAGTCATAAAATTCCAACAAAAATCTCTAATCTCTTTTATTTATTATGAAAACCCTTTGATTCCCCCATTTTCCTAAATTCAATTCACAAACCACCCGAATAACTGGACATCCACAAAACCTGACAAAAATTCCTCAATGATATTTCCATCCGTACGTAGAATGAATTTTGCCATTGTCCACCCTCAAAAAAAAGTTATTCAGAATGTTTTTGAATTCATTTTGTTACGTTCTTGCTTCATATTATTGCCATATGTAAGTATGTACATTTTATTATTGTACATTCGATAGATGTAAAACAAAAAGGTATCGATTTTCTCTCTGATGATTTCAAATATGTGCTCAGTTCTGAAGAAGAATGTGGAATAAACACAAATACAAAGTTTCTTTTCCTGATAATATCTCACTGATGGTAAAGCGAGAGAAGAAGGATTGCTTCCAGAGGTTTTGGAAGGAATTCATAAACTTTTTTGGGGAATTTTGGAGAAGGAAAAATTTGAGCTGGATTTGAAGTTTTGAGGCTTCACCAAATAACAATTTTTGAGAATTAAAAATGCATATTGCCAAAATTGTTTGCATGACTGAGTGACACCTTTTAAAAGGATTATTATTTTCCATCTAATTTACTTCTTTTTGCCTTAGTTCCTTTTTTAAGGTAAAAAATTAAATTTGGAGAGTCAACTGTGCAGCCAGTCAGTTAATAATTCAGACTACTTTTATATTGAAGCAAGAAAATAATAATTAATTACTTCAATAACCGTAAAGATCAATTGAAATCCAGACATCGCCTATAGCTGGATTTTCAACTAATTATCATCTGCTATTTTTAATACCAAGTGCAATATAGTCTCTCTAAATCTATCAACAGCTTCATTCGATAAGTGTTTTGGCCACCCACGTGATCTCCTTTCATCCACAAAATCTGACTTAAGGAAGCTTCTACAGACCTTCTTATAGCAGCCTCTTGACTCTTACTTGTGAAAAAGGTGAATGAGGTTTTGTAAGTTGAGCTGAATTTTTTCAGTGGCGCAATGGTGCTTCACAATTTGAAAATTGAAACGTTGACAGACTGACTTGAACAAGACTTGAACTTATAAATTTCGAATTGGAACTGTCTCGTAAAAATACTCGCAGGCAGATGAGGAGATTAATATTACTAAATTATTTAAATGTATGAAAATAGAAAACGTTCTAAAAATTCAAAGAAATTAAGGTCCTAATCAAGCTTCTATGCTTCATTTTTGAAGACCCTACCCCCATTAGTATCCCAAATGCCTAACAAAAATACAACAGTTTTGTACTTCAAGTTGTCCAACTTCATCAATTTATTCCTCAAAATCAAAACCCCTGAAAATTTCTGTTACCAATTGCTCCTTCTTTTTCCCATTGTTTATCACTGGCCTCAGCACCGAGCAACCCTCATGAGTTCAAAACATTAAGAGATAGATCTGCACGTATAAACGTCCATACACATCGATATGAACGGGAGAGAGAGAGAGGGGGACTTACAATGACGACTGTACGGTATAGAAATTAAATCACAATTCAATCTAGCGTATTAACAATAGAAGTTTGCTAAAGATATTTGCAATTGATATGCTGTATCAATTTTATTTGCACAATCAATATTCCTAAATGCTTCGTTTGCGATAGACATGAGGAGAGAGAAGACGAGAGTAATTGAGGGGGTGGCACATTGCCTTGTGTTGTGTACGAATCTGATTTTTACGACTGTGATTCTTTAATTTTAAATTTCCTCATTCATATGATAAATACTGCAAATACTTCTCTCGTCCTTTCATCCTCAAAAATTAATTGATTTAGACGAGAGGAATTTTATTTTTTCAGCAAAATAATTCCACTCAGTTTGCAGTTGTTATCAGCATGGATTTTTAAACAATTAATTTGGAATTGAATACACGTTCTAATCAAATTGATCATCCTAACGAAAGCAAAGAGAGAGATTCATCAATTTGGAGAAGACAATGAGATACGAAAGAATTGATTTTCAGTAAATATTTATCTTTCTCATAAAGCTTCATTAACTGAAATTCGTAATGTAATTTCTCGTTTTGTGAGCGAAATCAGAAAGTCAATTTTTGTGTGATTTTGTTTTTAGATGAAAATTTCTTTCTGTCTTTTTTGTTTCTTTAACTTTTGTTTTTAGAAAAAGATGGAAGTAAGTCAACAGAAAGTTTTGGTTCTCAGAATTGTCAATTCTATTGGCTTTTGAATTGTGAGAGAATGAGACTCAAATATGGTAAATTAATTTTGGGACTTTTTTTATTCGTGATTTAAATTGGGACTTGTCACTAGGCTGTCATGAATAGATTGTGTCGATTGGGTGAATTTGAGGATTTTAAGCATCAAGGAGTGAAATGTTTGCTGTAGAGAATTTGATTTTGATGCTTACACTCGAGACAAGTTCATCTCGAGTGGGAATCGAACCTGCGTTCTCGTGATTTTTGAATAAATTTTCTTACCACTAAGCTATCTAGGGCTACTTGAAAACCTGCAGGATGCTAAATTGAACCATTAATCTGCTCTGAACAGTTTCTTTTTGATAATATCATTAATGCTTAACTTAGGTAGCACCAACATATGCAGCAACGGAACTAAGGACCAGTTTAATCTAGGGTTGGGCAAATATACGTATATATACGTATATATACGTATATCGAAGAACAAAATATACGTATATATACGTATACGTATACGTATATGGATTTTTCAAAACGCAAAAAGTACGTTATTATTTTGCTAAAAAATGTGTTAAAATGCTGAAATTTGGACTCTAAAAGGTGAAATAGAGTAACTTAAGGCTCCACTAAGCATTTTAATAGTGTTTAAGCAAGGATTTAGTTTAAAAATGAAAATTTTTTGAAAAAATTAATTTTTCTTTGTTTACAAATCATGAGCAAAATTTGAATTTTTTTTGGCCGTTACAAAAATTTTGTAAAAGAAAAAATTAAAGCATTTAGACAATAATTTATAGCTAGTAACGACAATTGAGCACTGTTAATGAACAGCAAGTGCATATTTTGTCTTAAAAATCTGAGAAAATTTAATTTTGTTAAGCTACGATATGTAACGAAAAAAATTTGAAAAATGAATATACGTATAAATATACGTATAAATACGTATAAAATATACGTATATTTATATACGTATATATACGTATACGATTCTGCCCAACCCTAGTTTAATCATACAATTTTCAGGAGTTTTGGATTTTTTTCTCAAAAAGCCTAGAAAATTGAGGAAAATTTTCAGTAGAGTTAAGTGATTTGACCCCAAAAACACCTTCCTTACTATGTCCCTGCTGAGACCTGTATTGTTACTAAAACATTATTTACAAGATTAAAAGTAGTTTTTAAAAGATTGTCTTTTTAAATTTATAAAATAACAGGTTGCATAAAGTAAATCGAAGATAGCATTGAAAATCACCAGGGGGAAGACAACTTGGATTAAAAATTTTAATCCCAAGGAATAAAAAGATTAAAATTTTATTCTTTTAATCTTTTTATTCAATTTCTTTTAATCTTTTAATCTTTTCATACAAAATTTTTTAATCCTTTTTATTCTTTTGTAAGGAACATTTCTAACTTTTTATAAGCTGATTTAATTAGAGTATAGATTTAATGATTTTGATATAGAATTGATGAAATGTTGACAATTTACAATAAATGAAACAAAATTTTCGATTTTGTAAGGAATTTTTGAGGAATTTCCTAATTATCTAAGCTCAAAATCAGGAATTCAATTAGTTACAACATTATGCAAAAAGATGCTAAATTATACAAATTTAGCATTTGTTCTTTCAATATTTAAACTGATTTTCTTTTTTCACGAATCATATCTTCACAGTATTTAAGTTTTAAACATAATTTGGACACTTTTGTGGAAAGACAGTTGTTTTTAGATGATAAAATTAATCTTTCTAAATTCTGAATGGTTAAAACCATAAAAGTTTTATATATTTAGTTAGAAGTTAGATTAATAAGTAACTTAAAATGCTTTGCGTAACGTAATGCTTTACGTTAGTCACTTTTGGAAGTTTTTTGGCTGGTTCTAGCAAAAAAATCTATCGACTAAAATAATATCTCATCATTCTTCCTTTTGTAAAATTTTAAACAAGAAACCAGATCGAAGAAGTCTTAACTAGAGGAGGAGTTTAAGTTTGTCTAGGCCATTTGTGAAAAGACACTTAAAATATTTAAAACAATATTTTTAAGGCAATTTTTGTATATTTTGAGTGTTTTATGATACGAAAAGTATAAAAACCTTAAAAAATAACATAAAGTAGCATACAACATCATATTATTGCAAAAAAGAATTTTGCTCAGAATAAGATTCGAACTCACGACTTCTATGAGAAAGTAAAAATTGTATTCTTTGAAAAAATTTCTATGGAAAGATTAAAAGATTCAAAGATTAAAAAGAATAAAATGATTAAAATTTAATCTTTTTAATCTTTTCTTTTAATCTTTTCATCTTTTATTCCAAGTTGTCTTCCCCCTGAAAATCACCAAAAATAAATAAATTTCAGTAATCTTTTCTGTATTTTTTAAAAAGTTTTATATTTGTTTTGTTTAAGAGAAGTATCAAAAGCCAGAGACATGGCATTTAGTTATTTGTAAATATTTGTAAATGAAGTTTTTGAAGAAATCCTGATTAGAAAAATCTGCTGTCTGTCAATTGTTACTAAAACCGACATTCATATTAAAAATCTTGTCAAAACAGTAAGTTCAAGTCAAAACTTTTTTTAAATCAAATTAAAAACTTCTCAGAATGTAAAATGGGTCGTTTACTTATGACGTGTAACATTTTTTATCTGAAAATTTTGGGGAGGTCTGAAAATTCCCAAACGACCTTCAAAAAATTCCTAATTTTCCACAAAAAATCCATAAAAAGTCATTTTACAATTCCCAAATCAATTCCGTATTTCCAGATTTCATGACCAAACCTTCTCACCTCTCCATTATCGAATTCCACATCAAAAATGATTGATTATTTATCTCATAACTTTTGAACTTTGAGATGCCACATTTATTCGTAATATACTTTAAATCATGTCTGCAATTGACTACCGATTATATTCATTTATCTCTGCTTTCTCAGTTGGATACATCATTGTTGACGTAAGCTCATTTTTAAATGATTTCGTCGAACATTACATGAATTTTCATGTGGATGTTCCAATATACTTTTTTTTGGAGTTACTATAGCAACTTAATCATGATTAATTAAATACTAAATCCACAACTAACAAATTAATTAATAGGAAAATATTTGTTGTTCAAAAAACTCCAAAATCCACTCCATGAAAATGGGAATTAATCCATTAAACACATGACTGAATTGCCTTCCTCCTTAATACAATAAAAATATTAAGTAAGACGTTTCTCATCGACTTAATAGATATACAATAGTATTTATAGTAATATCAAAAGGATGAGATGCTAATGTTGGTAGTTTGTCTGTCTGTCTATTTGTCTATTTGCTCATCCAAATATTTTTCGACCGTTATTTTTCAAATATTTTTCGTTCGTTTATTTTCAAATATTTTTTTGACAGTTATTTTTCAAATAGTTTTTGACCGTTATTTTTTGAACTAACGGTTAAATATTTTTCAAATTTTTTTGACAATTATTTTTCAAATATTTTTTGACCGTTATTTTTGAAACATTTTTTGAGAATTCTCGGTTGCTAGCGAGGAAACTGCGCTTTCGTCGGCCGAGTAAGACACTGTCTAAACTAGTTTTCATCTCTCCGCTTTTCATCATCTTCTTCTTGTTATTTTGTTGTAAAGCCATTTGCTCATCATAAAAAAATGATACGGGTAGTTAAGTTTTGAAGTTTTGTGTGGAAAAACAGAAAAGAAAAAGAATTGTAACAATTCGATGCTCGTGATTTGCTTAAATGATTTATTACTCTGACTGTGGTAAAGTACTCAAAAAAAATGAGAACTATGAAATGACGATGCAGAAAAAATATGGTATAGAGTCAGGCGAAGAGGAGAACCTAACAACTGAAAGATATGAACACGAACAATTTTGTTACATTATTATCAAATTATAGGAATCTCGATTTACTCATTACATTACTTATGAGACGAGAAAACAAACAGCGGAGCTTGAGTGAGAAAGAGAGTGGCTTTGGGTGGGCCACATAGCATAAATAATAAAAAAAAATAAACAACATAAGAAATTATCTTCCAAAAAGAGCCTTCGGAGACCCCACGGTGATTTTTCTCCACCTTGCGAATGCAGAAGGCGCTCGTTTTTCCCTTTCTCTCTCTCTCTCCTGCCTCGATGATGTTGATGATGGAAGAAAACGAAGGAAAAAAAATATCGTTTTGTACACAAAAAAAAATACAATAATTTTCGAGATCGCCCAGTTAGACCGCACCAGAAAGCGATATAAATAATAATAAAAATAAGGCTCATTTTCGTGCTGTTGCTGCTTTTACAATCGTTTGCAATAAACGACTAAGCAATAACTAAAGTCAGATTGCCAAGAAGAAGACTTAACTTGCAGTCAAGATTCTTTTTATTTCAGTTCTTTTTGCGTCCGTGTGTGCAAACGATGTCGATATCGATGATGTTGATGATGATGATGCAAATAATATGCACTAACAGAAACACATATTATCTTTACTTTTTTTCTTGGTACGAGCAGAGAATGAGAGGGAAATTGATGAGATTGATGGTACATGATGTGGCTTTAAGCGCATTCTGCAAGGTACTTTGGTGATTATTTGCTATCGATCTCTTGGTCTTTTGCATCTTATTGAGACATTCGACTGAAAATTTACATTCGATTTAAGTTAATCCGAAGATATTCATCGGGATTTGGTATGGAGTCATTCACATATGACATATATGACATAGTTATAGATCTTCTAAATGACTGACTCTATTTAGGTGTTTCTAGTGTCACTCTAATTAAGATCATTTAGTAAATCTTATTGACATACCTCACAGTCAGCTCTAAGGGTCGGCTACAGCTTCAGATATTTAGTAATTTTATTGTAAAGGATTATATCTAGTCACAGCTTATTTGGAGAGTTCCTTAAAATTTAAACTATTGTCCAATAGCTTGAATAACGCTGTTAAATAATTTAAAACTTGATATTACGATCTTTAGTGTCGAATTGTCGTAATCTACGATATCAAGTCATATGTTTGTGGATCTGCCAGTGCGAAAGTAAGGCCTCTGTGACTGAGTGGTTAGGAAACACACCAGAAATCTCTAAATCTAACTTTTGTGAAGGTGTGGTCTCAATTCCCACCAGATCACTATCTTCCAATCTAACAGTGTAGACACCCAAAGGCTTAGCTACCTTAGTTTGATAGAAGCTGAATTTTTCAAGAAATCCTTTAGGATTGGGAGAATTTGACCTCCCTTACCGGAAACTTCTTCAATTTGCTAGGATTTTTGAGAAAAAATCCACAATATCCCTTTCCCCACCTAAAATTTTTTTCATTTTAAAATTCCACCCAAAAAATGTCTATTTATTCCGCTGTAAACTACCATTAATCAGACATCCAGACAAATCCAGAATACAATCCATATAATCACGCCATGCCACACAAAACGATCCCCTCAAATGATGAAGACGAAGAATATAGCAAAAAAGAACATTTACGATATTATGGGATGACAAGATTCGCGTTAACTAATGATTATCACTAATGATAATGTGAATATGTTGGCAGATGGCAATCATTAAATGTAATGGCATCGATGATAGTTTCGTACAATTCTCGTTAAACTTGAAATTGCCTCGCAACATTAATATATTGTGTATGGTCATCCCATTTCACATGGCACAGCATGATAGCATGGAATTGCACATTGTGAATTATGGAAACTTGCATCTAATCTGATTCATCTCTCACTGTTCTCATACCACAATTTATCACTTGTTTCTCCAAATTGTAACGTGATGAATTATTGCACTCGCTAGCGTTTTTCGAGTGTTGATAACATTTGGAATGCACTTTCGTCGCTTCCAAGAAAAGCATCAGCATTTTTATATTGCATAAAATTCCATTTTTGATCCATGAAAACCGACATAATTGCATCGCATTGTTCGATTTAATTGTTTGAAAATAAAAAATACACATATATGAAAAAATATTTACTTTTCGGTATTTACTTATACATCAGTTGTCGATGCTGTCTGCTGCTGCTTGTTTCGTAAAAAAAACAGAAAATGGTAAAACAAAAAATATTTCCAATGGCAACAAAAAGATATCAACTTTAATGAGATTCTGAGAAGCGACAAAATAAAATTCCAATTAAAAATTTTTATTGGATATAAAAAGAAACATCCAAACTTGATTGTATGTGGATATGTCATGACTGTGAGTGAATTGATGTGTTCTGAAATTATACATTTGGAAGGACTGATTGGGAAATTTGAAGCTGTGGAAAATTTAAATGAACAAATATTTCATGCTTTTTGAATTTATTGAGATTTGTTTGTGCTTCAAGAAGAATTTAACAAGCAGTTTTTTTAAACTCAAGGAAATACTTGAAGAAACCTCTTTGCTTAAGGACATTTTCTAACAATTATGTCACTTAAGTAAAATTTTCTTCATTAAATGATTGCTTAAGTGCATTAATTTCTGCAAATTTATTGATGTATACATTAATTACTATCTTTTGGTATAACCAAAATATTTGAGTCAGTGAAATAGCATCAGTGGCCTTTGTTTTAAAAAAGATTCAGATTTAAAGTTTAATTTCCGTTACACAAATATTTTGAATTTTTTATGCCATGAAGTTAGCGTCATAAATGGATAAATTTGAATTTAAATTTACAGTTTGAAAGCAGTTGAGGATAAAGCGTGAATGTGAGAGGAACAGATCAGGAAAATTTGTTAAAACTCGCTTAATTAATTGCCAATGGGGGGAAAATACCAGTCTTTATATGATTTTTTAAAGAAAATTTTGTTGTGTATTTTAATACCCACTAGACTTTCGAAAAGTCTGTCGAACTTGAATTTCCCCCATTGGATTAATTGAATATATACGCATTAAACCTGGGTGTGTTTTGATGAAAACGCGAGGAAAATCAAAAGAAAATTAATTGGTAGAGCGTTGACATTACGTACCATAGGTTCAAGGTTTGATCGAAGGTCAGGTTTAGTTGTAGTCCTAAGGAATAAGTCAAGTATTATTTTTAAAACATCCAGTCAATAATTTTTATCAAATTACATACAAAATTCAGTATGTGAGCACAACCAGCAGTGCACCATGCATTAAGAAATGTTTTATGAAAAGAATTTTCTAAATGCACTTTGTAAAATACAAAAAAAAAAGTCTTCCATTTTCACATAACATTCATTGTAAAGGAATTAAAAAGCAAATGGAAAATGCGAATAAAGAAAAGCATTCCAATATGCTCAAATGGGGAGCACTTTATGTGTACACATATATTTTTCTTCTTAAGAGTTCACATATTTTCATGAAAGCGAACATCTATTTGCTTATTCGTCATTAAAACGCTATAACGAGCTATAGCAAAAAATAAAGAAAAATTCTTGGTGACAGTACACATACAGATCCCAATTAAAAATGGCGGGCTCCATTAAAAATTTAATGCCACCATAAGTGACTTCCATAAGGTATATCATATATCCCATCATAAACCACTGCACTTTTATGCTTCTCTACATGCACATATATGTAAACAAACATATGCACACGGAGCACATTCACGACATAATGTGTATTATGAAAAGGAGAAGTAAAAAAAGCATAAAACAATAATATTGCATGTAATTAGCTAGCTACGTCTCCGCATATACATGCATTTATGTGCTATGCACTTAATATCTTTCACATGCAATCAACTCAAAGATGCAAATATTATGGCGAATAGAAAAAAGAAGGAAAAAAACAAAATCATTGCATGAGCATGAAAGGTAGAACAAAAAAGAAAAAAAATGTAGATATGAGGAGGAAAAAAAATAGCTGGCATAAACACAAGCCTTACAAGTGAGAAAATCTGTGTGTTGTCGCCATGATGTACACGATTATGTTACAGAGATTATATGATATTTTTTTTATAATACCTTCTATTCCTTTTCATTCAGCACTCTCAGTTTCTTTTATTATGCACAGACAATTTTTATTATTACACCCAACGACTATGAAAGATCATCGCGATAAAATCAATTAAAATGAATTATAGTCTACGTTAGATAGAGTGATAGATAAATTAAATATTATGGCATCAATTAGTGTCATTAAATTGTATTTTTTTGCATGCATACGCTCAGCTCACGTCAGTGTAGGATTTAATTATTTAAAATGGAAAATTTTATAGTGCATGTTCACACCTGACGACGATAGATACACATAAAGTTCAATTATAAGATATTTTCCTCCTCACTAAGGTTAAAGAACTTGTATAATTATGTTATTGACGCAAATAGAGACGTCAGCAACCTCATCAGACATTGTTTTTGATCAATTAATTAATCATAAATTCTCGAGATTTTATGATGAAAGTTGATGACTTGGGAAAGATGATTGAACTTGGAAATGGTCTAAATATGGAATTTGATATTTTTTTGCTCTAATCAATCGATGATCTTTTGAGATATTTTGGTTTTTGGGGTCAAATTTCTATGTTTATAAAGAAGTATTTTGTAATTGTCTGTTTACTGTGGTAACCGAAAAATGTGGACGGGGTATGAAGATGATATAACATGTGTTTTGGTAAATGATATTATGTTTATATTAAATTAAGAATTTTTGAAATTAAGATTATTTTACGGGATAGCGACGAAGAAGAACATGTTTAGCTGTATTTGGATCGTTTAAGTGGAAAAATTCATTTTGGTATCGCAAATCCAGTTTACAAATGACGTCAATTTAAATGTGATTTTTAGATAATATCACAAAGTTCTCCTTAATGGTGAAACATTTCGTGAACTCATTGAAACAGAAATATATAAACCACTTGGTGGAAAAAAGTCATTTTCCACTGACCATATTTTGTGCAATAATTTTGAATCATTGAATACTTCTTGGTGAAAAGGTGTCAGAAAGTCTTATATTATGGTTCTGCTCAAGATAGTTAAAAAAGTTTGAGTCTAGATGTCTTACAGAAAATTTTCCACCTTGAAATTCCTTGAAATTGACTAAATTTTTAACGACTAGAAAATATTTGAATTTTAACGGCTAGAAAATATTTGAATTTTAACGGTTAGAAAATATTTGAATTTTAACGGCTAGATTTTTTTGAATTTTAACGGAATTTTTAATTTAACTCCATAATAAAGGCTGGAGTAATTAGAATTAAAAGAACTTGCTGTGTTTTCAATATTTTATTGAATTAAGGATTGGAATTCCATTTGTGGTCGATTTTTATGAATATTTTACTAAAGACAGAAGACAGTCTAGTCTTAGTTTTTTGAACTATGTTGACTATGTTTGCAAAGTCTCATTTCTTGCATGTTTAGCCATGCAGCTTTATTTAGTAAGAACTAGATCAGTATCATAATTCGTAGAATTTTCCTGAATCTGTATTTAACATTGTGCATGCATAGATAATCTGACTTTTTCATTTGGTATTTTAATTCCTGATATAAAGCACTTAATCTACTCACCATTCCCTTAATTAAAAATAATAATTTGCAAATGAAATTTCCTTTAACCTAAAATCATGTCCAACAGTCATCAGACCTCAAAAAAATAACATCACATCACAATTTCAATTTCCTTCTTATATTCGAAACAGAATTACCTCAATGCCCAATAACCATTAACAATTTCTTCATTAATTAACTGTAACAGAATTATAATTAAGGCTCACTTTGCAATTTTCAACAAACGATGTAAAGGCAGTAAGAAGCACGAGGAGGGAAAAAAAAGAATCAACGTGACTGATCAACATCACTCAACTACTTTGCAATTACACCAATCGGATATGAAAATTTTTCATTTTGCTGATTTTTTTTGTACTTCTTTCAAACCTCGTTGATCTTTTTCTTCTTACATCGCTTTGAGTGAAACTCGTCTTGGTGGTCTCAACAGACGAACGAAAAAAAAGCACGAAAAAAATTAATAGCTTTTGTGTTTCGTTAATTTTTCATTTAAAAACTCATAAAACAAAAGTTAAAAGATATAAATCGAATATAATTGGTGCCTGACTTGTGAGAGAACGCATAACAAGCTAATTTAAATTATCTCCAACAATTTCTTTCGTTTTATACTTTTTCATGTATGTTTTCATCATATTTTATGTTCATAAAATAAGTTGTGTATTTGTGATACATAGTTCATCTGCGAGTTAACAGGGAGATGTTGTGTAAGGTAATTTTTGAGGAGGAATCTTAGTTGGTGCTGTGGTTTAGAGCGCATATTTTCTAATACTTGGATTTAGTGAGGCAGAAAATCGAGGATCTATTGGCTATTGACATATCAGGAGAGTCAGTGCGGAGGTTCGAGTCTTTAAAATCTTTATAAGTAAATCAACTATCCTTAAACAAACCTAGCTAAGACTCGAACCCAGGAATCGTCGATTGCCAATTTTATATTTAAAATACTCTCTCAATTGACAACTTTACCATCGCGTTATCTGAGCTAATAATGTATGCACAACATTGTCAGCAGCAAAGTCTTATTTACGATCCATAATTTTAAAATATTTTATCAGATGCAATCTAAATTGCTCTATAAGACTAAATTAACACTCGAACATCGTATTATTGCTTATATTACATCCGTTCAATAAGAACACACAAAATTAAGCCATCAATCAGGATATAGAGCAAGCTGCTAACGCTTTATAAAATTTAGCATATAGACATGACATCATACAATGGTATGCTTAAGGCAATTGAAGTTTAAGCTGTACAAAATCACCTGTCATGCGATTTTTAGGTGTATTTAGTGGAATTGAGTCTTTTGCAATCAGAAATAGCTTGATAGGTTTACATTATCCTCTTAACACCCTAAGAATGAAGATTTACTGAATGACAGCAGCCAAACCGCCAGAATGACTGACAAACTGCAACTCTTTCGTCGCACAATAATGCACCAAAAAAACGTGAATAAAGAAATGAAAGAAATAGGTGGAGAAGGCATAGTGGCTCCATGCGATCAGATCCTTTTCCGTAATCAACTCATAAATTAGTCTACTAAATACACACTTAACAAATTATAGTTCAAAAATGTTACTCGCTCACCGTTGTTGAATGAAATATTCATTTAACCACAAAATTGATAGATGGTCTACGTATAGCTTTAGAATTTCATAAAATATTCATTCGCTAACATATGAGCGCGCATTGAGAATGGAATGAGAGAAAGAGAATCGAATGAATGAATGGAAACATTGAGAACATCTTGTTAACGAGTGTCAAAAATTAGAGTTTGACTATGTTACAAATTCTAATGGGTAAAATGGTATATCTATCTGCACGCAATCTTCAAATTATTTTTTCATTTCACTTATAAGTATAGTTGAAGTAATCAATTACACTTCCGTCTTTCAGATCTCTCTATTTCTCTTTCTACCTTCTACCTTCTATTTTTTTGCTGCTGCTGCTACTCAGCTATGATATGACTACGTGAATTGAAATGAAAAAAAGCGATTTAATAATAAAAAAATTTATGAAATTAAATCGTGAATGGAAGAATAATTTGTAGCTGTCAATGTTGTCATTAAGGTCTTTGTACTACTTTTCTCATCATTGTTAACTATTGTGGTACATGCTATGGTCACATTAGGAGATCTGTTTGAATAAATATTTTGGGTGATTTTTATGTGATTATATTTGTTATTTTTTTTGCATAGTTTAGATGATTTCATTTAATTTCTCAGTTTGGATATTCTTTATAGAGGTTTAAGACGTAAAGGGCAAATAGTATTAGTAACCGAAGTGATAGAGCGTAGGGTATACCCTAGGATACCCCACCTATCCTACCCTAGGACTCTAGATGGAGGGAACAGATAGGGTAGTTAGTAGTACTAGAAACCGACCAAGGTTTAGTTTGTTTGCTTATTTTAGGATCAGGACCAATTTGGACTTTCTTCAACTATGTTCTATTCAAAAAGAATCGCAGTTCCCCCAGTTCTAAGAATTGTTAACCATAAAGGATATCTATTTTTTCTACCCCAGGATACTCTAGGTGGAGAGAAGGGATAAGGTAGCTAGGAGCATCATGTATCCAATACCCTACCTACCTTACCCCGGATAGTACTAGAAACTAGCCCAAGATTTAGATTGCTGCAGATTTTAGGATCAGGACCCATTTGCACTTCCTTGCATAATGTTCTCTAAAAAAATAATTGTAGTTCCTCCATTTTCAAGAATTGTTGTCCATGAAGGATACCTAACTTGAGAAGGAATTGTAAGTAAAATTTTTTTTTCAAACGTCCAACATATAAGTTGAAGCTATAATATCATTAAATTTTCAAAATCAGCCCGAGTACTTGAAAACAGTTCAAGGAATTTTCCACACGTTGCCATGGCATGAACTTAATTCACTATTAAATGAAAACTTAAGCACTACCTGTTCCGTTTGGACTGCTCGATTTTAAATTACACCCATATTTACTCTATCTTGATGAGCATTAAATTATAATTACATTACATAGAAATAGATTTACTTCTGACCACCCGAATTATTTTTTTCTAGAAAGACAAATTTCTTTGACCTTCACTAAGCGTGCATCATTCGAGAAATGAAATCCAATTTTGTGAGATTTTAAGTCCACAATGCATTGCGAATTTTTCACATTCTCAATTTGCTATGGTATTTGGTGAAATTTTTATTTGATTTGAGACCTTTTTCATCTATAATAAATTGTTGTGTGTTCAATTTCATTTATTACATCGAAATGTATGATAAATAAAATTGTTTCGATTGCCATGCAATGATAACGGCATTCAATTGCTATTGTCACAGAAACGACAGTAAGCAAAAAAAGGAAGGGAAAATTTTTATTTTCTCCCTTCCAAAAAAACAGAACTAAAATCACAGCAATTAAATTATCGAATTTATTATTACAATTTTATTGCTGCAAAACACACGTTCGGGATTAGTGTTGAAGGAGTTCGACCCCTCTCGAAATAAATATACAACTGTATATGCTTGTGTATATTTTTATTAAGAAAAATGCATTTGATACTTTTTAAACAATGATATTTATCATAATTCACAAATCTCTCTCTCATTCTCATAAATTGATGTGGTTTCTCGGGTAGATTTTTTGAGGATTTATTGTTTAGGATGGAACTTAAGTAGTTGAGATTAATTGTTTGTGGACGATGGCAGTGATATGAAAGTTGAGAAAGGGGTTTGATGATACTTTTTTGTGTTGACTTTCGGTTTTAATGACCACAATCATTTAAAGAAATATTAAATGGAATTAAAACTTTTAAATTGAAAAATATTTTGAAATGTTGTGAAATAATTTAAGATTTCAAATTTAATTAGATTAAAAAATAGTATTTTCAAGATCATCCATCTCAAGTAAATCGTGATTTGCTTTATAAAAATATTTTAAGGATTTTTAGTATAAATTGGAGAATATTTTATGCAATTTTATATTACACAAAAAATTCATATTTATGCAAATTCTTTTCGTTTGCAAAATGTTTTGTTAAACTTTGCTCATTAGTTATTTGAGGGACTTTTGCTCTAGTTCTTGAAACTTATGAACATTATTTAGTAGTTTATTTATGAATTTTGCATAATAAATCTCATTAATATTATAATGTAGTTTTAAAATGATAAATTTTTTTTAAATTTACTTTTTAAAAAGTTTAAAAATATCTTTAAAAATTTTAAAAATAACTTTTTAAAAAGTTTAAAAATAACTTTTTAAAAAATTTAAAAATAACTTTTTAAAAATTTAAAAAAAAACATTTTAAAGTTTTAAAAAATAACATTTTAAAGTTTTAAAAAATAACATTTTAAAGTTAAAAAAATTAAAAATAATTTTAAAAAAATTTTTAAAAATAATTTTAAAAAAATTTTTAAAAATAATTTTAAAAAAATTTTTAAAAATAATTTTAAAAAGATTTTTAAAAAGATTTTTAAAAATAATTTTAAAAAGATTTTTAAAAATAATTTTAAAAAGATGTTTTAAAAACATTTTAGAAATATTTTAATGAGTGTACATATATGCTGGATAACTCTTCAAAAAGCTACATTGTCCATCAAGCTACCATTTCTATGACCATTTTCATTTCAATCGAAATTAAACATCCAGCTACATGATCACATCCTACACGTATCATTATAGACCACATATGTTGAACTCTACATAGTAATAAATGTCCAGCTCTGGTAAACAATCTCATGTTCTATTACACATTAATTAAAAAGATGAAAATAAAATAAAATCCAATAAATTTTAATTCACATAGCAAAATAAAAATCCACTTTGTTATTTTCCCGCTTTCTGTGTTTCTGTGACTGACTGTAAAGAAAACTAAAGGAGCAAATAAAAAGAATTTGCTTTCATTTTCGCAACTCACATGTTAATGGCAATAATAATTTAGTGCATTTTAATTTTATGTTTGTATAATGATAATAACAATTAACGACTCATTTCTATGATAGTAAAAGAATCGGAGATGAAAAGAGAGACTTCATTAATGATGTTTACGTACGAAAAAAATAATGACTAAGTGACGTGGTCACTGTTGACCTGAAGAAAGCGCACTTTTCTCGTAAAGATAAATAAATATTTGAAAAATAACGACAAAAAAAATTTGGAATGTAACGGTCAAAAAATATTTGAAATATAACGGTCAGAAAATATGTAAAATTTCTCACTCATATTCTCATCAATTTCTTCGGATCTATTATTTGACTCCTTTTCATTCCTTTTAAGTTTACGTGACATAAGATGAGCATGATATTAATTTCTAGGTTACGTAATTTTACGTACGTATTTTTACGTATCATAAGCCTTACGTAAGCCACTTCAGGAAGTTTTTAAGCTAGTTTCAAGAAAAGAAGTCACTGATAAAAATACCTCATGTCTTCCTTCATGACCTGCCACACACATTCTAAGAACTACATCGAAAATGCTTAAACTGGAGGAATAGTTAAGCATCAGATGACCAAACAGACAGACAGACAATCAAAGCGAAGACAATAGCGTCATTCCCTAACAGGCAATGATCGTGATCACGTGGCGCGATCGTGATAGTGATTGCAATCACTAGCATCATCACAAGCGATTTTTCATGATCACAACTTGTGATCATGATCACTATCATGATCAGAGCATGATCACTTCTGAAAAAATGCATAATCACTGATCATGTTCACTGATCATAATCATTGAACGTAATCAGATGTGGTATGAACATGATCACTTCGAAAATTTTTCACAATCACTTGATCGTGCTCACTGATCATGATCAGTGAGCGTAATCAGATGTGGTCTGAACATGATCACTCAGAAAAATTTCCATAATCACTTGATCATGTTCACTGATTACGATCACTGAACATGATCAGAAGTGATTTGATTATAATCACTCCAAAAATCTTGCACAATCACTGATCATGTTCAGTGATCACGATCAGTGAACATGTTCTGAGTATGATCGCTTCAAAAACCTTGCACGTTCACTGATCATACTCACTGATTGTGATCACTGAGCATGATCAGATAAGGTCTGAGCATGATCACTCCGAAAATTTTCATAATCACTTGACCATGTTCACTGATCATAATCACTGAACGTGATCAAATGTGGTATGAACATGATCACTCCGAAAATTTTCATAATTACTTGACCATGTTCACTGATCATAATCACTGAGCATGATCAGATGTGGTCAGAACATGATCACTCTAAAAAAATATCGTAATCAGTTGATCATACTCACTGATCATGGTCACTGAGCGTAATCAGATGAGGTCTGAGCATGATCACTTCGAAAAAATTTCATAATCACTTGACCATGGTCACTGATCACGATCACTGAGTGTGATCAGAAGTGATTTGAGCATGATCTCCAAAAATTTTCCAAAAAATATTTTTTTATGTGATCACGATCATGTTTGATCATGATCACTGAGCGTGATCAGTAGCCAAAAAATTTTCATGATCACATGATCATAATCACTGATCACGATCACTGAGTACGATCATGATCAAACTCAGAGATTTTTAAGCAAAAAAAGTTAATTAAATTAACTAATGAATTGTCAGTTGTGTCTTAGATTACCTTAAACGTTGGAGAACCGTTATTCCTTGAAATTAGCATGTTTAAAAATATAATAATTTAAATATGTCTTTTGCCATATTTATATTATTATATATTTACAGATGGTGACTTCAAGGAAAAATGCGAGATCTCGAAAGTTAAGCAACGCAAGGACGAATTCAAACAAAGATGGGTGACCGGAAAAATTTCTAAGTATCAAATTTTAATAAAATTTAATTCTACTAATACAAATTCTAAAAATACTTTAAAAAATTTCCGGTCAACTTAAAAAAATGCGCAAAAATGTGGTTAACTTAATTAATTTTTTTTGTTTTTTCATGATCACTAAATCACAAGTGATCACGATCACTGATTACGATCAGTGATTATGATCAGTGATCATGATCACTATGATTATACTCACTGATCATGATCAGTGATTATGCAAGTGAAAAAATTGTATGCAAGTTCGCAACTTGTATACAAGTTGTGATCGTAATCAGACGCGATCGTGATCATGATCAGTGATCACGATCACAAAAGCGCGATCGCGTCGGTACCGTACCGACATCACTGAAATGTATGGAGTGATCATGAAAAATTATCATGATCACAACCTCGTTTCATGATCACAAAAATACGATCTGATCGTGATCATTGCCTGTTAGGGATTTCTATTTAAAAAATGCACTAAAAAGCTAGAGTCGAGGTGAAATTATCCTATAGACCACATGAATATATAAGAATATCGATAATTGCCATAAAAAAATCAGCATACATGAGGAAGAGCAAACAAATCTATTAAAAATTATTTATTACCTTCCCGTCACTACCTAAAGCGTTCGAAGACGATAAAACAAATATGAATATGTTCTTTCGAGAAATATACATGCTTAATATAGTAAAAGGAGAATATAAATGAAAGAGGAAAATGATATGAATAGTTCGGTATAATTTTTTTGAATGGAAAAAATATTTTAATCATTCTTAAGGCCCCATTGTAAGTATGAAAGAATGAGTACAAAAAAACAGCGAGTATGATAGAGAAAGAGAGAGACGAAAAAAGTGAAGACACAAAAAATAGTGGCGCCAGCATTCATAAAATTATATATTTTTTTTCTCGAATTAATAGGATGAAGCTAAACACACAGATGAATAAGAAGCATTAAAGAAAATGTCTTAAAGAGTTAAGAGACCACCTTGTTTGTGGGGCTGTTGTGTAGAATCATTACTTTCTCACGACTCTCTTTCCTCTTTTCATTCCTCACTAGTTTTATTTTCTTTCTTTTTTTTACTTCTCGAACTTAACTTACTAACTGCTCTGGCTTTAATACTATGGTAACAATTAAAACAAATGAAAAAGTTTTTCTTCCTCTTTCTATTTAGATAGGTGACTTGGGGGAAGATTGCTGAATGTTGATGTGCATACAGCACATTTTTTTCGAACATTGTCATTGCATGCACATGGTCCAAACCTGGGGCGTGTCCAGGATGTTTGGGGGGGGGGGTTCAAATCTTAACCTTTTCTGAATATCAAAAACCAATCGTGACCTTTTCGTTTTAAACTTGTATTGGTTTTTCAGAAAAATAGGAGGGGGTTGACTTATAACCCCCTGGATACACCTAGGGTCCACAGAGGTCATAGCTTTCAGTGGGATCCAAATAGTTCTTTGATGAATTTACATTTTTATAGACCAGTGATTGGCAAGGGGCTATTCACAAGTTATATCTACATTTAAAGGAGAAGGAAGTCTAGAGCTCTATGACACTCCATACAAAAACAGACGGGTAATCACAGACGGTGTAGGGGCCCTAAAATCTAATTTTTTGATGGACGTCATTTTTGAATGACCCACAAGATGCCCTGTTGAGTCTTGAACCCATGATAGCTGTGTAGTGCACTATAGTGTTACAACATTTAGTAATTAAAGTCTGAGGGGGTCAAGATGGTTGGGATCAGGGGCGTATCCAGAAATTTTTTGAGGGAGGGGTTTTAAAATTTGTTTGTATGGACGGGAAAATTTAGGGGGTGTTTTGGCTTTTTTTTCTTGAAAGCCCCTAGCAAATTGAAAATTTTTCACAAAAGAGGTAGGGGTTAACCACCAAACCACCCTCCCCCCCTGAACAGGCCCCTGGTTGGGATCAAAACCCTCTCGAAAAATTCTCTGACTGAATTCACTGCGCTAGTGAACCGCTTTAGCTCTCATTTATAATTTTAGGTTCAGATAAAATTAAGAAATAGTTCAATTTATTAATATTTACTGCAAAAAATTGCTCTAATTTATAAATCAAAACATGAAAAGCGTTGTCTTTAGCGGAGTTTTTACGAACACAAAACAAAGTCAATCTTCAAACAAGTCCATCAGTTAGTATTTAAATCGTAAAAATTTCAAAGGTCTCATTTTCAAGAGCTTACAAAATAAAAAGATGGGAAAAAGAGCGAAAGGAAAAAAATTTTCTTCCATTAAATTTAATTTTATCTAATTAAACGTGATAAAAAAACGAGAAGAAAAATGCAGACGAGTTAACGAAGCCATGAATATTTGTCGTTGAATTTTACAGAAAATTACACTCAGCATCAAGATAATATTTCATTTCTTTTTCTCCTCCAATTCACGACAGGCAGGCTGAGTGAGTTTTCCAAGTGAGTTTTTTTTGCTATTTCTGTGAAAAACATATCATCACTTAATGCCACGTGCAGTTGATCATTATTCACAACTTCCTTCCTTCCGGTAAATTCACATTAGCACTCAATGGGTAGAAATTAACAGGACATAGAAAAAACTCACAGAATATATATATTTTGATTGAATCATAATTGCATCTGTATAGTCAAACATCCATAACCCATGGAAGATAAATTGCATCGTCACAATAATACAATTTTAGTTCAATGACAATATCATTCTCATCTCGAGTCATCCCCCTTTTTTTGCTGTGTAAAATTGCTAGTCAATACTGATGCGCGTGTGAATCTAAACACAGCACGTGTATAAGCAGTCAAATTGACTTCCTCAAAAATTTTCAACAATAATTTCTTTTAATTTTTTTCCGATTTATTTACTTCGATTAATGTTGATGCTGCTGTTGAGAAGTCAAATGACAAAGTTTTTAATGTTTGCTGTGTTAGGAAGGAGAAGAAATATTTTATGGCTTTAAAATTTCATCGTAATCTCTTCCTTAAGTGTCCTTAGAATGATTTTGAGGAATTTTTATTTTTGATTTAATGACTTTTTTACTATATAGTTTGACATACTTACTTCCTTGGATAGGATAATGTCTGAAACTGGCTCTATCCTTCGAAACATTTTGTCAGTTTGGGCCCCACTTTTACACCCCCTTACTACTAACTTTAATGTAAGTATACCCCTAAAGTATCCCTTAGTACTAAAGGAATTAGGACAAGTGGTATAAGTAGATGTAGAGATAGTTGCAAATGGAGACCTGCCCTATCAGACTGGCACATTTTATTCATATCGTGCGGATGCTACTCAGTTGCCAAGTAAAATGTTTGTCGATCTGGTTATTTTATTCACTGGACTGGCAAATTGCACGCAAATTGTGGCAACCGAGGAATTTTTAATAATAATTAAGATTTTTTGATGATCTGTCAGTTCCCAAAACTCAATGTCGAAAATTTACCTAGCCTAAGATTCCAAATGATAATTATTTCCAATATCAACCAGAACCTGGTATATCATGAGATATAAAAGCATTAATCACCAACCTTAAATCACCACCCTCCAATTCTCATACCAAAAAATCGCGAATTCATCTCAAAATTCAATTCTACGATTATGACATCACATGACCAAAACACAAACATTGCGTCTAAATCAGTCTATCTCTCCAACAAATATCCTAAGTGCGGCGAGGCGAAGACAAGTGACGGAAATCAAAATGATTTGTAGCACAGCAGTAACAAAACAGTAACCCCTCTCGGCAATGAAAATTGAATTTATTACTTTATCTTATGAAGCGAATATCAATTCTTGCTGGGGTGAGAAAATTTACGCACTCAATTTGCATATATGTGATTTAATTTTATTGCTTACAACTGCGAACAACTACATACAGTGCATGGCAATAAGTGAGAGTGAGATGACGAATAAATTAAATTAGGCGAATGATTTTCATGAACAGCAACAAAAAAATTTTTTTTGGAATACATTGGAAAGTTCCGTTCATAAAAAATTTATGTGCTTATGCTGAGAGATTACTGCTGCTGCTGTTGTTGGGAAACTAGACATAAAAATTAAGTGATGTTGTGTTTAAGTTTTTGTTGATTAAAAAATATTTGTCTCAATTTTTTTCCTCTGGCTGATGAAGATGTTCGGATTAATATGGAAGTTTTTAATAGTTCCTCAAAATATGTTATAAGTTTTGATTGAAATTTTTTTTGATAAAAATCTTAATGAATAAAAATAGAGTCTACCTTTTTGACTACCACACATGAGATTTCTTTTAAAGCTAGAAAATATTTTTCTGAGATTGAATTAATAACTGTGTTGTTAAGACCACCTGGTGGATAGCTTATTGAGTAATTAATGCATGGAAAGTGAAACAAAAATTTATGTGATTCATATTATTTCATTTTTGTCAAACAATAATCAAAGTTTATTAATAAGAAGTAGAATAATCTACAAGAAAGGAAGCTTTGTATTAAAAAAGCAATTGTGTGTCTTAAGGTTCGATTCCTGTTATGCTAATTATTTAAAATGTAATATTTTGTAACGCTTCAACTAATGAAGTCTCTTTATTAATTTTTTTTGCAAAAATTAAGGTGTTGTTTACAAATGACGTCCACCAAAAAATTATGTTTTTAGATCCCCTTCCCCCTCCCCTCCCTTTTGCCACACTTTTTTGTATAAAGCTTTGCACAACCTATCTTAGTTGATTGAAAACTACTCCAGTTCAATGATAAAATTGAATATAACTGAATATAACTGAATCAACTAATATTTAAAATGTTCAAAATTTTTTTTTAAATTCTCTGTAGCTAAAAATTGAAGACTTGAGTAAATGCAAAATTATCGATGGTAAATTAACCGTATTATCGTAATTAATCGACGTAGTCAGACATTTTTAGAGGGAGGGTTTTGAAATTTTTATTATAAACACAAAAATTTAGTGGGTGTTGGTGTAGTAAGGGTTTTTGTTGTCTGGAGCCAAATTATAAATTTGCACCCCAGTTAATAAAATTCAGCTTCATTTAAAGAATTTTTTGCGCCAATTAATTTGGGATTTTTTGAGTTTTCCCCCCTTACTACGCTACTATTAGGGGGCTTTGGTTTTATCTCGAAGAATTCTAGCAAATTAAAGAAAATTTCCATAGAAAGGGGGTTGACCCCCAAAACACCTCTGGCTACGCTTTTGGGCTTCATTCCTGCTACTTAGTTGAGTCACTCTAAGATAAGGGATATACACATTGGTCCAAATAGTTTACTGGATATTAAATTTTACTCAAAATCTGAATTAGACCTATGCAGGGATTAAAACTTTACTTATACTTAATACTAGAGTAGCGGAAAATCGATCGAGATTCAATCCCTGGACCTTCAATTTATTATGAGATCCAAACAACTTCACTGTCACTTACATTAATAGAAATTGGCAAAAACTACAAAAACAAAATCCTATAAAAAATCAAGCAAAAATATTATTTTCCCAATAACTAATCATCTCATTAAGCAGACAACATTAGAGACTAAAATTTCTAGGGTTCCATTCCGCTAGCAGCACGAATTTCTTCCATTCCATTTATTTTTTCCAGCCTTTATTCATAATAATAGCGATTTATATTTCATGTAATCATTAACCCTCATGTTTATAGATTTGCTTCTATTAGCTGACCATTCAATAATTACAAAATGTAAAAAAAATAATTCTGCTAGACTACAACAAGCAATAACATCCATCATAGCAGCTATACAATTATAATTTTAACGCACTGCACAACTAAATAGCAAACAAGTATCTATTAATTATTTATATACTCGAATTGTAAAGTAGAAAAAAAGAAGTATGTACCCCAATGCACTCGAAATTGTATTGCATGCAACTTGAAAATTTGTTCTCAAAAACAAAGTCATACACATGTTAATTATAATAATTGGTTGAGGGAGTGAGATGGATTCGAGCGCAGCAAAAAAAAAATGCAAAGTTTCTCATTGGAAAGTAATTTAACGTCTTCAAAATTGATACAAAAAAATAATCGCATATTACAGCGCGGTTTTGCATTTAATGTCGTATGATGTATTAAAAATTCAGTAAACCGTGATCAAACTGCATGCAACTTTTATTACGTTAGAAATTTTTTTTGCTGCTTGCTTTCATATAATTTTCCACTTCACAGAGCTATTTGCCCGAATTCCCAAACAGTTTTGTCTCTCAGTCTCATAAATTGTTGTAATATAATGAATTGGTGTAGTGAAAAAAATTGCAATGACATGTCTGCTTACAATAGAACAATTTATAGCTCACATATATGTGAATTATACGTCGTGTATATGTCAGTGATTTGTAATTATTTTATCATTATTAGCTTCACATTTCTTAATTTCGTATCTCGTAAGAAAGAAGACTAATAAAATGACTAATTTTATTCATTATTTCTAGCACGACTGGCTTTATTAGCTTGTTTTTGTTCGTTTCTTGGGCCATTGTTTGAGATGAGAATCGAAAATCACTATTTTTGTGAAAAAATAATAATAAAGTGCGTGTTTAATTTTTGTAATTAATTTTTTTACTGAATATTTTTGTACACCCATTGGGAATCAAACACCAGACATGAGGTTGAAAGTAATAAGAATTCACTTAAACAAATAGAATTTATGGACTGAGGGTTCAGTGAACTGATATTGCTTAACTCTAATAGAGATTTGATAGAGACAGATCTAACATAAGACTGAGGATTGGAAGAACACTTGAAATAATAATTATACTGTAAGCACTAGATAGAATAAGAATCACAGTGTAAAAAATAAAAAGTTGTTGAGACTTGATTAGTTTGCATTTTTTTCTAAATCCACATACATTTTCTGCACATCCTAGATGAAGGTGTCAAGAGTTTATACTTGAATATCAGTCATACTTCTTATTTATAAGGACACTTATATTCCTTTAAAAAATAATTCATATATGAATGATCAATTCTTAAATATAGAACATGTCAAATAAAATATTGAAATTAATGCGTAGAGCGTAATAAATAATTTCAAAAAATAAAATAATTAAGCCTATTTATTTTATAGTTTTAAGTTTTTCACGGTAAAGTTGTCATTAAAATATTTTAGAATCATAATCTTTAATAGTTTTTCGTTTCTTAGTAGAATCATAGGATGAATGCTCCCAGAACTCGAAATCAACTCAACTAAAATCGAATTTTCCATATAAAATCTAGGTCGGCTTCTGAATAGTCTTTTAAATATGTGCAATATTATAGCATTACAAACGGTAGCGTAGTAAGAGAATTGTGACCACATATTTGGTTCCAGGATCGCAAAAATGATAAAATGTTTATAATTATGAAATTAAGCAGAGCTCCAATTTTGATTGGGTCCTTAACGCCGTCTATTAAGTATAGTATGGTAATGTACGGTACCGTTGGGAATACACTACCCCAGTGGCACTAGATAATACTGCATCTGAGCCAATTACTAGGGTATACACCTACACTTCTACCTACATCTGCACCTATTTCTAAAGTATATACCTGGTGTATAGTCTGGTGTAGGGTTAGGTATATATCCCATATGGTTAGGCATATACCCAGAAACCCATTCCTGAAATAGTGTTAACTCAGGAGTAAACCCAGCAACCCTGATTTTAGTCCCTGATGCTAAAATCTCACCCCTGCTACACCAGTGATTATAAACATTCAATTATCTCAGGATTTGGCTTTAAATTTTTATTAGATCAAGTTCATTATTCACTAGCATTAGTATTGCACTAGTAAACTTACACATTAGTTACGGTTTTCTCTAAAACCTCTGAGAATTTGCTGTCACAAAATATTGAACAGTCCATAAAAAATTCTACACAAATGTCTCATAAATGCCAAAACTTTAAACTACACCAAAACATAAAATATAAATACACAATTATGTACTTCAAACATTATCCCAGATTAAGCCTAAAGAAATCGTCTCATTCAATTAATTTCAAACTAAAACCCTTAAACCAAACTAAGACATCCCAAAACATTTTCCTGCAACAATCGGCATTAATGCAAAAGTAAAAAATTAAATGGTGCATGTTAAATTTTTTTTGAAAAGGATTTAAATAAACAGGTAGCAAGAAATACCTTTCGTGTCCACAAGAGCGATGACATACACAAAAGGCTATGGTAACTATACCCTCAGAGGAAATTTATAACTAGCAAAGTTGTCAAGAGTAAGGAAAGCGCCAAGGGCCAATAATAATTGAAGATTTACAAAAGTTTAACAGCGAAAAAAATTTCCACAGAAAAAAAGGAAGTCATAATAATCAGATATCACAGCTACCAATTTACTCATTCTACTTCCATTCATCGCAGAATTATTATTTTTTTCTTCTGTAGTTAAAAACATCTGAATGAATTGGATGAAAAGTGGAACACTCAAAAAAATAATTTTTTTTTTGGTTAAATAGCTTCACATTAAATAAAATAATGCCTTAAACGATGTCAGGATGTTGAATCGTTCATCGTAAATGAGAGAGAAAGAGAGTAAAAAAAATATTTTATGAGCTTTTTATCGATCCTGAAAATTTTATTTCAATAAAAAAATCTTAAAGTAGTATTTAATGCTGAACACAGTCGTCGAGAGATGAGCGACATGAAATCTGAGAAGAAAAATGCAATAGAAGTTGCAATTGCGCAGCCCTAACTCCGCCCACATATTTATCGTAAGCTCAAAACTGGCAACAATGCATTTAAAAATAATTTTCTTTTTACACACAGAGATTTTTTGTTTTATTATTTTATTGAGTAAGTGTGAGAAGATTCTTTTTTGTTCATTGACTTTGTGTACTTGAAAGGTTTTATGTATACACGTCTGAAATGGAGGTTCATAAAATTGCTGTTGCCTTTTTTTTCGCTTCTCGTTTAATTAATTTTTGTAGATAATAAATGAGAAAGTGAGCTTTTCACCACAAGTGTGGTTGTAGCACTTTTTTATTGGCACCTCCGAAATTTGCGCACACAGAATAAAGTTCCTTACGGAGTTAACTTCCTTGAAAGAAAAATAAGAAGTAAAATGAATTTGAAGGAAGAAGATTTTACGCCTTTGGCTGGGAAAATGATTTTGTCACTTGATTTTTCCACGAGATGACGAGTAAGAAGAACAAGAAGAAGTAAATCTGCTATATACACACAAAAAAAGCCTCAAATCTACATGCGTAAATGTATTTGAATTTCCCCTTATCACACTTTCCGTGATAATATGAAATGCGTGCGTGTGTATGTGTGTACGAATGTGGTATGTGTGGACAATATTTTTTATCAAGCTCAGTAAATATTGAGCTGCTGCTTTTTTTTTGCCTTCTCTAAATTGAAAATCTCGCACATATCTCATCATCATTCATTTGCCCAAGTAGATTTAGTACGACATATTTCACCGTTTTGTTGGAGCTCGTATAATGTGCAAAACAACAATCTCACACGTAAATGGTAGGCGTTGTTAAGTTGTTTTTCAATATACAGAACAATTTTTCCATCATCATCGTCATCTCGCTGACTCTGACTTCGATGAAAATAGAGAAATAAGAGAGAATTTTTTCATCTTTTGAGATTTTGTCGTCGTCAGAGCCCCACCATATTTAATGTAGAAATATGTGTATATATGCCTGCCAGATTCTAGTGCCAATTTTTACACATACAGATGCTTACTCATGTCATAGACGCTTAATCAAATAATGAGGAAAAAAATTATTTTATGAGCTTTTTAGATTACTCCCAATGGAATGTCACCTGCGAGAATAGATAAATGTTTTTTTTCTATGGCTGTGCTTGGATTGTGGAAGTAGTTTTTTTTTAATTTTGTGCTATCAAGGGTTTGGTGATTTTTGGAAGGTTTTGTGTTGTATAATAATACATTTGTATGGAAAAATTTTAAACTAGAATTATTAAAAAACTTACTTCTAAAATTAAACTTTTGAATTTTTCTAAACTGTTCTTTAAATTGTCTTTAAATTTTTACACAAAAACCTTTTTAAATTTGTATGAAAATATTCAAAAATATTTTTTAAACTTTACTAAGTTTTTTTAAATTTTTAATTTTTTTTTAATTTTTGATTTTTTTAAATCGTTAAAAAAATAAGAATTTTTCAAAAAAAATCTTCAGAGTGAGAATCGAACCATAGACTCATTTAGTGGTCTAATACTTTAACCACTAAGCCACCAAACCATTTTAACACATTTAGCAATTTGTCAATATAAATGAAACTATTTTAAAAAAACAGCTTTTAAATTTTAATTATGAAATCATAAATTTTAAAAATTGGCTTCAAAAAGCTTTTTTAAATTTTTCCAAAAAAAATGATTGAGTTTTAGATATTTTGATATTTTTTGTGGAGCAAATGTATTGTTGACCATTAATTGAGTATAACTGAGCAGGGACTATATTATAACTAAAATTACTCAAAACTTATTTTAAATATAAAACTTTACAAAAATGTGAAATTTGAATTAAAAACATGATCCTACTTTTAAAAAATATAAAAAATTCGTTCACATTCGATGCATTATAAAATTTGAAGAATTTAATTATAGGACTCGAAGCTAAGTTTAAACTTTTTAATTCAATAAATTATTAATCATTATTTTTCCGTATTTAAAATACTACAAGATGCCATATTTAAATTATACAAACAGAAATCAAATTTAATAGTTTTTCTTTAAAAGTTTAACCATAAGAACAATATTAATAAATAAGTAATGAGGCAAAAATCACAAATAATAATTAAATTCATGTATATTATTTAAAAATTTTTTTATTTAAAAAAGCGTCCATCCCTTGCAAAATTAACTTCAAATTTATTTCACGATTCAAACATTTTCATTTAAAATTCAATTATTTTTCTCAGAAAATTTCATCCTTAAAAACCTTTTCCAACATAATTTTCCGATCGACTCTCCGACACACAACCGTGAGACGTCATTTATACATCCACTGAGTCACTTTTCTCGCAAAAAATTGTTTGTATTAAGTTTTTTTTTTCGAAGCATTTTTTCTGTCGCTTTACTTACTCTTTGGAGTTCTTTTCTACTTTTTCATTCTTCACCAAAAAAAAAAATCCGTGAGTTTGTATTTGTTTGGCGAAAAAAAAGAAAAGAAAATTTTTTTTCTCATTTTCCAAATACACACGACATAAACGACGAACTTCACAAAACAACAACAAAAAAAAATTTGTACGCTGCTGAGCAAAAAAAAATATTTTTCCTTCTTTTTCTTGTCTTGAATTGAAGGCAAAGAGAAAAAAAAATGTTTTGATTTTGTTGTTGGGATGGCTGCCGTTGCTGGGATTTTTTTCCATGCAACTGACACCAGTCATCGCCGTTTTCTCGCACCGCAAAGTGGCTTTTTATCATCGTTAAGCGAAAAAAAAAATATTTATATATACAGAAACAGAAAAGAATACACAAAGAATTGAAAAAAGCGACATTTTTTGTGCTTAACTTTTTTCCTGTATTTTTTTGAAATACTCGTCCGCTAAAAGTTTGTGTGAAGTTCACATTCAGAGACAAGAAACAAGAGTAGATGAACTTTTTTTTGTGTATATTGTTGACTTTTTTAAGACTACAAGAAAGTGCAAGACACGAAATGATGTTTAATTAACACATATCATGTGTGATAAGACAAGACACGAAGAAAGTATTTTTTTGTGAAAACATAAACATTTAGGTATTTAAACATAAACATATCAAGTATTAAAAATATTTAAAAAATTAAAAAATTTTTTAAAATTTTTAAAAAAAACTAAAAATTCAAGAATTTTAAAATAGTTAAAAAAATTTGAAAAATAAAATGACAAAAAGGTAAAAAATTTAAAAAATCAAATTTTTTGTACTGCCGATTCAAAAAAGTGAGTGAAAGACTAAAGTTCAATTTCCTTTCTATTGAAATAAATAGAAGAGAAAAAAAATCAATAAAGTATATAGAAACTGCGTACACAGAATAGAATATAATCTCGAGGGATCCAAGAGTAATCAATATAGAACAAAGTGTGTATGTTAAATGGAAATTCATTCAAAGAAAGTGCAGAACAGACAAAAAAGAGGAGCGAAATAAATTGTAGTAAATGATGTTTGAAACATAATCCAATCATTCCACAGAAATCTTCAAAACACGGCCCTCTATAAGAAGGAACTTTAATGTGCTTATTTATGTGGAAATTTACTGAACAGAATTTTTCTATTATTTGAACAGTTAAGGCGAAATTGAATTACCTTTTTCCAGGTAATCTTGAACATGTAAAACTTATGCTCTCTCTCGTATAAAAAATCTACACAGATGAATAAACATGTGCTGTTAGAAATCTTTTTACAGCAAATCACCTTTTACCTTACCATTATTATTTTTTTAGTTCCAAAAAGACTCGAAAAGTTCATCAAGATTCTCATCTAAAAATAAATAACTTTTCTCATTCTACATACTGATTTTGTTTACTTTTCTTTGTTTAATTAAATTATCACAGTTCATGGATGAACCTGAAATAAATGACTTAAAATAAAATATTTTTTAAAGTTTTGGAAAGAAAAATAGAAGAAATTATTTTTAAATTTTTTGTTTCTGTTCTGGTTTATGCAAAATTTTGTTGCAATAAGGTTTTAAAGAAATTTTTGTATTCTTTTATAAATAATTGAAATAAAATCAATATGACTGCTTTGTAGACTTGCCATTTGCAAACTTGTTAAGGGAATGGTCCCGCTTTTGAAAAACCCATTTTTCAGCAGTTCAAAAATAAGAAAAGAATTGAATTTCAAATAAAAATTTTCAAATTTTCATTAAATATTATTAATAATATTATTAATTTTAGAATAATTTAATTTTAGTTCTGCGTTTTGAAGGTAGAAATCGGAACAGGTCCCACTTCAATGGTTAACCTACCATCTGCTCTATTAACCAATTGAAAAAATATCCAAACTTATTTAATTTCATGAAATTATTCTAAAATTAGTAAAATCTTCGAAAATATTTCAAATTTATGAAAATAATCCTAATTTTTTTCAAATATTCATACAAAGTGTCCATCCCTTGTACTGGATGACTACAAACTCATTAGATTCAGACACTTTCCGAAGAAACCCATTTTAAAAGAGTTAATTGAACTCATTCATTTAAATAAAACTAATATCAAAAAACATTTACCACTGATTTACATTATCATGTTCATGTGCTTCCAATACCTCCACGAAGATACAAATTGAGTTGCTTTCAATAAAAACCACCATAAATTTAAAATCCATAAATTGTCTAATACTTATTGAGACTAAAAAAATAACATAAAGAAGAAGCTTGAAACTTCGAAAAATCATTTAAAGATAACAAAAAATTATGCTCACAAGAGGCGTTCAGATTAACATAATCTACTAAAATAAAAATGTAAAATTCAGAAAAAAAAAAAACTCAATCTAAATTACGGAGATCAAAAAGCGAAGGAATGTATCATATTGAGTTAATGGATAGAAGCGAGAGGAAATGTCTATTTTAAAGAAGAACTAAGACTCTTCTTATTCTTTTTATTTTTTTTATTATTGAATTAAATAAAATGATTGAAATTAAATTGAATATTGATATAGAGTTTTTGTAGTCAATTGCCAAACTTTAAATTTATAGAAAATCAAAATTAACTTTTTAAAAACTGTTGAATATTTCAAATAGATTAACGAATTCAAATTTTTATAAACCGTTAAAATTTGAATGAATTTTGAATTTTTGAAAACCGTTAAAATTTTAATGAGTTTGAAATTTTTGAAAACCGTTAAAATTTGAATGAATTTTAATAAACCGCTAAAATTTGAATTTTTGAAATCCGTTAAAATTTGAACAATTTTAAATTTTTGAAAACCGTTAATCTGTCAAACACTTTATTTTCAAATATTTCGATCCAACTTCGTGTATAATCCACATTAAGTGTCATATCCGCAAACATACTAAAGAATAATGAGCATATTCATTAGCTATCAGGGATAAAAAGTGCACTGGGATGTAAAAACTACTGTGTGTTCATTTTCTGTTGTTCTTTTCAAAATTTTCTGCGTACATTTATCAAGTGTGCCTACATATCATCGTATTATCCATAAAAATAAAGAAAGAAAAACTCGAGAGTATTAAATTCCAATTAAAGCCTTCCATAAAATAATTCTTATTTCTCTAATAAATTCTCATTATCAGCGATAGCAAACAAAGTAAAGAACCAAAAGTCAAAAAACTCCCAAAATCTTGCACGCTCAATGCCAAAACAAGCAATTAGCAATAAAAAACAATCCACCATCACGAAAAATTAAAAATTCGAGAGCCTTCTTCTTAAAAAAGAATGAATCAGAATTAAATTTTCAAACACTTTTGTTCTCGCTTTTTGTGAGCCACAGAATCGTTGATGAGGAGATCAAATCGTTTTATTTTGAAGATTTCCTTTACCATAAAAAATAGTATAACACAGGGATGTAAGCAGATGAATCTGTAAAAAAATAAATAAATTCAGATTTAATTTTTTGAAAAATGATAACAATTTGAATGATTTTCAAATTTTTGAAAACCGTTGAAATACGAACAAATTCAAAAAATTTAAAATCATTTAAATTGAACTTTTAAGTTTTTAAAAACGGTCAAATTTTGAATGAATTCAAATTTTTCAAAACCGTTAAAAGTTGAATGAGTTTCAAATAATTTTCTAATTTTTGAAAATTGTTGAAATTCACACGAATTCCTTTTTTAAAATCTTTTTGAACTTAATCAAGTTTTTAAAAACCGTCAAATTTTGAACGAATTCTTGGAAGCCGTTAAAAGTTGAATGAGTTTCAAATGATTTTCAAATTTTTGAAAATCGTTGATATTTGAACAAATTCAAATTTTTGAAAACCGTTAAAATTTTTAAGAATGGAATCATTGATATAAAATCGTTTTATTATTTCCCCAAAAAATTTGATTTATGCTTTCTGATTTTCAATGAGGATTTTTTGACCCTCAAGCCCCTGGCCTGAACACACCCCTGCCATAAACAATGAGAAATCCTAATGAACATTTAGAGTCCTCGAGAAAGAAAAATAAATAATGGCAGATAAAAAGGATTTATTCATCCTGATGTTAGATGCGAGAGACGACAATTATCACCATATATAGCCATATACAAAAAGCAATATTCACGAGAAAAATTGAGAAAGTGAGAGAGAGATAATTGAGAAAGCAATTAAGCAAAAATTTATAATTTTTTCTCCGTATATCCATATATCTACATGTATAGTATATTTTATAATCTCGAGTGGATTTTCGGTCGTTATAAATTCAACACCTCGCTGATACGAAAGCGAAATGCAAAAAAAATGAAAAAAAAAAACTTTTCCATTTTCTGCTTCAAAAGTATGTGATTTTTTTCACACCCGCTTTGAGAATTTGATTGGTAATCCACCACATAAACTCACACCAACGACGACGACGACGAGAGGCTACACAGTTGAAGTGGCAACATATAAACACAAAAAAATCTCATTTTCTTTATCACACAACACACAACATTTTTTCGATATGGAAAGAAGCAGAAGCAGAAATATAATAATATTGTGTGTAGAGCTTTTTTTCCCGTCATCGAACAGTGTGAGAGAGTAAGCAATAGAAGGGAAGGAAGAAGAAGAAAAGAATTTTTTTTTTCGGTGTGTTGTGTGTCATATGGGTGGAGCCGAACGTTTACCGAAAGCTTTTTTTTCTCCTCTCTCACTGCTATTTTTTTCATGATTATTGTTGTGTATTTATGAGTATGGTGTTGTTGTTGATATTATCGAAATATGTGTATTTAAATTCATAGCCGGAGACATAATGCGGTGTAGCAGCTCAAGCTAAAAACAATTTCGCCTCTCTATCAAAATCAGATGGGTAGGAAGGGGGGAGAGACAACACAGAAGAAGGAATTAAGCCAAACAAAAGACGAATTCCAATACATTGACATTTTCATGCCACAGAGATATAAATATGAAGTGTGTGTAATGTGTGTGTATATGGGCGAGTAGAGCAGCAAATAATAAAAAGAACAGAGTGGAAAAGGAAAATAACAAGACACACCAAAGGTGAAAAAATAAACGCCGAGAACAACACCATCACATAAGAGTTTGTCACATACGCTAACATTATGAAGCAAGCGAGAAAAAAAATTCTCTCCAACACATTCAAATCTGACTACTGCCGCTTCCACTGTGCTGCTATAATAACATTGTAAAGGCGAAGAATATCAAGCGCTTGATAAGTAGCATAAAATACACAGAAATTGCATATGTAGATGTAAATGAAAAAAAAAACTACAACACTCACTTATACGTATTCTTTCTTCATTCAAACACACTGTGTGAATACGATTTTGAGTAATCGAGGCACTTTGGCAGTTATAGAAGAATATTGTCGGTGTGAAGTTGATATTTTATAAGGGAAAAAAAATAAAAATAAAATTTCTTACCGCTGGATGAGAGAAAAATACAAGAAAAAAAATCTTTCGCCGCTAAACAATTTTTGGACGTGAATTAAAATAAAAAGTTTTTCTCATTTTTCATTAGGATTATTAAAAGAAAAAAAGAAAATTAAATGATAACAATTTAGCAATTTATCCGTAGTGAATTAATGAATTATCTCGGGAATTTCACACGCATAACTTCCAAAAATAATAAGAAAATAAATTAATTAAGTGAAAAACAAGAAAAATAATTTTATTAAATGGAATAAGAAGAAGAAGAAATTTGTGAATAATTAATAATTTTTTTTCGTGAAATTAAATTATAAAAAAATAAGTGCAAAGAAAGTGCAGAGAAAAAAAATATTTGTTAAAAATCACAGAATAGTAAAATTAATTGTGGAATGTTGTAATGAGATACGACGTTCAAGAGTTACTGCAAACGGACTCGGAAATCGGTCGGACAAATGGGATGGCATATCATCCTTTTCTGCAATTACCAAGACAGACTGATTTCTCCGTCAGCTCTCTGCTGACCGCAGGAATTACGCCAAGTTCTCAGTCGTCTCAATCAAGTGGACAATTGTCCCCACAAACACCAATATCAAATAATTCGTCACACCATCATCACCAAACGGTTGTGCCACAACAGCCAGCACAACCTACACCTTCTATACCAATTCATCCACCACAGCCTTATTTTCCTGCTGCTGCACTAGCTGCACTCGCAAGTAACGCACCGGTTGGATCACATTCACATTTATATCCAGGTGCTCTTCTACCGAAATTACCTCCACATCATCCTCACGCTACGTTGGGGACACCATATCATAATCATCCATACACGGCTGAGGACGTCGTATTGGCAGCTGCAGTCGTTGCACAACAACATCATCCAACAATGCGCCAATTTCGTAACTATCCTGAGGATGATGGCGTCGAGGATGATCCGAAAGTTACACTTGAGGGTAAAGAGCTGTGGGAAAAATTTCACAAATTGGGAACTGAAATGGTTATCACTAAAAGTGGACGGTGAGTATCTTACTTATATCCTAATAACTATAAAGTGTTGCGCATCAAGACTATAAATAGAGTGCAAAAATATGTGAATAAAAAAAATCCAATGTGCAGTTTTGCCGACGGTGCGATTTAAAATTGAGAAAAAAATAAATCGCTCGCAGAATATTCCGTGTGGGAAGAAGAAGAAGTGGGAATGAAGGAAAAAAATGAGTGCAAAAAAGCAATTTGTTAATTGTAAATTGTGATCAAATGTAATTAAATCTAGTTTGACAATTTCACACTTTAATTTGCAACTTGTGTAATAATAATTTTGACATTTGAAAACTAAACATTTTTTAGTTTCTGCTTTGTAACTCAATTCCAATTGGATGTTGTTTTACATGATCAAGGCTTTTACACTGTGGATTTTGACGCTATTTTTGGAAAATGGTGGATTTTTGAGTGAATTAATGGAATTTTTAAAAGGATTTTTTTTGAAAATTAAATAACAATTTAATTTATTTTTGGCAAAATGGAATATAAATTTAAAAAACTAATTATTGACTTAATCGTGTCTAGTTCCTAGATTAATTCGAGTAAAATTAAATGATTAAAATATTCTAAATTCCATGAATCAGCATCATAAAAGTAGAATTGTATGAAATATTTAAAATTATTCTAAAAGTTAAAAATGATTAATTTTAATACACTAATTAAGAATTTTTAAAACCTAAATTAGACAAAAAAAAAATCAACCACTTAGCCATAATCAGAAGTTAGTAATCCTAACATTAGTAAATTTTATTAAATCACTATTGTATCTCTTTTGAACTCATTATTCAATTTGGTTAAATGGAATTGTGTTAATTTAAATAAGGAAGTTATTTGCTGCACTGTAATTTGGTTAAATTGCTAAATTATGATGCGCAAAATGGAGTTGAAAAAAGAAAAATTTAAAATGGTTTATTAGTTTGAAAAAGTTCAATTTAAAACATTTTTTGAGAAAATTTTCAAAATTATCAATTATTTAGTTCAATATTCTGTAATTGATAAATCAAGAAAAACTTTAGCTATTCCGACCAAAAGTGATCTGTTTTGCAGCTACTGAAATATATTGTAAGTGTTAATAAAATCAGTAAAATTAACATTTGTTGAATGAAAAAATTAAAATTTGATTTCAAAGTTTAAAAATTTTAAATAATTTATTTTTAAAAAATTATTAAAAATTTTAATTTTTGCTTAGAATTCAGAATTTTAAAACTCCAAAAAAATTCTAAATTATAGTTAGCAAAAGCGAGTATTAAAATTTTAAAAAATCATAAATATTTAAAAGTTAAAGTCAAGTTTTAAAATAATAAAATAAAAAAAAATTGAAACTAAGTTTTCAAAATTTTACTTAAAAGGTATACGTTATTTTTCTGAATTTTATATAAAAATTCTTAAAAGTTTTGTGTCAAAATAATTTTATTTACAAGTTTTAATATTTAACCCAACTTAAAATCAATTTTTTTTATTAAAATCCATTTAAAATTCAAATATTGCCTAAAATTCACTATAAAATCTTTACTTTAATCCAATAAATCCACAGAAACTTAATAAAGTCTTCACGATCGAAAAATGGTACTGCAATGTCAGATTAACACTGCATTCGGTCAAATAAGTCCAAAAAATTATAATTTCTCATCTCAGACACATTCAAAGTCTTCCATAACCTCTGATATTCATTGAAATGGAAATCGATCAATTTAATTTTATTTGAGGTCTTAATTAAAATGCTTAGACAATATTTTTTGATATAGATTGATATTGATCATGAAAGTATGAATATAAATGTTAAAATTATTAATATTTATTAAGTGATCAAGCCTTGGAATTGTGATGCTAGAATTTTTATTTCTAGATCAGCGACTTTTTTCATATTAAATCGATTTTTAGCTGATCAATATTTTTATAATCAATATTTGAAGTTTTTCTGATTGATTAATGGAAGTTTTCTTTTTATTTATTTGATTTAGTTTGATTTGGAAAAGAATTTTTTGGGATGGTTTTTGTACTGGATTTGTATCTAATGTATTGCTTGATAAATAATTTAAAATATATAAAATTTTGTAGAATTTTAACGCAGGGAATTTTTGGGAATTTCACAAATAAATTGGATGGCTAAAATATTCTCAAAAGTTATCTTGAATGCTTCTTTTAGAAAATGACTTTTAAAAAATTTAACTTTAATAGCTTCCGTTCTAAATCTGATCAAATAAATATTCAAAATTCATACTAGAGAGAATTATGACTAAGTTGACCATCTGCAAGATTTTTCATGGAATTGTCTACAATTTTTTAATCCAAAATTACTTTAAAAACTCAAAAGTCTTACCTTAAAATATCCAAAATTCATAGAAAATAGTAAATCCTCTATTTTGTGAAAATATCTGAACAGCTTCTTCATAACCTCTACAACCCCTTTTTGAAGCTGAATTTTGTTTTAAAAAATTTGACTAATTTAAATTTCTGAATATTTTCAAAGAATCTCATAAAAATAGCTTAAAAATGTTGAAAATATACCCGAGAAGCAAAACGTAGTCTTCAAAGCACCACCATATCGTCTTAATAATGGCAAAACATCACATAGACGTAGGGGGTGTCCTGACGGCACCATGACGTTTTTTTGATAGCGACATATCTTATTCTTAATTTTATTCAACACAAAATAACAAGCTAGTTTCAATCAAATCCACAAACCATTTCGTAACATTCTCCTTTGACTCTCCATCCTCATCATATGTCATATCGCACAACAAAACCAACCACTGCTCTAACTACACATTCATAGTTCCTTTATAAGACAATTTCTGTGTTTTTATATTCATTTAATTTGTAATTTGTATACAAATAAGAAAATTTTTCATGCTACTAAATTCACCTCTTACATTTACAGTGAATGTACCTTTTGTGATGTCCTCATGAGTGCACAATAATTATAAATTAAAACACTTTATGATGTTAAAGAGGTGAATAAAAAGAAAAAGAAGAAATGTACATGGACAATAATTTTAATTAAAAAAGGAGAAAATAATGTGATAGTTCTTGTGTCACTGGCAGTTTCCATGTTGTACAAGACCTGAGAATATTATTATTATTACTATTATCAATTTAATTTAATAATTTTTCTTAATTAGCATGGCGAAAAGAGTAACAAGAAGAGTCAAGTTATGTCCATGTTTCGTGTTGAGTGCTAACACATTATTTTATGTTGATATATAAGTAATGAAATGTATTTTGTCCTATAATAACTTTATTATGCAAATAAATATCATGATTTATGCTCGTGAACCTTATTTTGAGGTGTATCATACCGCATATAATAATCATAATGATGACTTTTGATATGTGTGAGGAGGCCCACCAAAAAAAATAATACATGAGGATATGAGCACGCATTTGTTGAATTTTATTAATACATTCATTTTTAATATCAACACTGGAAAAATGAGAGACGCATGCCTTTTTATGGCGCTTGAATATTTTCATTTCATATAAAGCCGCTTTTTCTATCTTTTTTAACACATTTTCTTGCTGTTTATGTGAGTTGCTGCAGTGGTGGTTACGAATGAATAATGTCGGTGTGGAAAATTTATGATACAGTCTTAAAGTTGTGATATGAGGTCTATAAAAAAATATTTTTTTGTTGATTATTTTGGTGAAATTTGAGAGGGTTTTTGAGAAGGTATAGGAGGTATGCAGTCATATGACCCAGGGATGGACACTTTTTTTATAAATATTTTTATATTATTTATTGAATTTCTTGTCAATTAGACTTCAATCAATGAGAATGATACGAATTTTGTTGAAAAATTAGAATTTATATCTTAGGGACATGTCTTATTCATCATATAATTAGGCTGAATAGATTTTTGTGCCTAAAAATTAAGGATATTTGCTAAAAATTGTAAAAAAAAATTATTGGACAGTCCTCTGAAAAAGCTGACCACCTGCTTAACCCCTTAACACACCTGTCTAACTATAATGTACATACCCGTGAGCATTAGACACAAATCTTAAATTCCAAGCTCAAAACATCCAGATGAGGACTCAAAATCATGAATTCCAACTTAACTGCCACCAAATAGACACAATATTGTCCAACAAAGCCATAATCATTGTTACTCATCCAAATATTCATAGAAACATACCCAAAATAGCTTCAAATCCTCTCCATAACATCCAAAACTATAAATAGACACAACTAAACTCCCGAACAACAAAACCATTTAAAAATTCTATCGAATTTGGCCATAAACAAATTAATTTTTGATCATTCAGCTGAGCCTGCAATAACAAATGTCGAAAAAAAAATATTCAGTAGTGAAAAAAATTCGCATTTAACGGAAGTGGCATGCTATAGATGAGAATGAAAAAGAAGAGAGAGAAAATGTATAAAAAAGAGTTGAAGAAGTCTAACCGCAATGTGTGTATTCTACTGCATGCATGCAAATGTGGTTATGCTGCTGCTGCTGAACATAAAAAAATTTGCACACAATCTTTTTCGTACTCTCTCTCTCGCCGTTTAATACACATATACAGACACAGGACACATATTGTTGAGCAGCATACAAAAAATATGTTTTGTAGACCAAAAAAAGAACCTGGCAATGCACAAATTCCTTCTTTTTTCTCTCTCGCCGTTGTTGCATGCTGAAGAAGAAAATTGCATGTTTAATTTGCTGCTTCTAAACAACAAGCAGTCACACGTTTATTCCAAGCATAAAAAGAAGAATTGAATAAAAAAATCTTGTGTTAATGTCCATTATCACTCACATGATGTTTTCATTCTTTCATTTCATTTTCATGCAATTTAGTGTGGCAATGGATTCTATCTTGTTAGCAACAACAAATAGTCGATTGCAATCATGAGCTATATTTGCCACTTAATGTTAATTATAAGTTAGAAGTGAAGCTCAACACGAAGATCTGAACAGTTTAAACACGTGATAAGTTGAGAGGAAATTTTTTTAATGTTTGGGAAGTTTGAGTTTCTGATTTTATGGGATGCTTTGGGGATATTTAAGTTGGGGGATTGGTGATTATGGAGCTATTGAGGATGTAGAGTTGAATCTGGGGTATCGAACCATATGTAGGTGAATCTGTCATTGTGAGAGTAAAACCACTGTGGTCGAGTGGTTAGACAATAGATTTGAAATATGAAATCCTTTCTTTTGTGAGGATGTGGGTTCGATTCCCACCAGAAGCTGATCTTATCAAACATTACAAAGAGTGTTGAAGATATGACAATGATTACGACGTTACAGAAGAGATTTGAGAAGCTAAACTGTGTCGATTTTTGTATTTTAAAAAATTACCTAAAAACTTCCACGCTGCATAGCGCTAGAATCTAAGCTAAATTGCTGAAAAATTCCCAATATTGTTCATTAAAGTGCCAAATATTCAAAATTATTCTACAAAAAATCATAAATCAGCAAAATTCCATTCAATCATCCACAATAGCAGCCAACGACCTTCATAATTACTTCCACACACACAAAAAAAGTCCATCCATTCAATACTAAGTACCCACTTAAAAATAATGAAATGTATCAAACCAAATTAATTTTCCAACTATTACCACAAAAACTTAATCAAATACAAAGCAATTCCACAGAAAATTAATTTTAATTCCCATAATGCGCACTATGTAAGCGTAAGTGGAATGTCAAAGCAAAATGAAAGCAGTGGAACAAAAGAAGAAGAGTGAAGAACATCAGCGATAAAATGAATTACTTAAAAAAAACTAAAATGAAATAAAATAAAAAACATCACTTGCGATGCTCGCGATAAAAAAAGGTAGAATTATTATTATGACACCACACAGTGTGCATTTTTTGAACTCTTTCCATGTTACTTGTGAACATAACATAAGCAAAAAGAAACATATATTCTGTACATGAATCTAGTTAAATTATTGTAAATGCATATAACAACACATTTCGCGTGTTTTGAGCCAACAGTGGTGAAAAAATAATTACATTAAATTTCTAGACAATATCGCGAGCGCGAGAAGTGCTTAGACTACCATAATAATACAAAACTTTTTTTTGTATTATTTCCATGCGAATTGAGTCTCAATGACTGTAAATTAAGCGGAAGGTAGCGAATTAATTAATCATGATTAAGTGTAAAATTATCGATTTATATCAAGCGGCTTTAAATAATGTTTCCATTGTCGAGCATGATTTTCCAGCATGTGAGAGATTTATGGTCACCGTGTGAGCGTTTACATGAGATTGAACTTTTTTAATTGCTTTTGATTTTCCTGTTTTGATGTGAAAATTGAAAGTTAATTAGAGGAGAAATTTAGAGTTGTGGAATTTTTACTGCTGCCTGGGGATTAATTTTGGTGTGGACGAATTCTTCGGAGCTTGTCATGAATTTCGTGAAGAGTTTTGGGTCAATTATGGGCTAAATGCTTCTGAAGACTTCACTTTATCAAAAAATTGAAATTCAGAACCTGTCAGTTCCAGAAATTTTTATAAATTAAAAAATGTATAAGTTGGCATCATAACCTTCAGTTCTAGTCAGTGTCGTAGCTAGGGAATGGCAATAGTGACCGTAGACCCTGACGTCATAGGATCTAATTCACTTTTGTATCCACAGTACCAAGATCCAGTAGGATCCAGATCAGATCTGAATCCACAATATAAGATCCAGTAGGATCCATATCACTTTCTGACCTGAAATACAAGATCCACTGGTTCCAGCACGAACCAATCCCAAAACCATCCTCATCATCTAGAAAATAATTCACTTCCACTAATGACCAACCGATTGCTAAAATTACCCAACACACAAAAACGTCAATCAATCCAAAAAGCTTCTTAAAAGCCAAAAGTCCAATTACGAACTATTTAAATTCAAATTTTTTTTGACGCAACTCTCAGTGAAGCCTTTTAAAAAACCAAATTACATCCAAATATGAAATTTCTTGAAACACACAAAGAAGCACAGAAATAAGAATTAATTCGCAACTCAACGCTTCAATTCATTTATTGGCACTTCTTGCAAAACAAATGAATTTTTTTTTTGGCTGGAACGAGAAGTGAAAAACAAACAGAAGAAAAAAAAAGTTTTAAAATTCTGCATGTGTGCTTGCGTCTCCAAAAATAATAAACCCATACTCATAACTTGGAGCCTGATTTGAAAATTATTTTTTTTGCTCGCTCGCTCGCTGCTAGTTCTTCTTATTAATTTTTGCGCGTTCGAAGAGGAAATCATTAATTATTTTTTTTGTTTCTTCAAAAAAATAATAATATAAATAAAACTCACACAGAACACAAAATTGAGTAAAAAAACAAGAAGAGTAAGAATTATTTTTGCTTTTTTTTTCGAGTGTCATGGCTGTCATTTTACGACTGACCTTTCATTTTAACTGATCTCTCTCTATGTGTTGCACGATGATGTGCGATTTATTTTGTGTTCGGGGTGTATGTAAATGCTCAGATTTTCAGTTCATAAATTATTTTAATCAAACGAAAGCTAAATTAATTCATATTTGTATATTAAAATTAGATTCAAAGCTCTGTTATTAGTAAAATCATGTCAAAATTTAAATGATCAACATTTCCATACTCTCCGTAACATCGTTGGCGATATATTTGTCACAAATATGCGAAAAATAGTCGCCGTTTTAAGTGATGAAATATTTAAAATTTAAATTTCTTGTTACCGTTATGGAATTAAACAATTTTTTTCTTCTCTTGCTGGAATTCGTTGAGCGATCTAATCTTGTGAATCGCCTGAAGGCGGCTTATTATAATCGAATCAAGAACACTCAGAAAGTGAAGAAAATCTTCTTCAAAAACATAATTACTTTAGTCTTTGAAAAGTGTGAATATCCTGTTAATAATGTATCCAGTTAATGGAGCTGCTGAGGATCTCGTTAATGCTTAAAAACTAAAGTATAATTAACTACAATAGTGGAAAATTTACTAACGCTTTCACGTCTTTGTCTTTTAATCTTGAATAGAACTTAGCGATTCGTATAAAAGTGCGCATATGAAATAAAGTGAAGGAAATGAGGAACACAATCTTGTGTATGCTGAGCGTAAAGCGCATTTTTTGCAAGCAGTTGGAGATTTGATCAACTTCTAGATTCTTGGGAGTTATATTATTTTGTGTATAAAAAAGTCAGTAAAATTTTTGCTCTTGAGCTGAATTTTTTGGTGATTCCTTAGGTGTACCCTACAGTCATCGATTCTTTTTCCCTAAAAGAACTTTTGTTATTCACATCAATGAGATCCAAAGCTGCACTAGTGCAAGTAAAGGTTCACCAGATCTACTTATTCAAACTTAGACCTAAACTCATGAAAAAAAAATATTAATTTTTTAAAAAAATGTATGAAGAATTTTAATAAAAGTTAGTAAATATACATCTTGCTAACTTTTTACTAAAATTTAACAAAAGTTATTAAAAATTTTTTGGTTTTCTAAAATTTCATTTAAATTTCATAAACCCGTTAAAAAATTTCATATTAAAATTTAATAAAAAGTTAGCAAGATTTATTTTTACTAACTTTTAGTAAACTTGTTCAAAAATTTTAATAAAAGGTTATTAAAATTTCTTTGAAAAATAAGCTACTTTAATTAATTCATAGTATTAAGCTTTTTTAAGTCAAAACTGAGAAACTTTCTCAAAGTTTATGACTTTGAAAAATGTTTGGCAATTTATGTGCATCAAAAATTATCAATTAATTTGTATGACTTAGTATGAGAATTAAGGCTCATACTTGTATCAGTCATTTCTGAGAGCAGTATTTATGAAGTATATAAATGCAAGAAAATCTTGTTTGATAACTATTGTTAAAATTTAATATAAAAGTAAATAAAATTTAAATTTTTTTTAATATTTTTCATTAAAATTTTTGTAAACAAGGTTTTAATAACAAAATTATTAATTTTTTTTTCATGAGTGTAAAGCCATTCCTTGGATGACATTTCTATTCTGTAGCCCAATGGATCTACAGTGATTCACAGTAGTCTAAAATATTTATTTCCATCCTAACACCCAGCCAGTCAAATTACAATATCATTAAACTCACCTTAAAAATCTCAAGAAAATCCCCACAAAGCAGTATTTACGTTTTAGATGTGAATCCTTAACCTAATTAACATAACAAAAGACTTTTTCTTATGCTTTATGTGCATCAAAAACTTTTTTTATTCTGTTTTCCTGCTTCTCCAAACAACAAACATTGCACACATCGAGACACAATCACAGTAAATTTATGATGAATATTATTATGAAAAAAAAAATTAAAATTATTTAATGCAGATGAATATGAAAGAGAGCGAATAATTGGATTTTATTACCATAACTCACTCGCTCGCCAACATAAAGTTCATTTTCATATTATTCTGTTCATGCTTCTTGTTTTCATTTACAATTTCAATTGAATTTTGCCAGCAGTAAGCAGGCAAGGCAGTAGATTTGATGTGAAATTTGAACAATTAATTAAGCCATATTTATTAGGCATTCGAATTTATTCATAAATGAAAAGAAAAAGAACCACAAACAGGCATGAGTAGCTATTAACAAAACAATGAAAAGCGACAAATGTAATTTGATAAGATAAAAAAAAGAAAGAAATTGAAAGAACACAAAACAGATTATATTTAATATTTTATCCCTCTATTCCATACGACAATAATTCATCACTCTATGTCTTAACTATTCTCAGTTCTCTCATCCATCTCTTGTATGCTGTGATTCCCTCACATAATTTTTTTTTGTCTTCTTCTTCATTCCCAATTCTCGCTTTTCAATGTTCATGATGAAAATGAAAAGGCAAACATGTAAAAATGTCTAGTGATGCATGGAACGACCGAGAGAGTGAGACATACATGAAATGTGTGTAAATAGCGGCATTAAAAAAAGGATTGGAAATAAGAAGAAGAGAATCAACAAAAAAATTGGCGTAATAAAATCACATACATAAAAAATCGGACAGGCAAAATGTCTTTGAAGTTTTTTGTGTGTCGCAAATCTTTGTCTTAAAGTGTTCTTGTCATTGCCCTTATTACCCCCTTTAATTTCCATCCGTGATGAATTGGATGAATAAAGTGGATGGAGAGCTTTTGTCTCAGCCTTTAAAACCGACAAACGACGACGAAAATAAACATAAAAAACTTTTTCTTCTTCCTCTGTCGTCTATTTTTAAATAATAATAAAATTATTGAATAGAAATTTGCTTTATGAATACGAAATGGAGCTAGGTACTTCCTTAGACAATTTATCAGGCAAATTCCTCTCTTTCCTATCCCATTCATTCACAATTGAATCTCAATTGTTGTTGTTGTAATTTTTATTGAGGAGGAAATTTGAAAAAAATGCATTTGATCAATCACTTCCTATTGTTACGGTTGGAAATGCGATAAATTTTGATGTCGTTTTGTGGAGAAGACTGGTCGCACTTTATCACTTGCGAGTTGATTTGGACTTGTGGGGAGTTAGAGTGAATTCTTTGGGATTCATTTTTTTGTATTATTTTAGTTAACATCAAAGTTACGCAATGATGTCCACCAAAAAATTGAATGTTTTATGTTATAAGTGATATTTTTGAAAATTTCGAATAAAAAGCAACGGGTTTTCAAATTTTAAATTCGTTAAAAAATTATTTTCGAAAATGTTTTATTTACATTCTCACATGGAGATTTCTTTCATCAATTTTGGCTTAATTGCATGTTTATTTGTTACTTAAATGATTCCAAACTCTTAATTAAGTGTGAGCAAACACTAAAATACAGTTTTAGCATCACAACGAGGCTTAAATGTTTCAAAAATGACAAAATTAAGATTTTTGTAGTTTTTTGAAATTTTCGATATTCGAAAGTTTTTCGAAAATACCAAATTTTCTTTTGGATTTTCGAAAAGTTAAAAATTAAAATTTAAATATTTCCGTTATTTAACGGAAACATTCGTTCAGAAAAAAGATTCAATATTCTCAAAAATTCCTCCAATCTTCACACCAGTCCCTCTCACTTGATATAAATCATATGTTGTTACTGTGTGAAAAGAACAGAACAAAAAAATAAGTTATTTTTTCGCAATTGTTCTCCTCAGTGCTCTTCTAATAAATAATTTTTTTTAACACACGGAGAGCGAAAAAATATTTTTCACGCCAGTTTTGCTCTAATTTATCTCACAACTGCTCGATACACATAAATTCTGATATGATTTAAATGTTCCATTCGTCACCACATTCCCTACTGCCTTTCATCACACAAAAAAACGAGAACAATTTATTTATTTTTCACCGGATAAATCATGCTCGTGTGTAAGTTTGTAGCCCATTCATAAAAAAACTGAAAACTCAACGGTAGAAAAATTTAATGACTGTATTAGTATGAATGCATGCACACGAAAAAGAGAGAAAAAGGATTAATCAGCAGTACATGGCGCCAAGAAATGTAATATATAGTATTACAAAGATCACATTCTTCTATGTGAAACGTTAATTACGAAACCTTTAAATGAAGCCAAATGACTGCACAATAAGGAGACAGTTTCTCTCATACAGCTGTGCATGTTATGTTTATATAAGTATGTCGGCGATATATGCAAATATGCAAGTGTAGGTATTGTTTCGTTGGTACTAGAAAAATGCACTTGTGAGCTGTGAAACGCCACTAGAGTTGTCAGATTCTTTCTTTGCCTCATTCCTCGCCTATTCCGATGCATTTGCCGGTGTTAAATATGAATGAGAAAGGGAGTGAGTGAGGCACAATAAGTAATAGAGGAAAGAAAAAAAATTGCAATATAATGTATGTGTGAAATAAGTGTGAATAAAAAGCTACTCGTCTTCTTCTTCCACACTTTTTTTGTGTATAGCAGAATGAGAAAAAAATCCATATTCTTTATTTTTGTTTGTTGTATGTGCCAAATGTATTGACAGCAAATTACATATTTTTTCACACCTTCGCATATTAAAAATGTATTAAATGCTTGCATTTTGTCTAACATGGAACTGCTCTGCATGTGTTTGTGCCTTTTTATTTCTTTTTCTTAAACTAGAATCGACGTTTTTGTCACACATTGTGATTATTTCGTGTTTGAATCAAGTTTGACTTCCACGTGCAAAAGTTTACTTCTTTATTTTTGACGTTATTTTAATGACTTTGACTTGTTATCAGTCGTCGGGTCTTAGCGGGTATTTTAAATTTATATTCGTCATTTAATTTGTGAAATCATCTCGTCTTGTTTGTTTTGAAAGATTTATTTATTGTCAGATTTTGGTATTATTTTCGCTTAATTATCGCTGTCAGAAAGTCTGTGGTGTTTCTGATTGATGGATGGACGTAAATAAAATTTTTGAGGTCGTCATTTAGGAATTTCTGGATTGTTTTTCGACATTTGAGGGGGAGAGGTGGATGGTGTCAAAAACCTTTCTGGCTCCAACTCCTTGTTGTCAAACAGGCTGATTACTTAATATATTCAATATTTAGTATAGACTAGACCTATCTAACACCTCATAGAAAAAGTTAGAATGAAAATTCTAATTCGAGATAGATTTTAAAGTCCATAAAAAATTTGGCTCATGAACAATTTTAAATATTTAATTTTTTTACATTTTTTATGGATGTTACTTGTAATTTTACAATTTTTTTACACATGATGACCCCTTACTCATTGCTTCAATTAATTTGCTGTATGATACATGAATAAAACACAAGTCTGACATGACATTGTAATGAAAATATTTCTCTCAATTTTATCAACAAATAAATTTTTTAAATTTCAAAAAGGTTTAGACATCTACGGTCAATAGACACTTAAACAACACCAAATATCACAATTTACACCACACTTAGTTCATGCCACCTCATAAATTCAAGTTTTTTTCATAAAAATTAATAAAAATTTTGTGTAATTTTCCGCTATGAAATAAAATACTAACGAAAAAGGCATAAGGGTAAATCCACGAAAGAACAGAACTGGAAAAATTGAGTTACAATTTTTTTCTACTTGTTTTTGTTTAAATTTATTTATAACGGTCAAAATTTCTACAATTTGTAGACTATCATTTATTTTATATCATTTTTTGACAACTATCATGAGTAAATCTACGAATAAATGGAGCTGCAATCATACTTTTCATTTATAAACTGCCTTTGATATAAATGGAGGCTTTAAAAGTGTCATTTAATAAAATTTATTTTGTTTGTAGTCAAATTGTAACGGAAATTTTTGTTTTGAACCATTTTGTGTTTTGCAATAATGAGTTGAGAAATTAACGATGAAACGCGGTTTTTGTTAAATATCTCATTAATTAGCTATCAATTCATAATGAAAACATTATAAAAGTAAAGTATATTTGGATAGAAACTGTTTTTATGCTTTTCCAGGTCTAATTTAAGGCTATTTAGCTCAAAAATGGGAAAAGTATAAACGCGCTTTTTCAGAAAATTAACGATGAAACACTCTAAAAATTAAAATAACTCATGATTTAGGACATATGAATACGTCTAATGTTAATATAATGGTAGATGCTCACTTGCTGAACAAATTAAGCTTGAAAAGGGATAAAAATATTAAGTATTTTTAGAGATATTTAAGGAAATGTAAATTTACTCAAAAAAATCTCTCGTGGATTTACCCATAAATGAAAACTAAATGCTGCATTCCAGACACCCAAAAAAATTACACAAAAAGGAAAACAAGAATTCATTAAAATGAGGAAAGAAAAAAAATTTTAAAACACAAGAAAAAGTGTAAAAAATTATATTAATTAGTTTTTTGCACAATAATTATCTGCTAAGTATGAAGCCAACACTTTAAACAGAGAAAATAGCTCATCAAAAAAATATGTATAACAATACAGCAAGAAGACAGCCACAATGCCATGTTGAAGAAGAGTCAAGAATGGAAGGTGAAACTGGTATGAATGTGGATGATTGTGAATGGCTAGTGCGTTTTCCCTGCAGTATAATATTATCTAGTTCTGTTTGAGAAATAACGGTCAAAAAATATTTAAAAAAATAACGATCAAAAAATATTTAAAAAATAACGGTCAAAAAATATTTGAAAAATAACGATCCAAAAATATTTGAAAAACAACTGTCAAAGCATATTTGAAAAATAACGATCCAAAAATATTTGAAAATAATGGTCAAAAATCTTTAAAAATTCAAAAAATTCCGTTAAAACTGAAAAACTCATCATTTGAGTTGACAGACAGTCAAAATATAGACAACAGCACCCTTATTTTTTCAGTAACTCGTGCTAAAAATTGTGTTGCGTGTTAATAACCATCAAGGTGTTAAATAATTCTCTCTTTTTAAGTAAAACTACCATTACGTTATTCGCCTTCATAAATTCTATTGACATTTTTACTGTAAGTCACACACCTCGCTACATTTTCTTTCTACGAAAAGAGTTTCCACTAGTAGCCCAAAAAATATATATATCCTCGCCTACAACGATTCCCATTAAATATTATTCCATCCGCAGCATTTATGGAAGTATGGAACTTTATTTTATTTCCTACTACTTTTTATTTTCGGTCGACTGATGAGAAGAAAATTTCATTTTATAACGCCATTTTCCCATTAAGAAGAGTGTCAACGAGTAGTTAATCATTAGGCATATTATTGGAGTCATGCCACAAATTCCTCATAAAATAAAAACTAGTTAACAAGGAACATTCTTGGACAAATGTGTTACATTAAAAAAATACAGAACGTAAAACGTGTAATTAACAAAAATTTCTCATTCAACCTACACCAGAATGAGACATGGGGAACACGAGAAATCTGTAGAAAATGAAGAACGGCAGACGATAATGAGGAGCCAAAAAATGTAAATTAAAAATCACTACTACTTGAGCCCTCCGTCATGCAGCAGCAGATGAAATTAAATTTATTTATTATGTTTCATTCTTTTTTCTGAATGATGATTAGGCTCACGTATCGTGTGGTCCAAAAAAGCATAAATGAAAATGAGAAGAATGAAGGCACTTTATATGAAATGAGAAAATTAGATAGACGTGAATATGAAGATGAAGAAGAATAAATTGAAATAAAAAATGTGGCTAATAAAAATGAGTCGCTTTGAGGGAAAAATGTTGGCACCAGTGGGGTCGTTGAGTGCATTTTTTGATGATGGAAAGAGATGCTTGTTAGCAGTTTATTGAGAGTTTTTTTTGGGAAAGTTTTTGGAATTTTCTTGGAGAAGTTACTTCAAATATCAGAATGATATATTTATGATGTATATACGTCTAGATTAATGGTCAAAAAATATTTGAAAAATAACGTGCATGAAATTTTTGAAAATTAAAGGTCATGAAATTTTTGAAAATTTTAAAAAATTATAAAACATAACAAGATCATCCCTTACTCTATCACCGTAAGTGCTTTATGAGGCTGCATGCTTCTTTGTAATTCAAGAATCACTTGAAATATAAATTACAAAAGGAGTGAAAGATCAAAAACAGCTGTTTTTGCCATTACTTAACATCCAATCAACCCCCAATTCCCCAACTTTTAATCCGCCCATTAATTATAATCATAAAAGTCAACATTCTTAGTGCATAATCCTCATCTCACAAAACAAACACAAACATTTTCATTCCCGTTTAAAACGAAATTATTTTATTTCCATTCTTTTATTTTACATTCATTCCTTGAGGTTAATAGTAAATGGATTATTATTTATGAAGAAGAAATACAAACATACGATTATCGGCTAATAATTTCTAAATTATATTCTCAAAATAAAATGCTACAGTAATGTATAAAGGAGAGGAAGAAGAACGTGGAAGAAGAAATGAAAATTATGAAACTGAATATTATTAGTTGCTTCTCGTCTCCTCCTTAGTTGGTGTTCCATAAAATTCCCATTTATCCTCTGTTTCAAAACAGGCCCAAAGGCTACAAATAATGGGCCACATCAGAATTGACGACGACAACAACAGCAACAGCAACGATATGATATGTATAACAAATAACAAGCCAAAAGTATGATGTTGGTATAAAATGCGAATGCCATAGCATAAAGGCATATAGAGAGAAGAAAATGTGGATGATTGGATAGTTCGAGGAGTTTGTGGATGGAGCGCATTGGCTTATTTTGAAAAGATGAACTTTAGACTGATTTTAATGTTTTTTTTATTTTTGAAAACTTTAACGAACTTTTAAATTTTGAAAAATTAAGAAAATTTTGTAAATTTTTGAATTTATAATAACCGTTAAGTATTTGAATTTAAAACGACCGTTAATTAACAACTGTCATAATTTTGATAAAAAATAGTAGAATCTAGTCTTTAATGCAGAATCAACTATCAATTACCAACTCTTCAGTCACAAAATTCCGCCCAGTCATCCAAACTGTAACTGATATCCCGCAATGCACGGACAAATAATGCAAGAAAACAATAAGAAGAGAGCAAAAGAGCACCTAATCATCGTCTCGTTATAGCCTCATTTATGTACTGTGAAAATAATGTAATACTTCAGGTCAGCTGGCGCCCAATGTTGATTCCATCGAAATTCCTTCCTTCTTCTCCCGAGTGGCAAATTATACTTCTCATTTCTGTTTATATATGTATATATAGAGTTCTTATTTTTTCGGGATGAATTATTATTGTTTGAAGAAACAACACGTTAAACATATAATTATGATATAACTTTCAACCGAAAAAAAAACTATACGGAGAGGAGAACCTTTTTTATGAGGAGAAGAATGAAATTGAAAGAATAATAATACTAATAATATGAGAAGAAAAGAAAAGAAATATATAAATATAACATCAGCAGAGCGTTAACAAGAAAACCATTCAGAAAAACATACAAACAGCACCACGAAACATAAAATTGAATAATCATGAGGAAGATTAATTTTGCGCGAAGAGCGAGAGCGAGAGAAATTTATGAAAAGAATAAACATACATAACAATCGTTTATAGGATGAATGATGAAAATATTATTGAGACCCACATTAAATAAGGAAGACGAGACGATTATAGGCTTTTTATTACTCCTTTTTTACTCTGCTCAATATTAAATAGATTTGCTCGATATTACTTTGTATTCGATTATGAGCATTTTGTTTGCAATTTTTGACTTAATTTGCTGTAATTTCTGAATGTGATCATTATTTGATATGGTAGCGTGCTATTTGGGATTTCTAAAATGGCTGCTCTGCTTCATCATAGGTCATTTTGTGTAATGGATTGCATAAGATGACATTTTAAGGGGTTACACGAAGGTTGGAAAGAAAGATGTTGTTATAGGTATTTTAATTAAAGTTGTTGGATAATTGCTGAAGAGAAGACTTAAATTCACTGAAGGGTACGAAACTATATTGAAAGGGTACCAAACTAAACGAATTTGAACTAAAATTAATGTAGGGGGATCAAGCTAATACAAAAGAGCTCTAATTGAGTCAATTATAGGGTACTAAACTAATCCAAAAGAGCCAAGCTAGTCCGAGGGGTATCAAATTAGTCTGAGGAGTATCAAATTAATTCAAGGGGTATCAAACTATGCCGAGGGGTATAAACTAATCCGAGGGGTTGCAAATTAGTCCAAAAGGATAATAAACTAAGGTTTTAGTAAATTTGTAGTATACAGCATATTTTAAGGGTACGCAAATATTTTAGATGTACACAATTAATCTAAAATGATACAAAAATCAATCAGGTTGTACTAAATTTAATCTCGAGGAACAAAATTGAAATAAAGAGATTTAAAACAAATTTATGAGTCCCAAAAGTAATTGAGGGATAGCAAACTTACCATGAAGTATACAGAGCCAAAACTAGAGAGTATCAAGTCAGACTAAAGATATATCAGTCACAAAATATCATCCAATCCTTGTAAATGTCCATCACCATTCCATAAATTATCAGTTCACTTTCCAAAATCACCAGAAAAAAATTAAATTAATTCACAAAATCACTGAGAGACTAATAAACCTTTCAATATTCGACATTACCATCACACAGCCTCTGTCATAAATACGTCCACATATTGCGTTTTCAAGTAAATTAAATTAGTTCTTCCTTCTGTTGCACTCAATTCACTTTTTTCTGCATAAAATTTGCAATTTTTTTTTAAAAAAACCTCTTTTGTGTGTTTTTCTCGTTCCTTTTTTCCCCTTTTTATGTGCTCGAGCAACACACAAGACAGATCATAAGCTGAACGCAAGAAGAAAATATTGTTATCCGCTTTTCATAATTTTTCCTTCTTCTTGTGCTTGTTGTTGTGTACATAAGAACATTGTGGGGCCAGAGTAAGGCGCCACAGTGCCAAAAGTAATTGCCAAGACACGTTTCACGAAACAGAATGAAAAAAAAATTATTCGCTGCATGATGATGATGATGATGATCATCGTCGTATGCACACTAAAATGAAAAAAAGGGCAATTGAAAAATTTTACTTTCACGTTTCTTTTTTTCTGCTCTTCTCCTTCTCTTTAATGCCATAAAATTGATGGTAAAATAACTTTATTATTGTAGATAGAAATGAATTTAATAATTGAACAGGATAGAATCAATTTTTTTAAGACAGAAAATTACGATTATTATGGATAGATAGAATTAAATGACAATCATCGTTTCTGACATTGGAAATTAATGTTGAACGCACGAGCTGTAATCGCCATTAATATCTATGAAATTTATATGTCTCTATGTGTTGTTACAGACATAATTTTTTGCACGCTATGCACTATGGGGATTCGTTTAAATTGACGTCGATTCTAATATTACTTACATGTAGAATAGAGAGAGAGAAAATTACTTTGTACGCATTGCGTGATGAAATAATCAAAAAAGGTAGACTCATATTCATAATATTTAAAGAATAAGCAACAATATGTATGTGTTTTAGTTCTATAATTTGCGGTTTTGGTCACTTCTTGTGTTCTATAATTAATTAGGAATTTTATTTTGTGTTAACGGATATTTTGGATTTGAATTTTTGATGCGAGATTTAAATTGTCCGTTAAAATTTGAAAATGATGTTCTAAATTGTTCTAAAGCGCTGTTAAATTGATGCAAAAGATTTAAAATTATAAGAATCCGTTATAAAAATGATGCAAAAATTCAAATTGTAAAAAAGTCGTTACAAAAATGATGCAAAAATTCAAATAGTAAAAAAGTCGTTATAAAAGTGATGCAAAATTTCAAAACTTCAGAAATTCGTTAAAAAATGACGCGAAAATTCAAAACATCAAAATATGGCTTTGAAAATGATGCAAAATTTTAAAATGTTCGTTTGTTTCCGTTGATGCTAAAATGATGCGTAGTCTTAGAATAAACAATTTTTGCTTCATTAACACTTATAAAAGATTTTAAAAAAACTACTAAGATACTAAGAAATAAATTTATAAACAGATTTTACGCCAAACTTGCAGGGAATTCATCCTATTTTATAAATTATGCCATCCTTGTAAAAAATACATACACAACAACACTCATTTGAGCCATCTGCTCATGATTATATCGAGATTACCCAACTAACCGACCAACTAGGCGGGCAGAGTCGATCGTTGAGTTCTTATTTTTTTATTTCACTTTTTTATTTTTTATTTATTTTATGAAAGGCCAATTTTGAAACAAATTGTTGTCTTCAACAGTTGAAATATCTGTTTTTTATATTTTGTTCTTTTATTTCATTCCCTTGTTCTCGATATAATTTTTTTTATTATCTTAACTTTTTTTAAGGCAGCAAAATACAACAGTGAGAAACATGGGAGAGAAGAATAGAAGAAAACGAAATGAATGAATAATTAATTGATTGATTTTTTTTCCTTTTATTTTCATTTCGCCACATATGTTATTCCCCCCATCGTCGTATCTATTTATGTTTATTTAGAAAATTAGCTTCTGATCATTTCTTTATTGCTGGTTATATACAAGAACATTTCCATCTGAATGAATGAATAAATGCGTAATAAGCAATTACACCTGTCGAATTGAATATTCTTCTCTCTCGTCTGTTTCGTATCATGTGACGTGTACAAGTCAAATTTTTCTTAGTACATTTTTTCTTGGTCATTCTCATAGAAGCAATCAATCTTAATAAAATTAAAATTTTTGACATGAACACACGATGAATGAATGTATCAATCTTTTCATTTGTCGTGTTGTTATCAGAAAGCAATTTAATATTTTTTTATTTCATGACTCAAATTTATCAAATTGATAATTTATTGACCCTTTGTGGCTTGTTGTTGGAAGTCATTAAAGGAGAAATGGAAATGACATCAAAATGACATTGATTCTTGTCTGTGTGATACAAATTTTCTTAAACGTGTCGGAGATGAACGTGTGAATAAATTTTTTACATTTTTTTGAGATTTTAATTTCAGTAAAACGTGCCAACTTGTTTGAGTAGCTGTTCTTTATGCAAATTCTAATAACTCATTTTCTCACTCATTGATTTTTATATTAAGTGAGCGGATTTTAAGTTGCTGGCGGTGATTTTCAAGGTGTGGAACTGCTTAGCGTTGCTTTGAAATGTAGGCTTCTGGATGAAGTCAATTTGTATCGATTAGACTCATTTCTATTTAATTTTAATCAGGTTTTTCATAATCATAGTAAGCAAGTGCTTTGGAAAGTAAATTTTTTCTGGTGTTCTGAAATAATTTTGTGTTTTATTGGAGTGAAAATTTGTTCAGTGTTCAGTAACATAGGGAGGGTATTTGGTGTGTTGCCTTGGTCTTAGTTCCTTTTCTACTACGTTTTTATTAGGTTTCTTTTTTTTGAAGGATCGGAGAATCTGAAATCTGAAATAATCATTAGAATATTTGAGGAGAAGCAAGGAAAGATGGAGTAAAATTGACTTTTTTAGGCTGAATCAGTGATTTGGCTTAGTGACGTCATAGTCCATTACTTCAATATCTGAATATTGTAACAACAACACAGTAAACTTGGATTCAAGACTAAACATTTCAAATTCATCAAAAGTACTCCCTCATCCACAAAGATCTAGATCAGAGCTTGATAATTGGTCAAGTTTCTAGCTCTTTGATGGTAAGGAACTGAAAATGAAGCTTACAACTTCTTTTTGTTGGCTAAAGTTAGAAATGTCGTAAATGGGGAGAATTGAATCAAATTATAAGTTGTAGTTCTAAGTGCTATGCTATATGCTTAGCAAATGTACACAAAAATTCTGAAAATTACATCAATTTACCAATGATCCACATAAATCAACAGAATATGACTAGAATTCATGTTCTACATCCTCTAAATTCATACTTCCAACTAGATTATCATCAAGTAGAACCTCAAGTCATTCAGAATTTCCCAATCAGTACAACTTCTTACTATTTTGAAATAAACATTGTGTCAAAAATTACAAAAACATCGCCCTCAAAAAAAGTCTGTAACTTCATCAAGACATGTCTTATAGGTCACACAATTCCATACTTAACAGCTTTCAATAGATTATTTACAATAAACTAACGCCACACACATTCATGTTGAGTGTGAGGAAAAGGTCAATTTAGAGATTAATATTTATGGCTTTATTTCTTATCACATCTTATTTACAACTCGTTAGGATTACATTGACTGATTGTCACTTATGAATTGAGAATGAATAAAAATAAATAAATTTATAATTTATGATAAGGCGAACACATCTCAAATGCGACAACACATGCTGATTATGTCAATCATCTCATCAACCACGTCAGTAAAGAAATTTACTGATGATGTCTAGATGTTAACATTAATGAGCTCTAAAAATGAATCTTGATGCGCAAAACCTTATTATATTGACATTAACGCAATTATCTCATAATAATAATTTTCTTTTTTTACATTTAATTACAGTCAAATGTTTCCACAAATGAAGTTTCGTGTATCAGGTTTAGACAATAAGTCGAAATATATTTTACTACTAGACATTGTAGCTGCGGACGATTATCGGTACAAATTTCATAACAGGTAAGCCGTTATTTTCAAATTATCATGAATCAGGGATCGGTTGCTAGGTATACCCTAGGATATACACTACCCTTTAGTCTTTATGCCTGGATACCCTAAGGGTACGCTCAGGTTATGATCTGGGGTTACCCTAGGAGTGGATTAGGATATAGTTTAGTCTGGGGTAGCCTTAAGCTTGCTGTCTATAGTCAAAGGATACCCTAGCAACCGGCCCCAGGGACAAATTTTGGGGTCCCACTCTATACAAAAAACGTGAATATGATAGAAAATCACAAAAACATCTTATTTCCAACAGTCGATGGATGGTGGCGGGTAAAGCAGATCCAGAGATGCCCAAACGAATGTACATTCATCCTGATTCACCATCGACCGGCGAGCAGTGGATGCAAAAAGTTGTCTCATTTCATAAACTAAAATTAACAAACAATATAAGTGATAAACATGGATTTGTGAGTATTACAAAAACTTTTATATTTTTTGGTCGAAACTTTTTCGCACATCCTTTCATAAGACTTTGCCAATTACATAATTCAATTAATATTTCTTTGTGAAAACAAAAAAAAACTTTATTTTCGCTCATAAATTTTATAAATTCATATTTTTAAAAACACAAGTCGATAGGAAAACGTGTCATCGTTAATAGCTTGAACGCCGCAAATTTAATTAAGTTTTTTTAAGTCTTGTTGAATAATCTGTTGTAATTGATGATTGAAGGCGGTTTTAGATGGCATTGTCGTAATAAATTGACTATGAATATTTATGTTGGAGCTGATGTAATTAAAAATTGAGGATTATCAGTGGAATATTTGTAATTAGATAACGGATATTGAAATTTTGAATTTTTAAATTATCAATGGAGTTGGGTTTCACAGAAGTTTTAATGCAGAGAGTATCTTGCCACTTTTTTAAATGAAAATCAATTTAAGTTTCTATAAAATTTGTTAAATTAAGAGAATTAAACGAAAAATACTTTTCGAGGTGTAGAAAAAAATTCAAATCTAAGAAATTCGTTACAAATTAAAGTCAAAAGAGCTATAACTTACATAGATTTCACTCCAGATCGATATCTGCCACTTTTTAAAAACAAGTTTTATTTGAAATAGTTGAAAAAATCTTCGAAGTCGAGAAAAAATTTAAATTTTAAAAAGTCGTTAAAAAATTCAAATTTTAAAAAGTCCTTAAAAAATTCAAATTTTAAAAAGTCGTTAAAAAATTTATTATTTTAAAAACAGTTTAAAGTCAAACGCAACAACTTTTTCAAGTACGATTTAGACATAAAATTAAATCCATAAAAATTGACCGTCTGATAAACCAAAATTGTATTAAAAGTAGTAACGACTTTCCTAATCAGAACATCGATTATAAAACGTGATCCCAATTAAAAAACCTCATTTCATATCATCAAGTGCAATGATTTAATAAACAGACAAGTCAAAGTTATTCAAACAGAGAGAAAAACACAAAAGGCATTCCGTTCTATAAATATCAATCGTCCATAACTAATATGCAAGTGATGATTAGAATACAATATGTCAAAAATAAAAAAATAAATAAATATTCAAAACAATTTATTTATTTTCATTCCCTTTGAAATTTATTGATAAGCTTGTGGGATCGTCATCATCATAGTCTTAGTTACTGATAACAGAATTAAAATTTTAAATAATTATGAATAAAATTAAACAGACTAAATGCCGACAGGCTGTGGTACGGATGAAAGATTTCTTTTAGTCGTCGAAAAAAAATATGAATGAAAATATATATTTTTTCATATCATGTAAGAATGTGACAAAGTCAAAACACTTTGAATGAGGGCTAGAAAATAAATTTATTTTGATAATGCTCGCTTCCTTTTTCGCTAAAAACAGCAGCGACAAAGCAAAAAAATGTTAATCTAAATTGTGATTTTATTTCTCTCCGTGACTTCTTTTTCTTTAACTTAATTGATGAAAGATTTTCATAATTTAACGCATAAAAATTTTTTTAATGGCATGGAAAGCCTCACATTGAGCGGCTCGCGGTAGCTCTTTTAAAGGCTTTTTTTATTCTTTATTATATTATTTCATTATGTCACCCATCAAATATTGAGTTTAAAAACACAAGAAATAATAATAATTTTATACATAGGTAGAGTTTCTCATCATTTCGATCATTGTGTGTTAGTGAAAATGGTATTTCGATATTTCTTCTTACGTCCCCGCGAACAGCATTCAACAACGACGATCTCGCACACATCAAAGCCTTTTTCATCACTGTTTTGCTTCATTTCTGTACTTCAACAATTTTTTTTCTCTCTCTCTGTTTCGGGCGGTAAAGTTGAAAGACTTCATAATCTTTTTTTATTAATATAATCTTTTTTACTGTTCTGCTTATGAGGTGATCATTGCTTTTGTCTCAATACCAGAAGATCACTTCACTTAATCGCTGCTATATGTGTGTATATATTAATATATAGACTTTAATTTTTTCTCCAACATATTCCACGGTTAAGTTCAAATAAAAAGGAATTTTATTATTTTATTGAGGAAGAATGGATGAATGGCAAAGTTATGGAATTCAGATTCGATGGGAACTTTTTTTTTGCTTTATCTAGGATATAAAAAAAATTTGTTTGGGGTTAAATTTAATTTGCTTACACCTTAGCTTCGAGAGTAGTAAATTGGACTTCCAAGGTGGTCTGACATTTGCAACTTAATTGCGAATTTTTGGACTTTATTATTTATTTAATGTTGCTCATTGATTGGCAATGCTGAAAAATGCAGGATATTGGGTTTGATTTTGGTATTTTTATCTGATTTTTAATATTTTAAATTTAATGTTAATATGTTGAATTAAACTATTTCCAAATCACTTCAAATATATTCTTCAGCTTGATTTTCTTATAGTTCCGTGACAGGGTCATAGCTAGAAAAATTTCGAGGAGGATTTTTTGAATTTCTTTTGTATGGAAGCAACAATCCCCTAAGGTGTTTTGGGATTGTTTTTGAAAACTTCTATCAAATTGAAGAAAATTTCCATTAAGGGGGTGTTTTGACCCTCAAAACCATACGTAGGTGATTCTGCCAGTGTGACAGTAAAGCTTCTGTGGCCGAAAGGTTATTCAACAGACCGTAAATATTTTACTCTCACTGATAATGGAGTTCGATTCCCACCCGAGGCCAATTTTTCTCAATTATTGCATAAATCAATTATTGCGTAGCCGGTTTCTCATAACATTCTTACTAATTTTCCTTAGAAACACCTTCTAAAATTTCCAAATTGTACTCCGCTCGTGTAATTTTTTTCAGCTCAGCCTGAAGGCTCTTTTTAATTTTAAGTCATCGCTGAAATTAAGGAGAATAATAAATATATTATTGATGAATCCCAATAATATTTTCATTCATAATTTTCATCTGAAAATTGATCTACAACCTTTTTCTGAGAAAACACGAGATTCTCACCCACATAACAAGCCCAGCATTCATTCAACATTTCATAATTATATCATAATTAATTAATGCTTCGATCTACTTCAGCCTTGGAAATGCCCAATGATTATCATACATTGATAAATTACTCTACATGCAGACAGCTAGTCAATTTACCATTAATAATCCATCAAAATCCAAATACTTGACGAGAAACCAAAAAAATAATGTATTCCAGCACATACGTACACACAATAAATGCTCGCATCGCAGTTTAAATAAAGCAGAAGCGCAGAATCACGAAATAATTTATATTTTTTCTTCTTCTCCGAATGAGCAGTCACAGAGGAGTAAAAAAATAATATTAATATTGATCTCCGGCATGTTTGAACTAGAAGACTATTATCTGGATATTTGTTTTCAACAAATATTATTAGAGTTTTAGAGCTTCTCCTCTTTTTAAATAATAAAAATTGATTTTTCTCATCACTTACGCGCTCACTTTTCTCTGTACCATCCGAACGACGACGACTTGAAATATATCATCATACTGCTTAAGATTGATTTGTTTGCATTTCAATAATCGATGAGTGAAACGCAAAATGTAATCAGAAGAAGTAAAATAATAAAAAATATAGTACGATTTGAAATGATGATGATAATAACAATAATGAGTAATGTGTACAGATTTGAAGATCTTTAAACAGTTAACTGAACTATGAAATCATCATAAAAAGACATCATCATCATTCGTATCATCAATGTTGAAGATTTATAGACAATAATTTTTATTTTTAAGTGAGAAAACAGGTTAGAGATATTAGTCATCTAGAGTTGCATGTTTTTTGCATTGGATGAGTTGGTTTAGGGTCGGTTTGGAAGGTTTTTTAGAGAATTTTTCATTTTAAGACCACGTGGTCTATGTAAAATATATTTTTATTAAAATTATAGCAAATTCTTGAGTAAATCTTAATAGACTCTATTCATATCATGTCTTGCCGCCTTTTTCTAAGGTTTAGCACAGAAATTGCTGTTAAGTTTAGCAAAACTCTCGATTTATTAGCAAAAGACTTTTCGAAGTGAGGAAGATCCGCCATTTTGAAATTTCAATATTTTATTTCTTTTAAAATCATAAAAATGTAATCTTCACGAATAATAAAGATTAGAGTTTAATCAGAAAGTAATATATGCGCCACAATTTCCTCATAAAATCATTTTTTAATAGTTTTGTTGTTGGAAATGAGAAAAATAATTTTGTTGACAAATGATTGATATGATAATTAAATCGATACTAGTCTATTAAATATAATTATCACCATTTCTCTCATTCCTCACCCATTCCCTTTTTTATAGCAATTATCCATTCTTTCGACTATTATCCCTTAAAAAACATTTGCTCCTATTTTGTCTTTTGTAAAGGAATTAGCTATTATGAATAGAGCTATCTTGTCTTCTTCTTCTTCCATTCTCGATCGTTTTTATCCTTATTAAGCCTACCAACATGAAAATTATTTTTTCTATTATTCCTTTTTTTCTGTATCTTAAATCTAAATTGATTATACCTACATGTTTAATGTTTCGTATAAACATCTTTTCCATTCATTTCATTGTGTTGGCTCATGTATATCCATTGCACTTAAATAATAGATATATAAATAATTCGTTCAAGGAGCAGCAGTAGCACATTTTTGTTATTTTTCTTCTCCTAGATGCATTATAAATAGATACAAGTAAACAAGCAATAAAATAACAAGAAGAGTATTAAGGACATACACTACTTCTTGTATATGTGTACATGTCCCTTTAAGTTTTAAGACAGAGAGATCTATTCAGTGTGATACATAAAACATTCCTTTTTATTTCACGTAATGTGACCTTTTGTGGTTTTCTTTCTTGCTCCTGTCTATGTATTTCAAGATGATGATATTTTTTTGAAGGACTATTTTGTGCATGACAAAGAAATTCTTATGTCACGGAATTGAATGCATCGCCCAGGGTGATGTTGAGTGATATGTGCAGATGATGTGTGGTTTTTTTAGGGAATTGGTTCAGAATTGATATATGTGGTATTGGAGCAGAGTCTAGATACTTTATGATAGAGTCATATGTAGAGGGATCTGTCTTTGTGAGAGAAAGGCCTTTGTGGTCGAGTGTTTCTTAACAAATCCATTTGAAAGGACGTGGGTTCGATTCTCATCAGAAGCCGATTTCTCATTACTTATCTATGATATTACAATCATTATCAATATAATATCAATGCTAAGAATAATTATGATCAATCAAAATCTGATTCAGGCATGATCACAAGCACAGGTCACTCTACTCATTGAAGTCTTAGGAAAATCACAGACTCAGAGAAACTATTATGAGATTCTGTCAATGACATCAGCAAGGGTGCTGTACTAAGATCAAGATGCTGAATATCGGTATAGCATACATTGCTAGGACCGGTTCTATAAACTCTAGCATCAACTGTGACAAGGACGTTACCAAAGAGTAATTTTATAGGGGTTCAAAAAATTTCCATTCAATTTCAATTTTTTGAGGGGTTTACGAACCCTATCAGACTCCTCCTCTTGACTACGCTCGTGATCTATATTAAATTCATTAAAGCTGCTCAGTCACAGTCACCTAGTCAGCAACTCTGGACCCCGAACGACTAGAAACTTTTGAAGTTTTCACTACTCGTAAAAATTTCAGTTTGATGATTTTATTTTCTCCGAAACAAAAGTTATTGCCTGTCATAAATTTTTTGATTTCAAAACTTTTTTTTATAATATTCAATTTCCTCTTAAATCCATTTTTTTTTTCTTTTTTTGATCTATGCCGCTATAAGCTTCTATGAAAGCACACAAGTCAAAATACACAGTTTTCTTTCTGTGTTTTTTTTTTCGCGGATCATTTCATAAGTGGGCACATTAAAAATAAAATTGTTCATCTATGATGCCTACACGTTCTATAAATTTGCACATTACCCATCTATTGCTAACAATAGGCAATAAAAACATCAAAAAATGCTATATCACTTTCCTGCAATCTGGGATGACAATAATGACAATGGAAATAGAAAATTATTACGCCAGAAATGAAATGATGAATGCTTCAGGTTTTTTTCTTATTCTTAAATTCTTACATCTTCTTTCTCTGTTCTTTTTTTCGGCGCTTAAACAGATAACAATCACAAAAAAGTACTTCTTTAATGTACTTCTTTCATAAAGAGTTGTCGGGGGACTTGTATTTGATGATGATATATTTAATCTCCGTAAATGCTTTCATTATACTTCTCAAACTCAATATGTTACCGAAAAAAAAGAAGAAGAAGAGAAAAATAGAAATCAATCCAACAAAAGCGAGACCCTAGAGAGCATTTGAGAATGGCACATACAGGAAAAATAAAGTAAAATAGACTGATATAGATCGGTAGACCAAAAAGAGATATGTGTATTTGAAATTATTAGATGTGGGATTACTAACTGAAAAAAGCAGCAATGCACATAAAGAGATTAAAGAAGGATTTAAATTAGGTTGAAGAGGATTTCTTTTTTCAGGGGCAAAGAGTATACGAAATAAGATCAATAGGAAGAAAAAGAGAAGCCGAAAAGGGCGCATATTTGGTCAAACTTTGTTGCGAAATGTGAAATTCTATCCATTTTTGTGGACTTATGAAGAAAAATATTTTTACAAACTCAAATTAAAAATTCTAAGCCTTCTTTAAAGTATTTTTTCTTTCTTGTCGATAATATAACGTGAGACTCAGTTTTGACACGTTAGATGTTGATAGAACGGAATGAAGAAGAGTCGCGGTTGTTTTAAAATTCGAGAGGTATGATTAAGATTGAAGGGCTTGTCACTGTGGAATGGGAAGGTGTTTTGGGTTGCAGGTGGACTTTTATGCTTGTTTTGGATGTATTTTGTTAGTTGTTATTGTAGATTCTATTTTTTGTCATTAATATAGTCAAAGTATAGTCAGTTTTGGTCACATGATAATTTTTGAAGATTTGATTTCTTCTAGATATAAAATACATAAATCTCCCTGCCCCAACCATCGACCTAGGGTACCCTAGGGCTTACTTTACTCACCCAGAGTAGGGTATACTACCCTGGGTACGGTGAAGCTGGCCTCAGGTTTGAATCCTTTGGAAAATCCACACAAAAATTTAAAAACCCCTAAAAAATTCACCAAACAGCTCTAAAACTTCAAAATAACCTCAAATAATTTACTATATAAAAAAATATTTTTTTTAAAAAAAACCACGTTTTTCCCGTGGACTAAAAAGTAGAAAATAACTTTTATTTTGTATTTGTCATACATTAATTTTAAATTTTCAGATTTTATTTTAAAAATTTTATCCTCTTCCATGAATTCATGATCGTCTATGAATTGCGAATAAGTACACTTCAAAATTATCGTATAGTTCGACTACTAAAAACGTGGGCGCATTTTATAAGAAGTTATAAATTTAATCAGGGTTTCAAATTTACTAAATTTCAATTGAGAATTCAGCATTACAATTTATAGTATAGAAATTTCTTAAGTTACTTCTTATAAAATGCGCCCACGTTTTTAGTAGTCGAACTATACGATAATTTTGAAGTGTACTTATTCGCAATTCATAGACGATCATGAATTCATGGAAGAGGATAAAATTTTTAAAATAAAATCTGAAAATTTAAAATTAATGTATGACAAATACAAAATAAAAGTTATTTTCTACTTTTTAGTCCACGGGAAAAACGTGGTTTTTTTTAAAAAAAATATTTTTTTATATAGTAAATTATTTTCTACTTTTTAGTCTTTCGATGATACTGTTGAATCAAATCACAACATTTCTGAAGATTTATTTATGATCAAAGTAATCATGGAGATTCTTTGAAGTTATTGTTGAATAATTGATGAAATTGTTAATTATTGAGAGATTATTCTCTAAAGAAATTGTCATTCGAAATACAGCTCACTATTAAAGTTATTGTTATTGCTACATTTTTCAGATAAATATAACTTTTAGACTAAAAATCAAGTATTTTACTATTTTGTTCATATGATTGATAATAAGTTGACAGTTTATTGATCACAGTATTGTTGGACTCCACTTCGCTCCGCTTCGTTCGTCCAACTGTTATAGATCACAGTAGTGTTGGACTCCACTTCGCTCCGCTTCGTGTTGTTTATTTAACTTCTTTGTTTATTTAAATTCACTTAATTATTTATTTTTTGCACAATAATTCTTTGTTTACAAACAAAAGTCTCCAAAAAGTCTACAAACATAGTTTCGTGCCCTGACTGGCGAGTTTAACCTAGTTTAAAATCACTTTCACCAGTGACAAGTTATTCTTAAGTTAAAAAAGAGATTAATTATTTTCCAAGCACAATGACATCACCTAGTAATGACGATAACGTCCTTCAGATTAATCTGGATGAAGATGAAGCTCTGGATTCCACACAAGATAATAATTATGTGAATAGTGAGTCATTATTCTTAAAGTTTTTCAACAAATCAACGTGCAAAATTGAGTTCTTTCTGAGTGAAATTTATAAGCTTTTGATAGAAAATCAAGTCCAAATTAAAGGTCTCTACCTCAAAGGAATGAATTCGATGCTTATCGAAGTACTCCAGACTGATTCGTTTAAGAATTGGCTGGCAATGCTGATCGAAGCACGAAATAACATTCGCGTGTTGAGTGATAAAGTCAGGAATAATATTCTGAATAATTCATTTGGGAAGTTTAATATGATACTCAAGAGCGAATTGATACACATGAATGTAATCCCAAATATAAAAGGACACACAGTTGACTGCCGATCCTCATTTTATCCATACGGTTTGTGTAATGGGAACTTTATTAATATTTTATCGAGAAGTGTACGTGATAATCCAGAGGCTGTAATTAAGAACATTGTGAATGAAGTGATTAATGGTGAAAATCTCAAGAAAGTCTTTGGGATTCGAGTTGAATTCACTGCTGGTATGGACATATCTGTAAGATTCATATGTGTTCGAGTGAGACGACTAAACAATTTCTTTTTAATTAAATTCACTTTATTTTAACTATTAATGAACCACGATAATAAAAATGAATGAAAGAATAAAATTTTAAGAAAAATGTGCGGAAAACGTCTTTACTCGTACACGTGTTGAAGGGAAAGAAAGATTCAGGGTGAAGTTGCCTGAATATCCAGAGGCTTTGCAAAGATGCAAAGATTTGAATCGAGAATGACAGTTTAAAATGAATTATACGTTTCCGTCTACATTTGTACATATTATTTAATTAGTTAGTTAGCTTTAAGTATTTTGAATCAATTCATAATTATGATAAGCATGTAAATATTCTTGTACATAATATATTTAAGCTAATAATTAAGAAACTTTACTTTAATGTTTTAATTCATGAAATTGATACTGAACTTATTCAAATAATTCATAACTGTCGTTTACGTAACGACATCCTCGGGCCCCCCAGAAGTTCACTAATCGTGGGAGGTTGAAGCTGGTTCATCATCCAATTGAACATCCTCATTAATAATTAGACCACCTTCTTCATCCGATGATGATGAACTTGATGACGAATCTGGCACCTTATTACGGGCTGCCTTTGCTGACCAATTAACTACTCTACGTTTAACTGGAGTGAGCAAACGAATATCTTCCTCTGAAGAGTCATAGACAATTGGATGGTTCTTGTTGGATGTACCGCTTTTCTTATTGTATACAGCAGTTATTGAGAGCTTTTCTAGCTCATTTTCACTCGTTCGCTTCTTACGACGTCCATCAGGAATATCAATTGGTGCACTTGTTGCACTTGACTGTTGAACTAGCTTAGAAGTACTCGGGACTTGATCCTGAGATTCTATTGCAGATTCTTGCAAGTGTTGTGTGAGTTGTGAATCCATTGACTTGTCATCTAAACTCTTATCTGACTTTTTGCGTACGGACTTGACTGGAACACGATGCGTGATAATTAATTGATTGACGCGTTCAGCAACTTCTGACCATTCACAAACACCACGGTTAAATATAGCTGAGTCAGGAATTCTCACTAACATCGGTACATTCTCGCTGATTATTGCTGTGATACGTCGTCCAAACTCTAAATGTGTCTTAGGTTCAGATTCACCACCAATCTCACGTGCTTCACGATGATGCAAATAAGTAACAAATCCATCGTTGCGTGTTGATGACTTGCGAACATCATAATTAAGTCGAATGCCTGTTATTGTGGCTGCATCCTCATATGACGTAACAATTTGCATTAAATAATAAGTTGCACCAGTACGATCTTGTTGCTTTTCTAGACCCTTGACATGAATAGAAACAGGAATATGAGCATAACGTTCGCTGTTATTGTCGTTCATCAAAGTTGCTCTTCCTAATACTGAATCGACAATTGTTGGTGCTTGAGCGTCTCTACCATCGCCCACCAAATCAATGTAGGATTGTTCCATGAAACGAGCGTCAATTAATGACGTACAGTACACATAAATTGTGCGTCCTAATCGTTTGGCACGATAATCTGCTGTTCTTGCAATTCCAATTATGTGACGAGAATACGACGCCAATTTTGACAGCAATTGATAAAAAGTAATGCGTGTAGGTATTTCGTCGATTCTCAAGATATGATAAGGCGTCACGAATTCACGTTGATCATCAGATAGTGCGCGAACCATGATTGTAACTAAAATGATAATAAGCAGAAAGAAATTAATTAAAGTACTCGTCTTGAACGAGATATTAAAAATGAATAGTATTTCATTGTAATTAATTTTTAATTCAATATTTGTATGAAATGAAAAGTTGTATGCAACTAGTCATATGGTTTTGATTTCAATTTTCGCTAAACGCTTGACGCTGCGATTCTTTCTTGACGATCCATCTGGCATGAGTAAATCAACGACTCGACCGGTTTTGTCTTTTCCATAATACACCTTAAGAACTCTTGCACGTTCCCATGCTTTTCTTGTCTTGTTTGGATCAATTAATAAGACTAAGTCTCCTGTTTTTATTGGTGCAAAATCCTTGAACCATTTCGTTCTTTTTGTTAATACAGGCAGATATTGAGACACGAATTTTCTAGCCATATCGTCCGCTAAGATTCTTCCTCTCCTGTATTGATCTTTGTCGCTTAATGGATCTGGAATTGACTTGATTCCATGTATGGAGGGTAATAGTGGCCATCCACTTCTATATTTTGCCAGATGATGCGGTGTAAGTACTTCCTCATCTTCAGTACTAATTGGATTGTGAGTTAGAGGTCGACAGTTAATTCTGTGTGCCGCTTCTTGTAGGGCTATGTTGAATTCTGTCCTTGTTATTCTTTTTCCATCTACTGCTTCTTGTATTGACCTTTTGACGGTTTGAATCAATCGTTCATAAAATGCTCCAAACCAAGGAGATTGGACTGGAATAAACGTCCATGATGCATAAGACTTTTGTGCCAAGTCGCTTTCTAAATCCTTCTTTGCAGACTTTAGAAATTCCACTAACTTCTTGCTATCACTGCGAATTATGTTAGCGGCTCCCACGAAGTTGGTTCCGTTATCAGATATAAACTCTTTAACAGGACCGTGGCTTGTCCACAAAGTCATTATAGCTTCGAATACAGCTAATGATGATAAACTGTCTAAAACGTGTAGTTGAACGAATCTAGACATCGTACAGGTAAAAATTAGAATCCAGACCTTCTTTTGATGACTATTCTTAGCATAAACCGTAAATGGACCAGCACAATCGAGACCAGTAACTTCAAATGGCTTTAATTTTGCGTCAACTCTTACATTTGGTAAAGGTGACATTTTATACTCAATTGGATTTGCGCGTATAAATCCACAATAATTACAGAGTGACTTGACATTCTTCAATGCTGCTCTAACTTGTGGCATCCAGTATTTTGCGCGAAATTCAGCTACTTGAGCCTCGATACCAACATGTCTGAATTTGTAATGATAGTCAAATAATAAAGTGAGACTAAATTCACTTTTCCTCGGGACGAGAGGAGCTATTTTTTGTGCATATGATGAATCTGCCGGATCAACTCTTGAATTGATCCTAATTACTCCATTCGAATCCATGAACACATCAAGCTGAAGTAATTCCACATTACTTATGCGTTGTCCTTTCCTCAGCTTCTCATATTCCACTGGATATGCTTCCCTTTGCATTCTACGGATTAAATACAATTCGGCTCTTTCTACTTCCTCTTTTGTTAATGTAACAAGATTATGATTTGTTTTGATAGCTTCTCTAGCCTCCACATTCCTCCATTGTTTGGATTTGAGTAAGGGGATGATCGCTTCGTAATAAAATTTGAGAGCTCTTCCTATAGCCCGTACTAACTTTGGCCAACGACTAAGCACGCTTGCTGGTAATAAGTCGATGATAAAGTCCCTGGCGAGTTGACAATCAATAGGCGGTAATTTAATTGCTGGTGTGACATTTGTTGTCACTTGGATGTTTCCTATTAACGCTTGAGTAACTCCCAATTTCTTTTGTTCAGGCCAATACTCTCTTGGAGATTTTAAAAATCTTGGTCCTTGAAACCATAAACTGTTAATGTCACCGAAATTAAATTTTTGAAACTTTGTTGCTATATCAGCTGCGTTGTTTTTGCTTTCAACATGATTCCATTGGTTACGTTCTGTTATTTCTAGTATTTCTTCAACGGGTGAAACTGCAAATCTTGGGAGCTTGATATTTTCATTTTTGAGCCAATTTAAAACGATTTCACTGTCTGACCACAAAAATGTTTCCAGATTAAACTCCTTATGCAATTTCTTAATTGTTGCTGTCAATCTAGCTGATATTAATGCTGATAATAATTCCAATCGAGGCATTTCACTGACTTCCGTCTTGGTTTTGATTTTAATTGGTGCCACCTTAGCTTTAGACATGACAAAACTGATATGACGATAACCATTGAATGTTCCAACTAAATATGAAACTGCTGCTATCGCCTCCTTGCCAGCGTCACAGAATGTATGTAGTTCTAAACTAGAAGCTTGTGACATATTATATGAGGAGAATCGTAATCGAGGGATTTTTAATAATGAGACTTTTTCAAGATCATTCAACCAATGAAGCCAAGCCTTGTGCTCTTCATCATCAATTTCATCATCCCATCCTAAATTTTTCCTCCAAGAACGCTGTAGAAGTATCCTTCCTCGTATTATACAATGACTAATCAAGCCAAGCACGTCAAATATCCTTGCGATTGTTGAGCATTGATCCCTTTTGGTGGGTTTATGTCCACATTCCTTGACGAGTCTGATAAATGCGTTTTTGTTGAGATTAAATTCGAAGGCATCAGTTTTAGGATTCCATGCAACTCCTAAAACCTTTGTTGTGTAAGTTGATTCCTCCGCTGTCATTATCTCAATGTTCTCTTGTTTAACATTTTCTTTGTTAAGTGCTTTTAGAACTTCCAAACTATTGCTTTGGAATCCAATTAAGTCCCAATTTATAGACTTTAAAATAGCAATACATTGCGATGCTACTTCAATTGCTTTTTCAACAGTTTCCTCACTGCTGATCATGTCGTCCATGTAAGTGAAATCCTTTAATGCCCTTGCAGCTTTAGGATACTTTGATTCCCATTTTTCAGCCGTTTTATTTTTGACCATTTGTGCTACGAATGGACTGCATTTAGGACCAAACAGCATTACTTGCATTATATAAATTTGCATTGGATCATTCAAATTCTGTCTCCACAGGATGCGTTGACATTGTTGATCCACTTCACTGATGAATATTCTATGGAACATGCTTTTTACATCACCGGTGAATGCGTATTTGTTCATCCTCAATCTCATCAATGGCAGCAGCATGTCTACTAAAAGATTAGGTCCCATTAATAGCTCCTCATTCAAAGATGTTCCTTGATAACGAGCTGAGGCGTCGTACACATTGCGTGTTTTAATTGGCTGCTTATTTTGATTAACCACTAATGACATCGGTAAGTAATGGACATTAGGCCAATTTCCATTTATGTCCTTTTCTGTTGCTGGACGAACATAATCTTGTTCAATTAATTCAATAAAGTTTTTATTGTAAGCTTCCAACAACTCAGGTGTTTTCTTCAGCTTATTCTCTTGTCCAATTTGTCTTTTGTAGACCATTGGATAATTGTTTGGAAGAGAAGGGTTGTCTGAACTCCATACTAGCGGAACTTCGACTGATCCATTTGGAAGAATTTTCATTCCTTCTTCAATCCTTTGTATTGCCAACTTTTCATCTTTGGTGAGATAATCATGCGTTGGTCTTATTCCCAAGCTTTCTATCGAGCATGAGAATGTGAAGATTTTGTTCAGCTCTTCATTTGCAGCAATTTTCTCTTCAACTTGTTCTTCTGATTCACTACTTTGATGAGAGTTGACTGTATATGTTTGGTGACAACATTCCACTGCACCTCCATAAATTGTATAGCCTAACTTGCTTCGTATTGCGACGGGTTTGTTGTTTCCATCTTGTATTACTGGCTCAATTGCCTCGAAGATATGGGCGTGGGTGGATCCAATCAATATTGAGGCTACAGCATTTTCATAAGAAGCGAAAGGAACTTTCCTCAAGTAAGGGAATTGTTTCTTCAATGACTCAACGTTCAATGTTCGAGGTGGCAGAGTTAAATCTGGAACAGCATAACAATTTTCCAGTTCTATAACTTCATTTCCATGTCCAACTCCAGAAATTTTCATCTTGACTTTCACAGCTTCCACTAATTTCTTTGATGAATCTGTCCACTGTAATTCAATTGTACAAACTTCACCGTTGATTCCCAAATCATCAATCAATTCTCTTTTGACTAACGTTATTTCTGCAGCTGAATCTCCAATTGCGTAACCTAATGCGTTACTATTGCTTCCATAAAAAATTGTCTTGAACAATTTAATAGTTCGTTGCGAACTTTCAGTTACTGTACAAATTTGAGATGAAACTGCGAATGTTGTGTAAGGTTTATTAATACCTCTTGTCACAGCTGGTTCACAAGGGTAGCCTTGCACTACTTGAACTTGAGATGGAACTTGATGATGTACAATTGCTGATATATGATTATTTAAACTTGAAGTTGACGGTTGATTAGCAATTGCTGCTTGTTGTGCTTGCTCATGCTCCTCTATTATATCATTTGCTCTCGCTGCATTACTATTTGTATTATGTCGTCTTAGCTGTTTCTTAAATGGTTTATAAGAACCAACAGTTCCACGATGAAGTGAGACATGATGTTTCGCTGAGCATCTTGTATTCTTGTCGACTTTGAAACCACAGCCTGACTTAACGTCACAATCTTTAGTCATGTGACTTGATGTCAATAAACAATTCATGCATAAGTTTTTGGCTTTGATGATGTTGAACTTTGCATCCATTTTCATTTCACGGTAAGTCTTGCACTCAACCGCATAATGATTAGGCCTTGAACAAATTTCGCACCTTTTAGGTAGTTGCTTCACTTTGTTCATGTCATATCCCAAGTATTTTGCAGAATTATTATCACGGATCTCATATTTATAATCATCCGAGTAAGTAAATGAACTTTTATTCGTGTTGTTGCTAACTGATGCTGACATTACTTGATAGTCTTTGCCTTTATTCTTATTGTTGTTCTTATCATCATCGAATTTGAAGCTACCCAACGGAAGAGTTTTTGACAAGCTATTCAGAAACTCAAATTGAACATCCAAACGTTCCATTCTTGTTATTGCTGTTGGATGCTTTTCGTAGAAGAATTTGTAATACAATTCCTGATGATAAGGTTCGAGCTGACTATGAAGTTTTGATGAGATACTTGTATCAGCAATGGATATTCCAGCATAACTACATGCTGCCATAAAGTTTGCTATGCGTGTTGTAACTTCCACACATGATGCATGAGTTAAAGGTTTCGATAACTTTACATTCATTAATTTGATGCGAGCACTTTCTACGACGATGCTTGAATTACCGAAACTATCTTTTAAATAATCCATAAGTCTCTTCGATGACATATTCAAATATAAACTATCGATACGTGCGAGGGCTTGTCCTGTTAATGCTTGTCGAATATGTGACTTTATTTGATCGTCTGTATATTCTCCTTCGGTCCAATTCCTCATGACTGCTCGTTCGAATGTTAGCCATCGTTCTGGATTGCCATCGAATTTTTCAATTTTTGGCAAGTTGCGTCGTATTTCATTCAACGACAATTTATTGAGTTGCCTTAGTGTTGTCTCAATGTGATTATCACTATCACTATTATCAGGTGGATTGTTCAAAGCTATTTGAGAGCTTATATTGTTGACAGGAACTCCGATCATTGCATTAATAGTTTGCCTTGACTGTCGAATCTCGTCATCTATACGCGTAGATGCTTTGTTAGCATTCAATACAGCGTTAGAGAATGAAGTTTCTTGCATCCTCCCTGGATCTTCCACTGATTGGGTATTTCCACTGGAACTTGCTCCAGCATTACTTAAATGTAATGATGATGACTGCAACAATCCCATAATTTGTGAAATTTGATCCGTTTGTGCCAATACAAGATTCTTTAACTCCTTGTTGGACTTGCTTATCGATTTGCACTTCCGTTGTAGCTTGGTGACGTCGGTTCGTAAATTATGCGATATTACTTGACCCTTGGCATCGACATGTAATGACATATCGCCTGTCTCATCATAATCAGAACTTGACTCATCTGATGACACGTCACGAACATTCTCTTTGATGAAACTTTTTATTCGATCCTCGAATGACATCGAATATCTTTCCGAATTGACTAATGCCTGTGCTGCTGCATTCATTGGATTGAATAAACATTTTTGACACATCCATGGCAATTGTTGTTCCGTTACAGCAGCAAAGTCAGTACCAGAACAGCGTAAATGATAGATGCTATCACAAGTTATACACAGCACCATTTTCTGAAGATCCTCAAATTCCCGTTCTTGTTCTTGAACTTGGAACCATTTGCAGCTATTATCCAAAGCGCATCTTGCGTTGTCTCTTATTAAATGTATCGAAAATATATAATTGTTGACGACCTTGCTCGTCGGATGTTGTAATCGATATTGATCCTTAGCTGTTGGATCACTGATGAAGAATTGAGCTAAGCTGCCTAGAGTTTCAGCACTCATTTTGTATTGTTGATGTAAAAATGACTTGATCACTTTACTGTGTTGATGTATGCCTTCTGTGTTATTTGTAACGTTAAGGACTTTATGTTATGCGTTGCTTAAACGACTTGAATAATAGCTATTTGATAGCGTTGAATAATTAAAGATGCGTCTTGATGATTGACGACTTCAAAAGCTTCCCTTCTGATGATTTTGTTGCACTTATGTGTAAAGTGACTGACTGTTGCACTTGTTTGACAAGTGATTTTAATAATTGCGCCTACGATCCGACGACTTCAATTTGTTGCACTCTCGTGACTGACTGATGCACTTCCGTGACTGACTGTTGCACTTATGGGTAAAGTGACTAACTGATGCACTTCCGTGACTGACTGTTGTTTTGCGTCTTTTGTTCGACGACTTTAAAGTTGATTAAACTTGATGCTTAAGCCTCTTGAATGGCTTAAATGCACCTATTGTTTGGCGAATTTGAGGTTGAGTACTGGATGTTTGGTTGTGCCTCTTGAATGGCTTGAAATGTGCCTCTTGAATGGCTTGCTGACCAGAAAATGAATCCTCTGTAGCTTGTTTGTCACTTGCGAGACAAATGATTTTGTATGCACGAATGCACGTGGAAGAAAAAAAAAGAAAAGAATTAGAAATTCTATTGTACTTACTACAGAGGTTACTGGATGATGATTTCTGGCCAACTGAAGTGCCTTAATGCCTTTCTGGATGTCAAACGAAGCTCAAAGTGACGTCAATTGATGAAAATTTTAATTCACGATGACGAATTTAATTCACGAGACTTTTTCGGCGCGAAAGTGACACGAGTTTTACTAAAACTTTTTAGAAATGACACTTTATCACTCAAAATGCACTGTAATTAATTTTATTTTGCCAATTGCACACAAAAAACTAAAGAAAGCACTTTTTTAAATATTTAATTAGGTTCTAGCACTCAATTTACTCAATTTTTCAGTTCACACTGAAAATTCCAAATTTTTCTTAAAATATTGCAATTTTTCTTAAAAGATGTGTTCGAGTGAGACGACTAAACAATTTCTTTTTAATTAAATTCACTTTATTTTAACTATTAATGAACCACGATAATAAAAATGAATGAAAGAATAAAATTTTAAGAAAAATGTGCGGAAAACGTCTTTACTCGTACACGTGTTGAAGGGAAAGAAAGATTCAGGGTGAAGTTGCCTGAATATCCAGAGGCTTTGCAAAGATGCAAAGATTTGAATCGAGAATGACAGTTTAAAATGAATTATACGTTTCCGTCTACATTTGTACATATTATTTAATTAGTTAGTTAGCTTTAAGTATTTTGAATCAATTCATAATTATGATAAGCATGTAAATATTCTTGTACATAATATATTTAAGCTAATAATTAAGAAACTTTACTTTAATGTTTTAATTCATGAAATTGATACTGAACTTATTCAAATAATTCATAACTGTCGTTTACGTAACGACATTCATATTAAAAATCAATGATGTCACTGATAAGCTGCTGAAATCGCTAAATACAATTTTCGGGTCATTATCATTCTGCTCCTCAACCATTCATTTTATTCCCGACACTCAATTCGATAAATTTGAAGCTGCTATCCGTAACTCATTAAGTGCAAAGGAACTTCTTTCGATCTTATCAGGAATTGACGTCTTAACTTGCGATTTGAGTGAACAAGCGCTATCAATGACACGGAAAAACTTACCATCTGTAGAACCTCTGACTTCATATGCGGCTCAAAGCAATGTTGCTGTCGTTAAAACCTCAACAGTGTCAAACAACAGGTCTATATTCAATCGTTTAGGACCAAGAATCGCACATTATCGTAGAAGTTCACCTCCACAAATAGATCGCAGAGACGTTGCATCTCATAAAAATAAATTTTTCCATGACAACAAAGGGTCGATCTCGCCAAAACCCCCAAAACTCAAAAGCTTCGTTATTCTTCCTAATCAATCAGCAAATATTACCAAAAAGCGTCGCTAATTAGTCATAAACAGGCCTGTCCGTATTCTTTTCTCTCCTTTTTAGTGCATTTTCCCAAAGGGAAAAGACACTATTGTCCGCGTTTTGTCCGTCCGTCAGTCCGTCCGTCCGTCCGTCCGTCCGTCCGTCCGTCCGTCCGTCCGTCTGCCGCTCCACACCGCCTCCAGTTTAAGCTTTTTCGATGGGGTTTTTTGCTTAAAATGTGTGGACTAGGTCAGAGGCAAGAATGACGAGAGATTTTTTTGATCAGTGCAGTAGAAGGTTAATTAAATTAACTTTTTTGAAAAAATTACTTACGTTTTACGTACGTATTTTTTACGTAGCCCTTAAAAACGTGACTTTTCTTACAATCTTCCGGCCAGGGTTCGAGCCCCACTCCGAGCAACTTTTTTTTTGTACTTTTTTACACTTTTTTGACATTTCATGATGTGTTATGAAAAAATTTTCCATTTTCAGATTTTTCCTGACATTTTCCGAATTTTTCACGAAGCTAAATTAATTAAAGCTTACATTACGTAAAAATACGTGTCATGTAAATTTACATTACGTAAACCTTGCTGGCGTGAATTAAAGGGGGAAAAGGGAAGTTGAACAAGGGGGTACGAGGGGGGGGGGTAGAACTGGGAGGGGGGGGGGGGTATTATTTTTATTTTTCAAATATTTTTTTACCGTTATTTTTTCAAATATTTTTTGACCGTTATTTTTTCAAATATTTTTTGACTGTTATTTTTTCAAATACTTTTTGACCGTTATTTTTCAAAAACTTTTTGACTGTTATTTTTTCAAATATTTTTTGACCGTTACTTTTTCAAATACTTTTTGACCGTTATTTTTCAAATACTTTTTGACCGTTATTTTTTCAAATATTTTTTGACCGTTATTTTTCAAATAATTTTTGACCGTTAATTTTTAAATATTTTTTGGCCTTTATTTTTCAAATATGTTTTGACCGTTATTTTTAAAATATTTTTTGACCGTTATTCTTTTTAAAAACTTGTATTTATTATTCTGGGCGTTAGTGTTTTATGCGTTAGTTTTCTTTTTCATTACTAGTTTTTTATACGTTTAGATTTCTGTGCACAGTAGTTTTAAGAAAATGCACTTCCGTCCGCAGCCCGTGGACGCATTACTAGTTTTCTTCTTTCTTTTCTCCTCTTATTGTTCATAGAAATAGTATCTTATCTAAATTTTGAATTATCCCATTGGAACAGCTGAACTGATCGCACATTGAATTCTTATAATGAATTAATTAAGTACATATAGCGAATTATTATTATTTCTACTTTTTTTTGTCATTGTAATCTTCTTTTCAACGACCGTTATGGTTTTTTTTTAATAAAAAAAAAAAAAAAAAAAATTGATGAAATTGTTAATTATTGAGAGATTATTCTCTAAAGAAATTGTCATTCGAAATACAGCTCACTATTAAAGTTATTGTTATTGCTACATTTTTCAGATAAATATAACTTTTAGACTAAAAATCAAGTATTTTACTATTTTGTTCATATGATTGATAATAAGTTGACAGTTTATTGATCACAGTATTGTTGGACTCCACTTCGCTCCGCTTCGTTCGTCCAACTGTTATAGATCACAGTAGTGTTGGACTCCACTTCGCTCCGCTTCGTTCGTCCAACTGTTATAGATTACAGTAGTGTTGGACTCCACTTCGCTCCGCTTCGTTCGTCCAACTGTTATAGATCACAGTAGTGTTGGACTCCACTTCGCTCCGCTTCGTTCGTCCAACTGTTATAGATCACAGTAGTGTTGGACTCCACTTCGCTCCGCTTCGTTCGTCCAACTGTTATAGATCACAGTAGTGTTGGACTCATCTTCGCTCCGCTTCGTTCGTCCAACTGTTATAGATTACAGTAGTGTTGGACTCCACTTCGCTCCGCTTCGTTCGTCCAACTGTTATAGATCACAGTAGTGTTGGACTCCACTTCGCTCCGCTTCGTTCGTCCAACTGTTATAGATCACAGTAGTGTTGGACTCCACTTCGCTCCGCTTCGTTCGTCCAACTGTTATAGATTACAGTAGTGTTGGACTCCACTTCGCTCCGCTTCGTTCGTCCAACTGTTATAGATCACAGTAGTGTTGGACTCCACTTCGCTCCGCTTCGTTCGTCCAACTGTTATAGATCACAGGGGTTAACTCAAAAATTTCTTATATCCGCAGTCTACTAACGACTTTGTAATAGTTCGAACTATTATAACTCAAATCCCAAACACTTTCTCACATATCCGCAGTCTTCTAAGGACTTTGGAAAATTTTCACGCCTTCACTCGCTACGCTACGTTCAGGACGTAAAAATTTGTGAGCTACGCTCAACCTAGTTCGAACTACGTTCGAATTTTTATATTCGAGCTCCGCTCGAACTATTATTACTCAAATTACCAACATTTTGTCACATATCCGTAGTCTTCTAAGGACTTCGGAAAATTTTCACGCCTTCACTCGCTACGCTACGTTCAGGACGTAAAAATTTGTGAGCTACGCTCAACTTAGTTCGAACTACGTTCGAATTTTTATATTCGAGCTCCGCTCGAACTATTATTACTCAAATAACCAACACTTTCTCACATATCCGTAGTCTTCTAAGGACTTTGGAAAATTTTCACGCCTTCACTCGCTACGCTACATTCAGGACGTAAAAATTTGTGAGCTACGCTCAACCTAGTTCGAACTGCGTTCGAATTTTTATATTCGAGCTCCGCTCGAACTATTATTACTCAAATTACCAACACTTTCTCACATATCCGCAGTCTTCTAAGGATTTTGAAAAATTTTCACGCCTTCACTCGCTACGCTACATTCAGGACGTAAAAATTTGTGAGCTACGCTCAACCTAGTTCGAACTACGTTCGAATTTTTATATTCGAGCTCCGCTCGAACTATTATTACTCAAATAACCAACACTTTCTCACATATCCACAGTCTTCTAAGGACTTTGGAAAATTTTCACGCCTTCACTCGCTACGCTACGTTCAAGACGTAAAAATTTGTGAGCTACGCTCAACTTAGTTCGAACTACGTTCGAACTTTTATATTCGAGCTCCGCTCGAATTATTATTACTCAAATCACCAACACTTTCTCACATATTCACAGTCTTCTAACAACTTTGGTAAAATTTTCACACCTTCACTCGCTACGCTACGTTCGGGATGTAAAAATTTGTGAGCTCAACCTAGTTCTTACTTACATGGATCACAGTAGAGTCGAGCTTGAGCTACGCTCGCTCGACTTGTTAAGAATTACAGTTTTTACGCGGATCACAGTAGAGTCGAGCTTGAGCTACGCTCACTCGACTTGTTAAGAATTACAGTTTTTACACGGATCACAGTAGAGTCGAGCTTGAGCTACGCTCGCTCGACTTGTTAAGAATTACAGTTCATACGTAATTCATACAGAGATCCAGTAAACAGCCTGCGTGTCCAATAAAAATTAGATCCAGATCCTGTCTCTAATAAAAATGAGATACACTAATCTAGATCCTCTATGTCCTATAAAATGAGATCCAGTTGGTCTATATTCATTCAAACAATATTTTTAAGTAAAATACACTTTACGTAACGTAAGATCTTTACGTAACATAAACAAAAGTGTTATCAGTTCTATACTCAGACACAGCTAAGTTTTTTCAAGTTTTTGGGTCTTGTGGATAACCTACTTGCTTAATTAAGCAAGTTCCTTCAAGTCCCATTTCCAATTTTGATTCTCCTTGAACTCCATTACATAATTTTCATATACAGTCGAAATTTTCAAAAATCATAGCAACCTTTGAATTTCACATTTTGTATGGAAAAGAAGGTTTTTTGCTTTTTTAGAAGAAACGGCTGTTTCTGCCATGCCCAAAATCTAATCAGTTTTTCTGTAGGGTGGCACGGATCGAATACAAAAAACTAGAAGTCTTAACGATGTCTCGTTTTGGCTATTTCTTGTTCATTAACTTGTTTGCTTGTTTGCTTACAGAAAGTGTATTTCTTGATTTTCTCGGCAATGCCTTAACCATTTCCTATTCGGTTTTTTGAATATGATGTAGAATTTCAGGCACAAACTTTTTTCCATAGAACATTTTTGGCTGTTTTTCTTCCATTCCTCACATAATACGAATAACTGATTTTTCAATCAGAGCAAAAACAAAATATTCACACGTGAATAACGGTGTGAATATAAAAATTTTCACACACTCTCTACCCAAACCAAAGCAATTTCATTTCTCACAGCCGTACACTGTTTTTTCCTCAAAATATATTCAACGATATCAATCTATGAAACGAGTTGCATGTATTTACACACTATTTCGAGCCAAACAGTTGTACGACTATAGATTTTAGTGACAAAAATATACGTATAAAGAAAGATTTTTGCTCTTGTGAAGTATATCGACATTTCATACAAAAATCAAAATTCACTCTTTTTTGTACTTTTTTGCTGTTTCATGACTTATAAAAATATAATTATGCATAAATAAATCATGAAACATCATAAAGCATCAAAAAAGTGTAAAAAAGAATCATAAAAGTTCAAAAAAGTTTTTTTGTCATTGGTGAGATTTGAACCCATGACATTTCGGAAAAATCAAATTATCTTCAAGAATGTCCATGAGAAAATGACATCATCGATATTGGATTATTTTCTCATATAAAAGTTCATAAATTAAATTATACTATAATTAAGCATTTTTGTGATTCCAAAATGCTAAAAGATTGCATTGTCATCCAAAATACGCATGCATGAAAAATTTCAGCTCGATTGGAGCAGTAGAAGTGGTCGAAAAATCGATTGCAAGATTTGCCCAAGACAAACAGATAAACAGACAAACAGATAAGAAAGCAAGTTAAGAAAAACGTGGTAAAAACTTTAAAAACAAAAGTTCCGAAACCCAAAAACCACTTTCAGTTCCACAGTCGATGGGTAATAGAGACTCATGTATTCAATAAATAGTTTCAATAAGCCATAACGTAAATACATAACTGCTGAAGAAAAGAAAAAACCATTAAAGAGAGTCAATCGGCATATTTCGTCTGTTCTTCCAGCTCGCTGAAGCCTCTACACAAATTCGCATTAACTTAAATGTCACTTGGAAACGCGACGAAGTGTAACGTTTTCTGTGCCCCGTATAAAATCCCCGCATACAAGAGAGTAAAGTGAGAGACGAGAAGAAAAGGAGAAAAATAAGAATTTTTATGCATTTTTATTTTATTCGGGTATTAGATAGAGATCTGGTAGAAAATATTTTTTTTATACAAAAGCCATAAGAGTATGAAGTTCTAACCATAAACTTCCTTCTACTGCCTTTTGTTATGTCTTTCTCAAGAAACAGAAATTTTATGCTTCGCATGTCAAAGCTAAGTACGCAAATTTTAAAATTTGTCGTCTCCAGCAACAAAGGAGATGTTTAATGTTGCCAAAATATTTACCGTAAGGCAATTGAGGACGATAAAATTATGATAATTCTCCGAGTCACTGATTAAATGTCTACACATTGAGTTATCGAGTTAATTGAATTAAAGAGCGATTTTATAAAATAGGAAACAGAATTTTTTTAAGCTCAACGAAACGAGAAGAATTTTATTAGTCATAAAAAAAATCAATTATTTAATTTCCTTCCATTTCCTTTCGACATCGTTTGCTAGAAAATGAGCTCAATCGAGCCCACCCAAAAGTGTCTCTTCTGCATGCTCTGTATATTTATTGATACGATAATAAAAAGTGCCATATGAGACTCTAAACTGCTACGTACATTAGATAGAACATTTACATTATTTATACTAATGTGCGCTGATTAATATTTTATCATTTTTCCGTTGTTTTGTGTCATGTCGTGCGCGTAGAAGCTTCTCAAAATATTTTGGTGGATGTCGAGGGAAAAAAAATCACTCGATGAATTTTTCATAGCTAAAAGACACTATTTTGAGTAGGACGAGAAAAAAAGGACTTGAAAACTGTAATTTAAGTGACTTCAAAATGAACATGGAAATTGTCGCTTCTCCTTTCTTCCTCTGTCGGTCATTACACGTTCTTTTATTATTTAATGTGTTTAAATTACAAAGCAAAAGGGAATTGAGCATGTTGAGTTAGATACGGAAAACTGTGTAACATTGCGTATGAATATTTAATCATGAGAGTTAGGATAAAGTTCTGTTGTATTAATTGTAGATGAGTGGGTTGACTTTGAAGCTTGAGGTGGAGAACAGCTATGAGTTTTATGAAGAATTATTTATAGATTTTGAAAGTGCTAACGCATGTGACTAGAATTAAATATTTTAAGCTGAAAGAATATTTTAATTTTAAAATTTAATAAAGTTCTCTGAACTTGCTGAATCTAGCTTAACTGTCTGAATAGTGCTGAATTTGCTGAATCTAGCTTAAATGTCTGAATAATGCTGAACTTGCTGAATCTAGCTTAATTGTCTGAATAGTGCTGAACTTGCTGAATCTAGTTTAACTGTCTGAATAGTGCTGAATTTGCTGAATCTAGTTTAACTGTCTGAATAGTGCTGAATTTGCTGAATCTAGCTTAATTGTCTGAATAGTGCTGAACTTGCTGAATCTAGTTTAACTGTCTGAATAGTGCTGAATTTGCTGAATCTAGTTTAACTGTCTGAATAGTGCTGAATTTGCTGAATCTAGCTTAAATGTCTGAATAATGCTGAACTTGCTGAATCTAGCTTAATTTGCTGAATAGTGCTGAACTTGCTGAATCTAGCTTAAATGTCTGAATAATGCTGAACTTGCTGAATCTAGCTTAATTTGCTGAATAGTGCTGAACTTTCTGAATCTAGTTTAACTGTCTGAATAGTGCTGAACTTGCTGAATGTAGCTTAATTCGCTGAATAGATTAGAACTATCTGAATTTAACTTAATCGCTAAATAGAGCTTGATTTTGAAAATAGAACAAATGTTTCTAAATTCACAATGCACAGTCCATTGTGCTGTTTGCGCTGAATAGTGCTGAATAAAATTTCAAAATGTCTACAAAACTTCAATACACTTTTTAATTAAAGCACATTTTCAATTAAAATTCAACAAAATGGCTCTAAATTCAATTTTTGCAGTAACTAACAAGCATTTTTAAAGGTTTTCAATTAACAATGTTTAGTCATTTTTACGTCAATTAACGCAACTACCGACATCATAAAATCAAATTACAAATTAAATCTAAAAACACAACATCAATCTATAAATTTTTACATTATTATTATACAATTCATACAACAGTATTTGCCAATAATTCATAATCCGATTAAAAATCATGTAAAATAACAAGCTGTAATAAACAAATGTAAATCTCATTAAAGATCACACGTTATTAAAGTACTTTGTGTGATTATTTGAATATTTCAAATTATTCATACTGTAAATTGAATTAACACAAAAGTGCTTAGAAAATAATAAATTAACAATTTTTATGCCTACACCTCTAACAAGCGGTAAAACAATTGAAAAAATAATAATGGAAAAACTTTCTCATAGGAAATTAAAGGGAGCTGAAGGGGGTCCTCGGTTTGAATAATCATTTTTTTTTGCATAAAAATTTCCGTTGCGAAAAAAATTTGAAAATTTGTTTCAAGAAAATTTGAATGATTAAAAATCAAATTTATTCAAATCGAGGACTCCCGTAACAGTAATAGACGAGCTGAAGTGATAAGAAATAAATTGTGCTCTAGAAAAAAAGTAATTACATTCCTAATCATTTACTCAAATATGAATTTACATCAATTACGAGCAAATCCGAACAGAAAATCTCACTTGTAATAAAAAAAATTCAAGGTTAAATGCATGATGCAGTGATATGTGTATATGCAAAAGTCTGATTAAATATGATAAATATGTGTGTGCAGACGCGAAAGAGAGTGTAAAAAATGGTACAACTTGAAAATGAATTCAAATATGGTGGGATATTCTCTCTACTCGACATTACATACATGCCATAGCCACAGTAGGAATAATATCAAAAAATAATAATAATAATACACGTTAGACACTTATAAAAGGGGTTGAATGTATAAAGTAAGTGAAAGGTGAATGGGTTTTTTTTGGGTGTGATGATGATTATTCTTTCGAAAAAAAATAAGAGACTGACTGCGTCTTGATTGTGTGTATACACACATTTTCCTCTACCCAATGCGTCTCTTCATGAATAATACACCATACCGCATTCATATTTAATATTATGAAACTAAGCACGAAATGTACAACAGTCAGCCAGCAAGGCAAGAGGTGGAAAATACGAAAAAAGAAATATTCATGACATAAAAAATTCGAGAATGAGATTAATATCTCACATCATAAATTAAATAATAATTATAGTCAAAAATGTGTGCTTAACGCGAACCATTTCGTCGGAAACAATGGAATTCTAAATCGTCTAAATGAGAATTGTAGCACTCTCACTCGACGCTGTCGTCTTTGCTGTGTTTTTATGTTATTTTCCTTTTTCACGCGTATAATACGCATCCCAATATGCTTTTTCACGAGCATAATGCTCACCGTGATAGTTTCTCTCTCTTTTTTCCTCGCGCGCGACTCACATACATTCATATACATTTTTGTTGGGTGTCGGACAAATTATGGGGTAGTCAGTTATTTTAGTTAACCATAAATTACCGTCACTAGTAAATATTTCTTTTCTCGCCCTCCCAAAATAACAATAAACGCACAGTATAATGCTGGAAAAAAAATTTGTGTGTTTTTCTATGTTTATACATATGTACATAGGCATAGGCAGAGAAATGGATGGATATAAAAAAAATTCTAAGCGGTGTTTCGAGCATGATTTGATTTATTCGCAGTATAACGTGGTGCTAATAAATTTACATTTTTACACTTACTGTGCGAAGAAATAAGTTCAAGCTATAAAATATTGTTTTGTAGTTTTTTCTTGCTTTCGTTTTTATTTGTGCGAAGTACACACATAATTGATATTTATTTTTGGGCTGCCAACTCCTACTAAGCACCTTATAATTTTAATATAGAACACACCATTTCCATGCCACATGAATTAATGTTAAATATATAGATAGAAATAATAAAAATGAACATGAGCGAGAATTTTTATTTAGATTTCTTGTTTCTTGGTGTTTTTTGATTGATGGCAATAAAATTCATTGTTAAGTGGAACATTACCTAGGTATCGTTAACGCGCGCTGCTTCTGTTAAGAATTTTTTTGTGAGCTCGAAATTTTTGCTCTTTAGACTCAAAAACTTGTCAGATTGAATTATTTACTTATGAATGAGATTTCTTGGTAACTGAATTGAGTCATTAGAGGAAGTTTAAAGTTTTTGAGTCAGAACTGGAAGAATTTGACATGATTGGTGCAGTTTTTATTTAAATTTCTTAAAATTTAATTCTTAAGTGGTCATTCGGATGTTAGAACTTGATTTTGATACTTAAGAAACTTCAATTTGAATTAATAAGCAGAAAAAAGAAAAACTTGTCGAAAGTAGGAATAGAACCCACGAACTTATGATTTACGGTCGCATTCTCTTAACTGTTGAACTGTCGGGGGTTGCTTCGAAGCTTGACAGAATACCAACTTAAACTTTTAATCTACTCTTATATATTAGTGTTATCGTTTATGCGGCTTTATGAATCTTAAAACTTTTTTCTCTTTTTGGGAATCTTAATACAAAAAATTACTTTAATTTAATTTTATTGGTAATTTTGGGCTTGATTGTTCAAGCTTAGTTGATTATTCTAGCTTGGATAATATGTAGGGTGACCATCTGCGTGGTTTATCGAGCAGTTCTGTATTTTTCAACACTATCCTGTATAAATTTTGTTCCAGGGGCCAAGTGCTCGGTTTATCCTATGGTTACCCTAGTGCATACCCTAGAGTATACCAAGTAACCGGCCACAGGTCCTGTATTTTTTCATGAAAATTAGATGGTCACCTTAACAGCATATCAACTAAATATAGCAGTCTAAAATTGATTAATTCAAGCAATTTAGTCTAGTCTTAACAATTTGAAGACTCTGAGTCTTAACTTTGACGTTCAGCCCATTACTATATCACTCTTCTAAACTCTACCTTTAATTCTACTTTTATCCGCTAGTGACTTCATATTTATCCTAAATTGCATCAATCCAACAAAAAAATTCAATTAATCTCAATTTTTTTACTCAAGTTCTAACAAATTATTCCCAAAACCTTTTAAATTCTTAGGTCACTTCCTTAGTGACTCTCAAGTATTCTAATTTAATTCTCAATCTTCAACATTTTTTCTGTTTCCATAACATCCATCAAATTTCCCTTTTCTTGAAAAATTCTCTGCCAAAACCTTCATGAACTTCTCTTTTTTGTAAACACTCAATGAAATCATTTTTCCGTACATCAAGTGACATTTTCCATCATCCCTCGCACTTTCACAAAAACACACATGAGAAATTTTCTTCAAACAAATAAATGGAAAAATAAGATGATATGGGAAAATTGTGAAAAACTATACAGTCTAATGATTGACTTCAAAAGAAAGTGAGCAGAACACAAAAATTTTATTTTCAAAATCAGTTGGGACGACAACGACCATCATCATCAGCATCCATCATGTGTGTGGAAATTGCCTTTCTTTCAAAAGTCCTGTGCTTGTTGTTCGTTAAGATGAGCATCACAAAAAAAAATTTATTTCCATCTTAGACTGTACATTTTTATTTGAAGTGAGCCTTTTATCTCTGTAGAGAAATATCCCTTTTCATTTTTTTTCCTATTCTACACTTGTGCTACCTTTATCAATAAACTTTTCAACCGTAAACATTTTCATGTTCTTGAAGCATGTGTGCTTGTGTGTCCTTTGTGGAAATGGAGGCAGGGAAATGGTGATGGAAGATTCAGCACTTGATTAATTTTATGCCAATGGATGACAACAGTAGTATTAACCGTTATTTTTTAGAAATTCAAAACTATTTCGAAGTAAATTTTCAAAAACCGTTAGGATTCATGAGGGATATGCAGTGGGTTTGGGAAAATTTGTATAGCAGAAGATATTTTAAAATCAGAATATAACTAGGCTTTGACCATCTGCATGGTTTTTCAAAGGACTTTTCTTTATTGTAAAAATTAATCGTGAGATAGGTTTAGTTGATACCAGGGACGTAGCCAGAATTTTTGAAGAGGAGGTGCACAATTTTTTATTCTTGAAAAAATCACTGTAATATAAGCTTTGTTTTAAATTTTTATACTTTTGTAGACATTAGATTAGATTTTACGAGTAGTCATCAACATTTTTCTGTAAAAAAACTAATTTTTGGATTTTAAAAATTAAAAAAAATTTATTTTGATTTTAAAAGTTAAAAAGAAATTAAAAAATTTGTATTGAATTTTGATCTCGAGGGGATACCCGGGCATCTAATGACCACCCTCTGGCTTATGATCACTCTTCCTCATGACGTAGGGGTAGGAGTATACACCAGGCTTATACCTCAGTGGTAGGGGTATGGTTAGATACCTTATCTGCCCGGGTAGCCAGGGTACTGAACCATGAGTAGCCTATGCGCCTGACCAGGTCAAAATTACAACAAATATTCAGTAAATTAAGAAAATCTCTACAATTACTGCACTTTTATTAATCCTAATCCAAATGACTTAATTCCCTCTTATCCATCACCACACACGCCTAACACTCAACATCCCATAAAACTTTATTATTAAAATTGCATAAAAATGAAAATAACAGCATAAAACACGATTGCAAATTTATCTCACCTAATTAAATAAAAACTGTTACAACATAATCAGCAGTGAGCACATGAGAAGCCTTTCCATTAAGTAATTCATTGACAATATCTGCTGAGCTTGAACATCCGCTTGCCGCTTATTGATCATTATCATTACTAATATACTGACTAACTATACAATATTATTATATATTTATATAATCGACTATTACTTCTTATTAAAAGACATTGTAACGTGCGGTGTGTGTGCGCAATCGACAGATCTGAGAGAGGAGAAGCTTAGCATGCGCATAAAATTAGATCAACATGACAAGACATGCATTAATCATTTTCACATATGAAGGTTGCATAATTATTTTCAATTAAATTGTCTTAATTAAATCATTAAATCGACAATCGTCAACAACAGCACAAAATGTGAATGAAATGAGACGAAAAAAAAGGTACAAAGAGATATGTGGACGGGACAGTTACAGTGACTATAGCGACAAGACTAAAATATGTTTCAATTCAGCATATATTTATAAATATTTGTAATATTGTCCGCTGAAACTAGTAAAGTAACTACACATAAAGTGACATTCCAATCGCTGAAATGAATGAAAGGAATTATTAATAAATAATCAACAACTTTACCCATTTTTATTACATGTATATGAAAATGTTTTAATTTATGGTGAGCGAAAGTTATGTGGTGACTTGCATGATAAAAAAAGAGACAAATCAATTAAGTCATAAAGTGTCGCTGCAAATGCACAAAGATTCAATTAAAAATCTTTTCTTTTCTTCTCTCTCGTCTCGCTCTGTCTTCACAATCTCATGCATGAATTGAACAAACTCTTTACAATTTAAGTGATGAAAAAATGAATTTCACATGCGCGCATGTTTCCCACACTCAATTTATTAATTTATATTACATATGAATATTTTTTGAGATTTTTTTTTCATGCTTTTTTGTTAGTTGAGTGCTTTTGATCTACATTTTGGGTTACGGGGGTATAATGATTGTTTTGGATGGGATTGATGATTTGTACTTTAATAAATTATTATAGTTAGCCATTTTTGGAAGGGATTTTAAATTAATTTTCTAAATTTTGCTTCAAAATAGTGGTTTGAATGTTTAAGGACTTGAGTATTAAGAAGACTGCTGCATAACTATGTAATTTCTATGGATACAATCTAATTTAATTTAGAATATTAAGAAATTATTAAAATGGAGGAGAGTTTTCAATATTGGAACTGAAATTTATGAAGTAACAAAGACTGAGCACCGGTGCTGTATCCATTTCAGCATTTTTACTGAAAACTCTAGAAGGAATAGAATATTTTAATAAATAAAGTTGATATTATACTAAAGGATTTTATTAGTTTAGTTTTTTAAGGTAAATCAGTCAGTGTAACAATAAATCCTCTGTGAACGAATGTTGATGGAACAAACTATCAATTTGTAGCATATTCTCTTGTGAAGAGGTTGGTTCGATTCCTATCATATATAGCTTATTCCTAAATTCTGGAAAAATTCTTATTGTTAAACAAAATAAAAATAACTCCGAATAACGAATCCCAAGTGGGACTCGAACCCACGTCCTACGATTTGTGGTTACATCCTCCTACCCACTGCGCTATCAGGGGTTATCCAACTATATGGCTAAATGCCATATATAAGTTACAGTCTTTTCTGTCTCTAAATTGTCTGCGTCTGATGATCTAAGTCTTGTCATTGTCAATGGTATGACTATTATATCTCAATAATTCTAGTCCCAAGAATAATGTCAAAAATTAAATACATATCAAAATTTACCCTAATCCACCCCTCCTCCTGGTTATGTGTCTGATCTTTATTAAATTTGAAGCTTAACTAGCTAAACTTAGAACACAGCCATCAAACCTTCCTATTCTTACTGACCAGATTCCAAAAAATGCGCTCTAACATGACCTTCCCATTGCAAAAAAAAATGTCTAAACTAGTTCCTTTTGATTCTCTTTCTTTATTCTGAGTGCCCATCAAGATGAAATCTTAAATAATAATTTTATTGTGTGGTCGTGAATGTGCAAAGATTTGAGATTTCTTTTATGAGTTTCGTGAAGAGAAAAAAACTCGTTTTTGTGTACGAGAAGAAAAAAAAGCATGTAGAAAGATTGCAAATGTAGTCTCGCGAATAAGAAGTGAACAAAAGGATTCAACTGACCAGAAAAAAGAATGAATGAAGAAGAAGACAATGTTCTTAATAAAAAGAAATAAAAAGGAGAGTGTGTGCGTTAGTAGCCGCTCCACCTTTTTGTGCACAGATATATTCGTACATGCATATATAGGTGTGGCGAGATATATTTGATGATGATCATTCCACACATAAGAACACTTTCCTCATCATAATTTCATTTGAAATGTGTATGTACGTACATGCATACGTCAAAAAAATGTGCAAAATTAGGTTTTTTTTCGTGCCATGTCATTTATGTCGCACAAAGGAAATTACACATATAAACGAGGAACTGCATATACCATGATGTACTTCATCATTCTTTACTCTTTTTTGTCGTGTTATAATTATTCCTTATATGTGTGACAAAAAAATGCATTATGGCGCACATTTGTGTATTCACTTCACTTATTAATGCACAAAGAAATGCACTTCATCGCCTGTAATTATGCTCGCCATGCATTTTTTTTAATGCACACATTCGTCTCGCATTATACACTCATTTTTACCTACAGAACCATCCAACCCTTTTATTTTTCAATTATGCATCGATTTTTTGCCTTCTTCTCTTGCCTTCTCTCCTGCATTTTATATCATTATGAAAAAAGTTTTCATAAATTGAATGGTGTTGGGAATGAAAATGAAAGGAAATGAGAGAGAATATGCAACAAAAGCTCAGCTATGTGTCATGGCATACATCATGTGTCTTGTTCATGACAAGTAATTTCTAAGCAAATGAAAAGAAAATGTCCATCTTATAAAGCATGCGCTATTGGACAATCTAATATTCTAAGGTTTCAATTTATGCAATTTGCTTCTTCTTGTGCCTTTAAAAAAAATCTTTTTTATTATTATTGCATGTCGCGAGATCCTGTCTCATCAGAAATTTCATTCCTTCTTATTTATTATTATGACAATAAAATTGAAATAATAAAGAACACTTGAAGGAATTGGAGATCGTCGGGGAAAGAAAGACTCTTGAGAATTTTCTTTTCATTTAAATGTTTCCTCTCAATTTTTTTGCTGCTTCTCTTTTTTTGTATTTCTTTTCTTTTGATAACATCAATCACTGTTGACTGTCTCTTGTTATTTCTTATTGTCATCGCCATTATTATTGTTCTTCATGCTATATACAGTCGAGAGAATTTATTATTCTGCAAGAAATCACTGTGGAATAGAGATATGGCGTTTGGAAATTTATGTCTACTGTTGACTGTCGATTTGTTGGATGAATGGTTGAGGTTGGGTACGTGTAGAGAAGTTCTAGACTGTTAGTTTGAAGAAATTTGGAATAAAGTAGCCTCATTTTTGGAATTAACTTGCATTTTAACATAAAAACATTCTAAATTCATGTTTAAAGGTAAAATCTAGTAAGAATATATAACAATGATAACTAAACAATTAATTTATACAACATCCTCTGATTATTTCACTCAATTTAAGCTTAAATTGTCAATAAAAGCAATTTTTTGCTTACAAAGTATTTTATAAACAATATTTTTGTTTACATTCTCACTTGAAGATTAGAATCATCAATTGTAACTTAATTAATGACATTTGATCAGTTCTGAAACTTGCAATAGACTAGTTTTTTGTGAGAAAAGCTATTATATTAGCTATAACAAAGTAATTCCATTCAGAAATTGCTAATTAAACTAAAATTTAATTTGCTTAAAAGTGACATGAAGAAAAGTGCGGGAAAATTCAAAAAATTCAAATTTAACGGTTATTTTTTGTCAAAATAAATCAAAATTCCAATAAAATCAAATAAAACTTCAAACATAACCTCAATTATGAACACTTCCCTCTAATCAGTCTGATTCCACAGAAAATTATACCCAATTAACTCAACTAAGTTAGTAATAAGAAAATTTCTTGTAAAATTCTTTGAAATAAAGCGTTTACGATAGAAAATATTTCTCACATAGAATCTAATGTGAATTTCTTAGATGCTTCAATAACTTTTGATAGACATGAAGATTTTTCGGTAGCTTTGAGTCTATGAAATGTTTATTAACAGGGTAATTCCATGAGTGAAGGGAACTGATGAAAATCAAGTTGTAATATTTTTTACTTGTTTGTATTCAAATTTCTGAAAACCGTTAAATTTTTTCCTAAATTAATTATTTAATAATTTGATTAGATAATTATTGAAGTTACAGCTACATAAATCAATGAAGTTTTAATCTATGAATAGTTTAAAATTGGTTCAAACTTTTTTTAAGCCTTAATAAGTCGAATCAATGTTTTAAGATTTAACGTATTTTTCGAATTCAAATTTTCTGTCTTTGCAAAAAAAAGCTGAATTTTAACCGATTAACAAATGTTTTGATAATTTTCTTCTTAAATAAGGCATTTTAAAGTTAAAAAAGTATTTGAATGGTTAGTATTTTTGATAATGTATAAGTTATGAGCGTAATTAAAAAGGAAAAATGGCCATTTAATGAAATATTAATGAAACAAAGATTTTGTTTTTTCGTAAATTTAACCGGTTAACATTTTAAAAATCAAATATTTCATTTATTAGGCTCTAAATCATATAATTATATATTCCCAAGTGAAGATCTTAAGTTGTTCCATAGTTTACATTTTTAATAGAGCCGAAAAGAAGATGCATTTATAAGTTTTTTAGCAGAAAAGAAATTTTCGTGATTTTTTTACTCATGGAATTACCCAACAGCAGAATAAGAAAGTAGAGGTACTTTTAAACATGATCGTTTCAATGACTTAATAATTAGCTTTTCCTCGCCAATGTTTTTAATTTATGTTATTGAGTTCCAATGTTAATGAGTACGGTGCTGAATGTTTTCAGTTGCGAAACAAAAAGTGATGAAAATTGAATATTTATGGTCTTTAAAATTATAAATTCTTTAACTTTTTTTGTGCTAACAATTTCGCAGGAATTAATTATGAAATATCTAATTGTTTTTAATTTAAACGGGAAATTAAGTACCAATTTGAAGAATTAAAACAATGCTCACAAATTTCTTAAAAATTCTCACAAATTCTAATTGAATTTTATGTTTGGCGACAATTTTACGAAAGCTTGTGATTGAAAAAAAATGTTTCAAATTTTCTAAAAAAAATTGATTTTAAATGAAAAACTTCTCAATCTTGTTCTAGGGATCACAAGCAGCACATTGTTCTGTAAGTATTTAAAACAAAATTAAGTTCATTAAAGCTTATAAGTTTTATGACCACATGTCTTATGGTCACAAATAATATAAACAATAATTTCATGACAAAAAGTCGACCATAAAAAATTCTTAATTTCTTGTGGCTTTTTTTTTTCTTTCCCTTTTTTACAATATAAATTTCCACATATCATGACACATTCTATCGTTAAGCGCCATTTGCAAGTAAAATTTCCTTCTTTTAAAAAAAATATATAAAAAATAAAAAAATAAAATAAAAATTGTATCAAAGACCTCACTGTATATACTTAAACTCCATCACGATTTCCAAAAGCCGTTTGGGTGAAAAAGAGAGGTGAAAAAAATTCTTTTTTTTATTCGAGCAGGCGCCAGTCGCTTGAAATGCAAAAAAAGAGTCTGAAAGTTTTTGGATAATATTCTTGAATTTCTCTCTGTGTGCTTTTTATTATTATTATTGTTATTATGTCTTTGATCCATCTCACCAAGTCAACGAGCAAATATGATATGAAATTGAGACAGTGGTGTAGGGGATATGATGAAATTGGAACAGAAAATTGACGACACTGAAGAATTTTTTTTACTGTTGTACGAAAATATGTTACAAATCGATTCACATGCTTCTTGCAGATAGAATATGATTAATTTATAATTTTTTTTTGCTTTATCAAAAAGGGGCACATTCTTTGCCTGACAAATGCTCTAAAAATGTCAGAAATGAAATGAAAAATTAATGTTTTTTATATGTCAAAGGAGTTTTCACTCGCATGGTTTAGAAAATTGAATTATTTTTTGTGATATCGAGGCTTAGATATTGAAAAATTGCTTTTGTTATTTTCTAGAAATTTTTTCCATTTTTTTAAAGTCAGAAATTCAATAAAATTTGATTAAGTTACTGCAAAATTTTCACAAGATTGCAGGATATTAGGGGTCATATTAAGTAATACAAAAGAAGGACATTTTGGATAAAAAGCTTTCGATTTATTCCTTAAAATTCATAGCTGTGCATTTAATAAGCGTTTTATAGCATTTTATAATTTAAAATAAGAGTCTCAGCACTCAAACATAAAGCTAGAGTATAAAGTGGGATCCAAACCACTCCTTTGATGACATTTCTGTCGATAGACGCCTATAAAAGAAGACTGTGAGCTTTATTTCCAATAGAAATGGTTCTAAAAAGAGACAACAGAAAAGTTTCCTCATCTGAGTCTCGAACCCTTGATTACTATGTCGGTATCGCAATAAATGGGTTTGGGACATTTGCCCACTGACATTTGCCCACTCTACATTTCCCCACTGACATTTGCCCACTGGTACATTTGCCCACTGGTACTTTTGCCCACTAATACATTTTCCCACTGGTACTTTTGCCCATTGGTACTTTTTCCCACTGGTACATTAGCCCACTGGTACATTTTCCCACTAGTACTTTTGCCCACTAGTACTTTTGCCCACTGGTACTTTATCCCACTGGTACATTTGCCCACTTAATATAATATTTATAAAATAAAAATATATTTTTTTAAATTTGATAAAATAATTTTTTCTCAAAACTATGATTTGTTAGGATTTGTTTACTTAAATTAGTTCACTTTACTATGGGGCAAAAATTGAAAAAAATTCTTAAAAATTTTTTGGTCTAAATGGCAGAGTGAGTCTGCCAAAAATGAAATAAAATTGTTATAATTTTCAATTGTTCAAATTTTGGATTTTTCAAAAAATGTTACATTTAAGTGCTTTGATCATAACTTTTCTCAAACTCAACGAAGTGCGACATATTATATACTAATCTAAAGGTAATTATGTATCTAATGGTAATTGAAATTTGATGCAATTCTAGGAACCTATAAACTCCCAAAATTGAACCATATTTCATACCAGATTATTGTAAAATGATTGAAAACAGTAGACATTGTTATATTCTGTCATATCTGATTTTGATTTTGATAAAAAAAGTTATAGATTTGTACCTCTATTTTTAGTGTATTTTTTGACTTTCAAACGACTTAAAACTGTAAAAACAGCAAGTAAAAATTTAATATCTTTACATATTTTTAAAACTACACATGTAACTAGCTTTAAGCTATAAGAAAATCCAAAAACATGTTTTCACTGCCACTTTTTATCAAAAAATATCAAATTTTCTTGCAAAAAACTTAATTCATAGGTTAAAACTAAAAATGAAACCACAAAACATAAAAATAAATAATGTTTATGATAGTTGTGATCTGTATACCTAAAACTAGTATGGCCTACTAAGCTTATTTCATTTTTCGACTTTTCGTACACTGTGGACAACCTTAAATGACTATTTTATTAAAGCCTACTTGTCAAACAAAAAAAAAAGTTTAAGAAAATTGGTAAAAAGCTATGATGCTTTAAAGATGGTCATTTGCATTCATCATCAAGTCACATTTTGTGTTATATATTCAGCACTGCTGACTTCTGGTCCAAAATTTATATCGATTCTTATACCTTAGATTAAGACCGTTCAGATAAGGCAATAAAATAATTTTTGCCCCATAGTAAAGTGAACTAATTTAAGTAAACAAATCCTAACAAATCATAGTTTTGAGAAAAAATTATTTTATCAAATTTAAAAAAATATATTTTTATTTTATAAATATTATATTAAGTGGGCAAATGTACCAGTGGGATAAAGTACCAGTGGGCAAAAGTACTAGTGGGCAAAAGTACTAGTGGGCAAATGTACCAGTGGGCTAATGTACCAGTGGGAAAAAGTACCAATGGGCAAAAGTACCAGTGGGCAAATGTATTAGTGGGCAAAAGTACCAGTGGGCAAATGTACCAGTGGGCAAATGTCAGTGGGGAAATGTAGAGTGGGCAAATGTCAGTGGGCAAATGTCGGTAACCCCAATAAATAAGTACAGAAAAACAAAACCACTACGCCACCGAGTCACTTCAGTTCACAAAGCTATAGAGCCTTAAAATTCCCCATATAGGATGTTAAATTCAATTTTAGGGGCAAAAATATTTGATTTATCTCAGAGGTCGGTTTCTCGAGTATACCTTTGCCATATAAAAGACAATAGCTAGGATAAACACTAGAGTATACCGAGAGACCGGCCCCTGAGCTCCAATTAGAACCTGCCCCCCTTCGAGTGCTACGCTATATCCGAATAACCCTTTATTATATTTGCGTTAGGGAAGGTGGAGTAGGGAAGAGGTTAGGTTATGTGACAAACTTTCTATTTTAGCATGAAAAATTTATGACAAGAGGAAGCTGGGGTGTGGGGGGAGGGTTTAAAAAATTCGTTTTTTGAGTTATGTAATTTGACCATATGAAGCAATTGGAGACTGATTTTAATTGATTTGAAATTTTTTTTGTGAAAAATAATGAAATATTTACAGTTTTTTGTGCCTGACTTTATTGCTGCTACATCTTTTTATCATAATCATAATCCAGAGCCCAACCAGGACCTCCAGGTATTCAATATTTAACCTAAAAAATCTACAGAATTAAATTTAAAACTAACTAAAAATGACGACTGTCTATTCTAATGCTTCTAAACTGCTAATTCTGCCTGTTATGATGACAATTTCTCCAAAGCATCAATCCCTCATAGTGTAGCAACCTTAATATTCATTTATATCTCATCTCCACATCATAAATGTTTAGAAGAATTTAAAAAATCAATAAACGACTTTTTAGATCACTTCGTGTTGTTCTCCTCTCTTTTTTTACGAGCAACTTTAAAAAAAACATTCCGGAAAAAAGTTTCTCATTTCTTGATTTTTGTTCTTCTCTTTTTTGATGCTTCTATTTTGGCTCCACTTCAAATGGCATGTTCATCAAGCACCAACAACAAAAACAAAAATGTTTTATGAATGCTTGTATTTTTTTGTGAGAGATGTTTTGGTAACAGCGGGTAATAACATGACATGGTAATCCAGACGATTCCAATTCGGTAGATTTCAGTCTTATTTCTCTTCATGTCAATAAAATGATAAAAAGTGACAGTAAAGACGTTTCTTTTTGTCTTTCTTCTTTCTTTTCATCTTCTCGTGGCTCTTATTTCTCTCTGCTCTTTGTGTGCTGTGTTGAGTGTTGTACGATTCGGTGGCACATGAATCAGAAAAAAAAAATTTTTTGGCAGCCAAAATGAATGGAATGTTGAATTGCAGCAAAAATTCTTTGTGGCAAGAAGAAATAGAGTACGAAAAAAAGTTTCAGTAGAAATTGAAGGAAAATGTGCTAAAAATGTTGTTCAACTTGTTCATTTTCGTTTGAGTTGATTTCAATGGGTTTTTGGCGTTGGAAGTGATTTTTTTTGGGTTGGAAATTAAGGCTCTTGAAGCTGTTAAAGAGGTTAGGGATTATTCTATTATGCTATCATATAAAATTAATAGACAAGCTGTTTAGATCCATAATTTTGCGTTTCATTGCTATTTGGAGTTTGACGAGGAAAGGTTCGAACATTTAATGGGATTGGAACCACTTCTTTGATGACATTTCTGCCTGTAGTCTACAAATAGATGGCTTTGAGGTTCATTTCCAGTACATATATTCGAAAAAGTGATAAATGAAAATTTGAGTTTCGAACCCATGACTGCATAGTCGGTTGTACAGTAATTGTTAATTAAAAACCGAAAGGATTAAATCACTACGCCATCAAGCCATTCTATCTCACTAATTTCGTCATACTAAAAGCTAATATAGTTAATTCTAGATGTCATTCGACAGGAAAGGGTCCAATTTTAGTAGACGTCATTTTTAAATGACCCCTTAAGCAGAAAAAATTGTTAAAATATTGAAAAATTTCTCTAAATTCCATTAGAAAAGCAAATTAGTCTTAAATTCTCTCAAACTACCTGACATAACCTCAAAACCCGCAATCACGGCCACACAGAAGCTTAACAAATCCCATTAAATTTTCAAATTCAACTCCAATCCACCACTTCAAAAACAAACAAGACTCAAAAAATAATAATATTCCAAAAATAATGTAAATGATCACCTTTCTCGTAAAAATCACGTGATAATTGAGTACAAAAAGGAGATGACGATGATGAAAGGGACACCCCTCATTATTGGCTTGATAACTTTATCTTCTTTGTCCTACACGAAAAGAAACATCATTCAGTAGGAATGGGCACATAAAAAATTGTATTTTTCGAGGGGTGCATTAATAAAACAAATTGTCTATGAAAGATTTTTTTTTACCTTTTTTAAATTCAATTTTTTTATGTTGCGACAAAAGAAGAGTTTTACCTGGCCGAGTGACTTTTAGCGATGGCAAAAGAAGCGAGAAACAAAAGAAATAAGAGATAAGATTGAATCAACATAAAATTCATTTGTAAGGATCCTTGTTATTGCTTAAACGATTCTCGTTATCGTTTTTTATGTATTATTTCTCTTTTGTTCTGTGTGCAACAGACAAACGGAATTAATAAGAGGTGCATTTAGGACTGACTAATGAAATAAATCATTAAAAAATTCTAGGGCGACATAATAGTCATCCATACGCGCATTAATGCTGTGATCAGTAATCGAATGAGGCATAAGGGGTTATTTATAAATGACGTTCTTTATAAAAAAAAATAGGAATTCTAAATTTTTCTTACAAAAAATTAATTTTTGAACTGTCAAACTGCTCTAGAGCCTTGGTTATTAGAATATACACCATACCATATGGTATACCCTAGCATGCACCCTAGCATATACACCAGGGTATGTGGTAAACCTTAGGGCATACCAGAGAAACCAACCAAGACTCCAACTTCCCTCTACAAAGTAGGACGTCTCTTCCACACGACCCCCAATGAGAAATGAATTCATTAATCTTTTTTTTTGTTTCTGTTTCTTTTCTTAAAAATTTTACGTCTTGTCCCCGTCCACGTTTTCAGCATTTCTTTCGTTCTTTTAATGTTGTTTAAAACTCTCACAGTGTGTTGTGTATTTGGCATTATAGCGCCACTATACGAGCGACCTCACCATAATAATAATAATATGTGCGCGACTATACATGAAACGGCGCTTTTGCGCTGCTCCACACACAACACGAAATCAATTAACAATGTTACTGTCGAGGCTATTTAGAATAGTTCTTCTCTCTCCATTTCACTCTCCTTCTTTTATGTTTAACCAATATTAAATTTAAATAAATTTATGTATTGTATTTATACCTGTGCAGATCACAATAGGAGGGCTCCAAGCACACTAAAAGCGATCAGCTCTTTTTTTTCTCTTAATTCTTCTCCCAATTTTCTTTACGTTGTCGTTCGCATATTTGTTTTATAAGAAATCGTTTACTTTATACAGCCATTTAATCGAAGGCGCACAAAGAGCACCAAAAAGCAACACAAGTTGGAATACGAAGAAGACAAGACGGGGCGAAAGAAATTGTGGGATATAGTTAGTTGACTCTGAAGAGAAAAGAAAGACATGATATGAGATGTGAGATGCGCATTTTTTTCCCATTCAGCATATTATAATTTTTTTTCTTCATCTTTCTCTCTCTCTCTCCGTTTCCTTCATTTCACTATTCTAGATGGACACACAGTGAATATAAATAAAAATTTCATCCAGAAAACGGGCGCCAGCCACGAAAATTTATGTTGATCGTTCCATTGTAGGACAGAATGTTTCTTTTGTTTTAAGCCTCGATCGGACTTCTTTTTATTATTAGTGCGTTTTTTAAAAAGAGCAGTTAAAGATGCTTTGTTTGGGTGGCTGGATGCTCATCAAGATAAAAGCAATCAGACATCGAAGAGAGTTTGGGTTTGAAGCAATAGTTCGGTGCTATCGAGTGAGTCACTTCCAGACCAGCTAACCACAAAAATTCACTCTATCTCTTTTTGAAAACCGTTATAATTTTTTAATTTTTTGAAAACCGTTAAAAATTTGAATTTTTGAAAACCGTTAAAAATTTGAATTTTTGAAAACCGTTAAAAATTTGAATTTTAGAAGACCGTTAAATGACATAAGCTGTCAATTTACAATTATTAAATGCCAAATTTTATATGCAATAACTTGTTAATTAAACACGAATTGCTGATACAAAAATGCGCTTTAGCACCCAATCAATAACTCATAATCAGAACCGTTTCTCTTTCTTTTTTGAAAAATTCTCGTGTGCTTGCGTCTGCCGATGACAGCAGCAACAAGGCATTTATCGATATATATTAAATTTTTTGAGATAGGCCAAACTATCGAATGAGAATAAAAATGTATTTATTGTCACATTTTTACCAGAAAAAAAACATATATTTATGATGAAACATTTTCGGTTTGTGCCTAAAAATGCCTAAAAAGAAAGAAGTTAAAGAGGAATCCAGATAAAAAATATTGCGACGAATTTAAAATTTAAGAGCCACAATGATTATTTGATAATGAGAAAAGAAGAATCAGTAAAAATTGCAAGAAAAAAAATTTTTCAACCAAAAATAATCTCGCAATGTCATCTCGCTGTTTTCTTTTCTGTATGCCTTGATTCTGTGTTTGTCTTTCAATTCCCTTTTATTTCGCGGTGGACCACAAGAAACGAGAAGAAAAGAATGAATACGAAAAAAAGACAAAGTTATTGTGAGCTTGTATATTTTTGTGTTTTACAAAGAAATAGAGGACAGGAGACATGAATTTATTATGTCTCGATTGGCATTGCATAAAAGATAATTAGTACCATTTTGGAGTCTCGCTTGATGCCACTGTATGTAGATAAATATTGGTCTCCTTCTTGATATCGTCTTACATTCCATTATTATAACCACAACCGAGCAGATTATAACATTTTTATTATTTCTCTTTTGTTAATTAATCAAAAACAAAAAATTCTCGGTTTTTTGACGGATGATGAGCAACCGAGAAACTCTTTTTGATTAACTCAAAAAAATGGCATCAAGATAAAAGAATTTTGGATTTTAAAAAAATTATGAAATGAAGATTTTTAGATAAGCGAAAGTGGATATGAAAATAATTAGGTGTTTCCAACATGTGCTCTGTGTTATGAAATTGAATTACCTCACGAGAATGACGAGACACTTTTTCTTGTACGAATTGTGTCAGTGTGGTGATGATGTGATCTTTAAATTGCATTATTATGATATCGAGTAATACGCAGACTCATGGCTGTTAAGGCATAGAAACTCTTTTTTGGCAAAATAATTAAATCTTTTTTTTACAAAAATTGGGGGTCCTCGTTTTAAATAATTATTTAAACCATAGACCCCCTCCATAACTTGGGCGTCCATGGTTTAAATAATTTTGCAAAGCATAGATCCCCTCCATAGAACTTTTTTACAAGAATTCACAATAGCATCTCCCTTTAGGGGCCATTCACAAATTACGTCACGCTTTAGAAATGAAGGGTTTGAAGAATTTGTGACAGTCTAAATACAAAATTTCTTTTTGCAAAATTTGTGACAAGGGAGTCGAAAAAATAGTTTTTTTTTGCTTGACGTAATAAGTGAACGACCCCTTAACTCTACATCCATAAATTTAGCCTGTAATAACTTTTATGATAGTAAATAAGCACTTTTAAAATAAAGTCCATAAAACAATCATGTCAGTAATAACTTTATCAACTATAGACCTAAGGCAATAACTGTGAATATAAATACGATGCATAAACATTGCACATCTTGTCACCTCTGTTATCATTTTAGTCGTCTATGCATTAATTACTTTAAATTGCGCACTTCGTGTTGTGCATATTTGTAATCTGTCACTTAATAAAACTGTGTAATTAGTGGAAGAGATAATGATTGGAATAACTAGAAAGGAGTTCCTTTATTGGGGAATCGATCATTAATAAGGTTTGCCATTTGTCACAAGGGGGGGGGGGGGCATGAGGGATCTGGAGTTTTTTTTATTAATTTTTTAAAATAATTTTTTTTTTTAAATTTTCTGTACTTCTTAATATTTTAAAAATAACAAATAATCCGTGAAGGTACAGCGACTCCTATTTCACCTTCATCCAAGAATTAGACACCAATTCAACTAACTAAGTGCAACTGCCTGCAAATTTACAACTCTAATCTCAAAATTCCCCTATAATCTCAACAAAACAAATTAAAACTCCTATCAATATCTCAATCCATACAAGAATCAAACAAGTTGTTAATTAACCAGCTTAAAGTAACTACACCATTTTCCAATTTGTTTCATTTCTTCAGCTACATTACTCACATGCTAAATTCAAATCAAATCTTCGTCAGGTTGTTAAACAAAAATTTATGATAAATTCGTATTGACATACAGACAGGAAGACAATCAACAAAACAGAAAATGTTGAGCATAGAGAGCATGTGATATTAATACCGCTACAAATCAAGCAACAGTGGAATAATTCGAGTCGTGTTTTAAGAAGCAATAAAAATCGAAATTAATCAAAATGTGACTTGACATGTAACCTTGAAGAAATCACCTTCATATCATTAAATATTTGCACAAGCTTCAAACTTTATTTCTCATATTTGAGAGAATATTTTAAATTCGCGATGTACACAGTGCAGAAGTTTGCGATTGTTAAACATTATAACGTGTTTTGAGAGCATTAGCAGAGATGGATAGATTGACAAAATTTTAATGATAATGAATAATTTAAATTGAAGTAAAATTTGTAAGTTGATTTGGTAATTTATGACAAACAGAGGCGCACTTTTTCTGAGTATGATCCTTGAAGGTTTTAAAATTATATTTAGAAAAAAAAAAATTAACGGTCAAAAAATATTTGAAACTTAACGGTCAAGAAATATTTGAATTTTAACGGTCAAATATATTTTAAAATATTTGAATAAATTTTGACAGTTATTTTTAGAGTAAATAAATAACTCTTTTTAATTCCCCGTTTATAAATTCTTTGACTCAGCACTTACCGCATTATCCAAAAATAATTGAAGTAGCTTATCTGACCTAAGACAAAGTGATGCGTTCACTTAAAAACTGCGCTAAGAAATCGTCGTCGGTGGCAAATGTAAAGAGAATATTTCTTTGGAATCATTTAAAAGAATTAAAAATATAAAATAAGGTAAAAAAGAGATTCTACAAAGCCGGAAATTTATTTTCGATAAAAGAATCGAGCTAAGAGGTACACACAGGTGTATACATTCATACTACTTAAGGTATAGACATATCACACCAAAAGTAATTTACCGCGCTCCTTTTCAGCTTCCATAAATGAATACGAAAGAAAATCTATATTATGAAAATTTTTACAAATATTTGCTTTTAATGTAAACAGTAGCTGCTGTTTTAAGCGATAACTCTTTGTGAAATGTGGAAGACAAAAAGAAACTAATGAGATAAAATTAAGGAGAAGAAATATAACCGCGCATAATAAGAAAGTGTTTTTTTATATCGTTTGTTAATGGATTGAATTTTTAACAAAAAATTAAAATGAGGGCCACATATTCTCATCTTTTGGGGGGTCGTTGACAAGTCACGTCCATCATAAAATAGAATTTTTAGATCAACAAATATTTTTTAATATTTTTTTGTTTTTAATTGTCATAAAGTTCCAGAACCCTACCTAACCCCAAGAAGTTAGACATCATATGTGAATGACTCCCATCTCCATCTCCTTCTCGTTCAAAAATCCCATTCCATTTCTGGAAGCTGAATTGAAACACATTAATGACTTGAAAAAAAAAGTTTTATCACACGACTTTTTTTTAATTTCATGTTTTCATCACATGAAGCTTCACCTACATCAGATCTTTACATTCTTGATCTCTTTGATGCTGCTACTATTTTTTATGAAAAGAAGCTTCCAAAGTGAATATTCCTTTAGCTCTTTATGATGGCATTCATAAGACGAAAAGTAAATAAATGAATATAAAGAGAAGAAAAGAGTCAAAGCCATCAGCGCGAATGAGATAAGGTTGAAATAAAAAAAAATATTCAGAGGTTTGAAGGCAAAAAAGAAGAAAAAAATTAAGTGAAAATTGTTTGATAGGATTTTTGTGGGTTTAGTTTAAATTGGGGATTATATGGAAGCTGTTTTGTAGTGATGAAGGTATTATTGAAATTTTATTGTATCAATGAACGGCTTAATGCTTTGATTTTATTGATTCTTGTCACGGAAGGTCTTTGAAGAGTTTTGTGAAGGAAAATTATCTTGTCATGAGTTAGGATTGTGATGTGATTTAATGTATAAGGTCATCCGTTAAGGGGGTCATACTCAAGGGGGTGTCAAGAATGATGTCCATGCTTCAGACTCACCATTTATCTTGTTCCATACCATAAAATACAGTTTCACACCATCTTACTCTTTAAATTATAAATTGCATTTTTTAACGACTACAGGAAATTCATCAAAATTAATCAAGGTACAAAATATGGAACCAAAATTAAAGGCTTTCTGTTATGATCACTAAATCATATTTTACTATCAATTTAACGGTTTCTAAAATTTTGAAAATTCAAAAAAGTTTCAACGGTTTCAACATTTTGAAAATTCAAAAAAAAAATTTCCCAAAAAATTTCTTCCACCTCAAAAATTGTTTTGCAATTTTCATGTCAATTATTTAGTATTTTTACAAAAGCCTTTTTAATTAGCATTTAAAAAATGGCAAGGATGTTGTCTTCAAATATAATTACTGCTACTAACTTTCAAGTTTGCAATATCGTAAAAAATTGACTACAAAGTTGCAAAAATCCTTCATTATCGCAATAAAATCTGATAAAATTGGCAATTTTCAGAAACAACGAAAGCAATTACTTGATTTTAATCTGATATAATTAGAGACCTCAGTCCATATTTGAACATTAAATCTCCTTACAAAAATCACCTGTTCTTCACTCATTTAACCTTACAATTTGCTTTCATAAAACTGAAATTTCAGAAAATATTAATTCTCAAAATGACTCAAATCCCCAAAAAATTACTTCATAATAACGTCACGCAGCAAATAAAAACCTCAAATTCACAAGAGGAAGCAACAAAGTAAAATTTTCATTAAGAAATTTTATAAGACATTCCGTAAGCAATAAGATTCAAAATTTATATCACTTCCAACAAAATTAATTCCTCTTGCTCAAAACCTCTGAATCGATTTACCAAAAGTCATTTTATCGAGTGAAAGAACGACGTGAAAAAAGTGTAGAAGATATCAATGAGGTAGGAAAGAAAAGAACACCAAGATACTGATAAAAACCTGCTGCCGATGAATAAACTACTGCTTCTTTTATTTACAAGCATCTCTTTCGTCTTTGCCGAATGATGAGTTGACAAGTTTTATGGGCTCATTTTTATTATAGATCAACAGCTCGGGAAAGATGTTTCTCACACTTTATTTACATTCGATTTTTTTGTTTTCGGTGGACTGAGATTTTTGAGTATTTTTGAAATTAGGAAGCTATTAATACACTTTATTCAGGCTGGCTGCTTCTCAAAAACTCAAAAATTGTTAGAATTTAAATTTCAAAAAACCGTTGAAAATTTGAATTTTCAGAAGCTGTTGAAAATTTGAATTTATAAAATCCGTTAAGATTTGAATTTCAAAAAACAGTTAAAATTCAAAATTTGTCAAAAGTGCGTTTAAGTATCTCAATTAAGCATAAAGACTATTTTTATAATGCTGATCACTCTGCTGCCATTGAGCTAGTTTTATTTTCTTTTTGGAAAGTTGTAAACCAATAATTTTTATATTGACCATTATAAAGCGTTATCCAATTAATGTTTTAGCATCTGCATTTATTGTCATTAAAGGTGACATAGATATCTCTCTATTAAATCACCGATCGTCATCATCAAGATGACTCGGATTTCGAAAAAAAAAAAAGATATTTATATGCAACGGCAACTTAACTAACCGTTAAATCAACTGCTTGCTGCTGCCACAAAATGAAAATATTGTGTTGAATATGCTAATTGGATGTGAAATGAGAATAACAGCGAAAAACAGAAACAAAACCTAAATCAATTAAATAATTTAAAATGATTAATTGACATTGTTTGTCACAAATTTAAACTCGGAGTGACTTTAAGCCTTTTATTTACAAATTAACGCTGGGCTTCATGGCATTTAAATCTGTTCAACTTAAAGGGACGAGACGTTATTAAAGAGATTATGATTATTTAATTCAATAAGACTTCACAGTTTTAATAAAAATTAATTAAAAAAGCATTAGATTTCCTCAACGACTTGTAAGTAAGATAGTTAGAAGTTGTTAGGAAATGGAGAAAAGGTAGTGAGGCAAGTTAAGTAGATGACTGAGTGATTGTCACTTAGAGCGTCTTAGAAAATGTTTTAAATGAAATTCGTCAACTTTAACGGTTTTCAAAAATTTGAACATTTTAACGTTTTTCAAAAATTTATAAATTTTAACGGTTTTCAAAAATTTAAATTTTTTACTGATTTTCAAAAATTTGAATTTTTTACTGGTTTTCAAAAATTTGAGTTTTTTACTGGTTTTCAAAAATTTGAATTTTTTACTAGTTTTCAAAAATTTGAATTTTTTACAAAAAAATGTTTCCACCTCAAAAAGTTTTTTGCATTTTTTATCACAATAACTCAAATTTATCAGTTAAATCTTCTAAATTCTCCTTCAAAAAAGTGGCAAGCATCATCTCTTCAAATATCACAGCCGCAACTTCTACAGTTCTTCAGCAATATCAATTTTCTAAAAACCACCAGACAAAATGTAAACAAAGCCACAATTTTCTGAATTCAAAATCCAAGTTAAAGACCAAGTAGCGTTATGAAGTGCAAGAAATAATAAGAATGAGAAATTAAAAGTTCTCATTCATTTTCAAAAGTAACGAACCGTATAGCTCATAGCATTTATGGACGGTCTAAACGAAAGAAGATTGTGTTTAAGCTTCCATGATGCGTGAATAATGTTCAAACCAACACTAAAACTTGACAGTTCTTTTCTCCTTGCCAAGTTCTTGCTGCTTCTTCTTTTTATTAATATTTTTTTTTGTTTCTGTGGAAAGTGTCGAAAAAATAATATTTATAATCCAATTATATGAAAAAGAGAGCTTGAAATTCTTCTATCATCTTGTGCCGGTGTGTGCCTGCCTGCCTGTGTCTTCTTAATCGCCCCTCGAAATTATTATTCTATTCTATTCTCGGGTTGCGGATATTATTGCCATTACATATTCATATTTTCTATATAAATTTTCATAAGAAAAGAGTTGTTGAAAGACTAGACCATTATAAAAAAAATGTTACTATCTGTTCTCTTTTTTTGATTTATAGATGAATTAAAATTTATATCATAAAATGAAATAAAGGAAAAAAAGATGAAATAAAAAAGGCAAATATATGAGAAAAATGTATATATGACAATTAATGGAAACAGGTTGTTTTAACACTCACAAAATTTCTTCATTATTACTATTTTGCCTTTCAATGAAAGAGTTTTTCCAAGGGAAAGTAACGCAGTTAAATAAATATAAATTTATGGACTGCATTTTAAGCGCCATAAATGCTATTGAAGTTAATTATAATAAAATTTTTTGAAGGTTTTAATATGCAAATGGATGGTTGTAAATTTTCAAATTCTTTAATTAATATTTTTGAGGTTATATTTATAAAGCCATTCAGAGCATTAACACTTGGAAATGTGAATAAATATTGATGTTGGGTCAATGATTCTTGATAACTTAGTTTAAATTTCCAGAAACGGTTGAAATTTGAACTTTTAAAAGCCGTTAAAATTTGAATTTTTAAAAGCCGTTAAAATTTGAATTTTTAAAAGCCGTTAAAATTTGAATTTCTATAAATCATTTTACATTAACATTTTTAAAGCAATTGAAATTTGAATCAAAAGTAAATAATTTTATAGAATCTTTGGCAACCTCAAAACATGTCCTTCAAGACTCCCATCCCTTGATCTCCCAGTTTTTTACGACATCCATTAAAATATGTTTCATAATATAACTTTTATTTTCGGGAACGAAGGCAAATTGAACAAAAAAAGCCAACAAATTTGCATACAAATCGCTGGGGTCAATATTGAGAATGAATCTTTTATAACCCACCAGAAAAGCAAGAAGAAGAAAAAAAGATTCCCGCACAGAAAACAGCCCAACACGAAGAAGAGATTTTCATTAATTTATTTTTTCCTCTTCTTCTCGCTTTCTGGCCCAAAAAAAAGAACAAAATCAAAATATTAATGGAACAATAATTATGCAAATGAAGTAATAACAGTTTCTTTTTACTCATGAATCTCATCATCAAGCCTTTTTCTTCGTTTATTGCTATTATTATTGTTTTTTATTGTTATTCTTACATTTCGTGTGTAAAAGTTGTGATCGATAGAAAGCCTAAACATTGATGATGGGAGGTTTTTTTGGCAAATAATTTTCAATGAATTTTATGACTCGGCTAGTTCAACAGGCTGGAATCTAATAAACCGAGTGTTTTGACTTCTTGTGAACACATTTATTGGTTTCTTGGCATTTTGTTAATTTTAATGAGTCTGTTAAGTTTGGGAAGCTTGGCGTCTAGGATTAATAAAGTTGTTTTAACTTTTTGAAGTGAGAAAATCTTTTTCTTGGTCACCAATTTAAATTTTTTAAAGCCGTTAGAAATTTTAGTTTATTTTTTGAATTTTGAAAAGCCGTTAGAAGTTTTTGGACTCTTTTCTGAATTTTTGAAAGCCGTTAAAAATTTTTGACATTTAAAATCGTCAAATTTTTCAAAAATTGAATTTTTAGGTTCGAATCCTTAAAAATTGACCTGTTTTTATCAAATTTGTGTAGAACAATCTTAATTAAGCATAATAGCTAATTTTATTGAAATAAATTACTTCTTCCTTTCCCGTCGCGACTGTTAAAACTTGCTGTTGACCACCAAGTGACTGAAATGATTGAATTCAATTGATTGCGAGAAAAAAAATTCATCAATTCCTATTGAATGCTAATAATCAATTACTCAATTGAAATTGGATGAGGAGGGAAGAAAAAATGGCGAGCAAGCATAAAGCAATGAACGCATAAATTACAAATTGAGATAGCGAAAAGAGAAAATTCAACCAATTTGCAGACATAATCATATTCAATTCAATATATATATGCATATATGAAGACCTCTCGGCTTTTCATTGGAATTAATTCATCTAATTACATTTTGTAGCTAACATTTTTCGCTTGCCTGCTCGACTGACGACCACCAACGTGGTCATCATTTTGCCACTCTCGAAATAGTTATCATTTCATTTATGCAACTTCATGCGATATTTCTGATTGGTAATATTAATATTTACCCCACGGAGATGTGGTGACTCCATTAAAAAAATATATAAATAAAGAAGCAAAAAAGTCACACAAACTTGTTGCCAATAATTACATTTAAATGCCTCGAAATGAGATAGTTATAACCGCAAATAGCCTAGCAATATGCAGAAAAAAGTTTCTGTATGTAATTATAATTTTCTTTATGCCAATAACTTGAGTGTTTACTGAAAAATTTAAAGAAAGTCCTCGTGTTATAGATCGAGGGACTTCAGCGCATTTTTGTGTTAGCGATCAGTATTCGATTAGCAAAGTACTGCGTATTAAATAAGTTTATCATGAATATTTTGTGACTTAAATAAATTCGACGGCTCGATAACGGTTTTTTGGCATTCAAATTTTCTAACGGTCAAAATATATTTGAAAATTTCCCGCGTAAATGCACTTGAAAATCATTAATTATAGTATAATTAACAATTTGCACGGTGAATTTTCATATTTTAAAATGGTTTATCATTTAACGGTTTTTTGAAATTCAAATTTTCTAACGGTCAAAATATATTTGAAAATTTCCCGCGTAAATGCACTTGAAAATCATTAATTATAGTATAATTAACAATTTGCACGGTGAATTTTCATATAATAAAATGGTTTGTCATTTAACGGTTTTTTGAAATTTAAATTTTCTAACGGTCAAAATATATTTGAAATTATCCCACTTGAAGTTGGCTCTATTGTATTGAAAACAAAAAATCATTAATTATAGTATTTAGCATTGGTTTTGAGATTTTTAAATGTCCGGGGGGCCAATAACTCGATGGCACGGAACTAATGCAAAAAACTAGAGCTCTCTACGATGTCTGGTTAAAAAGTTTTTCGAGTGTTCCAGCCGAACAGCCGACCGACCGAACAAAGTGCATTATTAAGCTACCTTTTTAAAACAAGTTTCAAAAATGCGCTAAAAAAGGCAGAAAAAAAGTTGTTGCGGCAAAACGATTGAGTGAGTGAGGAAGATAGATAATCGTGTAAGAGAAATGGAGAGCGAGTCACGGTGGTCTCGTTTATATATCTCCTCAGTTTAATGCGTTTTCGGAAAAATAATAAAAATGAGGAGCCTAAAAATGTGTATTTCTTCGGAGGTAATTAATACACAAATTTCAGTGTTTAAATGAGGAGGATGAGCGTTGAAATTAAGAGCGAGATGGACGGAACCTGATTATAGAATATTAAATTCTTTTCTCTTTTTTCTGTTGTTTTAGTTTTAATTTCAAAGATCAAAACTCTTTTGCTTGTTATATTTTAGAATTGATTTTTAAATATTGATTTTTGACTTACGGATTTGAATGAGGGGAAATTCTTGGTCATTTATTTTTCTGTCATCTGATGATGCTGTCGTCTGTTGAAGAAATATCAAAAAGTTTTACAAAATAATAAGAAAAAATTATTTAAAAAACAATTTTTAAGAATTTAAATTGTAACGGTTTTTTAAAATTTGAATGATTTTGAACTTTGGAAGTTCAAAAAAGTTTCCTTGCAAAAACACCATGTATGGAACTCTATGTAATTTTGAATTTAGGAATTGAACCTTTGATTTTTAAGAACTTTCAACTGATGTTCAAAATTTCTTTAATAAGATTTTAGCAAAATCTTTACTTAAGCTTCAAGTTCTTCATTATCAAAATTTCCTCTTGTTTCTCCAAAATAAAAGAACAATCTCCACAATAAAATTAAAATTCAGACCACTTAGACACCTCACAAACTAATTCCACCTCATTTTAATCTCAATATCTCAGAAAACCCCTAAAAAATTCCTTCGTAAATTATCCAAAGTGTAAACTAGACCGCCCAGAAGAAGAAGTCTTTATACTTTTTTTCACGAGAATCTTTGCTTATTAAGACGGCAACAATTCAAATTAAAATCTCATCGCTCAACTCTTTTTTTCATACAATATTTTTTTTACCAAGCAAATCACTCAAAGGCAAAAAAATGCCCAAGCAGGCACACAAAAAAAGAAGTGAGGAAGAGAGAAAGAAGACTAATTAATTATTCAAAACGGAGAAATATTATAAACACTTTATTATTCATGGAGTATATCATTCGCGCGATTCACATTCTTATTATCTACATCTATTCATCTTTTTTTACTTTGGTTTTTTGTAAGTTTTGTTTTTTATGAAGCATCAACAGCAACACACAAAAAAAGCTGAGACTCTTTTATTTTTAATTATTCAAGTGGACATTCATTGAAATTCTAAAGCAACACTTTCATGCAATAAGATGACAAAAGAAGAAGAATAGTTTTATGAAAGCTTCATGGGTGCTAGTTTCATGCATGTATCGAGACTCTTTATGACAAAAGGAAGTAGATGATGATGATTCTGTGTGTTTTTCTTAAAACAAAAAAGAAATCAGACTTAATGAAATAAAGATGAGTTCTGGAAAGAAGACGGAGTTGGGATTTGGAACTTTAGAATTTAACGGATTTTCATTTTTCAAATTTTATTTATGGAAATTTAACGGATTTTTTTTTGAAATTTCAAACTTTACAAAACCGTTGTTTATGCTTGAGTCATTTTTAAGTATTTAAATAACATTTCTATGTCTAATTAAAGGTAAAAAATAAAATAAGATTTTATATTTTGAATGATTTTGAATTTCCAAAAAAAATTAGAAATAGTTGAGATGAAGACTTTTATAAATTGTATGATTTTCTAGAATTTAGGTAATCGAACCTTAGCCCTTACCAAACTTTTTGCTTATTTTAAACATTTCTATAGATAAATTTTAACAAAATACCTTCTTAAGTTTCATAAATTCTACAATAAAATTAAAATTCAGACCAACCCTGCTCCAATCCAGATCGATCTCGTCCGATGAATAAGAAAAATAACATTGACGATTCATTAATTAATTTCTTAAGACGCTAAAAGAGAAATTTTATGTAAATTGACTTTTGTGTGTGATTTGAGATCTTCTTTTTATGTATATTGATGAATAATATTGGACTTAAGGTATAAGAGGAAAAAAATAATCTCACAGTCCATTTCCAAAGGTATACAATATTGGGTCTCTCAAAAGAATAAAACGAAATAAAAAGCACAGCAAGAGTCATCATCATTTATGTTAATCGTTTGTTTTCCTTGTGGAGGTCCATTAAATATGTGAAGGTCATTCTCATTTTCTTGAATACTCATTAACGTTATTGCTTGATAAATTTCTATATCTTCCATTTCTATGAATGAATTTAAAAACAAAGACACAAGAACCCAAACGATGAGAAATCAGCGAAAATTAATCGAGGATGAGAGAAATTTGTTATTGATTTTTATGGGAAAGTTAAATTTTTTTGACCTCACCGAGTTAGAATCAATTAACATATTGTGCGTAGACTTTATTGGCATTTAACAGTTGGTGCCAGACGACTTTATGCTGGCTCCTCCAGACTATTAAAATGAAAAGATTTATGTACTGGCAAAAAGTCTTGTTCTTTCTTAAATTTTTGACTCATTAACTAATTCTGTTCCTTTCTTTTTTCATCTCTTTACAGACAATTCTGAACTCAATGCACAAATATCAACCTAGATTTCATCTAGTCCGAACCACCGACATCCTCAAATTGCCGTATTCAACGTTTCGAACATATGTCTTTAAGGAAACTGAATTCATAGCTGTGACTGCATATCAAAATGAGAAGGTGAGAATTTTGAGTGTTTATTGGATCATTTTTAGGGGGTAATTAAGAGGGAGATGGTGTTTGATTCCTCTTTTGTCTAGTTTTCTAGAATAAAATTTCAAACCTTAACAACAAAAGATTCATACCCACCCCTCCTAGATGAATTTCTAGCTAAACCACTTTGAAAGATAGCCAAAAGCATATGAGAAGGGTTTTGGGTCCACCCCTTTAACTTACTACCAGTAACAAAGCATCGAGAGGGGGGACTTAAGGGTACCATTTTTTTTATTTTACCCTGGGGATCAAGACCTATTTCTTTGGTCCTCCCTTAATCTCAAAAAATTTACCTACATCCCAAAATCCAGTTTGAGGATCGATCCCTTAAAATTACATCAAACACCCCACAACAACAAAAAATCCAATTTAAAATTGATTTCTTAACATTTGTTTTCTCTTCACGCAGATAACACAATTAAAAATTGATAATAATCCCTTTGCAAAGGGATTTCGTGATACTGGTGCTGGAAAGAGGGAGAAAAAGTAAGTAGACAGAAATAAATTTAAATAATCCAACAAATCAATCAATTTAAAGTTTTTGTGGCAGAGTGAGAGACAAAATCTTGTTACAAATTCAAATTTTAAGTAATCCTACCAATGTACAAAGTCTATAAGCCTATCATCATGACGATGTAATGTGTCTTACAACATGATGTATGTTTTAATAATAAACGAAGCATTAAATTGACGTCTAATGCGAAAATTAAAGACCAGTCACACATTGCCTTACATTATAATCTTTGGATGATTGAAAAATTAAAGGAACTTTTTTTTGTGAGCAGTATAATCATCTTTAAATAAAATTTCTTCATGCTCACCCTCACACATTTCACATTTAATCTTGTTGATGGATTTTGGATTGAACCTTAGTAAATAAATTCATTCAGTGGACTTTTGAACCCTCAGACAATTGTCTTGAGCCTAATTTTAGTGTATTCTTGAAAAATGTAGCTTAAATATACACTTTGTATGGGTGGCTGGGCAAGCTAATTGATAGAAACAGCTAGACGTTGATTAAAAATTAAGTTTCAAAAAGCCGTTAAATTTTGAATTCAAAAAGTTTGTAAAAATTCAAATTTCAAAAGACCGTTTAAAATTTGAATTTAAAAAAACCGTTAAAAATTTGAATTTCGAAAAGTCGTTAAATTTTAAAATTTATCAATCTACAAGAATTCAATGCTGGATTTATTTTATACTAATTCGATGCTTCAGAATTGCGCTTAAGTTCCTCATTTAATAGCACGAAGGCATATTTTTGAAACTTTTTGTAAGGAAAAACCAACACGACACCCACATACACATTCAATTCTCAAAGAAACTGTGAAATAAAAAAAAAGTCGAGGGTGACATAAAGAAAATGTTTTAAAAATTGTTTACAACGAAATTGATATCTATTGACAAAAAAGGACGAGAAAATCACTCAATATGTATAATCAGATGTCGTATAGTGAATGTAAATATTTATTTGAGGGTATTAGATTTAGCATTACTACTGTATATTTACAACTCAATTTATTTATGTCAATTTAAACGAAGAAAGGCCTCCGTCACATTACATTTTGGAAAAAGGGAAGCTCAAAGGTTGATCTTTAATTCGTTTATTGAAATCAATCATGCGAATAACTTGAAAATGCAATAAATAGAAGCATGAGAGAGAAAATTACATGAAGCATCTTGCAATTGTTATGTTAGACATTTATATTTGTTGTGTGTGGGACATACAATCGATTTAAATGACACAATAGGGGATTTTTCATATTGTCAATAGAATAATGAAATTTAGGAGATTTTTAGAGAATTTTTTGTATTTTTGGGATGCATGGAAGGAAATAATTCTATAAACATGAAAAGATAAATATTAAATATCATGTACTTGAATTTTACATGCCATTTGCTAATGGGATAACAATTTCTTATTTATTGATGAGAGGATTTTTGAAAATTATTGAATACTTTGAAGGATGTGTTGGGAATTTTGTCAAGTTTTTAATACAGATTATTAAAAGTAAGAAAATCAATTCACAATTTTGATGAATTGGAAGTTCGAATCTTAAAGAAAATAAAAAAAATTATATTATTTGTGAAAAACAATTTTTTTTAACGTCGAACAATTTTTTTAATTTTTATTTCATTTTCTTTTTGTATCTTAGCGGTCAGCAACTCACCAATTCTTCAATTAGGTAACTAACAATTCTAAATTAATTCCTTATAATTTTCTTTCATCCCATTTGATAGCTGAATTTGAGAATCTTTCTGCAATTTAAATTAAAAACTCATTTAAATAATTTTTCAAAAATAATATTTTCATCAAAGTAAACTTTTCAAGTATAAATGTTTATTGATTTGAATTTATTCTGCAATTTATTGTGGAAAAACCCAAAAAAATCATAGATCAGACTTTCTTTTCTATTTTAAAAATCACATTAGGCCTAAAATTTGAGAAACTTTAAATTATAAATCTCCAAAATTTATATTAAAGTTCTAAAAAATAAATCAATCTTGCTTAAAAAAGAATTAATTGTTTGTGAAATATGTATGACGATTTGTCAAATTAACATTTTATAGAAATTTGAATAATTGAAAATTATAACATTGAGAAGTGAGTTCAAATCCCAAAAATTAAAAAAAAATATGCATAATAGTTTGAAATACTATTTTTTTGACACTTTAATTTTTTGTCATTGTAGAAGCTCATTTTCTGGTCATAAATACTCAATATTTTTTTTTTGCAATAATTCCCTTTCCAATAATTTATTTCCATAAAATTCCCTCATCATCATTAACCATATCCCAGCAATTGATACGCAAAACAACTCAATTTATCCACAAACATTTCATTGCTACAATTTAAATCTCATTGTTAAGTGCAACAATAAATATTTACGATTGTGATTTTTTTTGTCATCCAACCCCTTTTTCCTAGCGTGTCATTTGTAAATTCTTTCATCAACTAACTCTCCTCAGATTCCATGATTAAATGTATCAAATTCTTAATGCAACCCCAATTATGTTTGTTTTGGTGACAATTAAATTCATCACTAAATACTTTCTTTGCATGATGACTGTGAGGATATAAAGAATGTCTCATTAAACGATGCAGCAAGTTACCCTTTAATTCTGTTAAATGCTGTAAATTGCTATCGCCTATAAATACACTGTGTGTCTTTATTATAGAGTGAAAGAGGGATTGAAAATTAACGGATTTGCGAGTGAATGCTCTCGCTGTGAAAATTATAAACCCTTTTAGTGGTTTCACATTCACATAATATGCTGATCTTGCTGGCTGGTGAAAGGGAGTTGCTATGTTTGCGACTGTGGAATCAGTAAATAAGACCGTCATGTAGTTTGTGAGAAGATTGAGATTTTTATGAACTAAAACGCATTTTTTGAAAAATTTAACGGTTTTTTGAGATTTGAAATTTTTGAGGAATAATCCAGCGTCAATGATGCTCTCACTTGGAAAAGTTTTTTGTAAATTAAAGCCTTAATATTCATCAATTTTGATGATTTTTCTGTTGATTCTTATAGAAAAAAGTAGCAAGAAGCAGATACTCTATAAGTTCCAACAGAATTACTTCCAATTTGATAAAATAAAAGATTCCAAAGCGTAAACATCCATCACTTCCAAAACAGCTCACAAAACCACGCTGTTAGAAATCAATTATGCATCCAACAATTTTTATTACACACAAAAAAAGTAGACAAAAGAGCGTGCAGCGATTATTGAAATTAATAGTCCCGAAAGAAAAAAATTGTGCGCAACATCTTAACTGTGCGACAAATCTGAAATGTCATGTATGAAAGCATAAAAAGAAACTTCGACTTTTTTTATTTTCATGTGTCATTAAATATGAAACAAATGTGTCATACAGCTATTCGCATGAATTGTGAGATAATTTGTAGCCTCGAGGATTTTCGAGCATTCATTCTCTCCTCAACTTGAACTTGCCATTTAATCCCTCTGTCGACTTGAATGTTGATTGTTTCCATTTTTCATAATTTACACTTTTATTGTCTGCCTGCAAGGCAAGCAAAAAAATTTTTTTATTATTGTGTGAATGTGCAGAGCATTCATTCATCGGATCTACACTAAAATACATCCAATTAAGATTGAATTCAATTGTTGCGCTTTTCCGAACATGAAAAATTTTTTGCCGCTACTGCTTGTGCTGGATATGAGAGAGAGAGAGAGAGAAAAATTGAATTTCTTTTTCTGCAATTTTTTTTCCCTCCTGCCTGTTCAGCACGAGATGAATCATAAATATTTTTTTCGCTTAATTTCTCTGGTGATTTATACACATATATAGAGGCAACAGTGGTGAGGCGCAAAGTTATGATGATTCCTGCGCTATTTCATGCATCAACCGCTTTTATAGCATTCCAATTCATTTATTTTTATATACATTTTTCTCATCTAATTTCGACAATGTTTCGTCGCCTCCTCCTCAATTGTACATTTTTTTAAATGAAATTAAATTAAATTTTTCCTGAACTGCAATTTTTTTCCTACCCTACAATCAGTTTAATCTCTCTGCTATGTGTTGCTTTAGATTCACAATGTCGTGCCCAATTTATTTATTATTATTATTCATTGGGATATGAAGAAGAAGACAAATTTTTATGAATTGATGACTGTGGGTGAGAGAGATGGGTATAAAGTGTAATTTATTGTGAAATAATTCAATTAGTTAATTTCTTGTGCTGCTGCATTTATTCTGATTTTTCATGTTTTGATGGATTATAAGTTTCTTAATATCAAAAAAAAATCTTTAAAATTATCTAAAAATGTAAAAAATATTTATTATTAGTACACACTACACAATAACTTAGTTTATGAATCTTTGGATTCGAACCTTCAAACCTATCGCTTAAATTTCTATTATAGTAATTAGTTTTTAATTCTCATTATTATTTTTGCTAAACCTTATATTTATTTACAATAGAAAAAGTTTAATTAATAATAAAATTAAATAAATATAAAAATTTAAGAAAAAAATTGAGAAAAATTTGAGTTATATGGGAAAATTAAAAATCAATTTAATTTTGAATATTCAATTAGGATTCGAACCTTCAACATATCACTTTTAATTATATATTATTCTAATTAGTTTTTAATTCTCGTTAACATATTGGCTAAACCATATATTTATAAACAATAGAAAAAGTTTAATTAATAATAAAATTAATTGAATATAAAAGAACAATTTGAAAAAAAAAACCGTTAAATGAGAAAATCAAAACTCAATTTAATTTTTAAAAATATTCCTTGCTCATTTTATAAAATCATTTTAACTGAATTGTGTTTATCACTAAAAGAAGAAAAAAAATAAAAAAATAATTATTCAGTTTTAAGAATTAAGAAGAAAAAATTCGTAAAAATTCAAAAACATTATGAATCAATGTTTAAGATTTGAATCTTCAATTTTTTAATTTGTTAATTTATGTAATAATCAACATTCTTCATTTTTAAAAAAATATAGCCCAGGGTCGGCAAACGGATCTTATTTTTAGAACATAAGCCACTACAAAATTTTTAAAAACAAAAAATAAATAAAAATCCTTGTAATTTTTATGAAATTGTTAGCTTAATCATAAGATTGCTAAAGTTTCTACTATTTAAATTGTATCTGTGCTTTCTATACTAAGCAAGTTTGATACAATTTGACATTTTCTTCAAAAACTAATTTTTTTGCTAATTGTAAACAAACATGGCGTAGAAAAAATGTGTCTTGGCTAAATTTTAAAAACTGACAGAAAACTGTATTATATGCTATTATTTTAAATGTAAAAACATTGATAATGAAAAAGAAGATGCAATAAATGACACATTTTATATTTTAGTTAAAATTTGAGTGGAATAACGAATTTTTGGTATTCAAATTTTCACACCAAAAAATACAAAAAATTCAAATTCAAATTTTTTCACAATTTAACTGACTTTTCGTTTATTTGCCGACCATGGAATCTAGCTAATAGTATATTTAAGTTACCAAGAAAATTCTTTTTGAATCAGAAATTTAAAAATTCAGAAATCCTCACATTAATTTCCCAAAATAAATTCCAATTACCACATCCAAAAATATAAAATTAAATTATCCAACACCACGACCATTACCAATTTTATTTTCACATAAATAACTCAATTTCATTATCGCGTCTTGTGCATCATCAACACTAAGCCTTTTGTTAAATTGTTGAGGTGTTTTCTGCCTTAACCACATGAACAAAAATAAAATCAAAAACTTTTTCCTTTTGTTTTTTTAAACTTTTTTTTAGTTAGAAAATTTATGTTCTACAGGGAGTGGCTTTAATTTAGCATTAAATTTGCATAAAACATTCTTTTGTGCTCGATGAGATTATTTTCACTTTTTTCATACTCTTCTCTATCCCAGAGCTATAAAGTGCCACGAATATGGGGGAGGGCAATATAGAACACTTTTTTTTCTGTTGAATAGATTGAAAATTTAAATTTTGTTTAGTGCGATAGATAACAGCTTACCTATAAAGGAATAAAAAATTTGCATAAAAAAAATTCTTTTTTAAAGTGTTCAGCATTGAAATTTTTTTAGGAAATTTATATGCAAATTTTTGGCACCACCTTTTATGACTCCCATTTGATAGAAGCGTTAGAACTGCTTTTTTCTGGGTATGATAGCAGCAATTCCATGATAAATTTTCATGACTAAGTGTCTCAAGCACATCACATCCACATATGCACATGAAACTAGAGAATGAGAAATAAAAAGAACTCCTTTTCAAGTCTCGTTGCCATGACAGTGCAAAATGAAAAATCAACGAGTATGACTATGACTATGATGATGATGATGATGTTATGAAAACATAAAACAGAGAAATAGATAAATGAAAATTCATGTTGAGATGACTAGGCATTTTGCACATATATAAATCTTGAACATTGATGTGTGATGTTGATAGTCAGCCTCACACGATGCCTCGAATAAAAATTTTATGTTGATATTGAATTAAATTTTATTGTGTTTCCAATGGTTTCGAAAAATTGTGCAATAAAAGAGCAATTTATGTCATGATTAAATTGAATTGAAAAAAGGAGTTGGTGTTCGCGAAAGTTGTAAATGGATAAGGATAAATAAAATTACTGCAAAAAAGGATTTCGTTCAAATATTTAGGATACACTGTCCAAACTTACTTAATTAAAATATTCGAACCTCTTATAAGTTACAAATTTCTTATTCTTATTCATTTATATTCAAACTAAACACTTTTATTATTTTCTGCAAATTTCATATTTCAATTCCTCAAAAAATTCCAACTCATGAAATAATCACGAAAAAAAATTCCCATCTCCAACCAGCACATCCAACTTATCACCAGAAAGAAAGAAAAAAATCCCAAAAAGACGTAAAAAATATGCTTCATTTAATCGAAATGAAATAAAATTTCGTTCACCCTATTTAATGTTAATTTTACTTCAATTTTCGACTGGATGGATATGCTTCTGTCGTCAATACTCGCTCTCACCCTCGCCTGTAAATGGGGATGAGATGTGAACATACACTAAATTAATCAAATCTTCTCGAGCACATAAAAAAATTCTCTCTTTTTTATCATCATCGCGTTAAATTGTTGTGACTGTGTATATTTTTGGAAGTCATTGTCAGTCAGATTACCTCCCTCGAAAAATAAACAGTTGAAAAGTACGTTTAAGGAATTAGAAAAATAAAGGCATTTCAATTAGCATGATGCTCATTATTTCGTGAAATTGAAACCTCATAAAGAATTTTATTCTGAGTTGGGGTTGAAGATTAAAATTCTGGTCATGATGATAGTCAGGAACAGAAAAAAAACATAAGTCAACAATGACATTTCTATGGCTTGAATTAGATCATTAGTGCAGTGATTCTCTCATTCTAGACTGTCTCTATTGTCATCTCCATACAAGACTTGTTCATTCTTAATTAATTTTTTTTATGTCTATTTTCTTTACAGCCGACAATCTCTAATGTCATCACAACGCTCTGATGGTGATAAATTGAATCCAAGTCAAACATATAGTTCATCGCGTGGACCACTGGGACTTCACGACTCTCGACATCATAATCATCTTCATTTAAGTCAACACCATATTGACGATGATGATAAGCTTCTTGATGTCGTCGGTCCACCGCAGAGTCCATTATTATCGTCACTCCAACAAATGCAATCACAAGCTCATGGTGAGTTATTTAATTACAAATCAATTTCCTTCTCGTTGTGTCGTCTTCGTCTTATAAATCATGATTACTTACATGCCTTTCTATTTTTTTCTGTCTATTTTCTTCTTCACATGCTACTCTACATGATATGTTTCGCGTCATTACGAATTACAAAACAATAATCGACTAATCATGTTCGCATGTACGTAGGTTGGTTTAATCATTTTGCTACTGAAGCACACATGGAAGATGTACGTCGGAGGCTACAGGGTGCCGATGACAACGAGAAAGATGGAAGTGATTCAAATTGTTCAGATAATGTGAGCAGTGGCGGAGCATTTCGACCAACGGGTGCGGGTAGTCCAAAAGAGAATTCAAAGAACAACTCGAGTTCATATCCATCGCCAAATATATCTGTTGGACCGCCAATACAACCGCCGCCACATCTATTGCCTTACTTATATCCGCATGGAATTTATAATCCAGTAGCACCCCCATTGTCACTGCTACATAATCCTGCAATGAATCCTGGACTCTTTTTGAATGCTCAATTGGCATTAGCCGCACAGCATCCAGCATTATTTGGACATTATTCAGGTCATTCACCATCATCACCACTACATAACCTCAAATCACATCGCTTCTCGCCATATAGCCTGCCTGGTTTTCATCAAGGCTCAGCCTTCGATGCTGTCACGCCGGGTCAATCAAATTCAAACTCAATCGGACCACCTGAGAGGAGTTTAAGTAGTAGTCCACCAGCATTAGCATCACATAACCTCAATGCAAGTTCACCATCGTCTAATAATCGTCCGCATTCAATATCACCCACACAACGTCCGCTGTCACAACAATCATCGTCAGCATTCACGCCGCAGGTTCCTTCAGCAAATAACAACAATACGATAAATAATAATAACAATAATAATGAGAAGAATGGAAATAAAAATGGAAATGGCATAAGCAGCAGCAACAACAATAGTACAACAATTGAGAAAAACTCAACGACAGCATCGGAATTGAAGAATATGGAAAAGATGGTGAATGGCTTAGAAATGCATCAAAATGGCACAATACCAACATCATTAGCGTCATCAGGCTCATTACGATCGATATCGCCTGATGATCAAAAGAAAATCATTAATCTCGATCAGTGACATCAGTATACTAAATTTGACGATGCTAATATTATTGATTTAGATATCTGACGGATGGATTTGAAAAATCGATAAAATTAATTTTTTTTTCATGTGGAAAAAAGTAAGAATCAGAATTATGTGCAAATATGAATAAAGAAATTTTATTGTAATTAATTAATTTCTATATATAAATATATACATAAAACATAGCATAAAACAAACTATTAAATGATTTTTAAATTTTAAGCTGAACATAATGACAATTTGTACAAAAAAAAATTGAAAATTTTTAAGACAAAAATTTGTATAGTTTCTGTTCCTACACTCATACACACAGACAGACTCACAATGATGATTATGTATAAAAATGAGGAACGCAAAATATTTTCTATTTATCATCATAATTTGAGGAATCACACTGAGATAATGAAGAATTTTTTTAAATTTCACATTCAGGCTTTGCAGTTTTGGAATGGGTTGCGATGAAATGTGGACATTATGAATATTCTATGATTGGAAATGAATTTATTTATATGCAAAATATCACCTGATTATTATTTTAAATTAGTTTTTTGCTGAAAATTATGGTGAACGAAATTCTTGGAAATTAGGAGATATCGACCTAGTGTTATATTTAACACCGAAGGTATTATGGGATGAATTTTAATGCAATTAGCTGAAATCCCAAATTATAGACCATCAAAAATGTTAATTATGGGATGAATATGTTGATATATTGATCTGGAATTGATAATTTTCATTTTTTGAAATATTTAAATTAAAAGGTATTTATTTTCTCAATTTCTGTGGATAAAAAGTTACATAGCGTTCTTAACAGTTTTTAAAATTTTAAATCATCAATGAATTTTTAGAATTCAAACTTTTAACGAACTTTAAAAATTTAAATTTTTAACGGACTTTGAAAATTCAAACTTTTAACTGACTTTGAAAATTTAAATTTTTAACTGGCTTTAAAAGTTTGAATTTTCAAAGTCCGTTAAAAATTTCAAATCTTGAATGGATCTTAAGAATTCAAAATTCTAACGAATCTTAAAAATTCAAATTTTTAATATTTTTGTTTTGAAATCCACAAAACCGTTAAATATATTTTTATATTTTTGAACACTTTACAAGATTTTTGCATTCAGATCCTTAATTACCAATTAAATCAACAATTTAAAAAACACATAATTAAACAAAATGAGACAATTAAAAACTGATCTAAAAGAAACTCCTAAAAATCAAATTTAATTCCAAAACAAAAGCCATTTTAAAGAACATCTGCATCGATATTAAATGACCACCATCATAATTATTCAATCGATTCCATCATCAAAATTCTATTCCAATTCCAAAGATTTTATGATGAAAAATTGCCCTGAATTAAATTCAAAAAATTTTCAACAAAAACCCAAAATTAAATTCACAAAAAAGAACTTTTTTCAATTTCAAACCATTCGCATCAATTCATTAATTAAATTCATAAAAGACACAGAAAAACGCAAGAGACATGAGAGAGAAAAAAGTTAAAATAATGAACTAAATAAAAAATACCAAAGATATTGATTAATTTTGATGATTATAGGGGAGATACTAACTACTAACTATATTATATATTTAATATATATGTTTAATGTTTCACATAACACTGAGATGGCTGCCATTTTTATTTCTCGTCTCGTGACGTTCGCAAAAGAGAGGAGAAAAAAAAACTTTTTTTTTCTTGTGCGTCTCAAATCACAAACATGCAGCGAACGAAGAATTTTTTCCTTTTAGTCTTTATCGATTTTTTTTCTTCATGTCTCTCGTTTCACATGTCGATGAAGTTCTTTTCTACATTTGCAAACAAAAAATGTGTTAGGTTTTTGATGTCCTCGAAATGTTAGGAATGAATCAGCAACAAACTACTATGAGGGATGAGAATTTTTGATAAAAATATGAGAAATTTAACGAACTTTTTGAATTTGAATTTTTCATCTTGAAATAAGATGCAAAGTTCTACAAAAATGAAAATTCAAATTTCTAAAATCCGTTAAAATTTTCAAATATTTCTCTTTAAAAATTCTCCAACTTCAAAAAAATCATTTGCAATATTTTTTAAATATTAACATAACTTAAAATGAATTTGTAAATGTAAATTAATTTTAGTTAATAACTTAAAAGGAAATGATAAAAGCTCAATTCTTAACATTTTTATTTTTTCAAATTTTTTTGTCAACAAGAAATAAAGATGAAGTGGAAACGAGCTAAAAATGTAAATAATTAACAAAAAAAATTTATTGAGATCAGATAAAAAGATGAATTTTTTCTGTTTAATAGACAAATTGAGCAGTTTCAATATATTATATTTGGAATGAATGAACAAAAAAACTCACAATTTTAAAGCAATATTAATAAAAGGAAAACAAAAAAAGATGAAGAATATTATTAAAAAAAACGGTTGACATAAAAAATCAATTAACCCTGAATGAATGGATATGGAAAGACAAAAAAATTAAAAATTAGAAAATTTTATAAAAAAATCATTTTATTAATTCCAATTTTTGAAACTACCGTTTATTTGGTAACAAAAAAGAATTGCATTCGATTATTTATAAATATGAAAAACACACATACAAAAAAAATCCATTCAGAGATAAAAAAATTATTAAAGAAAACAAAAAATGAAATAAAAAATAAAATAAAAATTTATTTAAAATAAAAATAATTGACTTATTAATTTTCACTGTCTTGCCATTCCGTCGGCATGAAATTTCTCCTTCTGCATGCGCACATATGTTGATGATTCAATCGAGAATTGGAAACTTTTGTTTTATTTATTTTTTCAGATGTGTGGCTTAGGGTAAAAGGATATTGATGGATAAGGATTGTTTATCTTAATAAATTTGGATAATATAAAATGGACCGGTAGATGAAATTTTTTTTTTGTTTTTTTTTCTTTCTTAAACTAATTGTCATCAATTATACATCCAGCAAAAACAAATTCAAGTGCCCATTCCCAGCATGCCTCAATTACACACCATGCATAACAAGATCCAATTTTCCAGCACCTCTTCAAAATATCATCTCATAAAAAATGCATCGATATCACGAAATACGGAATTATCATCATCGGATGAATATGTTGATGAGCCATAACGATTATTTCCTGTACCACATTAGAGCATGCCTCTTATTCTGACTTAATATTCATCAGCAAGATGGGTGGCTTTTTTCTCTCAACGGAAAAAGAAATTTTTTATTTTATTTTTCTCTTGTCACTGGCAGTGGCGTAATGAAAGTCTGAATGCAAATTGATGGGAAGGAAAACATTTATGGGAAAGCTCTTATTCGTCAATTATTGATTATTTGCTAATTGTCGTCTCAATTATTCATATTTGTACTTGTTGTTTTCGCATTGAAAAGTGAATTATTAGTGGAACTTGTGAAATGGAAATGAAGGTTGAATTTATGGTCATGCTGGTCTCGAGGCTGGGATTTATTGATTCGAAAGATTTTTAATTTAATTACTAATTTAAGTTTTTTCGGTTTTAAAGATTTTAACGTTGATTTTGATTTTTAAGTTCAAAATTTGAAATTCTTCCAAAAATTTAAATATCAAAAACCCGTTAAAATTCAAACTTCAAAAATCAGTTAAAAATTCAAATTTTGAAAATCAGTTAAATTCAAATATAAAAAATACGTTAAAATTTAAATTTCAAAAATCAGTTAAATTCAAATATTTAAAACCCGTTTAAATTCAAATTTCAAAAATTAGTTAATATTGTTAAATTTTTCATCAGAATTAAATTTTTTTCTAATCCAAGAATCTTCATTCAGCACGCTACTGCCAAAAAATAATTAAAAGAATTTCAAACAAGAAAAAATAATCAACAGATTAGCCACCAAAGACTATTTAATCGTCCACTTGTGTGTTGCTTCGTGTTTTCATTTGTCCAACACGAGATCTCGCCCAGACTCAGACACAAAACTTACATTATTTTTAAATAAAATATTCCAAATGATAGTTAGGTAGTTAGTTCTTAATATAAAATGAGTCTTAATTTCCTTCAATCAAGATTATAATCAAATGGAAAAGAAACAAACGAAGAAAAAAAACGATTTAAAACCTAATTTTTGAGTAAATTTGAATGCTCAATTCATGTGCGCCTTCACAAAAGCCACGAAAATAATTTCATTTTGATCTAGATGGCAACGAAAAAATAAAATTCATTTCATGTCATTTTGCATGTCAATTGCCTTGTGTGTGTTCCGTTCCATCCATTTTATTTATTATGAAGTCAAATGATTTTTTGTCATGAAAAATTGTTATCAATAAAATTATACACAATCACAAGATGAAGCCTCGAGTCGTCTGCATCAAATTACCCGAACTACACCTTGTTATGATTATAATTGTGATGATGGGTAATGACTGATTATGAAATGATGGACATGTTTTTGTGCAATCATAATTTGCCATGGAAATGAGTGCATGTAGTGTTAATGTGTGGCTGTCATTTAATTTTTGGGTTGCAAGTTTCTTTTAAAATGTGTGAAGATAATTTCTGTCACGGTTTAAAAATATTTGAATTTCCAATATTTTTTGAACTACAAAAGTTCGTTACAATTTGAATTTAAAAAGTTCGTTAAAATTTGAATTCGAAAAATTCGTTAAAATTTGAATTTGAATAGCTCGTTAAAATTTTCAGCTAAACTTTGTGTTTTTTCGAATCTGCATTTTTAATAAGCAGCTCGGGGAATTTTCAAACTCACCTAATCGCGATAATTTCCTAAAGTTATGCTAAACGTTTTCCAACAAATTTAATTAATAAATTAACTTAAATGATCACTTTACTGGGATTCTATTTTTGGGCAACCCCATCATCATCTCTAATAATATTAAATTGACATCAATTTCTTTCGAAATATAAAAATTTAGTGTGAGAGCGAGACAATAACAGGAAATTATTATAAAAAATTTAAATTATATTTTTTAGTGCTCGTATCCACACAATAGGTTAATTAATTTAGTATCTATCTCCCCCGAAAAAAACACAGAACTAGTCTGCTCTTTTTCCAAATGTAGATATTGAATTTTTGAATATTTTAAAATTGAGCAGTCAACAGCAGCAGCAGCAGCAGTGAAACAATAGCTTAGTAAAGTAACAAAGTTCGACCACCACTCCTTTTCTATACACACAATAATAACTACTTTGCCATAAAAAGTCATTTTACGCTTATGTGAATAGGTGACAGTTATGCTATTGACATTTTCACGATTGAGTTACGAAGTAGTCAAGCAAAACTTTTCGATCATAAATCTTGCTTCTGCTAAAGACTTACTTCATAAATACGTAAAAGGGTTATAAATGCATAAAATTCTAATTTTTTATTTATATATATTTAAAAATAAAGTATCATAAAAGGACAATTTTACTCCATTACACATGTTGTTTTGTTTGTTCTTTATTAACTTTCGTTTAGTTTTATGTGCGCATAGTTTGTATTTTAAATATACAACTAGTTTGAGGTCGTAAATTTTCAACAACAATATTCGATTTCGGAAAGAAAGGAAGGAGTTAAAGCGGAGATAGCTTTTGATCAATAATTTTATGTAAATTGAAAATGGAAATAATTTTTCGAGTGATTTGGTTGAGTGAATTTTGATTTTTAGAGGAATAATTGATAAATTTGTATACTGGATCTTCAATAGGTGAAAAAGCAGCTTAAGTAGTGGAACGATGGCCAATAATTCAAAATTCAGTGGTTTTAAATTTCTACTATGAGATATTTATATACGCGATTAAGCCACATCTTCTTATATATCAATAAGAATTAATAATAAACTCTTTCGAGTGTCATGAGTTCGAATCTCAAAATCTTTATGAAAGTTTTAGTATTTTTAAAAATATATCTTTTTTGCTTTTTTAAAAAAAAAATTTCTGTCTTCTGAAAGATTCAATTAGTCCTTTTTTGTTAAAATCTATTAAAATATCAGTAAACTTAAAGAATCATTTATGCATATAAATTCGTAATGCATTTTCATAATGATTATCTATGTAGGATAAAGAATACAATTATCAAATTTAAAATCTCGTTCTAATTTTTTATAGGGATAACGTCATACTTAAAGTTAAAGTATCTAAACTTTCGAAAAAAAACACAAATTTGGAAGTGGCAGGTTTCGAACTGACGACCTTCGAGTTATTACATCGAATTTAAGCAAAGTACCTTGCCAACTAATCTACATGGGATAATTTACTTTTTTTTCACTTAATCACTATTAGAAAGTGGGTTCTGGAGCCAGAGAGCTGGAAGAGTGGGGTCAATTAGCTTGATTTTTGATGAACATCATTTTTTAACAGCCATTATCCCTTTATTAACAATAAATAAGAGCAAATATGTCGAAAAAAAAATTGTTCTCAAGTATTTTGGATTTAGCTATGAGCAGTAGACCGAAAATTAAGATGATTCACAAAAATTAATTAATTTAAAAATCCTCCAAAATAAGACACAACAATCTAAATTAAAATGACTTTGAAAATCCAATAAAATTCCCAAACAATCGCCTGTCAAATGATCTCAAACTACACAATAAATTCACCCAATCATCAAAAAAGAGACATTTCCCACCTACAAGTTTCAAAAGTTACAGCATTTATGTTAAATCACATAAACTACAAAACTGATTTTTTTCAATTCTTCTCTAACAATGACCACAATTATCATCATATCAAGCCATGTGGATCTATTTCTCATTCAACAACGACATATTATTTTCAAATTAACTCAAATTATAAATTTTTCACGATAATCATAAATTTTCTATGATAATCTACAAATAATCATATATTCATGACGATCTGTATCACTCATGTAATCAATTGGCATTTAAAAGTCAACAGAATGTGACATTTTTAATGGCTGAAGAAATTTTTTGTCTTTCATACTTTCTGAATGAGTTTTTAATGCCTTTTTATATGCTTTATGTAAATTTCATTTTTATTAAGTTTCACATGTGTTTGTGCCACCATAACCCTTTCGTACGCTCTTTATTAAATATGAAATGTGTAGACTCACATTGAATTCAGGTTAAAACAAAATTATTACAAACAGTTCCATGATATGTCGTGACAAACAGATACGAATAAAAAAGAATTGTAGTGCCTACAAATATAAAGCTAGTGAGACTGGAGAGGGTAGATTTATTTATAAACTAAAGAAATTAAATATAAACGGGTTAAATTATACAGGTTGAAGCGCGCAAAACTATTATTTATTGACTTTCGAGGAACAAAAATCAACAAAAAAAGAGAAGAAAAAATAAATTGTGAAGAATTTTCAACCCTACACCTTCGTTCACTCATGATTTTTAGCTGGATTTCTGGGATTTGAGGTGATTTTTTGGTTGGCTGTCCATTTGCAGATTTTTTTAATGTTGAGAAAATTGAATTTATTCTCAAATTTAATAAAATTTCGAAATCTTCGATCATAAAATTAACAATATTAGAGGGATGTTTAAGTATTTTTTTTTCAATATTATTTTCATATTATCATATGAATTATCAATAAATTCAATAGAGTTTCATGAGTTCGATTCTCAAAAAGTTAACAACAATCATTGTATGAACACAGAGTTTACTGGGATTCAGTTTTTTTGTTGCCTTTTTAACAGTTTTTTTTTCAAAACCCCTATCAAAAAGAAAAAAATTTCAATCGATGAGGGATGACACCCAAGACACCCCCTTGATATGCGACTATAGTGGGACGTTCACAAATAATGCCAAACAAAAATCTTAATTTTAAGACCCCACTCCTCTTTGTCACAAAAATATTCATATTTTTTATTTTATGTGGAATGTCACACACATGTAGACAGTCCCTTCTCCAATGCTAGTCGTCATTTGTGAACGATCCCTTACATAAGTGTAGCAAGTATATTATGAGAAAGATTATCAATTTTTTTTGTATGAACGGAAGGATAAATTTGGAAAAATACCTAGAAAAATATTTATGTGAGATTCGACCGTTGACTCAACGGCGTTGAGGGATAATGGTCCCCATGTTCATCTCCCTTAGTTTGGCTCGCTTTTCTAAGCATGTACTATTTATATAAGCGATTATGTCAATATTATTTTCATATTAATATGAAAATATGAATGATTACTAAATTTAATTGAATGTCATGAGTTCGATTCTCAAAAAATTACAAATATAGGTTTGTATATGATGTTGTAACCTTTGAATGATTTTTTTTTTGCTTTTTTAACACAAAAGTACGCTCCATCCACCTCATCATCGATACTTTTTTTACAATCTTTTATTTCATTTTTATTCTATTTTTATATTTTCACAATTGTAGCAACACAATAAAATGAAAATTTATATCGACAAGTTGAAGAAATGGAAGGAGAGAGAGAAAAAAATGTCAAATGGTGGAGAAACCAATCAAAGTTTCATGCATTTTTATGAAAAACTTTTTTTTCGTCAGCTCAATAGCGTGTTTTAACCCTTTTGTTTTTATTTCTCTTTTTTTACCTTCATAACTGCCACGCATAATGTCGCGCATAGGTAAAATGGTTAGAGGAAAAACAACAAAATATGGATGGCATGAAGGATTATTGTCATTCATTCATACTGCGAGGAAATCTATAATAATAATATTGTTTATTTCAACAGTTAAAAGCAATTTCCACAATTTCCCGCACAAACTTTTCGTCGCCGATGTGAAATGTTCATAATAATGATTTGGTGACTTAGCGTAACAGGAAAAAAATATTCAAGTCGATTTGCCATAATTCACATGCACAATCGTCCCAGTTGGGTGGGAAATGATGAACAATTTTTTGGTGGATTTTTTTTTATTATTTATTTTTTGCAGTTGGCTTTTAGTTTTTAATCATTTGTTTAGATTTTTAAAAAGATTGTTTTTGTATCGAGTTTAGCTTAATTGAAATAGATAAATAAATACAGAAAATGGTGATTTTGTTAAATAAGTTTCAAAATTCAGTGTTCGAATCCCATTCAAAATTCATAAAAAATTTATTACTAAATTTGATTCATTTTTTTTCACTTTTTTCCATCTCTGCATGCTTCTTTTTTGCTAAGTAATCTTAATTTTTTCTATTTAAAAGAAACAACATTTCAGTGTCGAGAAAAGTCGACATGATCGAAAAAAGCAAAAAAAGTCGACATTCAATAAAAAAATTAATTGAAAATATTTTTTTTTAAATTTAACGATTTTTTTAAATTCAAACAGTAGAAATAACGGCTGTTTCGAAATATCCTTAACATGCTTAAGTTATGCTTTATTATTACATTATTTTGCGAACTTTTAAATAGTTTAATTGATAATTTTTTTATTATATCATTCAATTTTAGCAAATTATCTAAATAAAGTGTTTAATGCATTGAATAAATTTTAAAATTTTCAACTGGCATTCAAAGGTTCAAATCCTTTCAGAATACAATGAAATAATTCTCTTACACAAATAGATTTATAATATTTACACCTTTTTGCATTTTTTTACTCCCTGGGCGACTTACATTCAGATATATCAAGCCATAAGCACACAAAACAACAAAAGTGAATGAGAAAAACCGACAAAATATAATTGGGAAAAAATTATTTTATTAATATTCCAACATAAAGAAAAAACAAAATTATTAAAAAAGATATTTATGATCACGATTTTTAATAGTTATTGTAAGTTGTAGTACTAAACATTTCGTTAAGGGCGCTCATCATTTATGAGCGTGATTTTGCCAAATCTATCAACAACATAAACTTGCCGAAAACAAAAATTTATTCTTCGTACGGAAAAAAGTCATGCAAGTGAATGTGTTTGAGGGAGTTTTTCAAATGATTCTTGGTTAAAAAAATTTGCAAATTACATTCGTCCGACTCAGTGAAGCATGACGACGTTAGCCAAAAAGAATTGTTGATGACATGTTTTGCGGGAGTCATCAGATGACGAATGTTTCGCATGATTGGTGACCCTTTACATCTCTAAATGTGGATAAATATATATTTTTCGAGTAGCATATACGTACACACACCACACATCAACGATAACCAAATTAAAACTTCAACTACTGGCATTTGTAGTGCATTTTTCTCAAAGGAAAAAGGTGTTGTTCGCACGATGTCTGTCTGTTTTTAATTTTTTTTAAATGACCGTTAATTTTCAAATATTTTTTGGTCGTTATTTTTCAAATATTTTTTTATCGTTATTTTTTAACTGTTAATTTCTGCTTAGATTCTGTGACCGAAAAATGCGCTTGCTTCGTTCTCCTCTACCCAATTACATACTAATTCTGTGCCTTTTACGAATATCGACGCCGTCACCAGCAGAAGATTTTCCTTCGATAGGAATAAAACAATTGTGCGCCCATTTATATAAATTTCCTGAAGGAACCAAACACAGTTTTTCTCTCCCTCACATACGGTCGAGTATGTGTTGCTTGCTTGGAAAAATTAATTGAGCGGAAACGAGAGAATAAAACTAGTTAAAATAGTTGTGTATGGCTATAAATGTTTGGATAATTTTCGGTCAAGTTGCAATTTTGAAAAAGTAAACAAAATAATTTTAACTTTCATTCCTACTTAAAGGAACAACTCCCCGCTCCCTAGTGTGACATAAATTACTTTGTTTTGATCATTTTTACATTTTAGCAAAGCCATTAAGACATCCTTGTTATTATTTTTTTGGCATTAAAAGAGATAAAACTTAATTTAATTGAGGAACAGATAGCAGTTGTGACTTTATTGACATTATTGTTTGTGTCTGATGAGAGACAATATTTATGAGAATTGATCTCACCCGAGCGCACCCTCAAATTGAGTGGACATTACTCTTCAAAATTGTCAATTTCAATTCTTTAATTACCAGTTGATTGAAGGCTTTTGTTGTGATATTTTATGGGATTGGGATATGCTTTAATTTTCAAATTGGATTGAAAATTTTAAAATTGTATTAACATTCTTGAATTTCTCAATTTTTAAGGCTATATTTTAAAAAAATTCAGTATATTTTGTTCAGCTCAGAAGGTTGTTGATTTGTCATCAAATCTACTATGACCAACCAATCCAAATAGAACTGAAAACTTGCTTTTAATCAAATTCATTTCTGTTTTAAACAAAATTGTCAAAATTTATGAATAAATACATCAAAACAACCGAATATCAAACTTCATAGAGAGAATAGAACTTCATGCCTTTTGTTAGCTTCTTCTTCTTTTTGGATGCAAAATGATATGTGGACCGGAAACTCTCCAGTCTTTTGATGTGTCCTCAAGACATAAAGACATAGAATTTTTGAATTTAAATTAGCTAGATGAGTATTAAATGACTAGTATTGGACTAGTAGGGATTAAGGGCGTAGCAAGGGAGGCACTGGGGCTTAAGTTATTAGCATTAAAAAAACAGGGTGAATAGAACTTACCGGACCAGACAAAAAATTTGTATTGAGAAAGAAAATGCAAAATAATAAATCATAGTAATCTAAATAAAAATTGAGATTAAAATTTCAGTTTAAAATCACGAATTCATAGGAAAAGTTGTTTTTTCTTGTTATTGTTCTAAAATTTCTAGTGACTTGAGAACCACAGTATTTTAATCATATTCTATCCTAAAACCCCATTCTTATTACAAAAAATATCATTTCAGATTCCAATAGCCAATCAATGCTGCCAAATGCTCACTCTAAAATATCAATCAAACTTCAATTGAGTCTATCAATCAACATTAGATTCCCAACACAATATTAAAGTTCAATGACACGTCAAATAAAAAAAACGATCTAGCATGGCAACATTTTAGTCAAAAAAATAGATAATCAAGTCTGATAAAAATCAAAGTAAGCTTAATTTATGATAATATGCTAGAAAATATGCATCCAGATTTCCATACACAATCTCTTGAGAACTCAATTTCGTGCCTTAATTTTACAACCTTTTTGTGTAAATTTTTCCCACAAAAAAAAATGAAACTTTTATTTTGGATTCTATTGAAAGTGGCGCGGATCTAACAAAATGGAATCAATATTTTAACTACTTTATATTCCAGGAAAATCAGTCGATTATTGCCAATTAAATTGTTAATAACATCAATAATTCATAACGAAATTCTGTGGAACTTCTTTTTTTTGCAAGATCCAGCCACAAAAAAATGAGATTTTCGAGAACCGCATAAAAAAGCAAAAGTAGATCTTCCATTTATCATTTCATATGTCTGATAATTAGATTGTGACATTTGATTAAGAATGAAAATGTTTTATCAATCAGAAGCAATCTTATTCGACCGGGTTCGAGGCATTAGCACACAAGAAATTAATTTTAGGACAACTTCTAATGAAATTCATATAAAGAAGAGTATTTGATCACAGAATGTTGATAAGGCGAGACAAAATTTGAATAAAACACACATACTTGACTTGAGCCTCTCTTTTGTACAGAATGACTCGAAAACGGGTGTTAAAAAGTATCAAGTTTAAAAAAAGTTATATTTTCCATCTGATGTGAATTCGAGTGAGCGACAAACAAGAAAGTCATAAATTAAGCTGATAAATTAGAAGACAATCCATAAGTTTTTTTTCTGTCTTATTTTAAATGATAGTGGCTTCCTCTCTCTCGCATTTCATTCATTTATGTTTTTCAGCTTCTGTTTTCTGCTGTGGCCTTCTTTTTTTCGTCGTTTCGATAATGACAATTAAAACTCAATGAAGCGCATCATCAGAAAAATATGTCGCTTTTCAGAGTGACTTTATTCTCATTATATAGACTCTATCTCTTTTTTGGTTCCTCTGACTCTGTATTGTTGGATATAAATATAATTCTTTTTACTTCTTTTCCATTTTGATGATGAAAAAATTATTTTTAATGTCCAATAATATAATATGTGAAGTGACTGGAGAGGGAGAGAGAGAGATTGACAGAGGGAGAGATTTGATTCTGCAGAATATTAGCTTGGATTGTGAACTTAATCCGTTGTTTTGTCCATTTAGGATTATATTAAGTGGAATAACACTAAACAGAACAATGTTAGATCTTATAAGGATTCGAACCCGCTTTAGGAAAATTAACAATCTGCTGCAAATTGATTGGATAACTTTGCTTTTTAGCCATCGAAATATTTACGACAATTTGGCTAAGGATCGTACTCATTTAAAAAAATTTACTAGTTTATATATCGCAATCCATAAATTATATTATAACTATAGCCAAAATTGCATAAAAACATACCCTAGAGTAGTGGTTCTCTGAGTTCTTAGGGCAAAAAATACTAAACCATCGAATTAGATTTAGCAACACATCCATTTTTGTTTTGGACCTGAAACTATACTATCTAATAAAGCAGTGGCATAGTAAGTTTTTTCATAAGAAATGTCTACGCAACTGCTGAACACTTTAGTGTTTTGCCAGAATACATAAGGTGTTTTGTGAAAATTTCAAATTATCAAAAATAGACCTGTTTTGGGAAAATAGAAATTTTTGTTTAAAAAATTCTTGTATATTTACCTTATAGCTTGGGTATTTTCAGAATAAATTGAGTTCTAAGGCTGGGGTCTGAGTCTGGGGTCTGAGTCTAGGGGACCTAAAATTTAAATATTTTAAGTAAAATTCATGCAATCCTAAATCCAAAAATGCGCTCCATATTATAAAGTTATCCAAAATTATGTAAGAATAACGCAATAAAATTCAACAATTCTTTTTATACTTCCCAAGACATTCGAAAAATGAGAAATAAAAAAAAAGGAATGAAAAAAAGAGAAAAAAAAATTAATATTCAAATTTAAATGAAAATAAAGTTTTTGTGTGGTCTGAATTAAAGCCAATTTTAAAACTCATACTTCTTTTCTGACTTCTTTTATTAGTACCTTAACTCATACATTTATGTATGTTATCTCTCTGTGGCCAGCGCCAAACTATAAACTCTCCGTGCCTCATTTCATGGCGTTTAATTAATCTTTCAGTTTATTATTTAAAACGAATTAATTAAAAAAAAATCTTTTGCTTCATATTTTTTTCTTCTTTTTTACTCGTTTCTCGTTGGTCGGCTGGTGTGCTTCATGCGATGATGCTCCACGCAATTAATTTTTCCCTTTTTTATATGAATTTATAACAAAACATCATCATGGACTCGCTCAATTATCGATTTCATTTGGTTGTTCTTTTATATTAATTGGGACTTCGGCTTCATTATTGGACACTTTCTGGGAGTTCCAGTGGCTCATGTCGGACTAAATGGGATCAGAATTAATTGTTTTGAGTGGATTGTGGTTGAGATTAGTTAAAGAGGATCAATTGAGACTATGATCATGAATAGAGCTGTGCAACTTAGTCCTGAGGTTAGTTTCTAGGGTATACACTTGCCATACTAAAGAAATCTGTCTCAGGAACATGAAAATTGAGATAGGGGCTACTCCAGGGTTACCCTAGAGGTGAAGCCTATACCAATGGTACCCCAGGGGTATACTCTAGAGTATGTACTAGGATTGATGATGATGTCCTTTTACTCCACTGTGAAGTGTAGGGCGTCTACGAAACTTTTGAATCTAACGCGATTGCTAGCTAAAGCCGCAAGCTCATTGAGTTGTTTGCCCCGTTGAGCCGCTTCTTTACGAATAGACGATTGCCAAGTAGCATGTGACTTAACGTGTGACCAATCCAGCCCCATTTTCTTTTGCCAATATCATCGGCAATGGGCTCCTGTTTCGTCAAAGTATAAAGTCTCGCATTGCTTATGAGTTCCGGGTAGAAAATGCCGCATATTTTTCGTAGACATTTGTTAACGAAAACTTGGAGCGCGTATCCCTGGGGTTACCGAGCAACCAGCCCTATGATGTAAACAAAAACACAACAATGTTGCAGGCCTAGGAGCTACGACCTAATGGATGCCCCTTCCTTGAGACCAGTAAACCCAAAGACCATCAACACTTCACAAATTAAAAAAGCTATCTACATCATAATTCAGTTAAAAATACAACTAGTCATCAAAACTATCAGAATATACATCAAAAAAGTCCAATAACTAAGTCATAACCCCAAAAACTGATCAGTTGCGGATGGCGAGAGTGAACTGAATGAGGAGGGAATTCTTGATTAATTAGTTTTTAATTTTTTTATTTCATCTCATTCGGGTGTAATGTAAATACTTTGTGAGAGCTCGACAATTATCGAGCAGACAATTTTCTGTGATGAGATAATCACATGACAATAAAACCGAATAGCAGCAGCTCCACACTTTTATGTATTTTTGATTGTCAGAGTGAGCATGTAAGTGAGTTGAATTATGGCATATCATTTGATTAGATTTTGTTGATCAATAACAAATCATGAAATTTTATTACATATAAGGAACAAAATTTATTATCCTTAATGACAAGACAATCGAAAAGGGATAAATTTTCATGTGCGTAATCGTAAATATCGTCAATTTTATTGGAATTACACAAATAAGACAATTTTCTTTCGCGATAAGAGTGATTGGTTTCGGTCACAGTCATCATATCATGTCTATATATCCATATGGATATGCTCAATCATATAACCCAAAATCATATTTGTTTATCTACACATGCCATACGATATATGATGTTTTTACATGCTTTATGTTGAACATAAACATCATGGATTAGGAGATTCATCAAAATTCAAAGCATGGAGTTTGTTATTTTTATTATTTTTTCAGAATTAAACTTCAGGCGTCCCTTGTGTCTGATTTATATTGGCAATTGAGATGCAAAATTAACGACTTTTTTTGAAAATTTAAATAAGTTTCCAAAAATTTAAAAAAATTTAACGAACTTTTTAAAAACTTAACGAAACTTTCATAAAAAAAATTAACGACTTTTGTCAAAATTTAACTAACTTTGTCAAAATTTAACGAACATTAACTAAATTTAACGAATTTTGTCAGATTTTAACGAGTTTTTTTGAAAATTTAACGAAAATTTAAAAAAAGTTAACGATCTTTTTAAAAATTTCACGAAAATTGTCAAAGTTTAACGAATTTTGTCCAAATTTAACGAAGTTTTTGAAAACTTAACGAAAATTTAAACTGATTTCAAAAAATTAACGAATTTATTTTAAATTTTCACGATCTTTTGTCAAAATCAACTAATTTTGTGGAAATTTAATGAACTTTTGGAGAAAAATTTATGAACTTTTGAAAAACTTAACGAAAGTCTCTAAAAGTTTATCAAAAAACATCCAACTTAAGTTCAATAATACCTCAAAACAAAAAATTCCACTGAAATACATAATACCTCCAAAATTATTTCACATTTCATCGAAATTTCCACAAAAAAATCTTCCATCAATCGCCCAACTGATAATACACAGCTTCATCGTGTTTAATGACAGCTTGTGAGTAATTTTTTAGTGCGACGACTGATAAGGTTCAGAGGAAAGCGTTGAGCGGCTTCTTTTCATCTACAAAATATTAAAACTACAAATCTGTTGCTTTCCTTCAACATTTTTTTATATGCTGTCAAGTTCATGTGAAGTAACCTTTGAATAAATGCTGACTTGTTTTGTAATCATTGAGAAGAAGTAACGTATTTTAGAACGGAAATTGTTTTATGGTGACACTGGAATTAGATTAATTTGAGAATTATGTGAAAAAAGTGATGATTAATATGATGAAGGCTTTGTAGTGAGTTGTAGTGGATTATTTGGGATTCGGGGATGTTTTTATAGAATTGAGGGTCTCTTTTGTCAAGGGACATGCCATTAATAAGCAATTGGGTACCCAAATCATCACTAATGCTGCAAAATAGACTATTGAATATCAAAACTATCCAATTTAAAAATACCAATTCCTGACGAAATCCACACAAGATCCAGCCAACAACCATGAAGAAGACAAGCAAAGAAGAGATTATTTTGTGGAAGCGAAAAATGTTAAAAGGGAAATTTTATGCCACGCATGATTTCTGAAAGGACTGATTTAAAATTATCTTGTGACCACCAAAAAGGGCCAAGATTTATTTAAAAATTGAACATTTCTGTTGTTATCATCTTTTGTAAATCAAATTTGCAATAATTTGTTTCCTCTTTCTCTCCCATTTATCTATCTCTTCTGTCCATAATTTCATTCTTGTCCCTTTTTCCCTTGATTTTTGTTATGTTATCATTTCAAATATATAAAATTTTGTTGGTATCCGGGGACGAAGAGTTGACATTTACAATAAATGATTATAATATAAAAAATTTTTTGCTGTTCTACATTTTCGGCATATTCAAAAATAAATGTACAGAAATAAAAAGATTTAAAATTTTGTAGACGCACCATAAATTACTCGACTTATTTTTTGTTATTCACATCACGCGCTCTAGTGCGGTTTGAAGTTCTTTGATAATACCAACTGAGCTACTTGCTACTTGCTTTTATTTCTATTTCCCAAATAGACACAAATTTCTTACTCTTTTGAATAGATTGTACATATTGGATTGTATTAGAATTAAGAATGATTTAAATTTTGAAAAAGAATTGTGGTTTAAGAATTGATCTGAGGGGATATGGGACCTGCGTAGAAAAATTTGTGAATAGCTTCAGCTCTTTGTGTGCCATTTTCTAATTCTAAAAGTAAAAAATGATTATGCTTCACATTAGATTCTTATCCTTATAAATACTTCCAAAAATTATTTTAAAATTTCCTCTCTAGATGATCCTGACCCTCGGATTTCAACCCCACAGCAACTTAGTCAACGGGATTTTTATGGAACTCTGTTACAAAACGAGAAATTTTAGGGGGGGTTTTGGCATTTTTTTTTCTTGAAAAACCTTAGCAAATTGAAAAATAATTTCTCAAAAGGGGGGGGGGGGGGTTGATTTGAATACGCCCCTGGTGTGATATGTTAATGACCCCATGAGATACATTGCTAATGGTAGGAAAATAATGTAAGATCAACAACTTGAGCAACTACTGAACTGAAGACAGTCAACGTTACGTATAATCAGAAATAACACCAGTGGCTCTCAAACTGTCTGCTGAGGTACACTTTATTGAATCATTAGAGCTTTACGGTTGTGCCACCAAATTTTCAATACGGCTATTAGCATGCAGTGACTTTAAATAAGTTTTAAAAACATTAAATTTGAGCATGCTTCATATCTAAAAAATCTTTTAAAAGAATAATAATAATAATTTTAATAATAATAATAATTAAAAGAATAATGCATTAATTTATATAAGCACATTTGTAACGAATATTCAAATATGAGATTTTAACCTGGTGGTCGAATGGTAAAAGTTTATGAAACTAAACGTCAATTCAATTTAAAGGTGTGGGTTCGAAACCCCATTTAAAGAATGTAATTTTCATATAAATTTCATTGGATTCATTTTTTTAAAATTTAAAAATATATTTTTTTAACTTATCGAAACATTTATTACTTTTATTTTGCCACATTTTCCCATTAAAATCAAGCTCGATTTACAAAAACTAAGGTAACCATCGAGATTTTTAAAATCATAAAAATTCAGGACAGTCCCGAAAAAACCATTCCAACAAAACCTCAGCCTGAAAACATTATATTGTTCAGCAATGCGTCCCTCACGATCGACATCAGTCGAAAAAAAATGTAAATAATGAAATTGCGTAAAAAGATCTATCGATATGATGTGACTTAATGGTTGAGCAATTCCTCAAAAAATACTTTTTTTCTGTTTTGTAAATTGTGCCCATCCTTTTGAAGATATTTCCCTCTCTATCTCACCCATCACATTCTCTATCGGTTTTTGCAAGCGGAAAGCGTAATTTAAAAAATAAACACCATTTGCGGCTTCGCTTGAATAATACACCATTAATGTGTAACACGCCTGTGAATTAACATTAAAAAGCCATGAGACTACTATCTGAGACTTTGTTTATGCGATTTAATTGTTGAAAATTTTTATTTTATTTATTTTTCGAAATCTCTTGTTCAATTTCATTCTCGATCTTCTGCCCCGGAAATTTGATATAAAGCTGGAGCGACAAAAAAAATTGCTTTTTCGTTGTTAATTGTTGTATTGTTAAATGTCATGAAAATTATGTATTTTTAAATATACGATAAAATAAAATATCTGATATGTGGGGTCGTTCATAAATAATGTCTGATTTTTAGGGTGGGTGTCTGATGTTGTATGACACTTTCATAAAAAAGAAAATTTTACAGAGGGGGGAGGGGGTCTAAAAACCTCATTTTTGAGTGACGTCATTTATAAATGGTTTCTATATAAACGTTTATAGTGAGGCAAGTAGGTGTATAATGTAATAATATGCATAGTGATCACAGATGATGATGATAGCACATTGACAAATTACTTAGGAAATTTCAAATGCATTTTAAATCAGAGAATTTTTTTTTTTGAATTTTATCGGATAAGATTAATCATCACTCCATTTACATTTCAATTGACTAAGCAAGGCTGAAAAAAAAAGCTTTTAAAATTTATTTGAACGTTTTGTTTCGCTGCTTGGATACAAATTGGATAATTTTTTTAAAGCTGGAATTGAAATTGTGTGAAAAAAAATATTTTGTAAGTTTTTGAGCTAATCGAAAAATTAATTGAATTGCATTAATTGAGGGGATTATTTGTAAATGACGTCAGTTGGAAATTGGATTCCCACTTTCATGATGTCACAATTATGTTTATATATTTTTTTACTTGCAGTATTATGCAGCTTTGGACCCTCCCACCCTCATTTTCCTGCTTAAAATATAGACGTTATTGTAGAATGCCCCCCACATGTTATTGAATACTTGACTTGAATCTAGTTTAATTAAATGAGAAAATACAAAACTTATTTTTATCCTGCCTTGAAAGGAGAAAACTGGATCAATTTCCTTCAACTGTAAAGCTGATTCTCAATAGCTGCACAACTGGATCATAATTTTGAAAATAAAAATCATAATCGAGTCGAGTTAGATGAGAAAAGTGATCAAATCTGCCATTTTAATGTAATTTATCTTGATTAGACCGTTGGTGTGGGAATCTTGAGCTCAATAACTAGGATATTGATTCCATTTTGTTGCTAATTAGCATACAATGTTATCTTACCATCTTTGTACAAGTTGATTTCGAAAATGATCAGTTGCAAGCCTTACCTTATCTAAAGACTATTTGTTAGTCTGCTACTTCTTATTTTTTGGCTATAACCTCTTAATTTTTTGGTATTTTCAATTCAATGGATCATTTAAGTATGTCTCCAATATTTAGAGGGCCATCTCATAACCTTATTTAATAACCCTGGTCTTGTACGACCCAAAAGACTCGACATTCTGAATAATATTTGAGTAAGTCTACTTCCAATCCTCCCCAAATAGGTCAGTAACTAAACGAAACCAAAAGTCTTTTTTTCCACAGAATTCATATAGTGTGTTCTAATAGCACATAAAGACGTGCCCTGCTTACCGTATTACCCAAAATCGGCAAATAATTTTTGAAGTGTCGACAAGATTTGTGAATTTTAATCCAAAAATCTATTAAATATTTCAACGATTATCTTAAAGCAATAAATTTTTATGTTATATCACACAAAACAAAATTTGACGTGACGAAATAAATTATTTTGCTGGAAATTGCAGGATGTTTTCACAAAAACTGCCAATAATTTTCATTGTCAATGCTCATGAGCACATTTCAAACGTTGCGGGAAACCTTAATCATTACATAACCAACAAGATTAGAATCATTTGCATAATCAAGCACATTGAACATGCGTTGACAATTAACAAGTTTGTTAATTTCAGCAACGATCAAATAAATTTTTTTTCATGTAAATTTCTTTTGTCATTTTTGGATTCTCTTGTGTCGATTATGTGTTGTACGTGATCGCGTTTCGTTCGATGTATGACATGCTGTTTTTTTAATAAATTTAATTCAATAATTTTACATGGCAGGTATCAGAAATTTATGAGACGTTGCTCAGATTTGCTAGAGATAAGAGGAAGATGTGAATGGTTAGGCGTCGGCTGGTGACAATATTTTGGAAGTAGAATTTTGAGAAAAATCTTCATGTTGAGATCAGTTTGCGGAAGGGTCATGTTGTGAGCTATTGATTGGTAATTAGTTGGGAATAAATAATAAATTGCCACCTTAGAAGCAGAATTGATAAGATTTGCTGATTTTAACTAAAGAATTGATGCAGGATGCCTAATTTTAGAGGTTAAGGTTTTAAATTTAAGACCAGATACTGACTTAGCATCAAAAAATTTCTGAATCAAACCAGAGTGTCCATAATTCTGTTGACGAAGACCTGAAGAATGTCATCAGGGTCGTAGCCTGGATTTTTGATGGAGTTTTTTCAAGTAATCATTGTACTTATGGACTTCCTTGGCTACGCTTCTGGCAATCTCCATACCAAAGACTCTATATCAAGAGTCCAAATGGATTCCACGGATACTTGTCGCCTGTGGCTTGAGCATCCAAGTTGCATCTGCCTTCAGATATCCGCATCTGCATTCTTAAGGGACTCGTTCCCATACCTTCTAAAAAGTGATATCTGTTTGAGTACCTAAACCAGTGTTGTCCAACCTTTTTTGAGCCATGGCACACCTTGATGATAAACCATGACCAAAACCGCACACAGCGTGCGGTTCGTGTTATTTTCAAAAAATTTCTACGGCACACTAGTGTGCCGCGGCACACAGGTTGGGCATCACTGTCCTAAACCATTCGGTCACCTGGTTACTTCAGTCACTTTGGATATTATTCACGCGTTTGCATCATTACTGAGCAACCTGGGTTCACAACTCACAGTCATTCACATACTTATTCATGCTATCCATACCAAGACACAAAAACAGTTCAAGCTAACCCAGACACTTCATGAGCTTCATTTTAACCATATATTTTCCATAAAAACAAGCTCTTGGTAAACAATCGTGTAATTTTCGCACAAAATAATTTTTTTATCAACATTCCACCATCAAGAATATTTCACACATACAATGTTCAGTTCTTCGCACTTCCAAAGAAGCATCAAAAAGATTTATTTAAATAATTAAATGTTGTAAAAGATCATCTTCAGTGGTAAGGAAATACCAGCATTTAGTCTCACTGCACTCATGATCATGTGTGGACTCAACATGCAAATTAAATTTCATCTCTTTGTAATCTCAGCAAGTGAACATGAAGATTCCCAAAGTGTTACATAGAACATGTAAGAAAATTAGAAGTTGAGAAATTTATCTCCCGAAAGTGATCACAATTTTACATTTAAATAATTCTACCTTATCATGATCATTTAAAACATTTCAAGAAACACTTTTAAGTCTCGTGATGTCTCCTCTATAAAGCACACATCCAACAATATTCTCTTTACTCTCTGCTTTCCCCTCCTCAACATGTATGTTTGTGAAGAGGCGCGAATTCATGTTAAACATTTATTTATGCTTTATAGAGATTCAAATTGTTAAATTTCATGTGCACATTTGAGAAACCTCAGGGGTCCATAGCAAGTGCACGCCATGTGCGATGTCTCCACATTATTATCTACACATATAATTGTTGTGAATCATTTACATGACCATTTACATTTTATCCACACATAACAAAGCATAATATCACTCTTATTTTTTTGCAGCTGGATTTATTGTGAATCTGAGGTATTGGGGGGTCTTGTGTGGGATGGCTGACAATTGGCTGGATGTTTGGGTATTCAGGATATTTTATGACTGAATGGCAAAATTTAGTTGAATTGTTGAAACACCTAGAACAGGGTAAGTCAGTCAAAAATAGAGGATTTGTCAAAGTATCTTGTCAATTTGTTCTTGTTGCGAATCGAACTCATTGCTGATCTTATGATAATTTCCCTAGCTATTATAATTTGATGCTTAAAAAGCTTTAATTTAAATATTTAGCAAAAAGAGGGAAATTTATGAAAAACAGATCAGAATTGGACTCGAACCCACGTCCTACAATTTCAGGTGACATATTTCTACCAATGGGGTGTCGAGGGTTACTCAGAAGCTTGGCAGAATGCCCACTTAAACTATTTATCTGATCAGAACAGCATCTTTAGTGTTATTGTTGACGAGACTTTGTTTTGGTAACTTCAACACCTACACTGACAGTTCCAATTTATATAATCTTCAATTCTTTACATGAATATTATTAAAACTCAAAGTAGACTCAAAGCATGTTCCATAAACGAATACCTGCAAAGTCTAAGTAATGCAACACATGAATCATTTTAACGCCATCAAGTCGCATTATCTAATAAACCGCCAATTAACCGTTTTAAGCTTTTGATTAAAATATCTGAGAAAATACCTGAGAAAATATTTCTGACCCACTATCCACGCTTTTAGTTCGCACTGCAACATTGTTGACGAACATTATGTCAAAAATGCACTTCAGTCATCACACCCGCAATGTCATTCTTACTGCACGTTCCATTCGATATACTTATGAGATAGTAATGAGTATAATAAAATTGAAAATTATTTGGTGTGTCGCTTTACTGCATAGGCTATCGATCGATCGTTGCCATATACATGCATACATACATTCTTTCTGGTCGGTCGAAAGAGGTTAAAATTTATTTATATATTGAAAAAAAGCTGATCACTTATCAGACTAAAAACTACACGAGAAGATTGCTGTGCAACGATTATAGGCCTCTTTTTTCCGTCTTCTCAAGTCTCTGTTGCACTTTTTTATTGTTGGATAATTTGTTCGATGCGATAATTCATAAATTACGTCGCTTTTCTTGCTTTTATATTAAACAATCCATGTAATTGGTAATTTAAAATCAATTGGACGACATAACGAGAAACTGGTAGAACGAGGCCCCAATATAAATTATTGACAGACACTTTATTGTGATGCAGAAATTGCACAAGATATGTGTATGTATAAAGCAGATGACGCCAATAAATTAAGCAATTATATTAATATTTTTATTTTTTCATACACATATTTAGCTTTCCGTTTCCGAAACGTGTGAAAAAATGTAACGGTGAATTAATAACATCAGGCATCAATCAGGCAATTCATACATGTTTGTTTCTCTCTCGTAGCTCTTATAAAATTCCAAAAGAGATATAAAACAAGTTGAAAAGTCACTTGATGGATGGGAATATTTTAATTGCTTGAAAGTGCATCTCATGGTGTTGATTTAATGTTGCCCCTGCATGGCACAAGAAGAAAGAAACTATCAGGCAAAATAAAAAACTTTAAATGAGGAATTTTGTCAGCCTTCATAAGATGTATGATAGCTCTATTATTAGATCATATGACTGGAACTTATAAGTTATGAGTTCGAGTCCCAAAAATCTATCTTCCATTAATAAACTGGAATATTTGATCCTATTTCAGTATCACAATATGATCGTACATAAAAATTGCCTGCCAGAGTCACACAATTGCAGACCCTCCCCCCCCCATTCCAATTAAATATCGAGCATCAACGATAGGAACGTTTTCAGGGGGGTTGAGTCACAAACTTTAACAGAAAATTTCACTCAATTGGCAATTCTCAAAATTCCTATATCTTTTCTGGTAAACCAAAAAAGTGAACCCTCTCCCTCTCAAAAAAATGTCTTGGTACGCACATAACTGGGTTGTCCTATCATAATAATCAGTAAAAGGACATGATTCAATTATTCAACTCCAAAACTAGTCTCGATTTCTTGGACATTAGATAAAGGGTCATTCATTTATGATGTCATTTTTTTTCATCATTTAGAAAGGATTTTGTGCCACTTTGAACAAAAGAAATTTTTTCAAATTAAATTTTTGTGATAAGGAAGGGGCAATCGGATATGAAAATCCCATTTTATTCTGGACGTCAATTAGCTAATGACCCTTAAAACATCATGCATGGTATTAATACGTTCAATTTTACAATGGACATTTTTCAACTAAAAAACTATTAGACACCCTCCCCCTATACCCCCCTTTTCCTTTACTAAAATATTTTTTTTTAAATCTTGAAAATTCAATAAAATCACCAAACTCAGTTCCATATCAATCATCATAAAAAATCAACCATAGACAATCAGACAACAAGCCATCAAAACAATTTCCATACACAGCAAAACAGCGCGCACCGAAATTGTCAACAAAAAAATTATTTATTTCAGGTTTTTCACAATCATTCGCATTTAATTTCTTTTTTACACAGCAACAACAAAACAAAAACAATGTAAAGAAAAATAATATTTGCAATGGGAAAATAAATAAATATAAAAAATATTTACAACGCTATAAAAATTATGATAGTGGCACTTTTAATCATATTTTTTTGTCAAAGTATGTTTTAACCAATTCAATGGTTCTTAATCAAATGTAATGACTATGAAATGGTACCAGCTTGTGAATGGCACACTCTCTATAAGGAATTAATTATTTCGTGCTTGTTCACTTCTCTCTCGCTCACTTACTTTACTCCTTCTATTTATTTATTTACTTATTTTTACTTTATAATATCGCGAGAAATAATTTGATTAATTTGTTGTTTAGCAACTTTTCCGGTGGATGTACTTACACTAACTTTCTTGGAGGAATATAATTCTTTATTACATTTCTAGCTTTTTCCTTGCTGTAGTTTTATGTGGCAAGCTTAATATATGGCAGATATAAAAACTAAAAAAAAGTTTTGTGTAAGTTGAAAAGTTTTTATTTATTGACTCAAATGTTTTGTGGGAAAAAATAGGATAAAAGGAAAAATTATTAACGGTTTTTTGAAATTTGAATTTTTTAAAAATTCTTTTAACCAATTTTTACGCCATCTATTGGATTTCTAAAGAATTGTGAAATAATCGTTTGATCTTCGTAATTTTAAAAAAGGTGATATTGTAACACAAATTGAATAAAACCTTACCTGATTTAAAAATTTGACCAATTGAAAGTCTGAGTTAGACTAATCAAGAGATATTGATGAAATCACAGAAGATTGAACTAGAAAAGGAGATTGATTGAAATACACAGACAAACTTTTTTAAATAATTTTTTAAAATTAATTTTACTCAGAATAAATTAAATTTAAAAAGCTTACTGAGATTTTTAATTGGTTTCATTGCTCAATAAGGAATTAAATTTTCCCTTAAACTTATGTAAATATATATATTTTTTAAAATATTTCATGCTCCTAAAGCTTATGCAACTACATAATTAAAAGGGGAAGATTCAAAAATACTATTTGAAAATTAACTTCTTAAAGTTATGCAATTTTTGTAATTTATTCACCACAAAAAATACAGTTTAAAAAAGGTGAAAAATGTTCAATATTAAATTGGAATTTTCTTGAATTTGGTGTATAGTGAAGAGGGAACCTCTGAAAGCCTAACCAAAAATAAAAACTAAATAATTGAACGATTTTTAAAGAAATTTTTAACTTGATCATTATTAAAGTTTAAGCTAATTTCAATCAATCTGTTTGAATTAATCAAAAATTCATTGAAAAATATTTCACGACCTTAACTCCAGTAGCATGAATTTCAAGTTAAATTTTGATATTCTATTGTATAATTTATTAATATTGAGCAATCGAAGTATTACTTTTAATACAATGTTGTGTATGCACAACTTTGATAACTGTTTTTTTATAATAAAGAAAATATTATTTGCAAAATAAGTCATCAAATGCACGTGTGATAGTTTAAATTTAATTAAATTTTGTAGAGTCACGATTTGATTTTTATTTTGAATATTTCAGTAAATTTTAATGTTTTAACAGAGTTTGACAATATTATATTTTCCAATGTTTTCAATATTATTAAAGGATCCATTTACAGCTCAAAATATGTATTAAACTATTTGTTATCAATACTATTGCATAATTATTTAACTACCTATTTAGTTTATTAATAACTTACTCAACACATAGCGGAAGTTAAAAATTCAAATTGGATAAAAATTGGTTCACTTCGTTTCAGTATCAGTTTGAAGAACAAGTAAACAACATCATGGTACATCAAATTACTCGTAAATAACATCATTTTTTAAATTAAAATTTTTAAAGAAGGACATCAAGGATTCAAACCATAGAGTCTCAGTATCCAACTTTTTCGAACCAATTATGGAATTGAATTACATTAAGCTTAAATACTTATGTAAAGATGTAAGGTTTAATGATTTTTAGAGCATTTTTTAGAAAAAATAGATAATTTATACGTTCATGTTTGTTCTTCACATGATTTTTTATGATCCAATAAATTTTTGATTGCAAATTTGAAATTTTTTTGACCGTTATTTTTTCAAAAATTGAAGATTTAAAATTTATTTTGTTTGAATTTTCAATTTTCCCTCTCCTCTCACCCGCGCTCTACTTAAAATGCAAATAAAGCAAGGGGCCATTCACTTATTACGTAACGCTTTTAGGGGGGAGGGGAGTCTGAGATTTTGTGACAATTCAAACAAAGGAAATTTTTCTTCATGAAAATTTTATGACAAAGAGGAGAGGGGGGTCTGAACACAAATATTTTTCATTACGTAATAAGTGAACTGCCCCTAAGTGAACGACTGCCATAAAAACTATGTACGAAAAAACAGCAAATTAAGCTCCACAGCTCTAATTTCTCACAAATTGCAAGTTTCACGCGAATCCATCAACACCTAATCTTGATGAAAAGTCATAACAATCAACGCTGCATTAATGATCCATGGCAAAAATACATAAACAATAATTTGTTACACAAAATTACGCAATTTTCAATGTTTTCGTAACACTTAATAAATTACACTGCGAACCTTTTCTGCAAAAAATAGTAATAATAAATATCAAGCTATAAATAACAAAAAGCTTCTTCAAATTTCTTCATAAGCACCTGCATCAATCATTTTTTATTCATTAAACTTTTTTTATTGAATATTTTTTGAAAAAATTTCCTTAAAAACTAATTTTTTTAAAAAAAAAATGCAATCAAAAATTGAAAGTCAAATATGATTAATTTTAATTTCATTGACTATTTACTTCATTTTATGAAACTAAATGGATATTTAAGAGATAATCATAATATAATACAAAATAAAATATATAATTCAGTTTACTTAAGCAAGTGGGGGCAAGTCAATCTTTAAGTATATATTTTTTAAGTCATAAAATTTATATTCAATTCATTTTTCAATAAATGCATCTTATTATCTACAAAAAGAAATCAATCGTTCATTTATTTTGAATTGGAGGAAAGTAAGGTTGAAAAATTTTAATGGAATTAAGGCCCTTGTGGGAATTTTAGAAGATTTTTTTTGATTTTATTTCAGATGGTTTTTTGTGGATTTAGATAAGGGGTCAATAATAAGTGACGTCTATGAAAATATGAAGTTTTTAACACCCCCCCCCCCCCTCTGTCATAATATTTCAAGCAAAATAATTTATTTAAAAAAAGTTTGACTTTATTTCTTCTCGAAAAGTTTGACGTCATTTGTGAACGATCCCCAAAATGTCATCAAGAGTAGATTCTTTTGGAACAAAAAATTATTCAAATAACAATTTTGTCAACCCAAAAAGAAAAGTAAAGTTAGATAGTTCAAATAACAAAATGAACACTAAAAACATGGGTTCGATTCCCATTCAAAAAATTTGATTGTACTCACGCGAAAAATAATGATATTTTTTGCATCTTTTTTAATTTAACCCAAGAAGCTTAGATTCCTTCGATAAATTTTAAACACAAAAGCAAACTCATAAAAATATTAATTTTAAATATTTCAATGGCGCCTCATTTTTCCGACTAATCATAAAATTAGAACTACTACTTCACGATTTTCTAAATCGTGATCAGATTTTTTTTAAAGGGTTCGTTCACAAATGATGTCAAACTTTTATGGGTTTTTAGATCCAGGGGACTGCTTGAAATTTTTATAAGGGAGTTCGACCTTTTGAAGGGGGAGGTTTTTTTCTTCTCATGCATTTCTAATTTTTAAATGGAATCCAAATATTATTTCCATAAAAATTTCAATTTGTATTGGGGACCTAGACCCTTTTGGTACCCTGTCTAGTTACATCGCAGATTAGAGCTGTGTGAAACTCCATACAAAAAAAGGTGTTTAAAAATTTTGTGATCAAGGGGGTCAAATGAATAACAAAATTTGTAAATTATCTTAAAATAAATCACACAAATTTAAATAAATGCTAGCTTACTCGACAAATTTCTAGTCTACTTGGTATAGCCCAAAAAAATCTTCTAAGGAACCTCCCCACAAGAGCGTCAAACAATTGACAAAACAAAAAATTTTATTGCACAACATCCAAAAAACTCCAAAAACAGTCGAAAAATTTTCAAGGTGAAGAAGAAGAGCTTCTTCTTATAAGAATGGAATTAAATCACAAATCGGTAGTTTCAGCATGATGAGATTGTCTATGATAAATTCTATCTGGAATAGTTTGGTAGCTTGTATTCTCAACAATTTTGCTTAATTCATCGTATAATCGACTCAGTGTCTCGATGACGTCACTCGATACTTTCTGATACTTTTGTTGCATTTTCACTTTGTCGATAGCCCGTTGTGTGTCGAGTAGGGCTTCCTCTAAATTATTTGCTTCCATTAGAGCCTTTGCACGTGCATAATATCCATCGTAATTGTTTGCCTTTATTGAAATTGCTGTTGTGGCTAAATCAATTGATTCGGAAATATCCTGTAGAAGAAACAATAACAAAAGAGAGAGAGAATTAAGTCATGGAGAAGGAAATGGAGACATTCAGTCATGACTTACATTCATTTTCCGCTTACATCGTGACAAATTAATTAAGAAATTAAATCTCAACTGTTGGAAGGTATTATTATGTCCATATTGCTCATCAACGTCATCCGTACTTTCGGATAATAACTTTTCAGATCCTTGAGGAATTTTCTTTAATGCATACTCATAACGATGACTGGCATCTTGGAGTCGATTTTTGCGATAAAGTACATTGCCGTCTTCGAGTAGCTTATTGAGTAAAACGATCCTATTGAAGCGTGAAATAAATCATTAAATAATGATATATTACAATAAATTGACAAGTAACTTACATTATCTCAGGCTTGCTCTGTGCCAAAAACCATGTTGAACTGCCCAATTTAGCGCCATGTTTTAAAAATACTTGGACTACTTTGATGTTCCGACAAGCGATTGCTCGATCAATTGGACGCATACCTTTCTCATCAACGTGCTCAATCTGTGCTCCATTTTCGAGGAGCATTTGGACAAGTTCACCAGTTCCTTGATATGCAGCCAAGTCTAAGGGTGTTCTCTGATGATTGTCTTGATGACGAATGTCTGCATTGTGTTCGAGGAGGCTCTTTGCAGCCAATAACTTTCCTCTTAAGCATGCCCAACTGAGAGCACTAAGGCCATCTTTATCCACTTTCCCATGATCAGCTCCTTTATTCAACAACAATTCCATAATCCCAACATGACCTTCTTCAGCTGCAATCATTAGAGCGTTTCTTGAATTTTGATCCGTAACTTCAATATCAGCACGACTTTGAAGTAATCGCTCTACAATATTCCAATGTCCTTCCTTAACTGCCAGCAGTAAGGCATTCATACCCTTTCGATTTTTATTATAATGATTTGCACCGCGTGATAATAGAATGGAGACGGTCTCCGTATGTCCATTTGATGATGCAATAGTCAATGAATTATCGCCAGTAATAAAATCTATAGCATCAATATCTAAGTCAGGCAGTGAAAGTAATAAGTCTTCTACAATTGATGTGTGTCCTCTACTCGAGGCAGCCACAAGTGCTTGCTTTGCAGCATCCATGAGGCTCATATCATTACGACTCTCGTGCTGTATCCAGTCACATGATAATAAATATTTTACAATATGACTATGTCCATTAAGGGCGGCATGAACTAAGGCACAACGTTGTTGAGTGTCTGTTTGACCTAAGTAACTTCCTGACGTCACTAATTGTTGGATAATTTCGAAATGACCCTTAATCGATGCAATAATTAAAGGTGTGCTACCTTGATTGTTTGCTTTCTCAACATCAGCACCGAATTCAATCAATAAATTGACCATACTTAATATTCCTTCATTAGCTGCGATGCACAAAAGCGGTGCATTGCCAAAAAATTGTGTCTGATAATCGGGATCAGCACCGGCAAGTAAAAGTAATCGTGAGACCTTAATATTAGGATTATAAATATTTCTTAATGTACACAACATTGACGAAATATTTTTAGCAGACGACGCAACCCAAAATGCTTGTAAGTCACGCGGTGCTTGTGTCACAGGCGGCGTACGGTAAATGTGTGCCTTTAATATATGATGACATAGTTCCAAAGTTTGTTCAGGATCTAACGGTGCTTGTAGACGTGACATTCTAAATGCAATTGCTGCATGACCAGTTCTTGGGTCACACAAAAATTTTGCACTTTCACCATCGTCGCGTCGCATAATAAGCCATTCCCTGAATGATGGATGAAAGAACATGTACGTATTGTCAATTCGTTTAACAAGAAAGCCAGCAAGCATTTTAAATCGATTAAGAAAGTCATTCCACTCGAGTTGTGCTTCTGTGACTAAAGCATTGACTGAATGAAATATCTCGACGAGTGTAAGTGGATTTAATGCTGCCAAGCACACAGCTAATATTGGTGAAATCTTCTCGAATGCACTCTGCGTCGGATATCGAAGATTAAAGTTCAATAAAAATATCTGTGACAGTGTCACCGGAAGGACCTTGAAGCTATTTGATTTCACAACCAAATGTCCTCTTTCGATTAAATCGAGCGTTAATTTGGCAAATAAAAATGAGCCTTTACTCAGTGTCAGTAAGTGCTGTGCAAATTTCATCGACGTTCCCTCTCTCGAGTTTGACAACGTTCCGGATGGATTGATGTGGCTGATGTTATTTTGTATTGATGGACTGTGATTGAGTCTCAATACAATGTAGTCTAATATATCTTTTTGCATTGTATCATTTTGATAATTATCCAATGTAATTTTGGTGAATGGCAAGCTGTTTGTGTAATCCATCATTTGTGTTCGGACGGTCGCAACGACTTTCAACCACGACGGAAAATTGTGACACATTGTTCCCAAAAATGATGTTATTGTATCGCCATAATCGGGACGATGATACTCTGACTCACACAATGCATCAATTAGTATCAAGCACTGTCGACTCAAGATCTTGCCTTGTCGCTTCAACATGTCGAGTGGCTCAAGAATTCCCATTTTAAGTGCACGTTTGGGATCGGCAATGCATTCCTTTATGCTCAATACATTTTGTAAATGCGGTTCATTAAGTAGGAATTCATTATAGGCTGCAAGTTGTGGTGCTTGACATAATTGTGCTGCCAAGCTGTGCACGAAATCGGGAACTGTACATGTTGGACTATTATCGCTCTGACAAAAATGATAAGCCACAACGTGACTTGCCAACTGTTTGAGTCGTTCATTCGGTAAATTTACTTGACAATAAATCCCATCATGTTCTTGCATTAATGAGTCCTTTTTACGACCAAAGCATGAATATTCAACCATTTGAAGGATAAAGAATGTTTTGCCGGTACCTAAGCCACCGTTTATTATTACTCCTTTACATTCGTTCGTTGATATTGCATTGGATATTTCACGAACTAGCCAGTGACGCCCCACGAAGATTGGGTCGGCTTCTTGATGTGGCACCTCGAAAAATAATGGCTTCAATGGCAATTGGGCGGTTGTTCGGTATTGAGCAAATCTAACTTTTGGATCTAGTGGAGCACTTAGTTGTACTGATCGTGCTGATCGCCTTGCAGGTACTTTGCGGGCTTTAAATTGGCCTAATTCATCTAGTCCTTCGAGGTTGTTTTGGTTTCCTGTATTAAAAAGCATCAATTAGTAATTTTATAGCCATAAAAAGTCATTGAGAACTTACCAGTAATGGAATGACGTCGTCCCATCGAGTTCGAAGATGCATTGCTGTTCTCAGAAATAGAAACAGACAATAGAGATCCAATTGATTCACAACCGCGTCGAGAAGTCTGTGATTTATCTCGGTATGACCCTTTTGACATGTCAGCTTCCGATGAATTCGTCAATGTTGACAATGGACTCGTGTTACTCGATCCAAGTGAATTCAATGATTGTTTATGTTTAGTACGTGCCTGACTATGATTATTATTCTCCAAAAATAATCCAAGACGAACTTGCAGCTCATCATCCTTGACTGTACGAGATTTGCTTGATGCATGCTTCTCATCATCTGTTTTTTTGTTGTCATTTGGAAATAAGAGAAGATTGCAAAAATTATTAATCATTATATTGAGATTAATGGATGTTTAAAAATATTTTACAAACAACTCAAAAGAAGAAGAAAATAAACACGAAATTTTAAAAGAAGAAAGTGACACTCAAAAAGTGATGTAATGAATGAGGATGAAAGTGTTTTTTGTGGTTTTGAAAGTGAAATTAACGGTCAAAGTTTGATTTGAATTTTTTTAATTAAATTTTGTTGGTTATGTAAATAATTTTGTAAATAAAGCAAAAATTAGTCTGAATTGGACTATTGAGATTGTAATTTAATGCATATGAAGTTGCTTTGTGCATATTTGAGCTGTCCAATGAGAATTCTATGGAAAATCTGCTTTAGATTTGACAAAACTCAGCAAAAACAATAGAAATTCCGAGAATTTGAAGAAACAAAACTAAATTCAAATTTCAAAAAACCGTTAAAAACACAAAACCATCAAACTGTAAAAATCCACACAGAAAACAAAATAATAAACACAAGAAAACCGACAATAATGACAAAAAATAATAAACAATGTTTTTAATTATCATGCAGTGTAAAAAAAGTCGCAAAACAATGAGGAAATTGTTCAAAAGACCTAAATTTTCTTTGCTCTTGCTTTTCTGTCGTCGATCAGAATCTGCCAACATATTCAGTCCCGTTCCATTAACCGACCATAAAGACTTTATTTTCCCAAACACAAGTGTGCCGCCACTCACAACAGCACCACCAAATCGTTGCAATTTGTTCTCTTTATTATGATCTTTACTTTGCTTAACTTTAACTATCGATTGTGATGGCGATGTGTTCGAGTAGAGATTCGATTCGGAATTGTTTGTTGTTGTTGATGAGTTCATCGACGTGAATCCCGCAAAGTTTTTATGGAAAAATGCTTTTTTTTAAATAAATTTTGTGTAACAAAACAAGATGGATTTTTTTTGGGACGATAAAAATTTGTGTATTGTGTGTAGAAAAAGAGAATAAGAGATAAATATGAATAAATAAGTGTGTTTTATGAAGATCTCAAAAACAAATGTGATATATGGAACTAAATTCAGTAACAATTATAAGGAGCAGCTATAAAATTTAAATATTTACCTGAAAATGTATAATTTTGGTCCGATGATCCGCCGCTATTTCCATTTCTGTTCTTGTAAAGTGCAAATGGACTTTTTAAATGCTTCGGTATGAAGAATCGTCGTCGATTTTGTGGCGGTGTTGCACAAATCTCTGCCTTTGTTGTGACAACATTCGGACTGACATCAACTAATCCCCTCAGGTGTGATAATGAGTGCTGTTGTTGAGGACATTTTGGTGGCTTACTATAGACAGCATGGTTCGTCGAAGGCTGTTGTTGCTGTTGCTGCTGACACAAAAAGACAAAGAAAATTATCATTTAATAAAAATAATAATTACATATGTGAACATTTACAATAACAATTTCAGAACATAATTTATCACTCGCTTGACGAGAATCAAGATAAAAAGACACAAGTTGAATTTTCCTTATACGGTCCTATATCGATGAGTTAAATATATTAAGTCATGGAGAAAGAAGTGAAAAGAGCAGCAGACGAAACAAAAATTATTTCTTTTGACTCCTCTTCATATAGGCACAAAACAATTGAATATCTTTGGGCTCGGGTACTTAAATCTTCGTATTTATATGTTTTTCAGCTCTTTTTTTATACACATGAATCACGAGATTATTTAATATTTTCTTGATTATATGGAATGAAATTTTCATTTTCAATGGAAATGATTGTAGATTCTTAAAAATAAATCTTTCATGAGCTGTTGAAAAAATTTGTTAAAATAATTTTTGTACAATCTTCTTACATTTTTTTGGGTTACAGAGAATTTTTACTGTATGCTGTCTCAATTGACACTGAGTTCAAGACAGTTACGTGACAATAAACTGAGTTTATGTACTTTCTTTATGATCTGTATGATTTAAGGCAGAAAAAGTCGAGAAAGATTGTTTATCAATTAACGGCGATTCCACGGATGAATTTTGAGTTTATTTAAAGCAGTTAAATTTGAAATTTTAAAAATCCGTTAAAATTTGAATTTTTAAAAACCGTTAGAATTTGAATTTTTAAAACGAATAAAACTTGAATTTTTGAATACTTAAATTTGAATTTTTAAAAACCATTAGAATTTGAATTTTTAAAACGAATAAAATTTAAATTTTTTAAAACCGTTAAAATGTGAATATTTAAAATCAGTTAAAATAAAATTTGAATTTTTAAAACGAGTAAAATTTGAATTTTTAAAAACCGTTAAAATTTGAATTTTAAAAACTGTTATACCTAATTTTAATACAATTAAAATTTAAATTCAATTAACTTCATAAACGACTGAATTACTTCAATATTAATTTTCTTAAACCACAATTTCTAAATACCTCACCCAGTTCTGATCATGTCTATTCACTCAATTTATGTTCCCAACAATTGCAAAATTTCTGCATTCATTCACAACTAAAATTTCCTCATAATTCTTCAAATTTGGTAGCAAAACCACAAATCACATTCTAGAAATACCTCAGATTCAAATCTCCAATGAGCTCCAATAAATCTCAACGAACTTTTAATGATCCAATAAAAATTTTATAATCTCAATTCATTGATCACTTTATGCGAGAGCAGCAAAAAAAAAAAAGAAATAAAAAAAATTATTACGATCCGTGAGAGACTCAACTTCTCCAACTGGAATGTAAAAACTATGTCTACATAAATGCATTACTATGATCAATTTAAAGTACAGAGCAGTACATAATAAGCAATAATGTCTTGAATGAAAAAAAATATATGTTTTTTTGATTAAACAGCTTTCTGTTTGTCTGTTAACATTACATGCACATAGATAGATAGCTAGCTAGATAGATGGAAGAAGAGGAAGCAAAATATAATCAATTATTGTTGGGCTCGTCGACATATAATAAAATAGTAAGGTTCAATAAATTTCATTCAGGTTAATATATCGCAAGAAAGGGTTAGGAACTTAAAAATGAGCATCAACAGCAGTTCATTGTCATGAGTGACTACTTAAGACCATAAAAGCCATGAAAAATTGCAAGATGTCATAAAAAGTAAACAAAATCCGAATTAAAATAAATTTAAATGCATGTCCAGTCAAACTGGTGATGCAAGTTGAATAAAATCTGATGAGTCACTCCCCCCTGACACGATTTTTCTGTTGTGTCTACTTCTTATCTTGATTCAATTTCCAATATCGAATGTCGATTTAGGTTTTGATCAAATATTTAGAATACACATTTTAAAAAAATATTGGTTTGGAAAAGAAGTAGAAAGTGTCAACAATAAACATCCCATGGGAACCCGACCGACCCGAAAAAAAATTATTTAAAAAAACCAAATTGTCAAAAATGTCTCAGTCGCACATGAGCTATGGATTAAATATTTTAATGAGATCCAATAATCATAATAAAGACAAGAAGTTTCTTGCCGCCGATCGTTACACGCAGAGACAGAGACAGAGTAAGAGGCACATTCAGGGGTGTTTTCAGGAGAGGGGGTAGTCAAGGAGGGGCCCGGGTCCATAAGGGGATTCCTCTCATTTTTTTAATTTGAACTCTTCAAAAAATTGAAAATCTATGACGAAAAGAATCCGGTACCCCCATGCCTCGAGATGTCAGACCCCCTCCCTCTACTGAGACACAAAGAGGGAGAGAGAGAGTAAGAAGCACATTAACAGCAATTGGTGGCATATGCATGAATTATTGAGACTTTGGCATTGAAATTTATAATTGAGTAAAAGCCGCAACTTAATGAGCTTTATGTAGCTCCGATGGTCAGCAGTTTTGTGGCTGCATTGATGAAAAACGGGTTGCTAATTCCTTACTGCTGCAAAAATGCTTCGTCTTTTTTTGTTTAAGACATGAAAAAAAGACACAGTAAATTGGGATGGCAATAAATTATATAGATGAGGCTATTTTTTAAGTGTACATGCTGCTGTTGAAGATCACGAACCGATGCATTGAAATATTACACAGCTATATTTTGGTGTTAACAAAGACACAATGCAATTTTGATATAAATCACAATACCAGATCGACGCGACTGACTCAATTTACTTTCGGAACATTCCTTTAAAAAATACTTTTTTTTCTCTTCAGAAGTTAAGCCAGAAAAATTTACTTTTACTTCCAATGTTATTTATTAATAATTAAAATTAAATTACTGACACAAAGCGCGCGAGAGAACTTGATCATAAATATACTTTTCTTTCATATCCACATGACTGTAGAATCATTAGCAAATAATCAATCATGATTTCACCCATGAGACATTGACAATTAATGATTATGATGGTGCTTTGAACATTAAAAATGTCCATGTGGATACGCAGAAATCGATGTTGGGAGATGATGATCTGGTTTTGAAGCGCATTTGCTGCTTGATTGGGTGAGTTGATGTGGCTTGGTGGGATAGTGGTTTAGTACTTCGGTTGCTAGTTATTAAACTGACCCAACTATCCTAGGTTCGAGACTTGCTGTAGGAATTTGATTGCTGGTAGCTTTTTGAATCATATGAACTGGAACCAAAGGTCACAGTCTCTCTTTGAAGGCTTCAGACAGCAATTCCATCAAACAAGTGATTCGAATCCAATTTTCTTTGATCTGAACAGCTTATGGGTTTGTTTTTTGGTCTATAAAGAAGATTTTGGACTAATAAGACCTAATATAAGTAGGGTTAGGTGTCTAATGTTGGATTCTGGTGTGTATTTTAGAGTACATCTGGACATACCTTATTCTAGAACACATCTAAGCAGACCAAATGAGTCTAACCCTGAATTTGATATAATAGGAACAAATTGCTCGATATAAGTGATTCTTGACCATCTGCTTGGTTGTTTAGAGAATTATCCTCTGTTTTCAATACCCAGAATGGTCAAATTCATCAATATTATTGAAAATATTTAGTAAGTCTCTTTATGATTAGGAATCTGATGCACAATGCTATAACTAATTGCTGATCTTCAGTTAATCAACAGAACAGACCATGAGCTTCATCAAATAACCTTATAACCTTGATTTCAATTAAGATCCAGTCAATAATCCCTGAATGTTGCATATTAGCTTCAAATCAATTATTTTCAGCCCCAAACCTGTTCATCTCATTAAATTTGCGCACTTCTTTCAAATTCCCCCCATCTTCTCATAAAAATCAGCTAATAAAAGAGAAAATATCATCAACAAGCTACACACGCACATTCAGGCGCAATCTGCATTAGATAATAATGATGATTATCATGCCACAACTTGTCATTTTCAGATATGTTTATAATCTAATTAATTTAGCGTTACCCATTAATCGTTTACGCTACACACAAAAATAAAGAGCAACATTAGAGGCGGTTGATTGACGAGCTCGCATGAACAATTTTCTTCTTATTTTCTCTTTCACACATGATCACACAATAACACATCAAAAGCAATTTAATTTTCCACGCTTAAATCTAATTGCTTAGTAATGATTTTTGCCATGATAAAAAAATATATGCTGCTATATAGTCGACCTAACTCTGCCGTCATGCTGATACTTATGCAATTTTTTTGCCATACGCTTGGGGGTCCTCGGTTTTAATAATTGATATTTCTTGAAGAAAATTCGTGTTTTAATCAATTTTTTATTCAAAATTTCCGTTACAAAATAATTTTAAAGATTTCTTTTTTGATAAAATTGAATAAACTCGAATTTATTCAAACCGAGGACGCCCTGTACTTTATTTTGTTTCATTCCTACACGAGTCTTGTATATAAAATTTTTATGAAATAAAATCTCCTCAATTTAGATTTAGATTTCAATTGAACGATACTCTTTATGTACTTCAATTCAACGGCACAGCACAGCCCAGCAAAGGCACAGCACAAAAAAAGTATGGCGAAAAAGAAAAGAAATTGAAAAAGTAGCTGATGAGAAGAAGTCAACAAAACCATAAAAGCAAAAAGCAACTTCTTAAATGGCAATAACAATCATCAATGCAATGGAAAGAATTGGAAATGAGAGAAGCATAATAAGAACTGATATTCAACTGTAAATTGATTCCATCATAAAAATAAATTTTCATTTTATTCTCTTTATCAAATGCAATTATTACGATTGGAAAATAAAGGAATTGAGGTGGAAGACAAGGGTCGGTAACGTGATATCTGTGACGACTTTTATGGGTCAGCCTACGACATAATTTTTTTTTGTAAAGGTTAATGAGAGTTCTGAAGGATGTTGTATACGAGATTTGATATCTTTGGAAGTGGAAATGTACAAGACTGTACGACAAGTGAGACTAACATCTTATTAATTTGATATTGTGGAATGGCTTGTGAGGTACTAAATTACTTTTGTGTTCTGGATGTAGAGAACGCATTGTCTTGAAGTAAATATTAACGGATTTCAAAAATTCAAATTTTAACGACTTTCAAAAATTCAAATTTTAACGGCTTTCAAAAATTCAAAGTTTAACGGATTTCAAAAATTCAAATTTCAACGGATTTCAAAAACTTAAATTTTAACGGATTTAAAAAATTCAAATTTTTAACGGATTTTATTTCATCCAAAATGTCACTAAATGAGAACTTATCCATAAACTCTGCAATCAACTGCCAATTTCTCATCTAAATCTACTAAAACAAAGCAGAAGCTCGTATCAGATTCAAGATAACTTCCATAAAAATCAATGATTGTCAATAAAAGTGTCAAGGGATGATAATCTTGTATGAAAAGTAATATATTTGCCACTTCAAAAAATTTTTATTGATTTTATTTGCCTTTCTAATGAAGCAAAAAATTAGAAATGCCTCATAATCATTAAACACGCCATAAATATCATGGTTTTTGGACATATGACTATAGATTTTGGAGGATTTGGATTTAAAAAATCGTAGGATTAAAAATCGACCCCCAACACACTTATCAGCATCATTAACATTTTCCACATGCAAATCATTAAAGCAGCCAGCACATAAAAAGGTCAAACAATAGATGACCAACTCTCGACATTAATTTTTTATTTCTTTGCATTCAAAATGAAATAATTACAGAGCTGTTGATATTTTATCGCTACTTTATATTAAATTGCGTTTTTGACTGTGACACGAATACAGCCATAGAAGTGTACTCGAACATACATTATGATGTCTTTTCTGATTACTGTTAACGGCAAAAAAGTAAGTTTTTATTTATTTACTTTTTTCGTGTGACAAAGATTTCGTTTCATGTCGAGTTGGCGAATTAAGAATATGAAGGAAGAGAAATGGGCAATGGGATTTTAATTATTGTGATATGAGAATTGATGGGGATTTATTTTTAGCACATTCGTGTGCTGAATTTGAGGTGACAAATGTATATTTTTATAGGAACTTCTTTTGTGTTTTGGTGATGATGACCTTAGCCTGTTGGACAACATGCAAATTGAATATTTAAATAAACAGAAGATAACAAACAGGAATAGAGAAGAATTCCCCAAAAGAAATGGATGTTTTTGAAGTTCTCGGTCGACTAGAATATCCGGAATCAGAATTGAATTAAACATGAATTTAGAAACTTAATTGTTAAACGTTGAAATTTAAATTTATTTATTTTACAAGAATTCAAATTTTTCGAGACCGTTAAAATTTGAATTCTACAAAACCGTTAACTTTTAATTATTTTTGAAATCCAATAAAATTTGAATTCTACAAACCCGTTAACTTTTAATCAAAATCCATATAGCACCCAAAATTAAATTAAATATTTTTCAATAAAGTTTTACGATCTGATTAAGGAAATTGTCGACCGCTTTGAATACAAATTTCATATTTTCATAATCCACATAATAAAAATCCATTTAATATTCATATGCTACTGAAATATATCGCATGTGCCCAACCTTATCATACGGAGAATATATTTTAGCACAGAAAATAAAATCCAAGAAATATGGGGAAGTAAAAAAGTTGAAGGAGAGAAAAAATAAAAAATAACATGTTCCTTAATTAATTTCTTAACCATCCATGACCGTGTGTATTTAACTTTTGCTATCGCAAAATCGTTTGATGTTTTTTTTCTTCTGTAAGGAGAAACATTGACAACAGAAGAAATCTCTGTCATCATTAAATTAAAAAGAAACTTTCTTTTTATGTACATTTTAACTTCTCGCTCTCGTCTGATTTCCTTCGGATATCAAACCGTGTATAAATATTATTTGATTAATGATATCTTTCTTATATGTAATAAAAGTTTTTTTTTTGAAATCTCTATTTGCATTGTCAATCATTTGAATAATTCTTTTCGCATTTGCAATATCTTACTGTCAACAATGTAGTTGTTTGATGTTCAAATGATAAATGAAGTAAGAAAGAAGAAAGAAACTGGTATGTGATAAAATATTGTAGATTTAAAGTGATAGCGCATTTGTTCAGTTAAATTTTCTAGTCTTAAAAGCCGTTAAATCTTCAAATCCAAAAAGTTCGTTAAATTTTAAAGTTCAAAAGTTCGTTAAATTTTTAAATTTCAAAAAACCGTTAAATTTTCAAAATTCAAAAGTTCGTTAAACAATTCATAAATCTACAACTATTCCAAGAATTCACATAAAATCTGCCGTATAAAACCCACTCAAAATCCTATTAATTCATAATTAAGCCATTAACTCCCATCACGACTCTAACACACCACATTGTCTGGATCATTTACCTCTCAATCATCACACAGACAAACCGTTCATCAAGCCTCATTTCCACCTTGCATAAAAAATGCACAGAAAATTTATTTTTTTAAATCAAAATGCCGACAACATTGTCAGTGGAGCCATTCATCTACATTTGATCAATGAGTAAAGGAACAGAACAACAAAGAGACCAATAATTTGGCCCCAAACCATATAATAATTCGCACTATATTTGTCTCAATCATTGGTGTGGAAAATTAACTTGTGTATCGAAATGGTAATGATATTGGGGTCGTTTACAAGTGACGTCCAATTTTTAGTGGGTCAAGGGTTGTATGACGATCCATACAAAAATTAGTGACCAAGAAGGAAGTAGGGGGTGGGGTCTGAAAAATCCCAGTATTCATTGGACGTCATTTATGAACGAACCCATTTGTTGGTAGGAATTTGAATTGATAATGAAGAAAAGAAAACATAAAGTTTAACAAATTGATTGTAGTTCATTTTATGAGATATTACAAAAATATTTTTCATATTTGTATGTCACTCTTAACATACCTGCATGTAGTTTGTGAAACATCCATTGGTCTTTACAAGCGAACGACAAGCAAGTTGAGGTGAGCCAAGAGTTGTGGAACTGCCTATTCCAGTATCGTAATCGCTAAATGTTTTGCTGTGATTTCCTCGTTGAAATTCTGTAAAATAGGAACAAACAATGTAATTAATTATTTATGCCACATATTTTAAATATTCAATGAGTAGAAAAAAAAACATTTCATCACTTAATTAGACGGAATGTTTCTTGCTGTACTGCTCTGTGCCTTAAAAACCAGTTTTATGGTTTCTATGTCTCTAATTTGCTATGAAAGTTATAAATTATTGACAAAAGCCAATAATTTTCAGTAATTTTTCATGAAGAGTTAAAGATCAATAAAATCAATTTATGCATGAAAGTTTCTTGTTGATAATTTTTTAATTTTTCTCATGGATAGAGTGTGATAATTTCCATATAAATTAATTTCTTCTTGATCGGTAGATATTTATAGAAACTATTAAGGTGGAGATGTTTCGAGATTGTCTGAAATATTTCATGATGTCGACTTGTAGACTGGGGCACTATTGGTTATACTTGAAGAATATAACTGTTCTAACGGTTTTGTAAATTTCAAACGTTTTAACGGTTTTGTAAAATTCAAATTTTAACGGTTTTTTAAGATTCAAATTTTTAACGGTTTTGTAGAATTTGAATCACAAAAATTCAAATTTTACAAAACATTAATTTTTATACAAATTCATTTCACAATCAGGATTATCCAGCATCATAAATTCCTTGAAATCAACAAATTTAAAAATTGCCCCTCATTAAAAATGATTCATACCAGATGATTATCATTAGGAACTAACGAAAACTGACCTTGCTTTCAATTTTATTACGATTTAATTCATAAGGGATTTGAATGGCATTAATTTGAAGAGAAAACTCATTGAATCGATAATAATTGCTTCAAGTTCGCCACTTAATGATAAATGTTTAGGTAATTAAAAACCGGTGCCAATTATCGATCATAAATTGGTTGAATAATATTAATGCAGAGTGAATGGAGATTAAATAAGTGCTAGATAAATCATATGTGTGGGCTATGGAGAGAAAATTGAGTAATAATCATCGGGAGCTGAATATCATTTAGTTAACTTAAATGACGTATATTTTCGAGTAATTAAAAAAACTTGAAGTGAATTGCTATTAATCAGGTGATTGCTGAGTCAGATATGATTCCATTAAAAACTGTAATATTAACAGCTACTAAAAATTCAAATTTTATCGGTTTTGTAGAATTTGAATTTAATTTACGTTTGAATATTTAAAACCCGTTAAGTTTCAAAACTATTAAAATAAATTTAAAACAATTAAGAAATAATAATAATAATCATGACTAATAAAGTTATAGCCTAGCAAAGAAACACGTTTATACAGCATAAAACACAATAGCCATATAAATCCAACACCATCCTACATGATGACAAGGTAACATACTCGAATGGGCTACAAATTATGTCAAAGCTAATTTTAATAAACAACAAATTCAATTTATACTAATGTTGACTAATCATCAAAAAATTCAGACATAAAATATCTCAACAAGAGCGACCCCGAAAAAGGGCAAAAATTAATTAAAAGCCTCAAAAAAAATCACAGATGCAAATCAGACAACAAGAAATGTATTCAAATTTGTCATACACGAGTGTAAATTCCGAATTCATTTACAAATATTAACAATGATGTGATATGTCATGAATTAATTTATTATGGTGATATTATGATATCATTTAGATTCATTAACTTTATATTCTCATATCTGATGCATTTTTGCTCTGAAAATTATCATTTTTTGTGCATTTCGAAAATAAACAATTTAATACTACACGTTATATGGCTGAATGGATGATTTGGGAGGCTGAACAACTTGTTAGCTATGAAATAGAGACAACCAGATATTGTAGATTATTCACGATTGAAGTATTACCTCGGTGATGTAGATTAATTGTCTCATTGAATGGTCTTGAAACGAGGGACCACTCCTAAGCTCGAGAACTATTGGTTTTTTAATTTTCTAAACATAAAACGTACAAAAAATTGTCTTTTTAAATTTTCAAAAACCGTTAAAAATTTCAAAAGTCCTTAAAAATTTGAATTTCAAAAAACGGTTGAATTTTTGAAATTGAAAAAAACGTTAAAATTTTGAATTTCAAAAAACCGTTAAAATTTTGAATTTCAAAATATAACAAGATTTTGAATGTTTAAAAACCGTTAAAAATTTGAATTTCAGTAAACCGTTAAAATTTTGAATTTCAAAAAACAGTTAAATGACAAATTCTGACTTGTGTTGCTATAAAATTGCGCTTAAGTCCCTCAATCAACAGTACAAGGACTTCTCAATATTTTAACATCATTTCATGCACAGAGTCTTTTTCTCTTAATAATATAAATGAACAGTTAAGACAGTTATGCATGAAAAATCGTAAAAAAAGAAACAAGAATATTAAGCAAAACAATAATAAAAATGAGATACAAGAGCTACAAGGAATTGGAATTAATACGAATGATGATTTTTTAAAAAGTTTCATGTCATAAAAATGAATAAAAATATTTTGGTGCAAATTATGATAGCATAAATAATCTTTAATGATGTACAGATTAAAGTCAATGCCTTGGCACGAATTGGAGCATTACGATTTATAAAATGTTTAAAATATATATTCCGTGATGAATATTATTACTTACCGCTGATATCGTCGTGCATTTCCTGGTGATGTCGTTGCGTATTTGCACAAATTGTACATGATTCATTCTTAAACATACACGAATAGCATTTTGCATGCCCGCATGTGTCAATTAACTTTCTCTTCTTGCCTTTATCGAATGGCATATCGCAGCTTGGACAGCATGTTGCACCTGCCTCAGTTTCAAGAATTTTTCTAATTGCTGCCAGATCTGTAATGAGACAAGATGGAAATGGACACTGTTAGGAAGGTATTTTAATCACTTTGACATGTTTTATATTTTGTTTCAATGACTCAGCAACGACCAACGTGACTTAAAGTTCAACTAGTAATCTCCGGCCTAGCATTTAAATACAACTATCAATTTTTTATTAGATTTATTCAATTCCTGGTCATTTTTCATGAATCGTCAGCTTAGGGGTCGTTCACAAATGACGTCAACCACAAAATAACATTTTAGACTCCCTTTTCTTCTGTCACAACAGTTTGGACTGTCATACAGCTCTAGTCACCCTCCCCAAAAAGCCAGACGTCATTTATGATGGATTCGTCGAAATTTACTGAATGACTCTACAAAAAGTCTCTTAGTTCCTTTTTAAGACATCTCTGTTAATTTACAAGTTACTATTTATTAATTTTGTGCTCTCGGTGAAGTAAATTTGTTAACAATAAAAAAGAGATTTCTTTACGTTGACGCTGTAGGCACTTCGTGCTCTTAATGGCTATTTATGCCGATCATTTGTATTCTATATAATGAGCTTTTTAAAACCTATTAAATTATACACTTTTGTTAATAGATTTCAATTTCAAGTGGAAGCATAAAAAATAGAATACATTTTTTTGGAGGGAAAAAGGCAGGGTTGGAAGGTGCTGTAGGTGTTTTTGTACTTCTTGGAATATTCTGTGATTAAGATTGAGTGAAATATGGGTGGATACATAGAACATGTGTTGAGGGTATTCATGTAAATTCGAGTAAAGCATATGTGAGCATGTCTTAATTATTCTAGCAGACTATTGCTGTGAAATGCAATTTCTGTAAAAGGGTATCATTATATGCAGATACTTCTAAGTTGAGGGTATACCCTGTAAAATTACAGCCTAGAGAATGGCACGAGAATGACCTCAAGAGAGACTATTCTTTAATTAAAGAAGGTTTTGATTACAAAATTTTTCAATTCTGCTATTGCCATGAACCACAAACATACCCCAACAACCCCACCTACTCCACAAAAAAAGGATGCTCCTGGTACTAAGGGAGTCCCTATTTAAAAATTGAAATTTTATGAGAATAGATTCTAGAGACACCTTTCAAGAGGTTTGGAACCCTCCGTCAAAAATTTCTGGATACAACCCTTCCTGGTACCAACTAAAATGGTTGATATAAAAAATATATAACTTTTGTCATTAAAACTCAATGAGAACCAACAAAACCTCATTTTTAAGAGACACACAACTAAATTCATGATGCATTATATAGCTCAACATGCAATCCTATCCAAAAAAATACCATCCAAAATCGATTGACACAGTTACTTCCAATCTACATTTACATCAATCACCCAACTCTGAGTTGTAAAGACCTCTCAAGGAGTCATTATCAATCAACAAAAGACGAAGCATTGCGTAACAGAGCAACATTCAAGTCACAGTGTCTATGATAATTGAAATTTTTGGAACATAAATTAGGAGCTTAATGATAATAGTTGCAGAGGCAAAAAAATAAAATAAAGTTTAGCATATGTTTGCAAAATAGTAAGGCCTTTTGAATGGATGATGTATTGCCATACTAGTGATCTCTATAGCTTAATTGATTGGACTATATATTACTAAATATAGTCATATATCATCGATATGTCATATCGCATACGCTTGTGCGTAAATTAAGTCGTTTCTGGACAACAATTTTAGTCATTTGACTAATGAAATCTTATGGATATCTTCGATATTATAAATTGCGTGTTAATTAAATTTGAAACGTGAGATTAGCTTGCAAAAATAAATATCTTCAGGAAATTCTCAAAAAAAAATATTCAACCTTTAAAGTCGTTTGAAAACTTGCTAAATAATTATATGTCTCAAGTATCCATTCATCTGTCATCGATACCCGGTCATCAAAAATATTTTAAGCCATATAACAAAAAAAATGTATTCAAATGCCACTTTCAGGTTTTTTTGCAAACATTTCTAAGCCTATCCAATTCACATCAACTTGAAGTACTATTATGAATATATTATGTCATGAACTTTAGTGTTCAATAGCACGTAAACCAAAATTAGCCTAAGTATGAGTTTTAAAAAATAACAAATCACAATAATTTTGAAATGTATTAAAAAAACAAACACCCGAAGCTGTTTGCATTTTCATCCAAAATCCAATCGAACCTTAGTTTATTGTCAATAACTAATCGGCAAGACAAATGAGTTTTCGATACAGTCGATAAAAAATGTTTCGGCTTGTAAAATAGTTGATTGGATAGAAGAAGGAAGGAATTTGTTAATTAAAATGATACTTTTGGGTTTTGAAAGTATCTGGAGCTGGTTTTTGCTGAATATAAATTGAATTTGTAAATTATTGCCAATTTACACTTTAACGGCTCTTAAAAATTTGAATTTTTAGAGCAATTCTGTCAATTTAAATTTAACGGTCAGACAAAGCACTTCAAAACATCAAGTGTATGTCTAACGTCATCATCTCCACTCCAGTCAGTCCATGAAGTGTTGAATGAATCAACTCAAAATAGACAATGACATCACGATTTCTAATAATGTCGACCATTGCCATTCTTTACATTCATTTCATTCATAAAAAGTGAAATATTTATCTTTCGTGGTAATAGCTGTCCATAGTATCTAAATGAATCAATCGGAAATGAAATTTTAACACTTTAAGGAATGAGAAGTACAAAAAAAATTGTTTCCAGGCACGTGGGCGAGCAGAAATTATATCTCAGAAAAAATCTTGCAATATTTTATTTAAATCTGTGTCATTGTGACAAAATCGAATAATTCTCACTTTCGATTTCAATGACCACGCGATGTTGTCTCACTAATAGGTATCAACACCTTTATATTCGATTACTGAGCCATTCAATCACCACCGATCAACAATAAAGAGTAATATTATTAATGATTTGACGACAACAACAGAGCTTTAAAAGGTTGTTGACAGAACAATTGTCGTCTTTTTCATTCATAATTTCTGACTACCTCGTTTTTAATCGTACGCTGTGGCTATTTTCGGTAGTCGGTAATAAAAATTTATTTCACACATCGCACTTTACATCGAAGACGGTTCAATTCAATTAGACATTAAACAATTAATAAAGTTGTAATATGAAATGTGTAACATCTTAAGAAGGCGTATTGTAAAACATTTAGTTAGTTCCTTGCCATTTATAGGCATTTTTTCTGCTCCTTTTCATAATATTTAATTCTCTTCAGCTTACAGCCTCTGATTTCGTGGGCGTTCATAGTGCAAAATAAAAGAAAAATACGATGAATGAAAAAGTTACGGGAACGTGGGTGAATGAGACGCAGTTTTTTTTGCTGAATGAATCAGAGTAGTATTGCTTAGATTTGTGAAATTCATGAAACTTAGAGACTAGATGTTGACAGAAACAACTTTAATTTGCTTGTTGTAATGGGTTAGAATGGATTATTTGTGACGTTAAGTTGGACATGAATGATTTTGCGGTGAGAAAATTCTAACGGTCGTTTAAAATTTGAAATTTGTAAAAAAAAGAATTAGTTGATTTCCCCTTTCATTGTTATTCAAGATAAATCATCATTTGAACTTTAAATTGCATTTGTTACATTTGCAAAAGGTTTCTGGATGTTTAGCAAGTGAGTTTGTGTCTTAAATTACTTATTATTGCCCATTCTCTTAGTCAAAAGACAGAGACGCTCATAATTGCTACAAATAATCAGCATGAAGTCTGATTTACTCTTATGAGTAATAAATGACCTTATTATTGACATTTTCTACAAACTTAACAATTTTTCCATTACTGGATCAACATTTTCCAATACCAAAGCATCCATCAAACCAAGAGCAGGCTGATGGACTATGCCAATAAGAAATCCACATACAATTTTAATTAAAAATCAATTGTCTCGCTGATTACATTAAAAAGAATTTCAATGTTAAGAGAAGCATGCTCTACATATCGAAACACTCAGAGTCAATCACTCAAAAACAGACAGCTGGGTACCGAAATCAAAGTGGACAGAATATTCAGCACTCGTATTGCAAAAAAAAAGTGCGTTGAAATGTTTTCAGCTTATATATGACTGTAAGCAAAACGTTAAAAATCAAGGTGAGTAGCAAACAAGAGACTTTATGGACTTTTAATAGTTCCTCTCATTCATCGATTTTTATTTAAAATTCATTCATTCATAAATAAAATTAAAATTGTGTAGATGGAGAAAAAAAAGTCATATGGCAGCTGATGATGATTGCGACTATTTGTGCAGAATATTACTTCTTCGTCCAATTTTATTTGTTTATTTATTTACAGCTTTTAAAGAGCAAGAGAATTAGGTCAGCAATATAATGTTATGTCTAATCATGTTCGACACATGGTGGTGCCATTAGATGGATCTGTAAAATAGCCGTATAATGAAAGAGATGAGAGAAAATAGCGTTTGGCAAAAAATAGCTAATTCCATAATTAACATCCAACACATTATTAATAGATAGATTGATGAATGTATCTATATATACGCTCCAAATTGCTTGCGTTGCATAATCTAATTGTCTAAAAAAGTTTTTTTATTATGCTATATAAATGTATATGCCGCTAAGAGTGTCTGCTATTAGAAAAAAAAGTCATAAAAAATTGATTGATTGATAAAAAGCTTTTTTTTTCACTCGAAAATTGAATTTTTCATGAGCACTAAAATAAGGTCAGCTGTCAGAAGTCGGTTGAGTATTTTTTTCGGACTCACTCACTTTTGGGTTCCATGAAGGGGTCTATTACATATGACGTCTAACAAAAATTGATTTTTTGACCTCTTTAAGTTTGAAAATTGCTTCTATGAAGTATCCAACCCCCCTCCAAATATTTGACATCATAAGTGAATGCCCCCCAAATATAAGTATGAGTATGCATTACTTCAATACACAGACGTAACCCGTAATAATAGCATTAAGAAGGTAAGTGTTGTGTGAGAAGATTACAAGATCGGCACTTTCTTACTCACTTAATGGCACTTACTACGTACATAGCATACATAGCTCCATACATATGGTATATTACATTAATTATGCTGGTAGCATAAAAACACTCTCTCATGTCATGCGATTTTTTTATGCGTTGCTCATTTCAATTTGTCTTCATTCGTCATTTTATTTATGTTTATATTGAAAGATCATTGAAAGTAATTTTTACTTTAGTTCCTTTCATTTTGAAGTGGATCGTGGCTGTGCAGAGGGATGGTAACTTGGATGTTTGGAGTTTTTTGAGGTTATAGATTGATTTCTCTGGTATTTTTACGGTAAATGTGTAGAACTGGTATGGTACCGTGGTGAACCTGGTCTGGTTAAGCAGAACTAATATACAGTACCGTATCAATACTCGAGAAATCAGCTACAATATTTAATTTATTTTGGAAACTAGATTAAGACCTAAATCATCAAACATAAAATGAAATTCAAGTTTTGGCATCAAATTGGAAGCATAGCCATAAACTGAAAGTGATCAACCACAGATCCAGCACATGTCAATAAAGAAAAATGAAGATCTTCACACAAAAAAGAAAGAAACTCAATTATTTCCACATCAGTGTCTCAAAACAGTCTTCAGACAATGACCTCCAACTTCTCAATTTCATTTCCATTTCCATCAACAATTCTTAAGCTATTCTCAACAAATAAGTCATAATCCAAAAATTCAACACTCAAAAAAGGTTAAATCCCCTCGAGTTTTCAAGTTCGCGAATATGTTTACTAATAAATTACACAAATATCTAGGTACGCATATCACTCGTAATAAAAATTGACTTTTGCCATTTTTTTCTCTTGTTTACATAGGGGTCTGTACACAAATGACGTCAATCAAAAAAGGGGGTTTTAGTACCCATCCCTGACCCCTCGTGTCAGAAAATGTTCATACCAGAATAGTATCGAGTATCACACAGCCTCAAATACCCTAAATTCTAAATGCTAGACGTCATTTACGAACGACCCCATGAAAAATATTTTTTATTATGCCTTTAGCTCATTGCCGCAATTTTTGTGTACTCAATTAATTAACTTCGAAATGTAATTAAAATAGACATGAGATTGTGTATTTTTGATGTCTGTCCTACTCTTGCGATCTTTTATTTTTATTTATAGATCTCTCAAAGCATTACTACAGTAAGTAAGTATAATAATAATATTTTCATTTCTCTTTTTTCTTTAATTTTTAATTACTTCATTATGCATTTTTTATATACATACATATAAGCCACAATATAAATGAGCTTTAAAAGCTTTATCTACTTAAATCATTATATATTACACGAAGATCTTTGTGGAGACAGTTCAGACAGCATTGACGATGGAAGGAAAATTGATTGAAATCTGGTTAATCGTGAACACGAGCGAATGAGATTGGTTCATCTATCTTACGAATGTGTACATATAGCTTGTTTTATGACAAACTAAAAGATGCAAGAGTTAGGAAGTCATTACTGGAGCTATTCATCAAAAAACGCAATCCTATTAAAGCAGGTAAAATTATAATCTGATTTATGTGAGTTCGTTGCAGTCTCAATCAGTTCTGGATATAATGTCTTCATGGTTGTTTTGATTTTTATGGTTGAATAGAAGTGATTTGGATGTCACAACTTGTTCTTGGTGCTGGATTGGAGTTAGTTTTGACAGTAGCGTAGCAAGGAGAGGTTGTCACGACTTAAGAAGTGTGAAAGTGAAAACCCGCTCATAACTAAAAGTAATATGGCGTGTACAAGTTCTAAATTTTACCCTGGGTGCTCAACTTCTGTCCTGGGTACTCAATTCTTGCTCCGAGTGCTAGATTTCTGCCTTTCGTACTCAATTCCTGTATCTATTACTCAATTTTTGTCACATGCCTTCAGTTCTTGCTCCAGGCTCTCAATTTTTCGCTACAAGTGCTCAATGACTGCCCCTGGTGCTAAATTCCCACCCCATACTATCAATTCCATCCCCAGGCTCTCAATTCTTGCTCTGTGGCTGGAGCCAAATAAAAAATCATTTAAAGCAGTAAAATTCCTCGCGGAAGTTAAAAAATTAAAATTTAATCCTTCATAATAATGATAATTGACAGATAATCGACATATCCATACCAAACCCAACCTATACCAGGTCACAGACAGATTTCTGCCCTTCACCTGCTATTAAGATATCAAAAAAACACGGAGTAACCGCAATGCAAACCCTTTCGTTCATTAAAACACGCTATAAAAATTGCAAAGAAGCCTTGAATCATACAATTCACCTTTGTGCGCGCTGACATAAAAGCAAGATAGATAAGATGTGTACGTTGAGGTAAAATTAATTGTTTTAAGCGGTTTTTTTTCACATGCCGCAATTTTGCACTCGCTGATGACCTGTAGAATATTTCTTTATTGGCACGATAAATCAACAATATATTTTTTATATGTTTGACCTTTTAATTATTATTATTTAAAGTATTTTCGCCTTAATTAATCCATTCCTATCTCGTCCACTGTTTATTTCTTCTTATTACAATTGGATTGCATAAAAAAAATCCCTTTCTTGTTGTAATTTTAATTTACATTTTTTTGTGCCATGGGGGTCGTCTGAAAATGACGTCACAAGGGCATAGACACGTAGACAGAATTTTTTAAGGAACAGGTTGACCCCCCAAATCCCCTAGTCATACCCCATGCATCTCAAAAAATCCAAATTTTCATTACATGACATCATTTATGAACGATTTTTTCTGATTTAAGTGCACATATATCTCATGTAACTTTATAATATACTCAATCAAGTTTTATTATTTGCAAGATAACTCGCGAAAAAAAGAAACAGACTGAAAGAGAAATGAAAAAGAAAACGCTGTTGTTGATGTTGTTATTGCTCTGTTAATTTTAATTTCTTTAATTAAATAGATTTAAATTTAAATTTATGGAAAACAATTACGATTATAAAAGGCAAATGAGATGTGAAGTGTCCTTGCAATAACTGTCGTCAGATTGATTATTGGAATTTTCTGTTCCTCGCATTTCAGCGACTTTATTGAATTTTTATGGGAAATAAGTTTTTTGTGATATCTTTATGGCTTTTTATGAGTGGATGGAATTGATATTTTTTTCATCATTTAACTTGTTTGCAAACTTTGCATGAGGAGTGGATCACCTATAGATCGTAAAATGTGATTCAGTGTTGCATAATGGATATTTCGGAATATTTTGCAATAAGCAGGATTTGCGAAAAGATGTAAGCGGAAGTTGAGTAGGTGGATGTGACAAGACATGTGAATATTGGTTGTTGGGTCATTTTTTGCTGTATTTTATGTTCAAATAATTTATTCAGTCTACCGCAGTCGAGGTTAATAAGCTGGATAGCAGTAAATACGTGTTGGAATGTTATTGGCTGTTTATAAGGATCTAGAACTGTTGGAGGTTCCAAAGTAAAGCTGCATCAATGATAAAACCAAAAATACTGTTCTAAATAAATTAATAGTTTAAATTAACATTCCGTCAGTCTTCTGAGTAACCCCCGGTAGCTCAGTGGTAGAAGCGTGTGACCAGAAATCGTAAGAGCACGGGTTCGATTCCCACTCGAGACAAAGTTACTTTTTTTCTGCTAAACATTCAAATTTAAGTTCCTTAAGTATCACAAAACCAGTTAGAACCAGACATTGTGAAAAAAAATTATCAAACCATTCAGAGCCTTCCAAGCCAATGCACTTTTCCAAGAATTCATATCCACCAAGCCCATTTCTCTTCCAAAAACCCTGAAATTCTACTTAAAAATGCACATCACGTACCTCAAAATTCCCAATAACCATAAAAATAATCGTCAGTCTTCATAAAATCGCAAAAAAATTCCTAAAATAGCTTCTTCTTGAAAATTAAATCCTAGCAGTCTTCAATTTCCGACTAAAAACCAGTTTATTACTCAGAATCTCCAACGAAGATGATTGTGTTCCTCAATCCAATTCATATAAAATAAAGTGAGCGATTTAAATTAATTTGACATTTGAATAGAGCCACAAAAAAGAAAATTAATGAAAGCGAAAAATTGTAAGACAAAAGATAGTCGAAAAAATTCATTGTAAGGGAAATGTGCATTAAAGCGATAAAAATCTCATGCTGCGGTAACTATTTATTTACGATTGTCGACTACAAATCTACTTTATTTTCGATTTAATAATGAATAAATGAATTTTTTGACGCAAAACACAGAATTTTTTTTTCCTTCACTCTGAATTTTTAATTTCATTCCTTCTTCTTTCATTTGTCACGTTCGGGTCTTTGCAGCATATTTTCCCACGTTTGCCGTATTGTCTATCATTGTTGCCATTATGAAAGTGTAGAGTCATTTGGGAAATATAATAAAAATACAGAAGAAAATAGACATATTCACTCATAATAAACGTAAAAAATGCATGCGAGGGTAACAGGTAGAAATTATGATTGGGGGGATATGGATGTTACGTATCCAGGGGGTTTTGAAAAGAAGAGGATTCTGTAACCCTTAAATGAGGAGGTCTAGAATGTTTATAAGGCTTCAATATAAAAATCTAGATGAGGGGTCTAAAATGACCATTTTTAAAGGTCACGGAACATCCAGATGACCCCGAAGCATTTTTTTACCATCAAAATCAATTTCTACTTCTCTTCAATTACTTTTCTATTTCATTTTATTACTTTTTTGTGCCTCTTCCAGCATTTTACCATTCGCAATTGTTTATTAGATACATTAGCACACATATAATCATATTTAATGTTTCCTCGTTCAACTCAGTGCTATTTTCTGCTTACTTTTAAAATTGTAAAAAAAATTATCGTGAGTTGAAAACTTATAAGTGAAAATTGATTTATTAATCATCAATGAACGTGATGTTGTAAACCAAAAAAATAAATATTTATTGAATAAAGTTTGCAAACGTGCAGAGTTCTTCGCTCTTTGTGTATACCTACATGTAAGCTCTCAATAAATGCAATTGGAAATCTCTTCGGTTACTATAAAAATCAACATAATCATTACAGTTGAGGTTGTATAAGTGCCTTATTTGTATTGTTGTCTGCAAATTCCACAAAAAAAGTTTTTTTTTTTAATTCTCAGATTCTTGTTGTGCTTAGTCTGGGCTCATTCTAAGACTAATTGATAAATCGGTTGTATGTAATGAATATTTCAAGTCCTAAGCTCAATTTATTTTATTTCTGTATATTTTTTATGAAAGGAAATGGATGACGATTAAGAGGGGTGCAAACTGTTGGCTTTGACGCAACTCTTTGAGATGTTATCGGAATGTTTGCATGGGAAAAATTATTTTTGCATGCACATGTTGTTGAATTTTGCAAAGTTTGTTTTTAATGGCTAGACAAATGTCATAGGAAGTGACTTAATCACCTGGTCTGGTATGTGAACCGCTTCAGAACTGTAATAGTTTTTTACAAGACTCAAAAATGTGATGAGAAGTGGATTAGTGGTGTAATAATCTAATACTTTGGTATTTGGTAATTGTAGCTTCGGCAAAGCAGTCATGGGTTCGAAACTCGATAGTGCAAATTGTTGAATTTTCAAATTAAATCTACATGAAATAAGATTCAGACTTAACTGCCCTCATTGGATCTAGAAATGGATGATGGGGCGTAGTCATGGGTCTAGATATGGATGTGGGGTGTAGTCATGGGTGTATCTAGTAATTTTTGGGGACCTGAAACCTCAACTTTCCCCTCAATAAGCCACTGTGTCTAGCAATTGGTCGCATTTAGAAAACTATTTAAATAATTTGCAAATCAAGCTAGTTGCCATTTAGTCTATCATCAATATATTAGCAGAACCAGTTAGAAATCCGGTCACCCACACAACTCACCACTCAGACAACCAGTCATCCAGTCCATTCATTTCACAACAAAAAAATACACAGAAATGGTTTGCAAAATCAAAACATAAAATTTACAAAGCTTCATACCCTTCTCACATGGAAGTGGATAAACCTCATGTTCAACAAAAAATATCCACAGTCGTTTGCAATGAGAAATAACAACAAGAGTCAGAAGAATGAGAAGAAACAAAAACTGAAAGTGCAACTTTTGCGAGAAGTAAAACAAAAAATAAATAAATAAGAAGTAAGAAGAAATATTTAGCTGTACATGGCAAAAAAAAGTACAAAATCAAGCAGCATATGTTAGAGATTGTTTATCGCTTCTCTGCTGTTTATTTCTATTTCTATTTTTCTACATACATGCGAATCAGGCAAGAAACTTTAATTCATGCATGTCTATGTGAACGATATATGTTTCTTTATTATGTACATGTATGAAAAAAAATTTTTGTGACATTAGAATCAACTCTATCCGAGACTCATTGACCTTCAGGCAAGTGCTTTATCTTTTGTGATTTTTACTTTTAGCAGCGCGCGCAGAATTTGCATAATAATAAGAGTAACTACTACAGCAAAAGAATCTAGTCAGCAAACTTGTTGAATCGAGGCTCTCATAGAAGAACTCGAGGCTATTTCATCATACCGCAAGTCATATAACTTTATGATCTCATCTTTGTTGTGTACCACAGAAGAAAATGCTTCTTTATTCTTTTTTTGTCTATCTATTTATTCACTTTTGTGTCTATTATGTATATTCACAATACAGTAAGAGACTTTTACATTCGATATTAAAGATTTCAATGAACGAAAAGGGAAGTAAGCTGGTGATTGTGAATCATTTGAGATTTATAGACAAACTAGAGAGGAATTGACGTCCGTCACATGTTTATTGACTTTTGTTTGTTGTTTTGTGGAAATTTTTTTTGTTGAGATGAAATAACGGTCAAAATAATTTCAAAAATTAACGGTCAAAATAATTTCAAAAATTAACTTTACTTTAAAATTCAAAAATTATTCAAAATTTAACGGTCAAAAATGTAATCATCGATAAAATCTCAATAAATAGACAAATGTTAAGCAATAATGAGATTCCAAAACAAATACACCAAAAACCACATGACATTTTTCAAATTTTATTTTTAGACATTCGACAAACGATGACAGGTCAGTTATGCAAACAGAAGGAACACGATAGACATTGACAAACCTTTCTTTTCGTCATGTTTGTTGAACCACTTTCTATGAGAGCATGAGACACATGGCATACATTTTTTTATTTCACAATAAATCTATGTTTGTGTTTAGATACAAAAAAAATGTTTCATTCATAAAGTTTGCTGTAGCGCAAAATCTTAATAAAGTTTCTTCCCACGCATGTGCTGTTTTTTTTTATTTTCCTTGCTGGATATTTTACTACGTTCATTCAACATTTTCAATTGGCCGGACAGCTTTATATGGAAATGAAGAATGCTCTTCTCAATCATACATATCAGGTAGGGTAAGGTAAATAGTTAAAGTGCCCTGTTAACGTGATTTCTTTATTTATTGTTTGCCTTTTCATTTTTGTCTTTCATCTTCAGAAGCTGAGGCAGCAGACCCCGAGTGTAAATAGACACTGATGCGTTATTGAATGTCATCCTTAAGTCGTTCACAAACAATATGACGGTTATTTCCAAGAAATCAAAATAAAATGTTGATATTTGACGCCTTCAGTGACGATAAAAAGTCAGTCAAACAAAGACACGAAGAGGCAAGGAAAAAACAGTTTGAAAATGAAGAATTTGCATAAAGTTTAGAGACATGAACATAGTAGAATAATAAATCACAGATATCGCATTTTATGTGCTCTCATTGGCACAAAACATTGGTGTCTATGTCCAGTACAAGTTCAAACTATTGCTATTTTTATGCCCATAAAAACGTATCATTTTCTCTTCCAGTTTCAGATTATCGTCAACATGATGCCTATTTTTGCCGTTGTTGCACTTTTCTACTTCGACGTGATTATTTATTTTTCTACTCTTTCATTCGTGCCTTGATGGATTTTTAAGGCATACAAATGGGACGATAAAAATTACATTTAAATTTTAAATTTTCTCGCGAATTACGAAATGTTTTGCAGCCAGACTTATGAAGATGAGAAATTTTTGAGTTCAAGAAAAAAAAATTATTTTTATGGTCCACAGATGGTGGTTTAAAAATGACATTTTAACTTAAAAATATAAGAGATGAGATAAAGACATGTTTTTAGGTATTGTTGCGGTCATGAAGGATCTGGATTAATTTCGTATTCAAAAAATTCTTCGCGATATTACATCCACATGTCAGATTATGAACAAAATATTACTAACAAAAAAAATCTTTTCTATTCAAGTTTATTCATGAAATATCCCGCAACGTCTCACAAAGCCCTGACATAAAAATTTCCATTTTTTTGCACTCTATTTTTGTATAAGATTTTTTTGTTCTTGCTCTTTCTCTCTCAGCAGTTCTTTCCTCACAAGCCTCTTCTTCTTATTTTTTGAGAACAACTTTTTCCTTCATTAACCGAGACAACCATGATGAAATGAAGAAAAAGAAAGCCTCGATACTGCGGCTTTAGCATTTTTATACTCACATCTTGTGAGATCACATAATAATAATTTGCTTATATTGTTCTTCACTCTGCAATTTCGCGAGATGAAGATTGTTCTTCGTCTTCTTTCTTTTGATTCGAGAGCATAAAGACAGGGCATCTAGAGACATACATTTTATGGCCCAATTTTTTTGCCCCTTCATTATTCTCTTCTCCTGAAGTAGAAAGACAGTCGCGATCTTCTTCTTAATTATTGTATTTTTTTTTATTTTTGTTACGTCTTCACTCTTCACAATTATTAACGTTCCTTTTATGACGGCTGATGATTCCAAAACAGAACGGGCAAAGAAGAAGCGAGCGAGCATGAAGTGGAAATTTTCGATTTGATATAAAGTAACGCATTTCTAATTGAATGATCGTTTAAGAACATTGTGAACTTTGAATCTTTAATTAGGGGTCATTCACTTCCATCAAAAAATGGGATTTTAAACTTAACTTCCTATCCTATAACTGCTCATATCACATAGTTTGACTTTTGACTCAAGAAACTATGAAAATTCAAAACTTTCTTCTTTAACGGTCATTTAAAATTCAAATTTCATCAAAAAATCAAAAATCTCTGAAAATTCAAAAAAATTTCTAACGAGCAAATTTAACTGTCATAAAAAATTCAAATCTCAACAAAAATTCAAAAAAAAAACTATGAAAATTCAAGATTTCTTCAAACCAGCAAATTTAACGATCATTTAAAATTCAAATCTCATCAAAAAATTCAAAATGGCGGAATCATCCACCTCGAAAAGTAATTCAGCAAAATCGTGCATCAAACATCAAAATTATACATTCCTAACAGCATATTATCCTTCAAAAAAGTGGCAAGAATCGAAAATAAACAGTTAACCTCATCTAAACAAAAATATAGAGCGATGATTTTGAAGATTCACTTAATCAAACTGCCAATCAACCAAAGTGAACAGCACATCCCATCATTCAATCATAAGAAAAGCACTAAAATATGTAGTTTTTTATGATTTCTTCTTTAAGTAAGAAAAATTTTCATAATATTCTTACAGACACAACTATAGATAATAATATTGATTGGACAGCTCTTGACTTCTTTAACGGAAATGATTTCGCTATCGCCAAGGCATCTAGCTCTCTGATACTTAACTCTTTTGGAGAAATAAAAAATTTTATATTTTTAAATCACAATTGAATGAGAAAAGAAAAAAGAAATCAAGAAGAGGGAAAAAAAATCTCAACACAAAAGGGCTATAATTTGTCGAATTAAAAAAATACGAGAAGAAAAGCAGAGCATAATTCGGCTCATTAAAAATTTACTTCTTCATCTTCTTCTTACAAGAAGCAAGAAGTAAAAATTGAATTAAAAAAAACATATATGCAAGAAATGGAGCAAATGTCGGAGTTACTTTGTCTGTTGCAACATGAAAAATCCCATAACAAACAAGCATAAGAATATAACAGAACAAAGAAAAAAATCTCTTTTCCCATCGACATTCCATAACAGCATATCTCGTTTTTTGCTGCTGCTCTGTCTTAAAATCCTCCTCAACTAATCGTTCAAATTTAATTAGATTTTCTTTTGTTGTTGTATTGTTTCTTTAAAGAGTGCTTCATTCTGTTTGGGGTCATTCCAAAATGATGTTCTTGGTGAAAGCTGGGGTTATGACCCCCTTATCCTGCTTGACGTCTAACGATGGAGGGGGGTATGAAGTTGTATGTTCTTCACATAGATAAGAAAAATAGAATATTTTTAAAGGGAGGTGACCGGGATGACGAAAGTGACCGGGTACCCAGGCACCTTATGAAAAAGGCAAAAAATTTCCTCAGAATACCAAAAGCCCCCCACAAGGGGGTGATCCTTTTTTTGGAGGGAGGGGGATGGTTAGAATCATTTTCAAAAGATAGGGGATTTTGACCCCAAAAGCCCCCTGGATACACCCCTGAATGAGCTCCTTACATGTCTACAAGGGGTCACCCTTCCCCACCTAAATATTAAACATCACAAGCTGAACAACCCCACTTCTGCTGTCTCCATGTTTTATGTCTCTCAACAACTCATTTCAAAAGGGAATGGAGTCTTGTGATAAAGAAAATTAAATTTTTTATATTGCCAGGAAAGACAATAGAAATGGCAGAATGAAGAGATGTGTAAAAGTATAATATATCAAAGCTGATTGTTTACTTTTTTACACACGAGTTTTTATGGAGACAAAGACTTTTTTTTGCCAGGGACTTGCATTTATGTGCCATAAATAAAGGCGTTTTTAAATGGATGATAAAGCAATGGATGAGGGTCTGATAGATGAATAGCGAGGACATGGTCGTCAACAATTGTGAATGTTCCTTGATATTGTCAGGATTAAAATTGAGGAACAATAAATGATGATTCGCCAGCATTATTTCAAAAAATTTCTCTAAATATTCCAACTAGTTCCTTATTCCTCAAGCACTTATAAATGCCATATCAAACTCTAAATTGCAGCTATTCTCTTCCTCAATCAACAATGCATTACAATACAATATTCTTTACCCCAGAAGTTTCTCATGCATGCATGTTCATCTCCAACCATAACTCAAGCTATATTCGACATATATATTATGTGCATCAGGCAAAAAAAAGCACATAATTTAGCTGCAATTGATTTGAAGCAATTCAACATTGTTGATGGCAATTACACCTGCATTTAAAAATGCATTTATTGAGCGACTTATCTAATGAGGAAAAATCTCCTCGCCTCTTTTTTTTCTCCTCTCTTCTATATAGCTATGTCTAAGAGGCTTAACAACCTAACATTTCACTAAAAAATGTATCTATAAAAATAAAAATAAAAATAAAATGTTTTCTTTAACATTTCTTTTCTGTTTCTATGCCACATTGGTCTAATTTTAAAAAATTCCGGCAATCGTACTCTTTTTGGAAAAGTTTCACCAAAATTCTTCAAAGATATCTCATTTTAAAGCTGACATAATATGTGACAAATTCCCCAAGTTTCAGACTATTTGGTCCATCTGGTGCTGAGTGGCAGGTCTTCAAAGTTGAGAGTAGGGGTTTTTGGCGATTTTTACGATATTTCATTCAAACTCCATTTGCGCAGAAACTACTCAACTAATTAAAAAATAGTTTTCGGTTCCTAAAAGTACATATTAAGACCTTAAATTTAATATAGTGTCACATAAAAGTTTTTCCAAATTTGTTGAGTAATGTTGGAATATGTGTGAAATTTTAGCGAAAAATCGCTCTATAAATTTTAATCGTCACCGCAAACTAGTTGGATTTAGGAGGGATGTGAATATTAGACCTGTTTTAAATAGTACAAATTCCCATCTTTCAAAAATGGGGTCGGGTTTTGTCCAATTGTTGCGCATCTGCAAGTACTGGTCAATCAAAGTTTGGTAAAAATGCAAAACCGAAAAATATTTATTCCTAAAATTTTACCCTAAAAACCAACATTTGTTTTCAAAACATATTTATTTACATATTTTTGAACTTTTTAAGCATAAATATACTATTTGTGAGTGATTTTTTTGAAAAAATTCAGTTTATGTAGTTTTTTTACCCCCCACGCTGGTTGCTATAGCTGCACATTCTGGACCTCACTTAGACCGCTATAACTAATCATAAGAAAAATATTTTTTAATTCTGTTTTCTGTTTATTGTAGCTTAAAACAGTGCTTTTCTATTGATATATAACACTTGATGGTTTAGTATAGTCTTGGTCATGAACACGACCTTTGTTGGTGACCGAAATTGACCGACGCGATTTAAAAAAATCATTTTCTCGATATAGTGTTTTTAAGCAAAATTAAATGTTAAAATTAAGTTTCTAATGTTCAATTATGATTGTTATGATACTAAAAATTCAAATTTTGTGTTTTAGAAACTCTCTGTTTACTGTGGGTAGTCTCCTAGGAAGTTCCCTATTAGTCTCTTCTACGGTCAATAAAACTTACAATTGAAGTTTTTTTACGAACTTTTATCCATTGATTAATGATATTTATGCACATTTAAGCCAAAATACATATGCTTTTGGTGCAATATATTGAAAAATTGGGATTTTTGTCAATTTTGTTCGAGATTAGTAAGGGTCGGTCACAATCAATGCACTCTCATGGCACCAATAATTGAGATATATCCAAGTATTATACATTTTTGTAAAGATAATAACATCAGATAGTAAGATCAGAAAACAGAATCAAAAAATATTGCTCTTGAAAAAAGTTATGTCCGCTTAAATAGCCCCAAAAGGCACCTAGTCGACAACCAGCATAGGTAGAAATTCAAAACTGAAAATTTCATGCCTATTTTGATTTGATATCCTGTTTTCTAAGTTTCTTTATGACTTTTAATTACTTTTTGCCTCCAGTTTTTTAAAAATATATTTAAATTTTTATTTTTGTATTTTTATCTGTGCTGGTTGTCGACTATGTGCCTTTTGGGGCTACTTAAGCGGACATAACTTTTTTCAAGAGCAATATTTTTTGATTCTGTTTCCTATGTTTGCTAGCTGATGTTAATATCTTTACAAAAATGTATAATACTTGGATATATCTCAATTATTGGTGCCATGAGAGTGCATTGATTGTGACCGACCCTTACTAATCTCGAACAAAATTGACAAAAATCCCAATTTTTCAATATATTGCACCAAAAGCATATGTATTTTGGCTTAAATGTGCATAAATATCATTAATCAATGGATAAAAGTTCGTAAAAAAAACTTCAATTGTAAGTTTTATTGACCGTAGAAGAGACTAATAGGGAACTTCCTAGGAGACTACCCACAGTAAACAGAGAGTTTCTAAAACACAAAATTTGAATTTTTAGTATCATAACAATCATAATTGAACATTAGAAACTTAATTTTAACATTTAATTTTGCTTAAAAACACTATATCGAGAAAATGATTTTTTTAAATCGCGTCGGTCAATTTCGGTCACCAACAAAGGTCGTGTTCATGACCAAGACTATACTAAACCATCAAGTATTATATATCAATAGAAAAGTACTGTTTTAAGCTACAATAAACAGAAAACAGAATTAAAAAATATTTTTCTTATGATTAGTTATAGCGGTCTAAGTGAGGTCCAGAATGTGCAGCTATAGCAACCAGCGTGGGGGTAAAAAAACTACATAAACTGAATTTTTTCAAAAAAATCACTCACAAATAGTATATTTATGCTTAAAAAGTTCAAAAATATGTAAATAAATATGTTTTGAAAAAAATGTTGGTTTTTAGGGTAAAATTTTAGGAATAAATATTTTTCGGTTTTGCATTTTTACCAAACTTTGATTGACCAGTACTTGCAGATGCGCAACAATTGGACAAAACCCGACCCCATTTTTGAAAGATGGGAATTTGTACTATTTAAAACAGGTCTAATATTCACATCCCTCCTAAATCCAACTAGTTTGCGGTGACGATTAAAATTTATAGAGCGATTTTTCGCTAAAATTTCACACATATTCCAACATTACTCAACAAATTTGGAAAAACTTTTATGTGACACTATATTAAATTTAAGGTCTTAATATGTACTTTTAGGAACCGAAAACTATTTTTTAATTAGTTGAGTAGTTTCTGCGCAAATGGAGTTTGAATGAAATATCGTAAAAATCGCCAAAAACCCCTACTCTCAACTTTGAAGACCTGCCACTCAGCACCAGATGGACCAAATAGTCTGAAACTTGGGGAATTTGTCACATATTATGTCAGCTTTAAAATGAGATATCTTTGAAGAATTTTGGTGAAACTTTTCCAAAAAGAGTACGATTGCCGGAATTTTTTAAAATTAGACCAATGTGCTATGGAAGCGATTTATTGAGAGGTGAAAGCCATAAAATATTGTCATAAAAATTGCACACACAAAAAAATTTATGTGACATGATGTGCATTTGAGTTCGCTATAGCAATTTATAACATTGATGAATCGAGGGAAAATTATTTTTTCCTTATTCAGAGTTGACGCCTCAGGTTGTGTTATGAATTACTAGTTTCAGGTGCTTGAGGATGAGCATGTATGAATTTTGGATAGCTGTAGGGGTACATGAAGTGTCAAAACGCCTCTGGGGTGTACATAATGCAAGAAACTTTCCAAAAAAGAAGAGTTTTTTTATACAAATTTGAATGGAGTTGTCTAGACAAGACTAGAATTACTAAAATCAGGATGTAATTATTTGGGAATCGTGCTAAAATTCTCTAATTTTGGATTCATATCCTCAAAAAAGCCTTGATTCTTAAATCTCCATCACCAAAATGTGATAATTGAAGTTATAATACTCAAACGACACAACAGAGGCACCACAGCACTAGCATGTCCTCCTGCTCACTGTAAAGTAACAGATAGAAGTGGTGGTACCCTAGTGCAGTCCGTTACATTGTTTTTGAGCCAAAAATATAAGATTTGAAGCCTAGTCTTCAAGAGTTAGTAAGACCAAAAATCGTAAAAGTGCAAGTTCAAATCCCACTTGAGACAAGTTGTTATTATTAAACTAAATATACAAATCAAAAAATCCTTAAGCATCAAAATCAAGTTCCAATTGATTGATAAAGGAGTTATAGAAAGTTTTTGCAAAAAATAATTCCCCCAACTCTGTCAAATCATTCCAATCAGTTAATTCATACATTTCTATTGCGACAAAATTGACACGAAAATATTTAATAAAGAAAAAAAAATTGTTCGCGTTTCATTTAACTTGATAAGGCTCTAATGTCATCATCGGCGCCCATAATCTATAGCTTTATATATAGGAACATTACGATGTGTCTGCGTGATTATAATTTGATGTCAAAAGACATTCTTAATTTACGTTTCAAGTTTAAACCTGAATTTAGATTGTCATAAATGTGGACACTATCGGGGGTATTAAATGTGTCACTTTAAATTCAATAATCAACATGCCAGACTCAAAATTTCGTTGACCTTATAATCCTACTTGATTACTTATGATATCCACAACTATCGATATTTTGTATTTTTCGGCGTAAAGTAATTGAAATGTCAATGTTAATGCCGACAGATACATGAGAGATAAACAAAAGCACTTCGTGGCGTATTACAGTAAATTTTTTTACTGCGTGACTGAAGAAAGTAATTGACGAAAAATTGGAAATGATTTGAGTCCATGAGAGGATTTGCGAAGTAAGTGAGATGAAGATGAAATTATGGTAAATATTTTGTGTGCAATTTAGAGTGAAACTTTATTGTTTCCACGAATTTATTTACGACTTTTTACTTTTTCACCTCAATTTGTCGTTTTTTATGGTCATGGATTACTTAAAATTTAGTTGAACTAACAACTTATGGGGTCTTTCAGATATGATGTTTAATATTATAGGTAAGGGGGAACTTAAGCTCAAGGGTATTAGAAAATTAGTGTACTAAAGTACTAGAGTGTCTCTAGGGGTCTAGGGTACTAGAAACCAACGTACTAAAGTAGTAGACTCAAGATTTAGTACTCTCGTAAAGTACTAGAAGACTAAAATAAAAGTGTACTAAACTACTAGAATAGTAAAGTACTAAAGTACTAGAACAATAAAATAATAAAGTACTAAAGTACTAGAATAATAAAATAGTAAAGTACTAAAGTACTAGAATAATTAGAATAAAGTTTATAGAATATTAATTAGAAAAAAAATTAATAGAGTCCTTAATTAGGTTTAAAATCCAAAAAATCGTAATTTTTATTGCACGTCATTTGTGAATGACCCCTTAAAATTGAAAAATTTAAATCCTCACTGATAATGCAGCCAAAGACCATAAAATTCCCACAAAAACAGCTATAACTATAGTAATTTAAAGCTCCATGAACGTCATGGACACTAAAGGGATAGAAAATTTAAATTGGTCAATTTAACAAGCACACAAATCCGTACTTTTCACTCAATCAAGAATTCAACTGCATTACATATTCCTTAATACGAAAATCACTTTCAATCTAAGCAGATTAAAGACATAAAATTTGATATTTTAGCTTACACAATAATTTAATTTTAATTTGCACAATCGACACTAATTGAAATCACGAAATACCTTTCAAATGTGTCAACAATCCAGACACATTTGTAGTAAATCGGATTTATCATAAAAAATTCTGGCCAGCTCAAGTAATTGCATAATGAATATTATTTTTAAAAAACTGCAAATTTCCTCTCTTAAAAATTAAATTTGCAATAATTTGACATTTATAGCTTCAAGGGATATATGACTTTTTTAAAATAATAAAAATATAAAATAAAGAAACTCAATTTTCCATCATTTCACAGTTGCAAAATAAAAATTGCAAATGAGCTTTGTTGCATTTAGACTGTTATATGTATGCACAAATATTGCATAGAGTCGAGTTCTTACGTTCACATAAATCGTAATGCATAAAGGAGAAGTAGCAAAAAAATGGAAAAAAAAAGTTAATTAAAATAGAATAACGAACCTAGTACGCTTAAGCTTAATCCACTACCCGGACGACTTAATGCTGATGTTTCATTTGAATGAGGCATTCTGACTCTGTAAATGCACTCTAAACTCGTTAGTGCTTTTTTTACAATTCGATTTCAATGCACCATAAATTATAATTCAAGCTTCAAAAAATTTTTATTTTTTATATTTTTTCCCACTGCAACGTGATTTTATTATTATTGTTACTCATACTGTATATTGGATGTTGTAAACTTCTCACAAGAAATTAAAAAATTTTTAACACATTTTTAGATACAAACGAATTTTTTTCTCTAAGGAATGTTCACAAAGTAATCTTGATAACAGATTATTTTACACCTCTTATCAGTAACCTTAACAAAACATATGAAATAATATTATTCACATTCCTTGCTACACTAATAATAAATTCTTATTAATATCCGCGGCGACTTTTATTCAATTATGTGTGTTCAACTTTTTTTCACTTTGTTATCAATTTTTATTTTCTATTTCAATACTGTTGCATACTTCGATTTATATTTGCAAAAAAAATTATTCTTATAACTCTTTTTTTCAACTACATAATAAAATTCAACCGATCTCAATGAATGCCTACAACTGACTGAGCGAGTGGATGGAGTAAAGTGGAAAAAATACAATAAACCTTTTATTTTGTGGAGAGCGAGAGAATGAGAGGCACACTGGAGAATGGCAGTTTGTGAATGAACCTACAAACAATGACGTCATGGATGTTGCTTGCTGAGACTGTTTGCAAAGAGAGTGAGTTTGAAATTTATTTTTAAGACTAATGAGATTAGTGAAGTGGCTACAAATTGAATTAGCTGACGAAATTGAATTTGTGGATTTTTTACGCAATATTGTGCAATTTTAACGGCTTTTTAAAATTTAAAATCTACCAAAAAATGCCTGTTAAAAATTCAAAATTCAAAAAAATATCAGTTAAAAAAATTTCAAATTCAAAAAGTCCGTTAAAAACGAAAAAGTTCTTTTCCCTTCCAACAACTCAACTCTCTCTTCCAATTTCACTATCAACATGACTTCTGGTTACAATACATGACCATGTACCTACAACGCCTTCCCATGAATTGTTCAACATTGCAGAAGAAATAAGGCTGGAACAAGAAGTGAAGCAGAAAAGAAACGAAAACAAGTTATGTAGAAAAAGAGTCGGAGAGTCTTCGCAAAAAAAAGCAAGCAACAACAGCAAGAAGAAAGAAGAACACTTGAAGAGAAACGGACAACAGACAACATTTATGATGACTTTTATTCTTTTCAATTTCTTTCCCAAAAAAAATCTTCTCCCTTATTTAGTTCTGTTTTGTTCTTTTTTCGGTAACGCCAAGAAAAACATGAGATAATTATGCTTCAAAAAAAAAGTCTTTCGTTCCTTTTTTCTCACAGCAGAATTTCTTTTATGTTGCTCGATCATTTCTCAGAAAAGAGATCCTTTCGTACCAAACAAAAAATTTTAGAATAGAAGGATACCACAGAGTACATACTATTAAAATAGTTTTAATCTTCGAAATCTTAATGGCCAGTTCTTACAAATATGTGAGAAATTCTTTGTTCATATTTTTCTTTCGTCTATCTCATCAATAGACTAAAAAGGCAATGAATGAAACAATAAAGAAGAATAGAACTGGGAAGAGGTGAAGATTTTCGGATCATAAAGAATGTAAATTAATTTAATTTAATATATTTTTGAACAAAAGGAATTTTGTAAGAAAATTAATTTTACATTCGATGCACGATACGGGCGATGACATAGTCAGGTCATTATCAAGAAATTCCCAATAATCGTCAGTAAAGTCTACGAGCTTATCATTTTGATGAGTAAAATTGATTGGAACATTATCAAAATTCTATTGAAGTCTGTAAATGCTTTTATCATAAATTCTTCGTGATGGAATTGGATGAGTCAATAAATATTTTTTTCTATGGAAATAATTATATGCAAAGTATTTTGAGTCATCTCAGATGCATGTCATGAATATTTTCACATCTGATTTGTCAAATCATCATTTTTCTTGAAATATTGTTAAGCAATCGCCAACTAGGAATTTCTGGAATTTTTACACAATTTGTGCTTAATTTTGAGTCATGGAATGTTGGATGTGAATGAATTTCGTTGTTTGAGATTGTCTGCAGCTAGTCTACAGTCTTTAATTGAGTTCTTTTTTATGTAGAACCGAAAACTGTTCTCTTAAGATTGTTGGGCATGAAAAATTAGGAAAAAATAGAAAGATATTTTGAAATTAGAACTTTATCAATTGATCATGATGAAGTGGTACTTAACAGAGCACTTCAGGCCAGAGGCGTATACATAAAAATTCAAATGGGGGTACAAATAGTAAGTAAATGATTATTTTTAAACTAAATCTTTGGAAATTCGTTTTAAAACAAAAATAATTTTTCAAAAAAAAATTTGAGGAAGAATGGGTCAGGACCCCATCGAACCCCCCTTCTTCAGACCATTGTTTACCAATCTTGCTCTAATTTTACTAGCGAGGGGACGTTAAAAAATCACGTTCAACTTTTAGAGGGTCTAGAAATCAGAAATGAGAATTGAGGGAGGTTTAGGATGGTTTAAGAATCACCCTTTCTGATATACGCCCCATAGGGTTTTTTGAGGGTTAATATGATCAAAACTGATCAAAAGTCAGTTGATTGCACACTTGGGGTTACTCCCCACCCCACCTCTTCATATCGAAAGATTTTCTTAATTTTATAGAACTTTTTGAGCAAAATTAACCCCCCTTAATACTGTTTATACAAAAATATGACCCCCCCTAAAAATTGTCTAAACGCCTATATACGTCAATTGTATATGTCCTCAGAATCATCAATCATTAAATTTTGAGTTTTCTAAGTCAATAAATGTCACTTTGTGTCTGTATCACTTAAAATCAGTACTTATGTGACAACCACTTGTAAGATCACTTTCTTCAATCAATATACTCGAACCCTTTATCATGCACAGCTTACATTTCAAATCCTCCTTCACTTAAACCACAAAAAAATTCCTCAGTCTCAAAAATTCCTAACTCATGACTGTAAAAGTGTTCATAGTCGGAAATTTTTAATGTAGATCATGACAAGGCATCAAAAGAGTTTGATATGAAGCATACAATTTAGAATTCAGCATTCAAAGTAAACGTCAAGAAAGTTCGTGAATGTTACAGTACTTCTTGCCACAAACTTCCTTTTCTATGGTGAGTAGATTGCTGTTGAGAGATTATGGATTGTTTGTTAAATACCAAAACACAAGAAAGGTGAAATCTCATAAAGATCTGTTACTGAACATTTTTTTTGTTTCCTTAATGATTTTTTAATTATTACTTTCAAAATTTTCTTTTTTGAGGGCTCACAATAATTAAATTGACTCAACTTGACTTTGAACTTAGTACCATAATAAGAATTTTTCTTTTTCGCTCTCATAAATCAATTTATGGTCTTCCCAATGTTGTGTATTGCCCACTCCCTCCTCCTTTCCAATTTTCATCGTATTTTTCCATTGGAAAAAGATATTGTCCACACTTTGTCTGTCAGTTTGTTCGATTCTATGTCTGTAATTTGACTACTAATCCAGTTTCAGATTTTTTGCTGCAGATTGTGGCTTAAAATGTGTTTACTTGGTCATAGTACCGTTATTTTTCAAATATTTATTGACCGTTATTTTTCAAATATTTCTTGACGGTTATTTTCAAATATTTATTGACCGTTATTTTTCAAATATTTTTTAAATATTATTTTTCAAATATTTATTGACCGTTATTTTACAAATATTCTTTAACGGTTGTTTTTCAAATACTTTTTGGTACGGTTAATTTTCAAATATTTTTGACGGTTATTTTTCAAATATTATTTAACGGTTATTTTTCAAATATTTTTTGACCGTTATTTCATGCTTCAATTCTGTATGGTGAAAATGCGTTTTTATGAAGACAAATTACTACACTTTCATTCTCGTTTTCTTCTCGTCTCTTCCTCAACATCCCAAAAAAAATAATATAACATAAATGATATTAAGAGAATTAAAGCACAAGAAGAAAGGAGAAAAACAATGAAGATGGAGATCGTGATTAAAATCAAATAATAAGTAATAAAAAAAGAAAGAAGTTGCCTTTCTGTTATTATTAAAGTAAAGTAAAAAAAATAATATAATATGACTTTAATCAGATATTTTTATGCCAATCTAGCCTTCAAGCTCTTTCCAACAAGCAATTGAATGCGAAAATTTCTTTATCAATAGTGCCACGTTATATGCCTCACCACATCTCGTTTAAAACATATATCTATATATTTGCAGCATGTATATCTGTAGATATAATTTTTTTATGAATGAAATTCACGAGTAAGAAGTATTTCGACATCCTCCACATAAACTGCATTTGCCATTTTCCATTGACCAAAATGTATTTAAACCTAAGCTTGTTGTGGCTGTAATTGCAAACTCAGGACAAGTTTTTTTTTATTCCTTCATTCTCGTCTTATTTCATCGCTACAAAAAAATTGCATTTGCGCGCAAAGCTTAAACGAGTAGATTCATTCATACATTTACTGACGCCCACGTCCCTTAAAAAAATGAATTTTCAAATCGAGTTTCTCAATCGCAATAAATCTGTGCCGTCAAAATGTCTGTGGAGCTGTTAAATTCTTCCGCTTCTCAACAGTCCATCGATCGATACATGTTTCTAACTCTTTACTTCTCTTGCCTCTATATTATTTTATTATTTTTCATCGTTGCCTTTACACTCTTGCAACATTCGTGTACGGCATTATTTTTTTATAACAGCCAAGAAATTATTTTTTAATTCGTCATCCATTACAAATTGAAATCAGCAAACAAGCAGCAACAAGCACAGTGGAGAAGAGAAAACAATTTTTTTATTATATTTTCATATTGCATGTATTTTTATAAATTTATAGTTTTGCACTGATGCTGGTATAAAAATGAACGAGAAGAACAAAACGATATAAAAATCCTGTTTTTAGTGCAATGTTGCAAAATATCTCTATTAGCCCAAATAATCAACGCGCGCACTTAAATCAAAGTGCTTTTTTCGCCTCTCTCTTTCTCACCGCATAACAGACAACAGGTCTGCTATGTTTCTTATAGATTAAAACACGAAAAAAAGACTTCAAATTGCATTTTTTTTCTTCAATCTATTTCGCTCTTTTTCATCACACCAGAAACGCCCTCTTAATTATCCATAACAGTTAATGTAGCTGCTGCTGCTGATGCTGATTTTGATGCAGATCTAAGCTGTGCTGTGCGGACTCAATAATGTAATTTTTTTGCATTTGATATATTAATGAGAAGAAATTTACTTGGGAATTGGCTTGTGTAGAGTTATTAGAGTCCTTGTGAGGATTTTGGATCGGTTTGGTTTGGAACTGACAAAGAGGCTGGTCAGAGGCATAGAAACTGTTCCTAATTCACTAACAAATATGCTTAATTCAAGTTTTGAAGCTAAAATAGACTAGATTAAGGCAGTGATGGTCAACCTGTGTACTATGACACACTTATGTGACGTGTGAAGCTCTCTGGTATGCTTAAAACAAATTTTGGTTACTTAAGGGTGCCATGCTATGAAAAAGGTTGATCACTTCTGGCTAAAGGTCCCAATGTCGAGATTGAGACATCAAGAACCACCATTACAGATATATGGATAAATTGTTCATAAATGACAAATTTTATGGGCACCTTAAAGTGTCATACAGATACCCACTCAACCCCCACTCCCATCCACAAGTGTAAGACGTCATTTTCAAACGATCCCTAAAGATCCCAATCAAAACTATGCTACAAACCCAAAACCACTAACACAATCCAGTCCAAAACCTTCCTAAGAACAACAAAGCAAGCAAATAAAAAAATCTCAACTGGCAATCTAGCAGTGTCAGTGCACAGAAGCTATTGAAACAATTTGCAATAAGCAAGCAATTCATTCAGCATTCCATTAATCAAATCAAATGACTTTTTATCATTCTCTCCTTTTTGTGTAATGGATATGCACCGACATTTCAATCTAAAAACTAGTTTCTATCTTATATACAAAAATATATGATAAATGCAATTACTATTCACATAACTTTTGATTTTCATTCTTTATTATCGGTATTTCTAGGGTATTAGAACAAGTTTGTGTTGTGGATTGTCATTAGTTTGTCTACATGGGACGGTACAAGCATAATGATGTGAAACGAATGAAAAACAGAATCTTTATTAATTGAAGAAAAATATTTCAAACCTAAGGAGGTACAGTTAATGCGTAGCGTAAGCAACAACACATATAATTATAATGATTCTCAGCAAGGCATCGAAAAATTAAAGCGATCATCTCAATCAATTGCCTGTGAATCTGATATTTTTACAAAGTAGCACAAAGTAGAGCTATTTTTGAAGTGGGAAATTGCTGGTTGTTGGGAATTGATCTTAAAATTGAGCTATTTCTTTGTAGCTTGCAGAATCTTGGATTAAGGCAGGGATTTAGGCATGGAAAATTCAGATCAAAGTTTGGATCGAACATCTACCCAATAAGGGTTTTTTCTAAGGTCCAGTTGCACTGTAAACTGTTGAGTCTACTCCTGGAGGGTATCCTAAGTGTATCCCTAGTGTATACCACCGAGAAATCTTCTCCACGAGGTTCCTATCCCAGAATATCTACAAAAATACTATGAAGATTCTAACAGCTACAGACGGAGGGATATCATTTTCTGAACAACCCAAAAAATAACAGATTCAAAATCCAACACCAAATCATCAGAAATCATCAAAAACCAGTCGCATGACATTAATTATTTCCACGGAATCCTAATTCACAAAATGTAAACTATCATAACAAGCCCAAATAATTTATAACACGAAACTTGATATGTTTGGACAATCTATTTGTCAGTCATGTCTGTAAAAATTAATTAACAAATTTGTATTCTATAGGCCATTTAAGGGCTGTAAAAATAATCAAAACATATTATGTTTCTGCTTCTCAGCAGATCTGAGATAATTTGATTTTATTGATTTGTAATCGAATTCGAATCAAAATCGAAGGAAATTGCTGACCAGATCACCTTTCACATGACTATGTATGAGCCCTTAAGACGGAAACATTTTTATAGGTATCAGGTGGATATTGTTGGGTAATAAAAAATTAGGTGATGAAATTATAATGGATTTGGGTATAGGAATGCTAAGTAGGTTTGGTTATAATCTAAATATATGTTAAGATTACCTTGGAAGTGGGAAATTTATCGGATTTGGAAGACAACAGGAAGGATTAAGTAGTGTCTAATTATTTATTATGGTGTACAGATGCAGAAGGTTGTAGAATATTGGAATGGTTTTGATTTTAGAGGGGGTTGCTCATAAATGATGGTGATTATTACACATAACCCCAAACCTCTTATGATTATCAATTTTTAGATTTAGGACCTCTATTCTACATATACAGCAACATAACTTAATGACTGTCAGTCAAGGAATTCCGTTCAAGAATGAAATCTAACTTTTCATTATGAGAATTAGATTTTGATGTTTATAGTACTTAAATTCGAATATTAAAATATCAAAAAATCCAATTTTTTGATAGACATCATTTGCAAATGACCCCCAAACCAAGTGAGAATTTCAGACAAATATTTCCTATAAAATCTACAAAGCACCAGAATATTAAGCCAAATCATCATCAAAAATAACTGCTACAAATAAAGCAATAAGAAATCTAGTTGACATTTTAAGCATCGTAAATTCCAAAACTCATCCAATAAAATGCGATCATCATCATCATCCATGATTAAATTAAAGTTATTTGCCACTTGACACCCACCGAAATTCCAGCTTAAATTCTGCACAGTCCGGGTAATAATCTTTAAAACGCATGGTTAATAATTGTATACCTTACACTACCATAATTTTAGCGATTAGTTTTCTACGTACAATTTAAAGATTATTTCATAACTTGCATCTTGTAAAATTAATGAAATAATAAATATGAGGATTAATGGACTTATAATAATGCCATTAATACTCTATTAAATGCGTCACATTTTTCCTCAATTAAATTATCAATTTTTATATTTTCCCTCCAACTCGTTTCCGAACAACTTGCAAAAGAAAAGAAAAAAAACATAAATATATCACTGGTTTAGCGATATTTTAAATGTATGATCTAAAAAAGTTATTTTCATGCCAATGTGTATATCGATTTATAGAAGTTAATGTGCAAATGACGTTTATCCATCTCACAATTCTTTTCACATGTCTCTTTCATTTCACTGGACTGTTGTGTTATCTTGACGACTTAAGCTGAATATTTACAAGCAACAATTTTTTATATTTTTATTTATTACCAGTTTGCCTTAATCCACTAATGACTGTGTTACTTTGTCTCAGCTCAAATCAGATTCGTTAAATGAAATTATAAAAAAAATATGGAAAATATGCATAATGTGCAGTAGCAATGTGCATTGGTTCCGAAAAGCCGACATTATTTATGAAATGTTTGGACATTTTATGAACTGAAAATTGCTTTGCTGCCTGCTGGAAATTGAAGTTCTCTATCGCTGTTTACTACATGTTGTTACTCACAAACAAGATTTAGAGTAATATGAAATTTTATGATTATTTCTTTCTTACGATGTTGGTACGATTTAATTTATTTTTTTGTGGTGCATTTTTGTACGATAAGATGAGTGGATTGAGATATTTATGTCTTGTTGCTGAAAAGTTTCTTCAATCTAGTATTTTAGCCCTTCGATGCCTAGTTACTGTAGAATCAACACAGACAACAAGCAGCAATATCTTCAAATGAGTGACGAAGGGTGAGTGACAATATATCCTGGGATGTCTTAATCTACTTCGATTGAAGTAGTTAATAATTAGGACGAGTTACTAAGTTAATAATTATTATTATATTAATAATAAGAAATTACTCGAGATGATTCAATATTGAGAATTTATTAACACCAAAACATTAGGAATTGATGATGGTGACAGAAGACTTACAGCAACATAATTAAAAATAATTAATTTTTTTGAATACACTTATAAAAAAATTAAAAAAGGCGTTTTTATAAAGTTTTTAGAAATCACTTTAAAAAATATTTTTAAAATTTGGTCTTTAAAATTCAAAAAGCTGATTTTTAATTTTTTTTCAATATATATTGACAAATTGTCATATATATTTTTATGCTTCGGTGGCTTAGTGGTTAGAGTACTGGGCTACCAACCAAGAGGTCGCTGGTTCGATCTTCCTCTGAGCAATTTTTTTCAAAATATTTATTATTTTTTTAACGGCTCAAAATAATTTAAAAAATATTTTTAAAAATTTAAAAAAAGTATTCAAGAGTCCAGTTTAAAAAATGTTTTTAAATCTCTTCAAACAAATTTAAAAAAGTTTACCAAATATTTTTTATGAGTGTATAAGTACATATTACTGCAAAAATATTGCCAACAAATTATATGTATTAATAGACGAATGACTAAGTAGATCTGAATCAAAAAACAGGATAGCTAGGGTTCGAATCCCCGCCACATATGCTTAACGCGTTTTTATGCAGATGGATTGTATTCCTTTTTTGCTATAGATATTAATTATTTCTAACTATTCATAAAAACAACGCCTCTACCACAAGCCACATGAAAATATTTTTTTTTACTTTTTTTATCCATATACCCTTCCCGTAGTTAAGAGAATATAGTGCATAATTGGGTGATATGCACTATGCACTATAATCGATATTTATCTCGTTTTTCACTCTTTTTAAACAATAATAATAGCGGATTTTATACATGTGTACAATGCTAATACCCATAGATTATAATCTCTAACTCTATCTCTTTGCACTTATGCCATTCAAAAAGATACATGAGGCATATAATAACATTATCATAATGAGAAATCTGCAATGAAAATGAAAATCGCTATCATTAAAACGGGTTTGTTAGTACTTGTATAACAATTGTGTCAACTGCTGGATCCCGTTGGTTGTATTTCCTGTCGACGTGACGATACCTCGCATGTGTGCATTAAGTGATTTGAGTAGGACTTTTTTAAGGTGTTGCATTATAGCCGCAATATGTATGTAAATATCATTTTATTCTTATTTTTTGCGTCATCATTTCCTACGTTTTAATGTCTTTTTTTTATGAATGAATGGAAACCACAGTCGATCGGTTTTTTTTGTTGCTGCAAAACCAAATCTCCATCTATAGCTAGTTGGTCATTGATACAAACATCGATCGTCTCTCCTCGTTCACTTTCCATCAAATCATGGCAAGACGTTTGTATTTTTAGCGTATTATCAAAATTTGAAGATGCTGTTGTCTGTTTGTTGTCCATCTGTCTATCTGCCTGTGCATCTATCTGTCTCTCCATCGGTTCGTCTATGTGTCTGTCTGTCAATCCATTCATTTGTTTTTCTATTCATCTATCCATCTCTCTACCTGTCTTCCAACTGCCACTTAACTCTAGTTTGAATATTTTTTGACCGTTATTTTTAAATATTTTTTGACCGTTAATTTTAAATATTTTTAAACCGTTAATTTATGCTTCAACTATATCCGAGAAAATTGCGCTTTGGTCGATCACATGTGACCACAACCATGCTAGTTCTTTTTGTCACATTTCTCTTTTAAGCTTTTAATTAAAAAGTCATTTTTTAAGATTTTGCGATAGAGATACACGTTGCGAGATTGTAATACAATCAACCTGCGTGAAACTTTATCATAAATTGATATATACAAGGGAATGAAGATCAACAGCGTCCATTTATGGACGAAAGTTTAGTTTTCATTTTGAGAAAGAAAAAAATTGACAATGTTTCGTGAGTCCATCAAAAAAACTAAATTTACCATTAAGATAAATGTGAGAAATTGAGGATGGAAATGGAATGGATCGCTGGTGTGTAATTAAAATTTTATGGAAATGATACGAAAAAAGTTGTCAAATTTCATGGTAAATTAATGGATAGTGTTGATTTGATTGAAATGTGAAGCATTGAGTGGGAAAGTTGCTGATTGTATCTATGACATGGTTTATTAGACATTTTTGCGCATATTATGTCCTAAATTCATGCCTTTCAAGCTTGGATTTTCCTGAATTTCTTCTTTAAGAACCTGAACCTGTAAAAGTGGATCCACCAGACTTTCACCCCAACCATCTCACAATCACGTAAATTTTGCAAAGTTAATATCAGTTGAGTCAACGACATTAACATTTTATATCGATATATTTTATTATTAGTCTTTGGAAAGTCCTTATGAGATTATGTGATGCCTACGCAGCATATCAAAGCTTCAAAAAATAGACACAAATCCACTAACTTAAGAGAATTCTTAATTAGTATTTTTATTTTTCGTGTATGAGTTTGACAAAAAATCGCCAAAGCATATTTTTTTGTATGTCTCTTTATCACATGTGCCTACAAGGTGTAGATTTGTTAAATTTATGTCATTAATGGGTAGATTTTGTTATTTTATTTTTGGTTAAATTAATTAATTAGTTTTGAATTTATAATCATTGTGTTGATGCCCACCTAAGCACCGATGAACCAAAAAAAACTTAACTCTACTCAAAATATGGTGAACTGTAAAGTGCTTCGGGAGTGTCCAGTGTGTCAAGCATTTCTTAACAACAGCAACAAAAGCAATTCTCATAAACTTGTTTAATGCATTTTTCATCAGACGTAGACTTTGTTGCTCGTGTATTAAACATTTTCTAATGAAGAAATGAGAAGCACATAAAAGTGAATATTTAAATGGATATGATTAGATAGATTCTCTCGAGCATAGCATGAGCTGTAAAATTTTATGATCATATAGGTGAAGCGCATATTTTTATTGATTATTTTTTATGGGAAATTATAGTTCATGTTGAGAATTTTTATGTTTTCAAATTTAACGGCTTTTTGAGATTTGAATGTTTAGATTTTAGAACTAACGAACAAAATGGCGGATTTATTCACTTCAAGAAGTTTTTGTCGATTTATAGCTTAATTCTTTGTTTATTTTTAAACTTTTGAATCATAGGCTGATCCATGTGATGGCAAAAGTCAAATGAACAATATCTAACGAAGCTTAAATCAATATTTAACATAATAGTCTGAGAAACAATTATCACATTGAATCCGAAGCCATCCAGTCTGTCAAATCAAACAAGAAGCCTCATTCGTCTTAAAAACATTGAATTATCTCATTGATGGTTGAATAGTTTAAGACTAAAAGCGACCAGAATGAGATTATTTTCAAAACAAAAGTTATGTTGTGATTAAAAGCATCTTAATACTGATTATTGTTAAAATTAACGTTTCTTGACCCTCGAGCATCATCAGCAGCATTTCATTCAGTCGATTTAATAATCATGTAACATATCTACATATATTAATAGATTATAGACACACGCAAACTGACATCATCTATACAAAAATATTTGTATATTATATCAGCAATATCATCTCATTTGTATCCATATTATGTACATTAATATGCTATATAAATTGATTGAAAAAATCTCTAATGAGCAACAAGAATAGAAGCTAATCCAGCTCCAAGGTTGCCAAATAAAAATACACTTGCCAATACGGGCAAGCTCTAACTAAAGTGACCGGAAAGTCTTTGTAATCTAAATTTTTTTAGTTGTCATTAAAAATGTGTAAACGATTCCATTCATTCCGTTTATTTGAATGGAACATGTGAAGGCAATTTTCATGTAGTTGTTAGTTTTGTAAAATGTGGATGATGGGGAAGTCAGGAGGAGGAAAGAAGATATTGGCGAAGTTAAGTGGCTGAGCGAGGAAATAAAATTATATGACTATGATCTTGTTTAAATGTTTACGTCGTTCTGTATTTTATGGAACTGAGGCTTGTCGTGTGCTGTTTGCGGTTTTATTTTTCTCATTTAATTGAAAAATAATTTGCTGATTTCATGCAATTCAACGTTCACAATGCGATTAATAAAAATTTCAAAACAATTGACGTTAATCTCATGCCAAGTGAGTCAGGTCGACGTACTTATCGTCTCAGTGATAAAAAGTACTTAAAAATAAGCAGACTCCCGGCGTCTACCGTTTGACATGTGGCGAATTAAATTCATTATCACAGACACAATTATTTTTAGCCCACTCTAAGGGGTCATTCAGTTATGATGTATGGAGAATAGAGCAGGAACGATGCCTGTTCCCCCCTTGTCGGATTTTTTTTGAATTTGCTAGTGTTTTCGAGAAAAATAAAAACCCTCCAACATAAAATATTATACCAAATTTTTAAGAAGCCCGCCCCCCCCTAGAAAAATTTTTAGTTACGCTCCTGGATGGGGGTATGGCATGAGCATACCTAGAGAGGGGTTTTAAAACTCTATTTTCAAAAAGATTATACCAACTTTTTTCAAAGATCTGTTTGATTCATAGTTAATTAAGTCAATTTGAAGGAATCATTAAATTTTTAAATGGGTTCCATGAGTTTAAAATCTAGACCCCCCTCTGGATACGCCCATGGGGTATCGAGATTTTAGATACTACAAATGAAGTAGAGGACTAGCTAGAAAATTACCGTTTAGGGTGTTTTAACACCTAGAACTTTTATAACCTCAAAAATTGTTTACCCTCCTCCACCCCCTTCTATCTAGAGGATCAAAAAATTACATTTTCGATAAACGTCATTCATGATCGACCCCATTTAAAGTCTCAGATCATTGCTTTATAAATTAATCAAGCGTCATTTACTTTTCCTTATCAGCCCTTCCTAATTTACGTTGTAATCGTACATGTCGTTTCATGTCTAATCTAATAATGGAAACTTATGAATGAATGAATGAATGGATGAGTGTTTGGATTTATTGTACATACCAAAGGAATTTTTGTAAATAGCTTTTTTACGCAACATTGGTGAACGACAGCAGTCGAAGCAAATAATTTGTTTGTATTTATCAATTTTTTTTTATTTCCAGCTTGTCAATCTTCTGTATTTTCACATATGTGTATTAAAACTCATTCATTGCAATCATTACCGTAATGTCATATCGATATGAACTTTTTCTTTCTCTTGTGTATTTTTCTTGTGTGTTTGCCTGCTCGCTTGTTTTCTTTTCTTTACATTTTTTTTTTATTTTTCGCGATAATGGAAACACAAAATGAATTTGTTGCCAACTTCTATTGTTCTCGATTCCACAATGCGTCTCACGGAGTAATGAGTATTGGCATTTTTACATTGTATTCCATTCCATTAATCATCGTATAATCCAAACCTCGGAAATACAATTTTTTTTTCACTTCTTATGTTGCACATTGAATGAATTTTTTATGTGATTTTTATTGCTCAATATTTTATCTCTCTTTTTTCTGTTTTTGAAAATTTTTCACTTAATAATATTTTAATAAACGATTTTGCTGTTATGATTGTGTAATATAATTAAAATTCAATTCGACATGTGATAACTTTCCAATATCATTTTTCAATCACTCTTCTTTTTTGGCTCTTGTTTTTATCACGAAAAAAAAAACTTTTGTCTTTTTTTATGTTTGTTTCATCAGCACATGAAACTTGAGTAAGTTCCATTCGCGATTCGATCCGGCAAACTAAACATTATTGAAAAGCGACAGAAAAGAATTTATTTTTTAACGACGACTCAAAATAAACACACGAAAAAAAAACTTGATTCTTATTTTTATTATTTTCATATACAACATTATTATATATGAGTATATTTGCACATATGTGTTTGCTGGAAGGCTTATGGAAATAAATTTTTTAGGCGACTTTAGAGTGGATAGAATTATCATCATATGTGTATGGAATTTATGGATGTATATATATACATAGTTTCAAGTGCTTAATGTGAAGAAAAGAAGATTTTTAGTTTAAATTTATTGAATGCCTCATAAAAAGTTTGGAATTATTAAAGGAATTTAATAACTTGAGTGCAGTTTGATTTTGTGGTCAGTAAGGCTAGAGCGCTTTGATTTGTATCGACTTTTTGAGAATAAACATCTTTTTTGGGTCAAAAATATATTATTAATAATTTTAGATATTTAACGGCTTTTTTAAATTCAAATATTTTTTTGCAAGTTTACAAAAATGTGGCGAAAAAACATTTTTTCTGACATTTGAATTTCAAAAAACCGTTAGAAATCTGAAAAATTTCAAACTCCAACATTTGTCAATTCATTAACAATTTTTTGAGTGAGAAATATTGGAGTTTGAAATTTTTCAGATTTCTAACGGTTTTTTGAAATTCAAATGTCCAAAAAAGAAAACCTGAAAAATTAAAAATGGCGCGAATTTTTTTTCTCATATTTAAAAGTAAAAAGCAAATTAAAACCTCAATCAATGTCTATTTAAAGAACAATTTAGCATATTTGCTTCCTAAGAATGGCACAAAAAAAAATAAAATCGATCACGGTCTTTAAACATTTACTTTTGAAAGGAAAACAATAAATTGTTTCAAAAAAAATATCAAGATTCTGTTGACTAGACACAAAAATAAACAAACCTTTCAAATCTTTCAATCACCATCACACGTTCTTGTTGCCAAAAAGCTCCAATAAAAAATTTAAATATAAATTATTAATACTCTAAAAATCATTCGACGTGTGCGATTTATTCGCATCAAAGCTTAACGGAGTCTTAATTGATTTAAATGATGCACGTTAATATTTTTCCAATAGAATTTACTTTTTAACTGAGTGGCGCCTTCCACGCTTATTTTCTCATAATGATCAATTTTTTCTACATCAAATCTCATTTTAGCTTATTAGCTATGAAAATTTTTTATCCTAGTAATTCCTCTCATCATCATCACAGTGCGGTAATGTCAAACCAGATATTAATTTTTTCTGATTCCATCTGCTTGACTTGAAACTTAATATTATTATTTTTGAATATTAAACGAGAAAATAAGATTTTTTTAAAGTTGAAGGAATTTCATACAAATTTATTGTGTCAGCCTTGGGACATAAATCTTTATCTCATCTCATAGTAACAATATATTTTCTTTACGTAATGAATGAAATATTAACGAGAAGGAACATTAATTCTGCATTATTTTGCCATGCAAGCCAAATAATATAGCACGAGGAAGTGATGATGGCATTTGCGATAAATTGGGCACGAGGAGGAGCGTGAGAATTATGACTGATTGATAAGGAATTGAGTGCGAGGCAGTGATTTCTGTGTAAATTAATTTTCTCTGGCGCTTCCCTGTGTGCCTCAAATTAAGCACAAATTATTCATTCTTTTTATTTTTATGAACAATGCAATAAAATCCAGTGTTGTTATTTGGAAGTTTGCCGGGTATAGACTAAAGCTTACTCTAAACAGTGATTCAAATAATGTGACAAAGGAATTTCTAGGACATAGATTATTTTGTATAGACAAAACAATATTATCTGTGTCAAAGAGATGCTTGATCATCAGGTCGAGACATCATAAGGGGTTGGCTGCTTGCTTACTATACCTTAGGAGCAGAGGTGTAGCCAGGGGGAAGTCCTTCCCCCTCGATATCAAAATTCATTACAAATTTTTAAAATCGAAAAATTAAGTTTTACAGAAAAATGTTGAAAACTACTCACAAAACCAATCTTAATGTCTAAAAACTATAAAAATTTAATACAAGGGACCCCTTCAAAAATCCTGGCTACGCCCTTGCTTAAGAAGATATCCTAAGTGTATACCCAGTATTTCAATGTCCTCTAGACTACCCCTTAGGAAAGTGTATACTCCGGAATACAACAAGCAATCTGCCCCAAATCTGGCCAGGTCTCAATAAAGTTATTGTTCTGAGTTTATGCAAGATCAAGCCTCATCGTCGTCTAAGCATGAATGTCCAAATATCTGTCTATGCCCAGATTTTAATACACGACAGTGATTTATGATATCATAACCAGATTAAAGCAGTTTGTGTGGATATCTGAGACCAGACAATATCTAGGTGTCTAGGTATCTTAACCTCGATAGTGTCTGGTGAAGGTTAAAACACTTTGCTCGGCCTAGGTCAAGTTCTTGATCAAATTTTGACTAGATAAGATACAGTCTTCGAAGATGACTATGATTTGTATTTAGACACCTAAAAATCAAGTTCAACAACTCTGAGTAAACACATACTTTCAATTACATCCACAAATGTTTTCGTATTGACACATTTTTCATATTTAAAAAAAAATGAGGCCTTGATATAAAAATACGCCAACGACTGATAACGACGACTTCACGCACATTGCAAATATTTTTTTTAAAAAAAATAAACATTTTCGTTTTTTATGAACCTTTTTTTAAAAAAAAAAACATTTTAATTCGACTCACATGATGATAAGAGGCAACGAACATCCAGAAATAGTTTAGAAAAAATATATTCATACGAAGTGATTTGTCAGGGTCAATGGCTTTCTCTTTCTTTCATCTCCGATTCTGATTTTCAATTTTCAGCATTTTACTAATTATTAAAATGCTATAAAAAGTTAATTTACGTTTGACAATATTGTAGAAACACAACATCGAAAATTTGCTTTTTATGACAATTTCCAAACTTGCTCGACCTGTTCTGCTGCAGTCTGATGTTTTTTTTTTCGCTTACAGTTTATCCGAAAAAATAATTTTTTTTGTTAATAAGACGGACGTAAAGTGGATGGAATAAAAACGAAACAACATAAATTGCATCAATAAAACACCTTACATTGCCCTTAGGGAGACTTTTGTTAGAATTATGGGTAGGAATGACTTTTCTGTAATTTGTATAAAGTCTTACAGTTGGACATGACAAGGATTTGTGGAAAATCTAACACGTTCTAATGAAATTGGGTTAGAAAACACGTTTTACTTACAGCTAATGCTGATCATGTTCTATCTGACAACATTTAATGACTTTAGTTTTTTTACGACTTTGTGGTTGCATCCGAGCAGCATATGGTTGAAGTGGTCTGTTATCAGTATGTGAAGTGTTTTTATGACAGTTCAGTAGCAAATCATGACTTATTATCTGATATTTTGTCTATACTAAAGACAACTCCACTAAGATTCATGCTTAGATATGTCAATTTGAATTTTATGGACGTGATATTCAATTCACATCCTAATTACATCTACCTGACTTATTTCCCAAATAATCAACTAACAAAATTAAACATTGGTAAATTTATTGAATGATTTTCCGGAATTCTTCATTTATTTTCGATTCTAGTGAACAATGAAGACAAAAACTGTTTCCGTTTGTTCGTCACTAGTGACCTTGAGTCTTTTATATTTCGTTCGGATGTCTGAATATTCCTGATTATAATCACGTAAGATAGATCAGATTAAATTAATTTTTAGCAAGCATTAAAGATTGCTTTCCTTGCTTTATTTTCTGTTCCTGTGTTTCTTTAAAATGTGTATTGTCTGGTCGATTTAGTGTCAATATAGTAATTTAATCAGTTAGTCAGTTGAAGAAAGAATCACTTTAAGCCGGTTTCTTGATTGGCATCTAACCTCTACCCTGCTCTAACTATGTCTTATTCCTATATTCTATCCTATCCTACATTACCTCTAACCCTATCCTGCCCCTAGGATATATACTTAGCGCGATTCCTCGAATGTACCCTTGCCATACTACAGTATATTTCAGAGGGCGAAGCCGATTTTCTCGGCTAAGATCAGTTTTTGTATTTCTGGCAAAATGAAGCCATTTAGAATGCTAATTTGTTATTTAAATTGTTCCTTAAATTAATTACTACGATTCTATACATATTTTACTAAATTTGGAGTTGTAATGAGCTCAAAATTTAGCTTTAGCCGAGTTTTTAAACGAAATTCTTAGCCGCGGCTAAAAACTCGGCTAAAGCTTAATTTTGAGCTCAATATAGCTCCAAATTTAATAAAATATGTCTAAAATCGTAGGATTGAATTCAAGGAACAATTTAAATAACTAATTACCTTTCTAAATGGCTTCATTTTGCCAGAAATACAAAAACTGATCTTAGCTGAGAAAACCCGGCTACGCACTCTGGTATATTTGAGAAACTGACCCCTTCCCTAACCTACCCCTAACCTATTTTGTTCCTACACCTACCTCTAACCCTGCCTTGTTATTTTTTCTAACTCTAACCCCTCCCCTACCCCTAGGGTATATCACTTAGTAATGTTGCCTTAGAATGGGATTAAGGTTAGGTGTGTAACGAGAAACTGGCTCCTGCAACCACACCGACCCTAGAAAACCCTAGGAATATTTAAAAATCCTAAGAGTAACAAAGTAACTTCCGTCCAATTTCAATCTAAGATCATTGCAGCTTTTTAGTACACATCATTTGAAAATTTTATACATCCAAGTTGTCATCATGTTATTGGAATTTTTATGCAAACTTTTTTATTTGTCTCATTAAATTTTTTTCCATTAATTGTATACTGGCTTTACGGTTAAAATGATTATTACACCAAGTGTACACAAGCAATATGATTAAAAACTTTATAAGTCTCATAATAAAAAAAAGTCAAAATGAATCAGCAAATGAATGTCTCAAATTTTTTTTGTTGTCTGCACTATCAAGTTCTTCACTTTTCAGCGCATATTTCAAATGTGTCGGCAGAGTCTTTTGTTATGAATATTATTCTACGTAGTATTCAAGTGGCTCTTTGAGTTCCTTTTCTCTTTTTTATCTTTATTGCCGGTAAAATGCTTTTCAAGTTATGTAAGCTTCATGTTATCTATGCACAAAAAAAGAACACAACTTCAAGGTTCGTTTGATGTTTTGTTTTTTTTTGAATGATTAGCAAGAAAATTTAATTTGCGCAGAATTTTTGTTTCGGTTGATAATAAAAGGAAGAAGAAGAAGAAAGCTTTAGTGTTTAGCTATAAAATACATTTAGAAATCAAGTTTTATTGTCTATTCTTTTATGAATCAATTCTTGTGGATAATTTTATGAATTAAGATTTTTTAATTTTTATTGACGAATCTTTTATGAATTTGTCAATAATTTTATGTCTACGCAGAAAAATTAATTAAAATATGATAAAAATCGGTAATTGAATATGCGGATCTAGAATTTAATTTAAGTGGCTATCGATTTATGTTCTTGGATGGCATTTTAATTGCTTTGGATATTACTTCATAAGTTTTATAATTTGGGGATCATTCATAAATTACGAAGTTGTCAGAAATGGTTATTTTAGATGACTATCTTCCACCCTTCTAGCTCCCTGTGAAGAAGGTTGAGCAGAAAATCTGAAAAATTTGTAATAGATGTTATAAAATAATGACCAACCCCCTGAACACTCTCTTTAATACTACACAAATGACGTCCAATATTTAGGGGGTAATATGGTATAGAGATGTATGACACTCCTGTATGTGACACAGGGAAAGGGGATCTAAAAATTCTGATTTTGGTTAGACATGATTTATGAACGGTCCCCTAGTAATTTTAAACTTCTTTCGTCAAAGCTCGAAAAATGGTGCCTTTATTACTCAATCAGGAAAGCAGTCAAAAAATTTTTGAGAGAGTGGATTAAGCCCTGTGAATAAGTCTCTGTCCTGACTATGCTACCGTCCTGTGGTATATTTTATTGAAGACGGTTCTTGTTGAAATTTGTAAAAAATTATGTTCAGAGAACTATTTTAATTTGAATTATTTTAAGACTGAACTACTGCTGAGAGCCAAAAATATGATAGTCCTACAGGTGTTATGGACGTAAGCTATGTCTATGCCAAAAAAAGTTACAGCATCTAAGACTAAACAAACCTAAATTTAGAAATTTCCTAAATTAACCCAAAAATTAACCACTTTCTTAAATTCAGTAAACAAAAAGAGTGAGCATCCAAACAGCCACACATACAGCCAATATCCAGACAGCTGTACGTTTCTGACACTAACATAGTAAAAATAATTGCCATAAGAGCATCCTGTTTGCATTTATTCATGCCAATAATCCCTAGAACTCACTCATGTGAGCTACAATAGAAATTTAAATGTAGAACGACAGCCTACATGCTGAATATTTTCCACTCGAAAAATTATTATGCCGGTATCGAAATAATGAATTTCATAATTGCTTTAAGGTCACCGTAAAGTGGCTATTCGTGATGAAATAATGTAACGCACGTCAGAAATTTCACGATAATTTATCTTGACTGAAGATAAACTAATCACACGTAATGTTCCAAGCTATAACATGCACATTTCGTAATTTTCTGTAACACTAAAGACACAACATCCACGACAAGTATCGCGAACGACATAATAAAATCCTGTTCTAAAAAACTTATCTTCACGTTGTCAACCTTGAAAAAAGTTTTAAATTTCATAATAATAATTAAACACTCACCCTCTTCAGCCGTCTCGTGTAGATTCTGTAAGCTTTCTTCCGTATGTTCGATATGATCATCCCACCATTTGACAATTTTACGTTGGCGCGTAGTTGCTGTTGTCATTGCTGTTTCAATCGATGAAGTCATTGAGGGTATTTGTTCATATATGGAGCTATTTATAGAGGAAATGCCATCAATTATCGACGAATCTGTCGTCGTTGTTGTCATGAGGGAGGAAATGATTTGATGATTACTTCCATCCTCTTCTATCAAGTCTTGTTCATAGCTATTCCATACCGAATATTCACTTGGATTGTTCAATTGTCCATAACATGATTGCGTCATGATCTTAGGAAATTTCTCGAGTGGCGGAGTACTTGTACTTTCACTCGATGCTATCATCATCAGACTTTGATGCTTTTTTGGCTTCTGAACAGTAGCATATAAGTTGCTATTATCGTAATGGACATCAGCAACACATGTCACTTTATGATGATCCAACTCGAGATTCTCTCGCATTTCATTTAATGTCTCAATATATTCAGCATCTTCAGCCTCGTATGAGAATTTTTGCAGATAAACTGGATCGATTTCAATGCACGAATTTAAATCCGTACTGCTGACTAGATCAGGTGGAAGAGAACTAAACTCTTGATCGATTTGTCTCTCGTATGGCTCATACATTGACATGGGACGTCCAAAATAGTTATTTGCGCCAACGCTATTGCCATATGCAAATGTTATAACAGCAGGCGGCTGTTGTATTTGTGGCTGTGTCTCACATATCGACGATAATGTTGTTGATGGCTGTAAGTTGAGTCGTGGATGGTCATTGAACGATACGAAGTCATCCAACATTCTCTGCTGATTAGGTGTTAATGTTGACAAATAATTGAGAACATCCTCATCCATATTACTTGGACTATTATCGTCGCAAAAGCCACTGGATGTCGCTATTGACGACGTAAGAAGTTGATATTTATCAATGGATTCATTCATTGGAACGCTACAATGAGAAAAAAAAGAAGTAAGAAAAAGGTTGAATTAATGAATGGATTTTTCAATTAAATCGTAAAGCATCATCTGAACGGAAATCGCATGACTGTAGCGCGTACCATAAATTGTATATCGCGACATAAAAGTGCATCTATTTTTAACCTACACGCATTCTTTTTTATGATGCATTAGACATGAGATTCCGACAGTTAACATCACAGGCATGGAAAGTATAAACATAGTACATGCATATGTAAAGTAAGTACATGAAGACAGTCATATGATGATTCTGCTGGGGGGCGAAGTTATTATTAAACATTCTCGCGTTGCTGATGCTCGCGATAGACGAAAAAAAAGAGTCTTACGTTTCTTCTTGTTATTCTTTCTCTTCTCAACGAAGGCATTCCTCTATGGAGTGTCTATTTCTCGCACTCCAAAAATAGCCTTAGTATTGTTGAAAGATTCTGAATTGAGAAATTTATGACTTTATAAGCAGTTTTTTGTCTTTGCTGATTTTTTTTTATGGTGACAAAAATTCCAATTAAATTAGTCAAAATGCTTCTAAGCAGCTAATTTAAACTAAACGACTAGTCGGAGTATTTTTTTTCTGCGAATGTGCAAAATAATCTTAAATAATTTCATCAACGTGACTAAAAATAAAGGAAAGAGTCAAAAAACTGTTTTGATACTTAATTTTCATTTCTATCTGAAACGCAAATTTTTTACTAGACACAAACAAAAAAAAAAGAATCGCAGACAGTAAATGAATGAAATTGAAATAGGATTTAAATTGCATTTCTGTTTGTGCATTTATGAGCTTATCGAAAAGATTAATTGGAATTACTTTCCATTTCCGTTGGCTATTAGCCTATTATCCATTTTGGTGATTTATGAGGTGTAAGTTTGTTTATTGTGTGATACTGTCTGTGTTGATTTGGAATATTTTTGAATGGGGTTTGAGTTTTAGTTTTGGGGGTTGTTCATAAATGACGTTCGATAAGAAATTGGATTTTTTGGCACTTCCTGACTCTGTGACACATAATTTATTCACAGAAAAAGCATCTTGTAGCTGCCAGGGTTCGGTTTCTTAGTATACACTTAACTCTAGTAAGGGGATACCTACCCCAGTGGTAAATTTTAGGTTAGGAGTAAACGATAATCAAGAAACCAGCCCCAGAGTACATTTTCTTAAATTTTGGATGTCATTTGTGAACCAAACTAAAGAATTTAAGTTTGGAACGATCTTAAAAAGTCAAATTGTCCATTTCATCACTTCCGTCTAAAGGAAAATCCATGAAGAAGATCAGAAATAGAATTCTTAACCTGGAACTTCTAAATTTCATGTTAAGGTTGAAAATCTTGGTATTTAAGGCGGTCCATCCTTCACAAACAGCTCTTACTATGCCAAAAATAATTAATACATCATCTAAAAAATCCCTAGATATCATCACTATTCCTAAACAACCTAATAACCTTAAAAAAATCCCCAAAAAATATAATTCCTATTCTTTATTGCTGTGTCAGAGAAGATTTCCTCAAAAGTAGCACAGCCGAATACTATTTTTTGCCAGAAAGACCTAATGTTTAGTAAACAAAATTCCTTCCGTATCTTATTTCATTCACGATCATTCCTCTTTTGAATGATTTTTTTTTCTGTCTATTCAATATTTAAAGTCATACATATTGCCTGGAGCAAGTCTGCTGACTTATATAATCAATCTTGAATAATAATTAAGATTGTGTCTTAGCACCTGAAGACTCAAAGTCGAAATGAAATTCTCAAAATAGGCCAAGGTCAATAAGATCGAATTACATTTATGAGTCATTAAACTATGCCTAATTAACATGCTCATATTAATTTTCCTTAACTGCATGTTTATTAACCATTTAATAATCCATTAAATCCAACAGCCAGCATATAGGATGTATTTTCTCTTGATAAATGTCTAAGATATTTTTTTTTTCTTATTTTATTTTACCAAACAAATTGCCTACTTTGTTCAGCGATTAAATTTTTTTTATTGTTCCTAAGAAAATTACTGTGTATCTTTCTATTACGCAAACTTTATGGATGTCCTACATTTTAGCATGAAAAAAAAGTTGTAGTAAAAATATCAACAACGAAAATTTTTTGTCAAAAACTCTCAGTTATAGCTTTTAGATGGCATCTTTTTGTGGGATTATTCGTTTGTGATATCAACATAGGGGTCTGGAGTTGTTTGGAACTTCATAAAAATTTTTGTTTATGTCTCGATTGTAATACTACGAAAAATCTCATTTTTTGCAGTCAGACAAACATGGAGGCTCTTCCACATCTCAGTGACGGTGCCCTGACGACTACTTATTTTGGAATCTAGACTGAAATGAATTTTGAACTACATGAAGCTTCCAATTCTGTTATCGATCGAGATTGTAAATAAGAAAGTGTAAATATGTATATGATAAGCATAAAGCAAAGCCCCAGGTGCTTCAGGAGTGATCTACAGGCTAAAGTAGATTACAAACCACTCTAATGACGTAATGTCTGTGTCTGGCTGTAGCCTACAAAAGATAGAAGTTTGTGATCTTCATTTCAAATATCTAAGATTCAAATAAATGACATATTCCAATGTTAATTATTAAATTATTTTTAAATCTAGGCAGGGAATCACACAAAACTGGGTATTTTGTTCCAAAATCCAAAAAAAATTCCAAAACAATGACCATTTTTATTAATTTTTTGCACTTTTATATCGTTTTCTAATGTGTTTTTGGTTTTTTGAAGATACTTTTACGACAATTTCATATTTATATTAAACAAAAATCAACAAAAAAAAGTAAATTTTCCTTTAAAATTTATTTTTGGTTTTAATTAAAATAAAATTGAAAACCTTACAAATGTTATTTTAACCACATAATTTGTAAGGTTTTAGAATTTGAATTTTTCAAAAGCCGTTATTTTTATTATCAATTTTGTGATTAATTGTAATTTTCACTCATTTTAACGTAGATTTTCTTTAAATTTTATTAATTGATACGATTTGCTTTAGAAATTCATTCGTTAAAAATGTTTTTTGAATAATTTTTACAAAAAATATTTGTTTTGTAAACAATTCAAATCGAAGCAAACAGGGAAAAAACTTTTCAAATCAATTTTTTTTGGTAGATAAAAAATTTTCATTTCAAATCGAGTCTTTTCAAATTGAGGACATCCAGTATCAGAAGTACTAAACTACTTCCCCACCTAGTAGCTACATCTGACGATATGTAAGTAATAAGATGCCAATCTAAAATTCAATATTTTCTATCAGACATCATAAGTAAACGACCCCTGAAGTTATCACGGATTAAATTATAAAAAATTTAGCCTTTTATATTCAGTGATTTTGCAACGATTAAGTCATTTATTTTAATTTTAGTGATTTTGCACATTTTTTGAAATGTCTTAAAACTTTTTTTTATTTTTTCGAAAAAAAAAATCATGACTTAAGACAAATGGAAGATGAGAGCAGTTAATTTAATTAAATTTTTTCGCATCACACGATGATATTGCAAATGATTACTTCCGTTCACTTGGGAAGTAAAAAAAAGAGGGAATTATTTGAAGTACATTAAAGAAAACCAGAAGAGGAAAATAAAAAATTGGCAATTCCTGTGAAAAAAAAATTATCACATGAGCGCAATCCACACCGCAATGCACGTTTTGAGAAGATGAAAATAATAAAACAGTTGCAGAAAAGAGTTATTAAAATTGATGACTCCAAGATTCAGCCAGACGTGCCATCGCTTTTGTCGCTATTTTTAGAATATCTCATGAAAAACTTTCACTCTTTTACGTCGCGAGAAGAAAAGATTTCTTATTACTTTACTTTTACTGAAACATAGTTTTTTATTCATGTGTATTTATAACGTCGATCATCATTAGACACTTAGTTCTCTTTCGAGGTCACCTCTTTCACTTCTATAGTCAAGTCAGTCGAAAACGAGCAGATAAGTGTTAAGAATGTGATCAAACTTATTTAAATAGAGTGTAAGGGAAAGGTCACGAAATATAATATATAACATCATGAAAATGAAAGGAAGTTTTATGTCTATCAACATTTATGGCAATCGCGCGTGCCACCCAACATAAACCAACTATCGTCTCACATTTCTTTTCTTTCTCTTCTTTCCTTTCTTCAAGACTTTACTTTTTCTGTATATTTATGCTTCAATCAACCACGACAACATCATTTCTCTTCCCTTTTTCCTTGTTCCTCCAAAAAAAAAACTAGCATGAAGAATGTCATAACACCAATTAATCAGATGACTTGTGCGCATTTCTCCCTGATGAATTGGATGATTTATTGTTGGTTTTTTAAATTGCTTGGACAAATTTGAAGATGGTTTCTTCTGAATTTTTGGATTGTTGGAGGTATTTGGGTAACCGAACAGACATTGAGAACAAAATTATTCAAAATTCATAACGATCTTTGATAAATTTAAGTTTTCAAAATGGAGAAATTTTCCTTCTCACCTCAAAAAGTTTTTTGCATATTTCTTACAATTTAGATCATTGTCATGGATAATCTTAAGATAATACGTTAGGAAAAGATGGCAAGCGCTCAATAAACCTCACTTTTTAACTTACAGCAAAGTTTACAACTTTAAAAATTCAATTCTCTTTTTAAAAAATACAAAATGGCAAAACATTTCTGTTTACTTTCATAATTTTGCATATTTACGAGAATAAACAGATGGAATCAAGTTCTAATGCAGTACATTCTCATTTACAGAAGGGCAATATCCAAAGAATCCAGATACAACAATCTAAATCCCCACTAAAGCTTAAGAATTTCGACTATTTAAAATATTCTAAACAGTATTCAGTATTCAACAGTTGACAGTTCAACTACCCAAAAAAGAACAAGAAGGCACGACGTGTCAGACAAAATTAAACAAATATCAGTGAAAGAAGGAAGAAAGAAGAAGAAGATTAAATTATTATGAGGTTTCTTAATTCCCTTTTTTTCATTCTTTATTATCAACAAAGAAAAACTTTTTTAATGCCCTAATTTCACTCAAAAAATACTTGAATGATGTGGAAGATTGAATTAAGGAAAATATTTAAAAGGGGTTGCTGATGTTATTTATGTAAGATGTTCATGGGAGTCAATTTAGTCAGCACGTTTTCTCACTTTCCACTGATATGCATAGATGTGCATATGTGATGTATGTGTTGAGTAATGAAAAGCGGAACAAGGAGGATCATGAAATAACTCTCTTCATACGAAATTGTTTATTTAACAAAGATCATTGACATCCCTTCCCCTTAATGCAATGTTTTTACTTACATTTGAACTGTATGGTCGGGTTAAGGAATGAAATTTGATTGTTTTTTGAGAATTTTGAGGCTGAATAAATATTTTTTAATACGGGGATCGATTTGCATAGCTTCGGGTTTGCCTATCTTCGGTTCCAAACAATTTTGAAAATCGAGGACCCCCTGAATTATAATTGAGAATTTGTTCATATCTGAAGTTATGCAGAAATTATCTGATTTTTAGAAAAATTCTACATCTAATCAATTAATTGGAGATCGTTCATAAATGACGCCTATTATAAATGAGGCTTTCAGATCCATCTGACATCAAATTTCCTATAAATAAGCAATTTTATTTCAGTTTACATTTTATCAACATTTTGTTTATAAGTTTATCACTAAAGAAATTTAGCTTTAGTAAAATTTATTAATTCTTCAGCTAATTAAAGGTTCAAATCTTAAAAAGTTTTAAAAAACATGGTAATTATTTGAGTATTTTTATTATTTTTTTTGCAATTTTAATTATAAATTGAATCCTCTTTTCCTATATTATTCGTAGGGTAAAAAATTTATTTTTTGCGGTATTATGTTTTTTGCGGTATTCGCTTAGGTTTCAAAAAACACTTTAAGATGCTTAATACTTCCAAATTTTTAATACAACATCTTAAGAATGATGAAAAATGTCCATTTAATGAATATCAAGTGTCTGCCAGCTCACTTTAATTAAGATTACACGATTTAAAATTTCCTCTGAAAAATTCATTTTTGCTTTGTTTTTTCATTACTTATTTTTCAATACTTATTCAATTTAAGTCGTCCAACTAGATGCTTAGTATGAGAAAACAAACCGTATATTTTCATATTTTGAAAGATTTTTCAAGAAAACTTAATTAAACTAACTACAAATCGCTTTTTATTTTATGTGAATATTCATTCTATTTTTTGCGGTACAAAATTCTATTTTTTGCGGTATTTTTTCTAAGGAATTCTTTCTAAGTTGATTTACCCTAAAGGTTGATATTCCCCTGTGAAATTTAAAATAAAAAAATCCGTTAAAATTTGAGTAAAGTTTTTTAATTAATTTTATGGTTTCTATTCGTTTTAATTATTGCATTCAATTTTATATGACTTAATATTATTGTAAACATTGTATTTGTAACGTCTATATAAGAAATATATCGAAAAATTCTTAAATTTTGACTACCGCAAAAAACAAAAATTTTTACCGCAAAAAATACAATTTATACCGCAAAAAATAGAATTGGTAATTAAGTTACTTTTTCAGCAAAATCGCTTATAGATAATATCACAAGCTTAGTTAGATAAAAACTACTCTGATTCCTGGACATTTTAGTAAAAAAAATTATTTAAAAAGAGTATACCTGTCAAAAGATATAAGCATTCAAAGTCTTGAAGAACTGAATTACCGCAAAAAATAGATTTTTTACCCTACTCAATATGAATTTTTTAACATTTTTTTTAAAAAAAAGACTTTCATGAACCTATAATTTGAAGCTGAATTATTCTCATACTTTTAAAATTAACAAAAAGTACAAAACAAAAAATATAGAATTTATTTACATTTTTAATCACGAAAGAAACTTATATTTGGAAGAATAAATAATTCTTCAGTTTATCAAAGGTTCGAATCCTATAAAATTTTAGGTAAAACTTTCATGTTTTTTAATATTGTTTGTATTTTTTTTTTTATTTTTAATTTGAAGTTCTAGTAAGAACCTCTCTTCACCGCGAAATAATCTTTTTGTTCCACAACACAAATTCCCCATAAATGTCTCCTCACTGTTATTAAATTATTATTTTGTTCTTTATTAAAATTGCAAATTTTATAGCTTTAATAACAATTCAGCTACTTCAGAACGATGTTAAATAATTTAGGAAATTTTTTTAAGACATCATTTAAAATAATTAATTTGCAGTCTTTTGTTTTTTGATAAGTTAAATCTTTTGTAAGACATCAACATACAGAAAAAAAAGTCATAAAAATTTTCATTCCCCTCACCAAAAAAAATGAGACACGAAAACCTCTTTAATTTCTTTTTTCTGGAAATTTATGTGTGGAAGAATCATTAACTCACGGGTCCCGTACCACGAGTTGATCTTTAATATTTATGAGATAATTGGAGAATTAATTTAACAAGGAGTTAAATGTTCTTTATGACATACTATAATCGATTTTATATCACATTTTGATGAATGCTTAAGACACATTAAAAATTTGTAGTTACAATGCCTTAACTGCATTCCATGCTCAATAATGAATTCCATAGAGATTTATTTATTTTTATTATGTCACGGATCTCAAAACCGAAAGTCAACAGCTGAGCATTTTTATGAAAATGATCTGATTCATATCACATACATGTATGAGGGACGAAAATATTCGTTTATTCGCGAATCTGGCTCCCACGACAAACTTTTTTTTATTTCGGCATTGACTTAAATTCTATTTTGTCGTATTTTTGATAAAATATAATAAAATTGGCAGCACTTTGTTCAGTTGACTGGATGAGTCCTGAGATAGAAGTTATCAGACATCATAGAGTCGTTAGAATATTTGTGACAACGGGGTCAAAACAGTCATTTTTAGCGTAACGTAATTTATGAACGATCCCAGCATTACCTCACAGCTACCAAGTTACTGATCACGAAAAACTTGAAATTTCAAAAAACCGTTAAATTTTTGAATTCATAAAAACAGTTAAAATTTTGAATTTCAAAAAACCGTTTAAAATTTGAATTCATAAAAACCGTTAAAAATTTGAATTTCAAAAAACCGTTAAATTAACAATTCCCTTCAAGCTACAAAAACTCAATAAAAATCTAATTTTACTAGCAATAACTTGATAATTTAATACAGCTTGTTCAAAGAAAAAAGCGCTAAAATCCCTCGATCAAGCCACGAAGACTTTTGAATTAAAAATTTTTTCACTTCGTCATCGCCCAAAACGTTTCCTGAATAATAACATAAATTTTCCTATGTCATTGAACTTTTTATTCTTCCCTCACCGATCGCATCACTAGATTTAAACGGATGCCAAAATAGTGTTGAACAACATTGACACACAATTAATCCAATTTTTCTGAAGATATTTAATGACGTGCAACCCCTCGGCGTGAAGTTCTTTGAAAATTTAGAGACTATTTCCCTCTCGTACAAGAGATTTTCTTCAATTTTTTTAAGGATCATCTTTCACCATTGACTAATGATTTCTTTTGGCCTACGTAGAATTAAGGATCTTTGAAAAATGAGCCATAAATGTTAACATAAAAAACATGAAAAAATCATTTGCTTGAATTAGGTGCTGACTTTTTAATTTATGGCAATGAATTTAGACATTTTTTAGTAGGTAGGGAAATTTTTTTGTGGCCAATTGAGTTTGAGTTAAGAGGCAGGCAGCATTTAAAGTTTAATTTTAAATTGCTTTTAAAAATAAAATGTTAATTAAAATTCGTGGTGAAAAAGATGTTTTTGTGGTTGTAAAAAATCAAATTTTTAATTTATTGTTCTGGATGAGAAATAAATAAAATTGTCGCAAGCATGTGGCCGAATTATTATGAAATACATCTCAATCATTCATAAATAAAATAAATGAGTCATGTTATGGTGTGCAAATTTACTAGATTTAATCACACACGACTGTGGAATTTTAGATAAATGTCAAATTATCCACATGATCGTCTTTATTTCCCTTACTTTATTTAAATGAAAAATGCGTGAAATTAGCAGGAAAGTGTCAAAATTATCATAATTTTGAACAAAAAAATAACGGTCAAAAAATATTTGTAATTTAACGGTTTTTTATGAATTTGAATTCCGAGTCAAAATGAAATCCTGAAGTTTAAATTTAAAAAATCCGTTAGATTTTGATTGATTCTTTTAAAAAGAATCTTTTTTGACTCTTGTGTAAAATATTCACAAAGATAAATGAACTCTTAAAACATGTGATGAAATTAACTTAAATAGTTCAGATATTTAGGAACAAAAAAATCCAGGCATAAACCTCATCACGCTGATATCTCATAAGATTCTTCCTTCCGTTCCTCGTATCATAATAAATCATCTGAATCATCAACTAAAATATTTAAAACATTCAACAATTCCCGAGGACATACACAATTTTGTATTAAATTTCCAAAAAAATGTGCATTTTAAACAACAAAAAAATAACCTCATATAAAGTTTATGTACAATCATAAAACATAAAGACACGTTATTTTCACATCATTAACATATTCATTACAATGTTTAAATAGGTATTTTTACCAAAATCTTTTCGGGAGAGAGATGACTGGATAGGACGTTATGTCAGCGAGTTCAACATCAAATCACATTTTGTGATAAGTAAGTTCGAGTCTCAAAAATTGGATTGTATGAGAATTCAAAGTTTTTCGACCCCCGAACTTTAAGTTTTCATCAATTCTTTTTTGCATTTTTATTATTTAATTTTTGATGATTTTATTTAGGTTTATACAATTTAGATGACTTTTTTTGCTTCCCCCTCCCCCTTACCCCCTTAAAATGATAGAAAGGAAATTCCCCATACAATTATTCAGAATATTCCTCTTGTGAAGTATATAATTTCATATAAAAAATCTCTTTTTGTTCTTTTTTACATTTAACAATTTTTTAATCACTTAAATTTCATAAAAGGATATTCACAAGTGACGTCCGCATTAAATCTGATTTTCAAATCCCTTCTTCCTAAATATGAGACGTCATAATCAAATATTCCCCAAAATTCTTCAGAATATTCCTCTTGTGAAGTATATAATTTCATATAAAAAATATTTTTTGTTCTTTTTTGCATTTTAAGCACTTAGGGCCGTTTTCACTAAAGTGGATAATCCTCATTTTCGGATTATCTATTTCTGTAGTGCAAGGAAAATCCAAATTATTTTTTTCTGACGTAGAATTTCACGTTGATTAATAATCTGATGACTTTGAAAAAATATTTTTTTCTCGAAAAGTAAATATAGCGAAAAAGTAGTTTTAGTGAAGAGATTATCCTAGGATTATCCTGCATTTTAATCCGAATTTCTAAAACTGGGGGGTACCAAGATTGAAATTTCGGATTAAAATGCAGGATAATCCCTGGATAATCCTAGGATAATCTCTTCACTAAAACTACTTTTTCGCTATATTTACTTTTCGAGAAAAAAATATTTTTTCAAAGTCATCGGATTATTAATCAACGTGAAATTCTACGTCAGAAAAAAATAATTTGGATTTTTCTTGCACTACAGAAATAGATAATCCGAAAATGAGGATTATCCACTTTAGTGAAAACGGCCCTTAAATTCTATAAAGCATAATCCATCATACATTCTCGATGATCTATCATTAAAGTATCATCACCAGAGTACAAATTAAAAAATTTTTAAGTTATTATTTTTCTCCCCTTAAAAAAACTCATTAATATTACTTGTGTGCTGACTTAAATTTCTTCCTTATGTTTTCATCAATGTCGGAAATGCAAGGCAATTGTGTATACAATGAAAAATTTGTATATAATACCAAAAGGAATACACAAAAGCGAGCATGATGCTATATGTTTTTTGATTGAATGTTAATGAAACTCGCGTGTTAATGAACTCACAGAATAAGTTCGAGATTTATTATGAATTTCGACATCCACGAAACGGCAATAAGACACTCGTGAGGATTTAAAGGCAATGAAGCATACATGATGATGATTTAAGGGGAGTTTGCTGCTGCATGCTTGTAAGGAGGTCATCATTTCTCAAAAATATCATTTTTTCGTGGTTCATGTCACGCCTTTTTCATTTTTTTATTTTTTGAAAATGTAGTAAGAATAATGGATATGAATTTTTTATGCGATCAACTTGCAAATGTCACTCGACACTGATCAGTCAGGGAAAGTCAATTCTTTTTTGGAAAAAAGAGGAAAATGTCATTTCCGTTGTGCTTAACGAGAGTTAATGATATGTTATTAAAAATTTTCACTTCCCGAAGGGTTGGAAATCGGAAATGAATAAAAATTCTTTAAGAAAATATTTTGTCACATGTTTCTTGGTATTTATTGTGTAGAGTACGGATGAGAGGTAGATATGATTAATGTTTGTGCTGGATTGGATGGCTGACTCGTTAATTATTCATGGAAAATTAGTAACTATTTTAATTTCTATGATTGCTCTGGCTGAAAAATGTGGTTTTTGAGTCGTGGAGAGAGCTCATCAGTTGATTTATGGTTGCTGCTATTAATTTTGGGTTTGTGAAGGAACCAGAAATTCTATATTTTACCACGTTTTTGAGATCTGAATTCAAAAAATCCGTTAAAAACTAATTGCAATGAAATTCAAATTCTAAAAATCCGTTGAAAACTAATTGCAATGAAATTCAAATTCTAAAAATCCGTTGAAAACTAACTTCAAGAAAATTCAAATTCTAAAATTCCGTTAAAAATTGCAACAAATTTCAAATTCTAAAAATCCGTTAAAAAATAATTGCAAAAATACTAATTTAATAATAATTTACGACAAAATACAAAGAATTTCCCATTTATAGAATCATGTCATCCTCAAAGAATGCACAGAACATAAGAATTTCATAAGAATCACATGTTGTATTTTCAAAAATTATGAAATCGAGATGAAAATGTGTCTGTATTAATATCAATGTCTCACCTTATATTAAATTTCGTCTATATCCTCTAACAATGATTACTATAATAATAAATAATTACTAATATTAAATTGCACACGATAAACTCCAAGCACACGACACACACGATACAATGGAACTGATAAATTTCGTTTTGGGATTTTTGTAAGATTTTTTTTTATCGGAATTTTCACATTTCTTCGTTTTCGGAATTTTCTTTTTTACATTTTTTCTTCTTAAACTTAATTTTTCATTGCGAAAAATGCGAGACTTTTCAGCAACAAAAAGACAAAAGACTTTGACGAGCACATTTCTCAGTAATAGATCAAAGGAATTGCTCAATGATTCTTCTCGGTGATCCGCTTTCGAGAAAATCTAAACACAAACTGAAAAGGAAAGGAAAAATTGTTGAAGGAAATTTACTTTTTATTTTGTGTCTTTCCTCACACAGCAAAATTAAAATATTGAGTCGAGACGAGTGCTCTTATTTTATACACAATATTTTTTCATTTATTTCTTCTTCTTGGCTTTTGTTTAAGAATGAGTTTTAAGAGAGAGGAAAATTCTGTTTCTACATCTTTTTTTTTCAATTCAACTTATGGGATGAGAAATTAACTTTCGTCTATTTACATTTCATCAAAAAAGAAATTTAAATTCAATTGAAAGAAATTCCAAGGATTTAAAGAAACTTCCGTTGTCCGCGTGAGAAGCGATCGTCAAGCATTGAAGCACTCTTTATGGCTGACTTCTTTCTAGACTCATCAAAACGATTAACTTGTAGGTCAGTCTCACGATTAAATGGCTTTCGCTCTTCCTTTTCATCTTTAGACTTTTTCTAATTGAAAATACAAAAACAAATTTATGAGTTGGAATTAATGAATCATGAAAATGCGATCTTAATATCTTCATTTACCTTTTCCTTCTTCAACTTCTTCTCATGCACCTCCATCAATGATTTATCTCGCTTATGTAGTTTCTTATGCTTTCGTGCCAACTCTTCTTGTTCGGCGTCACGCTTTGCAATAGCCTCATCACGTCGACGCTTTTCAGCATTACGGCGATGATCGTCTGGTCTAACTTGTTGTTTCTGATTTCCATCGTTTGGTGTTTTTGTCCAAGAACTACGGTCACTAAAATCTGGCTGTTCGTTACGACGAAATTGACGTGCACCGAGACCTAAATCTGGCACTTTTTTGACTTCAGGAAGCTCAATCATCCAGTCCTCTGTAAAATATTTTCAAATTTTAGACATTTCAAGGTATTTGAGAGCTAAAAGTTGTACGTAAAAGATGCATTCTAAAATTCGAATTCTAAAAAGTCGTTAAAATTTGAATTCTAAAAAGTCGTTAAAATTTGAATTCTAAAAAGTCGTTAAAATTTGAATTCTAAAAAGTCGTTAAGATTTGAACTGGGATTTGAATTTCAAAAATACGATAAAAAAATGAACTCAGCCAATGAAAATTCAAGACAAAATAATGCACAAAAGCAACTCTCATTTAAAATCGAGCACAATGCATAGCAATCATAAGATAATAATCTCATCGATACTCACCACGCCTGTTCATTTGAGACTCAATTTCTTTTGTTCTGCGATCAAGCTTCTGGATTTTCATTTCGATTTTTCTCTTTTCACGTTCAAGCTCTATTTCACTCAATTTCGATGTATCGTTTGTAGGCAATGGTCCTATCATACAGTCATCATCATCTGATGAAATATTATCATAATTGTCAATTTCTACATCCATCATTTCATGTTCGTTTGGTAATGCCGGTCCAACAACTGCTCGCTGATCACTTCGTCTATCTCTAATTAAATCTGAAGGTATTTCTGGTCCAACGAACTTCTTCTCGTTGTGTTTTGATGAATTGCTTGGTGGCGGTAAGGCTGGACCATAAGATGAATCATAATCATCCTTAATGTCACGTTTCTCTGAGCTGCGGTTACTGGAATTCCTTGAATGCTTTTCAGACGATCCCTTTCGTGATAAAACTGGCCTTTCTTCACGCTGATCAATACGACTTCTATCCATTTGTTCTTTTTTGTGATCATGCTTGTGTCTGTCTTGATGATTATCCCTGTGTCTAGGCTTTTCACTATGAACATTCTCTGATATTCTGTCTACTCTAATTCGTTGATCATCTTTTTGTCTAGGCTTCCTCAAATCATCTTTATCAACTTTTTCATCACGACCTTTGGACTTTAAATGCTCAGCTTTATGTTCATCTCGATGTTTATGCTTTTTAGAATCATCTAAATGTGGATTTTTTGCTGCCAATTCTTTATCTCTAGACAACTCATCTCGATTGCTAGACTTTTTTGAATCTCTTTCATCTTTGCTAGTGCTGTGACTTGATTTTGAATGATGTGATGATGAATTGTCTCGTTCTCGATGTTTTTCACTGGAATGTGATCGCTTTTTGCCATCAATTTCTCTTCTATCATTTATTACTTCCTTTTTGTGTTGTTCAGGTGCTTCTCTGCGCCTTTCGTCTGGAACCTCTCTGCGTTTCTCGTTTGGAATTTCTCTACGTCTTTCGTCTGGGACATTCCTTTGTCTATCGTCCGGAGCTTCTCTGCGTCTGAAATCCACAACATTCCTTTGTCTATCATTAACCACTTCCTTCCTGCGCTCATGAATATCTGATTTTCGACGATCTTTTGAACGGGAACGAGTACGTTTTCGACTATTTGAATCTTCATGTCTCTCACGAGATTTTGATCGTTGACGTGGGTGGTGTTGTTTATGGCTATACGTTTTGCTGTGCGACAAAGATGAATGTCGACTTAATCGCTGATCATCCTTGTCCATTTTATCTCTACGCGAATCATGTTCATGTCTGTATCTTCTGTCTGATTCGTGCCTCTGATCTGAGCTACGCTTCTTACGAGAATCCCTTTTTGGTGATGATTTTTCATCAGATGTTGTTCGTTTTCCTCTTTTAAAGCATCCAGAATCAGAGTCATCAGAGTCCTCGCTTGAATACATGCTTAATACCTAAAAGCAAATAGAATTTGTTAATTAAATTAAAACTGACTGGAATTGGAAATAGACGACAAATAGAGAGTGAGAGAGAGTGTGTTTGTGGAATGAAAAAATCAATATTAATCAAACTCGTCAATTATTAAAATTTTGATTTTATTTTTTCTTTGAATTATTTTTTTTCAATACCTAAGCAACAACTACAAGTTAAAAGTCTTCAATGCTTTGCTCCAACTATAACTGAGTGACTTTTTAAGTCCAGCGGTGGGGATATTTTTAATCGATTGCTTTATGCTACTTTGCCATACAATATCAGCTAGACTCTTTCGGACTATGTCTTGATATTGTGGAGAACATGCGACTGCTCTTAAAACATCCTCTGTATCTGATCTATAACGACCACGATTCCATTCATGAACTATTCTTCTAATTGGATATTTGGGAAGTTGATTTAAGTGCTGTAGAACAACCAGTGGACCTTTATCTTGTTGCCAATTTACAGAATTTTCATCTCCGTCCATTGAGTAATTAAGTATCGATTTAAAGACCTCCAGAATGGGTTTATAAAGATTGCGGAAATTCTCAATTTGTGGCTTTACGATATTTTTCACTTTGTTCTTATTCTCTCCAAAAATCATTCGAAAATCTCCATTGTAACTTAACGAAGTAATTGTGCAATAAAAGTCAAATTCACTAAAGTCATTTGGCAGTAATAATAATGCTGAATGAATGGCACTTTGTAAGTTAATTTCTAATGCATTCTGGATCTTAGAATTTTTGGGTTCTCGTATGATTTCGACAGGCTTCTGAAGTCGTCCAGCAACGTATAGGTCTCTCCAATCCAGCAAGTCCCCAATAAGGTCTTTCGTTGATATTACGCCGTATTTAATCATCAAATTTTTCTCATCATTTATTGGAATTAATGTATTACAGAAAACTTTAGCTGCATACTTCTCTTGATAACGAGCAATAAAATTACTTCCCATTTGACGTATGAATGAGTAATGACTAGGATTCTGCAATACATTCTGAGAATGCCATTTGTATGGGTTTTCAACCACAAACATTAGATCCAGCAATGCCGGTTTCTTAGAAATGGCCTTAGTTACATTATTATTGTTATTTATATCTGAAGTGATGTTTGAAGATGTCGTCGTCGTCGTCGATGACGGCGGTAAATTATCATAGCCTATTTGTGGTTTAACGCCGGATCCGTAAGCAAAACATAGAGAAAAATTCGGAGGAAACTTGGAGAGGATTCGATAATAAAGAGGCTTAACATTTCCTCTCGTAAGCATTGCTTTACTCAATTTTTTCGAGACTGATTACTTATTTACATAAACCATCTGATTGATGAATTGAAAACTTCCAGTTTTTTGCTTTTATACCTTCTCTCGAGTCGCCTCTTTGCTATCTCCTCAATCTTTGTGTCTTCCTGCCTTCGTTACAACACTTTTTACGTTATAAAACTTAGTATTAAGCTCACTAATTAACAATTTTAAAATCAAACTTTGAAAGTACCGAAACTCAAGATTTTTACCCTTCGACACTTTAAGGGGACTATAAGAATGCACTTCATTCAAATCTCAGTTGACCGTTGGAAAAGTTTCCATAAATAAAGTTTATTAAGTGTTTTTATTTATTATTAGACATTGTCTTATTACTTTTAAAGAGTTTGTAATCAATTAGTATCAGTCATAATTGGTTAATTGGACGTAAAAGAAGAAATAGAGGAGAGAAAAAATTAACGAACTTTTAAAATTTAAATTATTTCCACTCAACAAAAAATATTAGTAGGAAAATCAAATTTAATACAGTTAATAATGGTAAATTAAGGCATTTCTAATGATATTTAATGTGTTAATTATACTACAATCGATTAGTAATTTGGTGCTAAAATGAAGTGACTAAAGTACAGGCTCGAGAAAGTCTTGTAAATCTAAAATTTCGTGAAATTTTCTCATTGAAAGTGAATTTTTGCATAAAAATTTTCAGAAAATTTGTGAATAATAGGAAAATAACAAGATACAGCAGAGAATAAAGGATGTTATAAAGAAAATTGTGAACGATAGATACAAGAAAAGTAGTTGAAATGAGAATCAAAAGTTGATAATAACGATTATTGATAAAATGTCCTTGAAGATTCGCTTTTTTGGCACCAAATCTAAGAAATTGAAATTTCTACGCAATTTCAGCAACTTTAAATACTAATAATTTAAATATTATTTTCCATTTTTAGAATAAATTAAAGCAGCAGCAGAAAGATAAGGTCAAAAAATTCATAGCGCTTACACAAACGGGCGAGCAGACAGCGATATTCTGCTTGCAGAATAATGACTGGAAATTGGATTTAGCAAGTGACAATTACTTCCAAAATCCCGACTATTATTACAGAGAATTAGACACGAAAAAGATTGAACAGCTTTTTAGCAAATATCGTGATCCAAATGAGCCGCAAAAAATATTATCAGACGGCGTTGTCAGACTCCTCGAAGACCTTCAATTATCTCCTGAATCCAGGCTCGTCCTCATCATTGCATGGAAATTTAGAGCGCAACAACAATGTGAATTTTCACGAGACGAATTTGTGAATGGCTTTTGTGATTTAGGAGTAGATAGTATAGACAAATTAAAACAGAAACTTCCTCAAATAGAGACGGATTTGAATGATATAAACAAATTTAAAGATTTCTATCAGTACACATTCAATTACGCAAAAGAAACTGGCCAGAAAGGACTCGATCTCGACATGGCCATCGCTTACTGGAATATCGTATTGAAAGATCGCTTCAAGTTCCTTGATCTATGGTGCAAATTCCTCACGGTACGTACTAACTGCTTTTATGCATTAACAATAGACGAAATTTGCATTAAACTGCTGATAAAACCATTCAAATGTTTTGCTTTAATCCTGAAACCTTACAAATCCCTTTAAATTTGAATTATCCGTTAAATTTGAAAACCGTACAAATGTTTATTATTGACAAAACCATACAAATTCCTGTGTTTTAGAGCATTACAAATTCATTTTGAAAACCTCACAAATGCAAAATTTAATACTTTATTTCTTTTGTACTTACTATCTTTGTTCGTTAGTCAGCATGATGAAATAATTGTCGAGTAAAATTAATTTAACCTTATAATATGATACATTTGCAGGAGAATCACAAAAGATCCATCCCGAAAGATACGTGGAATCTTTTGCTGGATTTTGCACAACACATCGATGATAACATGAGCAACTATGATGCTGAAGGAGCATGGTAATTTCCGCAGAATTATTAATTAATTAATCACATTAACTAATAAAGTTTTTAATTCGATTGACAGGCCTGTCCTAATTGACGACTTTGTCGAGTGGTGTCAACAGCGCTTAAGTGAAATGAATGCAGCACAGCAATTAACAACGACACCTCAACAACAGCAGCAACAGCAACATTACTATCAACAGGGAAAAAGTAACATGTATTTTGGGTAATTTAACAGCGACGCGTTGAGCTCTTTTAAATTTTTTGCCTATTTACTCAAAATTTTGTTTCTTTTTGTAAATGAGATGAAGAAGAAAAAAACGAAAAAAAAAGAATTGTTTTATTGATGAATGCTTATGTAATTATTATTATTACTATTAATATTTTATTATGATTTCAACGTTTAATTGTTGAATTAAAGATATAGTTTTATCATAAAAGAGAAGAAGAATAATATGTATGGTTACGTGGAAAAGTGACATAAAAGGGTTTATTAAATGTCCAACATTAAAATTATTAAAGAAAATTCCTCTAATGATTTTTTCCCTGTTTGTAAATTAAAAATACTTAACAGATTTGGAACGTTAATAAAAATGATAAAATGTAGAAAATAATAACATACACTTTTTATGCTCTTTATTTTTCTTTTTCTTTCTGTGTTTGAGACTTACTTTTACAGGAATTATTTTGACAAAGGAAAGCCAAATAAGGCATTCGAGAGATGTGGGACATTATGTATAAAAATAATTAAATGGGAATAGTATTCTAAGTAGCATTCTAATGATTATAATAATTGTTTAGCAGTTAATTCATTAACGAGTTCTTTTTGTGATCCTCCAATAATAACGAACAGTGAGAGTTATTTTAATAATCGTTGTACATTTACTCTAGATATGATCGTGATTATTATTATGATATTTTCTTAAAATCTCATTTCTATCTTAATATATTTTAATCTCGCAAAGTTAATAACATTCAGCAGTAAGCTTCTCAACCAGTTTCAGCAATTTTTCATGTGCATATCGTAATTTCTGGTACAAGTCATTGCTGCATCCTTGATCTGCGATTGTACTGAATGGATATGTTCGGAAGTTCTTGTCGACATCCAAAAGTGTGACTGCTTGCATCAATGGACATAGAATAATCTTTTGATGGTCCGAGAAGTTTAGCTGTAAAATAACGGTAATTTAGTATTTGAATTCTCAACGGTCATTTTAGATTTAAATATTATTATTTTGAACTTTTTTCAAATTCAAAAAATACGTTAAAATTTACCTGAACAGTTCCGTTGGTCAAATGCATAACAACTGCACATTGCGTTCTAAACCAGGTGTGCAAATGAGGCACACGAGAAACACTATCGCTATCTTTGACTGCATTAGCTCCTGCCTTTACGAGATGCTCAGACATGTATCTCTTAAAATAAGTCAATAATTTCATTTTCTTTTCCAGTTTCGGTGGATATGACGTTGCACTAAAGTAAGACTCCTTTCCTTCCTTGTCTATGAAATGGACATTGCTGAAATAATATTAATTGCTGTCATAAAACAGTCAAAAATAAGATAAAATTTTAAGCCTTACTGTCCGTTTGCAAGCATAATTAACTTTGTAGTATCGTTAAACATAACACCCATTCCTTCATCACATAATTGGTATCCAAATCCGTACTTATCGCTATAATCGACCCATTTACTGATCCAGAACAATGGATTTGAAGCTGGATCACTATATTCATCACCCAAGTCAGTCAGATGACGTTTCAATTTCTTGGCAAACAATTCATTCAATTGCTGATATAATAGCTCCAAATTACTCTTCTGTAACTGACTCGAGGCAGTCATCATGCCAGAAGCTGTAATGGCATCATGCAAATTATTCTTCAAGAATGAGAACTCTGAGTGTGTATCATCTAAATAAAGTATAAAGGAGGTTCGTTTTAAGTAAATTAATTAATTTTAAATTAGTTACTGCTAAACTACCTCCATTCATTTCAGCCAGTGGACGTCTCACTGCCTTATCGTTATATTCGAGCAACTCTGGACGCGGTGCCGTTGTTAAGCAAGAGTATGGCAATGACTTTGGAATGGGAGCATAAGATAAGAATTCAAAACGCAGCAATTGACTAACAGTTGGACGCTTTTCTGGATCAGACTGTAGCATGGCAATGATCATTTCAGCAGCATTCTTGCGCAAATTTGATGGTAAACGATAATCACACTTCTTAATTTTATGATAAGTATCCTTTAAGCTCTTTGTTTCAAAAGGTGGCTGCCCAACTAGCAATGTATACATAACACATCCAATTGACCAAATATCAACTTCATACGAATGTCCCTTCTTGTTAAGAATCTCTGGTGCAATATAGTTTGGAGTTCCGCATAAAGTCTTCTTACGTTCACCTTCAAATTCAATTTTTGTTGCCAAACCGAAATCACCAATTCTATTTTAACGGACAATCATTTACAAATAACAAGAGGAATAAGAAGAAATAATAGGAAGTTTGACTTACTTAACGTGCAGTTCATCGTTGAGGAACAGATTTCCTAATTTAAGATCGCGATGGATGATACGATTATCATGCAGATATTGGACACCGCTGACGATTTGATGAATATAGTAACGACATTCATAATCAGTAACGACTTTTCGACGTTTATGTAATTCCATCATAGATCTCTTTTTGCATAGTTCCAGTACAATATAAACGTTAAATTGATCATCGAAGAAACTGTGAAATCCTACAATGTTTTTGTGGTGTAAGGACTTGTGAATTTGAATTTCTTGGGTCATTTTCTCTTTTTGATTGGTCTTCATCATTAGCTTCTTAGACACAATTTTTCCTGCATAAGTGTCTCCAGTAACAATATTTTGAATCTCATAACATTTGGCAAAGCCTCCCTAAATTGATCAGAAATGGATTTGCAGGACACAAAGTTAAGGAAAAACAGTCAAACGATCGTTATTTTATTCGAGGTTAAGGATTTGTGTATAAGGATCAATTAAAATGTTAATTAACTTACTTTTCCGAAGAAACGGAGCTTCCTGTACGTAATGGCTGATGTTGCATCATACAGCTTCTCTGGAATTTCCTCCACAATATCGTCTTTTTTCGACATTTTTTGTTTGACTTTTTTTTATTTCTCAATAATTCCTAATTTTAACTATACTTTCGCTGTTTCTTTACAATCACTCACTAGAATTCAATTCCTTCTTGTTTTACCGCACTAGTATGCTAGTTATTTCGGAATGAAGAGCCTTATTTTAATTAAATTAAGTCGAAAATAAAAAAGCAGTTTGCAACACGAACGGTTTTTTTGAAGGATTTTCAAATTTTTCCGTTAAACCCTTTCTGCAAATAACTTTTGCCGCTAACTTTCAAAACAGACCGTCTTTATCGCTTTTCCAGACTAAATAGCTAGCTGTTGTCTCTCAGAAACACTTTAGTCAATTAGCAATACTGTCTAAGTACTTTAATTACACGTATTTCACTGTTAATAACTTTGTTTTTCTAATTTCAATGAAAACTGATTTCTACAAAAATTCAAATTTAAAGTGACCGGTAAATTGGAGAGATTTTTCAAGTCTTTATAATTTTCATTGAGTTTAACAGCTTTAAAAAGTGCTAAATGTTCGAAGAATTAGAATGCCCACAACTTCTCTTTAATATTGTCGCTAAATTAAACCATTTATCTTGATAGAAATGTTAGCAGAAAATAACGGTCGATTAGAAGTTTGAAAAACTGGAGAGAGTGCGTTCAGTGTGTATTCGTTCATTTTTTTAATCGCACTGAACGCACAATTTTTCGTTCTTTTTCAACGAAAATTCTTAAAGATTACACGTCTTGGTGAGTAAAAAATTAATTTTATACATTAATTAAGCCTTCTATAACTTCAAATTATACCTAATTCTGTTAATTATAATGCATTAATCATGAGTTAGCAGAAGATTTATAAAAATTCCTTTCCAATTTCACAAAAAATGATGAAATAATTTTGACAACAACAACATGCTCATTAAACTTTCATTTCATCTTTTTCCGCAGTTCTTAAAAGTATATAAATCCTTTTCCAAGCATCAAAATGGTTAGGGAGAACAAGGCATCATGGAAGGCTAACTACTTCACAAAAGTTGTGGTAAGTTATCGATTTAATAAAATTAAAAAGAAGAATGAAATATTGAGGTTATGAAATGTGGAAATAGAATAAATATGATGAAAAGAGAAGCGTCTGAACATGGATCGTCCGGCATTGGACGGCTTGAAAAAGCTGAACCCACCAGTGCTTGATTCATGGTTGTTTGTATTCGCTGGTGACAGCAGTCTGAGGGTCTATTTCCGCAATAATCAACTCATTTAACATATCCATAGAAAAAACTAGACATTTGATTGACATCAAAATATGCTTAAATTTACAGACATACCTCGACGAATATCCAAAATGCTTCATCGTCGGTGCAGACAATGTTGGTTCGAAGCAAATGCAGCAGATCCGTATTTCACTTCGTGGCCTTGCTGTCGTTTTGATGGGCAAAAATACAATGATGCGTAAAGCTATTCGTGGACATTTGGAAAACAACCAAGCACTTGAAAGACTCTTACCACACATTCGTGGTAATGTTGGCTTCGTTTTCACCAAGTTGGATTTGAATGAAGTCCGTGAGAAGTTGCTCGAAAATAAGGTTCGTGCTCCAGCTCGTCCAGGTGCAATTGCTCCATGTCCCGTCATCATCCCAGCTCAAAATACTGGTTTAGGTCCAGAAAAGACCAGTTTCTTCCAGGCTTTGTCTATTCCAACAAAGATTTCAAAGGGTACGATTGAAATCATCAATGATGTCCCTATCTTGAAGCCAGGTGACAAAGTTGGTGCTTCAGAAGCTACATTGCTCAACATGTTGAACATCTCTCCATTCTCGTATGGTCTCGTCATTGAACAAGTCTATGACTCTGGAAGCATCTTCTCACCAAACATTCTTGACATCAAGCCAGAAGACTTGCGCTCCAAATTCCAACAAGGAGTTGCCAACGTTGCTGCTCTTTCATTGGCCATCGGATATCCAACAATTGCTTCAGCTCCACACTCCATCGCCAACGGATTCAAGAACTTGTTGGCTATTGCCGCCGTTACGGATGTTGAATTCAAGCAAGCTGAAACTGTTAAGGAATTCCTTAAAGATCCAAGCAAGTTTGTTGTTGCCGCAGCCGCTCCAGGTACTCTTATTTAATATTCTAATAACAAGTAACTTAAAGACTAACATTATATATTCTCTATTCCTTAAAATAGCTGCATCTTCTGCACCAGCAGCAGCCGCAAAGGTCGAAGCCAAGAAGGAAGAATCAGAACCAGAATCTGATGACGATATGGGATTCGGTCTTTTCGATTAAACATCTACATCATGAAGCTCCATCAAATAATAATAATACTGGTCACCCATCTATTTCGTACCAACATTGTAAAATCTTTTTATCAATAAATGCATAAGAAATTGTAAATACTCGTCGGGAAAACTAATGGCGACTTACAATTTTGATTGCATAAGTAAAAGAGAAGAGCGAAAAAAGTCAACATTCCTCTTTTTAACACCATCAAATAATAATTATGTTTTTTGTTGCCCCAAGACCGGCAATTTTTAAATTAAATGAAATGAAATAACGTTTAATTTAATAAAAGTGACCAAAAACAAAAAAGAGAAAAATGCTTCATCAATTTTCTTGTCTTATTTTCAGCATTCCTTCGCGTTTTTACCTTGTTTAGTTTGTACTTATTCCTTGACACAGTTAGTCAGTTTGACCATTTGGCTGAGACACTTTGTCAAAATTGAAATTAATCCATTTTTTATCCATGCAAATTGGTTTACGATATTAACTGCTTTATTCCATTTCAAAAATTCTTGAAAACCTCACAAATGTTTTTTTACGCTGTTGCAAGGTTTTGAAACATGAAAGTAATTTATAGGGCTTTCAAATTTAAATTTTTCAAAACCGTTATTTTTTAAATTTCAGAAATGTTTGAGAACCTCACAAATGTTTTTTGAGCTATTGTAAGGTTTTGAAACATGAAAGTAATTTATAGGGGGTTCAAATTTAAATTTTTCAAAACCGTTAATTTTTTTAATTTTCAAAAAGATTCTATGAATTATTGAGCTGCTGCTTTTCTGGGATTATTTAGGTATTTTAAAAGTTCTGAATATGTACAAAAAATTTAAATTAATTTAATTATTTTTTATCACAATTTGTAAACGACCTCTAAATCAGCTTCGAACAAGGAAAATGCGCTTGAGTCGTCCAATCCAAGTCTGCACCTACGACTTTAAAACATTTTTCTTTGTTTCAGTTCAGCTTAAAATGATTGTCACGCTATAATGATATAGAAAAAATGGCCTGAAAGGGCATGGGAGAGAGAGACGAAATAACAATAAGTCAGACATGTCTAGGATTATTGGGAGTACAAAGGAATGTGAAAACGATGTAAAGACAAAAGAGAAGAAGGGAGGAAAAATTGGGTAAAATTGTGATAATTCTTAGAAAATGATTTCTCACAACGGGTATAGGTACTCGTGGCTAACTAATGCGCCTTTTTCTTGGATATAGCTTCAGTGAGTTGGTCCATAAAACAGGAATCAAAAAATGTTTTGAGTCAATTATGTTTTGATTGCTGTCTACGTATCTACGAATCAATAAATAGACATGAAGACAAAATGACGACAGCACAACCTTACCCGCATTTAAGGAAATGCGCTAAAGGACAAATTAACATAAAATGTATTTAACCCGTCAATTCGTTCTCTCACTCAATTCCAAAATGCCTTCGGAATAGACTACAAGCGGCGATTGTGATAACATTGAACATTGAGGTCCAAGCACGTTATACGAATTATAAGCTACAAAGATTTCTTCAGAACCAGTTTTCATTTTTTTTTCTTCTCAAACATTTTTGTCGAGATGTCTCATCGGGACTCATGCATCAATTTAAGAATATCACTCTTTTTGAACATGTTCATTTAATCGTTGCTTCTTAATGGTCCAATTTATCTCATTTAATTAGCTTTTCTAAATTATTTTGTAAATTTAGTCACAGTAGCCGTTTTTTAACGGTTTTAAAAAATTTGAATTTAAATTATTTTGAATTTTTGACGAGATTTTCAAAAAATAACGGAAAATTTGCAGAAAGTGTCTTAATTAAGAAATAGCACGTACAATAACTGTACAATCTTTAAGGCATGAGAATTACGACATGAGGAGAAAATATCCGATTACGTAATTCTCAAAATAACCCCAATAAAAATCCCAAATGATGAAATCACATTGCTGTGCGCGGTTCGGTCAACACGAAATGCAGGTTGGAAAAAAAATAAGTATGGAAGCACAAGAAAGAAAGAAACAAAAATCATGAACTTCGTTAGTCATACATTGATTCATTCCATTAATGACGACGATCACATGTTATTTGATATGATTAATTTTAGAAAACTGAAAATTTTAATTAAGGTAAACATTTTTCTTTCTTTACGCCAGTCAAAACTAATCTTTTATGCTTATTTTTATACCTAAGCACATTATCTACGCAGCAAGATATCAGGCTGTGACATTATATGTGGACGTAATGCTTTTTTTAGAAGAGAAAATTGAGCGCAATTGCTTGATTTTCTTGAAGGACAAACAGATAAGCATTTTTGCTGCTTGCTGACTGACTGTATGTGCATGTATTCATTCCAAAAAGGAAAACGAGTAAAGAAGTAGACGTAACATGTCAGAAGAGAGAAGTCTCCCAAGCGTGATAAAAGAAAAGTCAGTCACTAAGAATTGCATGTATTCCTACATACACAAAAAATATATATAAGAGTACAAAGTATAATAATGGGACATTAGCAAATAACAAAAGAGTCAGTAAAATGAAACTTTCAAGACCTTGAATCGTATCCAATCCATCCCAGCAAGTTTACAGTTTTACAGTGTTTGATGATGCATGAAATTCAAAAAATATTTTTTTTCCACAGAGTTGCTTGCAATCGAGTACAGTTGTAGCATGGCATAGAACAACGAGCAGCAGTGGTGGTGTGGCAGCAGGAAGAAAGGAAGAGAGAGAAAAAAATCGAAAATCCAACCAATGTTATCTCTAGAGAATTGATAGGCGAACGAGATGGAGGAACGAGTTTTGGGGGCGAGCAGGCAGGCAGGGGTGTTTCAAGCATTAAAGTTATATGCATGCAAAGCTACATTTATATCATGTGAACATCTATCTCTTTCTCATTTGCGTTTGTTCATTCGTTCATTGAATTCAGGCAAGCAGCACATACAGAGCCGTACCAAGAAATTTTTTTTTCTGGATCTTATACACATTGTTTTGGATCTTTGGACATTGTTCTGGATCTTGTACTTGTTAATTCTATTGGTATGTGAATGATTAACTCAGTGTTACGCCATTTCACAAAACGACCGTTAGAGAAAAATTCATATTATTCAAAAATTATTTATCCGTTAAAAATTAAATTGAACTTTCCTTAATTAAGATTTTTAGAACATTAAACTACTATAATTCATGTAGAAGATTTAATATTATGAATCATTGATACTTTTAAAGCTAATTTTAAATGATTTTCACAAAAATTAAAATTTTACATTTCTGAAAAATATTTTTGTCAAAAACTCTTTGAATTTTAAAAATCTATCTTGTTAAAACTAATTAGAATGTTTAGCTAGTCTTAAATTATAGTTTCAACTTGAGAAACATTACTTTACAACGTGTAAATTCACAAAAAATTTGTATTTAATTTCTTAAGTTTTAACGGTCAATTAAAATTTGAATTTTTGTAAATAATGAGTTTTTTTTAAAATGAAATGGCGTAACACGGGATTAACTAACAAAGAGCTTCGAAAGGAAAAAAATTTAAAAGAAAAAATTTTGGAAGGGGGAGGGGGTCCGGACCCCACCCTTGTTACGCCCATGCAGCACAAGCAATGGAATAGGTTCTTTTTTTGAAATGTTTATGCAAATCAGTTATCTCAATTCCATTAATTCAAACCAGAAAGGCTTTTGCAGAAATAAACTTTTTTTTTTGGAGCTCTTTGTGTGTATAAAATTTTTGTGTGCTTATGTATCGAAAATTCTGTCTTCCACTTCTCTGTGTCTATCATGCATTTATACAAATAAAACGTACATAGAGTATAGTGTGCTATGTATATTTAAAATATCCGATTAATTGGGGATACTTTTAAAATTATGTCATAACAATATCCTCATCTACCATGCTGTTGACTTTTGCAAGGGGAAAGAAAAAGAACACTTAATTGATCGTTGTGCGCACGTTTGTAATAAGAATAATAATTTACATTTTACTCCACGTGCGAGACACGTGTTGGATATATGCAATTTAATACAACAAGCAGCAGCTATCAAACCTCACTGATGGATACACCCTTCTTTTGTAAATGCCAAAAAACCAACAGAATTCCCATTTGAATATCGTTTCAAAAAAAAAAGAATTAAACCTATGTATGTACATCATGCTACATTTCAGAATCCCAAAAAAAGAGAACGAAAGGCAGAAGGGAGGGTTTAGGAACGGGGAGATTTGACCATACAACTATAACAAATGTAGTTTTTGAAAAGGAAAAAATATATATAGGATGATGATGATTCTGTATGTATTATTTTCACCATCTCTCCCCATAATATAGGATGTGATTGCTGTTGTTGTTGCTTATTTAGAGCGATCAAAACTAAAATTCCACTCTTGTTGGTTGACTGAATATGAGTTGAGTCGAAATTCAAAAGAGAGATAGAGAGAGAGCAGTAAGCAGGCAAGCGGAGTGAGTAAGAGCGTGAAATAAACACGACATTGGACGATGGATGGACTCTGATGGATAAAGTGGCGGCAAACAGTATGTGGAAAGACGAGCGCCCCCATTAAACCTCCCAATGCATAGAGTATACAAAAAAGCATACAAGGCCATCAATCAATATGTATGTATACAGTATGGATGTATGTACACATGTGAAACCAGTTTTAATTCACCATGGGATTTCTCGCTCTTTAAAGTCTTGCTTTTCTGTCTTGCCTGTAAAAATAAAAGAAAAGTCTTAATGAAGCACATCCATTTAACATCCCTACATTATCATCTGGTATCCAGTCGATAGTCGTTCTTTTATTTTCTTCTACGTCGTATTCTTTCCTCTCTGTTGTACATTTCAAAGAATAACAGCGGGATCGCATGGCTTGCATGCCACTGGCAACTCCAAAAAAACAGAAAGAAAAAAAAACTCATCCTATCCAATACATAAAAATCGATATTGTATATATATATATACATATATTGCACAGCCAATATCAATTCAGAGTGGTGTGAGTTTCGGGAATGAGTGTATGAACATTATATGTGGTTGTGTGTATGGCAAGCAAAGCAAGCAGGCGAGTGGGCAAAAAAACTGTTCGGTTTTTTGAAAATCTACCATTTTTTCTGTATAGTTTTTTTTTTATTTTTCTTCTTGCATACAAAAATAGATTTTCATGCTTTTAACTCTTAGCGCGCGAGATAGATGATGTCGAGTAGTAGATGAAAAAAAAATTAAAATAGAAATATAATGCTGCTCGTTGTCGCCGCGCGCACCGACAAGCTGTAAGAAAGAATGTACATGTACAATTTACATTTTAGACCCACATTAAGATTTGGTCACGATTTAAGCGTCTTAAAAACAACCCAAAAAGAATCTCGTACGCGACACACCAGAACTGTGAGAGAGACAAGACAAGAGACGCGAGAGAGAACGAGAATCGTCGACGACGACGACGACAACGATGTGGAGGAGAATGAGATCTTATAAAAATGTGGACAGCTGGCTGGTCAGAGACAAAACAACAAGAAAATGTTGTCTATATACGATGATATACGTACATATAAGATATATATAGTTAGCAGTGAAGCATGTTTGATAGAATAGACATCCTTCGCTTGATTTCTTATATTTCGTAAACGTCCGCTGCTGCTGCTTGCTTGCTTGCTGCTGTTGTATTACCAATACAATTGCGAATGTCGAATAACTTTAATCTTGATACATCAATAGACTATAGCTATACTATATATGTAGCACATACGAACAGTCAGTCGTCATTCGAACAGGGATGTTGTATATATTTTATTTGTATCTGTATTTTTATTTATTATATTTGTAGATATATACATTCACCCTGTGTCTAGCATCTGCTTTAGTTCTGCTATTTGCCATGTCAAATGCGAAAAAAATAATTTAAGTGGAACGTTCGTATGAATCGACCGAATGAAAAAAAAAATTGCCTCCCCGCAAAAATTTTACTTTACACAAATGTGTATTGGTAGGATGATGATGTTGTTGTTCTATGTTGTTCATGCTGTATTAGTATTTTTGTATTTTCTGTGCACTTGCTGACTGATAGATTTGCGCGCTGCGGATATACCCGACAGTCATCACATTCCGTTGATGTATTATAAAGTTTTGAATCAAACTAACCTGGGAAATTTTAAATAATGTATTAAAAATCCAGCACTGACCCCAAAAAAAACAATCAAACAGGAATTAACCAGTGACTCAATCAATTACGACATCATAGTTCGTACATGACATTCAGCCCGCTTGAAACATTTTCTTCTTTTTCTTTCATTTCGATTCATGAATGTGTCTGTGTGCATTCTCCTCGCTTTTTTTCAGTCGTAAGTTTTTTTTCTATCAGAAAACACATAACATTCATTTGGTGGTGCTAGTTTATTTATTTTTTTCAAAAAATTAAATATCCAAAAAGGAAAAATTAATGAAAAAAAATTAAATAATTATCGTATTAATTTAATTAACCATCATAAATGAGGATTTGATAATGTTAAGGAGCATTAACTAGTGGGAAACTATTAAAGTGGAACCTTTTTCCTCGTTGTGTGTCTTATCACAATAGAACAACTTTTTTTTTTATCACACATAAAGAACGAAACGAAACGAAAAAAACGTTTCAAGAGTGCATAAGAGAGGAGTAAGAGAAGAGAAGAAAGAAAGAAAAAAAATATAAATAAAATGGAAGATGGATTTTTTTTTGAGAATTTATTTTTGTAATTTTTGAAAATAGTAAAAATTTTAACGTGAAAATGTGAAAATCAGACCCACGGCATTTCGGAAGTTGAGTGAGTTGAGCGAGCGAGAGAGAGAGTGAGAGCGAGTGTGAGCGAACCGAAGCCAAACTTTTTTGTGGTTAGGAGTTTGCTTTGCATTTATAAAATAAAATAAAATAAAAAAGCTCTTTTATGCGTGTGCCATCATCCTGGAAAAAACAGACTTTTTATTATATATAGTATATCCCTATCGTGTCGTATTGTATTGATTGTGAATGTATATTGTAGAAAAAGTGAAATATTTATGTGCAATACTGTTGTTATGCAGAATATGGATAGTTTTTGGAATTATTGTGCAATGACAAGGATTTTGGTGTTTGGTGCATCACAGACAGTCACAGTCACATGAAAATCAAAAGATTCATTAAACGAATTGCTTCGGAAAGAGCTCAAAAATGTTCATTTAGGAAGAGACGAAAGAATAAAAAAAAGAGAGAGAATTAAAGGAATTACGGCGAAAAGACTTAAAGAACTTTATTTATTTTAAGAAAAAAATGGAGTCTTCCACTCCTTTATCTTCCTCTAGTAGTGGTACGAATACGAATCCAATTGCTCAAGATCCTCTCGCGCTGTCAAGTGAAACGTCGAGCCTATACAGTAGCAATAATAGTGGCGAGAACTCAAACAGCCAGGATCGACAACATGAACTTTGTGGAAGTTTATCGACGACACAAAGCAATAATAATTTAAGTGATAAAGAGAATAATCTCAATGAAAACAGTCTCAATAATGGCGCTATCTACTCAAATGATATAACAATAAAGCATGAGGATGCGAATGCATTAGCGGATGATCGACGATTGCAATATGATTCCAACCAAATAGCAAATAATTATTCTAGTAATGATCCAAGAAAGCTCAATCATATGAGCATGCATCAGCAACATTTAACGTCACATGAGCCACATAAAACATTTAGTCATTCCATAGAAAATCTTAGTAAAACTACGGAAAAATGTACACCAAATGAGATAAAAATGTAAGTAACTCACGACGACTCGACTCTTTTTTTTATCAAAAAACTATTTATATTATTTGTGGATGGTTGGATGGATGGACGGACGGACGGGACGGGATAGATAGATGGATGGATTAATATCTTCTCTCTGTCTCTCATTCTCATCGAATGTACACACATATTTATAAATATATCCACTATTTCATGTTATCCCTCTCCCACACGCATACACATACACAAACATCCAATACACACAATTAAAGACCTAAAATGAAAAAAAAAGAATCTGACTATACACACATAAACTATTCTTTTTTCTTTACTTCTCTCATTTACTCAATTTTATTTTATTTTATATTTTATTTGTGTATACGCGCTATATGTCATCATATGTAGGTATCCGAATCTAATAGATAGTGGTCATGAATACGATGATGGCTATGAAACAGGTGTGGGTGACTTAATGTCACATAAATATAAACTTCCAACGCTACCACCTCCTTCCTCCTCACCCTATTCATCGCTCTCATCTTCATCTATGTCAACCATTTCAACGTCTACAATGACACCAACAAATTTGGTAAATCCCCAACAACAGCAATCTCCGTCATACATGAGTAGTGGTAGCGGCAGTGCGAACGGAAATACCGGAAATACCATGAATCATTATCAGCAACAACAACAACAATATCTTCAAAGTCAGCAGCAACAATATCAATCAATGCAGCAGCAACATCAAAATCATATGAATTCATTTAATAATTATCATCCAATGTTTGGTAATAGGGCAATGCAGCATCAAGCAATGTCAAATGTAATTAAGAATGAGCCAACAATGACATCTGTCGATAATGATCCATACAGATTCGTTGACGATGACTTATCGAATGGAATGAACTCTTCGACTGGAATTCATAGTGCAATGCATCAAAATTATCAGCACATGACATCGCCGACCGTAATGTCAGGGAATTATCCGACATCCAACATGATCCAGCAGCAACAGCAACAACAACAACAAAATCCAGCGACAGGAAATCCATCAATGATGCAATTCAATGAGCACCTTCATATGTCACCGCACCACCATCATTTGAGTCATAGCCATCCACAACAAATTCAATCGCAGCATAATATGATGAATGGTAATGCTAATGCTCAAAATATTGGTCACGCGGGAATGAACCCAAACATGATGATGATGAATGATACTCCCAAAAAGCGAGGCAGGAAAAAGAAGCTACGAGACGAGAACGGGTATGTATAATAGTATTTTCATTGGTGCTAAATGACTTGAGCATTTTTTTCTATTTGTTGTCTTTTTGCAGTAATCCAATTGAAGACAGACCAGTAAAAGAGCGCAAAAAGCATGATAGATTTAATGGAATGCCGGAAGAAGAAGTGACGAAACGAACTATTCCAGATCATATAACAAATAATTTAGATATCATTATCGTAAGTTTGTAAAAATTGTTATCCAATTTTCTATTTCATGGCCTTCAGCATTATCGATCTAAAATGGATTTATTCTTTTATTTTTTTTACTTCTCTATTTCATTTTACGTGTGTGCCTTCTCAAATAAATTTAATAGATTGGAATTAATCCTGGTCTATTTGCGGCATACAAGGGTCATCATTACGCAGGACCAGGAAATCATTTTTGGAAATGTCTATATTTATCTGGTTTAACATCTGTACAAATGACAGCTGAGGAAGACTACAAACTCATGCAATATGGAATAGGCTTTACAAATATGGTTCAACGGCCCACAAAAGGCAGCGCTGACTTGACGAGGAAGGAGATTAAGGAGGGCTCGAAAATTCTACTCGAAAAGATCCAAAAATATCAACCAAAAATTGCAGTTTTTAATGGCAAGCTAATATTTGAGGTGTTTAGTGGAAAGAAAGATTTTTGTTTTGGTAAACAACCAGAGCCTGTCGAAGGAACTAACACGGTGAGTACACTAATCAATATTTATGAGTACATTTATTTTAATGGAGGTACTCTCTCATTCAAGCAACAGTGAGAAAAAATGGAAATTAAAATTTCGTTTTTTCTGGCGCACAGCTCTTTAGTCTCTTTATGCTGGTTCACTCAGTTTGTACTGTTGGCTGACGAAGTACTCCCTTTAAAATTTAAATACCCAAAAATCTCTCAATTAAAATGTTTAATTTAAAGATTTTTGTGCGCTTCCAACGTTCGTCGTTCCTTACAATCATTATTGCTTTGCAACTTTATTTTTATTTTTTTAAAAAATATTTTAGTATATGTGGGTAATGCCATCATCGAGTGCTAGATGTGCTCAATTACCAAGAGCAGCTGATAAGGTGCCATTTTACGGAGCGCTGAAAAAGTTTAGAGATTATTTGAATGGTCTTATACCGGAATATGACGAAACGGAATATGTGTTTAATGATCCGAAATATAGTCAAATTAGTACTGAGGCAGAATTAAAAGACGATGCTCTTGCATTTACGACATTAGAGAATGGAGAGGTGATCATGGGAGATCCGAATAAAAAGAAACGTGGACGCCCAAAGAAGGTTCGTGGTGAGAATGGCGAGGAGATTGTGACACCTAGTCGACGTAGTAAGAACAACAACAATAATGAGAATCTAAACTCAGATTGTATAGATGATGATCCTAATAAGAAGAAACGTGGCCGTCCAAAGAAGGTTAAAGATGGAACTAATGCATCGCCGTCATCTGGCAAGAAGAAATCAAATAGCAATAAAGATAAAGCACTACAGCAGTCAATATCGTCGCCGATGAGCGGTGGAGGAAATGATTTGAGCTCATTATCGCATCATCAACCATCACCATCGTCACAAAATCCACAACTTTCTAGTCTCTCAAATCAAGGATCGTCAAATTCTCAAACATCATTCTTGCCACCGATTGAATCTCCAACAGCCTCTCTCAATTATCAAAATAATGGTGCTATAAATCAACAGACTAATGTGCAACAATCAAATAATTTACAAACACCACCAATGTCATCTCCCGTTAATCTTTGTTATCCACCAACGGCGACTGCCACGAGCATGGAGCAATCTGAATTATCTCAGCACAATCATGTCACATATCAACAACAAAGATCACAGATTTTCAGCAATAATGCATCACCAGAACTCACAGGAGAAATTACAACGAATAATATAAATGATCAAATTACGTCACCGGTGGCTGCTGCATCACCCAATCTGCCACCATCCGATTTTGAACCTCCTGAACCCACAGCAAATCCAACTCAAAATACCAACGAATTAACTCATTATGCACAGCAACAACAATCAGCAGCACAATCTCTTGAGCAACAACACCATCATACACACTCTCCATTATCTCAATCTCATTCGCCTTTAGGTTTATCTGGACTTTATCCTCATGCACAGTCACAACAGCAGCAGCAACAACAATCAATGTCCCAAATGATGAATAGTGTTAATAATAGTTCAATATATTCACCATATTCCCGTCAGCAATCTACGCCGCAACAAAGCTACATGAGCATGAGTCAATCGCCGCATCATCCACAAACTCCGACCCAAAATAATATCGCAACTAATAATAAGCAGCAGCAGCAGCAAGTTGGACAACAAAATAATGGCTCAACGACAGATTTATTTAAAGATGTTGCTGCCAAAAGCCTATCAGGATTAGAATCTTTAGTCGATCAGATACCAAATATTAATGAACAAGATACAGGATTAAGTGCTCTAAGTAGTGGCACTCAGAATGGTATGTCCTTAGTTCGATTTTTAGTTACTTTATCAGTTTGACTTATAATTTCGTTATTTTTATGTTCAACAGTTCAACTTCAAACAAATGAATTTAACATGATTTCTGGTTATTCTTCATCAGGATCTACGACAACGACAAATTTGACTTCAGCGTCATCGACGCTAGGTTCCTCCTCCCTATTGCCACCCACTTTACCGCATCACCATTCTCATTACACGACATATACATCACATGCAAATCAATCTCCATATTCGGCAAGTCCATTCTCTGTAAGTAGTTTAACGTCATCGACCTATCCGTCGGCAGCAGCGATGAATAGTTATCATCAAAATCTTATGGGATCGGGTCATTTGACGTCATCATTTATGGAGCCTCATATGCCGGTTCCAGTCTCACCATTATATCATTCATATCAACAGCAAGGATATCCGGCATATGCAGCACCTCCACATCCATCGGCTGCTGCTGCCCTTCACATGTCAAATTATCCTTACTATACAAATATGAATACAGGATATACGCAAGCACCCGGTAGTACTTACCATTCAATGTTCGATAGAATTAATTTCTGATAAATACTGAATTTAAAAGGATGTGATGATACAACCTCTCTGAAAAAAAAGTAAACACACGCTTGAATAATAATAATATGTAATAAGGCAATATACAAAGAAAAACATATGAGTGAGTAAATGTGTAAGAAACAACTAATAAGTATATAATTATTGAAAAAAATTTTTATTTCTTTCTCTCAACGATGGTACTTAATATAATACTATTATATATAATAAAGAATGATGACCGCATCATTACATACTATCAGCAAAAGCAGAATATAAGGTGTAAAATTTAACGTTTAGGGAAATAAATAATTTCATATATGAGCAGTCACGTGACTAGGACGCACTTTTGCAATTATTGGTTAACGGTATTTTGAAATTTGAATTTGTAACGGATTTTTCATATTTGAAATTATTGAACGTAAATTTTCAAAAATGAAATTTCCGTTAGAAATTAACAAAATCCTAGAGTGAGAGGTCATAAGCTTGCAAAAGTGCGTTAGAAATGAACTATGTCTTTTCTTAAGGATTTTATGTTTCTATTGGTTTCTAGTTATTTTAGTGGCCATGAAGCAATATTTGAAAGATTCAAAAAAGAATAAAATTTCTTGTTACTTAATGCCATCTTCGAATGACGTAATTGAATGAAATTAATACAGGGTACTTGTCATTAATAAGCAAAATAAAAAGAATAAAACTAAAAAATTTTATAGATCACATTTTTTGTGAATATATTATGGATAATGATAATGATTAATCTTACATAATTTTTTTTTCTCGACATAAGCATCTTTAAGGATAAATAAATAATAAATAAAGTCTTCTGTGAGGGTGATAAAAATGATAATTAATAATAATTAATCTCTAACTTTTTCTCGCGACTTAATAAAAAAAACATTTGAAATAAAATTTTCTGATAAAAAAAAAAGTTTTTCTTGTGCTAATTAAAGAACTATTTAAATTTAAAGAAAAAAAAGGAAAGAAAATCTTAATGAAACTTAATCAATTCGAAAAAAAAACCAATATACGTAATGAATGCAATAGATTGCATCTAAAATTATGTACATAAATGTATGTAAATATATATATTAAATTACACGAATATGCTAAGTCGTAGAATCATACATAAGGCAAAAGGAGAGTACATTGTACTTAAAATCTTTTTTTACTTAATTATTCTCTGTTTTTTTACATACACGATCCTGTTTTCTCTTTCTAATATGGATACACACGAGAATTAAACAAAAAAAAAACTACTTAAAAATCAAAGAAATAATGAAATCTTATGTGAGGAATTAAAGAATTAAGGAAGATATTTTTTTCGAGGTACATACAAACAAGAGTGATTGCTTTAAGTAATAATTTGATAGCTATATGAATATATTTTGATATGATATAATGAACAGACTGTGTTGCAGAACTTTTTAGTCTCATTTTTTTGATTTTTTGTTATTTAGCATCGTTACTTGATGTTGCCATTAATTGTTTTACTTTTTTATCTTAATATACATTAAAAAAACTCTTTCAATTTTTTACACTCGTAAAAATTAAATTTAAAAATATTTCATATTGTTTTTTGGTCTTGCTGCTTGCTTCAGGCTCGACGGAATCGACCCAAATTGTTGGAAGTTCCAAAGCCGTATATTAATAGTTAAAGTTTACATTCTGCCAAGTTTCGGAGTAACCCCCAATAGCTCAGGGTAGGAGCATGTTACCTCATTTTGTAGATCGTGGGTTCGAGTCCACTCCTGATCTGTTATTCAATTAAAGTTTTTCAAGTATCAAAATCAAGTTCTATCAAAAATACCAATCCAAAAATATCGATTGGTGCTGAAGAGCAAGCTTATCGGTCCAATAACTCAATAATAAGTCAACCTTACTGCTTGTGAAATTTTAATATTCAGTCACGAAGTCGCGTAGACATTCAGGATAAGCCTACAACCATCACCCATAGCTTTATTATCAGCCACATCTAAAGTTTTAATATTGAGATATGATCTACGTAAGGACAGTAATTCTAAACAAGTCGAGCAAGCGATTCTTGAGTGTGATCCAGAGCTTAAAATCCTCTCGAATTGTGTATGGACATAACTTAATTTCATACAAAATTCCTGTCGAATTCAAGCTCTGCTGTGATCTACGTAAGATCTGTATATCCCCTGAATATCCCCATGAAGCTACTTCTTTACAAGTTTTTAAATAATTTTTATGAGTGTAAAAATGAGGAAGCATAAGAAATATATGTTATCCCATCTTTCCTGGATATATCAGGATCGTAGAAATAGAATAAATACATACACAACACAATTAAATAAAGAAAGAAGTTTACGGCAGTTCCTATAACATGATAATTAATTAATTGTACGGAAAAAGGATATGTTCCTTAAAAAAATTATATTTTTTTCTACCGCATTGAATGAGTCAATATTTGTATACAATGTAGAACTATAGTTTTGCCTTTCTTTTTATTAACATATATACTTGATTTTTCGTTTGTCTCTTGTCACTCTCAGTTAGTTATCAGTCTAATTAAAAGTAATGAAAAATCTCAACATACTCATTGAGTCAGACTTGATCATTTGACATAAAAAGTACTTGAATACATTTACTTAAGTATAAAAGACAATAATCTATATTTTTCGATTGTATGTAAAATTATAAAAATGTTTTTTAATCATGGCATTAAACAAGCTTTTCAGTTTCTTATGTACGACAATATTTTTGTTTTTTTTTCCTCTTCTTAATTCGTGAAATATGATCAAGCATATGTGTAGTAGCCTATTTTAAAAACAAACAATAATTTTACTCTCGTATTTTCATGATTTCAGTTTTATATTTTGTATGATTCTCACAAACAATTTTTGTATAGAATGGCCATAATAATACTTTTTTACTACTAACTAATTAATAAGGAGTTCTTTTCTAAGCTCATTTGAAATTTATGAATTATTGAATAATAGTTATTTAAGATTTAAAAAAATAGAAAATATCTTTAAAAGAGGAAGGAAAAAAAATGTGGAATGAAGAAAATTAAATTTTAGAGTTAAAATGAAAACATAAAACAATCATGCTGTATGAAAAGATGACTTAACGGAAAAAATAAATGTTTTAAAATTAATACTGCCGACTTTTACTTGCTCAATTTACAAAATTAAAACACAATTTACAGGATGTGTGTTTATGCAGAGAACAAGCTGGTTTCCGCGGAAGGAGAAGGTACTATTTAGAGCATATTTTCACGCATATGACCATCTTAGAGCAGTATTGCGAGTTTCAAAGCCTACTCAACTTGCTATCTGTTGATTTCCAGTCATTTTTTTGAAAAGATTGACAGGGAAATGATGTTGCAAACCGTGACAATGTATTGAGTACCACCTATAGAGCTTATAAAGCAACTTACTTTATCCCTATGTAAACTTTCAGGTACTAAGCTTTGATGTGAACTCAGGAGTTATCAACATTGTTTTGAATTATATAATAAGCTGGGTTAGTTAGAAAAAATGAAGCATTCCTTGATGTCCAGTTCCTTCATTCCTGAATTATAGTTATTTTTTTCAACGCTCAAAATTTATTTGAATTTTAAATAGAATTCTACGAGTTTCTTCAGCTATTCTGCTTCCTCAAATTTCTCAAGTTAGACAGCTTTCCAGCATAAGCAATCAAATAATTCATCAATAACTCACTTTGACTCATCAATTTCAGCACATCCAGTGCGTAAAATTTGTCTAGTTCAACGAAAACTTCAATTTTCAAAAATGTCATTATTTTAGTCAAAATAAGAAGACAAATTAAAGGATATCACTTAAAATTGATGAATATTCAACTTACCAACAAGAATAGACAATAAATCTGGTAAATCATCTCGTAAATCTAGAGATATTAATATAACTAACAAAATATACAACCATAACAAATAATTTCCGTCTACACTAACACATTCAAACAAAAAACTTTAGACGATTTTTTTGAGAATATAAACGCGGCCCAAAAAATAAAAGAAAATAATTGAATTTAAGTAAATTTAGTGGATTTTAAGACATAGAAGTAAGTTTAAACCATGGCTGACGCAGCAGCACGTCAACTCCAATACGAGTACAAAGCGGTAAGTATCAAATTATTGAAAATTTTAACAAACGTATGTAAACGTTTAATAATGTATTAATAATTTCCTAAATTTCTGTAATTAGAACTCAAATTTGGTTCTACAAGCTGATATCAGATTGATTGAAAGACCACGACGAGATGAAGCAACTGGAGAAGTCCTTACTTTGGTGGGAAAATTGGAAGGAACAAAAATGGGCGATAAAGCTAAACTTTCAAAACCGGAACGGATGGAAGAAAAAAAGAAAGGGTAAGTTTTACTATAATTAAAATAAATTCATTCACTGGATCTTAATATTTGTGTTTTTATAGCCGTAACAGACGTGATGAAGCACAGTATGGACTGAAAGGCATGAAAGGAGCAACAATATTGTCAGAAGGAATCGATGATATGGTTGGAATCATTTATCGTCCAAAAACTCACGAAACTAGACAGACGTATGAGGTTTTATTAAGTTTCATTCAAGAAGCACTCGGTGATCAACCCAGAGATATCCTTTGTGGAGCTGCTGATGAAATCTTATCAGTTTTAAAGAATGACAAATTAAAAGATCGTGATCGTAAGAAGGAAATCGATGGATTGCTTGGAACTGTAGCTGAAGAAAGATTTGCATTGCTTGTTAATCTTGGCAAGAAAATCACAGATTTTGGAACAGAATCAGCTGGCTCAAACATGGGAATTAATCCAGAAGAGCAACAAATTGATGAAACTTATGGAATTAATGTCCAGTTTGAGGAGTCTGAAGACGAAAGTATCGAGGATGATTTTGGTGAAGTACAAGACGATAGTGATCAAGATGAAGGAGAAGAGGCTGTTGGAGATGGAGTTATTCATTCTGAAAATTTAGGTGCTTCGGAAGGCTTTAAGAAGGAAAAAGCTTTACATCCACTTGATATTGATGCTTATTGGCTGCAACGTCGACTGAGAGACTATTTTCAAGATCCACTCATTTCTCAGTCTAAAGCTGATGAGGTTTTGAGCATCTTAAAGAATTCAAATGATGACAGAGATTGTGAGAATCAAATGGTCTTATTACTTGGATATGACTGTTTTGACTTTATTAAAATATTGAAGAAAAATCGTCAAATGATCCTGCACTGCACACTCTTAGCTAAAGCACAAAGTGAGAGTGAAAAACAAAAGATTCGCGAGGACATGAAAAATGATGCATTTTTGTTGAGAATTTTGAGGCAATTGGATACTGGAAAAGGAGAAGACCACGATGAACATGAGGAGAAAAGTAAGGCAAAGAAACGACGTATGAATGATGACGATGATGATGGAGAGGACATGATGATTGATAATGATAATAATGATGGTGGAAAAATGGATGGAACTAGAAAAATCCTTGAACTGGATGATCTTGTTTTTACTCAAGGTTCCCATTTTATGGCCAATAAGAAATGTCAATTGCCTGACGGTTCCTTTCGTAAACAACGTAAAGGATATGAGGAAGTGCATGTTCCTGCATTAAAACCCAAACCTTTTGATGAGAATGAAAAGTTAATGCCGATTGAAAAGTTACCAAAATATGCACAGCCAGTTTTTGATGGATTTAAGACTCTTAATCGCATTCAGAGTAGAATTTGGAAAGCAGCATTAGAGACAGATGAGAATCTCTTGATTTGTGCACCGACAGGAGCTGGTAAGACTAATGTAGCACTGCTGACAATGATGAGAGAAATTGGAAAGCACATTAATGACGATGGAACTATTAATGTTGATGAATTTAAAATCATATACATTGCTCCGATGAGATCTCTTGTACAGGAAATGGTTGGAAATTTCGGTAAGCGTTTAGCATCCTACAATATTGTAGTTTCAGAATTGACTGGAGATCATCAATTGAGTCGTGAACAAATTGCTGCTACTCAAATCATTGTCTGTACGCCTGAAAAATGGGATATTATCACGAGAAAAGGTGGCGAGAAGACTTATACCCAACTTGTAAGACTAATTATTATTGATGAAATTCATTTATTGCACGATGAAAGAGGTCCAATATTGGAAAGTATTGTTGCTCGTACCATTCGTAATATCGAAACTACACAAGAAGATGTTCGTCTTGTTGGATTGTCTGCTACTTTACCTAATTATCATGATGTTTCGACTTTCCTGCGTGTCAAGCCTGATAAGGGTCTCTTCTATTTCGACAATAGTTTTCGTCCTGTTGCATTACAGCAACAATATATTGGTGTGACTGAAAAGAAAGCTGTAAAACGATTCCAAGTCATGTCAATGATTGTGTATGAGAAAATTATGGAGAAAGCTGGACGTCATCAAGTCTTGGTGTTTGTTCATTCACGAAAAGAAACTGGCAAAACAGCTCGTGCTATTCGTGACATTTGCTTGGAAAAGGATACTCTCGGTAGTTTTCTTAATGAAGGCTCTGCAAGTATGGAAGTTTTAAGGCAAGAAGCTGAACAAGTTAAAAATCCTGATTTAAAAGATTTACTTCCTTATGGCTTCGCTATCCATCATGCTGGTATGAATCGTATTGATCGTACTTTAGTTGAGGATTTGTTTGCTGATAAGCACATTCAGGTATTAGTTTCAACATCCACGTTAGCTTGGGGTGTAAATTTACCAGCTCATACGGTCATTATTAAAGGCACACAAGTTTATAATCCAGAAAAAGGTCGTTGGACTGAATTGGGTGCTCTCGATGTATTGCAAATGTTTGGTCGTGCTGGACGTCCTCAGTTCGATACGAAAGGTGAAGGAATCTTAATCACAAATCATGGTGAATTGCAATATTATCTATCATTGCTTAATCAACAGTTGCCTGTTGAGTCTCAATTAATTTCACGACTTCCTGACATGCTGAATGCAGAAATTGTTCTTGGAACTGTACAGAATGTAAAAGATGCTGTCTCATGGTTAGGATACACATATTTATACATCAGAATGATGAGACAACCTACACTCTATGGCATATCATATGATAAAGCAAAAGAAGACGAACGACTAGAATCATATAGAGCAGATTTAATTCATACAGCAGCTGCACAGCTTGATCGAAGTGGATTGATAAAATATGACCGAAAATCTGGACATTTTCAAGTCACTGAATTGGGACGAATTGCTTCCCATTATTATTGTACGCACGAAACCATGCAGACATATAATCAATTACTCAAGCCAACATTAACTGAAATTGAACTGTTTCGTGTCTTCTCGTTGAGCGGAGAGTTTAAAAATATCACGGTTCGAGAAGAAGAGAAATTGGAATTGCAGAAATTGATGGAGCGTGTGCCGATTCCGATTAAGGAGAGTATGGAAGAGCCAAGTGCGAAAATTAATGTCTTATTGCAAGCCTACATTTCCCAATTAAAACTTGATGGATTTGCATTAATCTCGGATATGGTTTATGTCACACAATCTGCTGCTCGTTTAGTTCGAGCAATTTTCGAAATTGTTTTACATCGTGGATGGGCACAATTAGCTGATAAATGTTTGACGTTGTGTAAAATGATTGATCGTAGAATGTGGCAGTCTATGTCTCCGTTACGTCAATTCAGAAAAATGCCAGAGGAAATTGTCAAGAAAATTGAAAAGAAAAATTTCCCTTGGGAACGTCTTTATGATTTGGAACCGAATGAGATTGGTGAATTAATTCGTGCACCGAAATTGGGACGGACAATTCACAAGTTTATCCATCAGTTCCCTAAATTGGAATTATCGACGCATATTCAGCCAATTACAAGATCAACATTAAGAGTTGAATTGACAATTACGCCTGATTTTATTTGGGACGAGAAGATTCATGGACAGTCTGAGGCATTTTGGATTTTAGTTGAGGATGTTGATTCTGAAGTGATTTTACATCATGAATATTTCTTACTGAAAGGAAAATATGCACAAGATGAGCATTTAGTAAAGTTCTTTGTGCCAGTCTTTGAACCTTTACCACCTCAATACTTTTTGCGTGTCGTTTCTGATCGTTGGATTGCATCTGAAACTCAACTTCCTGTAAGTTTCCGTCACTTGATATTGCCTGAGAAGAATTTGCCTCCAACAGAGTTGCTCGATTTACAGCCATTGCCAATTACTGCTCTGAGAAATACTAAATTTGAAAGCATCTATAAATTCCCACAATTTAATCCAATTCAGACACAAGTCTTTAATTCTGTCTTCAATTCGGACGATAATGTATTTGTTGGAGCGCCAACGTCATCTGGCAAGACAACAATAGCAGAATTTGCAATTTTGAGACTGTTCCAACAGAATGCTGATGGTAGGTGTGTCTATTTGGTATCAAATGACGCTCTGGCTGATTTAATGTTTCTACAATGGCACAAGAAATTTGTTGACTCATTAGGATTACGTGTTGTTAAATTAACCGGTGAGACAGGAGCTGATTTAAAATTATTGGCAAGAGGTCAAATTATTGTCACAACAGCTGACAAGTGGGACATATTATCGCGTAGATGGAAACAACGTAAAAATGTTCAAAATGTCAATCTGTTTATTGTTGATGAATTACACTTACTCGGCGGAGAAGATGGACCTGTGTTGGAGGTCGTTTGTTCTCGAATGCGTTATATTAGCTCGCAGATTGAAAAACAAATCAGAATTGTTGCTCTATCATCGTCTTTGGCTGACTTTAAGGATATCGCACAATGGCTTGGATGTAATGCAAATGCAACATTTAATTTCCATCCTAGCGTTCGTCCAATTCCACTGGAACTGCACGTTCAAGGCTTTAATATTACACACCATGCATCGAGAATTGCAGCAATGTCTAAACCAGTTTATAATGCCATCGTTAAACACAGTCCACATAAGCCAGTTATAGTCTTTGTAACATCCAGAAAACTTTCACGATTAACAGCTATCGATATTTTAACATATTGTGCAGCTGAAGGACAAGCTTCGAGATTCTTACATGCTGATGAAAATGATGCAGTGTTCAAGCAGTTTTTGGACAATATATCCGATAAGACACTTAAAGAGACATTATCTCAAGGTGTCGCATATATTCATGAAGGATTATCCCCCTCTGATCGTCGCATGGTCGAAGAATTATTTGATTCTGGCGCTGTCCAAGTTGCTGTTGTTACGCGAGAACTCTGTTGGGGATTGAGCATCTCGTCGTATTTAGTCGTTATCATGGACACTCAATTTTATAATGGAAAAAACCACTCCTATGAAGATTATGTAAGTACCTCTTACGATTCTCCTTAATTGCTAATAAGCATGCTCCTCTTACTGATTAAGTAAAGTTTATTTTCTCACGCTTCCAATTTGTGGATAGGCTTGAAATTTTTAATTACATATTTTCGTATCATTTTAACGGCAAATTTGCGTTTGAATTTTAACAGTTTTTTTTAATTTAGAAATTGCGTTCAAATTCAAATTTTTGAAAGCCGTTAAAATTCAAATTCTGATAATCCGGTAAAATTGTAAAAGCCTCTCATTGCGTTTAAGTCACAAGTTATTAAGTGTGTTCTTGAGTTGAGTTTAATGTAAATATTATTTTGTTTTCATTTTTTAAAAATAGTGTACAACTGATGTTATGCAAATGATAGGACGTGCAAATCGACCGATGGATGACGACGACGCGAAATGTGTTTTGATGTGTCAGAATGCAAAGAAAGATTTCTTTAAGAAATTTTTAAACGAGCCATTGCCAGTTGAAAGTCATTTAGATCATCGTCTTCACGATCATTTCAATGCAGAAATTGTTACAAAGACAATTGAAAATAAACAGGATGCAGTTGATTATCTAACATGGACGTTCTTTTATCGACGATTGACTCAAAATCCCAATTACTATAATTTGCAAGGAGTTTCACACAGGTATTATCAATTTTCTATTTAATTCTCTTGCATTACAATGTATATAATTTGATTTCTCTCTCTTTTTTCTTCTATTAAAAACAGTTTTCTGTCGGATCATTTATCAGAATTAGTAGAATCGACGCTTAGTGATCTTGAACAATCAAAATGTATTAGCGTAGAGGATGAAATGGATACGTTGGCGCTTAATCTTGGCATGATTGCAGCCTATTATTACATAAATTACACAACAATCGAGCTATTCAGTTTGTCGCTAAATAGCAAAACCAAGATCAGAGGCTTGCTTGAAATCATATCATCAGCAGCTGAATATGAGGACATTGTCGTTCGACATCGTGAAGATGCTGTCCTTAAAGCTCTCGCAACAAGATTACCCAATAAGTTGACAGGTCCAAATGGATCGTCTCCAAAATACAATGATCCACATATTAAGACAAACTTATTATTGCAAGCACATTTGTCAAGAATCCAACTTAGTGCTGAACTTCAAAGTGACACAGAATTAATCCTTGGAAAGGCAATTCGTTTAATTCAAGCATGCGTTGATGTATTATCATCAAATGGATGGCTTTCACCAGCTGTTGCTGCTATGGAATTAGCTCAAATGGTTACACAAGCTATGTGGAGTAAAGATTCATATCTCAAACAATTGCCACACTTTACGAACGACATCATTAAACGCTGTCAAGAGAAAAGTATTGAAGCTGTTTTTGATATTATGGAATTGGAAGATGAAGACCGAACAAAATTGCTGCAACTTGATGATAAGAAAATGGCTGATGTTGCTAAATTCTGTAATCGCTATCCAAATATTGAGATGAATTTCGAAGTTCTGGATAAAGATGATGTTCATTCAGGCTCAAGTGTAAATGTTGTTGTACAACTGGAACGTGAAGATGAGGTTACTGGCCCAGTAATTGCTCCATTCTTTCCACAGAAACGTGAAGAAGGTTGGTGGGTTGTTATTGGCGATCCAAAGAACAATTCATTGCTGTCAATCAAACGATTAACATTACAACAAAAGGCCAATGTCAAGCTAGACTTTGTTGCACCAAGTCCCGGAAATTATGAGTATACATTATACTTTATGAGTGACTGCTTCATGGGATGTGATCAAGAATACAAGTTTAGTATAAATGTTGGCGATTATCAGTCGGAAGACAGCAGTGACTCAGATTAAAAAACTAATAAACTTTAATTATATTCTGTAGATGTAACGATTTTCAAGCAACAACTTATTGAATGAAGTAAAAATATCCTTAATGGCAGACAACTTGGCATTTGATTTATTTACTTGTTCTTTAAAATAAGGGCGTGTGTGATATTTTTAAATCGAATTACAATTACGAAATTAATTCCAAGATTTTTAATCCTAGGATTAATTTAAATCCGAAGTTCTTAATCCAAGGATTAATTTAAATTCGAATTTTTAATCTTAAGATTAATTTAAATCCAAATTTTTAATCTGAGGATTAATTTAAATCTTCTAGAATTCATTGTAATCCATAAGTATTTCGATCATGAGATTTTCTAGATACATCAATCTACCTTGATAAACAAATGACGTTAGTTGTTACAAGTAATTGAAATAAAAAGAAAGTCACAGTTAAATAATGAACTACAGAAATAGTTTAATAAAAATAGAAATTCTGTCTGAAAACTCGACGGACGAGAGAGTATCGAATCGAGTTTCAATTAATTTTCAGGAAGAAAAAAAGGCAAAACGGAAGCGCTATTACTCTGTCAAGGTCATTTCACACGAGCACAAAATTTCCCGTTTATTTTGAAACAAGCTTGAAAATGAAATTGCGTAACTGCAGTTGACAGTTGAGACATCATTGAATCTGGACTCTATAGCCTTATGTCAGTTTAAAGTTTTATGAACCTTGTGTTAATTAGAATTTAAATATTTTGACGCTAGATGTGATTTGAAATTTTATGAATTACTAGGAAAATAAGCGGCCACACGCGCAAAAAGCTTCTTCTTACTATTGTTATTGAGTGTTAAACCAATCATTATTATTTGACAAAAGTAAACATTGAGAAATGTGAAAAAATATTTGAAGACATGAATAGCAATTATCTCTCTCTCTGTACCTAAGATGATTGTTTTAAGCAAAAGTCAAATATTTATCATGTCATTTTCATCAAACACAAATTTATAATGTCGAGACGGTATTAATGCATGTACCAGCATTTTACCAATTTCACCGACTTAAAAATAGATTTACGATATGTTTCAACTGTCACAATACATAGTTTTGTTTGCAGCAAGCAGGCACAGACCATTCATACAGACACACATTTTCATGCAAAGATCACGTGAACTTAACCAGTTTCTTTAAGACACTACTTTTATGATAATCGGCAGCACTAAAAAATGAGGAAAGAGAAGAGCGAAAATTCAGAGAAAAAAAAGTCAGTCGACTTAATAACTTTTACATTCACAATGGATTTTGAATAAATTTAAATTTATTATTCATGTTCATGAGATGCATGCTAGATACACATTAAAATAATTTTTATGTTCATCTCTTGAGGTACATTCCATTCACTCCAGAGCAGAGCGACTCAATCAAACATAAGAAAATAACTACTTGAGCACATACATACCTCAATGTGCTGTTCCTACGCATTCTTCATTCAATTTGTTAGTTCTTTTATTTTATTATTCAGTTCAATTCAAATCGTGGCTTTCTTTTAAGGCAACTTTTTCTTTAAAAATAATATGTAGCCGACTGGCTGAGAGAGACAAACACTCTTGTGCTTCATTTACATAATTGAGTGCATTTCAAGTTTCCTTAATAGATGGCCTATGCTCATATATAGCTTGTCTGTGCACATTTATAGTTTTTTTAGCATATGGTTATGTTCTCATGCCTTTAATCTCAACAGATTATTCTCCATCCTGTGTATTACACTTTGATGCTATCAATAATTTCTTCTTAATATATGCTGTACTTATCATCCTCGACTAAAATGAGTCAATAACGGGAATTCCTTCTTCTAAGAAAAAAAACTTATCAACAAATGGTGAATCACTTAACATTTTTTTCTTCTTGCATATCCATGGATTTTTGAGAGAAATTTTCTCCTATAAGAATGTAATAGAAAGAGACGGCAAGATTTCAAGTCCTTTTATGTTTTGGGGAATGTCAATAATTGATGTTCTGGTTGGATATTTTATTACGTGTTACTACTGGATGGCGCACAGTAAATTTGTAAAGAAATGAAAGTTTTAGAAATTTTCAGGCATGCTAACGATTTTTTTTTCAAATCTAACGGTTTTTTTTCAAATCTAACGGTTTTTTGGAGTTAAAAATCTCAAGTTCAAATTTTGAACTTCTATTCAAATTTTCATTTTCCGTTAAATTTTCAAATTCAATATACTTTAATTAACCTTTACCCAATTTAAAATCAACTTTCTGTACAAAATCTATGCAGACATAGCATAATTAACCGCATAAAAATATTTACCAAACTATTTCATGGTATTAGTGTGTATGGAAAAATACATTATAATTAAATTAAGTTTTAATAGGCCATAAAGTACAGCATGCATAAATAAATATTGACAGTTCGGTTACATGTATGCTTAACAGGTCCCAACATAGTAGAAATTTTCCCCTCTTCTTCTTATTCCACTGTTTCATTCCATTTCTGTAAGTTGTGGTAGTCGGTCGGAGAAGAAAATTTTTTTCTAACATTTTTAAATCAATTTTTCAATGAAGGAACGATTAATAATTAATAAAAACGTTTAGTTTTATTATAATTGTACATATTTTGCTAAGTTTTAAGTTAAATAGTTCAAGTTTTGTGTTAAAAACCTTAATATTATTTAATAATAACAAAAACATCTTTTTTGGAACCGAAAACTGCTAAAAAACAAAGGAAAAGTCACGTAAACGAAAATATTTCATGTTATTGCGGTAAGTACTAAGTAAAAATCAATGTTTTATGTTCCAAAAATGCAATACTTTAGACATAAACAGGTTTTGGATCAGATTTCAAAAGGCAAATCCAGAAACCAGTTAAGCTGTGTATTTTATTATTTTATAGAAGTGGTTTCGGTTCATTAATTGCAAATCCAAATATATGGAAAAAAATGATAAGAGGAAGTCCATAATGATACAATTTCCAGTTAATACTACACATTTGAGTCAATTTGAAGATGATTGCCCGGTTTTAAGGGTCAATAATAGCTTAATAATTTCATTACTAGTTTACGATGTGCCACTATGTACATTTTTCAAATTTATACTGTACACATTCTCACTGTGTGTGAGAACAAAAATATTTTCAAATGGCGGTTCCATTGAATAGAATGAATAATGGAGAGAGAAAAGAGGGCAAAGAAGAATTCTTGAGGAAATGCATTGATAAAAAATTCTAAAAATGAAATTTGAGACATAACAAAAGCCTTAAAAAAATCACGGGCCCGATCATATGATTAAGGCAAAACAAAAATAATATTGGAGACCTTTTTATGACCATATCTGATGATCCTTTTAAAAATATTTCTCGTCTTCCTTCAATCTCCTTCTTTGGTGATGTTAAAGTCATAAAATATAAGTCGATAGTAAAAGTCGGTTTAACGAACATACAGGAAAGTCAATAAACATTGACAGCCCATAAATTGAGGCCCTCATCATTCAGTTATATTGGTTTTAATCATTCCAGAGCGTAGCGTCTCCAATAAGAATCTGCCTTAGTCATATTAGAAAACCATTAGATGACGCTCAAACCTGATAAATATCTGGGTTTAAAATTAATGACTTACTGCAAAAAAATACAGCCATAAAGTTCCAATCTGATAAGATAAATGCATTTTTGGGGTATGAGATAAGAATTTATTTGTGATGCACTGCCAACAAGACCTTTGTTGATCTACGTTGTAAATATATATTCCTCCTTAATTTTCCATAATCTCAGAGCATTTGCTTACTGCTTATTTATAAACACAGCAACGATAAGAAGAAGCTTATCATTAGTCTTCGATGAATATTTTGATGACTTAAAGGAATCATTAATGGTAATAATTTCATTTTAATTGAACATTAAAAGCAATTGCATTCCAGATAATTATAAAGTCATCCGTAGGACGCCTCTTTTTTATTCACTCGAGCAAAATAAGACTTCTTTTTGTTCCGCTCTCATGAAAAAGCGCAAGCTAGGAAGGAAAATTTCATTTTGTATCAGCAAGCCCCCAGAAAATATTTACAAAATCAGCTGCTCCTTACCAAAATACGAGAATGAAGAGAAAGCTTGGATAAAATTTTTGGGAATAATAATAGCAATAGCATCTACACGTGCCGTTTATTTGCCCCCCATTTGCCTTCTCTTCCTCTCTCGAAAATCTGTTTTATTATGAAATGACTTTGCGTACGCATTGCCTTCTTCTTCCACCCACTTTTTTGTGTGATTCGCGTGTACCGAATAAAGTTTTTTATATGAAAAGCGAAACGACAATGAAAACGGAATAAAGGAACTTGCACGCGCAAATTTTTTTTTTCGTCCACGAGCAAAAGCTTTCTTGCGTTTGATAAACAATGTATACCTTAACAAACTATCCTGTGTGTACCGCAAGATTTTAATAGTTGTCGTGTAAAAATTTAATTAAAAATTATCTGTGTCTTCCCTTCAATGCCAACACGAGGAGTTAGTTGTGTAGACTTGGCACGAGAATTTGTCATCAGGTACCTAAAAGTAAGAAATTTAATGTAACAAAATTTGGGTAGTAAAAAGAAGTCGATCAATAATAAAATTAGTAGTAATACAAAAAGGGAGGAAGAGAAATTTCGACAGGTGTGAAGGTGCTGATTGACACGAGAAAGTATTCGTCTATTTTTAATCGATAAATGCGATGCAAAATCAATTTGAGAATTTGTCAATTGTCAACAAACTATTAAGAAATAGCTTTATTTATTTACATAATTTCAATTTATGGCTACTTAAGTTACAATACTCGTCACAAACTATTGCCGTAGGTTACGATTTGTGTATGCGAAAAATCATCAAAACAAAATGAGTGATAATTCTCATTCTGAAATTCTAGTTCAGTAGCTTTCTATATTTAGAATAGTAAGTTAATTGAGGTAGAACACGCGAACTAATTGAAAAGAAATTTCACTTACTAATTTTGGATGTAATATATATTTTCTGCCACCTGTGTCTGTGCCTGTGACGATGCCACAGATTTCTCATCTTAATACGCCTCAGCCGAACGTACGTTGTGTCTGAGTAATTAAAAATTTAATAGATGAGGATTTAAATCTTAATCTAACGAACTTTCTGTGCGTCTTGTGATAGATACTTGTGATGTACGTGCGATTTTGATTTTCGGCACAGACACGTTGCCAATGTTATCAATCGGAAATTCAGACGAGATTTTTTTGTTACAAGCTGAATGTACTTGAGAAGATCACGGACATTTCAAAGCAAAATGTTCACAAAAGGGAAAGTACCGTTCGTATCATGCTTCCCTTAAATAACTCTTTCCTGCTTTTTCTGGTCAGATGCCATAATTTCAGTAGAAATTGCTCTGTCGGCTACTTTCTTTGATAGAATAAGCTAAAAGTGACTTAAAAATAGGTTTACTTAGAAAGTTCGAGGAAGGATGGCCTGGTGGCTTATATTTTGCTAGAAATAGCGACTGTGTATGCATTTTACCGCTACACAGCTTCACATTTTCTAACCGTCATTTAGTCAATTATTTAGTTTTATTTTGTAATCTTATTTTACTGAATAGATCCATTTTATGAGAGGAAAATGCGCCTTTATCACCATGGACGACCGCGTTCATTACTAATTTCTATTTACTTTGTTATAATGTATGTTATCTCAATCAAGCTTGTTCATAAAGAAGTGTCTGTATAGGATCTAAGGTTAAAATAAATAATAATATCGATTTACAATCTGTTTTTGAAGTGATAAGGAAGATGACTTTAACCCTCCTTTAAGTCGTGTCTTTATGGGATTTATTGAAAGAGTCATCTTGTGTAATAAATTTTATGGCTCTGATCACTTTCTCGTTTTGCGATAGCCTTTTGCCTTATCACACTTTATTTTCGTTTCATGCACGAGTCCTGTCGAAAACGCTCTGCATATTAAAATCATTTTTGATAGATAAAGCTTTAAAAACAATCACATGTGATTTACAACGATCCATAAGATCATGTGAGAAAGAAAATATTTTTTAAATGGCGTATTATATATTTGATACATTAAAAATAATATAAATATATATTACGAGATAATGCTACTCTCAACCGTGCTAAAATAGAACAGCATCAAAGTGCATCTTTTATTTTTAAACAAGGTGCTGTTGTTTTGGCTGGAATCCATGTCTAATTTTACAATGATCAATTTTAGAGACACACCTCAAATCTTTTTTTTAAAAAAAAGCACTTGTGAATAGAAAAACAACATGATTTGCGTAACAGACATGATAAAAGAGACAAGAAGAACACATTCTTATAATTTATGTTCGTATTTTGGGGAAGTGTGGACGCCAAAATCCTAAAAATGCGGTGAAAATTTTCCACTGCCAAATTAAATAATTCTTTTCGTGCTTCTTCTGTGTGCGATTATTCAGTTAAGGCTCTCGAATATCAACATGTAGAGTAGATGAAATTGCGCCGAAAACAGACACTGTAGAATTGATTGATAATGTTTTTTATTTATGTTTACTCATGCAACTTGAATGTTTTGCCAAAAGCACACGATTGTAATTTTTTTTACAACTGATTATACTTTCGTAATAAGGCGCCAGCTAACTTGATTATTCTCCCTGTAGTGGAAATTTTTTAATCGCTAATTTTTTTATTGCCGGACATGAGCATCAATATTGAAAAATTGAACTGAATTTAATTGGTTTTTGGGATTTTTATGAGGGAAAAATTACGACGGCATTTGATGAAAACTATTAAGCTTCAACTTAAACCTAATTAATTATTGACAAAAATAATCCCAAATGGCTATATATGATGCCAAAAGTCTTATTTCTATTTGGGGAATTTCACGGGTTATTTTATTTATGACAAATCTTAATAATATGGAAATAAGTCTGTCCACAAGCCAGTCTAGAGTATTAAAAATAACATTTTCTATGAATTTCAAATATCATTTTTTGAACAGCAAGTTTCTGGTTCATTAGCCGTGTTTATTTTGCCCATATAAGGCACACGTGTCTTGTGCATGCGTTAAAAGTTTTTTTTTGCCACAATTTACTGCTATCTAACTTTATGTTTTATTGTTCAAGTGGTATCTCTTGAGATCTTAGCCTAAATATTTGATTGTCAAAAATGTTTTTATGATTAGGGATGTTCTGAAATGACGTCCATAAGGAGGATTGGCTTCTGGACCATCCTCATATGTTAGATAATAGGAATTCATTTATGAATAAAATTCTTTCCCTAATAAGGGGGCGGGTGGTGGGGGGTTGTGTAAAGCATGGTCGTACCAAGAGGGGGGGGGGGAGTTCCAGATTTTGAAACTCAATAAACTGTAAACTATAAATCAAACAATACTTTGAAAAAAGTTTTTTATGTTCATTTATTTATATTAAGCTTTAATGCTGTATTATAAATTTTACATAAAATATTTATATTTTACAGATATTACATAATTATTTCATTATTCAATTAGTTAATTAGCATCACGATAAATCTCAAAATAGTATTCTTTCAGGCGACTTTTAATAAGGCTCAGTGAATAAAAGTTTTTAATTTGCTGAGAAAGATTATTATAGCTTCTAAAGCTCTAATATAGAAGTTGATGCAATCTTCTTGAAAACAGAGTTTGAAAATTCCAGACCCCCCCCCTCTCTGGGTACGCCTATGGTGTAAAGGGGGGTTCGTTACTTTTTTTTCTCAACTCGTTTTTAATTTTTTAAAGAAAATCCAATTTCTTTTTGTTAAATAAGTTTTAATCTCAAGAAACAGCAAAATCATAAATGTTGTGTGAAACATACAATAATATGCAAAATAAAAGGAGAATTGGCAATAAATACGATGCACGAACGACTGACTTCTTACGTATCTCTCGGATTTCGCGAAAGAGGGAAGTAAGAGAAATTTGAGGAAAAGATCTGCTTTAGGAATCAATAGAAAGTAATACGTTTGCTTGAGACTACACAAGAATTTCCATTTTAATTTGCCTTCAACGAATCGTAAATGCTTGAGTCAAAAATAGAAATAATGATTGGATTTCTGTACTGATCTATACAACGGAATTAAAAATAAAATTATCAAAAATTTAGACATTTTCTTCTTTGTGAAATCAAACGTTGAATCACAGCTGATACGTGAATTTTTAGACAATGCTTTTTTCGTAAAACAAGTCGTTCACCCCAACAATAGCTGCGATTAACATTTGACACAAAATTTCTTTAATATTCAAATATTTCATTCTATTATCAATTCCACTTTACTTCTTATTATTTCATACGATCGTAGTATTGATAACATTGGAATTACTCGGAAAGTACGTTGAAAAAGAAAAATATTATTGCTTACTTGATGTTCTATTTTAATGTGGGATCTCCTCAATAACATCAAAGATTTTTTTTTTTTTCATAATAATCATTTTGAATTTATATTTTAATTTTATTATCGGTTGGACGTTGATTAGCTTAAAAAAATGTAAATATGCGAACCTGCCGGACGCCATAAAGTAGAAAATATTGAGAAAGTAAATGGTCGATAAGAGACTCTCTGCTTCTATTTTAAGCAAATAAATTTTCAAAACAAGTCTCACCGTTTTGACCGATTCTTGATCACTCACCCTTCGCATGCCTGGACGGACAGCAAATCAGTCCGAAATTTCCATATTCTCATGAATTTTAAATTACGAAACAGATTTTACATAAAAATTATTTTTCACTTCTTCTTTTTCTTTGCACATTATAAACTTCATATTCAACAGTGAATTCATAGGCATGTAAGGGGTCGTTCACTTATTACGTAACGCATGAAAACGAAATTTTAGACCCCCCCCCCCCCCCCCTCCCTCCTTGTCATATAAAAATCATAGTTTGCTTAATATAATGCCATAATAAATGAACGACCCATAAGAATGTCGGAATATCGTTCAGGCACAGAGGAACGATCGCTTAATTATTTCTTCGTAATACGAACATTAATTTTGTATTATAAAATTTTATTATCCAATGCTAAAAAAAGAAGTATTAATGCTGTTGATGGCAATGTTTTCGATACAACGACAATAAAATATATTTGCAATCGTGTTTAGTCAACATCAATCAACAAAAAAAAATTGTCTGTAGCGTAACAAGTGTGAAGGACGCACGTGTACTCTCATTAATAATGATAAAAGCAAAAATTACTCCATTTATTAGAAGCGCTTGTTATCAAATGTGGGCCGTCCAGAAAAATTTGTTTTCGCATTTTGTGTCTTTTCTGGATGAAATCGTTTACGATCATTTTTAACTGACGCTGATTTTGCAGAGTTGTTGCCAAGATGCATGATTTTGTGATTATTTTGACATTTTGAGCATGCAACCTTAATTTGCAAATGTAATAGACATAAAATATTGACTGTGGCCTTTTGTAGGTCAGGACTTTAGCACAAACAACAACTCTGATCAGTAAATATAATAAAACGTAACAATTTTTCATTAATGACTTTTAGTGGAAGCATGAGAAAATTTACTTACAAAAATAAATGGCACTTTTGCCTCTCCTTTTATATTTCAAGGGCTTTTTTGTATTATAAATAATTATGAAGGTGTAAAATTCAATAAATAATGACCAGTCATCTTTCTAAATTGACGTTCGAGCTGCTTCGAGCATGTAACATTTAATGAACCAATAAAAGTGCTATCAGTCATTCAATTAACTTTCATCTGGCCCTTTCTAATCAACCACAAAATGAAAGCCATAACATTTACTCATCGAAAGGTTTTCTTTTGTAATCTCAAAACATTTGACTAAGTGGAATTTCATTTCGTGAAGAAGAAATTTGATTTCAAAAGCTCTCGTAAAATTAAATATTTTCCCATGTTTCTCTCATATTTTTGTAAATAAGCAAGTGCTGAATGTTGGTATTATATGAATGGAGCGCAATTTTGGGATTTTTAAAGTTTTAAAATTTGGAATCATTCATTTTATTGGGCAATGAATATTCAGGATGACCTGCAAAGGGTGAGGATACTTAGCAGTGTAAAAAATTAATGTCTTCTCTGATACTTTTTTCACTGTTCTAGCCATACAACCTGGAGTCAATCTCTGGGGCTACCACAGTTACCCTACCCTCCCTTGGGTAAAATAGGAGGTAGCTCAACAAACCTGTCGTTGGTTTGTGTGATTTCGTGACACCCAATTTGTGGTTAGGTACTTACCCATTATACTCTGGTTCAATTAAGAAACAAGCTGTTCTGTAACTTGTTGTTAATCAAGTTTAACGGCTATTTATATTTCATGATATTTAACGATATACTTGTACACTCTTAGAAAAAATTTAACAATTTTTATTGTTAAATTCAGATTTTTTAACTTTAACAGTAATATTGTTGATTTTGTAGTAGCAAAAAAATTTTAACCAAAATTATTGTAAAACGCTTTACCAGAAAGATTTTTACTTTAACAATGAAAATTGTTAATTTTTCTCTTAGTTAATTTAACTAATTAACTAATGTTTTTAATTGTATACTGTAACCTTGATAATTTAATGGTACTATTTTATCAATGTACAGTAAAAATTAAGTTAAAAAATTGAAAAACATGGAAAAAAAACCATTAATTAATTTTTTCTCTGTCAATTTTTAGTGCATTTTCCCATTGGGAAAAGACACTATTGTCCGCCTAATGTCTGTCTGTCTGTCTGTCCGTCTGTCTGTCGCTCTATCTCCTCCTCCAGTTTAAGCTTTTTCGATACGGTTTTTTGCTTAAAATGTGTGGACTAGGTCAAGGAATAGGGTGACCAAAGATTTTTTTGATCGGTGCAGTAGAAGGTTAATTAAATTAACTTTTGTTGAAAAAATTGCTTACGTTTTACGTACGTATTTTTTACGTAGCCCTTAAAAACGTGATTTTTCTTACAATCTTCCGGCCAGGGTTCGAGCCCCACTCCGAGCAACTTTTTTTTTGTACTTTTTTACACTTTTTTGATATTTCATGATGTGTTATGATAAAATTTTCCATTTTCATATTTTTTCCTCACATTTTCCGAACTTTTCACGAAGTTAAATTAATTAAAGCTTACGTTATGTAAAAATACGTACGTAAAAATACGTGTTATGTAAATTTACATTACGTAAACCTTTCTTGGTGTGAATTGAAAGGGGAGGAGGGGGAGTTAAACGAGGGAGTGTATATGAAGGTGGGGGGGAGTAAAACGGGGGGTATTATTTTTATTTTTCAAATACTTTTTGACCGTTATTTTCTCAAATATTTTTTGACCGTTATTTTTTCAAATATTTCTTTGACCGTTATTTTTTAAAATATTTTTTGACCGTTATTTTTTCAAATATTTTTTGACCGTTTTTTTTTCAAATATTTTTGACCGATATTATTCAAATAGTTTTTGACCGTTATTTTTCCAAAAAAAAGAAATTATCGTTATTCTTTTTAAAAACTTATATTTATTATTCAAATATTTTTGACTAATTTTTTGCGTCAGTGTTTCGTGCATTAGTTTTCTTTATCATTACTAATTTTTTATACGTTTAAATTTCTGGGCACAGTAGTTTAAGAAAATGCACTTCCGTCCGCAGCCCGTGGACGCATTACTAGTTTTTACTTTTTTTGTGAATTACTTTAAATCGACCATCAATTTTTAGCGCATTTTTGAAACTTGTTTCGAAAAGGTAGCTTAATAATGCACTTTGTTCGCTCGTTCGTTCGGCTCCAATGAAAAACTTTTTAACCAGACATCGTAGAAAAACTCAAAACCATCGCTAAGTACTATAATTAATGATTTTCAAGCCAACTTCAAGTGGGATAATTTCAAATATATTTTGACCGTTAGAAAATTTGAATTTCAAAAAACCGTTAAATGACAAACCATTTTATTATATGAAAATTCACCGTGCAAATTGTTAATTATACTATAATTAATGATTTTCAAGTGTATTAAAGCGGGAAAATTTTCAAATATATTTTGACCGTTATAAAATTTGAATTTTAAAAAACCGTTAAATGACAAACCATTTTAAAATATGAAAATTCACCGCGCAAATTGTTAATTATACTATAATTAATGATTTTCAAGTGCATTTATTCGGGAAATTTTCAAATATTTTTTGACCGTTAGAAAATTTGAATTTCAAAAAACCGTTAAATGACAAACCATTTTAAAGTATGAAAATTCACCGCAAAATTGATAATTATACTATAATTAATGATTTTCAAGTGTATTTATGCGGGAAATTTTCAAATATATTTTGACCGTTAGAAAATTTGAATTTCAAAAAACCGTTAAATTACAAACCATTTTAAAGTATGAAAATTCACCGCAAAATTGTTAATTATACTATAATTAATGATTTTCAAGTGTATTTACGCGGGAAATTTTCAAATATATTTTGACCGTTAGAAAATTTGAATGCCAAAAAACCGTTATTGAGCCGTCAAATTTATTTAAGTCACAAAATATTCATGATTGACTTATTTAATACGCAGTACTTTGCTAATCAAATACTGATCGCTAACACAAAAATGCGCTGAAGTCCCTCGATCTATAACACGAGGACTTTCTTTAAATTTTTATTATTATTCATAAATAAATAAGGCAAAATTAAATTTTAAATTAATTAATTAAATAAACAATTTAATTGGATTTTAAGTCATATAAAAATAAATTAAAGAGTAACATAGAGAAACTAAAGAACGTTAGTTGGGATCAAAAAAGTTAAGCAACCAGTATTCCTTTTGTGATTAGATGGGTGACCAGAAATAAAATTACTTTATTAGTTATTAATTATTAATCAAAGAAAAAAATTACCAGACTCTCGTAAAATGTATAAAAAGTTTAATAAGGAAATTGTTAAAATAGGGTTGACAGGAAAAATTATTAAAAAATTTGTTTACTATAGTTTACCAAAAAATTGTTATTTTCTTGTCAACCCTATTTTAAAAATTTTCTTATTAAATTTTTCATACATATTACGAGAGTCTGGTAAATTTTTTTCTAGGTGTGTATATTTTTACGTCTAACGGATACTAGCAAATAAAAATCAAATAAATTTTATATAAATTAATAAATAAGATGTAATAGCTACATCTAGATCTGTTAATAAAATCAACAATATCGAATTAAAGAGAGATCATAAGGCTAAGGAAAGTAGGAGCTACAAACCGACTTCTTACGTACATCGCATACTAAAAGCAGACCCCATCAGCTCCTCCCCTAAAAGTTGGGTTTTATTTATGAAGGATCCCTTAGGTTGAAGAATATGAACTAGGTGTAGAATATTATTGTAGATTAAAGGGGATTATAGAATATAAACTAAGTTGATAATAACGAATCTGCCTAGAAAATAAATAAATAGACAATTTATATAATTAAAAATAGATTTGCAATTAGGATCTCATTAATTATAGTGCATTAAAAAAAATTGTCATTTCATCAGATTTATTCATCACCAGATCTTTGTGAATAAAGCAGAAAATTCTTCCTATTTAAACTACAAAATCCTTGTAAGTTTCATTCCTACTAGACAAAGGACTTTTCATAATGACTATAGTAAATGATTATTTATCATCCCTGAAATTTAAATCAGCTCTAAGTTACAAAGTTGTTTACTGCAATATTCAGGAGTTCATTTGATTAGCTTCTAGATCATTCCACAAGAATTGATTACCACTTACTAACACAGCATTAATATTGATCGAATCAATCTTGTGCCAAAATGTCAAAACAAGGTCTTAAAATTACTGTCGTGAAATGTTGATGAAATTTCATCAAAAATGTGAAAAGATTTGATTTGATTTAAAAAAATCTTTTACGACTGTTATTGAGCATTAAAAATCCCTCTGAAGCATTTAAAAATAAATGTATAATTAGAGGCAAAAAGAAGCAAATGCTGCTGCCAATGCGATTAAAAATAATTTTCATATATAAATAAATTACCTACGCCGAATGATTTATGTATATGTACATATATTTTTTGGGAGCCATGTGATCAAAGTGTGATCAGCATCAATTACAGTTTTGAATGAATGTGCCTTCATTCCCCACATTAACGTCTTATGAAATATTCTATCTTGTTTGGTCATAAAAAGAATATTTGGTACACATGAGATACAAGCACACAATGAACACGTTTTCTGTTGTGAATTGACATACAAAAGAGAACAAAAAAAGATTGAGGCTTAGCGCCGGGAAATCATTATTGCATCGGTCAACTGAATATCACTTTTTTTGTTGCAAAACCGAGATTAACTTAATCGTATTTTCATTTTTCTATTGTGAGTGAAAAATCGCATTATCAGTAGGGACCGTTCTCAAATGACGTCTAAGTTTTAATCGTTAGGAGGGGTCAGGAGCTCAAGAAAAATTTTTTTGTGGATAAAGGGTAAGAGGGTTGGGTGGGGAGTGTCTAAAAATCTCATTATTGATTGACGTCATTTTCAAACGTCCAGTCCCATTCATTTATGAAGTAAATTAACATGCACAGAGCTAGTGACAAATATAAGGAACAGAAATTGTGAAATCCTGGACGGACAGGGTCAATGAGAGGTCGATAAAGTGTTATTGTTTTATTTATTGGCTCTCTTAATTAACCACGAAGAGTCAACATGATACGTGGAGAACGAGGTCGATTAAATAATCTTTTTAAAGACAAAACACGAAGAGTTATTTTCGTGACTTAAAGGCTCCTTTAAATTTAGTATATTAACATTGTCCTCATCACGTTGTCATCTAATGTACAAATACATTGCATCCTCACGTAGACATGTAGACTGTCTCGCCTGCCAAAAAAGTAAAGAATATAATTTTGTTGTTATTTATTGCGATCAATGCAACAAAAGAAAATTTGATAATTTATACAAAAAAATTCTGCTTGCATAACCGTTGATTATATTGCAAATATGCCTTCAATCAAGGGCAACCGCAGACTCGTAATTTGAATAAAATTCAAACATGTAGATGTAATTTTCGTCCAAAAATAACATTGTTTTAATGGTCGGAAGAAGAGAATGCTGAGTGAATTAAAGAGGAAAGCATCACTGGAAATTATACACTCTTTGTTATGATTTCTCTCAATAAGGAACGATCTGCATTCATAAAAAAACAGTCTTGAATTGTTGTAAATATTTATATAATCTAAGATATGCAAAGGAGTTGGAGAAACAAGCTTCAAGGGCGGGAAAGAAAAAGTGTGTGAGTTCTATATGCATCTCATATTTGAGAGAAGTCTAATAAATTATAAGAAATTTTATATACGTTGTCAGAATTTCTCCACTCACTTTTGTTTATCTCATTACGAACAGTATTATACCGAGCAATATTTCGCGGTTACGGACGCTGAAAGATCGTCATGTGATATTGTATGAGGTGGGTTATTTTTCGCGAAAAAAATAAAATATTTTATTAATTCTTAATTCGAGAAGTAAGAAGTGGAAATTATTGAGACATGCTTCTTCGTATTAACACTGCTGATTGTCAACGTACACGTGCTTTGATTTAATCGTTAACTTGAAATCTTATCATGTCATAAATTATTTTCTGAAAATTTGAAACTAAATCACACACTTTTGTGTCACACCCTAAATATTATCTAGTCATGGTTGTATTCAGAAAGTTTACAAACGGGTTTTTAGAATATTTGGTAGATCTTCTCCAATTGGATGCACTTCTGTACAGAGCCTAGTAGAGAGGGTCATATACCCCCCCCCCCCCCTCTCTCGAAAAATTTCTGGTAATGCTCCTACCTCTGTATCTAGTAAGGCAGTGCTACTCAAACTGCTCTAGTTTGTCACGACACGATCTCAGGTAGGTCAGTATTCAGGGTCAACCCCCCCCCCCCTTCGTTTTTGAGAATTTTTTAAATTTTGCTAGGGTTTTTAAGACGCCCCTGATCAGCATTAATATGGCATTGATTTTAGTGTGTCGCCTGCTAAAAAGTTTGAGAAGCACTTTGGTAAGGGGTCTTTTGCGTTTTAATAAGGGGGGTCTGAGATTTTTCAACCATTTTGTCCGCAAATTTGTATGAAAATAGACAAAACTTTTGTCCGTACCGCTGATTTGTCTTCTTCCTGAAGTTTTCTTTATGAATAATTTGTAATAAGGGAAGTAGAAGCTCTAGAAACTCGTTTTTCCGCGTAACGTAATAAGTAGACGAGCCCTAATTCATCAAATCTTTCACGGGTGTTTGTTCCTTACTGTTAGTTAAATAATGTGTAAAGAAATTATATTTATGGCACATACTTAACTTCATGCTAGTACTGGAAAAGCCTAAAAATAAGATGAAGAATGTAAAAAATTTTGTTTTCATCTACTTCTTTTGTTAAACAAGATCAGTATTTGCAGAGCGTGTACGATAAAGTACACGAGGGATAACAATTTCGTTTTAGTAAAAAATTATCAGATATTTTGGAGGTGGAGACTATCAAAAATTAAACAAGATATCGATTTAAGGAGTTTAAAAATGTACAACTACTACAGTTCGTGTACATTGTCATGAAATACCATTGCCAAGGACAATAACTGTTTAAATATAGTTTCAGTTCGACATGTCCCTCCAAAATTAATATATTGAGGCGTAATAAGAAAGTTCTTTATTCCTTTTGTCGTTCAAGTGCGTAGGCGTAAGCTGGTTACGTTAACGTTGGCAAATGATGACAACTTAAAGACTAACCATACGATGTTGTTAATAATCGAATACATGCACTGACAAAATAAATGAATTATGATTCTTAAGCTTGTGAAAAACAATGTCAAACGAAAGAAAGCTGTTCTGGCGCGTCTGCCTGTGATGGAATGAAAAATGAAAGGACAGAAAAATACTTAAAAAGTATTAATTATTGAAATAATATAATTGGCTATCCCGTGACAAGCGTGTTTTCATTTCACTAGCTAATTTATTATGTTGATAATACTTTCAGTTTTTTCGGACATTAGCCAAGCTGAGTCTCGGTACATACAGAAGGTCAGAATGTTTATTAGAAAGACGTCTCTTCTGCTTACGTTGCTTCTTTTTTTGCATACCTTTTTGTTTACAAACGAAATCATAGCAGTGTGCGGATTTAATGGCAATTTTTTTTATCATCCCATGTAGCCCATAAATTTGGATTTAAATTATGTAATTGTGAGTCAGCCTCACAATTATAGCTATAACATTGACGAATAAAAAATAGAATATTTATTTTTACGCACACGTTTATATTTTATCGAGACAAACACTTTAATTATACCCATACGCTCTTTTTTCTCTGTGTGTGCTTTATAAATAGATTTTGAGTGTAAGGAGCTTCTTTTTATAAACATTAAAATATTTTTTTAAGAATTTCATTGACGAAATCACCTGTTTATTGTTGATATTTTCATATTTGAATGAAATTTCTTCGTATATCAATCGTTTTGTCAGATATGCTTCTATGTATATATCTTTTTTCATTCATTAGTTCATACAACTTTGTACGCATATGAATTGAGCCAGACATCATTACTCCAATATGTGAGTGATAAGATAATAAGGTGATTCTATTTTTTCTCAATAATGCGGGGGAATTAAGTCACTCAAGAATCATTTTATGTATGCATGATCGTCTGGAAAAGAACTGATTAAACATTGTTTATGTCTGACTGGAAAAAAATGGATTTTTTTATTATTATTTATGGTTGCTTGGTCTACAAAAAGCTCATCGAGAGAATCACCAAAAAATTATTCAATTATTAATTTTATTGTTCACATTTTGACCTATTTCGTCAGAGACGCATGGGCATTAATAAAAATTAGAGCATGTACATACATGAATCATATGATGGATGTACATACCTAGTGAGTAATGGCATCAGAATGAGAAACAAGAGATTCCTTATCATAAATTTTGTACAAAAAAACCCCGAAAAATTTTGCCTGATAAATGACACGTTATACGACACGAAAATGTTCTTTGCATCCTGTAAACATGTTGATGCGATACGCAAGAAAAATTAATTTACGAGTAAGCGTGCGATACTCATTTGAATAATATCTTTTCATATATATTTTTTTATTGTCAAGCATCTGATTTCTAAGATTGTCGTAAGTTGCTGTCAACCTAGTTAATCGTCTTCTAAATATACATATCGGTCGTAAGCACCTGATCGCGACTAACGCACACTCATTTTAATTGAGTACGCAAACATTTATTCGTTCGTCATTGTTTCTGTTGATATCATTGTAATTTCTCATTATTAAATGAGCTGAACAGATTAACGTGAAGTCCTTAATGTGAGAATATACAAAGAAAAATTGCAGAGTGTAATAAATTCGTTGACATAATTGTTTTGAGAATTTTTTAACGTTAAATTTATTAAAACTCATTGTTCGTGTAAAATAAATTCAGATATTTTAAATTTTGGATCGTCTATCACTGACGTCAATGGAAAATAGGAATTGAGACACTCCCCCAGTAGCGTAGCAGTAGTGATATACCAAGAACTTTTTTCTTTCTTATGCTCATGGTTTCGTACTAGTTGCTTAACCTAACGATTCATAAATGATAAGCTAACTAATTAGAGTTTAGGAAAAACCTTGGAAAACTTTTTAAGTGAAAAATAATTTCCATATAAAAAAATTTTTCGAGTGGGTCCGGAACACTCCCCCCCCCCTCATGGGGGTATCCTCATTGGGTACTCTCATGAGTAGCAGGTAGGAATAAAGCCCCTTTTTGAAAATTTTGATTCACAAAGGCGCAACCTGACGACAAGGGCCATTTTTATGCAACTTCCCCCCACCCCTTGCCTGCCATGAGTGTCCACCCCATCCCTGTACAAATGTTAGACGTCACATGTGAACGACGCCAGTTTAAGTTTTCAGAAAGCGAAACATCTTCGTGAGATGCGAGATCTTTGATCCAAAAATAGAGTCCAAAAAAAGAGATCATGCAAAAAACAATAAAACTGAACTCTCGTACACGTGTAGGCACCCTAAATTCTCAAACTGATCATCATTGTCTAGGTGTTTATCTTTTTATTAGATTGAAATCTTTTGTAACTGGTCACAAAAATAAGATTGAATAAAAAGTATCTAACGACTAATAATTGAATGACTACTTACTATCAGCGGCAATAACATAGTTGTTTACTAATTCAATCATGACACTTTTATTTGTTCTTCTTTCTTTTTCTCACTTTTTAGTGAATAATGATTGTATACGATAATTGAAAATTATGCCGGTTTTTTGAGAATACACATGAAGATCTCCTGAAAAAAATTTATTATTGTGTATTCAGTTCTCTTTACATAGTTATCTGATCATGCCTCGAGCGCGTGTTGGCTGTGAAGAAATATTGTGTGTTCATATCACTCACAGGAAGGCAAGAGAAATAAAATCGACACTCTCTGTCTCTCTCGATAACAACGCATTGGACATGTTCAATTTTTTATTCTAATTTGTTCCATGCACGTCATTCCTTAATTTTTAAGCCTCTAATTTGATGCAAGAGATTGTGCATTATTTGAGAATCATCCGATGTCTCCTGCATTTATGACATTGGCGCTATTAAACTATAGAAAAGAAAATAGCCATGGAATTATCACTGTGTGATAGAGAAGTAGCTTCGGTAGATCATTGGCCTCATTGACTCTCAATGTTTTCAAAGCTTTTTATGCTCAATATTTCTCAACCCGATTGTTATTCTCTCGTTCTTTGCCGAGAAGAAAAAAATATATGCACGACCAGTGAATTCGGTTGTCTCGCACAATCACTCCTCACTCGATTTCAGTTTGAAAAAACTTGATCAATTGTAAAGATGTTTTTCTAGCAGCTAGACGCGAAAAAAAATTAATAGAGAATCCAAAAAAAAATAATAATATTTTTGAGAAGGCGGTTAACGTAAAAAAAAGTATCAAAGAAATATTTACAGCTGTTAAGAATGATTAAGCCTTTCACTCGACAAGTTTTAATCAATTAACAAGGAAAAGCTACTGAAAAAAAATAATAATTTAAAGAAATCTTCAGTGCCAAAATAAAAATAAAATAAATTTATATTATCATATGAAAAATTAAATGCTGCATTAAATAAAATTCTGTGAAAAAATACCAGAGTGCCTTTATATTTCAAAGAGGAAATAAAATAAAATAAAAATCATTTAATAGTTTGTATCTAAGCCAGTGATAGAAGAAAAAGAAAATTAAAGAAAAAAATTGTGATTAAATAAAAGTAACCGAGAAATATCTTTACACACAGACATTTTTGTGAGTATTTTTTTGTTGTTTGTAGTCGAAAATATATTTTTTTTGTACAAAAAAATGCCGGCTTCGAAAAGAGCTGTGTGGTTGTAGTCATTTAAATGAATAAAATGCAGCTTCCATTGATTTTATCGAACTCATTGTTTCATGAACAAATTCAGTTCCACAGTCGTTCCAACATGTGATAAGCTACATTTCGTGAGAATATGAAACTTTTTTTGTAAAAACTCCGAATGTGGCACATTGAGTGAAAAGTGTAAAAGTTGTAGCCAGTCATAGATAAGCCAAGTGTATTACGAGAGAGTCAGGAAAAAACCCTCGGTAATCTTGCGGGATATTTCTTTTGTCTCATATGCCAAAATAATTTAAACTTGACTCAAATCAGCTACGATAAGATATCAGGATATTGATCAAATTTGCCCATTTTTTGTGACACGCTAGACTGTTAAGCAATCGACAGTAACACGAGATTCAATATTATGAAAACTTCCGATTAAAAAAAGTTAATGACTGATGATAAGAACACATTTTATCGCCATTTCTTCTTGATTGCTCAATTGTGCAATTAATTAATTAAATTTTGCGTGAAAACAAGCTTGACGTCAAGTTTTAATTAAAGGAACAGAAAAACAAAAATCACACATAGAAAATTAATATCGACAACTTCTCACAATATCCACAACGGTATCGGAGTTTCTAGTTTGTTCACATCCATACAAGACATTTACATTTTCTTCGTTTCCCTTCGCGAATGAATTTACTACATTTTATTGCGCGCGTGGAAAGCTGGATAAAAAAATTTCTAATAATCTCATTTTGCATACATATTTAGCGCCGTCGGTATGTATGATATGATTTTTTGGCAGCCTAATACAAGCGAATGAGACATAGTAGTGGGAGGAAAGACTCTCATGTGACAAACAAATTTTTTTCCTGATGATTAATTTGAAATTGTTAACGAGGAATTATCTTCATGCTGATTAAATTTATGCTGATGTCTATAAATAGTAAATAGTAACAGCGGAAGAGAAAAGAGTCAATAATCATCAGAGTAAGTCCCTTATGACCTTAGACAAATAATGATAAAGTCAATATTATTAAGAAGATTAAGAAAGAGGCGGCAGGAAGAAAATAAAGTTCAATTGTATTGTTCTTATCACCTCCTCAATTGAGCCTTAATCAGTCCCAATAAATGAATGGGAAGCAGGGTATAATCAAAGCCTTATTACAGCGTCAATGCGTAGAGTTGCGAAATTGAAATTATAGTAATAAAAGAAGCTCTTTCTGATGTCACATTCGAGACATAAAAATGTATTTATTAAGAGACATGTCTCTCTGATTAAGAGGAAAAAAAGGGGGTAAAGACATCATTAAAAACAACCGTAGAAATTGGTTGCTATGTTTTCGTCTCACATTTCTTGGCAACAGACCATAGACACTGATAATATACATTATTAATCTCTGGCAATTGCTATCTTGAAAATATATCCAGCATCTATAAATTGTCATTTTTGGCTCCAACATATGAAAATAGAGATTTGATGCTGCCAAAAGACGGACGACCAATGAAAATAGGATTGAGAAATAAAATTAATATGTTTACCTATCGAAACTCACAGAAATTTTCACCAAAATAAGCGAATTGCTTCTATTTTTAAAGAGAATGAATTTCTCTTTTTGGGGGTCATCCAGGAATGACGTCCAATATTTAAGGGGTGGGTGGTCTTGTAATGTGTGACACACCATAAATTTTGGGAGTTACTGAAAATTTAAGTTTCACAGACGTCATTTAAGGACAAACCCCCTTTTTATTTTCATCGGAGAAAATAATTTTAAATTTAGATAAATGTCCCTAGAGAGATAGAGGCGTTTCTCATATATGACGACGTCAAGTTCTACTAATGTGCTGACAAAAATAAACTTAATCGCCAACGGCTTTCTTTACTCATGGACATATTCGCGGCTTTATTTATACAAATTCATTTTCTTTTGGATATTCGAAAATTCTCAAATTATTTAATTTCATGAGAAGAAATTTATTTTTTAAACACGAGCAATTTGCTTCTTCTTTTCTTTGTTTTCATTTTTTGACATCTTCGTCTGATGAAAAATAAAACGTTGCCTGTTGCATGTACAATAATATTATTACTCTTTGCGTTATGTGTGTCTCATTTGACATGACAAAGTCAAATGAAATTGATTAACAATGTTAGAAAAATACACAAGATGCTATTTGTCATCGGAATATGCTGGGATAAGTAACTCAAGACCATTTCATTTCTATTTGTAATGTGCATCAACCACAACAACCACAGCCGAAATCAATCAAAAACCTTTTCATCTCTCAAATGTCATCAGCCAGGCTTTGTCTTAGATTGATTAATCTATATTTAGGAACAGACAAAGATATATAAAGTTACACGGAAGTAAAAGAGTTACAGATAATAATTTCCTTAATTTTTCAATTCATTTAAAATTGTCGCTCGAAATGCAAGTCACAATGTGCCTTGAAATCCATTTCTCGGCCGTTTCTATGCCTAAAAATAAAAGATGATAGATAAAAAGAATATTTTTGACTGTGAATATTTTACATTTTCTCATACCCAAATCGAATGACTAGAAAATGTCTGTTAATTTCAAATTTTTACATACACATAGGCAGAGATTTGCTGTATTATTGAACACGTTTCATAGCTTACAAGTAATGACATTGAACGAAATTTTCGGCATAAAAGTAAATCCAAGGCTTCTTTGCACTAAAGTTCTTTTTGTTCTTTTGGCATCCTCTTCTTTTTGACACATGCTCAATAATCTCTTCTGACGGATATTGGTGACATAATTTCTAAAAAATCAGCAACATGTAAATTAGCGACGTTGTGTACTACTTAGTAATCCACTAATTAATTCGTTAGCATAAAATTTTGGATTGTTTGCTCCGCTGATGGATTTTTTGCGTAAACAACGGAAATTTCCAGCTCATAGATATGTCAATGAACATTAAGTATATATTTCACCAAATAATAATCACATATCTCATTGTGACTGTCCATTTATGAAGGAACACACAACAAAAGAGAACAATTTCTTAATAGAAAAATGACCTTTTCCCGTCTAGCTAGCAAAATATCATCAAATGTATGTCCAGTCAAGTAGTAATGTTATCTATGTCTACAAGCATAAGCTAGTGGCAACTACAAGGTGCTTGTTTTTAAAAAAAGAATCTGATGACATTGCATTATAATTGAATATGAAAGAGACAATTTTAAAGGTTCCGTAGTCTCAAGTTTCAAAGGAAAAAAAATAATAGTAATTGCGTTAATGCAGTTTGCAGTCGAGGGCAATGCATTTAGATGCAATTTTCGTTAATGAAATAATGCAACTTGCTTTTCACTTTCTACATTCTATGAAAAAGTTCATTCATCTCTCAAGTAAAACGTAAATAATTAACATTTTTTTGCTAGCTTTGAGAGAGAAGTAAGCTTGATGCAATTCTATGGCAGCAGATGCTTTTACTCACTAATATCACATAACATTGAAAATGGATATAGTAAGGAAAACGAAGTCATTTCATTCATTTAAAACGTTTATGACCCGAATATAAGGCATGCGAAATATCCTCATTATATGCCTATGATTTAAAAAAAATTCTGTGTTCTATAAATAAATCCGCGGGATGCATCATATGATGAGAAATAAAGAAGCGGAGGCGATGAAACATTTTTTTTTTGTTTTTCGATGGAAAGTGTGGCAGGCATGAAAAACAAATCTGATTCATGAAAAATTTTCCTCAATGAGATGCTTAATTAGTGAAATTTTCAGCTCCAATAATCACTTCCAACAGTCCATTGAGATAACAAGTCAGACTTGATTTAATTAAGAAAAACCCATTCATAAAGTCTGTTCAGACTGATAATGCAGTTATCTTAATGACCTTATGCCTTTTTATTATTATGGAGAACCTTAATGTCATAATTATTACTTCCATTTTAATAACGTTAACACGTCGCCGTGAAAAATCTTTAACAGCTACTGACTAATTAATTTCAAATAACAAATCACTAAGTCAACAATTGAAAGTAATCTCAAGTGGATGTCTATCTTGATTAATCTGAAGAATGCTTTTTTTTGTTCTCATTAAGCCGGTCCTTCTCATGTTACTTGATACACTTTAGTCGCATAACAAAAAAATAAATAAATAAATGGTCCTCGAGTTAAGCTGATGACTCTTATTACCAAAACGTGTGGACCTGCTTATTCAATAAAATCGTTAAGTTTGTTTACGAATTTGAAATTTTGTATGCCGAAGTCATTTAGCAGTCATAATGCTATAATGACTAGCAACATTTGAGACTACACGTGTAGAACAAAACTACCACGCATACCAATGTTATATAGTTGGTCTATGGAGCTGTATTCAGGGATGCATCTAGTTTTGAGATACATTTATGAAGGAATGATCATTTTTGGGTAAAGCCTTGGATGCACTGGTACCATGAAGGGGTTTTTTTCATAGAGAGATCCTCAACCAACCTAGATACACCCCTGAACACTGTTAAAATGTTGTTTTCGACCACAGAAGCAACCTCGACTTTAAACATTATTGCTTCTTCTTCATGATCAGACATCAACATTTTTAAAAACACCAAATTAAATTTATTAAGGAACAATATCTCTGAACATTTGTCAAATAAAAAAAAGTGAGTCAAAAATAGCAGAAAGGTGAAAACGAAAAAAAAACAATGTTCCATGTGCTGCGCGTGTAGCCTTGAATGAGGAATAATACTATTTACCAAAGACTATACAATTGACTGACAATCAAAACAATAATTTAAGTTTAGTTCCATAATAAGAAGAAATAGAATGTTTTGAGTAAGCAACAAGTTTCATCCAGATTATTGCATCGTGTGGCAAAAAAGATTATATTTATTTTTGCAAACAGTAAATTAAAATACAAACAAGTGTGACCTGATGATAATCTAATATGCTTGACTTCAATAATCACTAAATAAACGGTAAATGGGAAATAACAAGTATAACTTCACATGCTTAACATGTGAATTATTATCAGTGCTGATTTCATTTTATTTTTGTACTTCAAAATATCAGTTCATGAAGAAGAGTTGTGGATGAATTCTCACCTCTAAATTCGTACCGTGAAGCTGGCACGCGTCTAGCATGCGTTCGAAATAAGAATTTGTTATCAGAAATAGATGAAAGCATTCACACTAATAATAATAATCACGCGAGTCGCGAGTGATCACAAAATTTCCCTAAAAAAACTCTTTAAACATGTTGAAAAACCGAGGCTGTTGCTCAATTCCCCAAAAAATAAAGAAGCATCAGAAATATGTCAAGTTTACTTTAGAAATTAGACATGAGTCGATAGATAGATGTTGAGAGTGGGTTTAGGTCGATAGCTCGGGCTTATGCAACATTCTGAAAATATAATATGAAGAGACAATTGTTCGAGCAATTGATTCTGTCTATGGAAAGTCTCGAAGACAATTTTTGACTATTTATGAGGCGCCATTTAATGAAAACAAGAATATCAGAAATAAAATTCTTTAATTTAAAATTAAATTCTTCCTACTCGTGTACAGAAATCTATCTTTGAAAGGACCGTCCGTGAACTTTAGCAAACAATATGCATTGCAATTATTTCTTTTTTTTTTGTTTTTGATCAGAGACTTGTCTTGGCAGCGTGCCTAGTAAATATCAATAAATTTTGATATCAAAAAAAATTGCGGTCTTGATGGATATAATAGTAAATTTGGTGAAATATAAAAATGCAAGATGTATTTAATTAACTCGACATTCTGTAAGAAATAATAATATCACATGCACGACTAGCAGATGTGGGCACAATAAGTTTATATATATATTTTTGGAACTGATTTTTCATTACAATTTCCTTTTTAAAAGAAAGAGAAATTTTCTTCATGAATCTAAGAAATGCAGACTCTACTGGCTATTTTTAATGATGTTTCATTCCTCATGTGCGTTTGCTTCCTGAAATCATTAATGTTTATCTCATTAAAGAATAAGACGTACAATGAGTCGTCGTAAAAGAGAATGAAAATTTAGAAAACAATCATCACATGCTCAAAAAAATATATAAATCTCGATGACAAAACAGGGCAATAAAGATCAGGCACACGCTAAACAAACAATGTTCACTAATTGACGTTATTCTTGTTCTCATTACAGTTTTATATAAACAGTCAAAATTACGCCAACAAAAACGGATTACATTTCGATATCACCGTCGCGAGCGATCCCAATGCCCGCATATTACGAGATGCTAGTATCTCAAAGTCCTCCATTGTTTAGCCACAGTCCACCGACGGGCTTCCTATCAGAATATGGACCGAATAGATTTTATGAATCGCCAAGATTCTGTCGTTCAGCGGCCGTTTTATCACCATTGTCACAACGTCGCTTCCCACCACAAAATCAACAGCAGTCATTATATCAAACTCACTTACAAAGCCTCTCGCCATACAAGCCATGTTTAGTACCAAAGCCACGCCGTTCATGCCTTACTGTCCGTAAAGATATCAATAATCATCACAAACATGAGCCAACGAGTGATAGCAGTGACGATAGCGATGATTGTGAGAAACCACAAAGAGCTAAGAAACGCGTCGTATTTGCCGATGATAAAGGATTGGAATTGGAACAAATTAAAATTATGTCAGAATCATCAACACAGCCACCAACGTGGTCATTGCAATTTCTCGCACATGTAACTCAGGGAATGATTTCTCCAGTTCCTCAGGAGCAATGGACCATTGATTTTAGGCAACCTGCATCGGATTATCTCGAATTCAGGTACGACTATCATTGAATTCTTTTTCACATGCTTTATATAATTAACATTACGTAACACGCTTTTTTCTCGTTACGACAGACGTAAATTGGAATCAAATAATGTGTCATTGGAAAATGTAATAGTAAAAGAATCGGAATCAACAGTGGTTGGAACAGTAAAAGTGAAAAATTTGAGTTTTCATAAAGAAGTTATAATTCGATCGACCTGGGACAGTTGGAAGTCTCACACAGACACCACAAGCACATATTCAAAAATTGTTGGAGCTAGTGGAGCTTATGTCATTTACGATACCTTTTCATTCATAATAACACTTCCGCCACACTCCAGAAACTTGGAATTCTGCGTGTGCTACAGAGCGGACGGAAACGAATTCTGGGATAACAATGGAGTAAGTAGTAAAGTGAAAGTTCTTCAATGACATTATTTTACTAACTTTTAAACTTTTTCTATCATCCAAAAAAACTTAGGGAATCAACTACAAATTAACAAATCGAGTATCCGCACGTCAGGAGGAAAATGAACTCGTCATAAGACTTAATAACACATCAGTTAGCAATAATACTGAGAAGAAGGAGGGAACAAACAATAAAAATCGTAGCAGTTCGCCGACAGAGCCTGTTGATGTACCTAAAGTGCATTTTGGATCATGGTCAGAATTTAGCAAAAGACATTCAGAGTCTCCACTACCTTATTGGTAAATGTTTTCATCTAACCTACACGTTTAAAAAAAATCAATAATCGTTGTCAGCACCGCGCTACAAAAAAAATAATGTTTTTAATCAAAAAGTTTTTAATCGAAAATCAATTGCTTTAAAATCTCAGAGAATTTTTTCATTGTGAAGTGAAGAGAAAAAAATTGAAAATATTTAAGAAAAAAAGCTACAAATAGGAACAAGAATCTGGGAAATTTAAGTCTCAGTTTATAGGGGAATAAAATCAATGAAAATATGAAGGAACAATAAGAAAAAGTTAGCCCCAGATCAATACAATATTTAGACATCATAGGCGATAAACATACACACACACATCATGCTGATACAAATGAAAGCAAGCAAAAACCACAAATCAAATCTTTTCGAGCTTATTTTCAAAATTCCGGTAATTTCCCAATTCTTAATTATTTTTTCACAAAATGTTTGTGTTTTGGTGTTCTGTCCGGTGCTTACTCTTTAGCTTCCTCTCTTTTTTTTGCTGGCTTATTTTCATTACTTGACCAAAATTTCCAGTTATAAATTTTAATTTAGTAGCCATAATCTTGATATATCCGTTTCAAATGACTCGATTGCTTTCATAACTTTTTCTCATTGAGAAAATGCAAAATGCTTTTTGCTTTAAACATAGGGGTCATTCACTTATGACGTCCATCAAAAACTGGGATTTTTAGACCCCCCTCCCCCCCTTTGTCACAAAATTTTAATTCAAAAAAATTTCTTTAATTTAAAGTGTCACAAAATCTCAGACCCCCCCTCCCCCCTAAATCGTGGACGTCATAAGTGAATGACCCCATACATTGCTTGCTTACTAATTGACTATAAAAGCTATTTAGACGGTTAATAATAGTTCTATTTGGCAAACAGTCGTTCAAAATTTAAATAAATTCAAAGGCAAAATTCAACTAACAAAAGAAATTGTACGGTTCTATAAAAATAACGGTCATTCTAAATTCAAAATTTCAAAAACCATACAAATCCAACAAAAGAAATTGTACGGATCTATAAAAATAACGGTCATTTTAAATTCAAAATTTCAAAAAACCATACAATTCCAAAAATTTTAATGATAATTTGTATGGTTTTAATTTTGAACATTTGAAATCTAAAAATCCGTTAACTGGAAATTTTGTTCCAATAACACTTTCATGTTATAAAACAATTAATTGGCACTTTAGTTTATGTGATTATATAATATCCATTAAATGTAAGGCATTAATGACTTTTTGTAAGGTCTTCTGTCTGAATGTGCTGGGGTAGTGGTGCATGTTATTAATTAATATGTAAATTGAACATTAATAATAACGCTGTTCTATTTTTTTCTTCTATTTCTCTCACAGTTCATTATCAACTAACGGAATTTGCACTGGTTTGTACATGTAAAAATAATAATAATGATTATGCGAAGAGTGCATCAAAATCATGGGAATTGATAAATTATTGGAACTATTCGATATTGAGTGAAGAATGGAAGAATTTTGCTCAACATTAACACTTTAAAAGTACAAACAACAATTTAAAGAGATGTAAAAAAATTAAAAGAAAAAAAAATCTATCAAAAATGAGGATAAATAGCTCAAGAAAAACAAAAATAAAAGCCTCACACAAAAAAAAATGTTATGCAATATATACCTACTTTTTTATATTAAAAAGGAAAAACTAATTATAATGTGATGTGGAAAACTCTGTTTGATGGAAGCTTAGAGTGTGTCATAGTTGGAGCTTCATGGATAACGGAAGACAGATGGATGGATGGAGTTTAAAACTGAAGAAAGAAGCTTTTTTGATGTTATAAGTTTTGTCAGTTAATGATTACATAATTACATTTAATTTTAAAAGTTATACATGTTCCAAAATATGTCAAAATATTACTTCATTTTGTGTATAGCAAAGTCTGAAAGTGAAAAAAGCAAAAATATCGAAAAATTCTCTATTTTTTATCATCATTTTATAAAAGAAAATCGTAAAGTAATGCTATGGAACAGGGATACAGATTGAGCATCCTCATGTGTACTTTCCTGAGATAATGATATGAGACTCGCACTGATTACTGATAATAATAATATATATATAAAGTACGAAAACTTTGCAGGTCAAATGATTCAAGCTTCAAGAAGATTTATATTACATTTACACGTTTCTATTTTGCAATTAAATGTGTTAATCTCTACATTTCTCAAGTATCTACACATGCGATCACAATCTGATATCTTTCTTTTATTTTATTCTTTTTTCATGTTTTGTCCTATAATTATTATTATTATTTTAAGATCTTTATGTGGTGGAATATTGTTAAAATTAGCTCATGTTATGACTTATATGACTACTTCTTTTTTTTTGTTGAAAGATCAACTCATTATTAAATCAATTTCAAATTTAAGAAAAATGATATATTTATATAAAAGAAACAAAATAGGAAAAGTTGATAATTGATTAATAAGAATTGAGGTTTATGGAAGAATTCGAGGGTTTTTGTAAGGCATAATATGATTGTAGGATATAAATTGATAGATAAATTTTTCAATTTCATTTTTTCTTAGTAGTATTAACTATTAAAGTACTTTGAAATATGTGAAAATTTTGGATTTTTGTCAATATGGATTCAAGAAAAAAAAAGTTTTGACGATTGATGAGCAAACGGTCAATCGAAATTCAAAACAGAATAATCAAAATTTGAAAATTTTCAAAATAATTTTGACGGTTAAATTTTTAAATTTGAAAAAGCCGTTATTTCAAAATGTTTGAAAATTTAAAACGAATTTGACGGTTACGAATTTGAATTTCATAAATCCGTTAAAAAATCAATTGGCAGCGAATATAAGAATCCAGACAGAAATCAATTGAAAGATATGAGAAAATGATAAATTTTTAAGGATATTCCATTTCCGAATGTGAAGTAATCATAAAGAAAAAGAAAACTGATATTTGTGAATCAAGAAACTCCTTTACTATTACCTTAATTATTTCAAGAGGAATATAATCATGTTAGATATTAGACATATTTAAAGGATATGATAATAGATTGAGTAAAAAAGTATCGGAAAAGTTGCAAAAGTAATTAACAAACAAAAAGATAGAAAAAATTGCTGAGAAGTTAAGTTGGAGAAGAAAAAGAAACAAAATCTGATGAATATACCAAAATTTATTTTCAAATTTTTTAGTTATTTTGACCACATTTGAAAAGTGGAATCGATGAAGATGAAGAAGCAGAAGACGCAAGCAAGCATGCAAGAGAAAAAAACCTTTTTGTTTTTATTGTTATATTTTATTTCTACAATTTTTTATGCAACTTAAAAGACTGAACAATACAACTGACTAGGAAAAATGGAAGTTTTTCAGTATCCGAAGAGTTTTGAATCATATAAAATGAATATGGCAATAAGATGTATATGCCAAATAAAAAAAATGAAAAACATTGTCCATTTAACTGTAAAATCGCTGCAATCATTTTTATCATAAGAAATTCATCAAGAACTTTGGAATCAAATAAGATTAATTATTTTGAAACTGTAATTATGCAAATGAATATGCAAAAAATGAAGCTAGCAGTACGATTTTTATACTAAAAAATATTTAACTCTCTTTTTTTGTGTTATATCTTAGATGTAGATTCTACTAATCCTTCCAGACATTAGACTGGGTTTATCACTGTATATGCATACGCAAAAAATACAAACAGAACATACAGACTTAGGTTCATATTGTCCAATAATCGATTATTATTATTATTATTTACTATTATTAATTATTACTTTAACTATGTAATTTCTGGAAACTCGAAGTTTCACAACACATTTTACATACAACAATCACATATGTAAAAGCAAAAAACGGTGTTTTCTTTGCTATCTTTACACCCCCCCAAAAAAATGATAGCGTTGTAAATAATTTTGTCACAAATAAAAGAAGAAAAAGTTGTTTAAAAATTTAAAACATTTTTTTAAAATTAATTTAAAATTATCTCTTCTTATTTCCAGCTGCTTCTAGAACGTCTTTCTGATAACTTTTACGAGACTATTTTTGTTACAAAATAACATGATCAAAACAATTTCTTCTTGATCAAATTCCTCCTTGTGTTATTGAATAAGTGGTAGTGCTATTTATAGCTCGTTCCTCTTCTTAAAATGGAAGCATGCACGTTCCTTGCAGTAGAAAGTCTTGTCAAGAAAGAAAACATTGCAAGCTAATGGGATGCAGTTTATTTTTATGAAAACTATGCTGCTTTACATTTAATGATGATCAGTTAAAAGCTGGACTGATAATTGGGTATGAGAGACTTCAACGCATTTTACTACGCGCGTGTCAAATCCTTTATTAATTTTAATCTTAGGATTAATTCATAAATCGTACTTTTTCGAACCTTTTGAGGATCTTACCATCTTTTGGAAGTAATCATCCAACAAACCTCCCGAAAAATCCACAACCTGCTCATAACTCATCAAATATTATTTCTTCTTTTGATGTCTTACTTCTTTCATTTAAATGGACTGACGCATGATATTTTTACATGCATCAAGAGCAACAGAATTCAGTGAAGCAATAAACTTTAATGATGATAAGATAAAATTGCATCTGAAAAACCTCATTTTATGCGATCTTGTATCTTTTAAATTGTATATATTTTTTTATCTTCAATGTGCATCATTGAGTACATATTTTTGCGTAAATATGGACTGAAATATTCGTATGTTGATCATTATTGTGAATACTGAGAATTTAAGATTGGTTTGATTTTTTCGTAATTATTTTTAATTTTTAACGGTTTTGTAAAATTCAAATGAACTTTGAACTACTGAACGCTCTCCTGTTCAGTTGTTCAAAGTTCCGTTCATTTCAGTCCATTTGAATTTTACAAAACCGTTAAAAAGTTGTAGAATTCAAATGAACTGAACTAAGATGAACTTTGAACTACTGAACGCTCTCCTCTTCAGTTGTTCAAAGTTCCGTTCATTTCAATTCAATTGATTTAAATTTTACAAAACCGTTAAAAAGTTGTAGAATTCAAATGAACTGAAATGAATTTTGAACTACTGAACGCCCTCCTGTTCAGTTGTTCAAAGTTCCGTTCATTTCAATTCAATTGATTTAAATTTTACAAAACCGTTAAAAAGTTGTATAATTCAAATGAACTGAACTAAGATGAACTTTGAACTACTGAACGCTCTCCTGTTCAAAGTTTTGTTCATTCCAGTCCATTTGAATTTTACAAAACCGTTAAAAAGTTGTAGAATTCAAATTTTCAAAATACGTTAAAATTGTTTTTTAATATAAAGTCACAATCCTAATAGGAAGATCACTAAAAACTAATTTGAATGCTCTTCCGCATGTGTCTGAAAATATCCATAAAAGAAATTAAACGAATGAAGGTAAAACAACTTTCGATTTTTGGTTTTTTTCGATCTTTATTAATTGTTGTGTTTCTTTCAACGGTTTTTTTTTTGCTATTATTTATAATTAACATACTCATGTCACGTTACAATTCGATAATTAATAATTAGGAAATTAAACTAAAATCGAGCAATAGAAAAAATAAAATCGTCTTTGAAGAAAGATATTAAATTAAAGAATGTTTCAATTTCACCCATTTTTCATTTATAGAAATATGAAATGCTTTTTTCTCAAGAAAATCGGAACGTACATGTTTACCTGTGTGTTTCCTTTCCAACCAATGCGGGTATAGAGAAAAATACTAAACAAAACACAATTGTTGGAATGACAGAAGAAGAAAATAATGTTATTTAATTTTAAGTTTTGCGACGAGTCTACTTCTATTAGAGCTTATTTAAGTTTTTTTTATATCAGTTGTTGATGTTGTTTATGCAGCTTATTCAACACCAAGCTTGGCTTTAAGTGATGCTCTGAAATTAAAAATAAATAAAGCTTATCAGTAAAGCTGAAGTTTATAAATAATGCAATTGCATCAAACTTTTTCATCATTATGCAAGATTTATAATTAGTCCTAAGTACTTACGGCATTTCCATAGGTGGTGGACGTGGGATTTGCAAAGCTACTTTAACTCCGTCATAGATGAACCATTGGAGGGCTGTGAGTGTACCAATCATAACAATACGAGGACCTAATCCGTTCCACATTCCACCGAATCCGAGTTTCTTTGCGACATCAATGGCTGATGATCCCTTAGCTTGATTTAATTTTGAGACGACGACATCAGCAGGATGTGAGACAATGGCACAGAAAACACCAGCAATGTAACCAGCAGCGAATGTAACGATAAGTTGTTCTCCCTTGCTGCAGTCTGCGCGTGGTTTTGGAACGACATATTTGTAGAGAACTTCGACAGTTTTTTCGAAGCATGCAAACTTCATCATTGTGTATGGAATTTGACGCATCCATAATGGAACTAAACCTTTGTAGAATGCTGAAATTCCTTCATCAGCATACATTTTAGGCATAGCTTCACGCATTGTGCTGGCAAAATTTTCTGATGTTTGGATCTTGACCTTAGCAGCCTCAAATGGAGCAAGGGCAATATCAGCGAAGAATTCTGCGGAAGCACTAGCTGCCAAGTACAATCCTGTACGCCACAAGTAGGCATTTTCTTCTCCCAAAATGTCAGCATAATAGACTTTGAAGACTTCATATAAACCGAACTTGAAGAGACCCTAAAAAAATAGTCACAAATGATAATTAAATTAATCCCTCTCTAGAGACACAATGAAACAGCAATGAAGTAGAAACATTGTGATGACGTGCTAATTAAGACAGTTGTCACCACGATAAGATAAAAAAAAGCTGTTATTGAGCATCACGTGAATAATGCACTTACTTGAGCTGAGTATCCGTATGCTGTTGGTGCCCATCCCTTGGCTAAACCACGAGCTCCTTCTTCTGCGACCTAGATTGTATGATTGAAAAATGCATAAATTGCATTAGCTTACATAAGTTTTAATGCTTAATTGACTGACTACTTACGGTCACTCTGAATCCATTGAACAAGTTCTTGTATTTAGCAGAGTTGACTTGAAGACGGCACTTGACCAAATCCAATGGAACGACGAAGGTATGAGTACTTCCGCAAGACAAAATGCCTCCAACACCGCACAATGCAAAATAATGGAGTGATCCAAATTCGCAAGCTTCACCTGGATTTGCAGCAGCAGCTTGAATATTTCTTGTTGGGACCAATTGTTTGTTTTCACTGGATTCCTCACATCTTGCTACTGGAGCCTTGAATGGAGAGTTACGGGCTGCGTCAATCAATGATGAAAACATTTTGCTTGGATCTGTTCTATAAATGCAAATGAAATAAAATAGCAAGGCTTATTAGTCGTCTACGTCAACAATTATAATAGCGAGCAGAAAATTCAATGTCACATAATCATTTTATTGATTCCAGTATGATCAATAAGATAAGTGTATGTCTAGGCTAGACGAAAAATTAATGGTTAACTCAAAATTTCTTCTTCTTATCAGTTCCAAAATTCCTAAACTGACTGGAATATGATTATTATCAATTAAGTACTATGTCTATCATGCTCATTAGTCATGATCAACTGTAAAATTTACAGGAGACAAGTTATGCAATCATAAAATTCTCCGAAACATGGAAAAATTATCCAGAAAATTTAAATCGATAATTATCATGTTTTTTGCAGCTCTTCTAACTTCCTTTCACTTAAAACCTTAATATTATTAACTTAGCTTACTTTTATTATCACTTAAATAATTTAAAGCCTTGTAATAAATAGCTTAATATTAATTTATTTTATTCTTACGTTTTTATGAAGACTTCACAGAATTTGCTTCAGTATTAAAAAGAGACGACAAGTTCAAGCCAGTAAAGACGTGGTTATTCTTGATAGTCGAAAGCGCATCTTTTCCGTACACAATTAAATAAATAATATTTATTAAAAATTCAGTTTCAGTAAATTAAAGTCAAAAAAGTAATTGAAAAATAACGATCAAAAAATATTTGAAAAAAATTCTGACTTAATTTTTTTTTGAAAATAACGGTCGAAAAAAATTAATTAAACTAGAAGAAAATTTAAGCACCAGACACATACACAATCGGTCAAAGTGCTGACAATAATCTCCATATTACGTGAAAACGCACAAAAGACGCGAAAAATGCATATGGGCATGAAACTTTACATCCAAAAAAACATCAACAATGAACAGATTCTCAAAAGTATTCTTTCCTCAATTAATTGTTCCAAAAAATGCTGTTGTCAAGAACCAGGAACTCCATTCAAAGAGTCAGAAGGTATTTAATTAAATTAATTAATAAATCACCGCTGTATTACTTATTTTTTTAACATTTCACACAGCTCATGATAGATACAGGACTAATAAAGCATTGTGGAAATGGAACCTACTATATCCTGCCTTTATTACAAAGATCCATGGAGAAATTAATCAAGATCATTGATAAATACATGAGTGAAATCGATGGACAGAAGTTGACCATGCCTACATTAACAGCTGCTGATTTGTGGAAGAAATCCGGAAGATTTGAAACAGCAGCAACAGAGCTGATGATCACAAAGGATAGACATGAAAGAACGCAGATTTTGAGTCCTGTAAGTTATTAATAATATAATTTACATGATCCTGAAATTAATTAAAATATCTTATAGACACACGAAGAGTCAGTGACAAACTTAATAGCTTCAATATCTCCAGTATCGTACAAAAGCCTTCCACTCAGGCTGTACCAAATCACACCAAAATTCCGTGATGAGCTAAGACCAAAGTTTGGACTGTTGAGAGCTAAAGAGTTTCTTATGAAGGACATGTACACATTTGATATTAATCTAGAGGAAGCTAAGAAAACTTATGATGCAGTCAATGAGCAGTATGCCAAAATTCTTAATCACTTAAAAGTTCCGTATGCAAAAATCAGTGCTGATACGGGAAATATGGGTGGCAAGATTTCACATGAATATCACATAATAACGGAAATTGGAGAGGACTCGATAATTTCATGTCCAAAATGCTGTCATGCAATCAATCGCGAGCTTGCAAATAATGGAAAAATTTGTGAGAAATGTATCGAAAGTGATCTCAAAAATGAACAAGGAATAGAAATTGGACATACATTTATTCTCGAAGATAGATACTCAAAATTGCTAAAAGCAACGTTCCTCAATAAATCAGGAAAGCCAGAATGTCTACAAATGGGATGTTATGGAATTGGCGTTACTCGATTAATCGCTGCCTCAATAGAACTTTTCTCTAGTGAAAATGAAATTCGATGGTCACAGGAAATAGCCCCATATAAAGTATGCATCCTGCCACCAAAAGAAGGCAGTAAGGAGGAAGCGACGACAAAGCATTTAGACAATGAAATTTACAATAATTTATCACATTTAGATGATATAATAATTGATGATAGAGCTCACATGACGATCGGAAAGCGACTTATGGAAATGAAAAAGCTTGGGATTCCGTACTTAATTGTCATTGGATCTAAATCAGCTGACTCACAAAATCCAACAGTTGAAGTTCATGATTTGAAAAATAATTATGTTAATGATATGAGCATTAATGATGCAATTAATTATGTAGAAAAATGTTTAAAGACATAAAACAAACTTTTTAAATATAGAATAATTTAATTAATTAATTTTTAAACGTATTTTTATTCATAACTTTCATATTAATTTATGCGCTTCTTTATAATTACAGTGAACATATGTTTATTTTGGAATCATTTGAAATTTTTATTTCAAAATTGTTTAACTAATAAAACGATTTAGAAAGAAAATGGAAAGATAAATTATATTTTACACATTTGCAGGTTGATTTTAACGGTTTTTTTATCAGAACCATTCAAATGTTTCACAAAACTTCTCAAAACCATACAATTCCACGAAGAGAAAATTGTAAGGTTTTCAAACACAATAACTTTTATACGGTTCCAATATGAAAATAAATTAAATCAACGTCAATTATCCTGATATAATATTGTTAAGTCTGATGCTTTCACAATGTATATTTAACACCTAGCATTTACACTATATTTCACAAATAATTTTCATATATCAAGATATATAATGGTTTCTGGATGATTGATGCATGATGTTAATCTTCTTAATGAATTGAGCCGTGATGCTCAATTGGCTCTGACATGTTGATCATATTTCCCCATTCTCTAGCCATAATGAGAATTGTGTTCTGGTGTAATTTTGGTCCAATCAATGGATTCATTTGAGCCATATAGCAACAAAGCCAGCTGAAAAGAGACAAATTTAAATTTTCAGTCAAATGACTTACTGGATGTGCCTTCTGTGATACTTACAACAACCAGCAACACGCTCCCGTGATTATAAGGACGCATTGAACGATTCTATAAGGAATAAATGAGAAATTTTGTATTAGAAAAAATGACTTTGAAATATTTAATTAAATAACTTACCCTCTGTTGGGTCCTTTAGGAGCAATGATGGGAAGGATGATGCCAACAACGGCAAAGATTCCAGTAAAGATGAAAAATGGCAAGGCTCCCATCGTTAAATTAGTTAAAATAAATAATTTTCACTGTATTATTGATTTTATTTTCACTAAAGAATTTTTTGCATCAGTCACGAGATCAGCAAGTGGAAAACCCTGCAAATGTAAAAACCCTAGAAAATTAACGGTCGTTAATAATTCAAAAAATGAGACAGACAGACGAAAAACAGCAAACTAGAGAGACTTTTGGATTCATTCAAATTTCTCGTGCCAGTTCGTAGGTATTTCATCATCAATAATTTTATTTTAATTAATTAACTGGTTTATGATAACTTTTTAATGCTAATTAATAGTGCAACTGATTGCTAAGGCAGCTGGGAATCGGTGGATATCAAGCGTAACACTTGTCATCAATCGAATAAAGAGCATTTTGAGCTAGATAATATCAAGTCTGTGTTTTGACGATCAAAGTAGATATAAACAAAGCTAGAAAAGATGACAACAAAAGAAAGTGATTATCGCGATGTCATTAAAGTAGGATCCAGGAAAAGTGAGGTACGAGGACGTCTTATTATCAGTGATTGCGTCACCAAATTGACAATTGACGAAACGCGTCTTTTAACCTTTTCAAAATATTCTTTAATTCATTTCTTCTGCAGCTTGCGCTTATTCAGACGAGATTTGTTATCTCCTTGCTCCAAAAACTATATCCAAATGTGAAATTTGAAATCCGTAAGTGACATTCCATACTATTAGTGGACATTCGATTATGTTATCAGTACATATTTTACGCCAAAATTCTCTTCTACGGTACCTAATAACTGATAAAGCATTCATTCTCTCTCACACACATTCCTTTTTTTTGTCCGTCCGAAGAGAAGATGTTACGAACATAATCGCATGTCTACCCGTGTTCAAATTATTCAATTTAAATAATTAACTGTTTACTTCCTCTAAGATACGATGACAACAATGGGTGATCGAGTTTTGGGAATTTCACTGCCAAAAATTGGTGAAAAATCCTTATTTACGAAGGATTTAGAGGATGCTCTCGAGCATGGTGGTGTCGATTTTGTCGTTCACTCTCTTAAAGATCTTCCAACTCAGTTGCCAGCTGGAATGGCCGTTGGTGCTATACTCGAACGTGACGATCCACGTGATGCCTTAGTTTTGAACAACAAGTTTATTGGAAGTAAATTATCGACACTTCCAAAAGGTTCTCTCGTTGGAACTTCCTCTCTTCGTAGAGCTGCTCAACTTTCACGCTATTACAGCCACCTTAATATCTGCGATATTCGTGGAAATTTGAATACTCGTCTTGCTAAATTGGATGCACCGTCATCTAAATTTGCTGGAATTATTTTAGCTAATGCTGGTTTGGTGAGAATGGGATGGTTAAAACGTATTGATCAAGTCATTGAACCAGCTGAATTATTGTATGCTGTTGGACAAGGTGCTTTGGCTGTTGAATGTCGTGCAAATGATACTTTCGTTCTTGATTTATTGTCAAAATTATGTGATCTTAAGACTCAATGCCGAATTTTAGTTGAAAGAAGTTTTTTGAAGACTCTTGGTGGTGGCTGTTCTGCTCCTGTTGCTGTTAATTCCGTACTAAGTGAAGTTCCAAATTCCTCGAACGGTGAACATTCATTGGATGTTGAAGGTGCTGTATGGTCATTAAATGGCGATACTGAAATTAAGAATACTGTCTCGTGCAATTTGATCTTCGAAGCTGAAAGTCCAAAATCTGATCCGGGTCCGACAAAGCGTCCAAAACTCAGTGTAGGTGAGGATGTTAGTGCTGAAGTTATTGACGAAAGTCCATTTAAAGCTGACATGGAAGATCTTGTTACTATTCATGGAAAAATGTGTCCAAAAGGAGGTGCTGAAAAGAAATGTCCAGTAGAATGTGAATCTAAATGTAACAGGAAGTTTGATTTGACGAAGTTCAAGATCGGTCAAGATTTCATGGGTCAATGTCCAATTTTGAATACTGAACAAAAGGTGTCATTTTCAGCTGATTGCGATCCAAAGGAAGAGGCGCCATGTACAGAATGTCCATTTACTGAGAAAGCTAAGCACGAGATTCCAGAGGAAGCATACGAAAAGTGCCCATTCTTGAAGCAGCAAAGAGAAAAGGACAGCAAACCAGTCGAAATGATTGACTACGAGGAGAAGGCAAAGGAAGATACTTCCGAAAAGAAATCCTTGATTGCTGGCATGAAGGAAGTCACATTGTACTGCGGATTATTCTGCCATACTGAATCTGTTCGTCACATTTTCGAAAAATGTGAAAACCTTGGAATCGAATTAGCACAGAAATTGATTGACAATAATGCTTTGGAAGTCATGAAGGTTGCACAGGACGAGATCCACGCTAAGGCATGAGATTGAATTGACATTATACTTTGTAGAACAACTACCTCAACCTATGACATTTCCACTTTTATAATCGAATCTTTTACAATAGTTAATTTTCTTGTAAAGTTTTTTGACCTTAAAATGACAAATAAAAATTAATATTTCTTTCTTTTTTGGGAAAACGGGAAGTAACAAAGACTTGTCATTATATTTTTATATTTTTTTTTTTCAAACATATCGTTTATTTTGAGTTAATTTGTTTATCATTTTTTTTGTTGAGATTACGGATAATAATGAAAACAATGAGACATAGGGATGAAGAAGAAAAGGTGTCGTCAATTTTTTAATTATTTTATTCTTACTTATGAAGCATTGTTGGCTTTTCTAAGGGCTTTGTTGTTATATGAGGCATCTCAGGCCATGCCCAAGTTTTGGGCATAGAGCATTCATAGTTGAAGTTGTAAAGTTGCTCCTTTAACCATGATTTCTTGTCTGTTGGCTCTGGATACAAACTTGCTAAACCTGATTGTTTTGATTTCGGAAACGAAAACAAAAATAAGAAGATGCATTAAAAAAATTTTATAGAACATCGTAAAAAATTAGTAAACAGCCGGTTTTCAGCACATTTTCATCATCTATATCAGTTCAGTAAACAACTTTTGAAGGTGACAAATTTCAAAGTTAAAAATATTATTCCTATATATAAAAAATAACGGTCAATGAAATTTCAAAAATCTGCCATATTAAACCTTATAAATGCTCAAAAATCTAACGTCTTTTAAAAATTCAAATTTCTAAAACCGTACAAATGTTCGAAAATCTAACGTCTTAAAGATTCAAAAATTTTCCAAAACCATCTAAATTATTTTTAAAATGCTCCAAAACCCTACAAATGTTTCTATAATTTACCTTTAGCATATGCATATTTAGTTATTCCAATTGCAATATCAAATGAACACTCTTGAATAATAGACAATGGTGGATATAAGGAACCCTTTTGTATGTCTTCGTCGGTTACGTGCTTTGCAATTGTTTCAGCTGCAATCAAGAACATATCTTCTGGAATATGATGAGTCCCTGTTGCAATTACTCCCAAGGCTATACCAGGAAAGATGTATGCCTAAAGATAAAGTCATAAATAATTTAAATTCTAAGATTAAGGTAATAGCTTACATTGTTTCCTTGACCAGGCTCAAACACTTGTCCATCATATTCAACAGTACCAAATGGGGATCCAGAGGCGAATATGCATTTACCTTTAGTAGAAGTATAAGCCTGTTGGGCTGTACATTCAGCCTTGTGTGTAGGATTTGACAGTGCGAAAATAATTGGACGTTCATTAAATTCTGCCATCATTTCCAAAATCTCTGGTTTAAATGCTCCACCAGCAGCACTAGCACCAATCAATATTGATGGCTGTACCTCTCTTACAATTTCTGAAAAGTCTTTCATGACTTCATGTTCCTTTGCATAATACCATTTGTGTCCTCCTAACTTGCCCTCTGGCCTCCCTTTTGCTAAGAGCCCATCAATATCCACCATCCAGATCTTTTCACGAGCTTCTTCTTGTGAAGTTCCTTCAGTCATCATTGCCTTAACACATAAATCAGCAATTCCGATGGCAGCCTACAAACACAAAAAAAAAACAATATCCAGTCATAAGGCATTAAATATGGCTATTAATTGACTTACTTCTCCAGCACCGAGGAAGAGAATCTTGTTGTCGCTTAACTTTCTTCCAGTTACGCGTTTTGATGCAATCAGACCGGCAACCGCGACAGCAGCCGTTCCTTGAATATCATCATTAAATGTACAATAAGTGTCACGATACTTATCTAAGAATCTAAATGCATTGTGGTTTCCAAAATCTTCAAATTGAATTAGAGTATTCTGTCCATAACGTTTCACAACAGCTTGCATGAACTCATCAATAAAATCATCATAAGCCTGTCCCGATACACGAGGCTGTCGTAATCCAACATAAAGTGGATCTTCAAGTAATTCCTTATTATTTGTGCCAACATCAACAACAATAGGCAAACATTGGTGCGGCTTGATTCCAGCTAATGCCGTATATAATGCTAACTTGCCAACGGGGATACCCATCCCTTGGGCACCTAAATCTCCCAAACCGAGAATACGTTCTCCATCAGTGACGACAATAGCTCTTACATCAGGCTCTGGCCAATTCTTAATAACATCAAATACATGACCTTTATCATTAAATGTCACAAACAAGCCTCTTGGACGCCTGTAGATTAATCCGAATTTCTGACAAGCTAAGCCCACCTAAAAAAGTTATTTAATATTTACATTCATTTTGGGTTTCTTCATGTGACATATGATGTAAATGGAAAGATTTTCTAGAGTATTTTTGTAAGACTACTGTGAGTGACAGGATAGTTTATTTTGCTGTCGTCATGAAAGAAGAAATTTAATTTAGCAGCAGTTTGGAGTTTCAAATTTAACGGATTTTCAAATTTTGAAATTATAATAGTTCAAAGTTTTTGAACCTCAAATTTGAATTATGAGAGGTCGTTAATTTTTGAATTTTGGAAAACCGTTAAATTTTTAAGAAGTTTAATTTATAGAATACTATCTTCAAATGTGGGTCAAAGATGAATAAATATAATTTTAATTTTTTTTTCATAATAGTCTGGCAAAAATACGCTAAAACATCCGCCAACTATTAAATAATAGTTTTATTATTCACGTACCGTTGGTGTGTAAATAATTGGCATCATCATCTCACAGTTCTCCGACACCAATCTGAAGAAGAGTCTTTCGTTACGATCCTAAAATTATAACATAAATAACAAATTAATCACAAATAAATTATGCAATTGATAAATACCTGTAAGTCTACTAAATAGAGATATTTATTTAAATCCTCTTGATATCTGAAACGAAAAAAAAACATACAAATAGGAAAAATCAATAAAATACATTCTTTTCCCGGGTTTCATGTGACCTTATTTAATTTAATTTGCTCTCCAAGACTTCCTATATATTATCGTTACCTCATAATTGATATTTTGCACAACTCAAGTTGCTCCTCTTGCGACTTTATACGTGCTGGCTGTAGCCCATGAATACCAAGAGTTTGACGTTCTTGTAATGAGAAGGCAAGACCTTTATTTAATCGTGGATCTCTCAAATGATCGATGCCTAAAATAATTGGAATAATTAGCAGGTCAATTGACAATTAATAGCATAATTAATTATGATAATTACCCATAACCATTGATGGAACAATGATGTCTCCTGTAACTTCATGATGGTGACGAATTTGAGCGTTTAATGGATGCGATGCTGTATTAGAGCCGCAAATTGCGAGATTTGGATATGAGCGGGCAAAAGATCCGTTTCGACTGCAAATAAATAAATGTAATAGACAGTATTAGATTCAATGTCAAAGACAGGAACAATGGTATTGGATATCGTGATAGATAATATGTCATACGACACATAATCGATAAAAATTGTCATAAAAAGAGAGACTTGTGGGTTAATTCTTTCTGTATTGATACTTGTCATCGACATTAGCTGTTATCAGGAACAACTTTTTTTTTTGTTTACTCACAATAAAAATAATAAATATGCTCAATGCAATAAATTTATTGGTGGAGGTAATTAAATAGATTATTTATTACGAATATAATTTTTGTTAGCAGAGCCTTAATTGTTTATGTAATCGAGGGTGTTTCCTTGAAAATCTTGGATATCATGTAATGGTTGGTATTTATCATTAATTGTGGAAGATTTTTTCGCATTAAATCATTCTGTATTGGATTTTCCTATGCTATGTGTCACACTACATTTGATGATACATTAAAATAGGCTATAAAATGCTTTATCATTATAAAGTTACTGGATTTTCGCTAATGAGAATTTATGGGACGGTTCTTTACTTGTTTTAAGGCGTTAAACTTTTATTTTTTTTGGTATCGTAATGGAAAAAGCTTACATTGAGCAATTTTTATTGAGGACGGAAACGCATTAAAAGAATTTTGTAAGAATGTCGTCAAGAATTTAACGGTCAATAAACATTTGAATTAGAAACCATACAAATGTTTGTATGGCTTTACGATTTAACTGTTGTAAGGTTTCGGTTGAAAACATTTGTATGGTTCTAAAATAATATGAAGAAATTCTGCCTTTGTATGGTTCTGAATTTTCGCTGTTGTAAGGTTTCAAAAACTAACATTTATAAGGTTCAAAATTTGAATAAATTATGAATTTGTACGGTTTTGAAACCATTCAATTCGAACATTTAATCGGCAGGAAAAATCATATTAATTGGAAATGTAACTAATTTGTTAATGAATAATGTATATCCGATATCAGTTTTCCCCCAACGAATTGATTGACGCCTTTTACATAGCAACAGCATATTGGGAAAAATGTATTTCTGAGAATCTGCTGACAAAGTCATCCAGTAAACACATTTTAATTATTTGAAAGAAGACACGCTAAGTATTTTATCAGGACAAAGTTGTTAGATCTTTAATAGAAGCTTGCAGAATGACACTTTACTTGTTGAATGACTGACAAGCTACTCGTGTAACTTGACTTCGTAAAGAGGTTTGCTTCAAGCAATAACGAAATAGGCTCTAAGGAGAAAGAAAAATATACTTTGATAACAACTTATCAAGCAATGCTCGTGTAGCGTTGTAAATACCTCCATAAACCTCGAGTAATGCTTCATAAAAAATATCCCGACAGCTCAAACATTTTCTGAGGTTACGATGTGTTCTGAGTGGAAATATTTCACCTCATTTTCATTTGAATGTTGTTTTCATAAAAATTAGTAGTTCCCTATATTTTCATTCGCTCATCGCATGTGTGAACGTAACTCTTCAAGGTCATTATCAGATAAAAAATTATATTTTAACATGAAAATGGAACTACAGTCAACAGTCAAGGGCGATTTAATTAGATGTTGCAAGATTTCCATAGTGAATCACAATAATTGCAGTATTTTGTTTTCTATATTGACTCATGTAACATGCTAACGATAATGATAATAAACAAACTAACTGCAAACGGAATGAAAGTAAAAGTAATGACGAAAAAAGAAAAGAAAATCGCGTCAAGAGCAAACAAATTAATTATCTCGAATTGTTTGTCGCTAGAAGACAAAGGGTCATTTAGAAATGATGGGGTGAAGTGCGTGCTATCCATTCTGGAGTCTTTGGTAATTAACGGAAATTTTGAATTTAATTTGCAGTTAAAATTTTCAGGTTCAAATTTTGACTTTTGATTTGAACTTCAATTCAAATTTTGAATTTCCGTTACATTTCAAATTCACAATTTCCGTTAATTTTCATGAGGCTTTAAAACACAATTCTCAAAAGATTATCTGAAGCAACAAATCGAGAACCCCTTCAATATACGTCACTTATGAACGACATCCAGCCGGAATTTGAGAGCTTTCTTAATTTCATTATTTTCATATTTTTATATACATATCGCAATTCGTTGTTGTCCCATCTCTAAATTTAGAGAATCATTTCTTTTTTTTGCAAAACGAAAATACACCAACAACAACCACACACGTCTGTTTCTTTTCAGTTATTACATCATCACTTTTACATTCAAAATTTCGTTCTAGTCGCTTTGACGCTTGAGATATGCCTCGGGAAAGTTTTGTAATTTTGTTTTCCCTACACACAATGCGTCTATTAACAGCCTTGAAAGTCATCAATAATCTAAGTCGCTTGATTAGAGTTGAAAATGAGTGATGAAAATGTCTACGTCCATTAAACTTACATTAAAAGTCTAAGAGACATCGTTTCTCCTGTAATACTTTAGCACTTTGTTGTTGATATGAGGCTTGTTGACTTTAATAAGCTTGATCGAATTTATCAATGAACATTCAAAAAATAGAAATTTTTCCACTTATTAAATCTTTCTTTCTACACACAAAAAAAAATAAACCGAGAATAATAATTTTTTTTTGATGGCCTACTGAATCGAACGACCGACGAAGACTAAAGAAAATGAGAATTGTGTGTGCTGTGAAGGGAAAATTGAGCATATTTGTCTGCCAAAATCATTTATTTCATTGCGCAAAAGCAACACACATATTCTGTATCTTACGATATATATGCTCAGTTCTGATTTTGATTGTATGTGTTATATTCGGGGAAATTACACATCATCTGGCTGATATAAACAACAAATTCTTCTACAAGCTTGTGCACAAATTGAAAACACGAGTAACAAGTTTATCTAGCACGTGGTGTCTAGTATTTTTATACTTTTTATCGCACTTACTTGCTACTGGATCTCTTTTTACTTGATGTTTTTTGTTTGTTTGAAAATATCAGCATATAAATGTCTTTGTGCGTTTTCTTCTTACCCCAACAGCTTGCAGTGATTTAATATTACTGCCGGTACATTCGGACAAAGCATGTGTGCCTTAACGACCCGTATATTTCACAAAACTGTTTAATCACTGATTTAACAAATAAACAAAACATTTAATAAAATAAAGAGAATAAATGAGCAGTTCTCTCAATCTCTCCCGTTTTTATACGCTAAAATAGTATTGCTAATTTATTCACACTACTACATGATGAGATTAATGACACTTAATCAATTTTAAGGAACAATAAACTTAAAATAATTGTATAAAAATAACGGTTGATTTAAATTCAAAAATTTGATGCAACTTCACGCCATTTATTTTACTGAACGCATCCCATCATTGTTACTGAACGCATCATGTCTGGTAAGAAATTTAATTATTTTTATTATTTAACAGTGATCAAGCAAGTTTTCAACATCTTAAGTGCTATAAAAACATACTTTAACTAATAATGCCTGGTACTAACAAAAAGAATTCCTATAAAACAATGAATTTAGACGAAAAAAATTGAATTTTTCAAAAAATTTAACGCTTTGTTTTTATTTTTTTGATAGCTGAAGATAATTTCTTATTAAGCTCCGAAAATCTCCGTGCTTCACCAGAGTTGTGGCCTGAAAAGATTCCTGGAAGTGACAATTACACAAAAAGCGTAGGCAAACATGTCAAAGAGAACGAAAATGGTTTGACTCAGGATGATATTAGAAATATTTACCGTAAGTTCGTTAAATTTAACTTTCATGCTTTCAATAATCCTAATCCTGTATAAATTATTGCTTGCAGAACTCGGAAGCTTACCAAAGACAGAGATTGTAGCTGAAATAAGACGATTGTATGACGAAGGATATCAGCTTGGTGTTGAGGAAGCAAAAGAAGTGACGAGAGGAAAATATTTGAATATATTCACATCCAATGCACCACTACTCAAGCGAAAATAAGCATAAACGATAGTCTTAGAGGTCATTAATAGATTTTTCACTGTACTTTTTATTAAAACATAAAATTACATCCTTCTTTCTCAAAAAATAATATTTACAAAGAAGAAAATAATAAAATAGCAATGTAAAAATACATAATATTAATAATTCCATTAAATTATGCTGTTTGACGAATATTTTTTAATATTAAAGATTTTCTGATTAGATATATCCAACTCATCTTTCAAAAAATAAAGAAAATCATACATAAAACAAAAAGGATTTTTGTTAATTTTCTTGCTTCTTCTCTTCATCGAAATTTTTTTTAATTATAGTTATAATTTACAGCAAAATACATTAATATATGATTCATAAATTAGCATAAAATAAATCTTTCTAAAAAGTGATTTTCTTTAATTAATTTAACATTTATGTCAGTTAGCTTTTAGCTAGAAAATGGCTTCAAAAATTGTTTATTTTTTATTATCTTAAAAAGTTTTTTGGGAAATAAAATTGTTCAAAATTTAACATGAAAACTGTACAAATGTTTGATTTAATCCTTTAGCTGTTGTGAGGTTCTCAATTTTGATATTTGAACCTTTCAAATGTTTTTCAATTTCACAAGAGAAGCTGTTGTAAGGTTTTGAATAATTTTCATTGAAAACCCTCCAAATGTTTATTTTGTAAGCTGTTGTATGGTTTTCAATGTGACCGTTGAAAATAATTTGTACGGCTCTCGAGCATTCAAACAATTTCAATTCCGTTGAAAATTGTAAAAATTTTGTTAAGTAGATTGATTAATATTCATGTGTGAAAAGGCTTTTAAGACACATTTTGGCTTTATCTTTCAATTCAATTATTGTTCGGAGAAGAAAAATGTTTTCAACAAGTTTTATTTTATTTACAATATTATTAATTTTTCTTGTATATGTGCTGAAGGCAAAACCGTGTCGTAAATAAGTCAATTTACCAATTATTATTATTATTAACATGTAGTCCATCAATAAAACATTTTAGATTATCAAATCGCAATTGTTTCTTTAAATAAAAACCAAAATAAAAATAAAACTAACAAAAAAACTAAAAATAAGAATTTTTCATTTAATTAAATTAATTCCATCCACCAGTTAGTTTGTGGAACATCTCCTCGTTAAGCGTTTGATTGTTCTCTTTTGAGCGCATTGACATGAAAATGTAACCGCCAATAAACTCGTGCACCACCTTGCAGTCTGATGACAAACATGAAAATACTGTGTTTTCGCCCTCAAATTGGATCATCATGTGCTTCACCTCCCAATTTACATTCCACGCCTTTTGATAAGAAAGTAAACAAAAGTTTGTAAAATTAATTACACTTTATATTTTAAAGCTCACTCATAAATAATTCATACCTTCATTGAGTTATATCGCCATGTTTTGATGTGATCCCTTGATGCCATGTCCATTTGCATAATTCTATTATTTGCAATACCAAGAAGACATGCCTTTTTGTGTCCATCGAACTTGATGACAAATAGTGAAACGCCATATTCGGGTAAGCTCTGCCATGCCTTTATGTAGTTTAATTTGGCATCAATCAGTGACAAATCTTTAACATTTGCATGTGCGTCTAACATTCTGTGTGCAGCCTTTCCCTTTAATTTCTTAACAAATCGTGGTGCCAAATACTCATTTGAGTCAATATTGTTTGGATTAATATTAACAGTTGGTGCTTGTGCAGGTTTCTGCATACTAAGGAACGATCGAATACTTGACACTTCACTCTCATATGAACTATCGGCAAGTGAGCGTCCCTTTGCAGCTAAACGACATGCAGCCATCCATTTTGCATATTGCTCTTCATTATCACATCGAATCCACACCTCACTATTTGGACCATTTCCATATTCTGGGGGTACTTCTAATTTAATATGGAATTTTCCTTGTGCCAAATTTACTTCTGGTGTTACTTCACATCCACGTAAATTGATGGACACGGATGGTGGTGCACTGCTTCGACTTTCCTCACGACTTTTGTACAGATACAAATGCAAATCCTTGTATGTGAACCAGTAACGTTTATAGGCCTTCAATGTGAACTTTTTGGGTCTGAAAGGACAAGAAAATTTTTTTATTAATTTGTTGGATCTGGATGTATTACATGTATTAGATTATTCAATGTATTACAGTTTACTTACTTAAAGAACCGCAAGTAGTCATTCAATTCCGGTATATGTGTGATATCTCCGTTCTTCGTTCCATTTGCTGGACCCTGCAAGGTAATTTGCAATTCACTCAATGCAGCATCGATGTCATCGTCACCTTCTTTATCCAGACTTGACGTATCAATTCCAGAATCTGGCTGTGGTTGGTCGTTTTGTATATTAATTTGTAATTGTAATGCACCAAACATCAACATTTCCTCTTCTGTGCAATCCAATTCTTCGTTCAACAACGTCCATTTAGCTTGTTCGTAAAGTTGATTGATTCTCACTTGATCATACTTTGGATTGATGTCAAAGAATGAGAAATATTTGAAACGAAGGCATAACGTATCGAACTCACGAATGCCCTGCTCCATAATAGACAATGATGAGTCCAACCATCTGTAGACATAGACAAGAGAAAATTGCATTTATGGAAATGACTTAATATACGTCAATAAAATAGCTAGCTTACCCAACATTCATGCGGGCTCGTTCAACAAGTGATTTTGGTCGAACAAGCTTTGATATGGCTTCGGGACTTGGCGCACGTGGACTATATGCCAAGTTCTCAATGAAATCTCCAAGACTAGATGATGAATCATTGAAATTAGTGTGATTAAAACCATTTGAATGGTGACGTAAGGTTCCTGTTGGTGAACTTATTGGAGTTCCACCAAGTGTTGTATTATGTGGAGGTGGAGTTGGTCTCTGTGCAACTGGAGCACAAGAGAATGGACGATCATCTAAACTGTTGTCACTTCCATGGAAGCTATTTGAATGTGTTGGTATGAATGTGTTTGTATCGGGTGCTGGATTCTGATAATTTCCATTCTGTTCCACAAGCGTTTTCTTTTTTATCTGATCTGCATAATTCCTCTTTAAATGTTCCGGTGATAATGGCTTGCATAATGATAATTCTTCCGGATAACGAATGCCCAAATCTTTACATAAATTTACAACAGCTCTGAATGTTTTGACTGAGAAATCGACACGGCAATCTATGTAACGAAGATCAGGAATCTGTAAATGGAAGAATAAATTGGATGTTTACATAAGCTTTACCATAGTCGTCAGATGTATTCATTCATAAATAATCGTATATAAGGCAAACAAATTTTATGCCATTCATAAAAAGCACAAATAAAATATTCAAAGAAGCTGTTGCTTGCTTTTTTTACGCCCCACGCATGAAACAGTTTTTTATTCATTCATAATTTATTAATCGCAAATGGAAGGAATAAGGTAGAAAAGTTTTATTTTTATGAATGACATCAATTTTAACGGCTTTTGCATTTTAAATTGTCAACGGATTTTTAAAATTCAAATTTAAAGTTCAAATTTTGAACTTCATGAAAATATTCATGACGAATTTCAAATTAATTCCAGTGAATAATTACATTCCCATTTAATACGTCAAAAAACTCGCAGAAACTAGATAAAAATCTTACAATGTATCAAAGAATTTAACCTATTCACTAATTAAAATTACAAATCAAAGAACGCTCGTAAGCTGTTTTCATTCATAACATTCCACTAAATGTATTATGTGCTTGAGAAACTGAGAATTCATTAAATACGAGGGTGTTCCATGACGCTCACTGCCCACTTGATCGAAATGTCATACTCATTTTTTTACTTTTAATGGAAATATTCGCGGATATCTCTCGAGAAATCTTGGTGATTTGCATTTAGGGTAAACGATCTATTTTTTCGGATAAAATGACACTTGCAAACTTTGAACGTCAATAACTTTCAAGCCATGCAACTTCAACTCCTCAAATAAAAATTAATTTGTACATCAATATAGGCAGTTTATGTTCCACTTATTTCTTTTAATGTCTTGATAGAAGAAGTTCCTTTAAACTTGATTCAAAGTTGAAATTTATTAATTCGGATAAAAATTTAATTTTTCGGACAAAAAATTTTATTTTTTCGGATGGTTTTCAAAAGTAAGCCATGGAAATTTTCACATGAGAAAAATGTAAACAATAATTATTCAAATCAAAATATGTCTGTTTATGCATGTTTTCCAGCATAAAAAGAAACGATCATATACATTCTGATATGAGTTTTTCATTTTGGATGTACTAAAAGCTAAATTGTTATTTCTTGTGAATTTTTTTAAGCCTTCGTCCACACTTCCGCAAATGCTCCCATGACCATTTTGTTCCTGAACGCATTTTAGATAATAAATAAAAAAGCATTTCAACAAATATTTTGGACTTTCTTTTTTAAATGGATGATAATTTATTGTTCAATTTTTTTAAAACATATAAAGCCTTTAGACATGACGGTGTGAGGATTTCATACTTAAAAAATTAAAGCAACGATGCAATTGAAACACTGCCGTTTTGTTCAAAATAAATGTAAACATTGCGTGAAAATTTCAATGATAATTCAGATCAAAAGCCATCCGAAAAAATAAATTTTTGCAAAATTTTATCCGAAAAAATACATTTAAATTTATGACTAACAAAAATGGATATTTCTCCTAAATGGCTGAATGTTTTTCATAAATCTTTTTTTAAGGACAAGTAGAAACCAAAAGCTTTAAATCAGGCTTACTACTTTTATCCATACATCTTCCTGAATATGATTTTTTTCATTCACAAGATTTGGTAAATTTTGTATGAAAAACAATCTTTTGATGTTTCTGGTACTAATAGCAGTTACATTTTAGTGGAAGTGACAGAAAATTGTTACTTTTAACATAATCAACAATATTTAATACCAACTTTATTTAGGGCATCGACTATTTAGACAGAAATCAACTTTTTAATTTTTGAAAAAGTGTCCGAAAAAACAAATCTTTTACCCTAATTCTTGTTAAACTAATTCAAAGATTTCTCGTATCATGAAAAATAGTTATTTTGTGTGTGATGAGATGTGATGACCAAAAATGACTTGAAATTTTGTTGAGCAATTTATTCACGCCTTTATAATGCGAGCAAAAAATATTTTTGAGCTAATTCACCGCGTAAATTGATATTTTCATAAGAAAAATGCTTAAGATATTTTTAAGATTAATTTTCTCTTTACAAAAATTCCTAGAATGTGGGAAACTACTCGTCAGAAAAATTATTCTTTATCTGCATTAAGCTAATGTTGCTTAGTAAGCAATTTAGACTTCTTATTATTTAAAATCTCATTTATTTTACAAAAATGTTAGTAAACTCAATTAACTTTTGCCCTCTCTATGTATATTTGTTATATTGTATGACTGTCATCTCATGACATTTGTCAATGACCGCTTTACTTGCAATATTTTATGATACTTCAAGTGTTTGAAATCGTACGTTTTATGCGGTTTTTGCTCTTGATATGCTTGATTGATGGGAGATCATAATCTTATGAGTATTTGTAAAGAAATGGTAGACAATAAATGGTTTTTGAAAATTATGACAGGTTTGAGGCTACTGATAATGACTAAGTGGACTCTTCTGGTCAATCAAATTCGTTAACAAAATTAACTTCGTAACTGCAATTGACATGAAAATAGTTTTCTGAATTCAACCAAAAATTTCAAAATTTTAGAATTTCGTTAAATTTTGAATTTTTTAAAACCGTTACGAATTTTTATTAAAAAATATAAAAATTGTAATTTAATATGACGAAATTCCCAAGAAAAATAATTCCATGATCAAATCCATGACATCATCAGCAGCTACTAACAAGTGTCACAAAAACCATAAATATCATATGGTCAACAAATTAATAAAATTTATTGCTTTATTAATCACTAATCTCTAGAAATACGAAAAAGCGTGCTTCTTCAAATTAAAAAATAATCCACCAATGACTCAACACTATTAACTGATCAGCGACTTAAAATTCACAGAATAAACGAAGAAAGAGGCAACTTCCTTTGCATCATCACATCACATTTATTCAACTTGAGGGCAACAGACAATAAGTGATGATGAAATCTTTTAGTCATTAACACATCATATGAAAATTGAATTTTTTGTAATCAGCAGATAATAGTGTGAATACATCAGACAGAGGTAAATCAATATGTGTAGTCGATGGACATGTATACACTAGCTTTATGTATGTAAAACAGACTAAAAAATTATAAAGAGCTTGATTCTTAAGGCTGATTTACACCTGACAATATTTTTATATTTTCATTCATTTTGCTGCCGTTCACTACAATTTTTCATGCTACACTGGTAATTTGCTGACTTACATCATGGTCAAATGGTATGCACGTTTAATGTTATATTTGCCGGTAATGTAAGCAAATCTCATACTCCTTAGAGGCATTGACTTGAGATTATAAATTCCTCCAACTACCTAATGGATCTAAAGATATTTTATGTGCATTAACTTAATTCACGACACCTTCAAGACTTGATTGGAATTTATTAATCGGAATGTTTGGTGGGCGACAAATGACTTTGATATTTGAAAATGTTGTGTCTATTTATTACCTTTTCAGCATACCAAAATAGCAGACAACAGGTTGGTATCGGCAAATCTTTGTATATCTAAAACAACCAACTGTATTGCACAGGTTTTTTTTGTAATTAAAATTAAATTTGCAATTCCATTTTAATTTATTTAAAAGCATTAATTATAACATTCTTTTCCTTTCTGTGTGGTCATGGGAGAGCAATTTACGATTATACTTTATCCCACCTTCTAATTTGTTGCTGGATTTTGTGGTAAATATGTTTGAAAGCTTATTATGGGCATTTGAGATTTGCTTGATTATTTTTGAAGGAATTTTGGTCTTTAAAGGTTCTGTTTAGGAAGTTTACTAGCTGTTGGTGCTTTATTTATTTACAAACTTGCCTAAGATCTGGATTAGACAACATCCAGTAAAGAAATTTATCAAATTCCAGAAAAATCCAGCTCACCAAATATATATCCAATAAGTCATCAAATGAGAGACAGCGCTTGAGTCATTCACCCAGCATGATCTCATAACTTTACTAAACTCTATCCATTATTCATCTAAATGCGAAAAAATTCCCTTTAAAAAGCATGTAATTTCCATAACATGGAAGAGCCATTACACGAGTGTAAGCTCTTAACATTAAATTATTCAATTAGTGTTAAACAAAACAGCCGCGGATGGATGGATGGGTTGGAAGTTTAAAATTTCGCACGTATTTTAGATTTAGCGAGAGATAGATGATAGAGTGTATTTTAGGCTCTATTGTAGCTCGCGGCAGTCGTTTTACAACAAACTATTGTTTATTTCATGAAATCCGTCATAATAAAATTTATGACTCGAAAAAAATGAGCTAATGATAAATTCTCTAAGCTCTTACGGAAATTTCAATCACAATTAAAAAAAAAGTTTTATTTTTGTGCTCGTAAAATTAAGAAACGTGATCCATAAAATAATAAGGAGGTGTATGTACACATGTTCACGATTTCCGTTGTCATTCTTATTTGTATTACACAATCCGCTAATGAATTGGATGCTAATTTTAAACAGCTTGTCATATATGACTGAATATAAAGACAATTAATTAATGTTTGTAGGACTGTGCAGTTCATTAATTTATTTATTTATTTTTTGGCAAATATAACGGTTGACTCGAAAGTTCTTCCTTCATTGAAAGCCAATTGTTTTATCTGAAACAATGGTGGTCGAAGGAAAGAAGTCATGAATTGCAAATTTCGTTTCTACATTTGGGACATTCACTTATGACGTTTAGTATTTAGGGGCTCTAACTACTTTAAATTTGGGCTCTAAGTTCTAAGGGATTTGTGGCATTGAGCAAGTGGTTGTCAGACTAAACACAAGAAACCGTTCATAAATGACGTCACGCTGAAAACGAGATTCTTAGGCCGTCTGTATTTTTATATAGAAGTATCATCAAACTCCAGACCCCTTTTTTGCTTAAAACATTGAACGTCATTTATGAATGACCCCTGAAGCTCTATGAAGCAAGGCCAGTAAGTTTGCTTAATCAATCTTGTAGAGCACATAACCTATATACCTGACTCATGGTCAGATATACAGGATAAAATGATCTACCCTAAACCATAGTGAATACCCTGACATACATCCTTAGTCCTAGGGTTCATCCTAGAAACCATATACAACCGAGATACCCTAGATCACCGAACAAGAGGTATACTTGATAATTGATCAGATTATCTCATCAAAAGGAGACACGTCACTTATGAATGACCCAATATCCCATTTCCTCATTATTCACTGACTTAATCGAGGCGCTAACTTATTAATTTATTTATTTTTGTATGCCAATTGCTTGCCATATAATCGATATAAACACTTTATTGGACTTTGATGTGATGTCGTCATTTATGTCCATAAATAAATTTATGCAAATCATTGTTGGATTCAATATTTTTATATTTTTTTCTTCAGAAAATGCAAATATTGCAAAGAGCACTTGAGAATGATATTTTCATGACATGACACTTTGAAAAGCTTTGCCTATCTATCTCGCTCTAGCAGCACAAAAGTGTTTGTTCATAATTACTCTACCAAGCTCTCATCAAACTCATTACAACGTCAAGTGCAGTGATGTAATTCAATAAGTAATGGACTTATAAGGAATGAGATAAAAAAAATGAATTGAGCATTTGAAAAATGTTTGTCAGTAGCAATGTGACACAATTTTATGCTCATAAAAAGTGATATGACTGGCTCTCATAAAAAAAAGTCAACTATCTCTTGAGAATAATCAATTTGAGATACAATCATGAAAAACCACAATGTCGGCAGCAAATTTTTATGCAATTTTTTTAATTGAATAATTTTTTGCAACATTTTTAAACTGCATGGAATGCTTTTTCAATTTATTTGGCATCAATTTGCTACATTGAATGCCGTTTTTGATTTCAAGTTGATTTGATGTGAAACTAATTGGAAGATGATTAGTTATTTTACTTGAAAGTCAGCTGTTTGGTTGGAAATAGCCAATGGAAAGCTGTTTATTGATTTATGAAGCTCAACGGTCTTCAAAAATTTAAAATTTATTCATTTTTGATAGCTGCTTACCCCTTTGATATTTTAAATTTACAAAAGCCGTTAAATTTTCAAAAAAATATGAAAACGTTTAAAAATTTAAAAATAAAAAGTCAAAGCTTACCTGAACTCTGAGAATTTTGTGCATGGGTGTGAAATGGAGAAGTGCATCAGCATGTAGACCGACTTGATCAAGTGTCGAACGCGTTCTTGTGAGCCAAATATTTCTTGCTGGCCACCATAATGCATGATCTGACCAATCTTTTGGATTTGCTATAAATAGACAAGAAAAAATGATGGAAACATTAGTCATCAATTTCATTTTATGAAATATTATGAAATATTAATATTAATAATATGAAATATTTATGAATATTTATGACTTTATTTTCTTTTTTATATTCATGGAAATTTTCCATCCTTGATCTATGGCAAGACATGTTCATCAAATAAACTTTTCATCTACGGAATGCTTTCTTCAAACCATGAAAATGCAAAAAAGAAACACATAATTTATATTAAGCACATTAAAGTCTCTCTCTTCCTCTCTCGTTCGGTCGTAAATTTTATATTCATCAAATATCAAACAGATTTAACCTTGAAGAGAACTAAAAATGTCAATATAATGGATAATATACGTGTGTTTATGTGCGTTTTTGCTTCCATCTATTTGTTTTGCAAACGAAGGAGCAAAAAACGATAAAAATAGCGCCGCGAATGCTAGCAAGGAACATGAAGATGTTTTCATGAGCTAAATTTTCATGGCCTTTGCAATAATAATAATAATTATATATGTACGACGCCATTCTCTCTGTATTTGTGAAAGAAATTCTTTTTCGGGAAAAATTCCACATGCTGTAAACATTCAGCACATGTGTTTACTCAAAGTGCTATTGACATTCAATCGAGCGTAGAGGAATGTGAACTTCTCATCTAGAGAATCGATAATAATGATCGATAAAGATGAGCTTTGCAAAATCTAGTAAATTGCTGGCATTGACTGTTTCTGTTTCATTAAAATTGTTAATAAAATTTATTGTTTTTCATTTTTATTGAGAAATATTACTATAATGGGAATAGCTTCACTCAATAAAGCATCTTGCGTTTGAAACAATTTTAGTTAATTAAAGTGTTTATTTTAATAAAGTAATAAGACATTATTGCTACAAAGTTCACAAATGATGTGCAATTTTCAATTGATTTTGTGTTTCAAGGCATTAAACATCTGCTGGATGTGGAAATTTTGGTTTATAATTGTGGATAGTTTGTAAAGACTGCCTGTTTGTGGCTTGAACAGGCTTTAATGGCAACAAATTTCCAAAATTTTGAATTGTAAACAAATTTTGAACTTAAATAAATTTAAAAATAATTTTTAACGTTTTTTTATTTTGAATTTAAAAAATTCAAAAAATATTTTTAACGGTTTTTATTTTGATGAATAAGACTTAAATATGATGTAATGCTGAAAAAATTCAGAAAAAATCCCCAACAATCCACCTTAAAGTTCACGCTTTCATAACATAATTGAAATCGTATTGCCCGACAGCAATTGTGAGAAATAATGGCTCATCATTATCACCATTATTATCCTTTGCCGCTACAAAAGATTCAATAAGCTGAAACTGATGTGAAGGAATTTCTCTTCTTTTATAATTCAATTTTCTTATTAATTTCAAAGGTAATTCATTACAGCAAGCGATAAATGCCAAAAGGAAATTTGCCATGTGAATCAGGTCATGGATAATGTCTTCAATGTATTTCTCATTTAGATCTTCGTAAGGTGCAAACATCTACACTTCTCATTAAATTTAATGCATGTCTAAGCAATTTTTCATTTCTTCTCATTCACTTATAAATCTAATTAATAACACACAATTAAGTTTAATCGCTTTTAGACACAAACTTTCATTGCATAGGATAACGAAGAAGAAGGCTGCGCAATGGAATGAGAAAATTTATATGTGGAAAATCAAAAGGTGTGACCGGCTATCGCCAATTAGATACAGATTTTTTTTCATTTCCCATAGTTTATCGCGCGCAAAAGTAAGGTTTGATTAGCAGTCATGACAAATTAAAGATTCAAAGCAACTGACGAAAGGCTTGAAAAAAAAAAACTTTACTGCATTTGATTCCGATTGTGTGGATTGATTGATTTATACTTTTCAATCGTTTGACTAATGCCGCTCGATGATCATCAACCGGGAAGAGAGAAATATAATTCATTACAGTTCGTGTATGTATGCAGTTATTGACTTCTTTGATGTTTTTCTAAGGAGTCCTTCATAAATTACGTCAACAATATTTTTTGGAAGGTGAATTGAGGAGCTGGGAGACATGGCTTTCAGACATTCATGATGATAGTTTTATGACCAGAGAAGGTGTCAAAAATACCAAATTTTAATGGATATCATTAGTGAATGACCCCAAGGGGGTCGACTGAGGTCAATTTACTGGATTCTTTATGTAATAAGACACGAAACCCCGTATATCTAGCTAAAAATCCAATTTTCGATAAACCTAACTTATGAACGGTCCCCAAGACTCATTTAAAAAAATTATAAATCTGTCTTGTTCTCCTGTGTCCTACAAAGTATATAAATCTCAATAGCAATAATTCCCCTTTGATGTCTCATTTTTCTTCTTCTTCAAAATTCAATAAATCTATTTTATTTCATTATGAAGGCGTACAATTGCCTCATATCTCATGCTATTGATGTTCATTATTTTTATGTAGTTTATTTTCATATTTTACATGACCTATTTGATTCATGACCTTCGAAAACACTAATTGAGATTTTTTTGTTATTAAATAACATTTTTTTAGATGAACAAAAAAAACTTGTGTGTGACTACATATTGAAGTATGTATGTAGTTTGAAGACGTAGATGTAAGGTAATGAAAAACAAATGGCTCGTCATTATTCTTTTATAGAGCAATTTATTGAAGTAAGTTATTAATGAGAGAGAATTCAAATAAATAATAATGAAGGGTTGATAACTTTAATATGTGGTTTGTGCATCTGGTGCTGTATTTATGGCTTGACTGCCTTACTTTGCTTTTGGTTTCGGTTCAAAGATTCACTGTTGGATATAATAGTTTTATGGGAATGAAACTTGTGCTGAAGATTAATGAGTGTATTCAACTTTTGGCAGTTCTCTGCGAGACATTTAGATCCAATAATGTCCAAATATGTCCTGGATCTTGATGATACTTCATTTTAGGTAGCCTTAATTGGAAATAAGGTGGTAAAATATCAGATTTTGCAAGATAATCAAGATCCAGTAAAGTCAATTCAAGCAAAACAATTAAAAACAAGCAATAAGTCACCAACCCCATCCAATGATCTCACCAACCTTTCAGTAACTGTAATTACAATCACACCCGTTAAAGTTTTTCAATAGAAGAAAGAATTCCAATAGAAATCGAAAGTGTCGATTGTTTTCAGTGCTTTTTATATCTGTTTCTCATGGTTCATTGAATTCAATTAACTGCCATCGATTGTGTCATCGTTATGGACTCCAATAAAGTAAACAAAAAAAAGCACAGTTCAATCTGTTCATGTTTATTATTTGCTATTATTGCGGCTAGCTTTATCTCTTTCCTACCATTTCCTTTTGGAGTGCACATAAAAAATATTTTTCAGACCCAACCTAATTCGATGTGAAAATTTTTTTCACTTTAATGTTGATTTTACTTCTTTTTAATGCCATAAGCGTCGATAGATAGATAGACAGACATGGAACAGCCACAACGTAAACACACAAATCACGAATTTAATTGAAAGCATTGTAAGAATTATGGATTTTCATTATGGAACGAAAAATCATGGCTGACGCCAATTTTATAAGGTTTATTGGCACTTTAAAAACAGAATCATAAATGAAAAGAAGTTCACAAGATCGGGAAAAATTGAGAGCATCATGGAAAAATTGGATATAAAAATAAAGAGTGTCATAAATTGTCTATGTGAGTCATGTCTAGAATGAAAGATAAAAGTTTGGACACGCTTTGTGTCTGCACAATAGGATGAGCAGTCAAAGTTTCCCATTGTTGTTCATTATCATCTTTCTCTCTCTCTCGATACATAAACATACACATTTTTGTCGATTCCAATAAATTACAATGTTTCACTAAATGATCATTGAAATGTCGTGACTTGAGACGCTTTTCATTATTTTGATTCGCAACTTTTTTTTATGATGAAAAGAGAGGCAAGAAGAAATGTTGTGAACGACGTAACTCAACAATTGTGGGTTATTGTAGCTGATGATGTATATTATCTCACAAGATTGAGAAACAATGGACAAACGACATATGCTTTGATTATTCTTGACTTGCTTGCTTACAAATAATGGCGTGGAAAGGAGAATGAAATCGAGAGATATAGATCGTGTCTACTAAATTGAGAGCTTCCTGCTTTTCAGCTTCAATAACATAATTCACGTAAAAATACGTGTATTGTTTAGTTGGTGCTGAATTTGGACAAAGATTAATGATCAGAATGCGGGTGCATTGAAATTCACTTTCCGTTAACCTTAAATGGATATTTTTTAAATTTCAAATCATAGTAAACTTGGATTTGTTTTGTAAATTTAAATTTTTCAGTTTCAATCCCTCTTTAATTTCATCATTCCTTTGATTTATGGCTGTAAAGTATATATTGTGTGGAAATTAAGTGTATGATGGTTAGCCATGGTACCTCAGTGCCCAAGAAGCAGGAGTTTCTAATAAAGTGACCCAAAATTCATCTCTTTTACGTGTTCTGGTTCAATTCTTATCAAATTCGACTAATTATTTTAGAAATTACACAATGTATCAATTAATGGAAGGTCTACAGGCTAGACAATAAAATTTCATCGCTACAAATGTAACAGCACATAATGAATGTAAGTAATTTATTAAAAATGAAATTTACAACCCCGATCTTTTACATAAAATAATAACTATATCAAAATTCATTAACATCGCCACAATTTTTACACCTTAATGACTTTCTGAACAAGCAAAATGTTCATTGAAATGAGAAGCCATCATGTAGAAAGGTGCTCACACTTTTACTTTTAACCGTACCGCGTTAATTATCTACATCTAATCATAAATACAAAAAAAAAAATTTAAAGAAAGTCCTCGTGTTATAGATCGAGGGACTTCAGCGCATTTTTGTGTTAGCGATCAGTATTTGATTAGCAAAGTACTGCGTATTAAATAAGTCAATCATGAATATTTTGTGACTTAAATAAATTCGACGACTGGATAACGGTTTTTTGACATTCAAATTTTCTAACGATCTAAATATATTTGAAAATTTCCCGCGTAAATGCACTTGAAAATCATTATTTATAGTATAATTAGCAATTTTGCGGTGAATTTTCATATAATAAAATGGTTTGTCATTTAACGGTTTTTTGAAATTCAAATTTTAACTGCCAAACTATATTTGAAAATTTCCTGCGTTTTTATTACGCTTACAAATCATTAATTATAGTATAATTAACAATTTTGCGGAGAATTTTCATATATTAAAATGGTTTGTTATTTAACGGTTTTTTGGTCATTCAAACTTATTTTACGCACATAATACGCGCGTATTATGCGTACTATGTATGTAATTTTTGTTCATAGAAACAAAAAATCATTAATTATAGTATTTATCGATGGTTTTGAGATTTTTAACTGTCCGGGGGGCCAATAACTCGATGGCACGGAGCTAATGCAAAAAACTAGAGCTCTCTACGATGTCTAGTTAAAAAGTTTTTCTTCGCAGCCGAACAGCCGAACAGACAAAGTGCATTATTAAGCTACCTTTTTAAAACAAGTTTCAAAAATGCGCTAAAAAGTTTATCGAGGGTTGAAGAGTCTCTCATGTGTGCAATAATGGAAGTACCTTTCGTGACTCTTTTGTTTATTAAATATCATAATAATCATAAAGCGTGTACATCACACGAATATGCGGGCATTGAGCAATCAATCAGCGCTTATCATTGATGAACCGATCTTTTTGTGGCAGAATGAGAAGCATTGCCAAGTCCTCGATTAAGTCATACTGAAAATATTTACAAATTTCTTCATTTCTGATTGGGGCTGATCACTTATGACGTCTATGACACGTCCAACAGATTTTTTTGAATGAACAATCTGAGACAGGATGTACAATATCCCATTTTCTGGTAGACGTCACTTACGAACGACTCCAAAAAATGTCTGTAAGCAAAAATGTCTTTCAGTTAAGCTATAAATTAAGTCATTTCATGAAATTTTTCAATCAACATGTATAATGGCGAATGCTAATAGCTTTTGTGCTGTATATTTTTGGTTAGTGTCCAATCTACATGTTTTAAAGCCAGTCAGCTCATAAATTTTGCATTTTTCAGGCAAAACACTCTTTTTTCACGCTTTTAATTGCTTTTAAGCGCCATTGCTATGCCGATTACATAGTTTTTGGGTCGATTTGTCGCGACCATATGTCAATGATAAATTGGTTTGTTATGAATACTTTTTTTTATTTTACTGTAAACGTTTCACAATTTTTTTTCTCTGTTCAATTTAAATTATGTTGTTGTTTCTACTGAAGCAGTTCCATGCAATTCCATATTAAGTATTTTGATTTCATGGAAGCATAAGCTAATGGAAAAAGGCACTGTGGAACTAATGGCTGAGGCGCACTTTAGAGACTATTTTTGGACTGATTTTGGAGATTAAGGCGGTGATTAATTTGAGGCTGAATATTTAGACATCTTCTTGAGTTTTGAGGTTATGTTTATAAAATCCAAGGCTCACAGGGCTTCTAGACATGATTAATGTAACTGGATCTTGTATGTCTTACAATCTTTTAAGCTAGCTACAGGAACAGCGATCTTGTTACTCAAATCCAGAGCTCAAAGTCAACTTAAACCAGAGTCAAGCTCTTCCCAAACCATACGCTACCCAAAATGACTATAAACTGCATACAATCCGCAATAAATTGAATCAAAGATTCATAGAAAAATCGAAACTAAGTCAGTATGTCTATTGCAGCACAATTTAGAACAAAAAAACAGAGAAAGAAAAAAAAATCAAATAAATTTGAGGTGCGGCAATTGAAATCAACAGTGAAGTATGAATGAAATCGTGAAATTATTTTCAGTGTGTCTATGATATGCTTGGATATACTTTTTTTCTAACTATAATAACAAGCGAAAGACATGAATCCCCTGACAGAAGTGATTTATTTCTATAACTTAATTTCTTCATCCTCTCCTTTTTTGAACGCGGTCAGATATAAAGTATCGACATGAAGTTTCGAGTTTCTTTTATGATGCATAAAATTAATGTTGCTCATCATCATTATTACTGCCATAATGAAAATTAAAAAATCCCTTTTTTGAATAATTTCTGAGATCTGTTTTGGAGATAAGGAATTAACCGTCATTTTGTACATTATTGTTGAGTCTTCATTGCTACACATTAGAGATGCTTGAGAAAAAAAATATTTAAGGTCACTCTATTTGGAGATTAATGAAGATAAATTAAGATGAAAATGAAATAAAGCTTGACCGAGACTTGGATGGATATTAAATCCACATAAATCACATTTTATTGAAATTTCTTATCATTCTCAAGTAGCTAGATTCATAATTTATCATTTTATGAAGCAAAATCCATTCATCGTACCCCTCACATCCACAAAATAAGAACAGACCGGCAAATGATTCCCACAAGTGCTCTTCAATTTTAATGAAACAATCACCGCGCAAATGCGAATGAATTTTTATTTTTTCTTCGACTTAAATGTTGCAACTCATAAGCCGAAAGAGAATTGAAATGAAGAGGAGAAAGAGGCAACATTAAGATCTCTTTCATGCTTAAGTTTAATAAATCTCCTCATGTTGAGTGAGCTCTTCCGCATCAGACGTACATAGATAAAAATACTTTGTATTATTCACATTCATTTGATTTCCATTCACCCATCTTTTAGTCTTATGTCTTTAAATGCAAAATAAAATTAGAAATGGCTTGGAATCTCTGACAACACAAGATTATTTTCATACATGAACGTAGAGTACAGAGTTGTTAACTTAGGTCGGGTATTATCAAAAACTTTACATAAGCTTAGTCAATTCTGATGCACCAAGGATGCTGTGTCCGACCTCTTACCCAAAAACCCAGTTTTTCCTAGACTGTCTTTTATTTTGAGCCTAGGTAGCATCTGTGTCCAGGGAGGCTTGGTATACCATAGCATGTACTCCAGTAACCTTAGACTAAGCCCTAGGGTACCGAGTAACTGGCCTCACATAATATTTTTAATACTAATATCTAGCTCAGATTTATTCTGACTCAGGTCAACAGCAACACTGACTCGTACATATCGAGTAATAAATTAAGGAAGGAATGCATTATTGCGCAATTTATGCCAATCAACTACAATTGCAAATCTATTGGGAAACACAATCAGAAATTAAAGATTTAATAATTTTTTCACATTATTTATTCATAGCCCCACATACAGTCAGAATCAGCAACAATTTAGCGGGATTTTTAGTTGTAGGCGTTTAATTTTTTTTGCATGCAACATCAACAATGTGAACATTCTTTTTTGCATATGAGACTTGCCGTGTTTGCTACCAAGATTACTTTCATACTTATCGTTTTAGGGTTAATGTCTTTATTTTGTAGCATTTACGCGATTAAAATAAAATTGAGAGAATAAAAAAAATCAAATTCAAATTACATCCATTAAAACGTTACTTATCTACAAACATCAGCTACAGGTTACATGTATTGCATAGTAATTCAATATTATAGCTATTAGAAATGCGTGACTAATACGATAATATGTGCAATATTTAAGTGTGAAGCTGTATACGAAGCAATACTGAAATGTTAATGTAAATAGGAAATTTAAAAGGATTGGAAACTGCATAATTTAATTTAATCTCTCAATCTGATCGACGGATAGCAGGCTTTTGAAATTTGTTACACAAATTACTTGAAATTTAAATGTTTTGACTTGAATTTCCTGTTGTGATTAAAGTCATGTCAGTCTTAGGAATTTTTGTATTAAATCTGTTCCATTTTTCAATATATTCAATTATTATTAGGAATATCATGTCATTATTTATAGTCAAGGAGCTTAACGGACTCAAAAAGCCATAAGCTGATTCTCTTAAATCTTCTTTTTGTCTCAAGCACTTTTGAGTTCTGCAAATTCAAAGACTGGCTATTTATATATGCCAAAAGATCTATAGGAACAATACAAAATCCCACTCGAATAAATAATCCGAAATAAAGACTTCTTAAGTGCTTTGCAGCTTCAATTTCTGCAAAGCAGCAGAACCATTCGCAATTCAATGGTAAAAAATTGATTCCTCATCATTTATCGTCTTTAAAAGCACTTATTTGGATTATGAAATAAAATAATACCCACAATACTCAAGGACTGACTTACCGAAGTAGCATATGCCATACACAAAGCATGTAAGAAACTTCCCATTTCATGGAATTATTTCATCACAATTTATGCATTCGTAAATATTGTAAATTACATGATTATTAATTTATTATGCATAATAACATTATTGATGAAATAAAATTCAGACGAAAGTGCCTGAATGACTAGATCGTGCATAAGTATATACTTCACACTCATTCATGAGACGTAACTGCATCAATAAAGCTTTATTTGGGATACGAATAATCCGATTAATTTCAGGGTCGTTCACTTATTGCATTTGTGATTTTAGGGAGGGGGTGGTTGGCAGTCAGCAAAGTAGCTGGTTATAGTGGACATCTAAAGACGTAGCTTCACATAATATCTGAACGAACCCTCACCTCGAAGTGTGTTTATATCTCAAGGCTTCTCAGTTTTAGTCATAAAATGAGGGAAGTAAATTTAGAAATGAGTCTCATCAGTACGTACTGTTTGTCTATGCCAATTTTAAATGCTACACTACTGAATGTGATGAAAAGAAATAGTAACAAATAGAATTTTCTTCTATTTGTTTGTGTCTGATGCATTACGATTAAAAGTCACCTAATAAATTTACGTAGCGTCGCCGCGAGTCGCATATTTCATATTAAATTAGACAAATTGTAAAGTGTGGCATACAATTTCATTACTCATGAATTGAGAATGACGGAAAGTTGTAAAAAGAAATTATTTGAAGCGACAAATTGGTACTTCCGTTAATTCACGACTCTAACGACGACGACGATTTATTTTTTCGAGTATCACCAAAAATTACATCAAATTGAATCCAATTAAGTGCGAACGAGTGACGAAAATAGATCCCCAAAATTGGCTCGTAATTCTCCCAATAAATCAATTGAGGAACATTAAAAGTCGTTGACATTGTCAGCAAAAGAAATTGACGCTTATTTCCTTTCAATTTCAATTATCGTCATTCGTGACTTCTTCTTAAAATTCGCAAAATCTCATCGTCTATTGTTGGATAGACACTGTGTAACAAGCAGTGACTTTATTTGACTAAGCTGCAGCTCAAAACTACTTAATTACACGCAACTGTCCAATTTTACGGACGAGTGATTCCTTCAGAATATAAATGAAGGCATGAACATATTGTATGAATTTTTTAGCGCCTCTACTTCTCTTGCCTTCTTCGTGATGTTGATATATTCGAGCATGAACAAAGAACAAAATGCAAATTTAAGGAAACTATAAATAAGCAGCAATGAGTGAATCAAAGTGTTAGGGAATTTTAAAAATAAATAAAAATGTTTATTTTAATCCATAAGTGAATGAACAAGTTACTTAATAATAAATATGATGAGTTGAAACATAAAATGTTAATATTGGCGCCGAACTGAAAGCTTAGTTTATATTGAAATTCTGTTTACTTATTGATTTATGTACTGAGCTGGCATATTAAACTAAATATTACATTATCGCTATTCTTATGGGCAATACGATTGAGAAATGAAACTAGTATTGGAGACTGCTGTCTGAGAAACACCGAGTATTGTAATGTTTATAGTTATAGTTTACTCAAAGTGGTTCAACTTGCAACTAAGACGCAGGGTTGATGTAGATTTATTTGTGTGGTGATTTCTAGAATAAACAAAAAACTTTTTAACTGCAATGATGTGCTACGTAGATCATTTAATGCTTCTTAGAATTTTACGTGACTCAAGCTACTTTCACTGACCATACAAAGTATCAGACATTCCTCAAACTTAATGATGCATAAGGATGGAAATGTGCTATTAAAAATAATCAGCTTGAGATAACAACTCTGGTATCAGTTAATGACTTTACAGCAATAAAAGGATTTTCGTACGAAAATAATAACATTAAATTCTCAGTATGCAGCACACAGCGTATGTAAATAATTCGCACATTGCAATATTTATGACCAGATTTATGGAATTCCTTAAAATCCAATTATAAATTCTCTGATTTTTCATATTTTCAATATTTTTTTACTGGGAGTCGTTCTCTAATTAACGTCCAACATTTGCCTTTGATTCCTGAATAATTCAATGAATCTTTAAAGAGAATTGTGAGGATTAAAAGTATTTTAAATATTCAAAATCATGAAAATGTAACGGAAGTTCAAAATTTAAATCAAAGACATATTTTTCAGACATTCTATGTGCGTGGCAACGTACCCACGTGAATCTTAGCAAAGGAAGTAAATAATTAAATTTGCATTGCAGGTTGCTGAATGACATGAGGTGTCACAGTACGATAACAGAGACAAAAACCTAGCTAAGGAGGGGGGTCTAATGGAGTCCAGACCCTCTCACGTATAAAATTTCTACGAAAAATAATCTGGACCCCTTCTAAAAATTGATAATTGACAGTGAGTTAAATTTTTTGAATGACATCACTTGTTCACGAACCCAATTCTGCAGGAATTCAGACTTTATGAAATCTCTTTTAATTTCTCGATTAAATGCCCCATAAATCTTTATTAACCGAAAATTCCATAATACACATTTTACAGAAAAATTATTCTTATGCTGCCTTGTTAATTCTAAAAGGCAAAAACCATAAAGCAGTGTGAAGAAAAGTCTGAACTGCTTAATTTAATAAAAGGTTTTATTTTTTGGCAGGCTGGAATGTTTTCGCATATTTTTTTTAATTAAAAGAGAAATAAAACTGTGAAGTATAGAAAGATGATATGCAAATGCTTATTGGATTGTCTAAATTGCTTAAAAATAGAAAGAAAAAATGGAAAGAAGATGAGAAGAATTTTTAATGGATGAATAAAGCTGTAAATTTTAATTTATGAATCATATTCCTATAAAGTCAATTTGCAGAATTTTCAAGATTCTCAATAGAAATTCCAAGTCTATTTTTATACCCCCAAAAAAATCATCCGTTCCTCACGAATTTATTTTGTGTATAATAAGTTTCAAATTAATGAATTTGTATTCTCGAAATGTGTTTTGTAAGTTTACAGAGAGGAGCTCGTTAGACGCCTTCCTCTTGAGAATTTGAAAATCCATAAAAAATCGCCAAGAAACTCCAATAAACTCTTGGATGTACGATTATGGACTTTTAAGTCTTAACAAATCGTTAGCATTGACTCTATTTCTTTTTCTATGAAAGCAAATATTAATAAAAATCTCGACGGTTGACGAAAAAATAGCTTTAATGTCCCACGTCGTAACAGTCAACAAATTCCAAATTGAGTGAAATAAATAAAAAAAACAGCCAACAACCTACTCAGTTAAAAATAAACAAATTGTCCTACTTGCACCTTACATTAACATCCGATTTATTTTATTATTAGTTTAAATTACGTATGAATGTACATTGTATGCATACATGAATATAAATATTATTTTTTCATTAATAAAGAGAAAATGAACGTGACCATGAGCGTTGTAAGTGAATGAGCATGAAGAAAAAATATTCTAAAATTGAATTATGCTTGTGTGTCTTGCGGCCATATGGCAAGATACAGTCAGAAATAAAGATTTTTCTTGCTTGATGCCGACTGAACATATTTTTAGAGAGAAAAATATTTGCGAATGATGACTGGTAGTCAGAGAACGGGAGTTAATTAACTAATTTCCCTTTATCATATCTAATAGTTGTGAGCTCTTGAACATTCTTTACAGTCCGACGTTGCTGTAATATTTCTTTTAATTAAGCGTGCGTGTGCAGAATGAAGAAAAATTTTCTCGAAAAATGCGAAAAAGATTTTTTTATTTTCAAAATTATTATTGGAGTACTTTTGGGGTTGGTCACAAATGACGTCCAACAGGGACGTAACCGGTGTTGAGGTCAAAACACCATATTCGATGGAAATTTACTGCAATTTACTAGGGGGGTTAAGAAAAAAATCCCAAATCCCCTCTAAATTTAGACGTCCATACAACCCCCCCCCCCCCCCCCCCCCCTCGAAAAATTGATGTCTACAAAAAAAATGTTACACACAGCACAGAGTGTCACTCTAACAGCTCAAAATCCCCGTTATATTGTTAAACGTCATTTATGTACAGCCCCTTTGCAGCGTTCATGACAGCAGACAGTTATCATACGTGTGCGTAATTAACAAACCCACAAGAACAGCTTTTTACTTAATTCACATTTAATTAATTTTTTTCATTATTTAATTTAAGCACTCACACACATTTCCTGACCTTCAGACACTAACCACAATACTCAGCATTCTGCTGACAATAAAAATTTTCTTTTAATTAATGACTTTTTATGTTTTTTTCTTCGGTATAGTGAAAGTATCTATGTGTATGAGTTACAATGCCTCGTCTGACTGAACTCCTGCCAAGCGAAAAATCATTAATTTATCTTCAACATGATCATCACTAGTACTCGACGATTTTTCATTCTGAGTAAGTACTTTACATTACATGCCAGATAGAACAGAAGAGTCATGAGATATTTATTAATTAATATTTTTACTTGCATTGGAAATGGCGCCAAAATAAACACATGGATATGTATATTTTTGTTTTGAGGAACGAAAATCAAGAATTATTATTACGGTTAAAGATAAATGAAGCAATTTTTTAATGCTGTGTCTTCCCATGTCAAATTAATTTCTATGCGTTTGCTTAGTAACTTGAGTTATTAATTCAATGACCCATTAGTTGAGTAAATGAAGAAATTTACATCGTGAAAATAGAGATAAGAAGACGAAGAAGAAAAGAGCATAAAACATTTTATTTACTGTTAGGGTCGTTCGTAAATGACGTCTGAGATTTAACCATGGAGACTGGGATGTGGTGTTATTTTACACTATAACAGAAGATTTTGTTACAGAATGGGTAGGGGAGGGTTTGAAAAATAATTTTAAAGACGTCATTTGTGAACGAATCCCAAAACAAATGAAGAAATTTCTGAAAATTTCTCGAAAAACAAAACATTAAAATTTATTTTTACGATCATAAATATTATCATCTTTGTCTTATAAATATTTGTGGATTGCGGCCGTGATTAGTGGGATTTACAATAATATTTCGACAGCATGGGAAAAAGTTTGATGGTTCGAAAGTCATATAGCACAAACATCCATGATCCGGTCCGGAAATTAAGAAATTCATCTAGTTATCTAGATCTCTAAAATTGACCGCTAAACATCAAGCAGGTAGCTTTAACAAGCTCATCATCAAATTATGTTAATGTCATTGCCATTCCATCCAATTTATTTGATTGTCCCGTAAGTTGAGGAAATTTCTTTTTCAAGCTTTATGATGCGATCAAAAATAAAAATCACCGTCAGCCAATCCCATTTTGACAATCTATAGCCACTGTGAAAGAGGAAAAAAGCACTAATTTAACATAATTGATGCACGCCATTCCAATTTGATGGGAAATGACATTAGTCGCTTGACTGTTGAATCTATCTAATTTATTTTTACTGAATTGCATCACACAATGCATCGCATAATAATCAAGCTCTATAAATCCATAAAAAAATGTTTCCCATTTAGTTAAATTCATTCACTAATCTAACAAACGAAATCCTATACATATATTGATGATGATATCACATTTTTCCGCCCACAACTTATTGTGTGTAGTTAATAAATCTCGTGTGGAGTTATTTGTATAAAAATTTCATTATTGATTTGGATGTGCTGATTTTGCAGTTGTCAAAAATGCCAATTAATGGAATTCTATTCCGGCAACCCCCTACACATTCAAATTGAGATAATTTTTCTATCTCCCCTAAAAATATATTTTTGACAATTGTTTGTAGCATGAGAAAGGTCATCACTGCGATGCAGCATGAAGAAAACAAAATCAATCTTCATGAAATTGCAGCTAATCTATACAAATATTTATTATTATAGGATTCCATGTCTTTTTATTTACCATTAAATGAATGGGAAAAAGTAATTTTGATTGAATGTCATGTGATGGTCAATATGCAGCATTAAGAGGTTTTCTGTGCAAGTGCTTGAAGTCTTCTTATTCAAACATGAGTGGTTCGTTCCCGAGCAGCACATACTATGATGTCTTGCTTACGACGAAGCTTGAGAAAGACGTGGTAGTACATTTCTAGAGCGAATCTCATTTTTACAGTGCCTAAAGTGGTTTGGTGCCCAGGCTACTACGTTGATCCACAGTGTGTGACTCGGGGCTGTTAATAATCAATATTGTTTTGAACTATAGACAACAAATTTCAATAAGTACATGCACACACACAGATCACTCAAAATAAATCTTCATGACCTTACTTGTCGACATTGCCAAAACAGAAAATTGAATTACATTATAACTATGAAGCGTCCCAAAAAAGGTAAAGCAGTTGAAATATCGCTTTCACCTTACAGACAAATCTCCATACACAATTAACAATCTTTTGTATCTCGCATTCATGATGACGATTAAAGTAAAGAGTCAGAAAAAAATTATTTCAGCAAATTATTCGATTGTGATTAGTTTTGTATTATTAAGTCAGTCTTTTGCTTCTCCTTTCCTTTCAATAATTAATTGGATTATAATTGAAGTTGTAGCTTAACATTTCTTATTTTGCTGGCTTGTTTTTTTTCGCGAAAGCCTTAATGGATTTTTGTGAGAGGCTTTCCAGCTGTTCTCTTTAAAATTCTTATAATGCTTGATTTTACTGCCACGATAGTGTCTTAACCTTGCTCTATTTGGCTGCTGGAACTATTGAGTTTCGACTTTTGTTTAATTGAGTATGAAAAAGTAGCAATTTTGAATACAATTTAATGAGAAGAATCATACTGCTGATGAAGCTTAATTACCTAATATTAAAGTGGATTATTAAGCACTTTTATGCTGATCAGAATTTATACAAATTTCCTAGTAAGTTACATGTGTACATGCCAATTAAGTCGGTAATTTGCAAAGGATTAAAACTTTTCATTCATAAAAAATTAAATTTCATTCACATTATCCAAGTCTAATTGAAGGTGTAGCATGTAATGCCATATTAAATTTAATTGTAAATTAAAAATATGGGATATGTGTCACCATTGACTTGCAATTGATGCCAATAAGTGGGCGTTAAAATTTACTTTCATGGAAGTTCATGGAGATTTTTTTTGCTGAACTCCCATTCACGTTTTATTTGCTTCTTTTTATAGACTCAAGAATTAAGTCTCATTAATGGTCTCACTCCTTTATGACTGAACTATAGTCATCGAGAACTTGAACTCTTAAAAAGAACTATAAATGGATAATTACCAAACACTTAACTTAAGGATGGGGGTCTTTGGTTTTGAATTTTGTTCTAGTTTCTGTTTATTGATGACTCTCGAGCATCATGCTGCACAAATGTGATTTTTTATGCAATCAAACAGCCTACTCGGTGGATTTCAGAACAAAGTTTCACGGGGTCATGTTTCATCGAATTTATTCAAACCGAGGACCCCGTGTAATTGAAGGAGCCTTTTGTTTTCAACAAAAAAATATATAAGACAATGATTTGTTCGGTACTATAAAAGCAACAGCTCACACATCTAAGCCTCAATATCTAATACTTTTCAATATTACAGAGATGGTGAGGTCATGGCTATATCTTTTTTAATGTCGCAGTAAATTTTTAATTAATATCAATTTAAAGAACTGACGCTAATGTAAAAATGGCAACAGCTGTGTGTAGGAGAATCGCAAAAGAGATCATCATAGCAGGGAACATTCAATTAGCAAAAAAAGAGAACTGCTGCCGTAGTACTCTCTGCTAAGTTCAATAAATTTACTAAATTGACTATATGAGGGCTTCACATGTCTACTGCGTTGTGCATTGAGCTGTCATGTTCCTTTTTATATTGCACTCTATTACTTTACGTGCCAACACTATGCATTATTTTAACACCCATTAGAACAGCATATATATGTATGTTAAGTATGATATAAATTAAACATTCTTTTACTGTAAGAACATCAGCATCATAACGAGTAGCAAGCAAGTCAATTCTTTGTCTGACACATCGATTTATGTTGTAAAATATTAATTATTTAGTTCAGTATAAGAGCATGTTAATTAACTTTTCTGTTTTGCGTGCAAAAAATCATAAAATCATCATTCTGAAGCGGATGTAAAAATCTGCAAAAAAACATGCTTATTCATCCGTGAATGGTAAAATTAATAAGAACAATTATATGATGTGCCTTTGGGAACATTCCGTCAAATAAATTGCGTGAAAAGTTGGCCATTTTGTCAGAGATTTTGGCACCAACAGACAGACTCATTAAAACTTCAAGATTTTCAGTTTCAAGTGTCCATACCTTGCATGATTGCATGATATTTTCATCCTACTTTTAATATTTTCACATATTGAGATGTACATATCATGTTCACAGTCGTACGCAGAGCTCTCAACTTATTATGTCTTATTAATGAAACATTTTTTTCCTCCTCTATGAATTCATTTATAAGGTATCGCATATCAGAATGCAATTAATCTGAATTTGTAAATGTGTATAAGCTATTCACTTGTATCAATAATCTCTCACGAGCTCTACAGCTCTCTCTACACTCTCAATTCATAAGCTATTTTCAATTTTAGATAGAGATTGATCGCCCGCGTTTCTTTATTTAATGTTAATGTTCTTTTTTGCGGGATTTAAATTAAAAATCTGTGGTTTGGAGCGATATTATGCATGCATACATACAGTAACACTGTAAACTTTCCATTTGCATTGGTGCGGAAAAGATAAATCATATTTCTTTTTGTCAGCAGTTCTGTTTTCTTTATTCTTAATTAAATACAATGTAGCATTTTCTCATATTTATTTGATTTTCATTCGGAGGGAGTTTGTTCATAAGTGATGTCTATCAATTATATCCCTATGAAAAGTAAATCTATATCTTAATTTTGATAATTAAGGAATTTTAATTTGAATATTTAACAGAAAAAAGTAAACTTTCGAATAACGGATCTCGAATGGGAATCGAACCTATACTCTTACATTTCCTATTGCATGCTCCTACCAGTGAGCTATCAAGGAGTTGCTAGGAAGCTTGACAGAATGCTAACTTAAACTATTAATCTACTATTATCACTTTTCTTTATATACTCTCAGTCTTTATTGTTGACGTCATACGTCAATGACCCACAGCTCATAATATTAACAATGCATTTAATATCCCCTTCGTCGAATTTTGTCGTTTCAGTGAAATGCAAATCAATTGAAGCTGACGATGATCTCATCAACATCATCATCATATTCTCTTTCATTTTACAAATTTATTCAATAAAATTGGGTTAAATAAACAGACGTCCATTGAGCAGTAAACAAAAGATACACACAACAGCAGAAGAGGAGGGGAAAATTAGCAGAAGAAGAAAAAAATCCAGCAATGATGCAAATGAGGATGTGAAAATTGATATCGGAATGGAAATTAATTAGTTGATTTCGTGCTATATTAATGCTAATGCTTTCAATATTGACTCTGTGCTGCTGCCTCGATTTTATTTGTTTCTCTGCAATTTGATACTGGAGATGTTTTTCCTGCAATTTTTATTCGCTTTTCTGTTTTCTGTCGATTGATTTTTTTTGCATCTTTTATTCATTATGTATAATTTTCAGATACAACATCCATACTTATTGAGAATCTGGTATGTTATTATCATATTTATTGGAAGTTCCAAGGATTTTTAACCAGAATGTTTTTGAGTCAACAGATTTAAAATTCCAAAATTCACTACAGTCATGTACTGAATTCAATTACTAGATATTGTTGTATATTTAAATTTAGGGGTATATATGTATGATGTCTAATATTTAGGCAGGGGAGTCAGGAGCTGTATGACACTTTAAAGCTCAGTGACATAGCTAGAAGTAACTAAGCGCTAAACTTATATCCTGAGGCTATACTTGAAGCCACTCGAGGTATCCTCTAGGCTATACCATTAGGTCATACCCCAGATGACCCTTGAGGTAAACCCTAAGAGCAATCGACCCAAAGAATATCTCAGATGACAAACATCCATGATACTCAAATGAAGAGGGTTTAAAAATCCACTTTTTCGATTGACATCACTTGTGAATGCTCCCTTATTCGATACATAAAAATCACAGTTCCTGGAACCAGCAACTTTCATAAATCAATATTTACATAAATTAATTTTAATTCTATATTGCTCTAAGGTCTTATTATTACTCTACAATAATATTTTGCTTAATAATAATTTGCAATTTCATGAAATGAGATTTAAATCTTTTAATTCTTTTATTTTCCTTCATCTACTTCTGTATTTCTTCTCCTCATAAAACGAGTGCAAGTAGCAATTTTATTGGTAAAAGCGACTTGCAACAATAACAATAAACATCTCTAATAAAAGAGCTTTGAATGAAGTCTATAATCTTCAGCACAATACGATAAACTAGTAGATTTATAAGCTGTATAATTTGCGAATCTAATAATATAGATTTAGCGATAAAATTCCTCTAATTAATTAATTACACGATCTTTAGAGCTAAATTCTTGCCAAGTGATGCTTGAAATAGTTTATTAACTATGACTATAAACATTTTAATAGAGAAGCAAAAGAAAAGAGAAGAACGTGAATTTGTTAATGCTTGACCGAACAATGGGAGCTTTGGAAATCAATTTGTCTCAATAAATTAGATCACAGCTTTAATCCACGAAAAAAATTGTTTATTGGCGTATTTAAAGTCGAATAAAATATTGACTTGGCCTTTGCTGACTTTTTATTACCCTTAATGATCCCTAATGTCCATTGAATACATTAATCTTTATCACTGAAAATTATAAAGTTTACGACCATTGAATTTAAATTATTTAGTTTCGAGGAACAAAAATTTACGTCGCAATTTTACTTCTTTTATTTTTTTTTGGAATGTACGAGAGGTGAAGCTACACTTATCATGTGGTGATATCACTCGTGTTTTTTTATTGACTTTTTATCGCGCAAGAAAATGTTGATAAGATAAGAATAAATTCACATTTTTTCATGACGATGCTCACGGAGTCCACAAGCATTCTTGGTTCCGTTTAATTTTTTTGTGTACACAACCAGCGCGTCTCTTGTGTCGTCGTATTTTTCGCAAAATTTACTGTGGGAAGTAAAACATTTTTATTATGAATGAATGTATAAATTAAAATTTATTGATTTCTTGATGCCCACGTGCTTATCACTTTCCTCTTTCTTGCCAAAAAAATAATAATAAATAAATATGTGGGTCTGTATACAAATGACGTCTCATGGAAGGAATCTGTTGATAGAGACAGTATAGCACTTGGTATTGGGAGTTAAGAGACAACAGATAGTCTTTATCTAGTTTTAAGTGACATCTTATGGACATCTGTGTGATCTTTAGCCGTCACATCACTTTAAAGACATCATTGATGATGGACCCCAGTCATAATTGCAAAACCTCAGTTCTTAAAAGTAAAAAAGTAATAAAGAAAATACTTATCACAGGCACAACGAGGCGTATGAAAATTATCAAACATCATTAAAGGTGTTTTTTTAAAAACATCACACACATGTGTAGAATCTAGTAATAATAACAATATGCTGCACAGCTTGTGATCAAGAGAAGAATGGAACGTGTGCCATTCAACATTATTTACGATGTTTTTTACGATAAACATACTGAGATGAGAGATGATGGTGCTCATACGTAGCACATAATAAGTTTTCTCTTTTGAGAATTTAAAGAAAAATTCATCACCGATCCACTGGTGATTCATGGATGCTAAAGAATGATCAAGGTTCATATATTGTGGGAATATTTATTAGATTTAAAAATAGAGACTCATTCTGCAGCTGTTGCTGTATATAATTATCTGAAAGTCATTTGATTCCAAAAATAATCATAAATCTTTGCTAATCTTTAAGACTTGGCTGAAAAACAGTCTGCCTGAGGAATTTCCAACGAACGACTCAAAACTCGTCACAAAATATTTCATCTGACCTTCATAATTTTAATATAACCGGCTTCACATGACGATAAGAATTAATGCCTCATTAAAAGAAAGACAGAGAACTATGCCAATCAAGTTAAGCTGCTATAATACTTAAAGTTTCAAAATCTACAGCTCAGCTTAATTGATAACCCGAGGCAACTAACGAGTCTCTGTCTATTCCGGAACTAACTGTGGCTGGCTTAATCCACTATCTAAGATAAAAATTAATGCATTTAATACAAAAAAATTTCAATTTAGATCAATTAAATTCAATCACAAGTGTCTTTCCCTTATTTCTCTCTCCGCAAACCATACAGCATAAATGCACATGATCTTAATTTTTATTTTATTCATTCATTCACAGATTTATTCAATGAAGAAACTTGAAGCCAACAGAACAGAAGAGAAAGAGAGTTCATTTTTTGTGAGTATAATAAAATGCATTTAATGTTTCTAATTTAAAGCATTTAAAGTCATGATCTACTTTTTCTGTATACATCTATATGTCTTCCTTTATAGACACACAATTTTCTATAAAATTTTCGTTCATTCATGTTGTTGGGGTTCGTTGATAAATGAAGTCTGTTAGAAAATGTGGTTATTAGACCGACCCTAGCCAGGTATACCCTACCCTGGTGTACCTGGGGTGTACCCTACCCTAGTACATCCTACCTTGGTATAATCTACGCGATTAGTTGACTCCTATAGATATAGCTATACATATAGCGAATAACCGACCCCAGATCCACAATTATACCTACTTTTTTAAGTATACCCACTTGAAAATTCTGAAAAACTACCATTGATGGGATTTGAACCTTAAACGCCACTGCTTCTCGCTACGCTAAATATTGTACGTCATTTATGAATGACCCTCTTTCGTTTTTGTCTCTCTTTACATTATGCTGTGAATTGTTTATATATTTTCGAAAATGTCATCGTCGTTTAATTTATATCGTGTACATTACGAGCAAGTAAGAAGGTAGGCAGTCAAGAGAAGTAATGTGAATCGTAAAACCGCGAAAGGAGGAAGAAGAAAAAAACGTGAGGAAATTTCATTCCATCTTCCACAATCAGTGGTAAAAACATGTTAAAGATGAGAGAAAGTCATCAGCGAGTAGCAACAGCACCAAACAAGAAGTGAATAGCAATATTTTGACTAGATATGTGTTATGTTTTAGTGCATTTATATCACGTCTTATGTGGCATGCATGTCATAAACATAAATTATGCAAATTCCTACATCCACTAATACGCTAGAATTACAGCAACTAGTCAAATTATCAGCAGTTTAGTGAACATGAATGAGGTTGGCATATGCATTGAGTTATTTTAATATATGTAAAGCTCTGCATTGTTACACAAATTTCTTCTACTCTCCACACTGTCATCAGCTTCATCCACTATCTATCCAATAAAAATAAAATTATAAATTCATAAGCATGCCAACAACTCAACAAGATTGTTCATCATCATTATTAGCATTAATATTAATGAAAGTAGGAAATGAATGGACTGTAATTTGATACATTGTTATTGATGCATCAATTAATTTGCAATAAGTAGGCAGATTTTTTGCCATCTGGCCTTATCAATTTCTCTATCTGTAATTGATCATTTGGTAATGTACAAATGTTCTCAATTTCTATTTAAACATCAATTACATGTCATTATCCCTCGAATATTGAGGATTACTCATTTGTCTACTGGATAATCAACTAAAAATGAGGAACAAGATGCGCTGTATCTGATAAATTGAAATATGCATCAACAAACTTTCACACTGTGCAGCTCAAATTTCCATCCATCGGTGCTCTTTTTTTGCTTACAATTCAATTAAAATCCATGTTTACATGATAAAACTATTAATGTTAATTTTGTAAAATAAAATTTCATCAGTTCACTTTCAGCATGTAGTTCACATCTGTTCAATATTAATTTTTAGATCAATGGTTCTTTTTCTAATTTTTTAATTCCATTTGTTCAATTTTCAGAGCTCGTGTGCGTAAATTGTAAATGGGTGAAGTTATGAACATTAGCACATCATTAATTATTTTTACAAATTTTAGTCAGTTCTGAATTCCAGCTATGCGAGCCATAATGTATTGATTGAAAAGTTAGCATGTAGTGAGAGAAGGAAGAAAACCCTTTTGGCTGCTTTAAACTTTAAATAAATAAACAGAACAAAAATTCTATTGATTTACATTCATTTGAAGTGCTTTCTACTGCTGCTGCTGTCAAAAATTAAAAGGAAAAATTCAATAACACATCGCAATACTGCTATTGCATTAATGTTTAGGTTTTAAGCCACTCGAGGTGTTGTTTTCAATCCATACTTTTCGATATCTTCGATTTTTGTTTATTTGTTGTTAACGGAAGGGCTCCATTCATTCGCTTATACAAAAGAGATCTATGGCGTGTGCTCATTAATACAAATCGAACATTAATGCAAGCTTATTCTACTGCTGCACATATGCTGCTCTAAGCAATGTGTACATTTCCAAAATGAATGAGAGATGAATTTTAAATAACCGAAAGATTTTTTTTTTTCATGCATAGAATAAGGGGTCATTCACTAATGACGTCCATCAAAAAATGGGAATTTAGAACCCCCCTTCCCCCCTTGTCATAAAATTTTAATTCAAAAAAATTTATTTAATTTAAAGTGTCACAAAATCTCAGACCCCCCCTCCCCCCTTAATCATGGAATTTAATATAAAGAGTAACAATCCCGAGACCCATCATTACGTAATATACGAACGAACCCTAAGGGGTTGTTCACAAATTACGTCCAATATTTTGGGGGGTATGGGGTAGAGTCTTTTACTTTCAAATAGGAGGATGTCAAATATTTGTTTAGGGTGATAAAAACTCTTGCTAAGTCTCTGAGGAGGGGATTTAAAAGCTATAAGATAGTCTGTAAGACTATGTAATAGGGATTTAGGTTTAGAGGGATCCGAGAAAGTTTAGACCCTTCCCCTTAAGAAGGTCGAACCCCACTAAAACTCCTAGCTACACCCCTTGTAAAAAAGAGTCTGAAATTCCCATTTTCTGATAGACGTCATTTATGAATGACCCCCTAAGAGAAATAGAAGAAAAAACCGAATTTCATCTGTATATGCATAGCAAATTAGTGCCTTTGAAGATAGCTGACTGAAAGAAAATTTCGAAGAAAGATTCAAGAGAGAGAGAAAATAAATGTTAAACATATTTCAATGCACGTGTCATTTAACAATTTTATTACAAACATAACACAGCACTCAAACATGAAGTTTTTCCTTCTTCAATTTCAGCATTTCAGATTTTTTTCTTATTTTGTACAGGAAAAATGTTACATCCAAGAAGAAGAACATCTGATTGTTGAGAATGAGAATGGAAACAAAATAAGGAAGATAATGCGAGAAGCTAAAATAAAGCATGTAAGTAAATAAATTTCAGATGCAAAAAGCAAAGTATGTAGTCGTGTATACAATTGTCTTTCATACACCAATAATTATATCTCTGTAAAGGAAGTACGCTGTTGAAATTGTTAAGTAGAGCACTTTATGATATACAGGGTGATTAACATTTCTCAATGATCGTGGATTGAATCATAAAATGAATAAGGCGCCGCTCGATGGAAGCATGCACCTGTAGAGTTACTGATAACGGGAGCATGAGTAATAAATTATGGAATTTATGAATTTTTTAAGTAATATTTAGGTGACTTATCAGGTAGAGTCAATTCTATTATCCATAAATTATCGGATTCTCTAACGGGCACATCAGTTTCCAAAAAATTCTGTCAACTTTACCGCAGTCAACCCAAAAATCCATCAGACCGAAGCATTAGCTTAAAAACTCTACAGTAGATGTCATAAAGTATCAAATGAAGCCCTCAGGGCAACAAAAAAAGTAAAATTTCTGCAACAATTTTAAAGTGCGGTTGAATGGATGATTTGCTGTATCTTCCATGAAGATCCCTACTTCTCGTGAATTCACAGATATGCAATCTCATACTTTGTGTATTGAGGCAATCGAAAGAATGAAAGAAGACCAAAAAGAATCAGAAAAACAGCAGACAAAGCAACAAAGAAATGGCAAATGAGAATTAACGATTTTTGAGTGTGTGTATGCACATACATTATGGATGCTGCAGGAGTCGGTTGCAATGATTGCAAAATGCAGGAAACAGAATGCTCTTTTTTATTGCAGCCATTCTTTATTCTTTTTTGTGTATGGTTTTCGGAAAGCATTCAAAATATTTATGGCTGATTACTCAACAAGCTGCATACACAGAAATTCTTACTCATTTAGTGCTTTGCCAACAGCACAATACAATCCGTCACCGATTTTGACAAATTATTATTATTTTTCTGTATTTTCTATTCTGTATGCATAAGAACTGAATAATTCAGCACTGCTGGATTCACAAAGGACTTCGAATGTGATTAAACATCATCATGTTATACATAATTTAATTTGAACTAAATTCATAGAGCATAGCAATGAACATAAATTATTGGAAGTTCTCTGTCGTTTCATTTTTGCCGCCTGAACAATTCCAAGAGATAAATTTTCACTGGATGAACAGTTTTGAGTTCTTCTTTTATTTTATGACTTCTTTCCCTCCAATTCTTGTGAAATATGAATCTTAAAGGATTTTTATTGATGTTAAAATCTTTAAAATTATGTGAGAGATAATTCAAGGGATTGAAACATAAATAAATATTTTGAATTTCGGTAAAGAACAATATTTGACGGAACATGATACTTGAGACTGTATGTAATACATGTGAGGTGTCTAAAAATAGTCCGGAAAACAACTTTCTTATCAAACATTAAATAACATGTGTAGGTTAATAGAATACGGTAAATAAATATCACATGACGATCCCTTGATGCGGAATCACTTCATGAGACTTAATTTATTACATCAAATGCTTACTCTTACTGTCCAATTGGCTTGCTATATAATTTATTAGAATGTGAGAATATATTCAGCCTTCATTATTCTCAATCTTTCTTATTATCATCTCTCATTTTCTTCCTTTTAACATTTCTCATTATGTCTATAGAGTTTGGTTGCTTGGTGTCCAGGGGTGTCGAACAAATCGATATTAGGTCATGTTTCGAATTTTTGACAGTTGTGGTGAGTTTCGTGAGCATACTGGATTGATCCCCAGAATATAGGACCCCAATGACTATAGATAAGGTCATAATTCTGAGCAAATGGACGATAAGCCCCATTGTATTTTGGGACCATCCTACCCATCTACAGCAGATGTTTGAAATCTCATATTCGACAGATTCTTCAAGATCTTGCATTTAAGGAAATCTCTGTAATAATATCAACAACCAATGGCACTTGGTCATGCTAGAAATCTATAGCTCAATCTAAAACCCCCTATGAGTCTATCGAGCACCCCTGGATTCATATAATTTCAACCAACGTTTTATTCATGTTGTGCGTTAACTAAAAAAGAGAAATTCATAAATATATTGGATATCCAGAAATATAATTGATGATCAAAGAAGTTTTTCATATTCATATTCGAAAATAACACAATTTAAGATCATAATTATGTAATTTTATCGCTTTGGTTATTTTCATCCAATTTATGAAGTTTTTGTTCTACATTTCTCATTTTTATAATCTTCATCATAAAAAAAACAAAAAGGCAGTAATTTTGAGAGATGCAGTCAAAATGTGAATTTAAGTGAGAGAAGCATCTGATTTACGACATTCACAATAAGTATTTTGCTGCTTGTATCATATTTCTGAGTAGAATGATCGTAAAATGATTAAAATCTTTTCGTGTTTCATCCTCAAAATGGGTGATAATATTTATTATAGTGTACATACATATTTTATTTTTATGCGTAAAACATGCTCACTTATTTACGATTCTCATACAAAAAAATTAAATGTGAAAAACATGCATTTATGCTGAGAATAAAATACTTTGGGTCTCCGATTTTAATAAATTCAATTTAACTGAAATTTTCAAATTTTTTATAACGGAAATTTTCAAAAAAAATTGTAACGGAAATTTTACAATTCAATTTGAATTTTTCATAACGAAAATTTTCAAAAAAATTTATAACGGAAATTTTCAAAAAAAAATTGTAACCGAAATTGAATTAATTTGAAAGGATTTTTTGAAATAAAACAATTTTTCAAAGCTAGGACCCCCAAGTAAACGCTTTTTTTTTTGAGGCCATTAAAATGCTCTCTTTACAATTACGATTGTAGTGCATGCAATGTGATTATATGAAAATTTCGTAACTGCATTAAGGCAAACATGGCTCATATAAAAATCTTTATGGTACTTAAACAATTATCACTAGAAATTCTACAAACAATTTTTAGAAATAAGGTTTATAAAATGCACTTAAAATTGAAAAGCAAAAAGAGAATTGAGAGTAAAATACAGCATGAACAAATGGTCATTGTGCAATGTTTACACTTCTGATTCATGGAATTTTTCTATGTGTGCCTTTAAAATCTTTAAGCACAACAATAAAATTGAAATACGTGCTAATGATTTTGGATTGTAGAGCATAAAATTTGTATAGGACATTGTGTAATCCACAACTTCTAAACTGTAACAACTTCCTGTATTATCTACACAAACAGAACAAAGAAGAAGTGCACATGGTGCTAAAAATAAAGTCAAAAAAAGTGCAGCCGTTGTTGACCAATTGATCCTTAACATCCAACTTGTGCTCAATGTTTGCTACAATGTTATTATTATCGTGTTTTTTTGGTTGAAAAGAAAAACTTTAAAATCTGCTTTTAGTGCTCGGCAAATGTGGAGATTGACAGATGTTTATTTAAGGCATTTAGAGGGATAATGTTGGCATGTATGGGCTTACTTTCTGTGAAATGATTTCTATTCAATCCAAAATTAGTGGCTTATTTTTCGGATTTAAACATGTCATATTTGTTATGTGTGATGTCCAATTGATATCAAAATGGGTTTAAGCTTTTATATCTCATGGATGGGAGGGATTATTGGCTTAGAGAGTTTTGCTTCACTGGATCTTCAAATTTTGACTTTAATCTCTCAAAAAATGCGAGTTGCCAACTATTTGAGTCAATATTATCGCTTCCAATTGGATATACTTTCATAACTCCAACTGCAAAATGTTTCTAACACAGTTTTCATGTTTATATAATTAAGTAGGTGGATTAATTTCGATTGACGGTGATAATTAATGACATAAATATTGTGTATAGAAATTTTTTTGTTTACTTTGTACTTTACGTGATAAATCAACTGTGACAAAGGCACTTTCTATATGTGACAAAAATATATGTCTCTTTCCACGTCGTCATTAGATTACAAGAAGAAGAAAAAAAGAGAGTGAGCGGATGAGTGAGTGTGGTGCTTAGATAACATGTATCATCAACATTTTATGTCTGTGTGGGACTCAAAGATTTATTTTTTAATTTAATTAATTCTATGAGTGAGTCTACCTGTATGCATGATAAGATTCACATAAAAATGAGCATTGGGAAATGAAAAGAAAGCGGCAATAATCACATAATAGCATTTCCATGAATTGAGAACAAATTGGAATTAAATTCAGATCAAGACGAAGAAAATTTCAATTAATCTTTTTTATGACCTTTGTGTGCCTGAAAAATATTCAATAAATTTGTCAATTGCGTTCAATTAAAGTCAACGAAAAGTCCAAGTGTGTCGCATTGACAGCAGTTTAATCTGATAAGCATAACAAAATTGTTCTGATGCAATGGATCGAAGTGTGAAAAGTGGAAATTATGATGGTACGCATCAATCATCCAATGAAATTCATTGAGGAACGCGTCAATGGATAAATTTAAGTTGTCATGAAGACTGAGAATTTAAAAATTTTGACTAGCATTTCGACAAGCAGTCATTAAGAATCAATAATGGATTAAAAGAATAGACATGCTTAAGTAGAGATAATAAGAAGTGATGAAACATAAATTTGTAGACAAGGGTCTTCATTCCATTATTCTAATTAGCATTTTTCTCCCTTCTTCAATCACTTTCTATAAAATATGAATGCACGCTCATTTATCGACTGATTCCCGTTCGTTACATTTACTTATAATCCATTATTAACCCAAATGTCTAATCAGTCAATTATTTCTACGTATAAATGCCCATAATTCAACTGAGGGGACGTTCGTAAGTGACGTCCATAAAAATTTCATTTTCCACTTAAGGATGGTCACTAGGCACGTAGCCATGGGATGGTTTATCGGTATACACCTACTCCTATCCTACCCCAACCTAATCACTAGTTGTATACCCTAAGTGTGGGAATAGGGGTTCATACAAAAGTCTTCAAAACTCAAGCTACTCCCCTGATATTCACACAGTTCCAGACTCTACCAACTGAAATATTGGACGTCACAAGTGAATGCCCCCTTAAAAGAACAATGGATATCCACTCAATTCCTACTTGAATGTAAAAATACTGTCATCAGCATTTATCATGACTATATACGGACGATTGTTGACATTTTGACAGCTCATAGTCAGTCCGATCAACGTAGATAGTAATTTTGCATTGCTAATAGAAGATTACCATTTTGTAGAAAATAAGCGCAACTCCTGTAAATGTTTACATAGCAAAAAAAATGTCATAGCATTATGATAAACATGCACACACTCGATGCCATCAATTAAGAGGCCTCCAACATGTCAATTAACGTTAAAATAATTTCAGATATTATCATTTTCTACTCTATATCTATTGAAATGTGTATAATTAAGTGCTTAATTGTGATGCTGATGCGACTTAATTCACTGCTATAAAAAACGATGATAGTGAATCATGAATGAATGAATGAAGACAGAGAGAATGTGAATGTAAAGTAAACATCGCTTAAGTGATGGAATCTCGATTATATATTCAATCAAGATATATCTTGTCTGCTTCTTCTACATAGGTGCATTAAAATATAAATATAGGCCTAAGTCGATAATAATTTATTGAGAATGATGCTTGGTAATTTCATATTCAGTTGAAACGTACAGTGATCGAGACTCAGAGATGAAGATGAAATCTGAAGTTGGAGGGATTATGGATTTTTTGAGGTTAGAACGCATATTATGGACATTTTAACTATTTTTAATCCAGATAGCTCTTAGATTTTAGGTTAATCTTCGGACTACTTCAAACTGATAGTGTTGGATGCTGTCCTGTCCAAGAGAGAACCAAAGGACAGTTCACAGACCTTGGAGGGGGATGAGAACCTATTTCTTAATGTGGATAAAATCTAATAATCAAGGGCTAATTTCTTGTCGCGTAGCTTAATCCAACTTAACTATTTATATATTTGGTCACCTGGTTGCTAGAGTCACTTGAGATATTATTGATATTTGTGTATCATTACTGATCATCCTTCGTGGTCCGCACCTTTCATCTTCCGTCCGTCCTCATTCTCTCTCAGAAAGACTACAGATCACACTGACTACCTGGTTCAATATGACCAGTTCACATTCCCATCAAGCTATTGTATGCTAATTACCGAAATCTTTGCTACAAACCCAGTCAGTCAAATTAAACAATTAAGTACAATGTCTCATCAGAACATGCGTTATAAATTTTAATAGCCAGTAGCAATCCAATGATGGTCTTTTTATGGAAATTTCATTTCTCTCTCTCTCAATGTACGAAAGGCATTTTCATTGAGATTATTTCTTATTCGTGTGTGATGATTACGAGAATCTTCATTGAATTTTAACAACAAAACAGAAGTCTTTTATGTTTATAGCATGCAAAGTCTTTATCATATGGATACATCTAAGCTGCAAAAATCGCTGAGAGAAAGAAATATTGCGATGCCAAAATACTTCCTTCAGACCATCAATTTTTTTTATTTTATTTCCAACTCCCGCTGAGATAGAGAATGTACGTAAGTGACACATCTTGCTTTCCATTTCTTTTCTGTTTAAAGATTGATAAGGAACATATTTTTTTGCACAGAAAGCGAGAAAGAAATGACAGACTGTGAAATCATAATTTATGACCTTGCATGAGAATAACTTTTATTATCGTCAAAAATTCATCAATTACTTTTTTATACACATTTTTGACCCCCGTCTCTAATCTCAGCCCGTAAATAAACAATTTTATAACTTTACTCTACTTTCCATGATTATTGTCATTATTTTCTTTTCATAGAATATCCATTGATTCTATTCAATACATAAAACCCTAATGAATAGATGATGCTTAATTTTCTAGAAAAAAAAATTTCATGCTTCAATAAATCTTAAGAATCTTTGTGTTTATGAAAAATAAAAATCAGAAATAATCATTTCCATTTAAATATCTCTATTGTCTCATAAATAGAGCTTGCTTGGTCACATTATTTGCTTAGCAAGCCACAAATAAAAATTCCACTATATCTTTTTTGGATTGCTGGAAAAAAAGAGCCGTAAAGTAGGTGTGCGTAGGTCGATTGATGATGTTTCAAAGAAGCCATTTGAATGCGACTGTCATAAAAATATTTGTCAAATGTAAAATGGAAAGATTTAATTTATGTGGACATTCAAATGAAAAGGAAGTGACGAGATATGGCTTTGGAGGAGTTCAAGGGAATGGACATTTTGCTTTGGGACTTGAGAAAATATCGAACTTTACCATATTAATTATTGATCGATAGTTCTTTGTGATCTAGACAGTTCGTGACAACCTGAAAGCAGTTTCAGTGACTCAAAGAAATTTTGAATAGGGTAGGGGGTAATATAGATTGTTTCTCAAAACTCCTTACCAGAAAAGTACTTGAGTAGGCAAATAAGGTAGTGCTGACGCGGAAATAGCCCAGAACTCAAAGTCAACTCTAGTTTTGTATAAAGTAGAGTCGACTGAAGTTGACTTTTTCATACAAAATTTGAACTGGTTTCGAGCTCTGGGCTGACTTGAATCCAAATTCTGTACAAATTTGGCACTAACCAGACGAACAGCCAACTCCAAGTCTTTCTGTCTTTCTGGTTAGCAAATTGCAGTATAATATTCATTTAAGGAAGGTTGTAACTCTCAAACCCACATAAATACACACTTACTAGAGCCTATATATAGAAATTCATCAAAATTTCTATCCTAAATCATCTCTAAAACCAATAATACTCAGCTTAGGATCTAAATAAGATACATCTTCAGCAGTATAACACTGAATACTCTCATATGGCTCAAAAAGTATCAAAATGAGACTCAAACCACATCTAAAACTTCATAAAATACATAAACTGATTAGCATAATTGAGTGTTTCCATTTAGAAATGGGAAAACAGCAATTTTGACATTTTTAATCATATTTCTGATCCTTTAAAGTTTTGTAAATGATGTTTGGTATCGTTAGAAAGGTCTTACTTGTGGCTATTTAGAACTTAAAGAAATTTTTTTAAAAAGTGGAACTGTGCCTTAGTGGCGTGCCTCAAAGGTGGTCAGAAACATACATTTTTCCTACCCATTTTTCGGCTATAGACCCATAGTGCATTTTATATTTTATGATTGTTTTTCGAAGAGTCAAGTACATACTGGAAGGCAGCGGTGACCGAATTTGATTTAGTCTCCTTAGTGAAAAGATATGGAGCTGCAAAGTTTTGGATTTTGGCGATTTTTTTAATTTTTTTACATATGAATTTTTAGATTTTTTGCTATAACTTTTTAATAACACGACGAATCAACTTTTGGTTTTCGGTTTTAAAACTTAAATACACAGGGTTATTAACTAAAAATAATTGAAACTGGTTTTGTTCAGCTTAAACAATTTTAAAATCAGTTTAATGGTAATTTTGGTTTGATTTTTGTTCCCAATTCAATAAAACTGATTTTAAAATTGTTTAAGCTGAACAAAACCAGTTTCAATTATTTTTAGTTAATAACCCTGTGTATTTAAGTTTTAAAACCGAAAACCAAAAGTTGATTCGTCGTGTTATTAAAAAGTTATAGCAAAAAATCTAAAAATTCATATGTAAAAAAATTAAAAAAATCGCCAAAATCCAAAACTTTGCAGCTCCATATCTTTTCACTAAGGAGACTAAATCAAATTCGGTCACCGCTGCCTTCCAGTATGTACTTGACTCTTCGAAAAACAATCATAAAATATAAAATGCACTATGGGTCTATAGCCGAAAAATGGGTAGGAAAAATGTATGTTTCTGACCACCTTTGAGGCACGCCATTAAGGCACAGTTCAACTTTTTAAAAAAATTTCTTTAAGTTCTAAATAGCCACAAGTAAGACCTTTCTAACGATACCAAACGTCATTTACAAAACTTTAAAGGATCAGAAATATGACTAAAAATGTCAAAATTGCTGTTTTCCCATTTCTAAATGGAAACACTCAATTCTCCCATAGTTTCAAAATGTCAATACTCATGTCAATATTTCCCATTAATTACTTCCCATCGCTCGTTCATTTACTTCCCCCATACTATTCAATTTAAATCTAATAGAAATTTATAGAAAACGCGTCTATTGATAAGAGCAAATGACTATAAATGACTAAGAGGGCTCTCTCAAGTTAGACTAAACAAAATAAATTTTATAGGCAGCACAAACATTTGATAAATTAATATAAATCGATATTCAATTGACATAAGTGAGGCGCAAAAAATCTATTTACGATTTAATGTTTTTTTAGAAATAGGTAATTTAATTGATGACTTTTTACAGTTATGAAATTTTTATGGACATTTACCCTGAAGCCTAATTAAATTTCTAATATTTTTTGAGGATATTGTGAGTGCCATGTTCATACGTGGGAAATGTTTACTATCGGCATGGTAAAAAAATCACGTAACAACTGTTTCAACTTTATTGCAGGAAAATGTCAATTAAAATGGATGATAAAAATGTCAATAATAATTTTTATGCTGTCTCCGTACGTATGTAAGCTCATGCTTTCTCGATAATATTGTGAGAATCTCTTCAAAATGTCAATTGACTCTCGCACGATCGCATTTGATAGAAAGAAATGCAAATTATTGCATGAATTTCCATTTATCCAATTATGTATATCTGTACATGTGCTTAATAGAAAATTTCACTTATGCTACTTGCCCATCTTTGGACTTCCCGTTCGCTGCATTCCGTAGTACCCAAATCAAGATAATTTCACTTCGTTGCTTACCTAGAAATAGACAGAGAAAGGAGAAAAAAATAAATAAATATAGTATTTAATTTAATTTAATTATTGAGATTAAATCCAATTAGTATCAATGAAATTTCATTCCAATTTAATACTATCAATGAACAGTGCAGTGGGGTCCTCGAATTAAATAATTGTTTTGGTTAAGAAAAAAATTCAATTGCATGAAAAAATTCCGTTACAAAAAAAAATTTGAAAATTTCCGTTACAAAAAAGATTTGAAAATTTCCGTTACAAAAAAATTTGAAAATTTCCATTACAAAAAATTGAGATTTTCAAATTTAATCAATTCAAACCGAGTACCCCCTGAATATCAAGTAAATTGTCAGTGGTTATTATGTGTTATTAATTGATTATGCCGTCAAAAAGTTGTTTACGTCTCGCAGTTCTACACAAGAGAAAAAAAAAGTTGAATGAAGTGCAGTTCTAGGTCAATAATAACTGAGTATTAATATATATTAAGCAACATTATTATCGCATTTTTCACCGTCATTTACTTAAATAACAAATGATGTGACTGATGATTAGCTCTGATGTCCATAATTTGTTTTATTATTTTTATATATCGACAGTTGGTTCTTCCTGATAACTCAATTTATAAACAAAATAAAATGACACGTGCTTTAAATGGACGATTGAGCTAGCGAATGGATGAAGTCAAGCCTAATTACCTCAATTTCCTGGCATCACATTCGACATTTCTTTTTTTTTCTTGGTAATTAGCATCAACAAACTTCTTATTTTTGCTTATTAAAAAATTAGTTTACATTCACTCACATACATCTGTCAAAGCAATATAAGAAATCGGAACTAAGGCTTAATAATTTCGAAGGAAATATCACAGACAGTTAAGAGGCAGAATTAGAAAGGGAAGAAGAAATTTTTGTGTTTTCTCATTTCGTGATTCTTTCCATAACTACAGATAGTTGAGAATTTGAGGAAGTGGAAGGAGAAAGAAAGACGAAAACAGAACTTCTTGAGTGCCTTTTTTATAGAACTACGCAATAACATGCAATTAACTTTAACCTAATTTTGATGTTATTATTATTTTCATTGACGAATAAATTCCACAAACTCATTAAATGACTGTCATCGTAATCATGAATGAAGTGTTTGCTTTGTTGCCTTAACCTAGTCAACTAATGGATTTCTCATCAGGAATATTAATTTAAGTGATTTTTTTATTGAAAATTCCGTTAACTTGTAGAAAAAACCGTTATTTTTCAAAAATTCAAATTTTAAAAAATGTGAGAAAAATTCAAATTAAAATTTAACGGACAATTAACAATTTTAAAGTTGCTAGTTGTTTTAAGATTCCAATGACGAAATATAAACTGCCCACCACACCTGGAACTAACCAATTAAGGCGACGTGCTTAGAAAAACAAATTGTCCCGTAAAAACATTTTAATTTGATTATTTTCAAACAATTCTCAACTGACCATCCCTTTTAAAATAAAAATTTTCAACTTTGAAAAGCAAACAAAAAAATTTCAACACACAAAACCGGAAATCCTTTATAAAAGAGACGTCATCAATGCTATCATAATTTCATATCCCTTTTCTATAATATTTTTTTTGTAGGCGTTATTTACTTTGTGTATACGCTGTGAATTTATTAATAACATTCTGTATGCCTCATTGCTTTTTATTGTTTATTTGCTTTTATCAGACATCATTAAAAATTGTCTTTATTATGCTTGCGTAAGGGCTCTTTTTGAGCCGCGATGAGAAATTTTTTATTGCACTTCGATTTTATGCATCAATGAGCTATTGAGTAAACTTGATTTCTTTATAAGAATTGATAAGGCTGAGTTCTTGAGAAAAACGATTGAAGTTATCAGAATATCAAGGCACGTGAGGGACATTACAATGTTTGTGTTTATGGCACTTTTGTTGATATTTATTTGAGATGATTAAAAATCCAAGAAACCCATGAAATTTGTAAAAATTTCATTAATTCTAATTTTTCAATCTCAGCAACCCACGAAAAGGGAGAAAATTGGAAAATTTTCATTAATCAAAAAACTTTCAATCAAGTCAGACCGAAAATTCTTAAAAGTGTCAAGCAATAATCAAAATGAGCAGAATTAAAGATAACATTTACGGTGGATATTTCGATGAAATGGCAGAGGATCGATTATTCAATGAAACCTGCAATAATAATTCTAATCGTGAAATTGAATTTATGTGGACCCGCGATACTTTCGACTTGCTGGAAATGGATATGGAGGAATTCTACAGGCAAAACAGGACAACTGGAGAAGGTAAAAATTTAATTATTGAGCAATCTAAAGGAACTGAGGACTAAAATTCATTATTTAGGTTTAGGCCAAGATTCAGAGGAGGTTGAGGTTGAGGAAGCAGCCGTTGTGTCAGAAGAATATCCATCCGAAGCCGTTGACTCAGAGGAGTATGCATATGATGCTGATGAATCCGAAGATTATCAGTAAGAAACCATTGACTCAAAATTATCATGAAAATCCATAAAAATCTGTCAATAAAATATATTTTGTTATGATCCCATTGATGAATTATGCTGCAAACAACAATAAATGTCACTAAACATTAAAATCATGTTTTCTTAACACTTTTCAAGTTCCAAAAGCCAACTTTGTTCATGAAAATTATTTTTAACGCAAGAGTTGTAGCAAAGTGAGGACATAATTTACAGACATCTGCTTATGAGACTCTGACATCGACGATCATAAATTATTTTACACAGAGACTTTATGAGAAGTTGCTTCATAAAGAACCTGATGACATGTCTTTTGATTCTTTATTTGAATGACAATTCCGGTTCAAGACTAAAGAGTTTGACTTTGTAATCCACAACATTTTTCATCTTCTTCCGAGACATTAAAAAAATCTATTTTTAAAGCTTCTTATTTCTTCTGTGCCTGTAAATGAATCATCTAATAATAATACGTGATAATAAAAAAATCTGAATGAACCAGTCCCACACTAATTGTCTATTTTTCACTCTTTTCATATTTTCAAAGACAGGAAGACGTGTTACTGCCTCGCGCGTACAACAGTAAATGAAATTTGTTAACAAAATAATTCTAATCACATCTTTAAAGTTCTTTCAGAAATTGAATTTGTTTCGTTTCCTTTCTTGTGGATTATTGGGTGCTGTTTGGTGTCTTCTTACACCAACATGTGTTTCCGGAAATTTCTTTAAGGGCAAATCCACGAAACTGTGGAATTTCAAAAAATTGCGCTGCAATTCCATCTCTACTTGAAAAAATTTTTCTTTAATTTTCTTCAATTTTAGCTAATTTAAGAGCTCATAAAGAACAAAAACGATGTTTAAATGCTTTAATTAGTGCTTATAGTTGTTCTCTTTGCTCTGAAACTTAGCAAAAATTTAATTTTTGTTTGTTTACTTTTTCTGAGAAAGCGCTTTTGTGTGACTCAGGAAGATTTTAGATGAAAATTTTTGGATAAAATAATTAATTTATCTAATTATTCTCATTAAGCATATGCTTTTTCTTTAAAAATATGCTGTAAAAATATAGAATGAACAAGTTTTGTTGTTCATCTGTAGAGAAAACTTAGTAAATTAAGAAATAATTGTACTTATAATTTTTTTTCCACAAAACTGTGACTCAGGAATATTTAGAAAAAGTTGAATAACTCTTTAATTAAATGACTAGGTCTTGAAAGGTTTATGGACATAATTCTTTTCACATTAATGCATTTATTGTGATATTCACATTGTTCAGTCAAAGAAGCATTAAAGAGAAATCATTACATTTAAGTTGAAAATTTAAAGAAAAAAATTTTTTTTCTCCGTGGATTTGCCCTTAACTGTTTTTGTGATCTTCTAGATTCTTTACACTGAGGGAAAATTGTGTTTTGTTGCTGTTTTGACGAGGACTCCTTTAAAGATCCAATTTTGGATTTGTTCTACGTAATTGGACGTACGTAACTTGACGTACGTAAAATCTTACGTAAAAAAGATCAGATTCTGGATCTTTATCAACAAACAAACATTAAATGCTAAATAGAAGCTCAAAGTAAATATCAAGCGATAGCATTCGACATTTGCACAAACGAAATCAGTTTCTGAATAAAAAAATTGTTATTCAGCTGCTCAATTTGGCGAAAACAACCACCAAACATCCCACAATACTTTCTCATGTAAACCAAATCATTTCTTTTTCTTGCTTTCGGTGTAAATTGAGTTATTTTTAGGAATGAAGCAATTATAGGAGTTGACGTAATTTCCATTTCATTTTTACCACTTTTTAATGTGCCTCATCCCTCATTTCTTTTTTTTACCAACATTTCAGTTCCATATGACATTTACACAATTCGTCTATTGTAATGCTAAACGCACATTTTTATTGCAGAAAGCCACACAATCGATTCCAATTGTATGTGCAAAAAAAATATGGTGACAAATTGAGGCAAATGTTATTCAGTTTTTTACCTATTTATTTCTCGTCATGAACTTTTGATAAATAACTCATATTGAGAAGGGGGAAGCAAGCATTAAGCATAATGAATGTCACAAAGACTTTTTTTGAGTGGATGTACAGCACACCTTGTTTCTAGCCTCGAGACTTATTTGTTTAATTTTCAAATGTTCAAATGCCCGGGCATAGCAAGCCATTGATATCGTCACTTACAGACATTTGTGTAAAAATTTAAAATGTAAACATTTCTCGTTTATTTGACTTCCATTGGCGCGCTTTAAAGCAGATGATAATGAGTAACAATGGCTTAATGCTCATGTCAATTACGGCCTCTTGAAAGCTCTCAATTAAATATTTATTTAAATTAATTTTTCCTAAACTAAGTATTGGCAAATTAGTATTTCCTATGATTGACTCAAGTAGCGAAAAAGAGATTATTTTCCACTTGAACTGTCGCGACAATTTCATTGAAATAGGCATAAGAGGAGGAATGAACGAGAGTCAAATGTGTGTAACATAAAACCGCGAAGATATGTGATGTACAATTCCATATGATGTGCAATCGAGTGTGAGAAAATAAACTTTAATGAGAACAATTTAGTGGACTTGTTTGCTTATGATGTCCAGCATCTAGAGAGACTTTTAGGATTTTTTTAAGATTCTGTCAAAATTACAAATCTAACGTCTGCTAAAAATTTGAAAAATATTGAATTTTCACAATCGTAGCCAACTTCAGGTGATACGAGATATTTTGTTTACAATTTAATTTTACTAATTTGCACTTATTTCCAAGGTTTACAGCAATCTAAAGGCTTACATTGTGCATATTATACATTAACACATGCTACATCAGTAAGCAAGAAGCGCCAAATGCTTTAATAATGTCAAAAAAGAGGAATAAAAATTATGTCTAAAAAAATTTCATTTTCTGATGGACGTCATCCACGAATGCCCCACAAGCAAATAGATAGTAAAAGAGATCACTCAGCAAAATGCCATTAAATGTGCGAAATATTTGCTCATGTCTGTTATCTTTCAAGCCAGAAGCAGCTCATAGAACAGCACAGAGATAAAATTGAGTAATAATAATAATATTTAACGGATGTGTGCGCGCTTTAATGAAGGAAGAAAAAAACGAAAGTCTATAAGCATGACTCATGAGCAGTTCCATTTTTAACCGGAATTTGCTGAACATATAAAAAATATGTGCAAGAAAGAAATTCCTTCCGAGAGCGTCACAATTCATTGTAAAAAAATTATTATGAATCACTGCCAGTACAAATAGAAACAGTTTTATCGCCTTTGTTGCCATTTACATTATTGAAGCGTGGTCAATGAACGAGAATAATCATCATGCGAATTTTACTTCTTATTCAATCGCTCATGTATCGAATACAATAATGATGACAATGATTTATTCAATTATTGTTCAATCGGAGTTGTTCAGAAATGACGTTCATTAAAATCAGGTTGTCAAGTTTCTTTTAGCCGTTATTTTTTCAAATTTAATTTTACCACTGAATTTTTGAGTTCTTTTTCAAATATTTTTTGGTCGTTAATTTTCAAATATTTTTTGACCGTTAATTTTAAATTGTAAAAAGCATTTCCAGACACCCAGTTTTGTAGGTACGTCATCAGTAAATAATTCCATGCAGCTCTTAACATTACGAAGCAAAATTTCTTTCGAAGCAGACGAATTACGTCATAGACAGTCAAATGTATAAAATATCGTCAGCCACTATAAACTGTGAGAATTCGTGTACAATTTCTGCAGAAGTGAATCATTTCATGACTTTCGTTCTTACTATAATTTACACTATAAATTTTATCCGCATGACAAGTGCAAATTCATTTTTTAAGCATATGAAAGTGAAATGTGTTATAAGTACAGGAAAAGTGAGACATTCATTATCATTATCTTGTGTAAAAAAATGAATGCAATTATTTGCAATTAGTCATCTGTCAAAATGTATTATACAGGCTTAATAATATCGCTTAGTTCTTTTATGGAAAAGATTGCATATGTAGGGAGAAAATGCAGTTTTTTTTCTCATCCAGTTTAAGGAAATGATGTGGATTTAATGAAATAATTTCTCTGTTGCATAAATAAGGCATGATGTAATTACAGCTTGTTGCTATTTGAACTTTTATAAAGAAATTTTGATAATGATAATCAATTCTACGAAAAACCGAATACATTTGCCTGATTATGAATATATTTCTTGTTTTTGCTCTGGTTTCCCGAGCGACACAAATGACAAAATCGCCATATGGAAGCCATTAAGGTTCCATCAGGGATACATTTATTAACACCAGATGGATTCCGCGCCGCCTCCACCTCCGTATGGAATCCATATGGAAGTCATCATGGAGGTGTAGGCGGCGCGGAATCCATATGACTTCCATATGGATTCCATACGGAGGTGGAGGCGGCGCGGAATCCATCTGGTGTTAATAAATGTATCCCTGATGGAACCTTAATGGCTTCCATATGGCGATTTTGTCATTTGTGTCGCTCGGGTTTGACAAGATTAGTGCCTTCTTTTCAGTGCTTTCAAAATAACCACTGGATCTTTACTGGATCTCAAAAATTTCATCAAAATTGCAGTAATTATATCCAAAATACATTAATTATTCAAAATATGAAGTTTATTGATCAAAACTAGTTAATTAACCATCTTCACCAAGCTCTTTTGACTGATTGAGTTGCATCTGTTAGTATCCAAGTATGTTTTAGATGTTTCTTCATGGCCATTTGCTTATGTCGAGGATGTGATTTACACATGACGAACAACCTTTCTTGTCGTGTCACAAAATAGCAATCCTTGCATCTTCTTTTGCAATTTCCGACTTGTTTTAATCCTCTTTGTGCTGTGATCATTAATTGTTGCGGTTGTAGCTTAATTTGATTGCACCAATTGAATATACTTGATGTAAATAATCCGGAATTTCTTAATAGTTGACTCCACATGATGAATTTCACTCTATTTTGCCTTAATTATTTTATTTTCAGCTCTGCTGATATTTTTGCGTGAATTTTATAAACAAAACTTTCAACGGATTTTTAGAATTTGAAAATTAAAATCATGAAGTTGGCTACAAATAGTTATAAAATTTACAAATTCAAATAAAAATCCGTTAAATGGTAGAAAGCATGTTCGTGGCATTTGTGATTAATCAAGAGAAAGAAATAGTAAAATTGTGATTAATATCACTTATATTACATCTTATCTTTTGACGCATATCAATGAGAATATTGTTTATCATAATTTTATAAATGTTGATTTTATCAATAGCGCAAAATTGCAACATGTGTCATTAATTTACACCATCTGCATATTTATTGCAAAAATGATAAAAAGTATACAATTACCGCCATTACTTGATCTCATTTCATAATGCTAAGGGAAATTAATAAATGATAATATCGAATGATATATGCAATCAAGTAAATGCGAACCACCCAAACTGAATAAAATTTCCATGAATTATTTAATGCTATTCCAGCATACACGTAGTAGGTACGAATAATGGCAATTTATACTATCACAAAATCTAAAAAAATCAATCACCAATGACAATAAATGAATAATTTTTTTAAAGGTGGTTCCGATCTACATACGTGATGGTAATGTGAAATGAAATTAATGGCCTTAAAAATCGCCACACAAGAAGTGAAAGAGGTGCGAACTACAATTACTGGTAATCCCCAAGTTTAATTGAATAATTAAGGCTCAATAACTACATGTAATTTTAATGATACTAAATCATCATTTATTACAACCCGAGTGAATTTATTTCTGAAAATCCGGCAGCTAACTGCTTCAATCTCCAACTGTACATTCAATAGATGAAATTTCCCATTTATAGAAGCATGCTTATATGTGTGGTGTACATGAAGCAAAGTAGATACGCCATGGAGGTCGTTCGTAATATTTTTTTTTAAATTTTATTTCACTCTTTTTTCATTTATTGTGTTACGTTTTCAACCTCACATTCCAATGTCAAGTTCAAATATGGAAATTCTCTCAAAACAGAGTCAGAGTAGTCAGCAAAGAGATAAAGAAATGAGTGTTTGCAAGCAAGCACACAATTTCAAATTATAAATAAATATGATCATGACATTTTTAAGCCTGCAAAAAATAAGAAGTAAGATTTAGGACGCGATACATTTGTGCAGTTCAATGGAAAACCACAAGACGAAGAGGAAATAAACAACGATGATTTAAATTGGCATCAATGAACATGTTTTGGTTAAACTTTGAGATGCTTCGAGAGAATTGGAATAAATTTCCAGGACACGACTTGTCTACATGTCTGTTTGTTCGAATATCAAAGCGATTCATGCAGTTAAACGGTGTCAAATATTTAATTAGTAATCTAAACAATAAATCTTCACGACTGAATTTGCGAAAACACTGATATAAAGCTAGTCAGGCACTGTTTTGAATGAATCTCAGAAGCGCATTTTAACAGCTTTTTAAAATTCAAATTTTAACGGCTCGAATTTTTTGAAATTTTAAAGTTCAATTATCAAAAATTCAAATTTTAACGGTTTTAGCGGATAAATTTTTATGAAGCAATTCTAAATAATTACAGCCCAATCCACTAGCCGTAGTGTTGACGACTTTATTACTTGTTAAATTCAAACACAAATGTCACAACTTGATTTATCTTATTAACTTTTTCGCCATGCAGAATCATCATAAAATTAATTTTAATTTTTCTTGGCACAGTACACATCATCGCATGCAGTGTCGTTTTAGAATGCCTTAAATAAAAATGAGTATATAGACTTTTGTGAGTGATGAACACATTTTAGTGCAGGAAGCTGACTAATGAAAATTTTCTTTTTCTCACTGTGTATTCTTTAAATATCAAAATTTACATTAGTATCATGGGGATAGTCGCATATGTGTGCCAAAAACTGTACGATATGAGACACACAAGTCATCACGACATTGAGAATATAACTTGCATAGCTTGTGTAATGATAAACTGGCAGCACTATAAAATGCAATTCCGGAAAGTAAAGTGCTGTGCCAGCAAGTCTATTCCATTTTCATAAAGAGAGAAAAAATAATAATTTCAATAACCAACCACACACCATCTACAGTAGATTGATTTTTTTTATTCCATTCGCGCTGCATTCGACACAGTGAGACATTTTATAAGATGATGTGATGTTGATTTTTTACAGCTTTTCGAAATGTAGGGAACAAAACGGTCAAAATCTATCTGTATGAGCCTACAACTTGTGCTTCATATTCTTCACAAAAAAACTCGAATTTCCATAAATAGTCAATGATATGAAAAAAAATCATATAATGCGAATAAAAAAAACATTTTATAAAGTTGATGTAACGTCAAGGCTGTATATAAAATATATTTTTCTACATATACATACAGACAACATTAGTCAATTTAATATAAAGGGATCACTTACACAATGACTACGAAACTAAAAGGAAAATAATAAGCATTTCTTTTTCGTCGCTTTTTAGGCAGCAACTTCAAGGTCGATGAATAAAAAGAAGTAAAGAACAAAAAAGAATGAATTCACTCGCGGTGTCTTTTTGCAGTGTTTGTTTAAAGAATCGAGTGTAGTATGAAAATATTTAAATGTGCTGGTGTGCATTTTTAAAAAAATAATTTTTTTGTGTGCTCATCGTCCATTATCTCTGTGTCTGATATTTTTTCGCGATGTTTTTGAGGTAAGTGAATTTTTTGGAGGAATGTCGGAATGTCGAGAGCTGAATTTAAGGCTTAAAGCACATAAAAAAGATGAAGAATTTGTAACGGTTAAAATTTATTTGAATTTTTAATATTTTATTAGTTGCATGCCCTTTGCAGCTACAAAATTCAAATTTGAAAAATACGTTAAAATTTTGATCTTTAAAAACCACTACAAAAATCAAACTGCGCATAAAAGTCTCAAAAACTGTGCAACTCACGTCTTTAATCACGCAAAATCTTCGCCAAAAATAAATCCTCAGATGAAGTAAACAAATTTTTCGAGAATTAAGAAAATTGATTGCTTCATTATCTCCCTCAATCATTTTGCGCCTCTCGTTTCTTTTTAATTTTAATTTTGCATGCATAAAAGATTTTCAAAAAAATATATATCAGGTTGTTCTTCAGTTTTATTTCTCTCGCATTTACATTTTATTGACGACCGCCCAGATACTTCTCATGCCAATGATGCAAAAAATAAAGCCAAGAAATTTTTTTTGGAACCTGAAAATCTTGTTTCTTTTCGTTATCACCTTCATTCTGCTCTCAGGTCGAAAAAGAAGCTATAAAATGGGATGCCAACATATCAAAATTCATTTGCAAAAATTTTTTTGCCTTCATCACCATCGTAAAATTGAAATTTAATCAGTTTTATAGCTTACAGCTTAAAAACAATTTTTTTGCACAAAAAAAAAAATCCGAAGCCTTTCAAAAGCGGCTAAGAAGGAGATTTCTTTTGTACGTACACAGTAGTTTGTATGACATTGTCTCAATTCTTCTTCATTCCACTTTCTTTATAGAATTTCATGCAACTTAAGATTACTTTGCCTCTCACTCCTCAATTTTTTTCCTCCTTTTCTTTATGGATATGCCGAATATGGGGAACAATGACCTTCCGAGAAATTCACACAAAACTTTTTTGGCGACAGTGACTTCTTTTTTTGTGGATGGAACAAACCTTTGGCATACAAGTGCGTGTGTCTATTGTAATAGCAGTAAGAAATGCCAGTAATCACTTGATGCAATTGTTTTGTAATGTTTACAACCACTTCGAATTACTTGGAAGGTTTGTATCTAGGCGATATTTTAGTTCCAAGCTTATTTTTAAATTTTCGTTAGGTTTTGAACTTTAGTGAACTGATCGAAACAGAAATAAAAGAATTAAATTTTAACGGATAGAAAATATTTGAATTTTAACGGTTTTCTAGAATTTGAATTTTCAAAGTGATTTTTTGTTAAGGTTTGAACGTTATTTTAAGTTTTGAATTTTTTGAACTTTATTATAATCTCCGTTAAAATTTGAACTTTTGCGGAAAAACAATGAATTTCAAATTTGAAACTTCCGTTATTAATTTGAAAAAATTGAACCTCATTCTTAAAAAATCCTGAATAAGCCTCTGAGCATCGAAAGACACAAACAACTCGTAAACATTAATCGAGTATCTCTATGACGCAATTTTGTAACTCTTCTTTATTAATATGAATTTCCATAAATAAAATCGAATGACAGCACATAATTAAAGAGGATCGAAAAATATTTCCATTCCAGCATAATTACCCCTACCAGAGTCTCTATGCATGCGAAAATTTCTAAGAATTTATGTTCCGCTTTCCCATTCATTATTCCATTAAAATTAAGAATGTAGAAGAACTTAATGAAGCTAACTATGCGGGACGGCTTTAAAAAAAAGAAGCATTGTTAGCTGGCTTTTAATTGTATGATAAGACCACTTAGTGGTGATTGACAGACAAGATGATGATGTTACTTCATTTAAAATTGCATTCCATTCTCACTATATCCACATTACATGTCATTCTTAAGTGCCTTACTGAATTATGATTATATCAGCACTGATGATCTGTATTAATAAATGTGTGCAATACATATTTATGGCGCCAAACTTTATTAGTAAGCACTTTTTTTTTTTCTTCGTCGTCAAGCTCGAATTGACTGTCGATGTTATTAGCATACATGCAAATAATATGTCCATGACTTGATGTACATAAAAGAGTTGAGGATAATGTAATTCATAACATACATATTAACCTCAGTGCTTCTCATTTTCAAAGATCTTAAACCTCAGTGGCTTTATTTATGTTGGAGGAAGCATCTACAAATGACGTCTATATGAAAATTGAATTTTTACACAGATGGGTTATCACATAGTAGTGAATTTTACAAAAAAAAGGAAGGGGGGGGGGTAGTTTTAGGGGGGTTTCTCAAAAAACCTAACAAATTGAAATGATTTTATGTGAAAAGAGGAGAAAATCTTCGAAGGGGCAGGCGGGCTCCTTACGCTCTCAAGGATAAGCAGCACACACGGGTCTACTATGGCACACCATTCAGGGGGAACCACACCCTCATTGCCCCACTGAATTTGTTAGAAACAATCACTACAAAAAGACACATAAAATGGTCAATTATACTGTGATGTGACCTCAGTGAGACATTACGGTACCATTGAGTATGCTTTTTGTTTTTAGGGCACATAATAAGTCTGAAATGATTTTTCAATAAACATTCCATGACACAGTGAGAAGAAGACTATAAAATCCAAATTTTCCAATAGACATCACATCCTCACAACCCCCCATAGAAGACCACAAAAAAATGAGTTTGCAAATATAAAGCGAAAGAGTTGTATTGCGGCATTAACTATTTATTCCATTTCATATACAATAAGCCAGCATCTCAACATGAATAGGAATGAATCTTCTTCATATTACCATCTTTGTTGTCGACAAGAATCTCATTTAAAAGTGGAGAAAAAAACTCTTTTTTTGTGTATTATCTATTACAGCATGATAATCATTTGTGTATGAATCCTATCCACTCAAATCCAATCCATTTTCAAAATTATTCATGCTCATTTTTCATTCGTCATCATCCATTATTAATAAAAAAAACAAATTTAAGCATTAAATGAGAGAGTTTAAAGCTAGCAGCAACTGTTTCTTGATACCGTTTCCAATAATCATTCATGTGACGCGTACACCTTTTTTGTTATTTTGTTAAGTACACACAGTCATTCCATTTTTGGCGTGAAATCAAATTCTTGATTCATTTATGGCTGGATTCTCACAATTTCTGGGTCAAAAATAGATGAAATTAAATTTAAGTATGAAGTCAGCATTGAGAAATTCTTATGATTAATGCATGTACACATGCTATGTGTGAGGCATGAGGAAATTGCATGTCTAGTTAAGTAGCTAATCGAGAAAAGAGCAAGTACCATCATTACATTCAATTTCCGCTATTAAGTCTATCAATAATGTTGTTAATAGGTCAAATGTGGATTATTGACTCGACTGGGTAAATTTCCTGCTATGCTTATTGCATAGATTTTTTTCTTCCTTCTCATTTATGCAGTAAACGATCTTGCTGATATCTAATTTCCATAATACCACATTCCATGTTACATTTTCATTCTCAATTCCTTCTTCTCACACTTAACTCTATTTTCATGTAGATTCCGCGCCGAGTAATGTGTATGTAAACATTGTGCACATACATAAATATGCTCATTGAAGTTAAAGAAGTTTTTTTGTGTAGAGAGAAATTACATAATTCAGGAAATACATAAAAATTCAACGGGTTTTCTGCCTGTATGTTCTGATTCTTACAAAATAAACAATTCCTTCTTCTTACATTTTATATATACAATAGTAATGGATGCATGCTTTATGGTTAGTTTGCGCGCCAGAAGATTAGATTTCTTTCTTTTCCTTCTTTTGTGGTATTTACTTATTTTTTCTTTAATTCTATAGAATTTTAAGGTTTACCGGGAATGAAAGGTAATATATGAGTTTCACGGATTTGCATACATTATTAAATTGAAATGTCTGCGATCTAGATTTCCATTCTATTGTGACTTTTATGATCAGAAAGATTTATGCTCGCTTTTCTTGCTTTTGTTTGGCTGATTAAGTTGGATTTTTGAACTTCAATTTCAAATTTCCGTTAAGATTTGAATTTTATTTCAAATTTTTGATAAAATTTGAATATTTTTGCAATTTTTCGTTAAAATTTGAATTTTTATTTTGAAATTTCCGTTAAAATTTGAATTTTGAACCTTGCTTGTTTTTGAACTTCAGTAAATAAAACCAGAAAAATTCAAATCTTCAATTTCCGTTAATACTTGAACTTCATTAATCCAGCACAATATCAATTTATCTTGTCATCTAACAAGTCCAATGCATTGCAATGATTAATTGATATCTTAAGGAAGCGAAACGGAAGGAAGTCAAAAAGCATGTTTATATGTAGAGCATCAGATATGCAGGAAGATCACGAGCATTATTCCATGAAGAAACTGTCAAAACAAATCAGAGAAGCGAGAGAAATAAAATGTTATCTGGTTTTTGTGTATCGTTCAGTCACTATTTATTAAAAAAGAACATTAAATTTTTTTAACATCAAGCATAACAGATATGTAAAAAGATCTCTTAAAACCCTCTTCACGGCTTAATACGCCGTATGACATTTAATACTGAAATTTTTCATTTATTATGTCCATTTAATATGTGAGTTTCTGCTGAGAGCCTCAAAAGTTCAAAGTATTTGTTCTTCTTCTATCGTCTATCCGTCTTTAATGTCTATTCTCAATAATTTTTTATTTGTTCTCTTTCTCTCTGTTTTTAACATTTTTTTATGGATTTTTAATATTCCGTTCAGCAGTTCGTGCTCTTTTTCAAGGTATTAAATGTTAATGTCATTGTCAGGGCTTCAGGTGATGCTATCAGAACTTATTCTTTGTCACTTCTTCTATAGACTTTATGTGACTGACTGAATGTTTACAAATGTGCTAGACAACAAATCTGGAATTTCTTTTCATTCTGTTTCTGCCTTTATTCTTCCATGCTATTATTAAGCCTTTGAAAAATGTAAATATCCGTCATGTAAACATTCACCCGAAAAAAAATTAATTCTTCCTATATGTCACATACTAACAAGCAACCACAAAAGAAATTGAGAGAAAATTGAACGAGTATAGATGTCATTCATGTCCTACGGGAACGCATTTTATTTTTACAGAATTAACGGTCATAAGATATTTAAAAAATAACGGTCAAAAAATATTTGAAAAATAACGGTCAAATTATATTTGAAAAATAACGGTTAAAAAATATTTGAAAATTAACGACTAAAAAACAGAAGAATTGGTCCAGTGACAGACAGAAGATCAGTGACAGTCGGACAATTTGCAAGCATTAGCATCTTTTCATTTTGTAAAAACGGGCTAAAAAAATCAAAAGGAATTTCTTTTGATTTCTACAAAACAAAATAGAATAAATCACTTAGAAATTCTTATTTCAGACATGACTTAGCCAAACCCTTTTTTTGTTCCGTATACGTCCGTTTTTGTTGGAGTTTGATCATCAATATGAATAGTCTAATAAATTTACTGCACTTTCCTACATCTATCTAATTCAACATGATAGAAATCTAACAAAACGCTTGTGTTCATTAAATAAATGAATAATTTGATGAGCATTGATTCCTTGACATGATGATGACATTGATGCTTTTTGATACATTCCGAAAATTAATATCAAAAAGAGTGGAAAGGAGTGAAAATATCCAATTTCATAGCACCAAATTCCCATAATTCTCTCTCTCTTTTGATTCACACACATTTAATTTACGCTTCATGTGGCCCTTTATTTTAAAATGACTCCTTTGATGCTGAGAAAACAGCCCATATCATCAGACGACGTCGTTAACGTGATCCTTAAACAATAAGGAACCTTAAAATCATTCTTTAACTTCCCAAAAAATTACCCGCATCCAATAAACTCTTCAGTTGTTGCTCATTTGTGTTCATTCTTCAACTTGGGAGGGTGAGCACACAATGACTATGAAATTGATATACGTCCATACATTTTCATTAGTAATAAAAATGAGATTTTATATATTTTAAGGGCTTATTCCTACTGGATAATGTGCTTTTATCTCTACTCATTTTGACCTGGATGTTTGGTAACCTAAAAGTTTGAGAAACTTGAAATTTGAGAGTTTTATTGCAAGAAGGATTATGTGAGCTATGTCTTGCCACTTTTTTGATTCAGGAATTGTTGATAGTTTAGAGAAAAACAACAAATTGAACGAAATATTCAAGAAAAACTTTTTGAAGTGAGAAAAATTCCGCCACTTTTGATTTAAAATTTTTTGAACTTGAAAAATTCGTTAAATTGCCCAAATTTTCAATTCAGTCTAAAAAGATGCGTTCCAAAGTAAAAAATCCAGCATCACCAAACAAACTCACCCATTAATTTTTCAAAAAGAACGAAAATGACTTTCTAATAAACTCAAGAGGCATCCACAATAAAAGAAGAATAAAAATCATGTTATCTATGGTTCTTTAGATTGAAAAAATTCCTTCAAGGGGTTTCAATCTTTTTTATATTATTTTTATGAGTAAGCCCTAATGCAACACAACAAATCCTCTATTGCACAAGAGGGTTCTATATGGATTTTCAAAGAATGCTTCAATTGATTGACTATTTGTCTAAATGTTAGTTCTTCCTTTACACACAATTCATTTTTATCTCCATTCCCACTTCGATATTTTTTTATTTATCGTAGGCGCATTCTGTTCAATTGGCGTCCCATAAGAAGATTTATTACAGAAGCGTCATACTATTGACACACGAGAGGACTCAAGGCCAGTAGAGGAGAGAAGAAAAAAAGAGAAATTAATGTCTATCTAAATGGAGACTTGTGTACCTGTTCTGTTCACATTATGAATCTTTTCTTCGTTTGTCTAAAAATAGAAAACAAACTATTTTTCATCGATTGTGTGTTCGTTTGGGATATCCTACATTTGTCATAAATCTTGTGTTGCTTAGAAAATCCTTGACGATTGAAGGATATTGCAGAAAAAAATGTGTTTGTAGCGTTAATGCTGAATATTCTTTCTTACGAATTTATTGAATATTTAACGTATATTTGAGATTTGAAAATTTTAACGAACTTTTTATATTCAAATTTTAACGAACTTTCAAATTTTAAAATTTAACGAACTTTTGAAATTCAAATTTTAACGAACTTTTGAGGTTCAAATTTTTTAAAGTTCAAAAAATGAATCCTTAAAATTCAAATAATTTCCGTAACGACTTCAAGATAAAAATCAGTCAAGGACACTATTTCACCGCCTAGAAATTTCCAAGTCGAGAACAATCCCAGTCAATTTCCAAAATAAATCAGAAAAGAATAAATCAGCCTAATAAATTAGCAAGCAATGCCTTAAAATCGGCCAACGCTCTTGAAAAATCTCACGAGGTTTTTTGTGTGGGGATTATACACTTGAAAATATATTTCCAAAGTGTAAAAGCAGACATCCGAGAAAAATGTTTTTTACATGTGTAGCTTACTACTAAATTAAAGCCTCTTTCTGCTACATTTGTTGTTTATAATTAAAACAGAAGAAGAAAAATTATAAAATTTATTCGAAGAAATGTAAGAGGAGAGGAAAAATATATTGATGAAGAAATGAATGATCATGGATGTTGACTAAAAATAGCACAGCCAAAATTTACATACGCCACAAGTCGTACAATATTTTTGTTGTGACTTACACCCACAGAAACTTTGATATTTTCTCTCGTAGAAAAAAAAAGTCGTGAAGGTAATTTGCGATCATGTCCGCGCGCGCTACACAGCATTTTATTTAGATGTAGATGATTGAAGATCATAGCTAAGTTTAAAAGCGTCATCAAACAAATCAGCATTACTTAATTAAACTGGAGAAGAGAGAGAGAAAAAAAAAGCAAAATTCGTGCCAGAAGTTCATCAATTTTAGACACTTGAATCACGCTTTCTGCCTTTAACAAATCGTAAATTGTTTTTCGTGACACATGGAACGGCACTCGAGATTTTCTTGTATTATATGTGAAGTAAAGTCATTAATATTTCTTTTTTGAAAAAGCTAGTTAATGCAGATGTTGTAGATAAGCTTGCTCTGTGTCTATGAAGGATGAATGAAGCATATTTGTCAACTAGACAGGTTCGTTTTGTTCTCAAGGTTTCACACACATTTTTTACATGAAAATTCAAGAAGAAAATGCCAAAAAATAATTTTATTTTTTCATTTTAATGTTAATGAAACAGCAAAACACAACAAAACGTCTGTAGACGCAAGGAGAGAGAGGAATTATTGACATCACATTCTTAAAATAACTTGCACATATGAAAATGAAGAAGATGATATAAGCTGTGTTTTGTTTTGCTCATCAAATCTTTTATGAATCTTCTATTTTGCTGATTTTTTTTTTTATTTTGCCTCTCACTACTTGAAAATTTAATCTACAGAAGACAACAACACGCCGCCTTCTGTATGCTGTATATTTTTTATGTATCTAAATGTATTGGCAACTGGTTCTAATATGAAAATCACTTCTTTTTCTTCCACATCATACTGTTAAATCAAGCATCTTGAAAAACATCTTCTAATTCGTTCTACAACAAGCAGCATCTCGCAAATATTGTTGCTTGCTCTTACGAGTTTCAAGAATTTGTTTACTGTTTCTATAATGATGTTATGTGAGTATGATAAGTTACTGTAAGCAAAAATAACTTTTGATTTGACGTCAGGTGGAATTGGCATTTAACGGTAGAAAATTATTTGAAATTTAACGGATTTTTAGAATTTGAATTTAAAGTTCAAAAGTTTGATTTTTAACGGTAGAAAATTATTTAAAAATTTAACAGATTTTTGGTTTTTGAATATTTAAGGTTCAAAAAATTTTAATTTTGAAAATTAGTTTCAAATTTTGAACTTCAAAAATTTCAAATCCTTAAAGTTCGTTACAAAATTAAAATATCTTAAACCTGCAAAAATACACGTCTTTCACAAGATTAATGACTTAATTTACATCCAACCAGTACAAACAGCGATCACAAATCAAATTTACTTAAAAAATTATTACTCCAAAGAAACCATCATGTGAGACTCACGACACTATTAATTTAATTTATGACTTCATGTGCGAAAAATTGTGGAATCAAATTATCACGCTATCATATTCTTCTATTTCTATGAGAATAGTTACAACAAAATAAACGTTTAGCTTAACTTAATAATACCCTAGACAACTGTGTAATTTTTCCCTTTGTCAACCACGCGACCATCTGTAGTCAAGCACAGTTAGAAAGTGCATTCAAGTGAGAAATTCGCGGTCTGACCATCATATTTTCAACAAAAAAAAAGTTTATTGCTACCGCATGATGCCTATTATAGTACAATAAAAAATATTGTTCCAAAAATATTTTCTAGCATAAAAATAAATAGATAGCGCCGAAAAATAAAAAAAGAGAAAGATAGAATGAAGTCGGCTGGACAGCAGTCGTTAAATTAATTGGATTTTTATTTTTACGACTTCGACCATGAAATTAGCTATCGTTAGAGAAGAGCACATTATGTTGGCATTATTGGAATATTGTGCGTGCTATTATTGTCTCAACAGACTTTGTGGACAATATGAAGTTGATTCACCCTCATAAATTGCAAAAAAAAATCATCGTGGCTTGAAATTGAGCTATTCTTGACTATTCAATTTTTTGTGCTCTATTGTGTCATTGTTGGGTAAATAGATACTTCCTCAATAGTTACATTGTCTGCGACTATGACTTAATTATGTCTAAATTATTGCTCGCACTCAATTCAAATCTATTGGCGATTAATTTAGATGTTACGGATGCTTTGGCATATCCTATTATTGACGAGTGCTCAAAAATGGAAATTTCGAAAATGGACTTCATGCTGCGATTTTGGAGACGTGCCATTTATTATAAAATAAACATCAATTAATTTCAAAAAATATTTCTCTGTACATTGACATATGTCATGTATACGTACGCAACTATCGCCTTAACATTTTTCTTCCTTCTTAAGAATTATGTTAGATACAAGATAATTCTGCAACAGGTTCATTATTTATGAGGCAATCATTTCTGTATGGCAATAAAGTTGAAAAAAATCCCGAGCTTTAGAACTCTAATGGCATGTGATAGTTGTGTGGTTTTATTTGGTAATGTGACACTTTTAGCATGAATTAATGGATATAAAGTTGTCATTTAATATTTAGAATTTAACTGTCAAAATCTTTTTAAATATTTTGTTTTAGAAATTTTGAACTTTAAAATTTTGAAACCCGTTAAAATTTGAATTTTGAACTTTAGAAATTTAAATTTTTGAAAACCGTTTAAATTTGAATTTTGTACTTTAAAAATTTGAATTTTTGAAAACCGTTGAAAATTTTGAATTTTGAACTTTAGAATTTTGAACTTTAAAAATTTGAATTTTTGAAAACTCTTAAATTTTGAATTTTAATAAACCGTTAAAATTTGAATTTTTGAAAACCGTTGAAATTTAAATTTTGAACTTTAGAATTTTGAACTTTAATAAACCGTTAAAATTTGAATTTTTGAAAACCGTTAAAATTTGAATTTTTGAAAACCGTTAAATTTTGAATTTTTATAAACCGTTAAAATTTGAATTTTTGAAAACCGTTGAATGATCATAAAAATTGATAACTCGCAAATTAAACAAGCAGCTTAGCAACATTGTAATTATAAAAACTGCTTCTCGGTAGAGAATAGAAGAAGACAAGAAATACCTGCTTTTTATTGACTACCCATTTTGGACACCTTCTGCATGCCTTCGCATACAATTCCCAAACTAAGTTAAATCCTACAATCAGAGTTATCAGTTTGTATAGGAAGAAAAGTTGCATTTTAGCTCTCAATTCTTCTCGAGTTCCTTCATTCTCTCTCATTTTTTTTCGTGTGCATATATAAATGATTTTCTTACTTGCTGTTCGTTCCTTCAACAGCATTTTCTGAATATATGTGAAATGAAGCAAGACAAGCAAAAATTATTTTTTTAAAAAAAACTAATGTTGGAGTTGTGTAGGAGAGAAAAAAATAATTGTTGCTCTGCTTTAGTTTGCTGAACAAAACAAAAAAAAATAGTTCAGCATGTCTAGATATTAATCTTGTCGTAGAATAATCATGAATCAATATAGAAAATTGAGAACAAAATTGTGTAATTTGTCCTTGACACATTCGAACGCTGCTGAATGACGCAATTTTTAAATTTCGCCTACGATCATTTTTTAATACTCAAACAGCAAATTCACTCCGACGAGATGATGAAAGCAAGCAAGCAAGTAAGAAGAGAGAAAAACTCACACATGTGACTATGAAAGAAGTTATTTTTAAAATAAGATTATGAATTTCTTTTCCGATCGTTTTTTACTCATTTGAAAAATTAGTTCATGGATGTAAATTGTGCATAATTAAGATTCTAGATTACATACCTTCAGTTTTGGACAGTTTAAGCATAACACCGCCAATGTGCAAATCTCCTTTGACACGGAGTGTCTTTTCGACTTGTAAATCCGTGATCAGCACACGTAAATTCCAAGTGTTATCGCCAACGTGAATCATATTGATAAAATTAGATAATCTTCACTGATTTAATTTTTTAAAAAAATTTCAGAGCACTATTTGCGTGTTGATACAAAAAAATTTCACTTCCTTTCTCTCAAAAATTTTTGATTATTATTTTTATGTAAATAAACAATATGCACTGATCTTTAAATCACAAAATTTATTTTCTCCTTCTTTTCTGTGCAAAAATTAGATTTTTTTTAAAAAACACTTATAATTTTTTTATCGATAATCAAACAGCTCTCGTCGATAAATACAGAAAATATTTTTTTTCCTGATAAAAAATAATTCCACTTAATTTTTTAAGACGATCGACACCGAGAAAAATAATAATTCATGTCTTGATATAACCGTTGTTCAAACTCAACTAACTTGTGTATGTGAAGATATTCAGCATGTCAATCTCATTCTCTTAACAAATTTTAGTTTTGAGAGAGCATGCAGTCCAACGTAATTCATGAATTTAAAGGTCATGCAAATAGTCCGCGTGAAAATTTGAATTTTTAAAAGTCGTTAAATATAATGTTGAAATTTTAAATTTTTAAAAACCGTTAAATTTTTGACAAATTTTTTTAAAAAATCCGTTAAATTAAATAAGAATATTTAAATTTAAAAAATACGTTAAATTACTAAACAATTTCAAATTTCAAAAATACGTTAAATTACTGAGAGATTTTTTAATTTATTTTAATAAATCTTTTAGTTGTAAATTAGCAAAAAAATTTATTATCATTCTTATGCGAACCTAAATATGATTAATTATAGGTTAATTAATTACTTTCTCATACATATTTGTTTTGTTTTGATCATTTTAACAGCAATGTCCATCAGACTTATGGTGAGCGTGAGAATGATGCTTAATTGCGTATGAATTTTCATTAGCCACAAAGTTATCTGACTTGTTGATTTTCTTCGCCAATTCCGATAAATCACGTCTCATTGAGTATGCGTCTTCGCCATCTGCGTAGTATTTTGGTTCAATTTCGAGGATTTTAAATTTCAGTGAATTTGTGTAGAGATTGAGTGCAGCACGATTACTTTTGCGGACATGAAGGCTGACATATTGCGCATCAAAGCATTCAACCATTGCCGCTGATGCTTGATTCATTAATTTCTGAGCTAATCCCAGTCTTCTGAATGGCCTTTTTACAGCTAATGATGTAATATGACCGTGCTTGCTCTCTTCACCTGGCTCAGGCTGAATAAATATGTATTATGTTAATTAGCTTTTATTTACAATAATTGACTTGCAGATTTACCTCTTCCATTTTAGCTAACACATATCCAACGATATTTCCTTTATCATCCTCGGCGACGTAAGATAATTGAGGCCTATAAATATGTACAATGACTTAATTAGACATGTCCCACATGTTGATTATTATAGCGGAACTAACCATGTTAATCCATGATAGAAGTAGTATTTCATTTGATAATTTTCAGGCAGACAGAGCAGATTGCAATGTTGCATATTCATTAAATCTTGTGGTTTTGCGCATCGGATATTCATGATGAGTTTTGTTTATTATTTAGAGTATAATGACACTTGAAGCACTTGATAAGTTAGTCGCGACGAATTTTCTTAGACTTGACCTTTGTTTCGCTGCTGTTGCTACTTTTTTCAGGCGTATCGTTCAGTTGTCCTAATAATTCACGAACAACTTTGAATCTTAGCAGGAAAAATTTGTAGACTAAGAACCAGCCTGAAAAGAAAGATGAACAAACAAAAGAATGTGTGATCGTGTCATAGAAGATTGAAATTCTATTTTTTTTGTCTGTTAATTTACCTAGAAAACAGACTAAAATAACAATGAATATAGATGATAGGAGAGAAAATGCAGCTTTGAGACCGTCGACTAAATTCATTTCATGATTTTTCTAGCACCTAAACTAATCTATTTAAATAATAATAAAAATTTGAAAAATCTGTGATTCTGTCTAAAAGAAAAATAAAACTGACTAGCTGATTAGCCCGACAAATGAGACATAAGTTTCTTTATAATGACTTTACGTGCTGCTTAAGTCTCGATATATTGACTGGATGTTAAATATTTAAAAAATTTATTTAAGGCACTTTTGACACTTTATGAGCAGGTAGAATTGTTAATTATAATAGTTAAATCCACCACAATTTAATGACATCTTAAAACTTCCTTAATTAAAGCTTAATTTTATGTTTTGAATTTTTGAAGGGTTAGAATCTAATTTTCATAAAAACTGCTTAATCCAGCATAAATATTCAATTGACTTCACTTTAATCCTGTGGATATTTACATGCTTAACACTATAAACTTACTCACCAATTTATAAAACAATCAATGACTTAGTTATTTAATTTTTTGCAAAAAAATTTATCGTTTATTTCTCACTGGATCTCACTGAATGCGTTCAGAAATTTTATTTCAATGTTTACAATATCCAAGAATTCATTAAATACATTTTAAAATGGTAATTACGCTAGGATTTGAAGGAAGTGCCAATAAAATCGGTGTGGGAATCATCAGAGATGGCGAAGTGCTTGCTAATGTTAGAAAAACATACGTAACGCCGCCGGGATTCGGTTTCTTACCAAAAGGTGATTAATAACATGCTTATCATGGCTTTTAAGCCACAGCTCTATTCATGAATTTCTTATCTGACCACATAAAATGATTATAGAAACGGCCGAACATCATCGAGAGAAGATTCTCGGCATATTAAAGGAAGCACTGGAAGTTTCAAAAATTGAAATCAAAGATATCGATGTAATATGCTACACTAAAGGTCCAGGAATGGCTCCACCGTTATTGACAGTAGCTATTGTGGCAAGAACAATTGCTCAAGTATGGAATAAACCAATTTTGGGTGTTAATCATTGTATTGGACACATCGAAATGGGCAGATTAATAACCGGCGCCAAAAATCCAACAGTTTTGTATGTTAGTGGCGGAAATACACAAGTTATAGCTTATTCAAATAGAAGATATAGAATATTTGGAGAGACCATTGACATTGCTGTTGGAAATTGTCTTGATCGTTTTGCGAGAATCATTAAAATCCCAAATGATCCAAGTCCAGGCTATAATATTGAGCAGCTAGCTAAGAAAGGCAAAAAGTATTATCCACTACCATATTCTGTTAAAGGGATGGACATAAGCTTCTCGGGTATTTTATCTGAAATTGAGAAGAAAGCCTTACCACACAAAGCCAATAAGAATAGAAAGAAGAAAGTTGAGAATGAGGAACTGCCATCACATGAAGATTTATGCTTTTCATTACAAGAAACAATCTTTGCCATGTTAGTGGAAATAACAGAACGTGCAATGGCTCATTGTGGATCGCAGGAAGTCCTAATTGTCGGTGGTGTTGGATGTAATGAGAGACTACAGGAAATGATGGAAATTATGTGCAAGGAACGAAATGCAAAGCTTTTTGCCACAGACGAAAGATTCTGTATTGACAATGGCATAATGATTGCTCATGCTGGCTGGGAAATGTTCAAAACTGGAACTAGAATGAAATGGGATGAAGCAACAATCACACAAAGATACAGAACTGACGATGTAGAAGTGACTTGGGAAGTAGCTAGTGATGAATAAAGAAAAGTTCTAAAATTTTTAATGCAGTTTATTTTATTTATTTTCGAGTAGTTAACAACTTTAACATTGATGTCTTTTAATCCCTTTGATAAGTACAGCATGTATTAATTTGGTATTAGGCTTATCTCAAGTATTTTTATTGGTTTTAGTGTCTAAAAATATATATTTATTATAAAAAGTTCGCGTCTTTGGTATTTCTCAATTTCTCATGTTAAAAAAGACAGAACATTAAGCAATATCTGCCAAAGCATGTTCCTTCTCCTCAAATACGCTCTTTGCATACGTTATCTGAAATTTAAAAGGAAACAGAAATTCACCATAATGTTTAAGGACATGAAACATTAAGCTAAACATTGGATTAAATTTAAACCTAAGGACTAAAACATTGGTTTTAAAATTCAACTCAATGTTTTGAAGCAATGTTTCTTTAAAACATCAAACTTACATGACGAACAGCCTTCTTAGCGACCTCCTCATTCTGACATTTTACTCGTGGTCTTTTAACCATCTCAGGAGCACTTGGTGTCAGGGATGTTTTCGACGGAAGTGACAAGCACAACTCAATATAGTGAAAATTTGGTTTCCTTGAGTTCGAGGATGTGCCTCCTTCAGATGGAACCTCAACATGTCGGCATGTAATCAACTCGGATAAATTATAGCAAAATATCACCATCGGAATGTCATCAGACTTTGAAAATACCCAAATATTTTCAGTGCTTACTATTAATCTCAGTTTTGATTCTTTTGATTCCAACAGACATGGTTCATACGCTAATAGCTTCTCATTATAATCTCTTTTGTTAATCATTAATAAATGTTGTTGACCTTTACTTTGGAGTGATGTGTATGCTGGAAGAAGTCCTCCAGCTGATCCAGTCACACATCTTGGTGGACGCTTTCGATCTGGTAATATTCGATTTGAACTTCTGCTTGTCTCGCGGACTGCATTTGCTGTGAAAATTTAAAGAATGAATTTAGGTAAAGACAATGAGTTTTATTGCATGACTTACCAGTTTCACTAGCTAGATCCAAGACACCAATTACTGGTTTTGTGACGGTTCCAACAATTCCTCTGCCAAGACCAGACAAAAATCCAGAAACTCCGTCAGCTTGTGCGCCTGAGTACGTATGCTTAACAATTGACGTCACGCCTCCAAGAAGTCCAAATCCAAAGCCTTTTAATCCAGCAACTAAATGATCACCAGTTGAATTTCCACCATTCGTTGTACTTACTTCTAATATTCTTTGTCTTGTTTCTGTATATTGATCATCGAGAACAACACGCCCGAGACCATCGCTGAGAGTTTCAGTTAATTTAGCTGTGGAGTTGCTTATTCCGTGAGTGACATTTTTGACTAGAGATTTGACGTTTCCTTCCTTTAATAAGCTACTAACTCCTTCAGACAAATCATTTGCAAATCCAAGTGGATTTCCAAGAAAATCAACAGAACCGAGAATTGAGGCTGCTTGCCATTTCAGTTCCTGCTTATAATGTGACTTAATTGCAGCCCAATAAACTTCCGATGTCTCAAAATGATGACGATCACAGAACTTATCAAAATTAATTACAGCATCCTCAAATTTAATCAGAGTCAGTCCAAGACCCTTTTTAATCTCATTCAAATTTGTGGGTAATTTTGATGCTGTTATTACACTCAATCTTATTTGACTTGGAACTAACGATAAGTCACCAAAATAATATCTTTTAGCATTTGCTGACAATACTTTCGTCACAATTCTTTGTGCCTCATAATCAGATTCATCCTGTAGTGCGGCTGGATCTTGTGCTGATTTTCCAATTCCAATGAAATCTGCTAAGCGTAAAAGCAGCCTTTCTTCAAGGTACACAGTCAGTGGTCGCAGACTCAGAATTAAATGCTGTGAAAATAACGGATTATTAAAATTTAAACTTTAAGTTCAAAATTCAAATTTTAAAAATACGTTAGAAATTCAAAACTCACCTCAAAAATTACAGCATTTTTATTAGGACTAGACAGGATCTTCATGTTAAACTGCAAGGCCGGTAATTTCTCCTCAACAAGTGAATCTGAAGAATTTTTGATTGTATACAAGAAAATCGGACACGAAGTTTCAAGCATTTGATTGTCAATCTGCACATCACGAACGCTCAAGTCTAGTGACTTAATAACTGGTGTATTGATGATTTCTGTTTGGATGTCTTCAAATGAAACATAAGCTAGTTCCTCGTATGGTCGTTTAGAAACTAAAGAGAATCCAATTCCTTTTGTCAAGTTCAAGTTTATGTGATATTCATCAATTGACTTCTCGACATTCTTCGTTTCCTCGTTAATTTCTGGATGATAAGAATTTGGAAGGATATGTGAGACATGCCGCCAGTTTGGATCAACAGCAAGTGTCAAATCATTCTTAAGTTTAACATCCTTAATTTGCAGTGTCTTTATTGGACCGTCCATTCTGAAATTAATCGAAAGATATCCTGAGCCTGGACGCATTTTCTGTCTCTCAATTGCTTGCTCAAACGGAACTCCATAACTATTGATAATCTTTGTATCACGAACAATCAGTGCCAATACTGCATCAGTTCCATTTCTTAGTCCAAAGAATCCATTTCTAGGCTGTACACACAAATTTGTATGCTCACACATTAATCGTCCTTCCTCTGTAAAGTACCAAGTTTGTGTTGATCTTCGCTGATAATTTGCTGGACGTACAACAAGCTGATTAGGTTGAAGTGGCTGTGGTGGCTTTTCCAGATCCAAAACGAACCTCTGTGAAGCTTTTCCAGGCTCACTTGGAGGCGATGAACCTTCATGTTCCAATTGTTTCTCATTGTTCATCCTCCATAATTGTGATCGATCTCCAGGCTGCTTTTTAACAAGCACAACTCGATTCCCAACAACACCAAGAACTAATTGTTGTGCCTTAATGTCATATTCATCATCATAATTAGTACTAAAGCTTGATACATTCTCAAATGTATGGGTAAATGCGATGTAGATGAAATTTTGGTATGTCAGTCGAGGCTGTGCATCAACTTGTCTAAAGAGTGGACATTTTGCTGTGTCGCCATCCGGTGCTTCCAAACAAATCGATTGTGATCCATTAATTTCATCAAGAACATAAGCCATAGATGAATGAGGCTTAACGGACGTTTTAATTATGTTCCTGGAATTATTTTGATAGAATTTTATTGGCACTTCACTATAATTATCAATTCGTATTGGTGGTGGAAGTACTTCAGCATTTCCAAAAAGCATGTAATAAGTAGCACCTTGTAGGATAATTTCTAATCTCAGGTAGTGCATGATTCCATTTATATCTCTAACATTAATATAAAGTGATTGAGTTTCTTGAATTGGAATTCCACTTGACCATAGACATTCCTCAACTTCCGGCAATCTAACACATAATTGTTGTTCCTTATCAAGTCGTGGCCAATGGAAGGGTAAATGACATCCAGGCACAGCTTCAATAAATGTCGATTGAGCAATTTGATCTGTGAGAACTGTTGCAAAGCATTTTTGTGCAAATTGTAGCTTATAAGAGCTTTTATTATACAGTTGGAATCTCGGTGAGAATGTAACAATGCTTGTCTGTGAATATCGTCCACGACCTCTTCTCACTTCTATTCCAATTATGAACGTTTCATTGGTTGAATTTGATTTCAATTGACGATGTAGAATGTCTTTGTGGAGATTAAATGGCTGACACCATGGCAAATTAGCTCCATATCTTCTACCTAATCGAATTGTTAGTGCCATTGAACTGTCTGGATCACTGAATGAGAACATTAATGGCGACACTAATCGAGCTTGCTCATTTTCAGAAAATTGACCAGCAAATTCTGTCGAGACGCCTTCTTGTCTAAACATTAATGGTAATCCAGTTCGATTAATTAGCCAGAATGGTGCTGATATGGATATTTGCATGCCACAACCACGAAAGACTTGAATTAATGCTTTTAATATTAAAATTCTTCCATTTACGTCCGTTAATTTTAATTCAACTTCTGCTGTTCCTGATAGTACTGACTGAATGTAAATTTGACCAGCACCAGAGAATGAATCAAGTGTTATTGTGGTTTCTAGTGGCTGATCCAAGTCCACTTCATGAATATTAGCTGTATTTGAGGATGAAATTCGTCCTTGAGTTCCAGTTGGAAGTCTAAACAATAAATCACATGGTAGAAGATTGTGAAGTCTTAATGGTGGCCACAGAGTTATTGTATGACCAGGAAGTAATGCATTTAATGTATTGTCTTTACTTGGATATGGTTCCTTCTTAATTGCGAAGACTAATTTGTAAATTTTATTATTAATGCTACAGCATGTTCTTGTTTCTTGATGGACTTCCATAGGATCATGAATATCCTTCCAATGAATTGACTTCTCAGTGAATTGGAAATTTCCGACAGTTCCACCATCACAAAATTTACCAAACCGATTCCAATACTCATTTCCATCAAGTCGATCAATTAATTGATTATTTGATAAACTATTACTATTAACAGCAACATCATCCAGACTAAAATTCAGTGGAAGTGGCTTGACGTATAAAAATGCATGAACATGACTTAATGGCACGCTATAATTCTCATTTGATGCTACGATAACAGTTTTTGATGCTGGCCATGAACGAATATTCAAATGCCCAAAAAGATGCTCCATTTTCATCAATATTGGATGGTCCAATTTGTTTATGAATTTTAAAGCTGATCTCACCTGTTAGGGAATTTGTAATTTCATTAATTATAGTTAATAATTTTATAATTAAATGCAACTTTTAACGGAAATTTGAATTTCAAAAAATTGAAAAGTCGTTAGAAATTCAAATTTTAGAGAACCGTTAAAAGTCAAATTTTAGAAAACCGTTAGAAATTCAAATTTTAGAAAACCGTTAAAAATTCAAATTTTAAATCTAGACTCACCGTTATTAATTTCCTAGCCGATCCTTCAAGACTGACTGCAAACACAATTCTCGACCTTGGTGCTGTTGAATAAGTGTCGACAATTTCAGGGCCTGCATGTCTAAAGAATGTTCCAACTTTATCAACAGAAATCGGACCAACTTCCGCCCATCCTTCAACTCTAACCGATATTTGATGTAAAATTGATTTATGTGAATCGATGTGACGCTGTTTAGTCTGCGTCTGTGTAAAACTAAAAGTAATTGTATCTCCAGGCTCAACAATTTTCCATTCTTTTGGCGTACGACTTTGCTGCGATGGATTATAGATTGTATTATTTCCAGGAATTGAGACATAAGTTGTGAAAAATAATCGAGCACCAGTTTCATTTCTAAGTGCAAATGGAACGAATGGACTTCTTTTAACCATAACTGATGAATTTGTAGAATAGTAATCTTGCATCCAATTATCCTTTACAATCTCATAAATCTCCATTAACGTGCTAGTTACATTAAGTCTCAGAACTTCATTGCTCTTAATTTTCAAATTTAATCTTGATGACTGTGAAGCGATTTGTGCTAAATTGTAACTCCAATTAGCCTCACATTTCCATTGCTCAACAATCGGCTCCCACCCACTTAATCCACGATTATAATAATCTGATCCAAGAACCGTCTTTAAATGTCCTTCACGAATATTTCCACTAATTGGTGTTCGTTCCTTAAAATTTATGTCCTGCACCAATTCTAAATGTGTAAGTGATAATTCCAATAAAGGAACGTCTGCATCTTTACAGTCATCAATGACACAAATGGATATTCTTGATGCTTTTACTTCTATTGTGTTTATATCCAATGCATCCTCTTCATTCAATTTTCTATGTGCTGGACTCTTCAATGGCTCTGCATTTTGTGTTAGCCATAATGCTGCTTCATCAAGCTGATTATCACTAACTTCCAGTGCTAATAAACAATCGTCATGCTTAAATCCAAGTGACTTTAATTTCAGTAAGTTCTTTTCGTCACTAATAATCACACCGGATCCACTTCTTTTGTTCCTAGCATGATGAGTTTGTTGTGGAAGTGATTGAAGCATTCTTTGGAACATTTTGACGTCATGATAGGACAGTCTAATTAGAAAATGCTTTTGGAAATGAACACCAAGTGTTCCTTTACGTACTTCCATATTTATTGTGACTGGATCAATGATGGAAAGTGCTGTCTCGTCTTCAGCATTAAAAACGCAACTAAATACTTCCAAATTATTCAAATTTATGGACATGCTTTTATTAATCTCATGTGGCTTGAAGTTGAGGACTGTTGTGGATTTAAGGATGACTGCATTTGTGTCAAATTGGTCTGTTCTTTCAACAAAAACTAATTCAGAGTCTGTGATATTTAATTTCAATTCAAATGTCCCACTATTGTTAACTGGAACTTCCTTTTTATGTAAAACTGGAAGTTGTGCTGGCTGCTCATCAATTTGTAGAATAAAATCTCTAGCTTGTTCAAGCCAATCGAGGATCATCATACAGCGCATATTATTGAGTAAAATTGTAAATTGAGTATTATCATCTCTCTTCCTGCTATGAATTTCTGCCTGAATTATTGTTCCACGATCCTTTAAAGGCTTTAGTATATTTGTAAATACATTAATTGATGGATTGATTTCGCTGTTATTTTGCCATGTTCTCGTGTCTGTTATGAGTATTTCCTGCGATATCAAGTCAATATCTTGTGAACCGTCACTTTTGGAATCAACTTTAAGTGTTGATTTAATGAAATTAATGCATGCTAATGATATACTTTCTGGTGTGTGCTTCATGGATACAGAAACATCTTGTAAGTCAAGAACAATTGATAAATTATTCCATGTGCTATCAGCTTCATTTCCAGCGAAACTCGAGTTCAAACTAAGTGAGCTATCATAAATATTTGTCAGAACTGATGACTGATAAACGTCATCAATCTCCTCGCCTAAATTATACGATAAAAATCCACGAATGAGTTTATATTGTGCGAGTGTCAATTCAGCTTCGAGTTTTGTTAAAAATCCATGAACTGAGATGTCATCAACATTATGACTGCGCCATGAATCAATGTTTCTTTCAATTTGTAACTTTAAGTGACACTGATTTTTCAATAAGCTATCGCCACTTTTGTATAGATAATAATTTCCCATGTCGATGCAATTGCTATTTTCAATTATTGGCTGGAGTCTCGTATTCTCACTTTTTTGTACGCGATATCCAGCAAATAAATCTGTATGTAATAAATTCACCATCATGACATCGAGCATCTCAATCGGTCCATATTTCTCCTTTCTTACACTTATTGTCTCTCGATCATTCGACATTTTAAATTCATTCTTTAGTGTAAGCTGTCCAAGATTTGCAATAATCAATTTCTCACTACGAGCACTCATTGGCAAGAGAATTAATGGCGATTCAGCATATATCTCTAATCCCAATTGTGTTGGACGTATCTGTTGATCTGATTTCATTTTCTTCATGACAGGCACTTGAAGTTGGAACAAATCCTTGATAAATGTTTGAACGTCCATCACAAACCTGTTGAATGTGAGAAAATTAAGTATTTACTTTTATTGGAATTAACGAACTTTTAATTTTCAAATTCTAGCGTATTTTTTATATTTAAAAAATTAGTTCAAAAATTGAACTTCAATTTTGAATTTTTAAAAGCCGTTATTTTTTAAATTCTAAAAATCGGTTATAAATTTTTTACTTACCGTTTAGTATGAACGTATCTGACAGATGACATCTTTATGTTTACTTCAGCATCCTTCTTTAATGACCTTTTTCCAGACGTTGGCTTTGATGATTCTCTGATATAGGTAAATTTGAGAGCTTCATTTCCACTTGTCATAAACTTTTCTCGATAAATGCAGCCATGAACTGTCAAATCAGTCACTGAGATAGATCCCAAAGATCCTTCAATCGTTTTTGCAATACCAGCTTTAGTGACTATAAATCGAGCATTTGAAACATTCGCTCTAGCCAGCTCATATTCAGGTTTGAAGAGAACTAAAGTTAATGATTTAATTGTTATATCCAATTCTGATTTTTCCAATGAAATTTGTTCATTTTCTGTTTGTGTTGTTACATTCGATGCTTTATTGGAACTGGAATCATCATCAGAAAGCAATCCGAAGAAGTTAAGAAGTACAAACCAGCTTTCAACAGAAATATTTAAGCTTAAGCAATTAAAGTCGATGGAACTTTTAGCTCTCTTTGATTTGTATTTAGACTCAAATTGTGGACAATGTGGATCAACAATGAAGCTTGAATAAATCACTAAATTATCTTCCGTTGATTTTATTTGCTGTGGAGATGGCGGTGGAGTTCCTGGACAATTTGACGTAATGTTTAATAATCTTTTAGTTATACTTTGACGCTTGATGAATTGCTTGAATCCAACATTCTGTTCCAAATTATCAGGCAAGGATGTTGATAGCAAATTAGCACCACGTCCAAGAGATGTTAAATCAGGACATGAATTTGATAAAAATGGAGTTTGTAAGCGATGTTGATCATCATTTGCTGATGTGACCATAATTCTATGTTTTGAGTCAATTGGACGCAGTAAATCTTCCATAATGACACTTCTAAGCGACACTTGAAGGCTTGTTTCCCATTGATTCTGTTTCTCATAATTGACATTAAAATCACGGAAGCAAATCTCAACGACTGGCGAATTTTCAGCATTATTAAGTTGAATGATAAAGACTGGAAGACTAAACATGACTTTTGGAAGCATCTCATCCTTCTTCCTCTCAATACTCGATTGTGAAAATAAAATTTTCTTAATTTTCTCATTATTGTCGAATGAAAAAGTATCAAGTTCTTCAGACTCTTGTTTTTCAGTCAGCGGATATTTCATTGAACTTCCTTCTTGCGGCGGACGAAGTAAGTCATTTGGGACATTAAATGCATTCTCGATTGTGTCAAGAAGCTGCTCATATTGTGGACGTTTTAATGATAATCTTAATGGATTCACAATACTTCCACTAATTATTAATTGATTTAATTTCTCTTCATAAACATCAGTCATGCTAACAAAAGATCCAGAACTTGACTCAAAATTCATCGATGATGATTCACGTTTTCGACAAATTTCTAATCGTATTGCTGTGTCATGGATAATTGCGACTGCATCTTCTTGACATGAATAAAACTCTTCAGAACGTGGCAAAGCAGAAAAGCGAAAACCTTTACGTGATGTCGTATCCAGTGAATACAAATTCATGTTTCTTATGTCAATTGTATAAATATCACAACTCCGTTCATCATCATCACCCACAGATCCTTTTACAGTTTCTTCTACATCCTCCACATCTTCTATGTCAAACAGTATATTCTCTTCGCTATTAAAGTCTTGTGTACTAAAGCTCAAATGCAGTTTATCTTCGTTTATTGTTGTTAACGTTTCATTCAATAATTCGCAATTTTCCAATCCTCCGTGATTACTTATTGATATTTTTCCTAAATGTGCAACTAATACTTGAGGACTGCTACTCGATCTCGGTACAATTAAAACGGGTGTATTTAAAACAATGTCTAAAGATATTTTTACAGAAGGCGTTGTGCTCAAATTATCATCTGGATATCTCGTTACTGAAATTGTTCTTTGTCTTTTCATGTGATGAGGAGAAGCTGTTATGTCTTGAACACTTCTAATTAAATCACCTGAACGAGGCTGTACAAGCCCTAATGCCATGTCCGTTGCTTTATCCTTAATTGATTTTGCCAAGTTTCTGTGGAATGAGTTAAAAATTTAACCGTCAAAATGATTTTCAATTTTTAACGGTCAAAATTTATTTGAAATTTAGAGAAAACATTTGTAAGGTTTTCAAAAATTCAAATCAGTTTTGACCGTTGAAAATTCTTTGTACTTACTTCAGATAATGTTTAAATTCTGTAGCACACCAATTCAGTTCCTGCATGAATCTAGCACAATGGATAAGCCACACAGATCCCATTCGTATTTTTATGTCTAAACAAGCATTCAAATTTCTCGAGATTTTAAACGACAATGCTTGACGATCCTCTCTGCATTGAGTCTTAATTCCATAAATCTCATTAGCTAAGGTTGTTACTGGATCGATTGCTTCTATTGGAATATCAGTTAATGGATCAGTTCCAACAGACAGTATTCTTTGATGATTGATTCCTTCTGGTGTTAAATCGATGACTTGAAGTCCGCCAAGAGATCCTTCGACTTTAGTAGTTTTGCCAATTGTTGAATGAATTTTAGCCTCGCTCATTGTAAAAGTTCCAACTTTTCGTGCCACCAAGAAGCTATCTCTCATAACAGCACGTAAAATCAGGACATTTAGTCGATGAAAGTCAAAAGTTATTTCTGTTCTTAAATTTCTTTCGTCTTTTGGCTTGCTTGCCAAATTACTTTCATCATAAACAGGTCTCGACACTCGACTCTTGGCTGTCTTCTTAGGCAAGACTCTCTTAACAAAGCCAAGCAGCTCAACAATTGTTTCTTGATTCGCAATAATGTCCAAATTATTAAACTGAATATTAGCAATTTGCAATCTATCACCATCTCCTTCTGGTTCAATAAATGTCACTTCAATTGTTATCAGCGCATCTATATCGTCGAATGAAGCATTCCAAGCATTTGGAGGAGGTGAATTAACTAATTTTTTTCGATACATTTGACACATAAACGCAAATGAAAAGTTTCATGCAAAAGAAAGGATACGAAAAAATAGTTAAACATAAAAAATTATACATAAAAAAATTAGGAATTCAAAAATAATTTAAAAACGTTTTTCTTGTTCAAAAAAAAGCTGTTGAAGGGTTCTAAAAAAATTGTACGGTTTCAAATGTATTTTTATGGCTGTTGTAAGGTTTTGTTTTGGAATTGTAGAGTTTTCAAACACAAAAATATTTAAATTAGAAAAAACCGTTAAAATTAGAAGAATACATTTATTATAACAGGTCGTTCATTTGAGAATCATCAATATTTTGAACGACACCAAAGTAAAACTTGATAAAATCAACATAAATAAATTCCAGCAAAAAATATAAAGCACAAACTCACCTCTTTGCAACGAACTAATAGCACGTGAAATTGACAAAGGACTCGTTGGACGAATATTCATAGACGGATCCGGAGAACCAGGCGAGCATGGAGAACAAGGTTCACTTTGCCTTAAACTACCTGATAAACTGTCCATTCCAACATGACGATGACTTGCAATAAGAAGCTCAAAATCAGGTCCATAACTTTGCATAGCATCAACAAGCAAAAGTCCATGAACAGATAAAGTTATGTTTGTGTCATTAGCTCTCTGCGTAAGACCAGCTTTCACCCCAGAAACTTGAAGCTCAACAATACTTCTTCCACATGATTGAACTTCCAATGACATTTGATCAATTGAGAACTGTAATAAAATAAGTTTTGATGTGTCAGGGCTATAAGAGTCATTGACATCAGTTTCCTCAATGACGTTTGATTCTAAAATTGGTGAATCAGCTTTTATTGGCGTATCATTTGCGCTGTTGTAAATACTATTAAGCATATTCGTAATTGACGTGATTTTTGATTCATTTATATGCGCATTTAGTTTCGGTAAAGTTCCACATAAAGTAAGTGATGGATATTGTGGATCTGTTGTATGAACAATACGTCTTTCTAGCTGCAATGAGATGTTGAATCTGTCAAGAACATGTAAATTGGAAGTGCCTTTAGAACTAGCAAAATTCCATCGTTCTCTGCCTTTACAAACAAGAACTTGCAAGTCTGTTAAGCTGATTTCATATCGATCATAAATTTTATGGTACAAAGTTGTCTCATTAATTTCAGTCTCATCCACGGGAAATTGCACAGATGGCTTATGACTTAGATTCGATGATAATGGAGTTTGATAAAGATCGGATGTCATTGTCGGTGGACTTTCTATACTTGTTAATGTATCAAACTCAGGCGGCGTTGAACATGGTGTTAAAAACAACTCGTCATCCTCGCTATCTTTAATCGAAACATCAAATTGATTGCCGTCCTCCTGTATTGTTGTTGCCTTTCCAGCATTATTTACTCGATTTTGGAGACAATTTGACAACTGTAATCTTCCAAAATCAATCACGACAATTGTCGTTCCTTGACGATCAACAAAATTCTCAACAAACAAGATTTGCGGTGCTGATACATCAATCTCAAATGTCCATGTCTTTCGCTCACTCAAACGACCTTCAATAATGTCATTAAAGTTTTTCTTCAGTTCCATTTTTGTTTTATTCTTCATTGCTTCGATTTTCCTACGTGCTCCTTGAACGTGAGGCTTTGATAGGAACTCAACAAGCCATGTCATTACGTCCGTATTATAGACGATATCAAGGGAGCGTGATTTAATTAATAGTCTATAATCTGTTGTATATGCGAGTGGCTTATTCTCGTACTCTAATTGGAATAATGGTTCTGGATTCTCATCAGGTATTGGTGGAGATGTGGCTAACAAATTAAGAGATATCCGACTTCTATGTAGTTTTGTCTTTAATAGTAATTCATCCTTTGATTGTGGCTTAATTAAGTCTGGAAATTCAGTGTTGGGTGTGAGGAAGTCTTTAACGAGAATTGATCCAAGTGACAGACTAACTAAATGAGATCCAGACCGTGGCCTTGACTCGACATTCAATACAAGTTCCTCAAAATGAAATTGAACTGCTTCTTTCAACTTCTCATTAAATCCACCTCGATATACATCCAAAGAGCCCTTTTTAAGTACAAATTGGAACTTGCCAAAAACTGCATCGCGCTTCAAAATTGAATTCGTTTCGACGGTGTCAGCAAGCGCATTCAGCAACTCGTCTTCGAAGCTTGCTTGTGGTTCATTAATTGGTGTTGAGCTAGTCGACGATGGAGTGGATTGATTGACAGGCGAAGAATCGCTAGTTCCATACCATCCCCACCATCCTGGAAACCAATGAACAAGCATTGATCGTCCTTGATTATTTGCTGCTGCTGCTTTTATTTCATGTGGTTGTGGGAGAATATTCATGCAAATTTCTCTCAGTTCTCTTAACTCATCTAAATTCCTTTCCTTTTCTATCGATTCCTTAAACTCTTTATCATCACTTGTTAATATTTCATTTGGATTTGCTATTAATTTCATACATATTTTTATATATCTAATATTATTCTTTGCAGTCAGCATTGGATCTCTGTGCCTGAAAAATCCATGACATTTTGCCGCATAAATCCACCATGCGCGTACATTTTCCTTAACACCAACTCTTGGCTGTAATAAGCGATATTGTTTGTATTTTGCTATATCATCAACTCCACGAAAACCGTTGACTAATAAATTATATTGATTCTCATTAAGTGATAAGGAAACTTCGCTTAAGATTAGATTGCACGTTAGTCGTGGACGATTTCTAGTACGCAAAGGCGTTTCACTTCGATCCCTTTTAAATTTAGCTTGTGCAGATACTGGCTTAATTATAAATTCATGATTCTTTGCTTTAATCCGTTCAATTCCTTCAACTAACTCATTGCTTTCAAATTTACTCAGCACATCGTCAGGTTCCAATGAATCCATGTAGAAACTCAACGAATTTAATTCTATTAATTTAAATGTAGCCTCATTTTGTGCCCAGTTCGTTGTGAAGCCAGGAATCCAATTTGTATCACAGCTTTGTGCAGTTAGCGATTCGATTGTTAAGCCACAACAGAAATTACTTTTTGGAATTGTGATGGAATCTTCATAGCGAATGTGTACATCTTTGATATTAAGCTGTAGATTCTCAACTATATTTGTTATTAATGATGTTCCATAGCTCATCCATCCTGAATAGGAACTTGCATAGTACGAACTGTCTTCATTCTGTGTTCGCCATTTTACTTCTAAATTATCAAGGTATGATTGCTTATAATGTAAATCTGCTAGCTCCTCTGCATTATTGTCCCACTGCAAATAAATATATAATAATTATTTAATTAATTTTTTTGATTAGATAAGCATTAATTGCTATAATATTACCTCATCAAGATTGACAGGTCCGCAAATGACGTAAACTTTCTCGATACTAATACACCAAGGAGCTGTTCGAAACTGTCGAACTGGAATCTGAAGCTTAATCTTTCCAATCGATCCACTATAAGCCTTAATTGGCAATCCAAAATGACTAAGAGCATCTTTCTTGAGCGGCAAATTTTCAAGCTCAACCTCGCCTGCGGAAAAAAGTTATTTTATTATCAGACGTAAACATGAATCTCCTTGAACTTGAAATATTTTTTTTTCTCTGTCGCATTTGAGAGTTTAATACACTGATGTCGAAATCATATGGCCGTGAGTGAGCAAACAAGAGAAGAGAAAATGAAAATGTGCGTACGCTATTTTTGTTGTTGTTTGTTTGAGTTTCTTCCTCTTCACTGACTGCCTTTTTTTTATTAGTAGCGATTGCATCATCGTACATTCAATTAAATTAAAAGAAATTCAGCTTTTTATGGAAGCTTACTCAATCACATTTTATTTTCATTTATATCTATAATTAAGCTTGCTAAGCGGAATTGCGATGGTTTAAAATGAAAATTTGTTCATGTATAACTGTAAATTGCGCACAAGAAACGTGTTAATGACTCATTTCTGGATCTTTCAAAAGCGACAAAAAAATTTAAAATAAATTAAATTTTACATACCAGATAAAAGTGCTACTGTTAGCTGAGTAGTATTTAGATTCTCTACATATTTTCCTAAGTAATTATTAAGCACCCAGGCTATTAAATCACGCAACATAATTTAACTTTTTTTCAACAATCACAAAATTTCACAATACACATTTTTATCACTATATTTCACGACTCCTTTTATGTATTAATGTTTATAAGGTTACTCAAATAAAAATATTACTAAAACAGTCCTTTAAAACCAAAGATTTCCACTATAATTAAATGATTTAAAAATTTTCTCTGAAATGATGAAAAAAAATTTGTTGTTCTTGTAATTTTTAATCCAACGTCGTTTTGTTTACAATTTATATACTTGCTAATTACATAACAGCTCCTAAATGCAATGTCATTTGATACCATAATTCATCATTTTAATGGTAATTTATGTAAATTTTGTGAAATATTCTTCGTTATTGAAATTTTTAAATTTTTTAAAAAATTATTTTTTAAGGGAATTTTCGTTTGAATTTTTTCTGACCGTTGATGATTTTTTATAGAATTTTTTAAAAACTTTATTTTTCTCTTAATTTAAGGATGCTAGGATGACTATTTTCTTCATTTCCAGCTACTAAAATAAATATCTTTCGAATAGAATTCAACCTGCTTGATAAATATGTGTAATCAACAAAACAACCAACCACCTGTTGAAAACGACAAAGAAGTGGGCTGTAAAAGAGTCAAGTACTTGCACAAAATTCAAATTTCCCGCAAGTAACGTCCAAGTGATAAAAATATTTCTTCTGCTCAGCAATGAAAGAAAATAATTTTTTGTCAAGAAGCAAATAGACTTTTTTTGTTAACCTGAATAGATGCCGATTCATCATGTGCGAGAAAAAATAAGAATTTACAACTTGAATGAATAATGATGACCTTTCAAAAGAATATTTTTGGCTTCAGAATGAAAAAGACATTTCTGTTCATTCATAAAAAAGTTATTATTTGTAGACTATGGGGGTCGTTCAGAATTGACGTCCATCAAAAAATAAGATCCTTCATCTCATGTCACACAGACCACCCAATTGTGCCCCCCCTAAATAATTGGACATCACTTATGATCGACCCCATTACAACTTACAGATACAGATTTGCATGTAAATGTATTTTAATATAAATGCATACAAGTTCAAAACTAATCTACTTCCGCATTAGTTGAAAATATTGCATCTAGTCATCATTGATCATTCACAGTTTTGCAGTTATAGGTGAATAATCGCAGTTTTGAGAGATCAGTGAATTTAATTAATCCAAATTCCAATTCCGTACAACGTAAATGATCGTGAATAAAGAATAGACTGAGGTTTGAAAACAAGCTGAATTAATCGACACAACAGCTGTTGACCTATTATCAAGATTAAAATTTATTTCGAACTAATTGGTTGATATTTTTTTGAGGCTGTAAGAGCATTTTTCACGCAACTATATTAATTTATCACCGTCAAGAAGGAAATTTAGCTGTTAATTGAGTCTAATAAATTATACATAACCAGTCAAATAAACCGAAAAATTGATTATGCAATTTCTAGGAAGTACGACACAATATACTTAATTAAATTTTGACAAAGTGAAATTAAATTGATTCTATTTCGGGTGACTGATAAGCTGAACCAGCTTGACTGGTAGAACGAGTAGAAAAAATTCTATTAAACAGTGACTGATTAGATAAGATAAAAACATTCAAGGACATCATCATATTGTGACTCTCGGAGACTCTTTAATGTCTCTCACTTCATAAAACAATCGACCAAAATAAAGATTAATTAAGTTATCATGGATTTCGTGTTGGGAGGCTTCTCTGCTGCTTGTGCCGGTAAATATTAATCATAAGGAAATTTCATTTCATTTCTTGTGAATTTTCTAATTGCATTTTCACCATCACATGTGCTTCCATCGATAGCGTCATAAAAAAATGTCGATTAGATTTTAAAATTCGTAAATTTTCGTTTACTGACTTGTGACGTCACATTTTATTTATTTTTCTTGAGTATCGCCGAAATTATATTTATAAATAAACAGTAAATGAAAAATAATAAGTAGGAATAGAAGATGCTAATGATGATAAATTGTACAAACGCGTTTCTTACCTTTCTTGTTTTGTCGATTTATTCATTTGAATAAAATATGACCTTTGAAGGCATTACCTAGCATTTTTTTTGTTGGATATTTTAAAGTCGCATAATTGTTTACTTAGAGCTTATAAGCAGGAACGTAGCTAGAAATTTTTTAAAAATGCGGGGTATTTTGTTGTTTGTATGAATAATAGGAAATGGTAAGGGGTCATTCACTTATGATGTCCATCAAAAATGAGATTTTTAGACCCCACCTCCCTCCTTGTCACAAAATTTTCATACAAAAAAAAATTTTTCAGACCCCCTCTAAATGTTGGACATCATAAGTGAATGACCCCTAACGTTTATGTCATTAATGACGTTCAATATTTAGGGGGGAGTGGTCTGGAGTTTTGTGACACCTCCATACTGAAGATTTTTTTGTATGAAAATGTTGTGACACAGGGATAGGGGGTCTATAAATATTATTTTTGCATGACGTCATTTATAAACGGCCCCTAGTAAATTGATGAAAATTTTACTTCAAGGGGACCACCTATACGCCCCAAACTACGTACAATTATGTAAAATATTGGGCTAAAAATCAAGAAAAATGGGGGGGGGGGGTGTAAAGAAATTCGATTTCTTGTACTAAATAATAAGTGAATTATTGAGAGGGGAGTTTATATTTTTTAGTTCAAAAACCATCGTTCACTTATTACGTTCGCTTTTTAGGGAGGAGGGGGTCTAAGATTTTGTAACAGATCAAACAAAGAAAAATATTTTTCTTGAAAAATTTGTAACAAGAGGGGGGGGGGGGTTCTAAAATTTCGTTTTTTTGCGTAATGTAATAAGTGAACGACCCCTAAGTTATTTTAATTTTGGACCAATTTTTCCCGAAAAGAGGGTGGTTTTCATCCAATCAGCCTTCACTGTCGATGGTGTCTGATGCTGGTGCTACTTCCAAAAAAAAGAAAATTTTGTGACAGAGGGGGAGGGAGGGTCTAAAAATTTCGTTTTTCTTGCGTGACGTCATTTACGAAGGGCTCCCTTTTTAATATTTTCTTATGAATTTTATAAACTTCAACTATACATAAAGCTTTAGAAATAATTTAAAAAATCTTGTCGAGCTACGCAATTTCTGAAAACTGATTGAAGCATCCCACAGACATTTCACTAGAAAGTACATCCAAAAATAAAATCGACAAAATATCATTAAACATTTCTCAATTTCAATTTTGGTTTATTTTTTCTGTCAAAATTGTAGGATTCTTCAGTAATCCCTTTGATGTCATAAAAACGAGACAACAACTACAGGGCGAGATGGTATCAGTCCGGCATGGCATAAAGGACCTTCAATTGAAAGCTGAAAAGCAAAAGCAGCCATATAAAAATATTTTTCAATCAATCAAATCTATTGTTAAATCGGAAGGAATACGTGGATTACAAAAGGGATTGCCATCAGCACTAGCATTCCAATTTTGTATGTACATTATGATATTGATATTGATATGACTTTAGTGTCGTGTCACACACAGAGAGATATTGATAAATTGAATGAAGAATGATGAAAATCATTTTCGTATTCTTATTATAGGTATGAACAGTGTGCGGTTGGGAACTTATCAGACAATTGATAACTATGGATACAACAGAAATACAAATGGTGAATTGAATCCGGGATTGTGCATATTATGGGGTGGCATAAGTGGGATATTTGGCTCAACGGTTGGATGTCCACTCTACATGATTAAAACACAGATGCAAGCACAGAGTCATGGGAAGTATGCTGTCGGTTTTCAGCATGGTCATAAATCCACTCTTGATGCATTCAAAAGGATATTAGCAGAGAGCGGTGTACGAGGTAATGAAAAAAGCATTTGTGGTGACAGGGGTGTATCCAGGGTGAATGTGTGGGGTAGTCAGAAGCCTAGATACTCAGTCTCGGTTAGATTTAAACCTAGATCTAGTGTCTAGGAATAGATCAAAAATTGAGTATCTGTATCTACCTATCCGAAATCTCACTTCTATGGATACACCCCTGAACGCAGTTTTAAAATTGAAATATTTTCCATTCCTACAAAAATCCTAAAGTCTTCCCATTTAATTCCTATTCTAAATTCTCATTTAAATCCTATCAAGTAAATTCAAGCACAGAAACCAACTGTACTTTTAAACCAACAAGCTTAAAGTGTTCAAATTGTGATTTAACGAATATTTTCAATTAAAGGATTATGGCGAGGATGGACAGGAATCCTTGCGAGAACATCTGTTGGATCGTCCGTTCAATTATCGACATTTTCAAAAACCAAAGATTTCCTCATAGGTTATGAAGTATTTGCTGAATCAATAGTATTAACAGCTTTCACATCCTCAATATTGTCCGGCTTCTATACATCTCTGGCGATGAATCCATTCGACACAATTGCAACACGAATGTTCAATCAAGGAGTGAATGCAGAAGGAAAGGGACTCTTGTACAAAAATTTATTCGATTGTTTTGTAAAGACCGTCCGTGTTGAGGGATTGCTTGCCTTATACAAGGGGTTTGCAGCAAACTACATGCGCATAGCTCCACATACGATTCTGAATCTCACATTTTGGGATTTATTTAAAAATTGGAAGGATCTGTATTATGACTCTGTGGTATATTTAGAATGATATGTGGAAAAATTTTATGTTTATGTTTATGCTTCTTTTAAATTGCATCTACAATTTACATATCCACATATTCTTATGTATATTTGTCTATTTATAAAACCATAATTGTTATACGTTATTGTTTGGGAACATCCAACTCATCCGCATGAGACTTCTTTATATTTATCTTTAACGACGAGTTTACAACTAATTAATTACGAAAGTAACAAGTAATAATTACCCAGCTTGAGCACATAAATATTATTTTATTATAAAAACACAACTCAAGTCTCCTCACTTACAGTGTGTGTCTCCTCGACAGTGTTGTTGAACCAGATAGCCTATAGACAATACATATATCAGAGACATTTACGAAGATTATACCTCATCGAGATAACATCTGGTCAAGACCCTTTTTAAAAATTCAAGCAAATTGAAGAGTTTTCCATCGAGTTGAGGGGTAGACAAAACACTCAAATCAGCCCCCCTAGCTACGCGCCTGACAAGGTCTTAACCCAACTACTCAGACACCCACACAAATAGTATTGGTATTAATAGTACTAAATTTCTATAACAATCAAGACTTTGTCGATCTACCTAAGCGTCTAGGTGTCTGAGATCAGATCAAAAATCTTATCTGGGGGTATATACATCCCGAAGGACAGGGGTATACAATAGTTCATGAATAGATGTATGTGCATATAAAAAGTTTATGATGAGAAACCGACTCCTAAGCTAAACGTATCTAAGTCATAGATATGCCTGCGCTAAATTTTATCCTGACCAAGCCAACAGCCACATAACAACCCTGCTCCTCACTCACAGTTCTCTTCTTGTTTTATTTTTAAAATGAACAGATAAACGCTGTCTTTAAAGTCGTAGATGTCGTTCGTTTGGCATCTGAATGCTCTGTGTATATAATTAAAGTGTGAAACATTTTCATTCTCATTCGATTCTTTTGTAAAGAACTTTAACTTACCTCATTAATCACCTGTAAAATGGAGAGGAAACTTTTTTTTTCTTTTAAAAACTTGATTTTCATATATAATGGTGACAGTTTTTGAATGGAAATTGGATCAAGATGATTAATATGGATGTAAAAGGAAGGAAAATTTCACTATAATTCGTAAATGAAAAACTTTGTCCTTTTTCACACAATTCATTCGAATAAAATGAGATTAAATTACGGAAAGAAGAGAGGAGCTACCTTACTACGAGGAATTTCTTTCTGTACAATATAAAAGCAGTCAACTTGATCCATTTATTATGATCCATTGAGAGAGAAATGGAGAAATATTAAACTTATCCTAGTCATTTATCCAGTGTTGGTCAAAGAAAGCGCATTATTAAGCCATAAATGTAAAATAAATCAAAATTTTTAACGGCTTTAAAAATTTCAAAATTTAACGATTTTCAAAAATTTTAAATTTTTTGTAAAAATTTTCAAACTTCAAAAAAATTAAAACTGTTTAAAATCCTATATATTTGTGCCATGCACCCGCCTCAGACATACACCTAACCAGCCATAAATGACATATAAAGCACACTCACATCAGAAAAATGTGCGATAAACCTGCTATAAGAGTAAATAAATGTATAATGAAAGTCAAATGAGAATGACATGAAAAAGTATGAAACTGAAGTTGAATTAAATTAACTTTTACTCCGGTCATGTTTGTTCAAGTGGTGCTGAATGGCAAGGCATTCGAATGTTTCTGGCTGTATGTAATAAATCTATTTCATACTAAAGTCGAAAAATATTGTATTGTTCTCTATCGCGAAAGCAAATAAACATCTGAGGCAAGGAATTGTTTCTATTAACGCCTTCTTGACTTGTCTCTCACTTCCAACATGTTTATTTTGTATTTTCGTTGTATGTTATTGTTGTAATACGCACACACAACAATGCAAGCGTAAAGACATGAAAAAATCTTTCTATTTTCTCCAGTTTTTATATCCTTTATATGTGACTTTCAGTACAAAGAAAGTCTTTTACTGCTGTTCCACATCTCAATGAGTATGTAGAGAAAGAGTGAAGCACTTGTAGTAGATTCTTACAGTTTTAATTCAACTCATTTCAGCTACGATAGTCACCTTATTTTGATTCCATGAAGCACACAGGAACGACATAAAGTATGTGAAATTTTTACGACTTACCTCTCATAAGCAGCACAACTACCTAACATTTTCAAAAAAGCTTTAAGAAAAGGAGGAAAAGAATTTATTTCTCGACGATAAAAACATTCGTTGCACTACTAACTTAATGCCTTCCTTTACATCCCCTATTCATACATATATATCCTTCACATGTGGAATGAGTTGTAGCTTCCCATACATGATTTGTGGGCGGATGAAGAAAATAAAAAAATAAATTGAAAAAAATGGAAAGCTTAACAATTGTTTTTCTTATTTACCTTCAAGATATCTTGACAATTTTTGTACTGCTGCTGCCTTCAAAATATTTTCAGTCCAATTTTATGCCATAAAATTTTTCTCATAATAACAATAAGAGCGAGAACAAAAAAAAAAGATAGAAGCACGAGAAGAAGAAGAAAGTTTAATAAAGTTCCATTCAAGAACAGTATTTCATCACATTTCCTCTACGACATTTATTACAGGCAGTTGTCCTAGGTCTATAACATTCCTCCATATTCCAAAGATATAAATTTCGAGATAAAGTAAGCAGACAATGATGATGTAATTCGATATTATATGAAGACTTATGCTGAACAATACACTTAGATGTCTCGAACATATAACATCCTCACCTTTTATTGATTTTTCGCTTGTCTTTTGACTACTTAGTGCTGATAGCAACTCCACAAGACAAAAGAGATAAATGGCGTTGTCATGGGGAAATAATTCATGAGAGAACGCAATGAAATGCCACAAAATTTATGTCAAAGGTTGAGGAATTCAGCTAATTGTTGCTTAAGGTAAAATTATTGGATGTGGAAAATTTATGGTTACTTTACTGTCACTCTTCCTTCAAGCCTCGAACATATTTTACATAGTAAGCAATGTTATAACATATTTTATAGGAAAGCTAGGCATATAATCCCGTAGCAGCATGAGGAATGAATGACAGTTACAAGAAAGACGACCTTGATATTTAAGCTTCATTCTATTGGGGATTTAGAGGAAAATCCTTGAATAATTTTGGTATTGAATACCGTTCATCTTTTTTATCGTCAGATCAAAAGAAAGACCGTTGCTATGTTAATAATGTGCAGTAGGTATGTCATGAAATTTTTGATGTATTGGAATTATTGGGTTTGTACTATTTTATTGAAATTTTATGATCTCAAATGTTGATGGAATTCAAATATTGAACCTAAAATTATTAGAAATAAATTCGAAATTTTAACTTTTAAAATTCTAGAAACTCAAACTTTGAACTTTAAGGGTCTTAAAATTCTAAATTTGAACTTAAAAATCCTAAAAAATTGATAATTCGAATTTCAAAATCCTTGAAATTCAAAACTAGAACTTCTAATTTCTAAAAAATTCAAAATTTGAACTCTAAAATCCTATAAAAATTATAATGTAAACTTTAAAATCCTAAAGTTGTTGAAATTCAAATTTTGAACTCTAGAATCTTAGAAACTCAAAGTTTTGAACTTTAAAGTTTTTAAATTCAAAATTTGAACTTTAAAATCCTAGAAATTCAAAATTTGAACTTTTAAAATTCTAGAAACTCAAACTTCAAACTTTAAGGTTCTTGAAATTCTAAATTTGAACTTAAAAATCCTAAAAAATTGATAATTCGAATTTCAAAATCCTTGAAATTCAAAATTAGAACTTCTAATTTCTAAAAAATTCAAAATTTGAACTCTAAAATCCTATAAAAAATTATAATGTAAACATTAGAATCCTTGAAATTCAAAATTTGAACCTTAAAGTTGTTTAAATTCAAAATTTGAACTTTAAAGTTGTTGAAATTCTAAATTTGAACTTAAAAATCCTAAAAAAATTTATAATTGGAACTTCAAAATTCTAGTTCCTAAAAAATTCAAAATTTGAACTTTAAAATCCTAGAAATTGAAAATTTGAACTTTAATGTTGTTGAAATTTAAATTTAAAAAAAAAATCAATATGAACAAAGAAGAACTGATTCTCAATTTTAACAATGAAAATAAACAAAACAAAAGTCTTATTGAATCAAGGGATAAAACATGAAGAGAATTGGTAGGAATTATTATGGTAAACACAAGCAAAATAAATCCACTGTCGAAGAGTAAATAGCTTTTAGAAAATATATCAATTGACAATGTGCTACAAACGCTAGCGAAATACATTCTTTTTCGAAATGTATATTGTTAATTGTGAACGAAAAAGAAAATGACGAAAATAAACAAAAAGGCAAAGAGGAAAAAATAGCGATGGAATGAGAAAAATTTCAACCTTATTTTTGATTTTTTTACTGTCTTCATTTTCTTTTATTTATTTTTATAACACAAAAAATTTGTTGTGAGTGACGTTGTGTTGTGTGTGAGGAAGGAACGGATGTATATAAAAATTAAATTTATCTAGAGATAATAAGATAAACAATAGAGAAACTTAAATTGTTGATATTTTAACAGGTTAGAAATTTCATTTCATTTCCACAGCAGCCAAAAATAAAATTTGATGAAAACTGTCTTAATTAATTGAAAAAGCGATTTATTTAATTTTGATGTCACATTATTTACCACCAATGTGTTCACATGAAGAGACATAAAGAAGATTATTTTACGTCTTAAATTCATGTTTTGAAGATGAAATTTAATTTTCACTTGGTTGAATTTTTTTTGTTCTACTCTTTTTTCAATCTCTTTGTTGTTGTTATGCTTCCTTCCTATTGAGACCCTTTCAAGTGAATTTTTCTCACACTTGAAGTGACAATAAGAAAGAATATAATGGACTTACGTGATTATGGTAAGAGATTGAGAGAAGACATAGGGTATGGATATAGATCGAGGCGAGATACCGTTTTAAAATTTTTAGAGTTGGGAGGTTTTGAGAGGATTAAGACGCATATTTCTGGTGTAATTCTTGCTTTAAGGCTTTATTGTTGAAGCTTTTATTGTTATGGGATGGATTTTGAGCATCTTGAAAGGATTAATGTAATTTATCAATTTATAAAGGTACAATTACCATCTTAGAGCTGTAATGTCGTGAGAATTGAGAGAATCTTCGTCATATCAGCAACACTTCCGAGTTTCCCGCCAAAAAAGTCATGTCGACAGGCGTACATCTAGAAATTTTACTTCGTTTTGTTATTTTTCTTACTACACCCTTACTCATTACGAAACCATCATGTTACCTTATGCCTTAGTCCCACCGTTACAGAATTTTGGAGAGAGATAACCACTCAGCCATAGAGACCTTACTCTCGAACTGACAGATTTATTTGTATATAGCTCGATTCCCCAGACACACACCGATATCACAAGGGCTTACACTAATTAAGAATCACGTTGTTAATTACTTTTCACGATCTCTTCCTCTTTAATTATAGTCTTAAAATTTTAATTCACAGTAATCTTTACAAATTGAAACTTAAGCTTATATAAATGCACAACTTAAAACAAAGATAAGAACTAATATAGGAAAAATAATATAAACACTCATTCTCGGCGTGCATTGAGAAATTAGAAGAGAGAAATCTTCATCCTCGTGCTCAATGCCATCTTTTGTTGGAACTTCCACAATAACTACTTCATCAGAAAACATTTGTACCTTAAAATTACAGTTTGTTGAGTTTATGCAGCCTTTTGTTTCAGATATGTTTGCATACAAGTAGCTTGGCTTAAAAATATCAAATACCGCATGGATATGATTGAAGGCATCGTCGTTGTCCGAGAAAAATATGTAGTAATAATATCCATTTGTGTTGACATCATGTTTGCTGACCAAATGTGCACCTTGCTCTAGGTATTTGACACTATTACAGTTTTTGGATGGTGGGAAATATTTGGCAACCAAAATTTGTCCATCAAAGCATTCAAGTAGGGAGTTTTCGAAACTTGATATCGAGTCTGACTCATTCTTTGGACGATAACTTTGAGCATTTCCACCATGATTAATGCCTCTATCTAAAATTGTATCACGTTTTGCTCTATTGTTCCCGTTGTCTGATTGTTTTTGTGTAGTCGAGTCTGAAAATCTCTCCTGTTTCTTATTGTATGAGTTATTGTGTCGTTTGCTGTGGCTTTTAATTCCACTATTGTTTTCCTTACTATTCCTGCTATTATCTGATTGTGGCTGTTTCTCTGTGACTTGATCATCTTCTTTATTGCTTTGTTCAGTCGTTTCTTCTCCATTTAAATCATTAAATAATGTATCATTGTGCTGTTCCTGTACATAATCATCAAGCTCTTCAGCTGCGTTATCAAAAATTGACTCATTATCAAGAGGGATTTTTTCTTTCGATGATTGATTTGGGTTTTCTTCTTTTGTCGTTATGTATGGGCCGACAATTTCTGCTGCTGTCTCGAATGTCACTTTAACCTGCGATTTTTCATCATTGTAAGCAGCTCCAAACTTATTTTTGTTGTGTTCTAACAATCCACATGTACGTAAATTTCTCTCTCCTTTTACGACGAGGATTCTTGAGCCTTCAAAAAGTGAACAAACTTTAAGTTCCACTGTTGCTCCATTCATCAAATAAAATCCCCAATATTCTAAAGTATCATCGGGTAGGATCATTGACTTCTTTAGTCTTATGTGCTTCCTTGTATTTGATTCAGATGGCATATGATGTAATTGAAAAGCATTGAATGAAGTGTTCATTTTTAGCACATGCTCTTGACAGAAGATTGATGAAATTCCTTGTCGTACTTCCAAGACATCCGATTCTGCGACTGAATAAATTGTATCTTTAAAAACTTCATGCTTAAGATACAGTGGAAGGATGATTAAAATTGTTGGAACTATTGTCACTAAACAACAGAATGTTAAGACTCGTTTCACGCCTCGCATGTCATTCCTCTTTGGATTTGAGTATTTTTCCAGCGTATTCATTGATGTATAATGATACGTAGTTTTGTAGTAAATAGAAGCATTTGTTTGTGCCTCATTATTCTCAAAAGATAACATTGTTTCGTTGTTTTGGCAAATTAAGATCCGAACTATACAGTACGACTACTAGTCAAAGACTGAACAATACAGTTGAGTGATTTAAAATTTGTTGTAATCATTAAATAAACGAGTATTAAGATAACAGCGAAAATCTCAAGTACTACAAAATGCATTGTTTATTTGCTGATAAAAATGTCCAAATAGAAACAAAATCAATTTCGCACAATCTTATCTCTTTTTCAAGGGGGTTCTATGATAGTAAAAAAGTTGACTTTGATCAAAGTTGTCTGGAAAAACATAATAAAAAAATTTGCATGAAAAATAAAAAATATTTTTGAAAAATTCAAATAAAATTTAAAAAAAATCAAAGTAAACTTTTTCATCAACATGCAACCCCCTTCCTTTTGTTCTCATAAAACAAATTATCATGAGAATAAATCCATATTTTTCCAATTAAAGTTTCTATAGAATTCTCCTGAGCCACGTTGATGTGCATGATGTAGTCATGTTTTGAATGTCTAAAGTCCGATTGTTTCGACATTTTCGAGGTAATTAGGCTGATAAACTAAAGTTTGTTGAATCTTTTCTTATTTTTTAGGTCATTTATGTCAACTTTGTCATATCAGCAGCACTTTATAAAATGAGTAAGAGATTAGTTCTAGTAGAAATTTGGTCAAGGTCCTGAGAAAAGAGAGTTTCTGGTACTGTTTTCTATAGAGTATATTCCTGAGGTCAGTTTTTTGAGAATATCCTAGGGCAGTGGTTTTCTGAAAAATTTGGGTAGAAAAAGGTAAAATATTGAATGTTTGGTGTGAGATCGCTAATGCGAGATTAAGAAGCACTGTCCTAGGGTATACCTTTGCCATACTAAAGACAATAGCTGGGGCAGACAGATGGGGTGTAGACAGATAATTTTCGAGGGGATGTTTTGAATTTTTTGTATAGAACTAAAATTTAGGGGTGTATTCTCAAAAAACCCTGCCAAATTGAGGAAAATTTCAATCAAGGGGGTGTTTTGGGTGCCTTGATATGCCCCTGGTTAGGATATACTTGAGAGTTTTTATTTTTTAGAAGAACAGCAGTCTAGTAATTGGGGGAGTGATTAGATGACAAACCAATCTTTATCCTTCACGAGTTAAAATGGTTTTGGGTCGAAAACACACTTTCTACCTTAAAAAATCTTAGAACTGCCTCAAAAGTGCGTAACAAATCAAAAAGTGTGGAAGATTTTGCCTCGTATATATGCGGATCGACACCTAAGATTCCAACTAGTTTCGACAACAACTGTTGGTTAACCAAGGACGTAGCCGAGGAGGACGGGAGTTGGGGTCAAAATTCCTATCACGACGGGAATTTCCTTTCATTTGATAGGATTTTTTGAATCTTACCCTTACATCTAGCTCCAATACCAACTTACGCTTAGCTTTCAGTTTTAAGTTTCGGTAAGTTGCCAGTAAGTTTCGGTAACCAGACCAGACAGAAATTTTATTCAACAAATCCAATTTAGAATTCAACCTAGCAGATTTATCAGACTCTGAATATTTTTTAAAAATGCAAAGCCAACCCTTCGTTGGAATAACAAAAGTATAAAAATATCACAATGAATTTACATATCAAGGCAAACAAACCCAATGTAAGCTCACAATACGAACGATACGACTTCATTTGTCCAAAGGATAAAAGCATAAAAAGCTGCCGATTTGCTTTCATTTCTTCTCAATTTTTTCGACACACACTTTTTAAGAAAATAAAAAAAAATCTCTTTATAAAGGCGAAGATAAATATAGGAAATATATAAAGGAATATGTTGTGCTTCCAGCCATTCGTTAACAATCTCTCACTGTATGAAAAAAAATCTTTTTGTTCATTGCTGTTTTATCGCTGTTATCATCTTCTCAGCAGTATAGTAAGCAGCTTTTTGCCCACACTTCATGCCATCTATGTACACAAATATAAAAATTTATGCTTCTCACATACCTCCTACAATTGTTTCCTTTTCTTGCTGATTCCTTTTGAGAATTGATACAAGCGAGGAAAAAGTTGTCTGTAAATTTTGATGAGATGAAAAGGAGGGAAATAGACTCATACATGGTTAAAGATAATTCGTTACTTGAATCATTATATGACAAAGTCTCACAGGCAATAAAAAACGTTTAGATTTTCCAGTAGATGATGCGGCGTTTCTCTTATTTTGACTGAGTGCGTGGATTAACATTTACTGAGAAATGTTGTTTGGACCTTTTCCTAGGAAACAAATAAATCAAGATTTAATGCGGATTTCTTTACGAACACAAATTACGTCACACTCAGGGGACAGTTTCTAAGGTTACCCAGGTACTTCCTAGTGGTATCCTAGGGTAGCGTAGTTGGGGGTCTATGGTAGGATAGGAGTGGTATCCTTAGGATACCCTAGAGTACCCCTAGGATGTCCTAGAAGGGGAACCCACACCTACTATACAACCATTCAATTTGGTTGGAGTTTAAGAAAAAATCCTAAAAATACCTCGAAAAGTTTCTGTCTACACCTCTGTTTTGAACAAAAGAATTTTTTTTTCTTAAAAAAATTTGTGTCACGAAGAGAAATTGGTGTCGAAAAAGTCGTTATGTGACATAATTTATGAAGAACTCATAATTTCATGGCTACTTGTTTCAATATTAAACTTGAAAATTATTTTGAAAATAACGCAAATTGCTACTTAAGTCTCCATACCCGATCGACACACTTTTTTATGGTGGCCCGGGGAGCATCCACTTTTCGACCAAGTGGTAAACACCTCACAAAAGACAGCCATATGAACTATGTGGCTATCACTCGATCACCATGAAAAAGTGTGTCAATCGGGATGGATTTTAAGTACTTTAATAAACCCACATTAGAAATCCTCAAAGCATTGATGATTGAAAACTGTTATTCTGTAAAAATACTTTGTTGATACCATCATTTATTAACTAAAAATAATAAAGCCGTAGAACAGACGCCTCTGTTGCGGATATTGTCCTATAAAAGTCGTTACGATGGTATTGAAAATTGCTTTAATAAGGAATTTAAACTGGATGATTTCCACACCATAATAAGCTTGTTTAGGTAAAGTGGTTTGTAGAAGTGATAATTAGGTGCACTAAAATACTTCAGTTTTGAGTTTTACGAAAAGATTTAATTTGTGTTTCTTCAATTTATGAAGGTAATGACCTTTTTTTGGCACTTCTTGGAAGGATGACGATCTACCATAGGAACACCGAAGAAGAAATTTCCGAAAAGAAGAAATTTATGGGTTCTTAAAGTGCCAATAACCAAAACATCACCTTTAACACCAAGACTATAAATTAATAAGTCCACACACGTATAAATAGCTATAAATTCTCATTTATATCTTAGTTAAAGCTAGTGCTGTTAACTCAGTTGCCTGGGCTGAGTTTCTCGGTCTACCCCTAACCCTATCTGATGTATATCCTCGAGTAGGGGTAGACCTAGAAACCCTGCCCTGGATTAGCTTAGAATCAGTGGTGGTCAACCTTTTTTTTGCATGGAATACTTCGACCCTATTTCTTTTGCATCGAAGTGTCACACAGCGTCAGACCCCTCCCACTAAAATATTGGACGTCATTTATGAATGACCCATAAAACTTTAACAAGCTTGGTCATTCACCTAATATTCAAAACCACTTCCACACAAGACCTCAATAAAGTTTATCGAACTTCCATCTATATGCAAATGCGCTTTATTATTCCAATTTCATTGACTCGATTCCTTTTTATGTCTTTATCATTTCCTTCCTGCTTTTTCGTAATGCTTAATGAAGCATACATGCATTTACATTTGTTCGATTTTTCACCTTCCTTTCCACAGTGATTTAAAATTCAAATGCTTTCGATAAATGATTTTGAAGGTAACAGTGTGAGCATAAATTAATCTACAAATTGGAATTGGATGGAGGAAGCCACAAAAAAAATTATCTCGACAATAAATTTATTTCATTAATTAAAATTTTAAATAAGATGGGGTGGAATTTATCACTTTTTTTAAACACACAAAATTATTCTTGCATATAAAAGAATGAGAAATGTAAAAAAATTAATGAAATAAAGCAATTAAAAAAGTGAAAAGTACTATACAGAAAATGATAAATTCTCACCCAAGGAAAAGTTTTTGCTGTGCTAATTGAATTTACTAGTAGCAACTTAGAAGTTATTTGTTTAGTCTATTTGTAAAAGAAACAGAATTTTTTCTCTTTCTTCCTTTTGTTCTTCTTTTTCGATTTCTTCCTATTCAGACATATGGGAAGATTTGGGCAGTGGGACTTACAATAATTAAAGATTTTCTCTTCCTTGCTTAATGCCATTTAATTCTTTTCCATTTTGAATCGTAATGTCGTTTGGAATATTATGTAACGTACAAAAAACAAACATAGTCACACGTGACTAAGTAAAGTGCATTTTGTCTGCATAGAACTTGAGCACAAAACAAAAACCAAAAAATTCGAAATTAACGGTCAAAAAGGATTTGAAAAATAACAACCAAATTTTATTTTTCAAAAATAACGGTCAAAATATATTTGAAAATAATGGTCATTTTTTTGAAAAATAACCGTTAAAATGTTGAAAAAAATTTCCTTTGGAAAAAATGCACTAAAAAATGGGCCCAGTGTTTAACACGAAATATTTTTGTGTGAAATCTTTATACTTCACAAGAGGAAGTTTCCAGCTTATTTAGGAAAGTAAGAGTAACATAGTTACTTACCTACTCACTTAATACTACGTAGAATTTGAACAACCCTATGTTATAGAATTTCGCTTAACAACATAATGTATGACTTTTATTTTGCGATCATAGCAACTGTGAATGGATATATCTATTTAAGATCTTGATATGTCTTATGCTTTAACTGTTACATAATAAGTTCATAGCTAATTCTAGAAATTAATTAATTACGATAAAATTACTTTATTCCGCAACACTGTTGTCACGTTGAATCATCATGTTGTATCTATACTTGGAACATCCAGTGATGCAGAAACGGCAGTGATAATAAGCGTCTTATATAAAGTGACATAAAATCCTATATAAGGAGAACTGGAAACGACTGCAATTAAACCATTTTCTATGAAATTAATATTAAAATTTTCACAACATTTTTAGGATTTACATTGATGCGATTTTCAATGTTTAATGAACATTTTTTTATCTATTAATTCTTTTGAACCTTACTGAATGAAAATTAATTTCAATCCTTTTTAATCGTTTGAAAGCGTAGTCAGGGTGGAATTTTGATCGCGTAACCGGAAAATTTCTTCAATTTACTAGAATTTTTATGAAAAATCTTAAAAATCCACTCTTACGATTTTTCCTACATTTATAGATAGGTTATTACAAAGTGCTAATGAGCACGATCCCCTCTTCGAAAAATTTCTGGATACCACTCTGATGGACGTCATTTGTAAACGACTCCTTTGTGAACATCATTAAATGAATTAATTTACAATTAAATAAATAAATTTTGAAAATATAAAATAATAGGATTAATGTATTAGTTTTGATGTTTGTATAGCTGCTTACTCGATTTGCAAATAACCATGAACCATTCACAAATGACGTATAATCTCATCATAATTAGTAAACGTAATTTGTTAATTACTCTAAACTTCTGAACCAAAATAGCACATTTCACAGCAACAGATTTTAATATTGACATATTTTTGAGTCAACAGCAATATGGAGAACATATCAAATAGTAACGATAGACTTCATAAACTTTAACACACTCAAATGACTTCTACAGAATTACAAGCTATCGAGTTTCAAAATGTCCATAATATTGAGAAAGCCTATCATAATAAGCTTATATTCAGAAATTTATTTACATCAAACATAACAAAAGAGTAGGTACTTAAATATAATAATATCATCAAACATTTCCAGCATTATTGAAAGCTATAAAGGATGTAAATTCTCGAGAAGATTGTTTAGACAAGAAGAAGGCAATAACTGATGAATAAATCACAACACTTCAACCTTTCATCATCAATGATTTGTCCTTCCTGTCAGAAAAAAAAGTTGTCAAATCATAGGAGTCGTTCAATTATTCCGTAACGTAAAAACAAATTTTTTGAAACTTTCTGCAAAAAACAATCTATCTTCTATCTTCCTCTAATACAGGGTCGAAGCCAGAAATTTTTTGAGGAGATGTTTTTTGATTTTTCTGTATGAATGGAAAAATTGGGTGGAGTGATTTTTTCTCTAAAAGCTCTAGTATATTGAAGAAAATTTCCGAGTTTAACCCCAAAAATACCCCCCTTTCCTTTTGACTACGTCTCTCACCCCATGTAACATCATTACTAAAAGACCCCAAGGAATCGTGGTCGGAGAGTGCAACCTCAGAAGAAGGTCCTACATTTTCAATTTTTGAAAAGGATCTAAAGCTTTTTTCCATATATTTTAATCTAGAGGGGAAGGAGGGTCTGAGCCCACTTGACCTCCCTCCACTAGGCTATGTCCCTTTAAACGTGTAACACTCAATAGAAGAAAAATCATCCGAGGGGCAGATGAGGAGGGTTGAAAATAACTTTTTAAGGTTACGTAATAAATGAACGGCCACGTAGCTTTTAATAATAAGAATAAAAAAACTTGCCCATCCCCAGCCTTCACACTACATGAAAGTTGAAGAGGAAAACTTTTTTTATTCATATAAAAGCTCATTCTTTACTTACTTACTATTTTATTTGACTTGTTTCCTGACGAAAGACAAATGAGAATTCATTCTATATTGTTCGTTATAGCATTTCGTCTCTCATTCTCTATGTTTTGTCTTTTCGACATCATAAAAACGAGGAAGAGATAAAGGAAAAGAAAATTTGAAAAATGTGAGGAAGTTTTCCTTAAGCAAGAAACAAAAAAAAAATAAAACAAATGATGAAACAAAAGGCAAATTTGGAAGCTAAATTATGATTGAACGCAATAATTCTTGATTAAAGCCGCTTTTTTTGACTGAAGGATTTGCGTTGATCCATAATCTAATACTTAATTTGTTGGAACGAGACGGCATATTGCTCTGTAATAGTACATTTTAAGTGAAATCCTTTTTCCGCTATAATCATTGAGCTTGTTAATGATTATCGCAAGAGAAATACCCAGGATTTAATTGGCACTTATCCAAAAGGGGAATGACAGCAATTTGGGGCGATTTTTTTTTTCGTAAATGAAATTTTCAATCACGTGCGTTTTGACTTTGTGAATAATTTAGATGACAAATTGCTTTGAATTTGCGTCATAAATCAGAAAGGTTATCTTAGAAAAATGGACGGGGATGTGGAATTGACCTTTGCAGTTTTGATGGATGTGTTTGAATCTTATTTTTTACTGTAAATAGCCGAAATTAGATAAATTTTGAAGAAAAAACAACTTTATTTGTGACAATTTTTTTAAAATTGTGTCTCGGCTAATTTCAAAAATTTAAATTTAAAATTTCCGTTAAAATTTCAAATTCAGATCAAAAAATCATATCTAACCAGAAATGCGCTTTATCCACACTTACTAACAAACTTATTACATTTTATGATTGTTATTTCCTCCTTCTTTTGCTTTTATCATCAGATCCTTAAATAAAAATGTTGATTTCGTCTTCACAAACCCTTCTTCCTGTTTCAACGAGAAATGTCCATATTATGAGGAGAGTAGGAAGAATTAAAATAAAATAAAAGGAATTGGGAGATGTAGAACAATTGAGTTACTAAGAAAGGTCACCAGGAAACGAATGAAGGAAAAAGAAACTGGGAATAAGAAAAAAGAGAAAAAAATATGAAGAAATTGAATGGCATACGAAGTAAGCATAGAATTGTACAACATCTGTGTAATACTGTAATGTGCAAAATATGTAAAACCATAATTTTCGTAGAATGAAAGGAAAGGAACCTCCTTGAGAGAAAGTAGAAGAAAAATCTTTTTACTTTTACTTGACATAAACTACTTCCATTTCTCTATTCTTATAATTTAAATATAAAAGACTTTTCAAAATTTATGTGTTTTTAGGAGCTTTGATCCCTACTATGTGCTTGTTATTTTTGAAGAGAGCAATTGGAAATGCTTTATAGACTTGGAATCTGAACGCATTTTAACTATAAACAGCAACAGTTCTTATTTTTCGAAATTGGTTCTTATTCTTCGAAATCGAAACTTCGAAGATGTAATTTTTTTCAAAAAAATATGACCGTTACAAATTTTCATAAGTAAATTTAACGATTTTTGAAAATTTAAAAATTTTAACACTTCGAAAAATTTTCGAAACAGTTTTGAATTTCTAAAAAATAACGGTTTATACTACTATTGTTATCCATTGGTAAAGATGTTTTAATTTTTTTTCGAAAAAATTGTAAACAATCAACATTTTTAGTTTTTTCTTGCAAAATTGACTATTTTAGAACATGGAATCACAAGTTCAAACTCAATCATTTGATTCTTGCCATGTTTATCTATCCATGTAAGTGTTTAGGCTAAAGTTTACATGTAAATTGAGCTTAAAAACTTGAAAATTAAATTTTAAGTGATAAAATCAAAATTGGTGCAATTTTTTTTTCGAAATTCAAAATTCATTTATTAACGGTTTTTATTCTCTTGGCAGACAGGGGGTAGGCTCAATTTTCTTCTACTTACAAGCATTTAACAAAATTAGGCATTACTTAACATAAATCGCCTTCCAAATTACTCATAGTTCAAAAACCTATTCGAAATAAGTAAGTCATTAGACTACTCATGTATCACAATTTGCATTTTGTTGTTCTTTTATTACGTTGGGAAATTACACAGCATGATTTATTTAGATCTAGACTAATTGAACCCGAAGAAGGAAATATGTTGGTTCCCGGAAGGACTTTTCGTGGAGTTTCCTGAGAGTTTATTATTGCATGAAATTATATGAATTACTACAAACATCCAAAATCTCGATGAATTTTGCAGAAGCAAGCAGTATTCATGCTATTAAGGAGAACATAAGAGCAGCCATAAATCATATCGAATTTGTTCAGATGACCGACGAGTGCTGAAAATTATACAAGAAAAAAAGTGCTCAAATGTGATAGAAAGAAGAAAAAAGGCAATAAAAGGAGATAAAGCCACTCGTATTAGTTTAAAATTTATTATCTTATATTTTCCATAGATATTTTTCTTTTTGTCAATTCGGAAGTAGAGTTGCTGTTTTTTTTCATCCGTCTTTAGTTTATTATCAATTTAAAAATATGAAAACTTTCTCATTGATGGAACAAAAGGAAAAGTTTTATCGTTGACAGCAACTTCATAATTAAACTTTTTCTTCATTCTCTTACTCTTAAAGTACTCTGGAATTCTTACAATCATGTTTTTGTTGTTAATAATGAATGAAAAACTTTTCTTTATAAAAGATATAAGTACTTAAATGGGGATCAACGAGTGCTTTTTGTTTATACACAAATGTAATGACTTATTTTCCATTTTAGTTAAGTTTGCGAAGTACTGAGCTTGTAAGTTGTTTGATACTCGCTAGAATTTGAGCTTGTATGCTAATAAGTTATTTTCATTTTTGCAAAATGAAGGAAAAATGTGAATTTTCTTAAATTATTCGTTGAATTAATGAATATTTTTTTTAGTTTTCGTCATTTTATAAATTAAAGGCTTCTGTTAAGTGAATGAGGAAAATTATAGCTTATTTCTAAGAGCAACTTTTCCTTCTAAGAGCTCAATTTTTGCCATGAAAAGTTCGTCTCTTAAGTTTTCTTTGTTGAAAAATTGCTTAAATATTTTAGAGTTGACGTAAATCTTATTATTAAATTTTTACTCTGAATATTTTTAATTTTTTTTCCCCATTATTTAATATTTTAAACTACAAATTTACGTAAATTGTTGCACAATGGAAGACTTAAAATTATTCTTTAACTAATAGATAGAATGCAGTATGAGTTTTCTGATGTTTATTTCTTGAATTATGAAACAAAACTGAAACCAAAACAAAAGGGGCTTGCAACTAACCAAAAGCAAAAAATTCAAAAAATATTTAGCCGTTACAAATTTTTGTGAATTTAAAATTACAATTGAACTTTTCTGGTTACTAACAAGCTCTTTAAACAATATAAACAGGAATAGAACCAGAAATATTTGAAAAATTGTTGATTTGCTTACTTTCTGCTTAATTTAGCACATTATCGAACCCTAAATCAATTATCTAACCTAATCCATAGCAACAATTTCAACAATTTAATACTTTTTCATCAAAACAATGATAAAATGCTTCTTAAATAGTTCAGAAAAACAATTTAATGAGCCCAAATACGTAACTAAATCACAATATTTATTTTCTAGAGCTTAAATGCTTGAAAAGAAAACTTGAATATTTTCCATAAATTGTAGTATCTAGTTTCGAAGTACATAAACAAATAAGATCATTATTTGCTCTATTTGTGCACATAAATAATTCCCTTTACGTTGAAACTTTATCTTTACTTTTCTTCTTCTTCTTCCATAAGAAAATTTGCTTTCAAGGAATTTGAAATGCAGGAAGTATTATGCGGATGCTTTGCTTCAAAAAGACTAACATACAATGAAAAGATCTCACAATTTTTCAATGTGGCACCGCACTTACTTCTTTCATAAAATACACTCATTTTTATCAATTGAGTCTTCTTTTTCGATTAGATAAACTTTCAAGAAAGAATTTCCGATGAATTATGAGCTTGAAAGCATGCATATTAATATGTGATCACAATGAACTTTATCCATCTCATTCTCCTTAAACTTTATTTCCGCTGATGTGAAAAAAAACTGCGTTTATTTTGTAAAATAAAATAAGAAAACTTTTTTTTATCATTTCACCGAAAGCATTTTCTGTTCATCGATTTATCAGACACATAGAAGATATGTGCACATACTGAATATAATATGGCATCGCAGAACCGAACTGTAATTTACGACAATAGGACTCTTGTGGGTAGCATATTATATTTTTCTATTATTTTTCGTTATAAAAATAAATTGGAAAAGGTAAAAAGAGTTGCGAATCGGGAAGTTGAAGAGTGATTTAGTTGTTTGGAAACTGTTATAGAACTTTTGGATAAATAACGGAAATTTTTTTGAATTTTAAATTTTTACACATCATTTACATATCAAAATGTAACGGTTTTCGAATATTCAAACTTCAATTTTAATGAATTTAGTGATTAAAAATCTATCAATTATGTAGATAGCTAAATGTTGGTACCAGAATTATTGGTAAATTACAGAAATACAAAATATTTTTAATAGTAAATTAATTTCAATTCAAAATTCCTGAAGCTAATGAAATTTCCTAATCATAAAATAATTGAGCGGTTTATAATTAAATTTCAAGAGAAATAATTATTTCCATTGCGAGATACCACTTTAAATTATTAAAATATCCAATGTGCCTGAAATGAGGTGATAGAGAATTCGCAGTCCGGTACGACGGGGGAAAAAGACAGAGGAAAATAATTTTATATTTTGTGGAAAATAGGAAAAATGTATTTTAGAGAAATGAATCAGAGCAAATAATAGTAGAAAACGATATTTCTGAACAAAAGCTTTCAAAAGCACATTGAAATATAGAAATGAGACAATACATCCAAACAAATACAAACACAGTTCCGAAATGAATAAGAGTAGATTTTTTTGGCATCGAGCCATTATCCGTTTACGATTTATGGGGGCAAAATCTCAAATGTGAAACCAACAGTCATAAATGAAGTGACAGAATTCTGTCGCTTTTCCGCTATCGTGGTTAGAGAGGCAATACCCAACCGACTAGAGTGTGCAAATTTACACTGCACACGGTGAACATTCTTCTTTCAAATATATATTTTATGTCTCTAACTCATAGAATGACGACTTTAAAAAATATGTATATTCGTGACGTGGATAAATACGGAAAAGCATCAGCAACAAAAACATTGGCGAAAAGGGAAAGGAGAAGTGCTGTGTATGTGGCATTATGAGGAAGGGAAATGGAAAATCATAAAATATAGAATTTATTTGCAAATGATAAAAGTTGATTTACATTTCAAAAATATATATATCGAATTTAATCAATTCAAAACATATAGACACACACGCTGAGCGAGCGGTCGGGCGAGGTATCTCCTCCTCCTCCTCCACCCTATCTGTGCCTTTTCTGCACGATTTGTTTATCTAGAAATAAGTTAGATACAAATATTTAAACAATATCACCATGAAAATTAAGATCAAAATAACATTTCGAGAGATAAACAAGAAATGCCTAGCTAATTAAATGGAATAAGAGGAAGGAAAGCAGTTTATATGCCAACTTTGAATCTTCACATTTGTAAATAAACTAGTAGAAAAGTCTTAATTTACACAATTTATTCGTCTGAATCAAACGCATTTAGAAACTATTAATTGATTTTTCAAAACAAGCATAGAATTTTAAAAAGGGGTCGTTCATAAATTACGTCACGCTAATAAACGACTTTTTGACCCCCTCTCTCCTTGGGATAAATTTTCTAAAGCAAAATATTTTTAATAACCCTTAAAGCGTAACGTAATTTGCGAACGACCCCTGAGACATTTTCAAGAATTGATTTATTAAGGTAGTAATATAGAAGTAAGCAAAGTGGAAATTTTTCCAGTTCACAAATTTTTCCGAAGGTTATCCAAGGATAGTTTATATTTGCATATCCTTAGGGGCAGGGCTATATTTGAGGATCGACTTTAATTTGAAATTTCTCGAGATTTTTGGAAAATTTGTTTACAAATAATTTTGATGATCAAAAAATATTGAAATTAATAGCTTGAGCTTTGTAAAGCTCATACTATAAAGAATATACAGCGATATTGCTTGCTCATATTCTTTTAACAGTTTTAAATCATCCAAGCTACTTAAATATACGACGTTAAGCCAAGCTTTAGAGACCAAATCTCCATCAAAAAAAGGATTTTTAGACCCCCTCCCCCTCCTTGTCACAAAAGTCACAAGTGATTTGTCACTTCATAAGTAAATGACCCCTTAACAGACTCTTTTTATTGCCCTGAAAATTTAATCTTATTTACATATCGGAATAAATGTCATATTAAAATTTTTTTCATGAATTTGCTATCATGTTGCATAATTCCGTTTTCATTTATTACCTCTATCTACTGGCATCGATAAATTTTTATTAGCAACTGCATGTCAAATTCATTTTGTGATTGACGACAGAATCAAAAAGCATATATCTATTTTTCATGTAAAATTTTATATTCATGAAGCATTACGACGATGTCTATTGATTTTTTTTACATTTTTTCTTTTTACAAAAATTTCTCGAATATTTCATTCAGTCGTGACAACAGACACATCAAATACGAAGCATTGTACATACATGTAATTTACATTCAGTGACTTTTTCGTCAACAGAAATTCAATTCATTGCCACCAATCATGATATTCATCGAAGATGATTATTATAGTGATTTAAAGTGCACACGAGAGCTTGGCGAGTAATATAGAACGAGAAAATATTATTTTTGATGAAGAAAGTAACGAGAAGTTTCGTAATTTTGAATTAAATGATGCAGAAAATTGCTGTATGAAAAAGAAAGCAGAAAAGATTGGAAAATGAGAAGAAGAAGCAGAAAGTCGTTCAATTTGCTCCAAGAATATTTGAATTTATTATTATGGAATTCAATTTTGAGTTGTAAAGACTTACCCTATGATTACTGGTATCATCTTTGGATTTTTTTTCGTCTTTATTATAATTTTTCTCTCTCTCTTTGATCTTTGTAAATATTTTTTATACACAAGTGGAACGACATCAGCGTAAATTTTCATAATTTTTTATTAACCACTTTAAGGATTTTCAACAACGTATTTTTGAGATTTAAATTGAATGATGAACGTTTTGCATAGCTTGCTTCTGAAAATTGCAATTTTAAATTAAAAGATCTCTTGCTGAATATTGAACTCTGTCAGATCATTGTTCAGTGTCAAGTACTTTATATTTTCAACAAATTTATTTTTACTAACGGAAAGTTTTAAAATCAAATTTTTAACGGAAATTTCAAGTTCAAATTTTTGCTTCAATTGATGCAGAAAAAACCGTTAAATCAAAACCAATCTGTTAATTAAAATCACTTTTTACAACCCTTAAGTAAGGTCCACGCAATAAGCTGCAATTTAAATCATGTATCCAAGCCATCGAACATAAATTCAACAAGATGAATTCGAATTCATAAAATTTTTATAGAACAAAAAAAGCTCTAATAAAAAGTTTCATCAAAGTCCGTTCAGACATGAATCGAAATCGAGTGAGCATATGCTCAAGACTCGAAATGGTTCACAAGGAAGCCAACAGTGACATCAGGGGGGTATAGAAGATTTTACGATTCATTTTATACAGCGGATAAATTTACTTCCGTCTATAAATTTCAAAGTTTACTACGAATGAATTTTTCCCTTTTGAGAGACTCGAAATCATGACCGAATATTATTTCTCACAAATTTGACACACAACCACAATATTAACTTTATAACTTTTCCCTATTGGCAATGCTAGAACTTAATAAAAACATTTTTAAAAATTTTATATGATTAGATTTTTTTTCATAAAGTTCAATTTAGTCGTGCTTATAACAACTCGTGACATGCTATTAGATTATTTTAGTGGGGATGTTTCTATCTTTAGATTCCCTCCCTTTTTATGTTCCACAATACACCAAAAAAAATGTGCGAAATGCAATGACATAATTTGTCATAAAGTTTGATATCTTTATTTTGAACACAAGCAATATAATATCATGGATGTCTATATACATCTATGAATACACACTCGAATGACATATTCGAGTAGGAATCGGATGATGACTTTGATGATGATGGCATATGAAATAAAATGTACTAGGCGTAAATAAGATGATCAATAAATGTTGTGTGTTAAACAAGCTGTCAAACTTTCTAATGATACTCAAAACAATTTTTGTGTTATTTCTCATGGCTCCTCTGCCTTTTAAAAATAATAATAATTCGTTTTATAGATAAAATATATGTGTTTTTATTTTAGAAAATCCTATTTTCTCATTCTTATGAAGTCAGTTCGATATTGCGTTTGATGTAGTTTGACGTACGTGCTACTGCGAATGAACGAACTTCTGCTGAAATAAATACAAAAAATTCGCATGCGAAATTACATTATTATGTTTCATGTCACGATTTGTCATAGTTTGTAGCTTTTAAAGCTATGCGAAGTGAATTAAATAAATTTGTTGAATAATTTAGTGACGAAAATTTTAACGCTTGACATACGTTCTTATTGAAATCTTTGCCTGGCGTTAAGTATTTTGACGCATTGCGAGCACAAAATTCTCATTGACATGCCATTGTGATACGTGTCAAATTTATGACAAGTATTAAGCGATTAACCTTTCAGTCTGTCAATAATCAAATCAAGAAGAGGATTTTTAGGAAATATTGATTGATTTTCCTGAAAATGGAGCAGTTAAGAAGATAGAAAAGCGAAAATTCAATTCTTGGTATTTTTTAATGATTTCATTTTAAATACTCGCCTTTTATTGAAGTCTTCGATGTTATTCTAGATTTAAATGATTCACTGGAAGCGTTTAAGGTTATAAATGCTTTACACGATTCTTAAATTGTTTGTTTTAATTGATTGTTGATGTAAAATTGAATTTTCCCAATGGGGGAAATTCAAGTTCGCCAGACTTTTCGAAAGTCTAGGGGTATTAAAATACACAACTCAAAAATTTTGAATTTCAAAAAGCCGTTGAACTTTTTTACTCATTTTCGTAATGTTTTTATCGATTACACAAAGCATTTAGCTTTGTTATTGCTACAAATGATTAATTACATTACCTTTTCCTTGAAATTTCCTATAAAAACTGCTATTTTCAAGTTTTTTGATTTTTCGACTTTTCGAAACTGGGGTATTTAAGTTCGATTTTTGTATGGCAGACAGACAAATAAGCAATTTTTACAAATTTATTAGGAAACTTTAACGGTCACAATTCTTGAATTTCCCCCATTGGGAATTTTCTTACTTTTTTTCTTTAAAGGGGAGTAAACTATGACTTGATGGATATTTTTGTAAAATTTAAATTTAAAAAATCCGTTACTTGGAAATTAGAACTCAACTCCATTTTCAATAGACTTAAATCATTCAAATTAAAAATAAATGCAATAATATGCAAAACAATAGACTCGTGCATTCAAAAGCCTACTTGATACATTCCAAAAATAAAGTTCAGTTTTAATTCTACCAAATATTTACATACACGTGACGGATAAGTCAGTTTTGTCAATTTTGCTCGCAGCTAATTTTCGAAATAATTCATATTCTCATCTCAAAAGTCAGCCAAACTTCACAAAACTAATTTATTTTATTTTCTTCTCGTTGTGATTTTTTAAATTAGCTGGGGAAATACTCAAGACATGAAAAATTACGAAAAGAAAAAAATAAAATAAAACGACGAAAAGAAAATCTTCACCACATGAAAAATATTTTTCAATTACATTTCCTCGGATATGCTGAAATGAAAATGAAAAAATAAGACGAAATAAAAGTGAAATAATCCTTAACCGAGAAGCAATTTCCTGAAAATTCAACTGAAAAATAAAATTTTTTTATTGGCAATTAAGGAGTTAACGAGTTTCGATTAACATTTTCCACGTGCTTTATTTTTATTTTTTATCCTTTTTCTTATAAATCGATTTTATTTCATTTACATCTTCTGTATACATACTTTTATGAACAATCATGTATAATATGAAATATAATATCGCAAAAAAGATTTTAATATTTTTTTGCTCCTTCTTCCTTTTTCTCTGCTGATGAAATGTGCTTAGAGTTTTATAAACAATGTGTTAATGGGAAGATGAAAATGAGTGCAGATGAATGATGTAGGCTTTTGCCACAGTGTAACATGAGAAGTTTTGAGTGTATATGTAAGGAGTTGCTAATTAAAAAAACTTAATTAATTTTTTAGAAACATTTTTTGGTAACGGGAACCTTTGAAGGAAAAAAATTACCAAAATTTCAAAGAAAATTTCTAAAAATAAGGAAATGAAGAATGAAAAATGTGGAAAAGAGATTTTTTTTAGGGGATTTGAAAGCACAAAGAGAAGTAATTTATTGAGTGAATGGGTTTCCTCACATTTATTTTTCGGTACTTAATGTATTTAACAATAATTAAGGAAAAATAATATCAACAACAGCAACAACAATAAATTAAATTTAGTAGATTGGAATATACACAAAAATTATGGGGAGAAAAAGTACGAGCGAAAATTTAGCATGTGAATTAAAAATCATTCAGCTGTTGAAGAAGGATTGAAAACTTTTTTTTCAGCATGCTTCTCACATTTTTTTCACAAAATTTTATTTCGGTTAATGGGATTCTTTCCCTTTTGTTGCCGATGATTTTTCATTCTAATGGAATTAAAAATTGTTGTTGGCAAGAAAATAAACACTGCTTTTGGTTCCATTGCATCGTTAAGATACGGAAAAATTGCCAAGTAATCTGACGTAAATTTAGATTAAAAACTTTTGTGTTTTCCATTTCAATCCTTAATAGAATGTTTTTGTACATTTTCATTATTTATGCTGAACTTTAAAACTTCTAACGGATTTTGAGAATTTAAATTGGGAGATAGGAGTGAAGTTGGCTGTGAAGTATTCAGTCTTTTAGATTTATTAAAAATTATTAAATTTAAAGTGTTTTAATTGGTTTAATAAAACTGTTTATTGTAATAAGTGTTGATAAGCACTTCCGGACATTAAGTCAATTGAAGTTTCTAACATTTGTAAGCTTTTTAAGGCAGAAAATTCATATTTGGTCTAAACTTAAAAAAATATTTTTAAAGTAAAGCCAACTTCAAGTCAAAGGTGAAATTTGAAATTTCAAAATCCGTTAGAAATGCTGCAACAGCAATTCTTGAAAACTCTCAAAATTTTAGTTACTTAAAAATCAAAATATGGTAAGATAATCAATTCATTTAATGTACGTTTAAAATCTTAGATGTAGCTACAACATTATCGACATTGTGAATGAACATTAATCGTGTTTACAAAATTATTTAAACAAGTAAGGAGAAAGTTGCTTTTGCCTATCGCTTCGTAACTAAAAAGTTTATTTATTTATTTATTTGAGTTTGAGAAATTCAACAAATGAAGTTTGTCATCTATTGTCTTTAAGATTCATGTGACTTTCAATGTTCTTGCCATAACAATTGTCTAATTTTGTTGAATTCCTACTTAACACTACAGTATAACTATATAATAAATGAAGGAGAAGTGACAATGTGATAATCGTGTAAGGCGCATAACAACAACTCGACAATTGTGATGAACTTGAATATGCTTCGGGATTTTCTCCTGTGCATGATTAGAAAAGTAAGTAGAAAATAGAAAAGTAATAGAAAATAGGATAATTATTTAAAATGCGGTAAGCATGTAATTTGAAGCTCTTACCATTCACAACATGAACCATAATAGATGCTGGATCAGCATTCGATGGAGCACAAGTGTATTTCCCACTATCATTCGAATTCACATTTGTTATCAGGAGATAATTTGTAAATGTGTCACCATTCTCGCTTAATTGCGACAATCTCGGTTCCGAATCGAAACTTAAAATCTAAATAAATGAAAAGCAATTTGAATGGTGGCATTGGAGATAAATTTTTTTGCAGTTCGTGTTTCGTGCTGCCTGCCATAAAATTGAAAAACATTTTACCTTATTTTTGAAATGCCAGTATGTGTGATTTGGTGGATCCGGAGAATATTTGATGATGCATGTGAGATTAATTGTAGAGCCCTGTTATGTAATTGAATAAAACATGAAATGAGAGAGATAAAGTAGAGAATGGCACATGATATAAAGTGGATAATGAGAAGATACAGTAACACATCAGTCCAAGGGATAAGTTGAGTGACCATAAATTAATGATAATAGCAAAAAATTAATTAGAGTAATTACCTTACTAATAAAATATTCTGGGCCGCCTATGATAACTGCTGTTGGGACTGTTGTGTACCATCATCATAAACAGTAGCAGTGGAATTATAATTGTAATCAATGTCATTTTAGGACACAATGAACCGGAGGATGATGAGGAAGAAAGAAGAAAAAAGACAAAAAAATATTTCATGGGTGAGAAAGAAGATAATTAAAATGGTAATAATTTAATTATACGAAATCACATTAATGTTCCTGGTAATGCTTAATGTATTTATTCTCATAAAATCATCATGATAATGTGACTGAATTACTCAAAAAACAGCTCACAAAACACAAATAAAACAAAATATTTACTAAATAATATATTAATACAGATGAGGATGTGAGAAGTAACAATGGAGATGCTGTTAATTTATATATGAGACCCAGGCATGAATGGATATGAAATGGAATGGAGATTTTCTCATAATATCATGTCCACATGCAGGATGACTAACTAAATTAAATAAATGGACACAATGAGGGAATGTGATGAGTAAGGAGAAGAAGAAGGAAGTAAAGTTTATGACCATCACAGTCACAAAGTGTAATAAGTAGTCATGGTGTCAGGAGCATGGACTTATTATCATCAAAAGCACATACACACAGCGAGCGCAAAGCAAAAGCCATAAAAATTTTGACACAAATTTAAAAATGAGAGAATGACAATAGAGGCAGCAGCACTTTGTGGTTCTTTCATTATTCATTTACTTTGCCACTTTTATTATTCACCGTTATTTAAATTTGTGTATAAATATTTTTTGTTTGTGGATTGTGGACAGGAGGATGAGAGGATCGTTAATATGCATAATGTAATAGCTTTAATATCTCGTATAAAAAAAATTTTAAATTAGAATGGAAGATGTGAGATGATGATAGGCATAAAAAAGAAAAATAAATTTCATCGATAATTGCACACACACAAACATCTCCCTTTTTCAGTTCCGAGCCATCAATTAAATGAGAAAGAAAATTGTATTTTTCTCTTTGCTTTCCCCATTCATGCAGACAATTCCCCTATAATAAAGGATTTATCTTTCAAAATCGATTATGTAAAATAGGCAGAGGAATGCGAAGGCTTTTGGTATTATGTATGATCCATAGATGAATCTAATGCATTAAAAGCTCCAAATGAAAATCTCTAAAAGCATCGATAAAATTTTCTTTTTTGCTGCCAATAAAAAAAAAGTGTTAGAAAAGCTTCAACTTTCAATTCTCTTTTATAGTGTGTTCAGATTTAAATGGAATGGAAGAAGCAGGAAAATAATAAAAATTAAAATTCACCAAGATGAATTCGATCGGAATACATTCGCCCATAAATATCACTATTGTGCGCAGCATTTGCTGATAAATGAAATAAAGAAGACTGATATTCATCATATTGAGTTGAAATGAAGTCATCATATGGCAAATGGAATCGTCTATTCATCATTTTTCTATCGGCAAGATCTTTTTATGTTTTTCACAGCAATATTGCAGATAGCATCAGTTGAAATGTACAGAGCATCCAACCAATGAATTATTTTGTGTTTATAAACATGAATGCATCGTCATTGGAGAGGATATATATATATATATATTTATAAAGTAGTCATGTGAGATGTGGATGAAAAAAGAATATAGAAAAAAAAAATAAAAAATATAAAATCATGTAAATAAAAATAAATAGAAGTGGGAATAAAGAGCAACAAATTTTAAATAAACTGAGGTTATGATTGCAAGCGCAGTTTCCATGGTAAATATTCATAAGCTTTTGGTACTTTGTAGATTTGAATATGGATATGAAAAAAATATCTGATAGTTAGGGTGACCATCTGATGGAGTTCCCCCCTGAGATGCGTAGCAAGGAGGGTATTTTGGGGTTAAAAACCCTACATCTTTGGAAAAATTCTTTAATTTTTAGGGTTTTATTGAGAAATTTTTTTCGAAAAACCTTAAAATACGAGACAATGACAGAAATTTCCGTTATTTTTTCAAAAAATTGAAATTTCCCACACTTTTTCTTTTGTTTGTTTACTAATAATTTTTGTATTTGAAAATTGACAAAATTAAAAGTTTGCAATTTTTAGTTATTTACTCCTATTTGTTAATGTCAATTGATACCAATAGCTATGATCATACCCATAAAATGCTTTTCAATCTATTATTCAGTTGATAAGTATGAAATTAAGCTAAACTTGAGGAAATAAAATTTCATTTTAAAATGTAAACAAATGATTTTCGAATACAAGTTTTCCCACGTTCGAAAATAAAATACCAGAATATCGAAAATAAAATACCGTTGTCCTGTATTGGGGATAGATCATGTCAAATTTAAGCTAGAGTAATCTTAGCGACTCAAGTCAGTATAGGTGCGTTTCCAAAAGTTTTCTAAAAATTCTAAAATTTCTTCAAATAATAGATGGTCACCCAGTACATTGCAATGTACAGGATGCTTACGCATTTCAAACTAAATATGCTTCAATTCTCTATGAAATTAATTTCATATAGAGTAAACTTGAGTAAAATAGTCTTAAAATGACACAAACTTGCTTCCAAAATATATCCATGGAATTTACGCTAAAATGTATAAATAATATTTTACATCCATAGAGAGCTATATTTCAAAAATTTATTTGAATATGGTGAAAGGAACAATTGCTGTGAGGGTTACACGAAAAATAAATATTTTTTATGTTGGATAAATTCGTAGAAAGAATTTCATTACAAAATATGAGACACTTCAAAGGTTCACAGGAATTCGAAGAATCAATTATCTCGCACGGATGCTTAGCAGACAAGTAAATTAAAATAAATTGTCTATTCTAGGAATATATCCAATTAGTTCACTTCAGATATTCACTTACCAATTACATTTAAATATACAGAATAGCTTTTAATCGGTTGGGATGACACTTGACAGTCTGAATGAAAAATGAATGAGAAATGTAAAATTTCACGTTAGTAACTTTGTTATTTTGCTGTCAGGCACAGTGGAATTTATTAAGTAAAATTCACGGGCAGAAAATAAGTCCATTTTACCGTATAATCCTGCATCACGCTTTTGGACCCATTTAATTTGCAATGTCCATTCATCTGTTGTACGATGATGAGTCGTTTGAAAACGCAAATCTGTTGTGTACGTGTACGTACTAACTGTCAAAATATGCAGATCTCTCGCACGAATCCATGATACCTAAATTGGGTATTAAAATGAATGTGTTCAGTTCTTTTTGTTTTTCGTTAGTAAATTTTTTAGTGAAACCGAACGGAAATACATTTTTATCTTTTTAAGCTCACAAAAGATTTTGGTACAAAATTCATTGCGGTATTTTTCCCTCTATTCTCAATATACAATATGACTAATATAAACCACAAAAATGGAATTTAAAACTTTTCCTAGCGTGTTTCGATAGGAACAACTGAGCTTATGTTTTCATTTTGTATCTCGAAGACTTGCCAATTGAATGAATTTGGATGTTACATCTTGAAAACTAAAAAAAACTTTTGCTGAGGATTTGAATTGTTTAAATTCTTGGTAAACAAATCTTATCTGTGTAAATTGTAACAAAGTTAAGCTTTATAAGGCAATTATTTTAATGGAAATACTTTTTGTGGATATTTTGAAGCATTTCAAGTGACACTTATTTTGAAAATAAGATTTAAAATAGTTTACTGTGGCCACAGTTTCCTTGGTACTATGTTTCTTTATATTACTAAAGACTTTAGGTTGAATATAATTAACCATAATAAGGTTTGAATCGTTGAGTATAATAAATTTTGGTTATAAATTAATAAAGTCAATTATTATCTTCAATAGTTTGAATTATGAACTTCGTTGAATTTCATTTGAATTTGAAAAGTTCGTTAAATTTGACCAAAATCACAGTTAACATTTGAAGAAAAAAGTTAAATTTGAATTTAAAAAGTTCATTAGAATAAAATAATGGGTTTGCTAAAGGCAAAAAGGCACTGCGATCGATGATCTGTTGATGAAAAGTTCGTTAAATTTGATTAAAATTTCAAACTTGAAAAGCTCGTTAAATTTGATCAGAATTTTTTATTTAAAAAAAAATCATTAAATTTGAAACGACGTTAAATTTTGAATTCAAAAAGATCGTTAAATTTGAATTTTTAAAATTCGTAAAATTTGAATTTAAAAAGTTCGTTAATTTAAATTTTCAAAAAGACGTAGTAATCATCTATTTCTAGAAAAGCGCTCACATCTCTCAAAACAAAAACTTTATATAAAACGAGAAATATTTTCGTAAGAATTTTTCACATAGGATTATTATAAAATATAGATAATATAATGCTTATACCGATAAAATGTATCCGTAAATCATAAACATATTTCTACTCAACTGTTTTATTTCCTAAATTCTTTACAACACAATTTAAGTAAGCCGATTTTCCAACCAGCGCTGTAACATTTTGATTAACATTTGGATCAAAATATGGTTCTAAACGTTTTAAATTCGTTAGGAGCTTAAATGGATCGTCTGTTGGAATCATATTTTGTGAGTCGTGATCATGAAGCTCATCCTCATGCTCTTGATATCCTCCATGTGAATAATCTATAAGAAGATAAGAAGGGATAAAAGGTGAGTATTAAGTTTGATAGAAATTTGAATAATTAATGTGATATATTTGGTTACATAGTTTGTGCTAAATTTCATGAATTGTGTGCGATTTAATTAAATATGGTAATTATGTTTATTTGGGCCGGATTTTCTCGACTTTCCTATAGCCGCAAAATGCTCAGGTTGTGGGATTTTTTTCTCCACAATTCTGTGTCTAGAGATTTCATTGCATTCGGAAAACTCAAAACCAATTTTAATAACAATTATTTTTCAATTATGAATTATTAACAATCTCGAGGGTAAAGAACGACGGAACGATCTCACATTTCAATGGATTTTTTTTTCATTTTAAATAATTTTTTATTAAAATTATTTTAATAACTTTTTCTTCATTCTGCTGGGGAAATGCTGCAATAATTTTTTCATGATATAAATCGCAATTTTTATATTACATCATTCGACTCAATGGTGAAGTTGTTCTGAATGTGAAATGAATGTTTTTCTAATCCTTTGAGTGCTCGTTTAAAAATTCTTGCACGACTAAGAAAATTCACTTAATTTATTGTTTAATTATTGTTAAGTGTTTTATGGAAAATTCCATTTAAAATTTAATCAACAAATTCACATTTCTGCTTAATTAATTTTTCCTCTTATCGTGAGGTAATGAAGATTCAATTAAATTTAATTAATAGACACATATTTCAGGTAAACAAGAGTTTATTGATTAATTTACGATTACTGTTTAAACACTTGCGTATTTCTCACTTATAATGAACTCTTGAGAGTGAGGAAAAATTTAATTGGTGGAAATTTTCAGAGTTGAGTGGCTTTTTAACAGTTTAATTAAAATTATAATTTCAAAACTCGTTTTTTTTAAATTGTTAAAAAATTTAAATGTCTAAAAGCCGTTAAATTTTTAAATTACACGCTTTTGCGTGGAAGTTAAAAATTTTTAAAGCCGTTAAGTTTTTGAAATTTTTAAAATTCAGAAATTTTGAAATTTGGCAACTTTGTGAAATTTTAAATTTTTGAAATCCATTAAATTTTTGAAATTTTCAAAACGTAGAAATTTCAAAATTTCAAAACCGTTAATTTTTTCTAGAGAAGTAAATTTTAAAATAAAAGCTCCAAACATTCTATATTTTTTATATCGAAATTTTGTGAAAATTTTAGAAAGGTTTGGAAAACTGCTAGATTCTTAAGCTTTTAATATAGCTGTTAAAATTGAGACATTTTCAAAAAAGCAAGAATTCAAATTTTTGAAAATTTCAAATTTGTAATCTTGAATTTTAAAATTTAAATTTTGTAACTGCAGAAAACGCTTTTCAACTTAAAAGTTCAATTTACAGGCCCCATTTCCTCTAGCAAAACATAATTAAAACTATTCTTTCATCCCTTTGATGAAAAAATTCTCGAATTTCAAAAACAAACAATTTTTTAACATTTTAAGGATGAAAAGCAAGGATAACAAAATATCCCTTTCCCATTACGGCATAATAAGGCGCGTGCAACAAAGAGTAAATAATAATACTGCAAACAGTTTACAAACATAAAAGGCTTTAATTTGATAAATCCTTTGTAGACAGTGATTTGAGTAAGATACTTTAGGTTATGCTTTCTAACAACATACATTTCCCATCAATCAACAACAATCCAAAAAGGTTGAATAAACATTTATTGATGACTTTTTTCCCATAATATCAATAAAGAGGAATTCCATTTTTTAAAAAAGGCGGCTCTCCTAATGGACATTGAATGGTAAATTTTCATCCGTATTTTTACAGTGATTTATTTTCTTTTTCATTCATTTTGTCTGATTATATTACTTGATTACTAATTGATGTTTGCTCTTTTTTGTTTAGCTTTTGGCATGACTAATTAGTTGAGAAATAACAATCTGATTGATTTATTAACACATTTGCTTACTAAGTTATTGTTATAGTAAATATTGTTGAAACCGAAAGCTTTAGGCGGTTTTGTAAATTATGGAAAGACTCTTGCTGTCATAGATTTGATTAATTAAACGACAATTTACTGTAAATGCTTAATATAAAGCTTAATTTTAGTTAAAACAATTTGAAGTGAGATCAAATTTCAAAATGGCGGTTGTTAAAAAATTTGAATCTGAAAAGTTCGTTATTTTTTGTCAAAATTTTGTATATTTACTCAAATCCAATTCAAATGGTCATAATGACTGTTTCATACATTCAAATGACTAGCAATAAAGCCAGTGGACACATTTGGTGCTTTTCTACAATAAAAAGCCTGAATATAAGGTTAATGGAAGTCAAATTTGTGGAAAAAAGGCAAAAAGAAGGAAAAACCCAAAAATACACATCCACAATACGTGTATAGGCATTAAATCGTTCAAACATTAACAAAAAAATTTTTTTATGCATTATTGTCAATAGCTGATGGTAAAAGAACATGGATGTGTATTAACGAGTGTTGACATATGTTCAATGGAATCTCCCTCATGTTTACTTGTATGTCAACTCCACCTACTATTCACACAGCAGTAGCCCACTTCTTTTCCATACGGAATAATATATAGCTAAAGTCAACGGGAAATTCCGGAAACAAATCACCATCTCACTCAAATCTTTTAGTCAATATCTCTCTCTTTTTTATGCTGATCAAACAGAAATAGCTCTTTTGTCTGTATCGTATAGATTCACTTTTTTTATGTATCTATCGACATACATCTTTAGAGTATTTTTACAGGATATCCTTCCTTTCGACTTATATATTATCTGTGTATACATGTGTAATATATGTTCCTTAGTGCTGATATTTCTGAAAAATTTGTATTTAACTTTGTTTCATATAAACATTTCCATGCCCATTGTTGCTGTTTATGCTCATTGGATTATTTATTATCTACACATAAATATTTTTTTTATTCTATTAGACCAATTTCCCCTTAGCTTTGATTTTTGACACATTTTTGTAAGAATATTGCTCGAGTTGGCATTTATTTTGACTTATTGGATTCTATTATTTTATTTTTGTTTGTTAAGTGATTTGGAAGTATTCAAAGTGACATTTAGTTTGAGTATTGAAGGTCGGATTGTGAGATGCTTGTCTGATTTCCTTCCTAGACTTTATGACACCCAAAGGATTATATCGAGGCATTTTCTTGATATGACAGTCCCACTTTGTACCCAAATATCTAGTTTTGTCAAAAACTACTATAAATTTCAGCCTGTCGCGGTATAAATTTTCTGTTAAAAGTGAATGAACAGTCTACCAAACGGTGGACAAGTATACAATCAAGTTTGCAGTCAAGTGTGTGGTTCTTCAAGTCACTTGGTTCTTAGAATATTGTCTTGGAACATTTCAACAGATCAAAATTGACCTGTGTAAGAACTCAATGTCCTCATAAACCACCCACAGAATGTTTAAAATTAAACTTGAACCTTCGTATTTTCTAAATTATATTTCATAATTCTCGAAAACCATTTCTTTTATTCCATTATGAGGAAAATGACATAAGCAGATTCTGCATACATTTTTCTACCTTTTTGCACCATAATTTAGATCCAATTTTCCCATAAATAATACAACCAAACAGTGTATACTTCGTAAACATGTGTAGCCAATCCTATCTAATGCAATTTGTGCTGTAATTTGCAATTTTCCAAGTGAAAAAGGCACGTCGAGTCTCGAATGAATTCTCAGGAAAAAGGAAAACGTTTATCATTGTTGAATTGCTGAGAAGGCGCAATATGAAAAAAATGTTTATTTAATATATTCCGTACTTGTTCAGCAACCTCTGATCTTGATTTATCTGTCATTGGAACAAATTTATATCTAAACATTATGATCATCATTATTGGAATGATTATGAATTATTTATGTGTGTATTTTGTACTGTGATTAGTCTATGATGAGAGGAAATGGGAAAGTTTATGGAAGGATAATGTGTAAATAGAAACAACATTTAAGTCATAATCTTCTATGATGAATGACTGGGAAAATCATTATCTTCACTTCTTTTTTCTGCAATCTCCATCCATCTCTACACATTAATGTCATTTTCTCACTTCATTTATTATTTAATGTACGAGACTTTGCTTGCAAAATGAAGAGAGAAATATTTAAAATATCCTTGTGGCTGTTGATTGAGGGATACGGGAGCATTAGAGCTACAATTTTAACGGTTTTTTGACATTTAAACTTTTAACGGTTTTTTGCAATTTAAATATTTAATGGTTTTTTGAATTTCAAAATTTTAACGTTTTTTTTTAAATTTAAAATTGCACAACTAAATTAAAAAAATAATTAATCCTCAGATCCAACCTCAGATGTGTATTCAAAATCTGCCTTTGTCCAAAAAGAGTCAAAAAGGTGCTGTTAAAAACTTCCGGGGAATAAGCATACGTGTCATTACTTTAATGTACACAACATTCAAAATGCACATGTATTAAATAAATAATGAAATTGCCTTTGTAAGAGAGCACTTAAATTGCTTAAGATTCATAAAAAAATTACAGCATATACAGAAACTTTAAGACATAAAAAAATAAAAAAAGACTAATCTTGATTGAAGAAAAGGTATTTTTCATTCATTTTCTTATAATATCAAGCATTTTTATCATTTTCTCAAGAGAAAACAATTTCCTTTTCGTTCAGAAATCTTTTTATGACTTAATGCATTCATTTTATCGTAAGCATATTTAGCGTACTTTTGACCCTTTTTACAAAGTCTTTTAATACTATCGGAATTTTGTAGAATTCTCAAGAGTTTTTGTTTGAAATTTCAGAACTTGATTCTATTTTATCCGCTTTTTTAACTTTTAAATTTTCGCGTCTAGAGTTTAATATTTTAGGAAAAGTTATCGAATTGAAAGACTCGAGGAGTATAAAATTACGGAAACACTTAACTTTGAAATTTGAAGCTTTTAAGCTAAAAGTTTCAAGTATCTGTAGCGTTAAAAGTTTTCACTACGATCAATTTCGTAAATAAATCTGTCAAACAAGTTCAACAATATTAAGGAACTTGAAAAAAAAATATTTAAAAAAGTTTTATTGACAATTTTTCTATTGACTTTAAAGTTTGTTGACACTTTTCTTCGTTTGAACTGAATTTCTATCTAATCAACTTGTGTTAAGACTGAAATATACAATTATTATAAGGAAAAGCCTCTGTTAAGAAAGTTGAAATAAGGAATCTAAAAATTCTATAAATGCGTTACAAAATTTAGAAAAATTTCAAATTTAAGTACGTTTTGGACATTTTACCAGCTCAAAACAAGTAAAACACATATCTTCGAGTTGTAAACTAGCAAAACATCGATAAAATGACAATAAATTATGTCCAAGAAGACTGAATTTTGGAAAACAAAAATTTTTGAACAAAACTTTCTGAAAGCGCCTTTAACGGACAAAATTTATTTGAATTCGCTTTTTTGTAATACTTGAAGTTAGCTGCATTTAAAAATTCAAATTTAACCGTTATAAATTAACGAATTTTCATGACAGCAAGACTTGAACAAGCAACCAGCCATGTTTAATTCTTCATTAACTGATTAAAAATGCGTTACAATAAATTCATAATTGCTTGTTCCTCATGCCTGCCTATCTTTACATTTTAATTTCCTTTTTAATTGTGATACAATCAGAAAAGAGGTAAATAAAAACAGTAAAAAAATACACAAGATAATGAAAGATGCTTTTAGAAATTAAAATAAAAGGCAGCACAGATTCGCTGCTTATTTGCTCATCGTTGATGAAATGCATACAAACAGTACAGTTTCCTTTCAAAAAACCCTATGAATAAAATTCAAAATGGCTACGACGGTGAATATTATCATGGGAAAATAAAGAAAATAATTTTTTTTAAATTCTTTCCATTCTCGTACATTTTTTATTGTCTTAAGCATCGCTTTTGTTTTACATGATGAATCAACTCAAAATTTATGTTTTTCAGTTTCTACCGCTTTCTGTTGCCTCAGTGTGATTGTATATTTTTCTGTTGGGAAAGATGAAAGGAATTGTTTTTGAAATAACTTTATTATGCACACACTCAGGAATATTTAAGAGAAATGAATGACAGAAGAATTTTATTTTTTCGGTGAGTATTTTGATGCATTCAACTTTATTTGTGTGGCTTAAATGGGATGGTTTGGTCGTTGAGGCTTTTATGGGACATCTGACAAATTTTTGAGATGATGAAGAATTCATGAGGCATGGAAAGGATATGAAGAATGCATTTTGATGACAGTGCTTCAGAGCGTAAAAAATTGTTTGTGGTCATGATATGGTCAGGTCTAGAAAGTTCTGATTTTAGCAACTAGTTGTGGTGAAAGGGTAGGATTGTCAGCTTTACTAAAAAGTGTTGACATTTCTCAATTTAGTTTCAAATTTATAAAATTAAATGTGTATAAATTTAGGTGTTATTGGTCAAACTGAATGACAAACTTAGCAAGGACCATTGGCTCATAACTGGTGAACCATAGCTAGCGAAACTTAGAAAAACAAGTTTTATATAAATCCTTCCTATTGTACCTTCCTATTCAAACAAAAGGAAGCTGTATGCCTTGTTTCTGGTATACATGATTTGAACAAACGACAAATTACTTTATCGAGTCTCAAACTCATGAACACTATGATGATATTGCCATATTCAAGTACCGAATCACTAAACCACTGAACCATCTATACTGTATCTCATCCTTCTCATCATCTAAAGTGCTTGAGTTTCTACAAAATTACTAAAATATTCAACATCATTCCGGAAATTTCCCATTCATCCAACTATTCCTGCTCGAATCATCTTCAAGAACAAAACAAATCCATATTACATTAAGATCTAAGATTCTGTCCAAGGTCATGACTCGAGAACATTTTATGCTGATCTCATAAAAGCCATAAAAGAACCTAAAAAACTTTTAACAAGCAGCAGCTGAGTTATCCAATCTTAACAAGCATTTTAAGGAATCAATCCCGAGCGACACAAATGACAAAATCGCCATATGGAAGCCATTAAGGTTCCATCAGGGATACATTTATTAACACCAGATGGATTCCGCGCCGCCTCCACCTCCGTATGGAATCCATATGGAAGTCATATGGATTCCGCGCCGCATCCACCTCCATATGACTTGCATATGGATTCCATACGGAGGTGGAGGCGGCGCGGAATCCATCTGGTGTTAATAAATGTATCCCTGATGGAACCTTAATGGCTTCCATATGGCGATTTTGTCATTTGTGTCGCTCGGGAATCATTGAAACCAAACAAATAGAATCTTTCAAAATTCATGAAATTACAGCCGAACCACTAAAGCCACTAAAATGCGCTTCACTTTATAGACCGCTGAGGCGAAAAAGTCTTCTTTGTTTTATTATTTCATAACTTTAGTGCTGCTGCTGTGTGAAAATTTTCCCTTCACCGTTATTCACTCCTCATGTAAAGCAAAATCAGACAGTCAGGCAATGGCAGATGACGGAATTGTATTTACATACAAATAAATTATGATGAAAGGCTTTTTTTGTAAGCAATGCTTGATGTAAATGTATGCTTGTGGTGAGGATGAGATGAAGGAAAATATTTTTAGTCATCAGAAAAACAAGAGGAAAGTGAGTTGAGTGAAAGAAGTTGAAAGCTATTGTTGTTTGCTTGGGAAGAAGAAAGAAGGCGATAGGAAGAACTTTTCATGCTAGATTTGAAGACATAAAGAAGGAATAAGAAAGGAAAGGAGATGATGAAGAAGAAAATGAATTTTAGGCATGAAAAAAAAATCAATTTCTCATGTTACTCTCAAAGTCTATATATGTATGACGGCGTCAATAGTATCAAAAAAAGAACTGAACGTCCCATTGTATGAGAGCCCAAAAACTACATGCAGCATTTGTGACGCCTCTCGAAAGAATTATTGCTAGCAAGCTGCTCCATATTTATTATATATGTATAACAAGAAAAATATTGTCCCGAAAAGAACTATGAAAATTTCCAAATCAAGAGGCACATTCTGTTTGGATGTGGATTGAAATAAGAGAAGGAAATTGGAATAATAAAATCGTTTGTTTCACTCCTTTCTCGCCTCAACCCCTACTGCATCTCTCCTATCGGCCATAGGAATAAAAATGGAAAAAAAAATATAATATAAATATGTGGACCTAAAAAAATTCCTTTCCTATTTTCATCTCTTCCTTTCATTTCATTTCATGCATAAATGCGGAATAATTCAATAGAATAAAAATTTATTTATATAATTTCATGAGACATTCTATAAAAATAGAGCATTTTTTTGGACATTAAGTGTGGTTAGATATTCAGTTTGTGTGGTCGAAGAGTCTACATTAATTAACGACTTAAATTAGACGGTCCCAAATGTTTCTTAAAATTTAAAACCCCACACATAACTTTCTGAAAATAACTGACTAAATTTAATTAATTAAAAAACTTTTTTTGAGGTGGTTTATTATTTTTTAAGAAATTTGGAAATAAATATGTAGTGGGAATACCAATTTTGAATTTAATTATTGTGTTTAACTTCCCTAGAATATGAAGCTTTAAGTTTCAAATTGGGAGATTTTAAAGTTAAAATATGAAAAGTTTTGTTAAAATTTAAAATTTGAACTATCAATTTTCGTTAATTTTAAAAATTTCATTTTTAAAAAGTTCGTTAACTTTCCAAAAAATTGTTACTTTTTTAAAAAATTCATAATTCAAAAAATGTTACTTTTTCAGAAAACTCAAATTTAAAAAGTTCGTTACTTTTTCAAAAAATTCAAAATTCAAAACTTCGTTACTTTTTCAGAAAATTCAAAATTCAAAAGTTCGTTACTTTTTCAAAAAATTCAAATATTAAATTTCGGCGATTTTCAGAAAAAATTAAGTTCTAAAAATCCATTGTATTTTTCAGGTCAATTATAAGTTTGATAAATTTTAAAACCTAACTAAACATTCGCCATAACCATTCAGTTCAACACACAAACATTTCCCAACTTTTTTTTATTCTCACATATTAGAGTGAGAAAAATTTATCGCATTAGGATTATGGGGAAATTTTTATTCTAAAAATAGAAATAGAAAAATAAATTCTATTGTGGTAAGGTTTGCTTTCTCTAATTATCTGTCGTTGTGAGAAACTTTTAAAGGATTTAAAAATATTTTTTATAAAGCCTCAGAATGTTGTCACAAAATATGAATTAAATTCAAGAATTCCTCATAGATATTTTTAAATATTAAAATGAAAAAGCCTGGGAGAAAACAAAAAAAAATTATTTTGAACAGAACCACAACAGCACTGAAAATAAAATAAAATAAAATTCAACCTCGTCATATATTTGAAGCTCCATTAAATTTGTACGCTCCACAAAATTTTTCCTCTTCTTCTTCTTCTTTTTTTTCCTTTACTTGAATTCTAGTAGAGAATTTTAATTATGAAAGTTTTTCTCTAAATTTGTATGAATATACATACTATTGTGCGGCTTCCTTCATCATGATATCGTTTCAGAAATTTATATGTGAATGGAGTAAAACTACAGTTTTGATTGTTAATACTGACTAAAAAACGCTGTGCATTCTTAGGTTTTGATTGAAAATTTTTCAGAGTAAATTTTCATTTATTTTGCTTTATTACAAATTTTTGTAACCAAAAGGTTTGCTTTCTGTTTCCACATTCTGTAGAGTATATTAATTTTGAAATACTAAAAAAATTTAATAATGTGAAATTTTATCATTTTAAAATCGGTTAAACTTGATTTTTTCAAAACGAAAATTTGAATTAAAAAATGATTACAATTTGAATTTCTAAAAACCGTTAAAGATTGATTTGTTAGAAATAATTGAAATTTAAACTTTTTAAACTCGTTAAAATTTGATTCAAAGTCAACAAAATTTGAACTTTTGATAACTGTTAAAATTTGAAATTTCAATAAATGTTAAATTTTGAACTTTACTAAGTTAAAATTTTAAAAATGATTTACCAAAAAATTCTAGATTTAAGAACTCAAAAAATATGAATCTTCGACTTAAAATTTTAATTTTAATTTAAAAAAATTTAAAAAAAATTGAATTTTTAAAAAAAGTTGAAATTAAATTTTTTAAAACTAACATTTAAAAAACCGGTAAAATTTAATTTTTTTAGAAAATTAGTTAAAATCTAAACTAATAAAAAATGCTCTCTAATAAGTTTCGTACTCAAAAACAATACAAATGAAATTTATTATCTGCAAATACATTCAATTTTTATACAGCATGTCATGCACCAGCTTGTTACCTAAATGACAGTTAGACAAGTTCAACAAATTCTCCAATAATTACTTACTAACTTGTGCAAACAAGAAAAAAAATGAAAATATCCATTTGATTGTGATTTTATCATCTAATTCTGAATTGTTTTCAAATTGCAGTAGAAGCAAATAAAACAAAGCTTGCAAAAAGTCATCTAAAAAATAAATTTTTATGACAAATTTTGCAATTTGTAGTATGGTGATAGTAACTACTGTGTACACAAAAAGTTTGACAAAAAATTATATAGAAAAGTTTTTTTTGTCGGAACAGATGAATAAGAGATGGAGAAAAATTGAACTAGAATATGAAAGAGTTCGTTAAATGGCAAATGAAAAATGATTTTTATTGCTACACCCAACTAAACGAACAGAAAGACAAGAGAGAAATTTTTTTAACATATTTTTTTTCGTAACCTTTCAGATTAGATTTTCGGAAAGAAAAATTGACTCGGTCGTCTAGTCGTAAAGTTCTCACTAAATTTACCAATTTTTCTGACCACATTAGCTTTAATCTATCGCCATTATTTATTAGCTTTGATGTGAAACTAATCGAAAAAGTCGGTGTCATAAAAATTTTTCAATAAAAAAAAGTCACATTTGGTTGTGGAAAGCAAGTGAGCTATAAATTGGTGGGTATTTGAGTTGAAATGATTTTAAATCATTTTTATAGGCCACTAAGGCAATTTATTACATTATTTATGATTTTCAATAATACTTATAAAAAGTATATTTCCTTTACATATAAATAAGATTGCTTATTAATATAGCTTACTGCGGTCAATTGAAATTTGCTGCTGATGCGTAAATAAAATCGATTTGGGAGGAAATATCGAATTGCTGAGGTTTCAAAGTGTGCAAGATTTTATTAATTATTGTGAATGAATTCTTGGAAGGTTCCTAATAAAATATTTTATGATTTACAGGCAGATTTGCTTTCCTGGAAATTGATTTTATGTAAATACTGCTTAAAATATGGTAAAATTTTTAACGGTTGCTTGCTCATTTTCAACGGTTTTTGAAAATTTGAACTTCAAGTATAACATGAAGTTGGCTACAAATAAGTTTTTGTAGAAGTAAACAGTCTGTAAACTCAAAAGTTGTAAATTTAATTATTTTAGGTGATTTTTGGTACGTAACACTCTATTTTCTTTAGTATGAATTAGTTTACACATAAAAGCAGACTATTACCATCTACTTCTGCAAGAATTTATGTTATTTGGTTCTGAAATGATCAAATTAAGTTTTCGGAACAAAATTTCATTTCATTTATTTTGCAACTCTATATTTAGTCTTTTTGTTAGCTTTCATTAGATTCTTTGCTGAAAATAACAACTTAATGAGACTTTAGTGACAATGCTATTAGATTTCAATGAAATTTTGTGTCTAAATTAAAATTTATTTATTATTAGATTTTAGTAAACATGAAATGAGATATTAATTACAGTCCTACACAGATGCTGAGAGTAAAATCAATAAAATCTGTAATTGGAAAGCCACTTGATTCAAAAATTTACTAAAACATAAACAGGAGCTTGTAAAAACACGGCAAAATTGCCAAATTTATTTTTTCTCTGTTATGTTTTTATTTCAATGGAATCGAATGTTAGTTAACAACAACACCAGAAGCCTTATTGTTATAACAACGTTTTGCAATTTTCAGATATGAAACAGAATTATAGTAACAAGTGAAAATGATGAGGAAATAGCTTCATATTTATGTTGGTAGCTAATGAAGCATAAATTGGTACGTTGAATGAACTTATCAACAATTTAAGTACCTATTGTATAAATTATCGTAGAATGCATAACATTTTGAGTGTTTTATGTTTATGCTGTATCTTTATTTGCATTATAATAACAAGCTTTGATCAAATAAATTCAATTTATTAACAAAATAGTTAGCTGTAATACATATGTTGTATATTTTAAGGGATTTTCATTGCATTTATCCTCTTCTACTAGTTTTACGAGCAATTTTATTTAATTTGAGATTGTAAAAATAACCAAATATTGTGGTAAAAGTTCTATTTTATTTGTTTTTGTGTGATTTTTGGCGGGAAAAATCATAAAATTTATTTTTTTGTTTACAATTCCAACTGAAAGTTTTGATAGTAAAATTTGGCACAATCTGTTGATTATTTAGCATATGAGTCACAGAAATTAATTAATTAAAAGTCAGCAAAGAGGATTATACTATTACTTTTCAGAAAATCAGATTAAAACCAAGAAATTTTAATTGAATGTTTTCTCATAAAATTCTTAGAAAAATGGCGGGAGTCGTTCAACTAGAAATGTTTAATTATATTTAAAATAATTCTATGTGCACTAATTGGAGGAACGATAGGATTATAAAGTCGTGCATCAGTTAAATTAAATTTCAAATAAACTTTCTAGCTCTTTAATTTAGATACAATTTAACGCTCTAATTTCATTATTTTCAACTACATAGAGACGAGTTGTTATTTTAATTTGTATTAGTTCTATTAGTTTGGTCTATTTTCATCATTTGGCAGCTTTGTGTGATGTTTCACATTTTATGGCGCTATTGGGAGAAAACTAGCTTTATTTTTGTTTCCAATTTGGTTTTGAATCCATTCAATGAATAATTTTAATTTACGCTCATTTATTTATTGATTTGAATCATTACAAGCATTTTACACGTTCATGGACCTGGATAATGATTGAATTTAATTGCTAACAATTGATTTGTGTAAATTGAATGGCAAGCCATGCAAAAATGGAATTTCGGGGAATTTCAAATCAAATATCAGAGATTTAATAAATTTATAATATAATTATTTTGATTTGCTGGGTGCCAAAAACCATTGATTAACCAACGTTTGAAGGACATCCTCTAAAATGCTTCAATGCATAAAAGACTAAAATTGAAAAAATTTATGAATACGCTTTTAGCTCAGCCATAAAATCCCAGTTATTTCTATTAAAAAACGAAATTCTGATATATCGTTTTCAATTATATAGTTTTAACTTGGATTATTTTCACTGATCTTATCAATATATTCAGCACTAGTCAAGAACTCTGAGCTTTAAGAGCTTTGTTATCTGATTTTTTCTCTAAAGACATGCTGTGGCGTCGTTCACATATAACGTAGCGTATTTTAGGGGGAGGGTTCCTGAAGTTTTGACTGAAAAATTTCTACATATTGAAAAATTTGGGATAGGTCTAACTGGTTTATTTATGTTACGGAATAAGGGATCGTTCATAAATTACGTCATAAATTTTCGTCACATCATTAATGAACGGACCCTAGGTGAACTGCTCCTATGGCGTCATTAACAAATGGTGTTCATTAAAAATTGGGTTTTTTGAAAACTTCTGACCCCCTTCCCCAAAATATTAGACATCACATGTTAATGGCCCCTGAGCTTTATCAATTACCTTCTGACATTTCAAGAAGAGAATTTCTACAGCCATCAATAACACATAATGATAAAGGATTATCGTCAGCCTCAAGGGTGTAAAATCTTGGGACTATTTTGAAGATGAAAGTTTTGTGGAACTTTTAAGGCTCAATATCCATCTGTTGTAATAGAATACTAACAGCATTCTTTATGATTATTTTGCAAATGGAATAAGCACATTTGTGAAAATAATAATCACGTCCTAAATATGAATTTAATGCTAAATGCGTTTGATTGTTACAAAATTTCCAATTCCGTCCATAACTTATACTTTTATCGTCAATTCTTTTCTCCTTTTTCAGTCAACGTGTGTGACTATATAAAAGTTTAAAAGTCATTGTAAATTTTTGAGCTTCAGTAACTTAATAGTCGTTGTCTCATGAATAGATGTATAAAAAGAATGTTTTGAATAAAGTCATTTGTTATATTAAGAGTGCCAACAAACTTTTATGTGTATATATTACACTTCATCTTTTTCTTATATATTTTTTTTATGTTCTTTTAAAAAATTTACGAATCGTAAATTCACTTATTTTTTCATTCTTCTTTTTTAGCGCTGTTTTATAGGATGAACATTCAATTTCAGATGACCGATTAGCTAGTTGACTGATTTAAGACTAAGATTGGACGTGTGCAAAAAAACAGGAAATTTTTAGATCTCATAAATAATAATGTAAAGTTCTTTTTATAGGCCTATTGAGATTTAATCTTCTGGATGTTTGATATTGAAAAGGGGAGAAAATTTTCCAAGTCATAAACATTTAGATAAAATTTAACGGATAATGAAAATTTGAAAAATACTGACTTGAAGTTGGCTGTACTTTTTTTTTTTGGTAAAAATTGAAAATTTAAATTTGAAAATTCCGTTATAATTTAAACACATTAATTATTACACATGAAGTTAGCTGCAATTAAAATTCAAATTGCAAATTTCCGTTAAGTTTTTCCTTCCTTGCAGTCAATTTTCTGCACATGAAGTTAGCTTCAATAAATAATAAATTCATTCAAATTTTAAAAAACCGGTAAATTTCAAAACCAGCTTCATGACAAAATTTAAAAAGAAATCAAATCAACAACTGCGTCTTATCCACAAAAAATTCAGTCAAAATAATTCGACAATGCTTACTTAGTTAGTTTTTATTATATGAAGTTTTCGTACTTTATTTTTATCTCAGTGTACGAAAGAGCGAGCATGAAAACATCACCGTGATATATATCACATGGGAGCCATATAACAATTAAGACATGAGAGAGGAAAGATATGTAGGTTGACACAACAAGCATGAAAATAGAAGAGATGAGAAAGCAAAGTTGGGAAGTAGAAAAAAACAGAAAAATAAGATTAATGAACGTTTAAAAAGTAATAAAAGGTCATCGAGGCCAATTGCTTAATAAATTTCTCTTATAGGACTCTCGAAAAAAAGAAAATTTATTCATCGTACATTCATTTCCATAGATGGAAAGACACCTGAAGAATATTAAGGCAAATTGAAAAGGGCGTTTTTTGTACAACAGAATTTATGCATACTTCATTAAACATGAAGTTTGCCAGAAGAATTTCTTATATCTTCTCTCAATCTACGTTATCATCCATCCAAGGCTCTAACACAGGAATTTTTTTTATTGTTGTTGTTGTTATGTTGCCTAAGAGATTTTGTTGTTGTTGCTGTTCCTTTATCATGCTCATTTTTGAATCTTTCTCGCCGCAATAACAACAATGAAACTCGGCACTAACATAATCGCTATCTGCTATCAAGTAAGCAAGGCTTTATTTCCTCATCAAAATATTTTACAGAACCGAGAAAATATTTTCCTTTTGACTCAACTCACTTGGATCTCAGTGGAAAAGAAGAAAAAAAATTATAAAAGAAGACATGAGATACATAAAAATAAAATTGTGTGCTGAAGTGTAGGCCACATGAAAGGAGAAGAATAAGAGTCGAAGAATGTAATGTGCGTGTATGAGATGATATAAGTGATAAGGAAATGGCAACGATGATTTCAACCCTTAGGTTGGTTTTGGATAATTTTTAAGAGCACATTCATGTGGCTTACTCAACCGTTTTATTACCTTTTTTCAGGAATGTCATGCACTAGACAAAAAGACAGAATTGTCAGGAGGATGAAAGGTCGAGTGGTATGAGACAATTATTGATTTTATAACGGAATGTATATTATAAATGCATCTGTGAACAGACATGTCAGTTCTGTTGCAGCAACAACACTTTATTTCTATAGGAATCATTGTGAACATCCTTCGATTATTGAAATTATGTACGAGTCATGAATGATGGGTAATGAAGCTCGAAGATTCAATAAACATGCATCTTCAATCATATGTAGATTGCTGCTAAATTAACTTCAGTATTGAATGTGATACAGTTGATTTGAATGCTGCATTTCAAGTTAATTGAATTATTGACACAGTAAGCGCAAGATAGTTTATGTTGAGATAGTCAAATTCAAAAGAAAACTTTTAAATGCTTTTACAATGTTGCCTGTAATCGAGTTTTCGAAGTTTTTATGCCCAATCTTGGAAAAAAGTAAACAACAAATTTTTGTTACAAAACTTTTAGTATTTTAAACTTAAAATCCACACATTTTATTGTAATTGCTGCTTTTGTGCCAAGTTTTTCTATCAATTTGAGTCATTCAAACTAAATTTCAATGCAGATTGAGCCTAAAATTTGCAAATTAAACCTTTAAGTGAGAAGATGAAAATGGCGGGAAAAATATTCTAAATTCAAAATTTTGAATTAACGGTTTTTTGCAAATGTTGGCAAACTTGAACTTCCACACAACAATTCATCATTTTCCTGACTCTTTAATATCAAATAATATCAACAAAAATTGTCAACAACAAAAGTTTCCAAGTTTACATTGGATCAAGTTATAACTTTTATACTCAAAGCAAAAACTTTTATATCAAACAAAACTTCTTCCCAACAAAATCCAACTTTTTCTTTACACAATACGTACACGATAGATGAGCATGTTTTCATTGATGCCAATCAACTTTTTTGATGTCTGCTCACAAAAAAATATTGAAACAAATTCCCGAAACTCGATTCAATTTCAAATCTCAAAATGCTATTCATTGATGAAAAAATATGTCAAATTTATTTCCACGCTACATGATAACTGTCAGTGTTCGATACAACTTGACTTACAAATCATACCTTATGGATATGTTTTGTCATGATTATGGCATTTTGTTTCATTTCAATCAATGTAAGTTGAATCTTTTAAAGAAAGAATTTATCTAAGAACAATGCGGTATGGGAAGTTGAGTGGATTACTGGATTTAAATTTAAGATTTTTAAGAGTCGTCTTATGAATATTTTCAATCTGAATTTATTCATCGGTTAACAAAGTTAGATGATAATTTTATCAAAAAGTTTAGTTTTACCCAGAGGGGGGACAACACAAAATATAACGATAAAATTTTTGAAACATGTTAACTGAGATGAAATTTTTCAAGTACTCCAAGTGAAAACTAAAACTTTTCAATTTTCTTGAAATTTATTTAGTTAAATTTAAATTTTTGAATGAATTAATGAAGTAATTCACATTTCTGATTATTTCCAATGATTTTTTCAAACTGAAAAGACATTAGACAAAAATTGTGCATATTTTTAATTTTCCAACAATTTTTTTACAAAACAAATTGGAGTACTTGAAAAATTGCATCCCAGTTAACATGTTTCAAAAATTTGATCGTTATATTTTGCGTTGTCCCCCCTCTGATTTTACCGTTAAAATTTAAAATTTTTGAAAACCGTTAAAATTTAAAATTTTTGAAAACCGTTAAAATTTTAAATTTTTGAAAACCGTTAAAATTTTAAATTTTTGAAAACCGTTAAAATTTTAAATTTTTGAAAACCGTTAAAATTTTAAATTTTTGAAAACCGTTAAAATTTTAAATTTTTGAAAACCGTTAAAATTTTAAATTTTTGAAAACCGTTAAAATTTTAAATTTTAATTTATGAAAACGTTTGAATTTAAATTTTTCAAAACAGTTAAATTGAAATTTTTTAAATCCTTATTGATTTGATTTTTAGTGAACTTTAGTAAACGAATCTGGAATTTATGTAAACCAGAAATTGTAACTTTGTTAAAGCAGTTGAAATTTAAGCATCCGTAGGAAAAGAAATTTCAAAATGTACACAATCAACAACACCACTCTATAGTTAAATAAGACTAGACTGTAAGCATGGCTAGACGTCAATATTTCAAAGCTTCAACTTCAATTATTGTCAATGAATCTTCAGAATTTTTTCTTCAAGTCATCAAACAAACTCAATATGCGTCTTTCAAAGCAACGAATCATACATTTCATTCATCAAAGAAGATACGAAAGGAACTGCAAAAAGAAATGGAAATGAAGATTTCAAGGGATGAGCGTTAACGAATAGCTTGAGGGACTCCACATATTTCGTTTATTTTTCGCCCTCGTTTTTAAAGCTTTTCGAAAAATTCAAAGAAGAGCGTCTATATGCATGGTGGAAAAAAGTCAAAAAGAAAAAAACATATAACAGACGTAACCATAATCACGTAAGTCCATTATATTCTCTTATTGTCATCGCCATCAAATAAAATTCACTTGAAAGAGTCTCAAAAGAAGAAAGGAATTGGAGAAAATAAAAAAAAATGAGAAAGGAATTCCCATTCATGTGAAAATAAAGTTATTTTAAGTTAAAGCGATTGTGATGTACGAAAAGAATTTCATATCTCGTATTATTTTTTTTTCCTTTTAGTTCACCCGATTCCGAGTGTTTATGTGATCTCGATTTTAAATATTCATGACAGTAGAAGATGGGGAAAAGAAATCTCATTTTCACTTAGTTTCTTTCTTTCTATTCCTGAGTGATAGAAAATGAAAACTATTCAGATGAAAAATATTTTCATTGCTAAGATCTCATTCTATTGTAAAAAAACAGTCGAGAATGGAAAAACTATGTTTTTTTGTGGAATGACTCGTTAGGGGTTACAGATGTTCGTAACTTCTGTAATTTATAGAGTAAATTTCAAGATTTTTTTAGATTATGTAGTCTACTGAGGATACTAGAATGTTTGACAGTTTTCAACATAAAGTTGATTCAAATGACTGACTGATGGATGATGTAAAATTATAAGATAGTTCTTAAATTAGCCACAACTTCAAAAATTTCTCAAAATAAAATCATGATTTTTGGTGGGAAAATTCGAATTTAAAAATCCGTTAGAAAATTCAAATTTCAAAAATTCGTTACAAAATTTGAAATTTAGAAAGCCGTTAAATTTTTTTCTTCAAATATTGTACTTTAATCAGCTTTTCTAGCCTAACTATAATTTTTTTCATCTCCTAAATGCATTCTTCGCATTTTTTCACAGATATCTGAATTTAATTTTCTTATCAGTCAATGTAATTTCAGCAGATTTTCTGCCAATATAATTTTTTGTTTCATTTTAGTCTTCATCAATCAGGATCATCATGATTCATTCATGTAATTTTCTGTGTAAACTCATCTTAAAATTGACACGTGCGTGGGACAGTCATTGACGAAAGTGGTTCAATCTATAAGATCGAATATTGAGGGAATTTTGGGAAATTTCAAGAAAAATTATTTAAATTTTAAATTTTTGTGAATCGAAAAATATTTTTGCAGTTGATTTTGGAATGATTTTTTGATTGGGAACCCACATCAGCTTAGTTGATAATATGTCAAAAATTAGCATTAAATGCGTAACTTGAAAATGTATTTATTTTTATTAAAAATGAATAAAATTTTGGTTTGTTTGACATATATTAAATTTTTTAACGAAATGATTGAATTTTTTTGACTTAGAGAATAATTTTGACTCATAAAAGTTAATAAACATTTTTTAAAACTTATATTTAGATACATCAAGTGAAACTAATGAGCATGTTTTCCTCCCTAATAGGCTAAAGTAGGAATTAAAATAAACGAGAATGTAGTTCAGAAGTAAAATTTAACGGAAAATAAGAATTTAAAATTTAACGGAAAATCAGAATTTAAAATATAACGGAAAATCAAAGTTCAAAATTTGAATTTTGATAGATTTTTGGTGCTAAATTATCAGTATAAAAGGAAGAGTTTTTGGAAGAGAAATTTATTTGAGTTTCAGAACTCAAGCAAAAATATCTAAAGGCTAAACAATAAGGAGTTTTAAGTACTAACAAAGGTTAAAGAAAAGGTCAGGTTTATTGTAAATATTTAAAGGACTAAGAAAATGTTAGACACAAGTTGTATACAAATGGATTAGGAATCATGAGAAAAGGACTAAATTGAGTGTAGCGCACCAAATTCTAGGAAGTTACTTTCATTCTTCTGCATTTTCCAATTAATTCATTCACCTCAAACCAACTTCAATTCACAATAAAATCCCGGTAATTCCAACAAAACAATACCTCAAAACACAACCCATTCACCAGCATCCACATCCAATTCAAGATATATAATTTTTTAATCCAATTTCATTCACTCATATATTTTCGTTTCGAATTAAATATTCATAGTCATATTATATCCTCATGAGTAATTTGATTCGTTTTTGTGCTAAAGCAAAAATAAAATGATTTTTTTTCTGCGGCTTTAAGAAAAGAAGAAGATTGAATGAATTATTTTTCACTTCATATTTCCATGGTAAAAAAATCCTCTCATATTTAAGAAATACTTTTGCCTTTTCTTCACTAAGGAAGAGTTTACAGAGAAGATTCTTTATATTTTATTTCAAATTTATGGTTTGACTTTTTTTTCAAAAACTTTCTCATTCATTCTTATTTTCAAAACACGAGTTTTATGTTAAGCTGATGGATGAAGCTTTGAGCCGAGAGATGAAATGAGTTATAAAGAACTTATCAAACTGATGAATCACATTCACAAAGATGCCCGTAGCTGTATGTATGCTTCTTTCCTTTTGTTGTAACTTTTGTCAAAAGCTTTTCGGCTCTTCACAAAAAAGTTCTATTTTTGATTTTTTGTGTTTAGTCTTCGAATGCTGATTGGTTGTTGATTTAACCATGAATAAAATGAAAATCGAATTAAATTGGCTACGAGTAGAATAAAAAGTAAACTCGATGAAATGGCAAAATTTATTTGAAATTTCCAATTAAAAAGTTTTTGCATCAAAAGTTGATTTTTTATTTGAATTAATAAATAAGCACAGTAATGAGCTTTTTGTTTTTGTTTTGAAAATCACTGACAGCTTTTCATAATCAGGCTCAATAATTGAATAGTTAATTATTTTTCCATGAGTTAAATGGCCATTAATTTGATTTTTGCCACGTTTTGGTTGAATAATATTTAATTAGTACTTTTGTATTGTTAATTTATTGCAATTAAAATTCAGAAATTTTTTAAAGTGAAGAACTTTTCAATGACAAAAATTTCAATCATTTGCACTGAAAAGAAGATTTTTTTTAAAAAAAAATAATTCAACTCATTTCAGTTTATTTTTGAATTCTGACAAAATTTCCAGGCCTGGAAACTCCGGGATATATTCCAAAGTATCCCGCTTTTATATGAAAGTATCCCAAAATATCCCAATGTATCCCGGATTTGTATGAAAGTATCCCAAAGTATCCCATTTTCATATAAAAGTATTGAAACATGCTCTTGTGAAGTATAAGGATTTCATACAAAAAATTATATTTTTTTTACTTGAGCAACAAGGGCAAGAGTTCGAATCTCAACGAGTGCCACTTTTTTGCTAAATTCATTGATATTCACACTTTTTACTTTAATTTTGTAATTTATTATTATTTTATAAGTTTTAATTGATTTTAAAGTAAAAAATGATTTTTCACGACGAATAATCACAAATTTTATTTAAAATGATGTTATTAAAATAAAAATTGCCAAAAAATGTTTCGTTATTTTGCTTCAAAAATTCTTTATACATTATGTAATGATAAAATGGAAATTTTTGACCCTTTCTCCTCCATTTAATAATTGACTAACCCCTAAAATTTTTCAGTAAAGGGGACAAAATCCCTCATATTCTCTCTGTATATGCTCCTTGAAATTACGAAACAAAATTAATCGAAAATAAATTATTTTATCCATCAAAATTTCTTAAAAATCATATTAGATTATTAGATCATATTAGATTTAATTTAGAATTTTAGCATTTAAAACCAGGAATTATTCATAAAAAATAAATTTATAAAATTTAATTTTTCAAAAATAGACTAATTTTATATAAATTCCATGAAATTGATATAAAGTTTGATAAAATCGACATTAAGGATATATTTTGTATTCCAAAATATCAGATTTGTTTTTAAAATCTTCTGAAATTACATTTATTTAATATATGTTAAAGTATCCCAAAGTATCCCGTTTTTGTATGAAAGTATCCCAAAATATCCCAAAGTATCCCGAAGTATCCCGTTTTTTATATGAAAGTATCCCAAAATATCCCAAAGTATCCCGAGTATCCCGGAATATCCCAAAGTATCCCGCAATTTATATGAAGTATCCCATTATCCCGGAGTTTTCAGGCCTGGCAAAATTTATTAAAATTTAACGTATTTTTGACATTCAAGTTTAATAAAGTTCAATTTTTAAAGAAGAAAAATTGTCAAAATTTAACATATTTTTAAAATTTAAATTTTTTCAAAAGTTCATTAAGTTTGAATTTCTAAAATACGTTAAATTTGGAAAGTTAATTCAAAAATTGAACTTTATTAAATTTAAATTTCAAAAGTACGTTAAATTTTGATAAATTAGTTCAAAAAGTTGAACTTCATTAAGTTTGAATTTCTAAAATACGTTAAATTTGGAAAGTTCATTCAAAAGTTGAACTTCATTAAGTTTAAATTTATAAAATACGTTAAATTTGGATAAATTAGTTCAAAAGTTGAACTTCATTAAGTTTGAATCTCAAAAATACGTTAAGTTTTGAAAACTTTCCTCAAAAATTGAACGTCATAAAATTTAAATCTCAAAAAAGAAATACTTTAAATTTTGATAAAAAGTAAACTAAATCAAATTAAATTTCAAAAACCTTAAGACACACTTAAACATTCTCATTCCTTTCTGTCTACATTGTTGAAAAATATTACGGAAAAAAATCAGAACTTCCCCCAATCACGTAGATGAAATTTTCCTTCATTAAAATATCAAACAAAAATCTCACAAAAGGATCTCCACTCAAACTGCACAAATTGACTCCGTAATTGTAAAATTTTATTGAAATTATCCCTTATTATTTTCCATTTCATTAGAATATGAGAATTTTAATTTAAGAAAGTTAAAAAAATATGCTATGGATTATAAATTTTTCAGCATAATCTTCCTCAACACTCTGAGCACGTAATGTACACAAAGTGTCTCAATTTTTAAACAATTTTGATCTGAAATGACTTTTCTTGTATTTTATGTTTTTAAGTCTACGTAATGGATATTTTTCAAGGCAATTTGAGGAATAAATTACATTACAATTTTCTGGGAATTTTCAAAGGGGGGGTGATTCAATTTAGGATTTAATCTTTCTGTTAGCAACCTTAATTTTAGAGAAGTTCATTCAATTAAATTTCATCAAGAAGAGGAAGTGACGGGAATTGTTAATTTGACTTTAAATTATTGCATTAGGTTTTTTTTTATCAAAATTAAATTATTTTAAAACTGAACAAAATTTGTTGAAATTCAATATGACTATAATTAAATTTCCATAACAAACCTCCTTTTTTTGGTAAATACGAGAAAGCAGCTTATGAAATTTTAATCGAGAAAGTCATACAAGTGAAATAAATGACAATTTTATGGGAAAACATGTTCAATTATGAACTAATAAATTTATTCATTATTCAAATAGCTTTTGTATCATAATTTTGACCTCCAACAATAATGAATAAAACATTGTGCCACATTGAGCAATAAAATTTGCCGAAACTTAATAACTTTCATGTTGATGCTCGCTATCGTTTTCATTCATATTAAGTTATCAACAGAATTGTTTTATTTATGGCTCTTTAGAATTTATAGCCTCAAATGTTCTACGGCAAAATGAAAAAGAGATGCTCTTTACTCTGTACTTCAACACACCTCAACAAGAATATCTAACATATCTATTCATTTACACTGAAAAGCGCAATTCAATTTGACCCTAAAACAGTTAAAATTTGAAAATTTTAAGGAAGTCCAAAGTTCAAAAATTTAAATTCTGTAAAGCCGTTGAACTTTAAATTTTAAAAATTCGTTAAATTTCAAATTTTACAAAATAACCGTTAAATTTCAAATTTAAAAAACCGTTAAACTTCAAATTTTATAAAACCGTTAAATTTTAAATTTTAGAAGACCGTTAAATTTCAAATTGCACAAAAGATTCTAAGATCAAATTAAACTTACTCTTTTAAAATCTCTTTTGTTCAAAAACATGCGCTTCAGTTTTCTATTCTATGCTGGTATTTTTAACTAAAATAATACTAGTTTCTGTTTCAAACAATTTCTCTAAACAAGAAAGAATTGCGAAATAAAACAAAAATAAACAACTACTGTATGGTATTCTTCAACTTCATAAACACATCGTATTCGTTTAAAAAATACCTTTTCATGTACAGTCTCTCCTTCTGTGTACATAAAAAGCATATATTATGCTCATTGACCCCCCCATCTCAAGATGATATTCACATGAACGACGTGTTTCTCATACAAAAAGCACATTACATTTTTATTTCATATATAAATGTGTATCCTTACTTATTCACATGAAAAGGATCTCTTTTATTTGTGATAAAAGCATGATTCCAGGAACAGAGAGATAGAGTCGAATGAATAGACAGAAGTGCCCATCTCTTTTATTTTATATCTCTCTATTTTCCTGTAATCAAATTATTAAAATTGCAGATTTTTTTCTTCCTTTTTTAAAACATTTTTGTACACTTTTTTGTGTGAAGCATGTGCTCGTTGAATTTCAATTTATTTTATAAGTAAGCTGCTTGAAAAGAAGATACGTATTTTTTTAAAATATGTTGAATATTAAGAGTACTTAAAGTTGAAATGATTTTGTGAATAGGATTGAAATTAGGTCGACTTTTAGAGGATTTTAAGGCATATTCTCAAAAGAGATTTGCTATAGAGTAGATTTGGGATCAGAAACTTCAATTTCAATTTAATCAATCAAAGAAATCAGTGTTTTTAATGGAAGTTCTTTAGAAAACTTCAAAAGCAAATTTTATCAAGGGGAAAACAACCATTAAATTGCAAAATTCAGTTGATTTTCCCCTGCTTTTTCACATGGAAAGTTTTTAATTTAAATTTAGCTTAATTAAGCGCCCAATTATGAATCAAATATGTGTATATGCTATATATTTTGTGAGCAAACAGTTATATCTATTTACTTTATTGTAAATTGTTCTGTAAAGTGGAAAATTTTAGTGTTTTTTTATTCAAAAATTATAAAAACAGTGCTAAAAATGGCGGGAAAATTAAAATGTTATTTTTGAATCTGAAAATTCTCTGAGAAATGCGCACATCCATAAGATACACCCTACACAGCTTTATTACTTCTTTCAGAAAGCATTCCTTCCATTCAGTCAAATATACTACGAGCATTCCTTCTTTGCTGATGGCCTGAAGTGGCTAAAAGGGAGAGAAAACGAGAGATTTTCCTTTTATAGTCGAAACCTCAATCTGTGAAATGTGTATGGTGCTTTTAACTGTAGCATTCACTTAATTTTACAAAAAGTGTGTTCGTACCTCTCCATCCATACACGTTTATGCTCATATTTATGCTATTTTTACTTAAGGCACTGACATTATTTCATATGATGAAAAAATATGTATATGAATGTGAATATATAACAGATACAAAACAATACAATAAATGTAAGGTGCTCCTTCGTATTTAACAAAATTATATGGAGGTACAAATGATGTACGAATATGTGCTTTTGCTATTGCTGCTTATTTCTTTCTCCCATGAAATGAACATTTCTTTTTGTTAAAAAAGAAAGAAATTTGAGGTAGATAAAAACAAGAGAAAATTGCGAATAGAAAAAAGATAATGGAATTTATGGTATTGAAGAAGCAACAGAACATTTTGCGGATTACTTGCAGAAAATTAAAAGAAATGTTCGGAATGGAAAAAGTTCTCAAACCAAAAGGGATGGAACTTTGTGTGTGGAGGAGCAATTACAGTAAAACAAATCGTTTAATGTCGAGAGGAGGAAAACTAGCACAGACGAAGTCCTGAATGACTGACGATAGCGCTTTTTTATTTCTGAAGAAGAATAGTCGAAAAATAACGGTCATAAAATATTTGAAAAATAACGGTCATAAAATATTTGAAAAATAACGGTCGAAAAATATTTGAAAATGTTAGAATTTCTTTTAAATGGCTTCAGTTTTTGTTCAGACAGACACACGGGCAAAATGGAGCAAAAACTGACTTTTTCCTTTGGGAGAAATGCACTTAAAAGTTGGATTTTCGCCAGATTTTGGAATCCCACATATGCTCGATTCTAAAGTAAATAATTTCGAGGTTAAAATCAATATTGCTTTAAATGTTTTGCTTTTCGCAACCAGCTCACATAACATACATCACGTCGTCTCAAAGCTTTACTTTTTCAATTTTAAAAATAAAAAATCTCTTTCTGGAACTTTGTTTTATGTATTTTGAGTTTCCTAAAACTTTTCATTCGTGAAATTCTCTTGCTACTCATCCCCTGCACAGGCCTTGCTTTTTATTTTCATTTTCTCCGTTGAAAAGGTCGACATTTTTTTATCTTTAACGAAATTTAACAAGAAAAAGGTGTAGAATGTGTCAGAATGTTCGGATTACTCAATTGATGAACGAGGTAAAAATGTAGCGTACATTTTCTGAGACAAGTCAGTAAGTGAACATGCAACAATTTGCGATCTTCTACTTATGCTAGAGATCTTGTGAAGGTTATCAGATTTCCTCATTAAATTGTTATGAAAACGAAGTGAGCATCGATTGAGGAAAATAACGTTAATTTTGGGGAAATTGAATTTTTGACTAAATTGAATGAATTTATTCCGCCATTTTGTTTAATAAAGATGGAATTTAATACATTTTTTGACAGATTCTTCACTGTTCCTGTATAAATTTGTTTTTGCTTACTAATTTTTCATCAAAATCAATGATTAATCTGTAAAATAAGTGACAAATAAGCTTGAATTTAGCTTCTGAAATCTTCAAGTGAGAACTTTAATATTTTCCCGCCAAAATTGAATTTCAAAAGCTTCTTTAAAAGCACACCCGATGAAATATTAATAAGAAAAAGATTCTAACCAAAGTTTTCTTATTCTTCTCCAACATTATGAAGCCTACTTACAAATATATTAGATTTTAGTAATAGAAATTTTTCGATCAAGGTAAATCAAATCAATAAAAGTTCTGTAAAAAAAATCAATGTAAAAGTCATTAAAACTTAATAAACCAGCACGGGTTTTTCTTAATGAAGAAGCTTAATGTCAAAGTTGCTACCATACTCTCTGATACCTAAGAATAATATAATAAATCTAGCTCAGGTAAATTCTAGCCAGAGTAAACCTTCATTATTTATGTAATAAAGTTTTGTGTGTGGCAAAAACGTGTGCAAGGATGTTTTTTTTAAAATTAAAGCTCAAAGAGGCAGTAAGGTGTGAAATTTCATGAAAATTTCGGTTTTTTGGACAGTTTAGTTGAGCTTTGTGGCAGTGGGAAAAGGGATGGAGTTTTATAGATATTAATTTCCTTTTCATAGCTTTTAAGGTACATGAGAAGCTCTTAAACGAGTTAAAGGCATGAAAATATAAATATGTAAACAAGTGAATCTTACTGGAAGTTGAAACTTTTGTTTACTACCTTAACTCATCCATAAATTTAATATTTCATCCTTTCATCACTTCAAAGATTACTTGAATTACAATATTTATTAAATTTCCGCCAAAATGCCTGAGGATGAAACTTTTTAAAACATAAAGACCCGAGCGACACAAATGAAAAAATCGCCGTCACGGTTCCCTCAGGGATACATTTATTAACACCCTATGGATTCCTCTTAGCCTCCGCCTCCATATGGAAGCCTTATGGAAGCGATTTTTTCATTTGTGTCGCTCGGGAGAAGATCAAATTTGCAAATTTGTAATTTCAGACTTGATTATTCATAACAGTAAAGTGAATTCAAGCAGAAAATAAGGATAATAAGTCAAAATATTTACATAAAACTCACTCAATATGGATGAAATTAAATGATTTAAGGTAAAATCAGAAACCATAACCTTTCCCTAGAAAGAACATTGTAAACTTTTACTTTCGGATTTATCATCGCTGGATAAAAATGATGAAAGTGAAAATTTTTTTAACAATTTTCTCAGTCTCTCTATAAATCCCTAATGTTGATGAGAAAAAAATGTTCATAGCTATTACTCAAAACATTCAGGGTATGAAATAAAAGCAGAAGAAAGCATGAGCAACAGAAAAAGCAAAAAGTCAGTTGTAGATGGAAAGTAATGTAACATAGAGAAATAATAGATAAAGAACTAAGAGTGAAATGGAAAGAGAAAGCAGTAAGAAAATATGATGGAATATTTCATTTTTTGCAAACACCAGCAGAACCATTGCTTTTGATATTATCAACATTTCATCACTATCACAAAAATTGTACGAACCGAGAGATCACGTTCGCTTCTGTTAAGCTTCAAACATAATGAAAATATGTATTTCTCGTCATTGTTAGTTTTTTAACGTTTTTAGCATTAAATTTAATAAAAATGCACATGTTTATTTTTGTCTGTCTGTCTGTTGTTCTCTCCGAGAGCTCATATGGCTGCCTGTTTGTCCATTAAAATGCCTGTCGGTCCGTGAGTTCATCAATCCACCAGTACGTTCATCCATCTATCAGTTTGTCAATCAGCCCGGCATTCAGTATGTCAGTCAAGCAGTCTAGTAGTCCGTCAGTCAATCTGTCAGCTCCATAGCTTCTCTTTCCAGGGTGTTTTTAATGACGTATTGCGATTGAAATGTGAATGTGTGCTCTAACCTTCTTAAAGGTAAGGCAAAATTTTATTCTAAATGGTCCTTTACTCAAAGAGAGCATTGAGGGATTCGAGACATAGTATCAGTGGGTAGATGACAGATGGGGTCATAGTCGGGTCATGGCACATTGTTGAAGGGTATATGTCAAAGGTGGTGCAAATGATAAGATCATAAATATCAAAAGAGGTAGAAAGAGTTGAGTTGACAAGAAACAAATGCGCGTCTATTTTTCACGAGTGACCACGTCCATACCAGTTTGAATTTCCATTCTATTTTATCAGTTTTTGCTTCTTCTTATCGTTCTTGCTCTGGTGCAACTCATCAAAATTTTATTAAGGCCAACAACAACAAAAAAAGCTAAAAATACGAAGAAGAAGTGAGAAGGAAAACAGACGCAAACAACACGAGGATGGCAAGCAGCACTGGAATAAATAATATTGTTATTGTATTAAGAATTTTAGTGAACGAGCTGTTAAGATTATGCGGAGGGGGATATTTATAGAAGTTCATGAGCGAAATATTCAATGATGAGAAATATTTGCTTCAAGCCATTTGCTTTCCCTCTAAAAATGGCATTTTTATTGCAGATTAGCACTTTGTGATGCGACAGCTTAAAACGAAATGAAATTTACTTTGTTTCAAGCTTTCAACTTAAAAGCATTTTTATCTGTGGCAATTTTAGAATTATTTTGTATTTGAATTATTTGTTCTGATTGTGACTGGAATCGGAAATTTGGACTGTAATGCAGTCTAGTTTTTGGAATTTTTATAATCAGAAGATTGTGTCAATTTCTTGGTATTTTACACTCACAGAAAAAAGTTAAAAACTCTTTTAAATTCGTATGGAAAAATTCAAAAACTATTTTTTTAAAACTAGAACCATTAAAACTTTTTTAAATTTTTAAAAATAATTTTTGAATTTTTAAAAGATACTTTTTTTAAAAATTTTAAAAATGTTTTTTTAATATTATGAATTTTTTAAAAAATATCTTTTGAATTTTTTAAATGTGTTTTTTTTAAATTATGAATTTTTCAGTTTTTAAAATAAATTCTGGAATTTTTCCATTTTTAAAAATATTTATTAAATTATTAAAAAATGTTTTTTAATTTAAAAACAATTTTTTTTATTTTTTAAAACCAATTTCAATCATTTTTGAAAACAACGTTTTTTAAATTTTTAAAGATATCTTTTTAATTTTTAATTTTTTTAAAAAAATATTCATGAAAAAGATTTTAAAAAACATTTTTTAAAAATTTATGATACAAATTTTAAAAATTAGTTTTTAAAAGATTAAAAAAATTATGTTTAAAAAATTTTCAATTTTTTTAAAATTTTTTACGAGTGTGTAATAAATTCCACATTATTGACTAAAGTTTATTTTACGAGCAAAAAAGTTTGAGTTTATTTACATTTTTTGCCGAATTTCCGTGCTTTAAAGAAATATGGAAAACAATAAAAAGGATAAAGAAAGAATATTCAATAACAAATGTATAAATTTCCATCGTTAAATTTCCTAGAAAAAACTCGTTAAAATCTGCCGCAAAAAATAACAAAAATATTTTTTATCGTTCACATTTTCCCCATCCAAATCCTTTATTTATTTAAACTGAAATTTATCGAATAATAAAGCTTTAATCGCTTTATTAAAACAATCGAGTTTGAAGAAGCATGAATAATTTTGTATTTCAAATGACTACTCATCCATAAAAATGCATTCATCGTGGACTCAATTTTTAGTGAAAAGTTCTTTGATTTTCTTTTTTTCCTCAACCATAAATCCTCTTTTTTATGTAATCCTTTCTCTACACTTCTCTTATTCACAATAATAATGCATGCAAAACAGCACAACAACAGGCAAGAAATGAAGAATGAAAATGCTTGCTCAAAAACAGTTTGAGCTTTCATTGTTTCTCATTTTAATCCTCACTTTCGTTTAAACAAAGCAATAAGAACAAGAAAGGAGGAAGACGGAAACTGGTAGGCTATGCGTTGTTGTGTTGAGCAATGAATTTAGACGCATATACTCCATTTAAAACTTAGTTCACAACTTTGTTTTATAGAACATATAAATTGTATTTAACGATTTTCAAAGATTCAAATTTTAACGGTTGTTTGAAATTTAAATTTTGTAAAAAGATCGTTAAATTTTGAATTCTAACGGTTATTTGATACTTAAATTTTGTAAACTTTCGTTAAGTTTTGAATTTTAACGGTTATTCAAAATTTGAATTCCATAAAATTTGCTTTGAAAGTTTTGAATTTAACGGTTTTTTGTTGAAATTTGAATTTTGTAATATTTTAAATTTTAACAGTTCTTTTAAATTCAAATTTTTGTTAATTCTTAACGGTTTTTAGTGAATTTTAAATGCTTGTAAATTGATATTAAAATTTTAACAGTTAACATTAAAATATACAAAAATTCGAACTAAAATAAATGAAACAAAATTCCCTAAATTTTCCACCTATTCAGCCCAAATGACTTGCAAATTTCTTCAAAATCAAAATTCTCAGGAAAAGTCCCATACCTCTTCACAGCCCTCTCTGAATTATATGGGACGAAGACTTAAATGTTGTATGCTCAATTCACAATGAAAAAATTGTGCACGATCATAAATTGTTTGTTGGAAGACTCCAAACATGTATGTGGTACGAAAAACAACGATAATGTACATATACGTATAAAGACATAAGTACGGTAAGAATGAAATTCGATACTTCTTGTTTTTTTTTCATTGCCCAGGTCGTGAAATGGCACGGAAAAATGTATTTGAATACATTACATTTTCTTTTTCTTTACATTACTGGCTCAATAGTAAATTTCTTATGTTGCTGCTTGCCTTGTGATGTGTGTGCGAAAAAAAAGTGTAGCAGAACAGCAAAAGGCATGACAGTTGAATTATGTGTGTAGAAAAATAGCTTATTTTCTTACCTAAGAAATATAGTAGACATGTGAATGTATAGATCCAATATACACGGAAATAATGTCGTTTATAATCCAACACCAGTTTCCAAATCACCATTTTTAGCCCTCTTTTCTCCAACTTTCCTTTATGATACCTCTCAATGCTGTGGATATTCCACAATACTTATGTTATATATGTATATGAAGAACACTAACTACCACCTCACGTGAATTATTTATTTATGCATACAGCCGACTATTTACATCGTCGATGTTTGTTTATTTCACACTGTGTTCCTTTCCTCAACTTCTTTTTACACTGCTGAGAAATAATTTTTCTTCTGCTTCTTCAACACCTCACACTCTATGTGCTTTACGAGTTGAGCTTTTTCTTTTTATGCAATAATTCGGCTGGAATTTATTAGATTGTTTTCCACACTTTGTCTTTTGGTTTTTTCTTCTGTAATGTTATTGGTCATTTAGGAGTTTTATTGGTGTTTGAGAAGTTTTTCTGGGGTTGGTGATTCTTTTGGATTTTTTTTTGTGGGAAAATTATGAATTTTTTCACATTCTCAGGATTTTAATTATTAATTTAATTTTTTTAAAGTCTTGTTTACATTTAGTACTAATCTTTAGAACTAGTCTATTTTAAAATTATTAAATTTTAAATTGTTAAATCATGAGATAAACTATAATAAATAATAATAATAATAATAATTATGATTTTTTTTTACATTCTCAGGATTATTGATTCCTACTAAAAATGGGATTTTCAGACCCCTTCCCCTCCAAAAAAACAAATATATTTCTGAAGTTCTAATTTAAATCAAAATTTTTGTTGGAATTTCAAAATTAACAGAGGTTAGAGATACGTATCTAAAGTAGTCTTCAAAGTACTTTGAAGTATCGATACTTCAAAACAGGGTAGCTTTTAGGGGGGTCTTAAATATTTTTCTTCCTTATGCTTATAAATTCATCCAAGGTTTAAACAATCTCCGAAATTTTTTAAAGAAATATTTTTTTAGAAAACAATTTCCATATAAAAATTTTTCGAGTGGGGGGTCCATCCAGACCCCCATGGGTACACCCACCCCTACTACAAAATATATTGTGAAGTAAAACAATTCTAGCTACGCTTATGATAAAGTAAAGTTGTTCAAAGTTGTTCTTTTTAAAATTTAATTGAATCAATTTCAAAATTTATTTTAACTAAAAACAGATCAATCTTTTAATCTTTTAATCAACAGATTAATTTTTTGTGAGGAAAAAGTTTTTTAAATGAAAAGTTCACATTTTAAAATATTAGTTTATAGTTTAAAAAGTTTTCAAAAAAAGAAAAAGAATAAAAAAATTTAAAAATTTCATATTTAAGAAAAAATTTTATATTTAAGAAAAAATTTCATATTTAAGAAAAAATTTCATATTTAAGAAAAAAATTCATATTTAAGAAAAAAATTTACCCAAAATTATTTGATTTTTTTAAAAACAAAAATTTTAAATTTCAAACTAAAAATTTTCAAAAAAATAAATGTTCAAAGGAATATTTTTAGAAAAATTTCAAAGTTTAATATATATAAATATATATATATATATATTTTAAAAAAAGTAAATAGCTGTCTTTGATATTTCATTAAAACGAAAATAGAACTTTCATAAAATTGTTTTGAAGAAATTGCAGATGAAAAGTTGATTTTACTTCGAGAGGAATTTGCACTTGAAACACTTGAAATTTTATTTATAAAATTTACGAAAATAATTCAATGATGTTTGATTGAAAATTCCAAAAATAACAAAGCCTTCTGGGCTGATAAATTATTTCAAAAATATCAAATTTTTTCTCGAAGAAATATTTTTGCAAAAAATTTCCAACCCCAAAAAAGACACCAAAAACCAATAAATTCCATCAAATTCCAACACCACATACTTCCGTGACTTTAAAACTTGCTATCTTCTTTCACATAAAATTTTCTGTATTGCTGATGTTGCATTTGCTCCTTAAAATTGTGCAATTATCACAAATAATATTCTCTCACTTGCACATTCACTCGACTTTCTCATCTGCATGAGAATTTATTATGCACTTGGTAGCAATAAATTAATTATATGTTTGGTAATTTTTTTTAAATAATTTCTTCTTTCTTCGTTCCTTGCTTTGGTCGGTCATTCTGCAATTTATTTATTTTTATTGCACTGCACGATCATTTGACTTCTGATCTTAATGTCCATTAATTAAGGGTAGAAATTAAAGTTCAGATTTTTTTAAGGAACTCCAAAACAATTTTAAATGTCATTATGTCATTTAACGAACAGAGACAAGAAATATTGTCACAGAACACGCCAAACTTATTACTTCTATTTCCACTGAGTATCTCAATGTAATAAATTTTTCATTTTTTTGCCATCATTTTTTTAGTTGGTAATAAATCACATTTTATTGATAACGATGACAAATAAAAAACCCCTCTCGACTTTGTAGCTCATAAATTACTCGTTATTCACATTCCCGTCGCTTACAGTACGACTTTTAACTTCACACTGTCGAGTCGACTTGAAAAATCACACGGATATACGCAACGCTGTCGATAGTTTAAGAAACCGAACAGACTGATATCAGTTTGTTGAATGAAGTCAAAGAGCAACATGCTAAGATGATGATGTGACGAGGAACGAGAAAAAAAACGATTGTGAGACAAAAGGATGGGAAAATTGGAATTTCGAATGGAAATATTGGAAGTTTGTGCTCGCAGAAAGTGAACAGCTGTGAGAGAAAATTTTCTACTCGAATTCTTCAACATCTTTAAAAGCATTATCAAGTCATTCGACAAATATACATAAGTACAACTCAACTTTATATAAACATTTAAAAGGAAAAATGCTTTTTGCATGCAATTTGTTTGAAGATGGAAAAATAAGGCAATTGCTGGCAGAGAAAATGGAACGAAAAGATTTGCTTTTATTATGTCGAACTTCCACGCATTTCGAGCCAAAAATAACAAATTATGAAGGCACAATACGGTCAAGTTTAAATAGAGGGAAATTCATTTAAAAAGGTTGGGTTTTATACATGCTATTATGATTTCTCTTGGAGTCATGTCTGGCATTTGCTGACTAATCGGATTCATCTGCAGTGGGTTTTTAAATAATGACTTTTGATTTATTTTATTCTAATTTTTGAGTAGAGAATTTGTTAGAATTCATTTCTTTTTAATTTTTTTTCATAAATTAAGTTTTGAAAGATTAACGTCAAAATTTAAATTTTTGTAAACCGCTAAAATTCAAAATTTTGAAGGCCGTTAAAATGTAAATGTCTGGAAACCAGTCAAATTCAAATTTTTGAAATTCGTTAAAATTCAAATTAGTAAAAACCGTTAAAATTCAAATTTTGGAAATTCGTTGAAAACAGTCCAAATTTAAATTTTTGAAGACAGTTAAAATTCAAATTATTAAAAACCGTTAAAGTTGAAATATTTGAAATCCGTTAAAATCAAATTTTTAGAAACCACAGAGAAAAGAGTTAAAATTCAAATTTAAATGAATAATAATTCTGATCTAATTTTAGTAACAATTTGAAAGAATTTTTCACGTTCCAAACTCACTTTATCCTACTACGAAATCTCAGACATCTGACAAATCCTGCAATGTCTCAAAGTATTTTTAAATCAATATTTCTTCAGAATATTTATTCATAAAATATTAGAAGGATTCAGACAGTCGAGAAATCATTTTATTGAGCATAATCCATTCTCAGAAATTGCTACTGTAACAGACTAAAAATAAATAAATTTAATTTCCTGTGATGATCTTCTTTTTAAAAGTAAATCTCTTGAAAGTTTTTCAGTATCCTTTCAAGAAAATAAAACAAATAATTGGTATAGTCGGACAGCTACTTCTTCCTCTGCACAAAAACTGATAACATTGACTTTTGTGTCTTAGAAATTTAATACTGTTTATAAAGTTTTAATATTTTTTTAATGACAAAACTTTGTCAATTTTTAGTACTTCATTATTTTCCAAACAAAACAATAAAAACTTGTTGAAGGATGTTCTTTTTTCACTTCAATAATTAATGCCAGTTCCGAGTTCATTAAAATAAAATAAAAAGCTGTACAAGAGGACTCAAATGAGCGGTATCAAATAATCAGAAAATGAAAATTGTCATTCACATTTTATTTTATATTTTTTTTTTGGTGCTGACATGTTCACATACTGATAGCATTAAAATTTCATGATTTTTATTTTAAAACAAATTAATTTCGAATCATTGAGTACATGAATTCGCTAGTAATTGGGCAGAAATTGGTTACAAAAAAATAGTCCTTATGAGAAAATGGGTAAATTTTAATTTGATTGTACAGCATGGGTCAACGAATGGGTTGTAAAACCCACTAGAGAATTTATTCAAATAACTTTCAAGCAACTTTTAATGTTGGCGTCATTCATGATCCATAACAGCACTTATCAAAAGTCAAAATATAATAAAATGAATAACTTTTTTAACAATTTGTTTCAGTGTAAAAATTCACACTTTCAAATACCGTGTGAATTTTAAACATTTTTAAAACCGTTAAAATTAAATTTTTTTAAAATTGTTGAAATTGAAAATTTTAAAGGTCGTTAAAATTCAAATTTCTAAAAACCGTTAAAATTCAAATTTCTGAAAATCGTTAAATTTCAAATTTCTGAAAATTGTTATAATTCAAATTTCTGAAAACCGTTAAAATTCAAATTTCTGAAAACCGTTAAGATTCAAATTAACAAAGTCGTCGGGTTGCAAAACTCACGAGAGTAATTGTATGAATAGCTTTTAAGGTGGGCGCCATTCATGATCCATAACAAAACTCGTCAAAAGTCAAATTAAATGAAATTTTTATCAAGTTTCAATTTCTCACAAACTTTTGGAATTTTTTATTCTGAATAATTTTTCATGTGCATTAAAAAACTTTTTTCACACTTTTCATCGTCAAAATAATAGACTCAAACATTACTACACAGTAACAACAATAATTCTTTAACATAAAACCAAACTACCTTCATAAAAAATGTACTTACAACCATCTAAGATCCTTAAGTTAATAAATCTTCGTTCCATTAGTCTCCACGTCTGGAAGTTCATAACATTTTTATCATCACACCAATTCCTTTCGTAAATTTTTTATATATTTTCAATTTGCACATCACCAACGAGCACACAGCACACAAGAAAAAAAGAGCAAAATAAAATTGAGAGAAAGAACATTTTCACGTTTTTCGATGATATTCAAATAATATTATAGTGAAGTGAAATTCAATTCACACAAATATGTTTATTATTCACATACTATGAATAAAATATTCATGGAACGCCCAACACGGAATAAGAGGAAAGGAAAATAAAAATTTGTTTGCGGCAACGAGATTTTTCCCTCTACTTTCCTTGCAGTTATGCTGATGATAATTCTCATGATTTTAATGCTTGCTAAACTTTATTTGCATCTTTTGAAAATTTTGGATCTGTGAATTTCGCGTCATTGAAGCAAAAATTTGCATCTTTGTAGAAAAATTACTTAGTTTCAAAACGATTGATGATTTGAATAATTTTTTTCAATTTTCGCGTCAATGAACAAAAACTTTCGCATCAATGATGCAAAACTTTTGCGTCAATGATGCAAAACCTTCTGCATCATTGATGCGAAAGCTTTTTTTTGCACTTTTGAATTCTCGAATCTCATAATCTTAAAATTTGCTATCTTCATGATTTTATGTGCCATAAATCATGATTATCATCAAAAACAAATCCATAAAACCAAATGTCTTTCTATTTTAAAATTCTGCTGTCACAAGCGTTTAAGAAAATTGCATAATAATTGCTTTTATAACCCCTATTGTTGATAAAACTATTTTCCCATCAAATTCTAATTGGAGCAGCAGAATCACACTTGCTGACATACATGTCGCGATAACATCCTAGTGGTTATTATTTCTCCTTTAATGCTGAGAATAAAACGATCACTTCTGATTGTCATTTATTCGAAAATTTATTGTACAATCGAGAATTAAAGTGAGAATGTTTTATTTATTCAATCTCCAGTCAGCTCCATTCATAACTCTTATTAAATATCATCATATAACATCTGCATAGTGAGAACTGCGGGAAATTTATATTTTTCCATGCTTTCCATTATTTTTTTATTTTTTTGTTTGACACAATTTCATTTTTTGTTTGTTGGAAGAGGGAACGTGGTTTTGTCGTGGTTGCACGTGTGACTTTCGAAAGCGCATATTACTAAAGCCGTGACTCTTGACGACCTTTATACTTCCTAGGTTATAGTTGTAGCAGAGGATCTGTTATTCTGTGGGTGATTTATGTGGTATACCCTTGCCTTACTATAGACAATATGTGAAATTTTTTTTAAGGGGGGGGGGTTCGAATTTATTAACTATTTTGTATATAAATTTCGATGGTCTCTCTTCCACTCCCCCTTAACCTAACCTACCTCTGATCTATCACAAAAAGCATTTTAAAAAAAATTCCACAACTGTCAGACAAAGTGCGTAAAGTGACTCCTTTTTAGTTCATGAAATTGCGCCAAAAAGCATGTAAAAACTGAAAAATTCCACTTTAGTCATGTGGGAGTAATGAAATGATATTATGCAGATGGTGCTTACTAGAAAAAATATTTAATAAGCCCATATGTTGTGAAAATCATGTCAAACTTTCATTTCCTGCGACAAAAGAGCGACCGTCTTCAAAAAAAGCATATTTTTATGTCCTTTAATAACGATGTGCGGGAAATTCATTTAATAAGGAGCGGCGCTTGAAAACTCGAAATGAAATTCTATGATTGGTCTAGATGAAGTTAAATGTTGATGGTATTCAGTGACAGAATTTTTATTAACAAATTATGCAGCAGAAAAATAAATAAATCAAAAAAGCTATAGTCCGAGGATGACAATCATTATCAGATTACTTAGTCGACATTTGGTACAAATTCATTTGAAATTTAAATCCACAACAAAATTCTCTCTCTTTTGAAAGTCAATGTCTTGTCGTTTTGATAATCTTCAAAATTAAAATTCTTCAAATTACACTTAGATTGTCATTTCTGTTCCGTTGGCGTTAAAAAGAAGAGACACAAGAAAAAAATTTTACATGAACAAAAATTCCACAGCGTCTCTACTGTGTCTGTGTTGAATGTCTACAATATTGCATTGTCATAAAAAAAAATTCAGAGGAGGAAGAACTGAACCAAATAATAGTCTCAATTTCTTGTGGTTTTATGGCTTTTTGTATTGGGGATCTTGATTTTCCGTGGACGTTTTAAGTTGCACGAGGGATTTGGCATTTAAATATATGTCTTAAATACTACTGTTTAGGAGATTAGGACATATTTTTTAAAGGCAGTTAAATTCAAATTTTAACGGTCAAAATAAATTCAAATTGTAACGGTCAAAATAAATTCAAATTTTAACGGTCAAAATTAATTTAAATTTTAAATTTTAACCGTTAAATTTTTTTCAAAATATCCAAAATTCTACTCTATTTGAAAATTTAACCCGATCAATAAGAATATCTACTCTAGAACATCGAATTTCATAGACAATTATAACCATTCACGTTCTTAATATCATTTATAAAATTTATGCCTATCGTTTTATTACACAATCATCAACACATTGCTCTTAATTTGTCATCTAATTTGATGAAAAGATTTATTTTTCCTCACAAACCGGGAGTTTTTGTATATAAGACAAAGTAAGAGATCTTAAGTGAGACAAAAAAGAGATGTCATAGCACGTCGTAATTTAATTGTTTAGAAAGATTTTTTATATATCTATACATCCGCTCTTGAAACCTCCTCGTAGCGTCATTCACAGCATTTTTTTGTGTAACAAGAATAAATAATATAAAAAAGTCGAGAGGCAGGTTGAGATTTCAGCTGCTGCCATTTCTTCCTTATTTTTTTGTTTATTTTCGTACTTTTTTTCCCTCCACACTTCGTTTTTCTTGAGGCTTTGCTGTCTGTCTTTCTCCCGCATCATCTCTCCAAAGAATTTTTCCCACATTTGACATGATTCCGTGACTAATTTTTTTTGCCTTCATTGTTGAGTAACTTTCTCATGACGATGTCATTTATCTCCTCTGCTCGTCTCAGAATTCACTGTAGCAAACAGCATGTAAAGGGATTTCCCTTTGGAGGATTGTCAGCAGATTTCTGCACTTTAATGTGGGTTATGGATAGAATGATTGAATTCTAATGTACAGCAGTGATATAGATTCGATTTTTGCAAATATATTCTCGTTAAATGTCAGAATTTGCAATTTTTTAGATTGCTTCACTTCTGAGAAGTAATCTGCTGATCGGTCATACAGTTCAATGACTCAATCATGTTCAATGTTAAACTCAGCATGTGGTGAACACTCGATAAACATCCGCACATCCAAAAATAACAAAAATAAAACCACACAAAAACATTCCTAAGGGAGAAAATCGATAAAAAATGATAAAACTTATGCAGACGATGCTTACACACATGTATGTATGTTTATACATAATCCACACAAAAAAACTTTCATATGTTATCATCCTTTATATAATATTGTCTTACATCATCATTGTCTGCCTATTTCCATCTCTCTTGAAATTTATACCATTCTAATATAGAATAATGTTATGGACCTAGGACAACTTGCTGCAGTAAAAAATCATATCTCTAATGTGATGAAATGATATTTGGGGTCACTCACTTATGACGTCCATCAAAAAATTACCCTCTTTCTACCCTTGTCAAAAAATGTTTGTTCAAAAACAATTATTTCAGATAGATTCCAGATCCAGACAATATAAGGGGTCGTTCGCAAATTACGTCACGCTAAAAAACGACTTTTTCGACCCCCCTCCCCCCCTGTCACAAATTTTCCAAAGAAAAAAATTCTTTTGTTTGGACTGTCACAAATTCTTTGACCCCCCCTCCCCCCTAAAAGCGTGACGTAATTTGCGAACGACCCCTAAGACAATCAAACGTTATTTTTTCAGAAATTTGAAATTTTCCGCACTTTTTCTTGTGTTTGTTTACAAAAAAATTATGTTCGAAAATGATGAATTTTAAATATTAATATTTTGGGATATTTACTACGATTTGTTGTGATAAAATGATTTTTATAAACTTTATGGAACTTAATAAATACGCCTTAATCATTCTTACAGTTAATAAACTTGAATTTGGATCAAAATTCATGGAACAAAACTTCATATTGAAATGTAAATAAATCATTTTCGAACACAATTTCGAAAAATAAGAATCCAAATATCGAAAAATAAAATACCGTTGCCTAATACTCCTGCCTTCCTAACTGTTGGACGTCACAAGGGAATGACCACAACTTATGGACTAAGATAACTTTTGTTGACTCTAGTCATCAGAAGATGATTCCTATGGCATAAAAATTGACTAAAAATTTTTTGAAGGCAGCAGCAGTACAAAATATTGTCAAGATATCTTGAAGGTAAATAAGAAAAACAATTGTTAAGCTTTCCATTTTTTTCAATTTATTTTTATTTTCTCCTTCCATCAACAAATCATGTATGGGAAGCTACAACTCATTCTACATGTGAAGGATATATATGTATGAATAGGGGATGTAAAGGAAGGCATTAAGTTAGTAGTGCAACGAATGTTTTTATCGTCGAGAAATAAATTCTATTCTTCCTTTTCTCAAAGCTTTTTTGAACATGTTAGGTAGTTGTGCTGCTTATGAGAGGTAAGTCGTAAAAATTTCACATACTTTATGTCGTTCCTGTGTGCTTCATGGAATCAAAATAAGGTGACTATCGTAGCTGAAATGAGTTGAATTAAAACTGTAAGAATCCACTCCAAGTGCTTCACTCCTTCTCTACATTCCCATTGAGATGTGGAACAGCAGTAAAAGACTTTCTTTGTACTGAAAGTCACATATAAAGGATATAAAATTGGAGAAAATAGAAAGATTTTTTCATGTCTTTACGCTTGCATTGTTGTGTGTGCGTATTACAACAATAACATACAACGAAAATACAAAATAAACATGTTGGAAGTGAGAGACAAGTCAAGAAGGCGTTAATAGAAACAATTCCTTGCCTCAGATGTTTATTTGCTTTCGCGATAGAGAACAATACAATATTTTTCGACTTTAGTATGAAATAGATTTATTACATACAGCCAGAAACATTCGAATGCCTTGCCATTCAGCAGCACTTGAACAAACATGACCGGAGTAAAAGTTAATTTAATTCAACTTTAGTTTTATTCTTTTTCATGTCATACTCATTTGACTTTCGTTGTACATTTATTTACTCTTAAAATACGATTCTTAATATTTACACAGGATTTTGCAGAGAACTAAATGAGCATTGATGTAGTTTCTGTTGTATATTTAAGGACATGGGGTGTCAAAATCAGAGTAAATTGTGTTGAAAATAGTTTCTAAAAAATTTAAAATATAACGGTTTTGTAAATTTTGAATTGGTTAAAAAAAATTACAACGTTTTTTTTAAATTTTGAATTCAAAAAACATTGTAACGGTTTTGTAAGTTTTAAATTTGGTTGATTTTGCCCTTAATTGTAAAAAAATTTATTGATCAACTAAACCAAAGAAATTTTTTTTACAACCCAATAATTTACGATTAACCACCTCAAAACCATATGAACATACCTCAAAAACCTCCAAAAGTCAATAACACCATCGTCTCGATCGAGTCTCGTTTCGAAAAAAGCGACAAAAAAATTTACGTTTAAAATTAATCATTTTTACATAAAATGTCACCATTTACGATGAATGTTGAGCATAAAGGAAGACATAGAGCTGTCTCATTTTACAACTTGATTAATGGCAAAGGTGAAAGTCTAACGTAAAAAATTTGTTAGCACTAAAATTTTTCATGCATTAATTACACTCGTGTCTGTGTAATTCGACGCTGCTACCTTTAAATTAACTCGAAAATTCTCTGCAAAAGAGCTCGTCTATCGAATGAAAAATTTGATTATGCAAATTTTGCTCTAGCTTAGATACATTTATTCTGAAATTAAACGAAAAGTCTCAACAGCATACAAATGACGATGTTTTAAAAATAAAACTTTTTTTCATTTCATTTCATTCTATTTAAAATTCGAATGTCATGCGTCGTTTAAATCGCGTATTGGCGTTGTTTTGTGAGAATTTCTCATCATACACATGTCACAGCTAAATGAGTCTGACTCGTAACACTTTAATTAATTAGATGTTCGCCATTAGAAGTTGTTTAAATAAATATTTCTCTCCTTTTTTACAGTTTCTTTTATTTAGAAATAGCAGCTAGCTTATTAATTATTGTAGCTTATTAAATAACTTTGTATGGCTGACTGAGCTACAAAATAGAAGCAACCAGTCATCTAAAAGAGTTTTCTGTTTTAATAAACATTAAAAATTTAAATTTCAATAAAGCGTTAAAATTTTGAATTTCAAAGAACCGTTAAATATTTAAATTTTAAAAAACCGTTAAAATTTTGAATTTCAAAGAACCGTTAAATTTTTAAATTTATTATTATTTTTTAGGAAACCGTTAAAATTTAAAATTCAAATTATCGTTAAATATTTAAATTTTAAAAAACCGTTAAAATTTTTGAATGTCAACGAACTGTTAAAAATTAAATTTGAAAGATAACTTCATGTTTGGCTTAGTACGCTATTAACTGTTTATTAAATTCTGATTATTGCTACAAAAATGCGTTTAATTCCAAAAGTCAATCACACGATGGTCTTTTATATGTTTTCTAAATTAAAATTTACCATGTAATTTTTTAAAATTCTGTTCTTTTTTGAACGCTGATGAGGAAAATCATCATCTCATACTAAGTAGATTAAAACCAGAAACAGAGAGATTTTGTATGTAAAACAAGCTCATGTGGAAAGTTAAACGGTAAATTATAAAATATGCGACATAAATAAATTTCATCACTCGACGAATTAAAACAGAAAAAAGAAGAAAAACATTTTTTTACAGATATAAAAGAAAATTGACGCGGGTGGAAAAAGAGTGGCTGACAATTTAATTTAATTTTTTGGTTGTTGCTCATTTAAATGAGGAAATTTATCACTCGAGTAACTTTAATTTAAAGCCACTAATTGATCGATGATATTTTCAATTGAATGAATTATTTTTTTGGTCAGTTTTGGTGTGCAGTAAATGGTAAAGTGAGAAATTTTGAAGAGTACGTAGGATTATAAAATGGAACTTAATTCCTAATAAAAAAGTGTACAATTTTTCCCTGGCGTATCCAGGGGGGGGGGGGGTGGTTTGAAATTTTTTTGTATGGATGGGAAAATTTAGGGGGGTTTGGGATTTTTTTCTTAAAAAACCCTAGAAAATTAAAAAAAAAATCTCAGAAAGGGGGATTTTGACCCCCAAAACCCCTCCCTGAATATGCCCCTAACCCCACCTACCAAATTGCTCACTTTTATATGTTGAAACTGAATGGCTTCTATGGAACTTTGTTGGATTCTCTTTAGCTTTTATTTTCAAAGTACGAATGAAATTGTGTTAATGAAAGATTTTCAATGAAAATCCTCACATGGAGTGTTTGTGTATTTTTCGAGAATGAATGCTTTCAGGTGTGTTTTTATAGCTGTTTGCAAAAAAATTTTAATTGCCATCAAAATTTTTATGATGCATGTTCATTAATATGATATGTACTACCTACACACTGCTCAATTGTTTATTTCATACTTAATGAGAGGTTTAAGCATTAATCCACAAAGGTTATCTGTAATGCTGTAGACATTTGAGTTTTATGCTCCAGCTCTCTTCACTCCCATTCAACTCAATTTCATGATTAATCACAAATAATTAGACTGAAAAGTTCATTAAGAAAGCATGGACAATACAGTCTTCTTAATATTTCTAATTCAAGCATTCTATTTTGCTTGTTGCGATCCAATTAATGTGAATTCTAATAACTAATTAGGAAAGTTAATAATATTCTAATTAATACTCAAAAATGGAAACTATTCATCATTTTATTAGCTTTGTATGATAATGAACACGGGGGTATCTCTAAATTTGAATTTGTTTGTACACGGGTCGATTTGTTGGTTGAGTTCAATAATAATATAGAAAATCTAAGCCTCAAGATTATTTAATGAAATTTTTCCACAGAACTCAAGGTATTTTTAGCATTAATTTGGTAATGGAAGTAATCAGGCTTTACATAACATCATCATTACATCTTGTGTTTTGTGTTGGAGGACTTATAATATTTAATTTCTGCATGATTTCGCAATAAATTTATCTGAATGAAGGCTGATTTCATTGAAGTTAAGGATTAGTTTCAAATGAAATTGAGTTATTTTTGGATGTCATTAATAAACGACCACTAAAAACTACAAAAGATTATATTTTGATTATTTTTTCCTCCTCAAAATGTTTTAAATAAATTTAACGGCAGTTAATTATTTAAAAAAGTCGTTAAATTATTGAATTTACAAAATTTAAATTTTTAAAAGCCGTTACAAAATTTGATTTTTAAAAGCCGTTACAAAATTAAATTTTTAAAATCCGTTACAAAATTATTCAAAATTTCTTATGAGATTTATCAAGAACTAAATATCAAGTATAATCTTATAAATATTTAAATGAGAGGATCCGAAGGCTAAGTTGACATAGAAAACACAAACACCTAATACCTAATTATGTAAATTTCCACAAACTTCAAAGTGTTTAAAAACCCACAAAAGCATGAAACAACAGCATAAAAAAATACAAAACACATTTCTAAATGAAAGATGAAAATTCCTAGAAATCATCTAAAGACTCCCGCAAAGGATGATTGAATTAAAAAATAAGAATCGAGCAGTAGATAAACAGACACAGCCAATTCCATAGTGCTCCATTAAAATAAAAAGAAACAAGCAAATTTAGTTTCACGGCTGGCCGCAGATGAGAAAAATATTTTGTCTTTAAAGAATTTCTTCATCATTTCTGGTCTCATAATTTCATTTAAAAAATTCTTCTTGTACGTGTGAAGTCTGGCAAATAAGAAAAAAAAGTTTATATTTCTCACATCTTATTCACGTTTTTCCCAGTCGACAATTAGATAAATTTCTTGTTTTCACGGAAATAAATTTTCTCTATTGCGATTTATGATATTGTTGTTATTATATTTTTATGTTCCTGTTATGTCATTTTGAATTTTCTGTTTATTTTCACTACCATGATATGAATATAAATAAACTTACTCACTTACTTTCCACATATATTATAAAATATATAAATTTCTGAAGTAAAAAATATTGTATGTGAGGGGGACAAGAAATGAGAAATATTTTTACAGCATTTAATTCATGACGACAATTATGGTGATGAATAGCGTTGGGCATTGAAGCTTGTACGATGCTGTTTATTTGTGTTTGATGGGAACTTTTACATAGGTGGGAACAGAAGTGGAAAATTTATGATGCATTTTTTGGAAATGTTAATTGGATTAAATGGATGTATGTATTGTATGAATTTGATGCAATATTTAATCTCAAAATTTAAAAATTTGCGTCAGGGCAATCATTTAGCACATTTGATACTACTAGGTAGGCTGACCAGGCATTTTTAACCAATTTTTACGAAAATGTAATTTAACAATTTCAAACCCCATGGGGTTCCTAATATGATGGTGTCTAAAGGACTGACCTTTGAAAGAACAACCAGATTGCCAGCCTGGGGTCGGTTTCTTGGGTACATCCTAGAGAATACCTGCGCCATACCCCAGGCTTTGAGTCTACACCGTACCGTTGTAGTAAGAATACAAAGCCACAGGTGCTATTAAAAAATGACAAAAATTTTGAGGACAAGCCCACTGAATACTTGCTGAATACCAACATATTAAAGTCATAGCTTGAAGTCCAGGCCTGGAAACTCCGGGATAATGGGATACTTCATATAAATTGCGGGATACTTTGGGATATTTTGGGATACTTTCATATAAAAAACGGGATACTTCGGGATACATCGGGATATTTTGGGATACTTTCATACAAAAACGGGATACTTTGGGATACTTTAACATATATTAAATAAATGTAATTTCAGAAGATTTTAAAAACAAATCTGATATTTTGGAATACAAAATACATCCTGAATGTCGATTTTATCAAACTTTATATCAATTTCATGGAATTTATATAAAATTAGTCTATTTTTGAAAAATTAAATTTTATAAATTTATTTTTTATGAATAATTCCTGGTTTTAAATGCTAAAATTCTAAATTAAATCTAACAATTATGTCTTAATATGATTTTTAAGAAATTTTGATAGATAAAATAATTTATTTTTGATTAATTTTGTTTTGTAATTTTTAGGAGCTTATACAGAGAGAATATGAGGGATTTTGTCCCCTTTACTGAAAAATTTTAGGGGTTATTCAATTATTAAATGGAGGAGAAGGGGTCAAAAATTTCCATTTTATCATTACATAATGTATAAACAATTTTTGAAGCAAAATAACGAAACATTTTTTGGCAATTTTTATTTTAATAACATCATTTTAAATAAAATTTGTGATTTTTCGTCGTGAAAAATCATTTTTTTACTTTAAAATCAATTAAAACTTATAAAATAAAATAATAAATTACAATATTAAAGTAAAAAAATGTGAATATCAATGAATTTAGCAAAAAAGTGGCACTCGTTGAGATTCGAACTCTTGCCTTTGTTGCTCAAGTAAAAAAAAATATAATTTTTTGTATGAAATCCTTATACTTCACAAGAGCATGTTTCAATACTTTTATATGAAAACGGGATACTTTGGGATACTTTCATACAAATCCGGGATACATTGGGATATTTCGGGATACTTTCATATAAAAGCGGGATACTTTGGAATATATCCCGGAGTTTCCAGGCCTGGCTTGAAGTCGACCCACATTTTTATGGAAAAGTCGACACGACTTCAATCAAAATCAGGGGGGTAAACTACTTGGTGGAAAAAAAATTTCTTTTATGTAACAGTTTGTGCCTCTTTTTTATGCGAGAACTTAATTACATAATTTTATTCAGCCTTTCTCTTAAATTGTGCGACAATGTTTCATATAAACCTTAAAACGCCTCTTTAAACAAGACACTTCGGTTCTGAAAGCTCTTCTTCATCCCTTGCTATGTCTTTGATTTTGAAAATTTTTAGAGGCTTTTTCTCTTGCACTCTCAGAATTGTCTTCGTCTGACTCAACATCTTAAATTCCACTCTTTAACGAAACCACAGAAACCAATTAAAGTCTCTCATTTCTTCAACTTTCAAGTTAATACAAGCAATAGATATTCTTAAGGCATAAGATACTTTGCGAGTTTGCCAAAAATCAACAAATATCCGCAAATACCCCAAAAATCTTTTTTTTTTAAATTACTTCCAAACTTCTTAAATGTCTTCAAATATGCGTAGAATTTGTTTGAATCATCAAGACAAGTCCCTCGATTATGCAATGAATTTGATTAATTATTCTAAAATTACGTCAAGAATTCAAGCTCTTCTTACTTTTAAACTTTGATTAAATTAATAATCAGTCGAGCAGAAAGGCGTTTTATTCATTCCGCCCACGATAACTCTTTCATTTGGTTGACAGAAAAACATCAATTTGATTTGGGTTAATTTCCAAAAGTACCTAAAATTTTTTCAATAATAAATCTTTGAAAAAAAAAGTTTTACGAGCAAAATAAAAGAAAAAGAAGGGACAGCATTAATTGACATTTGCCCATCCATATGTATGATTATTATTATTATTATAAGCATCGGTATGTCTAGGACTGAAAATTATGAGGCACTTCAAAATGCGATATTTTACTATCGCTATGATTTAACCACAGACATCGTTATGGAATATAATGAATAATTAATTAGAAACAATAAATAATCATGGCAGATGGTCTACGCGATCTTTTTTTGTTGTTGTTGTTGTTCACTGTACACACTGTGTGCACATTCCCAAAATATAATTTATCGAGTAACGACAAAATCGGTGTAAGAGACGAGGAAAATATGAGCAGCTAAATTATTAAAACTTTTTGCTGCTTGAATTGAAATTAGTGCAGAAATGCTAATACTAATTGGGGTCATTCACTTGTTACGTCCATCAGCCCCCCCCCTTCCTTAGGTCTCTAGCCAAAAATATTATTAATTTTTTTCTCTCAAAAAACTGGCGACTCCAAGAGAGTCAAGCAGGGGGAGGGAGTATTTTGGGAGGGGTTTTTAAGCTTTTTTGGATATTTTTTCGAATTGTGACATTAGTTGGTATTGGTTTTTCCAAAAAAAATAGAAGGGGTGGGTTGACCACCAAATTCGAATCCCCAGAAAGGTTGACCTCCACATAAAATTGTTTGGCTTCATCAGAAATGTGGTGATTGAAATGTCAGCCTGAACGTAATAAGTGAACGATCCCCATAGAATCTAATTTTTTTCCCTATTGCTGATTATAAATGCAAACAAGCATGAGCGAAAATATGTCTAATTAATTTGCATGAGAAGTATTTTCAAAATCAAGCATAATGTGAACTAAAGCGCTGAAGAATCGCCTTTAATTAGTCAAACTGAATAATATGTTCCCTAGTCTAGCATGATTTCTAGCTAATGAATCTTTTTTTGTTCCCAGAATCTAATAATTCATTTTTTAATAAATTATAATTTTATTTCTCATTAGCAAATTACTTAGAAAATTAGAAAAAATATGTTTTTGAATAAATGGAAAATAGATCATGATAATTTCTGGGATAAGAAATAATTAAAGGAATATTCTTGTGATATTTAAGGATCAAGGAAATGTTGATGATTGTGATCTACATATTCTCAAAATGTAGATTGAGATTGTGATTTCAAAAAATTTTTGTATGGAAAAATTTGTGGAGGAAGGTGGGTTGTTTTTTTTAAACCCTCGAAGGGGGAAGTGATTTGTCCCATAGAGTACCTCACATCCTCCTTCACAGTTTTAAAAATGTACTGTTTTGGCTACCGTCATTTGTGAACGGCCCTTTCAATATTCTTTAAAAGTCAAATACCTCTTTAGAATTCAAATCATGAGAGACATCCAGCTTGCCTACATTACTCTCCTAAGTGGGATAAAATATTCATAAGATTTTGTATGCAAAAACGTTCTCAGAAATATTTCAAAGTTTATTTACATCTGAAATTTCCCACAATTTCTTTTGAAAAAAAAAGCTCTGAAAACTTCTCTGAAAGCTTCAAAAATGGTTTCTTAGAATGCATGGCTATAAGAACATCAATAAAATTTTATTCAAAAATTGAAAATTCAAATGTTTATGAATGACTAAATACTAAATAGCAAATTTCTGCATCATTTATAAGCTCTTCAACATAATTGCCCTTCCTCAAAACTAGATGAAATTAAGAAGCCATGAACACCCTTCCTTTTCCTACGTCCGTCATCTGCTACATCCAAATATTTTATCTTAATCTGCTCATCCTTTCATTAAAAAGATTTTATCATATATTCATACATAGGAAAATTCATTCAGATGGGAATGTATTGAAGATCAAAGAGAAGTTAGGAATGCTATTTGAAGCTATTTGAAGCTAATTTGAATATTTTCGGATGTAAAAAGATCCAAAAATTCGCTTCACTAAAGATGCAAAAAGTCTGCATCACTAAAAGACTGCAAAAGATTAATAAAAATGTGATGCGAACATTTTTGCATCAATTTTAAAGAATTTATAATAATTTAAAGAAAGCATTCGTCAAGAATTAAAAAATAATATCCTTAAAGCATTTCCATTATCTGAATTATTGAAATAATCAATCTTCTTATAAATAAGATTTCTAAGAAATATTTATTGGTACGTTAATGTATTCAATCACATAAATTAGCACTGTTTTGAAATACACCCACACCCACGAAGTTTGACATTTCACATTCTCAAGAGGCAATTCTCGTCCTTTTCCTTCAATATATCCAACAAGAGCTTTATTCAACTTGAGTAATTTTTGAATAATTTTATTCAATTATATTTGACTTCTATAATGAAAAAGCGGAAGAAAGGACAAGAAATGCTTGAGATTTTACAAAAAACATAATTGCTTACTTCCCACGCAATGTCCAACATTCAATTATGGTGCTTATTATTTGATATTTAAGCTAAGTACTTGAAACATGAGAAAATAATTTCCTTTCTTCTTCAACATCTAAAAGGAAGTTGTGTCTATTCATCTCTCGTACAGCTACTTTATTTTGTTGACGATTATGACGAGTATGAATGCATTCGTACGATAGATAAAATATATTTTATTGGTTATAGTTTATGTTCTTATTCTCCTTATCCTTCTAGACTGTTCCAAGAAAATCTAAGGAAATCTAACTGATAAAGTAGAATGATGAATAGATGCTTCTATTTACCGTATAATGACTTCATCTCAACTCAATATGATGAATATCAATCATGTCTATTTCATTTATCAGCAAATAGTGCACATATAATAATGATAATATTTATGGACTTTGAATGCTTGTATTCTGATCGAAAATTATAATGGTGAACTCAATTTGAGCTTCTTCTTACCGACATATCCAATTGGGGAAATGAAAATTGAAGCTTTTTCAATTTCTCGCACATCCACATACACAAGCATAAACTGTATGTTCTTCAAACAAACAATAATTACCGATACTTTATGTATAGTTCATTGTCCATATCATCATGCCATTCATTGTTAACGAGTGCAAACTTTTTCTGACATGTTTGAAGTATCTTGTGTTGTTGAAAATGAAATATAACAAAAAGCTTTTATTCTCATCTTTGCATAATCGATTTTCTCCGATCTAGAAGCATAGCAAAATAAAGACAAAGACGAGACTCCATTGATGGAGATTGTTAATTGATGTCTCTGAACTCAGGAAGAAGCTCTTTGCAATTATCGATGAAATTTATTTGCGTTGTTATGTTTATCATCATCTTGCATCTCTCGTTCTAATTTAAAAGTTTATTTATAGGCGATATAAGAGCCATTACATTATGCATAATAACGATCCTCTCATCCTCCTGTCCATAGTCCATAAACAAAAAATATTTATACACAATTTTAAATAACGGTGAATAATAAAAGTGGCAAAGTAAATGAATGATGAAAGAACCACAAAGTGCCACTGCCTCTATTGCCACAATGTCATTTTTAAATTTGTGTCAAAATTTTTATGGCTTTTGCTTTGCGCTCGCTGTGTGTTTTAGCTTTTGATGATAATAAGTCCATGCTCCTGACACCACGACTACTTATTACACTTTGTGACTGTGATGGTCATAAACTTTACTTCCTTCTTCTTCTCCTTACTCATCACATTCCCTCATTGTGTCCATTTATTTAATTTAGTTAGTCATCCTGCATGTTGACATGATATTATGAGAAAATCTCCATTCCATTTCATATCCATTCATGCCTGGGTCTCATATATAAATTTACAGCATCTCCATTGTTACTTTTCACATCCTCATCTGTATTATTATATTATTTAGTAAATATTTTGTTTTATTTGTGTTTTGTGAGCTGTTTTTTGAGTAATTCAGTCACATTATCATGATGATTTTATGAGAATAAATACATTAAGCATTACCAGGAACATTAATGTGATTTCGTATAATTAAATTATTACCATTTTAATTATCTTTTTTCTCACCCATGAAATATTTTTTTGTCTTTTTTCTTCTTTCTTCCTCGTCATCCTCCGGTTCATTGTGTCCTAAAATGACATTGATTACAATTATAATTCCACTGCTACTGCTGTTGATGATGGTACACAACAGCAGTTATCATAGGCGGCCCAGAATATTTTATTAGTAAGGTAATTAGTCTAATTAATTTTTTGCTATTATCATTAATTTATGGTCACTCAACTTATCCCTTGGACTGACGTGTTACTGTATCTTCTCATTATCCACTTTATATCATCTGCCATTCTCTACTTTATCTCTCTCATTTCATGTTTTATTCAATTACATAACAGGGCTTATCAAATATTCTCCGGATCCACCAAATATCTTGTATTGGCATTTCATTAAATCAACAATTGTGAAGTATAGTAGAAAATACACTTGTGCTCCATCAAATGCTGATCCAGCATTAATAAATGTTCGTGTTTAAGATGGTAAAGACGCAAGATCTAAATTTTAGACATTAATGAGGTTTTTCATTCTAGTCATTGTTATTGTTATCGATAATAAAGCTTCACACGTAGAAGTTAACTTTCTAAGAATAAGATTTGAACCATTTTACACCATCATCAAGCTGATAATTTTAGTTTTCCTTTTATTAGGGTATTCTGTGTTTATCTAATAGTTTGAAGAAGAAATTCAACTAAATTGGATAAACTTTTACTAAATTAGCATTAAAAGATCTTCAAGATATGCCAAAAATTTGTTTTATAAGTTTCTAAACCTAATTTAAACAAAACTTTTTGGTTTGAATACAAAACGATACAAAACAACTTTTTTTCGTTTACAGTCTGATTACAATAATTTTGTAAACACGATTAATGCTTACCAATTTACGATAATGTCGTAGCTACATCGAATGTAGGTTAAGACGTGTAAAATTAATTTGTGTCCTTATGAAAACGATGAAAGTTTTAGGAAAATAAGTTTAACAACAATGTTTTTAGTAAAATAAATCAGATTTGATAAAATTTAATGAAACTTACCTTATTTTGACTCTATATCATGCACTTAAAGTTAATATAAACCAAAATTCATAACAAAACTTTGGCGTGGTTTAAACTATTAAAATTTATAAATTTCAGAAACTAAAAAATTGAACATTTCAAAGCCAACTTCACGCCAGTTTACCTTTTGTTTCAATTCAAATTCCAAAAAACCGTTAGATTTTTACAGAAAAATTAATGAAGAAAATGGAAAACTTGACTACAAGGGCAAAAAAGGTTTTTACTTCAAATTTACATATTGTAATCAATTTTCCATATCTTAACGATGGAATAGAAATCCAAAAACATTGTTTCCTTTATTGCCAACAACAATTTCAAATTCCATTAGAATGAAAAATCATCGGCAACAGAAGGAAAAAAATCCTATTAACCGAAATTAAATTCTTGAAAAAATGCGATAAACATGCTGAAAAAATTTTCAATCCTTCTTTAACAGCTGAATGATTTTTATTTCACATACCAAATTTTGCTCGTACATTTCTCTTTATTTTTATTGTATCCTTCAATCTTCTAAATTTAATTTTTCTGACATTGCTATTGTTTTCGTTAATTAATGTTAAATTCATCAAGGAACAAAAAATAAATAACATAGATGTGGAGAAAACCATTCACTCAATAAATTATTTTCTTTATTTTTTGTGCTTGTTCTTGATACCCATCATTTCATTAATGTTAAACACTTTTGCTGTAATTACTCCTGTATATATTTTTTTTTCAAAACTTTCCACATCTTGACTGGCAAAAAGCTAACATCTCTCGTGTATTCGTTGCCGTGCAATTGATTTAATTAATTCAGCAATCTTAGAAAGTTGAGCATGAACAAAAAAAAAATATTGTAAATTTTAATCAAAAATTTTTCTGAAAAGCCTGTCATAAAAATGATCACAAAACTTCAAGGTTAACATCAGATGAAAAAAATTTAGACAGCAAAAACCAAACCGCTTTGGGATGTGAAAAATGTTTGGTGTAAATTAGAAAAAAATGCTTCTAAATTTTTTGGTAATGATTTACTTCTTATTATTTTAACACATTTTACCATGTTTTCTTGTTACTAATTGAATCTGTAATTAACGGCACCTCTCTTATGTAGTAATGAACACATAAAATATGAATTTGCTGTAAATGATTTGAAACTTTTAAAGGCCTAAATAATTTGTACAATTTTTCCTTCCTTCTTATTCTTCAGTCATCTTCGTCATCGTCACTTCTCTGTCAGATTTGATGGAAATTCTTGAGAGCAAAGCGGAAACAACAAGAAAACATCTAAGATTTTTTAGCGCAATTTGCCTTTAGAAAATAGTAAAGCGTTTTCGTATGTTACATTTTGTCTGACCATCACAGAGACTAACCGATTTGTTTTATAATCATCCTAGGTTCAAAACTTATAAATTAAACTTTACATTTTCAAAAAGTTTTTGACGGTATTTTTCAAATATTTTTTGACGGTTATTTTTCAAATATTTTTTGACAGTTATTTCTATCAAAATCTTCAATTTATATTTTTAGGTATTATTTAATAAAATGCGCGTTCACTTCTGTACAGCACACTTTCGGAATATTTATTTAGCTTAAGGCATCCCCATGTTAATGTAAAACTTTTCAATCAGACTACCGACATGGCAAAAAACGTCAGTTACAGAAAATTTCAAATTTGTTGAATATTTTTTGACCGTTAACAGAAAAATATTATTTTTGCTTATTTTAATATAAATTAAGCATTTAACTGTTTTGTTACATAAAATAAAACATTCTTAACAGTTTCTACGAGTTTTTGGACTCAAGTTAATTAATTAAATGCACAAAATTATGCTAAACAAATTTTCACAACAAATGTAAACAAAAAATGTACACGTGTTAGTGAAATTTTTCGTAAATTTAATTTTTAGTGATAAACTGCTTATTTTTACTCATTTTAATGTAGCAAACTGATTAAATGGCCAAGAAAATGCTAAAGATTATAATTAATTAGAAACATTATGATTAAAACTAATGAAAATAGCACTTTTTAGCTTTCAAAGATTTGTTTGTTTACATTGTTTTAACGGTCAAATTTAATTTAAATTTTCGTAATAAATGTCGAATTTTTTCGAAATAATTGTCGAATTTTTCCGAAATGGGATGTCGGTAGTCTGTTTTCAATAATAAAAAATTCTATCAAGAAAGCGAAAATGAAACGAAGAAAGGAAAATTGATTTAGCATGAATAAAATGAATACAAATGTTAATTTATTTTTAATTACCTTAAGAATCTAGACTTGATGATTTTTTATTAAGAAACATGAGAAGAAAAATCGTTGCCAAAAGGTTCAAAAAGCTCATAAAAAATTTAAAGCATCTTTCAACAGAGACTGAAGAACTTGAAAGAAAAGTTTGCCATTGTAATAACATGAGCGTACGTAAGATGAGATTCTCAAAAAAAAATTATTCTAAAGCAGTTTCCAATTCCTCTTTTCTTTTCTTCGACTTCATCAAAAATATATCAATAACCAATGAGAGTAAATAATGGAAATTATACGTGAATGATGAGAGTTGACAACGCATTTTTTTCGGGGGGTGTTGAGGATGTGGAATAAATTATCTATGATTATGATTATGATGATTATTGTAACAAAATCTATTTTTTACTCCCACAGACTATGCTGATACCTATATCAATAAACTTAAGGAACATTTGAAATTGACGTCCATTAAAAATTGGTCCAGAATAGAATCTAGGGTCCATTTCAACTGTTAGAAGAGGGTGAGGTTGGCATTAGACACCATTTTTAAGTGGCATTCGGTTAAGGGTTCGTCAAAAATGACGTCACGAAAAATAATATTTTTGACCCCTCACCCCCTTGTCACAAAATTTTCATACAAAATATTTTTCTTTGTATGGAAGTTTTTCACAGGCCCCCCTAAAAATTGGACGTCATTTTTGCACGACCCTCCTGGTATACTCTCTTATGATGACCAAAATAAGTTAAGAGGGTCTGAATCTATATGTGATCTTTGTGACAAAGGGTAGAGTAGCTTTAAAGACCATTTTTGATAGACATCATTTTATAAATGACCCCACTCATCTTCATATAAATTTCCCTTATCATGCACATTTTTTTCACTCTGTACTGAACCAAATTCATATTGTAGATTAAATATTTTTTGATTACTGATGGAAACTCACATTGAATATGCCTGTGGGTGTAACAAATCAAAATATTATTGAATAAAGAGAAGAAAAAATATTTTTCAATTTTCTTTCTTTTCTCAGTGAAATTGAAATTTTTAAATTTTCTTTCAGGTATGGTTTATTTATCTTCTTTATTGCCAAAGGTTCATTAAGATGCTGCATGCTGATTTTCTTATGGTTCAGGAATACTTGTAAACTTTTTAACTAAATTATTCTTCAACAAACAAACGAAGGAGAAAATCAAAGCTAAAAAGTTTTTGATTCTCTAATAATGGAAATTAATTGGAAGTTGCAGTAAGAGAATTTGCTTCATTAAATTCCATTCGGGTTTTAAGAATTATTATAGAAATTGAGTATTCTGTTATTTTTCTGCTTACTTCAACAATCGAAAATTTAACAATTTATTTGCATTTTCTTCATATTTTCGTTGAATATTCGATGTAGATTGGGGATTTACATTATTATTGTTTGGTCTGATGAAAATTTATCTCAAAATATGCCCAATTCTTTTTAAAATAAACAGAAATTTAAATTTTTTAAAGTTCTGCTTCAAATGATGCGAAAGTTTGCATCTTCAAAAATTCAAATTTAAATTTTCCGTTACAAAAATTTTGCGCACTTCACTTAAAACAATCACTTAAAGCTAAACATCCAAAAGTCAAAATAAGAAACTTTTTCCCATACGTCATGTACTTTTTCGGACATAAATCAAGATTAAGGTAAATATTATATGGGCAAGATCAAAAATGAATTGTTCGTGACGCTGAGCAGTTATTTGGATTTTTTTAGGTATTGGTGCAGATAAAGTAATAAAGTCTTATATTTTTCTTATAGCACTCGCCGAGACCTACATTTTGGTGTATAACATATAGCACTAGGCTTTACCGTTGGAACTAAAAGTTAATTAAAAGTGCCTAGCGTCACGAACAATTTTAGGGAAATGTGAGTTTGCACTTTATTGCAAACGCAATATCTCTGCAACCTATTTACCAATTAACATAATTCTTTCACTAGCTAATTGATCACCTTAAATAGTAAGTTCTAAGTAAAAAAATTTCAAAATGGCGACTTTTTAACTTAATTTAATTAACATTTGAAATTTTCAGATTAAAAATTTTATGTGAAGGAAATGATTTAGGAACTTGCTTTATTTACAAAAAAGATAGCTAACCTGATTATCTTCAAGATTAACAAAGAAAATTTCAAATTCTACTATAATTAACCAAGTTATGATGAAATTTGTAAAATTTGTAATAACTCATTGATTACTCATTTTTGTTATGATTTTTTGATCTGAAACAATAGCTTTGAATCATATGTATCATATTACAAAAGAAAAAGTAGTGAATCTTAAGGATAGAGCACAAAAAGTTAATTAAATGAAAATAACCAGCCAAAAATTTTGTAACGGTTACAAAAAATTTAAACTTTTGAGCAAAAACTAAGCAAATTTTGTTGCTCATTGTAAATTTCAATATTTTTTTAGTTAAATTAACTCATTTTAAAGGCTTATTTTGATACAAAACAATAACAAAAGGCTTTTAAATCACTTTGTAGCTATATTGCTGTGAAGAAAGTTGACATTTTTGACGAATTAAGGAATTTCGCAAGTAATTTAGTTTTTGGTTAATTTAGTTAAATATAACCAATTTTTGATGGTAATAGTCAGTTCATATGAAAGAAAATAGCAAAATTTACAACTTTTGCAAAGATTTTGACTATTTTTCTTGCTTCCTTCATAAAGAAAAATTGATTTGAAATATAGTTTCATTAATTATGTTAACTTATCAGATCGCCATTTTGAAAAATGTAACATTAGAACAAACTTTCTGAACTAAGCTATCAGCCTGCGAAAGAATCATGTCAATTGAATGCTGCAAAGCAGAGATATGTGCATTTGAAAATTTTTTCCCTTTTTTTCTGATCTTGCCCATATTTAATCATAAAAATGGATAAAAATATAAATGTCAATCTAAAAATGGACATGTAGACATCATAATTACAGTACGTTACCCCAAATCAAGCATTTTCTCTGACTTAAATACATATTAACAATTATTCGTAGCTTTTCTTTTTGCGGAAAAAAATCGAAATTTTCTTTTGCAAAAAAGAAGCAACGGAAAAGTTACCAGATTAATTTTATTATAGAGAGAAACATGACTATGACTTTGACATGCTTTTTCTCTCTTTTCTATTCTCGTGTATTTTGGGAATTTTCAGCAACGAGAAAAGTTTGACAACTTAACTAATGGAGCACATTATTGATTAGACTTTATGCCTGCTTCAAACTCCATTTCAATTTATATTTTCATTGTTTGTTGATGTACCGAGACTAAGATACGTCAAGCTTATTGTAAAATGAGCTGACAAATATCTTTACGAAGACATTGAAGGCGGCAAGAAAGGGAAAAAATTATGATGACAAGTGCTGTCTATAATACGATAGAAGGGAATGAAAATACTTCCAATAAGCTCATTGCGTCTATTTATTGAATTCAATATCATTATGTCAATATGCTCAACTATTGTTATTGTCATATACAGAACTATTTTTATTTTTATTTCCCTTTTTATACGCAAACTGTTTATACAGCTACATATAAAAAAGCCTCTTGATGCCATTGAATGTTGATAATCATCTTGTTCTATTTAATTGTTATGTGCCAGTGTCACATACATTCCCTTTTTTCATTTCAATTTCTGATTTAGACCAAAAAAAATCTGTTAGTCAATACACTCATGTTTGTATTTTATGTAAATATGTCATTTAATCTTAATTTGTCTCGTTGATTAATTAATTGAATCACTAGAGAATACAAATTAGCTTTATCTCAATAAGCTTCAATGAATTCAATCTAATATTATTCAACACATGTCGCTAATATAAACTAATTAGAACATTATTGTTGTTGTTTTCAACGGAAAATTTTATTTTGAATTTTTGAACTTTAGGTTGTAAAATTTTGTAAATAAAAGAAATTTTTTTGAAATTGTGATAAATTATGTTAATTTGACATTTTTAAGCTGAATTAGCATTCAAGTAGGTGAAATTGGTGTCTAATTGACGAAAATAACTCAATGTAAAAGCCAAATATTCAAAATTGATAGGTTTAGAATTCACAGTAAAAAATTTCATTACAGAAATGAAAAGCAAGCAATTTTTGTCATATAATCAGCTCAATTTGGAAGCAAGAAAGCATAGAAGAAGCATTTTGAAGACTCACATCACATTTTGCTTAGACAGGAATTCGCTCTTTTTTTTCATTTATTCGCTCTGAGGCATTGACAATGAGAACAAAAATCTATAATTCTCTAACTTATTTCGTTTAGAATTGGCACAAGCTTAACTGCATTGCAGTTTGTGAAAGTCTGCAAATTATTATAATGTTTCTAATCTGAATTGTTATAAGCGATAACATAACATTTCATTTATTCAGCTATTGTATGAAATAAATATCATAATAAAAAAGTAGCATGACGACCATTTATATAGCAGCATGTATGGCATCGGATGTGTGCTAATTAATCTTCGACAGTTCAGTGCTTCTATAATGCATTAATTTACAAACATACACACATACATCCCCTTTTGTGTGTTTTTAACTTCTCATAATGATCAAACCTTTCCTTTCCATACAGAACAAGGAGAAGAAAAATTGCACGAGACTAAGCAACAAAGTAGATATGGATAGACTTTCTTTATATGTATAAAAAAGGATCCAATAAATATTCTTATTTGTGAGAAAGTCAATCATTTAAGATGAAAAAACTTTCGTCCATTAACGAGGAACAAAAGCAAACAAAACAGAAAAGAAATAAAAGGTCCATGCTGCCAAAAACGCCTCATGATATAAAGATATAAATGTATATATATTTTCAGCACAAGTCAATTATCCGTGAAATCATCAAGAAGTTTTCTGTAACAAAATTAAGCAGTAGAATCAGCAGTAGCAATTGTGATTGTAAGGAACGGTAGTAGGACGTCCACCTACATATTCGGAGTCGTTCACAAATTATGGTGCCTGCTAGACATCATAGATCAGGGGCGTAGGCAGGGAGGGTTCTGGATCTATTACTTCAAATCATAGGTCGAATCCCTCCATAGAAAATTGACTGGCTACCTCCCTGTCATTGGTGAACAGTTTCTTCGTGTATCTGTTCTATCTCTTGCATATCCGGAGGCAGTCAATTATTGCATTATCCCAAATAATTAAAAGATGAGGTAATCATTAAGTATCCAATATTCTTAGCTCATAATTTATGTAGATAAATTTTATACGATGAAAAAGAAGGCACGAGGCGCGCCAACAACAAAAAAGAACAAGAAAAGAAGAAGAATGACGGAAAAGTATAGATGAAAAATTATTTAAATGGGGATTAAATAAGGCTCACAATCTTGCAACATTATTTCTGTTCATTCATTCTTTTCTGTTCTCTTTTTTGTCTCGAACAAATGAAGAAGTAAAAAAATGATCTCATTTAAATCTCCTCATGGGATGTGAAATGTATATATAAAAAAGGAACCGTTAAAATATTAAGGCTACTGATAATTACCCTCGGACCGCATACCAAATTTTTTTTACAAAGTATCTTACAACTCTAATGATGCGATTTTCTTTTTTATCTCTTTTATCCTTCTTTTTATGTTGGTCTTTGTTATCAATGAATGAATGAATGAGGATAAAGTCATGCGGGAGAGAGTGACAAGTCTGAAGGAATTGACTCTCTTTGGATAATTTTTGAGTTTCGAAAAAGGACCTTTTAGAACAAATTTACAGAAAGAGAGCAAATTTGAGTAGCTGAGAGTAAATGGAAAATTATCCACAAAATAAATTCAAAAATATTTTGACCGTTAAAAAAATTTCAAATTTTTTTTATTAATTCAATTTAAATTTTCGAATTGGAATTTTCAATTCAACAACTTTGCATTTTTAAGCTTTATTACATTAATACACAAGATGTATCAAGCGGAGCTGTGAAATGCTTTTTGTTTAATGAACTTACTGAACTCTTTCATCCTTCCATTCACATTATCATAAAATGGTAAGTAATCAATTTTAAAAAGATTACAAAAATCCTTGCAAACTAGATGTTTTTTCAATGATGCAAGCATTTTACATACGAAACTATTTCAAAGGCAATAACCATTATTCAAATTCAATCTTATTCTTAGTTCGTCTGATGACTTTAGCCAATAAAAACTTTAAAGAAAGGAAGCTGTGACTTTAACAATATTGTTGTGTCTAGAATGACTCTGGAAATAAATCGTAAATTCAATGATTGATTAAGGCATTAAAAATGAATGAACATCAGTTGACGATTGAGAGCTGAAGAGTCGTAAAAGGTCATGAAAATTAATCCACATGGTAGATGAGAACAAAGAAGAAGTTTAGCACTGGCGTGACTTTGTACTTGTCAGCAAAAAATGCTTTTATTGGAACTAATACTTCATAGTCTATTTATAAAAGAGCGGCTTGAAGCATATTTGCAGTCAGCTGTGAAAAATTAGTTAAATTAAAAAATTCTGTAATTAATTAGAATCAATCAGTCACTGGTGGATTGTCTGTGGCTTTGTTGGTTGATTGGTTGCACTGATTAGCAATGCAGCTGTTTATTAAATGCTTCATAGTTGTTTGCGGTCGTTTATAAATCAGGGGTCATTCGTTAATTAAGCCATGTAAAAAAACGATTTTCAGACCCCATCCCCTCCGCCTTTTTACAAATTTTTCAAAAAAAAAATTCTTTTTTTAACTATCCTTTAAATTTAGGAGTTTTACGTGACGCAATTTGCAATTATATTTTTATAAAGTCTCACACATAGTTAAATAGCAAATAGCTCTAAATCTCTACCTTTACTTCAAAGTTGGATATAACTTATGAATGACTCCTTTCTGAAATTCAGCAAATTTGTCAAAAAATTTAGAATTTTTTTAGAAAATTAATCAAAGTAACCATTGATTTTTTCAGTTCATTTCGTTAATCATTTTAACAAATTTCAAAATTCATCAGTTAGTGAAAAAAGACAGTAAAAATCCAAATTCAGCAGTAAGATGGCATCGTAAGTAAACCTTCCACTCTCATTACCTTCAAAAATAATCAAATACCTTTAATTCCGTACAGATACGAGATAAAAAACAGGATGTACGTAAATGACAATGCACGAATCGACGGTAAAGTTGTCATAATCACCGGATGCAGCTCAGGAATTGGTAAAGCAACAGCCTATGAATTAGCAAAACGAGGAGGTAAAATCTACTTCGCAAGTCGAGATGAGGAAAAGACAACGACAGCATTAAATGAGATTAAGGAATCGACTAAAAATGAACAGCTTTATTTCCTCAAACTTGACCTTAGTTCTATGGAATCTGTCAGAGCATTCTGCAAAAAGTTTCGTAAGCTTGAGAAGAGGCTGCATATCTTGATTAACAATGCGGGTGTCTTGTCACCTTTAAGAAGAACATCTGATGGTTTTGAGATGAATTTTGGAGTCAATCATTTGGGACATTTTCTACTTACAAACTTGTTACTTGACTCTCTAAAGGCTGGTTCCCCGAGCCGTATCATCATCGTTTCATCAACTTTACATGAATTTGCAAATATCAACAGAGATGACATTAACAGTGAACGAGATTTCCCTGGAACTTTTAAAGCTTACGAAAATAGCAAGCTTTGTAATATTCTATTCATGCGAGAGCTTTCAAAACGATTGGAAGGAACTGGTGTTGTCTGTAATGCGTTATCTCCACTTTTAAGTGACACTGATGCCACTCGATACCTTAATTCTATCCAAAGATTCTTCTTTGATATTTTGAAAAAGTCTTTCCTCTACAATTCCCCAGAAGTTGGATGTCAACCGATTGTAATGCTTGCTGTTGAGTCTTCACTTTCTGATGTCACAGGAAAATATTTCGATCAATTTAAGGACAAGGAACCTGCTTTAAGGAAGCAACATTATGAGTCATGGTTGTGGGAAAAAAGTGAAGAGTTGACAAAGATTCTTGGAAAATAAATAAATTTTTGATGCATATTTTGGAAAATGCAAGGTTTTTTTTAGGGAGGGGGGTTTAGTGGGTCTAATGCAGTGTTTCTCAAGCTTTTTTTTTAGAATTTTGCAACTAGAAAAATTCCATGAAAAAGAAAAATTCCAGCTCACCTGTAAAACTCTCACTGCACTTTAGTGTGCCGCGTCACAGAGTTCGAGAACCACTGATATAATGGGAGATCAGATCACAAAAGATTCACAGCAGCTCTATTTTCTACAAAAATTTAGATCATAGCTTGATAATTAGAGTTTCTGACCGAGCCAGGCTCAGGCTCGAAGCTCGGTCATTTTAAGCCTCAAGCTCGGGCTCGGGGCTCGGTCCCAAAGCACATTAATTTTAAAATTTTTATTATGAACAAAAATTTCCTTTAAAATTCAATTTTTTTAAGTGAATCGAAGCTCGGAAGCTCGGGTTCTTCAACCGAGCCCGAGCTTGAGCTTTCAGAAACTATTGATAATTGGTCAAATTTTTAGACTAAGCTGCCACCACGACAACTTAGATATAATTGCCATTTGAATCAATCAAAAAATTCTTCCATGAATATTATTTAATTCAGAAGAAAGGAGTATTTAAAATTCATACTAAGAAGCCACAATTCTATATTTAATAAAATAAAAAATTCAATATTAAAGCAATAAAATGCACAAGGAATGCTTTGCAATGTATTTTGAATATTTAAGCCGTAAAATTTTATTTCGTCACCGATCCTCTCTTCTTAAGCACTCAGACTCACAAAAAATTCTCTCAAAATGTTAGAAGCCTATATATTAATGCTTTTTGTTGATAAACAATTACTCAGCAGAAATTTATAAAATTATCAAAATATTGTGCTGCATAAAGCAGAAAGAGAAAAAGCAGTGCTCTCACAAAATATTCGCTCATCTAACGCTTCACTCACGTTTATTCTGTTTTTGTAGCTAGATGTAGTTTGATATTCGGAGGATAAACAGTAAACAATAATGACCTCGTAAGTAAATTTATAACTTTTTTTATCTTATCAGAAACTTCAAATTTCGATTTTATTTTACAGATACGAGATTAAAAACAAAAAGTACGTAAATGACAATGCAAGAATTGACGGTAAAGTTGTCATAATTACGGGATGTAACACAGGAATAGGCAAAGAAACTGCCCTTGAACTCTCAAAACGCGGTGGTAAAATCTACTTTGCGTGTCGAAATGAAGAAGCAACAATGGTAGCATTAAATGAAATTAAAGAATCGACGAAGAATGAACAACTTTATTTCCTTAAACTTGACCTTGCTTCTTTTGAGTCAATCAGAGAATTTTCGAGAAAATTCCATGAGCTTGAGAATCGTTTGGATATTCTAATCAACAATGCGGGTGTCTTATCGCCTTTAGAACGAACAGCTGATGGTTTTGAATTGAACTTTGGAGTTAATCATTTGGGTCACTTTCTACTTACCAACTTGTTGCTTGATTTATTAAAGGCAAGTGCACCAAGCCGCATTATTGTGGTTGCATCGTCTCTACACAGAATAGCAAGTCTCAATAAGGAAGACATTAATAGCGAGCAAAGTTTTATCGGTACATGGAGAGGATATGCCAATAGCAAGTTGTGTAACATTCTCTTCATGCGGGAACTTTCTAAACGATTACAAGGAAGTGGTGTTGTTGTTAATGCTCTATGTCCAGGACCTGTTGATACTGCAGCCACACGATATTTGAATCCTGTACAAAAGTTTTTCATGAAACACTTGCAAAAATTTTTCTACACAACTCCTGAAATTGGTGCTCAGACTTCCATCATGCTTGCTGTTGAGCCATCATTTGCTGAAGTCACTGGAAAGTATTACGTTCAATGTAAAGAAACAGAACCATCAATTGGAAGACAGAATTATGAGGAATGGCTTTGGGACAAGAGTATGGAACTGACAAAATTAAATGAGCAATGATAACTTCAGTTTATTAAGCACTAAATTGTTGACATTTTTTGATGGTATTGATGGTATGACTTTTGTTTGATATGTATTTTGATAAATAAATATTTAAGGCAATAATAATAAAGTTTTAATTTCTTTTGTCATAATGAGGTAAGCTCAAAAATGACAACATTGACAGACAATACGAAGTGTGACAGAATGGATGTACGCTGGATTGTGAAAATCCAAGCATTCGGTATGGTTAAAATGATACATTAAATATATAAATAATACCTAAGTGACTTATATAACCAGACCGAGCAGCACAACATAGTCATTAGAGTACCGCTACGTCGACGTTATAACAGTAAAATATCAAGAAGATGTAGGGACGATTTTTGCCCTGAAGACGATTTTTATCCAACTTGACGGCAAAAAGTGCGGTTTGTTGTAGCGTGCCGCTCGGGAAGGTGACCGATTGTTTAAAGTACCCGACCCTAAACTCGTGTTCCACATTAGTATAATTAAATTAATTTAAAAGAAACAAAACAAAAATTCCATCTGTACTAATTACACGAAATTGAGAGTAAATAATCTCCGGTTACTCTCTCAAATATTGAACAACTTCTCTGAACTTCTCATTCGTGTTTAAGACAGTAGTAAAAGTGGATGTTATTAAATTTACTTGACTAAATAATAAACAATCATGACACTGTACGCACCATCAAGTCGGACAAAAACCACTCCAACGTGGTTCTAAACTCTCTCTAAATTTCCATTAAACATGAGAAGCAGATAGCTAAATCAGGTGTTTACTTACCTGATTAATAACAGCTTCTATTGAATTAATTTTACAAAATTTGATTCTATAAAAATTTCGGAAACATGCACATTTGAAAATTTGGAATAACGGTTTTTTCGTTATTTTGCTTTTCGAGAAAATATAAAACACTCCCAATAAAGTATGATTTCATGAAAAACTCCTCAAAAATTGTGTCATAGACGACAAAATTTTGAATGACACAGCGAAAGAGAGAAAAAAAGTTTTTGGCTCTCTTAAGATTTTGGTTGCCTCATTTAGCATTTGCGTGTGACATATCGATATAAGTGGACGTTTTTAAATTCTTTAGTCTGGATATTAAATAATAATGGCTTCGTAAGTTGACTGTTTGCTTTCTCTAACATACAAATAGCATGTTTAGTGCTCACTAAATACAGTACGATGACCACTGAGCATGTTCATCGTCTGTTAGGGTTTAAATCTCAAAATGTAATTCTAATGCATCCACAGGTACGAGATTAAGAAGAAAATGTACATAAATGATAATGCAAGAATTGATGGAAAAGTTGTCATCATCACTGGATGTAATAGAGGAGTTGGTAAGGCAACAGCTCATGAACTAGCAAAACGAGGAGGTAAAATCTACTTTGCGTGTCGTAATGAAGAAGCAACATTGACAGCAATTGATGAAATTAAGGAATCTACAAAGAACGAGCAGCTTTATTTCCTCAAACTTGACCTTGCTTCTTTTGAATCTGTAAGAGAATTTTCGAAAAGATTCCATGAGCTTGAGGGTCGTTTAGATATTCTAATTAACAATGCTGGTATCATTTCAAAATTTCAAAGAACATCCGACGGTATTGAAATGAATCTTGCAGCTTCTTATTTAGGGCATTTCCTCTTGACAAATTTATTGCTTGATTTATTGACATCAAGTGCACCAAGCCGAATCATCATGCTGTCATCAAACATTTATAAAGTAGGAAGCCTTAAGAAAGATAATATCAACAGCGAGAAAAGCTTCCCAGGACAATTTAAGGCATATTCCAACAGCAAACTTTGCATAAATCTTTTCATGAAGGAACTTTCAAAACGCTTAGAAGGAAGTGGTGTTACTGTCAATGCCTTATGTCCTGGATCTGTAGATACTGGCTCAATCACAGCTTTTAATCCAGTTGTCAACTTCTCATTAAACAAAATCAAACTGTTCACAGACAACACCCCAGAAGTTGGATGTCAGTCAACGGTCTTACTTGCTGTCGAACCTTCATTTGCTAAAGTTACAGGAAATTATTATTCAGAGTTTGAAAAGAAGAATCTATCAATTAAGGGAGAAGTTGATGAGGCATGGTTGTGGGAAAAGAGTTTGGAACTAACAAAACTTAATGAATAATGAACCAAATGTATTGATTTTTGTTAACTTTTCAGTCAAGATATGTCGTAAGAACAAACTTATTTAATGAAATAAAGGTATTATAAATCGCAGCTGTATTCTGTCTGTTAAGTTAAACCGTTAGAACTTGATTTTAATACTTAAACAACCTTCAAATCTTAAGGACGCAGATTTGATTCTAGCTAGAAAACTAAATTTTAGTTCCTTTAGTATCAAAATAAGGTTCCAGTATGAACAATTGTCAAGAATTTACATGCTATAAATGCCTATAAATAACATGATTCTTTGGCAAGTCTTTCAATTTTTTCCTAATTTCATTAATTCTTTTAAAATGTTGAAAATCTAAGGAATCTAGCAAAGTTTGAAAAAAGTTTTTAAAACAAAACAAAAATTCTGCGATTCGCAAAATTATTTCTGATATTTGAAATAAAGTTTTAAACTTCCATACGCAACTCCGATACCTGCTGATTCTTATAAAAATAATATTAATTTCAAAATCTCAAGCAATATATTTTGGTCACTTATCGTGAAAATAATAAAATTCAAATAAATTCAGTTCTCTAACAAAAAGTTTAATTAATAAACATAAAACTAGTAATAATCAGTTCCTCGCATAGAAGTTACATCCTCTGACAAAGACTCTCGCCCTATTTGTGCCGGAGTTTATGTTAATAACACGTAAGAGAACTGAATTTTTAATATAGTAAAGGAATTAAAACACTTAACTATAAAATTAAATTTTAGAGCAGTTACTAGACATAAGACATAGTTATATTAAATTGAAAATTAAAGTAGAATCATGCGGTTGCCAACTTGTTTAAGTATTATCATAGGATTTTATAGCTGTGCTGTATTATGTGATAAACCAATTTTAAGAGGTAAGAAAAAAAAATTTTTTTTTAGATTATCTTTTGAAAATGTAAAATTAAATGACCTTTTTTATAAAACACAGGTATTGATCCATCAAGAGCTCAATTGTATGCCAATAAGAACGACAAATTTACATGTTTTGATGGCAAAAAGACGATAAAATACACGCAGTTGAATGGTAAAAAAATATTTTTTCATAATTTCATCAATTAATAATTAACTTAATTATACTATTTGCCCTTCCAGATGACTATTGTGACTGCGAGGATGCATCCGATGAGCCAGGAACATCAGCTTGTACAAACGGACGATTCTATTGCATTAATCCAGGTCATAAGAGTTCAGTCATTCCAAGTTCCCGTGTCAATGATGGAATTTGTGACTGCTGTGATGCATCTGACGAGTACTTTAGTAGTGCAAATTGTATCAACAATTGCATCGAGTTGGGCTCAGCTGATAGAATAAGAGAGAAACAAATGGCAGAACTTGTTAAGAACGGGAATCAAATTAGATTAGAAATGTCACAAAAAGGCCAGAAACAAAAGGAGGAACAAAGACTTAGAATGGCAGATTTGGAAAAATCTCGTGATCAGGCTGATAAATTGAGAGAAGAAAAAAGACAAATTAAAATTGATGTAGAAGTTCTGGAAAGTGATGCACTTGATGTGTATAGAAAGGCTGAAGACGAAAATCGGAAACAAAGAGAAGAAGAGGAGGCAATGAGAAATCGTGTGGAAGCTGAGGAAACATTTACAAAGTACGATTCAAATAAGGATGGAAAAGTTGACATAATTGAGCTTCAAACGAGAGTTGTATTTGATAAAAATAGAAATGGAATTGTTGAAATTGAGGAAGCTAGATATTTCCTTGATGAAAATGATGCACTTGAGTTGGAAAGCTTTATAACTCTTGCATGGCCTAAGATTAAGCCATTCTTGATGCTTGACTCTGGATTATTTAAGCCACCAAGAGGTGATCAGCCAGCAGATGAAGAAGGCGAGGAGCATGAGGTTCCAGACAACAATGATGATCCAGCAGAGGAAGCTGAATTATTGAACGAAGAAACAGAAAATGCTGACGAGCAGCATGATGAGAATCAGGATGAAGAGGAGGACGAAGAAGGTCACGATGAACATGATCACGAGCCAGAACATCAAGCACCACCTGCTGTCCAATACGATGACGAGACTCAGCGCATTATCGAAGAAGCTAATGAAGCTAGAAATCAATATGACGTAGCTGATAGAGAATTCAGGGAACTAGATACAGAACTCAATAATATACGTAAAGTTTTAGAAAAGGACTTTGGTCCAGAAGAAGAATTTGCTCCATTAAATGGCGAATGCTTTAACTTTGAGGATCGTGAATATGTTTACAAGCTTTGCATGTTTGATAAGGCAACTCAACAGCCACGAAGTGGTGGCAGTGAAACAAGACTAGGTAATTGGGATGGATGGCGTGGCAATGATTATCGTCAAATGCTTTATGCTAACGGAGCTGGATGTTGGAATGGACCAGCACGCTCTGTAATGGTAGACATAGACTGTGGTCTCGACACAAGAATCTTGAGTGTAACTGAACCAAATAGATGTGAATATAATTATAAGATTCAAACACCCGCAGCATGTTTTGCATCGTCAACAAACGAGGTTCATGATGAGCTATAAAAAACTGATTACCTTTCACCATCGATAGATTTCATCATGAACACCATAATACAAAAAGCACTGATAGCAAAATAATTAGTTTTTCGTTTCTTTCCTTTTAAATTTAACTGACTTTACATTTCGTTTCCTACTTAAGCTGTTTATTATAAAAAAATTTAAAGAAAGTCCTCGTGTTATAGATCGAGTGACTTCAGCGCATTTTTGTGTTAGCGATCAGTATTTGATTAGCAAAGTACTGCGTATTAAATAAGTCAATCATGAATGTTTTGTGACTTAAATAAATTCGACGGCTTGATAACGGTTTTTTGGCATTCAAATTTTCTAACGGTCAAAATATATTTGAAAATTTCCCGCATAAATACACTTGAAAATCATTAATTATAGTATAATTAACAATTTTGCGGTGAATTTTCATATAATAAAATGGTTTGACATTTAACGGTTTTTTGAAATTCAAATTTTCTAACGGTCAAAATATATTTGAAAATTTTCCGCGTAAATGCACTTGAAAATCATTAATTATAGTATAATTAACAATTTGGACGGTGAATTTTCATATAATAAAATGTTTTGTCATTTAACGGTTTTTTGAAATTCAAATTTTCTAACGGTCAAAATATATTTGAAAATTTCCCGCATAAATACACTTGAAAATCAATAATTATAGTATAATTAACAATTTGCACGGTGAATTTTCATATAACAAAATGGTTTGACATTTAACGGTTTTTTGAAATTCAAATTTTCTAACGGTCAAAATATATTTGAAAATTTCCCGCGTAAATACACTTGAAAATCATTAATTATAGTATAATTAACAATTTGCACGGTGAATTTTCATATAATAAAATGGTTTGTCATTTAACGGTTTTTTGAAATTCAAATTTTCTAACGGTCAAAATATATTTGAAAATTTCCCGCGTAAATGCACTTGAAAATCATTAATTATAGTATAATTAGCAGTTTGGCGGAGAATTTTCATATATTAAAATGGTTTGTCATTTAACGGTTTTTTGAAATTCAAATTTTCTAACGGTCAAAATATATTTGAAAATATCCCACTTGAAGTTGGCTCTTTTGTATTGAAAACAAAAAAACATTAATTATAGTATTTAGAGATGGTTTTGAGCTTTCAAACTAATCGATACGCCAATAACTCGATGGCACTGAGCTAATGCAAAAAACCAGAGCTCTCTACGATGTCTGGTTGCTTCTATCTCGATTCACAGCCAGCCGAACAGCCGAACAGCCAGCCGAACAAAGTGCATTATTAAGCTACCTTTTTAAAACAAGTTTCAAAAATGCGCTAAAAATGTTCATGTCTTTTGTACATTCCTAAAAAACGAAAATATCAAATGAAGGAATTTTTTTTTCTTGTAGATCGTAATGTAATGTAATAAAAAATTCATGATTAAAACATGGACTTATGTTTGTGAAAAAAGGATTTTAATATTTTTCAATATAATATAATTAATATAAGAGGCATTTTCTCAACTTTTAAGCACTAAATTAACTTCTCTTATTTTTATGGTAAATTTCTTTCATAATAAATATTTCATCATCTTCATTAAGACTATTAAAGAAATCCTCAATTTAACTAATTGAGAATAATTTTTAACTTTTTTTTGCGAAATTTAAGCAGGGATGAAAATCAATAAGTCGTACACAAAACGTATGTGCTTAATCTTCAATTGGAATGATTTACGTAAAAAAAATCTTTAACAATTTCCGTTCCTGCTTTGTCGTCGTCAATGAAACAATGTTTTTTATCGGCTAACTTAATTAGAACTTTTTTTTATCATCAAATATAGCATCAATGGATTTCTCGCTTCGTCAAATCTAACATTTATAGTATTTTAGTTTTTTATTGCACATTCTAATTCATCAAGAAATATTTTGTGTGGAAGATTCTAATGGAAGTGACAAGTATTTAATTATACTTTAAAGAAATCATCAACAGCTGAACTAGAATTTTGCTGCTGCTGCTGTCCTTTTCCGTTACTACTGATGGATTCTACATCTGGACTTTTCTCATTATGTAATCTCTCGTACGGATTCTCTTTGACATATCTCACTGATGTCTCAGTCATTGATGATTCGCTTAATAATTCAAAATTATTATTTACGGTCGTTGGTGTGATGCTTGTGCTGGTAATTTGTTCGTAATCTAAATGCAAATCTGAACTATTGCTATCGGTTGAAGGTGAAATAACTGCTGGAATGCTTGAATATAGATTTGAATCTCTATCGGTTTCACTATCGGACATTTTTAAACTATCTCTTAATTTACGCTGCTCCTCGCCTATACTACTATAATCATTTTCGGGCTTCTTTATCGTACTATATCCCGGAATACTTTCTTCATCGTCATCACTTAAATCTTTTTGTTGCTTCAGCTTCTTTCCGATCTGTGAATATCCATCATCTACTAATGTACTACTTGTACTTGAACTGCTTGATATCCTTTGTTGCTTCTTATTTACCACTATCTCATAATTTGGATCATAATCTGAATCTGTCGTAATACTGTCTATGCCTTTTTGTTGTTGTTGCAATGGCTGCTTTATTGATAGCTTCAATGTTTCATATTGTGGAATATTCTCGTCTGCAAAAATCGTTTCCGTTTTCTCTTGAATTTGCGCATAGTGTGGATTTGACGACAGTACAATCGATGACACATTTTCATCCTTATTATTATTATTTCGATCAGCTGGAATCGTTTCATATCCTGAATAATTTATCATCTCATTGTTTCGATTGACGTTTCTGTGACGCTTTTTATCGATAGTTTCGTACTCATTTCCTGATGAAATTTTTATTTCTGTCACTGCGCTTTCCGTAGTTTCAACCTCATGTCGAGGCAGGACCGGTGATGTGCTTTCAAATGGAACACTCGATAACTTACTTTTCTTCATGACTTTCGCATACATTCCCTCCACCTCTTGTCGTGTCTTGTTTGAATTATTATTTGTATCTTTGATTTTATTTTGTGGCGTGGGTGGCAACGGTGAGTTTGCTTGTCGTTTCTCTGGCTTTGGAGATCCAATATTATTGCCCACAGAGCTTGTACAACTCGACGACGACGCTTGTCTCGAATGAATGTTTTTAAGAGCATCAACTTGTGATGTCTCTTCATGATAACTACTATTTGGACGTACGGTTGATCTATGGGATGCTGTTGATATTGTATCCGTTGTTTGTGATGCTTGTGATGTTTGCTGCGGTGGTGGTGGGTTGATTTCAACAGACACTGTCATTGGCGCCTGAATTTGTGCATATGTTTCCGATCCACTTGTATACAGATCTGTTCCTCCTCCTATATTGTTTGGATCTTCAATAGCTGCATACATTTCATCTAAAATAAATATTTAAATTAGCTTCAATCACAAAATGATGATGACTAATGTCCAATGTAAATAAAAATCAATCTTGTCTAAGATTAAGAAAAGAAAAATATGGCGTAATATGACGTAATGGGATGTAAATTTAATACCTGAGTCATCGGATACGGTTGCATAGAAATTGTTATGAGAATCTTGAATTTCCCTTCGACGCCGTTGAGCATTCTGCTGATTCGTTTGTGCAATGATATTTGCCAACGGTTCTCGTACACTAATTGATGTATATCCCTCTGAAAAAAAACAATTCCAATAATTTTAGCATTCGACTGTTAATCGATAAATTATTCATCAATCTTACTTGAGGAATCTTGTGAATCACCACTAAAATGTTGTGGATGGTTGTGTGCATTTGTCATGGATGCTATTATAGGCGGTGTCATATATGGAAGTTCCTGACTCGCAGATATTCTTCCACTTATGGCAGCCGATGCATCTAAATGCGACTCTGCAGTACTTAAGAGATCATTGTTTGATGATTCTCGATGTGAAATTGGATTTTCAATCGTTGTTTCATCATCGTCGTCATCATCATCATCATCGTCATCGACATTTTCAAGTACAACTGTTGCAATTCCGCCTGTCGTCATAGGCTGGATGACTTGTGCGTACGGATGTTCCGTCTTTTTAAGTTTATCATAAGCGTGTTGCGGTGATCTCACTCTTGCATAAGGCGAACTGTCGTCTGCTTGACTCATCGAACTATTTTGTGATATGTTAACTAGCTTCTTAGGATTCAATGGACTTTTGCTTTGAGCCTTTTCTTGCATCTTATCCCCTACAGTAGCATATAGTTCGGAATTGTTATCACAAACGGCAGTTTCAACAATTGGTATATCAGGTAAACTTCTATGTGGAGCATTTGCTGAAGACCTAAAAAAATTATACAACAAGTGTTAATTAATATTTGCATATGATAATATGTTAGATGAATAATTCACAACTAAAAAAGATATTTCATGCAACACTTTGATATTTACCTTTTCAATTCATTGTCTTGAAAGCCATTACCATTCCCGAGCTTCGCATCAAATGGCAAGGTAGCGTTTTTCTGAGCTAATCTCATCTTTGGACTAAGTACATCACTGGAATCTGTCATGTCTATACTCACATTAATAGTACTGTCATCGAGATGCTTAAGTTTAACTATTCCTTCTATACCAGCTAATTCGCTTCTACATAAATTTAAACAACAATTTTTTTAGACTACATTTAAACAATAACAAATTTCTTTTCGTTTTATTCTTAAAAATAACACATCAAAATGCGATGAAAAAAGAACATGCAATCTCATTACACAGCGATTACTCTATTTTTTATTATTATTATATGTATTTATTTTTACACATCGTGTCTGAAATGTTTTCGATGAAAATATTCAATTTCCTCATTAAGTTTGAAGAATTACATGAATGAAACATATTTGCTTTACTCCAATAACGGGATTAATGTTTCAATCTTTTTAATGCCTACTTCTTATTCTCTTTTATGCTCTCTTTTCTATTGCATTGTTGAAATTTAAATACTATGTGTGGATTTTTTTTTGCTATTTTGCTTCTTTTTAACTTTCCAATAACAAACAACACAAAAATTTTGGAATTGTGCAATACTCACTTCTGATTCCGTCGTTTACAGCACATGCATACTGCCAAAATCGAAACAAGTGTCATTAACGATATGCTGCTAATGATCAATTCAATACTGAATGGTTGGCTTTCAGTAGTCTCGTCCATCTCATTAATATGCATTTAGAGATTTTATGATGTATTAAGCATTAATTGAAAATTTTGTTACCAATAATAAATACTAAGAAAAAATCATATTGTTGCAATTATCGATGCTTTTGTTCATATATGTTGATTTTTTTTGTGTAAATTGCGAAAAAAAAAAACTTTCATAAATTTTCTCTGTGATAAAAATTTCACTTTTAAATTTTCCTAATTTCAACCATTATTTCCAATAAATTTGACTTTATTTCAACTACTTAGAACTTTAAGTTTACATCTAAACTTATTGTGTATTACTTTTAAACTGTTTAATACATTTAATAATAATATTTTAGGAGCGTATTTTTAATACTACAGCAATAATAATGAAGCCAACTTCATGTGATACAAATGTGAGCATATTTTGAGCCCCGCAGAATTCAAATTTGAATTTATCTTCAACAGATAACGGATTTTTTTTATACAAATTAAATACTTTCTAATTGGATTATTATTAACTGAAATAATTAATTATTCATTGGAACATCTGATAATCATAAAATGCTGCAGGCTCAATTTCAAAAGCACATTTAAGTTTAATGGTTTGTTTATCTGACTAATTAAAAGTCAATTATTTATTTTGAATGTCAAAATTAATAATCCTATTACATGCCTCAAAATGCCTATGGTTAGTTCCTATAATGATTACAGTTTTTGTATTAAATTCACGTCTTACAAATAAATTAATGATAGGCTGAATTTCTATGTCAGGATATTCTATTATAACAAGTTTTGGTTCTGGTGGCTTTAATGTCGCCTTAATCAAGCATAAAAGTTGCTTCTCCTTACGTGATAAACATTGCATTAGTTCTGAGGTTTTATTTGGTAATTTAAGAATTTGTGGCAACACTTCCTGAATCTTATTTGAAATTGACTTGTATGGAATTGAATTATTTGGATTGAGGAATTCTCTGTAGGGGAAAAATAGGAATTGTGTCAATGATTAATTACTTTTTAAATGCTTTAATTGACTTACGCTATCGTAATGTTCTGAATTCTCAAATCATGCGGTACAACAGCAATCACTTTACTCAAATTATCCTGGCTAATTACATTCAAGTCATACGTCTCAATTGAAATCGATCCAACAACTGGTTTAATCAACTTGAACAGCACTGATGTAATTAAATGCGATGAATTTCCCGTCAATCCAATTATGTCGAATTTCTCAATTGTTAAATGTGGAATATCCAACACTTTCTTCCCGCATAACTTTATTTGAACATCTTTGAACTCAATTGATAATCCATCACCCATTCCAAGTTGTGTTGACTCATACAATAAGCTTATTTGCGATGTTTTCACAATATTTTTAATTTCTGAATTAATCAAGTTCTGTCGGCAGTTCATTATCAGCCAATCAAGATAAGCAAGGATTGCCTCATTGACGTAATGCATGAGTAAATAATACAGTAAAATAGAGAGGAGATAATTATATATTGAAATCTCGCCTATTAAGAGTGTCATTAGTGTGATAACTGTCACATTTATGGCCATCAACATTTGTACTGTAAAACTAACGTAGTTCTTGAGTGACTTTTGAAGGAAAATTGATGTAGAGTTGTCTTCGACGACTGTGTTGAAGCTGTGGGGGAAAGAAAATTTGAGAAATTATTAAGATGTAACTTAGACTCCCTCTGTCCTCTTCCTGAAACGCCTTTACTCTTCCTCAATTTTTAATGAATTATCAAATCAGGGGTGTAGTGAAGGAGGGGTCAAATGGGTCAGACCCTTTCGAGATTGAAATTTTGTATGGAAAAATATTTTGCCTCCCCCCTACTCAAGAGGACAGACCTCACTGGGTTTCAAAATTACTGGCTACATCCCTTTATCAGATTTTAACATCAAGACTAATCCAATAAGATCTAGTTTACATCCCTCAGGAACACACTCCCCTATATGTTGGACGTCATTTGTGAACGACCCCTTCCTACTCAGCATAATCACCCTGGTAAAGCACCAGAAATTTTTCTCAAAATAAAAAAATATCCCCACTTACTCGCGACAGAATTCTGATGTCTTTTCAAATGATTGAATGACATCACGACCACGCAAATTGTTTATGATCAATGCAAGCATTTTCTTCCTCGACTCGTACTCAACAAGTGTGTAGTAATTTAATGTTGGCCTCAATCGCTTCTCGAATATGTAATGAGCTGAAATTACTTGTCCACAAATGAGAATTAGAATGACTGCTGATGTTAGCCAAAAATTACACAGCAAAAGTATCAATCCGCCCAACATTATCATGATTATTGACTCAATGAGTTTGGTATATGGCTGAGCGACTATAAAATAAATATTGGATAGATCATAAATTTATCAACACTGATATGATTACACTCACGTGTATAGAATGTTATGCTGAACCAATTTAATATGTCTGCTATGTTTGTTCCACACAAAAAGTCCAGACTCGTGTTTAAAAGCTTTTCAAAAATCATTTTGTGGAACTTTTTCAATTTAATTTCCATCAATTTCGCCACATAAATCTTCTTTATCAATTCTATTGAAAATGCTGTCACGAAGCATCCTAAATTGAGGAAAGAATGTTAATATAAACGTCCTGGGTAATAAAGTACCCTCCCTGGGCAGGTAAGGTATACCCTAGGTTACCCCTACCTACCCTACCCCTTCATAGGGTATATCCTATCTAGGTAGGGTAGAAGGTTCTAGTAACCATCTACAGATTGAAGATATAAAAAAATGATGACTCACCTAGAAACACCAAATTGAGCATCGGTGCAACCTTAGCATCCATAACAATACAAATGAATCCAACAATCAATGATAAATACAGCAGCACAGTTAACGTTGTGAAAAATGATATAAAGATGATGTTAATGATTCCAATTGAAAAATTATGAACGTATTTATTTTTGGCAATAAGATGTTCCGTTGATTCATCACCACGTTGTGATGTTCGACTGTGACTCTCATTGATGATTTGAACGTGGAAACGACTTGGCATTTTGTAGACGGTCAATGCATTTAAATTACATCCTTTGACGTTCTCAAATGTGTAATGGACTGGATTCTCATGATAGCTTAGTGTCGAAATTCTTTCATATTCAGCACGAGAATAAACTTTATTCTCACCAGAGTCATAAACCTTTTGACAAATATTTAATATTTGGCTGTTCGTGCTGCATATGATGATTGCTTTGTTGGGATCAGACGAAATATGATGAATGATATTGGCAAACAATTGGAGAATATTCGATGAAAATACAGCATTTTTAAATGGCTCATCGAACAAATAAATATCTCGATCGCTATAAATAGCACGAGCTAGAGCAATCCTCTGTTTTTGTTGCTGATCCAAATCAAGCATTTCGATTGGTAATTCGTCAGTTCCAAGTGTCTGTAGGACGTCATCATTCAAATGAGTCATTGTTATTGCCGCATAATAACGTTTTGCATCAAAATCAGTTCCCATTAAGATGTTATCCTTGACAGATCCAATACAAATGAACGGTTCCTCACTGAAAAATCCAACAACTCCCCTTTGTCTCATGATTCCTTCCTTACACTCTCCATGACCAAGAATTGCATAAATCAAAGCTTTTTTGTGTTTACCACAAACTCCAAGAACTTCTCCTTTTGAAACGTCCAATGTAAATCTTATGTTATCATCCCAACTGAATCGACAGTCACTCATGGATATTAGTACTCGAGTGTCTATTGTCCTGACTCGTGATAATTCTGGGTTGACAAGCATCGCAAATGAGTTCTAAAGATTAATAGTTCAAAATAAACTTAAGCAACTGTAAATTTCTAAAGACATCCTTACCTTAAGCTTCTCCAAGCTTCCTTTTCCATTAGAAATAGCCTGAATTGAGTGACAATAATCCGAAACATAATTCTTAATGAAATAAACATAAACAATCACTAGAACTAATGTCTCAACATTATCAGTAAATATGTCAGCATCGCACCAAATCAAGTACAATCCACCAAGCAGCACAGACGTAAGGCCTTCATAGATTTCGACAGAAAATACCTTTGAAATACGAAGTGCAGAAAATTGTGCGGAATTTAGATCTGAAAAGGAACAGAAACGAAACTATTAATTAGCACTAGTTTATGCACTAGCGTCAAATATCAACTCACAGTAAAAATTCTTAATGTATTCGTATGTTAATGAATGGACAATGATGTCTTTGAAATTAACGCAAAAGCTTTCAATAAATGTGATCTTTTTGAGCAAATAATGTTGACATTTTCGGAAGCGATTTGTTGAAATTTTAGCAAGGATGACTGGAATACAGAAGAATCCTATGCATGCAAAAATTGGCCATACACCAGGACTTCTTAATAACATGACAGATGCCACCAAAGACAGAATCATCGCAATAACTGTACCCAATATTTTTGTTAGGTAATCGACAAGTTCCATCATGTTGTCAATATCGTCCGTTAAGATCTGATGTGGTGCAATATTATTGACAATTGACGACTTTATCGCTTTTCTATAAGTTGCTGACAAGACTGCTGTACGTAGACGAATTGATGTCCTCAAGTTGAGCCATTTTGTGATGCTTTCAAAGAACATGGCAGCAAAGAAACATCCAATGAATCCGAGCATGTAGTAAATACATTTGAATCTTCCATAAAAACTGAAGGTAAATTGAAAGAACTTGAAGACACTAACCTTCGTTGTTCTTTCAATGAATGCTTCAATTGTGGTTGTTATAGCAAGCGTGGTTGGTGGCGCTAAAGTTGTATTTCCGCTAAAAGTTTCATTAGCTCCAATTAATGTGATATTATTTATATTTCCTCCGTTACTTGTGGTTCCATTTGAAGTTATTTCACCTTCCAATTCTAAAGCATCCAATGTCATTTTTAGGAATATCACAGGTGCACTTAAAGCACATAATACTGATAATGTGTAGAACAATGAAGCCACAATTACTCTCGTTTTACAGAAATTCCATACAACCTTCATCATAGATCCATGTCTTCCACGACTTTGCTTTTCATCCTTGTATATTCCCAATAATCTTTTTCCATTAACATCTGCACTGTCATTGTACGGTAGTGTAATGTCCAACTCATATTTCTTACGATTCTCAGCACTATCCATCATTGGATCATTGTGAGGTAATACTAAATAATCTTTAACCCAAGAGAATGACAAATTTGAGAAACAACCGATCGAGTCAACTGGCAGTTCCGAATTGATCCTATAAGTTTTTTTCATAAAGACAATGAGGCTTTTAACGTTTGATCGAGTTCGAGTGAAAATTTACTGGGTAAAGTAAATTTATTTTGTTTTTAAATCACAGCAACTTTTAATTAAATTGAATGACTTTGATTGTAATGAAAAGATAAGCAAGCTTGAACTGAGTGTATTTTTAATGCAATTTTTGATTTTAAGCTCTCAAAATAACTTCTTTATCAACATTTCTTATTTCCTGCAAATTTAGTCATTTTTAAGCTTTGATCCATCAATTATTACGTAGCAAAAGCAATAAAGATAGTAACTATGACGTACTTTAGTTCTTAGATATTGAAAACTTAAAAAATTGACGACGAAAAAAATTCTAAAATATTTGTAAACAAGAATTTTGCCGCCAAAAATATTTACTAAATTTGAAATGAAAATGAACGTTACAAAAATGGAACAAGTGAATGTCCAGAACCACAGTAAACAATTTTCACTCGAAATTTCTCGATTCAATTAGCAACAAGATAATCTCTGTGTTAATTAATTTTCTTACGTTTTTGTGACTTTTGATCGATATGGTAGGAATGTAGCAAGTGCCGTTTTGTACCGACTAAGACGATCTTTTTGTGAAATATATGTTGAATTGACTCGTAATGACCGACGTCCTCCATGTCCCAGTTCTTAAATTAAACAAAAACAAATTATTTCGATAACTACGATTTAAAAAATATATTTTACGTCACTAACTTTTCACAGCTTCGGTCTGCTGCTTTTCAGAATCGACCACACTATCCCCAACACTTTCATTACTCTGAAGTGACTCGATAGCTGAGACATCGTCACTATAAAAATTGACAAAATACCAGAAACCAAAAACGATAAAATAAATAATAAAATAAATCATGCTAAACTAGAGGTGTATAGAGACACTTGTAAACTTCACGAATCAGCTTTACCTTATCACTGTTAATGGAATTGCATCAAGCTTTTTCTTCATTGTTTCTTTTTCGCACGAAAAATGGGTAGGAAAAATATAATTTTTCTTATCAAAACTTATTCGTGAAAGAGATAAAAAAAGTTACGATTTTAGAGTGTATTTGTGATTATTATTCTACGTCCAGTGCCATTCATTGATGATAAATTTTTAGTTCCCCCACATTATGTTTGTCACAAACGTTATTTTAAGAATGAATTTCTTTATTGCAATCAATTATTATCATGATAATTCCACTTAGTTTTTATCAATGAATGAAATTTTTTGTGCTTTATAGAAAAAAAGACTTGTTTTGGTCTAAAAACAAAAAAAACCAGCCGATCTACGGTATAATATGCAAATTAATAAAATTAATGTCGTAGAAAAAAATCTAAAACGACAACTTCGCGAGTCAAAATATCGAACAATACTGACGAAAAAAGTGGACCCTTTCAATACTAAAAAAAGCACAGTTATCAATTTTATCAGTAAGTTGATAAAGCATGTATACACTTGTATAGTGATATGGAACTTTTTTTTTGCAATGTAATAGTAAATTGTCTCCCTTTATTAGTAGTCGGCAGGTATTCGAAGAAAATTTATCATAAAAGTATTTTTATTGCTGCTAATTCCTGCATTAGTCGATAATCAAGTCAAAATAAATTCACTTTTCTTGTTCCTGAATTTTTGTCACTCAAGCGTATGAAAACAGAAACGTGATTCATGACAAGATCTTCTTCATCTTTTACAATGTTGTTTGTATACATTCAGATAGAAAAGAATTTGTTCAACATTCGCACAATAATCAAGATATTAGAGGACGAACAAGAAGAAGACACACAAACAGAGAATTTTAATCTGTTTTTAATCATAATTAATTTATTAATACGATAGATCTTACATTCTTATTTCCAATCTACGCTGACTAAATTAAATTGCTAATTAAAAATCATGGAATGATTGACTTAATAATCGTTTTGTCATCTGTCCTTGGCTTGCTGAAATTAGTTTTTATTTTTTAGAGTTTTTCACCTAAAAATTTTAATCATTTTTAACGATTTTTTTTTTAAAAATAATAACTAACGTTCAAAATAAATTTGAATATTTTCACTTTTGAACTTGATTGTTGTTGTAGGGTTTTGTATGTTTAAAATCTTAACTGTTGTAAGGTTCTGAAATTTCAAATAGCTTTTGTATGGTTCTCAAAATTGTACATTTTGATAACTTTAAATTAATTTAAAAAATGTACCATAATAAATTTAGCTAAAAATAAGCTGTTATAGAGCTCCAAAGTGTTCATATTATTTATACACATTGTATTATTCACACTTTAAACATCTTTAAAAACTATTTAATGATTTTAAGGCGATTAAATTTAATTGACTTAAACCATTCAAAAAACAATCAAGTGATTATAAGTTAGAGTAGTTGTGATAATAAACATCTGAAACACAGGGGCGTAACGAGGTCCATAGAGCCCCGGGGAAAATGATAAAAAACGCCCTCCTAAAACAAGTCTTTATTTGACCGCAAACCCCCCCCCCCCCAATTTTTGAAAAAGCAATAAAAATATGCATGGAACTTAATCCAAAAATGGTCATAAATCGACTATCCCAGTCATAAACAGTCATGATTTAACCAACCCCCTCCCTCCCAAAGAAATTCCTGGATACGTCCCTGTTGAAACTTAATTGTACAAAGTGGTTCGACTAGATATTAAACGCAATAAGTGAAGAACCCATAAGCGGTGGTTTGCAAATTTTGGATATGGGAGAAGGGGGGTGTTTGAAAGAATATTACGTGACGTAATTTACGAACAACCCCTAACACTAATGAAATAAAATAAAAAACAGTATTTTTTTAGTAAAATATTTTACTTAAACTTTCGTTTATTCAACAACTTTTAAGTTTTTTCTTACTTTTTAATACAATACAAATTTGTTATAAATGACTTCAACAAAAAAAAATACATAAGTAATTATTATCAAGAACTAAGAGGCAACAAAATAGCATCTGTTGAACAAATTTGTTCAGCAAATACCATTTTGGCCTCTCGAGCATTCTTTGTGCTATTCTATCTTTGCTAAAAAATTATTGATCTTTCAGTTCACAAAATTATTAAGGTAGTTAAAGGCACATTAATCAGTAAATATAAGATTTTTTTTTAGAAAAGTATTAGGCACATCTAACATAAATTTTTCATGCATGTTCGCATTATTAATCGATTCATTTTTTGTTAAGAATTTAAGTTAATTAAAGAAATATTAGAGAATTAATGACTGAAACTGAAAAATCCAAAAAGTTTTAATTCTTCCTCATGGTATTTTCATGAGCGACTCGTAATCTCTTCCTCAACTCCGTAGGCATCCTCTCATAACATTTCTTACAAACTGGCTTCTCATCGTACTCGTAGAATTTCGACTTAAGATCCAAATTAATATTGCACATATCGCATGAGAAATGATGAACACACCACGCTTTATTCAATGCCGTAAAAACTGTTCAAAATAAACAATCATTAATCAATATTTGTTATCATTATTTTCTCCTTTATCTCGAATTGCACATACCATCGCCAGAAACGACTTGATTGCAAACAAAACACAAATTGCCAAAAAGTTGGTGATAATGCGTTTCACAGTAAGCCAATCCACGCTTCTCATAATGCCGATGACCTAAGAACGGCTTCTCACACTTGGCACAGACGAAATGCTCAACGTGCCAATGCTTTCCTAAAGCAGTTACAACACGCTCTTCAATCGGACGACGACAAGCCCCACAAATTGGAACCTAGGATATTTTCAGAATTATGACATGATTAAATAAGAATTTTAACAAGTACTTACACCCATACGATCGTGACATTTCAAGCAGTAAAGCTCATTCATATCATTAGCTGCAAAGCCTGTACGGCTCTTGATTTCACGAGCTGTAGAATCCAACTCAACACCACAACTGGTGCAATTGAAGTGATAACCATGATAAACTTCACCACGGAAGCGCAATGGAGCACCATCAATGATTCCATGACATTTTTGGCACGAATACTTTCCAACTTCAGATGCCTTAATACTTGCATTACATCCATGACACAATGCACGATTATTGTTGCGAATAAAACCTGAGTCAGCAAGTTCTTTTGCACACAGTTGACAGCGGAAACATTCTGGATGCCAACTAGCTTGCATTGCTTTAATGACACGCCCGATAACGATTTCACCACATTTCGAGCAGTATGGAGCAAAAAGAACACGAAAATCTTTTTCGCAGTATTTGCGTCCTTCAAACTCGTAGAAAATGCCATCTTGAAACGTTCGGAAGCACTGGGCACAGCTGAAAATTTAAATATGTATGCGTTAGTGCTTGAGGAATTTGGTTAAATCAATAAGAACTTACACAAAACATTGGATATGCCACAATTGTCCATTCGAGTTGACAATCTTCTCCTGAGGCTCAAAGCCTTCATCGCACCTGGTGCAGGTCATAGTTTCCAAACTCATGTTGGTTGGTACTCTAAAATGTACGAAAATTTTCATTTAAAAAATCTATTCACATTCTTTCCGCATTATTCATGCTTCATTCGAGCTGGATTATTCATATTAATTATTAGTAAGCACTAGTTTTGGTTATTTAATTGACCAACCCTTTAAATTTTTGAAATTGTACAGATTTTCCCATTTGTGATTCCATTTTTGACACCTTCGAGTTCTTTTCACTTTCTGATATTACTTAATGTTAATGTTATCAAAAATGTTTCTTTTTTGATGTATTGACCGAAAATATTTTTTTTATTTAAGTATTAGTTTGAATGGATGGAAAAGAGTTATCGTGGGAGGAGGCTTGTTTAGGCGCATTTTCTTGTTCTATTTGATCAGTTTGGGTTTTGGACTTGCTTTACTAAATGTGATCCAGAAGTATAGCAGGATGATATCTCACTTCTTTGATGACGTTTCTAACTAAAGCCTTCAAAGGTGGGGGGGGGGGGGGGTCTGTGAGATTCCCTTTCAATTCTCATACCACTTTGATACCGAAGTACTAAGCCACTATGCTATCGAACCATTTTACCTTACTAAGAGCATATTATAGATGGCAGGATACATAATATGATTATGTCATAGAGTTATCCAGTAGTTTTCCAAATACTAACGAAGAAGAGCAGGGATTGGTTTCTCGGTATAAATCTACCTAACCCTAGCTAAGGTACCTTCCAGGATGGTTATATAGTTCAGAGTAGGGATAGAGACAATCTGACCCCAGATCCAGCCAGCCAAACTGATCATAAAACAAAGCAAAATTCACCGACAAAAATTCTTTTTTATCGGTGATGATACACATATAATATTAAAGCGTGCAATATGCATTAAATGTCAACATGTTTGTCTGTGATTTATTTTAGTAGCGAATTGATTTTTTTTGTTTAATTAAATGTGTCAGTACTCAAGAGTGTCTCAAAGTGAACACAATTCTGTTTTTTTGTCGATTAATTCTCATAATTAGACAAGTTAATGAATGAAATTATGTGTTTTTATTTATTCGTCCCGCATGATGTTAGTTGTATGACTATACGTGAATAAAAATAGATTTTGTATTAATGACGAAATGAAGGCCGCCCAAGCTTTTTTTTGTCTGTGAAATTTTCAAGTGAATCCCATCATTATTCATTCAACTTACTGAGTAATGGGTGGCATATTTGTAATGAATTCAATAAAAACACCGAAATTATGCAAAAATCAACAACTTTTACTGAAAGATAGATGAAAAAATATTCATAAATGTAACCATTTGGCGAGAATTTGACATCCATATTTTTAACAAATTTACTTAAAATCCACTAAAAACTATATTTCATGCCTGACTTTTTGCACATATACATGCACTGGATCATTACACTTACATTGCTAATTATATACAAATGAAAAATTTATGATAAACCGATAAGAACTTATTTTTTAATGAATTCGTCTGCCACTATAAAAAAAACTTTTTTCGACTACACTTATATGTAGTTAAATCCATCCATGACGTCACGATCTTCGCTCTATGTTGGGACACTTAAACCTCGATATTATGACTGTGTTTTGATTTTATTTATTTTTTGAAAATGATCGGTTTCGTTGATAATCATTACTGACTTTGTAGCGAGCAGAGCTATAGTCGACAGCAATATGCGTTAACTGATGTGCAGCATCAAGAATCTTAGCTCTTGTTTCAATTTTTCAAGTAGATCACAACAAAATCAGTTCTGAATAACTATTAAGGATAAAATTTAGTTGAATCAATCACAAAATTCTTATGGAACTACGATAGTATTTACGATTTATTCATAAAACTTGAATAGTCTTAATAAAAATGTGACAATTTGATTCATCTCTAAGCCAAATCATCACATTTTTAATAGAATTTACATTATTATAATTTATCTACACAATTTTCTTTATATAATTTAGTTATTTTAGATGACAGCATATATTATGGAATTATAACAAACAAAATGATTTTAAACAATAAGTTTCTCTTGTGTGTCTCTGATCAATCACATTAAAAACACAGTTATTTTATATCATAGACTAAAAATGATTATTTTTTACATAATAACGCGGAAAAATATTTTTGTATTTAAGATGAACCATGATAACTGGCGAATTATCGATATTATAATAAGTAACACGACAAATGATGTAGCGATTTAGCTTTGGAATACTTGGGAACGAGCATTCAATTTTGTAATATTTTCTTTCTTACTTCCATCCTTTGCTCAAATTTGATGTTGTAAGATGTCTTTCTTCTTCTTTTAATTGTTCTCACTCTATAATTTACTATGATCTTTAAATAGTGCTTTAGTTATCTTTCTTTCCACGAGCACCAGTCATACGATAAATAATTGAGTCCTTATCTTCAACATTACCTAAAGCAAGTGAAATTGCAACAAGTGCAAAGACCATAACAAGTGAGAACCAGAGGATAATGTTGAAAACAACTGGATAGTTGGCTGATGCAAGATCAGCAAGATTGTGCTTATTTTCTTCTGTTCCATCTTCAGCAGCGCGCTTTGATCTTGACTGATGTTCAATTGATGGAATTGTGATGACAGCAACTAAAGCCTCATTATCGTAAACCTTTTGAATGACATCATTTAATTTCTTAAGTGTTGTAGTCAACAACTTGTTAGCCTCAGATTCTGATGTCTTCTTTGAGAGTGATTTCATTGAAACATGGACATTGATGAATGCTGGCTTAGTCTTCATGTTAGCAAGCTACAATTAAGGATTTATTTATGGTCACTTTACGTTCAGTTTACGTTGTGTAATTCACATTCTATACTTACAACATCGCTTAATCCTTGAAGATATGCAATTTGGCTCAAAAACTCCTTGTCGGCCTTATCCTTTGAGCTCAAAATTTGATTCTTTTCGTTCAATGGTGATTGTTCAATTTCGCCGATGGATGTTTCGATGTCATCTGACTGATTGACCAAATCAATATTGACAGCTAAATGACTGTGATCCAGGACTTTTGTGGTGATTGCATCTTCAAAATAAAAGTCATTGCCAGTGATTTCGAATGATTTTGAGTTCTACAAGATAAGTAAAATTAGTCACAGGCTCTCGTGATCTGCTCTATATTTTAACTTACATCAAATTTCAAGTTATTTGAATCTTCAACAACAAACGAGACGACAGATTTAGCAGTATGGAATGGATCGAGAACTGACAAGCCATCCCATGGTTCAGTTGAGTACACAGAATATCCAAGACTTGCTGTAAATAAAAAAAGAAAATTTATTAAAATAATTTTCATATAATTTTGTGTAATCAATTTTTTACCTGCAAAAACTTCCGAAATCGCACTAGAAGGCAGGTCCGATGAGCCTTTGAAAACTATTGATTTAGGTGAGCTAAGGATGGTAAAATCATTGCAGCTTACTGAAAATAAAGTAATCAAGAGTTCACATGACAATCAAAAAAATCGATAATTTTTGATTATATCAGAAAAATTTCCTTTTCTGGCTTATGATGATGTTTTCAGCAGATTCCTTCAATATGCAGACTTGGATAATGGTTAGTTAAACTAGTTCCACTGGTACTTACCTATAGAAATTACGGTGAGAACGATTAAAATTGATTTTTCCATTTTAACTAAATTATTTTTTGTGATCTTGTGACTACCGTTATTCAGAGTCTCTAATGCACAGACGTTTTCTCAATTTTGAATTTTTAGAAGCCGTTAGAAAAGTTAAACGAGCTTTTTGGAGCTTTTTGCTGACAAGAAATTTAATAAATTAAATGCTATGCTTACTTTGATGATTTAATACAAGTTTTTTGAGCAAATCGAATACATTTCATTAAAGTTAATTAGGTAATTTTGGCAAAAATTAAAAGCTTTATCTCCTCCTATCAGGGGCGTATCCAGAAATTTTTTGAGGGAGGGGTTTTGAAATATTTTTGTATAGAAGTGAAAATTTAGGGGGGGGTTTGGGATTTTTTTATTAAAAAACCCTAGCAAATTGAAAGAATTTCCCAAAAAGGGTAGGGGTTTTGACCCTCAAAACCCCTCCCTGAATACGCCCCTGCCTCCTATCTCCTAAAATAAAGCTTTCAAGTAAAATAAAGGTGAAGCTTTCAGAAAGTTTGCTGTCTTTAAAAGCTTCAAGAATTCGGAAAATTGGACTCATTTAATTTTCAAATAAAATGCTCTTGAGATTTTTATCGCCTTTTATCGTCATTTATTTGATTAGCTCTTCTACTAGTTTTGATAACGATCAATCAATTGCCTTTAAATACTGAGACATGACTCCTTTTCAGTTCATTTAAGTTTTCTTTTTCATTTCAATTCGTTAAAAAAATCTAAAATGAAAATTCTAAGTTTATTTCTGGTCAGTTTATTCTTTGCATCCAGTTTTCAATTTTCTCCTGAATACATCAGAGATGCAAGAGCACTTGATTTGGCCAATGCACTTATTGGTGTAGTTGATCAATTAATTCAAACAGTTTCGGGTGCCTTAAATAATTTCCTTACGACAGTTGGAAATTTAGTTCTGAGTGGAATTAATAATATTGAAAAAGCAATAAGAGAAGCTATTGATGATTTTCTTTTAAAATTGCTGGAAGCTCAGCTCGAAATTGAAAAACTAATTGGAGAGGATATCATTGGATGTTTCGAAAATTTAGAAGAAGATTTTCAAACCATTAAAAATAAAACAGTTGAAGGAATCACAACATGTTATAATGATGGCAAGGATGATCTCACATCAATTAGCATTGATATTTTTAATTATGGAAATACGAATAATGAGATTATATCAAATGTCAAAACAACCATTGAAAGTTGTTTAGTAAAGCCCTCGTTCGGGGAAAAACTTACTTGTGTAGTTGATGGAACTAGTGTTATACGCGACGCACTTTTCAATTTGTTAAGGAATATTGATGATACAGCTGAAACTATTAAATCTAAAATTGAAAATTCAGTAATTGGAACTTACGGATGTATTAATACAGCACTTGAAGGAGGCGAGGAGGAAATTAGTGATATTTTGGAGGGAACAAAAGATTGTATTGCAAGTTTTACCATAAGCCATCTTACGACCGAGGAGTCATCAGTTGAACCTGAAAATCCAACGACTACAACCGAGGAGTCATCAGTTGAAACTGAAAATCCAACGACTACAACCGAGGAGTCATCAGTAGAATGATATACAGCTTACTTGGAAACATTTGAAGTGCAATACATCATTGTGTTTCCAATACAAATTTTTATTGCATCTTTTTTCGCTTATTTTTGGATAAATCCTTAATACAGCATTCAATAAATCTTAAATAATAATATTATAATGGAAAAAAGTTAATAAATTAAACATTAAAAAAATTCAACAAACTTAAAATTTACCCAAACTTTTCGACTTTTTAACATTATCATCGTTTGGATTTTTTGTGTTAGAATTAAGTGCTTTAGAATCAGATGATTCATTAAATAAATTAAGACTTTGTCTGCACAATACTGGAACTGTATTCATTTTTTGAACTTCTTTGGTGTTTCGTTTTAGTTTAACTTTGCGTAGTTTTGTTGCCAAACTCGACAATCCAAATTTCGAATGCTTTTGAGAATCCTTCTCAAACTCTTGATTAGTTGCGGCACTTGGAAGAATATTTCTAGGCAAAGATGACGTTTTATTTTCACCTTGAGAATTGTCTATACATGAGTCATGGATGTGCAACACACCACAGCTATTTGACATATTTTCTATGCTATTACTATCTGTGCTACCTGCAGATATTTGGCTCAATCGATAACTCCATTTTGTTTGTTCATCTGTCAGTGATGTCAAGGTGTTCTTGAAGAAAGCATCTTTTGCTTGCTTTATTCTCAAGGCCCTTTCACTTAATGGTGTCCTTGGTTTTTCTAATTCATCATTCTTACTACTACTTTCATTAGCAACTGACGAGTCACTCATGTAATCAGATGATCGAATAACTTGAATGTGAGGTGCTCTTTGGACTTTTGGGATAGCACCTGTTGAAACATTTTGAATTTGTTGAACTATTGGCTGTTCTATCGACTCACTTTCGACTTCTTTACTTTCAGTTTGATTTTCAGTCGATTCTGTTGACTCTGACTCAATCAATTCAAACTGTTTTTCCCCTTTATCAATAAATATCTCTGACTTGAAAGGGTTTTCAAAGGTTACATCACGTGACTTAATCGGAACGTCGTCATCATCCTTGCTTTCTTCATTCAAAACAATTTCTTGGAAGCTACTTGACTTTAAAATTTTATACTGATACTCTGCGCTTTGTTTTCTAACGCGTCTATCAAGAACTGGCGAAAGCCAAATGGGCGAAGAAGAATTTGAATTAGGTGTTGACTTGTGCTCAATATTATGGTGATATTTTTCAATCATGAGCCTAATGCTTGGTGATAAATCCTTTCGTACACATTCCATTTTCTCATTTAAATTATTTTCATTTTGTTGTGATGATAAATTTGATGACATGTCTACAATTGACGTGACATCTTCTGATACTTTACTTTCTTGTTTGTTTCCTTCCTTATCAGTTTTCTCTGAACCACTTGACGATTCAATTTCACGGCTAATGAAAAGTGAGTTATTGTTGTTTTCATTATCATTGTTCTCATATGGAGTAAATATTTTCCGTTTAGTTTTTACGATTGGATTCATGTAAGTATTATTGATGTCATTCGATGACACTTCAATTAATTCAACACAATTTTCAGTTGGTGATATTAATACTGAGTCATTATGTTTAGTGTCTGAAATCTCAATTGTTTTGGTTGTAACTTCATTCGTCTCGCCAGGTTTGATTTTAAAGACATACACAACTTCCTCTTCGCCTTGAAAACTATCAAAAGATTTATCAGAATCAGGTTGCTTTTTCGCACGACTTGACTTTCTTTTAACTTTTCTTTGAGTTTCTGAAGTTAATGTGTATTCGTCATCACTATCACTTTCTGTTTTACTATTCTGTCGAGATCCCATACGACGTAAGCGTATTTTTCTTTTTGAACTGCTACTTGAATTCCTTGTCACTTTCTTTGTTGATCTATCGTCACTTCTCATGTCCTCAGTACTTAATTCTGGCATTTCTGACTCAGATGATACTTTTAAATGAGCAATATTATTGTTTATGGGATCTTCAACTTTTACAGAGTTGCAAATGAATGTAGGCGTAATTTTAATCGTTGCTATTGCTTTATCCTCTGAATTTTGGATTGAGCTTGTTGCTTGATATTGATACTCGCTGAGAGAACTGCTGTCTTCCTCCAAGTGCCTTAATGTCTCTTCAAGTCTGATTAAATTATTATTAATCTCAGAAGATAAATTATTTAGAGCTGGAAGGACATATTCGTATGACGAGATCCTGTGGATCTAAAAATATGGGTTAAAGGATGTTTGGACTGGAATATAATAAATATATTTACAGAATCTCTTAGCTGACGAATGATTTGAAAGACTTCCATTTTTTCGTCCTTTTTCTTGAGCTTTGTTCTTTGCAAATGTTCGGTGAGATGTCTCGTTGCATCAATCAAATGCTGTAAATATTGATATACTTTAAGTTCCTTCTATAAATTTAAATCTAAAGGTTCCTACCTTCATGTTATCTAAATTGTCGATGGAATTTATGTTGGTTTCGTCTAGAGATGTTTCATAAAACTGCCTAGTCAACATTTTCAGTTCCTCAAAGGCTCTTTTCAGCTCTTCTCTCATGCTGCTTCTATATAAATTCAAAAGAAAAAGATTTGAAACTCTTGTGACTGCATGAAATGCACTGTAACACTAACCTTAAATCTTTGCTTGCAAAATCAAACTTGAAAATCGGAATCTGCATTTGAGGTGAAGCAGACGACATCAGTTCACACCCCTCATCCTCAACTTCGACAATAACTGCTTCCGGCTCTTCTGCTGCACTCTCAAAACTCTCGTTTACTTCGCTGTATAATTCAAGATTTGAGGAAGTCTTAATGAAAATAAACATTTGGAAGAGATTAAAATAAAATTAAACAAATCTCTCGAGGAATACCCTAGAGTATGTCTCAAGGTAGAGCATACCCACCACTAGTCTTTTTCTGACCTTTTTCTCAACAGGTTCCTTCATATTATCAGCATCATTTAGTGATAAGCTTGAAGGCTGTGAGTGAGACATCTGTGAACAGGATTGGACAGGCTTAATGCTGTCAACAGACAAAGCTCGTTTCATACAATTTTCATAGTCATTCTCATTCTCATTGATTGTCGCTTTATATTTTGGATGTAAAAATGCAAAAGTTGATGAGTCACTTGCCGGTTCAATGCCTTTTGCTTTCTCCCACTCATACAGCTTCCTTGTAAAACTTCTTGATATTCCCTTAAATTTCATCAAGCCTTCTGATGTTTGAACGACAATTTCTTCTTCCATATCTAACGGAATATCCAATGGAAAGACTTCTGCATCTGGCTTGTCATCAGACGTTTTTGTTTTCTTCATGCTCGACTCATGTGACGAAGACGATTTATCTGTTTTGGAAAATTGCCTCTTAAATTTCTCATGCACTGATGTCTGATGCGAGTATGGTGGCGGACTTCGACCTTCTGCCTTCATTTGCTTCCATTCCTCTAAAGAAAACGAAAGAATATCATGTAAACAAAACGAAATATTTATAATTGCAAGAAATATTTACTAAATTTCTTCTGAAATTCCTCTGGTAAATCTTTAAACTCAGGCAATGTAACAAGACCTTGTTCAAATTTTGTTTGGGGTGATTTTAGTGACGTTGTTTTCTTTGATGTCTCCTTCATAGACTGATGACCTTTTTTCATTCGCCATTCATCAAGTTTTCGTTTAAAGTCTGCTGAGAGATTTTCTTCGTTCATTATGAGATTATCAATGATATTTTTTGGAGTGCTGGGTAGACTCAAATCCTCCTTAAGGAATCCAGGAACAGAATTGTTCAATTGAAGGACAAGTGGTCTAATCTTTCCCCATTCATGCTGCTTTGACTCAAACTCTGAATTAATTTTCTTCTGAAGCTCTTGATAGTTCCTTATAATCTCATATTGTTGACGTGATGATCGTGATGAGTTGTTTGAGCCTCTCTTGAGAGGCGAGAGTGGTTCCGAGTTATAAAAATCGTTATCACCGCCACTTGAAAAGTCCACTTCTGAGAAGAATTCATGATTTTTCATCGGACTATTTGGATCTGATATTGACAAGTTTTTACTATGATATAATTTTTTTATGGTCGGTGTGATGATGATACTTCCTTCAATGCTATCAGTTTCGCTAAAATCCTGCAAGTGGAGATAAAACTGATGGAATTTTCAGATAGTTTTAGGCAAGGACTCGTTCACTTATGACGTCTAGGATAGACGTCATTTTGGAACGACCCTAAGCAGGATACAAACCTTTTTTATAGTTAGCGGACTGGGTAAATGCCTTTTACTGTAACTAGTTTCAAATGCCTCATCTTCTGGTAGACTTTCGATTTCCGAAAATGTTTTGTTCTTCTTTGAACCCTTCTTAGTCTGCCTCAAGTTTCTCACATGCTTCCCGTCATTTAATCTGTTTTCATTTTCATCACTCGTCGGACATAAATCAATATCAGGAATCCCAAGATTTAAATTATTAGGTGATGATGACGAATGATTTGGCGATGAAATGGAGTCACTTCGATCTCCAAATGGATCATTAAATTCAATTGGACTCACATCACGGCTATTCCCACTTCCTGTTGATTTTATAGACTTTCGCGAATTTCTATTTGTTACAATGCCCTTGACCTTGCTCCATGCTGACTTACTGTTTTTATTGCTGTGCGTCTTGTCTGAATGATGAGCATTTGCTCCAAATGTAGGCTCTCCGTCTAATGAATGACTGCGTCTTTCATCATCATGAAATGATGGCGGACGAATATAATTTCTTGCTTTAGTTGCTGTCATAAGAAAACATAAATTTCAATTTTTCATGTTCATTTTTTTAAATAAATATATTGCGCTTGGCACTGAGCGCTTCTGCCTTTTATCAAATTTACACAATCTTTTCTCTTTTTCTCACCACCACCTCATGTTATTGCTTTTTTATCTACATACTTAGTTATCCGATTAAGATAACTTTTATTTCATCCAGGAAAATCATTTTCGTTCTCACTTCAAAAATCACATGCTGAACAATTAAATAAACAAACCTAAATCTTATGATTATTTATTGTTCACAAATTTACGCAATTCCAGTTGTTTCAATTCACACCATACGATCGTTGAGAGATGAGGAATTTTAAAAATAAATCGTCTTGGCTATTTTTAGAATCCATCAATTGGTAATTATAGAAACAATATGCTAAATGAATTATATTTAAAGTGTTTCGTTCAATTTTTAAATAAACCATAATACGAACGACGTGTGTACATGCGGAATTTTGTTTAAAACTTGGACAAGACACGCGCTTAAGATAATAAATTTTTCATCTGTACCCTAGGATATTCTCATACAAATCCGAATGAGAGAAAAAAAAATTGATGTTATGATCAATAAATCTGGTATTTTGCTTTTATCGTGAATTTTAATGATATTGATTTGTAAACATGAGAATTTCACAGAAAAAAGGTGATTTTGTGAAATTCTATTGAATCTGTTCATAGCATTTAATTAGAATTTAGCTCATACAATAGAAATTTGAATTTTTTTAGCTTAAGTAGTTAAGGAGGAGCTTTCACTTATGACGTACAATGAGGGAGGGTGTCTGGAGTTGAGTCTGACACCTACAAACAGAGTTGTTTTTGTATGGAAATTATATGATAAGGGAGGGATAGGATTCTAAAAATCCCATTTTTTATGGACGTAAGCGAATGACTCCTTATGGCATCCATCAAGATTGGGATTTTCAATCCTCGTAAACCCCTCGGGGGTATACCTCAGCCAGGGGCGTATCAAGGGGTTGTTTTTGAGGGTCGTGTTTTAAAAAAAATTTATATGAACGACAAAATTTAAGGTGTGTTTTGGAATTTTTTTCTTGAAAACCCCTAGCAAATTGAAGAAAATTTCCATCGAGGATGGTGTTTTAACATCCAAATATCCCCCCTTGATATACCCCTGACCTCAGCTATTGTCTAGGCATGGATCCGAGAAACCGACTCTAGACCTCCCCCTACACAAAAATGTTGGAGGCTATTAGTGAACGACCCCTAAAGAGTATATCCTTTACATACTCATCAATGATTAGGGAGAGGAACAGGGTCTGGTTGGAGCTATATGTTCATTTTTTCATAGTTATCAGAGCTATTGAGTAGTTTCGACTTCATGCAAAATTTAAATCAACTTCAAACTCTTCTAATTAATAATTTGAATATCGAGAAAAATCAAATATTTTAGACATTTTGATCCTGAATAAGTTCTTCCCTCCATTTTTTTGATATATTTGATGTGAATACTTCAAATTGTCTAAACACTGGAACTCTTCATTAATTATTACAAATATTATTTATCCATCAAGCATGAAGTCATCTAAAGCACCTTGAAAATAATTTGTTCAAAAAACTTTCTCGATCAGTTGATGCCAACATTCATAATTCATTCTTGATATTTACATTCAAAACACATGTTTGTGATCACCAAGAGTGTCAATATTCAAAAACTACTTAATCTCAGCCTCTTCTAAATCATAAATCTTTACATCTCAAGTGCTCTTCTCGTATTGAGAATATTTGAAAGCTTCGATATTCAAAATATTTAATTTAAAAGTGAGAAGTGCATGGAGAATCCGGAATTACACGTGATACGCCTACTCTAGAGAGAATTTAGAGCAAATTTCAAGTGGGTTATTGTCTCAGTCGGAGTTGAAGATTTTACGTATGATGTGTATTGCATGTGTGTATGCATAAAGCCTAGTTGTAAGTTTTTGGAGATATCCTTGATCCTAGCCATATGCCTGGAATATCATATAATGAGAATTTAAACCTAATCATGAAGATTACGTTATAACTGGATGTATGTGTAACTTAAATCACTGAGACACTTAATTGCAAATATTTTTAATGCAATGAAGCCATAAAACTGCTGTGGCATTCAGGAAGAGGATCAAATAAAATAAAATAATAATAATATGTGTGACAAATAGCCAAAATGAGGTATGTGCCTCGGTTACTGAATAGAATAGAGTCCCTGAACCTAGTAATGCAACCTTTCAAAGAACACCTGTTCGATTTCGCTCAAATTTAACTTATTTTTAATAAATTATGCATCCTTCATGCGTAGTGCTCATAACTTAAAATGTATAGTATCTTAAAATAACTAGTAATGCATTTAAAACTATTCAACAATTAAATGAAATCAATCGTAAAATCATCCTATAGCCTCAGCAGTCACAATGACGCTCGTTGTCTACACAACATTTTCCGCAAGCCAATTTTCGCCATTAATTTTCTTTTCATTACAATAAAACACTTAAAAGTCAAAGAAATAAAAAGAAGAAGAAAATATTTTAATAAAAAAAAATGTAATTATGCGTCGATTGATGCCGAGCTATTGACGTAAATCGAACAAATTTTTCTTTTTAATTTTCAACTACTAATAATTAGTCGACGTATTGGACAAATTAATTTCATTTCTATTTGCTTTATTCTCAATGCGAAAATTTATTGACGAAATCTCTACGAGTAGATAAATTAAAGTTCTCAACGTAAAAAAAAATGAAGATTAAATGATTCAAAGTGCTGAATGAATTTTCTTCCTCCTCAATCTTCTACCTTTTATCTCGTAAATATCACGAAATAGAATTTAACGTAAAAATACTCGACATTTTTGAGGTTTTTAGTTTATCCTTGAAAGCCAAACGTCGTATCTTGTTTTAATATCTATTTTTAAAGACACAACACAGTTTATTGCGTAGCCGCGACAGATTAAAGTGCATTGACGTCTACATTTTTAACTTTGTGGCGATAAATCGAAGAATAAGTATTGTTTTCTTGTTTTTCTTCCTCTTCCGAAGATAATTTACAATTAAAATACACACATCTCAAAGGAACTGCTTTTATTTATGAAATGCAATTACGAAAGTCTGTCTATATGAGATCGATGAGAGGTTGATGTATATTGATTCAGTATAAAACATTATCTCTTACTCCAGGGTCGGTTGCTTGGCATACCCCAGGATATACCCTAGAGGGTTACCCTAGAGGTATAGCTTAGGGTATACACCACTAGGGTGTACCGACAAACCAGCACAAGGGTAGTTATTGTTTCCTTTACAAAACTCAACTATACTTTACTTTCAAAAGAGGCTATCCATCCTGGCTACGCGCCTGCCTTGCTCGATTCTAAAAGATATTGGAATTTCGAACATTTAAAACGCAGCAATTAAGAGTCTAGATTCAGTAGCCACAAACGAAGAGAGAAAGAGCAAGCTTGTAAGCTTATAAACAAATCATCAAATTTATGGTTCACAAGAAGATGGAAGAGAAAAGATCGTAGGCATATCCATTACATTCTAATTATACATATAAACCTACTTTCATCGTTTTCATCGCCAGAACTTGGTGCACTAGATATAACATCTCGTTGAGAGCCAGATGTAGCCGTAAGAACTTTCCCAGATGAGGTGCTGATTAATGAATCACCAGAATTACATGATAGCGGCGCTGGTGTTGATGGAACTTTTAAAAAATTCCTTTGAAAATTTAAATAATCAATTTTTTTAGATTTTTTTTTGTAAATATTGTTTGTGTAATTACTTATATGAATCATTAGCAGGTGAAAGAATCGAATCTGAACTTTTCGATTCATTGAGTGTTAATGTGTTCGCCTTTTCCCATTTAAATGCTGCCTTTACTTTTGTCCATTTTGAAACCTTTTAGAATTAAATTGTATTAAATGATTTGAAATTATTATGCAAGTATTTTTACTACCTTTGGCTTGAAATCTGTTAAGGCACTTTGACGTCGTAATGGATAATTTCTATTATTTTCCTTCAACGGCATCATAATCTCCTCTGTCTCTGATATAACCGATTTACTCCTCTGCCTTTAAAACAGTTGCCAATATTAATTTTTCTTGCACAAAAATTAAGAGATTATAAAAATATACTTTTTTGAAGCACTTCGTTTACTGCTTGCGCATTTACTAGCTGCTAACATTGTTTCTAGATCTGCAATGTTCTGCTCAAACTCAATCATCCCCTCATTATCCATATCAGATCCGTCATCAAGAAACACATTAGATTTCATGAACTTTTCGGGATCTGAATTTATCTAAAAGCAAAAGTTAAATATTTTGAAAATAATGAATATTAAATTAAATGGATGTACAACATGCAGCTTAAATTCTGTGGTGTAGGATAATAGCTTTAAAAACAATCGATTGTTTAAACAACTCGTGAAAGTCATGTTATGCAACTGACGAGTGAAACTTTTGGAGCAGTTCAAGAATGAATAGAAACAAAAATTCATTCAGTAGATTCGAGTTTCCAAGGAAAATTTTAAATTTTCCAAACAATATTTTTCAGCAGCTTATAATGTCTTCATATTTTAAATTTATGTTCTTCTTCTGCACAATTTTTCCGGTGAAAATTTATTTTTACTGAAAATTTCCCAGTAAAATTTCTTAAATGTTTTCTAATAAACACTTTTATTTTGCAAGATCAAACAGATTTTATCCAGAAAGAAATAAATCATGAATCATATTATGATTATGGATGAAACAGGAAGTGATTGGTATTTGCAGTTGGAATCCACTAGATATACAAATAGTCAAATTTTTTCGTAATAAAAATGATCAATATTTACGGCAAAAAAATTACTAAAATTATCTTCTCAATTTGTATACACATTAAGTTCCCATGAAACTCACTTGTATCTCCATTTCCTTCAGAGCATTAAGCGTTTTAACAGTCTTCAATCGTTTTCTCATTTGATAATTTTGTTCTTGAACCGACAGCAATTGATGAATGATATGATGTAAATGGTCGAGTTGATCGAGTGATTCTTTAGTAGCTAAAAGTGTCGAAATAGTTGCTTGCGTGCGACTCATCAATGGGGCAATATAGTCACGACATTCCTCTTCACACACATTATTATTATTATTTTTATTATTAGTGATATTCGTAGACATTTCGGCGGCTTGATTTATTTCAACATTTTCATTATCGAGATTTTTTACATTCTCATACAGCGATTCCTCACGCTCTTTTAAACTTGTCAACATTGTGACAAGTTGATCATTATTCTCTTCGATACGTATTAATGCATTGCTCTTCTTACTCACTGCACTATTTTCAGATGGAATTTGTGGCACTTCAGGAAGATTCGTTATGTCGATCGATTTTTTCCTCGACATTTTTTCTGAATTCCGTAACACATTTGGTGCTCTATAATTCACACATATCTTATTGACTTTTCACTTCCGTTTTCCCTTCTGCAATTTTTCCACATTTCACTGTTATTGATATTAAATTAATAGCACAAATGAAATATTGTAAATTCAAGTCTATAGATCACTTTTTAATTTTTAAGCCATCGATTTCGTGTTGACCATTTATTTTCTGCTTCTCATATGTGAGAAATTTCAAAAAGTATTTTTAGCGAAAAAAAAATCTTTTCGAAAATAAAGAAAAAAAATGAAAATTAAATTTATTGCATGAACAGAAATCAATGCTGTGCACAATAAAATACACACCGATTCTCAATCTAAATTAGTGACAGAATACTTTCACTATTGTCATTATTAATAGTAACATTCATAATTATTTTTCTCTCTCGCTTTCATCTCTTTTTCATTTAATTTTAAAAATAAAAAACGGCAATCACTTTTTTTTGTTTAAAAAATAAGAAACTAAAAATAAATTTTGAGAATGAAATTGAAAAAGGAAAGAAAAATGAGGAATTAAGCGGTGCTAAAAAATACTTTTCTCGATCGAGATTAATTCACAACGAAAGACCGCGTTGAACTGAAACTTAAACTCGCTCAGCGGCTCAAGGAAAATCTCTCGGAAAATGAAAAGAAAAAAAATGTATATAAAAAAATCGGCATCTCAATATTTTTTCTGTTTTCTTTTTTTGAAAATGAAAATTTTTTTGAGAGCATAAGATTTAAAGTACGGAAAAAATTCTCAGACATGTGAGTCGATCAGAATAGATATTGTGAGAACATGTAAATAAATAGTTTAATATGATCATTCTGCATGTGCTACTAATGAGACGTATGTGAGATTTTTTAATGTGTCTTTTCTACGCATAATTTCATTTTCTCCATTTACTCATCGGTTGTGTGGAATGTGAGGAAATATTTCTTCTCAATTTATGTTTTTCCATCCTTCATTTTTCATCATTCCGTTTGCATAATTCTTTTCTGTCACTTTTATATGTGGATTTTCCTTAGTTTGGAATATTTTCCCACAAAACATGTGTAAAACTTGTATAATTTGTCATTCCTGGATGATTTAGTAAGTTAAGAGTCATTATGACATCTTTAGATGCAAATTATGTCAGGAAAAAGTATACTTACCTTAAACTTAAATAACTTTTAATTATTTTTCTCATTTCTTGTAAAATGTGGATCAATTAAACGTTATTTTAATTTATTTAGATACATTCAAGCTTCCTTAATTGTGTAGGCTCTTGTAAACTTAGATTTCTTTATTAAATAATTAAAAATTTAAATTTTTTGCAGAAAAAATGTTTTGATTGTTTACAAAATTTCTTCTGGAAAATTTTCAGAAAAAAAAATCTAAGGTGACTAAGGATAAAACGAAATTTTCAAAATTTAATTAACCGTTAATTCACGATCAATTTATTGAAAGGTTGCAAACTGAAATTAGAGTAAACTATAAATAAATATTTATGCAAAACGACAGCTTGCACCATTCATAACTATCTCAACTTACTTTTTTCTAAACGGAAAATTTAATATTGTGTAAAATTTGTGTCAACAATATCGCTCTGCATTTTCTTTGTACAATAAGTCGTTGAACACTCTAAACCACCTCGCACATCTTTCATATTCTTTTATATCCACACATAAAAATTAAGCGAATTAAATACTTTGCTCTGCAACGATTATTGTGGCATGCTTTAATTAGCACATGAATATGAAATTTTTCACACAAATTCATCATCTAATTATATACTGTACTTAGTAAGCTTTTTAAATTAGGCAGATCACATTGCAATTACTCATTAGATGTGCAGCAATTTCAATATGTTCTACGTACGTACGAATTTGCCACATTAGAGTGCTCTTTGTTTTTCCAACTACGCCAAAATCGGTTCATTAATTTTTTAAAAAATTCTCTTTTCTAGTCTTGAAATAGCCACAGTTATTAATGTGTGAGGTAATAACGTTATATGCACGTCTCGGTACAGAATATGCAATGTCAGCTTCAATGTGTACACATTTACGACCGTTTCCTCGCTCATTTTTGTATTTACTTACCGGCTTCTTCAGCTTCAGCATGGCATTGAATTGAATGTCTACATTTTCGCCTCTCTCTCTTGCTTGCTTGCTCTGCATGTTAGAGTTGTAGCTCTTTGAGTTTCAGTAGCTGTACTAGACATCAGTTATTACTGACCACGCGTATCATCAACTTCATAAACTCTGTAATAAATATTCATTATTTAAAATAATGGAATAAGCTTGAAGTCTGTGAATTTTTTATTTTTATTCAAAAGTGATATTTTTAACATAGAACCAATAATATAAATTTAACAGTTCAACAACAGCAATTAATTACATTGGAATAAAATTGAAGGTGAACTTATTTTACGATATTGAGTGATTTTGAAATATTTAACATTGCCAAGTGCTGATTTCAACAATTTTTAGACTAATTATATCAAATAAGAAGAAAATTTTCAAAGGTCATAGATTTTTTATGTGGATATGATGAATGAAATACCAAAAATGTGAAGTGTTAAAAAAAATTGAAAAAATCGTCAATGTTGATTTTAAAATTAGTGGAACTAAAATTGATTTAATTCATGGTGTTAGCCCTAGTATTTCTTCCGAAGATAATAAACTTCGCATTTTAGGAAGGTTGTTCGCATTTTAGGAAGGTCTGAGATTTTATAACAACTGAAATAAAATAAAATTTTGTTTTTGAAAAAATATTAACAAGAGGGGAACCCCCCTTAGAACCAACGCACCCTTTCTCTTCATCTTTTGTGAACAATTCTTTACGCATATTCAGAGTTTTCAAATTTGTTATTTAGAGATTAGGGAGGTATGTATCATAATTTAAAGTTTAGGGGCATAGCCGGGAGGTGGGATGGAATTTTTCTTCAATTTGTTAGTATTTTTCAACGAATTTCCTAAATTTTTGCATCCATACCACAAAATCAACCCACCTCTCTCGTGGGAGAGTACCCTAGGATAGCGAATAGTATGATTTTAATGATCCAGTATAGTAAATTGAGTTTTTTGCTTCAAAATTTCCATTACGGAAGACATGGCTTCCCAGCTTCTAATCTCTAATCCCATAGAGATTAAAAATGTCCATAGAGATTAAAAGCTGGGAAGCCTTGACGGAAGAAAATTTGAAAAAAAGATTATAAATCTACTGAAGCTCCAAAGTTCTTGCTGAAAACCTCCTTTCTAATTATGGAATATGATGAAAGTCATACAAATCAGCATCAAATCACCTTCAACGTGACATAGAAAAGTGAGAAATGTATGATCACATCATCTAATAAGTTTCTTGAAATAGCCATGACCTTGGCATCAAATAATTCAGCATTTAATCATGAAAAAATATCTTCAGTCTTGCTCAATTTACCTCTTAACTTGCCATAAAAAGATGAATAAATATAATTGAAGTCAAACGAGGTTCACACTGCATCTAGTTCTAATTTAGTATAAAAATGTTTTGATTGTCTGTGCTAAAAATATTTGTTTTTTTCTTCTGTAGGCAAAAAGTAGGCACATTGTATGCAGACAAATTCTAATATTCGTAAATAGAAAAACAATATCAAGCACATGCAGCAGGCATACATTAGTGTCGAATTTTTTTCAATTACTGCATGTTTATTGCCTAATAATTTTCTATCTGTTGCTATTGAGCAAATAATACTCAATGTTCAAAAAAGTGAATAATTTGAATTTTTTAACTCAGGGTTTAACATTTTAGGTTAAAATCTGCATGCTATTCATCCAATTACGATCTTTTTGTTAAAAGATAAAAACAAAATGTTAAGCGTGTGAAATTCAAAGATTAAATAGCTAATTTTTCAACAGTTTAAAAGTTAATTAACTTTCAATTGTGATAGGTATTGCGGATTATTATTGTTTGAAATAAGCAGATTATCGACATGCGACATGAATGTGTTGCTAAAGTTACAAAATATTATTATTGAAAATCATTGCAAGCTCTTTTGCATAGTTGGAAATTTGAAGTTTTAATGGCTATAAATTTTGAAAAATCTACTAAAAATCAGGTGTTTTTTCGCCTAAGCATTTTTTTCTTGAAAAACTCCATCTGAATACGCCCCTGGGTTAGGGTTAATTTGTTAGGTTTTTTGGGAAAAAAATACCTTAAATTTTCCATACAAAATACTTAAAAATTTCTTGCTATTATTATTATTATTATTATTATTAGTTTTATCCCTGTTAAGCATGTGATGTAGTTTGTACCACGAATAATTGTGCGAGAATAATTTATAATTAAATTTCTTTGTAAGACATAAACTCCAATGTTAATGCACTTTAGTCCATAGGCAATAACCGGTATGTTGTTCATATTATTGCACATACACAGCAATCCAATCACTATTTCGTAAGAATTAACATTGAACAGTCGAAATAAATAATTTTTTTTTGCAAGTTTAATGTCAGCTCCAATTAAAGTTTAATGAATTTAATGTCCATAACACTAAAAACTTCATTTTTTTCTTAATTTAGATATTAAGCAGAAGAAATGCTTCGGGCGCTTCTCATATGCTTTCTAGCATTTTCAAATTTTCTCACGATCAAGTCGGATCCACTTGAGGACATTTTTGCAAATTGTAGGATTAGCAAGCCAGATTTTGATGAATGTCTTAAGTATGCATTTAATCAATTAAATCCTCTATTTAAATACGGAATACCTGAACTAGGCGGTAAGTGATTCAGTAGGTCAAATGTGATTGTTTTCAAAAACTTTAAAGCTGTTTGAATTTATTCAGTTGCACCATTCGATCCACATCGACAGCCTTATGTTGAGCAATACAGAGGAAATGATAGAGCAATCGGAGGATATAAACTGTTGCTCAAAGATGTCTCTGAATATGGATGGACGCAGTCTACAATCACTAAATTGAGGTTAGCAACTATAATTTAGTAACTTTGTCATTAAAATTAGCCTGAGCTGTATTTTGTGGTGGTGGTTAAGTAACAGTCATTTGAGTGGATCAATCCCATCACCTTGACTCTTATATCTGAATATTTTTAGGATGGACTGGAAGAACAATGCTCTGATATACACACAACAATTTCCAGAAAAGAGTCTCGATGGAAAATATGTTTTCGAATCAAAAGTTCTTGGTCAACCTGTCACTAATTCAGGGAATTGGAGTTTAGTGCTCTATGACTACAGTCAGACTACCACAATAACAAGATTGGGTCCACAAGGTAGGCTATCATAATGATTTTATTACTATAATTCTAATTTTTCCTTGTCATCTTCAGGTAGTAGACTTAAAGTACGAGTAGTCATCGACAAAATAGGTGGAATGAGCCTTCACATATCAGATCTGTTAAAAGGAAGAATCGTCCTAGAGTCAATAGCAGATTTCCTTATAAACGCAACATGGCAGCCATTTTTGCCATTCATAAAGCCACTGATTGAAGATCTAGTCTCATCTGCATTTACAGACATCTTCAATGACTCATTTAGGTATTTTCCTATAGACAAATTTATAAAATATTGAGAGGTGGTCATTTTTGGCGGGAAGTTTTATGATTTCTGAATATTTTGAGGATTAGTTTGAATTTTTAAGCTTTTTATTGCTCAAAACTAGTTAAATACTCTGGGGTCGTTCGGATATTACGTAACGGTAGAATCCCAACCCTCCCTGTAACAAATATCGTTAAAAAATTGGAAATATTTGATATAAAGCTTAAGAAACCCATGACCCCCCTTCATACTAAGCGTTACGTAATATCTGAACGAGCCCTCTGTAAATAGGTTAATATCTAGCTCTGTAAATATAGAAAGGGAAAAAAGAGTTTTTCACAAATTACGTACATTAGGGGGGAGGGGGGTCTGAGATTTTGTGACACTTTATATTAAAGAATTTTTTTTGAATTTAAAATTTGAAACAAGGGGGGAGGGGGTTATAAAAATCTCATTTTTTAATGGACGTCATAAGTGAATGACCCCAAATCTGATGGAGTTTTTCTGTCTCAAAAATATAATTTTATAATTTGTGAACGACCCTGGAATCTCAGTAAAAAGGAAATTTTTGTAAATACTAAATTAAAACAAAAAATTCGTTAAGGGTTTTTAAAAGTTGAAAAGACTTTTTTTTATTTCATTTTTTAAAATTGTAATAATGCAATAATAATTGGTATAGAATACAATAATCTTGCTTTGCAATTTGTAAACGATTAGCAATAATAAATTGAATAATTACGTTAAGTATTTTTCATGTGTATGTTTATTTTTTTCATATTTTCTCTTTTTTAATAGGTATATATGTTCTCCATTTTTTTGTGGATGTTTGAATATTTTTTTTGTATTTTTTTAACTCTTTTTTTGTGGAAAAGTCCATTAAATTCAAAAAAATGAAATGCTTTTAGTATTTTTTTCTTTTCTTATTCCTTGATGATGTACATTTGTGTCTGATAAACATTCATTCATTCACGTCGTCAATGCATCCCAATTTTTAAAGAAACTACAGAATATATATATAATTTCCTTTGTTATTAAAAGTGGTTTCTTCATTTTTTGTGTATAAGTTCATTAAGAGTGTCCAATGCAATCAAGGCTTCACAATGTCTCTACACATATTCATAATATATATAATTAATTATTAAGCATATATTGTTCAAGTCTTGATTGCATTCCAAAAAATATATATTTTCTTTATATAAGTAAATATTGTGAGCATATTGAGGAATGTAGATGTGTATAACTGGCATCTTTCTTTCTTCTTTTTTTATCATAATTCATCTTCTTGTAAATTAAAGCATTTTTCATCATTTTTATTATTTTTTTTTCGTCGTCGGGAATTAAAAGTCAGCAAAATGGAAGTTGATAAATATTCTTCAAATGTGATTCGTCACTTGGTACTGGATTATAATAATTTAAAATACTGCAACTTTTCGAACGTTTGAAGAATATTTACAGCAAAAAGTGTTTCACTTCCGTTCGGAAAACCTAATCCCCTAAATCTTTTGATTTTTACTTAATTATCAAGAGTCAAAAACGTGTAATATAAATGATTTCAAAAACTTTACGTCATTTTATTTTTATATTTGTAAATTTAATAATTGAAGAAGATTTTTCAACTGTCATTTTTTATTTGAAATCCAAAAAGTCGTTAAAATATTAAGAAAAAGTTTTAAAAATTCTTTTGATATAAATAACGGTAAATTTGATTTTAAATTTTTTTAGTTTAGAAAATTTTTTGAAATTTCAAAATACGTTGAAAATATTATTTTTTGAAAAATTAATATCCGTTAAAAATTCAATATTTGATTTGATCTGTTAATTGAATTAAACCCTGATTGATTTTGCTACACGCATCCCTTAACTCTTCATCCTTAAGTTACTTTCATTTGATTTCTGATACAGAAGGAAAATAAGAAGTCAGGCAAAAATGTTCATTATTCTCAAATGTTGTTTAAAAATTATTAATGAACTTCCACGTTAATCATGAAAGTTGCTGTTGTTTTGGAGTTCAGTTTTGTGTTTCATAATATGTTTTATTAATTTTTCATTTCATAAAAATTCTCTAAAACATTCAATTTTTTTTGTCCTCATATATCGTATTATTTGAAAAGTATTGAAATGATCTATCTCGTCTACAAAGTGTAAATACTTTTTTAAACGTGTATATTCTAGTAAAAATTTTTATTTTTCATTTAACATCATTTCATAATTTTATAATCATTGATTTAGTTTTTTTTATTGAATATTCTCTTTCTAAATATCGGAAATATGAAAAATGTTAATGTCAAATCTCTTTTATTGTTAATTACTTAGAGGAAATTCAGCCATATATTTTTTTTAGTAAGTAAAGGAAAAAGTCGCTAGTCGGAAGGAACAAAATGAAGCTTTCTATACTGATTCCTACTTAGCTAAAAGTTTTACTCAAACTTGAAGGCTCCAAAATGGAAAACAAATGAAGTTTTCGATAGAAATGATTGCTTTATGTTTTCAACCTTACGTTCAGTTTTCATCATTTTTTAGTGCTTTTCTGATGTCGATTACTTGCTTTTTTCAATAATGAATTTGTGTCTTTTTATTCACATTCGTTTGAGGACTTATTTTAGCTTTGCATCTCTTGAATTTTCTTTTGCATCATTTGAACTCACTTTTGCATCTTTTTTTGTAAATTTTTTGCTTTTGATTGCCAAATTTGACTTCTGCGTCTTTAAGTTTTGCTTTCGCATCTTTTGTTGTCACTTTTGCGTCATTTTAAAGCAAGTTATTAGCATTTTTAACTTTATTTTGTTGCTTTTGTACCAGATTCCGTTTTCTGAGGGTACCACACCCATCCTATCCCTACGGTACCTTAGGATAAGGAAAGAGGTAGGGTAGGTAGAGGTACCTTAGATTAGCCCTAGAAAACGGCCCTAGAATTTTCAACTTTTGCATCTTTTAGCTTCTGTTTCGCATCATTTGAGTTCAAATCTGCATCTCAATTTAAAAAACTGAGAAAATAAATGAACAAAAAAAGAATCTGAGCTCCCCATGTGAATAAAATCGACACCATTCTTCATTATCAATGGCATCACATTAATAGATTAATTATTTTATTCAAAAATGTATAATAACTTCATCAATAAGTTGTAAAAGGTGCTGTAGTCGAAAAAATATTTTTTTTTGTATTTTTACTGATTTTTTTTCTTCTATAAAAATGGAGAAAGACTTGTAAAATATATAACTTTTTTCAAATATGCAAATGTGCAATAAATTTTCTATTGCGACAGTCCATAACATAATTCTTATGAGAAAATAATTTCTTTTTCTAGAAAAAAATTGGAAAAATTTTCCATCTGTTTGATTTTCTTCTCTCGTTTTTGTGAGATATTTTTTCATATAAAAATTAAATTCGTTTAAATTGAGAAAAAATTCAAAGGAAGTTTGGATTTGTCAGAATTTATGCACTGTGTATGTGATCCAGAATGAGTTTCCTTTCTCAATTTCTTTTGAATTTTCTATAGAAATTTAGATAATTTTAGATGTTTCCATCGACCGCTCATGGCAACCACTTTGCAGTAATGCTATTTTTGGTGTATGGAATTTTTCGATACTGTTGCATTCCTTTTCATCGAAATTCAAACTTAATTTTAAAATATTAACGGTTTTTTGAATTTTAAATTTTTGACCAACTTGAAGTTGGCTACAGTTTGAATTTTTTTTGAATTCCAAATTTCCGTTAAAAATTTAATAATTTTTGAAAGAAATCAAAAGCTCATTCTGGACACTCAAACTCTAATATGCGTTAAAATCTTCAAACAAGACATAATAAATGATATGTCTATAGATCATAGTATAGGAAAATAAAATGGAATATGTCGTGTATAAAAACAATTCGTCACAATTTGATTTTTTTTTTAAATTCAGTACAGATTTTCATATTTTTTTCACGTCAGTATACAATTAGAATATACATTAATTAATTAATTTAAAAAAGCACTCAGTATAATAAATATATTATGTGTGTATATAATTTTCATTTTTAGTTATTGTATGTTCCTTAAAAGGAATAAATCCATGGACATGAAAATGAGGAAATTCTTGCACTTCCCATTGGACCTTCCAAGGGATGATAACCAATTAATTTTCAGGAAGGAAATTAACAAACAAAAAAAAATATTTTTAGAACATTTTCATTTAATAAATTATGTGAAAGTCACTAGTTTCAAATATTGCTTCCGTTGTCTCATTGATACATAGTCATTTTTCAATATTCCTATAAATTGGTCTGCATCTAATAAATTTCAAAAAATTTCATTATTAAAAATTAAAAAAAAAATGTGAAATTTCGCCACAACTTTTTCTGTGACTTAAATTTGGCACAAAAATGTATAAAACATAAGAATGAAATATGTTTTTTTTGTGTGAATCATTTTTTGTATGGATACAAAGCTTCGTGTAGGATAGAGGTATTTATTGATTTATTTGTAGCTCTAATATTTTTTTTATTAATTTTATTTCATATAAATTCCAATATTAACATCGTCCATTCAAAAATTTGAAAAACATTTTTACGAATTTTATTCATATCTATCCATACCACATCATCCAATAATGTACGTCCAATAAACAAAACCTATCATATCATACCATCATCGTTATTACATTTAGTATAGCAGCTAAAAAGCAACAGTCATAAAATTCATACAATTCACATTTACAATGTGAGGAAAGGAAAATAATTTCACACATTTTTGATGCCATTTAAATTTTTTTAAAGACTTTAATTAACTTTTTTTTGTTTGATAAACAAGGTGAAAAAATTATCAAAAAGTTCTATGCATTATTATTGTTTTAAAAGCTCTTCTTTCGTGTAAACTAGTTTATGTGAAAATAACGGTCGTTTCAGATTTGAATTTTATCATAGTTTCACCCCTTCAATAAGTTTTAAATCTGAAATGACCGTTAATTATTGCAATATTTAAAAAGTCGAAGAATTATGCAACGATTGAAAGTTTCATACATAAAATGGATATACTTGCATAATTTTCGATAGAAGATTGTTAGAGGAGAAAAATTAAGAACCAAAATTATCTGCAGTTCTTTGAATGAGGATAATTAATTGAAGATTTCGTGTAAATATTGTATTTTCATGTGTATATTTCAAAGGTTTATGAATTTTGTAAATTTTATTAATATTATTTATTAGTATTTTTATTATTTATCCATATAAAGACAAGGCAAAAATTACGATATTGAAATGAAGAATATAAAATATATTCAAAAATGAGTGATAAAATTGTTTTTTTATATGATAAACTTTGTCAAAAATAGTTCATACATCTTTCTCATTTCTGTTGTGATTTTCTATTCCCATTTTTCTTCATTAATTACTGTCGTGAGGGTGTGTATGCATGTTTCATATATAAATTCAATAATTTTTTTTTCATTATTACTTCAAAAGTTTCTCATTTCTAAATATTTTTAAAAAATTTAAAGAAAAAATTCTGTGGTCCTAAAAATCGCTAATATGTGAATTTGTTTTGAGCTTTCATATTATTTTTTTATCAAATATCTAAGCAAAAACTCTTTAACTTTTTCTTATAAGCGTAAAAATAAAGCAGTAGGTGACAATATTTTTATCATTTTTTTTCTCGCAATATAATTATTATAATTTGTATTGTCTGACTAATAGCTTCATTGGTTTTCTTACTTAATTGATTTCTTAGTTTTCATTTCATTTCTTGCTGATAGTTTCTAAGGTGCGGTGTACTTGGAAAGGATTTTTGCTCATTTTCTTGATGCTCTGAGTGATTTATTGGATTTTTTTACTTTTTCCTTTACCATGTGACAGAATTGAATCAATTTGAGACATTTTTGAAAATAAAATTCCAAAAACATTTTAGAACTTTTAACCGTCATTTTAAATTTGAATTTTCAACGGTCATTTTAAATTTGAATTTTCAACGGTCATTTTAAATTTGAATTTTTAATCTCAAATTCAATAAAATCCGTTAAATTGGTGAATATAACATTTTTAACTTTTACTGTCCTCAAGTGACTTCACACGACGAAATCACTTGAAATAACCTAATTATCAATAAATGAGTCAGAACATCTTCAAACACTTACTTTAAATACAAAAATCCCCATTTTTCATGTGACAATTGACTATTTCTATTAATGATGAAATAAAGTGCAATTGCCACAGCTTAAATGATTCCAAGTTACGCGCCTTCACTTTATATATTTATTAATTAAATAGTAAACAGTTGACGTATGACAATTAAGTGAAAAAAAAATAGTTTTACAGCCTTATCAATCAATTTAATGAACACAAACTTATTTAGAAATATTGAATGGTAAATATTTTGCATTGCAGGAAAACTAAGGAAAAGTTGTAATTCTCTCATATATCGTTTTTATCAGCAATTTCATTCAAGAATTTGTGCAAACGCTTGACGTGTGTTACAATGTGAGTAAAAAGTATGAAAAATAAGAATCAATTTGTTCACAAAATGATAGTGATAATGACTAGGAAGACTCTATACAAAATTTCAGATTTTTTTCTCGTGTTTCAGTGCAATTTTGATTTGTAATAACAATTAATTGTAACATTATGCATTCCGGAATCTAACTTGTGATTTAAAAAGTGATTCTTTGCTAAAACGGTTAAATTTTGAATAAATGTTCACCACAAATGTTTCTTGACTAAATGAAGTTCAATTTTTGAATTTTTGAAAGCCGTTAAAAATGTGTCTTGACTAAAACATTTCAAATTTGAGAAATCCGTTATAATTTCATGTGTAGCTTTTCATTGAATCAAAATTGCACTACATCCGTCAAATGACGCCTCATAATATTTTTTTTTTGTTTGACATTTAAAAATGCAATAATTTATATAATTTTGTTAAAATATTCTCTACAATACGTTCATTTGGATGTTATCTGAATCATATTTTAGGTATGTAATGTATGTAAATTGTTCAATATACGATGATGTGCAAAAGCACGATTAAGTAATTTCATTATAATGCCTTCCATGCTTCCTAAAATGATTATTTAAGCCAGTTGTCTCATAGAAGTATGTATGTATATATATAATTTTAAATGTATATTTTATGAATAGAAAGCATGGTAAAAAAGAATAAGTCTTAAATATGATTTTTTAAAAATATTTTTTAGTTGTTTTTTTTGTTGTGTAAATATATGTAAGAGATTGGAGGGAATGGATGAGTAACTACGCATAAATATGAAATATATATATTTTTAAACTCCTAATTCCAATTTCTTAATATTCGAATAACTCCTAAAACAATCAAAGAACGAACAATTTTTATGATTTTTTTTTCTTCTTTACTTTTTATGTCCTTGTAAAGATTTCGTCAGATTTTCAAAAATCTTTCTAATTTTGAATCATTTAATGTGAATTTTTATTCGATTTTCAAGAGCATAGGTAAATAAATGTGTAAAGAGATATAAACGTGACTCGCAAGGAAAATTTTCACATCGATTGTTTATCTATCACTACTACTTGAAATGATATGAAAAACAATAAATTTAACTAAAAATAGAAGGAAAAAAATTGAAGCGGAATAAACTGAACTGTGGAAATATCGTCAAGTGATTTGAAAAATAATAACGCTTTATAGTTTTACAACTTTATATGGATTGTTTTTGTTTGAACTTCCATGATGATTGATGAAATTTCAATTTGTCAATTAACGATCCCGATTTTGAACCTAACTGTGATTTTTGTAGTTTTATTTTGAATTTTAACGTATTATTCAAAAATATTTCTAACAGTCAAATTTTTTTGCACTAATGCCTGGTAGACTACATTTAATTACTTAATTTTCTTTGTAATAATAATAATGAATAACAGTTTAAGTAATACACACATACATACATTAGGGGTTCCTTAAGACAGGGGGGTTTTCAGGACGTTTTTAGGGGTGATATTTCTTCCAATCATGAATCATAAAAAATAGTGGATGTTTGACCCAAACCACATCCGTCCCCCCCTCCTGGATACGCTCCTGCCTTAAGATTTCCAAGGAATTCTTAACATTTGTAGCAGATAAAAGAAGGGCAAGTCAGTCAATAAACACTCAACCAGGAAACACTAACGTGAAGTAGACCTTGACTTTGTGACTTTAATTTAAATTTTAAAGAAGTGATTGTCGAGGAAATTTCAGACAATTTCCTGTAACCGTCCATTGAGTTTTGAAGGTCAGACCTAGACACAGGTTCTTTTACAAAGATGTAAAAAGGGTCATCGGTCTAAATAGAGGTTTGGCACCCACATGCCCCTCTGAATACATGCTTGGCTGTGTACAGACATATGAGGGGGTCTTAAAAAATTCAAATAATGGCCGTTATTTGTTGACTACACTAAAATCATGTGACTTCCAAAATCTACAATCACTCAAAAAATAATTAAAAAAAACAATGTGAATTTATCACAGGCATGGTAATAAAAATTTTATTTTCTTATATTACAAAAAAATATAATGACATAATAGAAATAAAATTAATAATATAAAATATAGATACAAAATAAAAAGGAAAAAAATACAATCAAAAAATTGAGAAGAAGAAAAAAATTAAAAACAATTTAATCAAAAAAAAAAAATGGAATTTTTTGTTTTAAATACATAGAAAAAATAAAAAATAAAATTATTGATTTCGTTTGTAAGGAAGTACCAAAGAAAAGTAGTAATAAATAGCCATAATGTCATAGACTTAATAAAACAAAGATTTGAGATGCTATCCTTTGAATCACGATCAAAAGGACATTAAATGACCATTTTGGATGTGACAAAAAGTTGGCCGTCTCAAGTTGTGATAGATTTTTAACAGTTGCAATGAAAGTTTTTCTTTAATTATCAATTTCTTTTTTTTTGTGGTTTGTAAATTTTTGAGTCGGAATCTTATTCGAATTAACGTTAATTGGAAAATTTGTGAATCTGGAATCAGCAGGCAACGAGGAAGCTGATTTGTAACAGAAATGTATGGTTTTTTGGTACTAGTAAGCTACTCGACTGCCTGCTAGATGTTTTTACTTCTATTTGAATTTTGAGTTCTCCAAGCAGCACGTCATGTGACTATGATATTCTGCTTGGATTTACATATTTACCAAAATCATTCAAATGTTTTTCAGTAGCATTTCTTTGAACTAACAAGCATGTGGATTCCAATTCTACGGCAATTTTCACATGTCAATAATGTATATGTTTTAAAAAGGTAAAATTCAATTGTAAAAATGGCACTCTAATTAATATTAATGTATTACTTCAATATTTTCTCATCAATGATTTAAGCAAGGAGATTGAAAAATGTGGAAATTGTTGTCTAAAATGCATTGAAAATATTCTAGGAAACTCTCTTAATATCTCTTTAAATTTGAATAAGAATCTAACGGTTTTTGGAAATTTGAAAAAGTTTCGTTAAAAAACTTAACGAAAATATTTTTTAAATAAATTTTATACGTTATTCAATTCGGTAATTTTGCATTTCAATCAAACAAATTCCAATCAACATCAATTCCTAAATTTAAGTAATCATATCAATTTTTGTGTGTATATATGTGTATAATTTTATCCGTAAGAAAGCCAAAGGAAAAAAGATTTAACCATATGCCACTACAAAAAGTCTTAAATTTGCTTTTCTTATTTTTTTCACATATTATTGGGATCATATTTTAATAAGGAAAAATAGGAAATTGCTATATGTTCATAATCAGATTCGAAAAATTCATTTTTCAACTTTTTTACCAGCAATAATATTAAATTGACTTCGAATCAATCATAATATTGTATCTATTAGTTAATTATTATTCATTTTTTTGTATAATTCTGTGTTCAATTGATATGTAGAATCAATAATTCATTTTAAAAAACTACACACTACTCAATTACATGCTTACATTTTTTCTTTATTCATGCTTTTCCAATATAGGTTTCACTTTTTTTTGTTTGCTATTAATTTGCAATAAGTCTGTAAATTTTTTGGGATGAATGTTTCAGTTGTTGATTAAAAAACGAAAAAATAATAAAATAAAATAAAATAAAAAATTTGTACGAAATTTTTTCAACTTAAAAATTAATTGTTTTAAAACACAAAAATAAGGGCTTTTCATTAACATCATCATGTGTGTGTATAATGTATATTATTTACATCCTGAGGAGGTTCTTTTAAAATTTTATTTTCTTTTACAAAGATTAATAATTTATTGTTTTTTGAACGAGTTTTTTTTTTTTGATAATTTCATTCATATTTTTTCATTTGAATATTGTTTAAATATTTCTAATAGAAAATCAAAATTTGGATTTTTGTTTCATTCATACGTAATAAAATGTGTCAGATATTTTCTTTCGTTTCGGGTTTGAAGGGAGAATTCAAGAGCTTTTCTGTTCTATTCCAAACTTTTTTTATTATTAAAAATTTAAATATTAATTAACGGTCAATTTCGGTTTAAACTCAGTTATAAAGGGTTTGCAACTATGAATTTAAGATTTTCATTTTAAATGAAAATTTCAAATTTTGAATAGCCGTTAAATTTTTCAAATCAATTTAGGCAAATTAAATGACAAATTTTAGTTTGTCCAATTCAGAATAGAACAATATATTTACCCTAAAATTTCCCAACTCTCAACCACACCGAATAAAATTTTGCGAAAAAATTGTGCTTATAAAAGTTTAATTTTTTTATTTTCTTAAAAATCAATAATTTTGTAAATTTTTCATATCTCTTTTGTTATGTATCAAGATATATCTTTTGAAAAAGAGGTGCTATTCAGAAAAAACTCACTCTATATAAATTCTTTAATATAATAAATTTTAGAAACGTTCACTATTCATGCTCACAAGAATTTAATAAAAAAGATTGCTAGCAGTTGTTTTTATTTGGATATTTTTGAGGAACTTTCATCTTCATCTATGCTTTTTTTTGTTTCGTATATATGTATAATCGTGTATAATTAAGGAAAGTTTTAAATGAATTGACGTAAATTATCGCGAAGTGATGTGAGAAAGCATATAAATAATGTTTTGACACTGCTCACTAGATTTTCATATCATATTGGACTACTAGATTTACGTAAATTCAATAATATGCGTGCAATTCTTAGCTAGAAGCAAGTCAGAGTTTTTCAACGAAACTTTTTTGAAAACAAAAATTTGAATTTTTAAAACCGTTAAAGTTTGAATTTTTTATGGCCGTTAAGCTTTTAATTAATTTTCGTCTGATTTGTCAATTAAGAATGCACTTCAGTCACTATTTAATACTGTTACAGTGACTAAGCAATACTAGTTCTGATAGAAAACTGTGGCAGTGCCTGTACCTCGATATTTTCCACCACACATAAAATAACTTATTGCGGAAAATAATAAAGAGAAAAAAATCACTTTGTTGGAAGTTTTGTCGAGTACTCGAAAAAAAAAATTAAGGTTTCTGTATTTCTCTTCACTTATGTTGTCGTGTTTCTTTCATTTTTCATATTTTGTCAATAAATATTCATATTAATGATGTATATTCTTTTTCAAATGTAAAAGTAAGGCAAAAATATCATCAAATATACTTTGGATTGTTTTCAATATACAAGTATAAATATATATTCCATATATTCTTTTCTAAATGCACATTTTAAAAACATTTTAACTAACTTCTTTTTTTTTCAAGATTTTTTAAATTTTTGAGCATTTTTTAAAATTTTTTTTGGTATTTTTTTCAAAAATTTTTTTTCTCATTTAAAATGGTAAAAGTCTAATAAACCTGTAAATATTGATTATTGTAAAAATTCATTTTTTGACGAAAAAGAGTCTCTTAAGCGCTACGAGTAAACATAATTTAACAAATTTCTTATTATTTCTTCTCATCCTACTATTCTAAAGCGATTCAAAAAATGGAAAAAAATTGTGGGATTTTTTTTATATAATTTTATAGATTGAACATTTTTTTGGACTTTTAAAAAGAAAAAAATATATTTAATAATAATATATTAATAATCATACTTATATTTGCATGTTATTTTGTTTCTCATTCCTAAAAGAATTTCACATTCAAAAAATAGTTGCTTTCTATGTAAAGATTGATCTAGAGTAAAATTTTAAATATACTACTCGAAGTAAATATCTTTACTCAGGAATTTGTGGGACTTGATTGACTTCATTACTGTTTAGAATTAAAGTTGCTGTTGTATGGTTTTCAGTTTGATTGTGTTTCAAAACCTTCAAATGTTTTTTAACGAAAACCATACAAATTCAATCAAAATTTGGAATTGTATGGTTTTCAAAACAGTACAATTGTTTATTTTCTTGTCATTTGTATGGTTCTTAATTGAGATTTGAATTCACAGCATCTTCAATTTCTAGACAGCTTTTCCTCCATCAAGTATTCATTCCTGCACATTTTTGTATGACAATGAGATCTCCTTAATAAGAAAAAATCAACTTTCTGATCTGTCAAAAGTATCAGAATCTCATTCATACAATCATTACTTAGCATATTTGAAAGCTCACTCTATAATTAATAGTATTTTAAGCATATTAGGTATATAAATTGTTTTTTTTTTCAACAAAAAAATCACACTATGAATATTTGGAAAAATAAAAGTAAAAAATAGTAAAATAAAAGAGAAAAAGTTCTTTTTGATCTGCCCAATGCTAATATAAAGCTGAGCTTTCTTTAAAGTCATTAAATATAAATATCATTACTTAAAAATGAAGTAAAACCATCACACGTAGAATCAAAAATCATGTGTAAAAAGTTAAGCGGTTTTTTTTATTGTAAATACAATATATGAAATGTTTTTTAATGTTGTCTGAACAACTAGAAAGGCGCAAAATTTTGCTTTTGTTTTTTTTGATAGTTTCTCATTGAAATGTTCTTAAATATTTTATAAAGATTTTCTTAATACAAAAGAGGAAATTTTAATAGTTTAAAAAGTGTTTTTTTAGAGAGAGCAAGTAAAATGTCACACAAATATGGTCATTTTTAATTCCTGAGTCAGCACTTTGTCGCAAAAAGGATCCTTATTCGTCATAAAAGCACTGTCACAAAGATCTTGCAGCAGATTTGTCACAAGATCAATACAACAAATGACTATTATGAAGGAATAAGACTCAATTTTAAGGCAATGTGCTGCTCGAGCATTGAAATTAACAAAAATATCATCAAATTTATAATTTTCTCACAAACGTGGACATTTTAGATGCAGAGTTTTTCTTAAAAGCATTCATTTTGTAAATATTATTATTGTATAATAATGGAACTAAAGCATCATAAAGGACGTAAAACGAGGAGAAAAAAAAGAGTCAAACATCTTATTTGATAAGGTTCATTTGTATATAAGTGTAAAACGTCTAACTTAAAACAGAATAATTAAAAATATCCAACAAAAAGGAAGCTTGTGTAGACTATTCAGACATTTAGCCTTAATAAAAAGGAATTTATACGTGCTATACAACTGACTAAATCAAAGGGAATCATTATGTTTAAATATCTATTGTGTAAGCTCAGCTATAAATAATAGAGAGTGTTCTTTACGGATGTATATAAGTAGATCATTTGTTGTAAAGTTGTTGTTGTTTTTTTTGCTTTGCTTCCAGAAAAACATGGAAATAAGTTAATTTTTGGTTTTTTAGAATGATACCAGTTCCATCATTGTGTATTTTCTTCATTTTTTTGTTTTGCAAGTTTGTAATTTAAGAATCAAAAACTAATTGTATACAATTAAACATAGAAACAATGAAAAAAATTTTCTAATGACAAAAAACGGAGTTATGTAATAATACGTGCAATTCTTATAATGTTATATAAATTTGAAAGGTTAAATAGAAAACACTAGAGTCCTTTCAAAAAACGAGATCATTAAGTTGATAAATTGTAATATTATTAAATGTTAATATTATTCTTCTTCCTTCATCTTCTTCTTCATTGTTATTATTATTATTAGTTTTTCATCCACTTACGGATTCCATCATATTCTTATCATGTTAAGTTGAAAAATCATTTCATTTCCCAAAATCTTCTTCTTACTTGTTTTATCCTTTTTTTGTGATTTTTTTTTGTAAATAATTTTTGTTATTCCTTTTAAGAATTTGAAGCGTATGAGTTTTTGAGAGTTCTTCTTTTATCGGTCATTGGAAATCACTGTATGTAGAGTGTATTCAACACCAATACATGATGATTATTCTTTGCTAACGTGACTATTAATCCTTCACTTGTTATTTTCAAGCCGCAGCAACGCGAGACCTAATTTAATTGTGATTAGAGAACGTAATAATGCAAATTAGCAATTGTGTTGGCAGTAATTTCAATAAATAAAGTTTGACCTAAGAATAAATTTGATTTTCAACCGTCAAAATTATTTTGAATTCAAAACCTTTCAAATGCTTTAAAAACATTTGTACGGTTTTCTCGTTTAAATTTGAAATGGACGTTAAATTCTATCAATTAAGCCATATAAAAAACCAAAGTACTTACTTTAACATAAGGACATTCGTATTCGCATTGTAGCTCGCCATGACGATTATAGCATGCAACGTGGAAACGATTTCCATGAGAATCTCCAATCAAAATGTCTCCAGCATCAGAGATGTCGATTCCGTTTGGGAAGCATGTTACTTTTTCACTTCCGATACGAGCTTTAAACTGACCAGTTTCGCTGAACACAGCAACGCAATGTCCCTTGAAGTCACACACATAAAAGTCATTACCTAAAACGAGGTCAAAAGAATTATTAGACTCAATCAATAAAATAAAAATATAAAAAAAGTATGTCAATATTTACCACTTATAGCTATATCTGATGGTTCGCGCATGTGATCACTGCAATCAAACCAATGTACGAGATCACCATCTTCTGAAATGATGAAGACAGTTGGAGAGACGCTGTCGACTGCTACAATATGCCCTTGATTTGTAACAGCAAGTCCAGCAACAATATCAATGTAACGTATTGCGATTTTCTTAATGTAATGTCCATTCTTTGTAAATATTTGCATGCGAGATCTTTCATTTCCACGATCACAAACGACAAATTTGCTATTCGTTCTCATCACTGCTACCTTTCGAGGGAACCACAATTGTCCTTCCTCCTTCCCCGGTACACCAAAGTGGAACTTGTAAGCTCCCGTCTTTTCAAATACCTAAATTAAACAATATATTGTTAGAACCTGATATAAATTTAAGTCTTGTGGATTGTACTCACTTCAATTCGATGATTGTTTGTGTCAGCGACGATAATTTCTTCGTCTAATCCTAGACAGAAGCCGTGAGGGGAATTGAATTGACCTCGAGACTGACCCAAAGCACCAAACTTGACACGAATTTGCATCGAAAGAGCTTTATTGCGTCCAATGCCATTCGAGAGGTTTGATTGATTATTTCCTTGGGACGGGCCGCCATCATGTCCGCGGAATTGCGAGTAGCAGTTCATTTTCAGATCATTATTAATGCCAGGAAGTGCCGAGGGTGTTTGTAAGATTGGTGATGGAGAAATGAAATTGTCAATCATTCCTAAATTATTTAAGGTATTTCCACCATTCGTCATGTCACCAATTTTAGCGAGTGCTTGCAAGTTATTAATAATCTGTTGATCACCGCCATTGAGCATTTCATCGAGTAAGAAGTTTGAGCCGACTGGAGCAACTGGTGGAATAATGGAATCACTCAAATCTGGTGACGTACGTTCAGCCATACTTGCAAGTCTATGCAAATTATATTCAACCATGCTGCTAACTTGTGGAACATTCAATTGATTAGCTGGAATAATGGCATTTGGTGTTGGTGATTCAGGTGTCATTAAGGATGATGGAATTAATGATGAAAATCCCTTTCCAAAACTATTAATTCCATTGCTCATGTCACCATCAAATGATGACTGCATTGAGGATGTTGGCAAGGAGATTGGACTGCTTGCAGTAACTGAAATACTGCCATTTGTAATGGAACTACTTCCGCCGCTTCCATTAAGCGTAATATTCTTTGTGCTGTTGTGTAGAGATGGAATTCCTGGCAATGTTGGTGGCGGTGTCGATTCCTTTGGAATCACTGTCGATTCAGTTCTGAATTTTCCGAAGATTTCTGGTGCCAATTCTTCAAACTTTTTAATGTTTGAAATAAATTCCAATGAATAGTTGACATTAACTTTTGGAATAGTATCAATTAATTTGGTCAATTGTTGACTAATCATCTTCTTCATGCTGAGAATCTCATGTCCATTTCCATTATCTAATAATTTTCGCGTAAACATGGCGCAATATTCCATTTGTTCTGTTGCCTTTTCAATTAAATGAAGTTGCTCCATAATCTTAATTTCTCTTTCCGCATGTAAACATCCCAAATCCGATAATGACTGTTCTTTACGCTTCTCAATTGCACTAAGAATAACGTCGTATGCTTTAATAATTTCATTGTGTGCTGTATCATGTTGTTGTTGCAATTCCTGTAATGATGAGCCGAGTTTTGAGTTCTCACTGTCACAATAATCAATTTTATTGCGCGTGTTCATCAATAATTTCTCAACTTCCATACGCATATCCTTCTCTGCCTCACTAATGATCTCGTAACGATGTTCCGTTGCCTTATGATCAGAAATTAGACATTCATTGCACACAGGAGTTTCGCAGCTGTAACAAAAGTACTTTAAGTTTTCCGTTGCATGAACACTACAATACAATGGCTTATGAATTGTTCCATTCGCTTCCAACGTGACTACTTGATGCTCTTCAAAACAACGCATTGTTCGATGCGCTTTATCACAATCTGCGCACAAAAAATTGGCACAACCATTACAACGAGAGATTGCTTCCTCTTTGCTTTTGCACGACGTGCACAGCAATGTGCTAATATCAGTTGTTGCCAGATCGAGTATATTCGTCAAGATGAAGTGGAACGGCAACGATGTTGAACCTTTCGGGGCCTACAAAGAGAAAATAATGCATAACATTGATTTGTCATATTCACAATATTCAATCAAGTAAAATCATGTGCAGTCACTTACTTTGGTAATTTGATCACATATCGGACACTTAATGGACTCGCAGGAACTCTCGAGAGTCAGCTTTGAGATACACGGATCGCAGAAGAAGTGCAAGCAAGATAGGACGCGAGGTAGGACCAACTTTTTTCTGCAAAATGAACAAATACTCATGAATAAATAATAATAATATTGATATGAATATTGATTGCTGAACTTACTGGCAATGTTTACAGTTTTCGTCCTTTCCATCGAGGCTCTCGAGTGGTTCAACAGCGACTTCATCGCCATTTCCACTATTGAAAGTCTCACCGCCGCCAAACATGTTGTTATTATCGGACGAGATGGATATTGTCGATGAGGTCGTTATCGACGACGTTTCGGAATTGGATGTTGGTAAGGTCGGTGATGAAATAGGTGATAATAGATTCGTTGAGGAATTGTTATTGGATGAAATTATTAAAGAATCAAGTGGTTCCATGATGATTTTCTTTTGTTAATTTTATTCTTTCTCTTGATTTATTGATTTTGGGAAATTATGTTTAGGCCTCTTAGTTGCTTAAAATTGTAGTAAGTTTCGTAAAATAATCGTTTGACTTCTTTCATAAACTTAAATGACAAACTGCGAACGAGATTATTGTTTTTATTATTATTTATTTATCAATCTAAAATGTGTAAAAATCGCACAGAATGTGCGAGAGAGATGATAACATGTAGAGTAAGTATATTTGAATTAAAATGCATATATTGCATTAATATTGTTAATTGAGGAAATGAAATTAAAGGCAGGCAGGCAAACAAGTTCAAAGTTTTTTCTCTTAACCTTTTCACCGTTTTTTTGTGTATTGAAATTACATATATTTGAATAAATCAGAGCAATTTATATGAAAATGAAGGGAGAATTATGCAATCATCAATGCCCTTGAAAATTTTCATTTTTTATGAGGAATAAAGGGATGTCTAATGCACAGATTGACGTCTGTAAAACCGTTTTAACTTAATCAACATATTAATTCAAAACAAATTCTGAGAAAAACACGATAAATGTGTGTCGATCTTTGTATATGTTTTTAAGGAACAACTTTAATAAATCCTGAGCATATCTTATATCTTGATGATATTTTGAGTGAAAATCCGCATTGCGCAATGTATCGTATAGAAAAAAAACGTATGAAACCATGTGAAAAATTTTCAGAGTTAAAAAATCGCTTTAAATCAATTCTGTTGCGCCGGAAAGTTGACAAAGTTGTCGAAATCAACAAAAACACTTGAAATAACGCCATCCGACACATTTTCATATTCTATTTTTGCAGAAAACTTGCAATTTTTCAATTTTATATTGCGACGAAAAATCGATTTATTTTAAACTCAATTTTTTTAATTTCTGTACTGTACTCCACATTCACTCCACTCAATTAACGATACTTAAGCACTTTCTGACACAATAATTACATGTTAATCTAATTAATTACCAAAAAATCAGTATTTTCAATTTTTCAATTTTCCCTCTGATCACAAATGAATGAATTCTAAGTCCGAGAAATGTTCATTAACACATTCCTACCCCTGAATTCTTAGCACTTACGTTGTGAATGTCACTACCTTAATTATCTTCACTTTGTCCTGTCTATTACTACTGTTTTTAATTAAATTAATTTTTGAGACATTTAAAATTGTTTGCTTTCAAAAACCGTATAAATTACTTCTCCAAAACCATATAATTTGAATTTTAAAAGTTCGTTACTTTTTGAAAACCGTATAAATGTTTTAAATTTGAATATTTTATGGCCGTTAGAATTGAAATTAATTTATTTCCACAATATTAACAGCAAAAATTATTAAAATAATTAATAGAACCCATGAAATGCGCAATAAACATGAAAATGCTAGTGAGCACAGCAAGTTTGCTCAAGGTGTATGAAAAATGGGAAATTTTTAACGAAGCTTTTGTTTACATTTATTTGTTATTTTTGTACCGCATAAAAAATCCTTTAATTAAGCAGAAATGTCAATGAAATTGATAGGAAACCGGAATAATCCGAACTGTATCTATGATATGCAATGGAGTAACAAGATGGATCTAATTGCTTTAGTTAGCGAAACAGGTAAATTGACAGTTTTTAAATTTATTAATTTTTTGGTAAATTAAAGTATATTTTTATTGTAGGAGAAGTAGTCATTAATCGATTCAAATGGGATGTACCGATGAAAATTCCACCGCCAAGCACAATGGATGCAAATTCAGCGACTGTTACTTCCTTAGCTTGGAGAATTGATGAGAAAATATTGGCGATAGCTTACAATAATCACTTAATTAATCTTGTGGATATTGAGGATCAGTCTAAAGAAGTCATAATATCGTTAAAAATTCCATCAAGTATTAAGTCAATTTGCTGGACTCAAAATACAATAGACATTCCTGAAGATGAGAAATCAATACTGGAAGATTTCAAAGTTTATTTGTCTCATTTACCAAATATTAATAATACTGTATCATCCAGTACCAAGAAGCATGACTATAAAAGCACTAAATTCTATTCAAAATGTGGACTCAACTTCTTAATTGTGATTTGTGAGGATGCACGAATATATATTTATGTTTATGGTGTTTTATCATGCGGATCAATTGATGTCAGGAAGTCAGCCAATGCAGAAAGTGATGAGAAGATTGATATTTTGGAAGCTAAGTTGAGCACAAATTTTGATCAGCTCTTAGTGCTTTATCAAAAAGATAATTTACTTCATTTCGCATGCTTTGAAAATCCGTTAATGATGAAACATCATGTTGCATTATGGAAGTTGTCTGTAAAGTATGGCTTAATTTTAAATATCCAGGAATACATTAACGATACTGTCGAGCATATTGGAGAGGCATGGGAACTTGTTTTGTTAGAAATGGATAATAAGTTGGCAAAATATGCTAAAAAGCAGTCGGAAGGAGCAATCTCAGCAGACTTTTTAGAGCTCCTCTTATTTGGATATCCTTCAGAAGCACTCGAACAATTCCTTACGCAAGACATGACAGTCAGAGAATTAAAGAAATTAAGTAATAGTCTTGAAATGAGCTATGGAACTATACAAAAACTCGTTGTAAAGCCTTTGCATAGTGCAATTATCGCACTCTTTCATCATGTTAATCATTTGTACGGCATGCATCAGAATTCTTATGAATATAAGGAACTGCTTGGAATAGCAACAAATGCAGCAATCAAAAATACTGGCTCATTCCTAATCAAATCACATGAATTGCAACAAATTATCGATAAATCAATGAGAGACTTTAAAATATTTTTCCGTTGGCTATACATAACAATCTCAAGACTTATTGATGACGCCATTCCAGAGGATGCAGGATCAATTTCACAACAAGAAGTCAATTATCTCGCTGAATTTTTATACAATTTTGAACAGAATCGTGTAGAGTATAAGAATGAAAATTCTGACGAAAAGGAAATAAGGTTTAATCTTGAGCGGATTGGGCAGTATTTATCCAATAAAGATCTCATGATTCCATCACAAGATGACTCAACGAACGTATGGAACGAGTTGCTGACTGAAAATGAATGTTTGGCAGCAAATAAGTTCATCTACTCACATCGCAAAAATACGTCACTCATTCAGGAACAAAAGATGATGGAATCAAGCATTAGTGGTATTTTTCAGCGACTTGAAAAGTCCATTGGATCAAAATATCAGCTTCAATTTGATATAGTTGTTGGAAATGATATACTTTGTGAACATCCAAGAATAATCACATCACATTCAGTGGATGGTGATGATGCTAATGCTGTTAATTATTTTACTGTCTTGTTGTCAGATTGTGAACTGCTTTTCATAGCTTACTATGCAAATTCTGAGATGAAAATTGCTAAAATTATTTTCGGTGATAAGGATGATTTGGACATTTCCACACTTGGACAGCTGTCATTCATTGATGTCAAATTTTATAACTCAAAAATTGTTTCAGTTCTATTGCGAAATGAAATTGGCACAAAAACTCAGTCATGCTTCATACAATTGCCAGTTTCTCGCATACTTGATGATCTCTCGGAGAATTCATCATCGGATATAGCACTACTCAATATGTACAATTTCATTGATGAAAGTGCATTTAAAATAATTGAGGGATTCAGTGGCATGCTAATGGCTGTGTCTGGTTCTCGTAAAGTTGCTGCATTCTTGGCATCGAATCAAAAAATCGTTAAATTGTATGAGCTCGAAGTGGACGAGGATGATATAGACGAAGATAATTCAAATAATGCAAGCTTTGAAATGGAACTGAAAATGTAATTTTGTGAATTAAAATTAAACAGATAATAAAAATCCAGTTTTGAATTTAGTAAGATGAAATTTCCTTTATTATTAACTTATTTCAGATGTTGAGCAGAATAGAGTAATTAAATTATAACGAAAAGAGCCGTTAAATTAAAGTAAAAAAGGAAATGATAAAGACATTGTTTGTTGCGGCCGTGAATCCATGTTTATTCCTCTTCTTCTTCCTCCTGTAAATAAGAAATAATTTAGATCCAGTTCAAATTTATTTGGTGCACAAAAATTTACCTCTTCTTCCTCTTCCTCCTGTAATTAAGGAATAAAAAAAGAAAAATTAATTAGCATGATTTGAATAGTTTGAGACAGAAAACTTTCGAGGTAGGGGAGGGGGGTAGGCTGGTTGTCCTTTTTTTAATTTCTTTAATTTTTTTAAATTTTAATTATAATTTGGATGCGACAGAACTTTTATTTAAATTTTTGGTAATTTATTTAATTTATATTTAAATTTTTGAAAATTTATTTAATTTATATTTAAATTTTTGAAAATTTATTTAACTTTTATTTAAATTTTTGAAAATTTATTTAATTTATATTTAAATTTTTGAAAATTTATTTAATTTATATTTAAATTTTTGAAAATTTATTTAATTTATATTTAAATTTTTGAAAATTTATTTAATTTATATTTAAATTTGTGAAAATTTATTTCATTTAAATTTAATTTTTTGAAAATTTATTTAATTTATATTTAAATTTGTGAAAATTTATTTAATTTATATTTAAATTTTTGAAAATTTATTTAATTTATATTTAAATTTTTGAAAATTTATTTAATTTATATTTAAATTTTTGAAAATTTATTTAATTTATATTTAAATTTGTGAAAATTTATTTAATTTATATTTAAATTTTTGAAAAATTGAAGTAAAACTTTGAATTTTAAGGTCAAATTTTTTAAAAATTTCAGATGCAAAAATTAAAATTTTAAATTGTTTTTAAAAAAATCTATTATTTTGACTTTTCAACCCCCGTCTTTAGTAATAAAATTTTTTGGTTTATAAAAACTTACCTCTTCTTCTTCTTCTTCCTCTTCTTCCTCCTCTTCCTCAACTTCGACCTTAAATTAATTAATTAAATAAAGATTATTAATCAAGTTTTTACAAATTTTATAAATTTCAGATCAACGGTCAAAAATATTTTGAATATTTAGCGTACAAAATTCAAAAATCCAAAAACCGTTGAAATTTTCAACTAGTGAAAAATTCAAAAATTTAAAAACCGTTGAAATTTTAAAAAATAATTAAATTAAACTAATAGAAAAACTTACGTGTTTCTCTTCGACTTCTTCTTCCTCAATTTCCTCCTCTTCGGCTCCAACCTTGGCATCTTCCTCTCCCTCTGGTGTCTCGGGGTCTCCGGCTCTCTTGCCTGGGCGTTCACCGAACCATTTTGGAAGTTTTGCTATAAATTTTTTAAAAAATTTCAATTAATAGTGAAATTTGACATCCACAAAAAACAATTTTTTAGGACAATGTGACTGATGAACAGAGAATTAGTTACAAACTTACATTTTTGGCGTCCTGAGAATTGATCCTTGCGTTCGGACCATGTTTTCTCAATGACTTCCTTGTAGATGTTATCGAATCCCTAAAAAGTCACAAACAAAAAGGAACATTGAACATGTAAATTGTGAATATACAGTTTGATCAAGGTATGAAAACGTTAGTTAGTCACAAGAGATGATGAACAAATGGACACAGATCTTACATTTCGATCTTTGCATAAATATGTCTTGACGTTCCTTCCATCTCTTGTCCATTCTCTCTAATCTTAATGTGTCATATCCCTTTATGCATTAGAATTATTAGAAGCATTAAATATTGTTAGAGGTTCATTGCTATGTAATACTTACACCCTCGAAGAGTTTCTTCTTGTCATCATATGAGCGGGTATCAACACGTCTTTCGTATTTGGAGGCGACTTGGATCTTTGGCTGTAATTCAAATTAAGGAATTGAGTAAAAGAATTAACGAGGGAAATGGGGGTGCAGACTTACTGGGTATTTGCCAGTCAAGGCTTCTGGGTCGAGACCCTTCTTCAAGGCCTTGTGTCTGAGCTGTTGCTTTTGTCTTTCCTTCAATTCCTTCAAGTCGTAGTCCTGACGTTTTTGCCTTTCTTCCAAGTCATACTTTTCTGTTTCCAAGCGAACAATGGTTTCCCACAATTCTTGGGCCTTGGCGCGCAACTTCTCACCGCTCAAACCATCAACTTCCAATGGCTTAATACGGAAGGACAATGAAATCTTCTTTTCTTCTTCCAATTGTTCCTTGGTCTTGTTACGTTCCATGGCGGCTGTGCCAACACCGAATCCTTCCTTCTTTTGGATGGTGAAGTTTGGACCCTTGGACTTGTCCTTATCTTTCATGGCTTGTAACATAGCTTGACGCTTCTTCTCGGCCTCTTCGAGACGACGTCTCTTTTCTTCAATGTCACGTTGTTTCTTTTCTTCAACTTCACGTTGACGGCGTTCTTCCTCTTCCTTCTTGCGTTGAGCCATACGTTGTTCCTCTTCAGCACGAGACACCTTGCGCTTAGCTTGCTTTTCCTTGAGCTTCTTAAGTTCATCTTCTTCCTTTGAACGTTGTTTACGCCATTCCATAATGTATTCCTTCAACTGCTCATCGAGATCAGATCTCTTTTGATCTTGGCGTTTAATGAACTCGGGATCATCTCCTCTGTTTTACACAACAATTTGTAAAGACAAATAAATTTATTTAAATACATTATGCGTTGTGGAAATGCTTGGAATTATGTTGGTAAGTGTGTGTTTTGTGTGTGTGTGTGTTTAAGTTATAGTAAAGGATTTTTGTATTCTAGGTTCAAACTGTTTTTGCAAAAGTTTTAATTGTGTTTAAACTTGTATGCTTTGTTTTTTGGTTTTTGATAATAGGATTTGTAGGGTTTTTTGATAGATCATTGTTTTTTTATTGTTTGTTTAATTTTGTGGTCAGCAATCAAATACAAAAACTGTATTGAATCAAAATACAGCTCACAAGAAAAAAAGTGTTACATATAAAGGAAATGCTAACTAAAGACAGCAAACAAAAAAAACATTATTTACAACAGCAATAGTTTACCATCTACAACATCTATGACTTGCCACATTTAGTGCAGTTGCTGATAATTTTAATATGATACCAAATAAAACACGATAAATTGGAGATTATAGCATTAGGATTCTTTTGGGAATTATCAAAATTACTCTTTTGAATTTTTCCGAAATGTATCTGGCAAATTTTCAACATTTAATGAATTTTTTAGCAGTCAGCAGATTGTATCTACTTCAAAAAAATTTCAATGCAACGCCACTGAGTTGTCTTGCCAAAAATAAAAGGCTAGAATTCAATTTAAATGAGATTTATCGTCAAAACTAAGTTAATTTTGTGAAAATTCTGATGATTTCGATGAGAACCTTACAATTCCTCAAAACTATTCAACAGTTTTTTGATTGAAATATTCAAGGATTTGTAAGGTTTTCACCAAAAAAACAATAACATTTGTATGGTTTTGACGAGTAAATTTCAATTATCTTAAATTCCATCAAAAAACTTGTTAATAAACATCAAAAAAATCATTTATCTCGCAAATCTGTCCATCACGGCTGAACATCTTGGGTGAAAAATAAGTTATCCTACCAATATTAAATTATAATTAACATCAATTCACTCGGAACACATTTCGTGGTGTGTTTTTTTTTGTTTGAAAGAAATTTTTCACAACGTGTAAGATTTTTTCTTCATTTTCACTCAAGACCCAAAGTTATACACATACATTTTTTTATGTTTCAAAAAAGAAAAAAAAATGAGAATGAAAATTTAAAAATATATACATTTAAAAAGAAAAGAAAAACTTTAGATTTCAGTGTATGTATAAAAAATTATTTTTCTTAAAAATATACTTCAGCACTTACTCTGCCTTTGCTGCGTGTCTAATTATTTTCATTGCCCATCGCATTGATTAACAGAGGATTTTTCATATGACAATGATCATTTATTATTGGATATTCAACAAAACATTTCGGGAAATTTGAAATTAACGGAAAAAAATTATTTACGATATTTTAATATTAAATTATAAATCTACAATTTAGTGTATATCCCCATATTATTATTTTTATTATTGTGTGTATGTCCCCATATTTTAAAATTTTTATTTCGTCTGACCAATTAAAGAATTTTTCAATTTTGGACTTTTCAATTTCCTATTTTTATAAATTGAAGAATTTACGACAATTTTTAAAAATTTCAATTTCTTCAAAAATTCTTCAATTTAAAATTTTGAAAATTGTATTTTTTGTTCTATATGTAGGTTAAGTGGTTAGTTTGGGTTCTCTCTAAAAATTTTGTGATTTTAAAAATGTGCAATTTAAGCAAAAGCATCTAAATGCAAAAACTAATAAATTTTTTTTATCCTTTTGATGCAGTCTTTCCTGTAATTAATTTTTTTGAGGTTATGTAATGTTATTGAGCATTGAGAGATCGGCTTCTAGTGGGAATCTAACCCACGTCCTTACAATATAGAAGTTACAGATCTCTGGTCTATTGCCTTACTCTCACACCTGCCAACTATGGACCGATACCCCAGATTGGACTCTACTCAGACACCCCAGGTTATAAAACTCAAAAAATAAACTAAAAGTGGGCCACAATACAAGGAAAAGCTGCATCAAAAAAAAACTAAATTTAAATGAGAAAATATTTCAACATTAAATCTAGTCAACGATCAACTCCCACATTACTAATTTCTACCAAGACGATAAAAAAAACTAAAAATAAAATTGTAGAGAAAAAGTCAAAAAATCTACCACTTTCTTTACTACGTAAACCAGACATATACAGTGAGGCCAAAAATTAACATTCTTTTGTGATTATTAGAAACCATTAATATTTTTTATTTTAATTTTCATTGTGTAACTTTTATTATATTGGATTAATCGCACTTACTTCCTGCAAATAAAAAACAGAATAACATTCATTTAGAACTAAAAGGGAAAAACTCTCTACTTCATTCGATAATTGTTTTTAGATCATTATTAATAGATAAGTTTGTTTGAGAAGACAGTTTTTTTTTGAAAATAAGCATCGACTATTAGAAGAAATTTATACCGTCATCCTAACAGTTAGACAGACACAGTTGGTATCCTAACATAAAGATGCAAGAGAACGGAATGTTTTTTGAGATGAGCTTAAATTTTGCTGTATTTCTGGAGTTTTTCGAGATCGTTCACGAATGACGTCCATTAAAAAATTTCAAACAAAAAAGTTTGTAGTGTTACACAGCTACAGACCCCCCCCACCAATGTTGGACGTCATTTGTGAATGAAACCTTGAGGATATTTTGGACTCTTTTGGTTCTTGAGTCTTGACATATCCCCCTTTTCGGGACTACTATTTCGTCCCTACTAATATATGAGTTTGAATATTCTTGAGGTAGATATCCCTCGACTATTTTCACTCAATTAAGAATATCTAAGACTACTAGATGTGTTCATACACAAAAGTGATATTCAAATTATGATCCTACCCAGATATTAGCTGTTCAAAGTACACGGACGTGCTAAATCCCATGCCTTCTTTTGTAAACAAATGAAGTTTGGAATTTACATCCAGAAATATTTAAAGAAATTAAACAAATCGCAATTTATTATTGCTTTGCAGTGAAATAACTTGATATTTTCAATGTCTACTAATACTGGGGGGTTCTCTAATTGAATAAATAACTCAATTTTTTTGCTTGCAATTCGATATCTCTGAAAGAAATAAATATTCAATCCGAGGACCCCCAAGTAGTATCTACCTCTATTCATAGTAAAATTTAAGCTCCCCCATCCAACTTCTCCGTCCAGACAGTTTTTTAGTTGTTTAGAGAAAATTAAAAGTGATTAACATTCAAAAGTAAATAAGCGTACGCTGCTTTAGCATCTCTAATTATATTCTTTCAAGACTGAATTAAAATTAATGAAAAAAATGTGAATTTTTCTAATCGTCAAAATAAAGGTCATTTAAAGTGTGTCATTCGAAAGTTCAAAAATTCTCAAATTTGATAAATTAAAAAATAGAATAGTGCAATTTTTTAAAACAAATAAGACAGTGACAGTGAAAGAGATGTTTTAAGGAAAATTCATACTCACTCTTCTTGTCTCTCATCGCCTCCCTTTTCTTCGATGATTTCTTCTTCATCACTAAATTATTTTTTTTACATTTAACGTGTAAAGTAAGTAGTCACAAAAAAAAGTTTTATGTGAAGAAACGAACAGAAAAAAGGATGTTTTTATATACTTTAAATGCGGGATTATATGTTTTAATGTCTAAATTTTAAAACATAAATATTTCTCATATATTTTTTTTCTTTTTCTTTATATATCTACCAGCTCGAGGCTCCTTTCATCTTAAAAATTATTTTTTTTTCTCTCATTCAAAATAAAAAATGTGAGTAAAAATTCAAACCCAGCATAAAAAAATTAAAAAATCAATTCAAATAGGAATCAATCAATAAAGCACCAAAAAATATAATTTTTTTTAAATTTTCAGGATTTTAGAATTTATATCAAGGGGTGTCAACTATTTGGGGCATTAATAAGATCAATTAGATACAAACAAATATTTACAAAAATCTAACGATCTTTTTAAATTCAAAAAAGGGTAATTAAACTACGTGAAAGTGTTGTGTTGTGCTTCAAAAAGTTAGCACCCCTTGAGTGATATTGAATTTTTTGTTTAATTTTATTTCAATGATTTTTAATGATCATGGAACAATGATGCTTGGCTTGGAGGGTTTGAAGGTAGAAAGATATAAATTTTTATTGTGTGTAATATGTCAAGTATATATTTATTTAAAGAAATTCATTTTGGAAATTATTTTAATGTTTATTTTTTGTTGTTGAAGGAGCTGTTTGATATTTAGGAGCAAATAGTGGATTTGTATAAAAAAAGAAAAGTCTCAATGGTTGGCTGGCTACTTACGAATATTCCTCTTCGTCAGACATTTTGAAAGGAGTTTAAAATTTACCTGAAAATATAAAAAAAGTTCTTGTTAATGAATGAATTGTTGAAAATATTAGAAATTTTTATTCAAATTCAAAGCCTACTTTGAAATTTTCACAAATATTATCATACAAAATTCTAAATTCTGTATGATTTCCAGGCAACTTAGAATTCAAAGTAGGCTTTAAATCTGAATTTGAAAACTCGAACCCCCCTTTGAAAAAATGTCGAAATTAAAAAAATTGTGTAGATGTGAAAATATTTCACATGCGTTGGAGATCAATGTAAGTACAAAAAAAATGATATTTTTAGATTCGTACATAAAAATTATTTAACTTTTCTTTTTCATCTTCATAGCTATGTGAAAATCGTCTTCAATCGTACGATTTAAACAGCATATTGTGAGCCTTGCAAGTGGCATATGTAGGTGTTAGAGGTAGTCGTTAGTAGGAGTAAATATAAATATTCACATATTTTTCTCAGCTAAATCCGAGGCAAGCTGCCAAACGCAAGAATTTTTCTTACGAATGCCATTATTTCACAATACGAACAGAGTTGGTCAATCGACTTGACGTCAACAGTTAGCTATGAAGAAATAACTTTTTGTTGTTGGAAATTTGCCGATAAATTTTGGGTGATTTTATAGAAAGGAATGTGACATTTTATTGTTCTGTTGGTTAATTATTTATTTTATTTTTAATACATCTTGGCAAAATTTCGGGGCCTACTTGTTGATTTACTCTAGATGAGAGGACAAAACCAATATTCATGGTGCTTTGCCCATGAAAATAATCTCTTGACTACATGATACCTTCTAACCTGATCTGTTTAAGTTAAGAATGTAGATGGATGCAATAAAATTGTGCCTTAATTGAATGGAAATTCGCAGTTTTCTGAATGGCTAGCTTAGATCGAAAATCTTCAACCAGAAAAGTAAAAATTGATTGCCAACTTGCAACTATTTAGTAAATTTGTCATTTAATCATAAGATAATAAGGAAGCTTCAGGTACTGAATTTTATATGAAGCCGTCTGCAAATGGCATCTAGTACTAAGGTAGCATGGGTCTAGTTCTACTTTATTCATCAAATAATTTTAATTTGGTGTCTATGATCAACAACAAGACAAACTCATGAATTTATCAATGATGATCAATCTAAAATATGTAAGAACTAATAGGTAAATGACCAACTCTGACAAAACTGTATGTATCCTCTTCCCAAAGAAGAGTCTTAACACACTTGCACAATAAAAAAAATGTTTTAGATTTTTCTGTTCATGTTACAAAAATAGAACTACATGAGTGAAGAAAATTATTTGATATCTGGTGATCTTTTCTAGATCTCCATTTAATTGGTGCTGATTTTTGGAGCTTAAAACTTTTTTTCTATCACAATTAAGTGGGAAGATTGATAATTAGGAAAAATTATTTTAAAATTTTATGCAGCTCAAAATAGCCTCAGATGTAATATAATATTACAGAAATTATATAATACAAGGTGAATTTTTAATTCCATGTCGTATCCCATTCCATAGTGTCACTTGAACAGAACGACTCCAAAACTTCGTTTTATGAAAAAAAATACTTTATCCAGGTCTAACTTATTTCCACAATAAAAATTATTCACTTTAACTTACTTCTTCACAACAAAAAAAATTAACTTTTAGTCTCTATTGGCAGTTGTCGCCGTGCCCGAGGTTGCTGGTCGACTAAACGTAAGCCAAATGAATGTCTAAATATTATTTAAGAAAAAATCTCTGCCGATTGCAAAGGAATACGATCTTCAATTCTATTATTAGATAATAATAATGTGCGTCCGAAAATTTTCCCGACTCACAAAATATACAAGTGGTGGATCTTTAATTTTCTCTAGTGTCAATTCTCTTCTCTGCTTCTTATAAACATTTTCTCCATCATTTTTTAGCGCATTTTTGAAACTTGTTTCAAAAAGGTAGCTTAATAATGCACTTTGTTCGGTCGGCTGTTCGGTCGGCTGTTCGGCTGCAACGAAAAACTTTTTAACTAGACATCGTAGAGAGCTCTAGTTTTTTGCATTAGCTCCGTGCTATCGAGTTATTGGCCCCCCGGGCAGTTAAAAAGCTTAAAACCATCGTTTAATACTATAATTAATGATTTTTTGTTTTCAATACAATAGAGCCAACTTCAAGTGGGATAATTTCAAATATATTTTGACCGTTAGAAAATTTGAATTTCAAAAAACCGTTAAATGACAAACCATTTTATTATATGAAAATTCACTGCAAAATTGTTAATTATACTATAATTAATGATTTTTAAGTGTATTTACGCGGAAAATTTTCAAATATATTTCGACCGTTAGAAAATTTGAATTTCAAAAAACCGTTAAATGACAAACCATTTTATTATAAGAAAATTCACCGCAAAATTGCTAATTATACTATAATTAATGATTTTCAAGTGCATTTACGCGGGAAATTTTTAAATATATTTTGATCGTTAGAAAATTTGAATGGCAAAAAACCGTTATCGAGCCGTCGAATTTATTTAAGTCACAAAATATTCATGATTGACTTATTTAATACGCAGTACTTTGCTAATCAAATACTGATCGCTAACACAAAAATGCGCTGAAGTCCCTCGATATATAACACGAGGACTTTCTTTAAATTTTTTTTAAATTAAATACATAGTTTTTCAAGCATTGATCTTTCGACGGCTTTCTCACGTATTTTTCATTGAGGAGTTAAAAATAATGTTGACATACATATATGTTTGTGCACGATGGAAGCTTTTCGTGTAAATTGAAATAGATTTTGTGGTATTCTGAAGATCAATGATTCACATTTATGCACAGTAATTTTATGCTGTATTGTTGAGCTTTTTCTTGTTATTTATTATTTTTAATTGTCATTTCCTGATCTTATTTAATAACTCATAAAGTTGGTTTAGCACATTGCGTCCGTCAGGACATTCTAGGGCCTTATTAAGCTTCGTCAAACGGTATCTCGTTGTTCTGAATAGTTTCGTTAAAAATTAACGTATTTGAAAATTTTAAAATTTTACCGCTAAATCAGTTTTACACATCAGTTTTACTAGATTTAAATTTTTTAAAGCCGTTATATTTGTACTTTTTCTCGTTCAGTAATTAATTAATTGAACACATTAATTACATTGGTACTAATTTTTATCGCGTAATTTGATGCTGTTATTAGCGAGATAGCTTAACGGTCAAAATAAATTAACGTATTTGAAAATTTCAAAATTTTACCGCTGAAATTGTACACAATATCACATTTTAATAGTAAACAAATCAATTTTCATTAATTAACGTGGAAAAGCAGCAATGAAGGATCCAATTCTATCAAATAATGAACGAGCGTTTGTTGAGAAAGCGATAGCTGAAGGATTAAGAATAGATAAACGTAGTTTAAATGAATTCCGGAATTTGGGGATGTTTTTTGGAAAGAATTATGGATCAGTGATTGCTTCATTAGGCGAAACTAAGGTATTTGCAAGTGTTTCGTGCGAAGTTAGTAATCCAAAAACAACAAGACCAAATGAAGGCACAATTTATATAAATGTTGAAATGGGAAGTCAGCAAAATGAGGCGTGTATAGTCGTTACGAGAATTTTAGAGAGAACAATCAGAGATTCCCATTGCATTGATCTTGAGTCGTTGTGCATTATAGCTGAAGAGAAGGTCTGGAATTTGAGAGTAGACATAACTATATTGAATAATGAAGGAAATGTCATAGGTAAAGTTATTTAATTAAAGAATGATATAATTTTTACTAATGGATATTTTAATTTTATTAGATTGTGCATGTATAGCAGCCGTGACGGCTCTTGCTCACTTCCGTAGACCTGATTGTACAACATCTGGAGATGGTGAATTTACAATACACAAATCAACAGAAAAGGATTTAATTCCAATTGTTCTTCATCATTATCCGATTTGTGTTAATTATGCATTATTTGAAGGCAAAACGCCAATTGCAGATCCAACAATTCTTGAAGAGCGTGTGACTAATGCTTCATTAATTCTCGCTGTTAATGCGTATAAGGAACTATGTTCAATACATTTAACAGGCGTTTCATTAACCAGTCCATTTCTCATTCAAAAATGCTCAGATATGGCAGCAGAAAGAGCTAGACACATAGTTGAGTATATTAAGGACTCATTAGAACAAGATAGAATCGATAGAGAAAATGGGGACTTTAAAGGATTTTCACAAAGCATCAAACTGACAAATATTCCGTCGAATTTCTGCGATGCACAAGAAATCGATCAAGTCATGGAAACTGAGAATAATAGTCAGGAATCAGGAGAAATAATAAGTGATGAAAGCTTTGAGAAAATCGATAATGATACAGTAGCATCAAATTGGACAAAAGAAGAGGAATCAGACGAGAGCAGTGAGAGTGATGTTGAGATTATAGAGAAAAATCCTAAGAAGAAAGGCATTAAACAGCCTGAGGTGATGGAAATCATAGACACGAGCAGTGACGAAGAAAAAGAAACGATTGTATTGAATTAGATCTTTTTTTTATTGTGTAAATAAAGCAAATAATCTATTATCACATATTAAGTCTATTCATCCTGCTTAGATGTTGTCTCATTCCTGGTAAAATGTATGAAATAACTGATGATTGTCTTTTCATCCTCGATGGCAGTTTTCGGAAAATGCTTATTTACTTCTCTCGCTAGTTCCATTTTATTCAAGTTTGATGGTATTGGCATCTTGTAAAATTTTCTGTATTTCCTAAGCGTGTGAATCTAAATTAAAATAATTAATTATTTTATAATATGCTTAATATGTTACTTTGATAACTCACACTCAGTGCATTAAAATCAACATTCTTATTTTCCTCTTCATGATCAGAACTTTCGTATCCTGCAATATGCTGCTTATTTTTGGTCGGCTTCCTGCTTTTTCGTGTTTTCTTCATCTTCTCCGATAATGCTTTATTTATCGGATCTTCAATGATTGATATCGTCTAATAACTTCCGCGTACGAAATTTGAATATTTTTTTCCGTTACAATTTCCATTACTTTCAGGAATTAACTATATTTAAATTATAAAAGTTAATTAAATTGAAATAGTAAAATAAAGCAGTAATCATTTGCAAAATTCCAGTGATAATCTAACTCATAATAAATTATTAGTAATAGTCCAACGGTTTTTTCAAATTTGAAATATTGAGCAAAAGAGGGGAAAAAAGAAGAGTGGAAGTTCGTTAGCTCTCTTGTTCAGTAAAAATGTCTTTTTGAGTAGTCTAAATCTATACATTCATTGAGCAAGAAGAAATTAAAAAATAGCACTGAAACGCTACAGGAATAAAGTTAAAGATATCTTTATGCTAAAAGATAAGTCGTGCAGCAAGAATATAAGTTAAAAAAATTGAGTGTATGAATTAAATTTATTGATAATTTTGAGGAAGAAAAAATTGTGCAAAAAAAAAGGTTTTAAAAAAAAATTAAGTAAAAATGAGTAGCTTTATGAAAAACAAAATCTCTGAGGAGTTCAAAACTGAAGTTAAAGAACATTTCAATGATGTAAGTTTATGACTGTGTTTTGTTTTTGTTAATAAACTAGGCAAATAAGCTAATAACATGTCAAAAAGGAAGAAAAAATCCAGTCGGCAATCCACACCCTCAGACATTTACAAGTTTTGTCTCGATTTATAGCATTTTTGGCTCATCGGAAATATTGTGTTATGTCCGGATGTATAGAAAATATCATAAACTATGGTATTCACATTAGATTAATGATTAAAATACCACGAATTCCATAGAAAAGCTTAAAAACATAAAGTTCTTTTTTTTATTGGCAAATGATGACGAAAATTTTCTTCATTCTTCTCTCTCCTATCCCTTTCTCACTTACTCGCTGCTCCGTTCATTGATGATGATTGTAAGTAAAGCATCATCTTACCGTTTCTTTGGAAAAAAAAATCTTTTATTGTGTACGGTGAACGAATAATAGAAGATCCAAGAAAGACCAATCTGTTCATACACATGTGAATAATTATAATTAATTATTTGCGCTTTATGGAACATAATCAGTAATGGAGAAAATGTGAAGAAGTTCATGTGATCTCAAAAAAATTTCTATATCGCATAGATAATAATGATGACGACGGTTCATGATTTTTTTTGGTTTTAATCTCGTGAGTAGGAATAGCAGGAATGAAAAAAATGAGTAATATGCCACCACTTATGTAATTTATAAATAATACAATGTAGGGGATCCGTTTTTCATCAATACAGCATTTATTATGTCTTATATTCGTGATATTTAAGTCATCAGCAAACATCGACGTTGGTGAAATGTGCTGCATACGAAAATAATTCTGGACAAATAAGTTAAATTCCTTGTCGAGAGTTATTCAAAAAGCGAAAAAACCGCACGATGAATAATCAATACAAGAAATCGATAAACATTCAAATATTCATGACTAATTCTTGATTCATTTAATACTCTTTATTAATTCAATATTAGTTACCTATATTTTCTACGATTTTTGCGCATTTTACCGAGTATGTGCTGTGTAATGTTTGTTTTGATTGACTAACTAGGCTTATTAGAATTGTTTCTGAAATTCTTGGGATTTTGTCATGTCTTATGTCTTGTAGATCTGGTAATATGGACGTGTGAGTGCTCCAAAACTGTACAAATGTAGTTTAGACTTCAGCCTGTGAATTTATACGGTTTTGAGGTTTTATTAACATTTGTATGGTTCTGAAATTTCAAACGTTATGATGCATTCAAAATGTCAAAAACCGTTAAAATTTCAATTTATTTTATTTGTCAAATGAAAATCAAAGTCTGTAAATTGTCATTGAACTCTGTTATCAATCCATTATTCATAGCAAAAAAAATGTCAACAGTCAGTAAGTGACCTAAATTAAAGCATGTAAAAATGCACTTTTGTCACTTTTATTTTAAAAACAGCCTTTATGCTAGTTTTTTCTAATAATTACGAAACTAGCTGTGAATCATCATAAAGTTTCATTTTTTAAATTAAATCAAGTGTTGATTACACGACAGCAGGGAAAAGACAATATTACTTACTTAATTCATTTATTTTATGCAAATTGAAAGAAATAACTATTTCATTGCGCGTCGTCGACGTCGTCTATTTTGCTGCTAAAACAATGAACGAAATATGTGTGTATTATTTTAATACGTTAATGAGGTCAACATTAAATAAATGTGTACGGGTCAATATACATATTGTTGTTATTTTTTTTTTCGCAATTTTACTATCAGCCATGACAAGTCCAGGAAAGTGAAAATATTATTATGTAGCACATAAGCTAATGATGTGTGATGATTCACACATGTTAAGTACAAAATGATTCATCGCATGATTTGCTTTGTGTATGCTTTCTTCCTTATGAGACTTAATGGAGTTAGGGAACTACTTGATACTTGCTTTAAATGGAAATCATGTTCTTTCTTTCTTCACACGTGTACGATCATTATTATTATTATTATTATTGTGTGTCTATCCATAAACATGTCAATTTTGGTCGATAATAACAACACCAATACTCTGGCACAAAATTTTAATTAAAAATCACTTTATCATAATTTGCAACAATCTATCGATTGGCTTTCTAGACTACGTCTGTACATTCAGGCTTCACATTGCTTTTAAGTTTCTTTCTGGTCAATAATGATCCATTTTGAGTGACTAGTGTGATTTACATGAAATTTGAGAAACCGTAAAAATTATTTTACATATTTCAAAACCTTACAAATGTTGTAAACCGTTGTAAGGTTTTGAAACATGTAAAGTAATTTGTAAGGTTCTAGAATTTAAATTCTAAAAAACCGTTAATTTCTGAATCTGAATCTGCTTTTACAGATGATAAAAAAATACACTTTTGTAGCCCGATCATAGCTTCAATGACTCCTCTACTCGTTTTCCTTAGTATTATTCTATTTTCATTGCATTCGCTCTCGATAAAAATGTTTTTTATATATAAATATTGTGTGCCGATAAGCCTTTTGCTGATAAAAAAGTTTTTTAGCCCTAGCCCGAGTTAATAATTTTTTGAAAGCCAGTTTGTTCGTGTACGCGAAAGTGATCACATCAAAATAATAAAATATAAATCAAAAGTCGCATACAATTTGCATAATTCAATTAAGACAATTAAATCACAAAAATGGACATATCTGCCACTTCAATCACGTCTGATTCCCGAATGGATGAATTCAAGATCGTTTTAGAGAATGATTTTTGGCCATCAGTAAGTTCTGTGCTGACTCATTTTAAAGTATTATGTTCATTGTGAATGCAATTCCTTTATATGTCCAATAGTTATTGAAGTGAGAAAACATAAAGCAACATTGTAATTAATGTCTACAGATAAATGTGAACAATTTAATGACATTTTTCTACTATGGATAATTGGTTTGTCTGGATTGTAGTTGATGTGTTATGACTTTACTGGAATTGTCGAGGAAATTTTACAAAGTGATGTCAATGCTTCTTAATCATGTATAAAATATTTAAGCATGACTCTTACCCAAAAAAAAACCGACTCATAGATTAAATATTTTTGCCGTTTTTGATAAGTTAAAAAGTGAAGCAATAGCTTTTTTGGGTGTCGTTTTCGTAGGGAACGAATGAAGAAGAAAAAGAAGAGTTCAATGCATTATGTAACAGTCCAAACGCCTTAAATGGAACACATTTGAATTTATTACTTATTTTTATCTCATCTTGAGCATTATTTTTGATTATTTTAATTTGATGACTGACGATGATGCAACGATATATACTTTAAACTGTGTTTTTGGACTCGCACCCAAAGAAAACATCTCCCCACGCACTTATCAATACATTTTACCATGCTCAGACACAAAGACAACTAATATTAAAGTCGCCAATGGATTAGATTAAATTTGTGGTTGATTGTGTTAAACTTATTAGTGACAAAATTGGCTCATAAAAATTAACGGTTTTTTGAAATTTAAAAATTTAACGGTTTTTTAAAGTTGAAAATTTAACGGTTTTTTGAAATTTAAAAATATAACGGTTTTTTAAAATTTGACAAATTAACGGTTTTGAACCTAATTTAACGGTTTTTTTTAATTTGAAATTTTTGAACTTTGGTTTATGAAGTCAAAGCATGTCCAAAGCGTGCAACAAAAATGCACAGCAAGTAAGAAAAATGTGCTGTAAAATGAACAATCATTGAAACTCGAGTAATTCAATTGAAAAGTGGTTTGGTATTCATTATTATATGATATATCTAGGCAAATATCCATTTTTCCTCTCTGATTATTTGATTTCATTAGACATTAGAAATCATATTTATTTCCACCAACCATAGACTTGAAAATGTATTGGTATAATGTCTTTCTCAGTCAGTCACTCGGCGATGAGTCTACAATTTCAATTTTTCTAGCGAATAAAAAAGAGACACTGTACAATAGTATGGAATACCTCTTGAAGAAAATCTCCGGTTCCCAATTGTGTGTCTTATTAATTCTTTTTTTTGCTTGTTACACTCGTTTCGCTCGCAAGCATTGTTGCCACTTTCCATTCTTCGAGTCTTTAGTTCCATATGTTCACATATAGACACACAAATTTTTTTATAACTCTCTGGTTCATTCTTATATTAAAAGCTTACAATTCAGTCATTGTTTCATTCCTTTCATACCTACTGCTTAGTTAAATTCTCTTTCTTTTATTCATAGCTTTATTATCCAATAATGAAAATGATTTTTCTTTAATAGGAAATTGTATAAAAAACTGTTAGTTTGTAATGTCATTAATATTCTGTGAATAACATGATTCTCATTGTGTGCTGCGCTTCCATCTAACACACGACTCATAATTCACAAGTAATTTAATGTGTAAAATTCTTGACTCTCTCTCTCTCGCTGCTGGGCTGTTTTTGGCCTTGGATTTTTTTTAAATTCACGTCGCAATGCAAATAGTCGGGCGGCATAAATGCTTTAATAAAGTAAATAAACTTAAATACAACCAAATGAGCACGATCTAAACATGGATTTAACTGGAATCAGTATTACTTGATGACGATGACGATGATTAGTCATGACTTTTGTGTTTACTTGTATTCCTTTTTATTTACTTAATATATACAACTTGATAGCTTTTCGCGGTCAAATGACGTAGTGTTTGTTATTTAAGAATGTTTTTTAAAAAAATGCTAATGGCATTTGTGCCTGCTTATTTTCATTCGTTTCTATAAATGTTAAACTGTTATACACAGATACATTTTTTTTGCTACATGATTTCTTGAAATATATTATATATTATTTTAAATTATAATCAACAATAAGAAGATATGTGGCCGATAACAATCAGACGAGAAAAAAAATTAAAAATTTTGAGGTCTTGAACAACAACATGCACGTAATTAATGAATAATAACAGTTTGAGTTCGGAGAGAAGTTTTTTTTTTAATTTAAAATATAATTTAACTTCACTTTTACTAGACTATATCTATGAATAATAGCTGATCATGAGACGATGGCTTACTTAGTTAAAACTAGCATAGACGTGACTACGTGTGACCAACGGAAGCGCATTTTACTGTTAGGCTTCCTACTTTGAGCAGGTTCTTGAATTATAAAGGTCAGAGTTTAAAATATCTGAAAATGGACAGCAGACAAAGTTCGGATATGAGCCTCTTTTGTCATTTTCGAAAGCTCCACAAAAATAGTAATTCATTACTAACTTGTTAAATTGTAATAAATAGTTTTAATCTCAGCTACAGTTTGGTCTAAAAATAAACTAAATTTCATTCGTTGGATTTACAGTGATTTCATTACAAGAGAATACATGAGCATAATAATAAATATCAAACGTGACGGCACCGATAAACTTAAATGCTATTTTAAATGTGGAAAGAAAAAATAGCAATTTTTCATAATTTTGCCATAAATCTTAATTTCATAATAGAAACAGGTCGTCGGCGTCTAAACGATGATCAAAGCGCATTTCTTTATTGACTGCTCAATATCAGCAAGTGTCAATCTTGAATAACTTTTTATGCAATTTTTTTAACGGTGCGAAAAATGTGATTTCATTGATTAGTTTGTAACGTGTCTGTTGATATTTTTCGGAATAGGATTGAGTCAGTGTTGTCGTACAGGTGCGTCTGAATGAGTCATAGATAACAAAATTTATAGTTTTCGGAATTTTAATGAGCTTTCTAGGAAAAGTTGACTGTCATTGGGATTTTCATTAATTTCTTTGAGCAAAAATTGTCACGTCAAAAATAACGGCTAAATAAAATTTGAATTCAAAATTAACGGTTAAATAAAATTTGAATTCAAAAATAACGGCTAAATAAAATTTGAATTCAAAATTAACGGTTAAATAAAAATTGTCACGTCAAAAATAACGGTTAAATAAAATTTAAATTCAAAAATAACGGTTAAATAAAATTTGAATTTTTGAAAATCCGTTGGAAATTTCAGTTTGAGTGGTCTAAAGCAAAGGATAACTTAATTATTTCTTAATACATGTCATTTATTCTCCAACCAAGTCTATGTACATTCCATTCAAACCACAACACTGACTGCTTGCTGACTCATGTATATATATTTTTGCTTATGGAAATTCAAGCCTCTTAAAAACTTTGCAATTCGACTAACAAGTTAGACGAGCTAGTAAACTGATCACATAAGTAAATATACTTTATTAGAAACACTCAAAAAAGCAATTACCTGCGAGTTTAATCGAGATTTTTTCACTTACATCCATTTATACAGCTTTAGATTTATGTGCAGTATGATGACCATGAAATGTTGAGGCTTTTAAGTTTCTTTATGTCACAACAATAGAATCATGTAATGAATTATTTATTTATAAAAAAAATTGTATAAACGAAGTATTTTAAGTCATTAAAAGAAGAAAATGAGAATGAAAATAGAAGAGAAGAAGTGTTGCGGTCGAAATTAAAATAAAAAACAATAGCTGCATGGTGTTGCGTCAACGATAGAAAAAATTAGGTGAATAGTGATTCGAATTAGGAATTTTTCCCACAACACATATTTTATTCAAATCCAAAAGTGCAGCACGTATTATTGTTGCGTAAAGTGAGATTTACACTATTATTGTGTAGATTTCATCGACAGCAACATAAATATTTAGAAAATTGAAAGTTGACTCTTTCTTCTTGCCTCTTTCGTTGCACTCAATGCATTTTGTGTATTATATTCATCATCAGCATGCACGCACATATTTCATTTTGTTTATATCTTTATTTACATTGTGTTCTGCATTGGCGCGAAAAAATAGTTTGTTGATCTAGAAAAAAAGAAGCTATAAGCTGTGAATTGATGAATGGATGACCTAATATGTTGTGATGAAGTGAGAGAAAAATACCTGAATGAAATGAAGCTTAATTGATTGCTGCTAGACAGCCGATAATATATTTGAATATTTTCGTAATTTTCTCTCCATATATACATGCATTAAAGACTGTCGGAAGTCGTTTGGTCTGGGCATTATTTTGCGTATTACATTCGATGCTGTAATGATGCATGATTTATGAATTATGGATTTGTTATGAGATACATGTGTTGAGATAACTAACTCGAAACGATTAATGACAATTTGTCAGCATAAATGAGATGTGGAGGTTTCTTCCTGTTCCTGTAATTAATAACACTAATTGATTTGTAAATTATTTAATTTTTAACGGATTTCTTGAATTTGAATTAACGGTTTTCAATTATCATTCCAAAATTTGAATTTGAAAATTCCGTTAAAAACATAATGATTTTAAGGCAAAGAAGTCAATCAAATTGGACGTCATTAAAAGCATAGTTTCAAAATAACAAGCAGGCTTCTTAAAATTTCCTTAAAATCAACGAAGTAATTGGAAGTAATTGCTCTGCAGAGAAATGCTATCAGTTCTTAATTGGTAATCCATTATCAAATGTTCGATAAGAAGCACGACTATGTATGGGTGACTTGATAACACTCATTTCGACCATTAACATACTTTATGACATAACGTTCCTTTAGACACTTGAAATCAACATGTCATAAGTATTTCCATTGAACTGCTTCTATCTTTCACTTCATAAATATATACCAATATAATCATGTTTATGAGCACTAAATTGCTTCCATTATTGTGCTTTATAAAGTTGTGTCTGAAATGCTTAAAATTTGTTTTTTTTCTTTCTTCTTGACATTCACATTTTTTGTTTTTGTTTCAATTTTTAAATTCTTGATAAGAGAGTCTTGGTGACTGATTTATGTTGTTATTTTTATACATATTACACCACATTACGACACTCTCGACTAACTATAAGATATACATTACCCGAGAAAATGTCAAAGTCTGGTCTGGAGAGAGAGAGTTTATGCGGACTTTGAACTTTTTCCGGAAGTATATGCATGCACACATTCTAATCTCCATCACATGTATGATTCATGTCCATTTTTAGATCACAAAAGACACTGACGGATTTGTGGAGCTGAAAGAGCTAAAGGAAGCACTCGATCAAGTTGGCTTTAAAATTCCAGGCTATCAAATTCGGTTGATGATTGAGGAGTTTGGCAATAAACAGAAATTAAAGACACCAGGCAAGCTAAACTACAATGAGTTTGAGAAAATTTGTGTTGACCTTAAAGCAAAAGAAGTGGCGAGTACATTTAAGCAAGTCGTGTCGAAGAAAGAGAATCTTGAGACATTGGGTGGCATGTCTGATTCTTCAGCAGCCGGAACTACACATTCGGTACGACTTGAAGAACAAATTTCATTTAGTGAATGGATAAATAGCAATTTATTGCACGATCAAGATTTGAAGCATTTATTGCCGATTGATCCTGAAGGCAAGGCTCTGTATGAGAAAATTAAAGATGGAATTTTATTGTGTAAGCTCATTAATCACTCATGTCCCGATACGATCGATGAGAGGGCAATTAACAAAAAGAACTTGACCGTTTATACGAAATTTGAGAACCTTACATTGGCTCTAGTCTCATCGTCAGCAATTGGGTGTAATATTATCAACATTGATGCACATGACTTGGCAAAAGGAAAGCCTCATCTTGTTCTTGGACTTTTATGGCAAATTATTCGTGTTGGATTATTCAGTCACATTACACTTGACTCATGTCCTGGACTCGCGACTCTTATTAATGACGATGAACGTCTTGAAGATTTAATGAAGTTATCGCCCGAAGCTATACTTTTACGCTGGGTTAATCACCATTTAGAACGCGCAGGAGTACAACGACGTTGTACAAACTTTACTACTGACATTAGTGATTCGGAAATTTATTCGTACTTGTTGAAACAAATTGCACCACCGGAAACTGGAGGTATTGTACATACAGTTTTAAATGCCATTATTTTTTGACTAACTCAACTTTTTGTTTTTTTTTATTCTCCCAAAAAATTCAGTCACAATGGAAGCCATTCATGAGCCACATTTAGTACATCGTGCCGAAACAATGTTACAGCAAGCTGCAAAATTGAATTGCAGAAGTTTCGTTACTCCACAAGACGTTGTTAACGGTGTCTATAAATTGAATTTGGCTTTCGTTGCTAATCTATTCAATAACCATCCTGGACTCGATCAGCCTGATCAAATTGAAGGACTAGAAGCAATTGAGGAGACACGCGAAGAGAAGACTTATAGAAATTGGATGAATTCTATGGGTGTGAAGCCATACGTAAATTGGCTCTATTCTGACTTGGCTGATGGACTTGTCATTTTCCAACTGTTTGACGTCATTAAACCTGGCTCGGTAAACTGGCAGAGAGTACACTCACGATTTAGTCCACTAAGGAAGTTCATGGAGAAGCTTGAGAACTGCAATTATGCCGTCGAGTTGGGAAAACAACAAAAGTTTTCACTCGTTGGCATTGCTGGACAGGATATAAGCGACGGAAATGCCACATTAACATTAGGTAAATTATAATATTTTAATAGCCGTTAATTTTGAATTTTTCAAAGCCGTTAAATTTTTGTCATTTGAGCATTTCAATTTATTGGATGTGATTTAGAATTTCTTTACAGCACATAATAAAATGTGCGCTTTGATCGTCCGCTTTTCGGCGATCTTTCAACTTCCATTTTATCAGCATTAGACTTATCGTATTATTATTACTTTTTTTTGTGGAATTTATTTATAGCACTCATTTGGCAATTGATGCGAGCATACACACTTTCGGTATTATCACAGTTAGCAAATACTGGCAGTTCTGCTGTCGAGAAAGAAATTGTGAGCTGGGTCAATAAAAAGTTGCAAGCTGCTGGCAAGGATTCGGCAATAAAAAGTTTCCAGGACTCATCAATCGGCAATGCTAAGGTTGTGCTTGATCTTATTGACGCTATAAAACCAGGAAGTATTAATTATGAGCTTGTAGTCGAAGGCAACGAATATGAGGTAATGTCACGGTGCAAATTGATGTGAATAAAATGTAAATTAATTTAATTAAATTTTTATAGGAAAAATTCACGAATGCAAAGTATGCAATTTCAATGGCAAGAAAAATCGGTGCTCGAGTCTACGCTCTTCCAGAAGACATAACGGAAGTTAAGCCAAAAATGGTAATGACAGTCTTTGCATGCTTAATGGCACTTGATTACGTACCAAATGTCGATAGTGTTCCCTCATCAGAGCCCATCACTGTCACTGCAACAAACAATGGATCAAACGGCTCAAATGGCGTTAGTGATCTTTAAAAAGTGTGTATTTATATGTGTATTACTATACTTATACCTAAAATATGAGTAAAGAAAAAAAAAGTCAAGTGAAGCCATTTTTATATCATTTTAAATGTTTGATTTGTATTGGAAGTAATTGAGTAACCGTAGCTAGATTAAGTGAAAAATCTACATCCATTTTTCGTCTGCACGATATATACAGCCTAGGTATATATATCGAAAAAAAATATTGCAATATAATCATAAAATAATATTGTTTTAGTCAATGAAATGATAAAATGAGAAAAATATTAATTCGTAAGTCTATAAAGAGAGTTCTTTTTTGTTAGGAAAGCTTTGTTGTTGCGCGTATTTCTTGTGAATTAGCCTATATTATTAATTATTATTATTATTGTGAGTAGCTTGTTTTAATATATATATATAAATATAAAAAAATTGAAGATTTATATGCATAAATGAACTGTGTAGTAAGAATTTTTCCAGTTTTCCAGCTTAAAGTTGTGTGAAACATGGTCTTTATTATTATTTTTTGTATTTCTTTGTCTTCTTCCTCATTTTAAAATGTATGTAATTGGGCTTTTGTGCTTCCTAGTTAGAAATTGAATAATGAAGTATGTGAAACATTTCTTATTGATAGATTCTTTCTTCATTTAAACCAAACCATAAGTTTTTACATAATTGTGGGAACCAGAGTTGCCGCTGAGCACCTTTATAGCTCAATTACAATCTGTTTTTATTGAAAATAAAGCGGCAACTCTGAAAGTATTACAAATCATGCTTATGTTTCTTGCTTGAATGTTAACAAAAATTTACAAACATTCACCTTTTTTTAGCGCATTTTTGAAACTTGTTTTAAAAAGGTAGCTTAATAATGCACTTTGTTCGCTCGTTCGTTCGTTCGTTCGGCTCCAATCAAAAACTTTTTAACCAGACATCGTAGAAAGCTCTAGTTTTTTGCATTAGCTCCGTGCCATCGAGTTATTGGCCCCCCGGACATTTAAAAATCTCAAAACCAATGCTAAATACTATAATTAATGATTTTTTGTTTTCAATACAATAGAGCCAACTTCAAGTGGGATAATTTCAAATATATTTTGACCGTTAGAAAATTTGAATTTCAAAAAACCGTTAAATGACAAACCGTTTTATTATATGAAAAATTCACCGTGCAAATTGTTAATTATACTATAATTAATGATTTTTAAGTGCATTTACGCGGGAAATTTTCAAATATATTTTGACCGTTAGAAAATTTGAATTTCAAAAAACCGTTAAATGACAAATCATTTTAAAATAGGAAAATTCACCGTGCAAATTGTTAATTATACTATAATTAATGATTTTCAAGTGCATTTATGCGGGAAATTTTCAAATATATTTTGACCGTTAGAAAATTTGAATGCCAAAAAACCGTTATCGAGTCGTCGAATTTATTTAAGTCACAAAATATTCATGTTAAACTTATTTAATACGCAGTACTTTGCTAATCAAATACTGATCGCTAACACAAAAATGCGCTGAAGTCCCTCGATCTATAACACGAGGACTTTCTTTAAATTTTTCTCTGTGAAATGCATGAGAGATGTTGCCAAGCTATGGTGAAAAAAAGAAGAAAAATAGCATTTATGCACCAAGTATGAAGAGAAAAAAGTATTCAACATTATTTATAACAAAAAAAAAATTATACAAGAAGAAATGTAGAGTATTGCAAAAGACGACACAAGTGCCATTGTAAGTTGCGGCTGGAATGTAGAAGGAAATGAAGTTTAAATATCATTTTAAAAAAATTTACATTCCTTAATTAAAATATCAATTATATTTGTGTGCAATTTTTTTTCATTAGTTAGTTTTTAAATATCGTAATTCTAATTCGGTTTCATCCGAACTTTTTGACTCAGATTTGAGTTATAGGCAAAGGAATTGATAAGCTAAAATTATGAGTCAATAACACAGAAAAGCGGATGAGACTGATGATAAAGTAACATTTGACGTCATTGGAACTAAATATCATTAAACTACATATATTATGTAAAACAAAATTATTGAAAATCTTAATCAAGAAAAAAAACAAGGCATTATATCTGATAAAAAAAAACCTTATTTCTTTATTTCATGTGTACTTGCATTTTTATAGTATTCGAGTAACTTTTAATCTAAACTCTTAAATATTCTCCATTTATGCTGCATGATACCTAATACAAACAACTTATAAACTAAATGGAAAATTAATTTTCCCGTTTGTAATTATCATCTTACATAATTAAGGCATTTAATAAATAACAATTTTTACCAAAAAACATGTTTTGTTCTTATTTCAGAGTATTTTTTTCAATTTTCAGATCCATACAATAAGAAGCTCATTTTTTGTGCTAAGCCTAATCGTTTAATTCAGTTTTATTTCAAATATTCAAACATGAACATAATTATGTATAATAATAATAAATGTAAAATAGATTATAAAAATATGTCATTCATCAAGAATTCAAAGTTAATTATATATGATTTAAAGGCTAACTAGTTGAGAATTAAAGTTAGTAATAATGTTTACAAAAAGTACAAAGTATTGCGTAAGTCTTCATGCACAGGCTTGTGAAGGGATTGTCCAGTTAAGAATGCAAGCTTCTTGGCATATTGCGAGACAGCAGGAATACGAACAGTTCCACTCCAATTAAAGTAAAGGTGGCACATCTTATATGTCAATATTTGTATGCGATCAGTTGAGAGTCCTGTCGAATTGACCAAGATTGTATAATGAGTCGGAGCCACCGTGCCTTGTCCCACAGATTGTGCGATTAAGAAGTAGCTAGAGAAGAAGGTATTTAAAATTAATTTTGAATTGTCTGAAGTTTGATAATTATTATTTAACTTACTCTTTGCGATCGTACGAAGTGACTTCTTGATCGATGATTGTGCCTGGTTTAGGATTAATGTATCCGTTGCCCATTGGTTTGAAGAATCGAGCATTGGTGCGCTTGTTGACCAAAACATATGCGAATTTTGGTTCATTGTCATAGAACTTTGTTAGCATTTGTTGCATAGGAATTACTTCCTGATTCATGATATATTCTAGCTGTCCTTCGCCCTAAGATTTAGACACATTTAAATCATTAGTTAATTAAAGCAAGAAGATAATAAAATACTTACAACTCCGTCACGGTAGAACACGATACGTTCTGGATAACTGCCACATGTTGCTGAATACTTCTTGATTGCAATTTGAACGTACTTGTCCAATTCTTTAACCATTTCATTGCCGTCTTTATATTCCATAGTGACACTGTAGAATTCCTCGCTTTTATTCAAGTCCATAGTAGCAACTAATGCTCCGATGCTTTTGGATTTATTGTGAGATATATCAAATCCGATAGTCATCAATCCTTTAATTGGTAACTTGACAGTCCAGGGCAAGCCACCTAACTTAGTGTTGATTTGAATGGCAACTTTTGTGCAAATTGAATGCAAGTTTTTATTGTTCATGACGCGATTCTTGACCACGACTTGACACGGAATTCCATACTCGACCATAGCTTTTTGCTTGACTGCAGCATAACGATCAGCACGATTGGTCGGCAATGCAATTAAGATGAATCGAGGCTTCTTTTGAGCAATTGCATCGATTTCTCTGACGTAAGTTTGTTGACGATCATCTTGGATTGATTTATGCAAAGGCTTGGCAATAGTGTAGTTCATCGTCTTTCCAGCTTCAATTAAGGCAGCTAAAAATTTCATCGATTCATTTTCCATATCTTCTGGATACAAGAATATCCATCGGACACAATCGACATTCTTGTACATGGTTGTACTGCCTCGAATAGACCATTCAGCCTTGTCATTAGTTCCGATTGTTTGATCTCCTCCAAAAACAATAGATTCCTTCGGCAACTCACGTGCTTCAATTTCAATCAATTCCTTATCCAACTTCATATCCCATTCATTCAATATCTTCATAGATTCCGGTGTTGTTTGGAGACGATTATTAAAACTTTCCAAAGCCTCAACGCGCTTTTGAGGATTCAAACGAGTGTATGCTGAAATCTCTTGCATTAAACGAAAATCTTGCCGCATACGATCAGTCATTCCAGTTGCACGGCACAATTCAGGGATCAAATAAATATATTCAGGTTGTCCAGCCCGAATATCACGCTCACGAGATTTAGATACTAACATGAACTGACGCGGATCATCAATTTTAATTCCATACTTTTGCTGATAATAATCAACATAAGTTGAAGTCTCACCATTTGCCATCTTGAATGTAGAGTTAGCGCTCATTGTATAATCGATGTCATCAACTTGATACGTCTTGTTGGTATATTCAGTCAAAACAACACTTCCAATTATTTCCTTCTTTAAAATATCCTTCCACGTGTCCTTGGTTCGTTCATTCTTCATTAATTCGCGGCAGATGTTGTAGATGGTTTCCTTACGAAGGAACTTATGAATAACTTCCGAGCACATCAGTATATTGTCATTTTCATAAGGTCGAATTGAGCTCAAATATCCTGGCAAAATTTCCAAGTTTGCATTCTTGATTTCTTTCTTAGCTGCCGGGTCAAAGAAGTTGCGTCGAATGTTTTGAAGTTTTAGTGCACTCATAGAATCGCGTAAGATCAGATTGAAAATCTGGAACGCCATAGGATCAGTAGACTTAACCGTATTTGTACGACGGATGATGATTTTCATTGGACGATCCATGAATGTTGTATCCAAGATACGAGATTCAAATCGTTTGCTCAGATATAAATTGTTGCCATCGAAAATGTTTCTCTTCAGATCCAGAGCCTCCTTATTTTCATAAATGATCTTCTTCTTTGTATTCGTAATGGTAACTTCCGGTTCAAAATCAACTCGATACTGGGTCAGTTGAAAGTCTTCATGCTGCTCAATCTTGAAATGATTCGACTTGATTCTTATTGGTATTCCAGTTTTTCCGTACTTGTCTATTAAGAAAAACAAAATGGCGGTTAGAAATGTGCCTTTTTTCAAAAAAATTTTTTCAATGAAGAAAAATCAAATTTTTGATAAATTTTTATTACCTTCGATAATCTGGACCTTGCTAGATACCGTAGAACAGCTAATTGATCGTTTCATCTTCACTAATTAACTATTTTAACAATTTTTTTAATAAATTTTCCACGAGCGATGTTGCTTCGTCAAAGGTTAGTTTTACAATGAAGTTTTTCTCATTTTCAGCCGTTAAAGGGGAGCAAAACTATGAAAAATTCAGAAAAACGACAAATTTGCAGGGACTTTTTTGAAATTTAAAAATACGTTACAAATGAAATGACAAATAAAGCTAATTAAACTCAATTTCTAATGCTTTAAAACATGAAAATGTGTGTTAATCGTTACTTTATAAAGAATGCTGATAAGAAGAAGCAAGAAAAACATACATTATTGCTAATTTTAACAAAAATGATTTTTTCTATAGAATTGGCTTTTCAACATCCAGAAAACTGCAAAAACAGGCACAAAACGTAAGTTTCGTAGATGCTGAAGACATGTCTGTAGCATGATTATATCAGGACTAGGTGCTTTAAGTTGAAAAAGCAAAAGAAAATTTTCGATACGAAAACATCCAGTTGCAAGTTACAGCAATATTATGACAATTTTACTGCATATTTTCTGTCCACAGCAAGCATTACTAGCTTCCAAATGTTACCTGAATCAAACAAAATGACCTGAAAATCAAAAGAAATAAGACAATTGGCTGAATTTTTGAATAAATTTTTATTCAAAAATTAAAATTAATAATATTCTTTCTTGCAAAAATATACATTAGCATCTAACTTAACATTCTTAAATAAACAAAAAGAGTGACTTATAAATGAGGATAAACAAGTAATTAATTAATTAATTAATACCAAATTACCTTAAAAAAATGTTCAAAATTACAGTTTATTTAACAAAAATCTCAATATATATATTTTTAATGATTCTTAAATTGGACTTGACGATCATGACCAAACAATCAGGCTGTATGAACGGTAGACTAACTAAACACTAGCATAAGATGGAAAGGTTTATCACATACCAAGAAACCACGTCCAATTACTTCTTGCTTCAACATAAATAAATCTTCAATTATGTTGGGGGAAAAAAAATTAATGAGAGTTATGCTCCATTATTAAATGTTTCAGAGAATCAGACACTCTTTATTCGATAACTATAATGTTATGTATGTATGCTTTTAAAAAAATGGTTTTGTACTCGATGGTTTCGTGTTATGTGCAAAAAGTTTTATTAATTTTCTCAATTTTCCTTATGTTCTTTTTTTGACACAAACTTGAATCATTAATATTTTGTGAGATCTCTAACTTAAAGGTTTTCTTGTATTACAAAAGTGAAGTAGTAGGATTAACTATTGTATGTGTAGTATAAGGAGCGAAACTTATGAATCTAATTATAATCATTAATATTTTCTCATAAAGCATAATTGTTATCAAAAATAATGTTAAAAAAACAAAACTACTGTGACTCCATTAAAGGATATTATTGTTCTTCCAAAGTATTGTGTTATGATAAAAAAACAGTATTCAGTTCATTTCAATGGACATCCTCCGCAAACACCCGCTCGAGAATCCTTTAAACTTTTTCTAAAAATAAACGAAATTATAGCATTTTCTGTCTTTAGATTGTTGCATAAAACACAACCTACCTTGTTCTAATCCATCGCCAACATTTTGTAAAAGCTCATTTAAGTCCAAATTGTTATTGAATGGCTGATATTCCATCAACTCAGATCTTGAGTTTTGCCCATCTGAATTAGAAAAGAAGACAAAAATAAAATTAATTTCTTAGAATTTCCAGAATTAAATAAATAAGAAGGTAGAAGAAGGTAGAAGCCTCAAAGTCAAAACTTGCTGTAGGAATATAAAGAAGAAAGGTAAACTCTAGGCAACGACACAAGGTGGGCTGAAGATGTTACGAAATAATAGAGGAAGGGTGGAGGAATTCAGACATTTTAAAATTGGAATGTACTTCGTAATGAGCATCTAAGAATAAGATTACTTAAGCCTACACACTGATAAATTCAGTCATACTAATTCAAAATTCGTCAAAAGTGTGTGCATAAAATTTTCACCCAAGTTCATTGCAATGTCAAATTTTTGTTTTGATCTTATTTTCGGAAATAAATAAAAGCGTGCAAAAATCAGAAAAAAATAATCTGTGGATTTAAAATTGTACCAAATTAAAAGAGGCAATGACGTGTAACATACATTTCTGTCAAATGCTAGCAACGAGACAATTCACATGGAAACAGTTTTGATTGTTGGGGAGTAGCTTAGTAACAATATCATCACATTCACTGCATTATCGATTACAGCTTCGTCACTTACCTTTCTTGACATCTTCAAAAAGCTCCATGTTGGATGGCAATTCGTAACCAATGATATCTTCGTTGCCAAACAACTGAAACGAGAAAAAAAAGTTTGTTAATATTTCTATTTATGTAATACGCATTTCTAGCAAGATATATCGATGTATATGCTCAGTACACTACTCGACTATGCTACAGTCCGTCCGTGTACTAATTTTAAACAATTTCATAGCTACAACAACCATGATACGAGTTGAAGTTTAATTTTTTTAAAAGGAATTTGAAGATTACAGTGTTATTATGTCATATGACGTCCTACATTTAAAGATCCCTTCTCTGATGGGGGATGAATATGATTTATATGAAGATAGTTTGGTGACAGAGAGGGGTTGACAGTCTGTCTAAGAGTTCAATATGTTTGATGGACGTCATTTGAGAAATTATAAATTTCCACTAAAAATGGCATTTCCGTTAAATGTGCACACATCCATATATCTTGGAGTTTGGAAAGTCCACGATGAGGAAGGAAGTTAACTATCATGAATGAATCTCATTTATAATTGGAAAAAAGTGGACTTGATTTACTTTGTAGTTATTGAGACGTAATTTCATTAATTTTATATATAAAGTAGTATTTTGGGATTCTTATTTCATATGTTTTTTTAATCTTAGTTTAGTTACTTCGTATGACATCATCTCCAAGGCTTCTACGTCAGCATTCTTTGAATTTTTTTAACATTATTTTTATATATAATTTTTTTTTCATATTTTAAATAAACATAATATTTTTTTTTGTATTTTGATTGTTGCATGGGGTAATTTGAGAAATTCATGTAAATATAATAAAGAAAGAAAAATGTTAGCAACATTACACATTAGTGGAGAATCCCCAATTTTTTTTCATATATGTATCCTTAAATTTCGTAATTTTTTTTTCTTATAAATTCAATAAACAAACCTTTGCGATTGTTTCCACATCATAACTCCCGAATGGCGTATTCAAATTTGAGTTAACATTCTGATGCGGCATCTACGATATTGACGAGAGAGCATCAGTTCGAATTGGGGAGATGGTGTGGGAGTTTATAATTTTTTGTGAATTATAAATTAATGACATTAAGGATAAGTTTTTTTTAAAGTTGAACATAAAAGAAAGAAATAAACAAAAATAAAATTGCAAATTAGAGATGAAAACATCGATCCCTAAAATTGTTCATGGTGGGAAATACGAGAGAATGAATGTTAACGGCAGCAGGGAATCAAAATTTCCAAACTTTTTTTTTCGTACCTCATAAATTTAAAATATGTCTAACAAATAACAGGAGAGGTAACAAGAGACATAAAAGTTGATAACCTACCCCTAATAATTGATTTGTATCAAGCTGATAAGCATCATTGCTCAATAAGTCTTTCAACGAATTCAAATCATTTTGTACATTATCTATATGCGTTGTATAATCTGTTGACGAGTTTAGACTTATGATATCATCTACATGAGGTGGATTATATTTGATAACTTTTAAGGCATCCGGATCAGCTGTATCGTCCTTCTTGTCAACAAATTCGAAAATGTCACTGTCGTCATCGTTGTTTCCAAGAATATTTACGTCCTAAGGAGAGGTAAAAATTAATTGGATATACTGGGAATTTTTACTTTATCTGACCCAGAGATTCTACATTTCAATCATGACTTGCAAAATGTTTTAAATAGCAAAGATTGATTCTTTTCCAAATTCTCAAGTTCAGTATAAACATTAAGTAACTTACTTGAGATGCTTGGTCGAAATCGAGAGTGTTTTGTGCCACCAAAGGATCTAGACTTGTGACTGTTGAGCTCGCGCCGTTTCCGTTGACATTTATTCCATCGCTAATCAAGCCGACTTCTTCATCATTCAGCATATCAATCATGTTATTTGAATTTGATCCGTTGTTGGATTTATCAGCCATTGATAACAACAAGCTCTTTCCTGGAGATGGATTAGACGACACGACCACTGGCTCCTTCTTATCGGATTCGATTTTCAGGTGCTTATTCGCCCTAGTTGAATCAATTTTGCCAGTAAAGTTGTTGGTTTTTGAGCGTCTATCCTTTTTGACAACCGGTACATGATTATAAATAGCCATACTGTTTGTGTCAATTTCATCAATGTCATCAAAATTTAATCCTTCTGATGAGCCTGCACTATTGTCTAAATCTTTGCTTGATTGAGGCGATCCTGGTGACCGGACATTCGAGAAATCAAATTCGTCTGCTTCCATATCAGAATCACACTGTTCTAATAGCTCACTAATAATTGGACCAGTTTGATTAGATTTCTTGACTTTTGATTGTGGTGCATCGTTAATCATCAATTGGAAACGCCTCTTTCCGAGACTATTTCCAAGACCAGATCTTTGCGGTTGAACTAACGTGACCAAGAATTGAATGAGTTTGTTGACAATCTGTTGCTGTTTCATGTGTTTTTGTCTTAAAATGGCAACTTCACGCCATAATGCTTCATTCTCTTGTTTCATAGCACTGAAACGTGTATCTAGAGAATCCTGTCGTCCACGCATATTCTTAACTTCATGTAATACTCTATTGAAATGCTCAGCCTTTGTTGCTGCCGTTTTTTCTGCTTCTGTATGTTTTGGATTTGCAATCTTTCTCTTAATATGCTCCAGCAAGTATGGATGACCTTTTTGGAAATATGGATGAGAAAATTCCATCTCATCTTTATCAAATTTCAGTCCTCCATTATCGATCGATGTTATCTTGTGAAAGCCGTACATGTTAAGCTGTCTAATAAAGCTCGCCATATTGTTGTGTTTATAATTTAGTGGAAGGAGATCTTTTGCGAATTTCGCTTGATTCTGAATGATGAAACTCTTGCCATCCTGTAAAATATCCAATTAAAATAATGAATAAATCGAATAAATTAAATTACAAAAAAATTGTTGTTGTTGTTGTTGTTTGTTTTAAAGCAAGTTGCCTATTCTCATGCATTCCAAGATATTTATTTATTTATTATTATAACTTGCATCGGTAAATGGATAGATTGCATAATCAAACGTACGGAGTAAAAAAATGAATGTAAAAAAAATATTTCAACGCGAGCAGATCGGAAGCCGCTTTATGTAAGTTTTTTGCATCTATCATGACGTCAGTAATTATAGGTACTAACTCCATGACTGTCAACTCTGTGTGTTTACTTTAATGCGATGTAAATAAATTGTCTAAAGAGTCTCTCTCTCTCTGTGAATAATTCAATCAATATATGTGCATTCACAGAAAAGAATCTCGTCTGATTTTTTTTTTCATATTTTTTGAGTATCACAAAACATTAGCCAACGCACTGAACATGATATTCATGACGAAGGCAACGTGATTAATGACGTCATAATCGTCCAAAAAAATTATATAAAAGAAGTAATAACAAGAAACCTTGGCTGGAGAATGAAGAAGTTGTGGACAACCCTTTCATTCCCAATTCTCAATTATGTGCTACTTATTGGTCATTGGAAGTCCACTTTTGTGTCCAAATAAGTGTTCTATAATATATTGAGGCAGGTTACGATGAACGGCATTAAATAAATAAATATAAACAGAAAAGTTTGACGAGGAAAAAATATCTAGAGAATTATCTACATTTAAAAATAATATACATGATAATCCATCAGGAATGAGACACAGAAATACATTTCCGTATAATGAGAACTGCATGAAAATGTGAAATAATTTAATACAATTACGAAATTTCACTTTTATCAAAAAACATTGAATTTTTAATGTGAAAAACAACTGCGTATTAGATATATTTGTGGTTTTTGCGACAAAAACATGCCATAAATGCTCGAATTGCATGAATTAATAATGTATATGCCCACTTTAATGCTTAAAAATAAGAGTCGAAGAGAATACGAAAATATTTTTAAGCCATATTTGATAGAAAAAAAAGAGAAACTTGCCTGTGACCAAGAAATTAAGGAATTCGTCTCTTGCTCCTCTACTAATCGCCATAACTTGGCTAAAAATGCAGGAACTGATGATGTTCCACTGCTCTCTATTGGATGCATTGTAATCTAGCACTGATTATAATCTTTTAATATTCAAAATATATTTTCTTTTGTAAGACCAAATTTTTTTATGATTCTACACACTGCGTCAAAGAGACTAACTTTTACTTCGATCCGGCACTTGTCAATGATGTTATCATATCATATTTCACTTAATTTAATTCACTTAAATATTACCATAAAAAATTCTTACGTTGTTTTGAATATTTACTATTTTTATTTTATTTTTTTCGTCAGTTCCTTCGCGAACTTTCTAGAACTTTCTTTCACTTAATTTTTTTTCCTCGACGTCTAACTCGTATGAAGTTCAAATTGACAGTGACTGTTATGAGAGGCTTCTCCTGTTATTTACGGATATTTATAGTTTTTTTATTTTTCCAGAATTATCCAGTTTGATCTTTAATCATTTGGATAGTTCCAGGATAGTTATTAATTCATTATGTCACGGCATAATAAGTATGACAGCATAATAATCATAACAGTTTAATTAAATTTTCTTCGACACACACTAACTTGTATACAGCATAACCGCTAAAATTTGAACTTTATCGAAAACTGGAACTTGTTTTTGTGTGCCAAACTAGACTTTCTGTCCATGACATAATCTGATATGTTTGAAAGTTAATGCTACTTTTAAAAATGAGTTCTTTTTTCTGAATCTTCGAGATGACTGCTGCATATTTTTGGTATATTTTAATTTATTCATTTTTTAACGAAGATTTAAGATTTTTTTTAACGAAACAAAAATTCAAATTTTTTTCGACCGTTAATTTCCAGACAATTACAAAAAACAATTTTTATTAGATATTGCTGCTGGTGTTGAATTAAACAACTTTCGGCTAATGTCGCGAATGAGGAAAAAATAAGTAATAAGAAAATTATCGCTTTTCTGCATTCTCCACGTGCCCAATTTTTTTTCTCTTGTTATTGACGACAAAATAAGCCTGAAACCTGCCAAACAATAACAAAATACCACAGATATTTACAATAAAAACAGATATAATAAATGAACAAGATTAAAGGACGAAATAAGTTTCACAATTTTTTAATTAATATTTTATTTACTGTATAATCGTGTAAAGTAAAAATGAAAATCTCTAATTTGAATAGACACAATAAAAAAATTTATCTGATAATCTTAATGAGTAATAATGTATTACTTAATTATTTCTATGCTTTTTGCTACTTGTTAGTAGGTCTACAATTCACGTTAGTTTTTAAAACTAAATCTGTATATGTGTATATTACTAATTGATCGTATGTATGCAGTTTGCTTCTTGAGCAACATTAAATGCCATTAATAAACTCATAAATTTCACAAGAAATCATTGCCAGTTCCAATTATTATTTTTAATTGGAAAAATGACTTTTAATTCAAATTAACTGATGGATTAAGAAAATTCAACATCAAATGATGGCTATAGTGATTGATTTAGAAGAACGGATTAGTGGATTTTCTGTTCTCACTCTTTGTGCTACACAAAATTTGTCGCTCTAGATTAAAATCATATTCAATAGAACTTGATGATTTCGGAACACTTTTTGGCAATTCAAATGAGCAATCAATTTTTGCTAATCGCGAATTTAATATAAACGGCACGCCAACAAAATCATTGTGATAATGAGATAACGTCCCGGTATTACTGCTTGACGATACATTATTTGACACGTCTATATTTAATGGCGAATTTGGGGGTAAGGGAGCTGCCCTTAATGGGGTCAATCTATTAGGTGGTGATGCTGGTAATTGATAAGATAATTGTAATGATTCATAATAATGCTCCGTGTTGTTGCTGTTTGTCTATTTTAAGCGACATTGATAAAGAAAAAAGAAAAAAAAAAACAAAAATTAATGAATAAGCGAATTATGAAAAATTCAAGGTGAGTTCTGCTATTGAAGCGTAAATATAGTAAAGATCCGCCACATGCTTACCATGTTTGGATATACATTTGATTGAATTCTGAGATTCTCAATTTGTTGCGTAAAGTCAATGATTTCTGATTTTTTAGCGGAAGTAAGCTTAAAGCAGACATGCACTTTTTCCAACTCCCCAAGATACACAAATCCTTCTGGGGGGTTCTTATATTTTGTCAATACAACTATATCGGTTATATATTCTTTTACATTATCAGTCTTTCCTAACTTGTATACAAGTTGCTTCTTCCTCCATGCTTTTTGATTAGTGTCTGTCGTATTTTTAATTGATATGAATCCCTCATTTGCAAGATTGTCGCTCGAGTTTATTATTTTGATTTTCTCAACGACAAAGTTGTCAAATCCTTCAGTCTTGCCTGTAAAAATGCAATTGGAGATATTTTAAAACATCTATATGACAGCATATGACTCAGACTTTCCAATATTTCCAATAACTCACTGGAAATTCCAACAACTTCCAGTTAGCAAGAGCACAAAGAAATGTCTGAGCCTTGATGTCAGTCAATTGGTGAGTATTTAAAAGACTTACTAATGCACAAGTATCTCGTATTTCTCTTCCCGAAAAGCATATTTTCCTTAAACAAATCAGCATCTGAATCTTGATCGAGGGTTTTGTGTATAGGAAGATAGTTCGATGGGCATTCATTTACATTTTCGATTAATTGAATTGATTTAATTGGTCTATCACAAGGTAAAATGTTTAGAAGTGACTCAATCGGGTTAATACTGCTTTGAGTAGACGAAATAATTTTATTGCGTGACATTCTCTAGTACCGTTTTTCCTCTGTCTTCTAACTGTCTTAAATTGGCTTGCAGAAATGTAATTTGGTATGTGAATATTTTGCTAACAAATAGCACAGATAAATAGATGGTGTAAATTGTTTTCTTTCTCTTGCTTGCTTGCTTGATGACTCAGTCAGTCTTAAAAATTTCACACGATTGATTCCGGGAAAGATGACAAACTTTTGGCACATAGATCTCGTTAATCAACCATTCCACTACTTATTCCTCAAGAATATTGGTGTTAATTGATCACTTTCTCACATTATTTAACTTATTTTATTAAAAAGGTTTTTTTGGACGTTTTGAGACAAAAGAAGATAGAATAAGGGCTGTGTACTTTTAATTTGAAATTTTTCAGTCGTTATACTATCCACAGCACTTTTAATTTAATTTACTCATAATCAGCACGATCAGCACTAACTACTTGTATAATTGTGCATACTCAAATCAGTCTCTTGAGCGACTAAATGTAAATAAATTAATTTTATAATCTTCACGAAATATTCGTTCAAAAAAATAACAACACGGGGTACGCAACTATATCGAAAGCTTAACGGTCGTTTAAAATTTGAAAAATTTATGTAATATCAGACTAAGGCTCAATTTTGAAGATTGAAAAAAAATTGATCGAATTTTTCAATTTTTCCTTAATTAAGTAGTGAAAATGGCATCACGTCGTATTGCAGCATCTTCAATTAACTGGGCAGCATTAGCTGAGCGCGTGCCACCTACACAAAGAACCAATTTCACTGCTTTTAAGTCGAAAAGCGACAAATATTTGAGAAGGTTGGTTAATTTAGTGATTAAGTAATAATTTTTCCAATAAAAATCCTCAATTCTTCATTATATTTGTAGTGTCTTAGCTAATCCTGAGACCCCACCAAAATTGGACTGGGCTGCATACAAAAATATTGTTCCAATTCCCGGAATGGTTGAGACCTTCCAGAAGCAATATGAAGCATTGAAAATCCCATATCCAGCTGATAATATTTCAGCCCAAGTTGATCAACAGAAGCAGCAAGTCGCTAAGGAAATTGAAAGCTTCAAGAATGAATCGAATGGTCGCATTGCTAAGCATGAATCATCCATTAATCATCTTAAGTCATTGTTGCCATTCTCTCAAATGACTATGGAAGATTTCGCTGATTCCTTCCCAGATCAAGCTATGGATCCAATCAACAAACCAACATTCTGGCCACATGACGCAGCAGAACAAGAGCCACGCAAGGAACCAGACAGTCACGACCATTAAATTAATCGGCAAATCCTTAAGTCTAATAATCTGTTATCCAAATTCCAAAACATCCTGTAATTCAAGCAGTTTCAGAAAAACGATGAGATAATGTCGATGCACCGATGTCATGTGCTACTTTAAAATTCTGTTTAGCTATGTAGAACATTCAAATAATTGAAGGAAATAAAACTTATCGATAAAAGGATATTCGTGTTAAGCACTCTTTTCAGTCAGTTATTTTAAAATTCTCCCGCATTATTATTGATCTACCCAAGTGCTCGTTGTTCCGTAAGTAATGACGTACGATCCTTATTACAGCGCATAAATAATACTTAAATTAATTCATTTTTATGCTGTTTAAAATTAATTTTGAATTTAACGGTCATTTAAAATTTGAATTGTGTTCTGTTCATTATTTTCTTCAAAAATGGCGGATATAAATTTGTTTCAACTTGAAACATCGTCTCTTATTAAATTAACATTAAGTCACTTTTATTAGCATTACAATCGTGCAGTTTATTTACACCAACAATAATGGACAAAGTGAAGGAAAAAGAGAGGCAGCAACAGGTACAAAATGAGCTAAAAACTTTAGTAGATCATTCGAGTAGAAATAATTTTCTATGTGAAACATGCAGGAAAAATGAAAATAGTGTTTAAACAGTAAACGGCATTAAACTTATGCAGTTTAGTGAATTAGAAGAAATGAAAAGCGTGAGGAGTAATAACAGCATTAAACAAAAATATGAAAAGGTCTCCCAAAATGACGATAAAAGTGAAATTGTGATTTTTCAAACTAACAAAATAATTTCTGTGAGTCTGATAACAATTTTTTTTTTAATTTTATTAATGATGGATTGCATGATTTGTTTTAATTGATGTGTGATTTGATAAAACTAATAAGTTGATTGAAAGAAAAGTCTGGATAATTGAAATAAAGCAAGTGACGTCATTCAAGTTTTTCATAAAGAAAGAAAAAAATTTCGTGGAAAATTCTTTGTGTTGTTGTGGCAATAAACCCCAAGAAAAAAAAAGAGGAAGAGAAGAGAGACATTCATTTCCGAGGAGGAAATTTTAAGCCTTATAAAATAAGTAAGGAGGGTGGAGAGTAATGTAACATTTTGACAGAAAATATAAAACTCTATGTTTGCTTTTCATATCTCCTCTCTGCCTTGCTGTTTCGCTCAGTTAATGAGAACCTTTTTCATTATTTCGCATACTTTACAAACAGTTTACACACAAAAAACACATCATCATCATTATTATCATGAGTATCGTAGCAATGTTGTACATCCAGTGTTGAAATATGGCTTTGCCTGTTGATTCTGATAAATTTTTCTTATGGTGTTGGCAAAAATTTGCTTGCTTAGACTAATTTGAATAATTCTAGACTTATTTGAGGATTTACCTTCAAGTCACAGAATATTGCCAACTCTGCAATCGGCATCATCTTCTCCTTGAGTATTGAAATTATTGGATGCTAGACACAGGTGCTGTCTAGCATCCAATAATTTCAATTATTTGAATAACGCTTCAATGTACATAATTGAAAAAAATAATCAGCTATTCAATATTTTTTATCTCCGAATAATTCATTAACAATGTGATTCTTTTTTTAAACAACATCTTAAAATCTTATATCATAATGGTATGTGATGTATAATGCCAGTAAGCTCAAAAGTATCAAATTAAAGAAACAATTGATTGTATTAAAAATATATCCTCATTTAATGATTCTTGACTCAACTTACTTGTGTATTACTTGAAAATAATAGTAATAATAATGATAAATCTCTTGTTAAATGTTTTATGAGAATGAGCAGTATCGACAAGCTATGATATAGTTGTGTGAGTAGGGAATTTAACCGGTCAAAAGCTCTTTCTCTGCGTTCTCTTTCCATGATATTGAAAATCGATTAAAATAATTTTTCTTTCAATCGACATTGTTCTAGTGCTTTAATAGCTTTATCGCATAAATAATGTTTAGCTCTTGAGCACAGTTTATTAGTTTTTAATTTTGTGAAAATTCTCTCCTTTATTCCACTCCACGCTGACAATCTGATAAGGCTGACGGTCTCAATTTTGCAAAGGAAATGCTTCTGTCAACAGCAGAGTCTGCTACATATTCGGCATCTGAAGTTGAGCGAAGGCTTCATAGCGATTTAAGATGTGGTCTTTCATGGCAGGAAGCCCTCGGTCGATCAAAAATTATCGGCTACAACGAGTTACAAGCACCTCAAGAAGATAGCACATTTAAGAAATACGTGGAACAATTCAAAAATCCACTCATTTTACTACTTTTAGGTATGAATCATCAATATTTATTTAGCACAGCTTTATTTATTGGATATTTGTTTATGTGGAAATTGGATGTTTGTTCTGACTTTTCCATCCTTTCAACCTGTAAAGGGTGTCCTAATTTTCAAAACTATACGTTCAAAAGAAACATCCAATATGCGTCAAAATCACTTGATATACTCAATATCAAGGTCGTATGACACCGTTTCTGTTATCAACAACTAAAGACTTGATATGGCGTGACTTAATAATAATTACCTCATTAATTTAGGATCTGCACTTGTTTCCGTTATTATGCAACAATATGATGATGCTATTAGCATTGCTACAGCCATTCTGATCGTTGTTACGGTCGCATTCATTCAAGAATATCGTTCTGAAAAATCTCTCGAGGAACTGAAGAAACTTGTGCCGCCAGAATGTCATTGGTAATTATAGAGCATGAATTATTTATAAATTTATGTGATAATATTTTGCTTTTACCTCCTTTTTTGTGCCTTTATATATTTTTTAGCTTACGAGAAAATCGATTAGAAACTTTTCTAGCACGAAATTTGGTTCCTGGCGATATAATATTTTTAAATGTTGGTAAGTATCAATAAACCTTCGTCGCTCGACATCCATAAAATGGACAGCATTAAAGTGCTTTTTAATTAATTTTATTTTATTGTGCAATATTTTTAGGTGATCGAGTACCAGCTGATTTAAGGATATTTGAGTCTATCGACTTGTCAATCGATGAATCGAGCTTTACAGGAGAAACCGAGCCATCCAAAAAGAGTATTGATGTTTTAGCCCATAAGCCTGGAAGTGGTAAAAATCACAGTACGATGCGAAATATCGCATTTATGGGAACGCTCGTAAGGGGCGGAAGTGGAAAGGGCATTGTAGTTAGTATAGGAGAACAAAGTGAATTTGGTGAAGTATTTAAGATGATGCAGGCAGAGGAGGCACCAAAAACACCACTTCAAAAATCAATGGACATTCTTGGAGCACAATTAAGTTTCTATTCATTCTGCATAATTGGAATAATCATGCTGCTTGGATGGCTTCAGGGAAAAGCTATTGTTGAGATGTTTACAATTAGTGTCAGTTTGGCCGTTGCTGCTATACCTGAGGGACTTCCTATAGTCGTTACTGTGACTTTAGCTCTCGGAGTACTTAGAATGGCCAAACGTAATTGTATCGTAAAAAAGTTACCAACTGTTGAAACTCTGGGTTGTTGCAACGTGATTTGCTCTGATAAAACCGGAACAATCACTAAGAATGAAATGACTGTGACCACTATGATAACATCCGAAGGATACATGGCTGATGTGACTGGAGGTAAATTTAAAGCATGAATTTTTGGATCTTGCTAAATTATTTTCTGAAATTTTTAATCAGTATGATTGATTGCCGTTAATGTCATTAATTCATTGAAATATTTTGAGCGCATTTTAAGCTTTTTTGAACTGATTAGATAAAAGCTGAATTTAACGGTCAGACAAAATTTGAATGGAAAGAATTTGAAGGGTTTCGAGTATTTTGACCGATAAATTTTCAAATTTTTTTGACCGTTAAATTTTTCAAATAAGAACTTAATTAACTTCCACGCTATAGCGTGTAAGTTATTGGTTTCTACAATGGCCCGATTTTCACGTTTTTTCAATTTTTTGAGAAAACTAAGCATTATTAGACCCAACAACTAGCATACCAAATGTAGGTATTGGAATTATCTATCAACTGGTATATTCACTTTTTTTGTCAGTTCCGCTGTGCCTGCTCTAGGTCTAAAAAACACGTGTCAAAATGTACTACAAATTTTGTCCATTGGGTTACCGGGTCAGGAACCATATATTTTGATGCGGTTTTTGATGCCAATCTATCAGAAAAATAGTGAACCCTTGGGCAAATCTATGCGCTTTGCGTGATTTTGAGGATAAGTGAGGCTTTAGCCTCAAAACCTGAAAGTGTCCGAAAACCACGTGGTTTTTTCAATTTTTTGGGAACAGTAAGCATTATTAGCCCAATCATTGTAGTTTTTATTATTGGTATTGGAATTATCTATCGACTGGTATATATACTTTTTCGGTCAGTTTCGCTGTGCCTGCTCTAGGTCCAAAACCACGTATCATTTTTCACGTTTTTCATTTTTTTTAAAAAACTAAGCATTATTAGCCCCAATAACCAAGGTAATAAATGTAGGTATTGAAATTATCTATCGACTGGTATATATACTTTTTTGGTCAGTTCCGCTGTGCCTGCTCTAGGTCCAAAACCACGAGTCATTTTTCACGTTTTTCATTTTTTTGAGAAAACTAAGCATTATTAGCCCCAATAACCAAGGTAATAAATGTAGGTATTAAAATTATCTATCGACTGGTATATATACTTTTTTGGTCAGTTCCGCTGTGCCTGCTCTAGGTCCAAAACCACGTGTCATTTTTCACGTTTTTCATTTTTTTGAGAAAACTAAGCATTATTAGCACCAACAATCAGCATATCAAATGTAGGTATGGAAATTATCTATCGACTGGTATATATACTTTTTTGGTCAGTTCCGCTGTGCCTGCTCTAGGTCCAAAACCACGTGTCATTTCTCACGTTTTTCATTTTTTTGAGAAAACTAAGCATTATTAGCCCTAATAACCAAGGTAATAAATGTAGGTATTAAAATTATCTATCGACTGGTATATATACTTTTTTGGTCAGTTCCGCTGTGCCTGCTCTAGGTCCAAAACCACGTGTCATTTTTCACGTTTTTCATTTTTTTGAGAAAACTAAGCATTATTAGCCCCAACAATCAGCATATCAAATGTAGGTATTAAAATTATCTATCGACTGGTATATATACTTTTTTGGTCAGCTCCGCTGTGCCTGCTCTAGGTCCAAAACCACGTGTCATTTTTCACGTTTTTCATTTTTTTTGAGAAAACTAAGCATTATTAGCCCCAACAACCAAGGTAATAAATGTAGGTATTAAAATTTCCTATTGACTGGTATATATACTTTTTTGGTCAGTTCCGCTGTGCCTGCTTTAGGTCCAAAACACGAGTCATTTTATATGGTTTTCAATTTTTTGAGAAAACTAAGCATTATTAGCCCCAACAATCTAGGTTTTAGTTGTTGATATTAAAATTTCCTATTGACTGGTATATATACTTTTTTGGTCAGTTCCGCTGTGCCTGCTTGGGTCCAAAACACGTGCCATTTTAACTTCCTTCTTTTTTGAGTCAACGAAAGCATTAATCAATAAGTTTTTGCTCTCATATGACAGATACTGGAAATGGCTATTACCTGAGATATGTTTGGTTCCAGCCAGTTCCGTTGCGTTGGAACTAGACACAAAAAAACCGTCAAAAACCAAAAATTTGTATGAAAAATTTCTATGCGATGACTTTTATACAGTTTCTTCTATTTGATACGATAAATCATACCCAATCGTACCTAAAAACTAAAAGTTGCTACATAACATACGAACTTTACGTTCGTTTAGTGACCGAAAAATGCAAAAAAACATGGTTTTTTATGACAGTTACGTCATTTTTGATTACTCACTGTAATTAACATTTCAAGCATTAGAATAGGATTATAATGAAAGATCAACATCTACATTTAATATCCGCTATGTTGGTCCTTTTAGAGCCTTCTGTAAATAGTTACAGCATGAAGAAGATTGTTATAAAAGTTATAACGTAAAATTAAGTAACGTGAATTTTACTTAAAAATATTGTTTGAATGAATATAGACCAACTAGATCTCATTTTATTGGAAATAGAGGGTCTAAAATATTGCTGGATCTTATTTTTATTAGGCATAGAGGATTTAGATTTTCTTGATAGTTACTGGATCTCATTTTTATTGGAGACAGGATCTGGATCTCATTTTTACTGGACATAGAGACTGTAGATGACTAACTGGATCTCATTTTAATAGAGATAGAGGATCTGGATCTTATTTTTATTGGGCATAGAGGCTGTAGATGTTTACTGGATCTTGTTTAATTAGACATAGAAGCTATGGACATTTAATTATAACACGAGCGAGCGTAGCTCAAGCTCGACTCTACTGTGATCCATGTAAAAACTGTAATTCTAAACAAGTCGAGCGAGCGTAGCTCAAGCTCGACTCTACTGTGATCCATGTAAAAACTGTAATTCTAAACAAGTCGAGCGAGCGTAGCTCAAGCTCGACTCTACTGTGATCTATGTAAAAACTGTGATTCTAAACAAGTCGAGCGAGCGTAGCTCAAGCTCAACTCTACTGTGATCCATGTAAAAACTGTAATTCTAAACAAGTCGAGCGAGCGTAGCTCAAGCTCGACTCTACTGTGATCCATGTAAAAACTGTAATTCTAAACAAGTCGAGCGAGCGTAGCTCAAGCTCGACTCTACTGTGATCCATGTAAAACTGTGATTCTAAACAAGTCGAGCGAGCGTAGCTCAAGCTCGACTCTACTGTGATCCATGTAAAAACTGTAATTCTAAACAAGTCGAGCGAGCGTAGCTCAAGCTCGACTCTACTGTGATCCATGTAAAAACTGTGATTCTAAACAAGTCGAGCGAGCGTAGCTCAAGCTCGACTCTACTGTGATCTATGTAAAAACTGTGATTCTAAACAAGTCGAGCGAGCGTAGCTCAAGCTCAACTCTACTGTGATCCATGTAAAAACTGTAATTCTAAACAAGTCGAGCGAGCGTAGCTCAAGCTCGACTCTACTGTGATCCATGTAAAAACTGTAATTCTAAACAAGTCGAGCGAGCGTAGCTCAAGCTCGACTCTACTGTGATCCATGTAAAACTGTGATTCTAAACAAGTCGAGCGAGCGTAGCTCAAGCTCGACTCTACTGTGATCCATGTAAAAACTGTAATTCTAAACAAGTCGAGCGAGCGTAGCTCAAGCTCGACTCTACTGTGATCCATGTAAAAACTGTGATTCTAAATAAGTCGAGCGAGCGTAGCTCAAGCTCGACTCTACTGTGATCCATGAAAAAACTGTGATTCTAAACAAGTCGAGCGAGCGTAGCTCAAGCTCGACTCTACTGTGATCTATGTAAAAACTGTGATTCTAAACAAGTCGAGCGAGCGTAGCTCAAGCTCGACTCTACTGTGATCCATGTAAAAACTGTGATTCTAAACAAGTCGAGCGAGCGTAGCTCAAGCTCGACTCTACTCTGATCCATGAAAAAACTGTGATTCTAAACAAGTCGAGCGAGCGTAGCTCAAGCTCGACTCCACTGTGATCCATGTAAAACTGTGATTCTAAACAAGTCGAGCGAGCGTAGCTCAAGCTCGACTCTACTGTGATCCATTTAAGTAATAAATAGTTCGGACGTAGTCCGAACTAGGTTGAGCGAAGCTCACAAATTTTTACGTCCTGAACGTAGCGAAGCGGAGTGAAGGCGTGAAAATTTTCCCAAGCCGTACGTACTGTATGGATATACGAGAAAAAACACGCTGTATATAGAAAGCCACGAACTTCCATGTTTTTTACACGCTTTATATTGACTCACTCTGTCTATTTGTTAGTTGGTTTGTCATGATCAAATCTTGCAATTGATTTTTTGACCACTTCTACTGCTCCAATCGATTAATTTTTTGATTCTTTTTTACACTTTTTTGATATTTTATGATGTTTCATGATTTAAATATGCTTAATTATATTTTTTTATGTCATAAAACAGCAGAAAAGAGTATATTCTGATTTTTTTGAGTTTTTGTATGAAATATTGATATACTTCACAAGAGCAATAATCTTTCACTATACATATATATACGAATATTTGTCACTAATAGATGTAGTTGTAAAACTGTTTGGATAAAATTGGTGTATAAATACAGCTATTGTGACTCGTTATATAGGTTTATATTGGTGAATGTATTTTTGGGGAGAAAAATCTTTACGACTGTGAGTAATGAAAATACTTAGCTTGGAAAAAGGAGTTAAATTGTGAAAGTAAATAGCCAATATTTTTAGTCCTTGTAAAAAAATAAAGTTTGTATTCCAGTTGTGATGAGAGTATGAATTTTTTTGGTATTTTACATTTCATGAACATTAATATCAAATATTGTAACAATGAACAATATATAACAAAGCTGTGTAAATGATATAATTGTTGTTGATCACCAAGTACAAGTAAAAGGTTGAAAAAGCATGACTCATGGAATTGTCATGGTGGTGGGATAATCAGGTTATAAGATTAAGATATTAGGATATATGAAAAAGTGTTGGTAATTTGAGTTATAAAAATAGTTCGAGCGGAGCTCGAATGTAAAAGTTCGAACGTAGTTCGAACTAAGTTGAGCGTAGCTCACAAATTTTTACATCCTGAACGTAGCGTAGCGAGTGAAGGTGTGAAAATTTTTCCAAAGTTGTTAGAAGACTGTGGATATGTAAGAAAAATTTGAGTTAACCCTTGTGACATAAACAGTCGAACGAGCGGAGCGAGATTCGACAACCCCTGTGATCTATAAACAGTCGAACGAGCGGAGCGAGATTCGACAACCCCTGTAATCTATAAACAGTCGAACGAGAGGAGCGAGATTAGACAATCCCTGTGATCTATAAACAGTCGAACGAGCGGAGCGAGATTCGACAACCCCTGTGATCTATAAACAGTCGAACGAGCGGAGCGAGATTCGACAACCCCTGTGATCTATAAACAGTCGAACGAGCGGAGCGAGATTCGACAACCCCTGTGATCTATAAACAGTCGAACGAGCGGAGCGAGATTCGACAACCCCTGTGATCTATAAACAGTCGAACGAGCGGAGCGAGATTCGACAACCCCTGTGATCTATAAACAGTCGAACGAGCGGAGCGAGATTCGACAACTCCTGTAATCTATAAACAGTCTGTTAAAATCTTAGAGGTTCGAGCGCAGCTCGAACAAAAATAGTTCGAACGTAGTTCGAACTAGGTTGAGCGAAGCTCACAAATTTTTACGTCCTGAACGTAGCGAAGCGGAGTGAAGGCGTGAAAATTTTCCAAGCCCTATGTACTAAATGGATATACGAGAAAAAACACGCTGTACATAGAAAGCCACGAACTTCCACGCTTTACTTATGTTAGATTACAGAACTTACTTAAACACGCTGTACATAGAAAGCCTCGAACTTCCATGTTTTACTTATGTTAGATTTCAGAATTTTCTAATATCAGACTACCGATTACAAAAAATGAACATTAAAGAAAATTTCAATTTTTTTAAATTTTTTGGCCGCTAATACCAAAATCTTATTTTATATTTTAGCTTGCTTCAAAATCAGAAATGTAAAAAAAATTTTTTTCAAGAAATACAGAGATCGAAAAATTAATGACTATAAATACGTGGAGCATTCGAAAGCAATTCGAAATTAAATTTTACTTATGCTCCACGCATTTATAGTCATTAATTTTTCGATCTCTGTATTTCTTGAAAAAAATTTTTTTTACATTTCTGATTTTGAAGCAAGCTAAAATATAAAATAAGATTTTGGTATTAGCGGCCAAAAAATTTAAAAAAATTGAAATTTTCTTTAATGTTCATTTTTTGTAATCGGTAGTCTGATATTAGAAAATTCTGAAATCTAACATAAGTAAAACATGGAAGTTCGAGGCTTTCTATGTACAGCGTGTTTAAGTAAGTTCTGTAATCTAACATAAGTAAAGCGTGGAAGTTCGTGGCTTTCTATGTACAGCGTGTTTTTCAATGTTATTTATGACGGCAGTTCGTCAAGGGATCGTTCACTTATTACGTTCGCTTTTTAGGGGGGAGGGGGGGTCTAAGATTTTGTAACAGGTCAAACAATGAAAAAAAATTTTCTTGGAAAATTTGTAACAAGGGGGGAGGGGGGGGTTCTAAAATTTCGTTTTTTTGCGTAACGTAATAAGTGAACGACCCCCAAGATCCAATAATTTTTCTTATCATTCAATTTTCATCTGCAAAACATAATAATAATTTTGTACATAAATATAATAATAGCTGGTTACAACGATGTCGGTGAGATTCATATCAGAGATTGTAACAACATGGAAGTTGCGAAGCAGAGTATCAATGCAATAATTGAAGTTGGAGCTGTGTGCAATAATGCTATAATCCAAGGTGAAGTTTTGCTTGGCTCGCCGACTGAAGGAGCTTTAATGGCTCTAGCAATGAAGAATCAAATGTACACAATCCGTGACAAATTTATAAGAACAAAAGAATTTCCATTCAGCAGTGAACAAAAAATGATGGCCGTGTCTGCCGTTCCACGATATAGTTCGAACAATAATAAAGATGAAATATTTTTCGTAAAAGGTGCAATAGAAATGGTCCTTCCACTCTGTAAAAAGTACATTCTCAATAATCAAATATTGGCATTAACCAAACAAAATGAAACTGAATACTTGTCAGAGGCATATGATATTGGACGTAAAGGACTGCGTGTATTAGCACTCGCAAAAGGAAAATCATTAAATGATCTAGTTTATTTGGGTCTTGTTGGAATTACAGATCCTCCTCGTCCACTTGTTCGCGAAACCATTGAAATTCTCAATCGCAGCGGTGTTCGAGTAAAAATGGTGACTGGAGATAGTCATGAAACGGCTATTGCTATTGGTGAGTTAACTGTTCTTTAATTTTAATTGATTAATTTTCTAACGTATTTTTCAAATTTGAAATCGAAAATCTTTTGAAAGCATAAAATTTGAATGTCAAAAAACCGTTAAATTCTTCTGAGCATTAATTAAGTGAATAACAGCATAAATTATGTTTTATGTTATTTATTTGCATCTTTTCTTACAAAACTAGTTCATAAATTAAAACAGGTTGCTTAATAAATATTTCACACTTGTTCCTTCACATTTTTCTACCATGACATTTGATGAACTTTATGCTCAGGTGCTTCACTTTCAACTGGAGCTTCCGATGGCGTTTCATAATGATGATGAAAGAGTTCCTTTACATTTGGCAGGGATGGAAGTGGGATTTGGGGAAGTTGAATTTGTTTTGTATACTTATGCACTGCCATAAATGGTGCCTTCTTTTCAACGGGTTTCTCGACTTCTTTAAGGACTGGCACGTGCTTAACAACTTCATATGGTTTTGGAACTTCAACCGTCTTAATGACTGGAATTTCTTTTATAATCTGATAGAGAGAAAGCATCAAATGAATTTAATTATTTTGGATGTGCCAATTGAGAGAACAGAATGATTGGAAATCATTATTAAGAGCTTATTGAGTGAACATTGCGTAAACAAGTCAGTCACACACGCAATTTTAATTAACATTATCATTTACCTCAACTTCTTTGATGACTTCTTGTGGCAATGCTATATTTTGTATAACCGGCACTTCTTTGATGACTTCTTGAATTATTGGAACATACTTAATGACTTCAACTTGTTTGATTACCTCAACTAGATCGAAATAATTGATTGATAATGTAAGAACATATTTTAATTGCTTTAATTAATTATTTCACCTGGCACTTCAACAGTCTTGATGATTTCAACAGGTTTAATGACCTCAATCTGAAATCAAAATGTGAATAATAATGAGAGAATTAGGCTAATTGACTTAATATCTGCTAATTTCACATAGTACATTATTAAGTCTAACCTTTTGAATAACTGGCACGTGTTTGATAATCTCGACGATTTTTGGACGCTCTTCATACATTTCAGGCAGTGACTTACTAAACCATGGAAATTTGAACCAATTTGTTGTTGGAAATAGCTTTGCTTCACTCCTGATAACAGCTGCTACTAATAAAAATCCAATAATCACGTGCTAGAAATAATTCACAGAATAATAACATTATTTTTATCACATCCGATAATCCAATGTGCTTACAATCTTCATTTTTAGTTACAATTTTCTTATTATTTTTAACTTCACTTTGCGATTAGAACTGACTTTTGGCACTGAATGATTTCCATTGAATTTCCATTACTTTTATATAGCACATTAGATTTTTATTTTTTTGGGGAATTGCATAATAAATTCAAGTTTGACTTCTTTCACTTGACAGTAATGCTTATTAGGGGATATAAATGTATGGGAAATGGCACAAGTACTTGCGAAATAAAAGAAACTTCTGAACTGTATTCTCAAATCCAGTTTGGTTGATATTTAGTGATATGCTTGTTTTTAAATTTGAAATTGGAATTCTGAAAAATTTTAAAGGTTTTTTGAAATTCAAAAATCGAAATTGAGAATTGATTGAAAACTAGCAGTTCTTATGCTAAATAATAGTCAAAATGATCAAAATCGACATTAAACTAATTAAAATTCCATTATTTGTTTTCTCCGCATATTTGCAGCTCAATTAATAGGACTTGATACGGTGCATCAACAAGCCATCAGCGGACATGACATGGACTTGATGAATGAGATGCAATTAGAGAAGATTATCAATAGTGTGAGCGTCTTTTATCGTGTCACACCAAAACACAAACTTTCGATTGTCAAAGCTCTTCAGAATAGTGGAAATATTGTTGCAATGACGGGCGATGGTGTGAATGATGGTGTTGCTTTAAAGCGTGCGGACATAGGAATAGCGATGGGAAAGAATGGAACGGATGTATGCAAAGAAGCAGCTGATATGATTCTCGTGAATGACGATTTCCATACAATTATGTAAGCATTAAAACAAAGATTTGAGTGACATTGTCTAAATATTGTAATGCAAATTTCTATTATTCCTTAAATAGAGCGGCTATTGAGGAAGGCAAGGGGATATTTTATAACATCAGAAATTTCGTACGGTTTCAACTAAGCACATCCATTGCAGCACTCTCGTTAATCACATTATCGCAGCTAATGGGAATTCCAAATCCATTAAATGCTATGCAAATTCTATGGATAAACATTATTATGGATGGTCCGCCAGCTCAATCTCTAGGTGTAGAGCCTGTTGATCAAGATGTGTTGAAGAAGAAGCCGAGAAATGTTAAGGAACCAATGATTTCAAAAGCACTTATTATTAATGTCCTCTTATCAGCTGGTCTCATCATACTCGGCACACTGTATGTTTTTCAACGAGAAATGGAAGATGGATCAGGTGGAAAAACAAAGAGGGACACCACAATGACATTTACGTGCTTCGTTCTCTTCGACATGTGGAATGCTTTAAGCTGTCGCTCACAAACCAAAAGCGTCTTTCAGGTAATTTTTTTGTCACGTGCATTTCGGTCAAAATTCTCTAAATTTAATTTCAATATTTCATACAGATTGGACTCTTCTCAAACAAAATGTTCCTAATTGCTGTCGCCTTCTCACTCATCGGACAATTGCTAGTTATTTACTTTCCTCCACTCCAAAAGGTTTTCCAAACAGAAGCTTTAACTTTAATGGATATAATTTTCTTGCTCACATTGACATCATCCGTTTTCATAATCTCTGAATTGAAGAAATATTTTGAACGAGCTATGGATCGACGAGCGGTAAGGAAGCATTCAGAATTAGATTTTGTATGACAATCATCGCGTAAAACTGGTAACTATAGAAAAAATGCTTAAAAATCCACAAAAAAATCGAAAAAAATGCAAAAAAACACAAAAAAAAATAATTCGACAAATTTGGTTTCTTTCCTTTTAAGCTTAAAGATTTACAAAGTTATGTAAAAATTTATTTTGAACCTTATGCTAATTTTAAGATTAAAACTTTTATTTAGATAATTTATAACGAAAATATTATGTATAATGTCAATTTTGTTATCCTATTGTAAGCGGATATCTCGAATAGACTTATTTATCTTATTTAATTAAATATTATTTCTCGGTTAATGTGAGGAAATTGTTGGGAAATGACTGGTTGAAGAATCTTCGATTTTTGTTAAAAGTTTTTAACGGTTTTATTTGAATTTGAAAAAAAATCTAGAGCCTTACAAATTCTGAATATTTTTTTTGGAATTGTAGGGTTCTCAAGTGAAGATTGAAAACACTTCAAATGTTTTAACGGTTTTTATTTGAATTTGAAAAAAGTGAAGTTTGAAAACACTTCAAATGTTTTTGAACCTCAAAACTTATTTCAAGCAAGGCAACATCATTAAATTGTTGAAAATTCCATTTAAGTTAAGAACGGGTTGTTTTAAGAGCAAAATTTGAAGAACTAATTAATTGAAAGTGAATAATCTTTTCCAAGATAATAAGCTCGTTTAAATCACAAACTAAAGCTCAATTATGCTGCAATAAAGGCTTTAAAATCCCTTTAATCTCTCATTTCCTCAACAATTTTCACCATAGACTCTGTAATTAATTAATTAGACTATGCCATAAGTATAAAATATAAAAAAAAATTATCGTCGTCAGTATAACTGATGATGCTAACTAAAGACATATCTTTCGCCATTTTTCAAAACTTTTCTACAAAATGAAATCAACACAAAAAAGTATGGGACTAAACAGAATTAAATTGAATGGAATTTCATGATATTTAGTAAAAATTTTATCATTGTCATTAATTTATGATCCTTATTATTATGTTTTATGTTGCCTATTGTTTTCTAAATGTGTATCAAGTAAAATAATCTAGATTATTTAATCCACTTCATTCCAAATACAAAACATGAAATGATTGCCGTATAAATTTATAATTAAGTTTATCATAAACCTACACATCACGCTGAATCAAGCACAGACACAGACACATCTCATAGATGACGGTATATAAAATAACTGAATAAATAATAATGCGAACTTACTCCTTTTTTCCTCTTCTCTTTCCGTTTAGAATATAAACGCATTTGTGACAATAATATAATTGCTGTCAGTTTGTAGTATGATTATTATATAAAAAAGAATATAAAAAGTAATTCAAGCTATTTTCTAGAAAGCGAGCTACTGAAACATTCGTTTAACATGAAAGGAAGAGAAATCTACATAATATATTTACACTTTATTTATATTTATTCACAGTCTATATATCTAACTACTTTATCTGTCTATTATAAAAAATTCGTCTATAGCGACGAGATAAATCAATATTTTTTTCGTCATTTTTAGCTCCCCTTTTTCGCTTTCTTGCTATATTAAGTTTCTATTCAACAATTTTGACGCTCAAGTTGAGGACGTCGTGGATTTTATTAGAATTCTAGTTTTTTTTAAATAATGGAAAGTGAATTGAATTTCCAATATTTCCAACAAACTGGAAGGAATTCCAATATTTCCAATGAACTGGAAGAGATTTGAATAATTCCAGTTTTGACTGGAATAAAGTCCCATTTTCCAATAGATTCTCAATTCAATAGTGAATGCTTCCAGTAGGATTTTGGAATATAATGGAAGTAATTCCAGTTTTTTGGAAATATAATGTTAAGAAAATTTGAAATATTTTAACTTTTTTTCAAGTGTCCTCATCTCGTTCCACCTGATTTCTCAAATATCTCATATTTCATTTTAGACACAAAGAAAAATCTTCCTTTTTTCCCTTCTACATTCTCAACCTTATTTCCAAGAAATCGACAGATGGTGAATCACTAAGAAAGATAGCTTTTTCCTGCACTATCGTCGATTTAAATTTAAAAAAAGTATTATGAATATATTTAACAAAATATGGAAAACTTTTGATGTTTACTAATGATAATTGATTAATGGTATCATAATATATAGGCATTATAGTAAGAATAATGATGATAATAATTCTACTTGATATGAAAAAATGCTCAGATGGGAATTTGAGTGAAAATTGAAGTAAATCACATGTTGAATAATTCACACATGAACATTGGGAGGGATATAGAGTTGGCATCGAGTTTTAGAAGTGATTTACATAATTCTGGAGTGGATTTGCAAAAAATTATGAGTTTTTATTCTTTAGAAAATATTTTAACGGTCATTTGAAATTCAAATATATTCAAAATTTAACGGTCAATAAAAATTTAAATGTTTTCGAAATTTAACGGTCAATAAAAGTTTAAATGCTTCAAAACCATACAAATTAAAATGTACGGTTCTATAAAAAATGCTTCATAATTAGGACTCAAAAATCACCACAGGATGCCAACTCTGTAATATGTCTGGTATTATCTCATTGAGATAGTACTGGGTGTATATCGTTGAAGATGAATTGGATGATAAATTAAAATAATTAAATTTAAATGCAAGTAAAGCATGCACATGCATCATCACTGACAGATATCTCAACGCAAAAAAAAAATAAAGAAGAAAAATAAGTGTTAATGGTTATTGTGATACAAACTATAATAATTAGTAATTTACTTAATATTTATACACATTACACATACATATGTTAATGGCTTAATTTCATTATGATTTCTTTTACATGCAGTTATAATCAGCTAATGAAAAATATGTGTGTATGTGCCGGAGCAATTTTTATACAGAGAAAAAAAACAGTTTTTTACACGAATTTTTGCATGATAATAGATTTTTAAACAATTTGATGTCAGGATCTCAAAAAATAACTCAGCTGCTATAACTTTTTCATTTTGGCACAGCTTCAACTAAAAATAAAAGAAATGAATCTTTTTGCACACATTTGAATGAGTTTAGATGAAAAGTTGTGGGGAAAAACGATGTGATTTGCAGATGGTTTGAAGCTGCACATATCCTTTGTGATTTATCAGTTGTAAATTGAGTGAAAAAGAATTCTTCATTCTGTAATGTTTTTGACAAATGGAAATGGGCATGTTCATGGATGTACTTTTGCATGTGAGATCATTAAAATTGAAGTTTTTTCATTCAAACAGTTTTGAAGTTTCCATTTTGGAAAGTTCCGCATTTTCGACGTTGAGTTCAATCAGAATAAAATATGTTGGTATTGAAGGACATTCTAGGTAATATTCGATAAATCATCGACAGTAAAACTGTACGAGTTTCAGAATTGGAAATGATGACAATTTAAATTTTAAATCTTGCTTTTTACGTTCGATTTTCGTAATTTTAATGATCCATAAAGCAGCACAATCAATAAAATATTAAATCGTGCAGAACACACAAGTCATGGAACCATATTTAAATAACTTTAGTGCTTGTGATTGTCAAATGTCGTGACTCTTACGCGACAATTTACTTAGTCGTGAGTTTTAGATCTTTAAAATTAAGCTTTTTGCAATCTTCGTGATTCACTGCTTGACTTATTGCATTAAGGGTCATTCGTAAATTAAAGGGGGTTTTGTAATAATTCAAACACAGAAAATTTTTCTTCATGGAATATTTATGACAAAGGGAGAAGGGGGGGTCTGAAATGTCAGGTTTTTGCGTTATGTAATAATTGAACGGCCTCTTAGGGTCACTTGTAAATTATGTCACGTTAAAAACGACTTTCCTTGAATTAAAAAAAGGTCTCTCCCTCTTGTCCAACTATCTATATATCTAAACCGTCCCTTTTGTGAGAACATGGGTTCGATTCCTATGATTGCTTGTTGGGGTCCACGTTTCGAATAAATCAGGATTGAATGGAAAATATTTCCAGAACAAAATAATTAAATCGAGTCGAGGGCCTCCTTTACATAATGACAAGCACTAGCTTAATGCTCACGACATATTAAATAATTTATAAATAGTCTATAGAAGTGGCTACGCCATTGGTTTATATAAAAATCACATGACACTCAACAAACCATTCTGCATTGCTCTTTTTATCCCACAACATAAAATAAATTTTTTTTGCTTTTCTAAATTTTTAAAAATTTGCCTTTTTTTAAAAAAAATCATCAAAAACAACATTAAATTCATGGAATTACTTGCTTTTATACACATTTAAGATGCGTATCATATTAAAAAAAAAGATAAAAGAAGAAAAAAGTGGAAATAAAGCCAGAAACAACCACATTAAGGACATGGAAACGTAAAGCTTCTAACATAAAAAAAATTTAAATATTTAAAAAATTTGGTTAATCTTTGCATAAGAATGCTTGTATGCGTAAAAAAACAACATTTTTGATGTTCTTTTATAATAAAAACATGCCACATAAAAAATTTAAGGAACAAGAAGAAAAAAAATTGTCAAGTCAGCAGAAAACGATTACAAAAATTGACTGGAATAAGAATCAATAAACATTATAATTTGAAAAATTATCTCCAGCATGTTTCATCATTTTTTTCCTTCATTTCAGCCTAGATCCTCTTCAATGGAAGCACATAAATCTCTGTCAAGAACATTTTGATGTCAAATCACGAAAGTCGTCATCGGAATAAATTAATGACTTTATTTTCTAGGTAGACACTTGTGGATCTGATCTGATGTCTATTTTTGTATCCGTTCAGTGGTTGAATCTCATCACCAAATAGTCCGTGAATATATCGATGTTCAAAATATCCAAAACAGCCAGCAAAGAAAGCTAGTGAGTTATTTTTGGTGCAGCAAGTAAATCGAGCTATTTTTCATGATTAATTAAGAAACTCAGGACTTCTATAGACCCCATCTTTCTCAGACAACCTCAACCATCCATAAATCATCCTAATAAGTAGTTCTTCGTAGAAATGAGCAGCTTAACCAACATTTACATATTCATGGAGGATCATCATATCATTCAAGATGGATAAAAAGTATTTTTCTTCATAGCTTATTAACTAAAATCATAATCTGTGCATGTTTACAATGTTTCGCTTCATTTGGTATTTCGGTTTGACGTCAAATCTGATAAAGTCGCATGGAAATTATAAGCAGATTTATATGTTTATTAAAAAATGTTTACTTTGGCGTGAGAAATTAAGATGATTTAATGAACAGATTTTTCGAATCTGCATGAATATGTATGGCAATGTGGGCATGATACGTCAAAATATGCAAAACGCATTTTAACGGTCATTTTAAATTTAAAAGTTTAACGGATTTACTAGATTCAAAATTTTTTAACCTCTTAAATTCAAAAAAAATTTTAACGGCTTTTTTACAAAATTTAAAAAAAGAAGAAAATGGCAATTCAAAAATCAACATTAAACTGCTTCTTACATCCAATTATGAGCTAATTAAATGACATACCAAAAGTTGCTAATCACATGTGTAAATGTTCATTGCGACAATCTTGTTGATTTAAGCTCAGTCATCGTTACCAAAAAGTTTTTAATAACAAATTTCATATTCCGTCACTCAAAACTGATTATCAGATAAATTAAATTGCAGCATAAGGGAAATACGCTTTACGGCGATGAGAAAATGTGAGGAATAAATTATTCTCATCACATTTAATTTACAAAACGCGAATCGACAATTTTACCTACTTCCATATTCGTACCATCCAATTTGAAGCAATGATAGCTTGTTGATTAATTCTTATCTTTAACCGCATTCAAAATATTTTCATCCCACACAAACACATTCAGTCATAGACTCAGCACTCATTATTGCCGAATTTATAAGGAAAATCAATTTAATTTAAATGGGAAAAAAAGTTGGGACGAATATTCAATGAATGAAGAAAACTTTTTTGATGAAAACGAAGAGTAAATCTGGTTATAAAGTCTAGATTATAACTTATTAATGATCTTTTTGTCACTTTAAAATTTTTTTCATGATGCGATTTACACTTTGACTGATGATGCTAATAAATTTTGATAAATATGGTAATTACATTAAAAGTTGGTTAAATAATTTATTGAATGATGTTGACATGATGTCAATGACATCAAATGAAAATATTCAGTTAATGGCTTTTAGAAATTTGAAAATTAACGGTGTTTGAGAATTCAAATAATTACAACAAATTCAAAAATATTTAAAATTTACAAAACCGTTAAATATTCAAATCTCAAAAAACCGTTAAATTTCATAGCATAATTTCTTTATTTTTATGAATGCCTAACCATCCTTAACCTGCGATAAAATCAATTGAAATGAAAATTTATATTAAATATAACAACTGACTACATGCATAACTTAACTTTATTGAAAATATTACTTGGAAATTCTCGTTCCTTTAATAAATTACATTAAACTTTTTGCTTGCTTGCATCCTTATTTGTATTATGTTAAATTTACTTGTTGATGCTTGCTTGCTTCAAGCATGCTCCGCAGAACAAATTTAATTTCCTCCAAATATAAGCAATTCGCAAACATATATATCCTAATAATTGCTTGATGATTACTATAGAAATAGTAAGCATAAGCGATGAGATACACACGTATATGTATAAAATCATTAAGGCAGAATGTCATTTTGGTGCGCTGTTACATCTCTTCATAACTTCTTCGTAACATGGTGGCGGTGGAGTTACATGTGAATTATAGCGACCATAAACAAAGACTGGCGATCTTCTTGGTGTATGAGAATAGTCTGATGAATCGGAGCTGTCTTCAGGAATGAAACGCCTGTCCGGATCAAATATATAATTATCGAAATGTGCCTCTGGATCTTTAAATTAAACACAAGAAAAATTAAGATAAAGTTTTTAGTTAATTTATTATTGAGGATTACCTTCAATATTTCGTCTCCTCAAACAATAAAAAGCCACAATCATTAGCAATAAGCACACAATAACAAGTATAGGAAATAGGATATAATATATTATTTCCATTTTATTAGTTAAAACTTTTAACAAGCAAGTTTTGTTCAATTTTCGGATGACAATGTCTATATTTTGAATGCTTTGGAACCTCTTTTCTCACATATCTTTATTAAAATAACTTAAATGGAAGCACAAACTCGAATAAACACAGGAACACAAATAAATAATGACTAGCTTCTTGCCCATCCAAAATGACAGTCCTAACCTAGAGATTTATTTTTAAATCCTGTAAAGTTCCAGACGAAGAATGAAAGTCATAGCTGATTATTACGTAAATTTAAGTCTATTGTACCATTTCTCTCTTCGATATCTTACAAAAATAGCTTAATTAACACATACAGCAACAAAACAAAAATACATCCGGATCAATCTTACGGAATCATTTTCTTATTAATTACTCAATACTATTTATTTGGATGTATCCATTTGACTGTTGATTTTCGGTGATTCCACCACAATTTCTATTACTTCACAAGAAAAGCCAACGCCTGGATTCCAAATGTCCTTATATTCTTCAGATTCAATATATTCATCCTTAAGTCCTAATTTCTTCTTCTTTTCTAGATATTTAATTTTTAAAAAAATAAGGTTTGTGGTCCGAAAATGATAATTTCTCGTGCCTTACCATTAATTCCTGACTTTTGTCGCAAGCTTGATCCATTAAAGTAGATTACGACAAAACATTGCAAAATTAATATAATTCCAAAATCACACATTTTTATCACTTCTCCTGCTGTTCTCCTTTACCTTTTGTCACTCAAACACTAATCCAACAATTTTGACTTAATTTTCATCCTGTAATCACCTCAAATTATGCAGGATAAATTAATTCATGTTACATCCAGTTAGGTATAAGTTCTTGTGATACCAGGAACAGTCAGGAAGCTAGTGGATGTTCCAGCTATTGATAAATTACCAGGACATGAAAGACTCGGTGTCAAAGGCTGATAATTCGAAGTTGATGGCTGTGGATCATCGTCATCATTTCCTTCTTCATCTGATCTTATTGCTGTGCATGAATGGAATCTTTAAGATTTATGCTGGATTGAAATTTAAAAAGGTTACCTGAATTTATTGTCTTGAGCTTTACTGCATATATTACCATACTTATTAAGACTATGCTGATAATAACCGCTAGAACTATCACTAAGATCTCGAAATGATTGTCTAAAAAATTGATTCCTAATTCTTTTGGAGCCATTTTTTGAGTTTGATTGAACTATTGATAATACCGAGATAACCACAACTGTTTAGGGATATTAAATTGCTGCTATATAACTTAATTTAGTGCTAATTAACACGATGATATTTGTTTCTCACTAATGCCAATCGCTTCCTCGTATCTTGGCGGTAATATATCATACATGTAACTAAGATTGTCTGAATATGGGATACAACAATTAATGCTTTCAGGCTCTAAATTGTTGACAATTGGACTAGACGATGGGATTTCTGAATCAGCAGTTCTTTCGCGATTTGCTTCGTCTGTTAATAATTAAATTAAGAAAATGTTCTTATTAAATTTTAATTAATTAATGTAATAATAAAACCACCTGAACAATTAATTTCTGTTGCCAATATTATGAAGATTAGAGCTATAATAAGCAAAACGATGGCTAGAGCGATGACACTGTCAGCATCCATGACATATAATAAAAAAGTTTAAATATGTTTTTAGCTACTTAAAATACCGAGCTATACACAACTTATTCTGGATCTTGAAATGCTGCTTTTGATGAATAATGCTTGTTAATTATTTTTGACTAAGTCCCATTGCTTCTTCGTAACTTGGGGGAAATTCTCTATTAATATAATTAAAATTGCCTTGATAAGATAAATTATTTCTTTCAGCTGGATCTACAAAAGTGTTGAAGTTTGAAGTAGATGGGATTTCTGGATCAGCATTCACAAGGCCAATTGCTTCGTCTGTTAATTAAATTATGAAATATTGCAAATTTGTAGTTTAATTAATTTATATCATACACTCACTTGAATCGTTATAATTATTTACCCAGATTTGAAAACAGCTTTTTGATAATAGTATAGCAAAAATTGATACTGATATAGCAAAACACTCCATTACATAAAGATTAATTTAATTCACTGGATGTTTCTTAACCAAAAAGTCAAAAATTGTACAATTTCGCCATTTATAATTTAGTTTTTAATGTATTCAAAGGCACTGTTAACTTTTAATCACTATCTGCTTCTTTTTAATATCTATAAAACACTATTTTTCACTGTTTCATGCCTTTTTACAAATAATTAACCTTTTTAATGAGAAATAATTTGTTGTTGTAAAAAACCGTACAACAGCATTTTTTTTCAAAAATTTGAAAACCGTTCAACAGCATTTTAACATTTGGAAACCCTACAACAGCAATTTTTTCCAGAGCTTGAAAACCCTACAACAGATTTTTAAAATTTAAAAACCCTACAACAGCAAAGAAATTAGGAAATTTGAATTTTTTTGACCGTTAAAAAACTTAAAACGTGGTTGAATCAATTCTAATGAGCTTGCTCCAAAATAACTGGATGTTCAATGATGATATATACTCAGAAAAGTGACCAGTTTTAGTAAAAAATACAACACTTTTATTGCTTCTTATGCTTAATTAAACCTAAATTGGCATTTGTTTTGTATAACTTCAAAAATATTCATATATAAAAAACATTTCATTGGTACGATGCTTAATCAGCTAAATTGTCTTAAATCTCTACGGATCACTACATATTTTGGCCATAGAATGATAAAACTGAATGATATAACAAACATAAATTGAACACATTAACACTATGATATTTGTAGTTTTGAATATGTTTTTGATATAGTTTTAGATATTTGGAGTCACTTGACCAGACATATGCAGCCATTCCTCATAACTTGGAGGTGGAACTTCCTCATTACATGATGATGCTTTTGATTTTGCTGGACTTTTGACTGGTGTGAAAGTTGTAGGCTTTTTGATTTGTTCCATTTCCACGACATAAAGTGCACTGCTTCCCGTTGCTGGATTACTTCCTTGTTGTCTCCTTTCTGGAAGTTTGAGTATGGAAAATTATGATGGCGGGAAAGTTAATGCTAATTTACACAAATTTCTTACCCAAATTCCTTATTTCGTCCTCATTGTCACTAAATATACTACAACATAGACATGATGCACAAAATAATATTATGAATGAGCACAGAAAAATGATTAATATGCCAGCGTCCATGATTTTCTTAAAAATAATAAAAAGATGAAGAAAAAAAGGTCCTGTCAAATGTTTGTTTAGAGGATAATGTTGTGATTTTTTCACGTCCCATTCGCTCTCAAAAAATTCTCTCTCCGTCCTCTCACAGCATACAAAAAATAAGGAACAAGCATAAACATTTCTCTCTTAATATTTTTGAGATTCCTTTGAACATTTTCATTATCGTTTTATTTATTTATTTTTTGTCTTAAATTCTGCAGATTTTCAAAAATAACATATAGTTTATATAAACATGTGCATGCCTTAAAATGCTTCATAAAGGCATGAAAAAAAAATGTAAAAAAATAGTATTGTAACATTATTCGATCGACTTCAAAATCTCATATTGTAATGGTTATACATGAATAATATTGAGGAGTGATTGAAAATTAAGCAGTTAAGCAGTATGTAATGTTTATATGTAAGACACGAAAATTAAGTCACAAAATTCCTTTCCAGCTATTTTGATCATTCTTATCAAAAAAATATATAAAATCCATGGGCACATTGAATATCATCATTTCCTCTCATATCTTATACGTTTTATGCCTTTAAGTGTATACAATTTAGTTTGCAGGATAGGATGGATTGTAAGCGTCCTGCTTTTGGTATCCTGGACCGTGCAAAACGGCATCATTGTAGCTTGGCGGCATCATTGTTTGTGGTGGATATCCAGTTGGATAAGGTGCCGCTGGTTGTTGTGGGTATGGTGCTTGAGGTGGATAGGGCGATCCAGCATTAACAGGAGGATAACTGTTGAGCATATATAGAACAGATATTAGATTAAATACAGTAAAGAGAATTTTAGTCAAATCTTACGGTTGAATTGGTTGTGTCTGAGGATAAGGCGGTATATTTCCAGCTTGGTAGGGTGATGCTGGATAAGGCATCTGCATTTGGGGATTTTGAACAGGAACAGAACTTGTCATTATCGTCTGTTGTGTATAAACATTTCCTGGAACTTGATGTGATTCTGAAGTTATCACGACCGGAGCTATAAATTTGATTAAATTAATGCAATAAAATGTAAAAACCCAGTTGACGACGTCATGTTCAAGAGAATTTAAATTGATGTCATTCAAAATAACTTGAAAAGTTACTGATAATAATGGTCAATGACTCATTAAAAGTAAATATTCCGATTGATATCAATTGAAATTCGATGATTTGACTTACTTGCATAAATGGCGCCGGGTTCCTTCTTACGACAGCAGAATCCACATAGTGAACAAAGAACAAATATAGTAAATGCGATGAAAACGAAGAAGAAAAAATCCATTATTATTAATTATGGTATATTTTTTGAAAATCTAATTTTATCCACTGAATTTATTGTTTCTTTGGTCTGAATTTGATGAAATTTAGTTCTATGGTTATCCAAAAGTTCTTAATACACTATATCAATACTACTAAATAGGTTTAATTATGTTTTTAAAGTAAATTTCAACATTTTTTTTCCAATAAAGAAGAACCTGAAAAACACTGAGTAAATTCTCATGATGAGAAGCAAGTAGCAAAGGTCTTTGTGTTTTTGTTGGCTAAAGCGACGTTTGCTTTTATTGAAAAACTTAAATGAATGTTAGTTTAATTATAAAGAATTACTAGAAATTGCAAAAAATATTACTAGAAATTTAACGACTTTTTGAAATTTAAAATTTTACTGAATTTACCGCACTTTTTAAATTTAAAAAAAGTATAGCTGAAATTTAACGGATATTCATCAATAATGTTCAATAACACCCAAACTGTCACTCTAAAAGACTCATGCTATAGAAAATCATTCTAAAAATAAGGTGGCAGTAGATGAGAGAATTTTGAGAGAGGGAGAGACATTGTGGGTACGCAGCTCATGCTTTTAAAAATTACTGGAAATTCGCAATAAATTATTTTAATTTTGTATGCTGCTCAATTTTTATTCACATTGTAATAATTTTGAGGCTGATTATATTGTAAAGGAGAATATACAGGCGGTTGTTGTGTATTTGGATAATTTTGAGGTTGTTGTGGATTATTGTTTGGGTACGGCATTTGATAATTTTGAGTATACACAGGAGGATGCATTGGGTGAACTTGAACAGAAACATTTGGATTTGGAGCTCCGATGAAGACACGACCGGGTTGAACTGGATGACTTTGGCTTATTATGGTCACAGGAGCTAGAAAAATTGTCTATTAAAATTCATGAATTTTCAGAAACATTGATTCTTACGATAACGGCTTCGTCTTTGATAAATGCCAGACGAACAGCAGCAGATCAAAACTACGGAGAGAAGCGTGACCACTGAAATTAAGATTGAAAGCGCAAATGTCTCCATATTTTAAACAATTTATCTTTAACCCTCTTTAAGTCACAAAAATCAGCAACAATTTCAATGCTTACTATAATTGAATAACATTGTTATAAAAAAAGTTAATTTAAATTGCTCAAAAAGACAATTAATCTTTAAAAACGGAATGATGGAATCAGCAAAGTAGGAATAACCAGTGGAGCCACAACAACACGAAGAGGATTGATATTTCGGTAGGGGTTGATTAACGATGGAGCATAAATTGAACAAGGGACGGGCATCTTCACATTTTGGGTATTCATTGAGTAAGGAAATTGAACAGGATTCATCGTCGACATCTGTGCATTCATAGAACAGTTTTGGATGGTTGATATCTGGTATTTTGGGTTCACAATTCCTTCTTCCACTAGAAAAATTGGATTCTCTTTATAAAACACTTCAAACTAAAGCTTAAAACCACTTAAAACACACATAAATTTAGAATCTTTTACCTGATTGGCTGATCCCTCGATTCCGACGTTGAATGATGGCCAGACAGGAAAATACGAAAATTATGGATATAACAAAAACCACTGCAATAATAATGACAACCACAAAACTATCCATAATTAAATTCAGAAATTCACATCTAATTCTAAGTGCGAATATCCGAGACTAAACAATGACTGATTAAGAGAAACAAACGTTCCAAATGGAAAATAAACTAATCTCTTATCATACATGATTAAATATCATTGTATTAATAGCTTGTTATAAGAATTCACACAGATAAAATTTTCTCCTAGACTGCACGAAATAATCAAATCTAGTGAGTCATGACTTTTAACAATCGCAAATTTTTCACTTTTTAAAATCAACAAGACAAATTTATTCATATTTTTCATCAATAACGAGCAACATTGTTCCTTGATTCTTCATTATTTGTCCCATGTGTTGTGGATGAGAAGTTTTCGACACCAATTTTGAAACCTCCTTGATTATCGGGTTGCTGTTGCTGGATTCCAGGATAAGGAGGTGGTTGCTGATAAAATACATTCTGGTAAGGTTGTTGAAATTGCTGATTATTTTGATAGGGAGGCATTGGCATAGGAATCTGCATATTTTGAGGATAAGGAGCACTTGGATTAGGTTGGAAATTGCTTGCTGGGCCTGCCTGAAATTGAACAGCATGAGCTGGACGTGATGACATCTGTTGGGTTGTCACTACTACAGGACCTGTAAAGGTAGGATAACAATATTTACATGAATATTCCTAATTTTGGTAAAATTGTCTGTAAAAGATCCAAATTACTCGAATATAAAGCAGCCCTCCTCCTTCTCTGCATTCGAGTAAATAATATACCAAAAGTAACAAACAAGAAGAAACACCCAAAAGAAATTCCCATAGCAATAAAAAAGAAATTGTCGTCCATAGCTTGCCAATTGTAAATCACGAAATTTGAGTATTTATACAGCCAACAATCAAGGGCAATTAATGACTGATTGAGAGAAAATTGGACATAAAAGTTTAATTTCTTATCTAAACAAACACAATGATATGAATTAGCCCAAAATATTGCTGTATAGGAAGCCTGGAAGGTCACTGGATGTTGATTTATTATGACCAAGAGACTTAAAATTTAGTAGAGCACAGGTGCAAAGCCATGAGAGGAGGAGCTGACCCCAAATCATCGAAAAATTCTTCAATTTCCCCAAGAGTACCCTTAGCGGTACTAAGGAAGACTAGTTCCTGTAAACTAGTTTTTTTTTTCAAAAAGAAAAATGAATCAGATCCAACAACAAAACCCGTGATTTTTTCATTTGATAAGCAAATTAACAGCTTATTTACTTGAAAATAAGGGTCCTTGTCTTCTCCTTCGTCGATTATAAGTCGCTGCACAACCAAATATTACAAACATAGAGACTAATGCAATTATCATTATTATAAATACGGTTTCCATTGTTAGATAATTCCAAACTTTGGTAACAATACTCTAATCCAACAGCAATCAATTAATGGCTATTAATGACTGATCGAGAAAAAAATTACACGTCAAAAATTAATGAGAGTCATAGTTCTTATCAATACAAACACTTTGATATGAATGATAATTGGAATGATAAATGTAAGCATTTTGGATTAGTGGTAGTTTGATGTAAGTGTGTAAGACTCAGGGGGTGTAGTCAGGGAGGTGTTTATGGGGTCAAAATCAATACCTATACGGAAATTTTCTTCAATTTGCTAGAGTTTTTGAGAAAAAAAATCATATAACACTCTCTAATTTTGCCTTTCATTTCTGGCTACTTCCCTAGTATGACTGATCAAATGAGCAAATAATGGTTTACTAGAAAGTTCTGCTGGGAGGGGGGGGGGTTATGGTGTTGTTCACTTATGATTTTCGATCCCTAGGGGGAGGGGGGCTCTGATCATGAAATTCCTTCTGAGTATTTCATTTTGTATAAAAATTCACACAGGTGAATTACGCTATAGCGTAATGGCTAGGACAGTACTACCCATACGACAGACTAGTGTAACGATGGAGAAAGTTTGAGAAAAATGAGAAGTTTGAGAATGTTAACGACTCGGATTCGATTCAAAGTTGCTTTGTAGAGGAGCCAAATTACTTTTTAGCAAGCAAATAGCGACCTTTGGTTACTGAAGGAAGGAATGATGGAATGGTTCCTAAAGTAAAAACTTGAATTATCAACTAGCACTCATGGGCTTATTGAAAATCTTAACTCCCCTTCCCTCAAAAAAAAAAAAATCTAGCTACGCTCATGCTAACACTTGCCATAAGACTCCAAAAATTTAACCTTTCTAACCTGATGCCAATGCCATTTGATTTCTTCTCTTCTTACGAGCAATTGAAGCACAAATCAAAATTCCAAATACAATGAAGATTACAATTGTAAATGGATAAAATATAATATCTGACATTTGATACTGATGTGAAAAGGTTGAACAGTAAGCAACTACCAACAATTAATGACTGATTGAGAGAAAAAATAAATCAATTGAAAATGAATGAGAATTGCTATCAAGACACATACAGGCATGAATGATATCCCATTTAGTAGTGATAATAGTTAATATGGTGGTAGTTCGGTAGTCATTAGGGCACCACTACGTCGACGTTATAATGGAAAAACGTCAAAAGACGTGGTTTTTGTCCGTCTTGACGAGGTGTCGCTCGGGCTGGCCATTTATAATGTTGTGATGAAACGGCACTATGATTCCGATCATCATTAGAATCTGTAATACCGTACACTATTTACTTACTTGATATTCTAATACGAACTTGATTTCTTTTTCTTCGACGCGCAAGTGATGCACAAATGACAATTCCAAAGACTATAAAAACGACAATTGAGAATGGATAAATGATAATATCATTTTCCGCCATTTAACAGCAAGCTATGATTATTATGAGCCACAAATAACAATTAACGACTGAAAAGTCAACGAATTGTCGAAAAGTAAATGAAATTCGATTTCCTTATCAAGCGTACGCTCTGATATAATTTATATTGCTGTATTGGAAGCTTAATTTACAAAATTTATTTATAATTCTCAACAAATTAATAACATTAGCGAAGATAACTATAATTTATCGATTTTGTGGTAGCTTGGTGGCAAGTCATCATTTTTCTCGTTGTTATTGGAGTTGTGCAAGTCATTTGAAAACGATGATGATGATGGTTGTGGAAAATTAGCTGGATCCTGTGGTGGGTACGGAAGCTGATTTGGCATTGGAAATTGAGGTTGATTTGGATACGGTAAAGGCATTTGTGTGTTCTGAGGTGGATAAAGTGAGCTAGGTTGCGGAACTTGAGGATTCGATGGATGAGTCATGGATTGACTTTCTATATTTTGAGTAGCTTGAACTGATACCGGATAAATTGGCTGTCCAGAAGGTGGCTGATGAGTTTGACCAGTAATAACAACAGGTGCTGAAAAAATTTAAATTTATTCAAAAAAAAAAGCTTTTGATGAGTCACAAAATTAATTAATTTACATGAATACACTGCATTATTATTTCGTTTGCGCCAAAATGCGATGCAAAAGATGCCACACATTAAGCAAACCGCAAGAACGAAAACAGACACAAATCCAGCAATGAAAATGGCAATAAATTCTTCCATTGTAGTGATAGTTCTATCTAAATTGTTCACTAAACTGCAACTGAAAATTTCTACAAAAACTTAACTTTTATTTTCGTACACGAAAAGATTTTTATCAGCTAACACACTCTGGTAATTAGCGATAAAAAAACAAAATTATTGACACTTTTAAAAGCAATGTGCTTGTGTGTTTCTTAGTGATTCCGAATGATAAGGCTATCATACGAAAATGCGTCACACATGATTGTAAATATTTATCAAAAAGTGAATGCCGGCTAAGTTGATTCATGCACTTGAAGTGGTGCTTGCTGTCTATAAAATTAGACTTCGAGGAAGAGCTCTGATTACGGTATGCGCAGTGCTGATGGATCAAGAAGAAGTCATTTTTATGGAATAATAATTCTCACAGGGTTTCTCGTATTTAAATTTATTGCATTAAATTTAGCAAAACGGTTTCAATAATAAGAATTCATTGGAGCTGGTTCAATAATCTGCTGACAACAATTTTAACTAAAATTTATCTATTTTATGATAGCTTGGTGGCGGATCATCATGTTCCGTACTATTAACTGTACGAATTGAGGACGAAGATGCTATTGGTGGGAAGCTTGTAGCTTCTTGTGATGTAAAAGGCGTTGGAATTGGAATAAATTGATTCTGTGCTGATTGCTCTGAAACAGTTGTTGCAAATGATGAAGGCCTTGTTAAATTTTGCAATGGAATCGAATTTGGAATAGCAACTTGAGCCTGAAGAGAAGCTTGATTTTGTGGCTGATTGTTTAACTCATTTTGATAAGATGCTTGCACTGAAAGTTGATAAGCTGGCTCACCTGGGGGATTACTTGGTTGGACAGTAGTTGCGGTTGATGCTAAAAATAGTAAATTGATACATTATTAATTTGTTTAAAGGAATTTGGCAGCTAGTCTTTGATGCATCGCATGCGATTTTTTTTTGTAAACAGCACTAATGCACTATTCTGTATCTTCTATGACATTTTTAAGGTTGATTTTTTTTCATCAAGAATGTCAAAACGATTCTGATTTTCTTTGAAAAACAGCACAAAATATAAATATAGATGCTACACAGAGTCAATCATGAAGGATGCGCTCTAGATAATATCTTGACAATTTGGAACAACATCAAATAACATATATAAATCACTCCTACATATGATTGATTTGCCTTACTTGAAATAACGTTTTGATTAGCCTTGTGAAAATAATAAATGATGCAATAAATTAATCCGGATATGCAGCTTGGAAAAACAAAAACTACAACAATTATAATCATCATAAAAAATAAAAAATCTTCCATTTCTAGATTCCTTCATCGATAAATTACTACTGAATTAAAAAATTCTACAAAATCTTGGATTTTATGACGTAAAGCAGCTATCAATATCGAGGTATCTAGAAACTAGTGATAAAAATTTAAGAGAATGTATTGGTAGATAAAATTTTAAAACGTGATTCCGATCAAATATCATCAAAGGAATTTGAATTTTAATTAAGGCAGGGGCGTAGCCAGGAGAATCTGGGCACATCCCCCCCCCCCTAAAAATTTTGAGCCGCAGCGAGAGCACGGCTAAGCCCCTGCATGAAGGTATTTAGGGGACGACCATGTATAACGTCCAACATTCAAAGGGGACGATGGATATGAAGGTTTATGATATTTTATAGAATAATTTAAAAAAAATAGGGGGAGCTATTTTTGGACGTCATTTATAAACGACCCTTAATACAAACATTTGTGGACTGTTCACAAATGATGTCCATTAAAAAGTCCATCTCTAAGTTAAGAGAATTAGGAGTAGGAATCTTCCTTCCTCTTAATATTTCTGTTCATAACCCCCCTCCTTCATCCATAGAAAAATTTCTGACTACACCACTGCTGAACGTCATTTATGACCAACCAAACCTGATATAATTACCGTCTATAAAAATCGGGGGCTTTTCAGTGTTGAATTGTACATTCAGTCCACCAGACAGAGTTGGAAAATGTGCAGCATTTTGTTCTGGATAAGGAAGTTGAGTCTGAAGTCCTGGAAATTGTGATGCTGGAAAAGCTGAGTATGGTGGTGGGACGTTTCTAGTATGTAAATAAATTGTGTTTTGGTTCATACTTTGTTGATTGGCATTAGGATGAGAGGTAAGTCCAAATTGTGCATAAACAGGCTCATTCCGTGGAGTAGTTTGATCAATGACATAAGGAGCTGAAATATTAAAAATAAAATTTTGACCATGAGAGCATACCCGATCGATACACGTAGAACCAAGAGATAATAACAGACTTTGTATCTTACTTGATGGAACTGTTGTTATATGTTTTTGTCTACACATTATAAACCATAAAATAAAACTGACCAAAAGAATTGGAAAAATAACTCCCATGAAGATGATAAAAACCATCCAAAAAATAAATTCTAACGACCCCATTATGACAATCAAAGAAATTGCAACTGAACAGATCGCAAAAATCTACAAAAATATTTTATCTATTATATTTTTAAGATAGTTATCAGTCCCTTACTATAATCCATGATAAAAACTTGATGAATGTGTTTGTTGATAATTTTTTAAAACGTGATTCTGACCAAATATCTATCACAACAAACAGTTTATTTGTATTAATTTACAATATAAATTTAAATTCATAAAATTATTAACTATTAATAATGTCAGGCACGTAACCAGAGAGGTGGGATGGGAATTGAGTGGATAATAACCTCCTCGAATAATATTGCTACATCACTAGTCCATATTGATGCTCAAGTATTCGAGTATTTGAAAACTAAAAAGTTTCGGATCTATTCGTGATCTGTTTTAGGGGTCATTCACAAATGACGTCTATCTTCTATTTTCCATCAAATTTTGATCAGTTTCGCACCCTTGATGAAAATCTTCTACACTGATAGAAAAAGATTTAAAATACGTTTTTAAATTTGTATGAAGAGACATTTTTTTAAACTGGGCTCTTAGAACTTATTTTTAAATTTTTAAAATTATTTTTTAAATTTTTAAAATTATTTTTTAAGTTTTTAAAAATATTTTTTAAATTTTTAAAAATATTTTTTAAATTTTCAAAATATTTTGAGCCGTTAAAATATAATAATATTTTGAAAAAAAAAAATTTCTCAAGCATGTAAATGTATATGACAATTTGTCAATATATATTGAAAAAATTTAAAAATCAGCTTTTTAAATTTTAAAAACCAAATTTTCAACTTTTTCAAGTGACTTTTAAAAACCTTTTAAAAACGGGTTTTTTTTTTATTTTTTTATAAGTGTATTAAAAAAATTGGAAATCATTTGTGAGGGGAGGATGACACCTTCATACAAAAGAAATTATTTTGTAGTTCGTGCGCCCTGTGCAAAATGTGACATTTTTGAAGGACGTCATTTATGAACAACCCCAGATAGTAACTTTTGTTTTCATTGAAGCTATCATCCAAATCGAACGTAAGAGTTGGATATTGGGGTGAAGCTTGAGGATGAACAACGAATATAATTGACTAGTTCAATGTTTTTGATTTTTCTTGTTTTGCATTTCATTTTCGTAAGATATTTGAACTATCGTTGGATAGTTAAGTTGTGTACAAATTTGCTGATTGATGACATTAGACGCTAAAATGTAGAAAAATAATTAATAAAGAACTAAACACAACTTTCTGCCTTACTTGTAGGAACGGCAGCAATTTTTTTCTTTTTTTGTCGATCATATATAGCAATGAAACTAAACAAGGTAATTAAGCATGCAAAGCTAATAATAGTAGCTAGTATCCAAAAAATAGTCTCACTCATTTCTGTCGAGTCTGTATTAAAAATAGCAAATTATTGAACTGAAAAATCTACAAAATATTTATTTTTCCATATTGTAGACATTATCAACAAATTATTGATAACGATTGATAAAAAATTAGAGTATGTATGTGTGTGTAAATCCGTCGGGATCACTGCACGTATAAATAATACATATTAAATTGGATTGCTGCTGGTAAAAATTGTTGATGTATCATTTTTATCACTACTATAATCATTGTGACTAGGTGATGAAAATGCTTCAGACTGAAAAGTCGGGTATGAAGATGGAATGTGTGTTGTCTGTGAGTTGACTGCTGAATTGTGGATATCCATATGCATCTGATGATGTAAATTATGAATACCCATGTGTGATTGATGATGCATTTGATGCTGATTGTTCATTTCAACGTCAAATGCTGTATTTCTAAAGGCTGTATTAGTCGATTGATGCGAGAATATTGTTGGTGGAACTGTTTCAGTAATCACATAGGGCGCAGGTGAAGATGCTACAAATTTTGAAAATAAGATGCGATTTTAATCTAGTAAAAAATTTAAACTTACTCTCATATCTTTTGTGTGCATCATGTGCCTTTTTCAAAAATACAAATACGACAAGATAATAAATGCCGCCTATGCAAAGAGGAAAAATGACTGATGCAATGATGATTATTGATACAAGCCAAAATATGAACTCCATTGACTGTTAAGTACTAATCTAATCCATTTGAAATATTGCAACAAAATGAATCGAAAAAGTGTGCAAAATTAAAAATAAATATTTTTTCAAGATATCTTTATCAGTATGAGCATGTGTCTATTGCTTAGTAGATAACGATAATTTTTTTTAAAAAAACATTTGTTTATATCACCAACAGGTGATTTCTTTATTGTAGATTGCGTGATATCAAAACAGGTTGCGTCACGTTCAATTGTCGAGAGTGGATGCCGCTTTGTAGTGATTCACACACGTGACGTTGTATTGTCTATAAATAAACACTATAGTAAACATAAATAAAATACTTTTGTTCTGTAGTATTGCTTGCTATTGAGATATGTCATTGCTGAAGATATCAGGTTGTCGTGTACACAATCTTGAATATTTTTAGATTTATCTCTTTTATAACATTTTAGTGATGTGTGTAGTTTCTGCTGGATTAAATTAAGTTTAGTGAAATTCTGTTGTAGTTAGGGATTATTAATGGATGATGTGTAGCTTTAAAGGAGGACAGTGGTAGGATTCTTGTTTGTGATCATTATTTGTGATCCTAGGGGTAGAAGTATACCGAAAAACCAGACGAAACCCCTACACCTACCTTAGGGTATGCCCTTGAAGAAGGGGTGTACCCAGAAACCGGCCCCAAGCCTTGAAACTAAGGAACACTAGGGATATTTCATACAAATGTGAGGATCTATTAGTTTTCACGGCTGGAAAGGGATTGAGTAGATATTGGAGCTATGGATATTAAGTAAGAGAAAGGGTCCTGAAAATCCAATTTTATAATATACCTACCTCATTTGAAAACGACTTCCTAGTGATTATTTAATTTCTACGTCCATTTTACGTCAACAAAATTTTTCAAGAATAATTTTCTTTAAGAAAAGTTAATTAAAAAACTTGAAAATATAATTTTCTTATGTCACAAAATTCTCTTAGAACTAAAACAAATGCGGAATAACCTGAAAGAAAAGTTCTTCCATACGCCACAGTCACGTATACCTTAATTCCTCGTGCCATATTTTCAACAATTTTTTTTTGTAGTTTAACTGAGTAAAAGCTCGAAAATTTATGAAAAGGTGTCAAATTAGAACAAAAAACCTTTTTTTTGTCACCATTAAATAATCATATTTCTTGCTTTGGACACAAGAAGAATTGATTGTATTATGGTAATTAATTATACCCTTTTCCTTATATACTTCAAGTACAGAAACTCTTTTTCTTCTTTTTTGTATCAAATTTATTATTTTCTTTTTCAATGGCTCTGTTTGCGCTTTTCTTGTTTATTCTTCCTGTTGATTCTGGCATTAATTACAAGTTTACGGTCATGAATCTAAAATAATTTAATGAAGGCAAAAATAGAATGGATCTAAATTTACTCTTTGTTAGTAATTTACACGAGGATCTACTCTATTTCTATTCTGAAATGTAATGTGATAAATTTTCCAGGAAGCTAAAAGTATTCATATATAAGGTAGGACGTCTCTATAGAAACAATATTTTAAATAAGATGTAGTCGAGAAAATTGTTGTTTTCTATACGTAATGAAAAATGTATTAAAGAGCACTTCCTAGATGCTTATAATGCAAAGTATAGTTCAGTTGTACATGCCTCATTATTTGTGATCTACGAGATAAAATAAAAAACTGCTTGATAGTTGAGTTTTATCAGGTAAAATAATATAAAACTTTTTAAGCATCTCTTGAGTTTGCTGTAAGTTTTCAAATTATTTTTTAAATTTTGTTAAACTTCTTCAGCTTTATTCAATTCTGCAAGAAAAAATCAAGGAAGAAACATCATTCACTTATTACGTTCGCTTTTAGGGGGGAGGGGGGGTCTGAGATTATGTAGGCAAAACTAAAGATTTTTTTCTTTCAAAATTTGTAATGGGTTGGGGTTCTAGAAAGTCAGAGTTCTGCGTAAGGTATTAAATGAACGACCCCTAAGAGATCGTTCGTAAATTACGACACGCAAAAAAACGATTTTTTCGACCCCTCTATTTTCGATCAAATTTTCCATAGAAAAAATTTTTGTGTTTGGACTGTCACAAATTCTTCAACCCCCTCCTTTCCAAGCGTGACCCTTGGGTCGTTCACTTATTACATTACGCAGAATTTTTAGACCCCGCCCCCTTCTCGTTACAAATTTTCAACGAAAATTGTTTTAGTTTAACCTGTTACAAAATATTTGACCCCCTAAAATGCGAACGTAATAAGTGAACCCTAACGGCAATTTTCTTTCGTTTGATGTATCACACAGCACCAGACCTCCACTTTTCCCCAAATTTTGGGCGTCATAAGTGAATCCTTAGCTGAAATTTAAAATTTTGATAATGTAGTTGAGAATTAAACACAGTTCTAGAACTCTTCAACACTTAAACTGTTCATATGCTTATCAGACATAACAAACTGAATTCTAATTACCAAGTGTATTAATTTGTGCACATAAATTTTCTTCGTAGCTTGTAATACTTACGTACGTGGGTTGCTTAGGAGAATATCTACAGCATTTAAGGATCACGCTACGTGGAAGAACAAAAATATTAAGAAAGAATTTACGAGCAATCAGACGTCACAATCAAGATAATCCATATTTTTAGCAGTAATGGCCCAGAAATAAAAATAAGCAACGATAAAAAAAATAAATAAGATGTTTTTATTAAAAAAAACCTTTTCAAGAATTCTAAAATTGGCAGATTCAAAAAACCCACCATAAAAGAGCATCAGATTACCTTAAAATTCATTCAAAAGCTACCTAGTAACTGTTGCATGATAACGTTAGAAGTTTGCTTTACATTATTATGTTGTTGATTTAATTTTTGTTTACATCCAAGATAAAATATGCAAACAGTAAAGTTTTTCATTAAAAATAGTTTTATTTCTGCATTAAAATAAACATATTTTATTATTACATATTTTCTTCTTTTTACATCACCAATTAACACTACGACAACGTTTTCCTCTTCAACATCTTTGCATTTAATTTATATATATATAAACGTATATCTTTTCTAAACGTATAAAAAAACATTAATTATAAAATTTCATTTTCCTTTTTCTATTTACACTTCACAGATCAAACAACAAGTTTAAATAATTTTAGTAAATTCAAAATCTTCTAGTTCCGCCTCAGAATTATATTCACGATGACTATTCTCATTGAATGGATTTGATGTTATGGTGAAATTATCTTCGTCATCATTTGTGACATAAGAATTTTTAAAGACAATGCTATTATTGTTACGAAGTAAATTTTCAGTTCGTACGCAGCACGGCTTCTTTATGAAATGGGAAGTATGCTGTGAGATGGAGCCTCTCATGTTGCACACTGATAAGGTCTTGTCATGATAATCTGTTAATGTGGTTGCACCTGTAGCCATGCCACTAGCTGATTGATGAAATCTCTTACCAATCCCATACTTGTGGAAAAATGAAAAGCGACGATAAAATTCACGCTTGAACTTTTCCTGTAAAGAGACAGCATAAATCACACAGAGTGAGGTTAAGTGCTGATGAGAAAATAAGTTTGAATTGAAAATGTCAGCATTGATTGGGATGGAAGCGCATTTACTGTTTTTAGCTCAATTTTTGAGTAGGAATCATCGAAATTTACGAGGCTTTCCTACAAAATACACTTTTATTGAATTTTAATATGAATATATGCAGGATGATATGTTTAGACCAGTGGTTCTCAAACTGTGTGCTACGGTATTCTAGTGTATCTCACGGTTGTAAGATATTCACTGTAGTTTGCTGTGAAAATTTTAAGAATTAGCTTCTGGTGGGAATCGAACCCAAACCTTAATAAAATGAATATTACAGATATCCGGTCGGTTACCTAACCACTCAGTCACAAATGCCTTAATCCTTCACTGGCAGATTTATCTATATATGGTTCCAGATTCCACTCTGTTCAGATACTACACTAGTCTAAGAGTTTCGTGGAATTTTTGTACTGGGTACTTTAATAATTAAAATTGAGTTGGAGGATAACTTTATAAGATAAGGCACACTAGGTTGCCACTTAATTTTTAGTCTTCCATGAGCCAAAAAGTTTGAGAAACACTGGTATAAACAGAAGGGTATCTAGCTTAAAAGTTAGTAAAAATGCCTGAACCCCTTTAATTGGTTTTTGGCAAAAAAGAAATCCCTAACCTTTGTCCATTTTCCTTAGAGCAACCACTCTGACCGTCAAAATGACTCCAGCAGCGCCTTCTCAATAGAAGTTTCGATGGTTCTATTAAAAATCTAGTGAATGAGTAGAGCTTTTGAGCTTAAGTGTTTTGACGCGCTATGAAACGTAAAGAGTAGGTAAATCCTTTTAAGTACAGCACAATATTAGCAAAGTATCTTAATTTATTCCATTCTGTTCATTCTTTTCTATTGAGCAGCTACATAATGGACTTTCACACAGGGACGTAATTGACTGGAAATAAATGAATTTATTATCTACTCACATTATAAATTCCATAAATAAAGGGATTGTAGCAAGAGTTCGACATAGCGAGCCAATCACAGCATAAAAAGATGATATTTATGTGACGATACTCGTTGATTGATGGCCATGTTACATTCAGGACGTTATACAGCTGTAGAGGGAACCATGCAAGGCAGAATAATATGACGACAATCAACAGCATTTTGATTACTTTCTTCTTGTTCTTCAGTAAATTGAGATCTCGAGAGTTCTCAGCATTCCCAGGTGTTTTGCTTCCCCAAAGTTTTATAGCCATCTGTTGCGAATTTTTGATATGGTTTATTTATGTTGTTGTTGTTGTTTTTGTACCGGAGGAAACAACAAAAATGTTTGAAAGTATACATGTGTATAAAATATTCATTAGATTATTATAAAAGAGAGACATTTTTATGACATAATGTGTATTAAAGGCTAAAGAATTACCTGAATATATACGAAGCTTATGACACAAACTGGAATGATGTATTGTACTAAGACGAGGACGTATTTGTATGCCAACATTTCTATTTCTGTAAGATTGACATTTTGACAAAATGGTTTTGTTATGTTGGTTTCTTCAAAGGTGCTGTTCTCTCCTGTCATGAGAAAAGGTTTGAAAAGTTAGTGATCAATTTTCATTGTTAAAAGCATTTTCAATGGGAATATTTCTGTGCCGATAAAATCTAATAGTTATTTTACTTTCTACCTTAATAAAAAGGATTCTCAAATATCTCTTATGTTGAAAGCATCAAAAGAATCTAATCTGATTGTGGAAAAAAGAATGGCTTTAGTTCCGAGAAAATGTTTGAAGTTTATTTGAATCATAGATAGAAGTAAATGCATTTGAAGTATCACGTCATGATATTTGAGATTTTGTTTTCAAATTGAATTCACATAAAAGGAGTACTTTTAATCTAGGTTAAAAATATTTGTGAAAATTTTGGGGTTAGCTAATAGTTAGGTTCATTTAAAACAAAGTTTCAATCCGATTAGTTGTTTTTCTATGAAAGCCAAAAATCTAGTAAAACCACTGTCTATAAAACGATTTTTGCTTTTGTTATGAGTATGACAATGGCGTAACCAGGCGGATCATTGGGTGATTTTTGATCTTTTTCATCTTTTTTGGGAATTCTGAGAAACACTGGTCTAAGATATCATCTCTTTCTCTAAACAGGGATGTAGCCATGGAGGATTAGGAAATTTGCTCCACTTTGAAACAGTAGAAAACATTGAGATTTCCGAGAGGACCAAATTTTAACGGTTTTGAAAAATTTGAATTTTTGTTTTGGTCATCGCATTGAAATGCTACACCTTTCACAATAAAATTCTTTAATTTAGCTAGGGTTTTTGAGTAAATGATCTGACCACCAACCAACACCCACCCATTTTGTCAAACTAGGATATACAGAAGTCCATCCAGGAGGTTTTTTGGGAGTAGCCTCTTATTAAGGGGTGCAAAATTCAATAAGTCTTAACTAAAAATATAGAAAGCCAGCGCATTTTCAACATTTTCCAAAGACCTTCTGCAGAGTGAGTAATTTGAGCTAGTTGTCGAGGATTGATTGCTTTTTAAAAATTTCACTCTAGTTTCGTTACTGAGCATAGTACCATGTCGTAATATACATATTTGTTTGAGAGCTTCAAGGAATGCTTGATTCTATGCATGTGTAACTAAGCAGATGGTTTATTATCACAGATAATTTTGCTTAAGATAAAGTTCTTCATTCATTCATGCAAGTAATCATTACAAAGTTTTTGAAACTATTCTTTGTCACATGTCACATGTGTACAACTTCCAATAAGTGGAAACAAATACTCGAAGGAACATAAAATATTTATAAAGTAATTTGTAGTTATTACATATTCCTCTATGATCACGTGGAAGTTGTTCATTTATGTTTTCATCTAAAAACAAAATATTTCAATGCTCAAGACGCAAGAACAACAATCCACACATTCAATTAAATTTAAGTATGCTCATCTTGAAAAATAAGCGAAAATCTTCACTTTCATAATATTGCTAAAAATAAACGATAATCGGCCATATAAAACAATCAGCCAAAGTGGATTGTAAAACATTCATTTTTATACAGCACCGACATCATATGTATGAACAGCAGCGAATGTAAAATTATTCAAGTAAATATCTCAAAAACACAATGTCAAGAAGTGCGGCATCTTAGTCATGAAAACGGAAGAGAAATGAAAATAAGAAGCATAAAATGTTTATTATCTTTAGTCTTCACCGAATGATTGTGTCAATGTATGTAATGTATTGACGATAAAGGAATAAGAATATATATATTTTTTGTAGCAAGCCCCAACCACAAATGAATTTTTGGATGTTCTTGCTTCATTGAGCATGTTTAGCAGTCAAGTTTGACTGAATAAAAGCGGAAAGACATTATTTATAGATCTTATCTATCATGAGCGTTTTTAGCGTACTATCGTCGACAATGTTTGCTTTTTTAATATTTTCCATATAATCAGTCTCCCCGTCAGTGAAAGGGATCGCAAAGCGTAAACGTCCGGAACATACGATAATATGCTTTTCATATTGATGAATTGATATATAAGCCAAAAAAAATTACTTACTGATTATGTAGTGGGTCAAATCGACAACACGTAAAGCATAGCTTATTGGAGCCGCAAGCATGAACGCCACAAACCAAATAATCGCAATAATGATTTTCGATGCATGCTTCGATGAACGTGCCCGTAAAGGATTCAATATGGCTTTATGGCGATCTATAGCAATGGCTGTCAGAGTGAAAATTGACACATTTACAGAGAGTGTCTGAACAAAGGGACAAAACGGACACATAAATTTCGGTAAATCCCATCGTTGAAGTACGGCCGCTTGAAATTGAAAAGGTATGGAGAACATTCCTATTATCACATCAGCCATGGCAAGGTTTGCTGTAAAAGAATAAGAGGGGTAAAAAAAGATAAAATTTATTGAATTGAATAATAGGCAAATTTTTTCAGGCATTAAAATATGAAAAGTGGATGAAAGGGACATTGATTGTCATGTTAAGCTGAATTTTTCCATTTATTTTAAAGACATTTGTATCGTCCTTATATAAATTGATTTATTACTGAATAAAATTTATATATTTCTTGTGAATGGACAGCATGTTTGATATTACGAATGTAAATGAATTCAGGCTTTGAGGTCGTTCACTAATGACGTCTGTTGGAGTTTTTCGTAAAAAGCAGCATCAACGAAAACATAGTTTAAGTTGGCATTTTGTCAAGCTACTGAGGAGTCCCAGATAGCTTAGTGGTAAGAGCATGTAAACGTTAAGACTTGGGTTCAAGTCTCACTTTTGACCGTTCAATTTAAAGCTCATTTAGGTATCAAAATCACAAATTTTATCCGAAGAATGGAACTTTTAGAGCTTCTTCTGAAGTGTCAAACATACAATCCTAAATGTTGGTGGATGTCATTTATAAACAATTTCCTTCTTCTTCTAGAACAAAATGTCCCACTTAACAGCAAAAACAATATTAAATTGATGGAAGAAACAGGAAAGAAGACGTAATGAAGTTGATTGATTCATTTTAAATTGCCACGAATGTCATAATGACTGTACGATGAAAAAAAAAACATAAAACAAAGTGTTTAGAGGTTATTACTTACCGATAAAGAAATTGGTGACTGTGTGCATTTGCCGTGTAGCTTTGACAATATAGATAACGAGGACATTTCCAATTACCGCCAATATGCTGATCGTACCGTATAATATTGATAATATGGCGAGTAAATGAGGTGGCACTTCAAACATGAGTTCTGCGGAAATGAGGAATCATTAAAAAAAGATGGAAAGAGAAGAAAATGTTGTCAATTGGCATTTCCAAACGTGACTTGGGTTTTTTTTCTATATTTTATTTCGTTCAATAAATTCTTTTCAAATTTCTTTATATTTAAAGATTATTAAAGAAGCGATGATGAGCAGGCGGTAAGAAGTAATAAGAGTGTTGAATTGACGAATTTTAACCTCAATGATGACTTTTAAATGGGTTTAAGGAACTTCCGATGATGATATTTCGTTTTTAATTACTTTTGAATGTAGGCAAAGCAGCACAGTTTATAGATGATAAGTTTTTATGGATGTTTTCTGTGATATCATGACAGAAAGGCTGAAAAATGATTTTCCCTAAGGCACGGATTCAGTATAAAAGTCATGGAAGTGGAAAATTTCCTTTAAGAATGCAGAACTTCTTTCGAGGATCATACTAATATCTTATCACAGAACTCTTTGAAGTAGGACATGACCAGACTATCAATAGAAATCACAAACAATTAATTATCATAAATCCTTTCATACTTTGTTCTATTTTAGCTGAAACATGAAACAAAGTTAGGGGTTGTTCACTTATTACGTTCGCTTTTTAGGAGGGAGGGGGGTTTTAGATTTTGTAACAGGTCAAACAAAGAAAAAAAAATTTCTTGGTAAATTTGTAACAAGGGGGGAGGGGGGTCTAAAATTTCGTTTTTTCCGTAACGTAATAAGCGAACGACCCCTTAGAGGTCGTTCGTAAATTATGTCACGCAAAAAATCGACCTTTTTGACCTAAATTTTTACAAAGAAAAAATTCGTCAGCTTGAACTGCCATAAATTCTTCAACCCCTCCCCCCTAAATCATGACGTAATTTTCGAACGACCCCTTAGACATTCCAATAGTGAATTTGGATGTGATTTGCTTCCACTACAATAAAAAAAGGTTTAATATTCTGTCGTCATCAGCAAAACAGAAAGTTGAATACACGAACAGTATATACAGCGTGATTCTTAGTATAATGTCTACATAGATTCCGTGTGGTCAACATTTCAATGTGTACCGATCGGGATATCAAAAAATAAGGACAAAAAATGTCAAAACATTTTATTACTTAAAAAAGTTCAATTGATTAAAGCCTGAATCTTCCTGGAATAATATGTATCCTTCAATAGCCGATTTATAAAACTGTCTGTGTGTATCAAGCAAAAAAGCACATCTGTTTTGCAGAAAGAATTACGATAAAAACTTTTTCATTTTGATGAAGGACAAGGCATAAGAGAATTTACTGTTATGACATCGATATAAGGTCTCAATGGATTAATGCCGGTGCTTAGAGGCTTATATTCAATAAAAAAAATGTTTTCCAGGTTTTTTTTAGTATCGTCACAACACGATTTGCTATCATCCAAGGAACGAAAGGTGCTTGAAGGTGTGTTGGCATTTGCTTTGCACTTACTGTCAAACATTGAGTTTTACCTTGTCAATATCATCATCGTCATCGTCATCATCCACCCATACCTCTTGCCTTCTTTTTTATTATGCATAAAAAGTCATAACAAAAAAAAAACTTTTTCACGTTTTAGAAATAAAAGAAAAATATTTGCCTGCGTCAAGAAAATTGTCAATATACGGTGAACTTTACTGCGTTAAATAAAATTTTTTGAAACTGAAGTGAGGTAAAAATTTTTAGGGAGGGGAGTTTATGTACATAAGGTCATGTAAAACACTCAAATCTAAAAAAAGTTTTATGTAAATGAATGTTAAAAAGGTTCATATTGTCATATTATTATGTCCAACAAGTTTAAGGAACAAAGAGAGTTTGAGGTATACAAAAAAAAAGTTTTTCCTTAATTTGGTTAGAATGTCGGAAAAACCAACAGAAATGGGGTGAATAAAAGAATAGGAAAATTGATTAGAATCTTGGTGAAGAACTAAAGGAATGAATAACAAATTGGATAGAATATAAATTCATAACTTATACACAGTATTGCTATGATTATTTAATTTCTTGTGGCTCGACTCGGACGGTTCTTTATCAATGCTTGTATACTCTTGTTCATTATCAAGCTTAATTAAATTCTGTTAAGTTTTCTTTCCATTAAAGATGAATATGATGCAAATGAAATGAAGAGGAAAATAGAAAAATTCCATTGGTATTGAAGCAGAATGGAATCTGGGTGCAAATTCCAATTCAAAAGGCCTCTGTAACTAAATTATACGATTCCACTATGAAATACCCAGGTCATCATTACTTTCTTAAACTTTCTAAATTAGCTAAACCATAAAAATCTCGAAAATAATTTAATTGAAAAGTTAAAAATATAACGGTTAAAAAATATTAAAAATCAACATTTGAGAATTTTATCTCGAGCGATTTAAGGCTCTAGAGTCTAGACAGCCCCTTTCTAACTCCCTTTTTTGGGAAAACTTTCTCAGTTTGCTAGGATTTTTAAGGAAAAAACCCCAGCCCTTAACCTTAAATTTTCTTGTCTCCAGGGGCATATCCAAAAAGTTTTTGAGGGGGGAGGGGTAATTTTTTGTATACACGAGAAAATTTTGGAGGGGTTTTGATTTCTTTTCCTTAAAAACCCTAGAAAATTGAAAAACAATTCCCGAAAAAGGGGGGGTTTTATCCTCCAAAACCCATCCTGGAATACGCCATTGTTTGAATACACCCAGGAGCGTATTCAGGGAGGGGTTTTGAGGGTCAAACCCCCTACCCTTTTTGGGAAATTTTTCCAATTTGCTAGGGGTTTTTAATAAAAAAATCTCAAAACCCCCTAAAATTTCCCATTCATACAAAAAAATTACAAAACCCCTCCCTAAAAACCCCCCTTGAATACGCCCCTGCTTGAATACACCGGAAAAATAATATTTTCTCCGAAAAAACAAATGAGATGTAATAAATAATGCAGCAGATATTTACTTACCATCATCGGACACTACCACAACGCCTAATGAAGACTTATTCTCCGATTCATCATTGTGCTCTAATTCTAGTAGGGTCTCCATTAATTTAAAATAATTTGTTTTTTACGGCTTAAATGAAGAATATGTGTGTGTGATTCTGCTAGAAATAATAGAAATAGAAAATATATGGAGCGAAATTAAATTAAAATGAAAAGCTTTGTCATAACGTATATCCTTCCTTCTCATGGCTTCTCATTATTATTTTGAGACAATGCATTGTCAGGTATGGATGATGAAAATGAAAAATTCAAACAATAAACCTTGATACATGCTAGAACTAGAATTATATTGTAATTTAAGGCACATGGCTACAGCTTTATAAATGTCCCAAATTTATGACTGACCTTGACAACAAAGTAATTTGTACAAAAAAGGCACAGATTTTTATAATTTAAAAAAATCAATAGAAACCCAATCTTATGAGCTTAGCGATAAAGGCCACACAATGAATAAATCTTCAGCACATAATGCTCCCTTGACATTATCATCAATTTTCATAAGACATTACATACTGCGCTGTTGTGAAAAATATTGACAAACAGAAGTTTAATACCTTATAATCATAATCTAGAAAAAAAATTGCATTGAGTTGCTTGATGACATGACAATACTTTGTCATTTCCATCATGTTGTCTTTGAAAACCTTTCTATATTCATTCACAGAAGTGCAGGAAGAGTTTATTATGAAAATACGTTTGACAATGCTGTTCGGACTTGGAAAATATAATAAAAATCTAAGCTTAATTTTTCATTTGATTAATAGATGGTATCCTACTGCTTCCCCTTCAAAGAGCTTCTGTAAAGTTTAATGAATATGCCATTCTTCTCTGAAATGTTTGTTGAGCCAATAAATCCACTAAAGTGGGGTGAACTGCTTTATCTAAATTCTTTGACATTATTTTAGTTGGAAGATTCAAACTTTTATGGAGAATGGAAATGACAGTGAACATAATAAATCTCAGGCATTTTCTCTGTTGGAGGATCTTCAGATTTACAAAACAACATGTGGAAACATCCTACAAACGTAATTCATACTTGTTGTCAAAATTGTGATTTATTTTCTACGTCACGTTTTTACAGCATTATTTTTTTAAGGAAGAAGAAATTTTGTTTTCAGGACAATTTCATGTGAGGCTGACATGAACCAAAATGTGCTGTTGATAAACATAAAATTTTGAGTAAATAAATTGAATAAATGCTTCTTAAATCAATTTTGAGCGAAATATGGAGTTGTTTTGTTGACAATAGACTTTTATTTTTTTGTATTCGAGCATCCATTGTCAATATGTTGCTGTTTGATCTGATACAACTTTATTTGAATAAATCTCATCTCGCTTTTAATTCCGAAATTCCGAAAAGTATTGTACCTGATTGTACCATATTGTACATTCTGGGGGGGGGGGGGGTCCTCGGTTTAAATAAATATTTTAGTTTAGTAAAAACTTAAAATGGTTTGAATACAAAATTTCCGTTATACAATTTTTTGAATATTTTTGAAGAAAAAATCAATTTTTCAAGTCGAAGACCCCCTTCTAAGTATTCAATATTCCTTCAAGCATCATACATTTGATTCAGAGTCCTTGAGTTTGAACTCTAGAGCTTTAACTTAAAGGTTGAATTCTCAGCAACTTACTGCCATGCCATGCCAATTTAACTCGTCACAAAAAGTAATAAACTTTTTCAATTAAATATGCATAAATTTATTCTTAAAAATCTTTCGCATGAAAAAATATAATAAGCACTGTTAACGAGGTTGAATGCATTTTAGAAAAAAATAAATTCAATACTTTTATAACTGTTTGCTAAGTCTTTGAAACTTGTCATGATTCATGAAAATTATAAAATGTGGAGAAAGTTTTGTTTATCAAATTTTTATTACTTTTGATGCAGTTTTTGCTTAGCTTTTAAAACATCTCAAAAAGTATAAAATCCTTTCTAATCCCAAAGTCCGTTTCCTTTCACTACAAATTCATTTCCTTTGTTAAACGAAATACAATTATTAATTTATAAATTTCACATGACCCTTTAGGGGGGATGTTCACTTAGGGGTCGTTCGCAAATGACGTCACGCAAAAAAACGACTTTTTCGAACCCCCCAAAGAAAGAAAAATTTTGTGTTTGGACTGTCACAAATTTTTATATCCCCCTCCCCCTCTAAAGCTTGACGTAACTTGCGAATGACCCCTTATGATGTCTAACGTAATTTGCGATGGGAGTCATACTGAAGGAGGGTACTTGATGGTAGCGGCGTAGCCAGAAATTATTTTTTATTGATTTTTAGGTTCTTTTCTCAAAAATCCTGATAAATTGAAGAATTTTCTGTTGAAGAGGGGGACAAACTGTCTACGCGCCTACTTGACGGACTTAATAACTCTACGATCCCATATTTATTGAATTATTTAATCAAAAAGGATTTTACACACCAAAATACCTTCTATTGAATCTGTAAGCCCAGATAAAGATTTTTTGAGCGAGATTTTATATCCTTCTTTTATCAAATTTACTGCAACAATACATCCGAAACGTGCAATTCGACAAGAAAGATTTATTGAAGCTAACTGACCGCACATATAAAAGCATTAAAACCAAGGATAGGAATGCTCTCAATAAAAAAAATTTTAATTAAAAATCATTCTGCACGATGAGGGCGAGAACTTTTTTTCTCATTTTTATGCAGCATAGAAAGTCATGATGATGTTAATTTAACAAAGAGTAGGAGGATAACCATGGTTAATAATTGTTGAATGAAATTCTTGTTCATTCATTAACTAAAAAACAGCAATTATCCATGAAGCAACAATGGTTATTGGAATCAATAAAAACATGTTATTTTTTACAGCTGCATTAAGCGTGAGTAAACAGAGCTAATTAATTATGATGAAATTCTGAAAAGTCTGTTATGAAAAATTTTCAAATATTTTTCGTCAAAATTAGTGAAAAAAAAATTCAAAATTTAATTAATCGTTACAAAAATCAGAGCAATTTGATCATAATGGATAATTTCAAATAAATTGACTCTATCGACCTCAAATAAATGGAAGTACAATGAACTAAAAGCTTCGATTTTTATTGGTCCTTTAAGATCAAATTAACTGAAGTGAATTGAAATAAATTTTATTGAAATGAAATGAACTATAAAGAATACATCCACAGAATGACAATCTATTGTTCATCATTCAAGCGTAGGATTTTTTTAAATCTTGAAAAGTTCCGTTCACGTTTTGCTTCCGTTAACTTTGATGAGGTCAAAAATATTTCTTACAATATATGGAATTTAAATTGCAAAGCTTTTATGTCCAGACGTGCATGTGTATAGCTCGACGTGTCCATGTACATACGTTATGTCTGATTTTACAGTTCAAAGGTTCAGCATGTGGCTGAAGTGGTATAAAATTTCAAAGTAGGATGGTCATGCACAATCCAGTAATTGATCACATTGAAGATTGTGCTTTTGTCGAGAACTTTTTCATATTGTTATGGACAGAAGTTGATTTCTGAATAGATTTTAACAGAAAAATGTGGGAAAAAAGTTAATAGCAGTGCTTGAGAGTTTCACTGAAAGAATGCTGACATTTTGAAAGCTACAGGAAGTTGACTTTCCGGAAATCCATTGACATTTTTGTAGAGAAAAATTCACAATAGTTTTCTTATTTTCTTTTCGGAAATTAAATGAATTTAAGCAGAAGATGGAAATTCTTTTCAATTTACCCCGAGTGGCATCGATCGACTCTGGGAAGGTTAACTCAGGGGTCAACTAGACTAACTTGGTTATTTCGCCTATACCTTGCAATTTCCAATAGCAAGTGCAACAACAAAAACTTCCTTCCTCCGTGGTTACATATCGATGTATATTTAACAACACTTTGTGACAGCCTTATTCATCGCGTGGTATTGTGATGACGCTCACTTATTGCTGCTCTCGCATTGAGAAGCTTTTATACCTTTTTAACGGAAAATCCCACAACAAGATCAAGCTTCAGGAAAATATTTCAAAAATAAATGATTCATATAAGCTTTATGCTGATTATTGCATTATGTGTGTATTCATATCTCCTTTCCAATTTTTCTGTGCATAAGCTGCTTTCACAAGCTTTACGCCCTCGATACAGACGTTAACGAATTGAATGCAAAAGGATTTTTTTGCCTCTGTTATCAAAACCACATTCACAAGCAGGTTAATCCGCTTATATCAAGGCATTGTTTCTGATTTATTCACACTTTTTTCCTCTCAGCTCTTCGAGTCTCTTTATTTAATGAGTCGTGAAGTGAACAAAAAAAAATTAATCAACCTAATTAAATACTTTGATGTCTTAAATATGAGTTGCCTTTCTGTTTAATGTTCCATTTATTCATCGTGAAAGAGAATATGAGCAAATAGAAAGCATTATAAAGCTGTCAGACGAAAGATTTAATTAAATTGTAAAATGCTGCCTTTTTTCATTTATTTTTACATCATTGCTCGTAAAAATTTTTTCCCTTCACACATTTTTTCCTCTGTTTTGATTCGTATTTTGTGGCATTCAGCAGAAATAATTATGAAGCATTTATTTGAAGCTGATTGTTTATTTACGTTGTGTGATTTGTGTAGCACTACTAAGTGTCAGATGTATGAACAGATACAAATTTATTGTTTTACGTAATTTTACGTCTGTAATCCCGACGATTTGCTTTGACATTAATCGAATTAATCTTCAATCAAATTGGCAAATCCGATCGATGATAAATGGTTGTTGAGGAAGCCTTTTACCGCCTCTAAGAATTCAAGTGGGCTCATTTTGTAAACAAAAACACAATATTTATGGGTTTCACAAATTAAACTCTTTCCTTTAAGCTCTTAAGTGACGAAATCATTAAGGAAATAATCACAAACAATAGAATAAAAGGCCTTTTAATATTTAGATGAGCTCAGAAGGAAGTTTGAATTTTTTTTTGGAATTCTGAAACACTCAGAGGAAAATAGTTTGTCTAAATTCGTAGAAGGCTTTGAATTATTTATTAAACTTTCAAATTAAGATTGAAAATTGTGTTTTAGTGAATATTTGATTGTTTACAACGTTAATATGCAATTAAGATTTACTGAGACGTCTTGCTCGGTCAAAGGTTGACGTAGAAAAGAAAGATTTTATGCAATATTGCTTATTCTTTAATTATCGAGGGTTAGAAGCTATGAATTTGCCTCATGCAAGGAAATAACTATGAATTTGTTTTGATTTAAAATTTAAATGTCCGTTACAAAATTATCATTTTAATGAAGGAAATTTCCAAAAGTCACAGCATTATGCAATGTTTTAAGAACGTTCCAAAGGAATATCAATGGAAGAAGGAATAACAAATGGAAGATTTTGATGACTTATATGCTACGTAAATAAATAAACAGACATAATTTAATTTATTGCACGAAAGTCAATAAAAGTTGTTTAAAAATTGGAATCAATGAAAAATTCAAGATACTTGAGTGCATAAATAAGAATCACAACATTAAATCAACAATACATAAAATTGCCCTCAAAATCCACTCAAAAAGGCAGGTAAATATGATCGTAAAGTGCTCAATGAAAAATCCACAAGCAAGGTTTGCTAATATTTTCAATAGTCCTTAATATTCTCTTGACAAGTGGACAGACGTATTACTTTCACTCAATATTTTACTTATTCATCATGCCATACACTCAACTTCATGAAAAATTCTTGGGGCATCTTATGTCACTTGAATAAATTTGAAAGAATATTCTTTCATGTAAAATTTGTACATTTATGGTCATTGCTCGCGGATAAGTTGTGAACTTGAGAACTTGTGAAAAATTTTCCACAAGAGAAGTTGTTTATGATACTTTTGGAACTTCCGGTCAAATGGTATATCAAGATCTCTCAAAAATTTATTCCAAAACTAGCAATTAAGTTCCATTTTTAGGTTAAATAAATTTATTCGAAGAATATAAAGTAATAGATTTTCATGACATTTTTATTGTGGCAAGTCAGACGTGTTTCATTAGGCTTTTGCGTAACAAACTAATAAAGATTATTAAATATTTTTATGAGTGCCATAAACTAAATAAATGTATCATTAATCATAATGGAAAACTTTATTCTGAAATGACAATGACACGTTCCTTTTGCTTTTTTTCGTCTATACTTCATCCCTTTCGAATCATTTCAAGCATACAACTTTGTTTTTCCTTCTCGTATGAAACTTTTCTGACTGATAAAGTTAAAAAATATTTTTTCCCTTCTTCCTTTCTTTCATGACATCTGGGAAAATAAATATAAGCATATAGCATAAGAAATTGTTTATTAGCATATCATTTATCGCTTTATTATTAGCTTAGATGGCGATTGCGTCATAAAATATAAGACACATTGCAATAAGGCACCGTAATGATACTAATAATCTACTTAAAAAAATATTTGCAGTTTACATTTACATGCAAAACATTGAACGTCATTCCGCGTTTTTATCTGATTTAAATGTAAGTATCTGACAAAAATAGAAATAATAATATTAAATTAATATGTAGGAGTAATGAAAATTGCTGTGAATTCCCTTAATAATATATTACAGAAAAATATTTAAATTAGCGTTTTTACCAGGGGCGTACCCAGAAATTTTTTTAGGGGGGTATAAAATTTTTTTTTGTTCTTGTACTCAAGTTATTGTACTTTTTGTTAATTCTAATGGTACATGAATCATTAACTAAAAAAGTAGAGCTTCGAAATAGTGTCAGAAAATTTTTTAAAAGAAAAATTATTTTTCACAAAAAAAACTTTTCTATGTAAAAAATTTTTCGAGGTGGGGGCGGTCCAGACCCCATCGGACCCCCCCCCCCCCCCTGGATACGCCCATGGTTTTTACGTATGACGTTAAGATTATTAAGAAGGGCAGGAGATATTGTTTTATTTGAACTGTCACTAAATGTCAGATGTTTTTTTAAAAATCTTCTAAACAAAACTTTTGAAAATCCCTACCTCGGTACTTAAGTGATACACCAATAGATGACAACAGTTTTAACCGTTATTTTTTAAAAATTCAAAATTGTTTCAAAGTTTCAAAATTTTTAAATTTTCAAAAACCGTTAAATTTACTTATGAAAATTTGTAACGGTCATTTTTTTTTTTTTGAAAAAAGTTACATTTTCGAAGTTTTAATTTCGAAGAATAAGAACCAATTTCGAAGAATAAGAACTGTTGTCGCCCATTGAGTGATACAGAACTTTTCAAATTTCCTATTTTAATTTTTGCAAGGTTGCGTAATTGTTACCGATACATGATACTCAAACTGATCTAAACAAACTCTTACGCCTACTCTAACACTCTGCATTATTTACACAATCGAAGCTTTTCAAAGAAGTTCTGAAAATAAATATAATAAATACTTTTTCGAGTGCTATTTCCAGAAGTAAACATAAACATTAAGTTGCATTTAACAGAAACAAGGGTAATCGGTCTGCATAATTGAGACTAGAGAAGTCTTTTGAAATTCGAAATGAAAACGAGGTCTTCTGTATTGTATTTGTGTCGATTGTTTATCAGCCAGGGTCGTACCCAGAAATTCTTTAAGGGGTCCAAAAATATTTTGTTCTTATACTCAAGTTATTGTACTTTTTATTAATTCTAATGCTACATGAATGAATGACTAAGTAAGTAGAGCTTTGGAAAGTGTCAGTTTCAGAAAAAAATTTCCTTTTAAGATTTTTTTCGAGGGGGGAGGTCCAGACCCCATCTGACCCCCCTGTTTACGCCCATGTTATCAGCTCTCTTTAACAAAGAGTTCAAAATAACAGTCTAGGATATTTATTCTTCTATTGTCACATTCCATTCTACTGATTAAATCTCTATTTGATATACTTTTTCTCGTACTTTTACTTAAATTTTGTTGAATTTTATTTCAATTTTTTTTGAATACTTTTGGATTACTTTCAGGTAATTTGACATTTTCTTTATTCATTTAAGTGTGAAATCTATAAGAATCAAAACAAACATTTCAATCCAATTAGTAGGAAAAGCTTTGAAACCTAATTAAAAATAATTTGATGAAATTTCTTTGTCTCACCCTTTTTTAAAATCAATTTGAGTATTTACAAAGCTATTCTGTCATTTTAATATCATTTTACTTGACTTATTATGATCATTTTGTATTAGTTCTCAGGATTCCATCCGCTATGTCATGACTTTTGTCAATGTCATATCTAATCAGGGGTGTAGGCAGGTAGAAATTTTTTCAGTTCAAAAACGTTTTAAAAGGGGTGGAAATCCACCAATCTACCCCCCCTGGCTACGCCACTGGAACAAACAATTTGCACGAGACAATGACAGACAAAATTTTCGGGGAATCTTAAATAAAGTATGTCTTGTATAAAAATAATTGGATAGGAGCACATACTCTTGGGATATACTTTCTGAACTTATTAGACAAGAATTGGTTTATTTTGGTAGTTTAAGCCTCTGTTAATGACAGAAAATTTCATAACATCTCCCCCTCCCCCTCTGTGATCTATGTCCAGAAATCAGTAATTCATAATTTTATAAATATCAATTGTATAATATCATTCCATCTCTATAGCCACTGTAGATTTCTAATGCATTCAGATATAATTCCTATCTAAATCATAATTATTTGCATAATGAAGCACGTCATAGACTTTTAATGGCATACCAATATTTTATTTAAGAATTAATTTTGATATTTGAAATTGTGTGTAGGAATCAGTCAAAGGATTAAATATTATTGAATATCAAATTTACTGAATGATGAATTTGATTTATAATTATATTATTTTGCAAAGATATCTTAACTAAATGACGTTTAGCATTTTGATTTGAATTATTTCTAACCTGCTGATGATTAATAATCATAAACACTGAGGATTAATATCATAATTTGAATATTTAAATTTTGCATTTGTTGATGCTTTAATTTTTGATGCTAATTTATTAAAAATGTTTAATGATGAGAAATAGCTAATGGCGCAGCATAAACCAGGAGAAAATTGAGGACTCCCCCGATCAGTACAATTTTAAATCCACACGGGCACATTGGTCATACTAAAAACATTAAAGACACCGAGCTTAAATTTTGCATCAACTACTAAACTTCGACTCCTGAGGCCAAATACACTTGGTTCACCACTTGAACTGGATCGTTTATTTGCATGAATGTGTAATTAATATTTGAAAGAGGCAAACAATTAATTGCTTTCGTACTCGTGCAGCTGCTCTTTAAATTTTAATTGCTTTCAAATTTTGCGTATAAAATATCTCATCAAAAACAATAGACCTAAAATGTATAAAATGCAATTAATAAACAAAAGACGTGAATATTTGACATCATCGTAACAGCTACAGTGATGAAACTCCAAGATAAATTATGTAATTAAATTTGTTTAGAATTTCCTTACAACTTCCACACTGACAAAAACAGAATCTCATCTAATTGCTATGAAATTAATTAAAAAGATTCGTTAAATCTGAAGAATATTGTTATTTATTAAAATGCCATCGGCGAAATGTAGCAAAGTTGGTATAAGGCTCCTCATTTCTGCGTATTATCGCTTTGGTTTAAAATTAATTTGAGAAAAAAGAGGATAAATTATGATAATTATTAAGCAGTAGAAGCAGAAAACCAATTTAGACATAGAAACGTATATCATTCCTGAGTTACATCTGTTTTTTATGCCCGAGTAGAACATGATTTATTGCTTAATGCCAGGTATCCTTTACCATAAGTGATAGTAGTCTGGTTTTCGTTCAGAACCATTTATCCCAATACATAACACACGAAAACTTGTATTCGAAAATCATTTGTTTACAATTTCAAAATGAAACTTTGTTTCCTAAATTTTGGATTAATCTCAATCAATTAGTAACAACAAATCGCAATGACTGAATTTATAATAGTTTTAGTCATAAGGTCGTCTAACTTTATGAAGCCAATGGGGGAAATTCAATTTCGACAGACTTTTCAAAAGTCTAGGGGTATTAAAATACACAATTCAAAAATTTTGAATTCTAAAAAGCCGTTGGTTTTTTTACTCATTTTTTTAAAACTTTTTTATCGATTACACAAAGAACTAAGCTTTGTTATTGTTATGACTGAATAATTACATTAAATTTTCTTTAAAAAATCATATAAAAACGGTTTTTTTCAATTTTTTTGGTTTTTGACTTTTCGAAACTGGGGTATTTAAGTTCGAATTTTGTATAGCAGACAGACAAATAAGCAATTTTTACAAGTTTATTAGGAAACTTTAATGGTCATAATTCTTGAATTTCCGCCATTGGACATTTAGGACAATTAAACTGTGTACCGAGGCACACTACCGTTAAATAACTGTGTCTCGGATGCTACAAAATCTATTTTTGAACAGGATCAAATTTTCAATAGCACAACATTTACTTAGATAAAGTAATAACTCGGTCTACTAATGACTTTGTACCGCATGCTCAAACATTTACTCTCTTATCGCATTTAGTTGATAAATATTTATCCTTTTTAATCAAACACCACTAATTAATATACAGTACGGTAGTTGAGAATATGAATGATAATAAAATAGAGAAAGTTAAATAAAGACTGAACAGAAACGACGTAAAACATTAAGTATTATGCAATGTTATCGTCTGATGATATCGTGCATTTAATGAAATCATTTTTCTTCACATTTCTAGACACACATCACTTTATTCATCATTAATCCAGATCATATTTCCCATCATCATAAAGCTTCATTGCATTCATTGTGTAAGAGCTTTCTCTCTTCCTGAATATAATGTCTGAAAATATATCACTTTCCATTATTCACTTGAGAATGACTATGATGGCTGACTGTTGTGGATTGAAATGGTCAAAGGTGATAAGTAGAAAAATACTGTTTGCTGATATTAGAGGATGTAATTGAAATGTCTGATATGGAAGTGATTAATAAGCTTAGTTCCATTGAATAATAAGTAACCAACCTCTTAAGATTATGAGGATTTCCGTCAATCAACCTCAATATCACTAGAAGTAAGAGCAATAACCCAAAAATAATTTTTCATCTGTAAAAAACATTTAGTCGCATGTGTGGGATTTTCGCACAAACAACTCTCTGCAGCATAAATATTGTTAAATATTCATTCACGAGTATTTATCTCTTGTACCTTAAGGTGTTCTGAAGAATGATTCTGAGTTTTTTCTACGAGTATGTACATTAAAGTATATTCAATTTCTTCTTATAAGAACTTCTCAAAATAAATAATGACAAATCATGTGATAAGTTTTACAATACTTTCTCCATCCACTTCAAAGATGAATATTTTGATCTGTAAACTAAGGGTCGTTTATTTATGACGTTCAGTATTATTTAGCGACAGAAATTGGAAAAATTAACGACTAGAAAATATTTGAATTTTAACGGTTTTTTAAAATTTGAATTTTAACGGTTAAAATATATTTGAACTTTAACGGTTTTCTATAATTTGACTATTAACGGTTTTTTAGATTTTGAATTTTAATGATTGTTTTGGTTTTTTTTAAAATTTGAATTTTAACGGTTACAAAATATTTGAATTTTAACAGTTTTCATGAATTTTGACATGAGTGAGAATCTTGAATTTAATTATTTAGTCGACTGAATTAAAATTTGAGGTTCTCAAATAATGAGAACTAGCTTAGATTTCAACATTTTCATCATGTTAAGGTTTATAAAGCCAAAATTTGGCACAAAAACAACTTTGCAATAGAGTTTAAAATTACCAATTTGCATACAGTCGTCATTTGTTAACGACACCAACTAAACAAATAATTTTCAAAGTAAACTTTGCTGCTTTACATTTTAAGTGAGTGTATAAAAGAACTGACGAAACATTTACCAGCAGAAAATCACGTATACTTTTGAATTTTTAATCCTCACAAGAACTCTGAACTTTGTGAAAACATTTTTTTCCTCATCATTTTGACCGACAACAAATTAGTTTGATCCCATCAGAGCATGTTTTTCTCTCTGCTATTTTGTTTTGTTTACTTCATGGCTTGTAAGTACGATATCAAAAAAATAGACAGCAAACAAATTAAACATTAATTTTTTTTATTTCCCATCGCATTTTCATCTATTTTTGCGCTACTAAGGTTCCTTTTTTATAATCTAAAGTCAGTGGATAGCAGTTAAAAGGTTTATGGGACATTTTGCGTCTGCTGTGAATACTCAAATTGGCATTTTTATTAGTCAAAGATCCTTTTCAAATTAACTGTCCGCTGTGAGTTCATTTGTGTAATATTTCTTAAAGCTAAAAGCGGTTAAAGTCAATGTAAATATAGATGTAGCATTAGTAATGGAAATGCCTTCATTATGAAAATGTTTAATTACACTTTCCTAGTTTTCATTTCTTTTTATAGTTGCATCAACAGCTCGTTATAATTTTCCTATGTTTTATGACAATTTATTTACTTTAGCATTGTGTTTATGTCTTGTTCATGTTATTTTTAGTTAAATTTTCATACTTGGGGGTTCCTCGATTTGAATAATTATTATATTTTCCGATAAATCCTGTTTAAATTTAAATTTTTATATTTTGCATGCTACTAAATTTTTTTGAAATTTTTACTTATTAAAAATTGAGTTATTTAAACCGAGGACCCACTTTAATTCCCTTGAAATGGATACTAAGGGCATTTCATCTTTTGTATGAGGGCAGTTTATGATTCACTTTGTAATTTTCATTAACAGATTTTAAAATTACATTGCTATGTGGGTGGTCAGATATGCTGCTATATATTTTGAAATATTGAAAGAGCAGATGCTTTATTTATACCTCAAAACCTTTATGATCTAACTTTTGCTACCTTCTTTGTATTTGAAATGTTTCTTTTTATTTAATTTATCGACTAGAAGTTGAGAAATATGAAGAATAAAATTTGAAGTGAGAAAATTTTTCGGTCGCCATTTTGAATTTTTGTTCTTAAATTTTTTGAATTTTCAAAAGCCGTTAAATTTCATTTAAAGAATTGAGCCTGAATCTTTGAAATTTCAATCAAATATGATTTTCTGCCAAACTATCTCTGCGGATTACATCAATTCGTAGCCTGCTTTATTATGCCTGCTACAATTTATGCATAATAAATCAGTTAGGGGTCGTTCGCAAATTACGTCACGCTTTTAGGGGGGAGGGGGGTATAAGAATTTGTGACAGTCCAAACACAAAATTTTTCTTTCTTTGGAAAATTTGTGACAAGGGGGGAGGGGGGTCGAAAAAGTCATTTTTTGCGTGACGTAATTTGCGAACGACCCCTTACTGCAACAATAAAGTTAGTACCTCGCAGTGAATTGTATCACCTGCCGTGAATTTTAAAGGCTGTTTAGTCAATAAAAATGTTGGATTTCTTATCAATCAAATTAATCTGCAACACATTGTTCGGGTCATGATAGAAATTAATGCGTCGTAGTTATCCAATTAAATTATATAACAGACTCAGTTAAGATTATTTTTATAATAATGTAGGATGTTTATTGCTGGCTGTAGAAAAAATATCGAAAATTAAAATGTACAGACAATTTACAATCGTATTTTAAATGAATGATGTATTCTATTTTTTCAAAAAAGATTTACATATTTTTCCTTGTTTTCTTTTCTCATATTTTATTTTTAAAAATAGAAAATCCAGAGTAAAAATCAATTTTCATTTATTATAGATCTTTCTTTCTTTTTTTTGCGGTTAAGGTTTCTATTCTCATAGTGCGTGTAGTGCTAATGAAATTTTCGAGTAATTCTCTTTGAAGTCTCAATTTTTGACACGTTTTGTCTTAATGCTTATCATTTTCTTGCCACTCTTCCTTCCTCATTACGTGTTTAAGGAATTTTCCGGAATATTTTTTGAAACACTTTGAATTATTAAGCGTAAACTTTGAAAAACGGAAATTTGAATGTCATTCGTGAAACATTCTGGATTATGGCATCTCCGATTATCTCAGCTCATTAATTTAAGAATGTAAAAAAATCTTTTGAGCTGTTTTTCTCAGAACCGTAACACAATTTACATGATAATTTACGTATATGCTTCAATTCTGGTATGTACGCAATCCATTTATACATTTCTTTATTTTTCATAAATGCTTGAGATTTTAGAAGCATCTAAAGATATCCTTAAAAATTATAAGATTATCACCGTAAAGGAACGAGTCGTTAGAAGAAAAAAAATTTGCTAAAAATATCTTTTTTATGATTCTTCGGGCTCTTTGTTACATTTTTATTAGCATTGAACAATGCCTGAATTTTCATTCTTAAATTACACGTGTTTTTTTTGTTCTTTGGAATTTAATCAAGAGGTTTCCTGCGGGAGAAAGTGCTTGGGTAAGGGGAAGATTTGTATGGAATCACGTATTCTAATTACATCTTTTTGTTTTTATTTTGGATGTACTTATTGTTTGTAGGCACTGAATAAAACAAAAGTTGATTCCAGGGGGGCATAATTTTGTGGAATGTATATATTTGGAGGTCGTTCATAAACAATGTTTGAAAATAACAACCATTTTAAAATTGGAACAAAAGAATTCTTAGAATTTCCATTACTTTAGTCTTCTACACTCATCCTAATCCCTGTAACGTCATTAATATGGGTTAATGATTTAATTGTGAAACCAGCTTAAACCCCCTCAGCAGGTGCGCAGTCAGAGGGGGGAATCTCCCCTCTTTTACCGGAAAATCTTTAATTTGCTAAAGTTTTTGAGAAAATATCCTGAAATTACCTAAAATTATTAAAGGGCCAGGGGGAAGACTACTTGGTGGAAAATTTTTCCGCCACGTCTGGCGGAAAATTTGCAGAGAGCACTAAGAATCAAATTTTTGGTGCTAACATGTGTAAAACCTTAATATAAGAACTACTGACCATTTTTCCGCCAGGAAATATGTGTAAATTTAAAGTTATAGCTCGAAAAGTTCGTGGCGGAAAAAATTTTTTTGGCGGAAAATGATTTTTTCCACCAAGTAGTCTTCCCCCTGTAAAGGGCTTAAATAATCCCATTTTAGAACATTTTTTCTACCAAGAGCAGTTGATGTCAAAGGGACCATTCACTTACGAGATATACTAAGTTTTTAGACTCCCCCCCACAAATTTTCCAAAGAGAATTTTTTTGGTTGAACCGCCAACTGCCACCAAAAAATGGGGGGGGGGGGAGTTCTTCTAAAAACGCTACTTTAAATGTAAAGCAGCAAAGTTTAATTAGAAAATTATTTGTTTAGTTGGTGTCGTTTACAAATGACGTCTGTTAGAAAATGGTTAGTTTTACGCCAAGCTATTTTTTATCTCAGAAAACCTTCAAAATTAAAATTACAGAAAACCGTTAAAATTCAAATTCTAAAAAACAGTTAAAATTCAAATTATTTGTAACCGTTAAAAATTTGGCAAATTGAATAAATTTTTCCCTTGAGGGCGGATTTGTATCCCAATTCACCCCTGGTTAAAGCGCCTGCTGAGCTACACCGTTGAATTCTTGAATGCAGCTATTTATTTTTGGAAGAAAAAACAATTCTTATGCTTGCATGAAATTCTGTCAATTATCAGTCATTTATTTCCGTAAGCTTTATGATGAAGCCTTTTTGTTTTCAAATAAAAGTTTGAATAATTATTTTTTGTGGAATTTCCGAGATTGAATGTAAAATTTATTTATGAAAAATTTCCTTGAACAAAGGACTTAAAGTGTCATGAACATTGTACGCAGCAACCAAGATCAATGAGTAGATTTTATTTTCATTCTACTTAATCCATGTAATTCTTTGATCTCAGAAAAAGTTTGGCCAGCTTAAAGCTTCTTTGAAATAACAAAAACCATGAAAACATTAATCCTCTCTTTAAAGCTTTATCTTTTCCTTCCAAATTCATTGTTCTTTTTTATAATCGGATTCGTTCATTGAGAAAATAAAAAAAATGTCTTAGGAAGGTAGGAAATTGTTTATCAAATATTTATATCCTAAAAATAATTCTCAACCAAAATTACTTTGAGGTTTGTTGCATGAATTATCTATCCTAATTTATTAAATATTTAAGATTTTTTTTTTTACAGAAATTCGTTTTAATTTTTAGCTAATTTCCACTAATTATAAAAGAATTGAAGAATTTCTGTTCACAAATGACGTCAACTAGTAATTTTATTTTTATCAATATTAATAACCTTTGATGCAAATTTATTCAGGGCTGGTATGAAGCTTTTCACAAGGCGTTAACTCCTTCAGTCATCTCACAGACAAATCTTAGAAAATCCATAGCAATATTGATGGAATTAGAGAGCATCCACCCACAAAAAAATTAGAACTGAGGCATAGCAACTTGATTAAAGGGCTAGTTACATAAAGAATGTTTCCTTTGCTCTGTTTTGAGCTAATCTTCAATAATATTTCTTTGATGATGTATATTAAGCAGACATAGCTGTCTTATTATTATTATTCAGCTATTTATCAACATATCAAGGAGCTAGTTAGACAAGGGTATTGATTATCTGACAGAAAGGTTTCTAATTTGGATATTTTATGGTATTTATTAATTTTTCATAAAACTTTCTAAGAATAAACTTTGACAGGATCATAAAATATTTGAACTTTTAAGGGGTAATTACGTCATGCAAATTCACAAATTTTCTATAGAAAAATAATCTTTAGGGGCCGTTCACTTATTACGTAAAGCAAAAAAACGACTTTTCAGACCCCCTCCCCCTACCCCCTTTGTCACAAAATTTCCATGAAGAAAAATTACCTTTGTTTGAATTCTCACAAAATCTCAGACCCCCCTCCCCCCTAAAAGCGTTACGTAATAAGTGAACGGCCTTAGGTTCTCACAAATTCTTCAACACCCCCAAAAGCGTGACGTAATTTGCAAACAACCCCTAAGCACAAAACTTTCTTCTTCGATCTAAAACAATTTTTTTTTCAAATTCATTAACTTCAACAAGAATCATCATAAGTCAAAACTTTTTTTTTTCATTTGCAAGGTACAGCCATAAACGGGAATCTGGTTGTGAAAGTTTTACACGCAACTCACAGAAAAATTTTAATTTATGAATTGCTGTTCTGTAAAAAGTTCAAGGCATTAGAATTGTACTTACATCTGGTTTTAACTCAAAAAATTAGGAAAAATGCAAGACGATATAGAAATAGTTTTAGTTTAATGGGTCGAATTTAATTGTTGTTCTGAACAAAAGTGATAAGGGACAAGAGACTTGCATGAAATAATTGAATATTTGTAAATATTATTTTTAGAATTTTTTTGGGTTAAAAATATTAAATTAAAGATTTTCAAAAATATTTTTGAAATTAAAAATCAATTCAGGCTTGTTTTTGTACTTCTAGAGCTGTCATAAAGCATTCTGGCAACGTTTCTGCTTCATAATAAAGGGGCATAGCCAGAAATACTTTAAATTTTAGAAGGGAGTTCAACCTCTCGACGGGCTGGGGGGTTCGTAATTCCATTCAAGTTTTTAGAAGGGAGTTCAACAAATTTTTTACATTCAAATTTAAATCTTCCTGGCTAAGCCAAAAGTCGATGTCCATCCTCAAATGCGGAGCGAGACTAATCAATACCTTTCAGAAGCCAAAATGACTAAAAAAATACTTCAATTCTTTACAAATTGCTTGATTCTAAGCAACAAGCAAAAAATTGGCACTGTCTTCAATAATTCTGGCTACTTAACTGGAAATCCTAATCATTTAATAAAAAGAAATAATTTTAATTTTGGCAATTTATCCAAAAAATAAGAAGATAAAGTTTCATGAACTAGCCTTTATTCCCATAAATTTATTAAACTTCAAGGTATGTATCCTGCTGCCGATAATGATTTTTTTTATTTCAATAGCTAACTTTTTTGCCAAAAAACTTTTTCTATAATTTAAAACCATATTGAGTCCATCTACAAAGCCATCCCATAAATACCTCAAAAACAGTCTTTTGTGAAATTGCATGGAAAAATGCTTGATTTCATCCGGCTTACCTTTTCTGTAATAAATATTGTATTTTTTTCATCAAAACTTAGTCAGCTTGAAAATTTTTTTGAAGGAATTAATTTTATTGCCTTGTCTTCTTACTGTCTATTGTCAATAAGACTTCTTACTTTGAAGAATTTTGATTAGATTTGAAATGAAAAATCAATTCAGGGGTCGTTTTTAAATTACGTCACGCAAAAAACAGCAATTTTTTCGACTCCCCCTCTTCTCATGTATTTGTGCTGTCACAAATCCTTCAACCCCCCTCTCCCCTAAAGCATGATGTAACTAGCGAATGACCCCTTAAAATTCTAGCCAAAAAATTGTTTATTTTACGCTCTACGTGTGCCTCAAACTCAATAAGTCGAAAATAAATCAGGAATCGCTAAATTATTATTTTTGAATAGATTTGAAAAAAGAAAATGTTTTCACTTTTTAAAAAAGAAAATAAAGAAAAAAATTTCTCAATGAACTTTTTCAATGAGTGTTCAAAAAACATATTTTCACATTTAAAGCATACTTTGAATTGTAATAAAATTAGATTAAAAATATGAAAAAAGTTAAATTTTTAATGAATTTTTAAAGAAATTTAAAAAATTATTTTCTCATATTTAATATTTTTTTTAAATTTAAATTTTTTCAAATTTAAATTTTTTTTTGCATTTATTTTTTTTCAAATTTAAAATTTTTCAATTTAATTTTTTTTTTAAATTTAATTTTTATTTCAAATTTAATTTTTTTTTTCAAATTTATATTTTTTTCAAATTTAGTATGTTTTCAAATTTAATGTTTGTTTTTCAAATTTAATATTTTTTCAAATTTTTGCCTTCTTTGATTAAATTTTTTTTAAAATTTCATTAAAATTTAATTATTTAAGTTTAATAAATTAAGTTAAGTTGTTTAATAATCTTGTTTTTTAAAATTAAATTATAAAACGTTAAATTTTTGATTTTAATTTTAAAATTTCAAAATTTTGGTAGATTTTAGTTAATCTGAATGATTTCCTTAAATCATTAAAAATTCATTTTAAAAAATATAAAAATAATATTTCATTGACAGTATCTTGATAAATATTTTTACATCTATTTTTCAAAAATGAAAATTATAAAAAAATATTTCAATAATTTTTCACATACAAAAGGAAATAAATGATGCCGCGAGAAGGAGGATGGAACAAAAAAAAATATCCATTAGCATTAACAATTAATTATTCAGATTTAAAATTGACGGATGAACTTACAATTCAATGAGTTTATTTTTCACTCTTTAATTAATTTTTTTTCTATTCACAAATAAATAAATTTAAATTCACTGTTCAGCAGGATGGAAAAGTATACACTTTGGAGTTAATATTATTGGATTAGCATAATTCAGCCTCATATTTTAATTTCCACAACGGCAACAAAAGAAGACGATAATGACAATTTTTTCCAGCATTATGACACTTAATTTTCACTTGGCTAATTTATTATCAAAACTTTCAGCACGAATTGAATAACTTATTTCTTATTTCTTTTAATTCCTTAAAGATTTTCTTTGACTTTATGAAATAATTCACTCGAATTAAGACGAAGCAATTTTTACAACCGTTCCACATTGAATCTGATAACTAAATGCTTATGAATGAAGCACACAGAAGAAGATAATATGCAAGAAATACTGAGTGCGAGAAAAATGAGCACGCAGAAAATTCTCTGAGACATTATGGCACTCTGGGGGAAAAATTGAGAAAAAAATTGAATTTTTTCTTCTTCGTCGCATACTTTTTTTTTATTCTATGCTGTTCAACAGGTGGTAGACGTTTGAATTTGAGCGAGCAATGAGAGAAATTTTCATCCATAATTTATTGGGTTTAACATTGAGCACTTGAGAATGCTTGAAGCTTTCGCTGCGAATTTTGAAGATTTAATCTTGTACTTTACCTGAAGAGCTGTCGATTTTTTTAATTATTGCTTTCGATTTTTCAATTATAGTCTGCAAACTAGATACAGAAAATTTCAGTGAATAGACTTGATGATAATTAAATTTAATTGAACTTTATGATAATCATGGAAAAGTAAAATTGTTAAAATGGATTATATATTTTAAAGCAGTTGCGTAGTCAAGGAGGTTAGTGGATGAAAATTCACCCCTTTCGGAAAAAATTGGTCTATACAAAAAAAATCACATCCCCCGCTACCCTCAAGAAGCTTGAATACTGAGTTTATTCTAAAATTTCTATGAGCCCAATCCCATTGTTTTCCCCCGATACAAGAACTTCATAATTGAACAATCTCTCTAAGGAGTCATTCATTTAGTACGTTCGTGTTTTATGTCAGAAGTTGTGTGACAATTTAAATAAAAGTACTTTTTCCCAGAGGATGAAGCTAAGTATAGACGACTGAAAACCTCTCGGCCTTGCCCTCTTTTGGAAGGGGTGGGACATCTAAGACACTACCTGAATTCGCAAAAGTGAGTGTTGTAGACTCTAAACCTCCTTATTTTAAGGGTTATGAAATTTCATATAACAATCTCTAGAGATCGTTTGCTTATGACGGTCAGGGGTGAAGTAGGAGGTTGCTTACAAATCAATTTTATTTAATTTTGTTATTTTCCACATCATAAATGAACACCCCCAAGGGAAAAAATTAAAAGGATTGTTGCTAGTTTTCGATCCGTTGGATACTTTTACTACACACCTTTGACCTGCACCATTTCAATTGTATAAGGATGAACTGTTTTCCAAATAAACCATGGATTCACAGACGTCATTTTTTGCATCACAAAAAGAAAACTTCTATAACAACAAGAAGGAGAGTTCAGAGGTAAGCAGGTGTAGTGCTGTGTCTACAAATAAGCTTAAGTAAATAAAATGCTTAAGTGCTCAATAAAAAGAAACATAAAAGGCACCTTTTTGCTCCATCTCGTGAGAAAGGCTTCAAATTGAACTGATGAGTCTTGTGAGTTATGATGTTAGGGGTCGTTCACAAATTACGCCACGCTTTAGAGGGGAGGGGGGGGGGGGTGGTGGTGGTAGGAGAATTTGTCAAAATTTGTGACAAGGAGGAGGGGGTCATTTTTTTGCGTGACGTAATTTGCGAACGATCCCTTACAACCCTTAGGGTATATTTTTGTACAACAACAAGGAAATAGACATGCAAATATGATTTATTGATTTTCGAGATGTTCTTCAATGCAAATGTTATTGAATGTACATTTTGTCTTTGCAAATCTATCGATCGAGTCAATTATTTGCAGTTATTAGCTCATGAGGAAGCAATTCAGAACTCACAAATACAATTGCTGTAAAATTTTACATTCAATTGAACTTATTTTTTTGTTCGATAAAGAAGCACATCATAGAGAACGCTATTCTGTACTATACTGTATTCTATCATTTCATATTGAAAGCTCGCTATGTTTTCATAATAATTGAGTTGATATAAAAAATGAATTGACGGAGAAAAAAAGTCTTCATAATAATTTTCAATTTTCTTTATATGGAATTTTTTTTCCATCTTTGTGTATTTCTTCATCAAAAAAGCAGGTGGGTAGATTCTACGTAAAGCTTCGCCAATAAATGCCTACATTATTCGTCTAAATTGACTTTCTTTAATGTAAATAATGAAGAACTTTGTCAAAAATTAGAAATATTGAAATAATAACAACAAAACGTAAACAACTATGATTATAATAGCAGAAAGAATTTAATTTAATTTAGTTTATGAGATGCAAATATTTTCTTAGGATTCAAAAGGGAGCAAGAAAGGATCCGAGATCAACAATTTAGAGATATTTGAAATTCATAAATTATTAACAATTTTAAATAAAAAATTCATAAAGGTTATCGCGTTCTACAAACTAACTTATTTACAATATTTTGAATATTTGTTGATGTAAAAGATTAAGCTTGAAGCATGTGGTGCCATAAAATGTAATTTTAGTGATGTCGAACCATACGTAGGCGATACTGTCTAGATTATTTTACCAAGTATTTAGATTACAGAAAAAACGCTAAAGGATATGAGGAGCCATTCGTAAATGACGTATGCTGTCACAAAATAATTATTAATAATTATACAAATTCGCCCTCCCCTCTAAAATTTGGACTTCATATATGAGCATCCCATGAAAGAAATCCGAATTTGGGGTTGTAAATTTACGAGACAATGGGAAAGTGAACTTTTCGACTTACAGTTCAGACTAGTGTAGGGCCGTAACCAGAGGGGGTGGAGTTGGGTCTCTCTGAAAATTTTTGGTTACGCTATTTTACTTGTGTGTCTTCAAAACCTTTAAATGTGTCGCGACATGATCCCTATGTAGGGTGACCAAACATTTTTTTTTTGGGAAAGATAGAGGATAAATTGAAACTTTTAGATGACAAATTTCAAAAATAGATGACAGTTCTTTGAAGAACCAAGCAGATGGTTAGCCTACCCCTATGTGAACAATACCTTATTTTATGTGTCATAAGAGTTGACAACAGAGATCACATTAATTAAACAACTGTAGACATGCAATTTTAGCAGTATTCGAATCAGGGTGCTGCCAGAAATTTTTTTGAATAAGGGAAAAAGATTAAGGAAGTTTGAGATTTTTTCAAAGAAATCGACCCCTAATACCCAATTATCAAATCCACATTGTCAGTGTTTACAGTATTCAGGTACCCAAGTACTTGATAACTCCAATTCTCTTGCTCGGGGCAGCTTATAGGAGTTCAAATAAATTCCCACACTATTACACGACCATTTCTTCATAATCAGCATCCAGCCTTACAATTCTATATCAAACATTTTATTACTGCTCATAGAAACTGTAACATCGACCTTTATTTATTGACTAGCTAAAAGCTCATCAACAGTAGAATTTTACAAGAAGAATTCTGTTTGTTATGGACAGACATTAAGCAAATATTGTCAGTAGCGATCAGAAATAGATGGAAAACTAGCCTAATGGGCGGAAAGAAGTGGGGGTTTGTACATTAAAGGCAGCTCCCTACACAAAACTCAAAGATTTTTTAATTTGAACTCAGTTGAAGTATCAGAACAACTTTAAAGATGACTTACTTCAACTTTGTTGCATGTTTGATTCCCCGTTAAAAGCCAATATAAAGCTAAAAATAATATCCACATCGTTCCATTTTATTTTCAATTTCAAGCATATTTCCTGTTACAGTAAAATGATATCTATTCATACTATTGAACTCGATACAGAGATACACTCGGAGTTTGTTGCTGGAAAGACTTGATGTTATTTGAGGCCTGCAAAATATTTTGCAGTACTTTTAAAGTTGTTGATTTTATTGCTTGATGTTTCGTCTGAATCATGATCAATATTCCAAGAATGTTTAGTTTGCAACCCGCGCAGCACAATAAAGTCACCAGGAAACAGTTATGCTGCTTTGCTTTTTTGATGATTTTAAGCATAGATTCAACAACGCCACGACAGTGCTTATTTAGATTCGTTGTGCTCGGGGAAACCATTACAAAGCACCGATGAAGTGAAGTTTCGTGAATAAAATTTGGGATTGTTCGCAAATTACGTCTCGCAAAAAACGACTTTTTTCTCACAAATTTTCCAATGAACATAAAATTTTGTATTTAGATTGTCACAAATTCTTATCCTCTCCTCACCCTAAAACGTAACGTAATTTGTGAATGACCCCTTACGCTCTAAGAGCGGGGTAGGTTGAGGATTTTTTGACAGTTCAAACAAAATAATTTATGTTTTTTGGAGAATTTGTGATAAAAAACGAAATTTGTTCGTGTGTGACGTAATTTATAAATAAGCCTTAAATTTACATCATGAACTTAAAACTGGAAATTTATTGAAAACGTAAAAAGAAATTTTTAAAAATAAATTCTCATTTAATATGCATTAAATTAATATGCATTTATTTAATATTTATTGGCTGATTAAAACTTTTCCATATGTGCATATTTTTCTGATTTCCATAATTCAGTGACTTTATGACTTTATAGAAAAAAATGAGAATAGATCATCTTGTCATATTAAAAAATGGAACGTACCACTCGATTTGATTTTTTGGGGCTTCTCACAAAATAAAATTTAATAATTTGTTTAGGGGTTCTTCGTATATTATGTAACACCAAGAGTGTGAGTCTGAATTTTGTTATACAAATTTTTTTTTATTTTTAAATTACAGATTTTGATACAGGAGTGGCAAAGAGTCGTAAATTATGCTGTACTCATCCTCTATAAAATTCGAAGAGGGGGTCTGGATTTTTTTCTCATACAAATTTCAAACTCGACCCTTTTTTACTCTTCTCTGGCTACACCCCTGCCCTCCTTCTTGCCACAAATTTAGTTATTGACTAGAGCGTGACATAATTTGTGAACGAAGGATTTTTTATATTTTTTTTTTCGTAATATTTGAAAGATCCTAATTATGTTTCAATAAAGGAAGATGATGAGAAAGGACCGAAAGCATGAGAGGAATGACCAGAGACTTTTACATCAGAAATATTTTTTTTTGTCAAATAAAATATGACATCAGACATTTGAAAGCCTTCAATCAATAAGTATTGGAAAATCTATTTATAGCTGTTTATTGCGATCCACGTGGAGTCACAAATATGAAAATATACAGTCCTCTGCTATTACATGATGTGCAGTTTTTATTGGATATAATTAAATCATTAAAGCTACTTCAATGTATTTTATATCCTATTAAATATTTCAATATTTAATAGGATATAAAATACATTGAAGTAGCTTTAATGATTTAATTATATCCAATAAAAACTGCACATCATGTAATAGCAGAGGACTGTATATTTTCATATTTGTGACTCCACGTGGATCGCAATAAACAGCTATAAATAGATTTTCCAATACTTATTGATTGAAGGCTTTCAAATGTCTGATGTCATATTTTATTTGACAAAAAAAAATATTTCTGATGTAAAAGTCTCTGGTCATTCCTCTCATGCTTTCGGTCCTTTCTCATCATCTTCCTTTATTGAAACATAATTAGGATCTTTCAAATATTACGAAAAAAAAAATATAAAAAATCCTTCGTTCACAAATTATGTCACGCTCTAGTCAATAACTAAATTTGTGGCAAGAAGGAGGGCAGGGGTGTAGCCAGAGAAGAGTAAAAAAGGGTCGAGTTTGAAATTTGTATGAGAAAAAAATCCAGACCCCCTCTTCGAATTTTATAGAGGATGAGTACAGCATAATTTACGACTCTTTGCCACTCCTGTATCAAAATCTGTAATTTAAAAATAAAAAAAAATTTGTATAACAAAATTCAGACTCACACTCTTGGTGTTACATAATATACGAAGAACCCCTAAACAAATTATTAAATTTTATTTTGTGAGAAGCCCCAAAAAATCAAATCGAGTGGTACGTTCCATTTTTTAATATGACAAGATGATCTATTCTCATTTTTTTCTATAAAGTCATAAAGTCACTGAATTATGGAAATCAGAAAAATATGCACATATGGAAAAGTTTTAATCAGCCAATAAATATTAAATAAATGCATATTAATTTAATGCATATTAAATGAGAATTTATTTTTAAAAATTTCTTTTTACGTTTTCAATAAATTTCCAGTTTTAAGTTCATGATGTAAATTTAAGGCTTATTTATAAATTACGTCACACACGAACAAATTTCGTTTTTTATCACAAATTCTCCAAAAAACATAAATTATTTTGTTTGAACTGTCAAAAAATCCTCAACCTACCCCGCTCTTAGAGCGTAAGGGGTCATTCACAAATTACGTTACGTTTTAGGGTGAGGAGAGGATAAGAATTTGTGACAATCTAAATACAAAATTTTATGTTCATTGGAAAATTTGTGAGAAAAAAGTCGTTTTTTGCGAGACGTAATTTGCGAACAATCCCAAATTTTATTCACGAAACTTCACTTCATCGGTGCTTTGTAATGGTTTCCCCGAGCACAACGAATCTAAATAAGCACTGTCGTGGCGTTGTTGAATCTATGCTTAAAATCATCAAAAAAGCAAAGCAGCATAACTGTTTCCTGGTGACTTTATTGTGCTGCGCGGGTTGCAAACTAAACATTCTTGGAATATTGATCATGATTCAGACGAAACATCAAGCAATAAAATCAACAACTTTAAAAGTACTGCAAAATATTTTGCAGGCCTCAAATAACATCAAGTCTTTCCAGCAACAAACTCCGAGTGTATCTCTGTATCGAGTTCAATAGTATGAATAGATATCATTTTACTGTAACAGGAAATATGCTTGAAATTGAAAATAAAATGGAACGATGTGGATATTATTTTTAGCTTTATATTGGCTTTTAACGGGGAATCAAACATGCAACAAAGTTGAAGTAAGTCATCTTTAAAGTTGTTCTGATACTTCAACTGAGTTCAAATTAAAAAATCTTTGAGTTTTGTGTAGGGAGCTGCCTTTAATGTACAAACCCCCACTTCTTTCCGCCCATTAGGCTAGTTTTCCATCTATTTCTGATCGCTACTGACAATATTTGCTTAATGTCTGTCCATAACAAACAGAATTCTTCTTGTAAAATTCTACTGTTGATGAGCTTTTAGCTAGTCAATAAATAAAGGTCGATGTTACAGTTTCTATGAGCAGTAATAAAATGTTTGATATAGAATTGTAAGGCTGGATGCTGATTATGAAGAAATGGTCGTGTAATAGTGTGGGAATTTATTTGAACTCCTATAAGCTGCCCCGAGCAAGAGAATTGGAGTTATCAAGTACTTGGGTACCTGAATACTGTAAACACTGACAATGTGGATTTGATAATTGGGTATTAGGGGTCGATTTCTTTGAAAAAATCTCAAACTTCCTTAATCTTTTTCCCTTATTCAAAAAAATTTCTGGCAGCACCCTGATTCGAATACTGCTAAAATTGCATGTCTACAGTTGTTTAATTAATGTGATCTCTGTTGTCAACTCTTATGACACATAAAATAAGGTATTGTTCACATAGGGGTAGGCTAACCATCTGCTTGGTTCTTCAAAGAACTGTCATCTATTTTTGAAATTTGTCATCTAAAAGTTTCAATTTATCCTCTATCTTTCCCAAAAAAAAAATGTTTGGTCACCCTACATAGGGATCATGTCGCGACACATTTAAAGGTTTTGAAGACACACAAGTAAAATAGCGTAACCAAAAATTTTCAGAGAGACCCAACTCCACCCCCTCTGGTTACGGCCCTACACTAGTCTGAACTGTAAGTCGAAAAGTTCACTTTCCCATTGTCTCGTAAATTTACAACCCCAAATTCGGATTTCTTTCATGGGATGCTCATATATGAAGTCCAAATTTTAGAGGGGAGGGCGAATTTGTATAATTATTAATAATTATTTTGTGACAGCATACGTCATTTAGAATAGATCATCTTGTCATATTAAAAAATGGAACGTACCACTCGATTTGATTTTTTGGGGCTTCTCACAAAATAAAATTTAATAATTTGTTTAGGGGTTCTTCGTATATTATGTAACACCAAGAGTGTGAGTCTGAATTTTGTTATACAAATTTTTTTTTATTTTTAAATTACAGATTTTGATACAGGAGTGGCAAAGAGTCGTAAATTATGCTGTACTCATCCTCTATAAAATTCGAAGAGGGGGTCTGGATTTTTTTCTCATACAAATTTCAAACTCGACCCTTTTTTACTCTTCTCTGGCTACACCCCTGCCCTCCTTCTTGCCACAAATTTAGTTATTGACTAGAGCGTGACATAATTTGTGAACGAAGGATTTTTTATATTTTTTTTTTCGTAATATTTGAAAGATCCTAATTATGTTTCAATAAAGGAAGATGATGAGAAAGGACCGAAAGCATGAGAGGAATGACCAGAGACTTTTACATCAGAAATATTTTTTTTTGTCAAATAAAATATGACATCAGACATTTGAAAGCCTTCAATCAATAAGTATTGGAAAATCTATTTATAGCTGTTTATTGCGATCCACGTGGAGTCACAAATATGAAAATATACAGTCCTCTGCTATTACATGATGTGCAGTTTTTATTGGATATAATTAAATCATTAAAGCTACTTCAATGTATTTTATATCCTATTAAATATTGAAATATTTAATGGGATATAAAATACTATTTATAAAATACTACTGTTTTATATAATACTCCTGAAATCAGCGGCGTAGCCAGGAATTTGGGAGGGGGGGGGGGGGGGCGGTTGGTGCCCAATTTTTTATTTTTGGAAAAATCACTTTAATATAACCTTTATACTAAATTTTTATTCATTTTTAGACATTAAGATTGATTTTACGATTAGTCTTCATCATTTTTCTGTAAAAAAATTAATTTTTCGATTTTAAGAATAAAAAAAAATAAAAATTTGCATTGAATTTTGATCTTGAGGGGGGGGGGGTACCCGGGCACCTAAGGACAACCCCCTGGCTACGCCCCTGCCTGAAATTCTATTTGAATTATTAAATTTGATGACAAAACTTAAATATTTATATAAAATTAGGGGTCGTTCGCAAATTACGTCACGCAAAAAACGAGTTTTTCGAACCCCCCTCCCCCCTTGTCACAAAGTTTCCAAAGAAAGAAAAATTTTGTGCTTGGACTGTTACAAACTCTCCTACCCCCCCTCCCCCCCTAAAGCTTGACGTAATTTGCGAACGACCCCTTACTGATTTATAAAATTCTATGATTGAATGCTGGTTTATTGCCATATTCAAGGGTATATTCCACTTTTCTAAGGGTTAACCTGAGGGTTCCAGAACAATCTTAAACAAAAGACTTCTAAACAGGGAAAAAAAATCATTTTTTTGAGAAAAAAAAAACTACCAAGCAGTCTTTCTCCTGTTTTTAAACCGAAACTACTGCTAGATTAACAATATTCTAGCAGAATTCTTAAATTTCACCCCTCAAAGATTTTACAATAAATTTTTTTTAAATTCCCCCTTCGAAATAATTTTTGACTTTATTTATGTAATGACTAGCTTTCAACGATGAATTACGAATTTCTATTTCTAAGTAAAAATTATAATAAAGTTTCTGATCCATATTTGGAAACCCTTCCAATATTTGAGCACTGAAAAGGGCTTCAGTTAATTTTATAAGATTTGTTATGTATCGCTCAGTCCCATTAAAGAAATAATATTTCAAAAAATCTAATAATTGAACAGAACAAAAGTATAAAGACCTTAAAAATAGAAGAAGAATCAAAAAGCATCATCTTTGAAGCGTACAAATTATGTTTTGAAGCGTATATGCTTATAAATTATATAAATATTCAATCAATGTAAGCATCGAACTGTTTTGTAACAGAGCAATTCTCTCAATTTGCAGCAATCGAACAAAGGTTATTAAATAAAGAAATCCACAAACACAAAAATTCAAATTTAGTTATTTTCCTTTTTTATGCCTTACATGATTTACTTTTTCCGGAGCTATTTATCGCTACATCTCATCTTCCCTTTCACCTTCTTACAATATAATAAACCTTTTGATTATGAAATTGCTTTCCAAAAATCCCTTTTGCTGATAAAATATTCATATACCTCACAGCAACTTTCTTGAAACTGCATTAATGGACGGAGTTTGAAAATGCTGAAAGTATATACACTCATTAAAAATTTAAAAAATTATTTTTTAAAAGTTTTTAAAAGTCACTTTAAAAATATTTTTAAAAATTAAAAAAAATATTTTTAAAGTTTAAAATTTTGTTTTTAAAATTTAAACAGCTGATTTTTAATTTTTTTCAATATATATATTGAGAAATTGCCATATACATTACTATGATTCGGTGGCCTAGTGGTTAGAGTACTGGGGTATCAACCAAGAGAGAGGTCACCAGTTAGATCCTCACTCCGAGCAATTTTTTTCTTCAAAATATTGTTATTTTTTAACGGTTTAAAAAAATTTGAAATTTTAAAAATTTAAAAAATATTTTTAAGAGCTCAGTTTAAAAAATGTTTTTAAATCTCTTCATACAAATATAAAAAAGTTTTTTAAATCTTTTCTATGAGTGTATTGAGAGAAACAAGTCATGTAGAATGATTTAAAACTAAACTTTATGTGTGCCTTAATTAAGGGAATTTCCATTCGATTCAGATAATAATTTGGAGGTGCATCGTTATTTTTTAATTAAGGAAGAGTAAGTTTATTGGAATATAAAGTCATTAAGTATCCCATTTCTGTACTTTTATGTTAAAAGCTTTTGTTGGAAGTTATTGAATCCTTTTAATTTTATTTTTTTTGGAAAATTACTAGAGTTGTATCTCGTAAAGCATGACTGTCACCATTTTGGAGTGCCCTGGTATGTGTGACATTGATCCAAGATTCGAAAGTAAGAAGAGAACTTGCTGTTGGTTCAAATCTTAAGACATGGGGCTGGTTGCTTGGTATACCTTGGTATGGTAGGGGTATACACTAGTATGACCGGTCATACTTAGGGGGTTCAGAAATTTTTTGGTCTTATTTTCATATTTTTGTCTCTTTTGTTAATTCTAAAGGTAGATGAATGAATAAGTTCTAAACAAGAACTTTGGAAAAAAGATTTAGAAGGAAAATAATTTGTCAGGGGGGACACCCTTTGACCTCTCCCTGGTTACTCCCCTGGAGAGATGGTTGATTTAAAGCATTGGAAACAACACCTTACAAAGAACAATACATAACATTATTTTATCATGTGTACATTGAATTTGACAAACATAATGAAAAACATGTGAATGCATTATAATTCCTATTTCCAAAAAAACGTTTTAAAAAATAATAAAAAACACGAGTTTTACCACACCAGAGATTCATTAAGCTTTATTTAATGAAAAAAATAAATCATAGAGCACAAGGCACGTGTATTTTATTTCCTGGCCACTCGAGTTTACTTTCCAAACCAAGATAAATAAAAAATCACGAGTAAAATTCGTCATTATTGTTTTGCGAATGATGTTGAATGGCAGGATAATAAGTGTGTATACTATATATTAAGGCTCCATAATATCTTAAAGTACTTCAAAAAGCTTTAAAGCAGTTCTGCTTTATTAAAAAAAGAATTTGAGACATTTTCGTTCCTTATTGTAAGGAATGCTTATATTATTATAGCCTTATAGAATGCTGCTTATATTTTGCTTGGCACGAGCCTGCAAGTAAATAAAAACAAATACATTCTAAGCTTGATGCCTTGAAGACAATATTTTTTTTGATAAAATGACTTACAAGGAAGTTATTGAATGGAAAGCTCAAATTTCACAAATCAAAAATTTTGATTAATTCAACAAGTCCCCTCTTCTTTATAGATACAGACCCAAGCAGCACAATGTAATCATTAATAATATAGTCTAATTTTGAAATTTGTTCCTGTTTCTCGAAAAAATATTATGAGATTAAAATGTCAGGAAGTGTGGGAGAAATTTCCGTGTATTTTCTGATTGATATAGTCACAGAAAATATCAACAAAAGTTCACGAGCACATTTATCCCATTTATTTATCTTACAACATTTACAATATATATCTCATTTATTACATATTTCTGGAGCAATTACTCTTTGTTAATATTCATCCGAGAATATGCAGACTAATGATTTACACTTGAGCACTTCATAAATATTAAATTCTAAGAAATGGAATCGAGTACGGTGGAAGTATTTTTTAGTATTTACTCCAACTTGCTTTGATATGAAGGGTGTTTTCCACAGTGGCGTAGCCAGGAGGGTCATGTCCCCCTACGAAAAAATTTGAACCGCAGCGAGAGCACGGCTCAATTTTTTTGGAGGGGGACAAGACCCTCCTGGCTACGCTACTGGTTTTCAAGATAAATTATGATCCATTCCTTTACAATTTCTTTGTGTATTAAATGAATAAGGAATTTCACTTTCAATTTCCTTAAAGCCACGTTTGAGGATCATATCAAGAAATGTGCAATGTCAGGCTTCATCCATCCAACAAACGTCTCAAGAATGTTGCAGAAGATGCCATTACTACGCTTTAAGCAAGCTTAAATTCGAGCATGTCATAATTATTTAGCATTAGTATTAAATCTTTATTTAATTGTAATAGGATAATAAGTTACATTAAATAAAGGAATGGAATGTACAAATTTTGAGTTTTTATTTTTGGATAAGACGATTCTCTAAGCATTTATGAAAAAAAATTAAAAAACCGTCTTTTAAAAGTTTTTAGAAGTCGCTTTAAAAAATATTTTTAAAATTTAAAAAGCTGATTTTTAAAATTTTTCAATATATATTGACAAATTGTCATATACATTTACATGCTTCGGTGGCTTAGTTGTTAGAGTACTGGAAAACCAACCAAGAGGTTCGATCTTCACTCTGAGAAATTTTTTTCAAAATATTATTTTTTTAACGGTTCAATAATTTGAAAATTTAAAAAATATTTTTAAAAATTTAAAAAAAGTTTTTAAATCTCTTCATACAAATTTAAAAAAGTTTCATCAAAGTATCATCAAAGGAAAATTAGGTCTGTAATGCAAGTGAATATGTCTATATTTCTACCCACAAGATCACACAAGTCAAAAGAATCCTTGAATTATATATTTTTGTCATGTAATAACGTTCAATCATCTTAATATCTTTATTTTCTTCTTTAAAAAGGTGTGATTACATATCAATGTAGACTTTTTTCAGCAAAATAAGTATCATAAAAAAATTTATATCAGCAGCTCTTATGTATGTTTATAGAAATGGAAATATAATAAAAATGTATCATCAACAAAAAAACAGAATTAAAAAGTTTGGTGGCATGTGTAAAGTAATTGGTGATTAAATTTTGTTTGGCATAAATTAAATCTTTGTAAATTCCTATTTCTTCTTATTAACATCTGTATCATTACATACGGAGGAAATATGAAACGATGATGGCGGTTGCCGTGCAATTACTTAACGTTTGTAATTAAATTTAAGCTTGAGTAAATATTGGATGTTGACTTGAGCAACGTCGTATACAATATACTCATTATAAAGCAGTTCAGATCGCAAATCATTCCTAACGACTGGCTTTCCACAAGGAACAACAACTCCGTCGTCACGCTTTTCGTAGCCTGTGGGACATGGCATTGTCTTTCCGACTCCTATTATTGGAAGAAAGTAAGAACAAATTATTAAATCATTAGATTAATTAAATTTTAATGCTTACCTTTTGTGGAATGCTTTCCGTCCGGTAATTTTGTTACGAAATGAGCGCGCGTCAATTCGTGCATGTCACCAAGAGCAACCTCCGAGAGCAGCATTATTCCAGTATTTTGTTGTTGATTTGTGCAGCAGTAGTTTGCTGATTTCGAGACCATATCCGCAAAGTAAATTCCCTTTCCGAACATATAACCAGTGCCTGTTGAGAATTTACGTAAAAATTTCAATTTTATATAACTAACAAAAAAAACATCATCTGATACTTACATGGAGCTTCTGGTGGTGCAATCTTCAATCCGTGTGACAAAATACCGGCATAATTTGTGACACGACTTCCGTGCCATAATAGCTGACGATTGTGTAACTTTTTGAATGGCTTAAAGCGACGTCGTTCACCAGAGCGATCAACTTTGAATACCTCCTCTACTTCCAGCTTGTAAGCATCGTGTGTCTTGGCATGTGTATTCTCAACGTAACGCTTAATTAACTCGAAGTCACTGCTCTTCTTATCCAAAGGCTTCATGTCCGTCTTGAGTTTCTTATAATGAGCATCAACTGGGTTAATGTCTTCATTCTCCTTATCGTCTTCTTGCAGAATGGAATATGCAATCTCAATTTCAAGCAATGAATCAATCATTTCACGTTTGCTTTGAATTGTTTCAACTGTTTGTATTATTGGTGCTGCCTTCATTCCAAAGTTATGTGGAACAAGTGTAAAGAATTTATTGCTTAATCCAATAAACTCATTTTCCTTAGCGCCTTTTGCGACAAGTTTGTCGAGTTCATTTAATGTCTCGTAAGCTGTTTGGAGCTGCTTCTTCGACAAACGACCTAAAGGCATCTTTTCTAAATCAAGCTCAAATTCCAACATTGTTTTCTTCATTGTCTCAATGTCAAAGATCATATTAATTAAATCCTGCACTGGTTCTGGCAATTTTGACTTGATTTTCTGTTTTTCTGCCAATTGTTTGTTCTTCTCATCGTCATCGTAATCAACTTCAATGGGCGAGTATTTTCCTGGTTGCTTCTGAAAATCTGTACCCCAATAATTTGCAGTTTTGTCTTCGAAAAGTTTCTCGAATTCTGAACATGCTTCCTGAGCAGAAAAAAAGGATTCGGTTTTATTACTTCCAACACTAGTTCCGATACGTCCCCATGATCTGAATAACCAATAGTTTTTGCCAGCATCAGATTCTAAAACTTGCATTTTATAAAACGAATTCTTGTTCTTTGTTATGTCTGTTAATCCGAGAACTGTTGTGTACAACTGATTTGTAAGTTGATCACGATAGACATGAGCAACGTCTTCTAATCCACTTTCAGGATCAAGTGCTGTTCCATTCTTCATCTTGATTGAGACGGTTTTCTTCGTGTTACGTGCATACATCGATTCCTATTTATATTCAAATAAAGTAAATAAACACAACAAAATGGGATAAAATAATATTGAAAAAGGAAGAAAATTAGATTTATTACTCTTTCTTTCGGGCCTTCCTCTTCGAGCGGTATTCTTGCCAACGGATCTGAACCCCATTCACAAATCGACATTGATTTAATTTTGTCCATTGACTCATTCCTAGTTCCTTTTTCAACTGCCTTAAGGAAAGTCTCAGGAACAACTTGAATGTTGTATGATTTCACTTCCCGCATACGACTGTTCATCTTTTCAACCTCTTCTGGGTTACTATTGAATAAATTTGATTTGAATTATTGCTTTTGTGATTTTATAACACAATTCTTTTAAAGTTTTATTCATGGAATACATTTGAGGGATGGAAGAAATCTGGCTCATGATAATATTGATCAGAGAATTTAAATGAAAAATTTAAAAAGCAATAAAAATGGGGATTTTAAATTTTACTAGGATTATAAATTTCAATCAAGAATTTATTTTTTGACCGTTATTTTTTTCAAAATATTTTTGTCCGTTATTTTTTTCAAAATATTTTTGTCCGTTATTTTTTTCAAAATATTTTTGTCCGTTATTTTTTTCAAAATATTTTTGTCCGTTATTTTTTTCAAAATATTTTTGTCCGTTATTTTTTTCAAATTATTTTTCTCCGTTATTTTTTTAGTTCCTCAAAGTCAAGAAAAAAGTTCAATGTGGTTCAATGTCTTAAAGCATTATAATAATCAAGTCTTAAAAGATTAAAAGCTTACCTAATAACAACTGCAATTTTCTCCTGCAACTTCGTAACAAGTTTTCCACCAAGTTTTGTGATTTGCTTCTTTAATTCGTCTTTCGGTGTCTCAGTTTCTCCAATAATGACAATATGAAAGCCATATAATGGTTCCTTCTCACGTTTGACTTTATATTCTCGTGCTGCTTCTTCTTCCTTAGCCTTTTTAACATCAGCAAGTAGATTCTTACGAACTGCACGGTCCTCAACCTTTGCCTTATATTTTGTAAAGAAGGTTGCCGTCTTACTATTCTTCAATTCACTTGGGATTTTGCACTTAACACGGGTCGGTTTTTCTTCAAAGTTGTCACATGGAGTCCATTCGTCCAACATGCCATTACATTTGTATCCGTGTTTGGCGAAAATCATGTCACCCTTCTTACATTTATGACATTTTTCAAGAGCTCCGAATGTCAGGAAATCAGTAACACGATCCAAAAGTCCATCAACGCCTTCAACCATACAAGAATTGTTGGTAAAAAGAATATTTTGTAAGTCACTTTTGCCTGCAATTGGTTTTATTGTATCGCGGACTTTGAACAATTGCTTTGTTTGCTTGGCAATTAATGCTTCCAATGCACTTTCTGCCTTAATTTCATCCTTATCTTTTGGTTCTCCTTTCAATTTCTTGGCCTGTGCTTCTGTTATTTCAATGGCTCTGTGAAACAAAGGAATTAATTAATAAAATGTCAATGGATCGGAGATAAGATAATGAATGACTTACTTTATGGTTTGTTTGACCTCTTTTTGATCAGCTGGTGATAAATCACGGAATCCAGGCAAATCAGATCCATCGAGATAGAAATTGTAATCAGCTTTGACTTGATTAAAGCATTCAAGATGATGCCATAAAGGCTGTCCACCAAACTTTTGACCTACTTCCGTATCATAGTCCATTTTCTTAATTCGAATTTGCTCTTTCATTATGAGGCTTCCACAACCGACACAAGTTGCACGACTTGATTTTGAATATTCAACACCAAAATCATTAACAATGAGATTTTTGGCTGCTGCAGATGAGGTCGATGGTTCGTCAGCCTTGCGTTTCTTTCCCTTTTTCTTCGGTTCAGGCAACAAAATCCCACCCAAATCTCCAATCTTTTCTCTAATCATCTTTTGATCCTCATAACGAATATTCTCGAAATGCTCAATCTCTTCAATTGACTTTGGACGATGCTTGTTGAAGAAGCAGTTCTGATGGAACCAATGTGGATCTTTGCCATCATGATGGTACGACTAAATTAATGAGAAAAATAAACATTTCCAAAATTATGAAATTCTACTTTAAAAATATTAAATAGTTAATTTAACTAACCTGAACCATACGTGCTAAGCGTAATTCGTCCTTATCAATTTTGCTCTTACATCCTTTACAGCTAGCTCTTCCAGATTTAGCATATTCAACTTTAAACGGGAATTCGTCCATTGTTTTGAAGCGAAAATGACGTACTAAACAACAACAAATGTGGAATAATGTATTTAATCAATAACTCTGCATTTACTGTTTAAATATCGTGTATTTGATGTTTTTCAGATAGATTGTGACTTACCGAATGTTTTTAGTTAGTTATTTTAACGTTTAACTGTTGTTAAAGTATAGAAATTTATTAAAATTAACTCTTTGCGGCGTCTCAACGAAAAAATACAACAAAAATTATTGAATTGCGCCTTTTTCGGGGAACCTATGAAATTTTTGAATTTTCGAATTTTTAAAAACCGTTGATTTAACGGTCAAACCATGCTTTATTTGATTGGTAACAGTTTTTGATAACTATTTATTACAGTATTTATGACCTAGAATTGATTTGAGAAAATATTTTTCATGAAAAATGGAAAGTGCAAATCACACTGCACCCATTTTACTCACTGAAGAGCTCTATTCAGAAGGAAAATTGCGGTAAATTCAAAATAATGCTCACTGCAAAAGAAATGACCAGAAAAATTGAGAAAATGTTAAAAATATCAAAATAAAGAAATGACAACTCAAAAAGAACATCTTAAATCACAGATATCATTGAAATATAACTGAAAAATAAAAGAAAATTTGCTGACAATTCCATTAAGATTAATTAATTCTTAAAAGCCGGTAAATGTTTACAATTTTTTTCTGATCACATCCAGAAACTTTCATTTTCATAGGTAAGCATTATTATCCATCGATATCACATCATTTAACATTAATTAACAGTGAAAAATATTTTAAAATGTCAAAAACATCTGTTAATTAATGATAAACATGATTTTGAGAAACTTTAAAAATCCGTTTAATTTAAAAAGTTTCTGAATCCAGCACTTTTCAGCACGTCTCACATCATTGATATTTTTCAATAATAGTCGGAAAGATGTCGTCTAACTGGACCGACGTAATAAGTTGTATCAAAGATAAAAGCGAACCATCGCTCTTATATAGAACAGAAACGTTTAACGTAATTAAGATTATAGTAAAAAGGTAAGGAATATGAAGTTGGTGACATATAGGTATGGGTTGGGGTGTTATATTGAAATGAAAATTGGCCATTTTTTCAATGACTTTGCAAAGTTTTTATTTTTCAAAAATTCAAGTCTATATTCGAAAATATGACTTTTCTAAACTGATATCCTTAAAATATACATGAAATTATACAGCAATAACTAATTTTCAGCACTAGAAAGTCAATTTTCAAGCTGAAATTTCATAATAATATTTAATCGATTTTCTTCTTTTTACTCATAATGAAAATATTTTTCATATAATCAATATTCACAGAGAACACGAGCTCCTTAATCATAATGAAGAATACAATACATTCTTTGACCATCTCATTGCCTTGCTCGCAGAAAGTATAGCTCAAATTCCGATTGCAGGTAAAACAAAAATAAAAATAATATTTCTGAAAGTTTTTGTTGTATTTATGAAGAAAATTTCTATTTATAGTATCACAGACAAAATTGCTGAACTTGCTAGAGGCTACGAGTCTTATAATACGTTATATTGTGAAACGATTTGAAAACCCTAATGCACCGATCATATTACTCAAAGCATTGAAATCACTTTGTGATGTAGATGCAGGACTTGATAATTATCAGGCATACGCATGCCTTAAGAACATGAAACATCCAGACAATTCCAAATCATCAAATGGCTCTGGATCTGATAAAGACAGCCCAAAATCAGAGACGGTCAAGCGATCGAGATCTGAATTGTCGATTGTGATCATGCAACAACTAACACAGCCTTTATCATCAACTGGAATTGTACCGCTTACCAATTTCAGTGAAATGCAGTTTGACTTTACTGTAAGACAATACTCATACTTAGTTACTCATTCATTATGACTAATCTAATATTTATTTATTTACAGGAATTATTCAGAAAGGAAGTTATGGATTTGCTTAAATCTCTCAACGCAAACGATGTCTTCCTGAAATGGTGCATAAATTGTATTCCAATAATTTCGACAAACTATTCCCTAAAATATGACACTGAACTTGTCCTACAACAAAAGTCACTTCATTTGCCTCAGACAAATAGTGATGCTCAAAGTATTAAACAATGTCTCAAACAAATTGATATAGACACAAATAATATATTGCATATCCTTCAATTACCGATTATGGATCCCTTGACAAAAGTCAGAATTCAACAATTATCTCAATTATCAATGTCTGCATTGTACTGCTGTATTGTAACAACTGTTGCTCATAGTATTGGCATGATCTCGAATAGCACAGCTAGTACACAAACATCAGCACCAAAAAGCACTTCTGTTTCCACTCAACAGAATCTAACTATCGCATCAGCAAATGTTAAAGAAATCCAGGCTACAACTGTTGAGGTTGATCCATACGAGGAAGTTTCACGTAGTGTTGTCAACCAGTCATTGGAAATTTTTAAGAACGTCTGTGCTATTTTGAAGAAACACTCACAAAATAATGTTTATCAGAATCATTTGTGTATGGGAGGATGGATGTTGCTAGCTGGAATTCAAGGAGCAATGAGTGCATCAAGCGGTACTCAAAAATCCTCTTCACAGCTTCAAACTGGATCAGATGAGTTTGTTAAAAGCAAAAGTCCGTCAAGACATGCTGATCAAAGTACTCCACAGCCACGCGTTAATCTTTTCAAAGTTCAACAAGGCTTTGGAATTTTGAATGTGTCAATTGCTAAGTACAGTATTAAAATATTGGAGGAACTTCTGGATGAATTGAAAATTGATAGTGGAAATGGCATTGATTTGAAACTTAGTGATGATATTCTGATCACTCAACAGCAACAACTTTCTCCTGAATTGATCAATTTTAATATTATGAAATCATATTCATCAATGGACCGTATTATTTGTGCCTTTAGTGGCACAACAATTCAACAACTCATGACTTTCTTGGCAACAATTGCTTATCGTAAAGCTTGCTCTCTGAAGCACTTGACAGAATTCGGTGGAGAACAATTAAGCTACAGTGACTCAACAACATATTTTAATGACACATTATCATGCTCAGAAGATGACTCAGATACAGAAGATGAGGGAGAAGGAGAAGATTCTGACGAGGAGAGTAGTGATGGATATTTAGGATCGTGGTTAAAAGAAGCATTGTCACCTGAAGGCAATGAAACTGATAATGACAGAAATGATAAGAATGATGAAAATCAAAAGACAAACTCACAACTTCCAGCAAAGGATGAACCTCACGAATATCTTGAATTGGCATCGCAAATCTTCCAGTTTCTTGATTCAAAACTTGGTGATGCTGAGAATAAATTTTTGATTAAGTATGTACGTCATGGATTGAGTGAACAGCAGATGGTTTTATTAGCAAATATCTTAAAAGATCTCGACTCTGACGTTCAAATTGGAATTCATAACAGTCCAATGCTGATCACATCAAATAATGCATCCTCAAACGATGCAACAAATGCTGCAATTCAGTGGAGATCATCAATGGTCAAATTTTCCAGTTCCATCGGAAAATATATGCACAACTTAATATCAAACTCATTATTAAGTGAATCATTGCAATCATTGCTTCTACAAAATCTTGGAGTCAGTCCATGGGCTAATGATACTAACAATTGGCCACTTGAAGTCTATTCAAGGATCTTGGCAGTCGTTGTTCAAATACTTTTATTGAAACCGAGCCAAGAAAAGGAGGCTGCATGTTTGTCAGTATGGCACCGATTAGTGAATACATTAGTCGAAGGAGTTTGTGGAAATGTTGCAAGCCAATTTGATGAATATGACGATTTGAATATCGAACATGCTCAACTGCTTCTGTTCTTGTTCCATTCATTGAATTTGATGCAAAAGAAATCAATATTACTTCTTGTTGCTGGCGGTGTTATCCGATGTGCTGAAGTTTGTAGAGTCACTGGACCAGAAAAGCCTCTTCGTGATGTTCAATTGATTCTTTTGTCAAGATTATTGCTCTTCTTGGAATACTTGATGAAGCATCTTTACAATCCACCAGAAATTTTATTGGAACAAGTTAGCTGGAACTTGTTCAGCATTTTTTCAACTGATTCTGAAGAAAAGTCTGGATTGATGAATTATAAAATGAAAATGGCAATGTTCTACAGGAAAGACATTGAAGAAAAGTATAGGAAATTGTCTACAGTTCATGACGGAATCACAATCAAACCAAAATTATATTCATTGACTGCTATCGATCCATCAAAGCAGAATGAATTCAAACTTGATGGACTTGCTTGGAATTTCATTTTATGTACTCCAGATAAAGTCAGATATCCATTGCTTATCGACTCACTCGTCAGCATTCTAAATATCACTGATATGAGCACTGGAAAGGTTCCTCATCATTCACAATTTTCCATTTACTATTGTCATAGCCTTGCATGGAAATTACTTTTGGGTCTTCCACCATCAACTTCGCATGTTGAGAATCTCATCACTTTGGAGGACAAGCAAGTGAATCTTCATACATTATTATGGGCAACAAGATGCTTAAAACCAGTCGCAAGTGGAGTTCATTCTCATAACTTAATCGTTGACTGCTTGATTCGTCAAGGAATGTATACACAAGCCGCTGAAACAATGTGGAGTAACTTGACTGAGAAATTGAATGATTATAATCATATCCTGACTTCTGCAAAATTGGGATTGGAATCATTCCTGCAGACCTTCCAAACACGTAAGTTTTATATCCTCATTCTTAACATTCTTTAATAAAATTTATTTTAAATTTCACAGAGACACCAAGACTCTCAAAAGTCATCATGCTGGATAGCTTATTATCACATCTGTATTATTATCAAACATTGGCTGCGAATGGTGAAGCTAAAAGTGATGATCAAGCCGTTTCATCTGGCCATTCACCAACTGTTGATGAAGCTATGAGCAAGAGTTTACTAGAAAAACTGATTCAGACATTGGAGCTTATCATGGGAGTTTTCAACAAAACGATGGCTATGAGCTTGAGCGGACAAGTTCCTCAAAAGATTATGGATGGAATTATTGCCATTTCTGGAACTAGAAATAATTTGACTGGTGATTTAGCAGATAGTTTGTTGCGAAGTATTCAATCGTCTGATAAGGAAGTTTTAAATATTGAATGGAAGCGACCAATGTCTCTCGGTGACACAAATATCCAGCAACCAGAACAAATTACATTGAACATTGTTGAAGCTCATTTAGTTGAAGTTTATCGTCATCAAAACTTCTCAGTTTTACTCTCACTTAAGAGTGTCATTCGTAGCCTCATCAACTGGATTTACTACATGCTTCCACACTACGATAACAGCAAACCTGATTCGAGATTGCAGAATTTGTTAATTCAAATGCTTTTTGATGTTCGTACAGATTTCATTTATGACTTAAACAGCAAATGCTTAGAATCATTGATCGGATGTGATTCAAATTCTGAGCATTTCCAACTTCCTGCTTACATGCATTTGATCCAACAGACATACACCATTTTGATTGAATATTGTGAATCGAGTATGATTGGATCAACAAAGTCAATAAATATTGATGAATCAGCATTGCATGACATCATACGCTACTATGAGAGCTTAACTGAAAAGCCAAATGGACTGAAAGCATTGAAGGAATTCTTCTTTGATCGAAAATTGGGAAATCTTGTCAATATTTTGTTGTCATTCAGTGGAACTAACCTAACTCAACAATACAGTCACAAAGTCTTGAAATTCTTTGAGAAACTCTTCCAAGTATCTGAGAACATGGATTCGTCATTTTCAATCGATGAAGTCTGTAGCTCATTGTCTGATTTGGGAACTGTCGATTCTGGTCGATTAAGGAATTGGCTGAGTCACATCTTGCTTGGACCAAAGGGGTTATCAATTGATGGTGGAAGTGCTACATCAAGTAATTTCCCAACACCAACAAATCTCGGTACCCAATCGTCAGCACCCCCATCCTTGCCGATTGATAAGAAATCTGGTCCAGAAACAGCTGAAGCAATGGAAGTTGATGAGGAATGCAGTAAAGTTGGATTACCATCAATCGCTAACTGGACAACAATAGCTCACTCGTCATCAAATGATCAAGCTGTTGGAGGGGCTCCAGAAAGTGTCGAGAATAATGGAAAACTTTTACAGATCTTGACTAAATATATCGTTGCTGAAAATCGAGTGTCTACAAATGTTTCTCAAGCACTATTTCAAGCTATGCTCCAACTTGGTAATAATCTCCTCACAAGTCCTACAGTTACGGATGCAGTTTTGAGTGATTTTACTTCACTTTTCCAAGTTATGGTCACTTTAGCTGATGCTGATCAAGGACGTGGACATTCAGCATTATTTTCATCAGCAATTGAATGGCTTGAAGTTTGCAAGAACCGTGCACTCGAAAAATATAACAAAAATCAATCAATTGTCTTCACGACCGGAACAAACACGGCAAAGATTCAACTCGATAACATTACAGCATTATTGAAATATTTTAGTGACTTACTGATTGGCATTAATGGACAACAAAGACCATTGTCAAGTGTTTGGGATGATGATGTGACATTTGACATCGAAGAAATCATTGCAAATGACCGTGATGGAGAGAATGAAGAATTGGAAACAACTGTCGAGGATTCTGATGAGGATACAAACAACAAGTTGTGTACATACACAATTACTCAAAAAGATTTCATGAATCAGCATTGGTATTGGTGCTACACATGTAAAATGGTCGATGACAAAGGATGCTGCTCAATTTGTGCTCGTGTCTGTCACAAAAATCATGACGTGTGCTATGCAAAGTTTGGAAATTTCTATTGTGATTGTGGTGCAAAGGAAGATGGATCATGCCGAGCTATGAGCTTACTTGATAATAATGCTTCAACTATCCCATCATCAACATCTTTAGATCATGGTGAGATTCTTGTCAGTTCATTGAAGCGTCAAACATCTTCGAGTGCAGTTCAGCCATGTAGTGACATTCTGAGCTTGATAAGCAATAAACCATCATTGGCTAAAATGATTGATGCATCGAAAGATCAACTCAGCAGTGCAGAAATGTGGAGAAATGTCTTAAAATGCTTGCTGAATTTCTGTAACAATTTATTACCAATCATCAGAGACAACTGTGCTAAGTTTTCAACAGTTGGCTGCCATTCAAGAGCCAAAAATTCCTTGGAACGTTTACAACTCCCAGAAAAGGCATTTACATATAGTGAACAAGTCATGATAGCAACTTTAGGATCTCAAGAAGGTGCTTTTGAGAATGTAAGAATGAATTATTCTGGCGATCAAGGACAAACAATTCGTCAACTTTTATCATCAAACTTGATTCGACGCGTGGCTCTTTGTGCTTTGTCTTCACCTCAAGGAAAGCGTCAACATTTAGCTGTGTCACATGAAAAAGGAAAAGTCACAATTTTACAACTGTCTGCTTTGTTGAAGCAAGCTGATGCTGCTAAGAAGAAATTGACTTTGACAAGATTATCGTCAGTTCCAATTACTTGTAGTGTATTGTCTCTTGCTGCAAATCCAGCAAATGAAGATTTACTTGCTGTCTGTGGATTGAGAGAGTGTCATGTCTTAACATTCACTGCTAATGGAACAGTCAGTGATCATATTGTATTGACTTTACAACTCGATAATGGAAATTATTTGAGACGAGCAATTTGGCTGCCAGGATCACAAACTAAGTTAGCACTTGTGACAGCTGAATATGTGAAAATCTACGATCTTGCTGAAGACAGCATTTCACCACTTTATAACTTTGTGGTTCCATCTGGTGATATTCGAGATGTTTGCTTTGTCCTTCAAGAAGAAACTTACTTCCTGCTCATCATGTCATCTCTCGGATATATTTATACTCAGCCATTAAGTGATGAAAGTTTAGCAGCACATGGAGCTTTCTACGTAACCAACACCTTAGAACTAGATCATTCATACATTCGAGACGTCAATGGACAAATTTTGGGTGGTGGAGTATCCATCTACTACTCGCATACATTACAAGTCCTTTTCTTCAGCTATGCTGCAGGCAAAAGCTTCATGGCACCATTGGTTGATGTTAATGAAGGTGTCAAGTGTGTTGTGAACCTTATGCACTCATCTAAAGTATTTTCAAAAGGAAGCTCAAATGGATCACAATCACCATTATGTCAATGGATGGAAATTCTTGGTCATCCAGGTTTAATTTGTGCTATGCAGCAATCAACTAATAATCCAGTGATCTTCATGTTGAAACCAGAAGGATATTTGGTTCAGGAGATCAAAGCTCAGAACTCAAAGGCTAAGATTATGGATATGGTAGCAATTCGTCATCAAGTTAGTGGAACTGAAAAGACGACATTGATTCTGTTGTGTGAAGATGGAAGTTTGAGAATTTATGCAGCAAATCCAGAAGTTACCAATTATTGGCTATCACCAGAAATTCAGCCTATTGGAAATTATTATAATTCCGGAATAATTGTCAAGGAAAGACTCGGAAGCAAGAAGAAGGCAAAGAAAACATCAAGCAAGCAATTGCCTAAAATGCAGCAACAAATGAGCGGACCAAATCCAATTTTCCCTGTTGACTTCTTTGAACATTGCACACCACTTCATGATGTCGAGTTTGGAGGCAATGATCTTCTTGAAATTTATAACACACAGCAATTGCAGCATCGTCTTAATTCAACTGGATTCTATGTTGCTTCTACAAGATTCAATGGATTTACATTAGAAGTCAATAATAAAGACTCGAACATGGTTGTAACTGGAATCAGATTCCTAATTGGTTCTCAAGATCTTTCGCGTGCCCCAACAGCTATAACAATTTTGGGAAGAAAGATTCCAACAATATGTACTCGTCCACGATGGTTTGCAATTCCATTAACACGAGAAGAAAGCTTACAATCAGATAAGAAATTGAACATTCATTTCTCACCATCACAAGATCCAGAATTTGTGACAATGCTTGATTCCATTAAAATTTATGGAAAGACTAAAGAAAACTTTGGATTTCCTGATGAGATCTTTGATGATTCTGGAGCTGTTTCTTCTAGCTCAGCTCAAATACAACAAGTAACTGATTCCGAAAATCAAGCATGTAATGTAACACCATTAGACAAAATGGTCACCAGCATGTTGGATGTTGTAGACAGTGGATTCTATTTCCTTGGAGGATCATCTGTTGATTCAATTTTAAAGCAATCTGCTATTGATGTAACAACATCCTTATTGCTACTTCCAACTCCTGGTGTTGTTCAACAATTATCAAGATCTGTATTGGCAACATTACATCCAACAAAGTCTCAGTATCATCAATACAAGGATCGTGAAATTCTTAATGAAATTTCTAAGGAACTTCAATTCATGCTCGGAGTAACTAACTTCAAAAATATTGACCCAGAAGGTTTCTATCGTTTAGTTTTGATGGTTAGAAACATTGCCATTCAGAGACCACAACAGTTGACAAAGATATGTCAAGAAAATCAATACCCAATTGTGACATCATTAATGACTTTGACGAAGGAACTTCATCGAATTTCAAGCAATTACGATGAATCTATCATTCATTATGGATTAACTCACAAAGAAGCAACAATCCAATCGCTTATTGAAATCTTCTATGCCTTCATCTACACAGATAGTGGAATGATTGACCAAATGATTAAATTCATTGTCGAATTGTTACTTGACAAAGATCCACAAGTAAGTCACAGTGCTAAATATGCCATCATTCGATTATTACGTCCAAAATGCAAGCGTCAACGAAAAGTTCTTATTGAATCAACTACACCACCGAGCTGTCAAACGCCAACTCCACAATCAGCACCAATAATTGTTCCACCACAGGAAGATGTCATTGCAAATATTCAAGACGTCGATTTGATTGAACCTTTGGGATTGGTTGCTGCTGGAGGAGCTGCTGAAAATCGTGACTTAGTTGAACCATCATTGGAAGCATTATTAGGCATGGCTGGAAATGTTCCTGCTTTAGGTGGACGTGATGGAGAAGCTTTGATGGAATTTGCATTAGAACTTTACTTACATGAATACGATGGTGATATTCAAGCCTTCCAAGGTCTAGCAAATCGTCTTCGTGGTAATCAAGCATTCCAAGCTGTTGCTCAGGCAGCCGGAATTGACTTAGGTGCAGCAAATCAACCAAGAGTTAATAACTCAGCTGGCGGATCAGATGATGACGATGAAGCAATTTCAAATGCAGCAACTGATGGTTCACGTGATGTAAATCAAATGTTGGCAACATCTCCAAGTGCTGAACAACTTATTGATAATGCTGCTGATGGTGGAAATGGATCAGATGGAAGTGGTGAGTCTTTGGGAGGTGCATCGGGAAGAAGTTCAACTTATGATGAGCCAATGGTAATATCAACAAGCTCACCACCAAAGATGAATTCAAAACTTGAAGCAGTTAAGGATGAAGAAGATTTGTGTGAACAAGAAAATTCTGCAAAACTCCATCAATTGAGAGTCGCAATTTTGGAAAAGATGATTGACAACTTTGCAGCCATTGATGAAGTAAATGGACGTCAAGTTATTCCATTCATGCAAGTAATTTTAATGTTAACAACGGATCTTGATGGATCACAAGAAGCTGAACGAAATGTTATGACTAAATTGCTTAGTGCATGCATTGAAAAGTTAGAAATGTTGCAACCAGCACAACTATCGACTCGATCGTCAAAATCTGAAGTAAAATTGATCATCATTCGATACTTTGGAATCTTGATGGGAAAATTGAAGACATCATCATCAAAATCAAGTTCTGCAACATCGTCTGTAAGCATGGATAATATTCAATTTGTTGCATCATCAACAGCATCTTATTTGACACGAAGTGGTGCAATTACATATTGCTTGACAATATTGGAATCATTCTTACCATACTGGAGACAAAACTCAGCATCAAGTGATTCAAGTACATCTCAAAATCCAGCAAGTGGTGCTCATATTGTAACATCAGGTGGAATGCCAACAAATTCATTGTTGAAGCCAACACTTTATGGACCAGTACCAGATATGCAGCCATTCTTTGCTCGTCAATATATCAAAGGATTGACAGACATATTTGAATTATATCCACAAGTCTTGACAGAAATGGCAGTTCGTTTACCTTATCAGATCCTGAAATTGACAAATTCAAATGCTAATCAGCAACAGCATACGTACGATTCTGCATTAACATTCACATTATGTGAATATATGCTGCATATGCAGTCACCATCAATTCGTCGTCAAGTTCGTAAATTATTGCTTTACATGTGCGGTAATAAGGAACGTTACAGAAAATTAAGAGATTTGCATTCATTGAATGAACATATGAAAGCAATAAGAGCTTCATTGAACAGCTCCGGATTGACTTATCAGTCTTTGGTATCACTCATGGATCATTTGAAAGCATGCTATGAAATCGCATCTGCACGAACTGGAAATTGGCAAAGATTCTGCCTCCTCAATACTGACATTCTCTCATCCCTGCTCAGTTTGAGTTGCCAGCAATTGGATCATGAACAAATCTCAACGATTATCTTACAATTATTACAAGCAGCTGTCGTAAACACTAACAGCACAGCAACAACACCATCAATTCAAGAAGTAGCAACATCATCGACTGGCGCACAAGTCAAAACAAAGGAACGCAAAGATCGCGATAAAAGTGAAGAATTAGATAATTTGGGAACAGAAACGAAATTCGATCCAGCAAATTGTAATCTTCTCGTACAACAAATATTCAATCAAGTTACCATGCCCAATTTATCATTATTCATTAAAACCTTCTTATTAGAGACGAACAGCATAAACATACGTTGGTTGGCTCATGGATTGATCTATGCATTCTACGAGAATTGTAATGAAGCTAATAAGAGTAAATTATTGGAAGTTCTATTTGCATTATGGCCAATGATACCGGGCTATGGAAAGCGAACACCACAATTTATTGACTTGATTGGATTCTTCACACTTAACACGAAATCTGTTGTACACTTATTGCCTGAGAAAATTTCCAAAGCTGTGAAATTATTGCGTGAACAAAATGAATTTGTTGCTAAACATCCATCGGCATCTTTGTACACATCACTCGGACAGGTTCTTGATTTGGATGGATTTTATTTGGAATCTGAACCTTGTTTGATTTGCAATAGTGTCGATCAGTCATTCAATATCATCAAATTGACATCAATTAAAATGGATTCGAAGTTTACAACTAATTCGAACATTATCAAGCTTGTTAACTCTCACATTATTTCAAAGATCATCTTGAGAATCGGTGACTTGAAGAGAACTAAAATGGTTCGTACAATTAATGTCTATTATAATAGCAGAAATGTTCAAGCTGTCGTTGAGTTGAAGAATCGACCATCAATGTGGCATAAAGCAAAATCAGTCACATTACAGTCTGGACAAACTGATGTAAGTTTTTACATTATATCCAAAAATTTTAATTTAGTTGCTAATTTATATCCAATTAACAGGTCAAAATTGAACTTTCATTACCAATTATCGCATCAAACATCATGTTCGAGTATGAAGATTTCTACGAAACAGTCACAAGCTTGCCAGAAAGTTTACAATGTCCACGTTGCTCAGCAACCGTTCCAGCCAATCCAGGTGTATGCAATAACTGTGGTGAACATGTATTCCAATGCCATAAATGTCGTGCAATTCATTACGACGAGAAGGTAAGCATGAAATTCTTGACAAAACTGTCTGTGCCGTAAATAATGACTCATTTATTTCCCACAGGACCCATTCATATGTCAATCATGTGGTTTCTGCAAGTATGCTAAATTTGATTATAGCATTTATGGTCGTCCAACATCGGCTGTTGATTCCGTTGAGTCTGATGAAGATCGTGCAAAGACCGTTCAGACAATCAATAACCTGTTGGAAAAGGCAGACAAGAGTTATCGTGAACTATTGAATGTTCGTCAATCATTGGAATTATTAATTCCAAAAGTGGCTGACGGTGGTATGGCAGCAGACTTGATTGGCGGTACAATTTCAAGTACGATGCACATCAATAAAATTGTTCAGCAGATGGAGAAGAAATATTGCAATGAAGGAAAAACTCATTTTGAGGATTTGACGAAAATCGTTCAGAAAATTCAAGCATGTCGTCGTGAACTTGTTGCATACGATAAGTTACAAATGGATACAACACCTGTTACTTCCGTTGTCATACCAACCGATTCGTATGAAATCCCTCATAGCAGATGTTATGGATGCGCACTTGCGTCTATCGAACAAATTCTCACTTTATTGCGTGGTATGGGATCACAAATTCAATGTCGTATGCTGTTGTGTAATGAAGGATTAATTGAAGAATTGGCAACAAATAATTTACGTCACGGAACTGATCAAAAGATTCAAGAAGAAGTTCGTAATTTGTTGTGTCTATTGACAAGAGATTTACCAGAGCCAACTGAGAGACTCTGTAATTTGTTGAAAGGACGTGTTATAGCTGCACTTGAAGGAAGTGTCCCGTTGTCTAATTTAGATAATGCAGTTCGTAATGAGATGTCATTATTGGAAGCTATGGCTATGCAAGAAGATACATGCTGGCAAATGAAATTGAAGCCAATCATTGAACTGTTTAAGAAGGCAAGCAACGATCCAAGAGGACCTGTTACTCCAATCGTTCAGCCATGCTTGCGTGTCATTCAATTTATGTGCAATCCACCAGCACCAACTAGTAAGAAGAATAAAGGAAAATCAGCACTTGAATTGTGTACAGTCAAACCATCCGAAGGAATTTCTGTCAACACTCAGAGATGGCTTGACGGTGACAAGCAACACTCTTTTGAAGCCTGGAAGTCACGTCAATCAACAAATGCTCCAGTTATAGCACAGCCAGTAGATCCAAAATCAAAATCAGACACATTTATGGCTGTAATGGATGAGAAACGTCAACAAACTCGTCATCGATACTTGACTGAAAAATATGGTCATCGTTGGATTTTCAACACAATTAAGAAACGTCTACAAGCTCCATTGAAATTAATACCAAACTATTTGCCGAGCATTCTATTCCATCCAACATCTCGACCTGTTCGTGTTAATGCATGCTCATTAGTAACATCTTGGATGTCAACACATGAAAGAAAAATCCGTGTATTGAACTTATTAACAGGATTCTTAAAATATATTGGTGAAGCAGGCGAGGCAAGTGGCGAGTTTATTGATTTGTTTAAACAAATAGCTCAAGAGGCACCATATCGTCAATATTTAGCATTGAATCACGTCATTACAAAGATATTGGACTTATTGAATAATGAGTTTGAAAAGATCTATCGATTTGAAGAATCTACAACACTATCAACTGATTTGGGACAAGGATATGCATTGAAGCAATATGTTGACTTGATTTCAATGTTCCTGGAAAATCCACAAATTATTAAAGCTTATAAGGGCGTTGTCTTACAAAATATCATCCAAAGCTACTTGAATCTACGTAAACTTGTCGTACAAAGAACAATGTACATTGATGAAGCTCAAAAGAGTTTAATGAACTTGTTGGAAGAATTGACAAGTGGAACTGAAGAAGAAACAGCTGCTTTTATGGCAATTTGCATTGATATCGTACGCAAAACACCACCAAATGACTTGAAGACACCACTTTTCATGTTTGAACGATTATGCTCAACAATTCACTCTGAAGATTCGGATAATGATGAGTTCTTCTTAAACTTGGAGAAAGATCAACTTCAGGAAGAGTTCATTCAAGGACGAATGTTGGGAAATCCTTATCCATCTACTGAACCTGGCTTGGGTCCATTAATGAGAGATGTTAAGAACAAAATCTGCTTCGATTGTGAGATTATGGCAATGTTGGAAGATGATAATGGAATGGAACTGCTTGTTCATAATAAAATCATCAGTTTGGATTTGCCGGTCAAGGAAGTTTATAAACGAGTATGGCTTGCTGGTGGTGGAGAACGTGATACAATGAGAATCGTTTATCGTATTCGAGGATTGTCAGGTGACGCGACTGAAGAATTTATTGAGAATCTAAAACCAACTAGTGCTCAGGAAGAAGACAACGAGCAAATTTATCGCATGGTTAATGTGATTGTTGACTGTGGTGGACTGAAAGTAATTTTAGATCGAATGAGCTACTTGCAAAATGTAAGCAAATCTAAACCGTTTCTGCAAACTCTCTTAAAACTCTTCCTGATGTGTGTTAAAGTCAAAAAGTGTCGTGAAGAACTCTGTCAACCGGAACTGAGAGCAATTTCAACCCTGCTGAAAGTCCTTCATTTAAGTCTACAACATCAAGTTCAAGAAAATGATCCTCAAATGTCAACCGTAACTGAACAACTGCTTGAAATTATGGAAACAATTTTGGCAAAGGCTGCATCTGATTCCTTGGATTCGTTCCTTCAATTCTCATTGACTTTCGGTGGCCCAGAATATATTGAAGCTTTATTGTCATGCACAAATCATGCAAATGTTAGAAACAATCGATGCTTGATTCGAGTCGTTGCTGCTTTGGTCTACGGAAATGACATTAAAATGGCACTACTTTGTGATTATTTCAAGAACTGCTTTGATTTTGAGAAATTCGATGTTGAAAGAACACCTGAAGAAGAATTCCAATTGGAATTGTTCTGCATCCTCTGCTCAGCTATTGAAAAGAACTCAATTGGTGGAATTTTAAAGGATTATATCATGGGACTTGGAATAGTCGATAAAGCTATTAATTATATCGTCAAATATGCACCAACTAACCGTATTATTCTGCTTCCATTTGCTTCATCATTGGATTCTGATGAATTAAAGACTTTCATCTCAAAACCATCATTAAAATACATCCTACAATTCTTATCAGGCTTGGCAAATAAGCACGAAAAAACTCAACTTGCTGTTGCTAAGGAATTAATCCCCATTGTTCATCAACTCGAGCAAGTTTCTTCAGACGAACATGTTGGAAGTTTGGCTGAAAATCTCCTTGAAGCATTAAGCTCTGAACCAGCAACAGCAAAAACTGTTCAGGAATATCGTGACTCTACTAAAGCTGAGAAGAAACGCCTAGCTATGGCTACACGTGAAAAACAACTTAATGCTATGGGCATGAGAACTAATGAGAAAGGTCAAGTAACTGCAAAGGAACAAGTCTTACAAGAACTTGACAATGCAATGGCTGATTTAGTCAAACAGGAGACAGGTCTGACATGCTTCATTTGTCGTGAAGGATATGCATCGCAACCAAATCAAGTCATGGGCATTTACACATTCACAAAGCGTTGTCCACTTGAAGAATTTGAACAAAAGTCCCGTAAAACTATGGGATATGCTACAGTCAGTCATTTCAATGTTGTCCATACAAACTGTCATATGAGTGCTATAAGAATGTCTCGTGGACGTGATGAATGGGAAAGTGCAAGTTTACAAAATACCAACACAAAATGTAATGGATTGTTACCATTATGGGGTCCGGAAGTCAGTGAGACTGCTTTTAGTGCTAGCATGGCTCGTCAGCATAGCTACTTACAGGACAGTACACAACGTATTGAGATCACATTTGTCAGTGGAATTCAAGACCTGAAATTATTGTTGCTTCGATTTGCACATGAAAAGAGCTTCCATAGTGATGCTGGTGGTGGTAAGTTATTGAAATTCTTGGTGACTGTCTTAAATTTGTTATTAATTTGAATTTTTCTATTTGCTACTTCTAGGTGGTCCACAGTCTAACATGCATTTAGTTCCATACTTGATGTTCTTCTCGCTTTACATCTCATTGTCAACTCGTTCATATACACGTGAAGAAAAGTCATTGACTGCATTCTTGAATCAACCTGTCGGCGAAAAGTGGCTTGAATCAGCCTTTGAAATTGATGGACCAACTTATCAAATTGCATTGAGCATTGTACTTCATACACCTGAATTGTGGTTAAAGAACCGCATTAAGTATTTGAAGAGATTGTTGGTGATTTATCATGCCCGTCATTTATATCCAACAACATCCTGCAAGTCATTAAATGGGATCGGTGATAAAGATCCAAAAGAATATTCCATCTATAAGGGAGGTCTGATGCTCTTCGCATTGGTTGAGTTGATCTACAAGTACTTCTTCAACAAAGTCATTAATCCCAAGGATGAAGACTGGCCCGTGTCATTATTCAATTATATTCGCAAGAATGATGAAGCAATGGTTAAATCAGCTGTAACCGTTTTGGAAAATTTCCGCGAAGAATATTTGCCATGTACATCATTTGGAGAGTTCTGCGATGTTGCTGGTAAGTTGAGGTTTATTTTTTTAATGGTGGAGATGATGGAGAGTTGGAATTTATTGTTTTTTTTGGATTTTTAAACATCCAGGAGAATCCAGTGATTCTTGAAGTTAATGTTCTACTCTTAAAATTTTAAAAATTTAATAAATTACTAACAATTTCTCTATTTTTTTCAATTTTTTACAGGCTTATTCGACGAAATTGATGATCCAGATAAATTCTTATCGGAACTTTTGCAGTCTTTGCCAGGCGGAAACTAAATTTGCATTAATAATCAATATTATTTTTTTCTCAAATATTTTGTGTGGTATAAATGCACTTTAATAATACTAATAATCTTTTATTGGAATGAATAACTTTGTAGTAGAAAAAAGGAAAATTATAATGAAATGGAATATTATTTGATAGCTGGAAAATTATTAATAAAAATATATCTAATCAATTAGCAAAAAAATTGACGAGTTTTCTTATTATTGGGAATTGGAATTAAATTTGTTGGATTAAGATAAATGTGAAACTACATACAATTTTTGGGGCTCTTAGAAAAAAATTTTGTACTCATTTTCTCACTTTATTAGGGGTCATTCGCAAATTTCGTTTCACTTTAAGGTTTCGCTTTAAAAGTTTTAAATTAAAACATTATTTTTAAAAAACAAACTTATTAATTATTTAATTTTTCTTAATTTTTGATTTTTTAAATTTTAATTTTTCAAACCTTATTTTTTAAACATTTTTATTTTTTTAAATTTTTATTTTTTCTAAATTTTTAATTATTTTAAATTTTTTAGATTTATTTAAAAAATTTATTTTATTAAATTCTTAATTTTTTTAAATTTTTATCTTTTTAAATTTTTAAATTTTTTTAAATTTTTAATTTTTTTTCAAATTTTTAATTTTATCAAATTTTTAATTTTATCAAATTTTTTAAATTTTTATTATTTTAAATTTTTAAGTTTTTTAAAATAAAGATAAATGAATCTTCAAAATTAAGATTCATAGAAAATTGAACAAAAAATAGATTTTAACCATGATTTTATAAGTGATTGATCTAAACAAGACTATAGATTTTTACAAAAATTCTTAAAACGCATTTGAAAAATTAAATAAAAATTTTCTTAAAAATAAATAATTTCAAAAATTGCTCATCTTGAGAAGCAAAAGTCATTAAGGAAGCATCCTAATGATTGATGTGTCATATTTATATTATATTCAAAATTTGAATCGTTGAGTAAGGTGCATTTACCAAGATTTTTAATACAAATCTATAAAATTTTGTTTAAAAAAATCAAAATGGATATCTGAAAATTCTTATAAGAAATTCACCCTACTTTACATACACTTTATTGAATTAAAGAAAAATCAAAATAAGAATTCCAATAAGAATCACACAAAAACCATAACGTATGTGAAAATTTCAAATTTTCAGGGCTGCGCACATCACATTCAGAGCTATGAACATCGATTTTTAAGCCGAGTCAGATTGAGAAAATATAAAATTGGTGAATCTTTGTCGTTCCGAAATAAAAATAATATTTAGTGGTTTCGAGGTCCTAAAAAATAATTAAAATGATAAAATCCATATTTTAAGATGGTGAAAAGATGAAAATCATAGAAAAATGAGGCAATAAATGATAAAAAGTGCAAAAAATCTAGTCAAAAATCTTGAGCCGAAAAAATAAGTTATTCAACAAGAAAAAAGAAAAATTTATTTAGTGAAAAAAAGGAAATTGGAAGTGCATTGCGATTGAAAAAAAATTAAATAATAAAAGTAAATAAATCAAGCTAGGATTATGGATCGTCTCGATAATGAGGAATTAAAGGAATGGTCGCAGAATCAGCCTTTAAGCATATTGCGATTGGATCCCATAGACCGAGCAATATTGAAAATTTCAGGTACTTTACAGAATTGGGATTTATTTTTTCTGATTTCTGATTCTCTTTTCATTCTTCACTCGCCGTCCACAAAAAAATGAAGAATTCTCAGAGCAAATTATAGCGGAAATTCATTAATTATTACATTGTTGTAAAAGTTCTTTGTGTTTCTTTCATTCCATAACAAGTTCTTTCTTTCCATCATGTCGGGGTCTCTTATCCAACTAAATTTTCATCATCAATTTACATGCAATTGCAAATGAAATTCTTCAAAGACATAGAGTAACAACAAAAACATAGACCAAGACTCAAGTCAATGAATGAATGAATGTGTGAACGAGATAGAGAGAAAAATGAGGGTGGAAAGAAAAATCGATAAATGGAAGCACAGAATTGTCGATTTTTTATATTTCGTCTTCTTAGTGCTGCGTTAAATAAATTGTGTATATAATATTATTTTTCGGAAGGGGATTCTCCACGGTAAATGACAAAATTCTTAGTGACATGACTCGCCGATGTTATTTGATCTTGAAAAAATTTCCATATCTACGGAAATCAATTATGTGTGGAACTAAAACAAAAAGGAAAGAAAAAATATTTTTTTGTTGTTGAGTTGTATGAGTCATGCAGATTCACGTGCCATCGACCGCTGTACATAAATAATTCCCTTCGTTTAATCTATTCAATTATTTCGCAATTTCTTGCCACGTTGCAGAGAATACACTTTACACTTCATGTGATTATTTAATTGTATTATGAATGAAGTAGAAAAAAATATTAAATTTACTACAAATGCGGAGATAAGGAAAGAAAAACTAAAACAAATTCATATTTCACATGTAGACATAAAAACGTCTCATAATAACTTTTATTTTTATCAAAGTGATGAAATAGAGTTTAATTAACATAGAATTGAATATGGTTGATACAGCTGTTCTTCACACCTCGACTCATAATCATTATCATTTTCTCAATGATTAAGCGAATAGATAGAAATTGATATGAAAAATTTGCTTATGTGAATGTGTCGGAAATTTTATTTAATTTATTATGTGATGCACGGATGAGTGATTTGTAGTTTTTGCGGTAGTTTACGTCGGAATCAAGGTGTCTGGGTTCTTTGTTGTCTCGAATAGTTTATCTTTATAGATTTTTTTGTGGATTAATTTTTTTTTCTAAATTTTTATTTAATTTAAGTTTGATGGAAATTTTTGCGATTCATTCATGCGAGCATTTTGTGATTGAGTTGGAAAAAACTGCAGTTATTTCATGCCATACTGGTCTAAAAATATATAATTTGTTGTTTTGTGTTAATTTTCTAAACTGAACTTAATTTTTGACTGGATTTAAATATTGACGCCTATCACTTATAGGAGAGGGGTGGGTTTGAAACTTAATGAAACTTCAAGGAGAGAGTGAGAGGGATTTATAATCATAAAGTCACTCCTTAGTCAAGGGGTATTTTGTATGGGTGAAAATGAATCCAGCATCTCAAACTTAATTGACCAAAAGTTTTTAATCAAAAAAATTTATTTGAAATTTCTGGAGCTGGTCGCTCAATATACCTAATGTGAATCACTACCCAAATATAAACCCAGGATATTAAATTAGGGGTACATCCAGGGCCGTAAATAAGAATATATCGATGTGGTAGTTTTCGTATAAAAATAAAAATTTAGGAGGTATTTTGTGATTTTTTCCTAGAAAAGCCCTAGAAAAATTAAGTAAATTTCCATCAAGGTGGTATTCTGACATCCAGGGGCGTATTCAGGGAAGGGTTTTGGGGGTCATAACTCCTACCACTTTTGGTAAAACAAACTTCCCTAAATTTTCACTTCCATACAAAAATTATTTCAAAACCCCTCCTCAAAAAATTTCTGGATACGCCCCTGCTGACACCCAAAACACACCCCTCACTACATCCCTGGGTACAGCCTAGGAATAGGCCCCAGTATATATCGAGAATTTGGATACTTCATATTTCCAGACTAAAAAGTCACCTCCTACAAAAACGAATAATTCCTGTATTTTATTATGTCCATTTTTAAACTTAATCAACCGAATCCACTTTAAATAAATTTATTATAAATATATTTCGCAAGACATCATCCAATTTATTGAATTTTAATTAAATTTTCAGTTCCTGCATATTTTTTATATCCAAAAAAACTCAATTTTAATGCGTGATTATCTATTTTCACTAGCTACACCTGATTACATGCTGTACAGTTAAAAAAAATAAAATGTTTATTGTAGCTGAAATAAAAGATAAGAAATTATCCAACTGTACACTGTTGATAATCTTTGTTACATGACGTTGTATGACTTCTCTATCAGTAGATTTTATATTCTGCTATCTAATACTTCTGACCCACAGACAGGGGAATGAAAAAAATAAAATTGATATATGTGCGCTGCGAATGTGTATGTGCTCTAATTTAAAGCAAAAAAAAGAAGCAAATTGATGCGTATTTTTTTCATAATGTTTATTTTAAAGTACATAGCGTGAATGTTAGAATGAGATTAAATAATATTTGATGGACTGAACACAGACGGGGAATATTTGCAATTGTGGAATTTTTGATTATTTTGTAGAATTTATGACCAATCTTTTGGTTCCGGTTCTCTTATTTGATGAGCTAATGGTTATAGTCATAGTATAGTCGCTATACACTTGCTACGATACATAGGGTAGCACTTCTACTTCCTTAAGGGTTCAAACCTATTTTCCAAATTATTCATCATAATCTCCTAAAAAGTCAATAACCAAACCCAAATGCCGCAACATTTCACTAACATATAACACCGGAAATTTCTAATCCTATGACTACAAATGCGCACGTAAAAGTTTTAAATGAAATAAAAGCATTTCAGTGAAAAAAAATTTATTTTACGTAATCTAAACACGAGCTATTGATTAATGCTCTTAATTACAATTTTTCATGTGATTAGTCATGGCATAACCCCCCAATTAAAATACGAAAAAATTTGCATTTGCTGTCTGTTTGGTCTTCTTCTTTTTAGTGCTTCATTTAAAAATGCAATAAACTAATTAAATAATTTTTGTTGCTGAGTTTTTTGCTGGTGCCATAAAATTTTATAGACACATCTTAAAGTTATCACACAAATGCCGACTGCCTAATGAAATTAAACTATTTTTTTTTCAAAGGTCAATTGCTGACACATAAAGCATTAACTTAGCATATAGAAGGTAGAACGTTCATTCCCCAAAGAAAATAAGCGGACAGTATATGAATCACTGAAAATGTCATATAAAATTGTTTCTATTTTCTCTATCTGTTGCTGGTGCCGAGCAATTTTGCGAACATAAAAAATACTTTGGATTGGTCAGTTCCGAAATGATAATTAAATTTCATGCTATGCTTTATATGAAGGCAACAATTTGTAATCTAATTTGAAACACATGTGAACTTGCTCTTGATGTTTATAATAGATTGCTCTAATTTTCATTCTAATTAGAATGTGGAAGTGAATTGGAAGGTTAAATATTTATTCGAGGTTTTGGGTCCCTAAATGACCCTTTTGAGGAGCTGTTGTTAATGTCAATTGTAAGGTCAACTGATTCTAATATTTTGGACTCTAATGGATCTTGATATGTAGACCCAGATATTAATTGAATCCTGAATATTCTCAACCTTTAGTCTTGTAAATGAAAAATCATTAATTTTCCATCTCATTCTTCCGTTGTTAATCCAAAAATCACTTAAGATCATGTAGATTACTACAAACCTTTCATATATTCATTAATCATGTCCAACAAATACCATAAAGTCAAAATAGGCCAACCTAGTCGTCATTATTATCTCCATTATATCAATTCTCGTATGCATTCATGCCCTCAATAGAACGCCATTCAAGTTTATTTATCATAAACAATATTATATTCAATATCACTTACTAGATGCACAATCATGACTTTCAAAATGTATTTTTACATTTTCTCTCTTCATTCAAATTAATATTAATCAGCATAATGTTCAATTTCATTCAGTCGTTCATTGATCTACAAACACTTGAACGAATGCATTGCTGAAATCTCAGATTTTAATTGATTCAATCAATTTTTATGATAAATTCTTAAATAAAGGAAGACAAAGAACAACGAACGAGAAGAAATACACACAAAAGAGATCTTGATTGGCTTCTGTTAAATGATTCGCAAAGTAAATCTTCTGACTGGCAACATTTATTCAACTCTTTTTAACTGTAATTTTGGATGGATGTGTGGATTGTTGTGATCACTTTTGGGTGGCTGAATGAATGATGAAGGTGATTGAATGTTGACATAATGATAAGTTGTTGATTTTATCGTAAAATTGTAAACAAAAATCCAAGATGGCGGAATATAATGTTTATTTGTTAGAATTCACACAAATTCCATTTGTTTATTTAAAATTTTCCTGATTTATCCAACTTTTGCCACTTTTTTGAGTTAATTGCTGGTACTGCTACATTAAAACATACAAAACACGAAGTAAAATCACCAAAAAACTTTTTGAAGTGAAGAATTTCCACCATTTTGTTTCAAAATTTTGAAAATTTCAAAAATAAACCGTTAAACCTTATAGTTTCAATACTGAAAGGAAAAACATCGATTAAACATCAATGATAGCAACAGAACTGACCATTCCCAACAGCAAATGCGTTCTAACTTGTGAACCAATGCACATGTTTACATGATTTTTTACCAGTCTTTTGTGTATGGCAATTTGTTTATTTTATGAATGAGTATCTCTCTTATTTTTTTGCCGATATGCCGGTGTTGAATTAACAACAAAATATATTATAAAAGAATCGAAAAGAGCCACTGAAAATGAAAAGATAAATGGTGTGTAAGAAATTCACAAATTGAGTGTGGGATTATGAGAAACAAAATACGAAGAGTGTCAGGGGCTCGACAGCACGGTTATTATACTTTATGTCACACATGTTATTGCCATTGACTGTTTTCAAGGTGTGTCTGAATTTCTGAATCATCTGATGGCGCTTAGCTCGTGCTTTTTTAAATATTTTTTTTATTGTGTAATCTTTATATGTTTGTTTATTGAGACATTGAATTGAATATTTATAGTAAATGAGCCGGTTATTTGAATTCAAAAAGCAAGAACATCGTATAAATTTTCTTTTTATTACCTCTTTGTTGTCGGCATTATTAAAAGGGAATTTGAATTTGTGTATAGTTCCTATCGAAATTCTGTTGAATCAATAAATCGATGTGCTTCTTTTTTACGGATGAATTCATTGAACCTGTCATCTACAAATGCCGGTAAAACAATGAATTTTTCTCTACGAGTAAGCAGCAACTAGCGATCAATAAATTATTTTTGATATTTCAGTGGCTGAATTAATGCAAACGTTAACATGGATCAAATTTCCATATATCACAAACAGTTTCGTTTAAATTTTTTGTTGTTGTCACGTAAGGCAAGGGTGATATCGTTTATGCACAATAATGGTAGGGTATGAAACCATTAGTTGTGGTAGTGGCTTGTTAACTTGCATTTGAAAGGTTTCTGAAATAACAAAAAATTGTTTTCATTAGTTCTAATAAGAATTAATTATCGTGGCGTAGCCAGACTTTTAGTAGGGGCAGGGGCGTATTCAGGGAGGGGTTTTGGGGGTCAGAACCCCTACTCGTTTTGGATTTTTTTCAATTTGCTAGGGTTTCATAAGAAAAGAACCCCAAAACCCCCCAAAAACTTTTTTCCCTTCCATACAAAAATATTTATCAACCCCTCCATCGAAAAATTTCTGGATACGCCCCTGAGTAGGGGGGTTGTATTTAGTAGGGGGGGAGGGGGTGTATTTATTCCAGTTCAAAAACCCTTGCAATTTTAAATAATTTATTTTTTTTTGGAAGATCCACCCCTCTGGCTCGTAGGATATTCATTTGAGTCTCACTTGGAAGTTTACCTTTTAAATAATCAAATATTCAAAAATATTCAAATTCAAGTTCTCACCCCTTAACATTGCGTATAGTCCAAACGATCTCGTAATAAGCTGCCAGGCTTCAAATTTATTGTAGTGTTTTCTTTGCATTTTGCTTGTTTAAACGAATTTTAGTTGTTTTTTTGAGCTTCCAACATTTGAAGAGAATTTTTTATAAATTCGTGACTTTTTGCTTACTATCAAGCACTTTCTCAAATTACAGTCCAAAACTTGTGATAAATTTTATCCTTTAGTAACCATTTGATAAAAATAACAGCCTTTTCGTGCCTTTCAAAAATAAATTTCTTAACTTTATGTGATCATACTCTATAGATGCTTATCTAATTCATTCAACTTATTTTTCCTGATTAAATACTGCTAAATTCTTATGAGTCATAAATATTTTTTTCTGATTAATTATCAGATCATATGCCTTAGTGCTAAATATGTCCGAGTAGTATTTACTTGACATGACATTTTGTTTAAGCAATAAATCACCTCAAAATTATTTATGTTTCAAACGAAATCAACGAAAAAATGATAAAAAACATTTAAATGAGACCTCAATTTTTCGCGCTCATGCAATGCCCTTTGGCAGTGCCGCAAACAATAATGAATATATTAACCTTAGAGTATCAACATGAGAAAGTAAGAAGCTATTTTAATTTTGTTAATAGACTGTTCTGGGCTGATCATTAACCACAGAAAAGCAGTACAGTACAGAACAGCAAACAACGTATCATGTGACATGATGAAATAAATTTCAACGGTAAATCATCCAACCACACACAAAATTCATTAAATTAACACACAGTGCAATGGTATGCTTTATATATGTCACATGAAAGAAATTTATTCAAATTAGAACTTTCGAAAGCTAAGCCTAGACATCTAAATAAAATCAAAATTCCAACTACGCGAAAAATTATAATATTGTTAGATGTTATATGCCTATATGAATTGTCATCACGCCCAACTAAATGCGAACTATTCATAACTTGGAAATGGAAAGCACGCAAAGTACAAGCAGATAATTATTTACCCATTGTTATTTTTCGTGAATGTTAGAATATCAAAATTGAGAATGCAAAGCTGACAGAGCTGAGGTTTTTGTAGTTCTTTGATCCAGAAAAATGCTTTTGGAATATTTTTTTGAAATTTTTGTTGGAATATTTCAGCTAAATATTGAATATTCAAGACAGGTTGGTGTCAATCTGTAAAATTGCAGTTTTCTGTTTGTTATTTCAAGTTTCTTGACATTGCAAGCAAAATATCAATAAAATACATATAATATTTATTCCAATAGGATTCAACTGATCTTATTAGACTATTTACCCCTATTTAACATGTTTGTTGGTTAAACTGGATCTAGATCTAGTAACTCTAGCAACTGTAAACATTATTATGTCAAAACAATGACAACCAAGATTCAATAAAAGGTGATTCCAGTGAAAAGTCTATTTTCCCTGTTGGACCTTTTAAATAAGCAGCTCTAAATTGATTCAATTTGAATCGGGTTGACTTATAGCTCTCCAAATAAATATACAATTCTTCAAAAATACAACTCTGATTCCCAACCAAAAGACAAACTTTTATTTTCCTCCATTCTTTTGATAGTCTGACGAGCACAAATTACTTTTTTTCCGTATATCGTCAACGAATTCACACATCAAGTGCTTGATGTTTACCTTAGTTTCCGTTGGGGGTCGTTTAACTATGACGTCAATCAAAATTTAATGTTTTGAGACAACTTTTCTTTGTTAGAAAATGATATTGATGATGACTATGTCCATTTTATCTTAGTTTAAGTGTAGGGTATCCACGTAGCTTAAATAAGAGCTGCAAGCTTGCTGATTTGATTTCAATGATTGGCTGCTTTGCTACGAACTGTCGACTACCAGATAATATTTGGAAGGAAAACATCTTTAGCTAGGTCTCTGGTTAGGTCTTTATCTGTTCAAAAGTCAGTACATAAATATAAATTTTGACTATCAAATAGCTTTAGACCAGTGTCTTACAAACTTTTTTGGTTAGCACCGCACTTTTGAGTCGAAAATTTTTGGCGACTCACCAAAAAATCATTTTGTCTCAATTTTATGCAAGAATTGAGATTAATGACCTTTTATTAGAAGATGCCAAGAAAAGTCGATTATTTTTTGCAGGATTTTTGGTTTTTTCGAAAAAGTCTCACAGCAAACCTAGAGGTTTTGACACACAGTTTGGAATACACCAGAATACACTGCTTTAGACCCACTCCATATCAAAATGTCTGTCGTCATTTAAGAATAATTCCACGTAACTATCAAATTGAAATAAAATTCCTATATCAAAAATTTTTTTCACCTAGAACAAATTATTTTGTCATTCTGTCTGACACCGTCAATGATTTATGACTGAGAAATTTATAGCGTAAAATAAACTACATGTGAGAATTATGTTGTGGATGATATGGGAAAAGAATGATACGAGAGTATGTTGATAATGAATAAATGATTATGGATATGGAATGAGGAAAGTCTATGATGTAAAAGAGGCATGAATTCTAGAGCAACCTTTGAAATACGTGAAAAGTTATTTTTAAGGATTCCCACAAGTATTTTGTAAGCCTTAATCCTAAGTTACACAAATCCATGTCATCCGTAATTAAATTTAATTTCTATTCATTGATCGGAATTAACTTGCGTCTCTGTCATTTACACAACGGAATTACAAACAAACGTCGTAGATGATCTTGTTGACTTTGTTATCATCAGCCAAACTAGATCAATCCATATTCTATTTATAATCGATTTAAATTTAGAATTTTATTTACATTCCAATGTAAATTTGTGCCACTTTTTCGTATTTAATTGAGAACGAGTCTGTTGATTTTTTCGTCACTGATAAATATAGAATTGAATACAAACAATTTATGTGAGGTGCCACACAAATATTATCTAATAACAGACAGTGAAAAAAAGTATCAGTAGTTGTCATTAAGTTGTCAAAATCGAAAGTAATGACTTATTCATCCGTTTGGGTTGTTGTTGAATATTGGTCAAGTGTAAAGCTATACGATTTACAAAATACATGTCAGATGATGGACATAAGAATTAATTCAAAATTAGATAGAGTGCCTTCTCACTAAGAACTGATCAAACAAGCTTTTAATATTCTCCATGTCATTCTGTATCTATTTAATGGATGTATTCGGACAATATTTAAAAAAAAACACTTCAAATTTACAAGTAGCTGACTACATGAACAACAGACGATGCCTGTAATCTCAATCTTAATTATTTCAAATTTATGTTGTTTCATAATCATGTTAAACTTGACTGAAATGACTGTATGTATGTTATGAATTCTTAATGTTAATTACTTTCATGAAAAAAGAGAGAGAGAGACTGCTTATGATCTTGAGACTTGAGTAATTTGAAGAAAAGAATTTTTAAAGCTGCTTCTGATGTTGGAATATGAGAAAAATTTCAAGTATGTTTTACAATTTGTAGTCATTAGGTTGAAAGAGATCAGGGGCGTATTCTGGGAATTCTGGTTTTGGGGGTCAGAACCCCTACTCGTTTTGTTTTTTTTTTCAATTTTCTAGGGTTTCTTAAGAAAAGAACCCCAAAACCCCCCAAAATTTTCCCTTCCATGCAAAAATGTTTTACAACCCCTCCCTCGAAAAATTTCTGGATACGCCCCTGAAAGAGATTCTTGTAAAAAAAATGGGGAGAATAAGTGGATATAAAGCGCATTTCTGAGCTAGCTGCAATTACAGTGCTATTTAATAATATGTATCTGTTTACTGTATCTATATATAAACCTAAATGTACAAAAATTTGTTTTATATCAACAAAAATCTATATAATGCTTGATCATGTAACATGAGTCATGTTCCCATGTCATAACTCATGTCCTTTCTGTTGGAGGTTCCCAAATCAAAGTATTCTCAACGACGATACTCAAAATGCTGTTTAGAGTAGAATACCTTAAACCAGTGGTTCTAAAACTGTGTATCGTGAGGATCTAGGAATGTCTTTAGAACTTTTGGAGACCTAAAGTTCTATTAGACACACCTCGACTACTTATCCAACTAATTATTAGTTTTTTTGACATTCTAGTGTGTTACTGACTCTTTAAAATGTCGTTAATTTTGCTGCAAGCCAAAAAATTTGAGAAAAACTGGTTTAAGGTTATATTATGTAATTATTGTTAGCATCCAGTGATAGCTTAGTGGTAAGAGCATGCGTCCGGAAATCATAAGGGCATTGGATCGATTCCCACCTGTTCAAAAATTGACACTATCTGTTAAATATTCAAATTAAAGTTCTTTTTGTATCAAAATAAATTTCTTTTACTCTCAAAATAGATTGAGACTTAATTATTTGGCTACATAAGCCTTACTCTCACACTAGAAAGTTAATCTGCATATAGCTCGATAATATAGATTCTAATTTGCGTATAACACCAGAACTCGATCTACTGATTCTCAATTTAAAGCTGCAGGTTAAATAACATAGCAGAAAAAAGAATGACTGGCTTATTGCACAAAGACAGTGATGGAACAAGGGTTTCTGACCTCTGTCGTTATATCCTTGTAAACAACACCACTAAGATGTACAACTTAAAAAATGTATTTCTGCAGAAAAAATTCCCAAAGAAAAATATTTTTATAAAAATGATCGCAGTAGCCCACATTTTTAAACACAAAAATTCTCTACACAAACAATAATTTGAAAAATTTTGAGATGATGCACACATAAATAAATTTTAGTGTATCTCATCTTCTTGTTACAATTGTCTTAATAATCAACAAGAACAACTGACAGACCCACAAAAAATCGAGAATAATTCATGAGTGAGTGAAGAAAAGGAAGGGAAAAGAGAAATGTATATAGGCTAATGTGAATATTACTTAGTCTCTTTATTATTTTTATGACTCAATTTAAATAAGCTTGCTGTTTGCTTCGGCAATGCTGAATTTAAATTTACAATGCATTATCTTTCATTTTTTTGAACAAACGTTTTCTAATTTATTTAATACTTTTATTTTTTCTTTACAGGTAAAAATACTTTATTTATTCATTTACTGCTGCTGATAAACTGACTGGCTGTTTAAAATGTCTCGAATAAACAACATTGAAGTCAAATATTGTATGTAGATTTTAAACAAGAGAATAAATGAGGTAAGAACATACAAGAAAAAGATAATTTAGAATCATCAAGTCATTGCCATTAATATACACGCGAATGCTCTCGAAAGTCAAGTTCATAATTGAAGTCATTGATGCTAATCAAATCATAATATAGTGCGGAACATGTGAGATCTTTTTTTTGAAGTACCTCAGGGCTATACATTTTACGTATCTAAAAATAATTTTCTTTCTGTTTACTTTTCTTCTGCTTTATTTCAAATTAAAAGAAATGGAAATAGAAAGAAAGAAATTTTTACCGCTGCATGTTGTTATGTTATTGCTTTTGTTTTGTTTACTTTCTGACTTAACCGAGTGCATAGGAAATCTCTATCTATGCGCGATCGATGCGCTCGAGAGGAATTCCTTTGTGTTTATACTATGATTTACTTCTTTTCTCTTCTGGCTAGTGAATTCAAAATGTCGAGAAATTTTAAATCTGTTGTTTTAATTTGTTTTTCGCAATTATTTTTAGCGCATTTTCCTTAGAAAGTAATGCGCTTAAAGGTCCACTTTGGCTGGCTGGCTGGCTGGCCTGCTGCCTCAAAAACTCGGCAGGGGAAGCACGTAGAGACTTCGGGTTTTTTGCATTAAATAGCTGCTATTTCGTAGGGGTGCGCAACGTATTTAGTTTTTTAAAACTCCCTACCAAAACTTAATTAAATTAACTTTTCTGTTTTTGGTGTAAAAAATCACTGACGTTGGATTAGTCAAAGTTTAACGTGACGCTTAAAAAGAATACTTATATTAAAAAACCCTTCAAGTCGTGGGTTCGATCCTCTCCGCGGGCAACTTTTTTTTTACACTTTTTTGATGTTTTATGATATTTTATGATTTATTAATGCATAATTAAATTTTTTTGAGTCATAAAACAGCAAAAAAGTACATTTTTGCATAAATTTTATTTTCTCGAAATGTAAATGTATGTAGAACCATACAAATGTTGCTGTCATTACTTGTGAAGTATAAGTGACAGATTTAATTTGTACTAAAACCATACAAATGTTTTGAAATAGCTTCCGGAATTTTTTTCAGCTACAACTATATATTTCAAGCATTTATGCTATGTTTTCAATTCATTTGGGGAAATAAATTAAGTGGGTACTTATTTTTACATTCTGAATTATGGATTTATTTACTGATCTGTGCGGGAAAATGCGCTTAATTCCCTCGATGTATAACACGAGGACTTTCTACATCTTTTTTATATTAGTCGGGGTGACCCGTCAAGGATGATGGGATACAGGGGCGTAGGTTGAAATTTTTCGAGGGGGTGTTTTGATTTTTTTTTGTATGAAGGGTAAAATTTAGGGGGGTATTTTGGGATTTTTTTCTCAAAAAACCCTAGAAATTGAAGAAATTTTCTGTCGAGGGAGGTGATAAAACACCCAAATCACCCCCTGGATACGCCCCTGATGAAATATGGCTTAGGATGATTCAATTTTCTAAAATTAAAACAATTTTTAGTAGACTTGTTTGCTAGAAGTAAGCGCTAGGGACTAAACTACACTATGCTGAACTTTACTGGCAGGCGTGAAGCCAGAGGGGGGGGGGGATTGAAAGACAAATCCCCTTCTCGACAGAAAAACTTCTTCAATTTGCTAGGGTTTTGAGGAAAAATCCCAAAATTCCCACCTAAATTCTTTCATACAAAAATTTTAAAAATCCCCCCTCGGTATAGTAGTCGCAATTTGCATCATAACTTACCAAAAGATTAGATCTAGGATATCAGTGACGTAACAAGGATTATTATCGACCCAAGAAAAATCATAAGTGAGGGGCTCTTTATATGAGATTTTGCAACCATGTATATGAACACCCGGTCGCAATGTTTTGCAACGCCATTGTGGTGTTACCAAACCAGGGTCCAACCATTTTGATGTAAATTTTTTATGATTTTTTGAGAAATAAATCCTATCTCCCCCTTAATTTATAATACCGTTTAAAAAATTATCTCCTTTTTAAAAAGTAACTGAATATAATTACTTCTGTATCTTATAAGATCTTACTGACAAAGAACCTCTAAATCTACACCCATTCATCATCATTTTCCCTCTGACATCGTGATTTTATTTATAATTAGATGAGAAAAGAGTTACAAGAGTATCTCGACATGCACTTAAATGCATCTCATTAAATAAAAGAAATTCTTGACGCCAAAATCTGTGTCTCTCTATGCAAAAAGGAAATTTCTTGCTTCCCCTTTCATCTCATTGCTCATTTATGTCTATAAATAGACGAAAAATTTTAATCTTATTCAAAACAACTTTAATGTCGTGTGTTTTCCGAGTCTGATGAACTTAAAATAAAACTTTTTTTTATATACAAACAGTATAATTTTGGCCATGAGCATGAAATGGAAAGTCTGGCATGTCATGCGAAAAATGATTTGAATACTCGCGAGTTTTTTTTGTGCACCATAAATTAAATACAGAAAACTTTTTTGCATCAACATTATTGTAGACAAGGGAAATGAGGGGATTTTTTATGGTCGTTAAACTGTCGAGGAAAAGTTTTGGAAGAATTTTTGCAATTTTTGTGGTGATTTAATTATGGAAAATTAAACCGTTGCACATTTTGTGGAGTTTTGCAGCTTAAAGCTAGTTTTTTGACCTCTGACGTCGATCTGACTCTCAAGTAGCTGTAAATTTTAAATTTTATAGCCAATTCTCTTCAATTATCATCCATTGTACCACAAATAATACCCAATAACTGCCTATTGATCTTTCCATTCTGATTCTTCATTTTATTTCGATTTTATTTCCAATTTTTTAAACTGTAATAATTTTTTTTATTAGTTTATTTTTGATAACATTCGGAAATTGCTTGTTCTTCCTTTTCATTATATTTATATAGACTTGATTCACGAATGGCATGAGCTGCTACTTATTTTTTCATGCAAAATTATTTATATTTTAACGTGCGTTTATTTATTGTATATAAAATTTATTACTTTATGTTGTTCCTTATCATTTGTTGACAAGACAATGTTTATTATTGTAATGAGTCATAAACTGAGTGTGGCTTAATTTATTTGAATTGTGTTATACATCAGGAGTTGGTTTAGTCGAATGAGGTGTACCCAAAGTTATGTCCGATTGAGAATTCTTGAGCTGAGTCATGGGATTTTTTTAGGCAATTTAAATTCACCATTTTATTTATTTTTCAGCTTCTCAAGTGATTTTGCTTCTAACGAGTGCACTCTTTAGAAACTGGGTACTTAAAGTTGACTTGAGGGTGGGTAAAGATTATGTCTAGAAGGTTTCTTATTAATTCTTTAATTATTCAGATTTCAAATTTAGTCTTTGCAACTTCAAGGACTAAGCTGTGGAAACTGCGGAAATAATATCCATTATCCAGACTTAGTGTTCGCCAGGAACCATTTTAAGACTGAATTGTCTAAAGTGCCTGACCCGGATCTACACAAATCTATTTGTATTCTGGTCCCACGCCAGTTAATATGTCTTCAAAAATGGCAATGGTCCGATTGCCATGTCGGTTTGCCTCCAAATTTATGGTTTTCTGTAGAGTTGATTATTCTGCACCAGCCACATACCAGGTGTGGTTTTAGCGGCCGTGTGACATTCGTAAGTCGATTAGGTGATGATTATCTCAAAAAGGTTGCCATATGGGCGTCCTGTGATTACCACTCAGCTGCCATAGGAAAATAGGATACTAAGGGGTCATTCATTTATTACGTTACACAAAAAAGTGACTTCTAAGACATCCTCCTCTCTTGTTTCAAATTTACAACGGAAAAAAATTCTTTAGTTTAGCGTGTTACAAAATCTCAGACCCCCCCCCCCCCCTAAAATGCGATGAATTATAAGTAAATGACCTCTAACAATTTCATACATTTCTGACGATGCAAGCTTCCTTATAAATCTTATAAGCTGTTGCTAACAACCACTAGCTCTATTTTTTACAACATGGATTCACAATAACACTAAAAAGTTTGTCCTCATAAATATTTCAACACAATAAACAGCACAGCATCCTTGTCGCCATGTTCTCATCCATAAAATAGTCATAAAAGATGCAATGACATGCAAGCTTGTCTACAGAAAATAATCAATACTTCAACCTAGTTTTCTTCTCATATAAATTTACAAAAAAAATCAACGATCTCGAACTGTAAAATGTTTGCTAAATCGGGACGAAAAATTTGCATGCCTATGACTGACAATTCAATTTACAAAACTAAAATCTACAGTTTGACTCCTACAAAGAGTCCAAAATAGGAGATAAAATGTGAAAGAAAGTTGAGATAAAATTCAATGGAAATGAATTGTTTCTTTAAAGAATTATTATGAATAATTTTATCATCGACTTTCCATCTTTGTGACCTCAAACGAAAATTTCTCTAGATTCACAAACACAATCTGAATCTTTTTGCAAATTAAAATTTCAATCCGCACATCAAAAATTTATTTTTTTCATTTTGTGTATACTCAAATTATCACAGACTATTTCCACCACGATCATACAAAAAAGATCCATATGGCTGAAATTTTCTTGCTACATACATAACAATTACGTTATAATTGAAGAATAATTTATACAGTGTTATATAATAAATAATTTATTATCGCTTATTCTGGACTGTTGTCGCTATAACAAATTGCTAATAGACGTTGATGCACAGCAAATGTTTGTAAAATGAAGAATTGACGATTATTTTATAGTTTTTGTAGCGGATATGTAGATTAATTGGCGATAATGTTGATTGAATGGTAGCGAATTGTGTAGGAACTAAAGGTGGAGTGGAGATAGCTGTTCTAGGCAGGGGTTTAGGTTGTTTTGAGTTGATGGTTGAAATCAACAGGTTTTTGGGAATAAAGTATGCAATTTCTATCACAAAATCTTAAAATTTGAGTCATAACCTCAAAATTCAAACCTTAAACTCAAAAATTTTTCATCATCTCTATTCAAAACCCCTGACTTTACATTAGCAAACCATTCATTGCCAAAGACATTAGATAAACTAATTAATTTTATTTACGAAAAATTCGTTTCGTAAAGAATCGCATTAAGTGAAGAAGCTATTGGTATTTAGCTCAAAAAAGCAACCAAAGAAGCATCATTGTTCATGGGAAATGCCTGAATATGTGAAAGACTTCTATGACTGATGTGTTAAAAGATTATGGCAACATGAAAGACTTCTATGACTGAATGGTTATTGAATATTTTACAATCACATTAATCGTGTGAGATTGAAGCTTATCAATTCACTTTTGCCTTTTTCGTCAGTTAATGTGGCATTCTTATCAAGAATGCTCTGACGCGTCGTTGATGGAATGAGTAGAATATGAAGTAAATATGCCAATTATTAAATGAATTGCGAAGTTGATAATTTTTGTTTTATTATGCAACGTTCAGGGCCGTAAAGGTCAAGTTTTCTTTATAAATTGATGAAATGAAATTTTCGTTCATCACTCAAGGTTATTTCTGGAAATGTTTATTATAAAAGACTTTAATTTGTTAGGAATAAGTGGGAACGAGGAATTAGAATATTTAGAAAATTGTCGAGAAAATTGGATTCATATTTTTTGTCTGTTAATCATACATAGTTAAATATGTTTAAAAAATAATAATAATTTGAAGAAGTAGAAAAATGAATAATTTGAGACAGAGTTGACTGACTGAGAAAATTAGTCAGCATTTTTTGAATTTTCATTCATTTACGTAGTTTGAATGGTGTCTGCATTTTGAGCTTCATCAGCAGAAATTTGTCTTGGCAACCGCCTAGGGTACACCACATATCCTACTCTAGGGTACTCTAGGTTGAGGGAAGGGTTAAGGTAGGGACACCATAGGGTATACCCTACACACTCAGGGTACCCTAGGTGGAGGGAATGGGAAGGGTATGTTGAGACACCCTAGGGTATACCTTACATACTCGTGGTAGGGTTGGTGGGGTTTTTCAGGTAGCTCTAGAAAACGGGCCGTCATGTAGCTACCATTTTTTGACTAGATCGGTTTTATTTATTTAATTGGATGATTGATTTAAACTAGATCTGTGCTTAGAGACAAAATTGATTCGAATGTATTGACAATAGACTAGATCAGTAGAGGCTTAGCTAAGAAGGTAGAGGGGTTGGGGGTCTGAACCCTTTTTTCTGGCAATATCAATACAAACGTTGGGTATACTCTGCAGTATGAGGTATAAACTAGAGTATTTCTGAGAATTTGGACCCAACATCCAACCCTGAAATAGTTTAACATAATTCAAAAATTACAATGTCCATTCGTCGACACAAAAATTTCATTTAAAAGAAAATTGTAGAGACGGTTCAAAATCGTAGAACTCTTCACGACGCTTAAGGCAATTATCGAGAAATAAATGACAATTTCTGTTTTTGAAATTCTATATAAACATGCTTACAATAGACCTGCGCGACTCTACCATTTGTGGTGAGCTGGTTTTTGTTCACCTATCATATGCTGAATGAAAAGAATGTTATAGGAATTACATTGTTTAATATACTACTGGTATTATAGCTGTTTTTTTCACTTTACATTACTATTTCGAAATAATTTTCATTCTTTTTTATGCATGACAAAAATTTTTTTTTTCACTGTCGACTTTCTTATCGTCCATTAATGGGATTTTTATAGTCTCACTTTATCTTATCGCTTCTTGAAGAACTGTATCGCGCTATTGTTATTTTCTTCCTTAAATCCGACGATTTATACATTTCAATTATCTTACCCTTTGTGTATTTCGCATCAAATATTAATTAAAAGTCGTTTATTTTTGCCTCTCCATTACTTTTTCTGCCGTATTCAAAATTATTTAATGATTTTTCTCCATTTTTTCACAAAAGCATACATAATAATAATTTCAAGTTCACTAGAGTGCATCGACCTAGCCAAGAGTGTTTCGTGATGCCGCCGCTTGCTATTAAATGAAAATGTTTTTTGTTGTGTTTATGAAAACAGAGAGTAAGGAAAATTTTTGTTTATAGTTTTGGGTGACTGGGATTAGGTGGCGCATTTTTAATGTATTTTGAAGAAAGGAGGGTCCTTGTTATAGGGAGATGACAATGCATTTGACTGTTTCAAACTGCTTGACAACAAAAAATAAGATTTAACGCTTGAATTAGTCAATAGCGTAGTAAGAGGAGGGTGGTTGATGTCAAAGCATCCCATCTTTAAGTCTGAAATCTGTTTGGGTGCCAAAAATCCTTCTAGCCATTATTTTGAGGTAAATAACGTTAATAATTGGAAGTTCGTGATCGAAAATGGCTAAAACAAGTTCTTTGCGCGCCAAATTCTGTAAATCACTCTCGATTCTATAAGAAACTCTTTTTGTTTGAATTTTAAACCCAGACAAACTGGAACCTCAATAAACATCACTTTCCTTCATCGAATTAGTCGCACCAAAAGCAATCCAGAAACAGAAATGAAAATGTAAATCTATTTTGAATGAATAACATTTACCATGCGCATCTAGTTGAGTGTCTTTCTCGTATCTTTATGGCTCACTACTCTCAACTCTCGTATCTTTTCGTGTTAATTGTTTACAGAACAGAAATCAAGAATGCTGGAAAGTAAAGCATGAAATAAAAATTGTTATTGTGACGTAATACTGACGATGATGATGATGATCAAAGTGGAAGTGAATATAGAGAAGTAGTTTCTGTAGGGCGAGAGATTGATGATGAGGAATAAAAAATGCATTTGTAACGATGTGTTATTTTATGAGCATTTGCTTTCATTCTTCTTTCTTTCCTCCTTCATTTCCATTCCTTTTGCGGTTCATAGATCATGCGTTCTCTGTTCATTTTCTTGGGCTGTTCTATTTTATGCTTGTACGATCACAACATTAAGACTTCAACAACATGGAATTTTATGTTCAATTTTTTTATTCTCTCTTATGCATGATGCAAAAAACAAACATCAGTAGCTGATAATCCGAGGAATTAATTATGAGTTGTGAATATGGATATGTAAATTTGAGATGATTAAATATGGTGGAATAAGTGGGGTGTCTGTGGGGGTTCTGAGGTGTCGGGTTTCTTGTTCTTTTGATGTAAAATTGAAAATTTTGCGGTTCGTTATGAAACTTAAGAAGGATGAAAGGATGTTTAGGATATGAGGGATGAAGATCGATCATGTATTGTTCTTGAGAATTGTAATTGATGTAGGTCTTTAACATTCATTGATGTGGTGTCAAAACAGAGTAGGATTTGGGGTATTAAGCCAGGGTAGTGAGTTTTATTATAGGCCAATCTGTCGATATAAAAATAAGGTCTCTCTGGTCAAGTGGTAGTACATCGAAAATCTCATTGTATTATCTCTTTTGTCAAGAGTTCGATTCTCACCAGAAGCTTGATCTCTCAACTATTACATAATCTTGTCGATATGTTTCGTTTAATACCCCTTGATTAAGCAAGGGTAGGATAACCCTGAATTTTGTTTTGAGGGTACCCACCTATCCTACTGTAGAATGTCTTAGGGGTACCCTAGGTGGACGGTAGGGGTAGGGTAGGGTACCCAGGGTAGCCCTAGAAAGCGGCTCCTGATACTTAAAATTTTACTTTCTCTAATTCTAGCTCAAAAATAATCATTCTAGTTCCATAATTCATTAAAAATTAGAAATTTTTTCACACATTCAAAATGTGAGCCAACAATATTTTCATTCTAATAAAAGAATGTCCCTCGGTAGCTTAAAATTGGAATCTTGAGAATGTTAATTGCTTCCATAAATAAACATTGAAAATTCTTCATAAATTTTCCTCAATCTCGTAAACTGTTCAAGCTATTACCCCTAACAATATTCAACATCACACGAATAAATCACCAGAACAAGAATTTTTACTTGGATGATTTTCAATATTTAAACCTCTAATTTTCTCTTCTTCACTGTGCTTACTGTACATATCGAAATAATGCATAATGCTCTTTAATGAAGAATATAATGTTTCATACCAAACAACCTCATCGCTTATAATTTCTTTCTGCTGTTGTTTGGTGAAAAAAAAACCACGATAAATGAAGAAAAACTTTTTTTGTACAAAATAAAATAGAATATGAAGAGTTTGAAGCTATTGCTCGCTTTTTTCCATCTCTAACATTTCATTACTATCTCATGGAATTGTCTTAAAATTGAAACGCACAAAAGAAACAATTTAACGGAATTTTTTATGATTGAAAGAACATTGCAAAGAATGAGGAAAAAGAATGGATGGAGGAAGAGAGAAAGAGATCATCCGATGTAATTCAATATGAAGAGAAAAGAGGTGAAAAAGAAGGCAGTGAGAAAGAATGAGGAACGAAGAATTTTATAGTGAAAAAAAATATACATAAATCGATCAAATTTCATTAATTTTTTTAGCGTGTGTTTTGGTAAACAAAGCGGTACTGTAAGATAGACTGACTCTGGATTGAAAATTGCATATATGAGGGTTACTAGTATTTATAGTGGTTCTGACGGAAATATCGCTGACTCATCAACAAATTATTATTTTAGTTTGAAAGATTATTATCAAGGAATTTTTGTAATGATGCCTTGTTTTCAATAATAATGCTTGATATGGAATCTTTTCTTGGAAATGAACGGGATTAATTTATGAAATTTTAGAAGTGGAATTAGCGTTTGATTAGAAAACCAGCTGCAATTAGGATGAAATTTGTTTTTTTAGCAGAAGTTTATTCCAAATTTGAGGATCAAGCACATAGTCATGGGGGTGTTCAGGTTTGAGACGTCTTTTAAGGGTCGTTCGTAAATTACATCACGCTTTAGGGGGAGGGAGGTTTTGATGAATTTGTGACGGTCCAAATACAACATGGGCGTATCTAGGGGGTAATTTTGGTGTTAAAACACTACATTAAATGGAACTTTTCTTCAATTTGGTAAGGATTTTTGAGTTTTCCTCTTCAAAAAATTTCTGGGTACGCCCCTGTCCCTTAAAGATTCATCAAAATTGACATTTATTTTGGCTCGAAAAAATGTCTGCTGCACTAGAATTAAAAGTTCTAGTTTTCCAAAACTAATTACTTTCACAAATCACAGAAAAAGACAAAAAACTAAGCATGACCGACAAAAAGTCAATAAAATTAAGTCTGTTCCTATGAATTGTATTCTTTCTGTCTTCTAGGTCTTTCCAAAATAAAGGGTTCGTAACCATAAAAATTCATTACTGTTCCCAACCCTTACAGATACTGGCTGGTTACAGTTTTGTCTAAAAATTCTAGACTAGAACTCATAATCTAACCTCAAACTCCAGTTAAATGCGCTCTTGCCACTTAATTTCACATTGACTTCCCAACTTTTTATTATTTTTCGCTAATCTAATTCGTGTAAACGCTTTTTCAATGATTCATGAAAAGAGAACTCCCGCTTTTTAATTTCCCTTCTGATAATTACTGAGAGAAAAATAAAAAAAAATGTTCTAACTATTCCAACTACTTGAAACTGAAAGCAATATTGTTGATTAATTTACGACTATAATCTCTGTTTTACACTCGATTATTTTATGGCTATAAAAATTATATGGCTGTCTGAGGTTAAATAGCTAGAATGTAATCTTGCGAGGATTTTTTAATTACAAATTTTTACTTAAGGTGTTTAGAACATAAATGTTTTTATTGGGGCTTATTGGTAATTAAAGTATTTGTTCAAAATCAAATGAGCTTCATGCTTTATAATGGGAATTAAAATATAAAGTAGAATCTTCAGGTTAAAGATCAGTCACATTGAAGCCTTGCAAAAATCAAGGAGCTTAGGGGTGTAGCAAGGGTTCAAGATGATCTGAGTAGACAAATTTTGATACTAATGGACATGTAATTTAAGTTAAGTTGTCTAACTTTTTGGTGAATAATTATTAAGTTTTGCATCTCTAAGACCACATCTCCGTACAGACAAATGTTAAACTTGTTATGTCTCTGTAAGAAGTCTGCCTCACTTCTTTGTCACATGATTGATTGCAAATTAATTTTAATTAATCAGCATATTGCAAAAAATAGCTTAATTAAGCATCAAAGTGATAAGATGATCATTTCTAAGATAGCAACAATAACGGACAAAATATTTTCAAAAAATTCAAATTTTCCTATTGACCAACAGATGGCGTCTGCATGCTTCATAAATATTCAAATTACTCAAAGCCGTTAATGCATTTTCTTCTCTATAAAATGATCATGCTAGTGAAGAAATTCAATGGCTACAAGATAAAGTAATTGAGTTCAGTTAGTGAGCCAACTCAGCGGAAAATATTTCATTTATTTCTAATATGAGCAGGCGAATATAGACGAAAACTTTTATGAGAAAAGCATAAAAGGCGGTTACTTTTACTAGCTTGATTCGATAGGATAGTCTTGTAATATATGCTTGACTTTTTATTCATTCACAAATTAGGCGATGAACAAAAATAAATTTTGTTGATTTTTTGGAAGATTTGCTGGATTGATTTCTATGACTGAATATGGAAGGATTAAGTTTTAAAGCATTGGAATGGACTAAAGCAGGGTCTAGAGCTTTAAGCTTTGACTTTAAAAAAATATTTTTATTCTAAATGAATGCCAAGTATAAAATTCCATGGAAGGCAATCAGACTGCATGCAACCTGATTTTATGGCTCTATATACAGTGATACACAACCTTTTCTCACTAAGGTACACTTCGACCTTAGAAAATTTTCCGTGGAACATCTGAGCATCTACCATGTACAGTTCAGTATGTCGAGGTACAATCCATTGTATCGCAGACCCATCAGTTTGACCATCACTGCTCTTTAATGTTCCTTAAATTCTGATTTCAATCACTTCCTACCCTTCACTCAATTCCCAATAAGTAAAAATGCCAACAACAGCAAAAAGTCATAATTTTAAACATTCTAAACACAGGAAGGGAGTCACCTTCCGGAAGGTAATAAAGTGACATCATATGAATTTCTATTAATACCTTCCTATACTCATTTCTTACCTAAGCAACCCTTTCTTTATCAATATCTTATGCAATTCCAGTTTCGGTTCGACAACAATTTATTCTACTTTCCATTTTTAGAAATTCTAATTTTTTTGCCACATCCCTTCCGTAATGTAAATTGCTATACATCCTTTAAACAACCTTGATTTAATAAACTTCCTCGAAGCCTTTATTTTAATGTCCAGTATACATGCAAATGTGAATGAAAAGCAAAGAGCAAAAAATGTATGCGAATAATTTATTGATTTTCATTATTTCAAGCCATTGTTTATGCTCGTGTTGATAATCGAGTGTATGAAACAAAAAAATATATCCTTAGAGGGAAATTCCGATTGTATATGCAAATAGGGATTGTTATCGGTAAATAATAAACAGGTTTTATGTATCACTCACTTGTGTATGTATATGCAAATAACGATAAGGATGATGAAGTTTAAGCAAATAGGATTTGGGATTTAAAATTGCTAAAATTTAAATTTGAATCGAGGGATTGTTCATAAATGACGTTGAATTGACTCTGAACTTTAAGGCTCGCTTCTATGCTACCTCAAAATTCGTACTTACAATCTCAAATTTTGCAGGGGGAGGGGAGCTACAATTTTGAAATGATCTCCAAACAATTTCATTCGCAGCTTCTGGACGCTGTCAATAAATTTATGTCTATGTTCCTCACAATTTGACAAGACCTTAATCATATTTTCAGAGTCATAAAAGACGCATTAAAAAGTCTCTCAAATTGATGTTTATAATTAATTTATTACCCCTACATTGTAATGTAAATTGTGATTAATAATTAATAAGTGAAATTCTTTTTAGTCAAGTAAATATTTGCAGGAATAATTAATGGCTTTAATGGCAATAATAATAATAAAGAGTTGAATGTGCAGATTCTTTTAACAATAAAATATTGCATTGAAACGTTTCAGGTAGCAGTTTAATGAATGAAGTGCTTCGTCTGGTATCCTGGAAAAAATCTGATTTATTTGTGCCTTAATAGTCTTTATATATTAATTAATGATTTATTTAATTGGCGGTCTGCATTTTTAATAATTATCAATGAAAATCTTTCTCAGATTTTACTGTCGATTTTGCTTTGTTCTTAGACTTTAAATCAGGGCAGTTGAGAAGTTCAAGAGAGGTTGATCGCAAGAGCGTAGCCTGTAATTAAAAATGTATGAGAAAAAAGTTCCGGACCTCCTCGAGGGGTCAAACCCCCTTACATGATAGGGAACATGCCCAAGGATGCCTTGTAAAATTATGGTAGTGCAAGCATATTCGATGTGCCCATGATGACAAAGATCATTGCTGAAGATGAAGAGTATGTCGAGCTACCTAGTTTGGCCCTAAAACCCGATAAAACCCATTCCATTTTAAATACATTCTCGTTATACATTAAATTAATGGATGTTCTGTCACATTCACTGATCAATTCTATATCTAAGTCCACTATCTCCAATATGATATAGAAAAAGAAATTAAAATGCATTCATGTGACCCATTAAGTCATCAAGATACAATCCGTTACACTTGATCTGAGCATAAAAAATTCAATAAATTAATTAACCCATAAAAATTGATTCACCCAATTCTGTCCAATCCACACCAACTAAAGAGACAATGAAATTTAAAAATAGACAATTGTATGAATTGCGATGAGCCTGACAAAGTCTCAACAAGAGGATTATTGCTTTATTGAGGACAGGAAAATGCGTATTTTATTTCTATTTACTCGTCTACCTAACAATGCACTTCACTACGAACATTTTAATGAACTTAAGTGATTTATGTACGAAAAAAAGTATAATCAAGACGTAAAGAAACTTAAAGAAAGAAGAATCGACGACGAAGAGAAGGAAACAGCATAAATAAGAGAGAGAATGAAAAAGACATTGCGACGCACATTTTAATGTGTGTGTGCGAGTAAAAATTAATCATGTTTCCCGCATATTTACTCTTGTCTGTTCGCTATGCTCATATCATTGACACGTTTATGAGCGATCAACACATGTTGAACGATATAATGAAGATCAAAAGACATAATTCTCAACAACAGAACTGCTTCCTACGAATTCTAAAACAATCAATCATCTCGACGATAATAAAAACATGAAACTCTTTCCTCCTCGAACAGATATTTATTGTGTGATGATAAAATTACTGAAAGGAATGACAAGATTCTGCGGATGTGCTGAGGATGTGGCGCATTTAATGATTTCTAACGGTTTTCTGGAATTTAAATTAAACTGAGTTGAACTAAACTGAACCAAACTGAACTAAACTGAACTAAACTGAACTAAACTGAACTAAACTGAACTAAACTGAACCAAAATGAACTAAACTGAACCAAAATGAACTAAACTGAACTAAACTGAACTAAACTGAACTAAACTGAACTAAACTGAACTAAACTGAACTAAACTGAACTAAACTGAACTAAACTGAACTAAACTGAAATAAACTGAAATAAATTAAATTGGTTTAAACTAACTAGAACTAAATTAAACTGAAATGAATTGAACTGTATTTAACTGAAGTGAATTGATCTGACTTGAACTAAATTGAACCAAGTTGAACTAATGAACAATTGATCTAAAATAAAATTTCAAATTCTAAAGTGGAACTAATTTATCATGCATTCCAAAAATTCCAAATATTTCCATTTTTCAACCTTAATAAAATTAACATTCTAACCATGCACTCACCAAGACATCCCGTCTCTAAATTAAAACAAAAACGAATGCAATCACTCATTTTTTTTTCGAAAAAATACGCGATAAAAAAACATCAACAGTGAGCATTAAGAATGTAAACACAAATACATTTACAACTCAATACATTCACAGTTTTGCGGATATATTGTGTATATATCTGACTTTAATGATTCACTTCATGCTTTTACTATATACATGACTTCAAGTTTGTTTTAGTCGCTTACAAATTCTCAGCCGAATGAGAGGAAAAAATTTTCATAAAAATCGGGAAAAAAGAAAATTTTTCTTGTTGTAATTTGAGGAAGTTTTTCGTATCGAATTGTGGATTTTTCCGTGTGAACTGAGGAATAAACAGCGTTAAAAATGTAGTATGAATTAAATTGCGATTACAAAGGTTCAGGTGAACCTGTTTTTGGAAAATTTCATACGTGGAACATGAAAAGTATTAAATGATAATAAATCTTTATGGAATATTTAAGGAAAAATTATGTAATTAAAAAAGTATTCAGCCCATCAGTTAACTGATCATCGCTAGCAGAAGATATATTTTCGGTGCACAAGTGAAAATTTATAAAAATTATATTTTAGTGCATATAATAGCGAAATAAATGGGACATTTGTAATTGTTATTGTAATAAATACAAAAAGGCACACATCGCTAACAGTGAGACGAAAAAGAACTGTAGATATAATTTTTTTTGTGAAAGTAAATGAGAAAAAAATATTCATAAAGCCGGTGCAGTGTAAGAAGAAAGAAAAAATAAGCGAAAGACGATCAAGACCCATTTTAAAGTTGGGATTTTTTAGTGATCTTTAAGAGTTCACTGTGTGTATATATATTCCGAAAAACTATACAGAGAGAAAAGTGAGAGAATTTGAGAAAATTTTCTCAGCCGTCTTTTTTTGCACCAACACAAGAATTTCTCTTTTTATTCGCTTCTTTATGGAGCATCAATACATTTAATAATAAGTTCATGGGTATGCTAAAAATGTGGGACAGAAGGCAAGAAAGAAATGCTTTGATTTTGACACCTTACGTACCTGATCAGTCAGAGAATTAAAAATTCCCCCTTGATACATAATTTTGTTCAATTTGCTAGGGGGTTTAAGGAAAAAATCTCAAAACTCCCCTAAAGTTTTCCGTTCGTACAAACCCAACCCCCCCCCCCCCAAATAATTTCTGGATACGCCTATGCTACACCACCCTGAGTTTGGGGGGGGGGAGGGAACATTTTCAAATTATTTTGTAAATATAAATTCAAGAGATAATTTTTTTTAAATAAAAAGTCAACCAAAAAAAAAAAAATTTATTTTCACCAAGAGGGGGGGGGGTAGGGGAGTTAATGACAACGAACCCATATCCCCCTCTCCAAATTCCGGCTGCGATTAACTCATGCTCATAAAATGATATTCTATACACACACGTTGTGTTGGAAAAAATCATTGGAGCTAAGTGCTAAGTTTGTGGTTTTTGATTTTGTCACTGTTGGTTATTACTGTAATAGAAGCTCATCTTACGATGGTTTGATTATCTCTACACAATAACTTAATTTCACAAAAAAATGCTATAAAAATTGTGTACAGAATTACGATCGTAATTTTCAACAAATTGCTTAAAAGTTTGCGGTTTTTTAGTCGATTGAGAGATGAATTAGACAACAACTGGGAAGTGATTGATGAAAATAATTTTTATGTTGCGAATTCCAAAATATGTTACAATAATATTTTCCCAACAAAAAACATCAGCCACGTATTGACCTATAATTTTATTTGTTGATAATTTGTGTATTTGCTGAATTTCAAAATGGAAGTTTACATGGATTTAGTTCAGATTGTTTTGCATATGATTGTTACATTATGCTATGTTATGTATGATAATTTAATCAATTTATTTCTCACGTATGGACTACATACAATGTAATTTGTTTATGGCAGAATGTCAATCAGCATGGAATACATTATGCAGGCTGTAATTTTAAGGCTGTTTAATGAGTGTGAATTTATGGGGTTTTATTTGAAAGTTTGTGTTAAGTATGTTGGAATGAATTATGTACGGATTGTATTACAAGTTCACGGATACACAACATTGTATGGTTTGTTGCCAGGCATTAACTTTTGCACTTTCATTTTATGAGGATATTGACTGTACTGTCAATGAATATGTCTATGCTGTCAGTAAATACTAGGATTTACTCCTAGGTCATACCTAGTTATAGCTAGCTTACACCTAGGTCATACCCTTAGATAGCCCTAAGGTATACCCCTTCCTTACTGAACTCTTAGAGTGTACCCTAGACTAGCCCCCAGGGCAGTTTTGGACAACCTTTTTTCCACCATGGCACACTTATTGGACCAAATTTTTTTCGCAGTACACAGGTTGGGCACCACTGCAGGGCCTAGGGGGTACTCGATCTGAATAGTTATTTAGTTCCAGAAAAATCTGGTTAAAATCAAGGACCCTAGTATAGTAACGCAGTAAGGGTAGGTCATCTTATCAAGGAGCTCCAATTAATGATTATTGACCCTGCATGCCAAAAACCTTAGCTTTTTTACTGTACCTGTGCAACTAAATCTCGCCCTTTACCTTTAAAACTACACAAATTTCTCACATTACTCATTCAGATTCATCAGCATAGCTCATAAATTCAACACCATAGCTCAAGAATTTCTCCATAATTTCCTCATAAAATTCTTTTCTCATAAATCTCGATGCAAAAATATTTGCCGATAATTTTTTTGTTGCTGCTTCTTGTTGCCATCCACTCACCACTATCATAATCATCATCATCTCACAACTACAATCGATGCAGCATAAAAATATGGAGAAGAGAGCAGGGAAAGAAAAGAATCTCAAACACATAAGAAGATTTATAGATGGAATGCTAAATATTTCAACGTGAAATGACTTCTTTTACATTGTTTATCTCCACTCTGTGTGTTATTTTTTTTTTCTTCGTTCGCACACTTTGTGATCTCGTCCATGATACACTCATTTGATGATGGAAACTGGTTAATGGTTACAGTATGCAAGTCAACAACAACAAATATTATCGCATTCTAAACTGTATGTGCCTGTTCATGTATTAAATAACAGTAAAATATAATGGAAAAGAAAAGCATACAAATCTCTTTGCCTTTTTTTTCTTCTTTCATATCATACATTTCAATTTCTTCCTATACTCTTTGGTTAATTCTTGAATGGACTCAATTTTCTTTCACTTCCAACATTCACTCGTGTAAGCTTACTTACTATTGGCATTGAAAAGGAAAGATAAATGGGTATTTATAAATGAACTTTTCCTTCTTTGAGTTGTGGGGTGTTTGGGGTGGTCGGTTTGGGTGACTGGCTGATGTAGTCGACTTAGGACATCGAATTGTGTATTCTTGGATATACACTGTAGTGGTTCATAGATTGTACTCTATTGTAAAACATGATGAATCTAAGAGTATATCAAACGATGCATTACAGGATATAATGCAGGGTACACTCTAGTTTGAATCACAAGATGTACTTTAAGGTATATCAGAAGGACGTCTTCTAGTCTATACCCCAGGATGCTTTATACTGTATCTTCAGATATAAGAGTGTAGCAAAAGATGTATGCTAAGTTCTACCCCAGAATTTAATCAAGGGTGTACCTCTGGATATAGTCCAAGGAATCACAAGAAATCGACTATTTCAAATTTTATACTAAAATGCTTTTACAGGCGCGTAGTCAAGGGGGTGATTGGTGAATTTGCCCCCTCCTCCTCACTGAAAAATTCTTAATTTCACTAGGTTTTAGGATAGTCATAGTCACAGGTCATTTAAGATAGCTCTAGTGATGGTCAACCAGTGTGTAGTAGAAGATGCTCTCGTGTGATGTGAATTTTTTTTGGATCAATGTGTGTCATGCCAACTTTGTCTAGATTTTAGCTCATAAAAACCTTTACTTCCAAAAAATGCGCTTTATACCTCAACCTTTATACCATCCTCCAACTTTTAATACATACCAGCTTTTTTTATGAATAGCATATCTCTATGAATAATAAGAATGCATACATGATTTGGCATAATTTTTTTTCTCTCCATACGATCATGAAAAGAAATTGTAACAGATGAATATTTCCTTCCAATAGTAAGACACTCACGCTGAATAAGAAGTGAGTGATTGATGTTCCGCGACATTCACCAATAAAAGAGAAAATAGAATCGAAAATAAGTATTATATGCTTATACATACGTGTGTATGGTTAATTGTATTATATCATTTAATTTAATCATCATCATCGATAGATGGACGCTTTCACCACTTTTAGTAACAATAAGATAAATCTGGTTCCATCTTTATTTCCACAATTATTGTTATTACGGCTTGTAAAGTAGTCGGCATGTGAGCATTAACATTCTTCTCTGCTGCGTATGTCGATGAGACATTGAATACATTCAATGAGGTTAAAGTTGTTAAATGCCATTAGCACTTTAATTAGGAACCTGTTATGTACGGGATATTATTGATGTCATTCTTATTCGATTGAAAGTTTTATTTATTTTTGGCTCTATCTGATTGAATATGGCTCAATGATAATGGACACGAATGATAAAAACTGATTCTTCTCGTAATTATGTCATGTACACGCTTAACTTTTATGTCATTACGATTTCATTTATTCCATTTGTGATTGCTTTATTTTTGGGAATAAATGAATGGTTTATAGCTATTTGGCATTGATTATTTGATAAGAAGGGAATGAATTGTGGTAAAATTGTGATCAGTCCTGAAATGTGGAGGTTTTTGATGTAAATTGAGCGGAATTGAGCACAAGATTCTCCTTTTGAGCAGAATTAAAAAAAAAAATAAAACCCCAAAAATAATTCGAAATTAACGGTCAAAAAGTATTTAAAAAATAACGGTCAAAACATATTTGAAAATAACGGTCGAGAAATATTTTTTAAAAAAACCGTTAATTTAAAATACGAAATCTTCAAGTCTATCATGCCAAATTCCGCATTGTCGACATCCAGCGCTGATAATTTTCAGTTATTGGGCAAAAGCCCATCATCATCCCAAAGATAAAAGACACTTGAAAGACACTTCTCATTACTTCCACTTCTTACATCGACGACACATAAAATACAAACTTTCATTTGCAAAAAGAATCATGAAAATAATATTTTTTTGGGAGTTTATTTTATTGAAAGATTTATGATGGAAATGAGAAACTCTTAATGACTTTTTCAGCACTGTGAGAAAAATTTGATGAATATTAATGGCAGTGAAATTCCATTATTTCCTTTCAAAAGTGTCAGGACGTCATTATTGTGCGAATATTGGGAATTTTTGAATATTTTTTTGTTGCTTTGCTTTGTTTATCATTAATTTTGATCATGTACATCCATGAATTTCATTTCGTGTACGGGCGAAGAACTCTGTCTTCTTAATGAGAATATAACCTTGATGGTTAAGTTCATGACTCTATTTAACCTAAAGCTTACAAGTTCATAACTTCATTTGTGGAGTAATAATCTTACACGGTTAATAGAGGCACGAGAAAGTTGGCAGATAAGGGCAATAATATCAAGAGACACGAAAGATAGTAAGGCAGATTAAGTGTACTCAACTGTAGCCTTTTTTCTGATGGCATTAAAGATAATCTGTGAAAAGATCTGACTCATGCAATATTTGCATTTAAAAGTTTGCAGTGGCATTAAGTAGACTTTATGGAGATCATGATAGGTAGAAAGTTGGAAGAATAATAAAGTAGTAAAAGTCTCAAAGGATATAATTAAATAGTTTATGAAGTTAGTGGACTAGAGGGAAGTTTTTTTGAATACAGTCTTGGGAATTGTGATTGGATTGGTCTTGTGGTATGAAGCCTTATTTAGGTGCATCTTCCAGTGTGAGTATAAGGTCTCTATGGCCTAGTGGATAGCCAGCACACCGGCAATGTAAAACCCTTCATTTTTTGAGGACGTAGGTTCGATTCTCAACACACAAATTGGTCGTAGATCAAAATCTAAACCCTGAGTCATCAAAAACCACCGTCAGCAAAAAATCTCTCATGGCTTCATGTCTTCCAAAAAGTCTTCAAACTCTTTATTCCATTTAATTTACTCTAATGATGTTAATTATAATTCCAATAAGCCAGACATTGTCTGTTCCTAATAATAAGCATAGAAAAAAATCCACGCAGAACAATCGACAAATTTTACGTTCGCAAGCGGATTTAATTTTGTCCAACAATTGATCTGAGTATAGACAATTCAATAGAGCAAAACCATTTATTGGCTATCAGTTGATTAAATTTTTTTATTATTGTTGTAAAAGATCAAATAGACAGAGACAATATTGGTGGATGATGTCAACGTGTGTTTGAGTTCATTATTGTAGCTTTTATATAAATTTAAAAAAATCATTTAGCGTACATGTGAGGGGCTTTTTGGTCACTGCCACTGCTGTTTGCAAAAAAGAGAGACGAAGAAGAATGAGAATTGAGAGAGAATAAGAACGGATGAATTCTAAATGTTTGATGATCAATTGTTTGCAAAATGATGTCGATGAGATATTTATAGCCTCATGTATATGAGTGTATTTTAAGCGATTCGTAACACCTCGTGTGACATGACGGAGATGATGAAGAAGAGGAAACTTTTGTAGTTCGAGACTAATGGCCATAACAGTTTCTCTCTTAATTTCTATTTAATAAACTTAAATGGTGGAAGAAATCGTTTTCAATGTCATTTGTCGATATATCAATGATAAATTGAATGCACTGTTCGGGTCATTAGTCTCTTTCACAATCGACACAGTTTTAAAGATTTGAAAGGAAAATTTAAGATTATGTGGCCTGTTATAGGCTTGCAGTGGCTTTTTGAAAGATAACTTCGAAATTTGCTGAAAAGTTTGTCTAAAAACTGTTAAAATTTGAATTTTTGAAAGTCGTAAATGTTTAATAACCGTTAAAATTTGAAATTTTGCACTAAAAATTTGAAAATTGAAAAGCCGTTAAAATTTGAATGTTTAAATTTAAATTTTTGAAAGTCGTTAAAATGTGAATTTCTAAAAAACGTTAAAATTTGAATTTTTGAAAGCCGTTAAAATTTGAATTTTTAAAAGTCGTTGAGATTTAAATTTTTAAAACTCGTTAAAATTTTAATGTTTAATAACCGTTAAAATTTGAAATTTTGCACTAAAAATTTGAAAATTGAAAAGCCGTTAAAATTTGAATGTTTAAAAACCGTTAAAATTTGAATTTTTGAAAGCCATTAAAATATGAATTTTTGAAAATCGTTGAGATTTAAATTTTTAAAACTCGATAAAATTAATTTTTTGTTTTTTTTGAAACTTAAATGTTTTTGATTTGAAAATTAAATAACTTAATCAACAATTGTCATCAAAAATCGGACAAAATCAATCTAAGACCACCCAACAAATATTGACGATACATATTGCTCGATATCCGCGTATATGGTAATGCCATAAAGAGCTTTTTCTACATTTCTCTCTATCTTTCTCGCCATGCTATGATTAATGCTGTTTACAATGGAATAAATCGAAAATTTTGATTTAATTAATGATATGTGTGTGACTTTAGCTCATGTTGAAAAGAAATTTTTGACACCGGTTAAAAAAATTTCTTTTGTCTTGCCCCAAAATGGAATTGATTCGAATTTTCAATCAATTTGTACAAATGACGTTGATTTTTATTTTTAGCCTGACAATATATTTGGTCAGATCACAAAATGGACACGAATGAAGTCAGCTGCAAAGCAATAAAAATTTGCATTTAATGCTAATAAAATTTAAATCGGAAATGAATCCAATTGAGCTCAATCTATTTTATTGTGGACATTTTCAATTCATCAATGAATTTTTCATTTGCAAAAAATTCAAATTTTAACACTTTTAATTTTCATGTGAATCTGTGTCGCTTGTTAAATTGTTTAGCAATGTTTTGTTAAGACCCCAAAACAAGTAGGCATGAAATATAGGAAGAGAAAATTAAGTATGATCGTGACTTGCTACCTTATTGAGAATTTTAACAGCTTAAGAAGCTTTTCCTTGTAACTAATCCGTGATTGATATTTTACATAAATCACAAGATATAGGAATTTGGGAGGATTGAGATGCTGTGTTTGAGGATATTTTTGGCAAGTTTGTTGTGGGCTTGCGAAAGAGCATGTAGAAATCTATGAATTTCTTGTTTATGGTTAAGATTGCTATATTTTTAATTTGTAAGTTAATTTGGGTAGGATTTGAACTTATATTTTTTAAAATACCCCTTCAGTAGATGTTCAGATGTCTGAACCATTTGATCACTGCAGGGGCGTAGCCAGGAGGGTCTGGGCACCCCCCCTAAAATTTTTGAACCGCAGCGAAAGCACGGCTCAAAATTTTTAGGGGGGGTGCCCAGACCCTCCTGGCTACGCCCCTGGATCACTGAGTAGCTTGCAGAACTAATAAAACCATAGACATAAATGTATAATTTTGCACAAGCTTAATTTAGACCTTCTTTACGTATATGGGGGTCCAAGATTGAAATTTGTATAGGGTAAAAAACTTTCTGACTACCCTCCTGACAGTACTTAACTAAATCTATATATATATATATATGCGTTCAGGGGCGTACTCAAGGGGGAGAGGTTTGTTTTTGGGAACATTCTTCAATTTGCTAGGGTTTTTGAAAAAAAGTAAAATTCCCCTCTAAAAGTATCTAGGTACGTCACTGATATGCGCCACAAAAATCACATTCACAGAACCTAATCCATTACTAAACTTATTTACTTTTTATTATCCATCAATCGACAAATTGAAAAATAAGAAAACAAACCAAACGAGATAATGACAACAAAGAAGAAAAAGTCATCTAAAAAGTATTCAAGATCAATAATTCATGTGCCGTACCCAAAAAAATGTTTAATTTCTCAAGCAGCAACGAGTACCAAGAAGCAAAATGAGACTGAGATTAATTTTTAGTTGCTGAATAAGTAAAAGTATTTAGGTACGATTCAAGAAGAACTAGATAACTTTTTAAGGCTGGAATAGAAATTTTGTAAGAAGAAATAAAAACATTCAGCTCGTGATACAGTCATTGTAAAAACGAATATTCAATTAATCGGCTGGGTGTACCGTCATAAAAAAAATATTGCTAATGAGATAACAATTTTCTACAACAATGAATCGATTTGCATATTATCGAATTATAGCTGAGATGAAAAATATGGAGCTATAGACTATTTTTATTCGCATACTGGGATGTGGTACGCATTTCATAGTGTTTTTGTGCTTGTCAATATCAGTCAATTAGCAGTTATGCTAAAATTGACACTTTTTTGTTTGTTGGCGTTGAGTCAAGGGAAATATCGGATTTTTCGGTCTGTTGGATGTATTTTCGTACCAATTATCTAATCAAAATGATTCTTTCCTGCTTCATGTCTCATTTGGACACTGTTCAAGTTTACATATTCAGGTTGTTTTGATTGTAGATCCAAATATCCTGATTCAGTTGATGTTTCCATATATAGGCTAGACAAATCAATGACAATGGTGATTCTGTCTAGATTACAATGCTGGGCAGCAATATTTCCTATGCAAATGTGAACATAGTTGGGATTCATTCATTAATGATGTCTAAGGTGAAAATTACGTCTAATAATTAGGAAGGGTTAGAAGTCTATAGCGTGCATTGGGAAACTTAACAGTGCTTACCAGAAAAATAGACAAGTTGTCTTGCAAAGTCTGGAACCTAGGAAGGGGTTTTGCGGGGTCTGACCCCTTCGTAGAGGTGGTTTCATATTATTTAACCTTATATTTTAAATTTTTTTTGAGATGACGGATTTTTTCCGGCATGGAGCTAGTGTGATGCCAGTTTGGTGTTGGATTCGAGTGTAAATCTGGCCCTAAGCTGGCAATACACCTACCCAATGCCAGAATATTTTCTGATACCCTTTGGGAGGGTGTTCAGAATTTATTAGACCCCCATCTTCTAGATACGTCTCTAGCTTGATCAATATTGTGATCTTTAAGTACCAAACTGACTGCTAAGTAACCGAGCCACTTAAGCTCATTTAAAATTGACGTCATATATGAACGACCACCCAAAAGATTAAGCTTAATTCATTGAGCATGTTAAGTAGGTGCTTTCAACTCCTGTCAACATTTACAAATAATTTTTGAGACTTGAGCAATGAACAATATTAAAATTGATATTTTTGCATGCGCACTTTTAGAGTCATAAAAAACGAAAGTCTCTTGAATGACTGACATTAAAAAACCCAGTAAAGAAATGTTTCGTAATAGTAGAAATAAATGCAACAAATAACAGTAAGGTCTTGTGAGCTTTCGTCGTGGGTGGACTACATTTAATTTTCAGTAAATTTATTGATTCATAATTTCATGTATAATAATATTTTTTTCTGGCTTATGAATGACATGCTGGATTTGTTAATTAAATAATCCGGTTATTGAATAAATGTGCAGTTAACCATAAGTCTATCTAATTTTAATTTGTCGCCCAATGACTAGACTCGGGCCATATGGAAGTTTGTTGATCTTTAAAGAGAAAAAAATAAGAAAAATGTTTCATTTTCGTAACAAACAACACAAAAAAAGTATCGCGTGTGGGATGCCGTTGATTGTTATTCATAAGCACGAGTCTATATTGCAACCATGGCAAATTGATTTACGATCAAAATGGAACGACCATCAGCTCACAGCTCATCACAACGCCATCATCAACATCATATGCATTAGCGGCTATCACATGTATAAAGGACAATGACGTATTATTGATGGACAGTGATTCAATAGAAAATGTGTTACATGATGACAGATCAATAGATTTTTTTTCTATTCATAAAACTTTGTGACCAGGTCGGCGGCTGTAAAGTTTACGTTGGTGGCAATTTTTAATGAACATGTCCTTGGAATAAATGCTATTCGCACAATTATTAGCTTGATTTTGTGTGGTAAATGTAATTGGCTGATCGATGTTATGACTTGTTAGCTGTCTCGACACAATGTTGTGTCTTAATTATGAAAATGAAGTGGTTTTAGGGGGACTGGTTAATTGTTGAGATTTGCAATGTTTGGAGGTTATTTCTTGGGTATAGTCAGATATAATTCATGATTATCGTATTGGTATAGCTCTTCACTACCTTTTGATATACACAAAAGAAACTATTGGGAATGTGTAGATTGATAGGGCGTATTTTAAGTAATCCCTTGCTGTACCTTACATTTTCTCAGGATATATTGGAGATTTTTCATGACTTTCTTACCCAAACAAGCTCATCTTTGGGATTAAAACTCAGAATAGTAGCAAAAGATGTTCTATTTTCGTATATTGCCGTCTAAAGACAGTGTCAAAGGTGGGAAACTAGTCAAAATTACCAAAAACTATCAAATATGATCAAAAATAATTGTTGGTATAAATAAACTGCACGATTGTAATGTTAATAAAAGTGACTTAATGTTTATTTAATAAGAGACGATGTTTCTCTCTTGAGTTCATAATGAAAACTAACTTTTACATAGAGGGGAAAACAACTCAAAAAGGGGAAGTCAACTAATTGTAGTTGCTTTTACAATTCAAATATAAAATGACCGTTGATATATTCTCAACAATAATCAAAAGTGAGTTGATCAGATTTGCATCCAAGTTGACATCCTTGGACAGTGTTCCTCAAACTTTTTTAGAGCGTGACACACTTAACTACTTATCTAGTGTTGGTTTGATGTGATATTTCACGACAGTGTTTAGTGACAGATAGATTTTAATATCTTAGAGCATAGTTTGAGTAGCGCTGGTCTAGAATATCTAACAAATCCATAGAAACATCTCAAATCAGCACCATACGATGACTTTCAATCCTTCAACTCACTCAGCAGCTTTCAAAGCACACCGAGCTCGAAATCAGATCACAATTTATTTATTCTTTTGATCGAGAAGTGAATTTGCGTGGAGCTAAAAGTGACTTTTTTCGAGAAAAGTAACGAAAATAAAAAAAAATAAATTAATTCTCATTCGTAGGTGTCACATGGTGCGTTAACACACACACAATAATCACTTTTGCTTGTTCACCACATCAAGTCAGTAACAATCCATATGGTCGTAAAATTGCCACATTCGAATGTAGATTGTAGACATTTATGGCGAAAATAGCGAGCACATTCTGAGTCACACGCTATATGATCTTCTTACTTTTATTTGATGATGTCATGATGTCATTTCCATGAATACATTCCAACTAAGAGAATTGTAATCGTTTGTTTTTTATGAGATGAAGGAAAAAGCTTGCATAAGTAGAATATTCTCACGAAATTAGTGTGTAGCTGATTGAGAATGTGAAGCTATTGATAAACATTCATTATCGTAGGCGAATTGATGGAATTCAAAATGCATAAAATATTGAATAATTTTAATTTGTATGTTGACATGCCTCTAAGCACACATGTTCTATCGCTTCTTATGGTAATTAACTTTGGAATCTGGTAAAGCTTGATTCAGATTTGTTGGAATGTCATTCATTTACTTTTTAATTGGATGCTAAGATTTTGATTAAGAAATGGTGCTGGAAATGACTTTAAATCGCGTGTTTTGGATGCATATGGTGACGTGATAGAGGTTTTGAGTGAGATAGGCGCGTTCTCTATTAGATAGAGTTAGAGAAATGACTGTGAATTAAGATTGGTAATTAAAAATGAAACGAGTTTTCGAGAGGTTTATGGTTGCTGGATGTGTAGGTGGATTGAGGAATTTAGGTCTGATTTTGAAGGATTTTCAGTCGAAGCTTTTTTTAAATTGTTGAAACTTAAATTTGAGTCAAAATACTAAAGAATTTCTTCACAATTTTCAAGGGTAACAAAGTCAATCCGGCTCTCAAATATTCAGTCAACTCACTGCACTTCAACCGTCCTCACAAAGCAAATTAAAGCAAGAAAGCTTCTTCTTCTGCTCAAATACCAAGTCACATTGAAGAATAAATTCTTTCAAATATGGAAAGTGAGAGGCTGTTCTTAAATGACGTCCATCAAAAATATAGAAAATTTTCAGGATTATCATACAGCTCAAGCACATCATCCTTCCTAAAAGCTAGACATCATTTCTGAACATACCCCGTAAAGAATTCTTACGAAATGAATGCGATGGAATTTTAATCAATATCGTTTTTTATAAAATCATGTCACAATCCTTCTCATTTCTTTCATTTATTCTAATTTCATTTTCATTTGATTTAAATGCACAGTCGAAATGTTATTGTCATAATTAAAAAGACAAATGACATCATGAAGGATTTCATTGCATTTGAAATTAAATTTATAGTTGATGGAAATGGAATGAAGAAGATTGAAGTTGAAGAACCGAGAGAATGGGGTAAGAAGAATGAGTTTGAGGAAGTAGAATATTTAATGCAAGGTGTCTGAGAAATCTAGGGTATTAAGCCATATGTAGGAGAATCTGCCAGTACATGAGTAAGACCTCTGTTGTCCAGTGATTAGGCAACAAACGGTAGTCATCAAGTTACTCTTTTATGAGAACGTGGGTTCGATTCCCACCAGAAGCCAATCTCACTTAATAATTACACAGCGTCTTGTTGATATGACAAATGACGTCCAAAATTCATGGGGAATAGGTGGTGCATGAAGCTTCTCACTTACAATCTTTAATTTTTAATAACCTTTGTACAATCGTCCAAAAAGTCGATGATTTCATCATTATGAGTTCATTCCATAATAAAATAAAGCAACCTTTAAAAGATTCTAAAGTTCTGAGAAGAATCTCACGTCATTCATTGAGAAAAATGTAGCATTGAGCCTGTTACATTGAAAATTTCTCAATTCATGACTAATTTTGTATTAATGCTCGTCCATATGTTTCATTTCAACTGATATAATCCCATATCTCTTCAAGGAAATGCTATGATACCTCGATAGCTACCAATCCTCAACATCAAATACTCTACAATCATCAAATCAACAAATCTCAAGTGTTTTGTCATGCAAAACCATAATTTATGGCACTTACTATTGACATTTAAGCTATCTCGTCAATAATATCCAAAAAGATTCAAGATCACAACATAAACAAAAATATATTGCCATATTTGAAGCTACTCTTGGCTCATTTTGTGATCGACAAAAAATAATAACTTAACTAAGCGCATAATAATGATCCTTATTTATTTCGCATAACTTTTATATTTCGTAAGCTTTCCTTATAAAAAATAATAAAATTTAAAAATATTTTTACAAAGAGTAAAGTCATTAAGCTTCATGCTTTAAGCTTTACGGTTCACCTTTACTCAGTCCGCCCATCACAATTGCTTGTTTGCAATGTCTACCTGTTGAGCTTGAGCATTTTATGTGTTAAGTCTAATAAACTCATTATTCCTTATAAGTTTATAAAGAAAACTTTCGCAATATAATGTGGCCATGTCTTTTAAGGTCCTGAAACGATTAGAAGGAATTAAATTCGATAATTTAATTAAGTCGTTGGTATTGAATGAAAGTTTGAGGATTTGGCTGAAGATGAAGGAAATAAATTAGATTTATAGAAATTTAAAGTTTAGCGGTTTTAAAAAATTCAAAATTTTAACGGTTTTCAAAATATTCAAATTTTAATGGTTTTCAAAATATTTAAATTTTAACGGTTTTCATGATTTTCAAATTTTAGCGATTTTCAAAAATTTAAATTATAACGGTTTTCAAAAATTCAAAAATTTAACGGGTTTCAAGAATTCAAATTTTAACGGGTTTCAAAAATTCAAATTTTAACGGTTTTCAAAAGTTCAAATTTGAAAAGTCAGACACGATCTCACAAAACATCTTCAACAATTAATTGAAATCCCAAAAAAGTTAAATCGGTACAAAAAATCACAAATTTCCAATAGCACGCGATTACAATTATCCAAATTCATGCCATTCACATCACACTTCGACTATTTAATTTTTTAAATGTCAAGCTCCGTTACACTAAATAGAGAATATATATCCACAGGTTCCAAGAAAAAAAAATCGAATTTCTAATAATTAATTTTCTTGTCACCTTAATTAAGAGAAAAAAATTTCACTTTCTTAAGATTTATTGAATAATTTAATAATGTTAAGCTTGTGACTGATTAATAAAGTCAACAAAAAAGTAAGAAGGTCCAGCATAATGTCATTTTTAATCACACATTAATATCCGTGAAATAATTCATTATTATTTTCACTTTTTGTATTTCAAATCCGACATTCTTAAGTGCTCATGCCAACGACAAATTATTCACAACACTTAAGTAATCAGCAATTCTGCCAAGAGCATTTAAACAAAAAAAGACGTTCCTAATGAATGAGTTTCCATAGCTCATTACCGCATTCTTGTTCTTGTTGGAAACAGAGACATTATGACACTTTAAATAATTCGCGAAGATCATCAACAAGTGTCTCGAGCATATCGGAAAAAATTTCTCATTTTTGTGCTCTTTTGTTTTTTATAAAAATATTTAAGACAGAAAAAATTGTCCATCGTTGATGTTGCTGTGGTGTCATCATCGTCATCATGCAAAAAATATTTTTGTGTACTTAGACATGAAGTTGATGTCCTGTCATATATTTAGCACATCAAAAAGGCAAAAAAAAAATAAAATAAAAATTTCACATTTTAATATACGAAGCGAGAAAATGGAGACAATTTGTTGACATTCAATGTGACACCGACAACATACATTTCTTTCCTTCTTCATTTCTGCTTGTGCTGTCGCTTTATTTTCATTCGAAATTAATGAAATTGCGAAGAGAGTAGTGTGAATGATAACATTATTGATTGAGGTTTCTGGACGCATTTTCTGGTTGATAAATTCTTGTTGTAAGAAGACGGAAGTTAAATGGGGATTTGTTTGATGAAAAGGAGGCAAAAATGAGGATGAATGAGATTGGAATCAATCTGTCCAGATGAAAATACCTTTTGATTAGAAATTGACATGAACTAGGTGTGATGGGAATTGAATAGAAAGGATTTAAGAGGAATTTACCTGCTGCTTGTGATAATTTGATATTTTTAGGGAAAATTCATAAGATTTAGAAGGAATGTTTCAATTTTATCGAATAATTCATTGATTTTGCTGTCAATCTCTATCAAATTGTTGCCATTAAGTCTTTGCCATCTTAAGAAACTACAAAATCATGTTCTTTTGCCAAAATTCATTGTGAATTTTGAGAAAAATTGAAAAAACTTTTCGAAGTGAGAAAATTCCGCCATTTTGTTTTCATCTTTCAATCTAAACTAAAATTTGAATTTCTAAAAACCGTTTTTTTAAATTTTGAAATTTTCAACCGCAAAAATCAAACCAAAAATTGCTAAAAAAGCACGTAAACTCTCAAAACTCAATTGAGCTTCTAAATTTCACGCCTAACTTAGCAAAAAAATATTTGCATTAATCTATTCATAAATTATCACCAATACTTCAATTACCACATCCACTTACAAACTAGACAAAATGAACCACAATTGTCTTCAAAATTACGTCATTTTCATCTCATACCGTCAATACAATAGACATCCAGAAGTAAACACATCCAATATTTATTTCATCTTAAAAATAAAAGAAGAAAAACAGCTTTTCGCAACAGTGAAATTTGTAATTGAAGAGGCGATAACAACAATAACAACAAAATCATTGAAAAGTCAGTCTGTAATGAACCATTTAAGGACAGCTACCACTGACAATATGTCTGGATGCTTTCCTTCTTCTTTCGCCAACTTATTTCTGAAATTGGCAATGACGGCAATTGTGATTAATTTCTTTTTGAATGAATCTCCAGACAGTCAGGTCGTCTTTTTTAAATTGTATTTTAAATAAAATGGAAAGAAAGTCAGAGAGCCTTAAAAGTATTCCATTTATGTCCTTCTTCATGTGTGTGTTGATTCATAATTAAGAAATGATCATCAAAAAAAACATTTTCATTGAAATATCCCACGCATAAGATGGCGTGCATGTATATGTGTGCTAAAGAAGTCATCTGGTAGCGACTCGAGCAATTATTAAGGTAGATCGGAACTCGTGTAGAATGATCATGGATCGTGGGTGTAAAGACTTTGTGATCTGAAGGAGTCACAAGTTTCAGAATGTTTACAATGACGTCATTGTTTGTTATTCAACACACCTGTAGAAAAAAAAACAGAATAAGTCGAAAGAGAGAATGCCGAAAAGAGAGTGAAGTATGCCTCACATCTGATTCCACATGTGTTCGTGTTAAAACCTGTTTTATTTCTTATAAGAAATTATAAAGTCTCTCAATTTTTATGTGGGCAGTCGACACACTAACGTAGTCGCGATCTTCTCACACAAAACACTTCCATTTATGAGTAAAGTCTCTTTCTTTACTTCCATTAAAGTAGTTTTAACTTTACTTTTTTAGAGTCGAGAGCGAATGAAGACAGACAAAACACTTTAGTCCCCTATTGAGCTTCGAATCGAACAGATCGTGATCATAAATATTTTTTTTGTTTGTGTTTCTTTCAACGCAGCTATTAGTCAGCTGCAGTTTGAGAAGAACTTTTTTAAAGTGGTTCATTTGAATATATTCAAATTACCTTCTATCTGTATCTTACTTCCAACTACGAAAAAAAAAGTTTCGTCTTTATTGTTTTGTTGTTTGTTGAAGTTTTTTTTCTTTATAACAATTAAAAGTTAATTGAAGACGACAAAGTGAAAATAAGAAGAGGAAAAAAAGTATAAAGTTTTCATCGCGTCAGGGTGACTTTAAAAGTAAATAAAACAATAAAAGACAGCAGTCACTCGCTGATGTCGTTTTCGGACGAACAAATGGTGAATTTTTATGTGAATTTAATGCAAACGAAAAGCTATCCTTGTGATTTGGTTGGGAAAATGTTCATTTGGTGGATGATTATGTGGGTTGTCAATTTGGTCATAGTTGTGGCTATGTGGCTATGAGTTTGATAGGACAAAGGATCAATTTATAGAACAAATTTTGCTAATTTATTAAATGAATAATCCATTGTCATTGAGTTTTTGAGTATAACCTCAAAAATTTGATGATTAAAGTGTAATTTGTGGATATAACTCTTGAAAATATTGTCAGATGTTTATTTGAGGTACTTTGTCTGGACTGAATGCTCTTAAATGCTGTTCAAACATTAAATATTCATAGCAGCGCGTTTATATGCATTTCATGGCTAGTAGATCGCTAAATCTCAGCCCTCAGACCCAGACCAATATAGTGGGAGTCGAACCACTCTATTAATTTTCAAAAAATTCAAGTAAAATTTTATTTAAAAAAATTTAACCTAAAATTTGATTATTTTTATCAATAATCTCCTCGATCCTCACGAGAATCATGCAAATTTTCATTTAAATTGACAAAATAAGCCTTCAAAATACATAACAACATCCATAAAATATTCAATTAAATTTAAATTCGTCCATAATCATCAACCAAATAAATTAAAATTCCCCAACTTCATTCACTCCAAGGGATTACTTAATTTTGATTGATGACTCGAGTCACTCAATTATTAAGAAGTGCATAGCGTCATCGTGTTGCTGAGTGTTGTGTTGTTGTTGCCTTTCGTGGAAGCCAAAAATTATTTATTTTTGTGGATTAAACAAAGACCACCGAGAAAAAAGAAGCAATTTTATCATTAAAGTTCTCAATTTTAGCTCAATTAGAAGATGAAAACAGAAATGCGAAATTAATTCCAAGAGCTGCAGTGCCTTTTTTTTCTTAAAGTGAATTTGATTGACCGTTAAATTTCGTGTACAATTCTCGAAAAATTAATTTTTATGATGAGGCAATTTTCTCATTTATAAATCCACTCAATTCTTATAAGTTTTTTCCCTCACTGCTCATTAAATGAACGTGATTTTTGACATATTCATCTCAAGGTCTGAAGGTGATCTAGACAGATTAGAGAGAGATTGTTGGGTTATTAAGTTGTGTAGACAATGATGAGCAGGTATTAGACAGAGAGTAACTTTGTTGCAGTTTTTGGGGTTTATTGAGAGTTTTTTTTGGAACTAGAGATAGTTCATTCAAAAATAATGTCTTTTTAGAATTTTTCATGGAATTTTCAGGCTTTCCTCCATCCATTTAGAATGCATCCTTCTTCCATGAACTTATTTTTTTATATAAAGCTAGAGAAGTGATTTAATTTAGAAACATTATTTAATTTTAATAGATTTATGATTTTTGTTTCAAAGTACGATTTAATAAATCTGAGAATTAATAAATTGTTTAAGCTGTTAATGCTTAATGTTGACATAATGCAGCAATTCATTTAAGATTTAAAATAGCAAAAACTTAATTTTAAATATTTGCAAAATTTAATTCAGTTAAAATTCTGATCGTGAATATGGGTTCGAATCCTAAAAAATTCTACTATATTTATATAACTTCCAACTTTTAATTACTTTTAAATTCCAACAATCTTTTTTCTAAATTTTAATTTAAAATTTTTTTTTAAATCCAACAATTTTAATTAAATTCAATTCACATCCAAAATTTTTTAAAAAAATTCTTTCCTTCTTCACTGGCGCTTCATCTCATTCGATGATATTTATCCTCGCCTGCTGTTTCTTCTGAATTCTTTTTCCATTCCTTTCTCATTCTTCTGATTTTTTGACAGTTTTTTGTGTCTAAATGAGACCGATTTAGCTCATGTTATTTAATACATGTCATAAGTAGTGCCAAATATTTATTTATTTTGGCAATTTTAAAGTTTCATGAATTAATCGCAATTTAAAGATCAAACATGATTATCGTCAGCCTCAATATTCCATTTCAATTTCAAAAAATACTCAATTGAATCTTCTCAGCTACAAACTTGAAAAAGATTATTCACTTTGACATCATATTTCATTCCAAGAATGGAAGCATACTGTTGTAATATATATGAGCATTCTCATCATCAATTCAACTGCCTCTACGTCTATTTTGATATTTATCTAATGCGACTATTTATGATGAACATATTTGGACAGATAATCTGCCCTTGACATGATATGCTCTCTATTTTCTTTATATAGTTTTATGCGATGCGAATTAAAATAGTTTTAAAATGTTAAGTTTATTTTTAGATTGAGATATATTGTTGGATTGTGGGGGTTCTAGGTGGGTTTGGTCGGTTATTGGAATTGAACACTTTTTGGTGGGATGAAAATTTGTTTTTAAAAGAACTCAGTTTTTAACGGTTTTTTGAGACTTGAATTTAAAAATTTTGGTCATCAAAAATTTCAAATTTCGAAAATTCCCAGTTTTTAACGGTTTTTTAAGATTTGAATTTTAAAATTCCGATCGTCAAAAATCACAAATTTCAAATTTTTGAACCTAAACAGACATCAGAACTGAATGAACTCATAAGAATGTGCTGAGCAAACATTATAAATTCCTTTGTTGACGTTGCAAAAAAATTAAAAATTAAAATCATTTCTCTTTACGTTGCGTCTTCATCGTCGCTTTTTTCTTCAGCTTGAATTTATGAATATTTTTTTTTCATACATGCGAGAAAATTTTTCAGCATGAAAGCAAGAACATATAAATGAAAGGCGGCAAAGTGTAAAAGCAACAACAACACTTTACCAGTCAACAACATCAAAAAAACGAGGTATAAATATAAAATAGGGAAAGAAGAGGAGTGATTAGCACCTGAGGATTCCGTATCATCGTTACTGGTGTGTTATTATTACTATTACGAAAGAGAAGAGCCAGAATAAATAGTAATTATTGTGAATATAAAGAAGTAACAAAAGAAAATTTATAGACACTGTGAAATTCATGTGCCATTTTTGTGAATTAAAGAAAAAACCACAAAAAAAAGTTTTTATGTGAAGTGAAAAAATAATATAAAAAAAATCAAGAAAAGAACAAAAGAAGTGAAAAAATCCAGTCATTCATTATGTCACATCAGTCATATTATAAAGATCGCTTGGGATTTGATCCGCGTGAGGCACTTTACGATGGTCCCGTAAAAGGCTCGCCACGCGGTCACTCTCATTCACGTGAAAATAGTCATTACTCAACGAATGGAAATGATCACTATGCAACGCCGCCTAAAAAGCATAAGCATCTTGCATCCTATCAACAACAGCAGCAACACGAGTCATCTCCGCAAGGCGGCTATGAGGATGCACTTACACAATTTAAAGGTAGCATGAGCATATGGGAATATTTTGTTGAAAACACCGATAAAATGGGTATGTCAGTTAGTGTGTGAAATTGAGTTGCATGGAGCGTTGCATACTCGTACATAATGCTGTGTGTGGATTTGCTTTATTCTACCTGTTTAGACAACAAAGAAGTATTTTTGTGAGCCTTAACATTTCTTTTTCATCTCTGTTGTTGTTAATCTCAGATTTGATGAATGTTTCACCGGAAATTTTCATACACAAGAAAAAAAAAAGTCTTTTAACAATCAGACTCGGTGATGATGAAGATTTTTATGAGCTGCCTTTTTGTGAAATTTTATTTAACAAAATTTTTTTTGTTTCTTTCTCATGCTGATGAATTGAAAATAATAAGACTTTTGAGTGTTCATAACATGATTATTATTATCCATAAGAAGACAAAAATGTAGGAATCAAATTAATTTTCTTGACAGTGGTGGGTTGTTCATAAGTGACGTCCAGGGGAGTAGACAGACATTTTTTGAGACGAGTGTTTTGTAGAGAAGCATAAATTTAGGAGGTATTTTGGGATTTTTTCTCGAAAATTCCTAGTAAATTGAAGAAAATATTCATTCGAACATTCAAAGCACCTCCATGGCTACGTCTCTGATGACGTCCATCAAAAAATTAGATTTTAGACCCCCATTCCAACTTGTTACTAAATTTTCATGCAAAAAATAAGCAGACATCTTCAGACCCCCTAAATATATTGGACCTCATATAAGGTCGATTACTTATGACGTCTACCATTTAAGAAGGGTGTCTGAAGTTGTACGACCTTCAAAACAAAAATATTTTGCGACAGAGGTATCCAAAAATACCATTTTTTTGATAGACATAACAACCAAATAATCCTCCAAAATGACTTGAAAGTGTTTCTCTCGCTAAGCACTTGATATGAAGTTTTTAAATATTTTCAAAACCTTTTAACTCATTCTGTTGACATTTGCTTGTTTATGATGACATAGAGATTTTCATAACCTACCGCAGATCTCTGCGCAGAGGAGATTTGTTTGGCAATTTATGTGATTATGACTAAGTATCTGTTTGCTTGTTGCGTGTATCGATGTAATATTTGGGTAACGGGATGTATTTTGAGAATTTTGCACGATCAGCTTCCAATTTTGAGCTGATCGTCTGGATTATCTTAAAATTCCTCAGTTCTAACCTCAAATTTGGATAAATTCAGATCATCCGATATAAACCTCAAATCCCACTCAAAATTTCTCCAAAAATGAAGTCATTAAGCACCACAGGCTGAAAATTAAAAGATGTCATTCAAAAAGTTACGAGGAGTCAAATATCTTCAATCCAAAATTAAATTCTCATCACCCCACTCAAAATTTACAAATCCACTAATGTATGCCACCCAAAACTTTCATGTCTTATCCAAATTTAATTTCCTGCTTAACTAGCATGTGGCAAATTCCGTACGACATATTTTATCCCAAATATATCGATGCTGTCATTCAGTCACTTATTAATAATCTGCAATGCGATAGCTTTATCTGTCTATGTCTAGAGATGATTTTTACACTAACATGTAGTTTACGATTCGATATCAAATATCATAAATTTTTGATGACTTACTACAATGCTATGCCGATAGTTGAATAAAAAAATAACAGTTTTGTTTGATTACATTGAGAACTTAATTCCTCAATAACCTGCTGTTAGAGGAAATCTTAACATATTAGCAATATTTTCATTCGCGAGAAACTGTATAGTTTTTTTTCTCTAGCAAAATTTAGCACAAGTGTTTTAATACAATGTACATGCATTAGTAAGAATACAACAGACATGTGGATGTTGCATAAATTTGTTTCGAGATGTTTATGACCGTATAGGAATTATTTTGGAAAATGTAAAGCTGTAGATCTGGTTTCTATTTCTCTCGCTGCACATCTAGCTTCCTGGCTCATCCCTTAGCCCAACTATCCTAAGAGCTTCAAATTCTTCTTGATCTCGGTCATTAAGTATCTAAAATTCAATCTGAAAAGTACAAATTTTGAATTAATAGGATTCGAACCAATGACCTTCGAGTTATCACATTAAATTTGAGCTAAGTGCTTTTTAGATGACTCCGTAAAGGCAATTTAAAAGCTCAAGTTGAGGACATCGCAAGTAAATGACCTCTTCAGACTGTTTTTGTGTCCAGATTTATTGGTGACCTATCAATTCCTAGATATAAATGCTGCTAAACAGCAGTTTTCTAGTTTAAAATATATTTTTCTTAAATATTTGTCAGAATTAAAGTTACGTAATAAAAATAACTAAGTTATACACAACCTGTTCCTTTCATTTCAAGCAACAATATTGTATAAACTTCATGGAAGTTGCCAACAATATTCGCTAATTTTTCTACTCATTAAATGAATAGCAAATATTTAAATAAAATTTCTAAAAATAATTAAATGTTAAACAGTTTGGGGTCGTTCACTTATTACTTTCACGTTTTAGGGAGGAGCAGAGCTCGTTGTCGACTCAACTCCATAGAAAATCCTAGTCGACTATGAGCTCTGGGGAAGAGGGTCTAATGAAAAATTTGTAACAAGGGGGGATGGGGGTCTAAAGGTTCTTTTTTGTTGAGTAACGTAATAAGTGGACGACCCATGAAGACTTTACCTTCTTTCGAGGAACAAGAAAATTCGCTAATTAATCTGATTTGCATTTCTCTTTGGAGAATATAACTTTCTGACATACTTTATGACTAAGACTTGTGTGACTAAGTATTAATGTGTCATTTTTAGAAGAATTTTGAGATTACCTGAAAAAATTCACAAATTTTAAAGAATCCGGAAAAGACACAACAATTCAATATTTACAGCATAAAAGTCACACATCCACTATCCACCATATCATGAATAACATTTCCAATTCAACTGAATTGCGGGAATTTTTTTAAGCCTTTAAAATGAGTCACAATTTCACTCGCACCTTTCGATCTCCGGGTAATTTTTCACCTGTCATAATTATTCATGTTGCCATTGATGAAATTATCAGCCATTATGCATATCATTACCATAAAGAAATGCAATTCATTATTATTATTATGATACATGGCATGCAGTTCTGGGAGCAACTGTGACTATTCATTAATCTGCAACATTAAATTTTAAACAAAAGCCAACGAAAATTTTACAGGAAGTACATGTATACTGGTTGTCAGCAGCTTATGTAGGCTCAATAACACAGAAAAAAATATTAAAATATTTGCAGCAGTTCTCGCTTCATTTCCCTTTTCCTGACATAGACCTACATCGACAATGCAATGAGCAACATTCACGTCCTTCCTCATCGTTCCACGCTATATTTGCAATAATTTGAATTTTTTTGTTCTTCATTCATAAAAACTATTAACATCTGTCTATGTCCACGCGAACATTGTGGAACTAAAAACGAGTTTTTTATGTAAAAAAATTTTTCCCGTGTGCAGTTTAGACAAATGACTCTCATGTCATAATGGACGTGATAATGGGAAGTGAAAATTGGCAACAATGTAAAATTCTTATTGGATATGCCGACAATCATGTTGAATTCTTGTGAAAAAAGAATTCCAGTTGGAATCAGGTAGACTGTTCATTTCTGCTACCTTGGATATCATTTTTTAATTTAAATGTAAAATTTTGTATATTTTTTAATGACTGGGAATTCTTGTAAAATTTATCGTCGGTATGGGAATTAAAGTGGCTCTATCTAAAGCTTTAAATTTAGTAGTTTGAATAACTTTTGAATCTTTTTTTTCGAATTTGAATTTAAAAGTCGAGAGAATTTATAATGCAAATAAATTTTGTTTATTGGATATTGATTGTGAGAAGCAAATCTTTTTATCTGGATGTTCTTCTGGTTTTGCATAAGAAAAAAAATTCTTGCAGGAGTAAAGAGACAGAAAAGATAAATTTTCAATGCATTTATAATTTTTTTTTGTGCTTGAAAAGTCAATAAAAACTGTTTATCGATAATTTATTTGTAATTTTTTAAAGCAGGATTTAAGGAAATCCCATTAAAAAATGCATTTGTAGTCGAGTAATAAAAATTATTGCAAATTGAGTTTGGAGTCTTGATAGTTGAGGTGACTTGCAGATATGGATAGAGATTGATGCATAATTTGACTGATTTTAGCTAATTTTGGATGTAGAGTCCTTGAGATTTTCAAAATTTCAAAATAAATTCATCTGGGGCCAGTTGCTCGGTATACTCCAGAGTTACCTTAGTGCATACCCTAGTGTATACCTCTGGGTTACACCTGAGGTACCCCTAGGGTATACCGAGCAACCGGCCCATGTTGATGATGCCCTACAGACTTAACCATGCCACTTTTCTAATAAGAGTCATTCACCAGTTACGTAAAACACACAATCGAATTTTTCAATCCCCTCATCTGTGTGACAAACAGCTTTCAATCCGTCATCCCTCTGAATCTCAAACTTAATAAATTAACAACCCCTTGAAACTAGTCAACAGCATCCAAATCTCCAATAAATCTCATCAAACCTAATTCCATCCAACACCAAAAATCACCAACAACAATTTTACATCATAAATTCAAGAAAACTTCATCTTATTCCCAAAAACCCATTCATCCTTCCAGCTCATAAATATTCAACTACAAAAACTAAATTCATAAATCAAGGAATTAGAAAATCTACAATTTAATTTAAATAAACTCCTCTCGTGCTGACTGATTTATTTGAGCTTTTTATTTGATATCAAACATTGTTCTCTAAACGAGATTACTGCTTGGCAAAATCTTTTTGTATTTGAGTTTCTGTCTCAACTGAGATGGAGATGATATAGTCATGATATTGAATATTTACGTTATTTTTTTGCAGACTTTTCTGAGAGATTTTTTTTTTGTCATCTTGTCAAAGAATTTGATTTTTGTGACAAACTTTTGAGACAGCTTCTTTTCATTTTTTTTTTGATTTGGGAATTTCGAGGGTTGTTGAGTATTTTCTTGCATTTTTCATGAAATTTGAAGTTTTTGGCTTAAAAACCTAGGCCTATGAGCTGCACAGTTTAACAAGCAAGGGTTCACCAGACCTGTAGGTGGAAATTTTTAGTAGGATTCGAACTACTAAATTTGACCAAATTTTAGATTGTTTCCTACAAAGGGGAAATAATGACTGCGAGATTTTCTCAACTGAGTTTCGAACCCAGGATAGCTTTGTCGGTATTATGACATTTAGGTGCTCAAGTACCAGACCGCTACACTACTTAGTCAATACAGCTCTCAAATTAAACAGAATTCAAAACTCATTAAAATCAAACAATTCCAAGAAAAAGTAATTTTACAGTCCAAATAGTCCACAAAAATCAAAGCAGCTTTTTCATCTAAAAATAGTCGATTTTAGCACGAATAAATTTTAATTTAAAACTTTTATTTTCTGTCTAAATTACATTAATAATTTTACCATTTTTCAATGTTATCACATTACAGATTCTCTTTCTGTTTTCGTACTTCCAAAGAAATTCCTTCGCATTGAAATTCCAACTTAATTAAAAACCTTGAAAGATAAATTTTTCTTCCTTCTTCTTGTTTGTTAACAAAAAAAACAGACGGTAAAGTGAAGAGAGTGGAAAGGTTGGCTTCTTCTTTTCCTTTTTAATCACACGCAGAATTTTTTGTTCTTTGTTAATCTGTTGAGAACGTGAAGATGCTTCTTGTGTTTTTATATCTTCTTGTTCTTCAAAACTTTTTCTCTGTTTTATCAGATTTTAAGTTTGATTTCAGTTTTGACAAAAAAAAACTTTATGACCTTGATCTGAAGATTTCTTTCTTGTCTTCTGCTTCCAATTTGTGGACTGGTTTTTTGCGACTTTTTTTTATTCCTTTCATTTCTCTGCGTCTTGGTATCAAAAATTCAATATCGGGTCTTATAATTTATGTATGAATTTTTGGTCAGTTTATTCATTCATTAACATCAATATGTGATTGCCGATGAGTCTGAATGGATGTTGATATTTTTTTTTTGGTTCTTTTGGAATTCTGGTTTATTTGGGATCTGAATTTTCTGGTTGATTGAATGCAATTTTGTTCAGATTTCTTAAATTCTTGTAAATTTTTTTTGTTGATTTTTTGGTTTAAGCAAGCTTTGAAATTTGAATTTTTTCAATTATTTTTTTGTAATCAAAAGTGAACAGACTTTTAAATTCCAAAATTCAATTTCTTTAAATTCTAAAATTAAATTTTAAACTTTGAAAATTCAAGTTCTTTAAATTCTAAAATTAAATTTTAAACTTTCAAAATTCAAGTTCTTTAAATTCTAAAGTTAAATTTTAAACTTTCAAAATTCAAGTTTTTCAGTTTCTAAAAATCAATTTTATAAAAATTCAAATTTTAAATGCAAATTTCAAGAAAAGTTTCAAATCAAATTCTGGGATTTGCAGGCAAGTATCACAACTTCACAAAATGTCTTTCCATCTATACATCCACTTAGTCGTTAATATTTTTGTCCTCTTAATCCATCCAAAATTAAAAACGAGAGCACAAACAAGCGAAAACTGATTTTTATGTAAATTTAATGCGAACTAACGAGTTCCTATCTTAATCACTTCATTTGTTATTGTCTTAAAAATATTTTTGGTTATCTCTTCTGTGCATAATATTCGTATCGCTGGTACCGAACGTAAATGCCAATAGAATTCTAAAAGAAAATCGACATACACACAAATACAGCATAGAAGATATTTAGGGTTGTTCCAAAGTGACGACTATTGTAAATATGGGGGGGCAGCACAAGACTCCAGGGGCGTAGCCAGGATAAAATAAATTTAAAAGTTTGTATCGAATTTTATTCTCGAGGGGGGTGCCCGGACACCTAAGAACCACTCCCTGGCTACGCCCCTGCAACGCTCCATTTAAAATCCAGTTAAAACCTCGGATTCCTAGATAACTCCTTACTGCTTCAAATGGTAGACGTCATTTATGAACGACCCCCACAGCTACGAAGATGAAATTTATTAGCAAATAATTATCGCTTTGTTGTCTGTATCACACACTAACTGACTATTTATGTATATTTTTTTCTAGCTTAATAATTGTGTTTTTAATGATTTGTCAATATGATGTTGTGGTAGAAGTAGAAATGAAGATATTTTAGACTATTTTGGGTAATTTAAATATTTTATTGATAAATATATAAAAATTAACAAGCCGACTAGATTGAAAGGCATCCATTTTCAAATTTTGTGTTAATTCACATTTTATTCCCGGCTTCTCTTTATTACACTGTCTGAAGTGGATTTATCGACTAATTTAATAGTTTTAAGTGCCAATATTTCCCAAGACACTCACGCACATATAAAATGTTTGATATATTAATCGTTAATTTCATCTCTGAATATAAGATGAAGATTTTTTAGGTGCGAGGGCTCATCAAGCACATAATTCCTCGCTAATTTTTTGTATTCTTTATTTTGTTCTCCAAGACTTTCCATTTCGGGAAGCTGTTTACTCTTGTTTTATATTGTTGTTAGCTTTATTTGAGAAAAAAGAACGTGAATAATTTAACACAAATGCTTATTTTGCTGCCTGCCATAAAGAATTTTTATTATTTTCTCTCAAACTATAATTTTTTTAAATTATCTAACATTGCGAATACGTGGGATGAACTATAGCTTGTTCTTTAAGACAATGACTAGAATATCCATTGAATACAATGAGATTGTTTATTAATCATACAGAGAATTGTTGTGAAAATTTCGTAATTAAAAGTGAATTAATAATTTCTGTTTTATTATATTTTAATTGAGTTAACAAGCTGGATTAGTGGGCTTAATGGGGGGTATGTGGAATCGGTTGTAGGTAAAAGTGTGGATTTAATTGTGTTCAGAAAGTGAATTTTAATTGATATGTCAGTAAATTGATGGTTACATCAATTCAGGCAGCCAGATTACTCTACTTTGTCCTCTAAAATGCATGCTACGCCACTATCGACGTCATTTATGAATGACCCCTTAATAAGATACTTAAGCTGATCAATTTTGAAACAAATCTTCATAATTAAATGCCAAATTTCCTCACAAAATCACTCTCAAGTCAGCCATTAAAATTGAGTAACTTCCCCAATTATCTCTGCACTTTCTCATCTATGATTCCATAATAATAATCTAAATTTTCAAAAATTTATGCATCATCCCAATTGGATAGCATCATGCCATATCAAATAACTCATTGACTCCCAATAAATTTAACATCATAATAATCATAATTAAATGCTCTCAAGTATCACAGCATCCAATTTTGTTTACGAAATTAATGCACTTATGAAAATGATACAGCTTTATGTGCTCCTCAATGGAATTGTATAATCTCTAATTATGGTTCTCACATATCGTGCATATTTGGTTTATTTATAATTTGAAGGAACATTAAACATTGATTGAATATTTATTGGTTCTATTTTCGAAAGTTTATTCTCAAGTAATTGAGAATTTGTTTAATGATACTTGAAATTATTGCCTCAGACTGGCTCGGAATGAATTTTCAATGTCAATTTTATGCTGGATATAATTGCTATGAAACTGATCAAGCAGTTGAGATTGTGAGGGAAATTGAGAGTTTGTTATGTCGTACAGGCACGAACTGAAAATTGACTCAAGTTTTGTGTTTTTAGTCAACTTCCTGACCTAAAATTAATTGCTCTTATTGCTCATGCATTGACTTGCTGCTTAATGGCTGTAGCATCTTTAGAAGCATAAATTTTAATGGCAAATTTAGGCAAATGTAATTAGTTTAAGAAACAGTAAGAAGATGGCAATAAAAAGAAACTTTTGGAATATTTTAAGTCTCAGATTTATAGATTCATCTTCAAGCCAAGCAGAAGATAACAAAATCCACCCATTTGGACACAAAACTATCTTAATTGGCTGTTTATTATCATGGGATAATTTATGCATAGATTTATGCTACACGTGAACTGATAAATATTCAATTTTTAAAATACCAAAATGCCTCATTATTCTCGCATATTATGAGCATAAATTACTAGATTTTGATGGCAATGAAACATTTTATTGATGATTTGACAAAAAACGAGTTAATTGAACTTTACAATTTGTTGATCAAGTCACTCTGCCAAGTGCAATGACTTGCAATCAATTAGTTTCCTCAAAATCCAATAAAAAATTAATTTATGCAAATTTTAATCAATTGGAATGACTTTTGTGGCTATAAATTCTCGAGCGACGCAAAAAAGGCAAAGACAGCCATATGAAATCTATAGCTTCAAATTCTGAACTTGGAGCTACGTGTTGCTTCAAAATTGAGTCTTGTGTTGCTTGGGATTGAACTAAAATTGACGTTTATTTTTTATTTTTTTTTTAAAAAGGAAGATGAAGTTTATTTATTTTCGCTAATTAGAAATTTACAAGAAACTTATGCATTAGCTCTTAACTATAAAAGTTAATTCTTTGGAGAGTAATTCAAAAAAATAAAGTTAAATTTAAAAGAAAAAGAAAATTTAAAAAAAGAAATTAATTCAAAGATGCTATAATGTTATAAGACTATAAGATTATAGCTTTTTTGGGGACTTTTAGTAAGAAAAAAAGCCACTGGAAGTATGCTTCCCCAAGGGTTACTCTAGGGGTATAGCTTAGAGATACTGTCTTGGTCCTTGAAGATGATTCTAGCAATATTGGACATGAGCCGTGCAATTATCAGCATAAATTTGATTTTTTCAAAAAAAAAAATTGAGAATTTTTCATTAATTTAATTTAAATTACTTTTATTTAAAAAATTGAGATTTTTTTCATTCAATTTAATTTAAAATTGCACTTAAAGCTATTTTTCAGTGCAAATACTTTAACATCACCAAGCCAAAATACCCATTAAAATAAATTCACAACAATTATTAAAGCTTTCAACCTTTTTCGAATCTCATTCCAAACCTTCATTCAACCCCCACAATAAAAAAAGTTAAATAATTTCCATTTAAAAACATGCAAAATTCAATTACACGTGTTTGATTAATAAAATTCAGTTAAACACAATTTGAAAAATTAAATCAGAACCAGTTTCAATTAAATTAAATTACACATCTTTAGTTGCTAATTAAATTCATAAAAACTTTTATGTATCTATGATGTTTATAGTAATAACAGCTATTACATGTTCAATTATATGCTGTATCTGACCTGTAGGGTAATATTGAGATAGAATTGAATATTTTTTAGAGGTTAGGTTTGGTGGGCAATTGAATATTTTAAAAATTGAGCGTTGTTCAAAAATGGGGGGTCGTCAAACATTCAAGATGGGATTTTGTGAAGAGAGACTCTAGGCAGAGAGCTGGATTGCAGCAAGAAATCTCGAGTGGAATTGAGGGAATTTTTCTTATATATTTTTTTTTAATTTTTGGACGGGTTCAAAACTTTTTCAAGACTCTTTTCTGGATACCCCCTTTAAAGAGGGGTGTTTAAAAATCTCATTTTTCATGAACGTCATTTATGAACGACTTCAATGGTTGCTTGTAGCTTTTTAGTAAATTCTACGGTAAATTGGTAATAAGATTACACTTGCGGTAGGTTTCACTATTATACCCTAAAGCACACCCTCACGGGACATCAAAAGCTAGATCCAGAACTCACAAATCCATACAAAATTCAAAAACCAGCACAAAATTTCCACAAGGGAACCTAAAATTACCACACAAACTGAAAATATATCAAAATGTATTATTTACAATCTCATTAACTCATTCATTGGGAGTGAATTGATCTAAAATTTATTCAAATAATACAATATAATTTATTTTTATTTTTATGCATTATCCCACATCCATTCAATTATTTTAATTCAATTTATATTTATAACTTTTGACTTTAAAATTTATTGAGTTTGTTGTTTCCAAAGAAAAAGTTTTTTTTTGCAAAATAAAAAAAAATTTGAGTTTGGGTTTGAAATGCGTAGAGAAACGAGACAAAAATTAATAATCTAACAAAGATTTTTCAATTTGCAAACTAAGCCAAGCAATAAAAGTGTCTGGCTGTGTGGGCCAATATTTAATGAATGCCAGCGTTTGGTTGTTTCTCAATATGCATTAAATGATGTCAAAAATATCTTCAAAACGATTTTTCTACTTCGTTTAACAGCAGTCAGTCAGCAGTAGCAGAAAAAAACAATTAAAATTATTTTACTATTGCTGCATTTTCACTATTTAAAAAATATTTTTAATTTTAATCTTCTTATTCTTATTTTTTTTGTTACAGACGAACGCGATGCAATCCAAAAGAAAACTTTCACAAAATGGGTCAACAAACATTTGAAAAAGGTAATTCACGATTCTTTTTACTTTATCTCTTCACATGTTTTACTTCTTATTACCTTTTTATTATTATTTTTTTGCGAGCTTTGTGTGTGCTTGTTACTGTTTCTGTTATGTCTATTTTACAATATTTTTTGTTGTCTTTTATTTCTGAATGAAATTGAATGAGAATTTCTTAGTGTGGCACTCAATGAAAGGAATGGAAAAGAAAAGTTTGGATCTCCCGTGCGCGATAGTTTGACACGATAATTTATAGTAACAAATGGCCTCGACCTATCGTTAGTTACTTTGAGTCGCCAACAATTTTTTTCCGCTTCTCTTTGTCTTCTTTTGAATTTACTGACTGTGCTGGAATGATAAATTGCGAGAAATTTTGTTAAGAAGAAGATTATTTTTAAATTATTGAGCACTATTTCTGTGATTAAAGGTTGTGTTCTTAATGTTGGCTGAATGGCTGAATTGATGGGATTAGGAAAATGAGGTTGGCCTTTCCCTTAGCTGGATGAATTTTTTCAATTTCCTAGAGCTTTTATGAACAGTAAAATTCAAAAAACGCCTCGAAAATTTTTTTGGTATGCTTTTAGAGCAATCAGCACCAATAGATCAAAGACCAGGATCTGGTAGGGGCTAGATAGTCAACGTCCTTCCTTCGATTGCAAATTCATTTCAATTTGTTTGAACTTTTTTACAAAAATCTCTCTGAAGGCCCAGTGGCGTATACCCTATTGCAGAAGTGAATGGGTGAAAATACACCCTCCTTCTTGAGAAAAATTGGCCCAGACCGAAAAATTATTCAAAATTGCTAGGGTTTTTCAATGAAGAAAAAAATTTCACCCCCCCCCCCTCAAAAATTTCTGGCTACGCCACTGCCCTATTGTCTTTTGTATGGCAAGGGTATAACCTAGAAACCGACCCCAGATCTGAAACTAGGGGCATAGCCAGAAATTTATCGAGGGGTGTTTTGAAATGTTTTGTATATAAGCAAAAATTTAGGGTGAGATAGGAGAAAATTTCCATCGAGAGGGTGTTTTGACACCCAAAACGCCTCCCTGACTACGCTTCTGTCTTGAATGATCGGATCAATCAGGTTCTGGATATCCTTTGCAATCCTTTTTTTAAAAAAGCTATTCAAGGGAGGGTTAAGTTAAAAAAATGCAGCAGACCCTTCTTCTTCAATACTATTTTTCGTAGATAGTGCTAATACCCGAATCAAGACACAACCAACTAAAATATGCTCCAAATACTCATCTCATCGCAACAGTATACAACAAACTTTTCAGTCCTATTCCTCTTGTTTTATTTATTTTGAATATAAATTACTCAATTTTTATTCGCTTTCATTAAATTGCAACAGTCTGTGTTGTTGTATGATTGTTGTGTGCAATATGCGAAATATGTGCCTTCCCGTCTTTCTTTTCCTTCCTTTTTCGTCTCTTTCTCTCTTTTATTATTTATTTACAATCTTTTTGGTTATTTTCCCAGCATTAATATCGTATGAGGCATGCATCAGCTGAAAGAATACTTTCACATATCTGCTTTCGTTCGATGCCGTTTACTTAGTGTATATTGTAGAATTAATGTGCCTTTTGTTCTCATAAATCAGAGATCATATGGTTTTTGGTTGTTTGACGATCAACATCTTATATTTTTACATTGGCTTACTTAGTTTCATATGCTGCATATTATGAATGTAGACGTGCATGTGCGGCATGATCCAAATTTCGTTGCTTCTTTTTGTTTTAATCTCATTTGAATTGATATTGAAATTCTTGTTTTTTATATTTGGCAAATTTTGACATTCTTCTTGAGCGGATTAGCTCTTTTATTTTCATGACATTTGAGGGGGTTGGTCATAAATGACGTTCATAATTTGTATTACTCAAATTCTTTGAAATATCACAAGGTTGCAGACCCCCTTAAATGGAATTAGACGTCGATTTTGAACATTCCCATTAAACAAGCAAATTTTCTCAGAAGGAATTGGACTAATAATTCTGAGATGTTATGTTCATATTTGTGGAATGTTTTTTTGTTCATCTTGGGGGAAAAATATTTAACATGGAATCATTTTTGGGTATTGAAGTTTCTTCTTTGATGAGAAATTTCTTACATATTACTTGGGGATACTTTTGGGGTTTTGAATATTAGTTGCAACAAAAAATCATGTTCATTCCTGTTTTGAGTTAAATTTTCGCTCTGTTGCCATCTTCGTGGGCTACATGACTAAGGATAAATCACGAGAACATCGGAGATTAAGTCTGCACATTTTTATTACTCATTCTCATGAACAATTTACAAAAAATGTCGATAATCATGCATTAATCAACAATGTAAAGATGCAATTTCTCTTCTTCACAACTTTTCCTGCTTGTTTATCCTCAATTTAACTTGTTTTTTTATTCTTTTGTAATTTTATAATGCACAGATCCTAAAAAGCACTTCTGAATTTTAAATTTGCCATTTACGAGCAGAATTTATTATTTAAAAATATTTAAATTAAAGTCGCAACAAGCTTTACATCTGTACATTAAAATTCACCAAAATGTTGCAATAAATTAGTTTAGCTCGGTTTAACTCCATCCCTTGAATGCGAACATTCGTTTATTTCGTTCCTAAGTATGCATGTCAAAATAACATTTAACTTCTTTATTATTAATAAGAAAGTACAATGACCATCATTGTTAGTCTTGTAAGAAACTCATTAATAATTTGTAATATTTTCGTCTTTCTTCTCCTTTTGTGCAAACTTTTCTTTCTTTATTTTATATTTTTGCTCTTTTTGTTTCCTTTTCGCAAATAATATTATTCCATATTGGATTTGGGTTACTTTACCGGAGTTCGAAGAAGTAAAATAATTTTTTTTTATTGTTATTTATTAAGAAAATAACAGAAATGTGTTGTGTTGTAATCGAGAAATGAATCAAAGGCGTAGTTTATGAGATAAATTAAATTAAAAATTGTGAAATTTCAGAAAAAAATTTTAAAAAAATTCCACTGAACGCACTCTCACCTCCAGAAATAAAATGCAATTTTTATGACTTTTTAAGACAAAATGTTGACAAATCTTTTATTTATTCTTCTCTAGAAATTAGCAAGAACCAGATTAGGTTCATATAACCTTAAAAAACGGTTCAAAAGAAAGAAAAATTAGGAAACAATAATTTTTATTTTTTTTCACTGAACGCACTCTCATCTCGTAAAACAAAATGCAATTTAATTGACTTTTTGCAACGAAATGTGGAAAAATGTTTGATTTATTCTTATCTACATGTTAGCAACGATCTATTTAGGGCAATTTACATATTATAAAAACCTTTAAAAGCTAGAAAAATTGCAAAATAATATTTACGATTTTTTCGTTCAGTGAAAAAAATCGTAAAAATTATTATTTTTGTTATTTTTCACTTCAAAATTTGAAAATCTATTTAAATCTTCTTTTTCAATTAACTTCAATCACTTATCACTTATTTTCGAATCTAATACATGGCAAGCATTCATATCAAAATCCGAAATCTAATCAAAATTTTCCATTTATGAGGAGAAACAGCTCATAAAATTTTTCCGACAGAAATTTGATATCTTCCGACTGATTTTACTTCCAATTCTTCAGCCCAGATCATCGCTTATCAAATCATAAAAATGTGAACATTCGCTTACAGCATTCTCTCCACGAGAAGCGGCTATAAAAAATCGAAAGCAGTCAGTTATAAAGTACACATTTTAATAAGCGTCTTAACAATAACAATAATACGAGCTTTTATTCGACTCTCGCCAAAAAGCTGATGTTTTTGGATGAATAAGAGGGAAACAAATAATTCAGCATCATTCAAGGTCTCGAGTAACATTTCGCGAAATGTTTATATTTGAGCATCTCTCATTGCAGTGTGTATCAACATTGTTGTAGAACTGCTGGGATTTGTTGCCATAAAGAAACTTGTTTCAACATGAAAAAGACTTAATTTTCAATTTCATTTTTATTTCGGTACGTTTTTGGGTCTTTCCAATAATTCATTCAATTTTATAAGCGCTCATTCCTTATTTGTGATAACAATGTACATACCATGCATAAGCAGCTAAAACAAATGACAGCATCCGATGGCATTATACTTTATTCTCTTTCTCTTTATAATTGAATTTCACTTCCTCTTTGGCTTGCTTAATTTAATTTACTTATGTCTCTGCTAGTCATCATCACAGCGAGATGGAGACAACACCTTAATGAACTTTTTTATTTATTTTATCTTTAGCTTTCGCTAGATTACATTTTATACAGTACAAAAATTTCCCTCTGATGGGGATGTTCTCTCCATGTGGTCGTAGAGATTTGATGTAAATAATTTGATGGGATTTTTAATTAGAAGCTTAAGTGATAAAGATATGAGGTGGAGCTGGATGGAATTAAAAGATTTTACAGAAGAATGCCTGTGGATATTTTCATTTTTAATCGAATTATTAGTGAGGAGTTTATATTTGCATATTAAGCTTATGCAGGATACATTTCTGTATCGTACAGACTTTTTTACTAAGAACAATTTCAAAAGTTGATTGTTTGGTATACACTAGCACTTAACCCCTATGGTAATGTCAACTCTTGGGTATATGTATGTAGGCGATTCCTGAAACAGGTCCATATTACTAACGAAAGGTACATTAAGTAAACCTAAGGTCTACTCTACCTCTAGGAATATCAAAAACGTATGTTCTAAGCACAGTAGTGTTGGAATATGTGTGGTTAAGTTTATACGGAGTAACCATCCCTAGGTATACCTTCAATGACCAGCATTTAGTGGTGGGGGTTTCAGGATTTTTAGTAGAAGGGGGAGGGATTTGTCTCCCCAATTCAAACCTAGCTACGCGCCTGTCAATGACTAATATCAAAGATCAAAATTAATAAACCTCAATATAAACTCTAAATTCAGTAAATGCGTCGCATCTACAAGTCACATCCATCATTCATTCCCATTTCAGTACAAAACAAAAACGAGTCAATGAATCAACTGTAAAATTGTAAACAAAAGCCTCTCCAGCACTCGATTCCAAAAACAGCCCATTCAAATATAGAAAAAAAATTAAAATTCGTGATTCATTTTTCCAATTTCTTAATGACTCAACAACTAATTTAACTTACATTTTACATTGTGTTAAGCTGTACAAGTTACATCCAAATACAATACAAAAATTGAATGAGATTATAAGGCAGAGTGAAAAGTGATTGTATTAAATAGAGAAGTCGCCATAGCATCCATTAACGTTGATTGTTATCACAATAATGAATTTTTTTTTTCTGGTCCCACATGCTGCTTTGACTTTATAATGATTCATGAGCTAGTTCGAGAAAGTGAAGGAAAGTTCTACGAAAGGAAATAGTTTTCAAATAAAGAAGTCATTGAACTAAAAATGCAAATGAGACTTACTGCACATATGTAAGTTAATTAATCGAGACATGATTCAATATGTCAATGTCCATATTAATTTACTTCATTATTATTTTTTGAATTGAATTCCAAGTTGGTTCCATTGTGATGTTACTAATGAGGATTTAACATATGGCCGAACTTTCCATGATCCTTCTCATTCATATTTCATCATAAATCAGTCATTGTGTGTAACATTGTACGAGAGGAAGGAACTATGATTGATTCATGACACCACGACTTATTATGTCACTGGCACTGCACAAATTGAAAATGACACGTGTAGTTATGGCGAAAAAATATTTAATTGAATCAAACAATAACGATTAATCAAGGGGGCTGGGTTTAATCTTTCCATTGTTAGTTCTTTTTGCAATTAAATTACATTTAAAAAAAGTTTTCAAGTTCAGTAATGTTTGCAGGAAATGACTTAAACTAATAATGACTTGACGATCAGCAACATTATAAATTAAAAGAGAATTGCACAAAAAACTGGTCATTAAGTGGATGATTGAAGCGTTTTTGTACACATGTGAGGAAATTTTAATTTAATTGAGATTTTTTCTCTAATGCTTAGTTTTTTTCTCTGGAGGTGCTCAATTTACGATTAGCTTTTGGGCTGATTTTAAATGGTTATTAGATGAAGAATTTGTTGTATGTTTTTGGTTGTTGTAAACATGTTGCGTGTATCAAGGTATAAAGATAAGTCAATGGTTGTTGACCTTTTTGTAAATCTGGCAGTCAGTGTCATATGAAAGGTTTTTGCCGCCAAATTAAAAATTTAACGTCATTTTAATAAGGAACTGGGATCTTCTTATTCTTCGAAATCGAAACTTCAAAGATGTAATGTTTTTCAAAAAAATATGACCGTTACCAATTTTCATAAGCAAATTTAACGGTTCTTGAAAATTTAAAAATTTCACTTCGAAATATTTTCAAAATAATTTTGAATTTCTAAAAAATAACGGTTAATACTACTATTTTCATCCATTGGGAAGCAACAAGAGGTCTTAAATAATTAAACTTATCATGGCATTAAATTGCTTTAAATTTATGAAGTTTCTTTGATCAAAGACTCACAAAACCCCCTAAAAATTTCCGTCAACAAGCTCTGTCTCTGTCAGAAACTAACTAGTCTCAGAAAATTGAAATTAAGTACTGAAAAAGCTTCTAAAATTCCAAACAAGCCTCATTCTATGTCAAATTAATCAATACTCACCTCACACCAATTTGTCAACCCCCATAAAGCTACCATTGACAGCTAAAAATAGAGATAAAATTTTCCACATAAAACTTCCAAATTGCAGCATGAAGTGCGATCGCACACAGCATGACGCATTCGACAATAAAATTTGCCATCACTTCGTCATGTTCATTGTCATGTTTTTGTGCGCCACTTTGCAGCTCTACTAGCTTGAAGTTAATTTGGTTTTATGTTCAAATTTGGATGTTTTTTTGTTGTAGCTGCTGCTGCTGTTCCACTGCTGTTTGTTATAATTTTTTTTATTGTGAATGAAACGAGCAGTGAATTGAATAATCTGCAAAAATTTTTGCTCTATTCGGTATTTTTTTTGGAATGTATCGTGTGTTTATAGACACAACATGTGTTTTCTATAATTTGATTGCCACTGTTGATGTAAGACATTTACAAAAACATACTTAATTTAAATTGCTGTATGTACAGTTAGTGATTGGTGTTGTTAAAATCGAGCAATAACATTATTTGTTTGATTCCACTTCTGTCAGACTCAAAAGTTCTCCTTTTATTGCAATTTATAATCCATAAATCATCAATTTAATTTTCGAGTCGTCCATTTTGCCGAATAAGAACGTGCTGCAGTTTTTTTTATCATGATTAATTTCAATTCATTTATTTATTCATGTAATTGATCAGTTTTGCACATGGTGACATAGATTTTCAAATTGATTGCCGTTTTGGACTTTTGCGACTTAAAAAAAATATAATTTTTATGTACAGTAGCAACAACTTGTCAACCATAACGAAAGTGACAACGGACGATGAATGAAGTAAATAACAATTTTTTATGGGCATATCCAAGGACAACGAATAGCTGTTCTGCAGCTTGAATGATAATAATATTTTTGTCATAGAATTTTTTTTTGTGTCTGTCGGATTTTGCTCATCAAAGTTGATTAGCTGTTGATTCTCGTGCCTTAGTCATGAGGGTATAATAAGAAAGGTCATGGCTTGCATAGCCAATATTTTTTGCTGCCTTACGATTTTTGAGCAAAAAATTTCGTAGATTTTTTTTGCAATATCTTGACATCAATTCACAAGACTCGTGATCATGGCTATTAAAAAAAATTAATCAATATTGATTTATGAGACAAATTTAAAAATGTATCGAAGCTTAAAATACTGCAGCAATTTAGTATCTTTTAAAATAAATAAAGGCATTTAAGTCGTTTTAATTTCAATTTATTTGAGAATTAATTGCATCGATTGATGTTTTAAATTCTTATATTTTTTGATAAATTGACTGTAAAATAAGGCGGTCGTAAATCTTTGGTCAGCATTTGACGAGGAAATCGATTTGATCAGGAATTAAAAATGTGTTTACGATTTTTATGCAAATTTATTTTTATGCGAAAAGTTCAACGCGACTAGAATTTTTGTGAGTGATAAAAAATGACAGAAAATAAAATGACCGTGGATAAAATTAATTGATTACTTTTACATCCGTCATTTTGGACGATTTGTAATGGGACTTGATGAGATCATTTTTGGATTGAGGTTTTGTTGATGATTTAATGGTCGGTTAATCGAAAAATTTGTTTAATGCATTTTAATTCGTTTTTTGTTGCCCTAAACTCAATGAAAATTTTACTATTTGATGCTTGCCATGTTTTTATTTTAGAAAGTGATTGAAAATTCTGGAATTCAGCTGTGATTTTGTCAAATTATGAGAAATACTTTTCGAAGTGAGAAGTCCGCCATTTTGTTTTTTTTTCTAAATTTTTGAAATTTAATTTTCAAATTTTCAAAAACTGTTAGTTTTGGTTGATTAACAAAAGCATCTTCAAGAGCCAGACATCTTATTAAGGAACTTTAGAACCATTTCAAAACAATCATCATCAAATTAAGGGATCAATATTTCAATTTGTTAAATAGTAATACTCTAATTTTCAACCAACATCGATCAATGACAGAAATGTCCGGCTATGTTTATGCTTAATAAGAATTGTTACCATAATTTTGCTTATTCTATGCCTTAAAAGATTATTCTATTCTTCTACAATTTATTTTCTGTTTTTTTGAGCGAGATAAATCTTTCGATTTGTGATGGATATTTGATATGAGTGCTGGAGATGTTTTGTGGGAATTTATTAAAATTTTTTGAAAACATTTCAAGAATTTTCACTTTTTGAATTTGAATTAAAATTAATTTAAATTTTATAATGAACGTCCATAAATTACATAAAATTAAATAAAGCCTGACCCAGTAAAAAATCAATAAAACTTTTCCGCAAAACATGTCCAGTCGAGGGGTCATCGATCTTCATGAACATTTATATATATTTTTTTGTTAAAAACATTTTCATTCAATAAACGAAACAATTTTAATGCCCAAGATTCTTTTGAAACGTACGCTCGTACATGCTTAATAGAAAAAAAAACTCTTTCATTGAGTAACTTACAAAAGGAAAGTTTCTTTCATTCTTCTCAATTTAAATAATATATTCAATGGTATTATTTACAAGTTATTTATAAGTCTTATAATTATAATGATCATGTTGAAATTCTTGCATAATTTTTTTTCTTCTTTTCACAAACATCAATTTTATTTCTAATTTCTATTTTTCAAAAGCATGAATAGTAAGAAAAAATTAATACAGTGAATTAGAAATTCAACAAAGAGAATTTGCATTGTTAAAGTTTGGTACAGTTTTATGTGGATATAGCTGTTTGCACCACATTTTGACTTGATGGTCGGTTAAAAGAATGGGCGGATAATTTGTCTAAAGTTGAAATATTTTGATTGCTGTTGCATTAAACTGATTGAATATTGCTTTGTCTGGTCCTTGCCATGATTTACTTTCTCAACGTAATGAAGAATTTCAATAAATCGCATTAAATTTGGATATAATTGGATTAAACTTTTCGAAGTGAGAAAAAAATCCTCCATTTTGTATTATTTTGAAATTTAAATGTCATAAAACCGTTAAGCCTTCAATATTGAGTAAAACAATGCGCTTTTATTTATTTATTCAAATCCACTTATTGCTGACACTTCGAGTAGATTACATTAATTGGCTTTCTATGTTTCTTTGCATGAATATTGTTATTATTATTTAAATGATTATAAAATGTTTCGTATAATTTATGCAGAAATTTATAAAACTTTTCATTAAAATTGAATGAATTATTGCAGATTATGAAGTTTTATTACTTTTTTGTTGACTTTAATTTGTCACAAAAGACTATTTTTTTGATTATTATGAATAATTGCTTGCACTTTTTGTCTGTCACGTGTTGAACATTGCGATTATTTTTTTCTCTTTTTATTAAAACTTGAATCGTAAATCTCATTTGTTTTCTGAATTACAACAGAGTCATAATTTTTATAGTGATGACAGTTTTAATGACGATAAAAAAATGTTTTATTGCTTTTTGAACTAATTTTTTGAAAAAATTATTTTTCTCCTCACTTTTTTCTGTTGACTTAAAAAAGCATTGGAAATTTGCAAAGGTAAAAAACTTCTTCTCGCTCGATCGAAACAAAAAATTTGAAATTTGAAACAAAAAATTCTTGAAATTCTTTATTCCAGAGTTATACGTTACTTCATGTATGCGTAAACATCAATGGTGTTCCATGTTGTACAAGCCCTGTAAGTTCACATGTTCGTCATTCATCTGATGTGTTTTGTTGTTCTCGATTTCATTTTCTTGAAAGAAAAGACTTTTTTCCTCATAAATATTGTGAATGTATATAAATATTAATGGACGTTCTGAATGGATGGTGATTGTTTGGAAACAAATAAAAATTATGAAACTTATTTTCACACTGAAATTTCATTCATATTTTATTATTTTTTGACGCCAGGTCTCGAGACGAGTTGATGATCTGTTCGAAGACTTGAGAGATGGACACAATTTGTTATCATTACTTGAAGTATTATCTGGTGAACATTTGGTAAGTTCTGCTGACTTGTTTGTGGAAAATTTGGACATGTTTCTTACAAGTTTTTGTTTATTTTAGCCTCGAGAGAAAGGACGAATGAGATTTCACATGCTCCAAAATGTACAGATGGCTTTGGACTTCTTAAGATATAGAAAAATTAAGTTGGTTAACATACGGTCTGAGGATGTCGTCGATGGGAATCACAAGTAAGTTTTTAAATGTTTAATTAATTAATAACCAAATTATTAGTTAAGAATTCAATTTTTTAAAAAAAAATCTAAAAGTTTAAAGAATTAAAATTTAATTTTAAAAAACTAAAGTTTAAAGAAACAGGAATAAAATTCTTGTAGAAATTCATAAAACTGAATTTTTGAAAAAATAGAGAAATTTAAATTTTTGAAATCCAAAATATTATTAAACTTCAAATTTATTTTCTTCTTCAATCTAGACTCACATTGGGTCTCATCTGGACGATCATCTTGCACTTCCAGGTGAGTGAACAATTTATATTTTATTTATTTATTTTCCTCGGCTCCATTACGATAAAATTTAATAAACAATTCACGACACATGTATAAATAAATCTTAATAATTTCTAAAGGAGGTTGTCCAGTAATTAAAAATTTAATGAAAGTAATTTCACGCTCTTCAAATGAGGAAGACGCCTCGCAAAGTCATTGATTTATGAACTATTTATCTGAAAATCGTAAGTACCTAATTTAAATTTATCTGAAGTACTCATAAGTCAAATAAGGAATTGATAATTATAGTTTGAAATTAGTTTTGAGAAAATTAGTTTTTCAAATTTGTTGTGATGACTTGATGGCGACTGAGAGCCATTGCAGATGTCAAATATTTTTAGAATCATTCGCGAAACATTTCTGTAGAGTCTCTAGTCTCTAGTCTCTAGTCTCTAGTCTCTAGTCTCTAGTCTCTAGTCTCTAGTCTCTAGTCTCTAGTCTCTAGTCTCTAGTCTCTAGTCTCTAGTCTCTAGTCTCTAGTCTCTAGTCTCTAGTCTCTAGTCTCTAGTCTCTAGTCTCTAGTCTCTAGTCTCTAGTCTCTAGTCTCTAGTCTCTAGTCTCTAGTCTCTAGTCTCTAGTCTCTAGTCTCTAGTCTCTAGTCTCTAGTCTCTAGTCTCTAGTCTCTAGTCTCTAGTCTCTAGTCTCTAGTCTCTAGTCTCTAGTCTCTAGTCTCTAGTCTCTAGTCTCTAGTCTCTAGTCTCTAGTCTCTAGTCTCTAGTCTCTAGTCTCTAGTCTCTAGTCTCTAGTCTCTAGTCTCTAGTCTCTAGTCTCTAGTCTCTAGTCTCTAGTCTCTAGTCTCTAGTCTCTAGTCTCTAGTCTCTAGTCTCTAGTCTCTAGTCTCTAGTCTCTAGTCTCTAGTCTCTAGTCTCTAGTCTCTAGTCTCTAGTCTCTAGTCTCTAGTCTCTAGTCTCTAGTCTCTAGTCTCTAGTCTCTAGTCTCTAGTCTCTAGTCTCTAGTCTCTAGTCTCTAGTCTCTAGTCTCTAGTCTCTAGTCTCTAGTCTCTAGTCTCTAGTCTCTAGTCTCTAGTCTCTAGTCTCTAGTCTCTAGTCTCTAGTCTCTAGTCTCTAGTCTCTAGTCTCTAGTCTCTAGTCTCTAGTCTCTAGTCTCTAGTCTCTAGTCTCTAGTCTCTAGTCTCTAGTCTCTAGTCTCTAGTCTCTAGTCTCTAGTCTTCTAGTCTCTAGTCTCTAGTCTCTAGTCTCTAGTCTCTAGTCTCTAGTCTCTAGTCTCTAGTCTCTAGTCTCTAGTCTCTAGTCTCTAGTCTCTAGTCTCTAGTCTCTAGTCTCTAGTCTCTAGTCTCTAGTCTCTAGTCTCTAGTCTCTAGTCTCTAGTCTCTAGTCTCTAGTCTCTAGTCTCTAGTCTCTAGTCTCTAGTCGTTATTATCAAGATTTTTCAAAATTTCTGACAAATATGCTAAATTCCTCAACAAAATCTCGTCCAATAAACTTCAACAATTAAAAATCATTTGATACCAAAAATGACTATCCGAAAAATTCAAATCATTTTCATGTCAGCTGTTTCATCACTTAACGAAATTAAATTCTTGTCTACCCGATAAATTTATTTACTTTATGATTCATAAAACTTTTTTACTATAAAATTTCCATAAATCTTTTGATGATGATAAGACTCTACGTAATGATGAAGGACATTCTTAACTTTATATTCTTGACACTTGATGTTTCATTAATACCAATGCTATGCTATGTTTCCAAAGCGATAATAAAGTCATTAATGTAAACAGACTTTTTTTTGTAAAATTATTCACTGTTTATCTTTCTAATGTTGATGACTTTACACAAACATTAGTCAATTTCCATGACATTTTTATCAAACATTTCATTATGAATGGTATTTAGGAAGTGTCAATGATCTGACAAATGACTTTTGCCTACACAAACTTTGAAAATTTTTTTATTTTCGGCTGAGGAAGTGCCGCCCCTTCTGCAAATTTCTTCACTCTATCGGTTGAAGTTTTTTTTGTGGACGGAACGAAGAAATTCCACCTTGGCTGGATTTGTTTTTGTGGGCGATAAAGAATTCTGAACCATATGGTAGAAAATGGATTAGATATTGATGACAAATTTGGGTATTTGAATGTTGAAATTCAACTTTAAATTAATTTTCAAGCTTAACATTTAATCCTCAATTAATTAGCCAAAAATACCCGAAAATCATCTCAATTACGTCTCAAGATTCTAAATTCTGCAACGAACGCTTCAAGCATCAGATTAACAAACATTAACTTCCAAATAATCTTTTTTTGCCGTGGGTTTTAGAAATGACGAATTAGTCAATTAAAATTCTCAATTCTGATTTATTCTGTCGACAGTTTTAAGGCACAAAAATTGCTTTGCATTTCAATTGAATGAATTCTAAAGAGATATTTTTTGTGTCTACAAGATTAAGACATCATGTTGGGTAGAATTTAATCTGATTGATATAGATACGGGGGTTTGTATACATTGTTGCTGATGTCTATGCATTTTCACTTCAAGAACTTCATCATCTAAGCTCATTAAAATCTGTATCTTGTTCTAAGCTTGCAATTGTATCCAAAACTGCAATTTGAAAAGCAAATTAAATGCCAGCTTAAAACTCATACTCTGAATAATAATAATCTGACTTTGAGCTTTTATGAGCTTTCCTTTTAAAATTGCTACTTTATTAATAGAAATTTTTGTTATGACTTGACTACTCGAAATTGTGGTAGTCAAGTCATAACAAAAATTTCAAAAGTTACAGGCTATAATTAAATTAAATGATATTCTGGATGTAATATTTTATGGCTTGGTTTCAAGCTGGCTTTGAGTTGTATAAGATAAAGTTGATGAAATTGATTTTAGTTAAATGATGGAAGTTAAAGATGTCGAAGTATGTAGCTCTTGGTGGCTTAAAAATAAATCTTAAGTAGATTTTTTGTTACATTTTTGCTATCGATGAAAATAAAATCATAAAATCACTGTAGCATGTTCTATGGTGCTCTGTTAAGGTTCAGTATTCTTTATCCCCCGTAAATCATTAACGTAATGAATTAACAACCCTCAAGATCCATTCATAATCGTCCCAAAATCGACCTCCACCCTGCCTTCATCTAAAAAGCTCAAGAAAAAAAAGCACCAAACTTTCTTTTCATATTACGCAGCCCTTTCACTTCTCCTTATTTATTTCTCCGTTCCTTCCCACTCAATATTTTCATCTCATGCTTCATGCCCACCCACATTTAAGTTAAGTGTGTAAAACTTTAAGAAAAATTGCCATAAATGGCATTGATTTTATATTTTTACTGTTTTATTTATTTTTTTGCACAAAAAATGCTAATGTCCAGTCATTACGTGAATAATAAAATACTAAAATTTACGATGATCCACATTTGTCTTTCCATTTCGCTCATATCATCATCATCATTTTTTTCTGTGCTGTGTTGTGTGTTGATGGCTCCATTTAGTATCTCACTTTGATGTTGATGATGATGATGGCGTTAATGTGGATACAGAGATGCGATAATTCTTTGTCTATATTTGTTTTTGTTGTTGTTATTTTTAAAGCATATGATGTAATGCAAACAGAGAAGGCAGAAACATTTCATCTCCATCGTGTTGAACTTGAAAATGTCTTTGATGAAATTCTGCTTCACATTCTCATGCTCACTCGCCCACAATATGTTTTCGTTTAGTTATATTTTTTTTCTGGCTTAGCGAGCACGAGAGAGAAAAAAAGTTTCTGTCCATATTTGTATAAAGCTTGTTTGAATATTTATGTGCGATTCCTATCCCACGCTAAGCACAGCTATGAAAAATAACAAAAAAATATTGTGTTTTAAACTTTTTTTCATTAAATTGTGTTCACATTAGAATTGTGGCTGATGGAAATTAGAGTTGATGGATTTGGGGATGACATTTTTTATTAGGGATTGGTCTGAGATGAAATATGTTTAGAATCTTGAGAAATTGAAAGATTTGGGGGTTTTTAAGCAGGAAGACTGCTTACTGGTCAGTTTATCTGGTCATTTGTATCCAAATTTTTCAATCTTTGCGAATAAAATTTTGAAACCAGCTTAGGAACCCCCCCTTAAAAAATTCTGGTAACAAATCCAGCAACAAGGCTTCCCAGCTTTTAATTTTTTATCTTTGTTTTAATCTTTAATCTCTATGGAAATTTTTAATCTCTATGGGATTAAAGATTAAAAAATCTCTTAATCTCTATGGGATTAAAGATTAAAAAAGATTAAAGATTAAAAGCTGGGAAGCCTTGTCCAGCAATAATTCAATAAATCTGACAAAATAAACCTGAAATCATTCCAATTCCAAAAAAATCTCCAATTGAAACCCAATTTGTTGATCACTTAAGTCTACCAGATTCTCATATTTCGTAACTGTCAAAATCTATTTGAAGGGCGTCAAGATTTGCTACGCATTCTAAAAAATAAATTAGTCATTAAACTTTTGTGTCTTTTTCATAATTTATTTTGCAACAATTGCTAATTTTTTGTCAGACGCCAAAATGATAAATTGTCAATTTTTTCAATGGTAAAAAGAAGTCTGTAGCTTATTTCGTCAAATAAAAGCGACAGACAGATAAAAATGAGATTAGTTTCGGTCTTCAATGAGACACAAAATATTTATTTATTTTCAATGGTAATTTCAAGTGATTATATGGTGTAGGGTATCATGTTTATGCGCAATAATATCTACAAATAAACATGCTTGTTAACTTCACATTTTGGTCAAGCATCAAGGCAATATTTCCATCTTTAAGTCGTGTCATTTTATTTTATTTATTTTATAATACATAAAAAATATTTTTTTATTTACCTAAATATGGAAAAGTTTTTTAATTGGATTTATGCTGAATGCGTTTGTCGCCGAGTGACATAAACTTTTCATTATTTATTATGTTTTTGGTCTCATGAAGTTTATGAATTGTGAAGCTAAAACTTTTATGGACACAACTAGGCTGGGATGTTAATGGAAGTAGATAAAATTGAATTAAATTTAAAATGATGCAAATTAGTTGTGAAATTTAAGTGCATCCAGTCCTAAACCTTGCAAAAATAAAATTCTCAATTTCGTCCACTGGAAATTATAGCTACATCCACTTCCACAACAAATATTCTCCCATAAAATATTTCCCTCATTAATTCAGTAGCTCATCAGCTAATAATCAAAATAGCAATGAAAATTTCCATCGTAGACAATAACATGTAATACAAAAAGGTAATCAATCTTCATCTAAGACATTCCACATATGCATGCACTTCCATTTAAGACAATTGAGATGCAAAATTTATGATAGCGCAAAAAAAGCTCAGTCAAAAGTCGACGACAAATCAATTAGCGTACAATGCGCGATGTAAGTAATTGTAATTTAAATTAATGGAGACGATCGGTATCTTGTGTTGTGCATGGATGGGTGGGATAGGCTTGAGTTTAAGCTACACTATATAGTGATGCCCTCCAATTTTATATATATTTTTGTTAGAATTTGATTTTGATACCTTAATTTGAATATTTAGTAAATTTTTGAAAATTAAATCCGGAGTGGAAATCGAACCCACGACTCTTTTGAATTCTGGGCCTATAATTTACCTATAATTTGTCAATCATGACATAATATTAACTTAAACTATTAATCTGTTGTAAACAATATTTTTGATGATATCATTGATGCAGCTTTATTTGGGAACTTCCAACAGCCCTAAATTTCAATTTACCCACAACTGCATTTTGTGCTGCATAACAAGCACCAAATCATAAATGACGTGGGTATGATCAGTAGCGCCTATAACATATCATTTCAATGTCACATTTATAGATCCGATTGGCGTTTCTACTGACATTTATGAATTAAAGTCGTGCTTCAATCTCGCACACACCATAATAATCCACATCGAGTAGTCAATTGCGAAAGTTATATAACATTTAAAGCTATTCTAGCTATTTATTTACACATTTTTTATATTGTTGTTTATTAATCCACCTACGAGACATCCACGACTAATTTTCAACCTCAATGAAGCTGTTGTTGCTGCTGCCATAAAATATAAAAATGTTTATGATACTTTTTGTGTACTTGAAATGTTTAATGAATGATCCAACTAACCCAAATATTGTCGTCATCGACATTCAACATTTATTTCACTCTCAGTGTTTGTTTTAAGGTTAAAAACCTACTTAACTTGATGCTTTTTATGTCTTTCTCTCTCTCACTGCTGTGTGCTGCAGCAATTTCACTGTTATGAATGGGGATCATAACTGAGATTTTTCTTTGTTAATAAATATTTAATAATCTTTTTATTGCTGGCTTTAAATTTTCAGATTAAATATTTTTTTTTATTGAAATTTAAGCACACAAGTGTGTGAAGTAAGAAAGTCAGTTGGTGGATTTGAAATTATGATGCTCATTAAGGGATTTGTGGGAAAATTAATAATGGAATTGAGGTCAAAAATCTAGAATATTTTAGTTTGGGGATGAGTATGCTGAGTTTCACGAATTTTTCAACTTTATATTGTCTGTCCATGTCTCGTTTCACTCAATTGTAAGCTATTTACACTTTAACATGCGTCAAATAAGTCACCGCCCTCAGAGACACAAGAAATAAGGACTTAAAATGCCAAATGTCAAAACTCTGACTTTTTCCCTCAAAAAGACTGTGCTGAACAGTACTGACCTTCCACAAAAAACATGTATTCTCCTATTTGACGTATGGCTGTATAAATGAATAAATGAATAAGTGACTTACTGAACTTAAAGACTTGTAAATGCTGTAATGAGAGAAACTGTAACAAAAAATGATTGATTAATGAACAGAACTGATATTTTTGTCATTAATAGTGGAAGCTTAGAGTTAGAGTAATTTTGAGAATGTTTGGTGATTAATAGAAATTAGTTCGGAATTGAGAGAATTTTTGTTGTTTTTCGTTGGCCATAAATTTCAATTATAATCCATAGCTTCTTTAGATATTGAAGCTGGCTCTATCGCTGGCTACTGTTTGCCATGTGCTGTACAGTCTCAGTCAACAGCTTCTTTCAATTATGAATCTTCGGAAGAATCAAGCCTTGAATCAAGCTATATGTAGACAAATTTGTTAGGAAGCCAGTAAGGCTTCTGTGGACGATTAGTTGGACAACAGACCCGTCATTCTCTTTTTTATGAGAACGAAAGTTTGTTTCCCAACAGAAATTTCTCAGTCAATAGAATCTATTGAATAGGTAGATAGATAGAGTAACAAGGAATCGCACAATGCTCTCAATAATTCTAATTTGTATGCAGCATTGCCAACTGCTACTGAATAGAGTCAATTCAATTGGAAATCTTGAACTTCTGATTCTGAATTGAATCGAGTTCTTTGAATTTTTGATCAATCAGTCTATGAACGAATTATCCTCTCAAGTAGTCATTGCACTAGTCTACTTATAAATTGAATTATATCATTTCCATTGAACTGACATGCACCATCTGCCTCGCCCTAAATGTTCGTATTATATTTCTGCAATAACTTATCCAAAAATGAATTGTAATAATTGGGGCTTTGAAGTAAATTGCCAATTATGGGAATCAAAAATAGTCATAAGAATTGAATTGTGAGAAAAAAAAGCATAAATATGATTTGAATTTCCATATTGGACAAACAGAATTCATTTTCCATATTTCTAAAGATCTAAAGCTGTTGATGACCTTCTCTGATTTATTTTTATTATTTTAAAAATGATGTCAAAGATGAAAAGTCTTCTAAAGTATTGATGCCGACGATGTCAATAAATAAAAATCCTCAATCGCACGACAAGCACCGTGAAATTTTATGCATTACAAAAGACACAAGTGTCGCATCAAAATCGTTATTTACGATGTTCCCATTATGCACAATAATCATTGCCAATGCCACCAACTGCGTGAGTGTGTCGATCCACAAAAAAAAAACACAGATGACAAACATAAAAGCATTTTAATCGCTTTATTTACGAAAATTTATTTCGGCAGTTTTTGCATCTCAACCAGAGAATATTATCGCCCACGCTGCGAATAATTCGAGTAGGAAATGGTTTTGAGTTGGGTAGATAGAGCGCATTTTTCTGAATTATGTGGAATTTAGCTACTGGATCTTACTGGATCTTGAAATTTTGTCAAAATGACCTCGGTCGTCGACCGTACCAGAATTCTGGTATCAAAAAACTACCATAAAAGGATTAAATGGACAAGTTTGTTGGATCATTTCGCGATAAAAGAAAAGAAAAAAAAATCAATATTCACATGAAATATGAAAATTCAATATGACATGTTCAATGGAGCGATCTGCTTTTTCTGTGGCGATTAAAAATGATTAATGAAAAACTACGTGCAACTGTATGAGGCTGAAACACACGTATTTATTCATACTTTTTGTGGTTTCATTCATGAAAAAAACAACAATTTTATTTCATTTTAATAAAAATTAATTGACGCCGACGATTAATGCGATGCCTACACAAATCAATATACGTGTTTGATTTTCCATATTATTGTTTTAAAGACTATGAACGATTTTGTGTAGAGCAATTGCAAGTTGAACGATACCGGCATTTAACAAGTTGAAAACTATTCAATGAATATGAAAATGACTGAAGGAAGCTATTAGCATACCAAGTAACACAACTATCGCTATACATCGATAGTCAATCAACAGAGTAAGGTATGGTGAGCTCTTAGCTATAAAAATAATAAAAAAATGTGAGTGGGGGACACGAAAAAATTACGTCATTTTTTCTGTGTGACTTACTCGCTCGCTTACTTTACTGAATGGAATAAAATTTATGTTTGACCATCTGTTCTATTGTTCCATTGAGTTCTTTTGAAATGATCATAATTTCACCTTTCGATGGACTTTATATGACGGTTAAGAATGTAAATTTTTGAGTCACATGAGAAACTTCCTTCCTTCATTTAAGAACATTAACCCAAGGGTTATTGTATGTTGATTTGCAGAAATAAGTTCTCAGCATGAATCATGATAATTTTAGCACTCATCGAAGCGTATCAAGCACTTCCACTTGCTTTTAATTTTCTTTACCACAAAATTCTTTTCATAAGAATTTTGAAGCATTTGTTTGTAAGAAAGAAATAATGAACATCACCCACCAACAAGATGCCCAAAATTTAATATCAAGTTTGTATTAAGAACAACTACAAGCGCCTAACAGTCGTCATAATACCGCAAAAAAAGAACATTTCGGAAATGAAATATTTGCTGTATTTGTGTTTAACAAAACGCAATATTGCCCAACAGCACGACTAGATATCACATTCATTGATGTATGGATGAACTATATACACTCGTACAGGTGAAACCCTACCTTGTAAAAGCCACACATTCACTCATTGTAGTCTATTATTGTGGTGTATGTATCCACATACTCATAAGCATCTAATTAAACTATTTATAGTAGGTGTATGCGTATTACTTGTGCGGATATACAACAATCATGTACCACATAGACATATACACGAAAACTTTCCAGCTGACTTGATCGAAAAAAATAAAAATAAAAGAAAAACTCTTCATGTGTTTGAAAATGAAAAAAATATTTTTTCAAAGTGGTAGCATATTGTGTTCGATTGCTCAGGAAGGCGGATGGACAGAACGTTACTTTTTTTCAAATCGGAATAATTTTTTTTGCTTTTGCGTGAAATAATTTTTCATATTTGATTGATTTCTATGTTTACGCGTAATCGAGCGGGTGCTGTCTAGTCGAGATCGATTTTATGTTTGGTGTTATCTAAAAGAATTCGTGCAAAGGAAAAGAAAAACAATTAAAAAAATTATAATTTCATGGTTTGATGGTTCTTATCACGTATGTGACGTGAAGATACGTTAAATTCCAAAATATCAAGTGAAAAAGAAGAAAAATATTAATAATATTTTGTGTGGTAAAAGACGGAAGCCATAATTGCTCATCACAAATTGATTAAAATGCAAAAAATTTCATATTCGAGATATGACATTGGCAACATAGAAAGGATATAGTTGGAATAGTCAGAAGGGTAGACTGAAAAATATAAAAATATAGGAAAAATTGAGAGAATTAAAAGTTTAATGACATAATGGAATTATGTGATATTCAATTACGTTTGAAGTGGACAGAGAGACAGAGAGAATTGCATGTTGGACGACAAAAAATTTCTTTTAGCATACTTCATGTGGGATGTGATGTTTTGAGTTTATTTTGGATGAATGTCAAATTATTTGTCGGTATATTGTGAAATTATGAGAGATTGATAAGATTATAAAGGCTTTTTGAGTACCTACATCAAAATGTTTTGATGTTGCAAGTTGAAAATTTTGTTGTGATTGTCAAAAAGTTACTTTTTGGATAATGACATGAATTGTGGTTGGTTCTTGCCACTTTTTTCTACATTAATCAAGAAAAATGATGTCAAATTTTGCAGTTTTGAGAGAGAAATTTAAGAAATACTTTTTGAAGTGGGAGTGAATTCAGCAAAAAAATAAATATATTCAAAATTTGAATAATTTCAAGAGAAATAAAATGTATAAATAACTACAAAATCACTAGTGACAAAGTTATTTTGTGAACTTCTTATTACACTTTTCATATCTTATCTAAAAAAAACTCATTTGCCCCAAATGGTTTGTTCGCAAATGACGTCAACAAAAAATAGATTTCAAGGCTAAATTAGTAAATTTTAAATATTTTTACATATAAAATCTCGTTCTTTTGAGTTTCATACAGTTCCAGTCCCCGACTCCCACTGATCCTCACACTATACACTATACTACTTACCCTGACCTACCCTACTCCTAACCTAGGATACATTAAGGTATCCCACCCATCCTACCACTAGGGTACCATGGGTAGCTCTAAAAATCGGTCTCAGATTTTGAAACCTTGAAATTTGAATCTAAAATCACCGTTAAAATTCCATTTTCTTCTTCATTGCTCCAATATTTATTTCTTACAAAATTGGACGTCATAAATGAACAACCACTAAAGCAAGTTCACAGTAAAAATGCGCCCAAATCTTTCATCTCACTCGAAACATTTTCCAACAAATTTTTTAATTCAATTCATTTGGCTTCACTCTCGAGACAAATTTGATTTTAATTCTCTCCATGATTCGAATGAGACAGTCTTTATGAATTATTATTTTAATACATGAAAAATGGAAATTTAATCTTTTAGTGCAGTTGTGCATCGACATTAAATTTTATTATTTTTGTATGAATATGAAATTAAATACTTAACATGAATATGAATTGTAAAGAAGTAATTGCCTTATCACCTGTATATTGTAAAAACTGAACACACATTCTTACAGTTTATTTGTTTTATGATTATCTCATTTTCATTCGTGTGCTGTGTGTAATAATGAACGCGGAGATATAAAAGTAATTTAAAAATAGAGCAAAAATGTGTGAGAAATTTTTTCATTTTTGGTCTCAATTTCTGCTCTGTGAATTTAATTATATTTTTTATTCATAATTTTTTTTAAAAAAACTTTTTTTTTCTTCTTTTTTTATTGAAATTCAACATTAAAATGATACTCAATCAATTCCGTGTGTGAATTCAATTTGCGTGTAATCGCAATTAACAAAAAAAAAGATGAGATGAAAGAAATTAATAATTATTGTCATTGTAAAATCGATGAATGCCTTCATATGCTGTGTATTAAATGGACACAAAAAAATATGTTAATTAAAAATTTCTCAACCATCATTAACGAATTAATGAAAATTTATGGAATGAAAATTTTGTAGCATTTTTAATTCCACCAAAATGGAAAAATCATATGAGTTAAATGCTGGAAAATTCAATCAATTTTATGGCTTGAATAAAGTTTACGGCTGTGAACTTTTGAACCCTCTTTTTTATAGTTCATAAATTGCCTTGTTTGAATAGTGATGATGTGCTTTATGGGGAAATTTATGAGCAGTTTTTATAGAGTTAATAGATTTGAATGTCTTTGATTTTGATGAAGTCTGTTTTGAGATTGAATTTGGGATGAATTTATGTGAATCTTCTAACAAAAAATTTAGTGAAAAAATTCATTTTGACAAAAACATAAACATAAAATTGATAGCTTTTTGATATTTAGATAAAGTAATTTAGATTCTTCAATAAAAAATATTTTTTTTTCTATTTTTTATAATTTTAAAAATAACTAGAATCTAGAATCTTCTCAATTAATTGAAATTAAAATTTCTTATTCAGCATATTCTAAAAAAAACAATTTTTCATACTTCAGAAATTTTCCACAATTATATTCTGTAAATACTCAAGAATCTTACTCCAAAAATTATTTTTACAGTATTTTACACCAATAAGTTAACAGCACTCTTTAAATTTCTATCGCATCTTAGATCGTTAATGACGCCTTCATTTATCTCTTTTAAGTACACTTCATTATATAAATTATAAAAGTTCAAACACTAGATGTACTTAGTAAGTTAATGGGATGATTTAAGAAAGTAAATATGAAGAATACATGTAAGCACTAATTTTGTATCTCTTCGGAAGAAATAAAAGGAGAATGAAATTTAATATTCAGTGTTCTGAAAATGAGAAGTCTTAAATAACAATATGCAGACTTTACAGCAAAATTAATGTAAATTGAAAGGATTTCTTTCCAAAGAAATTATAGAAATGGAAAATTATTAATTAAATTCATGGAATTTGAATTTTGAGATTGCGTATTGTGGAAATTGAGACTCTTTTTCAAGGAACTTGTTATGCTTGTGTACTCGGAATATTTTAGCATTGTGGATTTTTTCATTTTTTAAATAAATTTTACATTCAATTTTTTAACTTTTCAAAATAAAATTTAAATTCAATTTTTCAATTTTCTAAAATACATAAATTTTTTAAATTTTTCATTTTTTTTTAAAATAAATTTTAAATTCAAATTTTCAATTTTTTAAAATACATAAATTTTATATTAAATTTTTAAAGTTTTTTAAAAGAAATTTGAAATTTAATTTTTCAATTTCATTTTAAAATACAAATTTAAATTAAATTTTTCAATTTTTTAAAATATGTTTTAAATTAAACATTTTAAAAAAAAAATTTTTAACATGTGAATTTACAAAACTAGTAATTTAAAAAAACTCAAAACACATTCTTTACCGCACTGAAAGACACACCAGACCATCAGTAGCTTCAATATTTTATCAGTCTCTAAAAAGCTTAAATAATACCATTCATTATATTTTTTAGTATTGATTAATGGCTTTTATCATAGCGGTAGTAAATTTCTAGGAAAAATTCCTGTGTAAATAAATATACGCTCGAGTGATGAAGGGCTTACCCAAAGACTATATATGGGGAACCTTCCATACCCTTTCAGGTCAAAGGAGGTCAAGGGTGCCCAATAATGTCTATTTTACATAAATAGAAATAAATTTTTATTCAAATGTTTAACATAACTTAAAGTTATGTCTATGAATTTGACCATTTTTGGACGGTATCCCATCCCAACATGCACTTATTTCTTCGAAAAAAAACCACAAAAAGTGTTTATGCTACCCGGCAAATAAAAAAGCAAAACAAAAATCATATCGTACACATTTTGATTGTTTTTCAACAATTCCAAAACAAAGCTGTGTGCCTTTTAGCAGTCTCAAACCTCGACACAATCATTAAAGTGATAAATTTTTATTGAGTGATTGATAAGATTTTTCATTCTTCTGTCACAAAAGCTATAAAAAGTCGTAAAAAAATTTACTTCCACCATAATTTAATTATAAGCTATTACGAATGTTTTTGTTGACAGCGCGCTGGCGTACAGAGAGTAAATTTAATTTATTTTTCATTTCCACCGCATCAGTGGTTCGTGATAAATTTTTTTTATGTCTATTACTGCATAAAGCAGTTAAAATTGAAATGACAGTATGATTTTAAAGTCTATAGAAATTTGTTTGTCTATCTCTGCAATTTAATCAATTATTGATACAAATTATGGCTTGTCATGCAAATGGCTTACGTACATTTTGAAACAGGTGAATTGAAAAACAACAAACTTTATCAAATAACTTTGAATGTTTATTGAGTGCGATGTACAAGTTTGATGATGATTTTCGGCCACCTGGTCGACTATTTATGCGTGCAACACGTGAAACTACGCCATCCGCACCATCACCAAGTGGTAGCCGTGCTCTTGTACCACGTGGTTCAGCAATCACAACAAACATTGATGATAAGGGAATTAAATTTCGACATGATGTAATTCATGAGAAGACAATTGAAGCGGTTATAACCGATTATACAAATAGAGATAATCGTCGTATTGATCGTGATGTTGTTGATGCATCAAATAATGCTTTGGTATATTCATTACCTGTCCGTGATGATGATTATGATGCTGGTATGACAAAAGATCTTCAGCAAATAACGAGAAATAAACGTCTATCAACTGAAGTGCTTGGTAATACAATGCATACAGTAAAGACCACTCAACGTGCACCTGATGGACATAGACGACATGTTACACATATTGTTAGAAAAGTAACAACATTGAGTCGTGCTGAAGAGCGTGCACAGGCAAACAATATGATTAAATTCTCGAATGATAGAAAGACAACGGAACTTGGATACATGGCGACACATGCTCTTGAAGGACCAAAGCGTGTCAAGGTAGACATTTTGATTTTGTTTTTAATGGGATTCGAACTTGATATTGATATTAAAGGATTTTTAAGTTCAATATTTAACAGAAAAGGATAAAATTTTGAATGGGACTCGAACCCACGTCCTTTGATTTTCTGTCATATGCTCCTACTACTGAGCTATCTGGGGTTACTTAAGTACTTGGCAGAATACCAACTTAAACTATTATTTTGTTCTGAATGGTACTTTTTGGTCTAAAAGTTAATATTTTGGATAATTTCATAGCAAACTAGGGATGGAAGTTAATTAGAATATATTGTAAAAGGGTATCAGCTACTCGTTGAATCCAGCTGAAAGCACTGTGGTACTTCAATCGTACCGTTGAGATGGGACTTAGTAAATTCACAAATTCTAAGAACTGTATCCTTGCCTGAATACAAACCATTGTAGTTTCCAAAATTTAAATGCCAACTTAGTTCTTACCCATATCCATACCACTCAACATTATTAATAGAAAGAAATGTTCAATTTCCAGTAATCGCCCACAATCAAAAATAAATCTTGTTCCTCTAAAGCTAATAAAAATAAAAATTTAACAGCAGCTTTTTCAATGTCAACCAGCCGAAAAAAAACACACAACAATCTCGTATACAGAATTACAAAAAAGCTTTTTTGTGTTGTCGTTCTGCCATTTATGAATGAATACACAAACATTTGGCAATTTTGTGGATTGATTTTGTTAATATAATGCTATTTAGTTGACGGAGGCGTTTAGAATATTTTTTCAAAACAGAACGAAAAGTTATTTTTCTTGTCATTCTGCTCATTAGTTCAGATAATTGACAAGATTCTTTTGTTATGATTATAGCTTCTGCTATATTTGAAATGAATGAAATTTTTGTCTTGACTAAAAGCTTTGCAAACACTTTGAATAAAGTACTTGAATAGATCAATCAAGTAAGTAGCTGGAAGAGCTGTAGAGATGCTCAAATAAAGGCTACAACAAATTTTGTATATGATGCTAATAGATAAACACGGATTTATTATTAGCTAGATGATATGTTCTTTTTTTTGTTATTTGACAATAAATAGTCATTTTGAGATTTGTGGATAAAACGAGATTCGATGACGGCTTATTATTTTAAAATAAATTGCTTATCATTTCTTCTTGGATGTTTGAATAACTGGAATTGAAGAGGATTGAGTCATTTATCTACTCGGATTTTATCTATCTCGGAGTTTATGTTTTAATTTATGAGCATGTCTGAATTTCTTCCTAGTCGCTAGATTTAAACAAAAACTTCATTAAAATCCAAAATGTTTCCGACTAGCGTTGAATAATTGAAATAAATTGTATACAAACAAACTTTTTCGTCTCAATTTTCTTGTGAACTTTTTGCAATGACTTTGAATTTTGTACTTTTTTGGAACGACTAATTCGAATTTAATTTAATTCTTCTAGTCGGAATGAAAATGTTTCGCTCTTGATTTGTTGACTTTTTAATGAAATTTTCTGTCTAGTGGGTTTAAACATCAACAAGTTGATGATTGTTTTTGCAAATGAGCTCATTAAAAATATCAACAAATTTTCATCAGAGTAATCATAGATTTGAGTAATTTAAAGAAAATTTTGAATATTTGAAGATTTTTCAATGCTTTTACTTACTGGAGTAACACAACTTAGTCGTTAGGGGTCCGGTATGTCGACGTTATAACGGTAAAACGTCAAAAAGACGTGGGGGTGCTCTGACGATGGTCTTTGTCCGCAATGACGGCAAAAGTTCTGGATTCTGATTTCTGTCTGACTTTTAAATAACTTCTGACAAGAAGGAATTAGTTAAAGCATAGAAAGGCAAGTGCAATCGAGGTCGCGGTTATGGTTGTGTAAAGAGAACTTTGGCCATTTAAAAAAACATCGAAAAATCCAATTCACAAAGTAAAGCAAAAAATTTGCTCTAAAATCCACGCCATTTAACTGTCTCGCTTTAATTTTTCTCAACGGACGGATGTCTAGCAAATCTTCAAGGCTAATGTGTTGAATGAAAATATTGACAATTCTTATTATTTTTATTTGTTCAATGATATGACTTTTCAGACAGATTTTTGGTGTCAAGAACATTTGGAGCTAACTTTTTGAGAGTTTATTCACGTACTTTGAGTTAGTTTTGGAAGTTTAGATAAATAATTCTAGAATGACGCTTTGAAATTATTTGCTTATCTTCATGATATGTTAAAATAATATGAATCACGTCATATTGACATTTGCCGCGTTCTAACTCTGATTGAGGCTGGAGAATTTAAAGAATTTTAGTGTAAATTAACTAAATGACACTCCTTCTTTGTACAAATTTGTTCAAGAGTATCGACAATACAGATCGTAACTGATGGTTAACAACTGCAGAAATATTTTAATGACTCTAGCTAAGCATACAGAATATATTTCGTTTTGAACTTCAAATCTCCTTCATTCAGCAGTGATTGATCCCATGAAGAATCCAAAATTACCTTCACTTTCGATCGAGAACAAAAAATCAATTGAAAGTGATATTTTGGCAGGTGCTGGCTGTCTAATTCCTTCATATTCCTATTTTTATTGAAAGTGAAATCAATAAAAGTGTGAATAAAATTTGATTTAAAGCAACGCCTCCAATTTGTACATTTTCTAAAGATTTTATTTTCTTCAAGTCATCGTTGAGTCTATTTTCTAGTTCTTATAATCATCTACCGGCAAAATAGCAACGCAAAAACACGGGTTCTCTTCTTCAACCTCCTTTAAATAATTTTACCTTGTTCTTTAAAGTATTATTTATTGAATTCTACACAACACACGAGCATAAATTTGATTCGATGCTTTAACCTCCGAGCAATTTGTGTTTCGTTCCAATTAGAAAGTCTTCTTAATTGTTTATATTTTTCTAGAAAATTCAATCTTTTTCAAAATGAGGAACTTTCCTTCTCGTTTTGTTGATTGCATTTTAAGACTTAAGAATTAATAAATCACAATTTAATTACTTTAAAGCACTTCCTCTCCCGCTCATAATGCGAGTAATTAGATTGCATTTTAATTATAGAACATCCACATTCACTTCTACAATATTATTCTCTGCTCAGATGAACTTTTTTGGAGGTCATTCAGTTTGTGACGTTCAAAATTGAGGGGGGTGAGGGGGTTATTTTGCTAGGGTACCCTTTGGACTAGTATACCACTGCCCGGTCGATACTCTTAAGGTATATCCTATGCTTAACCCCTTTGATAGTGTAAACGGCTACTAATAACACCTAAAACAACTTTTTTGTGATACGTGTTAAAAATTTCAGACGTCATTTTCAAACACCCCTTTTTGCGAAAAATGAAAAATTCACATCGCATATTGAGATTTATCTTGCGTACGTTTCTGTTTGTGTTGATGATGAAGTAAAAAATATTGTTGATGTGGAATTCCAGTAGCATTAAAAAGTTCATCCGTGATTTGAATTCATTTTAATATATCATCTCATTAATCATACAAATAAGCAACATTTGTACTGGAAACGCAACACAGCACAAATAAAATTGTTAATTCATGTCTATAAATACTTTACGTCTAATTAAGTGTCATGCCAAGTACTTGCCGACTCTCATTTTCTTAGTCTCTCAGTTATTTAAAATTGTTACGTCATGTTAAATATGTGCTTGCTGTGCTTGATGCCCATATATGGTTCAATTTGATTTATTAAATGACTTTTTTTTCCATCTTGTCATTGAGTATTGGACTGGTTGATCAATGAAATGATGCAGAGGCGGTGAAATATTTTTATTATGAACATTCTGATGGGTTGTTCCTGTAGGAATTTTCGCTATTTTTTGATCAATGGGAATGTAGTACATAGCGAATATTGATATTTTTATAAAATGATGATAAAAATTTTGTTGATGCCTGTAAATGCTGTGGGTTTTTCAAAAGCATTTTATTTAAAAATTCTGAACATCTATTTTTAATAAATTGGATGATTTTTCAGAATTTGTGTCGAATTTTTATTCATTCAATATTTTTGATATTTACTTAAAATGTTTGGTGCTTTTGGCATTTAAACTATTTTTTATTTATGAAATTATTGAAAACTAGTATAGCATTCCGTCAAGGATGACTGGATCAGTTCATTACAAAAGTGTCGTTACTTGAAGCGCCGCTTACATGTATGTGGATCATCTAAAGGGGGTGTGAAGAGAAATTGTTCGATGGTTTTTTTTTGTTTGAAATAAAATTTTTTGGGACTTTTTATTAAAAAATATACCAGCAAACCCTTCGAGACCTTGTCATTAATTTTAAATTTCGAAGAAAGTTCAATATTCCCATTAAAATTTCAATCTCGAGGGGGGTTCAGACTCCTTTGGACCACCCTGACAACTACCCTGCCCCAGAAAATTGAATTAGGGATTTATCCTCATAATTACCCCTTTGCTACCTGTCTGATTACCTATTTAATCTAAATATGCTACGAGAAGATTCATGCAATGATAAAATATTATACATGACTTAATCCTTCCCATGAATAGAATTCAAATTTATTTTTAAATAATGTCACCAAAATTATTCCAGCAAGCTTCATAAAACAGCTTCACATCCATGTATACGCATTAAAGCACAGGTCTTTAAAATACCATTTAAATAAAACCATATTCTAAAACCTTTAAAGTATTAATGGTTAAAAAAGGTGCTGACAGCCACCCACACTCTACCAACAGAGTGCTGAAATGGAAATTTACATACAAAAATAACATTTTAATCGTTTTAATGGAGCCGAAAGAGACAAAAAATTTCCATATTTTTTCTCTGTAAAAATTCTATTTCCAACATTAATTTCAACTCAATAAAATTTTTTTCATGTCCTTCACTTTCAGATTTCCGATATTGTCGTTGGACAAGAAGATAATATGACAGCACGTGAAGCGCTTCTTCGTTGGGCACGTCGTTCAACAGCTCGTTATCCAGGCGTTCGTGTTAATGACTTTACAGCATCATGGCGTGATGGTTTGGCATTCTCTGCTCTCATACACCGAAATCGTCCCGATTTATTGTCATGGAGTGAGTCAAGACAGAAGAGAACACGTGAGCGACTTGAAACTGCATTCCATGTCGTTGAGAAGGAATATGGTGTTACGAGACTTCTCGATCCAGAGGTAATATAAATGAAGTTTCATATTATGTCTTATTTTCTATACATTTTTGATTGACATGAATGCCACTAGCGTCTTTGTATATGTTGTACATTTTTTAAATTAAAATTGAAAATTTTATTCCATAAAAGCTCATGCATTTGTAACAACATCAACAAAAATGTACTGCTATTTTCTCACGTGCTCAAAAAAAACATTTTTTATTTCCATTTCTAAACAATTTTTTCTTCACTTTTTGGTACTTTTTAGGATGTCGACACAAATGAGCCAGATGAGAAGTCAATGATAACATATTTGAGTTCACTGTATGATGTCTTCCCAGAGCCACCACAAATGCATCCATTATTCGATATGGACTCACAACGTAAGGTTCAAGATTACCGTGAAACAGCACAACAATTGCTGTACTGGTGTCGCGAGAAAACATCATTATTGCAGGAGAGATCCTTTGGAACGACATTAATTGAATTGAAACGTTTATTAACGGAATTGAATAAGTTTAGAAATGAGGAAATTCCACCACGTCATCGTGATAAGCAGCGATTATTTACCGTCTATAAGGAACTCGAAAGATATTTTGAATCAATTGGTGAGATTGAAGTTGAGAGTGACTTACGTCCAGATTCATTAGAAAAGGCATGGAATAAGTTATTACAATCACTTACTGATCGTGAACACATTTTACAATCAGAGATCAGTAAAGTCGACAACATTCAGCGTCTGGCTGAGAAAGTTCATCGTGAAATTAAAATCACCGAGCAACGTATAACTAGTCTTGAAGTACGAATCTCAGAAGAGTCTCGTCGCATTGATCGTCTCCATCCGATTGATGCAAAGAATACTGTCGAAGGATTAGAGACAGAAATTCGTCATTTGGAACATCCAATACAGGAGATGAATCATGATTGTCATTTGTTGAAGGAGAATCGATATCCACAAGCTGGTGATTTACAGAAGCGTGTCACAAAGTTACATCAACGCTGGACACAACTTCGTACGGATTTCAATACAACACTTTTACAGAAACTTGCCGGCATGAAATATCCAGTGCATGAAAAGACAGTCAAGAAGGAAATCCGAACGGTCGTTGAGCAACGACAAATTGGAACAAATCCGTACTTTAGAGATTTACAAGAATACACTGAATGGTGTCAACATAAATTGAAGCAGCTCTTAGGTAGTGATTTTGGTGGTGACTTACCATCTGTCAAGGTTGAACTTGAACGTCATCAGCAAGAGCATAAAATCATCGATCAATTCCATTCCAAAATTCAACATGCTGAAAGACAACAGACAAACTTTACCGGTGATGAATTGAATCTGTATCAACAGAAATTGAGTCAATTGCAGAAACTTTATGCTGAGTTATTGACAACAAGCACAAAGAGATTATCGGAACTAGATGCACTTCAAGATTTCCTCACAACAGCAACATCTGAGCTTCAATGGCTTCATGAACGCGAACAAATTGAAATTACTCGCGATTGGGCAGATAAGAATTTAGATTTGCCTGCTGTGCATCGTTATTATGAGGTAAGGTCTCTTAGATGTTAACTTTTTTTGGTATTTGCAATGTTACATTTAGATTTATGTCGAATTTCCTATTTTGATGATTGGATGAATGAAATAGTGAGAATATTTCACGTTAAGGTCGATTTTACTTTGATCGTTTTGTTGATTCCAATTGGATTATTCTCAAGGATTAATTTCTAGTTGGATAATTATATCCATGAGATTAGTCAATGTTTTATTTAAATTTTTTATTAACTGTAAATATTTTTCCTCTCAATTTTATACTCGAAAGCATCATTATGGAAATGGTGCGGATGTAAGTCTTTACCAAACACCTCTAGCTCGCCAAAAATCATTTATAATTCTAATTTTTTATTCAAATATTCGGCCACAAAATCAGAATCAAAATTTTATTTTTAATTTTTCAAAATTCGCTTTTTGCCATCAATTCTAGTCGGTTCCTAATTTCATTAATTAATATTCGATTCATTTTATTTTACAGAACCTCATGTCAGAATTAGAAAAGCGTGAGATGCACTTTGCAACAATCTTAGATCGCGGTGAAGCCTTGTTGCTCCAACAACATCCAGCATCGAAAACAATTGAGGAACATCTTCAAGCCCTCCAATCTCAATGGTCATGGCTTCTCCAACTCACATTATGCTTGGAAGTACATCTTAAGCATGCAACCGAGTACCATAATTTCTATACGGAAATTAAGGATGCAGAAGCATGGCTTGCAAAACGTGATGATATTCTGAACACAAAATATTCACAATCAGAATTTGGATTGGATCAAGGTGAATCATTATTACGTGGTATGCAGGATATTCGTGAGGAATTAAATACATTTGGTGAAACCGTCCAATTATTACAACAACGTGCCCAAAATGTTGTGCCATTAAAACAGCGTAAGCAGCCTGTTAACCGTCAATGTCAAGTTCAATCAATTTGTGCCTATAAGCAAGGTGGTCAAGTTAATTTAGATAAGAATGAAACGTGTACATTAATTGATACATCAGGACGTGTTAAATGGCGTGTCCGTACACAGAAGAATGTTGAAGGTACCGTACCAGGTGTCTGCCTCTTACTTCCACCACCCGATAGTGAAGCAATCGATGCAGCTGAGCGTTTGAAGCGACTTTTTGACAGAACAGTTGCATTATGGCAAAAGAAACAGCTTCGATTGAGACAAAACATGATTTTTGCAACCATTAAGGTTGTTAAAGGATGGGACTTTGATCAATTCTTGGCAATGGGTGCTGAACAAAGAACAGCTATTCGTCGTGCACTTAATGATGATGCTGATAAGTTACTGGCTGAGGGAGATCCATCAGATCCACAATTGAGACGATTGAGACGTGAAATGGATGAAGTTAATCGATTGTTTGACGAGTTTGAGAAGAGAGCAAGAGCAGAGGGTAAGTGGATATAAAAAAATATTAAAACTAGGTGATTTATTTGAGAATTAAATGTGAAATATGCCAAATCTGGGTCATAAACCTGGAATTTACCTTAAAACCTCAATTTTTACCACAATTTTCATCACGTTCGATATTTTCCAAAGAATTTCCATCAACTATTCAACATTTCCGTAAATTTTCAAACCATTACAAATTGCATAAGCAACCCACACGCCCACAACACATGCATCTTTTTCCTCACATATTTTCTGTATAAACAATTTCACAACTATTGCGTCAATTGATTAATTAAATTTCAATCTAATTTATTGATCAACGACAAGCATGAAACATTAAAGCATGTCTGAACATAAAATTAAATGTTGATAAAATGACTTTAGTTGGTAGAAGACTCTCAAATAGATCACACAGTTAAAGTTTAGAATGCGAAGTTTCTTTCAATGTACAATCACAGGTTGGATAATTAAACTGATAAAAATTAACCCATTAATCCTTTAAATTTTACACAGAGGAGAGCAAACAAGCCAGCAGAATCTTCACAGAAGAATGCATTGGATTAAAGTCACGTCTCGAGGATATGGCACGTGAATTAGATCACATTATTCTTTCACCAATGCCAAGAGATCTTGATTCATTGGAACATGCCGTGCAAATCCTTGAAGATTATCGTCGTCGATTGAACTTATTGGAACCAGATCTAAATCATTTACAAGAGACATTCAGAACAATTACATTAAAGACACCAGCATTGAAGAAGAGTTTAGACAGCTTAAAAGATTTATGGAAGGAGCTCAACACACAAGCCAGCCTTCATGCTGACCGATTGAAATTACTCGAAGGTGCCCTTGCCGGTCTTGAAGAGAATGAACAAGTCATATCGGAACTTGAAGGTCGTCTCTCACGTCATATTGAAATGCCATCAACAGCTGAAGGTCTCCATGATGTGTTCAAACAATTGTCAGCTCTTCAGGACATCATCACACAACAACAACCACAAATGGATAAGATGAATGATCAAGCTGATCAACTTGGTCGTATGGGAGTTCCAACTAAAGTTCTTAGTGACTTGAAACGTCTTCATGCAAATGTTGAGAGATTGAATACTAGATGGAATAATATTTGTGTGCAATTGGCTGAAAGGTGAGTTACTTGTGAATTTTTTGGTCCAGAGGAGGATATCCTTTCAATTTTAGACCAAAATTTGACTAAAAATTCCATAAAACTAATTATTTCCTTTTTTTATCATCCAGATTAAGAAGTGTCGAACAAGCCATAGGATTAATGAAAAACCTCCAGACCAGCATTGTCGTTGAGGAAACATGGGTCGAGAAGCAAACAGAGAAGCTTCAAAGTCTTCCAACAGCAACATCAGCTCGTGAATTAGATGTGAGTAGCTTTAAACTTTTATTTCTATTTTTTCCATGTAGAAAATTTTAAATTGAAGAATTTTTTTCGTCGAAATTCAAATTGGAGAATTTAATTTGTTTACCAGTCGGTACCTGTCTATGATGAAATACTCTTTGTCTGTGATGTTTGAAGAATCTTAAATATTGAGTGGATATTGTATGAATGATAAATTTTGAATGGCTTATAAAAATGTTTAATACACCGGAAAGAATAAGTTCCTGCATGTATAAAAGTGAAAAGTTTCACGATAGATTTAGAAATTGACACAAAATTGTATAAAATGCTATTAGTTATAGATAAAATTAATTGATAATGATAGAAACTAATTTAAGTTCCAAACAATATATTTTTATATTCTCTTTTCTTCTTTTTTTCTCTTTTCGATTGCCCGCCCTGAAAATAAAAAAAACAATCTCAATCTCCCCCTCAAATGTATGGAATATCTCTGTGTACATCTGAACACTTTTATATTTGTATATAATTTAACATACACACACATAAACACATACAAATTGCTCCCTTATCTCCTTTTTACGGCTGTGATGATGTAAATTTTTTTTGTTATCCTATTTTTGTGTTCAAACCCCGCGCTGACTCGTCCTGGCTTTCATCTCTTCCTCCACTCCGACCAATTTCAATTTATTTATTTTTTTATCCTCCTTGAATTCCTTATCACAAAAAACTTTTTTATGCCTATGAAAAATAATTGAAAAAAATGAAAAATTTAAAGAATATGTTGGGATCAGCTGTTGAGCGAAAACCAAAAGTGGAGCAAGTTAACGTGACTGGTGGCCGATTGCTTAGAGAAGCAAAGGTATGTTTTGTTATAAAAAAAATTTCCTTGTCCGGAAAAAATAAATTGTTTTGGGCTCAGGGGTTTGTTATTGACAATTTTGAGGTTATGGTGGTTATTTTAGATGAGTTGTGGACTTGAGGATATCCTTGATCACAATTGAGGCATGTGACATGTTCTTCAGGTGCCTCGGATAGGCAATTTTATTTTATTTAGTAGAAAAATTTGCAGGACTATCAAAATTTATTATATTGACTGAAACCTTGAAGAAAGTCACTCATCAGAACCAAAATCAATACTGAACCCCTGACCAAACCAATCCCTGATCTACCTTCCTCCTTGTATTACAATTTTCTACACAAAAATCTCTTTAAAAAAATTCATAAAAGTGAAGAAAAAATTTCTTTAATTACTCTTGGGAAGATATATATTTTTTTATTTAAAAGTTATTTCCTTAATTAACTTCTTCTTCCAATCTATTTGAACATGGTAAATGAAATAATTTTTTTTCAATATGCTGCTACTGCTTATTTTAATTAGAAACGCCCCCTCAACATTTTCCTATTATAAATTATAAAATTAATTTTTATTTACCTTTTTTTGAGTATAATTTATGATACAATATAAATTAAATTAATTAACCAACACTTACTAATTTATTAATCATAACAACCACGAACAAACAAACCTACACCCACACATGCAAAAAAAAAATGTATAAAAATATAAATTAGATCTATGATGGAAAGTGCTCACACTATATTGATTGGTTGACGGAAATTCGACCAAGCTTTTCGCCACCACGACGTGACATTCGAATGGGTGAGCCAGGTGCTGGTGAAATTTATACACAAAGATTGGATAATTTAAATTCAAAATATGAATCGTTGACGCAATCACTGTCACAGCGATTACGAACATCGATTGAGGTTAATGGTGCTGATGGATTGGTAAGTTAAATGATGCATCATCAGCCGATACATTGTCAGTATTAATGAATTATTCAACAGAATTATGCTGAAACGTTGCATCGTCCATTAAGAACTTATCGTACTTGCTTAAATATGGGCGCTTCCGGTACTGATGAAATTGATAATAATGATGAAACTTACATTAGCTATAGCAAGTCTGAGTAAGTACTAACATTACTAATTAATAGATATACACATTATTTTTGATGATGTAAGGAATAATACCGAGAGATGTGGATGTTGGCCTGTAAATTATTCTATAGCTCTCTCACATCACTCGGTATAATTTGCATACAAAAAAATGCATACTAATCCGATAAAACAAAACTTCTAACCCAGATTAACATCAAGTAAGCGTACAACTGTCTATCAAAGTGAAAAGATTCCATCGCCAAATGGAAATGTAAATGGAAGTAATAATGAGAATGATAAAATGATAAAGTCATTAGAATTCTCTGAAATTCGCTCAACGAAACGAAGTCACAGCATGAAGGATTCAGAGGGCATAAGGATATTAGATACGCCGGGTATATTAGATCCAACAACGGGTAATGTCTTAACAGTTGCTGAAGCAATTAAATTACATCTATTGGATGTACGAACGGGGGAAATGATACTGATATCTGGCGAGAAGATGAGTCTTGAAAAGGCTGCGGAACATAAGTTAATTGATGCAGATTTAGCTGTTAAATTAAGTGATCATTTAGATGCAGTACGTCGTGAGCTATCAGAAGCGGAAAATGGTCATGATACATCCGAAAAGCGTATAAAGGTAACGACCTCAACAGCCACAATATCTCCATCAAATATTAAGACAATTGCTGATGCCATAAAAGATGGAACCGTTGATCCAATTCAGGGACTATATAAGCTACCTGATGGTAGTGCAATTACCATAACTGATGCCTATCAACGTGGTCTATTGATTAAAAATGATTCCGTTAAAATTAAATCAACGCCCTTGTGTCTTGCTGATGCCATTTCTCATGGCTTAATTGATCAATCGGGTTGGGTTATCGATCGTAATGCTGGTGATAAATTTAGACTTGATTCGGCAATCGAGAACGACTTAATTTTGTCAAATTGTCAAGAGATTGTGGACACACGGAACGATGTTAAAGTAACTGTTGCAGATGCAATTGCATCAGGTCTATTAAATGCTAAAACTGGTCGGTACATAAATCCAATAACAAAAGAAAAATTGACATTCACTGAAGCAAAAAATCGTCAACTGATTGTACGTCCAATGACATTGAAAGATGTCTGCGATTTAAATTTAATTGATCGTGATGGAATGATTTTTTCACCAACACGTAAGCGTCAGTTGACTATTTTAGATGCAATAAAGGTTGGCATTTTGGATGGTGATAAAATTAATTCAATTTCATTAGGTAATGAAAATTCAGAATTAGTGACATTGAATGAAGCTATAGGTAGTGGTGTTGTGGGACTAAATAATAACTTTAAAAATGCAACAACAAGTGAGTTGATGACGATACAAGAAGCTGTTGATGAAGGTTTAATATCATCTGTTTCACAAAAATCAATATTTGATATTGATGCATTCAAAGAATCCTATTCGAATGAGTTTGTATCACTCAATGAGTCACTGTCTAAAGGCGTGCTTGTGCGTTCACATGATTGCTTTAAAATTGACATAGGAAAGAATCAATTAACTTCTTTATCGGATGGTATTGGGATGGGTGTTGTGAGGCCAGAGGTTAATGAAATGTTGAATCGTCGTGTGGGTGTTTTTATGAATGGTCGTGAGCTTTCCGTACTCGATTTAGTGCTGTATGATTTAATTGATCCAAAATCAGGTTATTTAATTGATAATACGCAATTTGTTCCGCTCAATCAAGCTATTGAGAGAAAGATTATCACACCGGAAGGTGCGTTGCTGTTAAGTTCCTTACTCAATATAACATTAACAACTGAGACTGTCACGAAGATGGAGAAACGTTACATAACAATTGCTAATACACAAATTGCTGACTATCCGGACGAGACATCATTACCAGAGTCTGATGGTAGTTTGAAACTTGCTGATGCAATTGAGCAGAAAATTTTCGATCCATCTTCCGGTGTCTTTACCATTCCAAATACTGATAGATTGGTAAGTTTTGAGGAGTGTATACAATTGGGTCTCATTAATCCCGAGTCGTTGAGAATTGTTGATCCAAAATATAAAGAGGAGATTAATGTCCATCGTGCATTAGAGAGAAATCTTTTGGACTCAACTGGACATTACAGGTCACCAGACGGATGGATACCAATGAATCAAAGTATTGAGAAGGGAATCATTAAGTTACAGGAGGAAACAAGACCAACATCTATTTCTCACATTACAACAACTACTTATGAAGTTCCACCATTGCCACTATCAAAAATTCCAAGTATGGATGACATGACAAGTCCTGAGCCACTTGAAATCTCTCCAGGTATCTATTATGATCCATCGACTGCTCTTGTAATTGACATGAAGACTGGAAAATCTGAAAATATCATTCAAGCCGTAAAAGACAATCTTATTGATGCAAAATCTGTGAAAATTATTGATCATTCCACGGGTGATGCCATATCATTTGATGATGCAATAAAAAAAGACATAATATCGCCACATTCTGGTGAAATAACTGACTCGACTGGTAAGAAAACATCATTAATTGATGCTGTGAAAACTGGACTGTTAATTGTTGCTGGTGCACCTGTCGTCGCTGCTGCTGGTGCTATAAATTCATTAAAACTAGTATTTGATCCTTCTACTAATCAACACATACCTGTTGAACTTGCATATGAGCGTGGACTTGTTGGACGTGATGAAATCAGTGATTTTACACATTCAGAGACTCGTTCTGCACTTGTCTCACAGAGATCAAGTTTCGATATTCCAACACCTAAGGACATGGCACAAACGCCATCAAAATCGAGAAAACATTCCTCAAGTGAAGATAGCATGGATATGCCAATTGAACGACCTATTCCAATACCGAGAAAGTCATTGACTAGTGATGTTAATATCCAACTGAGTGATAATAAGACAAAGGATGAAAAATCTCCAATTTCCTCTGAAAAAGTTCCAATTTCAACAGAACAAGCACCAAAAGTTCCAGTTAAAGTTTCAATATCCTCTGAAACAGCTTCAATTTCCTCTGAAAAATCACCAAAATCACCAACACAAGTGAGCGTGAATGAAGCACTTCAGCGAGGTCTTTTAGATCTGAAAAATGATTCATATATAGATCCCAACACAAATGACATCATACCAATTAAGGATGCAATCAATAAAGGCTTATTAGTGTCATCGACAGCAGAAAATGTTGAAGATGAAATTCTGAATATTTCACCTGTTCACGTTCACCATAAAAAAGATGAAATGTCATCAGACACATTAAATGAGTCAATTAAGCCAATTCCAGCAAAACGTAAAAGCATTGAGTCAGCATCACAAGATGAGAAAAATGCTGTGGTAGAAAATTTACCAAGTGATGAAAATTCGACAGTTGATAAAGTTGCTGCTGGTTTTGAGAAAATTGATGATGAACTTTTGGAATCGTCGGCGAAAGAAAAGAAGAATAAGAGCAATCAGCAGATTCTTGATTCATGTGGTGGTGATGAACATTTAAAGACGGAAGTTGGAATTTTAGATGATGGAAGTGAAACCAGAGTTCCGGATGTTGTTGATTCAAGTGTTTTACGTGATATTAAAGCTGCTCAACCTTCACACATAGAAAAGAATTTAATCGGTGATGAGGTTGAAAGTGAAATAATAGGTTCTAAGAAGGATGATGGGGAGCAAGTCATGCGTGACGTCGAAGATATTTCCAAGAAATTCATTGAATCAGAAAAGCTTACGAAGGAAGAAAATGATATTGCAATGTCAGACACAAGTAAAATAATGAAGGATTTAGGTGTAGAATCATCAGATCTTGACAGCATGAAAGATACACAAAATAAGCTTGATGATGCAGATCCTAAAAACAGACATCCAACAACTACGGATTTAGAGACACAAAATGATAATTCAAACAGCAAAATTCATTCATCAATTGATGAAAATATATCAAATATTCAACAACATGCTGAGAAAATGGATTCGAATTTAATGACAAGTCAGCATGCTGAAAAGGATGTAACAGATAAGAAATCACAACAAGATCATGATACTTTGTCTTCAAAGGAACCAAGTGAGGATTCTATGTCACAGCAAGTGAAGGATGTTGATGGAAAATTATCGGAAGTTATTGCACGTAATGATGATGATGATGCGATGAAAATTGATAATGATAAAGTTCCACAACGTGATGAAGAAAAAGTTTCAGATTTTAAAGACGAAGTAGGTGGAAATAAAGAAGACAAATTTAATGAAAAACTTAAAGTTTCTGAAGCTCAACCAAGTCAAGATGATAAAATTTCATCATCAGAACTTCACAAAGAGAATGATTTATCACAAAAGGAACATGACGCAACAAAGGAACAGAGGAAATTGGTTAATTTTGAGGAACAAGATACAATGGAATTTGAGCAGCTTTTGCCTGAAGCTGAAAAAGAAGTTGAAACAGAAACAATGGATCAAATTCCATCAAAGACACAAGTTTCCACGATTGAAGATGCTGAAGTGTTAAAAGAACAATTAAGAGTTAAGGATTCTGAAGTTAGAGAGCTAGCTGATGAAGTCATAAACCAAAGTGAAGCAATTGATGACTCAAATGCTCCTTTACTTCCAGCACAAGTGAGTACATCAGCTATCAAACAAGAACCAACAAATGATGGATTAAAAACTGATGATTCTACATCCAAAGAGTCAAAATCATCAAAATTACATCCAGAACCATCAGATAACAGCACTGAGGTAGCAACAAGTCAAAAATCACCAAAAGATCCACAAACTTCTGATGAAAATGAGAAAGAAACACAAAAACCTTTAAAATCACAAGAAGAAGCAAGCATAGAGAACCAAAACATACCAGAAAAGACTTCAGCAGATGAGAAATTAGAAACTTCAAAACTTTCATCAGATCCACAAGATGCTGACTCCAAAAATGAAAAAGATTCAAACATTTCATCAATATCACAAATTCCACATACTCAAGACTTCTCAAAACAATCTGAAGACCCTTTAAAATCTCCAATTTCATCGTCTCTAGACACAAATCCACCACAAATACCTTCGAAATCTCAACCTTCAACATTCCAAGATCCAACAATACCTTCAATTCAATCAGAAAAGCCACAAGATTCACAAAAATCCGACTCACAACTCGGCAAGGATATTGCAAATGCAGCAAAGATGGGATTAATGGCAATTGTTGGAGCACCAATTCTAGCCGGTATGGCTGTTGCTGATTCTGTTAAAAACATTGCTAGAAAGTCGTCATCAGAAAAGGATCCAATGGTATTGAGTAGGATACAAGAGTTGAGTGAATCAATGATATCTGAAAAAGGCAATGATGGAAAGAAGCCAAAGGAATTGGAAATTGATGAAAATCTCTCACAGGATGAGCTTGAAAATGCTGGTGCTTTCGATAAACGTACGAGTAGTTTTGTTGATCCATCGACCGGTGATAAAGTACCATTTGATGATTTTATTTTCAATTGTGGTGTTTTTGATCCGGAATTGATTTACGTCAAGGATCTAAATACAGACAAATACGTTCCACTAGCTGTTGCACTAGAAAAGCTCTTAATCGACCGAAATACAGGAATAATGGTTGAGCCAAAAACCGGAAAGAGAATTCCATTTTTCGAATGCCTCAAGCGTAAATGGGTAATTCAAAAAGAACCTGAAAAGCTCTTATCAATGAGCATGCAAGATGCACGTAATGCTGGTTTATTGGATGATGAAAGTGGTAAAGTTGCATTTGATGGAATTTTATTACCCGTAAGTGAGGCACTTCATTCGGGTGTTCTTGAGGTCGATAACATATCCATACGTAATTCAGACGGTGAAATTGTACCGCTGGTGAAGGCAATTGAGGATGGCTTAGTGGATTTAAAGCGTGGAATTTTTATAGATAATAAAACTGGCGAGAGTAAGCCATTGGATTTACTGTTTAAAGAAGGTGATTTATTGGCAGGCATAAAAAGTCCAATCTCACTTGAGGCAGCAATAACATCCGGCTTATACGATAAACAATCCAAGAAATTTAAATCAACAGATGACAATTTATTGAATATTCAAAATTCAATTGATTCCGGTCTAATTGATCCGAATATATCTGAGATTAAGGACACACAAAAGGATCAAATTATTCCACTTCAGAAAGCACTTGACGATAAATTAATTGAAGATGATTTACTAAAAGATACACAAAGTGGACAATTATTGTCACTTGATGATGCACTAGAACGAAACTTAATATCAACAAAACCAATTAAAATGACACTCATTGATGTAATTGTAAAGGAACATTATAAAGTCGATAAGCAGAGAATTTTGAATCCAATGAATGGACAATTCGATACGATTGAGGATGCAATTAATTCAGGATATTTGGATATAGATACAACATTAATTGTTGATGATAAAAATGAACGAGTTGTGCCTGCAAACGATGCAATTTCCTGTGGTTTAATTGACACAATCAACGGACGTCTCACGTATCCCGACTTGAATCTTAAAAATGCATACGAACGAGGCTATATTTTAAGCTCGAAAAAACCAATTTCATTATCCGATGCAATAATTAGAAATCTCTATAATCCAATCACCGGTAAATTGATGCCAAATGAAAACGGAAATGAAATTTCACTCGACGATTGTATTAAGCAACATGAAATATCTACAAATGACTTGATTATTCATGATCCAAAATCAAATAACATTATATCCGTAAGTGATGCAATAAAATCTGGTTTAATTGATGCCAAAAATGGATGCGTAAATGAGCCATATAATGGTGAACAACTTACGTTCAATGAGGCTGTCGATCGTGGCATAATAATTTTATCAAAACGAAAATGTTCACTACCCGAGGCTGTTTTTAAAGGTCTTTATGATCCAACATCTGGAACGTTTGCAAATACATTAACGACCGAAAAACTTTCAACCGACCGTGCAATCAAGCGTGGCTTTATTGATCCACAATCAACGGTTGTTAACATAGGTGGAAAAATTCTTCCATTTGAATTGTCTGTCGAGACAGGAATGGTGGATACAAAACGGGGTACAATCACGGATGAATATGGAAATAAAATTGATTTTCGTGAGGCATTTGATCGAGGCATACTCGTTGAAGTGCGTAAACCAATTGGATTATATGAAGCGTTAGTAAAGAATATTTACGATGAGTCGAGTGGCTTGTTTATGGACCCAAAATCAGGTCAACGTTTGACACTCGAACAAGCCATATCGGTTAAATTAATTGATCCAAACTCCGTCCAAGTAAAAGATTCAGCAACAAATATATACCGTGATATATCATTACTTGATGCAATTCACAAAGGTATGATTGATGATGAGTCACATGTGAAAATTGATTCAAGAAAATTAACATTGAGACAGGCATTTGATTTGGGAATATTGTGTGATACAAAGGCCCCAATAAGTATCCAGAGGGCAATTCATCAAGGCATTTATGACAGTCAATCTGGTAAAATTATTGATCCAACAACAAATAAGAAAATGACATTACATGAAGCTATGCGTCGTTGGGTAATAAATCCACATTTGCCATGCTATTTTGATGAGAATGAAGAGACTTTAATGTCATTGACTGAATGTTGTCGTATGAAGATGATTGATAGACGGGAAGGTGTCTTTAAGGAACCGGGCAGTAATGTTTTTGTTCCGTTGAATGAAGCATTAAATTTGGGTCTTATTGTCGACATTGAAAGTGGGGGTTTCGGACTATATGAGATTCTGTCTATGAAATTGTATGACGTAAATAAGAGGAAATTCATAAATCCAGCAAACGGTTGCCTTATCACCATGACTGATGCCATTCAGGATGATATAATATCGCCAATTTTATCCCTCGTAAAGGATTTGGAAACAAATTCGTACATAAAACTCTCAGATGCAATAAAGAAATCAATAATTGACCCACAAAATGCCGTTTATGTCTATCCACAATCAGAAAATTCAAAACGAATCGATTTACAAGAAGCAAGACGTTTGGGATTGATTGTGAGTCACCAAAAACTGATATCACTTGAGGATGCCATTTCAATGGGCCTGTATTCGCCTGAAAGTGGTAAATTTATTGATCCATCATCAAATGAAATGTTTGACTTACAATCATGCATTGATAATGGTTTGATTGATGTCGATTCGACCATCTTAAAGAACATTTCGAGTGGTCAGGAAATGTCATTGAAGATGGCAATCAAAAAGGGTGATGTGAATGTTGTGAAAGGATGTGTGATTGATCCCGATTCAAAAATGTCAAGAACATTTGATGTTGCTTTTAATAAAGGCTTACTGGTTACAGTTCGTAAGCCATTGACGGGTAAGTCGATTGAGAGGATTGAGAGTTTTGAAAGTATTTTATCGAAACATGATGTTCCTTCATCAACATCCGCAAAGTCATCAAATGAAATATCACTTGATGATGCAATAAAATCTGGCATTATCGATGCTGAAAATGTTTTCGTGAAAGACCTCAAAACGGGTCAATTTGTATCGCTCTCGAAAGCAATGAGCGATGACCATCCGGGTGTAATTGATGCACTTAATAAAAAGATTGTAATTGATCCATCTGCAACAAGCTTATCATTCGATCCAACATGTGTTATTTATACGCGTATGCCGGAAACATTTGAAAATGCTGTCGAATCAGGTCATTTAGATTTATCGAACGGTACCTACATAAATCCCGATAATGCAATAAATTGCAACTTAAAAGAAGCAATAACAAGTGGCTTAATTGATCCCGACTCAGCACTCATAAAAGATGGTGCAAAAGGAAAATTGATTCGATTACCCGAAGCTTTTCGTAAGGGACTTATTGACTCTGATAAATTTAATGTTGTCGATACGAGCACATCAAAGTTACTTCCATTAAAATCAGCTGTTGATGATGCTATTCTCATTACACCTAAACGATCCCTTGGCTTAATTGATGCCCTCAAATACAATCTCTATGAATCCGAACCTGGTTGCTTTAAAGATCCTTTCATCTCTACTGCTACTACTTCCAATGCCGCCAATCATCCGCTTATGACTCTTAATGATGCTATTACAAAAGGCCTTATTGATCCATCTACAACAATGGTGCGGGATGTAGATAATAGAGAAATAGCTTCGCTATCTGCGGCAATAGCTAGTGGCTTGATTGACCCTGTCCATGGTCGTTTAGTTAACGATAATGAAACAATAGATTTACTTAAGGCTCGTGAAAAGGGTCTTCTATTACCAGCCGAACAGCGAGTAAGTAATTCGGTTGGAATTTGCCTGCTTTTAAATGCTCTCTGTCCTTTTTTTGTTGTTTTAATTTTTTTAAAAAAATTTTCCTTACATGCTATGCCACATATAAATTACACAAAAATTTTATTTACACCCATACACACATATATAAAAAATATATACAGAAAAAATTTCCATGTGACTGCTAACGCTGCTAAACTTTTTTTCCCCCTATTCAGATTTTATTCTGGTTTTGTAATTTGGCTGGAATGGCTAAGCTATGGAAATTTATTGTCTGACACAAAAAAATCTCATTAAGAGAGAAAATTGCGATTATTATGCTATTTCTGTTGCTATAAAAAGTTATTTTATCATTTTTTTGTGACTCTTACTTTTTATTGTTAAAGGCTTTGGCATTTTTCAAATTTCAAAAAATATATATTTTTGTTAACTATCTTTCTGGACATAATTGTTGCATGAAAAAAAAAATTTGTTTTTATTTGAATGCATAAAATAAAAATTTTGTGGCTAAACAAAAAAAAAATCAGTGACAGAAAAATTGACATAATATAAATTAAAAAAACATGGAATCGGTCATTAAACGGAAAATTGGGATAGTGCCACGTCCTCATTCATATTCATAGAATAGATTAGGATAAAAATGATTTTTGTAGATGAACTTTAAGGCTGTTTCAGTTCTACAGCTATTGTTACTACTTGCTTAACTATTTTTATATTATAATGATCATTTTATTCATTTTTGAGATGCATTTTTATATTAAAGTTTAAGAGATTATTATCATTAGATATGCAGTACATACAAACATGAGGAAAAAAGAATATTGAGGCAAAAATATTATTTTTTTTTGAATGTGGATACTTATGAGAATTGGATTATTAAAATTTTAAAGGGGATAATATCATATTTTTAAGTGGATTCAGTCAATTGGTTTTTAGTAGATTGACTCTTGAACTTAGACTGTAGAATTTTTTTTATTCCGATTGTGTTAGTTTTGGTGTCCAAAGCGTGACTAGCAAAGAGTACTCACAACAAGGGGCTCAGGCAAATTTTTTTAAAAATGGGAATTTTAAGAGCCATTCATACATAACATCACGCAAAAAAATGAGATTTTGGAACCCCCTCCTTTTTTTTAAAAAATTGGACGTCATTTGTGAATGATACCTTAGTAAGATAATTTTAATTTAAGGAAATTTTCTATCAATTTGGAGTTGTCAGTGCCCCATTCAATTTTAATTGTTAAAATACATTTGCATATTCAAGAATTTTTTTTGAAGGTGGTTAAACCTTTTGAAAAGGGGTTCTGGAATTTTTCGTGAACAATTTTAATTTCTAAAAGGGGATTAATAGATTTTTCATTCAGAATTTAATCTTGAAGGGGGTCTGGGTCCTCTTGGACCTTGGCTACACTGTAGTTAAAATCTAAAAATAAATTTAACTTTAATCTGAATCAGGGACAGATTTAATCTTTTTCAACTATTTGTGGACTGATTTCTTATTTTTAATGGATTTATTGTGATTTATTTTCAATTTTTTGGGGAGTTTAGTATATTTTTTTTATAAAACTCTAATAAATTTGATAGAAATTTTTGATAAAAGGGTCGTTCGTAAATTACTTCACAAAAACTACTTTTTCGACCCCTCCCCCTTGTAACAAATTTTCCGCAGAGAAAATTTTTTTGTATTTGGACGTTCACAAATTCTTCAACCCCCTACCTCCTTAAAGCTTTGGAGCTACTTGCTCCAAAATATTGACAAATCCACAATTTATTTTAGATTCCAAATAAAATTCCACTAAGTATCTACATTCCAAAAGTTCATTTCACATTTAAAAAAAAACACTCATAATTACTCCTTATTTTATTACAAAAGGTAGAGAACTTTATCATTTTACATATTTTAGGGATCTTTTTTGGATCACTGCCAAGACCAAAGAAATCCACAAACCTTTACACACACATAATTTCAAAAACTTCATGCATAAAAATATTTTTTATTAAAGATTTACACAAAAATTACACACACATACACATGCAAGCATACAGGTAAAAGAGAACATGATTCATGGCTGCATCTTTACTTGGAATGTGCATACATGATAAGTACATGCATAATTTTTGATTATGGAAAAATTTCTTAAGTTAATTATCACTTTAATAAGCTTCGAAGAACTTTTTTGATTAAAGACACAGAAAAAGTTTCTTATTATTAATTATGCTCTATTATTCCTTCATTTCTTACGACATCAGCAAATGTTTTAACATCGAATAATTGAATTTTATTGTTATTATTATTTTTGTTATTATTTCTAGTCAAAAAAATCAAGAAAAAATTTTCAACTCTTAATTTAGTTTAGTTTTGTGCAATTATGAACAAAAATTTTATAATTTATGTAATTAGTTTCACATCAGAAAAAAAAGTCACTCGTTGTGCGAGGAGTCGTGCATGAATGTTCAATTATTATAATTTATATGATTATTTTGTTATACCTGATTGTATTATAATTAATTTTCTTTATTGTTGTTTGATTTGCCAGTTTTAATTTTCTATTTTTTGTGTATTTCCAGGATTATTTTTTAATGATATCCAATTTTTTTTCTATTAATTCGATAACTTTTTTTATACAAAAACAACAAGAAAAACAAAAATCCTCCCTAAAATCAAAAATGCTTAATTAGATCCAATTATGATAATTAATTAACCCTGCATGTAGTTATTAGCATTATCCATTCACACAAACTAACACGCAATCCAACAATATTATTATAAGTTTATTAAATTTTTTTTGAGTGCTTGGAACACAAATTTGAGTGGTTTTTGATGGAATTTTAATGTCAAGTGTCATTGATGATGATAAGTGCTAATGAGTGGATACTCAATAGCTATTAAAAATTATTTTATTGTGGGATGAATTTAATTTTTGATATTTTTTTTTGAAATTTCAGTCATTTTTTTGACTTTATTCTTTAATATCCCTAAAAATGAGGAACTTCTTTTCTGTCTATGAATATTCAAATGTTGGGAACATTCTATAATTATACTCTTTGCAATTATTTAGAGATTAGAACTCTTATTTGGTGGGAATTGAACCCACGTCCTCATAAAAGAGAGGGTCACAGATTTCTAGTCTGTTGTCTATCCACTCAGACATTGAGGCCTTACTATTGTACTGACATATTTGCGTATAAATATGACTCAATACTCTAGTTCCCCTTTTTCGTCTGGGACCTTCCTTTAAAATGTAAAAATGTCGAAAAATGTGGCACCAAGCTTCCCTGAACCTGTTGTAGGGACGTATTCTCACTGGTTTGGTGTAAATTTTTAATTCGTGTACCATTAGGGACAGCAAGTTAGACACAGCTTAATAATTATAACCTAAAATTCCATCATACTCCTCTCAAAACAACCCAGAATACAAGACAAACTGTGTGTGAAATTTCCTCAAAAAACTCCAACAAATGCCGTTGCTTCTTTCGCTCTATCCAACAATTTTTTCTCCTACCTGTTTTTTTGAAAATGTGTAAATTTTCCACAAAATCTGCGCGGAAAATTTTCATTTTGCCAAAAATAATAAAGAAAACTTTTCAATTGCACCAAATAGAATTGGGGACAAAATATTTGTGTTTATTGATGACCGATACACAAATATTTGCAATTGAAAAGTGCTGTTTGCCTGTTATTGCATGCTTATTTGTTGCTTTGTGATTGTTGCTCACCCATAAAGGTTTTTTTTTATTTTTGTTCGGTTTGCTTTCCTTTTTTGTGTATGTCCCTTCCTCCTTAATACTCTTTACATACCCTATCACACTCCATTTGATGGTCAATGAGAGTTGAAAATCTATTTTTTTATTCTTCATTTTTTGTGTTTTATAAGAAAATGAAAACTTTTGTTCGTTTTCAGTTTTTTTTGTTCGCAGAATTTTTTTGTTTTTTAGTTTTAAATATTTTTTATTTTACAAAACTTTAATTTAATTTTTCAATTTTTTCGTCGGAAACAGCAAGCAGTAATTGAAAAGTTCGCACTTTGTGAAGAAAACTTGACACACTTATTGAAATGGATATCTGATATTGAGAATAAGATTTCATCTGTTGGCTGCCCAAGGGAACGAATTGATGAATTGAGAAATCAAATTAATTTATTGAAGGTAAGTAAAGTCCCGTCCTTAAATATTATTGTATCCAACTCTAGTTCCAAAATGGCACTTAATAAAAAATTTTTCACAAAATTTTCCAAATAAAAAACAGCAAATCAAGGAAGACATCGACCTCAACCAACGTCCAGTAGCTTCATGCTTAGAACAAGTCCGTCAAATTGTCCTCACTGGAAGTGACGTCTTGTCAGCACCAGAAGTCAATGCCCTCGAAAATTCAGGACGTGAATTACGTTCACGTGTTGATCGTTCACAAGACCGTACATCTCGTCTGTTGAAACGTCTCGGCGGTGCTAGAGATGAACTCACAAAGTTACAGTCAGAACTTGAGATTTTCTCCACATGGTTGCAGTCAGCACGTCGTACATTGGAGGATAAGGAACGTGCATTGTCAGATTTGAATAAATTACCAAATCAGTCAGACACAACAAAGGAATTCGTTAGTGATGTTATTGCACATCAAGCTGATTTACGTTTCATCACAATGTCAGCACAGAAGTTTGTTGATGAATCCAAGGACTTCCTTGGAGTTCTTAATGAATTCCGTACAACATTGCCAGAAAGATTGCCACACATTGAACCAATTCCAGCATCAGAATCACAAATTCGTGAGGATGTATCACTTGTTAGTGCTCAATACCGTGACTTATTACATCGTGCAAATGCATTGTCTGATCGTTTGAGCGGCCTTAGTGGTCGTCAACGTGAATATCAAGATAATTTGGAGAAGGCACGTGGATGGATGAGAGAAATTTCCCCAAGAGTTAACAAATGCCTTGACGACCAGCCAGCTGCTGATCCACAAACAGTACAAGATCAATTGAATGAAGCTAAGGCATTACATACTGAGTTCTTGTCACAAGGACGTCGCCATATGGACAACATGCAACAAAGTCTCGATTGGCTTTTGAGATCACTTGCTGGTCAATTGTCACCATCAGAAATTTCAGCATTAGAAATTCCAGTTGAGGAATTAAAGGATAAATATCATCAATATTTGGAATCACTTGGTGATCGTTGCCAATTATTAGACACAGCACTTGTTCAATCACAAGGAGTACAAGATGCATTGGACGGTCTCGTCTCATGGATCAATCAATCAGAAGACAAATTCAAGCTTAACATGCGTCCAGCTAGTTTGATTAAGGAACGCTTACAAGAGCAAGTTCGTGAACATCGTGGACTTCTTGCTGACTTAGAATCACATCGTGCCAGTTTAGATTCAGTAACACTTGCAGCACAAGACTTGATGCAATCAGCATCAAATGCAAGATTAGCAAGAAAAATTGAACAGAAGTTGCAGGACGTTATCAGTCGATTTGAGAAATTACTTGACAAAGCAGTTAAACGTGGTGACTTCCTTGACGAGACTCTTGCACAATTGAGCAAATTCAATGATGAAGGCACAGTTTTGGAACAAGAACTTGTTGCATTACAAGAACAAATTGATTCACGTGACTTGTCAATGTTACCAGCTGAAATTCTCGCTCAAAAGACACAAGACATGATGAGAGTTAAGGATCAAATGAAACCAATGTATGAAGCATGTGTCTCACTTGGAAAAGACCTAATTGGTAAGCGTGATGTTACTGATACAAGTATCGTACGCGATCGTATAAAGTCACTTGAGAATCAATGGCGTAACTTGGAACTTGTTTTGGATGAAAAGGTCAAACTATTTAAACAAAAAGCTGAACAATTCAATGCTTATGAATCACTTAAGGACCAAGTACAGCAATGGCTTGCATCCTTTGAAAAGAGAACTTACGGACTTGCTCCAGTTGCCATTGACCTAGATGTTGTTAAACGTCAAAGCGAGGAATTGAAACCAATGATGAAGGAATATCGTGATTATGGCATCACAGTTGATCGTGTCAATGATCTTGGTGCTCAATACGATGCACTTATCCGACCAGAATCACCCAACCGTAAACGTAATGTCTACAGTCCAATTAAGAGATCAACAGTCAGTCCATATCGATCTGAAGCTCGCTCACCATCACCAACAAAAGGAGCTCCATCACCAATGTCACCAACATCAAGTGGTTTCGGCTCAAGAAGATCATCACAAGAAAATTTCCATTTGAGTGACATGACACCAATTCAGCAACAACTCATGGAAATTAATAATCGTTACTCAATGTTGGGAGTTCGATTGAATGATCGTCAGAATGAAATTGACACAATTAAGGACGAAGTTCGTCGTCATCAAGAAAATTTGAAGACATTGAGCAGCTTCTTGGACAAGATTCAACGTCAAGTTCCAACAAATGTTATTGGCAGCAAGGATGATGCTGAGAAATGTACAAAACAATCAAGAAAAGTATTAGAAGAAATGTATGAGAAGCAAAGCTTATTAGACAGTACAAGAACGCAAGTTCGTGATTTATTGAAGAGGAAACCAGACGCCCAAGGCGGTGAAGCATTGCGCGTTGAACTTGAAACAGTCGTTGAGAGATGGAAGAATTTGAGTGATTTATGTAAGGATAGAATTGGATCATCTGAGAAGTTGAGAGACTTCTTGGATACACATGATAATTTGAATACCTGGTTGAATGCTAAAGAGAAGATGTTGACTGTTTTGGGTCCAATTTCATCTGATCCAAGAATGGTACAAAGTCAAATCCAACAAGTTCAAGTTCTTCGTGAAGAATTCCGTGGACAACAGCCACAATTGACTCACTTACAAGATGTTGGACATTCATTACTCGACAACTTACGTGAAACATCACCAGAAGGTCAAGCAGTGTCAAATAAACTCAACAACATTGAATCTAAATGGGACGATTTAGTTGGTCGTTTAGATTCTCGTGCTAACTCACTTGGTGCCGCTGTTGATTCCAGTAAGGAATTCGACGCTGGTTTGAATCGATTGAGAGAAGCTTTACAGAACATCAGTGACAATCTCGATAGCTTGCCATACGATCGTGACCATCAAGAAGCATTGAGAAAGATTGAAAATCTTGAAAGACAATTGGAAGGACAACGTCCATTATTGGCCGATGCTGAACATGCAGCAGATGAGCTTTGCAAAGTTCTTGGTGATCCAGCATCACGTGCTGATGTTATGGCAAGAATTGGAGGTGTTGACAAACAATATCAAGCCTTACAGAAGAAACTTGACCAACGTAAAGCAGAAACTGAAGCAGCACTTCGTGACGGTCGTCAATTTGCTGAAACTTGTGCACGTACATTAGGTTGGTTGGCATCAGAACTTTCGAGCATGACTGATAGACTTTTAGTCAGCGCCCATAAGCCAACATTGCAACATCAAATCGACACACACGAGCCAGTTTACAGAGAAGTTATGCAACGTGAACACGAAATCATCATGTTGCTAAACAAAGGTCGTGAATTGCAGGAACAACGCGGTGACCGTAGCTTACAACGTGACTTGGAGAAAATTCAAAGTCAATGGGAAAAACTTAGACGTGACACAGTTGATCGTCATACAAAATTACAGACATGCATAGAACATTGTAAGAAATATCATACATCATCCGATGCATTCATGTCATGGCTCAGAAATGCTGAAGAAAAATTATCCAACTTACGTCCAGGCGTCTTGAAACGACAACAAATTGAACAACAATTAAAGGATCTTCAAACATTCCGAAGTGAAGTCTGGAAGAAATCTGGAGACTATGAATCAACAAAGACCAGCGGAGAGACATTCCTTAATGCATGTGATATTGACAAAGATCCAATTAAGGCACAACTTAGTGACATGAAAGATCGTTGGGAGAAATTGAATAATGAGCTCTTAATCAAGGCACAAGCACTCGAACAATGCGCTCGTCGCTTGAGTGACTTTAATGATGAATTGAGACAACTTGATAACTCTGTCTGTCGCTGTGAAGATCGTTTGGCAGCTCACGATGCACTCGGAGGTGCAGCTAAAGATCCAAAATTACTCGAACGTGTTAAGACAATTAAAGAAGACACAATGGCACTTAAGAAGCCATTAGGTGAGTTGAAGAAACTTGCAAATGATATTGGAATGGAAACAAGAGCTTCAGGTGGCGATGCTGATCATTTATCGAATGAAGTTGAAGCAATTGGTGATCGTATTGGTGACTTGTGTGGACGTCTTGAAGACCGATGTGGTGAATTACAATCAGCAGCTACAGCAGTCCACCAATTTAATGAACAAGTCAAGAACTTGGCTATTGATTTATCAGATTTGGAAAATAAGGTTGACAGTTTGCAGCCACCAGCTCGTGAAATGAAAATCATTATTGTTCAATTGGATGAAGTTAATTCCATCTATACTGATTTGAACAGATTACAAGACAAGGTTGCTGATGCTCAAAGAGCTGGAGAAATCCTCGTTGATAATGGTTTCGCACCTGATACAGCACAAACACGTGATCAAATCACATCACTTAAGAAAACATTGGCACGTCTTGAAAATCGCACACGTGATCATGAAGATGCCTTGCAGCGTGCCTTGAAATCACTTGAGAAATTCTATGATGCTCATTCAGCAATCATGGATGATTTACAAGAAGTTTCTAAGGAATTGAAAACATTGAAGGCAGTCTCAAGTGAATTAGAACACATTCGTAATCAACAAGATGATTTCCGTCGATTCCGTACACGTGTTGTTGAACCATTATCACAAAATGTTGATGGTGTCAATAAGTTAGGACAAGATTTAGTCAGATCAGCACAATCTGGTGTCTCAACAAATCAACTCGAAAAAGATCTTGAGAGAATGAATGAGAAGTGGAATGAATTGAAGGAGAAAATGAATGAACGTGATCGTCGTTTAGATGTTGGACTTCTCCAGTCTGGTAAATTCCAAGAAGCACTCGATGGCTTCTCAAAATGGCTCAGCGATGCTGAAGAAATGGTTGACAATCAAAAACCACCATCATCAGACTACAAAGTTGTTAAGGCACAACTTCAAGAACAGAAATTCCTTGTCAAGATGTTATTGGATAGACAAGGTTCACTGTCATCACTTGTCAGCTTAGGACAGGAAGTTGCTGCTGGATGTGATCCAAATGAGAAGCAAAGAATTGAGAAACAAATGAAGGACTTGATGAGAAGATTTGACAATCTTACAGATAAGACACAACAACGTACAGAAGTTCTTGAACAAGCTATGATAATTGCTAGACAATTCCAAGACAAATACCAACCATTGAATAAATGGCTTGATGGTGCTGAAAAATCAGTCAAAGCTATGGAATTAGTTCCAACCGATGAAGAAAAGATCCAACAACGCATCCGTGAACATGAACGCTTACATGATGAGATCATAGGCAAGAAACCAGACTTCTCAGAACTTGCTGATGTTGCATTTGAATTGATGAAATTAGTCGGTGATGATGAAGCAACTGGTCTTGGTGAAAAAGTCAAAGTTACCACAGAACGATACACAGACTTGGTTCTTTCCAGTGAAAGTATTGGAAATCTTCTTGATCAATCACGCCAAGGCTTACGTCACTTAGTTTTGACATACCAAGATCTTGTTGCTTGGATGGAATCAATGGAAAGTCGTTTAAATCATTTCAAGATTGTTCCAGTCCACACAGAAAAACTATTAGAACAAATGGATCTTCTTGTTGACTTGAATGAAGACATTGCATCACGTGCACCAAATGTAGAATCGACAGTAGATGCTGGATCAGAACTAATGAAGCACATCACCAGCGATGAAGCATTGCAATTGAAAGACAAACTTGATTCATTACAACGTCGTTATGGAGATCTTGCAACTCGTGGTGGTGATTATTTGAAACGAGCACAAGACACCTTACCATTAGTCCAACAATTCCACGAATCACATATTCGATTGCTTGATTGGATGCAAATGGCAGAATCAACATTAGCTTCAGGAGAGACACGTGAAAATGACATCATGAGACTCGAAAGTGACTTGCTTGAAATGCGTCCAATTTTGGAAACAATAAACACAGTCGGTCCACAACTTTGCCAAACATCACCAGGTGAAGGTGCTGGAACAATTGAAGCTCTTGTCACTCGTGATAATCGCAGATATGAAGCAATTGTTGAACAAATTCAACGTAAAGCTGAACGTTTACATCTCAGCAAACAACGCAGCAAGGAAGTCACTACTGACATCGATGAATTGCTTGAATGGTTCCGTGATGTGGATGCTAATTTACGAGATGCAGATCCACCAGCAATGCAACCAAAATTAGTCCGTGCACAGTTACAAGAACATCGTGCTATCAACGATGATGTTAGCAGCCAAAAGGGACGTGTCCGTGATGTCACAAGTTCAGCTAAGAAAGTCTTGCGTGAATCACAGCCAAGTGAAAATACATCAATGTTACGTGAGAAGCTTGAAGATCTTAAGGAAATTGTTGAAACAGTTTCATCACTTTGTGCTGAACGACTGTCAATTTTGGAACAAGCATTACCATTATCTGAACACTTTGCTGATTCTCACAATGGATTTTCAGCATGGCTTAATGAGATGGAACATCAAATTTCATTACTTGCTATGCCTGCATTGCGACCAGATCAAATTGCCACTCAACAAGACAAGAATGAACGTCTTATGCAGTCAATTTCAGACCATAAGCCATTACTTGACAAGCTCAACAAGACCGGTGAAGCACTTGGAAGTCTCGTTGCTGATGATGATTCCGTCAAAATTCAAGAATTACTTGACACTGACAATCAACGTTATGCAGCTTTGAAGACCGAATTACGTGAACGTCAACAAGCATTAGAGCAAGCTTTACAAGAATCATCACAATTCTCTGATAAGCTCGAAGGAATGTTGAGAGCACTTGCAAATACAGCAGATCAAGTCAATCAAGCTGATCCAGTATCAGCACATCCACCGAAAATTCGTGATCAGATAGAAGATAATGCAGCTCTTGTTGATGATTTAGACAAGAGAACTGATGCATACACAGCAGTTAAACGTGCAGCTAATGATGTCATTAACAAGGCAAATAATCAACAAGACCCAGCAGTTAAGGATATTAAGAAGAAGTTGGAGAAACTTAATGCATTATGGAATGAAGTTCAGACAGCAACAAGCAAACGTGGCGCAAACTTAGACGACACATTGAAGATTGCTGAGAAGTTCTGGAAGGAATTGCAAGGTGTCATGAGCACTTTGAGAGACTTGAAAGAATCACTCGAATCTCAAGAGCCTCCAGCTGCTCAACCACAAGCTATTAAGAATCAACAGGTTGTCTTACAAGAAATCCGTCATGAAATTGACCAAACGAAACCAGAAGTTGAGAAAGTCCGAAAGACCGGAGGCAATTTGATGTCACTCTGTGGTGAACCAGACAAACCAGAAGTCAAAAAACACATTGAAGATTTAGATCATGCTTGGGACAACATTACAGCATTATATGCTAAGCGTGAAGAGAATCTCATTGATGCTATGGAGAAAGCAATGGAATTCCACGAAACACTTCAAAATCTCTTGAAGTTCTTGAACAAAGCTGAAGATAGATTTGCACATTTGGGACCAATTGGAAGTGACATTGATGCTGTTAAGAAACAAATCGAGCAATTAAAACACTTCAAGGACGATGTTGATCCACATATGGTAGAAGTTGAGGCATTGAATAGGTAAGTTCATACAATTTTTTAATTATTTATATTCACTAAAAAATTCTAACCTAAAAATTTGAAAAAAAAAAATGAAATTTTCTTGCACATTTTTTCATACCAAAAATGCATTCAATATAAAAATTTGAAGGGCACTTAACAGGCAAGATAAATTTAATTAACCACAATTAACTTAATTTACCCAATTAATTTCAATTACATTAATTAATTGCCTCTTTATTTCCCTACAGACAAGCAATTGAGCTTACTGAACGAACATCATCAGAACAAGCAGCAGCAATTCGCGAGCCACTTCATGCTGTTAATAAACGATGGGAGAATCTCCTCCGCGGCATGGTTGAAAGACAGAAACAACTTGAGCATGCTTTATTGCATCTCGGTCAATTCCAACATGCACTTAATGAACTTCTCGTTTGGATCAACAAGACAGACTCAACACTTGATCAACTTAAGCCAATTCCTGGAGATCCACAACTTTTGGAAGTTGAATTGGCTAAATTGAAGGTTTTAGCAAATGATATTCATGCACATCAAAGCTCAGTTGATACATTGAATGATGCTGGTCGACAATTGATTGAAACAGATCGTGGATCACTTGAAGCATCAACAACACAAGAGAAATTGAAGTTACTGAATAAACAGTGGCGTGACTTGTTACAAAAGGCAGCTGACCGTCAACATGAATTGGAACTTTCATTGCGTGAAGCACAAAGCTTTACAGCTGAAGTTCAAGATTTACTCGGATGGTTGGGTGATGTTGATGGTGTTATTGGTGCTAGTAAACCTGTTGGTGGCTTGCCTGAAACAGCATCAGAGCAGTTAGAAAGATTCATGGAAGTGTTTAATGAACTTGAAGAAAATCGTCCTAAAGTTGAGACGCTCTTGTCACAAGGAGCTGATTACATCAAGAAACAAAACCAATTAAATGTAACTTCAAGCAATTTACAACATATTTTGAGAACATTGAAACAGAGATGGGAAGCTGTTCTCGCAAGAGCAAACGATAAGAAGATTAAACTCGAAATTGCCCTTAAGGAAGCAACAGAATTCCACGATTCACTACAATCATTTGTTGAATGGCTTACTGTTGCTGAGAAACAATTAACTGCAGCACCGCCAGTATCAAGAGTCTTGGAGATTATTCAGCATCAAATGGAAGAGCATAAAGTACTACAAAAGGACGTTTCAATTCATCGTGAAGCAATGTTATTGCTCGACAAAAAAGGAACACACTTGAAGTATTTCAGTCAAAAGCAAGATGTCATTTTGATTAAAAACTTGCTCGTATCCGTGCAACATCGATGGGAACGTGTCGTTGCTAAAGTAACTGAACGAACAAGAGCCTTAGATCATGGCTACAAAGAAGCACGTGAATTCCACGACAGCTGGCAACAGCTTACGTCATGGTTGAAGGAAACAGAAGTGACACTCGATAGTCTTGAAAAAGAATCACAAGCAACAAATGACCCAATAAAGATTAAGAAGCATCTTGAAAAGATTCGTGAGACACAGCGTGCATTGTCAGCCAAACAAGGTCTTTATGACCAAACAATGAGAACTGGTCGTGGCTTGATGGATCGTGCACCAAAAACAGATGAAGTTCCACTCAACAGAATGCTTAATGAATTAAAGGAAAGCTGGACACGCGTGTGCTCAAAGAGCGTTGAACGTCAAAGAAAATTGGAAGAAGCTTTGTTGCTGTCTGGTCAATTCTCTGAAGCACTTCAAGCTCTTCTCGAATGGTTGAGAAAGACACGAAATCTATTGTCAGACGATGGACCAGTTTATGGTGATTTGGATACAGTAACTGCCTTATTTGATCAACACAGAAATCTAGAATCAGATCTTGAAAAGAGATCAGCACAAATGAATCAAGTATTAAAAACTGGACGGGATCTTGAAAAGTCCGATGACACTCGCGAGACAGCAAAGAACATGAAGGAATTACAAAAATTATGGGAAGATGTGCAATCACTTGCTGGTAAGCGAAAATCGAAATTATCAGATGCAATGCGTGAAGCAGAACGACTCCATAAACATGTCCATATGCTTCTCGAGTGGCTCTCAGAAGCAGAGCAAAAATTACGATATGCAGCTGCCCTGCCAGACGATGAAATCGTAACGCAACAACTTATTGACATTCATGCCAAATTTACTCGTGAATTACGCGAAAAGGAACGCGAAAAAGAAGAGACATTGAGAATTGCAAATTCAATCTTGCAGAAAGCACATCCAGATGCAATTCCAATTATCAAGAATTGGATTTCCATTATTACATCAAGATGGGAAGAAATATCTCAATGGTCATTGTCACGCGAAAGTAAATTAAAAACACACTTACAAGCACTTAAGGATTTGGAGAATTCAATTGAGGAATTACTTAGATGGCTTTTGGGATTGGAATCGACATTATTGACATTGGAGGGTGAAGCATTGCCCGAGGAAATTCCACCAGTTGAGGAGTTGATTAACGACCACAAAGAATTTATGGAAAATACAGCACGAAGACAACCAGAGGTAGATAGAGCATGCAAACCCAAGCTACCAGTAGCACAGCCAATGAAGGACCACAGAAAGCCATCAAGAGCATCAGTATTAAGAACGCCAATGTACGTAAACTTTTTTATTGCTTCACATGTTTTTCTTTTGCACGAAACTGCATGAATTTTTATTTTTATTATTTTTGTTTATTTTTCACACATATACTGTATAACTTATGTGCCGTGTGTTGTGTTATGAACTAACTTTATGTTTCTTTTGTTTTCACAAAAAAACTATTGCACAAAATGCAAAAAAAAACTATATATTGTATCCATAAAATGTATGAGCAGTAGGGGTTCTCAACAAGATCTGAGAGAAGGCTCACCAGATCGTAGCACTTTGGGTCGTAAGCAGAGGTTTGTGATTAATGTTTGATTGCATTGTTGTATATTTTATGTAATTCTATCCTTGATGCATCTCATATTCATTTTTATGGGGTTTTTGAGAAAATTTTCTGCGGACTTTTTTTTTGAGTTAGAGTAAACAGTTATTTAATTATTAATATTGCCAAGCTGTACAGTTTTGGATATAAATTAAATTTGATTAAAACTCCTAGGCAGCGCATTGAGACAAAGCTGGACAAAGCTCATTTTTTACCATCAGATAATGTTCACGGTACCATTAGTATACCCCTACGTGACGTGGTATTATATCACTAATATGGTGGCGTGGTGCTGCTCTGACGATGACATTATGCCACCCGAGAGTCCACAAAAATTTTCTCAAAAATTATCATAGTATTTAGTGCATGTGTTTGAGAAAATGTGCCAAATTTCTCAAAATTTGAGAGGTTGTGGTACAGTTTTGAACTTGATTAGATTATCTTATGAATTTATGATGTAGAAGTAGATTTTTAATAGATACAAACAAGTGTCCAAGGACCAAGATTGGTGAAAGACTTAAGTGTGGAGTTTTTAGAATTTTCTACCAAAAAATAAGTAAATTCTGCATTTATTTATGTCGGAAGGTCAAGCTGAAAATTTAGAGGTGTTGATTATCATAGTATACTTAGGATAAATCTTTAAATTTATCTATTTACTGCCACAATAACACCTTTATGACAAACATAATGCAATTTTACAAATAAGGTACTGATCAAGTTAAACAGACCATTTCTATTGGTTTTGTGGCATTTTTGGTAGCTTTAATTCTATTTAAATTATTTGCTTCAGTAAGATTTATGTAGGGTAACCATGTTGATGGTTTTTCAACAGACAGTCTTGTATTTTTCAATACTGATTTGCATAAAATTGGAAATTTTGTTCTAGGAGACGATTGCTCAGTACACTCTAGGGTAGCCTTAGTGTATACCCCAGCACATAACCTAGTGTATACCCCCAAATCCGTTAATTTTCAAATTTTTTCATGTTCTGTAGTTTTGGAAAAAATTATCAAATGTCCTGTATTTTCATAAAATTTAGATGGTCATCCTAGATTTATGTAGAAATTTTCGAATTAGGTATAGTTCAGTACATCAGAGAGGAAAGTTTTCATCCTTTCGTTTTCGTGTGGGTAGAATTGATGATTTATATAAATCTGATTCCAATTTATGATTTATTTGAATAAATTGTTCAATTCATGTATTTTGCCTTTTGTGGTAGATAAAGTAGATTTTTTCTTGAAACTTTTAGAATGTCAAGTTTGATTAGTCAGGAAAAAATGATCGGAAAATTTTCACACATTAAAAAAGCTAAGGTAACAAGCACCTGTCGAATATTTTTAACCTTAAACATTCTACCCTTAACAATCACCTCCCCAAACTTCTATACCTGAACATGAGAGACATCATGAGATTCATGAATAATCTATCAACAAGCATGTGCACGTTTTCCCTTCGTCATTATATTCACTTTTTTTGTCATCAATTATTAATGAGATTTTTTCTTAATTTTTTTTCTTTCTCTTTTTTTCATTTTTTATGTTATTGTTGTCACATTGAATCATCACATACAATGCACATACTCACGCATCGAACAAAAAAAAATATTTATCGTACGGAATATTTTATTCACATACGTACGCACATTCCATTTATGTATGTTTCTGTTCATGAATCACGCATTGTATCATTTTCGCCATCATCGACAAATTTTCCATTTTATATTTATGTATGTGCCGTGTTGCCTGATGGGGAAATTGACAAAAAAAATTATAATTTTTTTTAAATTATGCACTTGAATGTGTCGAATCTGATTGTGTAGCTTTAAAGGCTCAAAGGATACCGGTCTTAATCAGAGACGTACAAGGTAGACTCATTTTTCATTTTTTTCACACATTTTTTTATATTTTGTTGTCTAAGATTAATTGGTGTTGGTGTCAACAAAATTTTGAGGCATTTTTTAATAATTTTTTTTCGCATTTTTTTCTTCTCTTTTTTGACGAACAAAAAAAAAACACAAACTTTTTGTTGCGTGCAAAAAATATTTTTTCATATCTCTATGCCTGCTTATAAAAATACTCTTGTATATCATGTCCATATCATGTATACCATTTGTGGGATTGACATAAACACACATACAATAAAACTTGTATATGTAGCCGTATCAGTCCAATGCGTGATGGTCAAACACCAGAACGTGATCGCTTGCCACATTATGGACCTAGATTCTCGCCCAGGTAACCATGACTGATTTATTTCATGTTGTCTTTCGCATTTTATTGCTTCCATTAATTTTATATTTTTGGTAGAATTTATTTAGGGAGTGAAAATTTTCCAGAATTAAATTTTTTTCCAGGCACAAAATTTTTTTTTGTTCTATTTTTAACATTTCCTTTTTTCCCTTCCAATCTAGTGCTTCCGTTGAGCCAGAAATGCGCTCACTCCGAGCCAAACTCTTGTGGGATAAATGGCGTCACGTATGGATGTTGGCATGGGATCGTCAGAAGAGATTACATGATCACTTGATGTACCTGCAAGAACTTGAACGTGTTCGACAATTCAGTTGGGATGATTGGCGCAAGAGGGTGAGTAAAACAGCAGACAATTTGAATTTCAAATGAAGCAGAGATTAAAAATCCATTAAGTGTCGCTTTTCCATAAAGAATTAATTAGTTGCTTTCTATAGAATTTATTCCATTGAAAATTAAGTCATTTGCCATCATTCAATTAAAAAATTTACTCGTGTAACATCAAAAGATAAAAAAATGCTCGTTTGCAAACCATAATCCGATTAAATGTGAACGAAAGTTGCTCTTTGCATTCCGATACGTTCATAATAATCTGCATAAATTGACACGTTTCAGATAGAGTTTTCAAAATGCTTTTTTTGAATGTGGTTCTATTGAGGACATGTGGATACATTTGAGTATTTCGATTACTTTGTATGTACTTTAATTGTTAATGATGCCTTTGTGACTTAAACTATTTTTAATGAATCAAAAGTTTACATGAAATTAATATGAAATTCTACTAAATTAAGTGTATTGGAGTAGCAACGGTTAGTGGTATCTGGAGCTCTTTTATGGGATTTGAAGCCACTTTATACACGATGTCTAGAACCACAACCATGAATGCCCTCCTCTTGCTACGCTACTGCTGATAAAGCCTTATAAATTCATCAAAATAATGAATACAGATCGCAATAAAAAGTAAAAAGTCGAGCCTCTAATTAAATTTCTCAATAATGAGCAATTGCTTTACATTTTTATCTCTGCTGCTGAATTTTCTCTCATCCCTTACCACAATTAAAAATTTATTGACAAAAAATTACATTTTTTACAGTTCCTGAAATTCATGAATCATAAAAAATCGCGCCTCACAGACTTGTTCCGTAAAATGGACAAGGATAATAACGGTCTTATACCACGCGACGTATTTATCGATGGCATTATTAATACGAGTATGTATACCTTAATTAATTAATTCTCTTTCCAGCAATTTATTTTTTTTTCTCCAATAATTTATTTAAAAAATATATTTTTTTTATCTCTCACAAAAAAAAACAGAATTCGATACATCACGAATGGAAATGGGCGCTGTTGCGGATCTTTTTGATCGTAATGGTGAGGGATTAATTGATTGGCAAGAATTTATTGCTGCTTTGAGACCCGACTGGCAGGAGCGTAAACCAGCAAATGATGCTGATAAGATTCACGATGAAGTTAAACGTTTAGTCATGTTGTGTACATGCAGGCAGAAATTCCGTGTGTTCCAAGTTGGTGAAGGAAAATATCGAGTGAGTATTGAGGGTTGTTAAGGGCTTGAAGCTTTAATTGTGATTTTTGAAAATGTTTTTGGATTTATTTTACATACTGATTATATTTCGATGAGCTTAAGGCTTCAGAAAAATTTGTATAAAATTTCAAAAACATTTTTATTGACAAACAAAAAGTCTCAAATTGCAAGAAAAAAATGTAAATTTTCGACAATTTTCTTCCACAGTTCGGCGACAGTCAAAAATTGAGATTAGTAAGAATTCTAAGAAGTACAGTAATGGTGCGTGTCGGCGGCGGATGGGTTGCATTAGATGAGTTCCTCGTCAAGAATGATCCCTGCCGAGGTATGTTGTACAAAAATCATTTTATTTTGCCATTTCAAAACAAATTTATCGAAAAGAAAATTTATTTTAAAAATAAGCGAAATTGCGTCACAAAGAAATTAAAAGATGCCAAAGAAAAAACGAAGTTAATTTAATAAATTATTTTTAATGCCAAAAAGAAGCCCAAATATATAAAAATAAATAAGGAAATGGTCATTTAACTCGAAACAAAAAAATGCTACATTAATTTAATTTAATTTACTGACTCTACTGTGGATTATTTATCTAATTAATAAATTAAAACATCAACTAATCCACCCCCAACGCTAACGAATTAAAAAAATAAAATAAAATAAAACAAAAATTTGTTGCAGTTTATTAACAAACCTAATCGATACTTTATTCTCTTATGATATATGCATCGTCAATAATACATTAAAAATATAATTATATATTTCGTTTAATTATTTATTTAACTTTGCTCTGTGATTTTGACTAAAAAATATATGATGTATGCAATAACGTAGTCAAGGGATGTACAACTTAATGTGTATGTCTCTTGGTTGTCCCATAGTGACTGTATGCTAGAAAATTGTAGAAGTTAATGTAGCTTTAAGTTGAAACTATTTAAAAAACAATTTATTTTCCATGAAAATACAAAATAAAGCTGGATTTGAGTTACAGGTCATTATGGGATTATGAAAATTAATACATTCATAATTAACGATCCTGCCAAAATTAATTATTCTTAAAAATTCATTCATATTTAATACATAATTAATAATGTTAATCCTTTCTTATACATTTTATATACCAACAAAATATGCTCGCATTTAAATTAATTTTTGCCGAATTTAACTAATCACATTTTTTTTCATTAATTTTTTTTCTTCCTTCCTCTTTTTTTGTGAAAAATGGATTTTTAATTCGCATTTTTGAAAATGCCTGCCACAAAAAATTATTGATAAAAAAACATATTTTTGTGCTAAACATAACTTATTTTTGTGTAATTTTGGATGTTGCCAATTACGTACATATTAACCCAATTATCTCCGATGGACGTACACGATCAACAACCAATTAACCGCAAATAATTCGATTACACAAAATTTCGATTAATTTTAATATGATTTTGTTGTTTATTTGTTGTTAATTATGTTTCAAATTTTTTTTATCTGAATCTCATGAAACCATATCACATGTCAATCCTCAATCGATACCTTCCCATCCACAAAATCCCAACTATCAATTTTTTTTACCATAAATTTCATTTAATTTTTTGTGTGTACACTGTTAAATCTGTGCTTTAATTAATTCAATATTAATTATGCACCACATGTTCAAAATGAACGGCATGAAATAAAAAATCAATCAATCTACACAGTTGCCCTCGTTCTACCACTCCCCGATCCAGGCATACCTGAGCAACATGAGAAATGTTGCATCTTGTGTAAGGAACTACCCGTGTGGAAAACAAATATTGTACACAGTCTCAGATGTAGATTGCATCATTATTATAAGCCTAAAGCTGATTCAATGAATCTTCTACTCAATCGAAATCAATGAGAAAGTAAATTGGGAACAGAGAAAGCTCTTGAAGCACACTCGGTTTTGTTTCTTCCTCCTTTTTATTTTTATTTCGTATTTAGATTTATATACGAGAACCTTTTTTTGCCTTAACCCTACTTGTGATGCTCATTCGAATGATGAGAAAAGGAAGAAGAAGAACAAAAATCAATTTTTACCTTGAAAGCGATGATTTTTTTCATGCTGTATCGTTATATACGTCGTGATTGTAAAAAAAGAGTTAATAATGAGAAAAAAGACAAAAAAGGGTTTCGACATTTCCATTTCTTTTTCAATTTCATCTTTTTTTTCTTCATCATTATTGTTCATCATTTGATTGCTGTTTTATGTGAATTTTTAAATTGAAATGAGAATAGATTTTAAATCATGTTGAGAAGGTTGTAGGCTTTTGTTTGATAAAAATGAATTTTTTGCTATGTCTATTGACATTTTCAAACAAATCATGTGTACTGCTGTGTCGCAGTAGAATTTGCTGAAATTCATGTAAATTTTTAGAAATTTGAATAAATTTTAGAAATTTTTAAAGGTCAATTTTTTAAAAAATTTATAATTTTTTTAAAAAATCTGAAATTTTTAAAAAAAATTATATGGAAAAGTTTTAAAAAATGCGTATTTTGATTTTTTAAATTTCTAATTTCAAAAAACTAAAAAAAATTAAAATTAGTTATTAATTTCAAAAAAGTTACAAAAATTGTAATAAAATACAATTTTTACGACCTTTGAAAATTTCTAAATATTTAAAAAAAGGCTCAAAAACTTAAGTTTTTTTAAAAGCTAAATTTACTATTTTGGAACCAAAAATTTTTTAATATTTTGATTTTGACTTAAAAACAGTTTTTTAATTCATTTAAATTTTTTAAACAAAAAATACTTTAAGAACTTAAGTTCAAAAAATTTCTAAATTTTAGAATTTTTAGAAAAATTAGTGCCTTGTAATTTGTAAAATAATTGGCTTTAAATATTAGATATTTTATTAAATAGTAAATCTTAATCAGTATTTTCATCTTGATGTATACCAGATTTGGGTTGCAGATAGATACATTCAGGCAAAAGTATTAAAGACTCTGCCACAGGTGTCCATCTGCATGCTGAAGTTACCGGCATTAGAGACCATCTGTGAATCTGGTAAAATCATGTTATTTCCAACTCTGATGCATATTAAAGCTATGAAGCCAAAGAGAGTTCATAAATTAAAAATTATTCAAATTCTGAACCAAAAAATTTCAAAAATAATTGCAACAAAGGAAAAATTGATGATGTTTATTTTCAAAACAAAAAATTTTCCACAATAATGAATGAAATTTCTAAGCTGAAATAATTCTATATTTTTTTAATATCCAACCAAATCCGAAAAACGTGGTGGTAAAAAATCTTTTTAAAGACATCTGAATAAACGAACAAAAAATAATAAATTCGTAAAAATAGACAGCATATTTAATGATTTTCGTAACGAAACCTACAGTTATTCTATTCTGGGATATTCTTCTAATTATTTCAATATTTCACGACCTTAGAATGATAAGAGGATCATAGTAGGAGTTCAGTTAACGTGAACAGCAGCAAAAGAGTATTAATCCATAATTAAGAAAGTAAATCGAAATAACTTTGATAAAGTTTCAAATCAGTAATTTTCTATAGTATCTATAGCTACACGAAATTCCTATATTGTTAAAGAAAATCCAAGCTTACTATTGTTGGATATATCCACATTCAGCTCTATTTATAAATTATTGACGTATTGAAAATTCTTTAACTATCAAGATTCTTCCACTAGGAATTATCAGCAAAATATTTTTCATTTAATCCATCTTGACTCCTGCAACTTTGTATGAAACAATTGCAGAAAGTTTCAAGATATTATTGACATTCAATTTAATTGCTTTTTACTTCAATTTATCAATAAATTGAAAATCAATAGAAAGAAATATTTCAATACCTTTTCACCAAGTGAATTGAGTAAAGTACTTGCAATTAAATTCACAAAAAGCTCTCATTTTTGATTATAAAAACTCAATTATGTGTGATGAAATAAATTATTTTCACATTTAAAATTAAATTGATTGATTGATTTTAATGAAAAATCGACAACGCTATTAATAATGATCCAACAGTCTACTTTCTGAGATTCTTTTTGTGTTTTATTACATGTTAAATTTATTTTATTATTGTTGTGCATTGAATTTGTTATTTTATTGTGTAATTTATTAAAAGAGTAATTTTTAAATGAAGTGGATGATTTTTGATTTTGGGTGGAATGGGAGTGAGTCTCATCTGGTGGAATGATTTTTTTAAAAAAATTAATGTTATAAATTTTAATTTGATGATTAATGCATGTGACACCTGAGAATTGGGATATTTATGCAACTTAGTGCCATTATGAGGAAGGGGGATGAACTGAGAAGGCCTTCTAGACGTGGAGGAGGTGCAGAACCTTCTCAGATCTATAAAAACTGTTACCAGACTTTTGACATTAGGTTAGGGGCAGAATATCCCCAGGTTAAGACAGAAAAGCTCTAAAAACCGTTCCTAAACCCTTGGCATGGGTTAGGGGCTGAACCTCATATGGTTCCATAGCCTTAGTTCTATCTAAATAATCCTCAAATTTCATAAAATTTTGAAGTATACCCAAAAGCTCTAGAAAATGCTGAATATTCCTGACAATTCTTAATTTTCAGGCATTTTTAAAGCAAATCTCTTTAAAATTTAATTTGCCAGCAAAATACACAAAAAATAGCTTAAAGCTTGCTTTCAACAGTAAGCTTCAATATAAATTCATCTGAACAAGCTATGAGCTCAAAATAATGAGATAATGTAATGTGTATGTCCCTCAAAGGCGTTTATAATCAGCTTATCCATACCACAATTTATTTCAAAATTATCAGCTTAAAGATAGACACATTCCATCAGACTCCTCACCAAGCAACCAATCCAAAATTGAAATCATCAATTTCAGTAAAATTTAAGCTCTTGATTTCCAAGTGTTGATGCTATAGCAACTGTTAACTTTTTTCTTGATAAATGAAAAATTCCTTTCTAGTAAATAAAATTGAATTTTTTACATTTTTTTATTCTTCCTTCCGCAATTTATTCTTATTCTTTCAATATACTTCACTTCCTGACGTCTACCACAGTAATAACAATAATATTATCAGCAAAGACGGAGCTTCTATTGAATATTTTTCTCATTCTTGCTTCATTTGTTGGAAATTAAAAAGCTGGTGAAATTAGTATTTGAAAAGTATTAAATCTGCGTGAAAAATTAATGGAAATGAATAATTGAGCATTGCTGATTAAATTAGAAAGTTTTTTCAGCTAGCTGGATCTGAATACTTTATTTGATTTGTTTGTGATTTTAAATGTCACGGAATTGAAATTGTCATGACAAATCCACCAGATTTTTGAAAACGGAATGGCCTTTTTATTTAAATTTAATTCATACCAAGTTAAAATCCCTCGAGGAATTTTATATCTGATCCTCTTCTTATCAAAATACTCAACATTCCTTCGACATTTAAAAAATTTCAAAAATTGACATAAGTAGGTCGAATCAACAGATTTAAGATAGAAAATGAGGCATTTCCATGACTATACAGTAAAATAATCCATTTTAAAATTTCTCAAGAAATGTCAAGAAAATTTTCAGCCTCAAGCCTTTTTTTTAAATCTCTGATAACAATGAAATTAGAAACTCATAAATTTTCAGATAAACAAAATCGAAAAAGAATCCACAAAATGAATAAATTTCTTGCGGAGCTACTGATCTCTATCCTACTGATATAGTTCTATTCTATTTACATATTTTCTCATACGTATCGTAGCCTATTTCTGTCACTGTATCTGTATCTATGTCTAATTTAAATTCAATCTATCTTCTTATTATTCACGAAATAAATTTTTTTCTACCTCATTGAAGATGAAAATTCTTTTTTGGATTTGGAATAAGATTTTCATGTGAAAATAAATTTTTTTGACTGAATTTGCAGAAAAAGAGGAAAATTTAAAATTCTAATTTTTTTCAAGGAGATTTGCTTTTAAGGAGGGGGACATGTTCTCATTATATGAAAAAAGTTTCTATTTTTTTGATGAATTTTTCTGAATTTTCAATTTGTGCTGTAAACTAGAGAGTTTTGAGGGGTTATTTATATAGATATCCATCAAAAAATGGAAAAATTAAAAAATACCTTTCCTCAGAATCGTAGCTGGAAAGAGCTCCGGAAAGAACCCCCTCGACGGGTCAATTTTCTAGGGTTTTTGAGAAAAAAAAATTGCAGATCTCCTCAAAATTTCAAAAAAATCATTCCAAATATTCTGGCTTTATTACTGATATATACAAAAATTTCTGTGGAAGTCTACAAGGTTCTTAACTCCTTTCAATCCTTTTAATACAAAATTCTATAAACAAACGATATAAAAATTTAAAAAAGTTCTCAGAACCAAGCTACCATCCCCCTACCCCCTGTCTTATTCAAACAATTTGTGAATCCTCACCACCATCCTCAATAAATTTCACAGCCTCATTCTGAGAAAAAGGAACAAATTCCTTTTCTTTGCGATAAACATATCTAACACGCAAGATGTAGACACAAGGAAATACAGTTGATTTAAGCAGAATCGAGAGAAATAAGCAGAAGCAAGAAATCTCCGCCTTATCAGTGTTATTGTTTATTTGTGGTGATGCTGGTTGTGTGTTCAACTTTTGTTTAGAGTGAAAAAAAGTAGAACTTCTGACTGTGCGTTTATTTTTCCTATTTTTCTATTTCCCACCTTCCTATTACCATCCTTTTTTGCTATGGATATTTACTCTACATATTTAGCAAATTATGTAAAAAAAATGTTTTGAATATTTGATGGCAATTTAATAGTTTTTTTCTCTCTCTATTTTATGTTATGGATATCAAATATTCATGAGATAAGCTTATTGCCTGGAGGTTCTCATGATTCCGATCATATTTTTTGAGATATTATCTCCATGATTTTGAAATAATGATGAGATAAAGTTTGTCGTTATTTTTTATGAAAATTGATAAAAATTTCAAGAAATAATTTCCATTAAAAAAATTAAAATTCTATAGAATTGGAACCTCTACTTCATCCTATCCCCTTACCTATTCCAGTGTGATGCCTACAATATTTTTCTAGTTGTTGATGTTGTTGGTTTGTTATTCTTCTAATATTTTTTGTGTTCTCCCAAAAAAATTTATTTTTACGTTTAAAGTTTTCGACTCGTTCATTTTTGTGTACACACATAAAAAATGAGAGACTGAAAAGTTGTTAAAGATAAATATCTCAACAACGTACACTGCTGCATAAAATTTAAAAAAATATATATATTTTTGTACGGTATATGGTTTGGTTGTAGTCAGGTGAGGGTGTATATTATTATTTTTATTTTTATTAATCCCAAATAATTTTTAAATAAATTTAATGAATGTGTATTTTCATTTATTAAAAACGCATAACCCATCCATTGCTTTTTTACTCATATGTAGACATACTTTTTGGTTCATGCCAATTAATGTTATTCATGTTGCATGCATCAGCGATGTAGATAAATTGTGTAATTTATACTGTGTATATTTTTTTCTGTTTGGCATTTTTTAGTGGTTTTTATATGCTATTTATTTGTAGTTTTGTACTGTATGTGTGTGTAAGTCTATATGCACAGTGGTTGAAGTAAAATCTCATCAATAATATCGCACGAAAGTATTTGTGGGGTGAAGGTGGACATGTGCACGTAGGAAATTCATTTATTTCGTTGTCCTGTGTAAAAAAGAGAGGAGTTTAAATATAAATGAGAGGAATTAACTACTGCCAGCCATCTCTACCCTGATATTGTTGATGCGAAAGCCACATGTACACAATATTTTTTATTTATTTTATTTCTTTGTGCACAACTTTTTTATTTTATTTTTTTTAAAAAACAACAATAACAATAAAAAAAAGTTTATCTTCATCCATTTAACAAATTGGAAAAAATGAATGTTTCGTGATGATGTCGATGAAAATTCCTCGCTATAAAGTGCAATTGAATAAATTTTAATTTTATTTATTTGAAAACGATCTCAAATCTTTGTATGATGACGGGAGTATGTGACAAGGGGTGAGAATGTTGAATCAAAAATTTTTTATAATTCCCAAAAATAGCTACATTTAATAAAAAGGTAACATTTTCTAGAAAATGCCATTTTTTATTGACTAAAAAGCTCGAAAAATATTTCTGAGAAATATTTAACTGATATTCGTTCCTGGAAGGTTATCAAACAATCGTTGGAAATCTTTTTCACAGATAGAGCCTAATTTTCTATTTTTGACTCGTTTTAAAAAAATTCTCAGAAGGTGTTTTCAGCCTTTCTTTACAATTCTATGTTTAACAGAGAAAAATGTTCTGTGGAATTTTAGGTGCTGACATTTTCTATTTTGTTTGAACTCTCGAAAGCTTTTTATGGATAAATTTTGAGTGTGTATCAAAGTCTTCTTGGTTTCCATAGAAATTTAGATTATTTTAAAAATAAAATTTGTCAGGTGCTTGTTGAAATTCTTAAATAAAATGTAAGCATTAAAGTGATGCATTGTGACGCAGAAGCGTATTCGGGGGGGTCAAAACCCTCCCCTTTTTGGATTTTTTTTGCTTTTATGAAAAAAATACCAATCCACCCCTCCCCTAAATTTTCCCATTCATATAAACAAAACACCCCACCCCATCTCGAAGTATTTTACGAAAGATTACGCTCCTGATGTCACACTGTAAGCCTAATTGATGCACTGTGAGCCTAAGTCTCGTTAGAATCAATTTACTTAAAATTCATAGCAAATCAAGGTTAGTTCATTAATAAGAACCCCCATTCAATGAAATGATCTACAAATTAATTCAACCTTATCATCCTCTAATCAAATTATTGACCATCTGCTAATGTATTCAAAAATCATTTGTATAAATTTCCTCGGTCAAATAAACAATCATTGTTGACACAAAAAGTCTATTTTGTCTTGACATTGAAAAGAAAGTTCACTAAACTTCCGGCATAAAAAGAAAACAGATTGTTTATGTATGTAGGTGATAATCATGTCTGATTTTTCTTAGAGCTAATATATACAGTAACAAGATGAAAATAATATGTCTAGATTTGACATCCCACGTACGCAAAAAGTCGATTTTCAAATGAAATGTTTACTTCCTTCATGCGTATGAATTTGTTTTATTGAATGGGCAAATCGTAGGTGAGAGAGTCAGGTGTGACTAATCGAGGTGAAAATTTTGTGCAAAAATTTATTTTCAACTTTCCATCCCTCGCATTTGCTATAAATTTTCTCAATAGATTCCTTCATGTCGACATAAGATGTTTACGTTTATCATCCAAAACTACATATTTTCTTTAAATTATTTTAAACTTCACCACTTGAATGCTCAAATATGTTTGTTGTTGCTGATTCAATTCTTCATCCTGCGAGGGAATGAAAATATTTTCCATCTTGTTCCTTCCTTTTATTCTATTCCACATAACATAAGTTTTTGTGAAGAGAGGAAACCACTCAAATATTGCAGTATTGAATAAGGAAGAAGAAATTCCATTTCACTTGAGCATTTTCACATTCTACTTACTGAAATTGCCAGAAAGACACACATCATTGATTTCTTTTGCCATAAATTCTGTCGTACATACGATTTGTGCACATCTTGATGCATTTATAGCTTTCATTTCTCCATCAATTGCACTTTATTGTTTAACGAAATTTTTTTCCATGTGTGACATTGCAGAATTTAACAAGAAATTTCCACAGCAGCTTGAAGAGAAAATTTCCTTGAAAATTCATGTCACTCTGCAACTGACTTTTCATGTATGATGAGAATGAAAAATGTTGACAACATTGCAGCGATGGAATGAAAATTTTCTTCTTCATGATGATGATAAGGAACAGAACTGACATTTTTTTGATTTAATGAAAGTTGAAAAGGGAATGATTTCGCATTTGTGCTTCTTGATAAATGAATCTAAATTGTTTCTGAGCTTTTTTTCAATGTTATCAAGAAGCTGGTTTTGGGAGAGGAATTTGATATTTTTGTGAAGGAGAGAGGCAATGATGTAGCCAGGGTGAAAATCTCTCCTTGATGAAAATTTTTATTCAATTTGCTAGAATTATTATGAAAAAAAGTCCTAGGGGTCGTTCACTTATTACGTTCGCTTTTTAGGGGGGAGGGGGGGTCTGAGATTTTGTAACATGTCAAACAAAGAAAAAAAATCACGACGTACAGATCACGCCAGAAACTTCCACGCTCTCTTATGTTAGATTTGAGTATAAACAAATATTACAATCCACACTGTCTTGTTTTAGATTAAATATGATATTTATATTTAGTTAGAAAAAAGAATTTGAAAAACCACAGTTTTTGGAAAATTATTCCTAAAATATTTTAAAACTTTAATAATTCTTTAATTAAAGCTTCATTTTAACTAAATTAAGGACAGAATGATAGCTGCTGACTTATTTTATACATCAAATAACAAAACGAATGTAAATATCAAATAGTTTTGAAGAATTTTATGAAAAAGTCAGGATTTTTGCGCCCCCGTAAAAAATGGTGCCCTTTTAAAAAAAACTTTTTTTGTGCCCTTTTTTTGAGTTTTTTAGTTTGCGCCCGGGGCCAATACCCCGGCTGCCCACCCCTACCCCTTGTTACGCCACTGAATCCAAAAAAATTTATAAACAAAAAAATGCAGACTTGCGATACACAACTTTGGCATCATTGGATTTTTTTTTAAAACGGAAGTATTAATACCGTATTAAAGTAAATTCAACTATTTATATCTTACTTATATCTATAGTTTCGTTTGCGCGACTGCAAACTTATACTCATAGAAATAATTTTACCAAACTTTAACTATTTGTATGCAAATTTTAGCCAAAAAATCGATAAAATAGCGTTTACAACATATTTGGTTAAAATTAACATTTCCGGTTAACTCAAACGACTATTAATTTTTAGGATAATAGTTATGATCCGAAAAATATTAATTTAACTTTTGTTAAAAAATAACTAAATAATTGGTAAAATTAACAAACTTTATGGTAATGATTTTAACCAAAAATTAATATTGATGCACAGTGGATCAATATTTTTTTACGCCCAAATTTGCACTCAAAAAGTATTAATAGTTCAAAATGTTCAGCGCTTGAGCGCTGTTCAGTGCTTTAGCTACGCTCGCTCGACTTGTTAAGATACAGTTTTTACACGGATCACAGTAGAGTCGAGCTTGAGCTATGCTCGCTCGACTTGTTTAGAATTACAGTTTTTACATGGATCACAATAGTGTCGAGCTTGAGCTACGCTCGCTTTTAAAATTCAAATTTTCTAACGGTCAAAATATATTTGAAAACTTTCCGCGTTTTTAATGCACTTGAAAATTATTAATTATAGTATAATTAACAATTTTTGAGGTAAATTTTCATATAATAAAATGCTTTGCCTTTTAACGGTTTTTCAAAATTCAATGTTTCTAACGGTCAAAATATATTTGAAAATTTTCCCACCAAAATATGTTTTAATCATCTACAGCCTCTATCTCCAATAAAATAAGATCCAGTAAACATCTACAGCCTCTATGTCCAGTAAAACGAGATCCAGTAAACATTCAGAGCCTCTATGTCAGTTTATATAAGATCTAGTAAACATCCAGAGCCTCTATGTCCGGTTATATAAAATCCAGTAAACATTCAGAGCCTCTATGTCCATAAAAATAAGATCCAGTAAACATTCAGAGTCTCTATGTCCAAAAAATTAAGATCCATTAAACATCCAGAGCCTCTATGTCCGTTTATATGAGATCCAGTAAACATTCAGAGCCTCTATGTCCAAAAAATTAAGATCCAGTAAACATCCAGAGCCTCTATGTCCATAAAAATAAGATCCAGTTACCATCCAGAGCCTCTATGTCTATAAAAATAAGATCCAGTAAACATCCAGAGCCTCTATGTCCGTTTATATAAGATCCAGTAATCATTCAGAGCCTCTATGTCCAAAAAATTAAGATCCAGCAATCATTTAGAGCCTTTATGATAATTCATTTTTTTTTTTAAAAAAAATCCATTTTTTTCGATTTTCAAAGTGCTGTAGAATCTCAGGATTAAGTTCAAACATAGTCATGTGGTGTATTTTTGTAAACGTCATGAAGAGTACTATAAGATAGGATACAAAGGTAAATCCAGTTTGAAAAAAACCCTGGGTCGTCATGCGTTTGAAAAAAAGTGTCATTTTTCCTAAGTTTTTCAACTTTGACAGCCTCAAAGTCACTAAAGATTTCAAAATTTCTTAAAATGACTTTCCATTCCCCTGGTCGCTTGATATGTGTGACCAAATGGCAAAAAAACCAAATTTCCAAATGCACATGGCTCGGCTGTGACCCTGATCACCAAATTTGTGGACCTTAAAAAACAAGTTTTTTGAGGTTTTGGACCCTTAGATGATACTTAGTGAAAAAAATTTATATACAGAAAAATGCAGCCTTGCGATACACAACTTTTGGCATCATTAGAATTTTTTTAATAAGAAGTCTTAATACCGTAATAAAAAAAGTGTGTTTTTGACGAAACTAATAACTTACACGCTTTTGCGTGGAAGTTAAAATTTTCATGGAAAATTTGTAACAAGGGGGGAGGGGGGGTCTAAAATTTCGTTTTTTTGCGTAACGTAATAAGCGAACGAACCCCTACAAAAAATATTAAATTTTTTTCGTTCATATTAAAAATTAGAAAATCTCAATCTCAAATATTTCTGGATACTTCACTGGGGGGAAGTTGCTAGAAGTTGCTGATTTTAAACTGAGTTTCTGAATAAATAATTGTTTGATATTAGAATGCACTTTAAAGTATCCAGTATAATTTTTAAAAGGGAATGTGTTCTGAATCAATAGCAATTTTGGACAATTTAAGCCTGGAAGGAGGTCACCTGTCACTATATCATACCCCCAGACTCCCAGACTGATTCATCATAAAACACAAAATTTCAAATACCTTTAAAATCTACTATAAATATAAATTATCCAGCTTAAGCTTTTTTGAATCATATTTTTAAGCTTCTTATAGCTTTAAAGCTTAAATCATCATTCGCTTTTATTCGATTATAATTTAATTCAATCATAACAAGCTACATGACACCATAAAAAATCGAATAGAAAAATATCCATCTATAGAATAGAAATCAACAGCGGAAGTCACACAAAAACATTCATTTTTATTTCCAATTACTGAGTTTTTATTTTGAAATCTGATACATATATCTTTTTTATTGTTGTTGTTAATTTAATTTATATTTATGTTAAATTGAGAACTGAGTAAATGAAAGGCTGGAAGGATGCAATTAAAATTATGCAATCTGTGCATGATGATTGCCTCGTTGCAATTCAATTCAATTCTCAATTTAATATAGTGATTTTTTTCTTAATTTTTTTAAATTTATTTATTTTGTTGTTAATTTTTGTGTCAATGAATTTTTTTTAACTTAATTCGAATTTTTTTCTGTTTTTTTTTCTTTCCTTCCAACAAAACAAAATTTCCGGTTGGCTACATAAAACATATATATTTCCATAAATCACTCAAATTCACATCATCCTCATAATCCATCATCAATTACATCCATCCCGAAATAAATTTACATCCACTCCCTGTGCCAACTTGTGATTATGTTTTTGTCCTGTTACTTTATGTACAAAAAAAATAATTTTTTGTTGTGGATTAATTTGCGCGCGTTCGGCTTGTGTAAAACTGTAAATCATTATAATGCTACTACACATCCGTGTCTATGCCTCTACCTCCTATATTCACACACTAAATATACACACATATACGTATGAAATAATATTATACGTGAATATATTAGCCAAGGGACGCACCAACATTGAGCTACGTGAACAATTCATTCTGGCTGATGGTGTATCGCAAAGTATGACAGCTTTCAAGCCACGCGTATCATTAACGCCGCAATCGCCTAGTCAGAATGGATCGCCATTGCCAACGCAAGGGCCTATTGTAAAGGTAAATTCATAAATAATTTTTAGATATAGAGACAAATATGCTATATATGCTATGCTACAGATACTATTTTTGTAGAATTATCTTTTAAAACTTACTTTTTTGTATGACTAAGAAGAATTTTTTTATTTTTATGATTCTTCATTTTTATGTAGAACTTTTTTCATTTTTTTAAAACTGAAAAATTCTCTGCAATTATATAAATACACAAGACGATATAAAAAGCTTTTTACGGTTCGAAAATCTCGTAGATAATTATGGGCAGGTTTTGGAAAATTTTATATTTCGTTCATTTTGTGAAATGTTTGAGTAAAAATTATTATTTTTGGATGAAAAATTGTAAAGCACACAGTTTACGGTACAATAGATTCCGGATCGACTAGAGTTGCAGTCCCTTCAGCTGGGTGCATCGCTCTACTGAAATTCTTCTTCAATTTAAGAAATTTAAATCTAGTTTTGACAAATAAAATTATAAAAATGGAATTTTGGGGTTAATTAAAGTAGAATTTAAAATTTTTTTGTGTCAATTTTTACGAATTTCTGACTAAACATTTTTAAAATAAACAGCTTTTAACCCTCGAGAGAATTAACAAAATTTTCAATAAAAGTTACAAAACTTTACCCCCATTCAAATTTTATTGCTGAAAATCTCTTCAAAATATGCAAAAATCTCATAAAATCCCCTAAAAAATTATTTTCTAAATACTTAATGAATTCATAATCATTTTTAGATCCCAAAGTGAAATTGCCTGTAAAACTATCTCGACATAATGATTAAATTATGCAAACTCGATTATTACAGAGAATATTTTATTCATCAACCTTTGGAGAAATAATTTAAATAATCTGAAAATTAGAAAACTTTCTTTTCATAATAAAAAATTTTCATCCAAAAACAATTTTTTCTGCTTGAATATTTTTTAACCAATTTGAACGAAAATATTTTTCCAAATATTATGTATACAACATACCTGAAAGTATTTTATTATAATGGTTTGTGTCTTCTTCTTCATTTCCCTTAAAAAAATATTATGCAATATGAAAATTTTTTTGTGGTTGTTATTCAACTGAATAGAAATGCGGCTAAGGTAAATCTGTCTGTCTCTCCCAAAAAAATATAGTATATATATTTAGAAAGTTTCCATCTATTCTGTCTCTCTATCTCTTTCAACTTCATCTTCATAGAAATATGCACACATCTCATGTGCTGTGAAAATTGAATTTAAATGCACACATTATTCATATATTATACATTTTAATGCATTCATACATAGACATAGAAATCAAGGTGTGGATTGTTAAGGGTGATGAGGATGCTGGAGAAACTGGAAAATTTGGAGTTTGTGGACTGAGGGGATTGCTATGGGTTGGATAGGACGTCTAGGTAAATGAAACATGCCTATTCAGGCAGAGCTTAGACATTAGGATTGAAAATTCTGACTAGTTCTGAGTATGTTCTGTGCTAGACACTTAGTTACATCTTACTTAGTCATCAGCTCTGTTTGTAGCTTTAATTGGCTATTATTTGGACTATAATGTCCAAAATTGTAAGCTTAAATCGACTTATTATTGAAGAAGCTTCTAAATTCAAGCTCAAATCCACCAAGAATCATTCACAATTCATGAATTACCTCAAAAGCATCACCCACAGTACGCAAATTCCATCATCAGCTTAATTCCCACACCTTGATATCGTAGAAAAAAATGCTGTGAGTAAGCATTAAAAAAGGTAAGGTGCGGTAGACTTTGTGTTCATTTATTTTGTTTTCTGTGCAAATTGGAATGAATTTGAATTTATTTATAATTTTTTTTGTGTTATTTTCCTTGCACACATTTGGTTTATGCATTTTTCTGGTTTTTGCGTTTGCTTTTTATATATATATTTTTTTGTTGTGCCGTTTTGTTTTTTGGTTGGCTGCATATGAAATGAAAACGACGGCGACCATCACGAGAATTTCATGAATAGAGAAAAAAAGGAAAAGAAAAGCTTTTTCCGCTTTTATGATGGCGAGAAATTTTTCTATTCTTTTTTTTCTTCTCTTTTGTCATGAAATTTTGTCTCTCTTTCTCCCGTGGTTTTTTGTTCTTTTTTTATAGTTGTGTGTACGACTGCTACATTATATATCTGTTAAATATCATTTTTCATTTAGAATTTATTTTGATGTTCATTGTATCATGTTGTGATATTCATTCCTACACAGTCTCATGTCCAGTTCCAACAACAATAAGAAAACGTTCTGTATGCGCTTGTGAATGTGATGATGATGCTGATGATAAGAATGAGAAGTGAAAAAAGAATTGTGGACAATTTAATCCTCATAAGGATTAAACTTCTCATCGTCATTATCATCATCATCATCATCAAGGGATATAAATTCTTCACATATACTTAATATTCCCACAGTATCCATGATCCTTTGTATGAGATTTCCTATTTCCTTTCATTTTTCTGTGTTGACCGAGTGATGAGTTGTTGGACTATTTGGGCTATTGGAATTTGAGGTTATAACATACATGCTGTAGTGGTGATTTTTGGGTATTTTAAATCAATCGAGCAGCTTAAGAATGCTTGGGGGTCAATGATTGTGCTAGTAGAGTTACTTTACTGCTTAATGCTTGATTGATTTGATTCTATGCCTCATGAATCATATTAAGGGTCTTAAGTACATCCAAAAATGTACAGAAGTTCAGAAGTCCTTTTAATAAAACATAAAAAAATCAAGCATATCCCACAAAAAAGCGACTCATTCTGACATCCCTGATAACAAATATTCCAGTAAATCATGATTAATACCCAACCACATCCTCAATATTTACCATCAAGTCCACAATCCAACAGCCTCGGCATATTATGCGTGTACATACATAATGATTTGTGAGAATGTGTGGCAACATATACAAACATATTAAAAGGCTCTTGACACTTGATAACAAATAACTTACCATTTTCATCCGATGATGTTGTGATGCCATGTAGTCATTTCTTAATGCGTTTTTGTTGTTGCTACTCTGCATTGCGTTAAAGTATATAAAAAAATAAATATTTTGTGAAAATTAATCAAAAAAGTAACGAAACCAAAAAAAAAAATCCATCACAAGAGAATGAAAAGTTTGTTAATAAACTGAAATAGCTCATTCGTTCAGCCCTCGACAGTAAATATATGGCTGGTTGTTCGATTAAATGATCCATTCGTCTTTTCGATGGGACTTTCATTGAAAATAAACTTTGTATCTAAAATTAAACAATTCTATCTCTCTTTTTTCCTTCCGCATTCGTCTTTCTTGCTCACTTTATATCCATCTCCTTAAATCACGAAAAAATGTTGTGTGATGGGATGAAAAAAATAAAATATTGAAAATGTAGCCGAAGAACATCTTGCTGAATTAATGCCGATATTTGAACAATTACGTGCACAAGGTGACTTGCCTTGCACATATCCACTGCACGTTACATCATTTGGCACAGCTTTTATACGCGGTGGCAGTCGATCGACGCCATTGAGTCCCCATGCACCACATTGTCATCCATCGACGCATTGGGTAAGTTATTATATACACAAAAGAGACACAAATATAAAGAACACAAAAAAAAATCGACGGAAATTTTTCTTCTTGTTTCGTGTTTTGTTGCTGCTGTTGCTGTTGTCTTCATGCCAATAAATTTTATTTCCGATTTCTTTTATAATTTTTTTTATTCTCTTCAACTTGAGTAAGTTTTTTCAATTCTTATATTTCTTTTCCTTATTATTGTATCAAAAAAATATAAAGTGTATAGTATGATTTTGAGGATGTTTCGAGAAATGTGTGTTTAGGGTGTGATACTATACCTTATGATTTTTTTCTCTTTGTGTGTGGCTTATGTGAAGAATTTTGAACTTTTTTAAAAAAGTTATTGGGGTTTTATGGAGTTTTAGTCATGTTATATGTGTCTTAGATAGAGGTAGTTTAGGGTTGCATGGTATTCACTACCCCAGGGGTATATCCTAGGGTACCCTAGCGGTACCTATCCCTAAGCTTTAGCCGATGTTGTTTATACTCTACGGCTTATACCAAGCAACCTATCTCTGGTTGTAGTTTAACAATTTACATGTATGTTTACCAGGAGGGGTCTTTAGGTGCCCATGCCCCCAGGAGATGAAAATACAATATAAATTTTTTAATAAATTTTATTTTTAAATTAAAAAATGACTTAAAAAATATTGAAGACTGATTGCAGAATCGATTTTAATGTCTAAAGAAGTAATCCATTTTATAAAAAACTTAGATCTCAAAATTGGGCATCTTTTTTCAAAAATCCTGATAACATTTCTGACCCCTACATTATATTTTGCAATTATCTTAAGAAATTTAACAAAATTGATGTATATTAACTGTTAGCAGCAATAAAACTTCATAAAACCTCGCCATTCTAGTCAACTGAACTTAATTAAGAATGTTTGCTGCTCGAATTTTTGAAATTTAATCAACTTTTGTGACTTCTGAATCAACCCCAAAAAGTCCTCCATAAAAATTTTAGTTACCCCACCTTGCACGCAAAATTTATGTTTATCAATATGGAAGTGTATATCAGGATATAGTGTACATCTATCTATATAATATCTATCTGTGTTGTTGTGGATATAAGAAGAAAGAAAAACAACCGCACAGAACCACTTGGAAAAAAAGTTTGTTCATCTGAAAGATTTATGTTTCATTTCATCATCGATTGCTCGTAATTCCCCTCTCATCGAGGCAAGAGATGAGATGAAAAAAGGAGGAAATTGAAGGATCGAAAAGCAAAAAAAGAAATTTCGCATATAAATGGCCATCGAATGAAAGGAGGATTCATGGTTAATGGAAGTAAAGAGTAAAATTGATGTGTTTTTTTGTCTTACAATTTGTCCACAATCGAGCTCTTCTTTTCTTACACTTGTAATGAATTTCTGTTACATGTTGGTCATTGCTGTTACTCCGCTCTTCTACGAAGGACACGAACCATTTAAAAAAAGTGTATCCATAATCTTCAAATTGTGTATTTATCATCATGCCTTGCGCTGGAGAAAAATTGTCTCTAATTACACGAGATTTAATTTTTTTACTTCATTATTTTATTTATTTTTTTATGTTACTTATTTTCATTTTAAAGAAAATCTAGGATTAAGTTGAGATTAGTTTACGAGAAAAAGATATAAATGTCGACTGTAAGGAAGAAGATGGGAATGAAAAGTTTAATGGAATGTGAGACTATACAAAAAAAAGTATGATGAAAATCATTTCTAGGATTTCATTTAGTGAGTTTTAATAGCTGACGGATTAAATGTTTAATTTTCATGGATTTAGAAGTTGAGACGAGTTTGATGTAGTTTCAACATCAATTAAATACTCATTTTGGATGAGATTATTATCATTATCATGCTGAAGTAGTTGTTGTCTCATTAGCATGGTAATTGATGATTAAATGGAATTATTGTCGAAAGTTTTGCAATAAAAATGAGATTTAGTTGCTAATTCTAAAAGAGTAGCTCATAAATTGCGAGGAAATGCTCCGATAGACTCAAGGGATCGTTCATAAATGAGACACTTCATATAAGACCCACTTTGTCACAACAGATCCCCCTACCCTCCTTAAAATTGAACGTTATTCGTAAAATACCTCAAATTTGACATGCATACAAGCAATTTATGAAAATCCTGTAATTAGTACATCAAAACTTTATCATGCAATATTAAAATACAGCCAACTTTTAAGTACTTCATCTCAACATCCGTCGATAGTTTCACATCCTTCAAACTAGTTGCTACATGCAAAATTAAATTAAGTGAACGAGGAAAAGTGATAAGTGATAAATTAATATCTCCTTTAATGCCTTTTCCTCGTTACCTTCTATCCATTTAAAGTTAATAATGCAAGTGATGTCAGTGTCAATTTTCACTTTGAACTTTAATTCCTTTCTTCTTCTTCTTCGCGTTAATCTCGTAAAAGTTTTAATCTCCCCTGTTGAATTCTAACGCCTTTCACGTTGATTCAATTTTTCATTTCAATTTTTTTCTGCCATCACAAATGGAAAAATTTTTTAATTAATTTTTTTCTCTCTTTTTCTTCTTCTTGTCATGTTCTGTGTTTTTTCCTCGTATTTTTCCTTTAAATGAAATGTAAAAAAAACTTCGTTAGGTACGTGAGCGTTCATCAAGATCCATGGCTATGTCACGTCCATCTAGATCATCATTGTCAGCATCGACGCCTGATTCTTTGAGCGATAATGAAGGCAGCTCACGTGGATATACACCCAGAAAGTCATCTGTCGGATTAAGGTAAGTTTTGTTGCTGGTTATTTATAAATAGATGTGACCTGAGAAGACTGCAAAGATTACCATCATCTAAATTCCTATTAATTTCATTCCACAGAACCGGAATCACACCAGGCGGCTCACGAGGCAACTCAAAACCCAATTCCAGACCACTAAGCCGAAGTGGCTCAAGACATGGCTCCAACCTCTCACTAAATAGCAACGGTAAATTTAAAAAATAATTTTTCTTCCTCATTCTATCCTCCTACATCTATTCATCCATCAATCATCAATCATCATCATCGTCATCATCTAATTCTTCCCTTTCTTCTTACCCATCCACAATCGTCGTACACAAAACAGATGATGGAACACCGACAAGGATTCCAACACGAAGAGTAATCACCTCAACACCAGCCAGACCTGCTAGATTATCTGTTGGTTCTGCTATTAAATCAAATGGTACAACTCATACGCCATCTGGATCTGCTAGTCCTGCACCCACAAGGTAAATAATTTTTGTGTAATGCTTTCTTATTGCATTCCTTCCATTCCTCAAATGACAAGTTTTCCTCTTTTGGTTGATTGAAATTTTCTTGACTAAATTTGATTAACAAAAAAATAAAAAATCTGTAACATCAAAAACAACTTTCTATTTTCATCTCATCACAAATTAATCCATAATCTTTTGACAAACTAAACAACTAAAGGAACGGAAACGGCATGAGTCGATCATCAAGTATACCGACACTATCAGGATTACCGACACCTAGGTAAAGTATTGCTAACAAGATTAATAATCATTAATGTTGATTTTATACTAATGAGAAAATTGGGGGTATAGCTTTGTGCGAAAATGATTTTATTTTAAATTTAATTTCAAAAAAATAAAATTAAAAATTTAAAAAAATTCAAACTTAAAAAATTTGAAATTTAATTTCAAAAAAATAAAATTAAAAATTTAAGAAATTTGAAATTTAAAAAATTTCAAACTTAAAATATTTCAAATTGAATTTAAAATTTGAAATTTAAAAAATTTCAAACTTAAAAAATTTGAAATTTAATTTAAAAAAAATAAAATTAAAAATTTAAAAAAATTCAAGTTTAAAATATTTCAGATTGAATTTAAAAAATTTCAAACTTAAAATATTTCAAATTGAATTTAAAATTTAAAGTTTAAAAAATTTAAAAATTAAATTCAAATTTAAAAAATTCCAAATTTAAAAATTCCAAATTTTAAATATTTCAAAATTTTAATTTAAATTTTTTAATTTTTAATGGATATTTTATGAAAATTTCCACAAAGCTGTATCCCCCTCCAAAAAAACCAATTAATTTCTAAGCTTGCTGTGAGAATTTTAATTCTAACCCAACAAAAATTCAATCAAGCTCTTAAATGAGCAAATTTATAGTCTCAATTCGAAATTCTAATCAATTTGATCTTCAAATTTTAATGACCAAACTTGTCATAAAAAAGTCTCAGAAAAGAGATCAGAAAATAAATTGAAAAGGTTCCCAAAGAATAATCCCTTCCCAAGTTGTCATTGTGATGACCTAAAACTGCTATTTATTTTTCCTTTTTAAGAAGAAAAAAAATTTATTTCATCCTCAATTTTTATTCTTTCTTTCTATTTTTGCTATAAAAATAATGTATGTATTTGAAAATAATATTGATCTGACGTGAATCTATATATGCATTCGATGTGTATATAGTCGTCCATCGAAGATACCAGTAAGGCAACTATCAAATCTCTCCAACTCATCGTCAGCTGCTGGGTAAAGAACTGAAAAAAAAATTCTATTTTTTCTTCCAAACTTATTGTTTTAAATGTTTTTGTGCCATTTTTATGTAGAAACTGGATATTCATTCCTTTATTATTTTTTTGTGTCTGTTCATTCTCATAGTGAATTTGTTGTAGAAATGCGCATTGAAATAAAAATCAGGTGTGAAAAATCCACATACAATACACAACATTATATACATATATACAGTCATTCCGTGTTGTACAATGAACATATTTCTGGACATAATCCAGTACCCGTTTATTGTGAAAATATTTTCATTTCCATGTGAAGCCATTTGCTGTTATTTTTTATCATCCACATTCACAAATTCACAAAAGCCATTCTGCCATCATCATCATCGATGATGAAGCTACTCACATATGACGTTATTCCTGCTTTTTTCCATTTTTGCTTTCTTTTATACATACTAGATGCGCTAAACTATTGTTATCGTCATCACCATTCAATTCAATTTACCATTCAATGAAAATTAAGTTTTTCTAACTCATGCAGCATATGTATGGAGCAATATGTCTATATGTGTATGTGAGAATGACCAATAGTCAATTCATTGTGATAAAGCGGCTGTTCCTTGCTCTACTTTCACTGTTATCAGTATAACAAAACTGTTGGTGGTTTTAGTTCATACAATAGCTTCTGTTTGAGCTTAGTAGAGGGAATGGATTGAGTTTTTGGTTTGGGAATTTGGTAGATTTTGAAACAGTTGTTTGGAAATTTCTAAATGAGATCAAATTGACCTAAAAGTTCTATATTTTCTAAAATTCTCAGCTAATTCTTCCAAAATTTTAGTTTTCATGCAATATTTTAGATTTAATGACTAGAACTGCTCTGGCTGTCAATAATTGGTATTACATTCTGAACCAGATTTTCTCTAGTCGAAGCTGAGCTATTAGATGCTTCAGTTACACGTCTTTTCGACATATTGCCATTAGTACGGTATTGTAAGGGGTCCTGGTGTCTATTTTGTACCACTTGGGCTAGCAAGTACTTTAAAAATAGAGATTCCCTCATAAAAACAATATTTGAATTTCTCAATCCACATATCCTAGATTTTCTATATAAAACCAACTGCGCCAGCAGAAAAAAGTCCATTCCACCATCCATACCGTAGGCACTTTCTAACAAAAGCATTGGAAAGTTATTTTTTTTTCTCTATATTTTTATTCTTCAGCTCCTTGCACCCATTCTTATAGATTCTGTTGAACTGGCGATTCGAACACCAACAACAATTGATAGAGAGTTCCTCCTTTTCATTCGCAATCTCACTACATGAATATCCATTTATCATCTTTCTTCCTCGCCTCGCTTTCCCCCTCATCCCCGCTTTTTATTGTTGTTGATGTTAACGCCAATTCATCTTGTTTATTTCATAGAATGATGATAGAGAAAAAATTTCCTTTCTTTTCTGTTTTCTCGCTTCGTTTTATATGTGATGTATATAAAAGTTGAATGAATAGGATGAAAACAAGAGGGAAGAGCAAGAAGAAGCTTAAGTTTTATTTAATTAAAAAAAATAAATTGAATTTATTTTCATGCTCTGTATTGTGGTTGAGTTTTCATATTATTTGTGAAGAGTGACAATTAATTTTGAAGGGGCGATCAATTTCTTGGATGAAAGCGTAAAAGAGCTTTTTTTTGAAGTGGTAATGAATTTTTCATTCGTGGATTTTGGATGGTTGGAGTTCAGGGATTCTTGTGAAATTTTTCTCATAAATCTCACGAAAAAATCATAAAATAAGATTTAGAACATTGCAAAACTTTTTTTTACCTCATCATCATTTACCTTCCACCTTCAACTTTAAGGTCCATTAAAATAAATTTCAATAAAAGAGAAAAAGTTGCCATGAAGGTCAAATTTTCGTCCATAAATCAAAAATCCCTTACCAGAAATTTCTTTCTAGCCTTGATGGCTTTCCTTTAGGATTCCTTTTTTGTGCAAAATGACTATAATAATAAAATATATATATTTGAAAGAAGAAGCAATCGAAGACCCTCATCAAACATTTTCCTAATCGAAGACATTTCTTTTGAGATGAATAAATTATGATACTTAGTCATGAGTCATGATTATGTGAGAAAAAAAAACTTTCTTTATGGAAATTTGTCAGCAACTTCAATAATCATAATTTGAGATATTATGACCCTACAATTAAAATTTTTCATCATCCGACGAAAGTCATAAAAAGTTCATTCCTTTCATTTTGTGCTTGCATAAGGGAAAATTTCATTATGAAGAACTGCGTCTGTGAAAGCTAAAACAATTAAGATAAGATTCGATAAATAGCTTCAGTAGGGAGTTGAAGAAAATGAAAAGCTGAATTGAATTCATTCTTTGTTGTTCGATGATGCTTGATAGAGACTTGAACTAGGTGTAGAACTCTGTGAAATTTGCAAAAAAAACCAAAAATTTTGGAGTTTCAAAATTTAATTTTCAAAGGGTCTGATAGTAAAAATAGGGATTTTTGGACCATTGGGGGTTAGTCAGGGGTGTATCCAGAAATTTTTCGAAGCAGAGGTTTTGAAATATTTTTGTATGGAAGGGAAAATTTAGGGTGGGCTTTGTGATTTTTTTCTTAAACCCCCCTACCAACTTGAAAAAAATTCCCAAAAAGGGGAGGGGTTTTGACTACTCCAATCCTAAATTGAATGCCATAATTGATCAAATTTATCCCACAATCTCCTATAGAGTCTATGCCTAGCTCCAAAACTCAAATCATCAAAAATGCACATTGCACTCAATTCAAAATCATGAAAAGAAGAAAATATTTTTTTTCGTCTGATTGAATTTTTTTTAGAAGTTTTTTTTCCACTTGAATAGAGAATATAACGAGCAAAAATTGAAAAGCATTGTGAATAAGTGCATATGTGGAAAAAATTCATTGATCAAGTTTGAGATGTGTGTGCTTATGAAATTCAATTGATTACATCTCATGTGCAAAATGATGTGCGCTCTCATTTTCATTGGAATATTTTTCATTTTTTTCTTCAAAAAATCATGCTAGGAGACAGTCAATTACTTATGACATATGCAATGAGAGAAAATAAGTCAAAAATATTTTTTATTGAATTTTTCAGTTAAGTTAAACAGAATGCTCTTTAAGGTAGGAAATGGAAGACTTTCTGCAGTGCTCTCACATGTTGCAGCACAAAAGTGCTTATTGGAACAGAAAAATGAAGCTAATTTGTGTATAACTCTCAACAAAAGCTACATGTTCAAGCCCAATTACCAAAATTCTTAACAATTCCAATTTGACAACTTTTCAAAAACTTTCTCAAGAACTCCGACCATTAAAACCCACTTAACGCTTCGAGTTATATGCACAAAAAGTCTCAAATAAAATATTCAAAAAAAGGAAAAAATCTTTTTTTCAAGAACACAAAAGTGAGCATAAAAGCTTGTTACTTATTTTTCAATTCAATACAACAGGATGAGATGGAAATGCTTCGAAGCATAAAATCACAATGAAAAAATCTTTAGGATATAATACCTTTTGAATATATCTTTATATTTACTTTTACTTTAGGGGTCGTTCGCAAATTACATCACGCAAAAAACGACTTTTTCGACCCCCTCCCCCCTTGTCACAAATGTTCCAAAGAAAGAAAAAAATTGTATTTGAACTGTCACAAATTCTCCTACCCCCCTCCCCCCTAAAGCGTGACGTAATTTGCGAACGACGCCTTATTTGCTTCTTTTTTGAGATTGTTGAGGGATTTGATGTGGAAAATTCTTAGAAATTATTTTAAAAAGAAAGTTTGGTATGTGGATGTAAATGAGCAAATGGGTAGAAATAACTGAGAGAAATTTAAGGAGATTAAGTAAATTTCTCAAGTTTAATTGAGAGTATTTGAAATTAATAATAATAATTGCAAAAAACTTCCATCGTGGTTACAAACCAAAGGCACTTCGACTCTGTTCTGATTTAAATTTTAGAGAATTAATGACTGTATCATGTTTTATGCCCAAACATCTACAAAAATATTTCAAATAAAAAATACAAAAACTTGCACGAAATGCGTGGAAGTTAAAACCTTAAAATCAATTACAATATAGAATTTATCCTACATAAAGCCTTTAACATCATCAGTTCATTGACATTTTACCCCACAAACAATTTCATCTAAATTCAACAATATTTTGAATATTCTGTAACACACAATAGCAAGGAGATGGAAGTGATTCTTTAGAGACTCTTTGTAGACAACTTCCATCCTTGCTATACATGTACATCTAGTTTGAAATTTTTTGCTTTGTTATTTATTCCATTCATGATTGAATTTCATCTTTTTTTGTTCCTCATTTTGTTATTTGCTGCTTTTTCAAGAGCTTTTTGTGATGTTTATTTGCCAAAAGTTTTTTTTGTTGTGATATTCATGTAGAATCAGGGTTTCTCAAACTTTTTCGAGTGTGACTCACACTTAGCCAATAATCTGGTGTGCTATAATTTCTGTGGCACAAATGAAGGTTTTGTCAACACACTAGTGTGTCGTGGAACATTGTTTGAGCAACACTGAATTATAGATATAGACAAAATGGGGTGTGGAACTTTTGATTGGATTGAATTCATGTTGAATTAAATGATTATTCAAGAGCATGAATAATGAATATGTCTAGTCAGGTAATTGACAGTTCAAAAATTAAAATATATTAATAACTTGAGTTCAGGTACATCTGCTTCAGTTCTCCACCCCCAAAATATTTTTTTTTCATATTTCAATATCAATACACAGAACCTTCTACAAATACATATTTTTCAACATCCCACAAAAATACGTAAACTTAACATCAACAGAAAATAAATAAATAGCTTTGTGACATGTGTGTTTGTGTGCTTTATTTTATTATTGTTTGGGTCTAAGAAAAAAAAGGAAAAAACTAATAAACTTTTTTTGTGTGTTTTTCAATCTTCAAAATTTTTCTTATTGAATTTCTAATTTTTTTTTGTTCTTTCATTGTTTATTCTCTAATAATAATATAGACGAAACTTGAGTGGATCCTCAACGCCATCAGGCATGCAGACGCCAAGAAAAGGAAGCGTTGAACCACAATACGACAGACGTTCATCGCGCGGTACAACGCCGTTGGACAAACGAGAACCATTTCGACTTTAAGACTCATCGTCTCTTTAAGAATTGAGAATTATTAACAAAAAAAATAAATTATTTTCTTCATCATCTTATTGCTGTATAGAAAAAAAGATTCGAAAATCTGCTTACGCATGTAGTCTGAGAATAATTTATGCTCGTGTTGACTAATGGTGGCCTTTTATAGGAATTAAACCAGATTATTTATAGATAATGACTGGGGACCATTTAATTCCATTGAGATGTGACCATTTGGAGAGGGATTGTAAAAAAAATTATACAGCAATAAAGACGACGACAGAGGACGATGATGATGAAAAATGAGAAACAAATAAAAAGTCAAAACCACTTTAAGATAAATCAAACAAGAAACCAATCAACCGACTAAGAAAAAAAAACATATAAAAATAAATAAAAAATCGAACGAAAGTATTTTTTGTTACATAATTTTTAAGCTTTTTTCTACAATTTTATTTTCCGCAAATAAATAAAAGGAACGCAGAAAGAGATGAAAGTTCTTCATCATCCTTTTGAGAATTTGAAAGCTCAATCACCGTGCATGTTCATTTTTTTCCCTTTTATGTTTATGTTACATATACTTTTTACATGTGGGCTTGTCTTGTTGATTGAGACTTTCGGTTCTCTTTGAAAAAATATTTTACCACAAATGAGGATGATGAAGAACGACTGTAGCTCGTAAGAAGCATAAAAAAGATGAATTACTAAAAGACTAATAGGGGAATTTTTACCGAATACAGAAAAAAAAGGTTTTTTAACACGATTATAAATAAAAATTGATGAAAAACTAATTTTTTTCTATGCATAATTTTTATTTTTTTTGTCGCTCTTAAAACAATTAAAGATGAGAAATGTTATTAAGCAAGAAATTTTAGTCGCTAAAATTAAATCAAGAATTAATCTTAATCAATTGTATTTCGCTTAATTTGTATAAACACATGAAGTAATTAAATTAATTAAAAAAGCTTTCAAAAATCACTTCTTCAGAATTTTAATTCATAATAAATATTGGAAGTTTGATGGATTCATGGTGCGGCTGGGGGGTGATAAAATTCCAAGATGCTCAAAAATCATAGCAAATTTTTTCAGAATCTGAAAGCATCATACTACTTAAAAGAATCTTCATTCATATTTTTCTACTTATACCTACTTATAGTCACCAAAATTAGCAACTTCACATAGAAGTTCATACTTTATTACTGTAGACTAGTTAGAGAATTTTTTGAAAAATGTTAGATGGAACTAGAGAAAATTACATGAATAGCTTTAATAGGGACAAAACGAAACTTCGATCACGGATCAGTTCATTAACATTTAAGAAGAATTCAAACAGGGACATTTGGAAATGACTTAGATATTCTGATAGAGAATATTTTTAAAACTAGACAATTTCTTAGATGTGGTGACTTAGAATGATGAAATGCAAGTTGAATTCTCAAATAAACTTCCGAATCCTTAAAAAATTATCACCTCAATTTCCTGTTTTATGACTAGTGTAGTGTATTCAAATTATGCCATTTTAGTGAATATACTGTGTTCAACACACCCCCTCCCCCCAAAAAATCCTAAAGTTTTAAAATTTCTACTTAAATTTACCATCCAAAAAAAGTTTCTTGAAGAAGTTGAGCAAAAAAATTCTAAAAAAATTGCCGATCTATTATTACAATAATAAAATATAATTATAATGTATTAATTAATTAATTAAAAATTAATTTATTAATGTGATAAAAAATTGATAGAAAAAAAAAGTTTCATTGCTAAAAAAAGAATAAAAAATGAATGAAAAAAATTTAATTAATACCAAAAAAATTTTTATTGTGTTTTTATTGTTTCCATTTGCAATCAATTTACAGAAGGCTGGGGGAAAAAGTTTTGAGTTTCTTGAAAAAACAATAAGTTTTCTGTGCTGAGGGAGCTGGAGCCGAGACCAAACTGAAAAGGACGAACTCCAAAAAGTTTCTTGTTTTCAATTTCTCGCAATGTTTTCAAGGTAATCTGATAGGAGATTGTTTTTGTAAGAGGGGAAGCATATGATAAATTTCTTGAGGCTGTTTTTAAAGGAAAATAAAATTCAACTGGTTCAAATGTTATGAAAATTGCCCCAAAGTATTAGTTTCTTTTTCTTTTTCCTGCTTTCCTTGATTTTTGTTTTTACAGCTTTTCAAATTTCACCTTGTGCTTGATAAACTCAAATTTTCTGGTTTGAGGTTGGGTTAATACGGAAAATATTGCGCATTATGTGATCAATATTCAAAATATGTAGATATCCTTGGAGATAATATAGAGCAAAAAAATGTTTTTGCTCATTGATGTTTATTTGGACGTACGATCATTAAATATATTGACATGGAAGTAAATTTTAAGGTTCAACTTTTCATGCAAATTCGAAATGGAAGGTAAAAACCTTTAGTTAACCTTCGATTTTCACATATTGGCTTTTATACAGCCGATTTCGATTGATTTATGGTAAACATTTTTATCTAATTTTCATAGAATGGAACCTTTCAAGGAAAACTCGTTTAAATGTCAAATGGGAATTATCAGCTAAAAGTGAATAAAATGGTCTTATAAAGCATTCTGTAAATTCCGTATGAGCAACGTCCTTGGCAACGTCAGAGACATAGCCAGAACCTCGACCTCTCAATTGATAATTTTACTCAATTTGCTATGGTATTTTTTAAAAATAGACCTCCAAACTCACCTAAATATTTCCAAGCATACGAAAAAAATTGAATTGTCCACCGAAAAAATAGTCCTAGTTACGCCATTAAGTAGTGTCATATAGGTAGTAGTGTCATAGCAGGGGCTTAGTTAAAAAAAATTCGAGGGAATTTTTTGTAATTTTTTGTATGGATTTTCTTGAAAAATCCTAAAAAATTGAAGTAAACTTCTTTCGAGAGGGATATTTTGGGTTGTTCACCCCTGTATCATAGTAATGGAAGATGTTTGGGCCATAGTCTCGTGGGTGCTATATAAGGAGGCTCAAAAGTGAAAAACCATTTATATTAAGCCTATGATTAAAAGGGGCCCGGGCGACGCAGATTCAGTTTAATGAAAATTAGAAGCTTTTCAATTTGAGCTGCAATTATCTATTTTTTTAATTAGACTAATCACGATCGCAATCCACGCTTATTTTTCTTAAGCCCTGCACTAAAGAGCAGCCTGGGTGGAAAGGTATACCAAAAATAGAAATAAAATTAAAAAGAAAACATTTTGAGATGCTCGACAAAGGTATTTTTCTTATCAGGAGGAGAAATATTTTCATTCTTGTGCCTATGAGATTTATTTTCATTTTTACCCTTTTTACCTTCCATTCCGTTCAGTTGAATCTTTCATTCACTCACTTGCTCAGCCATCTTTCCATTTTTTCCTTTTGAATTCTTTCTTTCATTATCATAGCTTTCATTCTTCACGCATCAAGTGCTTGAATCTTGATAATAATAATAACAATCAATGGATGAAATATTCAGTGCACGTTCAATCAGAAATCGAAAGCATGCTGGCAGTAACAGTCATGGATACCTAAACAAAGTAAAATCTATACAGCAGAAGCATGGTGTGATGTGAAATGGAATGAGTACAACAAAAAAATCTTTATTTTATTATCAGGACCGAATATGTGCGTATTTTTATTAATTAGTTAGCCCAGGTCATTGTGTGCTTCATGCTACTTACACAGTCATACATAAAAATTAATGAAACTGAGTAGATACAGATGTGAGTGAAACAATAAAATCCAATAGGATTGATCTTGGAAAATAAAATGTAATGGTGAGTATGGATGGATGGGAATGGGGTTGGGGGTGTTTGGAGCGCATTTTTGAAGGGCTTTCATACTTGTGCTATAATGCCAAAAAGGCTAAAATCTTAACCTTGAAGTTAAGATCCCAAACTGCCAATAATCAACCCACACAGCATCCAAAAATATTCAAGGAAAAAAGCCGACCACAGAAAAGAAAATTATTCCACAAAAAACTTGGAAATCAATAAATCTCGGGTCATATAATGAAGTTCATTGGAAGAGCGTGTGTATGCTGTTGTGATGACGATAGCTTTTAGCCCTATTCCTCATTGTACACATTCATTTATGTATATTTGCCTTTCTAATTATGAATTCCACATTCGAAATGCTGAAAGTTTCTCGTTCTCATTCTCATCCCAAAAACCCCTCCATCACTTTCCCACGTTTCTACCAGTTGAGGAAGTTCAATTGTTACAATTTCATGCCAGTGCTCCAAGCGATCATTAATGCCTTTTTATTAACGTAATGGGAGTGATTAATTGATCTTTGGCAATTGTTTTAAGTGAGTTAGTAAGGCATATGAATGGATATGTAACAACTTTGCTGGGTTGAAAAAAACTTTTTTATTGGATTTTATTGCTTATTCCTTTAATGACATAGAAAATTATATTTCGGTATGATGAGGTATAAATATAGATATTATATATTTAATCATTTTCGTGTATATTTTGACGTAAAAAGAAATTGATTTTCCACAATTTCCCTCTGCGAATGGATTAGTGTCCTAAATATTATCATCAATACTGAAAATGATGATGATGAAGAATTGGAAGCTCATCAAAAAGTTTTGCACACACATGCTTTTATGATTATTTTTTCTACATATGTTTGGGGTTGGAAATTTGATACGAGAAGATGAAAATAGCATTAATGAGTCCTTAATTTAGTTGAGCATTTATTTGGCATATTTTGAGGAAATAATTACTCGAAAATGTGTGCTGTTATGACATCTGATGTTATTGGATTTTTATCGATTTGTTATAGCAGTAATATCAAGGTAATTTTAGTCGACTAGGGAAAATTTTGCTTTTTAATAAGGAGGGACGGCATGTGACAAAACGTGGTGCTGTAATGCGACATTAAAAATGCCTAGGAAACAAAATAATTGACAAAATAAAAGAACTGGCACATTTGCCCTTGAAATTTATTTCTTAAAACAGAATCATTCATTCAGTCATTCATTATAATTGCTTGATACCTTTTTTTTTTTTTTTTTTTAAAAAAAAACGTTATATTTTATTTTTGCTTTTCAGTATTTCAATACAATTTTTAAGAGATCTAGCAGCAGCTATTACAACTTAATTATGGATTTTAAATGAAAAATTTATTGTTTATTTATGATGCGAAGAACATCCAGATGAGATTTATGTTTGTTTTTGCTTTTTGTCATTGAAGACGATTGATTTCTAACTCTGCACAATTGCATGACCCAGGGTATATCAATGCAATGTACCTAGCCACAATTTGTGTGCTGACATCACACAAACCGAGTTGATATGGCTAGAACAGTGAAAAAGCACCCAAATCCGACTAGACATTCCCTGGGATCGAACCCGGGTCGTTAGAGCCGAAGTCCGACACTCTAACCACTACGCCACAGCTGCTTTTCCACTGCTTAATTGCTTGATACCAGATCGACATGTGGCCAGGGGAAGGATATTGGTTTAAAAGTTTCTGGGCCATTCATAAATGATGCCACGCAAAAAAAGGATTTTAAGACCCCTTTCTCCCTTCTCACAAAATTTTCATACAAGATATTTTTTTTGTATGCAGTTGTTACACAGCATTCAACCCCCTCCTCACTAAATATTGGACGTCATTTATGAACGGATTCTTCGCAAAACTTGTTGAACTAGAGTTTTTTGAGAAGAAAATTCAAAACCCCTCCCTAAAATTTTTAAAGCCCTTACCTCAAACATTTTTGTTTAGAACCAAACGGATATAATTTGCAAAGCTACCGCCGCTTGTTTCAAAGTATATTGTCTGCATGGCAACCGTGTGGGAAACACTTTATATTGCGCCAATCGCATAAGATGCCTAGAGATAAATTTCCAGACTAGAAAAATTCAACTAATCATAAATTCAAAAATAAATCATTATTTAAACTGCACTGCTTTAAAGCATCTTCAAACTATCTACTAAAATACAACAAAGAACCTTGGAGTTACTTTGAACAACAAAAGAGCAAAAAATACAATTAAATTATCATATATTTGAAAATAAACATGCAATATGCATATTGTTTACACACAGGTTCCCCAGACATACATAATAAACGATAAAAAACTGCTTTGAGCTCTGTTTCGCTTGTGTACATTGACTCGTTCCCATAGCAACACAAATATTCAAACATTTGAAAAATATATTTATTTCAAATATATTTTTAAAGTCAAATTTATTGAAAAGTAAGCTACAGATATGGAATCATCCCGACCATCTTCAACAAGACCGATGTCAAGAATCGGCACAGCATCGAGGTTGAGTGCTATGCCAACGCATAGACTGAATACAGCGAAAAACATTGGAATATCTCAAATTGTAAGTTTGACTCCTTAAAATTTATCAATATTCCTTAAATATGGTCGGAATTACAAAGTTTTTACTTTGAAGCTTACTAAGATGATTTTTGAACCAAGTTCTTTGACAATTTTTAATATTTAATTAATCATTATCCATAAATCCGTAAAAACAACGTATATTAAAAATTTACAAGAAAAAAAATATTTTTCCAAAGGTCAACAAAGTAATTAATTTCGACATGCAAATTTTCATATAAAAAATCTTCATCAATCTTCTCAATTCTGTTGACCCGTCTCAATTACAAATTAATTTACCCTCCTATAAAAATATTTACTCAATTTATCCATATTAAAAAAAGTTATCACACCCCAATAAAAATATTGCTTCATTCATTCCCAATAAAAAGGGCTTATCTGATCGTCCTTTAACGCAACAAGGCTTATCGGGTATTACAACGTCTTATGGACGTATTGGTACAGCAGCATCAAGTATGCGACAAGTGAAAGATAAGCGCTATTGGATTGCTTTATTGCAATCAAAGGTTCAAGAGATTTTACAGGAAGTGGAAAAATTGAAGAGGGAGAAGAAAAATTTAGATCGAGAGACGTCAGCCAAGAAGTTGTATGAGAAGAAAGTTAAGGATCAGGCAAAGGACTTGTCGAGTAAGTTATTGGGATATGGAAAAAAATTCTGGAGCTTTAACATTAAAAAATATTTCAGATCTTCACTCAACCCTTTCTGAGATCAATCTAGCTCTAGACAGCACGTCATCAGGAGCAACACGGCAACAGCTTCAAAACGAAGCAGTCGCATTTCGTGAGAAAAACGAAATCCTTCAAAATCAACTCGAGCAAATTTTTAAAGAGAGACAAAATAAAGAGTCACAAAATCAACAATTAATTGAGGCAATTGAGGCAGAAAAAAATAAAGTTAATGAGTTGATTTATGCTTTAAGCCCCGATGATCAAAACAAGTACCGAGAATATCAAATAATATGCGAGAAATTAAAATCAGAGAATTCAGAAATTCATGCAAAAATCGAGTCAACAATAAAGCAGAAGGAGAAATTAAGCAGCTCTGTTATCAATTCACAGTCACGTTTGGAAGCAATTAAGCTACATTCAAAATTACGTGAAACAACTGCTAAACGTAATCAATTAAAAGATGAGGAAATGAATCGTTTGACGCCAGCACAAGAACGAGAAAAGTTGATAAGTGACGTTCGAATGAATAATCAGTCAATTAGTAGTATGAATAAGCAAATGAAAATTATTTCTGATCAGCTACAGGAGAAGAGGGAGATTTTGAGTCAAATTGAGCAAGATTTGGAGGAAGGGTCGTCTGAAAGATTTGTTAAATTTCGTGAGTTGAAGAAACGAGACGAAATGATGACAAATTTTATGGAAACTTTTCAGATGCAAATGACCAGGGAGAAGCAAAGTGAGTTAAAAAATTCTTTATGTCCCATTTTAAATCCACTTTAAAATCAACAAGCAGTGTTGTAAAACCAGATTTCTAGATCCAATCGTTTTATTTCAAATGTTTCCACCATATGACTTTTGAATGGTCTATAGTTTAATGACCTAGGCAATTTAGCCTTATAAACACAACATCATGCTTTGTCTGAAGCAATTCAAATGGCCTTAAAAATGCCTTATCCAGACAATATTAAGGTTCAGGGTCCAGGTTTTAGGGTATCCTCGGTCATTTAGGTAAGGGCACCCCTAGGATAGGGTAAGGTAAATAAACACTAGTCTTAGTAAAATATATTATAACCATTATACAAACCATACCATAGATTTCGAGGTATCGAGACCCAACCGAGTATTCTGGATTAGAAATGTGCTAGACATCTGATTATTTATGCCTAAAATACACTTGAGCATAATATTATCTAGACTGATCTAGATCAAAAATTTCTGTTTGGATCAGATGTCCTGATATTGACATAAACAGACAGGTCTTAATTCAAATACGATTTTTTAGCTTCACATGTCTGCCTTAAAGACAAGCCTTTGTCAGTTTCTTTTTTCTAAACCAAACAAACAGCCAAATAACAACACTGTCCACAAACTTTGTTTCAGATGTCGAAAACCTCAAAAATCAAATAACATTTGCAATCGAACAGATCACATTGCAAGGAATGAGTTCAAAAGTCGACGGAAACATGAAAATCAGCACGTCAATATTGAATGAAAATTCCCACAATTTAAATTCACAAGAAGGATTAGTCAAAGAGTATCGAAAGCTCCAAATTCAATTAAAACAGTTGAAAATTTTAGAGAAGAGAATCAAGAAGCAACTTGACGAGTTGAAAGATACGGAAGGGAATTTATTGGAAGACATACGAAAATACAGCAACTTGAATTCATTGAGAGAAGAATATGCGATTAAATACGAAGAGATTTCAACCGCATTGCAAGAATTGAAGGATAAAAAGCGCGTCACAGAAAGTGTCGTTGAGGATTCAGAAAAGAGATATAAAGCTCTTAAGGTAAGACTGAATAAATTGATGCTGATTGAGATTATTGAGAAATTTGATTTAAAGATAGAAAATTGTGAATGATAACTGGATGTAGAATTTATACAAAAGTGAAATGCAAATATCTTGATTGAATTTATTCGATATTTTGTAAGTTCATGCTGTATGGAATATTTATTAGTTTACTTGAGGATATTCATGGGATTTTTCTTTTCTGTTTTAATGAAGAAAAAATTATTTTCAATATCGGGTTAAATATTACCATTGTATAAGTAATCTGACTTGTATTTTACTGTTGTTTGAGACAACTAGTAAGAGGTCATTCGAGTATTACGTAGCATTAAAAATGGTCACACATAGTACGTCAAATTAGTTGCAACACTTGTATATTGATAAAATTGACGAGGAGGACAAATCTACCGTGGCTACGTACCTGAACTTTACGTATTTTTCGAATGAACCATAGTAAAAGTTGAATTTATATTAGTTTAAATCCATACAAAAATCTACTAAAAAACTTTTATATAAAAATCATCTTAAAACTTTATAGGATACTTTAAGAAGCAATGAGACTTATCGTCAAATATCACACATGGAAGAAAAATTGAGTGACATATTGAAGGATAATAAATCACTTCAAGCATCAATTGATGATTTGAATAAAGTATGCATGTAAATTACTTTAAATTTGATTAAATTTTATTTAACTTTGTTTCTCTTGCTCTTTATACAGGAATATGAATTTTCGGATCTGAAGAAATCTGCAATGCAAAAAGTCAACGACTATAATCATTTATTGAGAAATGATTTGAATATCTCGTCTCAAAATAAATATTGAGATTTTTTCATTGTAATTGGATTTCCCGAGCGGCATGCTGCAGCAAAACACGGTTTTTCATCAAGTCGGACAAAAACTACCATCACGACGTCAGGGGCGTGTTTAGAAATTTTTCGAGGGAGGGATTTTTAAATTTTTTTATATGGCAAATTTCTTTAAAACCCTAGCAAATTGAAAAAAATTCCCAATTAGGAGGGTAGCCTGAATACGCTCCTGGTAGCGTTGCCTTAATGACTACGCTGTTTTGCTCGGGTTTATGTTCGATGTAGAATTTGAGAGAATATTTTTATTGTAAAAATTTTTGTTGTTGTGAATCGATTGAATTTGAATTAAATAAAAATTAATTTTGAGTGTAGTAAAATGTAGGCTTTAATATACTTTGTGGACGTTGCGTAGCTAGAATTTGGGATTTTTTGAATCTGCTTTTTTGGGTAATTTTTTATGGATCCTTCATAAATGAATTCGAGAAGTTGAGGGAGAAGGGATCTAAAAACCCCCAATTAATACATTTACAATCCATCCATGTAGAAACTGCTCTTGACTTAAAAAATTAATTAATTATATATGTAGCATAAAAAATTTAATTAATTTTCATTTCCATAAAAGAAATTTCAATTAAAACCAAAATCAAATAAAAAAATTTCACGCAAGCTGAAAATTGATCAAAAAGAATTCCAATTTTCCATTAAAACTCACTTGAAAAGTCAATTTAAAATGTCTGATTCGCAATGTTGACCTAACGATTAACAAACAAAAAATAAATTAACCATGATAAAATATGCCTGCAGTGTTTAATGAAATTCGGATTGAAATTTTAATTGCTGACTCAATCAACACGTCGTGTGTTGCGCTTTACACAAAATTTTCACTTTCTTTTCTTTCTAAAAAAAAATACGGAAAAAAAATATTTTCTCACAAATACTTTTAAAGATTTTCTCGTGAAAATAAAGATGAAAATTTTTCTCAATGAGGATGAAAATGATCAGACAAAAATGATCACTCTCTCACATGCTGTACACGTTCTCATCTCATAATTTTCATAAAAAATTTCATTTTTAGTTCCACAACGGCGATCGGAACGAAAATTAGCATTTTTTCATCGCTTTCAATTCCGGAAATATTAAAATAATCCAACATCGGGTCACATTGTATAAATTTGTTTTGATTTATTGTGGAATGAAATAATTTTGTGATCAATAAAATATTTGTGACATTTGGAAATTGAGTGGAATTAAGTGTCGGTTTTAAAATAAATTTTATTTCAATTTTTCGCTATTATGTGAGAAAAAAAAATTGTGAAAATTTGTGAAAAAAATTCTCTCAATTAGTTTTTTTATTCTCTCAATTATTTGTGAAAGAATATTCACCACAGTGGATATTGGTGGATATAAAAGTGAGCAGATAGTGTTGAGATTTTAAAGAGAATTTTTTTAAATTTCAACATTTATAAAATTGAGAATTCTAAATTTCTTCTCAAAATGTAAATTTACTAGCTTCTACTCTGAGTGAATAGCCTGAACTTTTGTTTACAATTTTTACGTTTATTAAACATGACACATGCCAATACTGTTGTCTGTCGTTGATCCATCAATATTGCCTTTCAACGTGCACATTTTGATGTAAATTCTTTTGATGTTCAATTGTTAACTTTTTCGTTGATTATTTTCGTTATGAGGAATTTTTTAAAAAAATTGTTGAGGATGGTTATTGACTTTTAAGACACATTATGCCGGTTTTGTGTAAAATTCTCTATGGGTATTTTTTCTGTGAATGACAACTTATTCACTTATTAGAGACCCCCTCCCCCTCTTGTCACAAAATTTTCATACAAAAAAATTCTTTTTGTATGAAGTTGTCAAAAAATCTCAGCCCCCCCTCCCCCCTAAATGTTGGACATCATAAGTGAATGACCCCTAATGCAATTTATATTTTAAATATTTTTAAATAAATATGTGTTTAATATACTGTTTCTGCAGAGAAACAGGTCCGAAGATCTGTTTCAAGGGCTACTAGGGGTACCCCTACTCTAGGGTAGGGTAGGTTGGGTAGCCTAGGGAATCCTAGGGTATGACATCCTAGGTCACCCCACCCTACCCTAAGGATTATTCTACCTACCCTCCCCTAGAGTACCAATGAGTGTAGGGGTAGATCAGAGAGAGTACCCTGGAGAGACCTAGAAACCGGCCCCAGGGATGCTCGAAAAAAATATATTTTACAAAGAAATTTTTTATGCATTTTAAAAAAAATCTCTTAAAAGTTTGCAAAAAGTCACTGAAAAAGATTTATGAAAATAAATCCATATCAATCTACTCACAAAAGTTAAAATATTTTTGATAAAAATACACTGCATAAAATCCAGAACCATCCGCAAATCTCGATGCTTCACATTAAATCTCTGAAAACAATTCTCAATACATCTTATTGACATTTTTTATTCAGATTCAACAGCAGATTTGATATTTTTGGATTTAATACAAAAAGCTCATTGACAATTGAAAATGATATTCTGGCAACGAGCTTAAATCTCTTTTTAAACAACGAAATTCTATTTTTGTTTTTTAAGAATCTGACTTGAAAATATTTAAAATTAGACATGCAGAACGCTCAAAGACGTTCTCAAAGAAATCTTTATTGTCTGTTTAATATCAAAATTCGATGAATGAATTTATTTTAAAAACATTTGCAAAAGAGTTGAAAGGATTACATGCATGAGTGAATTGTGATATTTGTATAAGAAAAAAAAGCTGAGAGTTTTTTGAACTGACTAATTAAATTCTTGTCTGGAATGTTTTCTTGTTTGTTCGAGAAATTAAAAAGTTTTAATTTGAAAAATTCATTAATTAATATGAATTTTTTATAAATTTGCTAATTATGACTGGAATAAATTTTTTTTGTCGTCTTTAAATTTCAATCAGGATTTTTTTTGAAAAACTATTTTCAACTCTACTCAACGCCATAACCAGAACATTTTATTTTGATATTTTTTTAAATTTTATTTTTTCCAAATTATATTTTTCGGGCAAATTTAACTTACTTCCCAATCAACCCCCATGTTTCTTCGTCTTCATCCAAGCCATTCAAGAAATTCTCACAAATATTTGTTGCGTGTGCAAAACGACTCAATCAGAACGATCTCAATAATCGAATTTATACTTTTTCGGTAGCTATTTAATGTTGTTTTGAGGTTTGTTGCAAGAAAGTTTGTGATGAAAATCAATCGAGTTTGTACGTTTTGCTGAGCGTGTGCTACTTAGAAGAAGGAAAAGTTTGAATTAAAATACTTGATTATCATAATTGAATTTGTAGAGTTTTGGATGAAATTGAATAAATTAAATGAGTTTTAATCAGCTTTTAGATTTATTAAATTACAGAACTTTATGCTAAGTATAAATTTGTAAAGTCTGTTTAAGGAAATAAAATGACGACTTACTCTATTGACGATACAATGTCATGAGTATTGTATGGACCCTTGTCACACCTTGTCATATAAACAGCACTCTTTGGAATGATTAAAGGAGATCGACCTAGTGTGGGAGTCGAACCCACATCCTCACCAAATAGAGTAATGCATATTTCCGGTCTCTTGACTAACTACGCAGTCATAGCACGTACAGCTTTTAGAATTTAATTAATATATGTTTCCCACCGATTGTGATTTAATCTTGCGGTTGATCGTTTAATCCCTAAATTATGCAATTATATAATGACAAATTTCTAGGAAAATGTGATTCATAACTAAAATTTGATAATTTTAATTGAAAATTAATTACTCTATGCCATTATAAATCATTTTAATGAATTTTCAACAGAATATTCAATAATGTCTCCATGACTGTAATTTATTTAATTTAATGTTTGAAAACTGATTTCCATAAATCTTTAGGCTGACCATCGACTTCTGACCGAAAAGTGGGGCAAGCTTTTATTTAAAGATTTTTAATGGAACTTTCAAAATTTCACTTTTTATAAACCTAACTTTTGTGAATTTTAGCACTGCCTCAAAAAATGTCATGAAGGTTTTGCAAAAGTGTGACATTTGATGCTCAAAGCAGGACGTCCGATTTCTGTTGAGAAAGCGAGACTGTCCAACCAAAAAGTGCGCAGATTGACAACCTATGATTTTAAAAAAAAAAATAAATGGTATTAGAGAATATAATAGACACGTTTCATAAATTTTCATGGCATTTAATGAATTTGCTAATATTGGATTATAGTAAAATCGGTAAAATCTCATTATGAAGCTGTACAAAGAGCTTCAAAATGAAAGTATAAATTGTATAAACAATTTAGTATAAACAATTTAATAAAATAAAATTCGACAAAATTAATTAAAATTAGCTTCTACATTATTTCACATGTTCAAGAGGTCCTCAAATAAGGCACACACGCATTTTCTATGCGATATTTTGTTGCAATTTTATTTCCTTTTCCACGTATGTCATGCTTTAGTATCGAGTATAAAAGCATGCTTAATGAAATTAATCAGAGCACAGTTGAAATCAAATAATATATAAGTTTCTCCTTACGTGCTTACATTTGCTACTGGAAACTATAAAACTAAGAAGTATTAATCATGAAATTGGTTTTTAATGACAGATCTTTACTTTTTGGATGAAAGTTGGATAAAAGTAATTCCCATGGAGATGTTTGGGGTAAAGTTGTAACCGGTTGTAAACTACCGATTATCTAGCAAATGCAAAAATCTATCACAATTATTGACTTAGTCTATTGTCCAAAATAAACATTACCTTATTCAAAACATGCCAAATTAATTATGGTATAAAAATTTGGGTAGCTCACTGAAGTTATCGCTAGGTATATCACAAAAGGTAGCATCTTACAGCTAAGCTCCTTTCTAATGGTATCCATATGACAACTCTGATATTGCACATTTATTAGATTAAAATGTTTTTGGATGTAAGCAGTATTGAGGAAATGAGGAAATTATTTTAGATATTGACATATGCTTCTCATTTAATTTAATAGTTTTAATGCACAATTATTGATATTAAATATTTTTAATAATAAAATATTGAACTTGTTAAAAATTGAAATTTTGCTATTTGTTTTAATAAGCTTCTAAAATTTTGCTTACTATACCAAAATTAAATTGAATTGAACATAATTTTAGTCAGAAGATGTATGAAAGTTTTGTGATGCTATTAATAGGAGAAAGTAGTTTGGGACTATGTTACAAACAAAGAGCTTAGCAAGAGGGATTTAGTGGCTATAATTTTTTGATAAATTTTGTAGGGGTCGTTCGCAAATTATGTCATGCTTTAGTTAGCCCGGACGGCATGCGACGTAAAACTGTAGTCTCAGTATGCCGTCTTGAGGCCACATTTTTAGCCATTTTCACACCGCGTGCCGCCTGTTGCAAGGGGGATGGGAATTCATGTTCCCCTTATTTGAATCCATTTTTGCGTCACGGAATACTAATTGATCCCTCGTTCAATTCTCTATTAAATCAGCTTCCTAATATTTGCATACTAAATGCATTAAATTCCCGCTGAACCATCCAGCATAAGTCAGCAAATATATTCCATCCTCAATATTCCTCATTGTACTTTAATTGGAATTCTGATGTCGTATTTTCTAGGGTTGGGCAGAATCGTATACGTATATATACGTATATAAATATACGTATATTTTATACGTATATATACGTATATTTATACGTATATTCATTTTTCAAAAAAAATTTCCGTTATGTATAAATAACAATAAATTAAAAATTTTTCAATTTCTTTAGACATAATATGCACTTGTTATTCATTACCAGTGCTCATTAGTCATTATTAGCTATGTAAAAGCATCTAAATGCTTTAATTTTTTGTTTAAAGAAATTTTTGTAACGGCCAAAAAAAATTCAAATTCTGCCCATGTATTTGTAAACAAAGAAAAATTAATTTTTGCAAAAATTCCCATTTTTAAACTAAATCTTTAGTTAAACACTTCTAAAGTGCTTAATGGAGCCTTAGGTCACTTTATTTAACCAATTGGAGTCCAAATTTCAGCATTTTAACATATTTTTCAACAAATTAATAACGTATTTTTTACGCTTTGAAAAATCCATATACGTATACGTATACGTATATATACGTATATTTCCTTGTTCGATATACGTATATATACGTATATATACGTATATTTGCCCAACCCTAGTATTTTCCATTCTGAACATTCACGAAAAAACAAATCATAATTAATTAATTAATTTTTGTCTTCTGTTACACAATATGTCTGAAACAGTGCCTCGAAATTGGATTTTTTCTTCTCCATTCCTCATCTTATTCGCTTCTGATTTTCGTTCATTTAAAGCTCTTTAATTCTCGACATGAAAAAAGTGCTATATCGTCGTAAATAATTAATTGTATAATGCTATAAAATGATGTCCTATGCAAGAACACTTCGGGTAGGAGATTCTGTTGAAAATTGTGACTTGATGAAGCTAATTTCCACTTGTTTTGCTTTCTTATAGTTTTAATTTGTTTGGAAGTTGGAAGTGTTTGAGCTGATTTTCAAGGTCAAGATAAAAATTTCGTAATATTGTATGTTAGAGACGTTTTATGTGGTTCAGCCTTCCCCTCTGCTTGATGTCGTGACTGTTGATTGTTTGATACATGCAGGGGCATAGTCAAGGAAGGGTGGGTTATGTGAAAGCTTCTAATTATGCCCAACACATACAATAACCACAATAAATTTTAGAATTTTTAAAAAAGCTAAAAATTGTTTCTTAGTTCCCCAACCCTGCCTCTATGCTTCATAAGATATTATTGCGGTGCTTCTAGTTTGTATCATTTTAGTCAACAGTAACCTGACCTTTTCATATTTCTTTCCTTCTTTTGCCTCTCTAACAACTTAATTAGATGGTTATTTTCGTATGCCATTAATCTTCTAGACTACTTTCTTAGTGAATGTACAAATAATTTAACGAGGACAAATTTTCATCATTTATGCTGAATGGAAAATAAATTTTTTTTTAAATTGTTGCTCTTGCAATTTCCAAAGCGGAAGGAATTCTCAATAGTCAATTAAATTTTTCATCTCATCTCATGTAATGCATAATATGTATTTTTATATCCATACGCTTCATAAATTGAAGTGAATCTTAATGAGATTTCAATGAGGCAATTAGGATAAATTAAAAATTATTTTAGTCATTATGCGCAAATTGGAGAGGCTGCATGGGTTCTGTGCATATATTTTTATACGATCGAAAATATGTCATTGAAATTTTTCGAATAAGAACCACTTTTCTCATCATTTAAGTCGATTAATTTGCAGTTGTAGGCTCGATTCAACAATTTTTTCTACAGCTTAAAAAACTATCTCATTAAAAATATTTTTTATATACGATGACATAATCATATATTTTTTGTCCACCGCATCATCATCATCATTATCATTACTACTATCATCGTCTCGTGTTGATCATAAAATTATGTTGATATGCGAGCATTTAAAAATGTCCTGTAATAATTAAAAAATAAATTTTAATCTTCATTTCTGGATTTACAATTTTCATTCAAATACACAATGGCTAGGTGATAATTAGCAAGACCGGCCCACGTGGACGGTTTCTAGGGCTACTTCGTGGTACCCTACCTACCCTACCCCGTGTAGGTAGAGTTATACCCTAGTATACGTAACCTAGGGTATCCTTGGGGTACCCCAACTATCCTACCCTAGGACATCGGATGGGGTAGGATATCCTAGGGGGGTACCCTACCCCATCTACCAGGGTACCCCTTTGGTTTTTTTTTCCAAATCATGACCTTTCTTGGGATATCTTTCTCGAATAATGACTATTTTAAAAAAAAGCTAGTATTGGTTTTTCAAAAAAATATATTGGGGTCAAGCCCCCTCCCCCTCCCTGGATACGCCCCTGATAATGAGGATTGAAATATCTGTCTAAAATTCACAAAAAGTGTCAATGAACCGTAAGAAAATCAATGATTGTTTTTGCTCATCCGACTGTCTTCATTTCACTTCCAAAAATCTTTTCATGAAATTCCTTTTTAATTTACTATTTCAAAATAAACTTTTGGTCTACTTTATTTTCACACCGTAAAAAAAATTATATAAATATCAGTGGATATAAATTTTCTAAACTTTCTACCGACCCATCTCAAACTTTTTATTTTTTTTCACCAACTGCTTTTCCTCCCTACAGTTTTTTTGCAATGGTACTGAAGTAGATGAACATTAAAATCAGCATCATTTCATGACAGTATGGTGATGTGAAAATAAGAAGACAAAAAACTTTTTTTACAGCATAAAAAGGCAATATGGCATTGTCGTGATTTCCATAAATGTGTAGGAAAAAAATGTGTGTAAAAAAATAAAAATCGAATTTTCTTCCTTCTCGAAAAGTAAGAGATGTGGGGAGATACTAAAGACATGTGAGATGTGAATTCAATAAATTTGAGAATATATATTTAAAAAGCAGTAAAGAATGTGTGCATGGAAGTGAAGAAGAATTAAAGTGAAATCAGAAAAGGAAAAAATTTTGAGGTTGTGGGAAGGAAAAGAACATAAAAATTTTAATATTGTCACATGGTGATACCAAAATCTCATAAATTACTCTTAAATCATACATTGATAGTGACAAAAATTTAGGCAATAAGTGACATTAAGAAAAGCAAACAGAATAATGTCAATGCGTAGTAAATACGAGGTTGAGGAGCCAGTGCCGCGTAGTAAATGTGTTACATGCCTATGTGTCTCGTGGAAGGTCTTTTCATGTGTATTTTCACATGTTACACTTATTGCCGTTGTTGTTGCTTACTGTGTATTTGGAGCTGTTCTATTTGAGAAATTGGAGAGTGAGCATGAGGAGAAGGTGAGTAGAAATATTGTAAATTATTATTTGGGGATTAAGGGAGGATTGTTGGATGTAATTAGTCAGTTGTGTGGAAAGGAACGTAATCAAGAGGTCATTGATCCCCAAACTTCAGATAAATATACTTACATATTTTTTTAAATTAATAAAAACATTCTGTCCATCTCCATACCTAGTCACAATTTTTCCCCTACTTCCCACCTTTTGTACCCTCCCATTCCATTCGTAGTCATTAAATCTTCTTCATTTTCACATCGCTACACTTGCCATCGTCATTAAAGGCAGTAAAAAATGTTGATGTAATTAAATACATTAAGGGGACAATGGTATTTTATTGACTATGAAGATTTTTATCATCCAACAAGCAGTCGAGTAGCTTTAACCTGTCGGTGTTATAAATCTTTAAACAATTTTTTAATGGTAGAAATGCTCGCTATGTTTTCATCTTCTTCATTTCTATTTAATGAACTTCCTTACCCAAAATAAAGTTTACTTTTTTAGGTTCCGGATATTTTAAAATTTTTAATATTGCTGACCCAACATTTAATTATGGAAAGGTTTATTTTATTACCAACAGAAAATTTATTTATGGTAATCAAGAAAAGTAAATAAATTTTCAGATTTTCTGAGATTTGTGTTCTTTTTACTTCTGAGAAATCATTTTGATGGAAAATATTTGAGAAGCCAATAAACACTCAATTTTGGTACGAATAATTGATTATGCAACAATAATTAATTAATTGAAATGATTGTTGGCTTGGTGACACGGTCAAATGTAGCCTCAATTTATTTGATTTGTTCATGGAAACTAAAGGTGATATAGGCTTTAAATTTCATGTTTAATTAGAGTTTAACCCAAATACAGCCAACAGTAAATTAATTTTTGTTCTAGGAAATATTTTTGATATGACTACATCAAGCATGATGCGAAAAAATTCATAAATTGGAAATTGAGTAAATATTTTTTGCATAGCAGGGCCATAGTAACAATTTAATATTTTTTTGCGTATCGACATCCAACTTCCCCTACTCTATATATGCCTCTGGTGCAGACAAGGATTAAAATCCTTGACCATTTTTCAGACAAAAAACATTTTAATTACATTTCAGTCCTAAACGTTAAATTTGCTTTATAGCTTAAAAGGGTTTAAATTCATTTCCAAGAAGGTTTTGTTAATATTTTGCAATGATTTAATGACGCAAGATTATTCAGAATTCTAAAAACATTTACTTCAAGAGAAATGCATAATCTGTACTGAAATGTTAAGTGAAAATTGGAGAGTGTTTTGTATTAATTTTATAAACACAGTTTTTGGAATACTTTAAGAGTTTTGAATCAGAAATAAGACCGTTATTTTGTAGTATACTTGGGAAAATGTGCTTGCATCCCACGAGCTACATGGACGTACTACTAGTTTATTTTTTAGTAGAATTTTTCATTTGAACAAATTTTTTTAGGGTGGGGGAGGGGGCGGGTTGGTGTGGTTTCGGACCATGAGTACGTCGCTGGTTAAAAATCCTTCACAAAAATAAAATTATTTTCATCGTATTTTTAGTCTTTAAATTTGCGTTTCTGAAACGGAAGCGCCAAGGTTCCATATTCTAGTTGAATCTCACTTTCTACACCACTTATCGTGGGACGAGGGACTGACTGTCACATTGAAATTATTTTCATGAAATTTTCATTCAGAACGAGAGTTTCAACTAATTATTAATTAAAACTTTCCTAGAAATCATTCATTAATTAAACTACAACTAGATCAAGTTCTATTCCATTAATAACAGTTTAATTAGTTTTTAGAAAGCTTCATCATTTTCTCATTTGTAATTTCTCAGAAAAGTTATCTGTAAGTAATCAGCATCAATCAATTTTCTTCCATCTTGGAAAGCTTTAAATCAACCTGCTCTTTAAACATATTAAAGATCTGCTCAGGGCTCCGCTGATATACAGAGATCAATGATTTTTCCAAGAAAATATTCTCATTTGACGCTTTTAGGTTCCTGATCTCAACTAGAAAGAAATCTGAATTTCTCGGAAGAATCTCAAAATTTATGAAAAAAAAAGATTTGTAGGAAGTATCTTAAAGTTTTGGATAATAACAACAGCACGTTCTTCACTTTCTTTTTTTGCGCTTCACGTTTTTTCTCTTTCTTTCTTCTGGCATAAATTAAACAATTTTCTCTCTTCTTTTTGAGAATCTTTTTATCTCCTTAAACACTTCTTCATTGCCTTTATACTGTTGACCTTTATTAATATTGTCATTTGCTCCCTTTCTTGTGTTAAGAGATATCTTTTGTTATTCTTTCATGTCTTTGTCTTTTGCATTTTTAAAAAGGAATTAATTCATTTAAGATTTATATATAAGATTATGGATGGGGGGTCCACGATTTGAAAAAAAAATCGTTTAGAATTTTAAATAAAAATTTCCGTTATAAAAATTTTTGAAAAATTACGTTACGAAAAAATTTAGATTGAATTTATTCAAATCAAGGACCCCCAGTAGTTTAATTTGTAAACTTTTTGCCACAATTATTGCACTCACCATGACTAGATCTTAGTATCATAACACCAATCTCACCCCCAAAAATCCAACCAATTTCCGCTCATTTTCTACCAAACAGGCACAACCATAAACAAGAATGATTAATTAAAAAAGATAAATTACGGCAATGGCCGTAGTCGTACTACAAAGTCAGACTACTAACTAGTCTTGTTGTTGTTATGGTCACATAATGATAAAGAATAAGTAAGTTGAAAAGGATGCAGGAAGACAGTTTCATCTCTTTTTATGATTATACTTAATGGACTTTGCTTTATCATTAAATGACTGTATTTTGCTTAATGTCTGATTGTCTCATCGATAAATGGACAGGGTCGAGGAGAAGAAAAAATGTAATGAGATGAATAATAAGCAAGAAAAAAAGATGTCGTTGGATTAATCGTGCGAAACGACAATGAAAGAGATTGAATATCTAAGTTTGATGTAAATGAACTAGTTGAAGGTAATTTGAAAGCTCCTGGATATGAGAATAAATTTCTTTTTGGAAGTGTTGGGAGAGGGGTGAATACTTGGGTTGAATAATTCCATAGGGCACTTTCAGAGAGTATAGGAAAAATATACGCGGAAGTTAATTCTAAAAAAAGAGGAGTGTTCTCTGAAAAATCAAGTAGACGGTCTACCCCGTCTACCAATACCTTTAAACCCTTGAGAGTTTAAATATCTTTAAAACTCAGAACAAACTAACCTTAAACACCAAACTATGTCATGAACACCAGCAAATCTGAAGTAGAAGCATCAAATCCACCTTTACTATTTACAAAGCACTTAACATAAAACACTGATGCTTCAGTTTAGAGTTCTTTCTCCACAGAAAATAGTCAACAATACACCGCAAAGATGAAAACTTTAAGCCTCTCATAGCATCTTACTTTCCACTTAAGAAAAATGAGAAATGAAAAACTCATCCTCTTCTTTTAATCCATTGCAATTTTTTTAAAGGCTTAGACTCAACTTTTAACACTGACTTGAATTTTTTTAAAATTGTGACAAATAGTTTTATTATTTGTAAAAAGGTTGCTTTGATTATTAAAAAAAATGAGTTTTTAAATTTTATTCGCATTTAAGTTGAAGTAAAATTTCAGAAGGATAGCTTTTTTGGAAAGAACCCGGGAGCAACGTCAAAAAGCTTTTAGAGGGTCTAAAGTAAAATTCTATTTTTTCAAGACCTGAGCTAATTTAAGAACTAATATTAAATTTATTCATAAGAAACTCGACCATTCCGACCTTCATCAACCTTCAAAATGAGAGATTAGATTGCGGCGAACCTTAAAGTCCTGAAAAACACTAGCAGTCTAAATGCTCTTGAATTGAAAGCTTTAAGATCAGAAAGTTTTCTAACTTTTTCTAGTGTCTGTTCCTTACCCATCCCATGCTCCAGTTTAAGATGAAAATCTCTTCAAATATTTGAGAAAGTAAATAAGCTCTTGCCTTATTCCTTCATTGGTTAATGATATTAAGTTGGAACTTTTTCTTCCTTCATCACAAGAAGGAACACAAAAAAATTGGAAGGAAACTTTTGCTGTTGTCGTTTTGCTCAAAAATATTTTTTTTTTATTTCTTTTCTCTCATCTTGCTTTACTTAATTTTATAGTAAAGAGTAAGAAGAAGAAGAGAAAGGAATTAAAAGAAAAGAAGTGAAATCCATTAGAGAAATTAAATTATGAGTTAAAATATGAAAGTGGTGGCTAGAAAAGTGGAATGGAGCAAAAATAAGGAGGAAGAAAAATCTTTTACTACAGGAAAAAGGGGTAGAAATGGAAAGATTAAAATTCAATTTTCTTCTCAGTCGGTCTCTAGGGGATGATACATTGTGGAAGAGACATAAGCGATGTGAAAATGGAATAAAAAATAAGCAAGGGAGGTGGAGAATAATTAACATTTCTTCTTATTCTGCTGCTTTCTTCTTTTTCTTTCATGGTGGCTCATAAAATTATAATTTAATTTTGCGAGATTAAATATTTTAAATCCCCCTTGATTGGGTATTGAAAGTTTATGTGTTTTTTGGGATAGAATTGAATGCACAGAAGTTAACAGAGATTATGAATTTTTTAGGGAATCATTTTTGATTTTTTTGGGGTTCGAATATATTTAAAGCACGTTGCATGTTCAATATGACTTGATTTCAAGTAGAAAGCTTCTTTATGCAGCCATACGTTCATAATTGCATTGCTTGCATGAATTTTAAGGGGTTATTCATAAATGACGTTACACAAAAAACGAGATTTTAGACGCCCCTCCTCCCTCTCTGTTACAAATTCTTCATACAAAACTTTTTATAACGTCAGACCACTCCCTCCCCACCCTCATTAAAAATTGGATAGGCTTACCTCCAAATTTTGACAAAAACAGGACTGTGCCATCAAAAAGTGAACAGATGGACAGCCTATTTATGAACGACCCAATGACGACTAACATTTATGAATGATTAGGATCTGAAGTTGTGTGCCACCTTTATGCAATAGATTTTTTTTGTATTAAATAATTTTTGTGACAAAAGGGAGAGGGGTCTAAAAATCCAATTCGATGGACGTCATTTCTGAAGGACCTTTTAGAAGAAAACCATCAAAAAAATCCCATATTATTCACTCTAGTCGTACCAGCAATTCATTTTATGATTCTTTCCCAAGATTCCAATTCAATTTGTTTCAATTATTTTGCATTTTTTCTCATCCTTTTTGATCGTTTGTCTATGTAGGCTGTGTTGGTATATTTCCATGATGATACTTATATCTGCCACTCTGATTTATTTTTATGATTATTGTTATTATCTCATAAAATGTTAATCAATGGTCAGAAAATTTGCATTTTTAGTAAAAATTGAATTAATTCCCCCATCTCCACCTTCGTTCGTACTTTGCCATTTTTCTTACTGAGTAAGCAGAAAAAAAGATAGATTTGTATGTGACTTGGTCTCTTATCTTCCATCTCTCATTTCCTCCCCTACTCGTGATTTCATAGCCTGTTTTTGTATGCAAAAAGTGCCTATGGATATTTATTCCTTCATTCAATCTACTCATAAAATGTTTTCTACTTAACAATCTCGTCTTATTCAATTTCGGTCTATGATTCATAAGATTTTTTTATAGTATTCACTTAAGAGTAGATGAAAATGGTTTAATGTGTCAGAAATGAAGCATTTCCGGACTCAATTTTATTGACATTCCTTGTTGAAAATTTAATAGTCTTGAGTTTCTTTGGAATTGATTTTTTTTGTGGTGTCGAGGGGCATTCATCGGAATGAAAGGTCCTTCAGATGGTTGAGATAAGAATTTTGCAAAAAGAGTGATACCAATCAGAGTAAGAAGAACAGGACTTAGCACAGTGCTAGATCTCCCGTCTCAAAAAACTCCTCAAAATGATTCAAATCCTCAAATTCCATTCTTCTCCCACTATCCCCAAAATAAGTATTATGCATACATGTAGTTGATTTTACCTCATAATGGATATACTCATTCACATTCACAAATACATTAGGGATCGTGTGGAAAAAGGTACAAAAAAAATTCTTCCAACCCAACACAAAAATGCTTTTCTTTGCAGTTTTTTTCTAAGTGGGAAGCTCTTTTATACATTGTGCGATTATTGACTTGACATTTGCTTGATAAAAAAAATGAAAATGGAATGTGATTTAGTGTGTATGGTGAAAAAATTTTATTATGTGACATAAATTTTAAACATAAAAATTTTTTTGTGAGTTTATTAAAACGAAAAGGTGAATGAGAAGAATGAGGAATGGAAAGAAAAGGTGCCTTATGGCAGTTTATTGGACTATTATATTATGCTGGGCATTTAAGTGATATTATTTGAATTTGATGAAGTCCACTTCTTAATGGCTGTTTGATGTAGTGAATAGAAAAGGTAATAAGAATGGCATTTGAATTTAATTCAGAAATAATGTTTTGGTGCTTGTATCGGTGGATAGACATAAACTTGAAATACGCAATTTCAGTTGAACATAGCTTTCCTTAATTATTTTCCATCCTATGCCTTCTGTTGAGCAAATACTGCGTCATTTCCCTGAAATTCAAAATGTTAAGAAAACAACAATATTTATTTAAACAAAATTTCAATATTCGTATGAAACCTCATAACATACCACACATTGGCAATCATGCCTGAATATTTAAAAAATTCCAAGAATTTATTTAAATGGCTTTATAGACATATCATTAAAAGCTGTTTTAAAATATTGAAAATCAGATTTTTTAATATCGAAAAAATGTACCCACGCTGAATGTTTACATGCATGTAGGCACAGAAGAAATTTAACAAGCTTCATCTTCTTGGTAGCAGTGACGCATTGTTAAGAAAAATATTTATTTTGTTTAATAATTTTGGCTCAAGAGTAGAATTGGTTTACAACCCAATAATGCTCCTAGCTACACACCTGCTTGGTAGATTATACAAACATTTCAATTAAAAGTAAAATATTATGCTTGATAAACTTGTGTAGGTGTGAGTCTCGGTGAAAATAATTAAAATTCTCGCGAGGTAATTTTGGGATTTAATTATTTGCTGTTATGCCTATTGTGATAGCATTTAAATTTTTACACTTGAATAGGCTGCAATTTTGTGATTTTTTTCTGATATTTTGAGTATGGAAATTTTATGCTTGCTTTAATACCAATTTTTCATCAATTTAAATGCTAAATTTATTTTCATACACCCAAAAAATGTTTGCCTTAATCGATTTCGATAAAAAAAAGTAAATTCCACATAAAACCGATCAATTTAAAATACGAGAATTTCATCACAAATTGAAATCGATATGAAAACATAAAAAAATTGTCATCGAGAAATAAAATTTAATAAAAGCATGAGTAGCAATTCATCATTTATCATCGAAATGCGACGTTGTTGGGAAAGCACTTGAAATGTGAAATGAGAATTTAAATTAAAATCAACATGATCTCGATGATGAATTAAATTTGAATGAAGAACCACAGAGTTCTGGTCATCCTTTATAAAATTTACAAACATACTTTTGTCTCTCTTGTTGTTTTCTGTTTTCAGTCTCGGATTATTAAGTAAGTATAAGTATAAGTTTATTAAGCCATCACATATTGAATCAATTTTGTTCGTAGGATATTTTAATGTGTGTAGAAAAAATTGACACGTATGTCATTTAGTTATTGATAAATGCTTAATTCAATTATAAATACTTTTGAGCGAAACATTGCAAAAGTGTTGTTAGGATTATAAAAATTACTAGAGTAGTTCTTTGTCAAATATGGCGAAAAAAAATGATTTTTTGGGCTAAAAAATAGCTTAGACTTATTTGAGAATTCCTTGATTTACCTTGTAACTTACCTCAGACCAGAGCTTGAAGTCGACTATTTCATACCAAATCCAAACTCTGCCTCATACCTAAGGGTGCAAAACTCATCATCCTTAGGTAGTGGAATAACAAGGGCTTTCGTCGCTCTGGGTCAAAATAAAATTTCTAGCACTCTTAAAATTTTTTGCACTCCTTTATAATGGATTTTATGATTTTTGAAACGTTGCCCTTAAGCACCCTTTACTACCCCACTGCTTTGACCCTCACAGCATAAAGAGACCATTTTTCAAAACAAAATGCTTAAAATGTTATTAAAAATTATCTTTAATTCAATCAACACAAAGGAATTCATCCTTTTTGTCAATCTAGAATTCTCTTTTAACTCCTGAAATTCTGATTGCAATTTTTGGTCCAAAATCCATTTATTTTTGTTCCTTACTAAGCATACCAAAATACACTTGCAGAAAAAGAAGCATAATCTAAAACATAAACGTATTAAAATACCAGATAAGCCACAAAAATATATAAACAAGAATTGTGCATACATGCACAACAACTCTTAAGAAATTTCCTTTTGTTGAACATTTCAAAAAGGAAGAAAAACTTTCTTTTGTCTCTTATGAAAAAGTTTTATTGGTTTCTTTAGTTTTTCAAGATGAGCAATGTATAAACAAAAAAAACTAGTAAGGAGAAGACAAAGGAAATTGGATTTTATTCCAAGTGAATGAGTTTTATTGAATATGGAAGTTAATGTAGAGAGATTCAGATGAAAAATAAGAAAATTCTTTTCTGAAAAAGAATGAAATTTTAAGAAAATTTCAATTAAGATGAAAACCTTATGGGCTTTGGGATTGAGTTGTTAAAAATAAGTGGTTATGTTGGGGTTATTCGTATATTACGTAACATAAAAAAATTCATTTATAATCCCCTCCAATGCCTGACCCCCTCTTTCTGCTCACTGCTTCAAATTATGTCGACCAAGAACCTGTAAACCTTTGAACTCTTTAAATCGTGAAAGTAACTAATGAACAATTCCCAGTTGTGTATCCAGGGGGAGTTTTGTGGGTTAATCCTCCTATTTTCTATATTTTTTAAAAACCTAGAAAATGTCATGATTTAACCGCCCCCCCCTCCCCCACCACAAAAAACAAAAAATTCATGAGTACACTCCTGACAACTCTATATCAGTATCTTCTTTAAAAAACTTTCTATTATGGTCAAAGTAGCTACAATTTGCGATGGTTTCCAAAGAAATATTTAATTTTCTTCATTAAAAAAATTTGAAAAACCCTCAAATTTCAACAAAAGTTCTTCTCAGCATCCATGAGCATGTTTAGCAATAAAAACTACCAAAATTAAAAACTTCAAAGCATTATTCACGTTGCTACCTAAAAAAGCTCATCTTAACAACTGTAAACATAAATACATCCGCACACAGAGACGTGAAAAAAAATTTTTCTTCATAAGTACATCTTACAAAGAATGTAACAAGCTCTTTTAAGTAGATTTTATTTTACATTTTCTAATATAGCAGATATAAAGATTCATATGTTTATATTCGAGTGAGATATAAATTTTACAGACATACTTATACATACGGGGTGTAATAAGTTTTTCTTTACTCCCTGCAACCATGGAGTGAAATTATGAAAATAAAATTTAATTAAAATTATTGTTTCTCATAGTAGCAAAGGCATTAGGATGAAGATAGAGAGTACTTTATGCTTATGGCATCGTAAAATATTGTAAAATACACGGAACGATGAAAATTTCCTCCCGGGTTGAACAAAAAGTTTTTGGTGTCGTGCTGCTAAAGAGGTTAGGCTATGTTTTTCGATTAAAATGGAAAAAAGGTATTTAAAAAACTATTGAGAGTAGCAAGAAAGCCTGTTACGATTTAACCCCTCAAAAAAAATTGAAACTCACAGAGATTCGAACCTTCACCGTGAAATTAATAGAAAATTTTAAATTTTTATATGAAATTTTTATACTTCACAAGAGGAAATTTCTAGCATCTTTTGGTCAGTCAGAAGTTTTTTTTGGATAGCAGATGAAGTAGCTGCTTACAATGATCTTTTGTTTCCAGAACTTTGCATTACTATCTTTATTCTGACACAAAAATGATAGTCGATAGATTATTATTATGACAAGAACATAGATAAATGAACAAATCACGAACATTAGCAACTTTTCTTATTGAAAAAATGCACTTAACAGCGTCGTTTACGCAAGTTAAGCAGATATTTAGCATTTAAAAAAATAAATTATTAAAAATTATAATAAAAAAGATAAACTAGTAATGCGTCCACGGGCTGCGGACGGAAGTGCATTTTCTTAAAACTACTGTGCACAGAAATCTAAACGTATAAAAAACTAGTAATGAAAAAGAAAACTAACGCATAAAACACTAACGCCCAGAATAATAAATACAAGTTTTTAAAAAGAATAACGGTCAAAAAATATTTTAAAAATAACGGTCAAAACATATTTGAAAAATAAAGGCCAAAAAATATTTAAAAATTAAAGGTCAAAAATTATTTGAAAAATAACGGTCAAAAAATATTTGAAAAAATAACGGTCAAAAAGTATTTGAAAAAATAACGGTCAAAAAATATTTGAAAAAATAACGGTAAAAAAATATTTGAAAAATAAAAATAATACCCCCCCCCCCTCCCAGTTTTACCCCCCCCCCCTCGTACCCCCTTGTTCAACTTCCCTTTTCCCCCTTTAATTCACGCCAAGCAAGGTTTACGTAATGTAAATTTACATGACACGTATTTTTACGTAATGTAAGCTTTAATTAATTTAGCTTCGTGAAAAATTCGGAAAATGTCAGGAAAAATCTGAAAATGGAAAATTTTTTCATAACACATCATGAAATGTCAAAAAAGTGTAAAAAAGTACAAAAAAAAAGTTGCTCGGAGTGGGGCTCGAACCCTGGCCGGAAGATTGTAAGAAAAGTCACGTTTTTAAGGGCTACGTAAAAAATACGTACGTAAAACGTAAGTAATTTTTTCAAAAAAGTTAATTTAATTAACCTTCTACTGCACTGATCAAAAAAATCTCTCGTCATTCTTGCCTCTGACCTAGTCCACACATTTTAAGCAAAAAACCCCATCGAAAAAGCTTAAACTGGAGGCGGTGTGGAGCGGCAGACGGACGGACGGACGGACGGACGGACGGACGGACGGACTGACGGACGGACTGACGGACGGACAAAACGCGGACAATAGTGTCTTTTCCCTTTGGGAAAATGCACTAAAAAGAGGCATGTTTCAGTTGCTATGAATAAACTTATTTTTGTATTTTTTTTGGGATTCGAACACGTTTTAAATTCAGATTTTTATGAAATTATATTAGATCAGATTAAAGCTTTCATTTTTAATAACATTTTGAGCTATATAGGTTCAAACTGTTTAAATAAAATCTTAAAAAAATTGTGTTTTGATATTAATTTTTAGCGCATTTTTGAAACTTGTTTTAAAAAGGTAGCTTAATAATGCACTTTGTTCGGCTGTTCGGCTGTTCGGCTGTTCGGTCGGAACACACGAAAAACTTTTTAACCAGACATCGTAGAGAGCTCTAGTTTTTTGCATTAGCTCCGTGCCATCGAGTTATTGGCCCCCCGGACAGTTAAAAATCTCAAAACCATCGCTAAATACTATAATTAATGATTTTTTGTTTTTAATACGGTGTAACCTGTCAAAATTTTTACCTCTATAATTTCAACATTACCTCTATAATTTCAAATATTTTTTGGCCGTTAGAAAATTTGAAATTCAAAAAACCGTTAAATGACAAACCATTTTAAAATATGAAAGTTCACCGCAAAGTTGTTAATTATACTATAATTAATGATTTTCAAGTGCATTTACGCGGGGAATTTTCAAATATATTTTGACCGTTAGAAAATTTGAAATTCAAAAAACCGTTAAAAGTCAAACCATATTATTATATGAAAATTCACCGCGCAAATTGCTAATTATACTATAATTAATGATTTTCAAGTGCATTAAAAGAGCGGGAAATATTCAAATATATTTTGATCGTTAGAAAATTTGAATTCCAAAAAACCGTTAAATGACAAACCATTTTAAAATAGGAAAATTCTCCGCAAAATTGTTAATTATACTATAATTAATGATTTTCAAGTGCATTTACGCGAGAAATTTTCAAATATATTTTGACCGTTAGAAAATTTGAATGCCAAAAACCGTTATCGAGCCGTCGAATTTATTTAAGTCACAAAATATTCATGATTGACTTATTTAATACGCAGTACTTTGCTAATCAAATACTGATCGCTAACACAAAAATGCGCTGAAGTCCCTCGATCTATAACACGAGGACTTTCTTTAAATTTTTTTCCATTACTTCGTTTTGGTCGGTTATGAATTTCTCTAAATGAATATAAAAAATAAAATTTAGGTACAATATTTATCTAAATTAATGCTATGCTGCTGGGTAATCACTATCGTAGTTTTTATTAAAATCGCTATTAGCAGCTAAATTTTTAAAGGTTAAATACACAAATATTTATAATTCCACTTTATAACTCGGGCCGCCAACTTTTCATTTTCCTCAATGTTTTCTTTATACCAAAAAAAGTTTTTTCATTCTCTCCATATCTTCATATTTAGACAAAAAATTATACAAAAATATTTTAACTTCTTTTCTTGTTCATGTTAGAGGTTTAGCTGTTAATCTCATGAACGATTTTTGCCAAAGTTTTCCTTCAAATTTTACATCTATGCAAAAGAAGGACTAGCTGATACATGTGCGAATAAAATGACTTTATAGAGAAATATGACACATAAAAAGGAATGAGCACTTCTATGTAGATATAATGGGTAATTTTTAGAAGATCATGTATAAAAGGTTTTTGATGAAGTATCAATATTTTTAATGGGATTGAAATTTTCGAATATAAATTTTATTTAATGTGCAAAATTACTTTGATGATTTGAAAAGTTTTAGAGCAGTCTTTTCGATACTGTTTATGGATTTATTGATATGTACTATCAAATCTACATCTTTGCATGCTTATTCTTACCAAAAAGTTTGTTTTTCATATATTATTCCTGATAGACTAAAGAATTTCATTAATAAATTAATTAATAGATAAATATAAAATTCCATCCACCCCCATCCCGTGACATAACTGAAAAATTTAATTTTAAACTCAAACATGAAACACATTTAATAATTCCAAAAAACATCATTCATTAACTCAATTTCGAGTTCCCATCCCTATTACTAATAAAACATTTTTCTTGCCTTCTAAAACTGAACACAAAAATTAATTAAAAATTCTTCCTCATATGCAAAAATATACACAGTCATTCATGTATGAAGAAACATTCGAGCTTAGTTAAGCCAGGAGATGTTATTAAGGAGTTAAGTGAGTTATGATTTTTACTGCCTCTAACTTTACATAATTTATTTCACAAAATGGAAAATTTTCTCGTATGTACTGATGTTGATGTTGCTTCCACATACTATTATTATTTTTGGTGATGATGTTGTTATCGTAGCTTGGAGTTTATAGAATATGTACAGAAGATAAAAGGTCATAAAGTTCTCAATCTTCACATGATACTTTAAATTATTTACGGGCTTTGAGAATATGAAGAAAATGAAAATTCTTCTTTCCTTGTTATGCTAAATTAAACCCTTATGGGAAGTTGTTGAGAATTGGTTGGGTATCATCTGATAAAACAGTTTAAGAGTGGAAGCCAGAGTAGGAAGGGTTAGAAAATTCTAGCAAACTGAAAAGTTCTTTCATGTTAAATCTCACGTCAATATAATCCTAGAATATATGGCTGGGTTCATGTGACTAAGTAACTAGCGTTGAAATTGCTAAAATATAAGCATGAATACTGGGTGAGTTCATGATCTGTGCTTGATTTAACCTGGTCATAGGTATATAGTCACAAGACACATTAACACAACACTTAGACACATTAAGTCAGGTGCGTAGGACTGCAATTTTTTTAGATTTCCTAGGGTTTTTAAGAAAAAAATCTTAATTCAAGCTCCAACTGAGCCCACAAGGGCTGGTTTCTTTAGTGTACTAGGGTATATTCCAGCTATGGTCTTTAGTCCAGCAAAAATACCCGAGAAATTGGCACCTGAACTAAGCACTTCTAGAATCACTCATTTAATGACATTATAGACTGTGGTCTTCAAAGGAAGGCTGTGATCTTTGTTCAGAAATGCAAATTTTCTAATGCCGAGACTCAAACCAATGATTGCTGTGTCGGTTTTACATTGATTCCATACAGAAGTACTAAACCATTCCGCTACCGAGCCACTTCAGCTGTTAATTACTACACCCCAAAAAATCATCACCGCAAGTCCAAATTCTAACAAAATCCTCGCATCATCTCATCAGCAAAACAAAAACTTCTAAGAAGACATAAAGATAGAGGGTAAATGAATGCTTCCCAAGTTGAAAAGGATGTGTATATTGAAAAATAAAGTTTAAGGATATGCAGAATAATGAGACAAGGCACTTGATGATGATGAGGAGTACATATATGAATGTGTATATGTACACAAACATATGTTTACTTATTAAAGCTGCTAATGACTTAATGATTTTACGACGTAATTAAATTCATTCTACATGAAAATTAGCGAGCTAAGCAAATTAATGTCATATTGCTGGGAACGAAAAATATTATGAGAAACATAATATTATAATTAAGAGAGCATGTTTTTTTGCGGTATATGCGATGAGAATGTAAGAACTTTTATTATTATTTTTATTATTATGGTAAAATTTGCACATCATTTGACATCTCTCAAGTAGGAAAACAAGACAGTAAGTGGATGGTAAATAAGACTGAATAGAGATAGAGTTATTGAAATGTAATTAATTTTCAACACTTACTGTGCTTCACGCTTATCAAATTGAGCTTTCATACTCATACATAGTGTGAAGTCAAAACGTATTTAAGAGATAAAAAAATTAATTCGAAAGCAGACTAGATGAATTTAATTATTGTGAAAATAAGTCGTTTATAAATGACGTCCAATGTTTAGAGGGGGATGGAGTCTGACGCTGTGTGACACTTTTATACAAAAGAAAAATCAAGAAAATTTTGTGACAGAGGTAGAGGGGTGTGTGAAAATCTCGTTTTTAGCATGACATCATTTATGAACGGCTCAACCCCTAAATAATAAATAATAATAAATTCAACAGCGACATAAGGTTCAACAAGCTTCTTCATGACGATGTACTTTGAACAGTATCTGAAGTTTTATTTAATTTTTAAATTAATTTTTCAATCAAAGCAAGCTAATTTTTAATAAATTAAATTAAAGTAAAATTTAAGAAATTTAAATATTTTTTTTAACATCCAAGACATCAAACATTTAAAACTGAACTCTCATGTTGGTGCGGTTCCGAGGTCAGTCTGGTGTTAAAAACACTTTCGCGTCAGCCTCGTCATAGCATTGGTATGATTGGATCCAAATTTGAATCCAAATTCCTACCCAAAAAACCATAAACACCTCCACAATGAATTTTAAATAAATTTCTCACAACTCAACACCAGTGTGAATTTAAATTTAAGCTTTTCAATTTCCATCTTTACAACGCAACACCATAAACAATTTCCTTTCACGGCAACTGCTGCAGAAAAGGAGGAAAGTGAAATAAAAACAACTTTTACCATTGAAATATGAGAAAATCAAGCACTTGAATTGCACATTTTGCATTTGTTGCTTGTTCATCAATATTTGCATTGTGTTGAATACTTAACACTACAGCGAAGGCGGATTGAAGGGGGAGGAAAAAAGTTTTGAAAATTGAATTAAAATCAAGGAAATGTTCGGTAAAGGAAATGGGAAAGTGTAATTCGATTATGTTTGGTGAATGGTGTAGAGGAAGTCAGTGTTGTTAGCAAGCAGCCAGTACATTGGTCAAAAATTGACTTAAAAATATTGCTTAGGTCTAAATTTTTTCGATACTACAACAATTGGCATATTTTTTTCAAAGAGGACGTATGACAACTTTTGTGGAAACTATCTAGTCACAAGATGGGCTAGCGTCTGGGTCCTGACATTATAATTTAATTCTGAGCGAGTTCTATATTTGTCAAAAATAGGTTAGAATTTAGATTTTGTCTGGCTAAAGGAAATGTCTATGTCTACTTAACAACACTGGGAAAAAATTCAAATTGATGATTCAATTGAATAGAACAATTTTAAAGTTAAATTCACAATCTTTTTCGTCTCTTCTAGGTTCGGAATGGCACGGTAGATATACGTAAAAATACAACATTTATGATATGGAATCAAACAGACAAAATGATGTATCTGAAGCAAGAGGTGTGGATCAACGAAACGATTAGACATCTAATGGTAAGTGAAATTGATTGAATGGATTGTTTCCCAGTTTTTTTTTCAATCACGTAAAATAAAACAATTACAACAGGATTTTGAGACACAACTATTGAAGGCAATGAAGGATGATGGATGGGATGGATATCCACCGGGATCGAAACCACAATGGACATTCTCTGGCTCACTATTCTATTCAATCATTGTCATTACAACAATTGGTAAGTGTTGCCTTTTATTGTTCATGTCTGATACAAAAATGAATTGATTCAATTGACCACTCTGTAGTTGCCATTTGGGATATATTTCCTGAGGGATTTTAGGAATGTAATGAAAAATATACAAAATTGCTGATTGATATGAAAGAAATGTGGTTGGGGTTAGATTTGATTAAGCTATTGCTGCACGAAAAAATAGTCATGAATATTTTTCTGTCTTTTTTATTTGTCGTACTATAAATTAAATACAAATTTCGAGAAATTAAATTTCTTTAGCTTCGTTTCAATGCTTAACTGATAATTTCGCTTCCTAAACGTAAAGAACTTCCACAGAGGAAGAAAAAGTCTTAAAAATATAAAGTAATAAAATCACAATCATAGCAGAAAATTATAATAAACAATCAATGGCTTTCAATTTGATTTTGCTGATTTCTCGACTTTTTTCACTGCTGAATTCTTTCCTTGTGAATCATAATAAGGTCCATAGGGATTACCGCCAAATTGTTGATTGTATGGATTAATACCGCCACCGTATGGATTTATTCCTTGACCAAATCCACCGGCGCCGCCTCCAAATGCTGGATTGAATTGACCACCACCGAGAGCATTGTGTTGACCTTCGAAGCCAAATGGTTGTCGTGGCGGGTAGCCAGGATGTTGTGAATATCCACCACCAAGATGTGAATATCCACCACCAGGATAACCGCCTGCTCCTTGATATGGTGAAAATCTAGGTCGACCAATAATTCCAGTTGGACCTCCGGGACCCACTAAGAGACCATTCGCAAGATTATTCTGTTGTGGATACCCGTGTGGACCTGGAATAAATTTCTGTAGAAAATGCAAGAAAATATCAGCAACACCATCATTACTTCCTCCATGATTTGGGAATTGACCAGGATAGCCTGAAGCGCCATTAACAGGATAATGCTGAGAACCAGGAAATCCTCCTTGACCTAATTGTGAGTACGGTCCACCAAAGCCTCCTTGCGGTGGATATCCAAATCCTGGGTAATCGTTGTGCTGCGATTGTGGTGTCCCAAAGCGATTTGGTGGATATCTGTAAATTGTTCATCCAAAAAAGGATTCAAATAATTTCACAAAAAAAAGGCAAATGGAAGTGAATTTTAAGTTTCCATTTTATATCTCACAATACGGAGAAATTCTCACCGATTATTACCACTGTAGCTCTCACCACTTGCTGTAAATTCATTTGAGAATTCATCACTTAATGGTCTCGGTTTGTTGGTTGTTGATTCCTTCACTTGATATTGCTGAGCATATGGTCTGGGTGGAAGAGAGAGAAAATATATAAAATAAATTTAATTTTGAGATATTTTAGGATATTTTTTTGGTTTGGCAGTAATGGATTTATGTTTAGTTCTGTTAGGCATGGGTAAAAAATTAAGAAAATGAAATGCTTTATTTTTGGAAATTTACCAATTTTTATAGTTATGTGTATGTGGATATGTGGTAAGGGGTTACACCTACGTATGGTTTACAACTTATTTTGAAAGACAGTACTTTTGAGACATAATAGGACACATTTTACAGTGTGACATAAATATAGATTCAAACAAAAGGTCATTCGTAAATTACGTAACACAAAAAATGAGTTTATAGACCGCTCCCCACTTTGTCACAAATTTTCCATATAGAAAAGAAGCTTGTTTTGGATTGGCTCAAAATCTTAAGCCCCCTCCTCCCTGTAACGCGTTGTCGGAGGCGTAGCTAGAAATTTTTCAAAGCGAGATGTGTCTGATCTTATCACCCACTTCTGAATACGTTCTTGAGCCTGATACTGGCCTATAAATGACTTTCAATAAGCATATTGAATCATGTTCAGAAATATTCCAAAATTATGTCACTAATATTTCCAATCAAGTTCCCTTTGATCTAAATCTTTTGAGAGAATTAGAAAAAGATGAATGGAAGTTACTCAAATGAATGTCTTTGTTTGATTATGCAGCCTTTTCTTCGGATAACAAAATTTTGAGCATCCATTCAGTATAAAATAATTTTCACATCTTAATGAAAAGCAAATCAAAATGAAAATTGAGCAGAAAGCTTCGTTCCAAATTAAAAGGGAGCTTCCAAAAAAGCTTCACAATAAGAATTTCCTTTCATCTCATTGAATTACGAAGAAAATTTGCTTTGCATATTTGATTGAATGTCTCAATGTATCAGCATTAGCATTAGTATCAATAACAAGATTTCATAAAACTCGAATAATGTCAATTTTCATGCTTGAAGTATGCTAATAAAAGCAACAATAATGATAATACAGCATAGTCGGATGAACAAATGCAGAGGAAAATTGTGATGAGTAAACAAGAAAGATAGCAAGTAATTCATTAGTATTCATGAACCCATTTAACAAGAAAAAATAAAACAAGATGTAAGATGTGAAAAAATATTAAGTAACAAGTAATAATAAAATTAGAGCAGATAGAGTGAATAAGGTGATGACATTAAGGGGGTTAGAAACTAGTTTCAAATTCTCAATTTGAAATCAATATTTTTATTTCACAATGTACACAGATTTTTTTGGATTTTCAAAAAATTTATACAACAAAGTTGTAAGTCCCTGTTCCATAATACACAGCAAAACAGAAAGGAGGATTAAAAATGAATCAAAATTTGCATTCAAGAAGCTCTCACAGAAAATAGAAGAACAGTTTATTTTCTAAAGCATTAAATTCAAATTTGATTGAATTAAGAAGAAGAACAAGATTTTTTGCAAAGCTTACGTGTGTTTAGAATACAGAAAATACAAACATCGAGTGAGTGTAAATTTATAAATGGTACCAAGAAGAAATTGAGTGTTTTGGTTATTCTAGCTACTGATATTCTAGAAGTGTTGATTGCGTTTTGCTTAATAAAGCTGATTGGAGAGTTTAGTAAAGAAGAAGTAGATAGTTTTGGTATTGCTTTAGTAGACAAAACTGAATGTTGCATACATAGTCAAGGGTGTATTTATTGGAAGACATGGGCATGAACCAAAGAGTTTCTGGAACCACTCGATCTTTTAAATAATTTTTCTACTCTAGGTAGGGTACCCTTACCTACATCCTTAGTGGAGCATACCCTCCCATAGTGGTACCCTTACATACCCTAGAGTCCCCCCACCTATTTTTGTAGGGTACCCCGGGTAGTCTTAGAAACCGACCCCTGGTGGAAGCTGAGGTCCAATCTTCTACCTTAAATTTATTTTAAACCTTAATTTGTGTACAATTTTCAACTATAAATTTTTAAAAAATTTATTTCTACTAAAATCTTCAAAACCTTATCAATTTTTGATCAAAAAAGTATCAACACATCTCCTAAAATGTATAATTTCATCAAAAAATCTTCAAATCTTCTCATTCACCCTCTTAAAGTTTAATGAAATTCCAAAGAATCAATTTCAAAACAATTTCACAACCTACAATCTAAAAATTTCTCTTCCTACCTTCTATCGTTGTAATCTTGATAAGATGATGGTACACGAATCCTTCCATTTCTATCGCCACTTCCACTAATTGATTCATAATATACATCCTTTCGGTTGCTTGCTTCTGCTTCACGGTCTTTTCCTGACACTGGCCATGTCCATTTTTCAGCTTCGGAATTGGAGAGAACCATTAGCCATAATCCTCCCGTAAATAGTATAAAATTCATCATTGAATGCACTGGAAAAAAAACATTGAAAATAATTTTAAATGTGGAATTTAAGAGCAGTTTTTATTTTTATTTCCATTAACAGAGTAAAATCTATTTTCATGCTTGATTTAACAAACTTAAATTCCCAACCCATCATCGGAATGTATTTTGAATTTCTATCAGTTCGTAGAAGTTCAAAACAACAACATTTATGTTGAACAGTTCACAACATTTCCATCTGATGTAAATGATTCAAATCTAGTCAAGAGTAGAAAAAGACATTCAGAGTACATTGTGAACGAGCTGATAAGAAGGTCGAATGATTGAATTACAAATTCTATAAGTGTTCTGAAGTTTTCCTTATACTTTGTATTTTTTGAGTGGGTTTGCTGGAAGATTTTGAGGTTATGATGCATTTTGGCAAAAACTTTTATAAATGGTGAAATTTTTTAAAATGATAATTAAATTTTTCTTAAAATCTCCAACGTTTTTGTGGGTAGGGATCTATAGGGTAACAGACAACAGATAATAGGGCTGAAGAGGTGTAGCCAGGAATGAAGGGATTTAAACCCTTCCCAATTGATCATTGCAAGGGTATTTGATGAACATTATTTTTGTATAATAACTACAACCTAAGCCAGGAAGCCATAAATTAATATTTTGGGTACCAATACCCCAAACTTGTATTATTAAGTAAAAAGTTCTCATCAGTCGAACCCTAGTATAGACCCCACTTTTGAGTTAATTCTAAGAATCCAAAAAATCATGATTTTTTTATCCCTACAAAATTGCGCCTAAGCTACCATCATCCATCGACAACATCCCAAATTCTTAAGTAAATTTATCAGAGATTGCAAAATAATGAATGAAGAAACACAGTTTAAGAAGAACAAGAAACTTTTTATGATAAAAACTGTGTATAAAGGAAGAGTAAGAATGAAAAAAAAAGTTTACAAACAACCCATCAATTCCGCAAGAACATAGGACAGACTGTTTTTCCCCAGAACCAAAAATAAAAAAAAATTGTGGGATTGAAAAGAAAAAGGCAGATTCGGGTCACCTAAGCATCTTCTTCTTATTTCTCTCTCCAAATTATTTGTTTCTCGTCAGGCTTATTGATAGGAGACATTGAGGATATTGAAAATGGAAAGGATGAAAGTATTTAAATTCTTCTGTTTGTTTGTCGAATAAATTTTTATCGTAGTCTTCTGGGACAAAAAAAGGAGGAAATAAAGTATCGAGTTGAATGAAAAGGGAAATGATTGGGGTCGTTGAAGTTTTGAATGAGTTGAGGTGGGAAGTGTAAAAATAATTTCAAGATAGCATTTGGGTTGCTATTGATTTTATTGGTTAGTTTCGAGAGCCTTTGAACAAGCTTAAAGAGATTTTTGGATGTAGTTTATCACAAATGGTCACTAGCAGTGGATGAATGAATATTTTGAGCAATCTGAGCTATTATTTGTACTCAAATGAAAAGAACTATCATAGCAATACCCGATCGACACATGTTGATACTTAGAACTAAGCAGCCACTACTTGGCAAATGAAAACACTTAGTTCTAAGTATACTGTCTGCTTGGCTGCTCTGTGGTCAGCATTTCAATGTGTGTCGATCGGGATAAACATGAAAAATTGCTTTCCCAACAATTCAGAAACAAATCTGAATTTCCAATCCAACAGAAGCCAAAAAGTCAAGATCGAGAAAAAATAACAGCAAAAAAAACTTTGGCAAAACAGGAATATTTCAATGTCCATTTGTATTTTCTTCCTATTTTATTATATCATATCAATGATGTAACAGTTTTCCTCATTTTTGCTGTATATCATTCATACACATGTAACATGAATCAAGCAATCTTTCACATACAGCAACTTTTTTTGTCTTGTGTCGACAAAACATAAAGAAAAACATTTTTCATTCCATAAATCATAAGTTGTTTATGGATGTTGTTTGCATTTTTTTCATGTTCGACTTATGATACTTGTGTAAATATTCATATATTCGGTTAATGTTTGATATAAAATACGAGGATTTTTGTTATTGTTGATCCTTAACTCTTTACATGTTTTTCTTTCTGGTTTTATTCATTTTTGTAACAAAACTTCAGGAATTAAATAAATTAAATAAAAAATTGTTTATTTGTATATTAGCTTATGATGGAGATTTTTGCGTAATGCATTTATTGAATTAAATAAAAAAATTTCCCGGACAGATAGGGGGCTGGTAAGTCAGTAACCAAACTTCTTTTAGAATAACACTAGCAAATATTGTAGATGGTACAAAGTAAGCAACTAAGGGTCAATTAAGAGCCAGAAATCTCTTAAGAGCCGGAGTTAAAGCAATCGATTTTTAACAACTCAGCTTAGTCTGAGTTTTCATATAATCATTCTCACACCAAACTATCTTTAATGACCACGCACCTATAACCCCAGTATAGTACATCCGTTAAAAGTTAGTTAAAAGCTATCCAGGGACCAGTTTCTAGGGCTACTTGGTGTACCCTAGGGTAGGGTAACCTGGGTAGCCCTATAAACCGGCCCCTGTTAGTGGCTTAATGTCATCATGAATAATTTTTGGTGCTCGGGTTTGCATTTAAAATTTTACAACTAACTACATCGAAAACTTTCCATTGAAATAGCAATACGAAAAGTTTTACTTGATATTTTAGAACAATTTTTTCAAATTTCAGTCGTAATTGAAATCCTTCAAACATTTTCATAACCTTAAAAGTATTTGTGAATATTCATGAAAAGCTTTCCATTTGCATTTTTAGTGCAACTCTTCCACTTTGATTGTAAAACTTTTACAAAATTACAACAGAAACTCAAGGATTTATTTTAATTCAAAATGATGCATTCAAAAATTTCTCGGTTTATGAACACAAAAAGTAAATAAAAACTTTTGGAACCGAAAATTTCATAAGAATTTGTAGAATAAATGAAAATATTTAGAAAAAGTTTAATGCATTTGTGCCATAAAGTTATTGCAATAATCCTCACAATACAGATGGAATTGAAAACCAAAAACTAATGGAAGTGGTTTGATTTGTAAAGTTGATGTATGCACTGCATGCATGATTTTATGCAAAATTGTCTGAATTTGTCGAAATGCTTTTTATTGTTTAAAATTCAGTTTGTTATAGCCGATCGGCAGTAAAATTCACAAAAATGAAAAGCCTATCTCAATATTTTACAAAAGCCTACATTCATCGACAAATTTTGCCATTTATTTAATGGATGATATGTATACAGAATGAACAAAACCTGTGCTAACAAATGCAAGTTTATTAATTGTGAAGTAGATGGATTGGAGTGAATTTTGAAATGCTGACTATCACAACTCATCCCCAGAGTTATCTAACCGAAAATACACAAACACTCTATTTGAAGTGAAATCAACGAGGATTTTAATGCAGAGTTGATGCATTTATTTTAAGCATTTTTGAATTTTTATTATTAAGAAGGTGCTAAGAATGAACAACAGAAGCAATCGAAATTGCTCAAAGAAAATCGTTGAGAATATTATTAAATAACAGCTGGTTCTGTAGCAAATCTGAATTATATAGCATAAGAATCCTCCCAGCCACTACATTTTGTCAGCTTAACATATGCGTTTTAGTATTTAAAATCTCTGCCAATAAGTTAAAAAATAATATAATTATTCAAACCGCAAACCAACGACATAATCACAGAACAAGAGCAAGAGAAAATTTCGTAATTCCAATATCTCATACTCAACTCGGGAGTCAGACCTTCTACATTAGAGGTCTCTCAAACTATAATTCACTTAGTCAGACAGTTAAAAATACCTTTTCTCTAAGCTTATTCAAATCTCGGGTTAAAGAATACTTCTACGACAGTTATTGTGAAGCAAATGAATAAGCAATGTAGCATAGCACTATGATGCTAATTAGTAGTATGAAATATGTAACACAACCTCACGGTTATATACAAATAAAATGTAACAAACTAAAAAAAAGGAAATTCAAATAAAAATCTTAGATTGGAAAACAAGACACAATTTTGTGAAAACTCGAAAGTATCTACCTTACGGTATACTAATATACCGTGGTGGGGTATATTTTGGAAACCCCTAAGAAACCAATAATTTAGTATACAGAAACCCGTTTATTCCCAACCTAATTCTCCAGCCCTGCATGAAAATAAAAACTTTTAAATATTTCACGAGTACTTCACTCGCAGCAATTAATTAATCGTGAAATCCCTTTGAAACTAAACACTTTGTTGATTCCACTTGAAAATTTCACACCATTTAATTTCAGTTGAGCAGTCGTTAGGCGAATCATTAAATTTGTATGATATTTTTTAATTGAATTGCGATTTATCTTCTATTTCCATCGCTTTTTTAGATAAATGAGAAATTTTTATTATAAATGAGAGATGGAAATTTTTTGATAAAGATATATTTTTCATCATGACTAAGCGAGGGAAGATTTTATAGCATTTTGAGGTAATAAGAGATATATTTGTCGTGGGTAGCGCATTTTTTGATGCTGTTGATTTTCAATCATTCTAATTTCATGCTTTTCGATCATTGAAAATTGATTTCCTGCATCCTACACAAATCATGATGATAATTTAATTTAGAGATTGATAGGTCGTAAAAAATTTAATTAAAAATACTAAGGAAGTCATTCGTAATTGATGTTCATCAAAGAATAGAAGTTTAGACATACTTCAAAACTATGTGCTCTAAAAACTTTGAGTGTCGTGAGCATTGTGCGAACCATATCAACCCCTTTGTAATAATTAAAAATTTGTGGTCGATCGCTTAACCACTTGGCCACAAAAGCCTTACTCTCACACCGGTAGAGTGTGAGCGCCTTGATACGCTTAGATAACCTAGACTACACTTGGTTCTGACACACTGCCTTAAAATAGTCGACGTCATTACACTATGGGCCAGAAATCGAAAATTTTTCCAAAAATTATTTTTTCAGCCTAAATGATAGTGCTTACTCTGCCAAACATGAAAATACTTTATAAAGTGGTCAATTCGACCCTAGTGCCGAGATATGATAGTTTGAAGTTGGTCAAGTGGGTATTTTTGGATAGCATTTAAAATGCTCTCACCAGTCACTGTGTTAATGAATCTCTTTCAAACTTTTTTTGTTTAGTAGCTATAAGTAGTAGCTTTAATATAAGGTATTAATATAATATTTATTCTGCTTCCTATCTAGGGAAATTTTTGATTTTGTCCAAAAACACGTGTTGGACATGATTCCGTTTGTCTGGGGCTTCACTAGCTTAACAAATATTTCTGAATCTTTTTTTATGTTATAGCTTAAGTCAAAAGCTATAACTTTTGTGAAGATACATGACTATTTAAATAAAGTTTTATAGGTGAAAAAAAGGATTTTGTTCCAAAAAATGACCATTTTTTGACAAAAATCGCTGTAGCGCTTCAGGCTTATGCGATGTAGTGGAATTTTATTGCATTTTCTGATAGCTCTTAAGAAGTGTTTTCGATCGGTGTAAAAAAGTTGACATGCGTTGGTTTGTCATTAGAGACTTATTTAGCTCTGAAGAGTAGGTGAAATTTTTTGTAAAAACTTAAATAATTGAAATAAATTTTATTTGACACAAATTATATCTTATTTTATCATGGATTGATAGATCTACTCAAGACGCGTATTTTGAGTACAAATATGACATGGTTTGGTTAAATTTTATGAACAAAATTTTCAAATTTCACCGTTGCTATAGCAGCATCCATTATACGTCACTTAAACAGCTATAACTTTTTACTGACAAAATATTTTTCAATTCTGTTTTCTTTTTATTATAGCCTAAATAAATACCTTTCTAATGATATATAATACTTGATAGTTTAGTATAGTCTTGGCTCCAATATCGGCACTCATTTGCAATCAACTTTGACCGACCCCGTTTTGAAAAAATCTTAAAAACGTCATTTTTTGAAATATTATTTAAAAACAAAACTATTCATTGTTTTTAAGTTTTTTGTACTTAACTATGATAATTATGACTATTAAAACTCAAATTTTGTATTTTAGAAACTATCTGCTACTTGTGGGTAGTCACAGGCAAGCCTTTTGGTAGTGTCTTAGTAAGTACTCTAAATAGTCCCCTTTTGAATTTTAATCGATTAATTTATAATATATATGCATTTCTAAATCAAAATACATATACTTTACGTACTTTTCGTCAAAAATTGACATTTTTGGCAATTTTGTTCAAATTTGGTCAGGGTCGGTCGCATTCAATGCACTCTCATGGCAGCAAAGACTAAGATATATACAAGTTTAATACATTTTTGTAAAGGTGCTGACATCAAGCAAACAAGATCAGAAAACAGAATTAAAAAATATTGCTCCTGAAAAAAGTTATAAGCTTTTAAGTAGTCTCAAAAAGCACCAAGTCGACAAATAACATATGAAAAATACGAAAATAAAAATATTGATGGAATTTTAAAGAAATTTTTGGCAAAAAGTAATTATTAATCATAACTTTAGTTGGTTAAAGGTTAAAAACGTTATAAAACATCAAAAAAAGTATCAATATTTTTATTTTCGTATTTTTCATATGTTATTTGTCGACTTGGTGCTTTTTGAGACTACTTAAAAGCTTATAACTTTTTTCAGGAGCAATATTTTTTAATTCTGTTTTCTGATCTTGTTTGCTGATGTCAGCACCTTTACAAAAATGTATTAAACTTGTATATATCTTAGTCCTTGCTGCCATGAGAGTGCATTGAATGCGACCGACCCTGACCAAATTTGAACAAAATTGCCAAAAATGTCAATTTTTGACGAAAAGTACGTAAAGTATATGTATTAACTTCCACGCTATAGCGTGTAATTAACTTCCACGCTATAGCGTGTAAGTTATTGGTTTCTACAATGGCCCGATTTTCACGTTTTTTCAATTTTTTGAGAAAACTAAGCATTATTAGACCCAACAACTAGCATACCAAATGTAGGTATTGGAATTATCTATCAACTGGTATATTCACTTTTTTTGTCAGTTCCGCTGTGCCTGCTCTAGGTCCAAAAAACACGTGTCAAAATGTACTACAAATTTTGTCCATTGGGTTACCGGGTCAGGAACCATATATTTTCACGCGGTTTTTGATGCCAATCTATCAGGCAAATAGTGAACCCTTGGGGAAAGCTATGCGCTTTGCGTGATTTTGAGGATAAGTGTGGCTTTAACCTCAAAACCTGAAAGTGTCCGAAAACCACGTGGTTTTTTCAATTTTTTGAGAACAATAAGCATTATTAGCCCAATCATTCTAGTTTTTATTATTGGCATTAAAATTACCTATCGACTGGTATATATACTTTTTTGGTCAGTTCCGCTGTGCCTGCTCTAGGTCCAAAACCACGTGTCATTTTTCACGTTTTTCATTTTTTTGAGAAAACTAAGCATTATTAGCCCCAATAACCAAGGTAATAAATGTAGGTATTAAAATTATCTATCGACTGGTATATATACTTTTTTGGTCAGTTCCGCTGTGCCTGCTCTAGATCCAAAACCACGTGTCATTTTTCACGTTTTTCATTTTTTTGAGAAAACTAAGCATTATTAGCCCCAATAATCAAGGTAATAAATGTAGGTATGGAAATTATCTATCGATTGGTTTATATACTTTTTTGGTCAGTTCCGCTGTGCCTGCTTTAGGTCCAAAACACGTGTCATTTTTCATGTTTTCTCAATTTTTTGAGACAACTAAGCATTATTAGCCCCAACAACCAAGGTAATAAATGTAGGTATTGAAATTATCTATCGACTGGTATATATACTTTTTTGGTCAGTTCCGCTGTGCCTGCTCTAGGTCCAAAACCACGTGTCATTTTTCACGTTTTTCATTTTTTTGAGAAAACTAAGCATTATTAGCACCAACAATCCGCATTTCAAATGTAGGTATGGAAATTATCTATCGACTGGTATATATACTTTTTTGGTCAGTTCCGCTGTGCCTGCTTTAGGTCCAAAACACGTGTCATTTTTCATGTTTTCTCAATTTTTTGAGACAACTAAGCATTATTAGCCCCAATCACCAAGGTAATAAATGTAGGTATTGAAATTATCTATCGACTGGTATATATACTTTTTTGGTCAGCTCCGCTGTGCCTGCTCTAGGTCCAAAACCACGTGTCATTTTTCACGTTTTTCATTTTTTGAGAAAACTAAGCATTATTAGCCCCAACAACCAAGGTAATAAATGTAGGTATTAAAATTTCCTATTGACTGGTATATATACTTTTTTGGTCAGTTCCGCTGTGCCTGCTTTAGGTCCAAAACACGAGTCATTTTATATGGTTTTCAATTTTTTGAGAAAACTAAGCATTATTAGCCCCAACAATCTAGGTTTTAGTTGTTGATATTAAAATTTCCTATTGACTGGTATATATATACTTTTTTGGTCAGTTCCACTGTGCCTGCTTGGGTCCAAAACACGTGCCATTTTAACTTCCTTCTTTTTTGAGTCAACGAAAGCATTAATCAATACGTTTTTACTCTCATATGACAGATACTGTAAATGGCTATTACCTGAGATATGTTTGGTTCCAGCCAGTTCCGATGCGTTGGAACTAGACACAAAAAAACCGTCAAAAACCAAAAATTTGTATGAAAAATTTCTATGCGATGACTTTTATACAGTTTCTTCTATTTGATACGATAAATCATACCAAATCGTACCTAAAAACTAAAAGTTGCTACATAACATACGAACTTTACGTTCGTTTAGTGACCGAAAAATGGAAAAAAACATGGTTTTTTATGACAGTTACGTCATTTTTGATTACTCACTGTAATTAACATTTCAAGCATTAGAATAGGATTATAATGAAAGATCAACATCTACATTTAATATCCGCTATGTTGGTCCTTTTAGAGCCTTCTGTAAATAGTTACAGCATGAAGAAGATTGTTATAAAAGTTATAACGTAAAATTAAGTAACGTGAATTTTACTTAAAAATATTGTTTGAATGAATATAGACCAACTAGATCTCATTTTATTGGAAATAGAGGCTCTAAAATATTGCTGGATCTTATTTTTATTAGGCATAGAGGATTTAGATTTTCTTGATAGTTACTGGATCTCATTTTTATTGGAGACAGGATCTGGATCTAATTTTTATTGGACACGCAGACTGTAGATGTTTACTGGATCTCATTTTTACTGGACATAGAGACTGTAGATGACTAACTGGATCTCATTTTATTAGAGATAGAGGATCTGGATCTTATTTTTATTGGGCATAGAGGCTGTAGATGTTTACTGGATCTTGTTTAATTAGACATAGAAGCTATGGACATTTAATTCACACACCTTTTGGAGGGAAAAATTCAAACATATATTGACCGTTATAAGGTTTAAATTCTAAAGAGAGCGAGCATAGCTCAAGCTCGACTCTACTGTGACCCATGTAAAAACTGTAATTCTAAACAAGTCGAGCGAGCGTAGCTCAAGCTCGACTCTACTCTGATCCATGTAAAAACTGTGATTCTAAACAAGTCGAGCGAGCGTAGCTCAAGCTCGACTCTACTGTGATCTATGTAAAAACTGTGATTCTAAATAAGTCGAGCGAGCGTAGCTCAAGCTCAACTCTACTGTGATCCATGTAAAACTGTGATTCTAAACAAGTCGAGCGAGCGTAGCTCAAGCTCGACTCTACTGTGATCCATGTAAAAACTGTAATTCTAAACAAGTCGAGCGAGCGTAGCTCAAGCTCGACTCTACTCTGATCCATGTAAAAACTGTGATTCTAAACAAGTCGAGCGAGCGTAGCTCAAGCTCGACTCTACTGTGATCTATGTAAAAACTGTGATTCTAAATAAGTCGAGCGAGCGTAGCTCAAGCTCAACTCTACTGTGATCCATGTAAAACTGTGATTCTAAACAAGTCGAGCGAGCGTAGCTCAAGCTCGACTCTACTGTGATCCATGTAAAAACTGTAATTCTAAACAAGTCGAGCGAGCGTAGCTCAAGCTCGACTCTACTCTGATCCATGTAAAAACTGTGATTCTAAACAAGTCGAGCGAGCGTAGCTCAAGCTCGACTCTACTGTGATCTATGTAAAAACTGTGATTTTAAGCAAGTCGAGCGAGCGTAGCTCAAGCTCGACTCTACTCTGATCCATGTAAAAACTGTGATTCTAAACAAGTCGAGCGAGCGTAGCTCAAGCTCGACTCTACTGTGATCCATGTAAAAACTGTAATTCTAAACAAGTCGAGCGAGCGTAGCTCAAGCTCGACTCTACTGTGATCCATGTAAAACTGTGATTCTAAACAAGTCGAGCGAGCGTAGCTCAAGCTCGACTCTACTGTGATCTATGTAAAAACTGTGATTCTAAACAAGTCGAGCGAGCGTAGCTCAAGCTCGACTCTACTCTGATCCATGTAAAAACTGTGATTCTAAACAAGTCGAGCGAGCGTAGCTCAAGCTCGACTCTACTGTGATCCATGTAAAAACTGTGATTCTAAACAAGTCGAGCGAGCGTAGCTCAAGCTCGACTCTACTGTGATCCATGTAAAAACTGTGATTCTAAACAAGTCGAGCGAGCGTAGCTCAAGCTCGACTCTACTGTGATCCATGTAAAAACTGTGATTCTAAACAAGTCGAGCGAGCGTAGCTCAAGCTCGACTCTACTGTGATCCATGTAAAAACTGTAATTCTAAACAAGTCGAGCGAGCGTAGCTCAAGCTCGATTCTACTGTGATCCATGTAAAAACTGTAATTCTAAACAAGTCGAGCGAGCATAGCTCAAGCTCGACTCTACTGTGATCCATGTAAAACTGTGATTCTAAACAAGTCGAGCGAGCGTAGCTCAAGCTCGACTCTACTGTGATCCATGTAAGTAATAAATAGTTCGGACGCAGTCCGAACTAGGTTGAGCGAAGCTCACAAATTTTTACGTCCTGAACGTAACGAAGCGGAGTGAAGGCGTGAAAATTTTCCCAAGCCGTACGTACTGTATGGATATACGAGAAAAAACACGCTGTACATAGAAAGCCACGAACTTCCATGTTTTTTACACGCTTTATATTGACTCACTCTGTCTATTTGTTAGTTGGTTTGTCATGATCAAATCTTGCAATTGATTTTTTGACCACTTCTACTGCTCCAATCGATTAATTTTTTGATTCTTTTTTGATATTTTATGATGTTTCATGATTTAAATATGCTTAATTATATTTTTTTATGTCATAAAACAGCAAAAAAGAGTATATTCTGATTTTTTTGAGTTTTTGTATGAAATATTGATATACTTCACAAGAGCAATAATCTTTCACTATACATATATATACGAATATTTGTCACTAATAGATGTAGTTGTAAAACTGTTTGGATAAAATTGGTGTATAAATACAGCTATTGTGACTCGTTATATAGGTTTATATTGGTGAATGTATTTTTGGGGAGAAAAATCTTTACGACTGTGAGTAATGAAAATACTTAGCTTGGAAAAAGGAGTTAAATTGTGAAAGTAAATAGCCAATTTTTTTAGTCCTTGTAAAAAAATAAAGTTTGTATTCCAGTTGTGATGAGAGTATGAATTTTTTTGGTATTTTACATTTCATGAACATTAATATCAAATATTGTAACAATGAACAATATATAACAAAGCTGTGTAAATGATATAATTGTTGTTGATCACCAAGTACAAGTAAAAGGTTGAAAAAGCATGACTCATGGAATTGTCATGGTGGTGGGATAATCAGGTTATAAGATTAAGATATCGGGATATATGAAAAAGTGTTGATAATTTGAGTTATAAAAATAGTTCGAGCGGAGCTCGAATGTAAAAGTTCGAACGTAGTTCGAACTAAGTTGAGCGTAGCTCACAAATTTTCACATCCTGAACGTAGCGTAGCGAGTGAAGGTGTGAAAATTTTTCCAAAGTTGTTAGAAGACTGTGGATATGTGAGAAAGGGTTGGTGATTTGAGTAACTGTTGAACGCAATTTCTACAATTTTAGCAACACAAATATTCAATCGTAGTAGTCAAAGTTTTCTTAAAATAATTTAGTACAAATTCATATCTTAAACAATTAATACGTATTCATTCTTTTGTCGTCAATAAAATACAGTCCACTCTAAACCAAAACCATCGCATTTATTATTGTTGTACGCAACAAATTGGTCCTTCGGGCCGGATTTATATTTAAGTGGATATAACCTGATCATCAAGTCAAGAAAAATCACGTTAAGAAATTTTCAATGATTGATTAAAAAATTTGTATTGAAGTGAAGCTGAAGAGAAGAACAAGCAGCAATTATCAAGTCAAGATGTCGTTGAAAGGAATTGAAGACAAAAAGGCATTATAGAAGATTTTGAAAACATCAGAAGTACATATGAAACATTGAAAGAAGAAAACGTTGACTACTATGATTGAATATTTGTGTTGCTCAAACTGTAGAAATTACGTTCAATAGTAATAATAGTTCGAGCGGAGCTCGAAGAAAAAAGTTTGAACGTAGTTCAAACTAGGTTGAGCGTAGCTCACAAATTTTTACGTCCTGAACGTAGCGTAGCGAGTGAAGGCGTGAAAATTTTCCGAAGTTGTTAGAAGACTGTGGATATGTGAGAAAAATTTGAGTTAACCCTTGTGACATAAACAGTCGAACGAGCGGAGCGAGATTCGACAACCCCTGTAATCTATAAACAGTCGAATGAGCGGAGCGAGATTCGACAACCCCTGTAATCTATAAACAGTCGAACGAGCAGAGCGAGATTCGACAACCCCTGTGATCTATAAACAGTCGAACGAGCGGAGCGAGATTCGACAACCCCTGTGATCTATAAACAGTCGAACGAGCGGAGCGAGATTCGACAACCCCTGTGATCTATAAACAGTCGAACGAGCGGAGCGAGATTCGACAACCCCTGTGATCTATAAACAGTCGAACGAGCGGAGCGAGATTCGACAACCCCTGTGATCTATAAACAGTCGAACGAGCGGAGCGAGATTCGACAACCCTTGTGATCTATAAACAGTCGAACGAGCGGAGCGAGATTCGACAACCCCTGTGATCTATAAACAGTCGAACGAGCGGAGCGAGATTCGACAACCCCTGTGATCTATAAACAGTCGAACGAGCGGAGCGAGATTCGACAACCCCTGTGATCTATAAACAGTCGAACGAGCGGAGCGAGATTCGACAACCCCTGTAATCTATAAACTGTCTGTTAAAATCTTAGAGGTTCGAGCGCAGCTCGAACAAAAATAGTTCGAACGTAGTTCGAACTAGGTTGAGCGAAGCTCACAAATTTTTACGTCCTGAACGTAGCGAAGCGGAGTGAAGGCGTGAAAATTTTCCAAGCCCTATGTACTAAATGGATATACGAGAAAAAACACGCTGTACATAGAAAGCCACGAACTTTCACGTTTTACTTATGTTAGATTACAGAATTTTCTAAAATCAGAAATGTAAAAAAATTTTTTTTCAAGAAATACAGAGATCGAAAAATTAATGACTATAAATGCGTAAGTAAAATTTAATTTCGAATTGCTTTCGAACGCTCCACGCATTTATGGTCATTAATTTTTCGATCTCTGTATTTCTTGAAAAAAATTTTTTTTACATTTCTGATTTTAGAAAATTCTGAAATCTAACATAAGTAAAACATGAAAGTTCGAGGCTTTCTATGTACAGCGTGTTTAAGTAAGTTCTGTAATCTAACATAAGTAAAACGTGGAAGTTCGTGGCTTTCTATGTACAGCGTGTTTTTTGATTTAGAAATGCATAAATATTATAAATTAATCGATTAAAATTCAAAAGGGGACTATTTAGAGTACTTACTAAGACACTACCAAAAGGCTTGCCTGTGACTACCCACAAGTAGCAGAAAGTTTCTAAAATACAAAATTTGAGTTTTAATAGTCATAATTATTATAGTTAAGTACAAAAAACTTAAAAACAATGAATAGTTTTGTTTTTAAATAATATTTCAAAAAATGACGTTTTTAAGATTTTTTCAAAACGGGGTCGGTCAAAGTTGATTGCAAATGAGTGCCGATATTGGAGCCAAGACTATACTAAACTATCAAGTATTATATATCATTAGAAAGGTATTTATTTAGGCTATAATAAAAAGAAAACAGAATTGAAAAATATTTTGTCAGTAAAAAGTTATAGCTGTTTAAGTGACGTATAATGGATGCTGCTATAGCAACGGTGAAATTTGAAAATTTTGTTCATAAAATTTAACCAAACCATGTCATATTTGTACTCAAAATACGCGTCTTGAGTAGATCTATCAATCCATGATAAAATAAGATATAATTTGTGTCAAATAAAATTTATTTCAATTATTTAAGTTTTTACAAAAAATTTCACCTACTCTTCAGAGCTAAATAAGTCTCTAATGACAAACCAACGCATGTCAACTTTTTTACACCGATCGAAAACACTTCTTAAGAGCTATCAGAAAATGCAATAAAATTCCACTACATCGCATAAGCCTGAAGCGCTACAGCGATTTTTGTCAAAAAATGGTCATTTTTTGGAACAAAATCCTTTTTTTCACCTATAAAACTTTATTTAAATAGTCATGTATCTTCACAAAAGTTATAGCTTTTGACTTAAGCTATAACATAAAAAAAGATTCAGAAATATTTGTTAAGCTAGTGAAGCCCCAGACAAACGGAATCATGTCCAACACGTGTTTTTGGACAAAATCAAAAATTTCCCTAGATAGGAAGCAGAATAAATATTATATTAATACCTTATATTAAAGCTACTACTTATAGCTACTAAACAAAAAAAGTTTGAAAGAGATTCATTAACACAGTGACTGGTGAGAGCATTTTAAATGCTATCCAAAAATACCCACTTGACCAACTTCAAACTATCATATCTCGGCACTAGGGTCGAATTGACCACTTTATAAAGTATTTTCATGTTTGGCAGAGTAAGCACTATCATTTAGGCTGAAAAAATAATTTTTGGAAAAATTTTCGATTTCTGGCCCATAGTGCATTAGTAAACAACCCCTTACTTAATTGAAAATTTCATTCAATATCCACGCGATAATCAAGAGTATTGTATAAAAGTCAAGAAATTGTTGAGGTCACACACTCAATAACATTTAATGACGAAGAAATAAGGAAAGAGGGATGAAAAGTAATGTTGAATTAAAACAAAATTATGATAGGCAGAAATAGGATTGAAAAGATGACAGAAAAGAAGGCAAAAAACAAAATTAGATAAGCTTCAAGTGGAAGGCCAAAAAAGTTTAATTTCAATTTATTTTCCTTCTTTTTGTTAGAAGTTGCTGCAACGACTTAGTCACCCCCACTAAGCATTTTCTATTAATTCTCAGTGAAATTTTAATTAGCTCATAAATTTTTTTTTCTGCCGCTCTTCAGCATTTTTAATGACGCTTCGCTGCCCTGTTTTTTAAGGACAAATTGGAAAGTCTAATGAATTGTTAAAGTGCTTCGCTTGGTATAAATAATCATCAAGAAAGCTTTCGGCTATAAAAACAACCGAAAGTAATGAATGAATTTGAGTTAACGAAAAAAAGGAAAATTTTATTCTGATAATTAAAACTTCATCTTGTTCCTTCATCTGATGTGCGAAAATTTTCATTTTCTCTGTCTCTTTTTTTTCTCTATTTTAATTTCCTGTACTGTGCTGCTTTGCTCCTGTTTTTATTACTATTAATTTCGTACTATTATCAGACGACCAGAAATGTAAAATTAATTTTCACTTTTTCATTTGGAAAATTTTCTGTTACTCTTTTTGTTCCGTAGTTGTTGGAAGTGTGATAGAATTTGTGGATTTAATCTTTGATTTGTCTGAATGGATGTTTCATTGAGGATATTTTTAATTATTTGTACAAAAATGTATATTTATTTCAAATTATACAACTATTTTTCAAAAATTTAGTGCAGAAAGATGTAGGATAGGGGTGTATCCAGGAATTTTTTGGGTGGGGGGTTCAAATTTTTTCAGATATAAATTGGTTTTCAAAAAATAAGGGGGTCAACCTAACCCCTCCCTCTCCCCTGGATATGTCCATGATGTAGGGAAATGTCCGGTTTTGTCATGCATATCCAGGGGCGTATCCAGAAATTTTTCCAAGGAGGGGTTTTGAATTTTTTTTTGTATGGACGGAAAAATTTAGGGGGATTTTGGGATTTTTTTTTTCTTGAAAAACCCTAGCAAATTGAAAAAATTTCTCAAAAAAAGGGGGGAGTTTTTTGACCCCCAAAACCCCTCCCTGAATATGCATATCCTAAAATAGGTTATTAAAATCTAATGTAGATAAAGTTATAGCTTGAAATTCAAATTTGGACTAGCGTCCTTCACACAAGCCATTGGCATTGATCAAGCACTAAAATGCGCCTTAATCTCCAATAATCCCACAAATTTCTAATCAATCCTTTTCCTCCTCATTTCATTTCTCAAACTTTTCCTTTAAAATCCCTCCTCTGCATTGTCGTATTTTTTCAATTTTACAGTTTTTCCACTGAAATTAAAAATAGAAAAAAAATTAAAGTTTACAATTTGAAATTTTTTTTAAAGTCAATCCTTTTGAGGTTAAATTGACAATTTTGCTTTTAAATTACAACATAAAAGTTTATCAGAAAATGTTTTAGAGTACGTAAAGAAATTTGAAAACTTTATAATTGAATGAATTTAGAGTAACTAAAAACTGTAAAATGCAGATTTTATTATTTTGGAATGATAAAGTTGTGATAAGGTCCATTAAAGTTTAAATTTAACGAATAATGAATATCTTGATCATTCAATGCATTAATGATGTCTATCAAAAACTGAGATCAATTTGCAAGGGTGTAGTGAGGATCCAATGAACCCAGGGCAAAAGCGTATCCCAAATATTGATTCGTTAACCATGGCACTTTGAAAATGTCCTATCTTTGTTACATCCTTGTCCCCTTGTCACAAAATTCTAATGCAAATAAATTATTTTGAATATCGTAAGTGAATAACTTAATATTTAGTTATTTATGAGTTTTTCTATCATAAATTGTGTGTAATTCATGGAGAATTTTGAGAAAAATAAAGTCTGAAACTAAATTTAGCCTTCAAATTTTAATACATCCAAAACCAGAAAATAAAATCCTTATGTGGATTATTATTCAAAAAACAAATCACAGAAGCTGTAATAAATAACAACCTCCGTGAAAAAAAAGTTTCATGATCGTAACCTTGAGTGCCAAAAACTCCAAATCAGAATAAAAAGTCCATCAATTCGCAATAAACATGACCTTCAAAAAATATCTGACCTACTTCAGAAAACTTTTCTGCGTATCAAGAAGCAAAAATTCATTCACAAGTTTTGTATTAATACGATTAAGATTAAATTATATCTAATATGAAGCATAAAACCTAATAATTTTTAGCAAGTCTATAATTTATAGCATAACTAAAATCAACCAATAAAAGATTAAAACATCAGTTCTGTCAACTTTCAATTTCTTTCCATACGCTCTGTATTATATAATGAAAATTAGCTACACTAAGTTTCTCGATATTATCTTTCTTCTTCTTCTCTTTGCTGTGTTTTTCTTATCAAGCTATAACTTTTTTTTTGCAAATAAATAAAAGAAGAGCACAAATTTAGCAACATAAGAAGAAGATGAAGAAATAGATGTGGAAAGTTTTATGTCGAAACAAATACAGTGCAATGCAGCGAAAAGTTTTCTTTTGATTCTCTCTAGTGATTTTTTAAATTATTTCCTCATGGAGACTTAAGTGAGCGATACATAAGTCACTTTGTCAGCAAAGTTGAGAATATTACTGTTAATTACATTGGGGGGGATTTTGTTAACCAAAAGTTTGGAAAAAATTATGCTGATAGAATTTTGTTATAGATTTGGCTTTGAGTATTATTAAATTAAAGATATTTCAGAGCATTTTTGTATAAATAAGTGATAAATTAAAATTAATTTTTTTTGTCTCTACAAATTGACATTGATTAGAACAGGGGGAAGATAACGTGGCGTAAAATTTTTACGCCTGGCCTGGCGTAAAATTTTTTTAGGCATTTTCGAATAGAACTTTTAGTTACATCTTGTTAAACACATAAATATAAGAACTTTGGAATCTTTTCCCCCCAGATATTACCAAAGGATTAGCAGTTATTGGTCAAAAAGAGTTTGGCGTAAAAAATTTTTTTGGCGTAAAATCACTTTTTTACGCCGTGTTATCTTCCCCCTGGATTAGAAGGTTTGTGATCAATTATTTAATTGATTTGTAGTTGCTTTGTCATAAAACCCTTCATAAAGCTAGGTTTTAATCCAATATGTGCATTCAGAAAGGTTATGTAAATATTCGAAAAAAAATTCAAATTTTTCGAAAGTGTGGGAAAATTTATTTTGCTAAAAACCTCTCATTTCTTAATTCTAATAGCTTTTTTCCACTGAATAATCCACTAGAATGTTCATTGCATTCAGTTAACAGCAAATCCAATGAGTATTAAAGTGTTTTTAATGATTTCGAAAATTTGTAACGGAAAAAATAAGATCCATTAATTTCGAATTTCGAAAAATAAGATCCATGTTTGCACACATTAGGTTTTAATATTGAAAAGTTAAGAGTTTATTGACTTTCATACAAAAATGTCTTCGAATTTTTTTAAATACAAAATTTGAGTTTTCGGTTTTAACGATAAAATAAGGTATCTTTTGAAATTACTTTTTGAAAAATAAGAACTCTTCGTATCCCCTGAGACTTTATAAACTGTTTTCAACTTTTGAAGTTAAAAATATGTTACTTAATTATATAACTAATAATTAATTACTATTAATTAATTACTTAACTATATAACTATATAGCATTTTCTCAGTTTTTTGGACATGTTCATTTTTTTCAAAATTCCCATGGTCCACCCTACTATCTATGAACCCTTATGAATTAACTGTCATATTTTGGTTTCAAGCAACACCAACAACAGCAACTTATTTTAGGACCCCCGAGGTAAAACTTCAAACATCAAAATTATTAAAGCTTTATTTTTTGAAAATTTGCTGCTCGATTTTAGTAAAAAAATTACTTAAAATCCTCCAGGTACTTTTGTAAAAAGAAATAATCTCAAACTTCAGTAACAGTTTTTCATACAAAAGAAACTCAATTCATGCACTCAAAATCACAACGCTCTCAGTACTCTGCCAACTTTTTTCATTACTTCACTATTTATCTGTGAACAAATTATGTAATTAAATGAATTTGAAGCGTAAAATTTCTTGTTTTTTTGTCAAAAAAAAAAACATTTTAGCTGTTAAGCACACTTTTGTCTTCTTTTCTCATCTCATTCTCTGAAAAACTTTTTCAAGTAAATTTTTTTTTGTTAGTAAAAGGAATCTCAATGCATGATGCAAAAGTTTATCCTTTCACTATGGCAATAAAGTTTTCATCGTACAAAAGGAAAAGTGAGATGATTAAAATCACGGAAAGAGAGAGAGGAATTACTCGCGTACTAAAATGGTGTTATGTAAAATGATCATGTTTAATTAACGATATTTGAGATGGTTGGATGATGCTTGCATAATTGGATGTATATAATTGAATGGAAGAAATCAGAAATTGTGTTGTGGAAATTTTGCTAGAATTTTGAATGGCAGACAGCGGCGTAGCCAGGTTTTTTGAGGGTGGGGAATATACCAATTTTTTTGGATGAAATAATTTTCGAGTGAAGTTCTGATTCCTGAACCCTAGAAAATTGAAGAACTTTTCGGTGATGGGGGCGGGGTGCAAATATCTCATACCTCCCCCTAGCTATGCTCCTAATGAATGATTTTTTAGTAGCCAGAATTTTGAAAATCCTAGCAATTTTAAATAGTTTTTTTTTCTGTTGGTCCATTTTAGCCTCAACCCCCTTGTCTATGTCTGTAAAGGTTCTTCACTTATGCCGTTTAGTGTAGAGTCACTAATAGGGTCATTCATCTACCCTAATACATAACCTCAAAATATTAAACTGTACAAATTCTGCTAAAATTCTCGCAAAAGCTCAACAAACAATTTTTCTTTAATGAAAATTAAATTCACATTTCAAGAAGCTCACGTTGCGGTTGTTTTTCTACCTTGTTGGAAATATGCAGAAAACTCAATTTAATTAAATCTCGTGGTTTTTCCGCTTTAAAATGAAATTAATTTAATTTAATTTAGACATCTACTTTAAAGTATTACATTCATATTTGTTGATAATGAATGAGAAAAAAATGTTTTGACCCAATTAATTACCAAACAACATGTCAATTATGAAAAACAAAAACTTCCTTCCTTATGCACTGCTCATTGGCATTTAGCCAAATAGAACATTTTTTCTTCTCTCTGTTCATTCTCACAAAAAATGAGTTTAATGTGGCTCTCAATGTTATTATAATAATAATTATTATCATTATAAGAATATGTGAAAAAAATAGTGGAAATAATTTCTCATATTTGTATGGCAAATTATAATTGGAAGGAAGAAGTTTGAGCTCATAATTATTGGATTGTGAGGCACAGACAATTTTTTTTTGTTATTGGCAAAATCCTGAAAATATTTCACAATGCTGCAAGATTTTTATCTTTGAACTTTTTACGGTTGCATGCAGAAATTAATATTGAATTGTGTTGTTTGGACTCGACCTTCGATGTGCTTAAATGTGCATGCTAGTGCATTAATATCTCTAGTTGACTCCCACGTGTGAAATAAATTTGTATTATGGGAAAGGCATGTTTTAAAATTGCTTTGATATTGCTAATGAACTATTAAACATTTCATATTCACACCAATTTTAATTGTGTGTGAATATATTGTTTTTGGTATTTCAGTGAAACTACTTTTTTGGACTTGCTGCTTCAGGCTTACGGAATCGACCCATAGTGTTCAGTATGGAAAGTCTGTGCCTAAAATTACCAATTTAATAGTGAAAACCGCATCTCGATTGGTGCTTCCAGTTCCGAGAAATCGCAAAAAAACACTTTCTGTTATTTAGCAAGTTAGTTAGCATGTTAATCGGTGCGATAACTCGATTCAAACTCAATATTAAGACTTCCGGTTTTTTGCATCTGATAGATATTGGGTATGGCAAGAACTGTATTGTTTTTGGAGTCATGAGATGCATCCAGTAAGGCACAAGGAACGAAAAACTACGATTTTTGGCCAAATTATAGCCGATTATTGCAAAACACATTTTATTTTTTTCGTAGAAAATGAATATTTTGACCAAATGAGCTGAAATTTGGTACGTAGGTTCCTTAGCTGTGCCTGAATATGGAACCGACGCCATTTTGGATTTCGAGGGGCTAGAAGCTACGCCAAATTGATTTTTGCTTTAACTTTGACCAAATGAGCTGAAATTTCGTATGTAGGTTCCTTAGCTGTGCCTTAATATGGAACCGACGCAATTTTGGATTTCGAGGGGCTAGAAGCTACGCCAAATTGATTTTTGATATAACTTTGACCAAATGAGCTGAAATTTGGTATGTAGGTTCCTTAGCTGTGCATGAATATGGAACCGACGCCATTTTGGATTTCGAGGGGCTAGAAACTACGCCAAATTGATTTTTGCTTTAACTTTGACCAAATGAGCTGAAATTTGGTATGTAGGTTCCTTAGCTATGCCTTAATATGGAACCGACGCCATTTTGGATTTCGAGGGGGTAGAAGCTACGCCAAATTGATTTTTGCTTTAACTTTGACCAAATGAGCTGAAATTTGGTATGTAGGTTCTTTAGCTGTGCCTGAATATGGAACCGACGCCATTTTGGATTTCGAGGGGCTAGAAGCTACGCCAAATTGATTTTTGCTTTAACTTTGACCAAATGAGCTGAAATTTGGTATGTAGGTTCCTTAGCTATGCCTTAATATGGAACCGATGCCATTTTGGATTTCGAGGGGGTAGAAGCTACGCCAAATTGATTTTTGCTTTAACTTTGACCAAATGAGCTGAAATTTGGTATGTAGGTTCCTTAGCTGTGCCTGAATATGGAACCGACGCCATTTTGGATTTCGAGGGGCTAGAAGCTACGCCAAATTGATTTTTGCTTTAACTTTGACCAAATGAGCTGAAATTTGGTATGTAGGTTCCTTAGCTGTGCCTGAATATGGAACCGACGCCATTTTGGATTTCGAGGGGCTAGAAGCTACGCCAAATTGATTTTTGCTTTAACTTTGACCAAATAAGCTGAAATTTGGTATGTAGGTTCCTTAGCTGTGCCTTAATATGGAACCGACGCCATTTTGGATTTCGAGGGGCTAGAAGCTACGCAAAATTGATTTTGGCTTTAACTTTGACCAAATGAGCTGAAATTTGGTATGTAGGTTCCTTAGCTGTGCCTGAATATGGAACCGATGCTATTTTGGATTTCGAGGGGCTAGAAGCTACGCAAAATTTATTTTTACTTTAACTTTCACCAAATGAGCTGAAACTTGGTATGTATGCTCCTTAGCTGTGCCTGAATATGGAACTGACGCCATTTTGGATTTCGAGGGGCTAGAAGCTACGTCAAACTCATTTTTTCTCTAATTTTGATATTTTTGACTAAATAAGCTAAAACTTTACGATTTTTCGTAAGTCTTGTTAGTAACATAACACTAAGCTATGAATGAAAAAACTTGAAACGGTGTGAATATGCCCATGAAGCGTGATCGCTTCATTACTAGTTTCAAGTTCAATTGGGGTCATTCAAGTATGACGTCCTTAATTTAAAAGGGGGAACTTGAGTTTTTGTGATAGAATAAGACAAAACAACAAGGGGTTAAGGAACTTTCACGTTTTTATTAAAAAATCCGAGTAGCTCAACGTTGTCTCTATGACACTAAGGTGTTGGTTATGTCGAAGCATTACAAGGATGTGGCGGGCTAGCTGACGTTCCGCCTGTCGAAAAACACTGTTTTTCTGATGGTGACAATAGATTTGGCGCAGCTTAAAGTGCGGGCAGAGAATTTGTAAAAACTAGATGACCAGGCTAGCAATAGAGTCAGATGGAAAACCTTTTGTTGTAGCCTGAGCTTCACAAATGAAACTGGTTACATTAAGTAAGTAAGTGCCGCTCGGGAAGCTCTTTTTTAGAAGATCGTAAATCCATATTTCACTCAAAAATACCCCATTCTTTACACAACCATAACTAAGTGCTAAATTCCAATCAAAAGTATTCAAGCAAGTCAATGAAAAAAATTTCCATTTGATCAAAATAATTTTCCCACAAGAGTTCAGGAACACTAAGTCAGTAAAATTATTCGCATCGTAAAATAAAAATTCGCTACTACACATTGAATTTGAAAGTTATGAGACACAAGATGATTTTTATGAACCTTAAATTTTCATTATGACATTTAAAGTCGATTTTATGCGTCTCGATGGAAATAAAGAATTTTTTTGATTTGGGTTTTATAGGGAGCATCGATTTTTAATACTTTCCGTAAGGTAGATGATTTTTTGTAATTTTTTACATAAATTATGTAATTTTTTTGTATGAAATATGCACATATAAAAAATTTAATTAAAAATTCATAATTTTTTTACAACACAATCCATTAAACTTTTGTTCATATTTAAAGTTCATTGCCCTCAAATTTTACATCAATCAAACTCAATGACGTGTAATTCATCAGAAAAAGTATTTTGCATCCCAGACAGTCGAGATAATTTTAACAAACAGCTTGACACTTTTTTTTGACGAGACTGTCAAGTAAAAAGCATGAAACTTTTTTGAACAAAAAGCACTCAATAATTTGTAACAAGTTTCATCAATATATTTACAGAAAATTACAATTTTATCAACAAAACTTTCTCAAAAATAGTCACGTTTTGTTGTAGTCATTATCGTTTTTGCTTCACTGCTCGAAATCTCACATTTATTTCTATTCGAATATTTATTATCACAAAATTTAAGTATCTCAGCATTTTTTTTAAAAAAATATAATTTTATGGCAAAAATAAATTTATTGACGATTTTTTTGTGATTGAAGTTGTGAGAATTTCATAACGATTTTATGAGGATCTTTGATTTTTTTGGTTCTCAAATCAGGGGCATAGCTGAAATTTTGGGAAAGGGGGTAGGGGGTTTGAAAGGTGTAAGAATAAACGAAAAAATTTTGAAGGGGGATTTTAGGATTTTTGTTCAACAATCCCTTGAAAATTAAATTTTTTTTGGACAGGTAGAAAACTTGACCCCATAAATACCTCACTCCCCCTTTGGGTAAGATATTTGTCTTGCTGGCTTATATTGAAAAATTAGAATTATAAATCTACTTTAAATTCCCGAATGACACATTGCATCGAAATTGCAAAGATGTGGCGTGAAATTAGCTTAGAGTTAGTTCCATATCTAATTTGGCCTCACACTGATCTTGATTTTACTCGTGCTTTCCGGACATATTGGTATGAAATTTCCAAATCAAAAAGATCTATGGAGCGTTACATATCTTCAGACCCCTGACTTCAAAAATTTGGGAATAAAATTCAAATTTCTTGATTTTCTTGATTCAAAAATGTCAGAACCAATTCTGAGAAATCAGCATTGCCTATTAAAATGAATCGAGGAACAAATTCCATTTTGACAAACTATAAGAACAGCAATGGGCCCAATTGCACCAATTAATTTAATTAGCAAGAAATCTCGACCAAAATTTATCTCAAAATTATTTTAAGGACATTAAAAGTTTCAATATTTTTTGTATCCAAACAAAGCACAGGCAAAAACGAAAATGTTCTGCTTGAAAATATATTGTGTATTGTTCACAGCATGAACAACATAGAATCAAAGTTTGAAATATTCATAAATTTTCATCATTTAGTTAGTAATTTTTTTATAGCACAAAATTCATTTTAAACTTTTTAGCATCAATAATTTTTTAGTCGGATGTACCCAAGAACAGAGAGTAGGAGGATAACCAATGTTTATGCCATGAAAATGGCAACAAAAAGTTTGTTTCTACAAATTTTACGTCTAAAAATCCCCGCAACAACCACAAACTTCAATTTTTTGTGTGTTTTATGCTAAAAAAAATTTCCCTTGTTTTTTTCCTGCACCATCCCATGAACTTTGTACTTTTAACACTCACTGATTATCATTTTTTATACAAAATTATTATTTTACTGGTACTGCTGCTGCTTTGGACCCTGTTGTGTGATGTTACCGCACTCAAATTAAATTACAAACTAAACTTGTGAACAAAAAAAAGATTGTAAATAAGAGTCACATCAGAATGGCACAATCTCCTACTACTTCTGCTATTTTTTTTTCATTTCAATTCATTAAAAAATGGGAAATTTTGCAATTCTTTTTTTTTCACTATGCCAGCCTTGGGCTTCTCGCACAAACACACAATACAGCAACAAAAGCATTTTGCTTGGGGTCGTCCGGTTAAATGGAAAAATACCTTATTCAGATTGTCTCGTTTCATTTTTTTTTGTTTATTTATGTGCTGCTTTTAATCTTTCTCTCCTCTATGTGTGCGAATTTCTTTCATTTTTTCACATTGCGTGCTTGATATGGATGACTAACATTGGACAAAAAATAGCTTTTTTCTGCAGTTTTTGGATTATTTATTTGTTTGTTTTGTTTTTTATGGGTTTATGGGCATTTTGAACTTGAAATGTGGACATTTTTGCTCTATAATTGGATTTTTTATCAATGTGAAAAGATGATTCAGTGAACTTCCTTGGATATTTTTAGATGATCAGGGGAAGTATTAAAATTTCATGGCTACTTCCATGAATCGGACTATGAAAATTAGCAAGTTTAATTTTTTTGGCTTCTTGGAATAGTATGAAGCATGAGAGTTTTAATGGGGATACTGAGATTAACTCTTCTTTGGATCTAATCCTTGAATATTGATCTACTAAAATTGGAGTCAACAAATATATCTCATAAAAACTGATTCTGGTTCCCTGCCAAAAAACAGCAAGTGGTATCTCCTAGCTAAAAAAAGTCATTAGCAAGTGGCCTCAAATAACAGCAAATATTAACTTTTCGTTTCTCAAAAGACACACATCGTATAAAAGGCGAAAAATAGTTTGACTAGGCTGGCGTCAATCCGGCTCCAGATTGGATTTCATGAAATCCAGCCTCAAACTAGCCTGGACACTATTTCTTGACTTTTCTACGCCGTGTGCCTTTATGCCTTTATGCTTTATTCAAACAATGCAATAATTAAGACTAGACGATGAAAAATGCCTTCATGAACAGTAAACAAAATTTTAATTTGTCATGCAGAACTATTGGCCATTAAAATTATATAATAAATATAACCTACTGAAAGCTGTAAAATTAAGAACTTTAGTCCAGTGCAGAGTAGTTCAAACAAATGTTAACAAAGCTCATGATGTTCTCTTCTGTTTGGGGAATAAATCAGCTTAACATTCTGCAAAACTTTCACCTTACATAAAATTTATGTATTTAGAGAACTATGCAGTTGAACTGATGAAATTGTGAATGGTATAAAGGCAGATTTTGTTTAATTAATGCTATAAATTGGACCATTGACGTAAAAGTGCATATAGAGTATTATGCTTTATTATAGTAGAATAAATATGTTAAATATTTAATGAGAATTTTTAGACAAGAACGATGTTTTGTAACAATGAATATTCGTGGAATTATTAAATAATGAGGATTTCGGGGGATATTGTTGAAACATATATATTTAATAATACTTCCAAGAAAAGTTTATTTAAAACATATATTTTAAATTCAAATTACATTGGATTTTTTTTCGAGAGTTCTGGATCGCATCAGGGTCTAAGGTGGTCTGAACCTTATTTGATATTGAAATATTTATGGAAGAAATGTTATAAAATATAAAAATCTATGAGAAAATTTTCTTGCTTCTCCTCTGATCCCGTTGAGCAATAGCAGTTATCGAATGTTATAGAATTGATGAACAACTCGGGGGTATTTTCATATTTTTCTATGAAATTTTAGAAAATTGAATGAAATTTTTCTTTTGAAGGGGGGGAGGGTAAACAAAACAATTTTAAAACCCCTCCCTCGAAAAATTTCTGGTGGGTGGGGGTATTGACCCTCACAACCCAGATAAGGGATACGCTAGCTAGAAATTCTAATCAAAAACAGACAAAATATCTCAAAATAATTAATACTTCAATAAATAATTTTGTTCAAAGACATCTTTTTCGCTTCTAATTTCAAGTTCCTCCAAATTACTTAAAACTTTTAATACCAACCTGAAAAAGCTACAAAATATCATAAATTTCATTTACATCATGAATAAAATTCTCATTATTAACACATCAGAGTACAAATAAGTTTCTTTAAAATGATAAATTACTTTTCTCACCTTTCGAGAAGCTTCTTTTTCTGGTTTAACAGCTTAACTTCCTCTTCTTCAACAATAATTTTGTCGCACGTAAATCTTCGTTTTTGCTGATATTCAAACATTTCCAACATGTGTTTATACCGTAAATAAATGAGAGCTTTTAGAGAGGATCCACTTAGTGATGGAAGTTCAATGAACGGGAAAAAAAGAAAAATTGTCAGGGAAAAGTTTGTGATTAAATTTGTGCTTTAATTTATCTTGTAAATTATCATTCGTGAAAGGTTTTTGACCTTAAAGTTTTCTTCTTGTTTTATGTTTTTCTTTTAAATTACATGATCTTTTTTAATTGCCTCAATCTAAAACATCGTTTAAGGCAGATTGAGGTATGGAATCTTGTGAGACAAAGGTTCAGGTGTGGAACGTCTTTAGGCTGCAAGCAAAAAAAGGCCAGACAGACAAATTTGGGACTCTAAGTACACAAACGCGAGTAACAAACTCATCAATTTCAATTTTGTCATTTCTTATTACTTAAAACCACGGTTCAGTGATTTAATTCACCTAATTAAAGGTGAGAAGATGATATAATTAAATGAGACATGACCAAGTCGTAAGTAGAGAAAGAGACACACAAATCAAAGTCTAACGGCACTCAAGTGTATCCATAACACTGGCTTAATATATAATTTTATTATTATTGTTTCATTTTGTGTGTGTATATAATATGTGCGTGGGAAGTGAATGACATTGTCGGCTCACTTTCAGTGACGTTCATGACTTGTTTTTTTTGCTGATGATGTTGATGGCGATGATGTAATTCGCAAATGAATAGAATTGAAAGTGAGAGTGGAATATGAAACAACAATTATTGCGTCTGTGTGTGCAATTTTGTTTTATTTTTTCATTTCTACTCTTATTCTGTGCTTTTAACTAACCGACCGATGGATGGGAAAAAAGATAATTTATCTCATGACAAATTTAAAAAACGAGCAAATTCGTTAACAATTTGCATGCGATTGTGAATTGTTCTCCTCCTACTATGTAGCTGTTGCTGTGTTTTATGGCAGCATAATTTTTTGAGGTGGTTTCAGGGATAGTTGAAGCGTTTTGGGATGTTGCAGGGGCGGAGGAATGAAATTTTCAAGAGAAGTTCCATTTTTTTTCTTCACATTGATGACAAAGCTTGTTGTTCTTTTTATCCTTTTGAATACGCTGTTGGATGCTACATTTTTGGGGACTGAAGCAGACCTTCTATAGATGTCTCTTACAATAGATCCAAGATTGCAACCCTGGACCTAAGTTTTCATAATTGGTCCATTAACACTAGAAAAATTTGAACCAACTATTTCTTAAAGTTAAAAATTTCAAAAAAAAATTCTACACTTCATGAAAAAAAAAATTGCGCTCTTAACCTGCACATCCTTGCTTTTCCACACCCAACATATCCTCCTTTGTGAGCAATTGCAATTTCAGCTGCAACATGACATGGAGCTTGATTTCATAGAATTTTAAATAACAGCGAGCGACAATCGAGTGTACAGAGCACACAAAAAAATACGAGATTGAAACATGCAAAGTTCACAAAAGAGGAATAAATGCGATGTCGCAAAAGAGTATTCAGAACAATTTTCATTGATTTTGGTCATTACACTTTTATTGTTAGGGAAATTGAGGAATTTTAAAAAGCACCAAGCACAGCAACAACGACAGTAATTGAACACAATGTAAATTTGAATCGAAAGAGAGAGAGAGAGGTAAAAAGCGACTGCAAATGAATCTTTATGCTTCCAGTCATGTTTCGTGAATGCAAATTTTTTTATGTGGATATTTCCTGCTTCTTTGTTGTCTCAATTTGTTTAATATGACATTAATTGTTACGATTATTGCGACAATTTAACGAGAATAAAAAAATATCATATTAAACGTGAAGTTCGAGTAATTGGGAAAAAAATTGTAAATTGGATTTTATGGTACAAGAAGTTTTTGTGTCAGTGCATCCGTAAGTTTAAATTAAAATAAATCAAGGCGATGCAGAGATTCGTGTTTTTGTTGTATATGACATGGCAAAATGCTCGATTGAACTTGTTTTTAAGGTCAATGAATATATTGACGACTGGAAGTTCCATGAATATTGTTTGTTGCTCTACGTTGGGTAGATGACCGGTTCATAATGAACTTAAAATTATTCAAAAATTCTTAAGTTTAAATCAGGGGCGTATCCAGGAATTTTTTGAGGGGGGGGTTTTGAAATCTCAAAAGTGGAAAATGTATACTAAACGGCTCCAAATTGACTTTTCATGACAAAATGAAGAATTTTTTTTCCGAGGGGGGGTTTTAACCCCGAACCCCCCCCCCCCCCCTGAATACGCCCCTGGTTTAAATCCGTATAAAGTCGTTCTTTTATAATATCTAGAGGAGAGTGGGGCATCGACTAAGTCTCCAAACTATTATTATTATTTATTTATATTTATTGATATCTTTCAGAAAGAAACTATAGACCTATGAGTCGTTCATAAATGACTTCCAATGTTTTGGGGAAAGGGGTCTGACGCTTTCTGACACTTCCATATAAAAGAATATTTTTTGTATGAAAATTTTGTAACAGAGGGGGTCTGAAAATCTCGTTTTATGCGTGACGTCATTTATGAACGGCTCCAAAAAATCTATTATTTTTTATTTAAAAATTTCTTTAATTACGGACGTCATAAGTGAATGACCCTTAGAATCATAGATCTTTTTGGTTTTAAACCTTACCATCTCTAGTCGTTTCATAGAGCTGCTTCAAGCGAGGATAGGTATATAGGCCTTTAATCTATTCTTTAATCCTGGATCTTGAAAAAAGTATTTCCAGGCACATATGTGTAGTTAGCTAATATTAAGAGACCCTATGATAATGTATGCACTATGAGTATCGTGACGTGTCTAACCTTTAAGGAACATGTATTGTAAAGCTGTACAATACGATATCTCTATAAAAATTCATTTTTGAATTGGGAATTTTGTGAAAAATTAGGAACCAGGCACGTAGCTCAAACAGTTGTACCTCAAACTCAACGAAAAATCCCCCCTCGAAAAATTACGCCGCTGTTAGGAGCAAATCTTTTCTATAATGCTCGAATTATGATATTTAAAATGTCATTACTCAAATAAATGGATAATAATACCAAGCATTATTATTTTAAAAAAATCTCATATCACCATCAACATATCATTTTAATAGTTCAATATTCCAACCTGAAATGTTATTATTATTTTTATGTGAACATTCATTCACAATTGCATCCACATATTTTACTTGGTTCACTAAGAAAAATCATAGAAAAAGCAGCACCAAAAGATTTGCTCTATGTGAGACTTTTTTACGACCAAAATCACATTTTGTATGAAAATGGGTAAAGAAGCAATAACAGCATCTTGTTGTCGTAATGCTTTCTATTCTTTTCTTGTGTTATGGATGGTATGTCTTAAAAAAAATAAGTAGCTCAACAGAACCTTTTTGAATGCCAATGCTGTTTATTTAATTTAATGGCACACTCTCAGCATGCATTCTTTTCTCACTTCCAATTCTTTTTCTTTCCTTTTCAATTTTACTTTTTGTGAATGGAAAGCAACAAAAAAAGGGGGTTAAAGATGTTCGTTTGTTGTATTTGAGGTAGATTCACGTTTCATTTTCTTCTCCTACTTTTTTTTCCTCGAGTGAATTAATTGATGTTGTAGAGAAAAATGAGAATGGAGCTTCCTTTTTTCAAATAGAATTGAAAGTGAGTTTTTTTCTTCTTAAATACCTTCCCATTATCCAGAATATGCCTTTCATTTCTACAGGGATTCCTTTTTTCCTGCCTTAATTTCATTTAATTGTGTTGAAAATGTTGCTATTTTTCTAACTAGCTTTTTACTGCTATGCTGAATATTGCTTTGTACGTATCCTTTCTTTTTTGGAGTAGAATTTTTATTACAGTCAGGATGTGAGGAGAATGTTTGAGTTTTGTCTGTTTTGGACGACTTCTTTTTGCTTTGTTTTTTGGATATTGCTTTCCGAGTGACACACTGCGGCAAATCTCATTTTTTGCCATCCGTTACGTGCTCGTCAGGTCACTCTCATGTCTCTGTGACGTTGTGTTTACTGTTAACATGTCGACGTTGTGGTTTATTGTGTCACTCGAGTTTAATATATGGTGACCATTAAAGTTTCATGAAAATCCGAGATTATTGACGTCCATCATTTAAGGGGGAGTATGGTCTGAGATTTTGTAACACTTTGAAGAAAAATCCCACTTTATGATGAACGTTATAAGTAAATGACCCCTAACTTATTATATCATATATTATTATATCCTAACGTGCAAATAATTTTGTCTCTCGAAAGGAAATTCCAAATTTGATCAACATCTTAGCTTCATTAAAATTATATTCTCAATTCTTCTCTTTTTGTGGAAATACCCAGGGTCTGAATCATCTTCCTATTGCTAAGCTGCTGACTTTTATTTTAACAAATCCATAATAAAACTTTTATTATAAAAGTATTTAATTTTCTTTATAAATTTTTTGTTTAAATTTTTTTCTCAATAATCTTTAAAAATGCGCCTTAAATCAATTAATCAAGAAGAAAAAAATCCCAACTTCTTCTTTCCTTTCATCTTGTATTCTTTCACAACGTACAATTTCCTGGCAGTGGTGTTGAGTTGACAATTTCATTAAAGTAATTGGGCACAATTTGCTGTTATTACAGTTCTGATTTATTTCCTATTCCTTTATTCATTCATTTTCATTTCACTTTCATTGTTTTCTTCTCACTTTCCATTTTTGTCACCATCTCTCCTTATGCTCAGTTAGTGAAGGAACAAGGAACAGAATTTTATTTTTATTGTGATTTATGCGAATGTTACTATAAGGCAATTAATTGTCATGGGAATGTGAATGTTTAACGAAATGAAGGCGAGAATGTGGAGGCTATAATGTTTGTTATAATCACTCTCTAAAATTTTCATTCAGCACGTTCATGTGCCAGACATCGCACTTGCTTCAACATGAGCATTTTATGCTAATAACATTGACAATGATTTATAAATTTAATGTTAATGTTGAGCTTGAGAAAAATGGTAGGATTTAAAGTTAAGACGAGGATTTTTTGTTGCAAAATTCTATTTATGTCTGTAGAGAATCTAAAATTATAGACTGAAGTTTCGAGCAGTAAAATGCATTTTAATCTTTAATTTAACCCAAAACCTATTAACTTTAACTTCCATTTAAGCTACATTAAAATATCTCAAAACTACTATTTCCATTCCAAACGCCTGTATATCTACCATGACCTAAGAATTCCCCAACAGAAATAACTTAAATATTATATTGAAAAGATACAGCTCATATTACAAGCACCGAACAGCTTAAAGTGATAATAACACTAACAATTAAAATAAATAGTCAAACATATGACTCGAAAAAGACAGTATTATCCAATGATAAGCCAAATATGTAACGTGTCAGCTACACAGACACATAAAAAGTTATTTTATTGCAAAAACTATCAAGCCATGAAAGTTATCTAAGTTGAAAACTTAATGAAAATGTAGTTTTTAAATTCCATTTTATGTGCAAAAAGTTTTTTATGTTTGGTGGGTCCTTAGGTGAGTTCTGGAGGATTTAAGGTTCAAAGATTTTAATTTTGAGTTTTTAGCTTCATGTGAAAATTAAATCAAGTTCAGAAAATTACTTTAAAAATCCAATAGCTCATCCTAATCCCAAAACACTCCCAAAGTTACCCAAAATCACTCAAAGGATAAATGTTTCAAGCACATTGTGTGATAATTCGTAGCGCAAACATTTTTACAGCCTTAACATTCAACATCCGAAAAAAGTAATGAAATTTAAAGCAAGAATGGCAATAGCGAAAAAATTTAATGTCCCCCAAGAGTGACATTTAGCTCTAAAGCTCTCTTTTTTGTGCTAGTAAAATTCATACATGAGAGTAGAAAAGAAGAAAATAAAATATGCAAATAATTTTTACTTTTTTTTGGCATTTCTGCTGTTTTATATTGTTTAGTGATGTTTCGAAGGTTTGAGACTTGAAATATAAAATTATTAAATTCATGGAAAAATATTAAAGATTTATTTAATTTCACATGACTCGATCGGTACACGTTAACATGTTGTGGCTGTCACTTGCCATTTATAAGTTCTAATTATACTGGTCAACGTGTGCTACTCAGAAAAAATTGAAATTAAGCAATTCAACCCCCAAAAAGCAACAATTGAAATAGATATAAATTTTTTTATCAAGAAGATCCAAAAACTGTCCTTAAAAGTATTAAAGAACTGAACCTTTTTTCATCTCCCAAAGCTTACTAGACACAATAAAAGCGATTTTTAATTCATTCCTTAATCTCTTCCTCCTCATCAGACAATAATAAAAATATTAAGAAACAAAGCAGTGTGAATTGGGTGAAGGTCGTCTGTTGTGTATATCTTTTAAAAATAGAATGTGAAATAATAATAAGACAAAAGGCGAATGAGAATGAGTGAAATAAGAAGAGGCAGTCAAATAAGAAGAAAATATCAAGTCGAGTGAGGAGAAATAATGTACAAATTAATAATGTGCAAGCTACTTTTCTTGTCTTTCCAGCAGAGGAAATTTATGACAATTTAAATGGAAGCATAAAAAATTATGAGAAGTGAGATCTTGAGATCATTGACTGAATTTGTTTTCGTCATCAGCAACAATGCTGCATATCTCCTAGATTTAAATAATAAATGACTTCCGTTGTTATATTTTGGCTTTGCTATTTCGTTCATTATGTCATTTTATTGTGGTTCTTGTTGTTGGTAGGTTTTTCCGTTTCTGCATTATTTGTGGTTAGTTTGCAATGCGTCTCGTAATTGGATATGACCATGCAGTAGTGTAACATATTATATGTATGTCCAAAAAAGTTGATTTTTGATGGATAACATAAATAAGTTAAAAATGGAAGACTATTAAGGGTAAAATACTTTCATCCCCAATGAATGACAACAGTAGTATTAACCGTTATTTTTTTTAGAAATTCAAAACTGTTTCGAAGTGTTAAAATTTTTAAATTTTCAAAAACCGTTAAATTTACTTATGAAATTTTGTAACGATAATTTTTTTGAAACAAATTAGAACAGTACAAGAAGTATCCATGTTTGTAGTTACCACAATTAAAATATAATTCTCTATAAAAATCAATAGTTACTACTTTAAACCAAAAGATTCACAAGATTCATTCACTAGAAGTTTGAAGTTACTTCCATAATTTTTTTTAAAGTTTATGGTAATTTCCTAATGAATTTATGTGAATATTTTATTGAAATCACTTAAAATGCTTGGTACTTTTTCTACCTCAGAACCAAAGCTTCTTCTTTTTTTACGGATTTTCTGTTCCATAAAACTCCACAAGAAAGTTAAAAAAAGGTTTTTTTTGCTTCTTTCCACATGAAAATTTCTTCATCGGATGAACATAATTTTTCCCCAATGTCACACAAAAATGTTTCTTTCTCATAAGCAAAATGTTATAAAAAGGGAATGGCAATAAATTAAAAAGTGAGAAGCAGAAAACCTTTTTTTCTTCTTTTTATCTTTTACCTTGATATCTTACATCCACATATACATACACTGCTATCTATAGCATAATTTTCCGTATGATTCTCCCAAAAATTTATTTAAATGGGTCAAATTGCACATCCAATATATGGGAATATGTGTCTGGTTTTAGAGATTTTTACATAAAATTTAATATGTTCACAACATCGTACGGATTCTATCATCAAATTATGTCGTCATTGTTGCCATTGTTACGACTACTTCCATAAAATGTTTTGTTTTATTAAGCTAACATAACTTTTATTTACTCTAATCCCATTGACTTTGGTGCTCGTGCTCATTTATTCAGTTACATTCATGGTTGCTAGACGAAAGCTTGTTAAAATTAAAAACTGTTCCATGAAAATCTTATTTAGCTATTTAAAATGGAATTTTATGAGCTCGTGATTGTAACCTCTGGATGAGATTTATTATATATGTGGATACGGAAGTGATGGAAATGAGAAAGTTACTAGTGAACATTTTTATTTTCAACTGTTAGATTTTAGAAATTTGAAATTGGAAGGTTCTCAAGTAAAGCCTCATCAATGATAACACTGAAAACAGACTGTTCAGAGCAGAATAACTTAGAAAACTCTTTGTCAACCCCTAATAGCTTAGTCGTAAGTTAACCGTGACGTCTTCCATTCCCATCAAAGTTTCAAAGTCTGTAAAACATTCATATTAAAGTTCCTTACCCGATCCGCACATTTTCTTTATTGCCACCGAATTGTAAACCCATGAAGTTTTTTAAATAATTTTTTTGCTCATCATGCGGATGCCAGGTGGCTGACTAGAAAAATTTGTGTGATCAACCAAGTATCAGGATCCAAAGACTTTAATCCTTTAAGGGGTCATTCAATGGGATTTTTAGAACCCCCCTTGTCACAAATTTTAAATTCAAAAAAGTTTCTTTAATATAAAGTGTCACAAAATCTCAGACCCCCCCTCCCCCCTAAATCATGGACGTCATAAGTGAATGACCCCTAAATTAAAAGTGAATTTTTAGATCTTGAATTTATATAAACTTAGTTCTAGTGTAAGTAAAATCACTGTCAAAATAAGCTTTAAATAATCAGTAATTGCACTCATTTCACCACCTTCCACCACCTTTAGCACAATCTCATCAGCTTAAAATAATCTTAAAGTACAAAAATTTAAAAACTTTTTTCGACCTCTACCTGTAATTAAAGTTCAATAATTTATAAAGTTCAATCTCCTTCCATCACATGAAGGCTATTTGTTAAATTTTGAATTTCTTTTTATCTGCTGTGTCTTTTTCTTATCTCTTCCATCATGGTCTGAATTATATTAAAATAACAATAATAATAAAATATTCTTGCTTACAATTGTGTCAGTTTTTTTGGCCTCACAATGAATGAAACCATTTTATTGTCAAGAAGGAATATTAAATATTCATGATCATCATTTGTACGATGTGATATAATATTTATGTCCATTCAGAATTGCGTTGAATGTAAGTAAAGAAAGTTTTAAAGATGAACGCTCATTAAATTTTCAGTGTTTAAGAAATTGCGTCACTACAGACAAGTTCTTAAAGTTAAGAATGTGTTGTGCAGCTCTGAATCTATCACTTAGACCACAAATGCCAGTTTCAATCATTCTAGCTTGATTCAATGCCAAAAGCCATCAATAATTATTTATTGTCACCTAAAAATCCATCAAATATCAAAAAAGAACAAAACAAGCTTTTGAAAAAAATTAAACAAAAAATACCAAGGGGTCGTTCATAGATGACGTCCATCAAAACATGGGATTTTTAGACCCCCTCCCCCAGCTTGTCACAAAATTTTCATACAAAAAATTTCTTTTGTATGAAGGTGTCACAAAATCTCAGAACCACCGCCCCCCCCCCCCTAAATTGTGGACGTCAAATATGAATGACCCCCAGGCAAAAGAGGAAAATAAATCAAAACTTTTCATTATCCTTATGTCACCAGCAGATGACAAAAAGTGACATTCAACTGGATGATGCTAAATGTTACTTGAGTTGTCTCATTGTGTTGAAATGTTCCTTCATTGTCAGTGTTTAAGAGAGGAAAAAATCAAAAGAAAACTTTTTTTTTTCATTGAGGCGTTCATTAAAAAAATGAAAAGACGGGAAATTAAATGCAAAGGAAAAAAATGTTAGCGAAGCTATTAAAAATGATAAAAAGTGAAGCGAGATTATGCAATACGATGGCAAAGTTGTAGTGTTTATCAATAGTTGATGACAATGAGAATAGCAACTTGAAAGTCTATTTTTAAGTCTTTATTGAGCATTTATTGATTATTGTTGGATTTTTCATTGAAATCATAATCAATTGTTAAGGCATGAAAGCATAAAAGCATGAAGCAGCGATACTCATTGATGAGAAAAATTCAATTAAATTTTTCTGAGAAGTTTGATAATAAAAAATTTATTGGTGTATAATTTCCATTTTTCTCTGCAAAAATAGCGTAAAATGTCAGAGAAGCAGAAGAAACTTGGTGAATTTTGTTCCTAAATTGGAAATAAGAAGCTTACTGAACAGAAATATTAACCAAAGCTATCTACATTTTGACAAACCAACTAATCATATCCAATTTCTTTTATATTTCTAGGTTATGGTCATATAGCACCCAAAACAATTCCAGGAAAGCTTTCAACAATATTTTATGCCATTGTGGGAATTCCGTTGATGCTGCTCTGTCTATCTAATATTGGTGATATAATGGCCAGTTCGTTCAGGTATTAAATTTAAGAAATTTTTTATTCTGAAAAGGTTCAAACTTGAATTGATGCATTGACAGTGACATTTGAAGTTCTAAATTATTTTTTCGTCAAAATTGCTATTTAGCATCGAAACATCTCAAGTTGTGCATAAGACACTAGCATCTACCTTTAACTCAGATTCCATCCTCGAACTCTCATACGGAATCCTTGAAATAAAGAATCTAAATTTGTCTTTTTGGGCTCAGTTTTGCAAATTTGATTTTCATTACAGTTTGTCTATAAATATTTTTAAAAAACTATAAACTGGTGCACTGTTTAAATATTGGATCAAATTCGGCTGATTGTTTCTATTTTTAGAATACCTATTGCAATTTAATTTAATTCCTTTTGAAATTATTTTCATTTATTTCGACATTTTCAAAGCTTATGACAAAAGTTTTTTTCACTGAACTTTCAAACAGCATTCATTTTGCTAGTTTCAGTCAATTCGAATCAGTAATTCATGTCCTAAAGTTTGATTGTTGATTTTTTTACTTATAATGCGAGTAAAAATCCACAGTTTTAATTCCGTTTGTGAGAAATTAATCATTGTTAATATATAAAATTGCAGCGCGCTGTTGGATTCACCGAGTAACTGATACCCTTTTGCATTATTGTTAATGTATCAAACCCCTTTGAAAGACATCACAGCATAAACTAGTCTGTTTAGTAATTTTTTTACACAAAACACAGGAAAAACTAGCTTCAAATATTTGAGAATTCACATGAATATATTTATTGCCAACGCTAGAAAATAGTGATACACAAAGTACACAGACATAAAAAGCACATTCATTCACAATGAGTGAATACGGATCGTCGTATAAAACAACATGTGAACCAGAAAAAAGTACACAATTTTTCCTCTCCTTTTCTTCTTCCTTTTTTCCGCATTGCAAGAGAAAATCAGATTGTTGTTATTCAAATCACATCGCATTTTCATTATGAAGTTTCACTTGTGCCGCGCACCACTACCCATTTAGCTACTTCAATACAAGTTTCAAAACATATACAATAGTTTTATGTTGAATACGATGGATTGCAATCACGTCCGACCAGCTACACAAAATACAAAAGTGTTAGATTCATAGTGTTGCAAAAAGTAGCGGTTGAGTATGGAAAATAAAATAAAAAATTGTAATCTCCTTTCCGATGACGTTAAATCAAATAGTCCTTGACAGATGCTGATATATTAGAAATGTAGCTCCAAGCAGGACCGTAGCCAGAATTTTTTTGATGCGCGAGGGGTTCGATCTTTCGAGGGAAGAGATTTCAGATTTTTTTCATGCAAATTTCAATCTCTCTCTTGCTGGCTACGTCTCTGGAGTCAGTTCCTAAATCCCATCATCGTGGTTTAAAGTTTACAATTGAATTTTGAGGCTTGAAAAATTCAAAATTGAATGTGAAGTTTTAGAATGATTAATGCAGAAATCGAGTCAAGTACTCAACCTGTGAACTAATATAAAATGTTTTGAGATTAACTGAGCCAGAATAAAATTGAATTGAACAAGCTGCATCATTTCGGAAAGTCAAGTTGTTCGAATGACTGATTTCCTGCATCTAAAATTTTTGGAATTTTTTTTGATGAATTTTTAACCAAAATATTTATTTCCAGATTCATTTATTGGCGAGTCTGCTGCTACGTCTGTACACGTGAGCCAAAAAAGCAACAACAACGACGACGAATAATGATGAAGCGCCAACAGCTGCAACAACAGCAACAGCTTGCACTTCAAGAACGCGCAGCGTGAGTTCAATTCTATTCTCGTCTTTAGCATTGATTTTTTTTAAAAAAAATTTCAATTAAAAATTCCAGACGTTATTCAGGACGCTCACAGAATCAAGCATCAATGAGACGATCAATGAGAGCGTCGCAACGTTCAACGGATTCTGGCATTGATCCATATTATGAGAGGGGACAGGACGATAGCGGTAGAATGGGTCATGCATATTCTGACATGGATTGCAGGTTGGAAATAAACATTTTTGAATATTTTCATATGCTCAACCACAAAACTGATTTTTCTCACCTCCGATAAAAACACGATTCACTTGTGACTATTTACATTTTCTCCTTGTATGTGACTGCCAGGTTGTTGTGCATTTTGCACTGAATTTTATTTGAATTGTGGGTTGTTATAGTTTTTCACGAATTAATGGCTTTTTGTAGTTGTTTCTGAGGTCAACGATATAAATTCAATTCCTTTAAAATCGATGAAAATCATCCCCAAAAAACGTTTCCGTGTACGACTAAAAATGTCCATAGAAATTAAAATCGAAAATGCATCGTCACTGGTAGTTACGACAATGAATAGAAAATTGGAATTGGAAAATGTCGGAAATATTGAATAGTAAAATATGCAGATGTAAATGAAGTTATCATGCCTTATTTATCATCATGGAAAATAATGTTATGTTACGCTGCTGCCAGTACTGTCATGTTTTTATTCCTAGCATCCCAATCATATGAAATCGTAGATAGACAGATAGATAGATAAAAAAAGAGTAAGAGCGATAAGAGAGACGAGATAAATTGATTGAGAAAATAATTGGCAGAAAAATAGGATCATTTTCATTGATGTCATTCAATATCCATTATGCTATAATGATTATGATGATGACGATGATTATGTGCGATTATTCATTAATTTTAATGAAGAGAAATTTTCTCGATGGAGCTGATTAAACCTCTTCGCTTGCATGAGTGTAATGGAATACTTCAATTATATTATTTGTTAGGATGATTGTAAGGTGCAATAATTTATTCAGACAGTTCGAGAATTCTTGGATCAAATAACATACATCTTATGTAAGTGGAAGATTTTTCTTAAATTCTAAGCCTGATATTAAAGTCGAACATAAAAAAATTAAATTAAATTTGAATTTTTTTCGTCAAACTCCAGTTATTTAACATCCTATAGCTTCTTTTATATCTAGGATATTAAGTATGTTGTCAGAGCAGAGTGGAATTTAGGGTATCGATTGATATGCAGGCAAACATGTTATGACAGCTTCTGTGGCTGAATTGCTAGGCATCAAATCTTATTTTTTGCCATCAGATAACCATCACAGTAACATCAGGATACCCCTAAATCTATGACACATTTTCCCATCAATTTGACGACGTTGCAGTTACCCAAGTTGTGCTGACCGGGCTTCTTCATAAGAAGGCTTGTTCGAGTCCCACCATTTTACCAATTTTAGATAGTTTCCTAAATTTAGAAACATTAGAGCATAGTCTATCGAACACAACGACAAATCGTTTTATTGAGTATTATTTAAACATAATTACACAAAAAAATCGATAGCAACCATTTCCACAGTAAAATTTACACATTTCATCGTTTAAATAAATTGGAAAATATTCTACATAACCAAATTCCATGTTGAAACTATTATTAAAATTTTCCATTAATTTTGAATTCATTTCAAATGTTGAATTTTGGAAATTAGGAGTTGATGTAGGAGAAATGTAAAAAAGCCACAATGAATATTCTCGTGAAATATCCACAAATCAGCCAACGTACTTAGCAATATGATAGACGTACGCGTTACCATAAAATTCAATTTATCAATTTCAAATACATTCAATATTATTTGCCATATGATTATTACCTGCAGCGTTCAATAAAAAAATGAAATGTACGCAATTTTCAGACCGACAATCAAATTGAACTAAATGTGAAACCGCAGGCAGGCAAGCAGTAGGCAATTTATCGTGCCTCATTAATTTCCTGATGATGTTGAAAAGTGGACGGGAAATATTTTCTTTTTCTAATCCATGTCGAAGAGACTTGCTTGAAGATTGACTTTTTTTTTTGGATTCATTCTTGGAATATCCATTAAGATATCCATATTTTAGAATCTGCTGACTTCAGGCTCGTAGTTAGGACACAAAAAAATTTTCAATTTCCTAGGATTTTTGAGGAAAAAAATTCAATAATTTTCTAGTCTAAATTTCTTTATACAAAAAATTTGATAATCCCTTCTCGAAAAATTTCTGACTTCACCCCTTGCCGACTATAAAATTTTCTGAACATCCTCAATAAATCAAGCAAACTCCCTACAACTCCATCCAACTGACACACTGATGCGATTTTTATTTGATGTATTTATTTAGAATGGCGGAAGATAGCATGAAGATTTAATGCCTTATAATTCGAATACATTTTGTGAATTGACAAAATTGCTTTCCTTCAAAATGCCCATTCAACTTCAAATGTATTCTATAAGCGAGTGAGCATCAATAAATTTATATAAACGTATATAATTTTTTTCTTCTTCATACATTTGACGACAATCATCATCATCTTAAAACCATAAATATTCGCTGTGTCACCCATTACAATGTTTATATATTATTGGGCAACAGACTGTTTGTTGCGTCCTCGAACTCTCTCTCATATATGTGTTGTAATAGGACATTATTGTAACATATAAAAATTCAGATGTCGTTTATTGTCGTTTTTCTACTGCTTTTATTCTTCATTTTCTCTCTCAGAAGTAACATCTTTGTCGGCTGTTACACTCATTGAATACTTAAAAAAATTGAAAATAAGGGAAAAAGACAGAACAATTGAAAGACAAAATGAAAATATTGATGGAATTATTATGTTGAAATTATAAGTTAGATTAGGCTTTATTTAAGGTGGAACTGGTGACGCATTTGAGTTTTCATCAATTTTAGGCACGGATAGCTTCAATTGAATATTGATATATTGAATTTGGTCATAAGAAATCATCAATATTAGATAAATTCAAATACTAAAGCTAACAATTCTTATTTCCAATATAATCTGAATCATCAGTCAAAATGACAACCAGCCATTCACATTCTTTACTAAACCACTAATACTTAAGTCCAAAGAAATGAAACAAAACACCATAAAATAAATTCTTATTACTTTCAGATACTCCGGAGCAAATGGCGGTGGTAACGGTGAACAACAGCAGCAATTGTATTATGATGAGCGAGAGAAGATGCGTGGTCGATCATTACAGCGACCGAGACGTGATCAAATGCGAGATGGACGTTTTGGACCCAGCGGTGGTGGTGGTCCCTCATTATCATGCGATACACGTTACAGAAATGACAACAGATATACTGAACGGCATACCGTTGATAGAGAAAGATTTCCAAACTATCAAAATGAACAGCTTTATGATTGTGATTATGATGATGATGTTGAACAGCAAGGGGCGCACACCTCGAGGCGGGAGAGAATGAGGGAAAAGGAAAGGGAAATACGTGAGAAGGAACCGCAGAATAGACAATATACGAGATATTCAGAAGATCGACAGATGGGAATGGATAGATCACCGAGGGTAGCACGTGGAGGACGTAAGTGTTTGATTTGTTAATTTATCTAAGCACTTTTTAGTAAAGTTGCTCATACCTTGTATCATTATCTGAATTTTCATTCTTTAGTCATAGCAACCATTGCAATTTTCAATAAAAATTTTATATTTACAGCCGCATCACGTGTACAATCCCTTGACCGTCGAATGATGCGTCGTGATCCAGTAGTGATTGAATTTGAGCAAGAACAGCCATGTAAAGCACCAATTTACTGTAATAAGTATGCAGTTGACGACGAAATGGATGATCGTGCTGAGAAGAGACCCGACCGAAGACAACCAAATTTACGGAGTCAATCGATGCCAAGACAGATGCAGTCTAGATATGGTGATCGTCTGATGCCACCACATCAAGGATCCATAAGGAGAGAACACAGTGCACAGCCATATGATGAGAATGATGTAGAAATGCCACCTCGAAAAGGTAGAAAGCAAACCCGTCCAGGTAAGTTTTTCCGTTCCTTGCTGTTGTTGCTTTTTGTAATATGCTCGAAAACTTTCAAAGCCAATCGAAAATACTTTTCTGTGCCTTTCTCGTCCAATTAGTGCTATTTAAGATCCACTCCAAAATTCAATCGAGAAAGGACAGAAAACATTTTTTCAGTAAAAAAATCTTTAAGGAACATCTCAGAAAATTTTTCGAAAGGACAACACTCAAAAGCCACAGAAGATGATTATAAGGAAACTTCTTTAACGAGCACAGAGAAAAATATATATATTTTTAAGGTTCTCATTTTCCTCTTTTCGTCTTCTTAAACTTTCCCTCAAAAATAGCTTGGACTCACCAGAAAAAAATATCGTTTGGAAAAAGTTTCAATAGCTCTTTTGCCGCCTCCAAAGCCATTCCACTCACCACTCGCATTTGTGCTTTTCTTAAGTTTTCCATTCTCTTCCTTCATGTTTCTCCCTTTTTTTTGCATCAGTTGGAACCGAAAAAAGTTTTAATTGCAAATAATTTTTTTTGCTTATTCACATTTAGCTGGAAAATGTGAATTTAATTTCTTCTTTTTTCATGTCTCGTTCGGGCATTTTTTTAGAGGGTGGAGAATTAAGTGCTGACAAAATTGAATAGCCAGAAATAATGAAATTGAAAAAGTAGTAACAATTTTATGAAGAGAAAATTGGAAATTTTAAAATCTTTCTCAAGTTGAGTTTAAATATTTTGATTAGGAGTAAAAATTTTCAAATGGATTTTTAATTGAAAAATTTATGGAAACTACAAAAAGCCAATGGGGGTTGTTCATAAATGACGTCTAATTCTAAGGGGGAGGGGGTCTGTCACTGTATGACACAAAATACAGAGGGGGTGGGGTCTAAAAATTTCGTTTTTTGTGTTACATCATTTAAGAACGGCCCCATCCATTAAACTTTTTGATGAATGGAATGTTTGATTTCTTATTTGGACATTAGAAAAATTCCCAAAAAAATTCTAATGCTCCTTCACATGATATCTCAAAATTTTTAAATAAAAAATTTAAAAGATTTAAATTTCAAACCAAAAAGTTAATTCTACCTACCTCTAGAAACTTAAACCACGTTAGGGGTCGTTCGTATCTTACGTAATGCTTAAGTTAATTTTTTTTCACGAAATTTGTTATGTGATCAAAAATAGGCAGTTTCAGCGTTACCTAATATCCGATCGGCCCATTACTATAATAAGGTGAAAAAATCTGTAATTCTTCCTATTTTACAAAAAAAAATCACATTCAAGGTCCACACGCTTGCATAATTTTCACAGCATAAACGGAAGAAAAACTTTAAGGAAAAGAGAATTTTCAGTAAAAAGAAATTCTTTTCTGATTGTTTTAACTTTTTCATTTAGCTTAAAAAGGAACAAAAGGACGAAGAACAAGTCCATGCACAAGAAGAAGAGCGAACAAAGTTTATTACTCATATTTCTGACATGCGAGTGGAAGAAACCTTTCATTAATGTCCATATTGAAACTTTTAAAATTCCTTCTTATTCTGTCTCCGGCAAAATGACGAACGATGAAAATGAGAATTGTTGAATTTATTCAAAAATATGCCGGGTGTTGCTCACATACATATACTTATATGATGTATATAATATGTTTATGTAAAGTGATTATCATAAAAAAGAGAAACAGAGAGAAAAAAAAAATCACAAAAAAGGGTCAGTAGCATGAAAATGAGAAAAAAGGATTAATTTAAAACATCTCATCTGGATCTGATGTAGAAAATTAAATAAATTTTTGTATATCCATTTTTCTGTATCATTTGGTGTATAGTTTTAGTAAATTTTAATGTTTATTTAGTGGTTTTTTGGATGTTGAATGTTGGAAAATTGTTTCGTATAAAAAAATCTATATATCCCATCGCTATATGTGAATCTATCTATCTACATATATATGTTGTACATAAAAATATTGAAGTAATTATTTGACAGGCGATAACACTTTGAAAAAGTCCTGGAGGATCGGAAATTTTAATCAAAATTTTTATTTTTATGAATTTTTATTGTCTAAATTTATATTTCTTAAATTTTTATATTTTAATTTTTGTTTTTTTAAATTTTTATTATTTTAAGTTTTTATTATTTTAAATTTTTATTCTTAAAATTTTTATTATTTAAATTTTTATTATTTTAAGTTTTTACTATTTTAAATTTTTTTATCAAAAATTTTATAATTTAAATTTTTAATCTTTAATTCCTAAAATTTTTATTCTTTAAATTTTTATTATTTTAAATTTTTATTCTTTAAATTTTTATTATTTTAAATTTTTATTATTTTAAATTTTTATTATTTTAAATTTTTATTCTTTAATATTTTTATTTTTAATATTTTAAATTTTTAGTATTCTTACTTTTTAAGTTTTCATTTAAATTTTTATTTTCTAAGTTTTTATTTAATTCTATCAATCTATCAAGAAAAAAATCTAAAATCTTTTCCAAGTGTTAACGCCTAAAAAAAATTACCCACACACAAAAAATCTATTTTCTCTTCATCCTTAGCTAAGGAACAAAATATTTAAATGTTCCAATTTTCTTTTTTCTATCTCATATCATCTTGCTGAGCAGGAAAAGAATAACATTTAGACACACATACAAACGTGCAGATATGAATATTATGTAGTAAAATATTGTGCTTTTTATTGTATTCAATTTCAACCATACAGTGGCATCAATATCATTTGCATATATACACATGATACGTGTTTAGTATAATCATGATGAAGAGTCATGTGCTTTTTGCCTTCGTTTTACTACCCACCAACAGTCTTTGATCGAAATGCAGAGAATGAGGGAGTCCCGAGGAACTCATGAAAATTTTGAGAGTTTTGAAGATTTTTCCGAGTATTTTGCAGGAAGGTATTGCTGGATTCATACAGTTTTTGAGAAAATGGGGCAATTTTAGGGCAAAATTCTAGGGGTCGTTCATAAATGACGTCCAAGTTTTAAGGGTGTGTGTGAACTTCCTTCCAAAAGAAACATTTTTTAAGGAAGTTTTTGTGACAGAAGGAGGTAGGGGTCTAAAAATTTAATTTTTTACGTGACGTCATTTATGAATGGTCCCTAAATTTGAGGTTAAGTTCAAATCGTCATGAGCTCTGAAATTTTTCTGAAGATTTCAATTGATGTAAGGTTTAGAAGCATAACTCGGGAATTTCACGTATGTATTCAATAATCCCCATACATGCACTCATACTGAATATAATACTCATCTTCTCATCTATTCATCCTCAATGCCCAATATCATTTTCGAAAATGGAAATTTTTATCGCTTTTAGTTCTGGGAACTTTTATTCTATTTCAAATATTTTCTATCTTTCCGCATGCTTTTAAGGATATTGACGAAATGTTTAGGCATTGAGATTTTTTATTCTCTATTTCTGAAACTATTCAGGACATGATTTTTTCATTCTAAAATTCCTTCTCTCTCAATATTTATTTCCATCGACCTTTCATTTTTCTTGTTGCTGTGATGCTTTTGCTTTTATTTGCATTGATATTACTGTTGAAAAATTGGAGCAAGGAATGAGAACATCTGGTCTTTTTCAGAATTTCTATCGATGCGTTTAGGATTATTGGAAAAATTTAGATAAAGCTTTGAGCTCCACTTATGGTATTTTCATCAAATACTCTTTTAGAATTTTTGAAGTGAGCAACAGAGAACTTAATTAAGCTCATGCCTGGAAAAACAATTTTTACATCAAAAAGGACAATGATCTACTTCAGTGTTGTCCAACCTTTTTTGAGCCACGGCAAACCTTGATGGTAAACCATGACCAAACCCGCACACAGCGTGCGGTTCGTGTTATTTTCAAAAAATTGCTATGGCACACCAGTGTGCCGCGGCACACAGGTTGGACAACACTGATCTACTTGCATAGCAGATCATCCAAAATTAATTTCAATTGAATTCTTTGCTTAAAAATTGCTGCATACATCAAAAGCAAAAAAAGGGAATTTATTTCAATTGTGAGAACATCAAAGGTCTTTCTATACAATCAGTCTTTCCATGACGACAATAGTTTAACTAACTTTTCTGCACAGTGAAGCACTTGGAAAAAAATTCATTTATTTTGACTAAAAGTTCACATTTTGCCTCCACTCGAGGAATGTTTATGAAAACGCTATAAATTACTCTGCCATATTTCTCTCGTTTAAAAATTACGCTTCAAGATAAGAGTCATCAAGAATGTTCACGAGTCAGACACTTAATTAAAATTCATGCTGCTTCTTGAACATAAATTTTTTTTATTCTGATATTTATGTGTTTGATTTTATTTTGAGCTCGTGTTTTTGAGTATGCGGGAAAAAGTTGTTGTTCTTTGTTAGTACAATTGGTAAAAGTGTTGAAGTATTTTAAAATGTATCGTTTATTGCTGGATAATTGAGAAGTGGGCAATTGTAAAAGGTGTATTTTCAAGCATTCATTCAAAACAGCGGGGTTGCTAGAAATATTTCGAGGGTATTTTGAAACTTTTGTATGAAAAAATTTAAAGGGGATATTTTCAGGCTTTTTTTCTCAAAAACCGTTGTAAATTGAAGAATTTTCTGGTGAAGTGGGAACAAATCCCCCCTCTGGCTATGCGCCTGATTCAAAACCATTACAACTAAAGGGCCTTAATTTTTTGGTTTCTATGCACTTAGTTTAAAATCTGATTTAAAATAATTAATTTTTAGAGTCATTGAATGATCATCTTCAAACCAGAGCTTCAGAAATAGATAAGGGGTCGTTCGCAAATTACGTCACGCTTTAGGGGGGAGGGGGGTTGATGATTTTGTGACAGTTCCAACAAAAAAAGTTTTTTCTTCATACAAATTTTGTGACAAAGGGGGGGAGGGGTTTTTTTTTGTGTGACGTAATTTACGAACGACCCCTAAAAATATAATTAAAATAAATTTGTTTGGAAAAGATCTTTAATTTTTTAGGGATAGGGTTGGATCCCATCAACACCATCAACACAAACTTAAAGATCATGAATTTTTTCTTTAAAAATTTTCAGTCTAGATTTTTAAATTCATTATGTTCCTCAAAATTATAAAGTCAAGTTTCAACACTCATTTATGAATTTAAAATTCAAATAAGAAACTTTTTAACACAATTTTCCTGATAAAAACTTCGATACAGTCTGGAAGTTGCAACTAGAACAACAAAAGCTCAAAGCATTGCAACCCACAAAAACCAACTAAATTTTCCTCGAAAAAAAAAGAGTGTGAAATGACAAGATGCTAATTAGGTTGCGAAACATGAGAACTTCATTGTGATTCTATTTTGATTGTGGTAGCAATGTCAGCATGAAAAAAAGTTTTCCAGCTTTTCTTGCTTTTCTCCGAGTTTCTTTTCTGCATATAATTTCCTGCATTCTTTATTTGTCCTTTGCTGCTAAAGCACACCACATCGCATCCCATTAACAAAAGTGAAAATGAAGGAAGTGAAAAATGAGGAAGAAGGAAAACGGAGTCATAATATTATGAGTTGATGAAAATAAGAAAGGAAAAACATGCAGCATAAGATTGAATGACATGAGAATACTTGTGCGAAATTTCCTTATCATTATGCACAGTTTTTTTTCATGAAATGTGAACAAGAATTCAAGAGTTAAAATAACACAGTTGCTTACCGACGAACGAACAAGAGAGAAAATAACATGAAAATTATGATGATAAGCAAATAAGAAAGCAGCAATGGAAAGCATAATTAACATGAAGAAGGAAAACATTGAAAATTTTTTAATGGCGAAAGAGAAGTGACGGTGGGAAGTTCTTCGTAATGTTTAGGTTCTTCGTGAAGAATTTTAGTTTTGAAGGAACTTGAGCTTAATAGCCATTAAGCGCATTTCCATTGCTACTTGAATAGCTCTTAAGATCATCTTTATGCTTCTTATTGATAATCCAAAGAAACTTTTATAAATTACACCAAAATTATAGCCAATAATCAAAAATTAAATTTTTAAAATTTCTAATCACATCTGTAGAAATCCGTGATTGAGCGATCGGCTTCTCACGCCACTGACTATCGTCAGTACACTCTTGGGATTTTGAAAAAAATACAGAAAATCTCGCCCTATAATTTTTTTTAATACAAAAATTTGAAAATCCCCCCTCCCCCTCACTGGGACTTCTTAGAGCCCTGCTTAGAGCCGAATAAACGGAAAAATTAAGAGGATTTTTCCTTAAAAATCACTAGTTAATTAAACAAAAAATTTCTTCTAGGAAGAATTACTTCCAAAACCCCCTGATTATGCCCCTGTTGAGAGCGTCTAACCCATTTGAAACCTAAATATATGACATCACACGTGAGTGACCTTCATTTTCCAAAAAGTCATTTTCCACCAAGTAGTTTTCCCCCTGCCTTCATTATCTTCATTCATTATTATTATTATATATTTATTCATCTTTCCTCTCTTAAAAACTGTGCGACAACGTTAAGATTATTAAAGTCTGTCAAAACTCTGGAATACTCTGAAATTTTAGTTAGACTATAAATCAGCCAGACAAACAATCCCAAAGAGCTCTCAGTCGCTTCCTATTAAAAAGCATACTTATAAAAGAATTTATAGGAAAAATTTATTTCTTGACTCGTTCAGCAAATAAATGTAAAATGAGCTATTCAGTTACTTTACGAAACTTTTTAACTTACTTAAATATTCATTATTATCTTAAATGCAGGACGAAGAAGAGAAGTTTTCTTTTTCTTGTTTAAAAAAAAGCAAAAATTCTTTTCAAATTATTAACACAATTCATTTGGATTCTTTTTGTTCCTGCTCCTCATCTCCTATCTTTTATTTTCTTTTGTGATACAAAACAAAGTTTTCTTTTGTGAATAATTTTCGAAAAGAATTTTTTCTCATCTTCCGTTCCTGAAATATTAATTTTTATTCTTTAAGAGTCCTTAAATGACGAAAGAATTTAAAGGATGGTGGGAAGATATTTGTAAATTTGTAGAGAGATTTTATTACTGAGATTTATGAGTTGTATAGTAGAGGCCAGGGATTGATACTTTACTCATGCTTACTACTCGAGTTACTCAATATTTTTCGAAAATATTACTCGATAATTAATACTTTAGTTGGTGGTCATTAAAAAGATCAGCTATAATATCAGCTATGAAAATTCACCGTGCAAATTGTTAATTATACTATAATTAATGATTTTCAAGTGTATTTACGCGGGAAATTTTCAAATATATTTTGACCGGTAGAAAATTTGAGTGTCAAAAAACCGTTATCGAGCCGTCGAAGTTATTTGTCACAAAATATTCATGATTGACTTATTTAATACGCAGTACTTTGCTAATCAAATACTGATCGCTAATACAAAAATGCGCTGAAGTCCCTCGATCTATAACACGAGGACTTTCTTTAAATTTTTTATTTAATCACAAACCATTGCTTCATACTTGATGGACTTTTTTATGGAAAGGTTCATTTTTGTTTTAAATTTTGCTCTGTGTCTCGAATTATTTCCACGGAAGGTCTCAGATTTTCGTTAAATTTTGATTGCCATCCTATTTATGAACAACATTAAAGAACTTCATAACTCTCAGGAATATCTAATAACTTTAGTTTCATTAAAATCATTAAATGTGGTATAACAAACACTTATAGTAATTAGAAATAATTCACATCTGAATACCCATTTCACATATAATATTTAACCCCAAATTATTTCTATAAATACAATTCGAAGAATCCAAATGCTATTTTGTGTCACATCCCATTTAATGAATGAAACCAAGTATGCTCAGAACTATGAATCTTCACAGAACCGATCGTCATTAATACAATTGTCGCTCAAATAAACTACAAAAATAATCACGTCTCCCTCAAAATTTCCACCGTAACCAGGTTGAAAATTTCATCTTAATTATTCTAAAAAAACTCATTCAGTAAGGCGTACGTGACTAATTTGAGTACAAGTGATTTATTATTGAAATTGTGAATATTTTGCAAACAATGTAGAATTTATAAAATAGGTCATGACGTGTAGTCTGGTGTACTTTTTTTTGCCATAATAAATATTTCAAAACTGAAATTTTTCCTCATTAACTGACACAAGAAATTCCGCAATTTCTTCTTCTGCTTCTCATTTTCCACCTCACACATAATTATGTTTTGAAATCATAAAGTAATTTGATTATGCTACACAATTTTCTTTTGTGGCTTAAAATGAGAAGTAAAAGAAATTTTTAAAGGAGGTTAAAATTATCATTCATTCCTGGATATGATGATATTCAGCGCGCATATATGAATAAATTTTTTATGAGATTTTAAATGAAAGAAGGAACTTCATATTATGTTACAACATAAATTTCCTCATACACATTTAAAATAAGAAATATATCATTCCACATGTGAAATTCTTGCCTTCTTGTTCTCCACATGGAAAAGAGAAAAAAAATTACGCATGAAATGATGCTCTTCATTTTAATATAAAACTTTTTAGCGTGAATGCTCACATGACGGAAGTGGAAATGATGACAATGACAGTTATTAGTGTCATTTGTGTGTTGAGTGAATATTCTCATCATTTCGACTTCTTTTTTCTCATCTCGAGAGAATTTCCTCGTCGTTGCGTTAACAATTTTTGAAGCATAAATTTCTATTAAGCAAGGAAATTTGTACTTTTCCTTTGAGTGATCTCTAATGCAATAATTTTAATTTGTTGAATGCTAGAGCTATTTTGAGGATTTTTCAGAAGTGATGTACATCAAAAATTGGAATTCCCTTTACCTCTTGTCACAAAAATTTCAAATTCTCTCCCTCTCCACTTGGAAGGAATTGCTAGTTATCATGAATTGAATGCATGCCACATAGTTAAGACAATATCAGTAAACTGGATGAACATTTGGACTGAGTGAATGTTGTATGCCGTATTTTAATTGATCTTGTTGTTATGGACTTGAACACATGTCCTATGCATTCCGGTCGCATACTCCTACCACTGAGGTATCGGGAACTATCCTACTATATGGCTTTCTGAGCCTCATGATCCAAGTCTTGTCATTGTCAAGGGCATAACTGTTTATAATAATTACGGAAAATTCACTTATTCACCTTACAAAAACCAATATCAAACATGCAATAATTTAAAGCATTTTATCGTTAATGTTTGTTAAAAAAATGGTTACGGCATACTATTTCTTCGGAAGGAATTTTAATGTGTCGCGAAATTTTTTCAGATTCCTTAATATGATGCCTTCCAACAGTAGCGAAGCAGATTTTAAATTGCAGTGGCGCTAAAGACACTTGTCTACCAAAAAAATTGTTATTGTTCAAATTTTTTACTCAAACTTTTCAATCTAGTCTGAATGCATTTATTCTGTTTCTTTTTAATTTGATACTCAAAGATGCACACCTTCAGAAACTTCGACTGCATGGGTCCACACCACAATTCAGTCTCATTAGCTCCGTATTTGTAATTCTTATTTTTAGGACATGAAAAGGACTAAAACCTGCAATGGATTTTTAACGTAGTCACAATTCTATGCTCAGTACTACATTATTCCATCATATTACTCATATGATTAAAAAGGCACAAAATTAATGCTATAACACGGGAAATTACTTTCGCACAACATTATTTAGTCTCATAATTGTAATATTTCACATCTTTACTCTTTCGCTAAATGAGTGCTGTGCAAAATAAAATTAAAAAATTTTTTCGTGCTAGCTTCTCGCAATGTATAGTGTAATAAATTGACTTGGATGTACGTTCATGCATATATCTGTATACATAGAATTTAATGTAAAATGAGATGAGATAGAAAATTGTCTGAAAACTGAGAATTTCCATTTTTTGTGTGTTTTACCGCCCGAAAAATAAAGACGAATCGATAAATGGAAAAAAGGAATCAAGAAAATTGAGAAAAAAAGGAGGGGGAAAATGAAAAGAAAATCTGAAATCAATTATTTTAAATTATGACATTCGTTATCGTTTTGCTCGGTAGAATCGTATCCTTGGGTTGATTACTTTTGATTCATCATCTTGGAATTGAAGTGTGGGTGGGAAAAAGTAATTGAAAATGAACATTGGAAGTCAATGGTGCTGAATGAAAATCATTTTAAACTGTAAAGTTATTAGCTGGTAAGGAACTAGATTGGAAAGAACAAAGGAGATAATTTTGAAGTGGATGTTGATGATGATTGAAAATTTATTAATTAACTGAAGGATTCAAGGATCCAAGAAGGGTCGTTCGTTATAAAACGATGGCTATAAATTTCAAGCATCACTCGCATTATGTATAGCCCTACATAACCGATATAAATCACTGTTTGACTTCCTTACAGCCAACAATGCATCACCATAGATATCCAAGCTAAATCCATTGAAAACGGTAACGATAGTCATAAAAATCAAATTTTATGCATCCATGAGAATGTAAAGGAAAGGAAATGCGGGGAAATGCAGATTCCAAATAAAATGAAATGAAAAAAATTTCCTTTCGAATGAAACATTGAAATTGAATGAATATTTTTATCGGTGTCTCAATATCTCCCAGCAACCACCAACAAAACCTAAGTTGAAATGATTTTTTTTCTCCTATTTCAATCTTTTTGGAATGCGAAGTAATCCATTGACATGGAAAAAGTAATTTTCATTTTTTTTGTGAATCTTTATGTAATAACAATTTTCCCTGCAACATTTTTTTTATTTCACTTACTTTTTATTCTATCTTTCTGTCTATATACATATCTCTTTACACACATAATATTGATATTGCATTTCATTGCATCACACGCCTTCCTACAATGCCAAAACAATCTCTTTTCCTTGGGGAAAATTTAAGGAGGATTTTTTAGATGTCAAAAAAGTTGTCAGATTTATTTTTTTAAATATAAGTTTTGTCAGAAAAATGTTTTTAAATTCTCAATTTTTTAAATCAAAATTTTAAATATTTTTTTGTAAGGTCGAATCATTGTCTTTATTTGCATCCATAAGAAACCATGTAATGATTGAGATATAAACGAATATATTAATGAATACAAGAGATTTCAAAAATCTCTGTTGCCTCATCATTATAGACATCTGGAGGAGGCTTTTCAAATTTATAATTTACAGGACACAGAACGGGACCGGAAAATTCCTGCCCCACTCGAACATTTTAAATTAAATATTTCGCGTAATCCTAGTGTTGATAATCCAAAACTTTTCTACTTCCTTGTCCCGGTTGTCCTTTCCCACATTTTTTTTTTTTGGAATTAGGGATGAGTCGCTAACGAAAATTTCCGTGCCCTTTCCGATACAAAAAAAGCTTAATCAATACTTTATTTACACTGACTGACAGAATGACCTCTAAATGCAGCGATACCTTAGATTCAACTTCAGTACGTCACTACACATTGAGGTAAAGCCAGAAAAAATATAGATGGGGTGGGTCCGGATTCCTTAAATCTCTCAGACCCCATTAATATGCACATGACTACACATATGAGGAATTCATGGTGACTAGGTGTAACAACTGTATAAATGTATTTTTTTTTGTAATAACGGTATCAGCACTTGCTAGCTACACATGGACACTTACTGACCGAAATAAAAATCCTGACAAAATTTTCTCCACGGACACTCCATTCCATACTCTATTTTGGGTTGGTGACAAACTTTTTTATATTTCTTGTGCTACCCCTTTTTGGATGTGAGAAATAAAATTACTGAGTTCTTCTTTCATTTTTTCCAACTCCTTTCCCCTTTCTTTTTTTTAAAGCCACCATTCCGAGTATCAAAATGATCTCATGAATGGGTAATAAAAAAAATTTCCTCAAACAATTTTCATCAGCTCCATTATTGGATATTATAAAGTCATTTATTTTATCTTTTCTCTTCCTTTTTTTTCTCTACGAATTTCTATTTGAAATTATTAAGTAGTCCCATCGCCATCACCACGAATAATGTCACCCATGGGCTTTGCTGTACATCGACAAGCACGCCACATTGCATCGGTAATGGATGAAAATTCAATGTATGGCGAGGATTGGGACTATTATGGTGAGGATGCACCACCAATGTCATACATTAAACCAGTTCCAATTTGGCTTTGCGTCTTCCTCGTTATTGGTTACATTCTTGGTGGTGCATTTCTATTCAAAGAGTGGGAGAAATGGGATTTCCTCGATGCCGCTTATTTCTGCTTCATTACGCTTACAACAATTGGTGAGTTTTACGCGAATGGATTTTCTTTAATGTAATTTATTTTTATCTCCAAAAAGAAAATCTCATAAGACGATGGAAACGATGAAACTTTATCATTCTGATGATGCATTACGATTGCAAATTGAAAAAGTTTATCATTTCATTGAAATTTTTCTTAAATCTCATTTTTCATTTTCATTTCTTCTTCCTTCTCCTTTCTTTATGCATCTCATAGGATTCGGAGATTTCGTACCAGCGCAAGGTAAGCTTATCATCGTCATCAAATATTTTTTTAGTGTTGTCATCATCACCACATAAAAACTCTCTTATCCTTTTTCATTTCAATAACTATTTAGGTGCAAAAGAGAATCCAGAAATTTCTATTGCGTTATGTTCTGTTTATCTCCTGTTCGGTATCGCTCTACTTGCTATGAGCTTTAATTTAGTGCAAGAAGAAGTTATCGCAAAGGTTAAAAGTGTCGCAAGACGACTTGGCATCATCAAAGATGACGAGGAGCAAGAATAAGTTTTTGTTTGTGGACATTAGGATAATATCAGCATTTCATAAAGTTTTTTAATCGTGATTATGAGTTGACTATTTTTTAGTTTGTACTTTTTTGATAGAAATACGGTGGAACGCTTGGATAGGGTTGAGTTTTGAGGGGGGGATAGATGAGATTAAATTCAGACTTGTTAAGAAATTTCATGCAATGTATCAATGTTTGTTAATTGTTTGGAATATCTAGATATCGCCGATAAGAGCCAGCTGCCCGTAATTGGTCGTTTCACAGCTCGAGAAGCATCTATTGATGGAAAATTCCTGTTTTTTGTCAGGGTATTAGTTAGAGTTTTTTACTATTTTTATTTTTTATTATTGCATTTATTTTAAATTTTCAAGCATGATTCAAATTTTTTTTATTAAAAATTCCAATTTTTGGAGAGTTTAGTAGTTTTCATCCCTACGAAAAATAAAAAAAAATTATAGATAAGCTCCTAAAATATTTTCTCAAAAATTTGATAAAATATCAAACCAAAAATTATCACCACAATACCCTCAACACTTGACCATCCATCGTTCCAACAAATCTCAAGAAAGTCTTTAGCCTTAAAGTGTCTGAATATTTTTTTTTTCATCCCATTCGCATTGCCATTAAGAAGCTACTTAAGAAATTTATGATTATAACCAGAAGGAGCGCACATACAAAAAATTCACTTCCTTATTACATTTCTTCTTTTCATTTTTATGAGATTTATGTTTTTCCATCTTTATCCACTAAGTGTGTGAAAAAAATATTTGTTCCATCCATGTGCTAAAAATTGCTTTCTTTCATATCATATCATTATTATTTGTGAAGTTTATCATGAACATGTGGTATCTCCACATATTACATTACTATCCTCTTAATATGACATATTAATGTGACTATATTTTATTTATTGAATAATAATTTTCTATTAAATCCATTCATTATTGTTTTTATTACAATAAAAAAGCTTGATTTTTTTTTCTCACAACCAGCACATCTCGTTAAATGAAAAGGAATGCAATATATCAAATAATTATTATTGATTTATACATTATGTTAAGAAGAAGCACTTAATAAAATTTTTTTTGAAAGGTAATAAAAATCTTTTTTTGTTTATTTTAATTCCAGATTTATTTTCCCATTGAGATGAAAGAAGTGAAAAGTTTTGAAATTTTTTCAAGGTAGAAATGGGATTTCACGTTTGATTTAGTGTTATTGCAGGTGGATTTCTCTTAAGTAAGTTGATTTTGTGAGAATGAAGAATTTTTAATATCTTAGAGACTTTTTTAATGGTTTTGTTAGAGAATAAAAAAATGGATGTTGGAAAAATTATTGAAATAATTGAGTTTGGGATCATATTCTCATTAAGTGCGAATTTGGGGAAGAGGAGTTGGTCTGATACTTTGTGACTACATTATTCATATAATGCCAAAAATTACTATTCTAGGCCACCTTTACATTACTATTCTAATAGGAAGAAGACATGTAGGCAGCGGACCAGGGCATTTTATGTTGATGGACGTCATAAGTGTACAACCCCTTACAAAATTCTCTAAAAACTCTTCACAAAAAATTCAAAAACAAAATTTTTCTTACTTTTCTCGTAGGTTAAATCAAAATAAACACACAAACTCGACCAGCCAGCAACCAAATCAAATTAATTCTATTTATTTAATGTTTTCTTACAATTTAAACTATAATTACCTCCGCAAACTCATTCAATTAAAAACTTAAAGTACTAAAAACCAAAGATCATTAAAGTTGTATAGAAAACTCTTTTATTGAATTTTTTTTAATTCATTTCATTTATACTTTGAAATTAGAAAAGAGTGAGAGAGAAGGGAAGAAAAGTTAAATAAACTATGCAATCATCATAGACCACATTAAAATAAACATAGATTTTTAATTAACTCGAGAAAGAAATTTTCTTGAGATGATTTATTTTTCTTTGTTTGATTGAGAATGAGGAAAAAAGATGAGGAAGACCCTTGGATGAAGTTTTAGTGGAATTTTGGGGAAATAATAAAAGAATCTTTCATAACTTTTATTTGAGTTGAATTTCAGTGAGTTTAAAGGTTCGGAAAAATTCCTCAAGTTAAAAAAAATCTCCAAAAATTCTACAGAATTTGAACATAAAAAACTCTTAAGGGAAAATTTAAATGTTTTTAAAACAATAAAACGAGCGAAAATAATCCTATTGTACATAAAAATTTTCATCATTTTAAAGGTGAACTCATTCATATTTTTTCACAACTTTAATAAGCGTGCCAGTGCGGTCGAATGAAATGTTTTTCATTTTTTTTGTTAGAAAAATTCATTTTTAACTCATTTTTATTGTTAGAGAAAACATCATAAATTTTAATAAGTCGACACCATAAATTAGTCATAAAATGGTTATTAATAATAAATTTTATACTGCTTGATTATTTTATTTTCATTTTTCACGATTTTTTCTTCCTTTAATAATTTTTATTTGAAGATATGAAATATTTTATTGGTGTATTATTAAGCAAATATGGATGATTTGTTATGAGTAACTTACTTTTGGCTATAGAATTTGGGTGGCTTATAAATGACGTCCATAGGAAGGAACTAGGAATTAACTTGATTTTGATTCTTAAAGAGCTTTAATATGAATATTAAATATAATATATTATTATTCACTTATTACGTTACGCAAAAAAAACGAAATTTTTGACCCCCCTCCCCCCTTGTTACAAATTTTACAATAAATTTTTTATTCTTTGTTTGGCATGTTACAAAATCTCAGACCCCCCTCCCCCCAAAGAATCGAACGTAATAAGTGAATGACACCAATGGGAACCAATCGTTAATTAATGACGTCATGCAAAAACCGAGATTTTTTAGACCCCTTCTCCTCTCGGTCAGAGAATATTCTTTTGTATGGAAGTTACAGCGTCAAACCTACTCCTCCCAAAACACCCCTTGTCGACCTCATGTCTGAGTCCTGACTAACAGAGTTGACTCAAAGTTTGGTTATATTTTTACCATTAAGTAACGTTAATGCTACGTTTTACTTGGAAACTTCCAGCAAGTATTCAAATTTTGCAATAAATCATCAACACATGCATGACCTACTTAGTGTCAAAAAAAGAACACCTCAGATGTTTGTAAGACTAACCCAGATTTCTATCTTACCTCATTGATCAACCTTCACAAAAGGTTTAAAAAAATTCTTTCTATTAATTTTCCAATTTTAGATAAAGCAAGGAATTACGAGATTTATGTCTCACCATTAAATCGGCTTTTATGATTTACATACAAGTGTGGTAAGTAAAAGGGCAGAAACATTAGGACACGAAAAATATTGGACAGTAAATGAATGAATAAACATTTCATTTTTCACGGTAATGCTTATGCCTACATGTGTAGACCCAAATAAAAAAATTATGCGTAAAAAATTCACCTTCGTCAGCTGAATAATAAATAAAATAAAGACCATTTTCATACGCACAGGCTAGGATTTAGGGATCTGGAGTTCGGTTGTGGTTTTTCAAAAAAAAAATTAAATTTTGAAAAATCATGCATCATTTCATGAGCTTTTCATCCCAAAACAACCCCCATCCCTTCCCCATTTCCTAAACATGTGAATCATGTGATGAAAGATGCGTACGAAAATGCCATCGACAGCAAGAGTAAAGTAAATTATTACTGACACATTTAGATGCTTTAATGACATAAAAACAAACATCAATTTTTCATCTCCTTTTTTCGGTACATTTCATTGATGCTTTCAAATATATGAGTATTTAAACAGGCAGAAATGTTTTAAATGTTTTTTTTGGAATCAATTTATTTTTTTACCACCAATTTTTTGTTCTCTTTATTCTCGTGAAATTGAATGTATGTATGGTTTAATTTGAGTAAGCTTTTTTGAAATGATGATTGTTTGTTGGGGAGGTTTGTGTGTGTGTGCGTGCGGAATTTAGGAGGAATTTGTAATGATGAAATTGTTTTGAAATTTAAAACGCACAAGGCGTTAAAGAATTTTATAATTTCCGTGGTTTATAGCTTAATATTTTGAACATCGTTGAAATCGTATTTTTTTTTAACTTTTTCAAAATCCCAACTCTCAAAAATAATTTCTTAAATCTATCACAAATAAACTGTCTTGAAATTATATTTTTAAACTTTATTACATGCCTCATAAACAATTTCATCATAATAATGAAAATAAAAAAGTATAATGTCTACAAATTCATTCATTTCTTTTCATAAAATAAAATATTCATAGTTTCTGTCTCTACTATTATTTGCGTAGGCATCAACAAAGAGACTACAACAAGATTGCTATAGAAAACTGCCTTTTCGACAAGGTCACATTTAATAGGTGGAAAATTAATTCGAGTAGAAAAGAATAAATCAACTCTCAAGCAGAAAAAAAAAGATGTCTTGACAATATTTTTTCAGGTACATGACAAGTCAAAACACTCATCATAGTGATTTCACAACATGAGATGAGAGTAAAGTGGAACAAGCATAAGATGTAGATCGAGTGATGATGTTGATTTGATTTGACATTTGTTTCTTTCTATTCTTTATGATATCCTTGAAATATTTTTTTCTTTCTTTACTTTTCTTCTTCACACTTGTGCGTGTGATGCCATAAATACATTTTTCTCGTTCCATCTTTCCACTTTGAGCATATCGTTCATCATTATCATCATCATCATCATCAATGGCATTGTCTCTCTGTATGCTTGATGATATTTCGCATCATCTAAAATTGTGTAAGCGGTCTTAATTCTCTTTTTTTGTTTCATCGATGTATGAATTTTTAGTTCTCTCTTGTTGCTGACTATAATTTTATGGATGAGCGAATGAATGATGGAATTTGGTCTCGCTCTCCTTTACATTCGAGGGGCAGTTATTGATGGTGCTTCTTCTGTTTGACTATTTTTTCTTTGTAAAGTTGGAGCAAAGTTGGTGTCACTAATGTGCCGAGAAGACTAAGACTTAATCAGAGTCAAACGTGTAGCTAGGGCAGAGGGTGAATTGAGGGTCAAATCCCCCCTTTGACTTTAATTCTTTAATTTTCTAGGGTTTTTAAGACCCCCCCTCCCCCTCGAAAAATAAATATGGCTATAATAATAGCTACGCTACTGATCAGGGGTCTGGCCAGAAGAGAGGGGTCCTGAGAGAGGCCTAATGGGGTCCATGAAAAAAATTCTACAATTGACACTCTACTAATTACTCGTTACAAGCTGTTTGACCCTTACATCTTATTCATGGCAGCAACATGGTTTTTATGTAACGACTTTTTCAGGATTTTCTATACCCTGCCATCAAGAAACACTTTGTGCTAATCAAGCTTAGTTCCAAGAAAAATGCGCTCTAATCCCAAAAATATTTCCCATTAAAATATCCAACTCACCGTCTAACTCACATTGACTTACTCTCTGGCATGAAACACAATCAGCTGAAAAACATCTTAGTGACACTTTTTTAAAATGGAACTTTTTTTCAGCTTCCTTGCCAGCATTATTATTTTTATTATTACCATCGCTGTGCTGTTGATGATGTTACAGACAGTATTTCCTTCCTGTAAGTAGCAGTAGTAACAAATAAATTGTTAAAATGGCAATAATTCATGTCACTTTTGTGCACAAATGAAACATTTTCTTGACATATAGCATTCTTTCTCATTCTCGCATATATACACACAATCATCCTCTTCTTCCACCTACTACTTCCTCCATTCTTGGTTTATCGTTTTTACTGTTTTAAAAACATAGACAGAAAGTATTTTTTTTCTCCTTCATGTGCGATGTGAGAGAGAAAAAAAATTTCAAAACATGAAATTAATTAAATAATTCTTGTGGCATGCGAGTAGAAAATTGTGAATGATGTGAATGTGAGTTTTAAGATCATAAATTATAATTTTACGTTCATACTTTTTTCTTTCTCTTCTCCTCATCATATTCATCTCCCATGCTGATTACAATTTATTTCAATCTCAACTCACTGATGTGTATACATGTATGAAATTTCTTTTTATTCCTTTTGCAAATTTTTTTTATTTTCATTCATTCATTCAGCATCTCTCTTTCTCTCACATTCAGGCTTCATGTTAAATTAATTATTACACATATATCATTATTATTATTTTTATTTTACACCTCTTTTTTTGGGGGGAAAATTGGGAAAATTTTTCTGAGACTTTGTCAAATTAAATTATGGGAACTAAGTGGAAACCTCTTTTGGTATATTTTTGTGGGAAAAATTTTAAGGTAGGTTGTAATTTTATGCTTTTATGCAATTTAAAAAGCGAAATCATGTCAGGCTAATTTGCTATGGCTTATAAGGTTTGAACAACACCATTTTAATAAAGAATTTTTTATTTCTGGATAAGAACAACATTTGCTCCTCTTACTCCTCTTGGCATTGCCATAAGGCTGTAATTTTTTCACAACACACGATTCAGACAGCCTGTGGCATGCTTGTAATTGTTTTTTGCTTTTAATTTACACATGTTTTGGTGTACAAAATCCAAGTTTATGCCAATTTTAAGGCATTAAAAAGGCGTACATTTTGTTATTTAAGCATTGGAGCACAGGATTGAAAATTAATTTTTAAGCCAAAAAAACATGATTGCCTGTGTGCCTGTGATCATCACTTCTTTTTCGTTTTTATTCAAATCATTTAGTAATTATGATGGGTTCTAGGACCATACTGAGTTTACATTGTCCCCAGCTACGCCAAAATCCTACACCAATTCAATTGATGATTTAAAAAAATAATAAATTATCCAGCTGAGTTTCAACCCTTATGAGTAGGGTTACCAGACATTTTCAAGAAAAATAAAGGATATACCCCATGTCGACTAGTTTTATTCGTTTTCTGGACGAATTAGAACATTACAAATCTTTCTTATTTTTGAAAAATGAAAAAATAGAGGACTGTCATCTGAAAAACCAAACAGATGGTCAGTCTACTTATGAGGGATAATTAACACCTTTTATCAGGATTTGTGTCCATTTTGGCAAATTTAACGGTTTGGTAAACCCGGCTACAATTGCTTCCACCCATCCTTTATACATTACTGCACTTTATATCCTAGCCATTTTAGTTTTCTCGTGTAAGAGTGGGATGTCAAAAATATCCATAACATAAAGTTACAATTTATCATGGCTTGAATATTTGAATAACACCGTTGTAACTCATTTCTACTCAATTTACTTTCCTTAATTAATATGAAAATATTTACAGCATCCAATTAATATTTTTTAAATAAACAACATAAATTTTATTTGAAGCATATTAAAATTTTAAAGATATCATCCAATTAGAAGAGCAAACATATCTCAAAAAGGTTAGTTCGACATGGAAAATATACAAAGTTAATATTTCTATTTGCTCACTTCTTCTGTGTGCTTTGAAAAATCCTTAAAGTATTTCTCACATTATTTCTGATTGAATGCATGAATACGTTTTCCATTTTAAGAAACTCCATCTTTCTCCCAAAAAAATTTCGTTTCTGCTTACATCATGCTGAATATAAATCCATCTTCCTACTTTCATTTTGATTCCTATAAATTTTATTTACTGCTACAAAATTGATGTAAAATTCAGTTAAATCCCATTTTTATTTTTGTTTGTTACTTTTCAATTTTAAAAAGGCAGGAACATTCTCAGGTGTGCTTTTCTCACCTCTACACGTGTAGACGATTGAAAAAAATCTTTAAATTCCTTTTTTTATTTACCTTTCGTCTCATTTTTTACGATGTATTTGAGGGAAAAAACATTTTTATGAGATTAAATTGCCATTAGAGTATCAACATGAGAAAGTGAAGACACATAAATTACCATAAACTGTCATTTTGGCATTCCTTTCTGGATCTTCTTATTCTGCTCGGTTGGCGAATTGAGTAAACATAATAAACAGAAATCATCATTTTGTCATAAATTTGTTTGTACAATTTCCACAAAAATTCTATCAACCGTTAAAAATATTACAATATCTTCTTCTTATTCTATTGACTGTGTAGGTCTTCATCATCATCAAAATTATACGTAAAAAATTCTTTTTCTTCGCTTTTATTTCACAATTTTTCATTTTTAATTGCCACATTTTCTTGAAAAAGTCAATTTCTGTGCTCTTTTGAATATGATATTTACATATTCAGCTGTCTACAATGTTGATGGCAACAATATTTAAAAATGAGGCAGAATTAATGAAATGAGATGGCTAATCATGTTGTTAGGGGAATAGTCGAACTCTGTTTCATGTGAAAATTAAACCAATAAAATGGAAGTGCGTAGACAATTTTAAAAAATCAAAGAAGTTTTTATAGCATGTAACATTGATGATAAAAATTTGTTATTTAAATTTCATTATGTTGCTTTTGGGAAGGCGTTAATGTTAGGTAATTATGACAATGTCTCCCTGAAATGTAATAATGCTATACTAGATTTTTAGATGATAGCAATTTTTAGCTAGACAAAAATACGTTTGTTCTTGAAAAATTCTTTAATGTTTACATATTATTGACGTATTAAGGGTGGTGCTCTATGGGTTTCTGAAATCGAGAAGAAATTAAAATTTTCCTGGATGTCTTGATTTTGATTTTTATCTCTTGATGAGAGATTCAATGTCTTGGATATGACGCATATAAAGAGTATATCCAGAGGTTGTTTTGGACGTCAAAACACCCCCATTAACGGAATTTTTTTTCTTTACACGCTTTTTTCTAGGTGCCGTTCACTTATTACGTAACGCAAAAATACCGACTTTTCAGACCCTTTGTCACAAAAGTTTTAAGAAGAAAGATTTCCTTTGTTTAAACTGTCACAAAATCTCAGACCACCCCTCCCTAAAAGCGTTATGTAATAAGTGAACGGCCCCCTAGGGGTTTTAAGAAAAAAAATCCTAAAATACCCCCATACATATTTGGGATCACTAAAAATCTCAATCTTGATATTAGGAACCCATTTACTTCCATTTGAAAGATATTTATTTTAAATTTAGTAGCCGAGTGGTTCTCATACTAGGTGCCACAAAATATTTATGAATTAGAAATCTTCCTCCATTTTCTACAACAAAATTCCTCAATTTATCAGAATAAAATATTTCGAGTTCCAAAATTCTACTAGACCACGGAGTGTTTGCTATGCCTAACTTTATCTAAGTTCAAACATAACTTGGATGTCATCAAATCTTCTAAATTGGCGATCAATGTGCCTGAAGTTGAAAGATTTTGAGAGACTATGCAATTGCTTAAGATATAAAGAAGACATCCTCTTCTTAAAAACTTTTGGATAAACCTCAACATCCTAGTAAAAATATTAAAACATTTCCATGACACTCAGTTTTCCAACAAATTTAAAATTAATTGAAACTGATTCTATAGGATAGTAAAGTTCTAAACAACAAAATACCATGACAGAAAACAACATCTTCAAAGAAAAACTCAGCAAAACTTAAAAAACGTTTCATCATTTTTCATTGACTTGATACTGCCACAAATAATTGTGTGACTTTCCTCTCGAGCACATAAAAAAGAAGAATAAATTTTTTTGCCGAGATGAAAAACAAACAAAACTGAAAAAAAAATTTATTGAAGCGTCATTTTTAATTAGCGCTAAGGTATCCGTTGCTTAATGATGATGAGCATTCGTGTCTGCTCAAAAATTATACACCGTTAAGCCATAATGTTGGTTGATGTATGTACATGTACATTTGGGCCACAGGCACCGTTGTATGCATGAGATGAGAGATGAAAAGGAAAAAGATGAAGACGAAGTGAAAAAAGCTTTTTTCAGAATGTCCAAAAAATTTTTTTTTTATGTATTTCATTTTGTGCAGATGAAAAAAACATAGGATGTATAAAAGGAATTAGACATACGACAGTGCCACGAAATGAAATAAAAAAAGGCACAAGCGAACATGAGAAAGAGAAAATTCATGTCATTGTCGCATTAAATTTTTCATTAATCATTGGCCATGTCTCTCGTCTGTTATCTTGTTTTTCTGTTCTTTTCCATTCGTTTCCTTTCCTCATCTTCCGTTCCGTATCTCTCACGATTCAATGTGGCAATAAAACAATTTCTCTGCCTTTATTTTGTCGTCAAGCCGTAAAATTGAAAGCAAGAAATGAAAAGACCATCTGTGTGTGATGTGGCAGAAACAACAACAACAACAAAAGGCATCAAAAGATGATAAAAAATTGAAAACTTTTTTCTCTTCCTTTCCTCAAGCCTAACTGGCGAGGGCTTTCTATTTGATTCAACCTCGAGCTGACGAGCATATTTTTTCCAGCAGTATAACATGACAGCATACGATGGGAAAAGAAGATCTATCGTATATCAGCAGATATGCTTGTTGAATGTCTGTCAATAAAAATTTTCCTAAAATTATATTTTTTAAGGTATCGATGACTGAGAATTTTTCATCGAGTTAAGGAATTTACAGAATGTGATTGAAGGGTATAAGAATTTTTTTTTGTATTATAGAGACTGCTTTGTATGTTGATCAAGAAGTTATTTGTTAGTTCTGAAAGCTTGATGGAAGCTGATAAGATTTGAAAGGGTTCAGTTTTCAAGAATGATGGGAAATTGAAGATTATGTAGTTGGAATTTCGAAGCTGAAAATTATTATTTTAAATTCATATAAATTTAAAGCGCATTTAAAATCTAATCAACTGAATCACTGAAAAAAATCAGAAACATTTCAATTTTTACAATCATCATGAACATCATACAACTATGTACGTGACTCCATGAACTAAATCACATTTTCATGGTTAGCTGCCAATAAATTTAATGTCATCATTGCTTTTTATGCTACATCACAAATTTACATTTTAAGGTCAAATTTTTATTTGAGTTCATTTGTTGTGATTTCAATTGTGTGAGTTTGTACTTAAAAAAGTTAAGAATTTTGGCAAATTTTTCATAAATAATTCAATAGTAACTGCGATGTATTCAAAAAAATTCGACTGAGAATGTAAAAGAGCATAAGGCAGGTCAGGTATGGGTAGGGTTACCAGACATTTTCAAGAAAAATAGAGGACATCCTCTATCCCGTCCTTTTCTGGACGAATTAGAACATTACAAATCTTTTTTATTTTTGAAAAATGAAAAAAATAGAGGACTGTCCTCTGAAAAACCAAGCAGATGGTCAGCCTAGGTATGGGTGGTATAGACACACAATGAGGATTGTAAAAAGCTATAAAAAATTGAAATGATTTTCTTATAAAAAATTATGTGACCCGCCTCCTTAAATGGTCCTATTTTGAATCAAAATTAAGACTTAGATCGATTCTAAGCTCTTATTTGAGCTAAAAAGTTGAATTTACTTTGAAAAATAAAGAACCAAACGGACATAAGGAAAAATTTCAAACCACCAACCGCATTCTCAATAAAGTCAGCTCAAAAACTACAATGTCGTTTGCTAGTTTTGATGAATGTCTAGTTTATTCATAAAAAATTCATCCCAAGACATTATTCAACTATCTTACTCATAAGAAGCATGATGCTATTAAAGAAAATAAAATAAACTGCATAGAAGATTTGAAGCAAGAAGACTAAAAATGTTACAGCTTTCTTTATAATTTAATTTGAAACATTGTCGAAATCCCAAACACATAAAACTTTTCTTTAGCTTCTCATTATGAGTAAAATTCTTAATTCCCAGTCTTGTTACGCTCATTTTTATTGCTGAAGATTAAAAGTTCTTAAACAAATTCCATTGTTGCCATTCTGTCATTTCGTCATTTTTATTATTCCGCATCATCATCCCTGCTTCATTACTCTTACACACAATTTTTTGTATGTTGAACCAAAGAAACAAGAAGCTACTTATCATGAGAAATGAATAATAAAAAAGCGAGAGTGAGACGAAAATGAATCAATTTCATGATGATGACAAAACTGCACAGTAAAGAGAATTTATAGACCCTCATAACCGCCACCAACATCTGTTTTCATTCAATTATTTTTTTTTGTATGTATGCATCATCATTTCTCCTCGAGTTGTTATTTTCTTACAAGATTAATTAGACATTGTGTTGTGCACGTCCCTCATCAATAATTTTTATTCTCTGAATATTCATCCTCTCGAAAATGGCAATGAATATTGCAAAACAAAGCGCTTCATATAATTTCTCATTATTTTTTTTAAAAATCGATGAAATGCCAAGATGAGAAGAAATAAGACAGAAGATGAATAATTTACATTTTCAATGTCAATGGCCGTAGCACATGGCTTTTATTGTGCCCTACTTATAAGCTAAATGTGACGTAAATTAGTCGATATTCATGATCGAAATGAAATTTATTGCTGGCTTCTTTTATCTTTTTTTCTTACTTTTTTATGGAGGAAGCTGAAGAAATGAAAGGAATCTGGTTATTTTAGGTAGCAAGATTAGGAGCTTTTGATTTTTTATGTACTTTATTTATTCTTTTGTGTGAATTATTTATGTGGATGTGATTGGAAAAGAAAATAGCAACCGGGAAATGTGAGGAAGTTTAAGTTAGGTACGGATAATGATTTGATTTCATTGAAGTTGGGAATCTTATACAAATTAATGGCCAGTGTTGTAAATCAAGTAGGATCATTAAAAAATTGACAATTTAGAAGCGAGTGAGAATTTTCTAATTTATTTCTAGGTTACGCACCTGGGTACCAAAGTGCCAAATGGCACTAAAAGTTAAAGGCAACCTTTGTGGATTCTAACTAATGAACAACACTGCAGTCTCTCAGCCTCAAAACCTTATAAGTCATCCTCAAAAATTCATATTCAATTCCATCTGTAATAAAAAGCAGCAAAAAACACGAGTCATTTCAGAACAAATACATTTTGCGTCCCCTCAACATGACCTTGACCATAGAAAAGTTCAGAATCATGCGACCTTGAATATTTCAATTGTTTTTTTTATCTCAGATCAGACGTAATTGTCTTTTTTCTATAAAAAATGAAAAACAAAAAGGACATCCAAAGTATTCACAGTGAAACAAAGAATCAAACTTTAAGATCGAGAAATTCTTCATGTTGTTTAGCTCGGAATTTTTACAGCATCTCAATTTCCATACTAAATGCCTTATAAAAGCAAGAAAAGAAGAAACCTCCTTAAAAATTGTTTCATAATTTTCTGTTTCTTTCTTTTATTGAATTATGGACCCCAAAAAGTAATAAATTGAGAAAATGCTGTTACATTAGAATAAATACATTGTGTAATAATTCCAGAGTTGGGAGCGTCCTACTTTGGCGTCGGACGCCACCAGCGTCGGACGCTCATGGCGTCGGACGCCAAGTGGCGTCGGACGCCAATTTTTTTTTGGGCGTCCGACGCCAATGGCGTCCGACGACGGTGGCGTCCGACGCCAGGACGCCGGGCGTCGGACGCCAGTACAAATTTTGAAAAAAATTGGGAAATGATGGAAAATGTTAGAAAATGATGAAAATTGGTGGAAATTGATGGAAAATGATGGAAATTCATGAAAATTCATGAAAATTGGTGAAAATTGAAGAAAATTTTGGAAAATGGTGAAAATAGTAAGAAATTGTTGGAAAATTGTAAATATGATAAAAAATTATGGAAAATGATGAAAATTGTTGGAAAATGTTGGAAATTATTGGAAAATGAAAAAAATCGTGTGAAAAATGATGGAAATTGGAAGTTGATGGAAAATTGTGAAAAATGATGGAAATTGTTGGAAAATGATAAAAATTGTGGAAATAGATGGAAAATGATAGAAATTATTGGGAAATGATGAAAATTGTGAAAAATGATGAAAATTGGTGGAAATTGATGGAAAATGATGAAAATTGAAGAAAATTTTGGAAAATGGTGAAAATAGTAAGAAATTGTTGGAAAATTGTAAATATGATAAAAAATAATGGAAAATGATGAAAATTGTTGGAAAATGGTTGAAGTTAGTGGAAAATGATAAAAATCGTGTGAAAAATGATGGAAATTGTTGGAAATGATAAAAAAAATGGTGAAAATTGTTGGAAAATGATGAAAATTGTGAAAATAGATGGAAAATGATGGAAATTATTAAGAAATGATGAAAATTGTGGAAATGGTGAAAATTGTTGGAAAAATGGTGTAAATTGTTGGAAAATGATGAAAATTGTGGAAATGGATGGAAATTATTGGGAAATGGATGGAAAATGATGAAAAATGATGGGAATTATTGGGAAATGATGAAAATTGTAGGAAAATTGTGGAAGTGGTGTAAATTGATGCAAATTGTTGAAAAATGATGAAAACTATAGAAAAATGATGAAAATTGTTGGAAAATTGTGGATATGATAGAAAATAGTGGCAATTGTTGGAAAATGATGGAAATTGATGACAATTGTTGGAAAATTGTGGATGTGATAGAAAACGATTGAAAATGGCAAAAAATGATGAAAATGGTGGAAATTGGTGGAAAATGATGGAAATAGTTGAATGATAATGAAAATGGTGGATAAACTTCGCACAAGAGAAATCTTTGTTCACAATTTTCTAACAATTTCTTATTTTTTCACCATTTTCATCAAATTCCATCATTTTCTATCATACTCACGATTTTCCAACAATTTTAATCATTTTCCAACAATTTCCATCATTTTTCACCATTTTCCAACAATTTCCATCAATTTCCACCATTTTCACAATTTTCATCATTTCCCAATAACTTCCAACAATTTCCATCCATTTCCACAATTTTCATCATTTTCCAACAATTTACACCATTTATCCAACAATTTTCACCATTTCCACAATTTTCATCATTTCCCAATAATTTCCATCATTTTCCATCTATTTTCGCAATTTTCATCATTTTCCAACAATTTTCACCATTTTTTATCATTTTCCAACAATTTCCATCATTTTTCACAATTTTCCATCAACTTCCAATTTCCATCATTTTTTACACGATTTTTATCATTTTCCACTAATTTCCAACATTTTCCAACAATTTTCATCATTTTCCATAATTTTTTATCATATTTACAATTTTCCAACAATTTCTTACTATTTTCACCATTTTCCAATACTTTCTTCAATTTTCATCAATTTTCATCCATTTTCATCATTTTCCATCAATTTCCACCAATTTTCATCATTTTTCACAATTTTTATCATTTTCCAACAATTTCCATCAATTTCCACCATTTCCACAATTTTCATCATTTTCCAATAATATCCAACAATCTACATCTATTTCCACAATTTTCATCATTTTCCATCAATTTTCACCATTTTTTATCATTTTCCAACAATTTTCATCATTTTCTATCATTTTCCATCATTTTTTATCATATTTACAATTTTCCAACAATTTCTTACTATTTTCACCATTTTCCAAAATTTTCTTCAATTTTTATGAATTTTCATGAATTTCCATCATTTTCCATCAATTTCCACCAATTTTCATCATTTTCTAACATTTTCCATCATTTCCCAATTTTTTTCAAAATTTTGTACTGGCGTCCGACGCCACTTGGCGTCCGACGTTTTGGCGTTTTTGGCGTCCGACGCCCGGCGTCCTGCCAACTCTGAATAATTCTTTCCCTTCCTCCTTCCTCCTTTCATTTCTATTATAATTTCCGAAATTAGATTCAATGAGCATTACAGCTTCGGAAGGGCAAGAATGAGAGAAGAACAAGATATAAAAAAATTTGTATGCTTTATGACTCGGATTCGTAATTTTTTTCAGCACTGCTGCTTTTTTATTTGAGGCAACAAAAGGCAGAAATGAATCTAATTTTCAAATTATGCTATTAATCTTAATTCACGTTGAAATGAGTTTTACATTTTAATTTTTTTACTGCTTGTTGGAGTTTTCTTCTTGTTATGTTTGGTTCATCCCACTAATTTGCATATTCAAGCGGGCTAGATACAAAAAATGTGAAATAAATAAATAAGGGATTAATTCGGTGAGGTTTTCTGGAGAAATTGTAAACACCTAAAATAAAAATTCTATTTAAAACTGGATGCATGCTGTATGAGATGCTTTATGCTTATTTTATATTATGATGAATATTTTGTTCATGCATTTTCTTATCTAAGTTGGCATCGTTTTATTCATTCATAAACAAATCGAATTTCTTATTAAACTTATCGTAAGAAACAATCTAAATAAATCTTCAAGAAGCTCCTCTTTGGTTAGACTAATCATAAATTTGGCGAGTTAAAATATTATCCATTTTTGAGACGAGAAAAGAAAATTGGGAAAATCAAGAAAAAGTAATAATAATTTTTGAAGGAAATTTAGGATGTATTCAGGAAAATGGGGTTGGGGGTGGTAACCAAAAATTTTCATAAAAGAGGATAATTTATGACTAAGTGAATTTTTCAAGAAGGCATTAGGACAACGTTTAAAAATAAAAATCAGTCTTCAGAACAACCTAACTTAGGTTTGGAGTTTTTGCTAGGATGATTTAAGAAAAAACATTCTCAAGCTCATATAAAGTCTTCGTCCATACAATGATAATTTAAAATATCCCCTCCAAAAATTTCTGACTACGACTCTGATCAAATGTTTTTAGGCCGTTTACTTGGGGACTGTTCGCAAATTACGTCACGTTTTAGGCGGAGGGGGAAGGTTGACGAATTTGTCATAGTCCAAACACATTATATAGAAAATTTATGACAAGGTGGGGGGCTGAAAAAATCGATGTTTGCCTTTATTACCTTTGCATTTTAGGAGGTAGAAGAGTTAGATACTGTGTGATGCTGATTGAACTAGTGAATCAGATAAAACGCAGGAATATTTTTATCGTACCGTATAAAGTCTCACGAATAGATTTCCCACATAAGTTTCAAGCTTCAGAATCTCATGGATAGGCCGAGAATAATGTAATATTAGTTAAGATTAATCAAAGACTTGAGTTGAATTAAAGCAATCTATTTTAAGAAATCCAGTAAATTCAGTTAAATTCATCACAAAAAAATCTACGAAAGTACAGCAAACCTTGAAGAAGCATTAAGAGCAGCATAAGCAGAAGCAAATTCCTTTCATGGATAAAAATGTTTATCCTTGTTAATTAATGTATTTTTCATTGTTCTTGAAACATGTTTTCTTCTCATGTTTCCTTTCTTTTTTGTTGATACTGTGCTTATTCTTCAAGCTTAATCGCATTTTTGTTTGCATAATGAAAGCGCGAAAAGAGAGAATTTTTCATATTTTTTGCAAGTGGGGGTCATTAACAAATGATGTCTAAAAGTTAAGGTGGTTTGGAGCTGTATGACACTACAAAAAAAATTGTTTCAATATTTTTTGACCAAGGGGGTGTAAAAAATTCATATTAAAAAGACGTCACTTATGAACGACCCCCATGCATTTTCTTCACTCATTCAATTTTCATTCATTGTGAATGTTTGCACAAATTAAATTACTTTTAACAGGTTTTCATTTTGATGTATGTTGTAATTTATAGCTTTACATTCTCCTGAAGTAGCAGGGAGGAAAACAACAAAAGTAAAAAAAAAATTAAATGTGAGGAACAAGAAGAAATGAAATGAAAAGTTTTTCATCATCCGATGTGCAGTTTTCTTTCCGTCAAAAAAAAGTAAGGAGGAGAAAATGGAAAAACTTTTTCATCTCCACTTCTCTGCTTTGTTTCTTTTAAAAATACAGAAAATGCATAAAAATGAAAATGAATTGATGTGAAAGTTTTTCATATTGAATTGCTTTTAAAAATCCAATAATTTATTTTACTTATTCTTTTTTTTTTGAGGAAAATAAGAAAATGAATTTTTCCTTTTGATTAATGTTTAGTGTTTAAATAAAGATTTCGTGGAAAAGTTTGAATATTTTGTTTGAATACTTTTGCTATAAAGTGAAAAGTTGGATGATTTCAAAAATGATTGGAGTGGAGAAGATGGGGCATTAACAATGCGTTAAAAGTAAAGAAAAAAATACAAAGAAAACGAAAAAAAAATGAAAATATTTCATAATGAATGTACTGATTTGATTTTTTATTTCACAATTGAGATTCGAACTCTAAACTTTTAAATTTTTTTTAAGATTTTAAAATTTTAATATAAGTTTTTGTGGCATTTTTCTCCTTTTGTCTTCAAACTTCTAAGAAAATTAGCTTTAATTCTATAAGTTTAAAATAGAAATTCTAAAACTATTTACCTATGTAGCTTTTGGTATTCAGCATTCAAGAAGGTCACATCTGGAGCTAAGTGATGCTTTAAATAAAAGAAGTTTTTTGACGTAGGGGGTCAAAAATCTCAAAATTAGAAGGATACACTCAAAAAAATATTTTTAAAAACTCTTTAAATTTTTTTTTAGATTTTTTAAAAAATTAAAATTCCAGTTTTTCTAAAATTTTATATTCAAATTTAAAAGTATTTATTAATTTTTTGTATGAGCGTAGTAAATGACCCCTTATCCGAAATCAACATTCCCCTTTCTTAAAGTCACTTCACAATAAAATTTAAGCAATAAAGACTTAGAAAATCAATTTAACATCTCATTTGATAAATTTTCTCCTTTTGTTCATTTCATCTCCCGACCCTCATGTATCGCATCTATAAATGTGTCAAAGGTTTTTCTCATGAAGAAATAAAATAAAATTTTCAATGCAATTGATTTAAGTAGAAATGAGAAACGAAATGAGTCTGAAAGCTTATTACACACGATATCCCTGATATTTTTATTCCTCAACTTTTTTTGTGCTTTAAAAAAGTTTCTTCATTCAAAAGAAAAACGTTTTGTCGAAATTTGATTGTTTGCTTTTTCTTTTCATTCATCGATTCTAACTGTATTTTATATATATGGCAATGTCATTAGTGTTTATAGAGACGAGAAAGAAAAACTAATATAACAGTGCAATTGAACTGAAAATTGTGTTTGTAGAACTTTCCTTCTCTTTCTTGATGGGTGTCTTTGGGGTGATTTTGTCAGAAAATTGTAATTTTTGGGGGACTGGTTCAAAAAGAAAAAAAATCAACTCGAAAAATTACAGGGTACCATCTTAACATCACTAAACCAATCCATAACATATCCAACATTCCCACAGAATCCCCACAACAACACTATCCCAAAGAATTTCGTTTCACATCAGTATCATGATTAAATTTCGATCGAAGAGTCTACAATGACTGGAAGGCAAAAACAGCAGGAGAATCAGAAAGTATGATACGTATGAGTGTACACTATACTAGTCTAGAGTGCTAGGACACACATGGCAAGTTTGCTCTCTCATCGTTGTTGTATATTATTGAATTGTATACACGAAAGCAAAACTTCAATTACGAAATACATAAGAAATAAATTCAAATCTATGTTGTCGCAAGAAATCGTCGTCAATTTTCTTCTTCTTAACTTAGTTTTGTGTATGCAATTTATTTTGAAGAGTGTGAGATAAAGTTTTGTCTAGGTTAGAAAGTCAAACAAAGGTCTGGGAGGTGATTGAATTGATTTTTATCTTTGAACATTGAATTTGGAATTTTGCTTAATGAGTCATATCAGGGTAGATTCAAAATAGCTTTAATGTACCATAGCTGTAAAGTGTAGACATCTAAAATGAATCGGTGGCGTTGAGGTTTAGTTAGAGTGACTAGATATTTCTTTTATCACATTTTTTGAAGCATTCGTAATGGAAATAAAGCTTATTGTCTCTTATTATAGACAGAAGACAGAGCTTTCGTCCATAGAATTGTTTGAGCCAGACTATGAACACAAGATCTAGGTTTGAGTATGATGGCCTAGCGAACCTGAGCTCTTTAAACTATAATAAGCATTGAAACGCTAAATAACTGTTCATACATCATAAATCTTTGAAAAAGGTCATAAGATGCACTCCCAAATCACTTCGTCATCCTGATTGCAGCATAATACTCGTTTTTCGCACAATCTAAAAAACCACTCAGTAAAATCTTTAGTTCAAAAATTAAACGCCACTAACATGCGCTCCAATCATCCACACATAAAAGGAATCTTATCATCTCTTAAAATTCCATTGTAGATGACAAAGAAAATAGGAATGAAAAGTTTAGCAATTTTCTGAAGAAATATATATATATATATTGAAATAAAATGAAATAGAAATGTGAGAAAAAAAAGATTTTCATTTTTTGCCAATCACATGAAAAATTATAGATGAGCACACACAACAAAAGCAAGCCAAAAAGAAAATATTGATTGTCAGATGAAAATAAAAGAAATGTCACATGAAATTGAAATTGAGATGAATGGAGAGGAGGAAGTCGACATGAAAAAAGAGTAATTTTGTGAGACAATAGAAAGAAAAAAAAATCTTTTACGACAGTTTAGCGGCTATTAATAACATAATGGTCTTAATGACGTAACGTTAATGGATCTCTGACACGTCAATAAAATCTTTTATTTGATTACCGCTTTTACCGTTTCACATTTCAAAATAGTTCACGTCTGATCCAAGGAACGTAAAACAAAGTTTCTCGTCGTCGAAAGACAGTTAAAATTAGAATGGAAGTATAAAAAAATGTCAAAATCATTAAATAACTTTGTCACTCACTTTAAAAAGTAAAAAAGTCTTTAGGGAGTTTGAAGAATAAGTCTGACATTTGATGGCGTTCCTGAAAATAATAAAAGGTAATATTTTAAACTTGGCAAGAGCGTTCAATCCTTGTCAGGAATAATGTCAATAGAAATCAGATTGATTGATTTTTGTTTACTTGTAACTAACTCAATTAAGTAAATGGATCAAGAATTTTAATTCTATTAGCAGCTATTTAAGCAAATAAATACTTCTCATTCAGCATTTAAAATAGCTTTAATTAAAATAAATTACTTCTGTTTAGAATATTTTGAATCACAAAACTAAATGCTTAATAAATCGTCATTTTCAAATTACGTAACGCTTAAAGGGGAGAGATGAGTCAATGTTTTGTTATGCTTCATATTTTTCCATTTTTCGATGAATGAGCCCGACCCCCTAGCGAGGGTGTTGAGAATATATCAACGGTTATTTTATATTTGAATTGAATCAATCCATATGAAAATGCAATAACTCCATAAGTTACTTTTAATTATTTTTCTCGGGAACTACGTTATGAACTATAACATATTTGGAATCGTTGGAAAGCTTAGATCAAGGGCTAACTACAAACTCGAAATTTTTTGGATTTGGACTTAAGCGGTTCCTCCCAGAGCACCTCAAAGGTCGAAAAAATGAGGTATTTTCAAATAAAAATTTTGTATGCCCACTATGCACAAATTTTTAATTTCTCTATTGTATTCTCTAGTACTAAGTAGGAACTAAAACCCGCCACCTCAAACAATAAATTTGAATGAGATGCCGTCGAGATATAAATTTTTGAAAATTTCGATTTTTGCAAAAATTTTACATATATTTTTCATAAAAACAGCTATAATTTTACTAAATCTGGATATTTTCTGAAAATTTAAACGGATAATTAATGATTAGTACAGCAACTATCAATTTCACATCTTTTGGAAATATTTCCAGTACAGACATATGCTATTTTTTATGCAAATATTCAAAAAGTCAGTTTTTTAGTAAAAGTCAAAGAAGAAATTTAGCCTTAATTGACAAAAGTACTGAAACTCCATAATGTCACACAAAATTAATAGATCTGGTGGTAATCTTTCCATATTCGTTTAAATTATCAGAAAATATCCAGTTTTAGTCAAATTATAATTATTTTTGTAAATTTTCATCAAAAAATATTAAAAAATTTGCAAAAATCGAAATTTTCAAAAATTCATATCTCGACGGCATCTCATTCAAATTTATTGTTTGAGGTGGCGGGTTTTAGTTCTTAGTTAGTACTAGATAATACAATAGAGAAATTAAAAATTTGTGCATAGTGGGCATACAAAATTTTTATTTGAAAATACCTCATTTTTTCGACCTTTGAGGTGCTCTGGGAGGAACCGCTTAAGTCCAAATCCAAAAGATTTCGAGTTTGTAGTTAGCCCTTGATCTAAGCTTTTCAACGATTCCAAATATGTTATAGTTCATAACGTAGTTCCCGAGAAAAATAATTAAAAGTAACTTATGGAGTTATTGCATTTTCATATGGATTGATTCAATTGTAAGAGCAACTACAATTAGTTGTTTTCCCCTTTGTAAAGTTGTTAGTCCCCTTCATACAAATATTTAGCCTGTTTCTGATCGTCAAACAATAAAGATCGTTGTCGTTTATTATTAAACCGTATGGTCTCTTTAATTAAGTATATTAATACATTGTGTTCATCATTCTAACAGAGGGGTCCTATTATTTTTAAATACTTTTAATTTTAAGAGAGGATCAGATTTTTATCGATATAAATTTCAATCTCAGATGTGGTCCAGACCTTCTTTCTCCTGGTTATGTCTCTTATTTCAAAAATTTGAAAAATTTTGCTTCATAATCAGAAAAGTATTTTTTTAACTATGTACGAAGCAATAAAAGTCTCAATTAATTTCATAGCAACAACAAAATTACTACTTAATATCCTCATCATGGCTTACACGCAATGGCTAAAATCACATTAATTAAAATAGTATAACCAACAAATTTTCAACTTGACAGATGAATTAATTCACTTTCCCTTCATCTCGTCTACACCAGACGGGTAATAACAAAATTAATTTGATTCTATTTGCAACAAAAAAACTGTGCATAAATTTTAAAAAGAATCAGGTCAACAACATTTCATCAAAATTCCCCACATACTCAAATACTACTCAAATAATAATAATTTCAATATTAAACATCAGCTTTTTACCATCCCAATAGAGAGAATGAGAGAGAATAGAAGAAAAAAATCATGAAAATTTTAAATTACAGCATGTTTTTTTAAATCGTTGTTTTTAGATGCAGAAAAACAGGAAAATTGCATCAGTGTAATTGCACATATCCATCTCTGTTCCTCTCTTACTGACATGTTCACTCGAGTGCGACATCACTCGTAATGTGTAATTTCATTAGAATATATGAATATATTTAAATTCAAGCACAAAAAGTAAACGCAAAGGAAGAGAGAGATGGAAAAAAATTAATTAAAATAGTTTTGTGCATGGCTTGTGTGGCATGTCAGAGTGAGTTTCTGGTTACTTAAATTTGATGAATGATTTTACAAACAAGTTGAAGAGTTGTGTGATGCGACGTGTGTGATTAAAAATACAGGGAGTTAAAATGGTTTAAATGAAAAATAGGATTTTTTTGCATAGCATCACAAATGTGAGACTTTTCATCTTGTAATTAATCTAACTCAACAAACTAATCGGTAGTAAAAAAAATCTCAACAGTGAGCAGCAACAGCGGTAGCTAGTCGATGGTAGGAGTAAATGAGAAGTTCACGACCTTTCACTTAGAATAGCATGAGGTGTTACGGCATTAGAGATTACAGTTAACTTCTATTGTATATAAATGTACGTAATCATGTCTGTTTGTTTACGGAGCATAGAGTTGAATGTTCAAACGTAAACTAGGATATAATTACACTTTTTAGCGTCCCATAATGATTTTTGTATGAACGTTTGCTCAATTTTCACCGTTAAATTCTAGGGTAACCCTAGTGTACACCCCTAGGGTAACCCCAGTGTACACCCCTAGGGTAACCCCTGGGGTAGTGTATATCCTAGGGTATACCGAGCAACCTCATAAAAATCATTATTTCAGGTTTTTTTAGTCCTAAAAATCAACAAAGGCATACCTAATGAAATACATATAAAACCGTATAATCTAAAAAATAAATCAACTTTTTTAAAACAGACATCCCCTACTACTAAAACCAACTACAAAAACCAGCGACTACTAAAACCAAAAAAGAGATAAACATTCCCGAAGATGATTTCAGGGCGGTAAAATTAATTGGGTTTACAGAAAAAAGAAGCAAAATAAATAAACAAACTGTTTGATTAATTAGTATTCCGCAGTGAACATTATATTTTTCTTTCATTAAGACAACAAATGCTTTGCTCATTCACTCAAAATTACACACACACGAAATGATGGTTGAATTTAATGAACTGAAAATACGATGACCAGTGAGCATAGGAATACTGAGGAATACCATGGGGGGAATTATTTTATAAACATCAAAATAGTCGTGCATAAATGACGACTATAAGCAATTTTTGATTTTAGGGCCATCCAATCATACCCTGAAAATTTATTTTATTGAAAGTCACACAGTTTAGAATCTTTCTTATAATTGTTGGACGTCAAAAATAATAACTTCAAATGTGTATGTAAAAAAATAATAAAATTGCTATTTTTTTGTAGTTTATTAGAGAAAAGAAGGTCTATATCATGTTGCCTAGAGTATGTGCGAAGCCAAAGACAAATCTTTAAGAAAAGATCCCAAAACTACCCCCTCAAATGTTTTCCAAACAAAAATTTTTTAAACCCCCCTCCTCGAAAAATGTTTGACTACGCCGCAGGCTTAGCAAAGTGGTGACCAACCTTTTTGTGTCACGACATGCATCTATCTTAGAAATTCCTTCAAAGCAAACCTAATCTATGAAACAAAATTTGCCATACCAGAGCATCCTCTACGAAACACCATAACATACCGATTCGTATCCATCATGTGGTATTTTGACCCCACCCCCGCTGAATAGACCCTGCTTGATGTAAGCAAAACTTGACTTAAAGGATATCCCAGATTCTCAAAAATCAATAAAAACTCGCTTTAATCCCCCCTTACTCAAGTAAATTGCCTCCTTCACTCATTTCTTCATGATATTTTGAAAATTTAATGAAAAGAAAAAAGATATCCGTAGCATTGTAAATTTGACGATGATCAAATTATTCATCTTCTCATTCTCTTATAAATAAAAGAAGATCATTTGCCAAAAAAGAAATCGATAAAAGAAGAAAATTAAATTTTCTGCAGTGAATTAATTCTTTCTCTTTTTTCAATTCTTTGTTTTCTTTTATGATTTAATAACAGTACATACATTTACTCATAATTGAATTATGATTTGTGTGCATGTGAAAAATTAGAAGAAAATGAGACGAGGAAAATTTTTAAAATTAGAACAGAATTATTGCTCATATAATTTATGTTATTACTTGTTTGTCTGTCGTGTGAGAGTGTTTTATATTCAGCAGGAAAGAAGTAGTTAATGAATAAGCAGGGTTAATAATAAATAAAATAGAAAACTCATGGGATGTGCTTCATCACTGCTAATTTTGTATTTGAATATCGAAAATCTTGAAAAATCATTGTATTATCTGGTGAAGCAATTAAATTCAAATAACATTCAATCCTGGATGAATTTTATCATGAAGCTAATTATCAAGTAGCTTTTGTGTTTGGAAAAACTATATTTATTCAAATAAGATTTTTTTCGTTTTCTCCCCTTAAATACTCAACATTTCATACCAGAAGCATGCCTTTTTGAACCTTCAAATGCTCTACAATATAAATCGACTAAGTAGTCTCCTTGAAAAAAAAAATTCATCATACTAAATGAATCAATGAGCTAGTGGAAAATTTTTCTGTAATTTTTTTTGTATTCTATTTATTGCATTTGTTCATATTCATCAATTTAAAGATAGTTGCATTAGTGAAACTTTTTGAAAAGTTATTGACAAATTGGTAAAATTAAAATTTTTTGCGAATTTTTAGAAGGGCATCTATGAAAGGCATTTAAGGAAGTTTTTAAAAAATATTCAGTATTTCCTCTAAATTAAATAAATTCAAAAATTCGAAATATCTTTTTCACTTATTACGTTCGCTTTTTAGGGGGAAGGGGGTCTGCATTTTAGTAACAGGTGTAAGAAAAGAAAAAAAATTTAATTGAAAATTTATAACGAGGGGTGAGGGGCTGTTTGGATGTCACGGACCTAGGTTTTCTCAATATCGAGAAAAGGACGGGAATCATGTGCTAGTTTTGTCACATGTTTAAAAAATTATTTGGGACTGAAAAGTCAAGAAAGTAAACTTATTCTTGCTCAGTGGCGTAATGAGAATCGAAAGCGTCCTAATACAGACATAATGCTAGAAAAAAGACCAATAAAATGGATGAAATATCCAAAAGTCGAACGACAATAAAACCTATCGGCCGATTTCACTAAAGTGGATAATCCTCATTTTAGGATTATCTATTTCTTCGATGTTAGGAAAATCCAAATAACTTTTATCTGACGTAGAATTGCATGATTAGAGATAATCCGACGAGATTGAGAAAAAATTTTCTTTTTGGTATAGTGAATATAGCGAAAAAATAGTTTTAGCAAAGAGATTATCCAGGGATTATCCTACAGATAATCCGAAAATTCAATCTTGGTACCCCCAAGTTTTAACATTTTGGATAAAAATGCAGGATAATCCCTGGATAATCTTCGGATAATCTCTTTGCTAAAACTATTTTTTCGCTGTATACACTATACAATAAAAAAGTTTTTTCTCAAAATCGTCGGATTATCTCTAATCATGTAATTCTACGTCAAATAAAAGTTATTTGGATTTTCCTAACATCGAAGAAATAGATAATCCTAAAATGAGGATTATCCACTTTAGTGAAATCGGCCGATAGGTTTTATTGTCTTTCGACTTTTGGATATTTCATCCATTTTATTGGTCTTTTTTCTAGCATTATGTCTGTATTAGGACGCTTTCGATTCTCATTACGCCACTGAGCAAGAATAAGTTTACTTTCTTGACTTTTCAGTCCCAAATAATTTTTTAAACATGTGACAAAACTAGCACATGATTCCCGTCCTTTTCTCGATATTGAGAAAACCTAGGTCCGTGACATCCAAACAGCCCCTCACCCCTCGTTATAAATTTTCAATTAAATTTTTTTTCTTTTCTTACACCTGTTACTAAAATGCAGACCCCCTTCCCCCTAAAAAGCGAACGTAATAAGTGAAAAAGATATTTCGAATTTTTGAATTTATTTAATTTAGAGGAAATACTGAATATTTTTTAAAAACTTCCTTAAATGCCTTTCATAGATGCCCTTCTAAAAATTCGCAAAAAATTTTAATTTTACCAATTTGTCAATAACTTTTCAAAAAGTTTCACTAATGCAACTATCTTTAAATTGATGAATATGAACAAATGCAATAAATAGAATACAAAAAAAATTACAGAAAAATTTTTGAAACTTTCTTTATTTTTTAATTTAATTTTTAAGCTTCCGCATTGAAGGAATTTTAGGATTAATCCTGAGTATTATCGCCTTAGTTTCAGTTGATTAAATTGTAAGAAGATGAATCTGAATAAAAATTTAAATTTCTGATTAAAATCTTCCAGAGAAATTATCAGAGGAAATCTTATATGCATGTACGATTCCTTAGTTTTCAGTACTAATACCAAACCATACATTCTGTAATCCCTTGAGCACTTCACCTTAACCTACCCCACAAAAAGCAATCATACAATCAGAATTTGCATTCATTCTCTCCTATACAATGTTTATTTAATGAAAAATAAGCAACTCAATTCATTTTCAGCAACAAATTATTTCATTCATTTTGTCATAATTATTGTCATATGTGATTTAATAATGTCAGTCTTAATTATCCAGACATGACAATGTCTTTTATCACATTCATAATTTTTAAAGCTACAAACATTCCAAATAACAAATTTATTTTTCTTTCACACATTAAATTTTTTAATAACGCAATAAAAAAAATTTCGCCAATAAGTAAAGTCAGTAAGGTTTCCATGTCACACAAACTTTTTTTCTAAATTCCTCTCATTCACACATTTTCGAAAAAATAAAATAGTAATGAAATAACATAAATCCATTCAACAACATGAGATGTAAGGAAAATATGAAACAAGTCAGTCATTTGACAGTATTAAAAAAATTATGACGAAATAAATTTGTGTATATCATGAAATATGATTTTTTCCCCCATTAAATTTCTTTTTCATTCGGATTTTCTTCATTTTTTTTGGCAGACGATCATCTCGATACATATGAAAAGGAGATTTTAATTCTATTTTACTGCGACAAAATAATGATGATGATGACTTTTCTTTCTATTTTTAGCAGATTAATCGACTGAATGGATTGAGTGAGTTTGTCGGTTTGTCTTAGTTGATAGACACAGTTAGAGCTCGAAATCTGTTAGTTAAAGTTAGAGTGGGCAGACTTTTTTGGTGAAAATCTGGGACATTTTAACTTTTTCAACTTATGACGTTCATCAAAAAATGGGATTTTTAGAAACCGACTCACCCCCCCCCCCTGACACAAAATTTTCATACAAAAAAATTCTTTTTGTATGAAGGTGCCACAAAATCTCAGACCCCCCTACCCCTAAATGTTGAACGTCATAAGTGAATGACCCCTTATGTTTGTAGTTATCATTTTTTAATGAAATTCAAAAATGTATGGAAAAATAATAGAAAAATTGAAAAAAAATTTGATCTTGGACTATCCTACCTATCCTACCCGGTATACCCTAGGGTGCTCCTACCTACCCTACTCCTTCCTTCCACCTAGAGTACCCTAGCATAGTATAGGTAAGGTGCCCTAGGGTAGGATAGGTGAAGTACACCGGGTAGCCCTAGAAAACGGCCGCAGTTTAATCATTCAAGATCCTTCCAGATTATATACATATGCGCTCCCAATCCTCACATTTCCCAGTCCCCTTCCAACTTCTCTCACATAAAGAATGAACATATCGACGTGATTTAAAAGATGAGAAAGAATTGTTAAACATCGTCGAAAGTCAATAGTCGTTAGCTGCTCGTTGTCGTTGTCGTCGTCGTATGATGTTTCGAAATTGTTACACACTCTTATATTTAGGCGCGCGATTTATGCATGAGACGAGTACGAAATAAGAAAAAAACTACTATAAATGCGGTGTGCTCCGAATGAGTGTGGAAATTATAATTTTAAAATAAACATGTAGAATGAAAATTGTATTTTTTTTTTATTTTCAAATGAAGATGATGATGGTGGAACGAAATGTGAATATATGTGAATACCCAGACGATTTTCTCACTCACGAAAAAAAAATTGTGTATATAGATTATTATAAAAGAAAAGAAAATTTCCTTGAGTTTCGCCACTTCTCACAGAAAGAAAGATTCTTTTCCCTTTTTTTCTTCTTTCTTTTTCGCTCTGCCGTCTTTTTTCCGTGAGCTCAAAAGCTGAGCTTCAGTATGAATTTTTCATTTTAATAAAATGGATTAAATTGCTTTTCTCGCTACTCGAGAGTTTTTCTTTCATTTCTTACTTTTTATATTTTACCACTGCCGTGTTCATTTTCCGCGATCGCGTGTGAATTGTGAAGGATTCTCGAAATTTAACAAGATAGAGAAAAAATTTCGTCCATTTCGTGGTGCATGAATAAAAATTCAATTGAATTGTGGAATTGTTGTATAATTTTCTAAAAAAAACCGACAGAATGAAAAAAAGATTTTTATGTGCTGCTTCATTTCCTACCACAATAGTGGTGGTATTATAAGTTTGTGAATCCCAATGAAGAGGAAAGAAAAAAAAAGATGAAAATTTTTCATGAAATGAGAATAGAATCGAAAATTTCCTCATAAATTCCAACCATCCAGAATAGCGAAACGTGAAATTTTTTTAAAAAAGCAAAAGAAAAGAAAAAAAATTGTGAGAGTAAAAAAATAGTAAAAAAGTGAAAAGTGAGTGAGTGAAAAATTTTTTTGTGCTTATAAGAAATTCGTCATATTCAGTTCCGCATAGAATAATAGATAATTGAAAAGAAAACGAGAGAAATTTATTTATGAAATCAAATGAAGCCAAATAAAATTTATTGTTATGAGCTGAAATCGAGGATAAATATTTTTACGGTGAAGATTTTTTTTAAACTTCTCGTCTTCTATTTTTATGAGAGAATGAGAAGAAATCTTATTTTATGAAAGAAAAAAGAAGTTGTTTTGCACGAAAGCCGCGAAACGAAAAAGAAGTCTATTCTGCTACAATAATTGCGGAATTTAATATAAAATTGTGACATGTCCATAAATCTTTCTTTCAATAGAATCACTTTACGTATTTTATGTGCGTTAATTATGGTTCATGAAATCCGTAACGAATTACACATGCCAAGACAATAATTAGATTGTCATTGGCAAATAAACTTATTCAATTTTTTTTATTCGTAAAATCCTCTTCTTCCCTACTCTCTTTCTCATATTTTCTGCCCGTGTGGCTGAAGAAGATTTAAAGATCTTTTATGATATGGCTTATAATTTGTCGGATATAATTCATTTGAGGAATCTCACTTAAAATTTTTTTAATGTAACAGTTTAGCAATTTCGTGATCGAAAAAGAGATTATTTTCTGTGAAATTATGAAAATTTACAAATCGAAGTTTATTTTATTATTTTTTGTGAAATTTTTAAAATCAAAAATTGGATTATTATTAGACGGAGACGTAGCCACAAAATTTTACATTTTTCAAAAAATGAAGGGAAAAATGAAAGTTTGGGATTTTTTCTCAACAACCCTAGCCAATTAAAGAAGTTTTTCCGTCGAGGGGGAGCATTTGTACCCCAACCTCCATTTTAATTTCAAATATATGTGTATGGTTTACTCAAAATCAGAAATCAAAGACACTCAGCTGACTATGAGACCTCTGATTGGGATATGTGCTCTTATTAATTTACTTAATTTATTAGCAATCATGCTCGTTATAAAATGTTCATATATTTGTATTTCTTCTGACAGTTCTTTATGAATCCATGGATCAGTATCAGCATCATTCCTCACACATTCTCCCCATCCGATTTTACATGAATTTCTTGAGGATCTACAAAAAGATGCATCTTCAATCATTGTTTCAAAATATATTTCCTTACTTCCTGTTATGACAACCATCTCGTATGAATATCATGAGTATTGTGTAATTTCTTGTCATATCGACAACTTTCTATTTAATGATTGATAAACCCTAACAGACAAATAGCATGCTCTCAAGATTATGCTCTCTTAAATGTACTAACTGAGCATGCTCACGAGTTAGCTCAGTCAGTGTATTTAAGAGAACATGCTCTTGGTCTGTTAGAGTAAATAGACTTCTGGTAGGATTTGAACTCACGTCCTCACGAAAAATCATTGCATATATACGGTCTGTTGCCTAACCACTTGGTCAGACACAGAAGCCTTACTCTCAATCTGATAGAATCGCCTTTATCAGACACTACAATATCTAAACGAAAAATTAGATACAGTTCAAAGTCCGTTAATGATCATTGCTCAATCAAATATCAAACAATAAAAGATGTTTAATCTATAAATATTATATCAATAAAGCATGCCAAATGTTGAAGTTTATATCAAAAAGTTTTCACATGAATCCAAAAAAATAAGATATAAATTTTTCCTCATACGCTGATATAAAACCTCATCTGATTCACTTTGCTACGATTTTAATTACACGGAAATGTCTATCTTGAAGCACACTCAATGAATCGTTATTTTAAAAGGAAACAATAAATAAAATGTGAAATATTAAGTATCAAAAATCATCATCAAAAGCAGTCTTAAATGTAAATCCATTCTTTGCATTATTACAGCCAAATTACCTCAAACCATAATATATCACACACACTTGTCTCGTTTATGAAATTTATTTACGTAGATGACTCAATTGTTTGACACTTTTTAGATCTTCTTACAATATTTGATCTCATATTTTATACATTTTATTTCACTCCCGCTCTTCTTCATCTACTTATTTAATGTTACAACCTTTATGGTAAATCAGACATTTTGACATCAGTGGGTGACTCTTTGATCAGGCACGATTATCTACGATCATTTGCGATTCTTTTTCAGTTACTTAATTTTTTTGAACTTTCGAGACAGAAATGTGATAATAATTTATGAGGTTTTATGAGTGTTTGATTGCGGTGGGTGGTTGTAAGTCTGGGGATCTTGTAGTGCAATAAATTTTGATGTGGCATATTAAGTGTTACTTTGGGAATTTTCTGTGTTCTTGTTATTTTGTACAAAATTTATGTCGATTTAAATTTAAATATTATTTGTATTTTAAGGGAAAGTAATTCCTGACTCCATTGAATACATCTTTAAGAGGTTTCTAATGACTCAGTCCCTTCTCTTTGGATACTCTTTCTGAAAACTCTCTTTCATTCCTATTATGGATAGACCTTTTGCGTCTCTTAATATGAAATTTTTGATTTTTTTAAACGGAGTGGAGGGAGGTCGTGACCCCGATCGTCCCCTTGTTACGTCACTGCTGGCTACACTCTTTTTTTCCAAGTGCTAAGTGATATTTTAATGCATCCTAAAATTCATTAAGAAATTTATTGTTCACTCTCATGATCCTAGAAAATTCCTCACCAAGAAAATGCCAATAATCCTATTTTAATTGTTCTGAAAATAAAATTCAAAAAAATTATAAGAACATAAATATTCTGTCATAAAATTCTCCTTCAAAATGCCCATCTGAAATGAAATCAAATGAGATGTTTCAATGATTTTGGCAATAAAGTTTGATATTTATGTCCGAATGGCTTAATATTCCCATTATGTCTAACAATATTGAGATTTTGATAGTTTTTTTTCTTGTGAAACTTTTCTCTTCTCTTTGGGACATTTTAAATATTCAATGAAGTGATTCATTCTTATTTTATGGATTATTTGTGTTCTAAATGTATTTGTCTGTCAATTTGTAGTCTATTAGAAAACTAAGTTCCTTTTGTTCATGGATTATAATTTAAATAAATGTTTTGGGATTTTGTGTACAAGAATCAATAAAAATCATTTTATTTCCACACAGAGGAATTGCATCATGTTTTAGATATACAGAATTTATAAACATAAAATCAATGAATTATGTAAACCCTTTCATGTTTGAGTTTTAAACTAAAATAAACTGACGTAAATAATTTAAATTAAAATTTATGTTTTAGTTTCAAATCGACAGTATAGGGCACATTGCGCGTGTTAATTGACCAATATTGACTAAAATATTTCACTTTCCTTAAATTAATTTATGACTTTAAAAATTGATATTTCTGTAATAATTTAGGGCTGAGTGTCAACTTTGACATATTTAGGGTGTTTACTTTTGTGAAACGTTTTCAAAATATTTCAATTAATTTTCATGAAAATTCTAAAATATTTTGAAAATGCTTCATTAATTTTTAGGTATGATAATTTTTTAAATTGGGGTTTTACATCCTTTCTCTTATGAACTTCTTCCTGTATATATCTGTTGCCATCAAAAATTCAAATTAATCTGCAAAAAAAGAAGAAATATTCCCTTAGCAACATATCAAAAATTCACAGTCATCCAACCAACCCCAATTTATTCAAAATTAAATTTAATTATACATCTATTAAAATTAATTGATTAAAAAATTTATACTGTCCGAGTAATTTGTTTTCCTCACAACTTACCGGCTACAAAATTTTTCATATTTTCATAACTCAAAAGAAATATTTTGAAAAATATTCACGAACATTTCATCAAACAAATGAACATTTTCACATCATTTTTCTCATATTTTTTGTGTCGAGAATATTTTTTTTTAATCATTATTTTTGTTGATACGAAATGACAGAGTTGTTGTGAGGATTTCAGGCTGTCATTATGGAATATCAAATAAAGGTGACATTAGGCTTTCCCGATTTCCCAGTCTCGATAATTTTCGAGACTCAAGACCAAAATTAAAATTTAAATATCTTGGATGTCATTTAATTTTTTTTACAAATTTTTGATTAGAACAATTACTAATTACTTAAGCAATGATTTTAAACTATAATTTCTTAAAAGTATCCAGGTACATCAATGATATTTGAATTTTAATTTGGTCTCGAATCTCGAAAATCTGTCGAGACCGAGACTTCGGGAAAGCATAGGTGACATTTTCTGTGTTTAAAGGAGACATTGTTGACATGAGAAATTTCAACTTTAGAGGTTGTTAACCCAAAAAATGAGTTTGCAGGAGGTTCTTCAGTCACACAATTGTCATTAGCACAAAATTGACATTAGCAGGGGGACAAGGGGGTCCAAGGTCCTGTTTAAAAAGCAAAAACATCTCTTTTTTGAAGCAGAATCATTTTTGTATTTTTAAAACTTACAAAAAAAAGTACTGGCTATTAGAGCGTCACTAAACAGCTATAAACCCAACCTCATATTAGCTAAATGTTAAATATCACAAGTAAATGACCCCCCATAAATAAGATACCCACTTGAAATAAATTAAAAAGTTTTGTCACAAATTTGACAAGATCAAAAGGCTGTCGAAATGAAAACAGCCAAATTAATTAAATTCAATGCCAGTTAATGAAAATTTTTAAAGTGTGATAATTTCAACTTACGTTTGTCCATCAACAGAATTTTTTACTTGACTCTCAAAAACACTGAGAGTGGCTGCTGAGTGGTGGAAAAATATGCTTTGTCATTTTCGAGGGCAAAAGTAATCCATCGAAAAATGGAACAAAGCGTTCAGTGTCACTTGCATTGAGAATAATACAATTTTAATGTTCATGTGATATATAAAAAGACACATAAAGGCATTAAAAATCACGACAAGTTTTATTACCACTCATTTGTTATCAATATAAAGTCATCGTAAAGCTTCATATAATCCCAATCTATAAATTTTCAAAATACAAAAATAAAGCAAAAAAAAAAATACACCAGCTTTGATAGAAGAGAAATGTGTTACAAATTTCATTTTGCTGATGCCTTATGTTGTGCTGTGTGACCCATTGTAAGGGGACTTTTTCAATTCCCAAATTTCTTAGATAAAAATGGAAGAAGAAATCTTCACAATCAACTTTAATAATGTAGTGTCTTGATGGTTTTGCTGGTGTACATAATATGTGTGTGTGGTTTTGTGGGAATAAAACTTCTTGTTTGTTGCATTTAGCTGAGTCAGATGTGTGGAAAGCATTTCTTAGTTCTTTTCGAGCTATAATTTCCTTTTGGTACAAACATAATGGCAGATTTTCTCCATAAGATATTTTCCATAATATCTGAAGTTATGATTTTTAGAGTGCCATGCATCATTTACTAGAGTTTCTATATCAACATTTCAAAAAATTCTCAATAACTCAGGCAAAACAAAATCTCGACACAGTTCATCCACCCAAAATGAGCCAAAACATTCCACATCTCAACACATTGCAGCTTCAAAAAAATAAATAGACAAAGACAGAGAATATGGCGCTTTATGTGACATCTGAAACCGACACAATCATCTCTCGTCGTCTGAATCAGACTATTGAATGAAAATATTTATTTTATTTCTTTTTCCTCAAGCTGACTCTGCGTTGCTCTACTGGTTCTTATATTTATCTCTCAATATTTCTAAATAAACGTTCAGTGCTTGCTTCTAGCTACTGGTGATATTGAAAACACATGCTGCATTCTTACTCACCATGGCTACATATCATTTTCAGTTTTTCTATCTCTTTAATTTTTTTTATTTTCATTTTCACATCCCTTTGATCTGATAAATTAAATTTAGTATGTCTAAAATATCTACATGTCGACGATGTCGGCCCTTATTTTATGAATTAACTTAAATGATAAAAAAAAGTCTCAAGAACGATCGTTTAAACATATTATTATTTTTAGACAAATTTATCTGTTGGAAGCTCTCTCGATTCGATTTTGATTGATTGTCAAGGAAAAGTTGAGATCACGGACCTTTAAATTAAACAAAATTTGCTGTATATACGCAATGAAAAGGTTAATCGTCTAAGGATGAATTTGAAAATCTATCGTGGTGAGATGCATGCTGTGGGAAATTGATCCAGTAGGAAATGTAGTTTATGCTGTGCGAAATGTATCATTAGTTAGTTTCTGTTGGAATTGAATGTAGATCATTGAGTGGAAATTTGGATATTTAAGTATCCAACCATCCCCAGCACTTAAACGTAGGTCTCTAATTGAAAGTAAAAAAAACAAATCATTCACCAAAAGACATTACTGTCTGATCCGTACAAAGGGATGCTGTGAGCTGCATTTCTGGTATATAATTTTCGAAAAACTGATTATTTATATCCATTATATTGAGTGTCGAAACCAAGATCACTGTCTTGGTACTAGATAAATACTAGATCATCGTTCAATCAAGTCACTTTTGCTCACTGTTCTACCCGAGCGACACAAATGACAAAAGTGCCATCAGATTGATTTATTAACACCAAATGGATCCCTCGTCTGCTCAACCTCTATTTTGAGATTTATCGTGATGCTAATTAACTAATTGGATAATGAAATAATTATGTAATATCTGCAAAATATAAATAAATAAACTTAAAAAACCCCCATGTTGAATCCATATGGAAGGTGGAGTGGAAAATTCATTTGGTGTTAATAAATCAATTTGTGGTAGAACCTTGAAGGATTCATAATGTCCACTTTGTCATTTGTGTTGCTTGGGCTATACAATATAGTTCATTTTAACTTTAATTTCACAAAAAAAACTTCATCAAGTCATCAAAAGTCACCTCAACTGAATCACTTTCTGAAACAATGAGTAATAGTACAACTATGTCAGAAATTGGCATAAGAACAAAACATTTACTAGCATCCTAATTAAATTATTAAGCTTGTGTTTTGTTTTTTCACATATTTTTAACGATGTTTCACTTAGATTCTTTCTTACATACTTGAAATCAAATGTAATTAAGAAATTTTTCCTTTTCTCTTGATTTTACAGCAGGCACAATTTTTTACGTGCCGAGATTTTTCTTCTTTACAGCTAGAAACAACAAACAAAGGAAAATGAAGACGACAAAAATTCTCATGACAAAAATCTCTCCCATCTAATTAGTATGAAAGAAAAGACAGAAAAATTAATATCCCTTTCTATTCTTTCCTCACAATACACTGAATCACACACAATATTCATGCTTAATGTTGAAATTTATTACGTCTGTCTTGTCTCTTCATTAAGTTAAATTGAGCTTAACTGACTACATATTATGGGTAAATTACAAAGAGTAGGAAAGTAATACTCGAGTATGTGAGGATATGGAAGTAAATACTGAATCTTATGGCACGTGTATAAAAGGCTTGCTCCTATTCTCAAATGTCTTCCATTACTAGATATCTTAAATATGATCAGCATTAATGGAATAATAAAAGCTTCTGGATCATTAGTTTTTATTTACTAGGCGGTTATTCCGGCATATTTAATGTTCTGAAGTCAATTTCTCATCTGTTTTCTGATAAAATTTATACTCGCACACATCCTATGCCTATGGATGCATGAATATTAATCGCTTTTATTTCTACTTATATGAATAATTCTCATCATTTTATCACTTTCGTGTACTTGAGCTATTAAATCTTTGCAAATAAATTTCATTTTTTTATGAATGTTCGGAAGAGTTTTTGGTTCAATATTTTACATCCATTTGATTAGTTTCTTAATGGATAAATCATACGAGATTCATTAAACTTGATGGATTTTTAACTGCTGGCGTGCAATTAAAATAAGCGAAATGTTCAGAGCTTTGAATTGATTTTGAAATTGATAGCATTTCCAATGTCTCTTTAAAAAAAACCTCAAAAATTCAAGGAACTCCAAAAAACGCATTCCTTTTATTTATTCCGTCTCAAAGCTTCCATTAAATCTTGTAAACAAACAAAATTACCTTCACGACTAAAACCACAAAAATTAAATTTAATTCTCATTACCAAAGACTGTTGCACCTTATGGTTCAGAGTTGAGATTTACTCACTAATGATTATGATAATGTTGATGGTTATGTCTGAAAAGGAAGAATCTAATTTGTTTTGAGAGTCTTCTTGGAAGTCAAAACATTGATATTTATTTTTTCATTTTTTTATCAAATAATAACAATCATTTTGTGTTTCAGAAGAATAAAGCTTTATTGTTTGAGAAAACATTTTTTTAATACATTTAGTTATGAAAGGAAGAAGATTTTTATTAAATTTGTTGATTCTTCTGCTTATGGAAGTTTAGAATTTACCTGACCATTTTGGGTCGTTTGACTTTGAGGGTAGAAGTAATTTATTTTTTTATAAAATTTTGGAACTGGACTTAAGTTTGAGAGGGAAGAATGAAGTTCTATATTTAAGGGGGTAAGAGAGTCTGACGCTGTGTGATACTCCATAGACAAAAATGTTTTTTGACGAATATTTTATGATTGATGGGACACCCTTGGGCATACTATATCCAATTTTTGATGGACCTCGTTTGGGAATGACCCCTTATTCACATACCTTACTATACTGGCCACACAGTTTAATTGTGACCCATGACTTCTTTTGAATGGTACTTAAAGTTTACTACATCGCTGGCTATTGTCTGCCAATTAACAATTGCTATTAGTGTTTTATTGCTCCTATCAACAGACCCTTAAACATTGTTGCAAATCGTTTAAAGGTAGGGTGACCAGATATTTTTTGAAAAAATAGAAAACTGTTTGTGTCGACGTTTTTTTTTGCTTTGGAGCTTGAGTCCATTTTATCTAGTGTAAAAGGTCGAATTTTCAAAAATAGAGGAGAGTCCTCTGAAAAACCAAGCAGATGGTCAGCCTATTTAAAGGTTAATTTGGCAGAACTATAGAATTTGACACAAACTTTTTATTAAATCGTTTCGACTCAGCTCAGCTTTTCCTTCCAGAACCCACTAAAATCCGTGTAGACTTCAAGCTCTGAAATTTAGTTTCTCCAGATACTAAAGGTTAAAAAAATCGATACTCTGATTGTTTATAGAAGCCATGAATTCTCACCTGAAATCATAATTACATAGCTAAGATCAACCCAACGGATATTTATATTATATGAACTTGGATATTCCTTTGAGCTTTAGTAATTATGAGAAATAAGTGAAGATTATAATCTTGCACATGTACAGGTTTTGTTTATCTACAGGTAAAATAAACAGACATGACTTACGTTCTAATTATTTTACCTCAGATATTTAACGAGAAATCATTTTAACTTACCAAAATTATTCTCATACTTTAATTAATGAACGTGTATAACAATAACACACAACATCGATGTCAAAAAAATAATTAATTCATTTTTTGCTCTTTGCTTCCTCGACTCTGTTGGTACTGAAAATAAGCGAACATTCTCAGATCTCTCCCACATTTTTTCTGATTATTCTTGTCAAAACACGGTACTTACAGCTAAAAAACAAATGAAATATTTTTTTATTTAGAAAGAAAATTGTTCAACAAACAGAAACATCCGAAATACCTTCCTCGAGAGTTTCATTTTTGTATACTTTTTTCTTAACGAAATAAAGAAGAAAATCACACGAATGATGTTATACATCTTTGAAATGAAAACATTTAGATCATCAACTTTAAAAATGAGAAGAAGAAAATCATGACACAGAATGGGGCTCTCTTTTTTTATGCGCGATTCTTACTTTAAGATTTCCTCATCAATACAAGTGGCTGACTGGCATTTTATGAATATATGTGTATATTATTAGCTCATCATTATTGGGCATGGGTTATATTTAGAATGCTATATTTTGTGTTTCTTTATTTTGTCATGATGATGATGAGGAACAAGAAGAAAGGAGATGATGATGAAGATTTGAATGAATGTATGATTATGACGCATTTTATCAGGTGTGTAAGGTTTGGGTAGGGTAGTCATCTACTCGTTTTTTTTTGGACTGTTTTGGATTACCCCAAACAGAAAAATTATTTAGAATTGCTAAGATTTTTGAACTGCAAATTTCTTTTTCACTAGTCCCTAGGCCCCTAAGTCAAAAAAATCTAAAGGTGCAATTGTAATTCTGCTTCAAATTAAAGTCAGAGAAAGACATTAAACTGACCCAGAAAAAATTATTGTCAGTTTTTCCGGTGATTATCAACATTTCCTGTATAAAAAATGCCTAAAAATTTTATTCAGGCATTTAAACCGATGAGCTGCATTTCTCTTGATATAAAGCTTCAAAACTGCTTCAAATTTTTTAAATTTCAACAAATTTAGGGAAAATCAAGGCTTCCCAGCTTTTAATCTGGGATTAAAGATTAAAAGCTGGGAAGCCTTGGGATCTTGGGATCTTCAATCCCAGATTAAAAGCTGGGAAGCCATGGGAAAAACTTTTCCTTAAAATAAAAAAAAATTGAGAAGTGTGTCGGGACCATCAGACATCTTTGAATACAGTTTTGATAAGCAGGGTAGCAATTTATAGTTTTAGCTAAAGACCTCACTAAATAATACTTATCTCTATGCAAATACTTTATTCTGTACAAAAAGTGGTAGCTTGGATTTTAACAAATTTTTCTGAAGTCTGACAGCTAAAGAGTTTAATGACGCAATTCAAACCTTATTCTAAAAGTATTCTAGAAGATCATTTCCATATGTATGCTATCTTAAAATAAACTATGTAAATTAATTGGACATTTTGACAATGTCATCAACCTTTCGTAAGAAATTTTTCCGCTAAATGAGAATATGTACATTCATCTCAGTTTTCGTTATTTTAATAAATTTCCTCGCTCGTATTTCTTATTTATTTTTTTTCATGATGTTCTTTATTCGAATTTCTTCTTCTTCCTCCCTGTCGTCTGTCGACTCTCATATAAATATTCGCAACATTCCTTTACAACGTGTCGATTGTAAATACCTTAATATAAATTTATATACACTCGCGATACACTTTCCTTCACAACATCAACATCATCATCATCAGCATCGAATTGCATGTAAGCGAAGGCAGACGTTGAGATCGTCGTTGCATGTAATTTAGCCTCTGATGAATGCCAGATTTGTTGTTGTAATTATTGCAATGCTGTGAATGAAAAAATATTTTTTTTTTAAAAAAAAATGTTTCTTTTTCTTTTGTTTTCCGTTCTTCTTTACGTATACAAAAGATGTGTGAAAATGAGCTGCTTCATGATTACAGAAAAGGATTCATTTTCATGCTTTTGTTGTATAATTTACCTTCTAGCTTTTATGAGTGAGAAAAAGTGTGAGTTTTTGCACGAAACGGAATGAGTTTCAATTCTAGTTTAGATGTCAGATGTGCTGTTTTGTGGAGATGGAAACTTATTGTTCTTTTTAGCCTCATTTTTCATTAAAATGGCTGCAAAACCTTAAATTCGACACAAATTTTCAATATCTTCCATTTTTCTAATTTTCAATCCATTTATTACCTAAAATAGGGTAAAAAATGTTAATTTTGGTCAATGTATTTTTTGGTCATTTTCTAAAATGGACACCAAGCATTTTAGGTACCACATTTGTTCACAAGATTTGAAGAGGAGCAAAAAATAAGGATACGTTTTTGAGGGTTTGAATTTTAAGCCATCCTGTGACTTGAAATCTTGAAAACAAAAAAATGTGAGAAAATCCAAAATTTGGTACTTTTTTGGTTTTATCATTTGTACTAAAGCAGATATTTTTCATAAAACAATGAGTATACAGAAAGAAAGCTCTTGATTTCTTCTATCATGCTCATACCAACTTTCTTAAATAAATAAAGCATTGCTTCAAAAACTTGGAAACAAAATAACCCATTTTCAAATGTATTTTTTGGTCAAAAAAATGTATTTTTTGGTCATTTTGTAATGATCAAAAGTATTAAAAAGTTTGAAACTTTTTGATGAGGACTTGGAGGTTTCGGTCTAAGTATTACACGAAATAAAGGATTTGGACATAGCTGCAAGATAAAGGCATGAAATCATCCATAAAGCTTTTTAAAAATTGTTTGTTGACAAAAAATTTCAATGCTCACTTCGGAAAAAAAGTACCAATTTTAACATTTTTTGTGACCAAAAAATACATTTTTTTGACCAAAAAATACATTTTTCTTTTAAATGGATATATCTTGGATACGACAAGTTTGTGGATTCTGATTTTTTCTGGAGTGAAAATATCCACAAATTGTGACATTTTGATATATTTTCAAGCAAGCTCAAATGAAGCAGTGAAAAGTACAAAGCCTTCAAAGTTTTCAAGTGTAAAAATGACCAAAATTAACATTTTTTACCCTAATTAATTAATCTACCTTACCCAGTATTATCTCACTCACCTGAGCATACTTAACTAAAAAACTACATGTGCTGCCAGCCGCACATTTTTCACATGCACACATTTTCCATCCCATGAATTTTACCACTGATCCCCAAAAAAAGAGCTCCTGCTGCTCTGTACATATAGATTCCCCCTTGTGAATTTATTGTAATGAGCTTGACCTTCCTCGAGAGAAAATAAAACACCTCATCTCATTTAGCACATTTTATTTCCATTCTTTTTATACTTTTGATGAACTTTTGTCGGTGCCCGCGGGAGTTGAGTTTGGTGATTCATTGCGGGTTTTATACCATAATTTGTTTGTGACTTTGTGCGATTTGATTTTTATATGTTAAAGTTTATTGTGGTGGTTTATGGAAGTGAATATTTTGTAGCTATCCCGAAAGGCACACGGCGTAGAAAAAAGTCCAAAATGGTGGATTCCGGTTCCAAAATAGCATACCAACAATGTTCTATGTAATGATTGAGAGATTGACTTTTGGGAATCGAACCAACGTCCTTATTAATGATGAGGTTGTAGATTTTCGATCAGTTGCTTAACCACAGAGACCTTACTCTTGATTTGAGAGATTTGCCTACATAAACTTCAACACTCCAGATTGCACTCTGCCTCAAAACTGCAAAAAAGAAGTCAAACTGCAACCTTAATTACAACTTTGTATAAAATCACGTTTTCGTAGATCTTCTCATTTTAACAGCCGGGCACAAAATGTTGCACGTGCTTGAACCATAGCCTAAACAATTGAATCAATTTTACCAAATCACAAATTAATTTATTTAATGTACATCACTACAATATTCACAAATAAATCAGAATCATTACCTCAACAAACGATTTCTTTTCATTATAAGCTTCATTTAAATTTCATTAGTTCCTTTCTAACATGTTTACGTTTTGCGCCCACATGTTGAATTGTTGTCAGCATGATTTGCAAGAAAAACGTGAACGTTTTCCTTTCGCCATTCGAGACTTGAATGTGCTATTTTAGAAATCACAACAAAAAATGGCGAAAACCCCAGAAGAACGGATATTTAAACATGTTAATGAGATTTTCCTGCTTCATCAATTATTCAATTCATTTTCAATTTGTTCAAGTCTTTTATTGGCTTTGAATCTTGTTATTTTTCCTCAAGTCATCCCTACTCTTGAACATGGATTATTTTGCATGCATCAGTTCGTTCGTTTTAAATGAGATAAAATTCCTTTCATTCATTCCTTGATCTCTCAAAAATATGTTTTAAGGAATTCTGTTTTTTATCTTTTAACTTCCATTCATCAAAAAAAAAATAGAAAAATGGAAATATGGGATGGAACTGTATGAAAATAAATTCACATTTGAGCAACAACAATACATACATTAAGGAATGTCAAAAATTCCTGTCATGTAGACATGAAAATCTTTTAGATAACAGTAATTTTCATTTTTTGTTCATTGTTGCAATTCTGGAGCTTTAAGGTTGTTGACATTTTTTTAAACTAGGAAGATGTATGTAAATTTGGAGAATCTTTAGGTAAAGCATACGCAAAAGGCATAAAATATTTTTTTACACCGTTCCAAAAAACGTAGTTTTTACGCGATGTGAGTAATCTCCTTCTCGATGCTCATCCAGCAGCATTCTCTTATCTGAAAATCAAACTAGGTTCAAAATTAAACCTTTATTCCTAGTAACAAAAACTGTTAAAAAGTCAGTTAAAAACTAGCAGCGACTAACTTTACTATTGCTTTTAAATCATTTTTAACAGTTTTCCCTAACAGACAAAAAACATGCTCTCAAGCATGCGTACTCTTAAGAGCATGATTTTTGTCTGTTAGGGGTTGTTGAGGTATGAACATACTATTCAAAAAAATTATCATTTTGTACTGAAAATTGTACGCTGCCTAGCTTTCTTCAGGAATATCAATTTTGACCCATTGAAAATTCAAAATATAGCTAAGTTCCGAGACCTAAAATTTTGAGTCACATCCTGAGTTAGTAGCCTGAGTTAAGACCTAAACGGTGAAAATTTTAACCAAAATTGAGAAAAATATCTAAAACTCTCTTTTAAAAATTTCCGTGTCTTAAAAATCCTGAAATTCTAAACAAACAAAAAAATATTAAAATAAAGATTTTTAATTCTCATACTGCTAAACATGTGCTTTTTTACCTTGACAACTCCAAAAAGTCTGCTAAAAGCTTAAAACTCTAACTTACGAGTAGCTTTACCTCATAGATCTTATCACCATGTCAGTTCCATTCATTTATTTCATCTTCAACTTATCCTCGTTTATTTTGTTTCCTAGCAGTTTAAATTCCAGAATTTATCCCATTAAAAATAATATTATAAAGCACGTGCTTACTTTGTTTATTATTTTTTCACAATTTTCCGCCTCGCCATTGAAATTCATCATTCCTCAGCATCTTCTTAATTTATTATATTCATAAAATATATTTCATATCCAACTCTTAATGCTTTATTACACGAAATAGATTTGAAATGTATGTCAACAAGCACAGCATGCAAATTTTACTTCAAGAGAGAATTTTTTCACTAAAAAATTCTTTCATTTCTTCTGGCATTTATGAAAAAGAAGAAACAGTAAGAAATGTTGCAATATAACAGGAAATTCCTATAAACAAAACAAGCAGAGATTTCATTTAAAAATCCATGTTCATGATTTATGACTTTCCTCTGCGATGATCAAAAGAAATTTGAAAAAAAGGAGAATGAGAGAGAGAAAAAAAATTAATAATAATGAAATAAAAACCGAGAGAGACAGTGAGATAGAAGAAAATCTTTAGAATGCGTGGCGTATAAAATTAATAAACGACGGCGGTAGCTGCTGCTTTAATAGAGTACGTGAAGTGAACATTCTGTGTAATGTGTCGGTTTATTTTACTGACTTTGTTCATGTCTTCTTGTTCTTGAGGCAATTTTCGTCAGATTGTCTACTCATTTGGAAATCCTTGACGTGAACTTTTTAAGAATTTTATTCGAAATTGCTTTCACATTGTGGAATAGCCAGCTTTAAAAGGAGGTTTTTGACTTACAAACCTAGTATTTTGAAATAATAATTCATATAAAATTTTCGGTTAGAAAGTCGAGCAGGGGAGTATCCCATAATTTTTTTGGGGGTGGGAGAAAAGGTTCGAATGTAGGCTAGTATTAGTTTCCAAAAAATAGGGGGAGGTTGACCCCGGATACGCCCTTGGAGTTGGGTGACCCAGTAACACCTCCTGCTTTTCTGCTATGCAGAGCCAGTCGAGTCAAAGTGGAATGAATTAATGGGTCCTTATTTTTTCTTAACATTTTTAAAAAAATTAAGGGGGGTATACGAACCCCATATAAAGGTCTGAGTGGCATTTTCGTGTGGTTGACTGTTTTTTCCAAATAATTTTACGAATTAAAGCCTTCAACTCCAATTTAAATTTGACAAATTCCCCCCAAGGGTCAAATTTAACGCCACAATGTAATATGAAAAAATGACTTTATTTCTTTTCTCATCATCTTATTCTGTTTTCTATTAAAATTATCGCATTTTTCTTGTTTTTATGCATTCTCTCCTTCTCACTGCTGTGCTGTTTTGTGTTATGAATTTTTAAGACAGTTCTCGTTCCAAATGTTTTGAAAATAATTTGAGAGGATAAAAAAGAAAATCTGAAAATGCAATCTGAATAATTTTAAAAAGTATGAAAAGAAAATCTGTTCATGCACAAAGTTTGGAATGGAAAGTGATGGATGAGTTTGAGAGTGAAATTTAAGTCGTTGTAAAACTTCATAGGAAGGTTATGAGGAATATTGGAGAAATTATTGCAAATCCAACTCAGATGTTGGATTTAAAAAGTGACATAATGGGATGCAAATGCACATGTGATGTTATTGGATGTAAATCTTTTTACGTCTTAAAAGTGAAATTTTGAAGAATTTAACCTTTTTCGATTTTCGACCAGTAGGGGGTAGTCAGGGGCATATCCAGAAATTTTTCGAGGGAGGGCACTATGGGCCCAAAAAATTTTTTTTGGAAAAAAAACATTATTTTTTGGTGGTTTGTAGTCCTGGGCCTAGGAATAAAGAATCTGCAAACAAAACATTTTTTGGTCCCCCTCTGCACCCCTGGGGGGCCAAAATGTGTTTTTGGTACTTGCCATTTTCAAAAAATTCGTGTGCTTTACTGTCTCAATGGATTTTTTTGAACTTTTTTTTATTTAAAAGGTATATGTAAGAGCTACTATAAAAAAATACCAAAAATATTATTAAACCTCTATGCACCAGCTATAGACCCGAAAAAAGTCAAAAAAATGCCATTTTTTGGACATTTTAAGATACTGTGCCTACCACTAGTCCAATGAATTTTTTTAAACTTCTGATTATTATAGCTTGTATTAAGACCTAAAAAACGAGTATACATTGTCTGGGTATAGGATGTGATCTAAGTGGTCAAAAATGGATTTGAAGGTGATAAAAAGCGATTTTTTCACGATTTTTCGGAATTTTTGGACCCTACGGCCCACTAAATGAACTCGGTCGTTTTTCTAATGTACCTATATTTCAAGCCCTTACAATGTACTATAATATTCAAGAAAAAAAAGTAAAATTTTTGTGGTCCCCCGGTCGGCTAGACCCCCCTAAGGGGGTCTTCTGAGGGAGTCCCAAACACTATTTTTTTCATAACTTGACATAACTTTATCCAAAATGCCTGAAATGTTCACAGATTACTTAAAATGTCATTACGCATCGTCTTTAGTCAATATTTGTTATCATAGACATGGTCCACAGTGCATTTTGACATGATGTGGATTTTTGACTAGGGTTAAAATTTTCTTTGTCATTAAACGACTCCTATCGCCTCAGAATAATTTTTTAAATGATTTCTTTTGCTTTTTTCATCTAAAGCAATGCAAAACCTTTAAAATGGTATATAATATGTCATACTTTCATCTCTTCTGACTGAGTTATGGCCGAAAAAATCAAAAAATATTCGGCACTCTCACTTAATTTTTTCTTCTAAAATTCATAAAATGCTTTAAAAAATTCTTTTTGGGCAAAAATTGATCAAATTTCATTTATAATTACTGAATAATACGTTTTCTTTAATTTTTGAGAGATTCTTGGCGATTTTCTATCTAGAAAACTATAATTTGGTCAAAATTGCACGTTTTTAAATCAAAACAATCTCATTTGTTGTAACATTTCCAAACAATTTGAGTAGTTTTTGTCAAAAAATAGTAGAAATTATAATTGAGAAATTTCTAGGGTTCGGAAATTTACAAACTGTTTGCAAACAGTTTGTAAATTTTCAAAACAAATATAACCGTTAAAATGCAAAGTTCTTTTTTGCTAAAATTAAGCACTTTAACTATTTAACAATGCTAGAATCACTTTAGCTATGTTTCATTAGCTGATTAATGTCATAATCATTGTCAATTTTCGTTAAAATATAGGCAATTAAAGCAAAAACTGAAATCACAATTCTGTATTTTTTTGCGGATTTGCTTTGAAGCTTTTTGTAAAAAATTACAATTTTTTGCTTAATTATAGTGTTTTAGTCATGTTTAAGCTGTGTATAGTTAAAGAAAATAACGAATTACATGATATAAGTCGGTCAAAGTTCCAAAATTACACTGAATCATGCTTTGCTTTTAACGGAAATTTGAAAATTTACAAACTGTTTGCAAACTGTATGTTTTTCTTCAAACTGTATGTTTCCTAACCCTAGAAATTTCTATTTAGCAATAAAATCTAAATAAATCGCAAAAATGGGTTTCTCAGCACCTTTTGTAGCACTATGTAGCCTTATTGACTTGAAATGACAACATAATCTGAAAATCTTGAATAGAGATTGTTTGTAAACAATCTTGAATCTTTTTTAAAATAATTATTCAAAAACTAGACATTTTAATGCATTTAAAATAGATTTAGAATGTTAAAATGAAAACTTCATCGAAAGGTACTTACAGATTATTTTTCATTTTCTTATTTTCTTCATCCTAAACCAGTAGTACTCAAACTATGCTCCGCGACACACTACTGTGTCGCGACGTCATCTCAGGTGTGTCTCGAAAAATTTGGCGACACAGTATTTACACTAGATAAAATCGACTCAGCCTCCGAACCAAAAAAAAACGACGCGTAAACGTGTAAAATGGGTCAAAAGAATATATCACTGTGTCGCCACATTGGAGGTTCAATTGTAGTGTGTCGCGCTCTTAAAAGTTTGAGAACCACTGTCCTAAACAAACTAAATGTCATTTAAACACGATCTAAATTGAAAATTTTGAGATTTTGTTGTTATTTCAAGTCAATAAGGCTACATAGTGTTACAAATAATGCTGAAAAATCCATTTTTTGCGATTTATTTAGATTTTATGGCGAAAAAGAAATTCCTCAATCATCATTTCTACTATTTTTTGACAAAAACTACTCAAATTGTTTGGAAATGTTACAAAAGCATAAATAAATATAGATAATTCGATGAAATCTCAACAAATGAGATTGTTTTGATTTAAAAACGTGCAATTTTGACCAAATTATAGTTTTCTAGATAGAAAATCGCCAAGAATCTCTCAAAAATTAAAGAAAACGTATTAGTCAGTAATTATAAATGAAATTTGATCAATTTTTGCCCAAAAAGAATTTTTTAAAGCATTTTATGAATTTTAGAAAAAAAAATTAAGTGAGAGTGCCGAATATTTTTTGATTTTTTCGGCCATAACTCAGTCAGAAGAGATGAAAGTATGACATATTATATACCATTTTAAAGGTTTTGCATTGCTTTAGATGAAAAAAGCAAAAGAAATCATTTAAAAAATTATTCTGAGGCGATAGGAGTCGTTTAATGACAAAGAAAATTTTGACCCTAGTCAAAAATCCACATCATGTCAAAATGCACTGTGGACCATGTCTATGATAACAAATATTGACTAAAGACGATGCGTAATGACATTTTAAGTAATCTGTGAACATTTCAGGCATTTTGGATAAAGTTATGTCAAGTTATGAAAAAAATAGTGTTTGGGACTCCCTCAGAAGACCCCCTTAGGGGGGGTCTAGCCGACCGGGGGACCACAAAAATTTTACTTTTTTTTCTTGAATATTATAGTACATTGTAAGGGCTTGAAATATAGGTACATTAGAAAAACGACCGAGTTCATTTAGTGGGCCGTAGGGTCCAAAAATTCCGAAAAATCGTGAAAAAATCGCTTTTTATCACCTTCAAATCCATTTTTGACCACTTAGATCACATCTTATACCCAGACAATGTATACTCGTTTTTTAGGTCTTAATACAAGCTATAATAATCAGAAGTTTAAAAAAATTCATTGGACTAGTGGTAGGCACAGTATCTTAAAATGTCCAAAAAATGGCATTTTTTTGACTTTTTTCGGGTCTATAGCTGGTGCATAGAGGTTTAATAATATTTTTGGTATTTTTTTATAGTAGCTCTTACATATACCTTTTAAATAAAAAAAAGTTCAAAAAAATCCATTGAGACAGTAAAGCACACGAATTTTTTGAAAATGGCAAGTACCAAAAACACATTTTGGCCCCCCAGGGGTGCAGAGGGGGACCAAAAAATGTTTTGTTTGCAGATTCTTTATTCCTAGGCCCAGGACTACAAACCACCAAAAAATAATGTTTTTTTTCCAAAAAAAATTTTTTGGGCCCATAGTGGAGGGGTTTTGAATTTTTTTTGTATGAACGGGAAAATTTGGGGGTGGTTTTGGGAGTTTTTTCTTAAAAACCCTAGAAAATTGAAGAAAAATTCCCAAAAAAGGAGTTTGAGGGTTTGACTATTGGTCATGAACTGTAGTTATGATTAGAATTACAACGGTTGTGATGATATTTGGAACCTAAATAGAACCAAAGAATTAGAGAGGGGTAAAAGGCTTTAGGGGTCAAACATCCCGTTTCACAATTCCACGGACAATTTGCTTCAATTTGAAAAAATCCCTGAGTAAGACATAGAATAGCATCGAAAAAGGGTTTATTCCGCCAAAAAGTACGAAACTGAACATTCATACATAAAAATTAAATTTCAAGTTTAATGGCAGACAAAATCCCAGATTTAATTTCAATATTATTTTTGCCTCCATCAACTTCAGATCGACAGCACAATAGGCCGAATAAAACGAACATAAAAATCCTCTTTTTCCACTTTCTACATCTCTCAGTCAAAAAAAAATTATTACCGTTGTTTGCCACGGCCTCGATGAAAAGTGACGTCAAATTATAAAACAAACTAAGAAGAAAATACGAAATCACAAGAATTTACTTTTATGAAGCATCTCCTTCAATCTTTTTCTCCCATTTCTGTTTCATTTCATTCTTACTGTGTATTTTTTCACATCAATTTTTTGATAAACTTCAGAAAGGAAATTGATGAAATATATCTGACAGCGTCATAGACATAAACCTTCTTCATTCTCTATCCACACTCACATGTGAAATTTTTTTTTGCTCACGACGAACATTTCTCATTTGGTCGATGGGAGGATGAAGAAGAAAATTTTATTTTCAAAAGATAAAGCATGAAATTTTTTTTCATCTTCGTAGTTTTTAAATATCGTCTGTTGAGAAAGCGAGATACAAACAATAACCACTGACCGAGTTGTGACGTCACTAATATTTCTCTTTTCTTCTTCGTCATTCTTTCTGTCTTTTAAGGAGCAACATCTTTTTTGTTTACGCAGTTTCAGCACGTCTTTTGTCTTGTTTAAACTTTTCACGATGTTTAAACTTTTTTATTTTTTGAGAAATTATTATTTTTTGGTTAGTGAACACTTTGAGGTATTTGACTTGATGAGCTGAGTCTTTTGAGGTTTCTAGTGAAAATATTTGAATGTATTTTTTTTTTGGATGTGAAAATTATTTATTTTAATTTATTCGTGTTGAGATTTGTGGAGTGCAAAGTTCAGTTGAAAATTATAGTGGGATGTATGAAATCCGTGTTTTTTGTCCATTGATTGTCGTCATTTAATGTGAAAAATATTAAACAATATTATTTTTATAACTTTTAGTCTGACAGAAAATGTGAAAAATATTTAGATTTCTTGTCAATTATTCTGCTTGATAAAGTAATTGAAATTTCGAGCTGGGGGTTCCTCTTTGTTCTAGTTGCTTCGATCTATGACCTCCCTTAGTTGACAACTTAGGGATATCTAAAGAATAATACTGCCTCTATCTAGTCTAACCATCTGTTTGGCTTTTCAGAGGAGGTTAAATTTTGTAAAAATGTGCAAAATTTCTGAAAATTTACTCATTTTGAATAGAGTATTAAATATTGATTAGAATCTAAATTTTTTTTGTCCTTCATCTTTCAAAAATATATGGTTACCCTACCTCAATCTCTATTTCTGTGTTAAATTTAAAATCCTTATTTAATAAAGTTTCTACAAGTGTCTTGATATCATGCCCACCCAGGGGTATAATCGAGGGTATTTGGGGCCAAATTCATACATCCCCTACCTTGGGGATTTAAGAAAATCCCCTACACCTCTATATTTTTTGAGAAAAAATCCCAAACTTCCTCCTAAATTCTTTCATCCATACAAAAAAAAATCAACAACCCCCTCGAAATTTTTTAACCTACGCTATTTTGTCTATCGATACCTTTTTACTTCAATTTGCTTCACAATGTCAGCCTCTATAGGAGAAGAATCCTCAATGAATGTAATTTTTCTGCAATTTACTATAGTCATTTAAATAAAATCAATAAATTAAATCTCTAGGCGTTCAAAAAAATTTTGGTATACCATTCTCATTCCTATAACAACAATAGACGTTCCCATGAAAACAACTCAATTCGATGTAATCTGCACAAAAAATGTCGATCATTTTTTTTCACAATCACAAAAAATATCAAATTACAAAAACACGTTTTATTCTCTTCAATTCTCTGCCCTGTTGTCCTATTCATTTATTCATAAAAATCCATATCAAATACAATGTCATCAAATATGAGAAAGAGGGAAGCTTTGGATAAAAAAAGAGGAGCAAAAGTTTTTTCATTAAATATTTTAATCCCATTTTCAGTTAAAGATTAAAGGACTTTAATAATACAGAACAAAATTACGTGAGATATAAAAAAGAAGCCGAGATGACAGAAAAAAGGTGTATGTACAGTGTTAACATGAATTCCTGATTATGAGAAACTTTCGTAATAAAATTAAAGAAAATGAGTCAACAGCTACAACAACGAATGGATATATGTTATACAAAAGCAATAGCCTATAGTCCCTAAATTAAATGAGGCCCTCAACAAATTTTCTCATTTGACGAGGGTGTGAGATATTGTTGGATATAAAAAGAGGGAAAAACGCGCACACACACAACACTCACACACACACGTATACAATTGTAAATACACAAACAAAAAAAATTCAACTGGATAGTGATATCAGGTCTGTTGCTTTTTCCATACACATAATATCGGATCTATATCATCGAGAGGAGCAAAAAAAGGCGAATTAACTTTTTGTGTGTGTGTGTGCGTGAAAGGGAAGTGAAAAAAAGTTGTATAATAAATAAATTGAAAGTAACATAAAAACAACATCGAACAACAACAGAAGTGAAAAAATAATTCATCTGAAAGTGAAAAAAGAGAAGGTAACAAAATGGAGCGAAAACGGTCTGTACGCCGGAGGCAGAGGGCTCCATTTGAACGTTTAAAAGATCATTGCCGAGCATTTACAGCATTTATGTTCTCAAATGTTGGTATCACATTTCTTGTTGTATTCTACATAATTGCTGGTGAGTGTTGATGGACATTTTTTGTGTGTGCTTTTTATGGGTGTTGGGAATGGGATATGTATTTTTAGATGACGGGAATGTGATATTTTTAGGATGTATTCATTCCTTCTTTTAAAGTGTGATTGGATGTAAATTTTAATTTAATTTTTGGACCGGTTATTGACATTCTTAATACCCCAAAAGAATACCAAAAATATTTCCATATCTCCTGTGACGTAGCATGCTATGCTTGGAGCCAAATCAAGAATTTATGTCCAATTATGTAGAAATTTGCTTCCTTTTACATAAGATTCATAGGATTTGCTACGTCACGGCGTATCCTGTATACCCTTGGGTATTTAATGAAGATAGTGAACCCAGTCCCCCCAGCAAGCCCAGTCAATCACAACTTTTCCTAAATATTCTCTTTTCAGGTTCACTTCTATTTGAGAAAATTGAGGAAGTGTCACATGAGCAGTATCAGGAACAAACAAACATAGACAGAACAAATGCTGCAATGGAATTATGGAAAATTTCATGCTGCACTCAAAGTACATTCGATAGAGCTAGTTATGAAGCAGCGTAAGTTTCATTTAGTTTGATGAGTATAGTCAAAAAAATTCAAATTTTAAAAATGTAAAGAAAAGCTTTAAAAATTGATCTCTAATTACCCTAAACAGCATTCTTGGAAGGACGACTTTATTTTTCATTATTCTTGTACTTTATTTTTCATTATTCTTACTTCTAAGAACTAAGGCTCAATGAATCCAAACAATGTAAAATTTGTGAAAAGGGCGAGGGTCAAATAAGTAATTTTCTGGGACGTAATTTACGAACGACCCATTATTTTGCATACAAAACAACAACAAAGTCCAAAAAATCTCAAATTATTCTGCAATTTAAACAAGAAAACTTTACATTTTCGTACCCCCAAGCTACATTTTCATCACATGTCAGATTCGTAAAATTTCTCATATGCAAAACTTTTACTATACGAGGCATAAAATCGAGAACATCTTATTTAACCACCAATAAATGTGTGTTCACGTATAAGTAAAACAATAAAAATTCTCTTCAATTAAACCTGACACCGTAAAACAATTCAAGATCCAATGAAAATCTCCCATTCATTTCTCGTCCTCAATGTACATATTTACAAAATAATTTACGGGAAGGTAGGAAGAAGAGACAAGTAAAAGAGAATAAAGTGTATGGCAAATAAATTGCGGAAGTAACTTTTTCTGCCTCCTAAATAAATGACAATTTCACAATTCAAGAATCTCTTTAGATACTCTCTAAGTGTGTACGTTTTCCTCGGTAAGTATGCAGTGAGAACAAGGAGGAAGTGAGGCAACAAGAAAGGAAAGAAAAATCGATTTTCATTAGCATGAAATTGTAATTTATGCTACATAGGAACTTGGATTCTTCCAACTGTGGATTTTTTTCTTTATTATTCAAATCGTCTATAGACATTGCCATGCACTTGCTAGATGAGCACTTCCGCCAACTTTGTTAGTCTATGTCTTGCTGTTCTATACACATTTAGATGCCAGAATTTATGCTTCTTCCAAAACTGATAATAGAAAAAAAATAAAATAAAAATTATTTTCTTGTCTCTTCTGTTCATGTTCTGATTTTTTTGTCTTGTGTTTTTCTTCCCGCTTTTTTCATTGTTGTGTCTCTCTAAGTCGAGATGTGAAATGGAAAAGTTTTCCCAAAAGCTGCAGTAGGATGTGCCGATGTTACGCAAACTGTTGATAAAAAATTGTTTTTCTTTACATTTTTTCTCGAATAACAAGAAATTCTTAAACAAAGAACAAGAAAAACAAGGAATGTCGATTAATTGTCCTTGAATTAGAAAGCTTTCAGATGCAGGTTTGATGGCAGAAGCAGTTGCTTAACTTGTTGCAAAGAAAACTTTTTCTATTTATGGATTTTCAGGGGCCGATCATAAATGACGTCATGCAAAAAATGATGTTTTTAGAACCCCCTCCCTACTCTGTCACACATCGACAGACTCCCTCCCCTTAAAAATTAAATGTCATTTATGAACGACCCCTCAGTAAAATAAACAATTAGAGATTAAAGTAATGGTAGTCAAACTGTGTGCCGTGGCACGAAGTTCGTCACGAAATTTTCTCCAGTTCTTCAATCCAAGAGTATTTTTGGAACATTTCAAGAATTAAAGTTCTACTAGACACACATTGACTACTTTTCCAACTAAAATAAAGATGAAATGTTAATTTTTGGGATTCACTTGAACCGCCAAGTCTTCAAAATGACAGTTACTGTTTCATGATTCAAAAAAGTTTGAGAAAACACTGTCTTAAGTGGTCTTAAGGGTTCAATCACTAAGTAGGTAATAACCCCTGTCCCAAAGAAACATTTCTAGCTCAAAGACGAAGCTAGAGCTGCATAAAAAAGTTAGAAATATCAAATACCCCTAGGACAATTTAAAGACATTCTTTGTGCATACACAATAAATTCAATTTCTCAATTTTTCCTTTTTATTTCATTTTTTAATATTTCACTTTTCACGACATTAAAAAACTCCTTTCAAAAGTGTAGAAAAGAAATTAATAAATTTTCAAAACCAAGTGACTGAAAGACAGCGGAAAGGAGTCCCAGATGGAAAATGGACATTCTCAAGCGGCTTTTTATATAGTTTAACTGTAATTACAACAATAGGTGAGCTGAATAGCATAGTTAATTATGTGAGAATAAATAATACGATGTGTTAATTAATTTAAGTACCTCATAGCACACAACAGCAGCAGCAGTGACAATAAAACACTTTTCAGCTTGATTTGAATTATTATGTCGTATGGCTTTAATATTTCTAATGGTCATGATGTGCACAATTGCTCATACATTCATTTAATAATTTTCATCCATTTTGAATGCAATAATTCATTTCATTCGTAAGCTTCAGTTCATTCATATGCTGAGCTCAATTTTTTATACATATTTTTCCTAGTTGTGCACAGCTAGACACCTTTATTGTCTGGCCATTTATACCAAATGCTATGCTGCAATATTTTATTGAATCACATCTTACTTTCTACAGTTGTGTACGATCTATTCTTTTTTCATTACTTTTATATTTTCTATATATCGTATTTGCAGGATATGGAAATAAAACACCTACAACTGAATTGGGCAAAATCACAACGATATTCTACGCAATTATCGGAATGCCATTGTTCCTTTTATATTTATCAAATATTGGTAATTTATCACCTTTTACGTATACATATACCTAAATATATTTCTGTGAATCTGATGACCACAGCTTAATTGTTCTCACATTTCTATAGCAAGCAGAGAGGGGCATCTCATTGGGATTTATTGGTTTGAGTTTTGATCTACTGACATAACAATAGTGTTGTTGAATGTTCTTTTAATTAAATATTTAAATAGTCATGTAAATTTATAAGGTTGATTTACTGGCGAGTGAAAATTTAGTTTTTTAGTTTTATTCAATTTATTAGATTATTAGGTTGTAAAATAATTAAGCATTTTGACTAGCTTTTTATAAAACAGAGTATATATGATAATGAATCTGCCGTGGAGATTCAATTAGTTCCTTTTCTAAAATTTCAAAAAAAAAATTTTTGAGCAAATTTTCAGTACAATTTGTCCCACAACTCCCCAAGGGTAGGGTGAGTGGTTATCCTAGGGTGACCTTAGGTATGTAAGGGTGCCCTAGGGTATCCCACCTATTCTACCCTAGGATATTCTAAGTGGAGGATAGGGGCCTACCTATCCTAGGATATACCCTACCTCCACATGGGTATGCGCCTGCAAGCTAGTATGAACTAGTATTTGCCAACTAGTATTTATTTTTGAACTAGCCAAATTGTACTTAATTTTAGAACTAGTATTTAGATCACATAATTACAATCGCTTATTTTCCAAACGGTGTTTCTGAAATCCTGTTATTTTGATTTTTATGGGTGTACTGAACAAGTATGTTCAGTATTTCTGGGTTTCAGGTGATTAATAATATGATTCATGATTCATGATAATTAAGGTGATCCAACGATTGCTCTAAAAATTAAAGGTCCTCCCAGTTTTCACCAACTCTGCTTAAAACTCACATGTGAAGAGCAAAAATGCCCAAAACACTAAAACATAAAGAGAACGAGCAAATAATAGAAAAGAAAGCAGAAAAAATTTCTACAAAAAAAGAGACAGATGGGAGAGAGAGAAAATTAATACTGGAAAAAATTCTTTTTTGCCCTTAATTTATTGCAGGTGATATTTTAGCAAAGTCATTTAAGTGGATTTATGCAAAGTGCTGTTTATGTCGTATTTTTCCCAACATTGCACGTCGACGTTTAGCACGAGAGAAGCACAAAGAGCGATTACGTCAAAGCATTGGTGAATTTCCGGTAAGAATAAAAAGAAAAGTTTTTGTTGCCTTTGGGCGAGGGGAAGGGGAAAAAAATTATAATGAAATTAAGCATGTGACAGAAATTAAAAACAAATAATAAAAAAAGTTGCTCCATTTACGATCTCGAGTAGCATTTGCAGTTCAAAATGTCTCGAAATATTAATTAATGCAACACTTTTCTTTGATATCTAATATCGGAAATAAGTTTTTGTATTGTTTTGTATGCACACAGATGGCTTCAATGGAAAAAGAAACGGATATAAAAGTTCTGAAGGTTGTCGTTCTGTTGCATTTATTTATTCCGAGAAAATGTTACAAAAATAGCTTCAAGTAACATCAGGTTGTGGTTTGTGCTTTAATTGGAAGTGAAAAGCTTTAAGAATTTCATTCACAAGATTCAAGTCTGGAAGGTATTTTTGCTTTATGCAAAAGTTTCTCGATAAATGTTTTTAATTTATATAAAATATTTGAGGTCAGTTTTCAACAGACATAATGTTTACAATCAACTTTATACTAAACCAGCATCTGGACGAGCAAAAATATTTCTCGAATTTTCAATTAATGTAGGCATCACATTGACTCCCACTTATGTCAAAATTCTATAAATATATAATCTCAATTATAATAAATATACAATGTACATGATGGATGATGATGATATATTTGGAAGCCATAACCAAAATTATTCTAATGCAAATTCATCTAATAATTTCAAATAAATATTTCATTCAATTGATCGAAGTGGTTAAACATATTAATTTTCAATAAATTACAACTAATTAAATACTCAATACTCGACGTTAACATAAACATAAACTCAGCATGATCACAATGAGTTATGACTTATTTGTTTGATGTATATGCTTGTTCACTCTATAAGATGGAATATAGTTGGATGGAGCCGGTTTCTAGGGTATAGCAGAAGACAAAAACTGGGGTATACCCAAGGTATACCTAGGGTATATTTACTCAAGCACCTTTCTTTACCCAAGCACCTTCCCTATTAATTTGGTCATTCGCAAATTATGTTCCTCATGATTTAGGGGAAGGAGAGACATTTTTTTTGAAATTTTGTGACTTAAAAAAAGATTTTTTTTTATGTAAAAAATTTGTGATAGTTAGGCGTGATGTAATTTACAAATGACCTCAAACTATAAGCTTGCATGACAATTACATGACCCAACTGTGTCTTAAAATCTTCAACTTAAACGATCTGCTTGATTTCAAGTTGTAGCCTACAGGGACACAAATGTGTTTGAATTCCCTTTTCTCCCTTCTTCTTAAAACTCATCGAGATTTTGGGCTATGCTGTCTTAGAACATAGACAAATGAAAAGCTCCAAATTTTAAAGGTTTCTATAAGATTTTTCTGAAAACTTAAATTTCAAGTTTGCAAAAACGAAATCTTTAAAAAATATAATCTTCCATCCAAAAAGCCCTCGCCACATGACCACAGAAAAGCCAACAAAATAAATTTTAAAAAGTTAGAACTTCGCATTTGGCAAATAAATCGAAGCTACCCTTGTTTGTTCTCTGATTCCTCATCGCATAATATTTTATATCACATTGGGTGGCCTATTAGTAAAGTCATAATTATAATTTGTTCCAATTTATTGACATGTAAACAACAGGCGAGCATACTGTTTGGCTATTACTATGTATTTTCGAGGGTGGGATATTTTATTGAGCGTTATTGGCAGTCTGTCAAGCAGTGAATTTGGGAATCAAAAAAGCGTGGGAAAGAGAATGAACCAGAAAAGTTCAATAAAACAAATAGAAAATTTTAATTATGATTTATATTGTTGCTTGGGTCATAAATTGTGCATGAAACCACGAACAATTTCATATCGATTGTGTAAATTGAACGAAAAATTTATTCATCTTTTCCTCTCTCAATTTTCTGATTTCTTTTTGTTTCGAATCTTGCCTCATTGACTATTAACACTCATATTTATCTTCCATTAGAGCGATAGCGGAAGCATAGCAACGAGCATAACTTCATGTGAGAACGATTCAGACATTGAAAATAAAATACAAGAAGATCCGCAGGCCATTACAGTACCAATTACCGTTTGTGTGGCTATCATGATTGGGTAGGTAGATGAGAGAACATACATAAATTCCAACTAACTGTACATGCGACAGACTATTTACTGAAATATTTGACTCATCAGCACTAATTGAAATTTTTCCTTCCATTTCTGTAGATACATTTTCCTTGGAGCTGTGCTTTTTAAAGCATGGGAGGATTGGAACTATTTGGATGGTAGTTACTTCTGTTTCATCTCACTGTCATCAATTGGATTCGGAGATTTAGTGCCTGGTGCTGCCGTAAGTTATTATCACATTTGCACTTCCATATAGACATGTTAGATTGAAAAATTCTTTATTGGGTGTGTTTCATGAGATATTTTCATGATGGTGATGGGATATATGGCATATGTAGGTAGATTTATCAATTGAGTTGTAGTTGGCGGTGGAAATGTGTTGCAGAAGAGAATTTGGATTCAAAATTTTATTATCTTCATCCATTGGATGCAAACAGCACCATGAACCGTAATTTTTTTACATTTAAAATTTTTTCTAAGATTTTTTGAATTTGAAATTACCGTTAAAAAAATTCCACTTATGCTTATTTATAGAATGTTTCGGGACTTCAAAAACATGATTCATTGATTTCTTTAGGTTACAGCTAGCAACTTTGCAAGTTTTAGCCCGTATTTAATTAAATTAAGCAAAAAAATTTTGTTTTGATTTATAACGTTCATTTTTAATTAAAAAAAAAACAATTTTTCAAAATTTTGTCTTCGAAAAATAAGAACCATTTTCGAATAATAAGAACTGTTTGCAGACAATGGATCTTCAGATTATGATTTTATAAGTATTCTAGCGCAGATTGTATTAAAATCATACAAAAAATCAGTCAAAACCCTCCAATACCCCCCCCCCCCCCTCTCCAAAAAATCTTCCTGGATACCCACCTAGATCGTACTTTGATATAAATCCACCCCCACTTGAATATCTAGATTCTAGACCAGCAACCAAACAAGCTCATTACTTTTGAATTTTCAAAAAAAAAACTAATTTTGAATCATCTTTATCTAAGAAGCCATCAGCACACTGCGAAGCAAAACAATCATAACCCAAAAATAAATAAATTCAATTCACCAAGTGGCACCTTAGAATTTCCGAATGCTCGATAAATTTCACCCACAACATTTCAATTACGTTATAAAAGTCACAACTTTATTGTTTACAATTTAAAATTTCATCTCAAATTTATGGCACTTGGTGCTTAATATTTCACAGAGGAAACTTTCACCATTAAACAATTTGACACTTTTATTGTTTGTGAATTATAAAATTTACTTATAAAAAAAATTATTTTCAATTCGCTAGCGGATAATAAAAGAAGAGAACTCCTCCTGATCGCCCATTTACCATTAATTTTTATTGCAAATATACTTCCTCCAAAAAAGCCATTATATGAGCACAAAAGAGAGTGCGAAGAAGCAGTTTTGTGGTTAAGAAAAAAAAATTATTTCCAACACAACAATAAAAAGAATGTGATAATAAATTGTTTATTCAGAATGTGATGAGATGTGTGTATTTGATGGCTACAATTTTCATGTGAAAATGAAAATTTTATTACGCATTTTGATGTAACAAATTCACATATCGATATTTGAATTTTTTTTTCTCTCCTTTATGTTCATTTTCACAACATCGAATGACTTCTTTTTTACTGGTTTTTGTGCTTCTCGAACTGCTCTCTCTCCATCAATTTCGTATGAATAATTGCTATATTTAGTATTCGTCATTGTCGATTCGTGCACATATTTGCGTTTATGTATCCTATCGATATTGTTTTCTATGTTGTGAAATGGGTGAGAAATATTTTATGGGGAATTGTGAATATGAATATTACAAGTTGTGTCGTTCGGCAGGTATGATGCTTGAGTTACATGACTATGTGTTGGATGTGGGTACTCTACGATTTAAAAATGAAAGCTTTTCTCCCTTTTTTTCGGTACATACGGTTCATGACAGTTCAGTGGTAGCATCAAAGCATCCATGAGTAGGGTGACCAGATGTGACTATTTTCAACGGAGAGTCCGTTTTTTTCATCAATTGTCCGTTGTACGTTTTTGAGTATATTTTGTCCGTTTTTTTCTTAAACAGTTTATAATTTTTTTGTTCTCTCAAATTAATATTGATTACATGGTTCATTTTCAATTATTACCTTGATTTGTAGTTATTTTGTCATAAAATTATGTTTTATTACTGAATAATTAAGAGTTTATTGATTTTCATACAAAATTTTCTTCGAGATTTTTCGAATCCAAAATTTGAATTTTTCGTTTTTAACGATAAAATTTTAACCTTTCGAAATTACTTTCATAAAATAAGAAATCTTAGCATCCTCTGGGATTTAATAAACCATTGTAAATTTTTGATGTTAAAAATATACTATTTAATTATAAAACTATTGCATTTTCTCAGTTTTTTGGATATGTCCGTTTTTTTCTTGAAAATGTCCGTTTTTTTCTCAAAAATCCTCTGGCCACCCTATCCATGAGGGGACTTTTGTGAATTGTCTGCCACCTGAACATCCAACTTGTAAGAATTTTTTTTCCAGATTGAAATCATTGGCATTTTTACACTTAAAGCCATATGAAAATCAAGAGTACCAAATATGAACATTTCCTTACAGCGCAAGGATTGTTAAAGTGTCTAATTTTTTTTAGTTTTTAAATAAATGCCTCCTGCTTCCATACATGAGCGTAGGGTGACGGTTTGATGGCAAGGGTGCAGAACTGATCAAATGATCAAAGATGATCAAAACTTTTTGATCATTTTTTATCAGATTTGATTATTTTTGATCATTTGATGAGTTCTACACCCTTGTTTTCGTAGTTAAAACCGAGGGGAAAACAACTCGTTGGGAAAAAAGTTCGATGGGAAATTCCCATCGATTTCCCATCATTTCCCACCAAAATTTTGATGGGAAATTGTGGGAAATCGATGGGAAATTTTCCATCGTGATGGGAAATTGATGGAACTTTCCCATCGAACTTTTTTCCCATCGAGTTGTTTTCCCCTCGGTTAAAACGCTCCCCCTACCAAAATATTTGTAGCTACCTCCTGCTTCCAATTTGAAAATATCGAAAAGCCTTTAAAATCTCCCACAAATTAAAGCCTTGATTACGATTTTGCACAAATCCCACCCATTTTAACTCACAGATGAATTATTCATTTCCTTAACATTCTATCCATGTGCACAACTAGGTCAAATATAGTAAACATGCTTACAAATTCAGAAAACTATAATTCTAAAAAATACACAAAGCCATCATGGCATATGTTTGTGAGAATATGATTTCAATAATTCATAGCCGGTCTGGTACTTCGCATGATTTTTGATTACATTTCTCCACTCTCCAGCTAAAACTATGTATACACGTATATATTTTGTCGGTCGGTTACATGATGAATGATTTTTCATTTTCATTCGGTGTGTATTTCATTTTTATTTCAAGTTATAAATTGTTATTATGTAACGCAGCCATACACACATAAACATCCTCACCAAACACGTACGTTCTACCTTCCTAGAAGGATTAGATTTTCTCCCCACTCTGATCGAGATATTATTTAGTCTACAGATTCATATTAATAATGATTCATTGAGTAAGATGAAAAAAAATTCACATAATATTTTTCATCGAGCATGAAAGAGCGACAGAAACACGAGAAAAAAACAATTTTCCGAATGCATTCTTTTTTTTCTCACTCGCAAACAGTAAATGGTAATAAAATATTTATGATGCAATATATTTTATTTTACATCCACCCCACCCGACTCACTTTGGCCATTGCAATTTTTTTAATGCATTATCCGTATGAATTGCTGAATGTTGTGAATATACTTTGTGCATTGAGGCTACGCACAGCGACAGAATGCATAAATCGGCTTTCAGGAAAAGCTTCAAAACTGTTTTTTAATGAATCAAAAGTTTCATCATTATTATTAGTACTTTTATAGCTTAAACGTCACAAAAATGGATACAAAAACGGCGATACTTTGTAAAAGAGATTTTTATCGCATTGAAGTGCAGTAAAATATCTTTTTTTAATGATCGTCATCATTTAACAACGGAACATTTATTACGAATTTGCATTCATGTGTATTCATTGCAAAATTATTATTATTTGAAAGGGGAAACATAAAGTCTGACTTTTCTGATTCATAAGTTTATGAAAAGAGTTTTGTATGAGGTTTTGCCATTATTTTCGTAACTAAGTGGTAGAATAATTAAGGAAAGTATAATTTTAATTGATTGCTAATGGCAATGTCTGCATTTATTTTTGATGCCACAAAATGATGATGAAGAAAAGAAAATAATTTCAAGTATCAGGAGCAAAATTCCGAATTTTTTTGAGAGGGTTCTAATTTTTTTCGTAAATGAATCAACTTTTTTGGGTGGTTTTGTGACTTTTTAACAGAAAACTGAAGAAAACCAAAAGAAATTTTCTATCGAAAGGGCTTTTAGCCCCCAAACTCTGTCAAACTCCATCATCTTTTTGAAATTATTTCAATTTTGAAGCATTCTTAGAAAGTCATTCGTAAATTACGTCACACAACCTATTGTCACGAATTCTTTAACACCCTCTTTCCTAAAACGTGACGTAATTTACGAATGACCATGTTGTCATATGTAGGAACCATACAATAATATATCCCATTATGCTTGACGGGGAGATTATACTAGTATTTAAGATAATCCACAAAATAGAACTTTTCATTTTTGACATACTTTCTAATGCCTTCTTTATATTCTCTTTTTTGTCTTCCTTTAAAAAAACTAACCTGGAAAATCAACATTATAAAAAACTTCAACAATGCAGTTGTCAGCAGACGGATATCAGAGTGTGGATTTAGCCTTTATATTTTGTGCGGTTTATCTTCTACTAGGAATGGCTCTCATTGCAATGTGCTTTAATCTTATGCAGGTAAATATTAACAGATGACAGGTCAAAGGAGATGCAAGGAAAAATTTCTTCATTAACATCAGTCACAGATGATGATGAGAGAGAGAATGAAATGAAGCACTTGTGCACACACAAAAGGACTTTGTCCAAGTGAGGAACTGTATAGAAAAATCAACAAGAGGATTTTTTTCGCAGCTGACGGAATGAAAAAAGAAATTTTTCCTTCTTTCTTATATTTTTTTCTTCTATTTTTTATGCTTTAACATCTGACGGAACCACAGCATGAAAAATACATTTGTGAATTGGGGATGGTAACTAGGTGGATATTGATATTGATATTAGTATTGTTGCAGCAGAGAGGAATCTGATGTATCGAGCCATATGTAGGCAAATTTGTTAATATGAGAGCAAAGTTACTGTGTGTGAGTGACTAGAAAAACTGAAACCATCTCGTTTATGAGATGGTCGTGGGTTCGATTCCCATCTAAGACCGATACTCCCAATTATTAATATAGAGTATGGTCGATACGAAAATTGATCAATAAAATGCTTACAATATTACAGACACAGAGAGGGTCCTCAATTTTTCACAAAGATTCTCGATTCTCAAACAACTATTTGAATCGAGGACCCCCTCCTCTGTGCATAAAAAAACTTCAAAGTTTTAAGGCTAAATTTTTTATGACTAGGTAGTCTAAAGTTACCACCCCCAAAAATTCTATACAAGAAAATTATTTAACAATTTTTTTCTATTTTTCTCTCTTCTCATTGTTACATGTCTATGGCAGGAGCAAGTCATTCACAAATTAACAAATCTAAAGAATTGTGCCAGTCAATGTTTCAAGTGCAAAAGGTAATGATAATAAATGAATGTTAATGATGGAATGAAATGTAGTCAAGTCAGAGAAGCTCATCCATTCGTTTATTCTTCATCTCATCTTTCGCCAGTTACTAGTTTAAGAAATAAAATAAGAAATTGAAAAAGAAAATGTTCATAGAACTTTAAGGAAGCGAATAAGACAATTTTAATGTTCATTTTTTTTATTATTCTATAAGTTTTAATCTCTCTCAAGTTGTTCTTTTTTACATTTAGTTTATAAGATTTATCTCTTACTTTTCATTGTTAGACCATTCCATTCATGTGTAGGAATTGAAAGTTAAGAAAAATAAACATTATTGTAAATTTTAAGTAGCTTAGATAGGAAAAATTGAATCGTAATGAATAAATTGATGAAAATTTGTTATAAAATAAAATGTTTAATGCATTTAATTCTGTCTGGAGGATGTATATATCAATTTATTTGTTTATTTCAGGATATTATTATTTGTTAGGTCAATAACATTTCAACAAGTTTTGCTGCTAAGGCATAAATATTTAAGCTTTCAGATATAAGTTGTGTAAAATAAATTTGAAGAGTCAATTAAAAGTTTATTGCCTTCTTGAAATTATATTCAACAAAAAACTCTAGCTGATGTCAAATATTATCTACATATTGTTCCTTCCCAGAAAACACACACGTGCAGAAGCTTGATGCCCATAAGAAATAATTATGTGTGACTAAAGGTCGGAATACGGAGCTTCGTTAAAAAAAAATATTTTAAACCTGATCTGTGGACATTCCCAAGTCAACTTAGAATTAGATTGTGGCTAATTCTGCTCCGTACTTACCAAATCCACATTAATCAAAACAAGAGTAAGACAGCATTTCTTTGGGATGTATTGTGATGTGAACGATCTGAATTAATTAATATACGCTAGTCATAATTAGGGTTACCAGATATTTTCAAGAAAAATAGAGGATATCCCCCATGTCGACTAGTTTTATTCGTTTTCTGGACGAATTAGAACATTACAAATCTTTTTTACTTTTGAAAAATGAAAAAAATAGAGAACAGTCCTCTGAAAAACCAAGCAGATGGTCAGCCTGGTCATAATATATTATATTTCTATTTTATTCGCAAGATTCTATACAAATAAATTAAACAATGATAAATAGTCAATGGATAGCCTGACAAAAAAAATTCAATTCTCATTAAAATGCAAAAACTTTCAGTCCTTAAAAAAAATATTTTTACAGAAAACTGAATATTTTTAAAGAGATTATTAAAACCATACGAACTATATACTCATCGTTCATACATTGAAATATGGTTTCAAAAGTCCCTCTTCAACGAAAAGTTGGTAGAAAACAAAGTTTTTAGATTAGAAAGTTTCTCTAAAAGAAAAGTAATGCATCATTATAGTTTTGCAATGAAAATCTTGATCAGAATTGAAGGAAAAGTTTAATTTATTCCAATAAAAAGTAAGAAAATGAAGTAAAATCATAAAGAAAAGTTTACAGAACGAAGTTTGACAATATTCATTACAGTTCAGTTAAACTAGAAAATTCATCATAATTAATCATCATAATTAAAATTAATCTTTTTGTGTGGGGTTTTTTTTGAATTTCTTCTCCAATTTTAAATTTTCCAGCATTTCCTCAAACCAACCAAAAGCTGGTTGCTTGGTATACCCTTGAGCGTTGTTCAGTAAGGAAGAGAGTGTATCCAGGGAGGTATTTTGGATGTCAAAACACCCCCTTTGACGGAAATTTTCTCTAATTTTCGGAAAAATACCCTAAATACCCCCAAAATTTTTTGGGCAATTGAAAAATCACCCAATAACCCCGCTTGGCTATGTTATCAGGGTAGGATATAAACAACGGGCGTAAGGTTGTATGTGTCACATGACATGTAAAGTATCTGTCAAAAAAAAGTCAATTACGGCCTTTTCAGAAAAATGTCGTTACACACAGTTTGTCAGACACAGTGCCTTAAATGTTCTAATATGTTGAGTGTTTATTTTTATATTTACGACAAGTCTAACTCACACCTTACATGAAAGGAAATTGAAGCAACAAAGTTCTGTATTCATATGGCTCCCACACTCATTCGATGATGAAAAATATGTGACACTAATTGGAAGCAAAAAGAAGCAGCACAATCAAACGATGATTCTAACGAACAAACTTCATCTGTTGATTTTTGTGTTTATTTCTTCCTGATTACATTCCTACGAAAGTGGAATTAAAGTCAATATCAATACTGTAATACTTTATGTCTACTTTTGCTAGGCAAACAGAGCAAAGTAATCAAAATGAACAAGAATTTTTAGAAAGTTGCTCTTTGCCTTTTTGAAGCAGCAATTTAGGTGTTTGGAATTTTTAGATATTTTTTTAAAAGGAACTTTTTTGTTTGACTCTCGAAAAAATAAAAATTTCAGGTGTCACAAAACTTTTTTTGGTTTCATGATAAGATCATAGAAATCTAGAAAATTCATTCACAGAAAACATATTTTCTGAACAAAAATGTCAGAAAACCTCAGAAGGCATCCTAAAGATTCCATAGCAAGAGAATCAAGACGAAATTCACTTAAGAAGAATTCCTACTCTGATGATATTTACAGACAAGCTTTAATCTAATCAACTCTTTAAACGAAAAATTGAATTATTGCCTTCAAATTCGATTTTCCTATTTCAAAATCAATATTATGAGCACTTGTCTAGCAAAGAAGCAGACATCGAAATTGATATTAAGAAGTAGACACAAGCATTTATATCAAGAAGTAGACCTGGAAATTTATATCAAGGGGATCATTGAAGAGTCGGTGAGAAATGTTATAAGGAAAGGATAATGAGAAAGGTATCAGATTGTAGATGTAGCAGACGTAGTAGACATAGGAAGTAATGAATCACATGAGAAATTGATTGAATCTGGATTGAAATTTGATAATGAAGAAGGAAAGAATTTAAAAAATCCACCTTGAGATGATTTTTGATTGAATTTTGAGAGCAGAAAAATTATATGAGGCTTCAGCAGCATTTTTGACTACACAGTGACCAAGCGGACAGTTTACTTAGAACCAAGGAGGTACTTGACAGCCACTCGGCAGCTTGGCCTCTTGTTCGCCGTATGGTCAACGTTTCAACATTTCTGGCTACGCCCATGGGACCGGTTTCTAGGGTACTCCTACCCTCCACCTAGAGTACACCAGGATTAAGAGAGAGAAGGATATGTGATGTAGGTAGGGTGTCTTAGATAACCCTAAAGGACATCATAGGATAGGATAGATGGGATACCATAGGTCATACCTTACCTACCTGGGTAGCTCTAGAAACCCTAGTCATATTTGATGCTAAAGTGGATCAAAATTATTTAAATAATTTTTTTAATTCCTAGAGTTTTAATTTTTTCACTTTTTTATTGATTTTGAATAAAGCTAAGAAAATTTTGTGAAACTTTCAAAAAAGTCAAAAAAATCTTTTCGATTTCCAGATACAAAAATCTGACAAAATTACTCACTTAGAAATATTTATTTTAAAAAGGACCCTTTGTAGTACCTTTTCTCTCCATCCACATAAATCTTGCTGCATAATACTGGAGAAAAAAATCGTTCGCAATTTGCAAAATCCAAAAAAAATCTCTCGATGCCATATTTTTATCCTACCTATGCTTCATTATCAGCTAATCATGATTTATCTATCGTTTTCAAACGGATGAGAATATAAAGGAACATAATAAGACTAGGAAATAGGAATTGAGGAATGAAGATGATGAAAAAATTGTGCGCATCATCATCAAAAGATTTCTTGCCTCAGCGACTTTTCATGATCAAAAAAATATTCCAGTGATGCTTTCTTTCCTTTTTTGATTGCTTAATGTAATTTCAATTTGAGTCATGATAATTCCCATTCAATCCAATTTATTGCTGGAATGAAATGTTTATTATCTGCTGATTTTGGTATTGAATACATGCTACAGTTGACATTATGATCAAAATTATTTTTTTCTGATTATTTTTAAATAGCATTACTTGAATTATAAGGAAGGATTTTCATTATGAATATTTTTTTATTGATGCTTGAGACTTGAAAGTAATTCAACGTAAGTACTGACTTAAAGTTTAAAGATTTATCATGAATGCTGACGTAAGTCTATGAATGGAAACTCGGGGAAATTCAAGACAGAACAGCAGTGACAAATGGGTGGAATTTCCCATCCTTCTCTCGAAAAATTACTAAAAAATCCAGGACCTCCAAAATTTCTGGATATCCCGTAGTAGAACATTATGTAAATATACAATTATTATATCTTGTGTAACGCTACCGATGCTGAAAACCATAGTTGCGCTCTATATACATTTTTAAATTTTCCATGTACATTTCATTACGGTTAATGGAGGAAGGAGATTAAAAATGACCATTATAAACATTACGTAAGATTAGGGTTGCCAGATATATTTTTTAAAAGATAAAAGGCGAAAATTTTCTATCAAAATGTTCACTTTTTGGGTAATTTTTCGTTTCAGTGTAGCTTTTTTTGGTTCGGTACATCTTATTAATTGTAAAGTGGCTCAATTTTAGACATAGAGGCCATTTATGCACAAAAGAGGACAAACTTTCATGAAAAAATACAAATAAAAGCTTTCAAAAAACAGAACAAAAATTTCAAAAATTGAGGACAGTCCTCTGAAACCCCTAACATATGGTTATCCTACATAATATCCAAACAAATAATTATAATGGCAAGTTAGTGAAAGCTTTGATAATCCTCGACAATAATTGACAAGAGAAAAGTTATGAAATGAAGCTACGAGCATTTAATTAAAATAAATACCAGGAAATTTTAAAATAATATTTATTAATTACAAAAGAAATTTCTGTCTCTAAAATTCTCAAATTTATTACATGAATATCAAGCTTTATGCACATGAAGTGTAAAGAGCTCAAAAGTATCATATTTTATTATAAAATTTGAAAACAATATCATTTTCAAGGATCTAAAGCACATGGAATGTATGAACAAAATATATTTCTATATTCCTCCATAGAGAAAGTCTAAAAAGCACTTAAAATTCAAAATATCATATGAAAAGATTAGAAATGATTGAAATCATAGAATCTTAAACTTTACTTTTCAACTTATGGGTTGTTCAAAAATGACGTCATTTAGAGGTTAGGTGGATCAGAAACTTTGTAAAATATTTTTTTGCATGCAAATTTTGAGACAAAGTTTCAAAAATTTTCATTTTTTGATAAACGTCATTTATGAATGCACCCCATTATGGATTATTATGGAATTAACGTTTCTTCCCTACATCAATAAATTTCCCGTCCTCTTTTCGATTCTCGTTTCTCACTTTAAGCTCAAGTCAAGTATAATCAAGATTTTAATCTTTCCTTCATATCTCATTCATATTTCAACCATTTTATACATCTTCAATATGCTAAGCATGATTTTATATGATGAAGGAGTACATGAGATTGTGGAGTTGTGGAAAAAGCGCAACCTCACGGTGTTATATGAAGTATTTTTAATAGGAAATATGCTCCCGAGCTGCAATGAGCCTCAAATTACTGGGAAGGTGCTATAATAGCACTGCTTAACAAATTATTCATCCCAGTGGTGTAGTAGTAATTTTTTTGTATGGAATAATTTAGGGGTCATTTTCTGGATTTTTTTTTTCAATAAAACCTACCAAATTTTAGAATTATCGGTTAGGGGGACATCTAGTTCCCTCTTGCTATACGCCTGATCCATCCACAAGGGTATCATATCACCACCTTGATTGACAGGCCGGTACAGTCGGCGCTACTTCAATGATTTGGCAGTCATTAGTCATTGCTGCTCGGAACTACCTACTGATCTATACTATATCTCATACAATGAATCTATGGGATGTAAGGGAAGAAAAAAATAGTGTATATACATGCATGGCATGGCGTAGCATGAAGTAAAGTAAATTTATTGCAATTTTCAAACAAGAAATCAACAAAAATTAAATGAGATTTTTTTTCCTTTCTTCCATCCCTTGAGGAAAATTTCGTCGGTTTCTTCTTTGAATTCTCTATGATTCATAAATCTAAATGCCTTGAATCTTCTTAAAATTCTCATTGAAATGTTTAAATAATAAATTATTCATACTTCTTACATGAAAATTGATAAATCATTCTAAAGTTGACGCCAAACGTTTTTCAAGAAATTTTTCTTGAGAACAGTTTTATTGGGAAAAAAGATTTGTCAAAAATGTCACAGAAGTGATTAATATTTTTGTGATTGAATGGATTTTTAGGATAGAAACTGAAATAATGAAGTGCTGAGTCACAAAAGTTTATGAAATACTTTAAAGTTGTTGATGGTTTGGATATTTATGGAGAAACTAGAGGAGTGGGTAGACTAATTCTGAAGCTTAACAAATGTTAAGCAAGGTGCACACTAAGGTGCACGGAGTATCCTATGATGCAAAGGACCCGGGCCCCAGTGGCCTCCCTTGACTACTACCCTTGATAACTAAAATAATCATCCAAACCCAACTAAATTCTGACAAAATCTCCAACAACAAAAGGATTTTATAGCAATAGCTTATGGTTGCAAGCAAACAAGGCAGGAGGAAGGAAGAGAGGTTGAGAAGAGTCAAGTATAAAAGGAAAATGCAAGCACAAAAATTTTCTTGCTCTAGCTCAATGTTTATAATGGGAAAACTGCCTTTTGTTTTTTACATGTTTTATCTTTCATAGCAAGACAAGCATCGCAGCATAAGCAAGCAATATTGAGAGAATATGAAAAAAAAGCACAAAAAAGGCAGTTCATGACACAATAAAAATTTTCTTGTCTCTCCCTCTCGATTTTTTTTGTTTCACTGCTCATACTTTGCTTTTCCTCAATGCAGATATTGTATATTGTTTACCGATAACCGTATATATATATTGCAAAAATGACTCAAATTTACGTTGTTGAATTTGCTCATTCATGCTTATATACATCCCGACCAGGCATCCATGCCTCCCACATACACACGTATTGACATTATGCTCGCTTCCCTTTAGTCTGAGACTCCTTCATGAGGAAAAACTAACGAGAACGATGAGAAATTGCATGAAATATGGTTGAAAAAAAAATAAATTTAAAACATGAGAAAACTCATAAATTCACTTCTCGTGACTTCTTTTTTCTCCTCCAACAAACACATCCATAAATGAGTTTTCTGCATATATCCAGTAGTGGAACTTTTGCAGCATAAGAAAACTTGTTACATTGTCTCTTGATTGTGGAATGAATGGTTGATTAAAATGCATTTTATATCAACTAAAATATTGGAATAAAATTGTAGTAAATTGAGGGTATGATAAAGTGAGGATGACTGTTTAGTGGATTATTTATTTGCTTTTCTTTGAATAGTTTGTGGATTTTTTATTAGTTTTTATATGAACAAAGCGCATAGTGGGGAGACTCCTCATCAAAAAATTCTTCAATTATCTAGGGTTTTTGAGAGAAAATCCATTAAGTCCCCCCTCTCATATATTTTTTTTTTGAAAACTCCCCCCCCCCCTTTATTTCACTAAATTGTTTTTTGTAAATGCAACAACAGCAACATTGCATTGTAACAGCATATTCAAAACCAAGTGACCATTAATTGAAGAAATTAATCCAAGTGACCAGGGGTGTAGCCTGAGGGGCTTGGGAGCCCGAGTCCCTTCCGGAAATACAAATTTCATACAAAAAAATGTTATTGAGAATTTTTTTAATTTTTTTTTAAATTACGGCCGTACTGCTTTTGTGTATCATTTTGGAAATATAGGTTATTTTTAAAGAAAATTCTAATAAAAATTTGCAAGTGACCATCAGGTGATCTAAATTTGATACAAGTTTACACTATTATCACGTCCGCCATAATAATAAAACATTTAAATTTTTACAATCAGGTCTTTTGAAATCAGAGATTTCAGTAACATTGATATGTATATAAATAAGAGCTGCCTGCATCAAAAAATAGAAATGTTTCATTTATTTACTAAAATTTAAATTAATCAGAATTTTCTGAATACCTTCGTCCTTAATATCACAAATTCCATTAAAAATGAAATAATTTTCACGAAATGTAGATGAAATTGCTGTAAAGCGAAAATTCTCTTCTCCAAAAAAAGCATCAAACTACAATAAATACTGTGAAAAATTGTTGATGAAAAATAAACTTGATTTTTTTCAACCATGAAACAATTTAACGAATTTAAAGTTTGTCATTCGCATTTGCATTGCTTATCATATAAATTTTTATCCAGTCACAAAATGTAGTAAAAAAATCACTATAAAAGAATTATTTTACAGTTGCGGAAATGAAATTTTCATGAAATTTCTCTATATTTTTACAAGAGTATGAGCATAAAAAGTTTTTAATTATAATTGAGCTATAGGCAGAAGAGGAAACTTGCCGTGACATTAAGTGGAAGTAAAATAGACTAGAAGCAAGTGTTGGTATTGATTTTAAAATTTTTAAATGTAATTTCGAAATGGTAGACCGTGAAAATTTTAATGGCTTGAAGGTTTTTGGTAATTTTATTGGTTTGTGAATTTGCAGGTGTGAAAATTGAAAATTTAAAGTAAAATTTAGAGTTTTTAAAGGCTTATTTTGGACTTGTTTACAAGAGGCTTGTTTACATCAAAGATATTTTGATTTTTAGACTTCTACCCAGTAGGGTATTCAGAGGGGTGGGTATTATGGAAGTCAAAACACGAACCCGTTTGATGTCATTTAATGTCGACACATAAACATATTTTTAATATTTGATATCTACCATTTAAAATTTATACAGCTTTTTAAACTAATTGGCTGAAAACTCATAAAAAGTTTCTCGGAAACTACATCTTTCGTCTCATAAAATTCGCTCTGAAAAGCATATTCATTTTTAAAATACAGAATTATTCAGTTCTTTGACTCACATCAAAAAACTTTTTTTACTTCATAGTAATTTTCCACTCCATTTTGCAGGGGAAAGTTAATGCAATGAGCTTTTTAAAGACATAAACTGCACTGTTACATGCACACATATGTAACATAATAATCTTCAAACTAACTAAAAATGTCGCATAAATGGCTTTAATGGATGCAATTTATCTCATATCATATGAAATGAAAATTATGATGAAAGAGAGAACTTATCATGTGATACTGTGCTTAAAAATTGTGGCAATATTGCTGTGAAGAGTGTGAGATTTTCACTAAGTATCATTTTTCCCACTTAGTTATTCATTCATTCATTCATGATGTTATGTGTGAATTGCATCATTTATGATACATCTCATGCACATATTCCTTACAGAAAATTGTCGTTATTTTTGCTGGAGCTGTAAATAGTCATAAAACTTGTAGAATGGTTGTAAATTCTAGGTTGTGGTTGTTGTAGAGGGAGATGGGGTGTCTATAATAGTTATCGTCTATTTCCTTGAGTAGTAAAATTTAAGATTTTTGAGTATAAAGCAGTCAATTCTTAAATAAAGCAGTCTCTATCCTAGCTGAACTTCAGAAATTTAATTCAAACTTTCTCTTCAAAAATATCCACAAACTCAATTAAAACCCACCCCCGAACAACCAGCACACAACAATCAACTACAAATGCACAAAAGTCTTTCAACCATTAACATCATTGTCCAATAACACTCTCCTTTTTTGTTCCTCAACCGGATAATGATAACAGAAAATTAAAAGTCTGGACACTCATCGTCACACATGAACTCGTTGCGGATATTGGAAATTGCACATGAATAAATTGCAAATTAAGTTTTTTTAAATGCATGCACGATAAAATGAAGCAATGAAAAAGTGTCCAACCAAAAAGTGAAAAAGTAATTAAAATCTCAAAATTGGAATAATTTTCATGAGAAAGAAGAAGGAAAAAAAGAAATAAAATTGAATGCATCGATGACTTTTTCCTGACCATGGAACAATATGGTAATTTTTCACGTGTATAGTGCGCAGTTAGAGAGAATCTTTTATGGATGGTCAGGAATGTTGGAAGTGAGAGTTGTTGGAATATTCTCTCAATTGGAAGTGAGAAGAAGAGAAAAATATTTTTGTTGCTTTTATTTGCAGCATCCAATTGATAGAAATTTTTAATGTAGATTTTTTCAATGAAATTTTAGTGAATTCTTTCAAATTTTGAAAAAGTCTGAAAATGCTGCAGATGTAAGATTCTGTCATGTATATCAAATTAGAAATCTATCAATAAATTCAGAAAAAATCTATAAAATTCCCAAAAAGCTCTCTCATACGCAAACTCCTCTGGAACTGAGAGAAAATTTTTCTCAAAAAAGCTGAGCGACTTCCACTTGCAAATAAAATTTTCCCATCATTATCAAACATTCAACTCAATAAGCAGCTATAAAATACGCTCTCATCAGCCACGCCGTCTTTTTTATTATCTCAAATAGAATATAAAAAAAATATTGGAAGGATTTTTTTGTGCTCTCTCACAGCCTCGCCGAAGATTTACACTCACAGCAGCCACAGATTGGGAAAGGAATGCAAAAGCTCAAAAAACTAGAATTGAAAAATTATCAGACGGAAGCATCTCAGTGTTTCGTGAGACGTTAAACGATGTAATCCGTAAAAATTTTTGGCGTTGTACCAGAAAATAAGGATGAAAAAATATTTTTAATAAAAAGTTGAAAGGCACAAAAAAATTCACACACGTAACTTTTTAAATCCAATTTAAAGGCAAACTTTCTCCTCTTCCCAATTGTGACTGCATTAAATTGCTTTTGGCAACGAGGAAATACAGCAGGAAGAAGAGAAATAATAATAATAATTTTTGTGAACCTAAAAAAAGTCTCTCGTATTTCGGGTTATAAAAAAGGCAAAAATACGAGACGAGTTATACATAAAACCGCGAATTTCATTTTTGTCGAATGCAATTTACATTCCATTCCAACATAACAGTCACTCTACACAGAATAAACTGAAAACTTGTTTTTCGATAAAATGAAATAAAGTCGATGAAAATTTAATGAGATTTATGTAAATAAAAACGAATGTGAATCGTACAGTTTGAATTAATTCATCAATCAATTAAATAAATAACATAAGCAGATTGAAATTGTGTATGTGTGCATAAAAATCAGATTAAAAATTTAAATGAGAAAAAAGTGGAAAACAAAAATTTAATTTATAAAATCAGCAATTTTGTGATAGACAGGTGGAGATGTCAGACAGTAAATGTGAAATTGTAAAATAAATTGCTGTGAAAATTAAAATTCAGTTAATGGAATTTTTAATCAGTGAAATATCAAATTAAAAAATTATTTCAACTTTTAAGGATTAAAATTTTAAAAATAAAATAAAATATTTTAAAATTTAATAAAAATTTGTGCACATTTTTAAAGATTTTGACGCCTAACTACGTAATTATTTAATGCTTAAAAGTAAGGAAAATATGAGGTTTTTGATGTAAAAATTGAGAATTTTTGTAATTTTTTTTACAAAAATGAGAATCAACTTTTTTTTTTATAAAATTCTTAAAATTATTTTGTTTTAAAAAATGGATTAAATTTGAGTATTGTAGTTTTTCTTACTCTAAATCTTAATTTTCTAAAGTTTCAAAAAATTCCATTTTAATCTTCCTAATACATCAGGACAGGGGCGTAGCCAGGGGGGGGGGGGGGGGGGTCCACTTGGGGCTCGCTTTGCTTGGGCGCGTTATTTACTAACATAAGAATATTTTATATGATTAATTGAAAAATGAGTTACTAACAACAAAAATTTTTTTTGCCCCTACCCCTCATAAAAATTTCTGGAAATTTTCTAATTTTTGGTATAGAAAATTGAAAAAAAAAATAATTTCCGTTGAGGGGTTGATTTGTCCCCCAAACTAGGCTACCCATGCATACGTTTATCCTATTCTTGACTACGTACCTATATAAAAATCAAGCGTTACAACTTAGGACTTGACCAAAAAAAATTCACAAAAACATGAAAATATTCCCAGAAAAATTTTCTATCAGGCTATAGAGTTTCACTGCTTAAAATCCAATAAAATCTTTGAAAGTCTTCGATATGGATAACTATATTGTTTAAGACAAAAACTATTCAAGTAGAATATTTTTCACTCCCCAGACCTCTACATCACTGCTGCATTCAAAATTTCCGTTAAAGAAAAGAATTTGAAAATTTTCTTAATTTCAAAACCAATCTTTTCAAGTTGAATATTTATAAGTACTTCATTATATTTTTAAATAAATTTCCAAAAACTCTTCAAATTTTCAAAAGTCTCTCGAAAAGTAATAAAATATTTCCACAAGTCCCAATCTTCAATTCATTTCCATGGCTAATAATTCCTAAATTACTAAAATTATAACAAATTTCAAACCTTTTACCTTTAATATTTTTCATTCATGTACCTTGACATGTTCTCAGAATTCGAGCTTCATAATTAAAAATAAACAACATTAAAAATAACAAAACAGACTAAGGCTACATGAAGCTCAATGAAAAACTGTTGCTTGTAAATTTCAGTTGAAAACTTTTTACATGAATAAATTGTTATTTTTATTTTTTGAAAATGTTTTGCTTTTTTTATTGTAGCAATTCTTTAAACCTTATTTCGAGGAAACTCCTTCAGTCTACGAAATAAGATAAAATTGAATTCTCAAAGAAGTCGAAAATTCGTCAAACCTTTCAAAGAGAAATAAAAACACATAAGAATTCTGTTTGCAATAATATCATTTGTTATGTTTAGATTTCATGTAATCAATTCTTTTTGATGTGTGTTTAAGGAAATTCTATTTTGTTCTATGTCATGGTTAATACAAGCATTTATTCAATTTTATTAAAATTTTCAAATTGGATTTTATTTGAATTTAAATAATTTAGAATTTTGTCACAAAAACTCTCAATTTTACCCACAATCAATTTCCTTAACCTTTACGCATTAAGCATAACCACAAAATTTTCTTTCAGAATATAAACATCGAATCTAAATGTTAATTGAATTTTTGTGACGTGATTTGTAAAATAAAAGTGAGCAAACAAAGACAATAAAATATTCAGCAACATCTTGTCATTGAAAAGGAAAGACAAGGATTAAAAACATTGAAATTGATGGCTTTAGACATAAAAAAGTTTTGAGCAAATAAAAAAACAAGAAAATTTTTAAAGACTAAGCTTGAATAAATAAGCTAAAAAAGGTAGAAAAATTAATTTTATGAAATTGTCGACAGAGAAATTTGAAAATATTTTTTTAAACGAAAAAAAATATTTATAATAACATTATAAAAGAAAGTGTTTTAATGTTCAAAGAAGGAAAACTTTGTGAATGAATTGAAATTTTTAATGCAAAATAAAAGTGAAGAAAATTCGGATTTTATTGTTGAGTTGAAAAAAGAACAACAAGATCGGATCAATAATCTTAAAAGGTAATGTACAATCAATCATTTTATAGAATTGTATCAAAATTTGAACATTCAAGAATTGTTATTTATAAATCTATAGTCAATAATATAATGTTCATGGAAAAATTATAACTGCAGGAAATATGATGCTTGTTTTGAGTTTCAAAGCAAATACTGAGAACAAATCAATATGTGCTGTCAACAGCCAGAAGAATACTTTATTGTATTTTATATAAACTTTTGAGAAAATCAATGCCTGATTGGAAACAAATACTTGCAGCAATATGGACGAGCGACACACCACTGTAACGTCAAAGTCATGAATTCCGATGACGGCGTAACTGTGGTTTTTGCTCACTTGACGGCAAAATACGCGGTTTACCATAGCATGTCGCTCAACATAGCAATATAGTTGTAAGATGAGAAATTCCTTTGTTCAAATATGAAATCTTAATTCTATCACTTTTCAATAAATATTAAAATTTAAAAATGAATTCATTAAATTTATATTTTTTGAAAATTTCTATGGTCAACCTATAGCCTATAACTGATGTGCTAGTATTCTTTAATAAGGCAAAAAACTGGAAGAAATCATTGCCATTCGACAACTGTAATACTTCCATAATTCTTAAAATGATATTTACCAAAAAATTAAATTTTTTACCACACTTCTTTCATCCTTTTCACTAAATTTTGTATCGAGTGTGACAAAACTTTAAAATGTTTTATGTCATCCTGAACTTGAGACAGTACTAAATCCTAAAAAATGTAGTAAAAATGGTAAAACTGGTTTTACTATGAGCTCAGTGCTCATGCTAATCTAATAAAACTTTGCAATCTAGTAATATCCAAGGCTCTTCTATCAAATTTAAAGATTAATAAAATTAATAATATTTTGAGAGTAATTGTGAGGTCTAACATGAAAAAAATAAATTTACGAATATCTATTTAAAGCCTCAAGATATAAAATGGCCTGTTCTACGTTATGCTAATTTATGTTTATAAATAATCCCACCAACTCTGAACAAACCACATAAAACCATAATTATTTCTAAAATAGATTTTAATATAATCATTTTGAATAATGAGATAATAATTAAATTATTATACTTTTCAAGCGTATTCACCTAATTATTCCAACCAACAAAAAATTCGTCCGAAAATCTTAATAAATTTCTAAATTAGGACACAAAAAAATCAATCTTATTAGGAGTCATTCGTAAATTACACCACACTTAGAAATTAATTTTTCGACCCCTCTCCCCTAAAGTGTAATTTGCGAATGACCCCTTATCTCAAAATAGAACAAATAATGAAAGTTAATAAGCATATCCAACACATGTTTGAGAAGTTCAACAGCTGCCAAAAGAAAAAGAAAATTACAAAATCGCAGCACAGCTATCAAATAATAAGAGATGATCTACCATAACATGAAGCATATTATGCTTATTAAGGAAATCTATGCCAAATTGTTTAGCTGGATATTTAAAGAATCTTACAAATAATTTAATATTATACAGACACTTAGTTGTGTACATAACAAGAAGACACACAAAAGCTCAATAAAGTTTATTTACACACTGTTTAAATAAATCAAATTCTGAAATCAATTCCTATCAAGTGCGGTTTATGGAAAGAAGAATAAAAAAGAACGATTCACAAATGACGTCCATCAATAATAAAATTTTGGGACGTTCTATGTCAAAATTCTTTCAAAAATAATTACTTTTGGATGTAGAGTCATCCAGCCTAAACATGACGGACGTCATTTATGAAGGACCCCCCCCCCCCCCAAAGAAAAATAAGACAATCTTTTTCTAACATGACAAATACTGAAAACATCAAAAAAAAATTGAATCCACAAAAAATTTCATAGGAAAGGAAAAGAAAAAATTTGTTCTCATTTGAGGATTTTTTGCCGAAAGCCATCATGCAAGATGTCATCAAATTTGTGTACATTTGTACTCAAAAAATATAAGTAAAAGGAATATTTCTTCTGGCTGTAAATAAATAAACATATATAATTAGGGTGGCCAGAGGATTTTTGAGAAAAAAACGGACATTTTCAAGAAGAAAACGGACATACCCAAAAAACTAAGAAAATGCAATAATTATATAGTTAAATAGTATATTTTTAACTTCAAAAGCTTAAAACAGTTTATTAAATCCCAGTAGATGCAAAAAAAATCTTATTTTTTGAAAACTAATTTCAAAAGATTAAAACTTTGTCATTAAAAACGAAAAATTCAAATTTTGGATTCAAAAAAATTCGAAGAAAATTTTGTATGAAAACCAATAAACTCTTAATTATTCACGAATAAAACGTAACTTTATGAAAAAAATAACTACAATTTAAGATAATAACTGAAAATAACCCTGAATAAACCTTGTAGTCAATGTTAATTTATGAGCACAAAAAAATTATAAACTTTTTAAGAAAAAAATGGACAAAATCTGTTCAAAAACGGACAACGGACAATTGATGAAAAAAACGGACTGTCCGTTGAAAATAGTCACATCTGGTCACCCTATATATAATGTACATAAAGTCACACACATCAGCATATTCACATTATTATATGAATAAGCAGTAAAAGTACTTTGAGATTGTAAATAAATAGAAGAAAATTTTCTTCTCATTTCCATGTTCTCGCAAAAAACAGCTCCTTGACAGCTCAATCAATCAACGTCTCGTTCTCATACTCAATTCTTTCTTTTGAGCTTTTAAATTGGATGCATGTTTATGCATAAACCAATAAAGTTTTCATACATATACGAGATGAAAAGCTTTAAGAATATGAATATTTGTTGGCTAGCTCGTTTGGATTGTGAAACTTTATTGGTTTCAGTTATTCATGCCAGGTCACAACAATTGACATAATAGAAACTTTTGTTCACAATTGAGTGAAGCCTCAATGATTTGCAGAAATAAAGCTACATTGAAATGGAGTTTTTGAAAGGAACTTAGCAACTGAATTTTTAAAAAACAAATATATTTAATTTTTGATTAAAGACTATTGAAGAACCTAGCAGGTGTGACAAAAGGAGAGCTAGCCAGGGTCATACCCTCATTCTTGTAATGTCATGATACATTGTGATAATCCTTGTCTCTGGTGGGAATCGAAGCTAAGTCTTCATAGAAAAGAGGACTGATTTACGATCTGTTGCCTATTCACCTGATCGCAGAAGTCTTTTTTCGAACTAACAGATTTGGCTTTATATGGTTCGATACCCCAGATCTCTCTCTGACTCATCCGTCTATTAAAAATAATTTGAAACCCTCCACTTACTAAAAAAATACTGTCAACGACTTTAGTACTGCATTATACTGCTAGCTGTTAGTTTGGTACCAAGAACCAATGCTAAATTCCCGGTGCTGGTTGGTAAAGGTGCATTCATCGCAGATTTCATTCAGTCAGACTAGCCAATCTAATAGTGTTAACTAGAGGCGTAATCATGTTTTGAGGGAAGAATTGTACTGAAAAAATTAGTGTGAGGGGGATTTTCGGGATTTTTTCTCAAGAACCCTAGCAAAATTAAGAAACCATTCCGTTGAGAGGAGGTTTAATTCCCAATACCCCCTTTGGCTACGAGCCTGAAATTAACAACACAATAAGATACACTTAATCCTATTCCTATGACATTAAAATACGTGAATCCATACCAGCCACACTCACTGATGTATACACTTTATATACACAAATTGACATCATCATCATCGTCGTCTCCATCGTCACTTCTTTCCATAAGAAATAATAACATTTTCTTTACATAACAAAGTTGTTAAGGAGATTTAGTTGATGATTGACACTATGAATAGAGTGAAATGAGAAAAAAATATTATCAATATCACACTGTATTCATTATATGAACTAAAATCAATCAGAGAACTAAATAAATCTACGCACAATTAACCCAACCATTGATTTCATGTGCAAGCATTTTCACAAAAGCAAATATGCTAGTTATGTGCGAATGTTATAATATCATGTAGTGATTTCCTAATGTAGCACTCGACAATAAAGACATAACTAGCTAATTTATGTGCTGACACATTTTGAAATAAATCTCGATCTCATGCAGTGGCAATAGTTGAAGATAAAATACAGAGAGTATTTACATTATATATGTGAATTATATACAGCATACATGCTTGATAAATCTACTACATTAATGTTTTGGAAAGAGAAGAGAAAAAATATCAAAAAAGTTTTTTTTGTGATGCTTTTAATGATTTTTATTGTGTCATAAAGTGAGGAAAATTGCTTAAATTTTCTAGATACATATGTTTATGTGAATGTGAAAATTAAGAAGATATTTGTATGGAAAAAATAAGACATAAAAAGTTTAGACAAACCCGAATTCTAACATAAATTAAATAAATTGCTTTAAGGAAAATAGCACAGATTTTTTTTGGGAGTCTGAGACAACATGTGTTTGTGTGTATTTCTTTGGGATAGTTAATTAATGTCTTGATAATTAAGATAGGGCAGTTTGAATTTTTTCATCTCTATTAGAGAGGTTTTCAAGGTTTTTTCTATGAATGGGAAATTTTTTGTTTTAAAAATTTAAAGAGCTTCTTGATCTTCCCTTTCTTGAAGATGGCTATTGTGAGATTGTATGATCGGTAAGTAGGGTGACCAGATGTGACTATTTTCAACGGACAGTCCGTTTTTTTCGTCAATTGTCCGTTGTCCGTTTTTGAATAGGTTTTGTCCGTTTTTTTCTTAAACAGTTTATATTTTTTTGTCCTTACGAATTATCATTGATTGGAAGGTTTTTTTATCAGTTATTCTATTGATTTGTAGTTGTTTTGTCATAAAATTAGGCTTTATTATTGAATAATTAAGAGTTTATTGATTTACATTCAAAATTTTTTTCGAATTTTTTTGAATTCAAAATTTGAGTTTTCCTTTTTTAATGATAAAATGAGGAACCTTTCGAAATTACTATTTGAAAAATAAGAACTTTTCGCATCCCCTGGGATTTAATAAACAGGTTTAAGCTTTTGAAGTTAAAAAGATACTATTTAGTTATATAACTATAGCATTTTCTCAGTTTTTTGGACATGTCCGTTTTTTTCTTGAAAATGTCCGTTTCTTTCTCAAAATTCCTCTGGCCACCCTATCGGTAAGGTCCTGAATTTACCAATGATGTCGTGGATGAATTTTAAATTTTTTTATTTTTTACAAAAAATTTTGAATAATTTAAAAATTTTTTATTTTTTTTACAAAAATTGTGATTAATTATAAAATTTTAAAACATGGTAGATTCGAAGTTTGTATGAAGTTAAGTCAACTTTTTCATTTAAAATCTGAGTCGACTGATATGAAAAATTGATGATTACTCCACCTTTCTGGTATGGTTTCAGATACGCCTTTGTTTAGAGCACCCTAGGACCTAGGCATGAGAGTATTCAAGTGAAATTGACTTCTGAACTAATTAATTTTTCCAGGATTTTCTTTGGTTCTTGAAAGACCGTAGTACTCTTTAAATCCTCAAATAATACCTCAACAAACTCTATTCATCATTACCCAGAAATCAAGCAAAGTTCCTCATAATTTTAATTGCATGCTAAGAGGAATAAAAAAGTGACTTTTTCCTCATAACATGAGAAAATACACAACATGAAACAAACAAGAATAGGGAGAATTCTGAGAATGCACATATATGTAGGAGTAGAAATACATATGCTTTTTGTAAAACTTTGTTGATTATTTTTAGAAATTTCTTTATTTAGATTTCATGGGAATTTTTGCTGTTTGTATGTTGTTTGTTTTTTATTTCCGAGAAAAATAATACACTCGTCATGGATATGGTTTTTAGTTTTCCAATTTTCAGATGTATTGCAAACAAAGAATTGAATTTTTCAAAGGTTATTTCAAATCATACTTGAACTTTTGAAACAATCTAGAGAAATAATAGTTCATGAAATCCCACGCCAATTTTTTTTAAAAATAAATATAAAAACTCTGCAGCAATCAATCTGTAATCCCTTGCTATTCACTAATGATGAAAAATTGTAGTTTGAATATTTCTACAGCAACTGCTGTGTTTTACAGTGAAGTCAATAAAGCTTTACACAGACAGCATCTATTTTTAAAAATAAACTTATGATTGGTAGAATAATTGGAAAACCACAATATTTCCATACCTTTTTGGAGAACCAATTGATCTAAAAGTTAAATCCTTTTTTTAAAAGAACAACCCGCACCCTAGGTGTGCAACTGATCAAAAGTCGTTTGATCAGTTCCGTACCCTTGGATCGCGCGATACTACTCCCCTGTAATACTCACCAAACTAATAATACATACAAATAAATGACCCCTATGAACAATATTTTTATTAAAAAAAATAATATGCATCCCTTTTTCATCATTATCTATAAACTAGAAAACATATGTGATGCCCACATTCATGGATTTTATTTTCATATTACCAAAATAAAATAAAATAAAAATGTTGAAAATATGAAGCCAAAATTTTGTGAAGAGCAAAAATATTGTGGATGTATTGTAGATTAGATCTCGCTTGAAAGTTGGTAATCCCTTCCACAACTAAAAACGTCCCAAAAGTAAATTTTATTTTTTCGGAACTCTCGAGGATGGAAGGAGAGAGAGAGAGAGGAAAAACTGTTTCCGCACTTCCGCAGTGGCAAAAATGTTAATTTTAAATTCACAAAAAGCAGCAAAAAATAGTTTCATTGCTGAGAATATGCACATATTTATGGGATCTAAAGAGAGAGAACTGACAATGTTTCTGTGGTTCATATAGTGAGAATAGAATAAGGAAATCTGCTAGCCATTATGATATTTTCTCTGCCTAGCTCTCTCAAAATTCTTCAGATATTTATTGTGGATGTTCTAGTCGGTTCTGTTGTTCTGTGAGAAATAACAACAACAAAATTGCTGTAGTAAAATAATGATTTAGTGGAAAGAAGGAAGGAATTGTGAGAAATTATCGAACATTTGGAATTAATGGCGCATTTTTTGTGAGGTTGAGTTTAGAAAATTTGATTTTCAGTTGAGAATCATATTTCATGATTCTCAATAAGGAGTCATTCATAAATGATGTCCAATTTTTAGGAGGGGAGGGGGGTCTGTCGCTGTGTGATTCTTTCACATCATTTATAAATATCATTTATATTGTCGTAAATAATTTATAAATGTCAATTTAAAATAAGGTTTTTTAAAGAATCAACAGCAACCTTAAATAAATTTTAATTTAAAAATTCAATAATTTGAAAATCAGACAAAATAAAGTCATTAACATGCTCACCTCTATAAAAGCAATCTTCCATCCTAAACACATACAAAAAATGAAGAAAACCCGCAATTTTCTCCTCATTTCTTGTAGTAACACCGAAAGCAAGTCAAATTCAATTTTCATAATTTTTTTCTAGTGAAAATGAGGCTTGAAGAGAAAGAATAATAATTTTTTTCATTTTCTTCTCGCCTGAAAGCATTTTTCTGTATTTTGTAGTATCTTCATGTTTCCGTCAATTGACTCTTCTTGTTCCTTCATAACAAACTTTTTTTACGGGAGCAGAAAATATTTTTCATTAAATATAAATTATTTATGCTATGTGCCTTCAAAATATCCAAATATAATACAATGCTAATTATTTTTCAGAAATTAGAACAAAGGAACATGATTGATTTATTGAGCGGGGGTCTGTCTATCAAATATTCATTTCTATAACTTTTTGAATAATTCTCCATCATAAAGTTATCAAATATATCCGTAGGTAGACTATGTCGAATATCCATTGAGAATTGAATTTATTCAATAATTTATTCATAAATAAAGCTCATCATTCTCTATTCAGGCTTCATTCTCAAAGGGTTGGGAATTTTTCTGATATTGTCTGGGATGAAATGAAATTTCTTCAGTTGCTTTGTGGGATGTAGCATTTGATTAGCGTTGTGGAAGTTTTTAAATGTTGAAAAACAATTTTTTTTCATTTTATATGGAACTTTGGGCCTCTTTACGCAAGATGCTTCCTCTTGATTTCCACCTGCAAGGTAAACTGCTCTAAATTGACTATGACTCCGTCAAAAAATCCAAAGATCATCTATTTAGTTAAACTAAAGCTCACATTCCCTTGAATTTCATACCCGTCACTCAAAATAAATAAATTATCTCAACCTCAATTTTAATCAATTGAATTTATATTTTTAAAATATTAAAATAATTGAAAATAAAATAATTTTTAGAAATATCCAGAATTGAAATTCTTTCTCGATCCGCACTTTTTTTTATTGTGGACCAAGAGGTAAATAACTTATGAAAGTCAGCCTTATTAGAAAAGTGTACTAATCAGATTTTCTAGTTATTTAATTATAAATTCTGTCTAATGAACTTAATTACTGATAAAAGTAATACTTCGTTAATTGAATCTAAGAATCTCACTCCTATCGTACGCTGTAAATTTAATTACATCGGAATTCATCAGAAATTTATTTGTATCCAATTAGAGCAGTGTTGTCCAAACTCTGTGCCGCGGCACACTGGTGTGCCGTAGAAAATTTTTGAAAATACCATGGACCGCACACTGTGTGGTTTTGGACATGGTTTACCATCAAGGTGTGCCGTGGCTCAAAAAAGTTTGGATAACACTGAATTCGAGGATCAATTCTGAACATGAGTTTTGTCTAATTAATTATTTCTTTACATTTAATTACTGTTTATGGTTCCTTGAATTGAGGCCTTTTAGCAAATACATGACAAAAGCATTCCAAAGGTAAAATTATCTTCAGTAAAATCAAGGACATTTGCTTGTTACATAGCAATTAATTAGTTTTATGACAATATGCCTTTGGGATTCGAAGTAACTTTGCCATATGTGTACCACTTTAATGTCATTAAAAATGGAAACACAAATTTATTTTTTTAAGCTACTCATGTTTTTTTTATTATTAGAACTTGTAAAATGTTGAAATCTGGCAAAGCCAGAAGTGGATTTTAGCATCAATTTACTAAAGATTTTGGAGGAAAATTTCCAGTACCTCTTTTTAGAAATATTTATGGCAACGCCCTTCCCCCTCTATACCCTTATTCCTTAGTCACGCCTCTTAACAAGCATAATAAATGGAATTATCTCAAATCTATGATGAAATCTATCAAAACCTTTAAAAATAATTTTATATTTATGTTGTTTACTTCTTAATTCTAAAAAAATTATCATCCCCATAATGACCTTAATAAAATTCAAAACAACCTCTCAAATTACTTCATTTCATAAACAAGCTTCTTATCATATCCCTAAAATTTTATATTTAATCCTACTCAACCCAATTTTCTTTGCACTCAAATAGAAAGCAATTACTGTTACCAAGGAATTTTCAGTTCCATTAAAAATTTCTTTTAAAAACAAATTAAAGAACCACAGAAAAAAATTTTCAAAGCATCAAAAATCGCTATTGATAAACTCGACACGGGGAAAGTGGGAGGATCACAAAAATACTTTTTCATCCTTAATCCATAAAATGTGGATTGGCAGACACGTTTCTGGGATGATTTACGGTCTACATAAAGCTTTATAAATCTCAATTGCTTTAATATGTTTCATGAGATTTTTTTGTGTGAAGCTCGCTTATTTCATAAAAGAAATATTTTGTATTTCCTTGAGAAATGGAAAAAAATGAAAGAAGCAAAAGAAAATTAATTTTTTTCTTCTTTATGAAAATTCTGTGTATTGAAAATGAGCGAGGGGCTCAGACCTGAAAAGATTTGTTTATTAAGGATGAAACGTAAAAATTTAGTTTATTGAAGTATACAACATTGAAATTTATTGCCACTTAATTTCTTCTTTATATTCAGACTTTTTTGTATTACTGAATTGATTTGAGGAACAAAAGTATTGATTTTGACAAATTCTTGACAGATATTTACCACCTAGCTGTCGGTTTCAGAGCTTTCTTATTTTAAAGCAAAATGAATTTAATTTTTCAAATTCTGTATTTAATGATTATTTCATTAGGAGTCGTTTGTAAAATACTTTACATAAAAAACTAATTTTTTGACCCCCTTACCTCCTTATCACAAATTTTCCATAGAAAAAAATTTATTTTGTGTTTTGACTGTCACAAGTTCTTCAAACGTGACGTAATTTCTCTTATTTATTGTATTATGGTTTTTTAGTCATTCGTTAATGACGTTCATCCAAAAATGAGATTTTTAAACTCTTTGTGTATATAACAATTGGACACCCTTCGAATCCTATATCTAATAAAATTAGTTTATTTAGTTAGGTCTAGATCATTGTACTCAAATCTAGACTTGCTGGAGACCGAACCACTCTTTAGACAAATTGAAGTTGTGAACTGCTTTTTCAGTGGATGTGATTCAAAAAATAAAAATAATAAAAATTTCACATGTCGAGTCTTGAGTTAAGTTCCAACGACTAATTCGACTAGAATGGTTCTTTTTTATCTTAAATTAAACTTTAGTGTATTACGACACAAACCCTCATCTAAATTTTAGACTGCATTTTTTTAATTTTTTGAACCCATCCTTCAATTTCGCACTATAAGTGTCATAAAATTCAAAATAAGCCTATTTCCTGTTATTTCCTATTTCCTCCTATTTCCTATTTCCTGTTTCAAATTCAGTGATGATATTCATGAAGACGTAAAATTCCCAAAGCAGATAATTTAATTCACAAGACTCATCATTCAATATAAAAAATTCAGTCGTCCTTAAAATATGCTCAAACTCAGATACACTCAGATAATCGAAGAGAACTGACGTGTCATAAACAAATGTGACATCAAAGCAATATTTTTTTCTTGTTTCCAGGAAAAAAGCTTTAAAAACCTCAATGTCATCATGCTAATGACACAACAGTTTTCATCCCCTGATTAAAAAAATTCTCATTTTATCTTTTTCACATAATAAAAAATTTATCCATCATAATCTTACTCCATTGTTGATCATTTTTCATTTTTCTCATGAGAATCCCTATAAACAAATAATTTCATTTCCATTCATGAAAATTATCTCTCTCTCCCACAACCTCATTTTCTTTGCGGAAAATTTTAATTAAATTTTTTGAGCTCACATTTTAAGTCTTCTTTTTGATAATGAACTGAAACACAGTAACAAGATTTTGTTATGTACATAACAAAAGAAACGAAAATTATTTGCGTAATATAATTGAATTCCATTGAGATATTACTATATGACAGGATCAAATAAATCATTGCCTTTTGCCTTTCACTCAAATTCAATTTTCCCACGAATGCTCTTCTTCTTTGTACGATTCTTTCAATATTTTTATCGTCGTGGAATAATAATAGTATGAAAGTATGCAACCAGCGTGGAAAATTTATGGTTTTTCAATCCCCCATTGCGTATAGATGAAGAAGAATGAGAGAGGAATAAAGAAACATATTTTTAGATTTTAGTATGTCTCATCAACTTCCATGAGTTGGTTACTTTTGACAAGAAACGGAGGACCTTTTCAGATGCATAGATCAAAATTGATAGAATTTAAATTTCTTCAATATGGTGAAATTATGCAATCCGCAGTCATAATGGATGTCGTGGCAAGGGTGTCTTACCGCCACTAGTCATATTGACAACAATCTATCACTTCTTAAACTTTTTTCACTCATGGTACACTAGCCGCCTAAACTTAGCGGTATATCTAAATCCAAAAAGCACCTTTAAATCTCACACGGCATACTGATCAACATGTAGTGGAAATGAATGAATGAAGAAAGAATAATGATGATGGAGAGGAAAAATGTTGTTTATGCTGTTTATTTTCGCAAATGGAAACAAGTTCTTTCCTTTTACATCTAGTCAAACACCCTCCCCTTTCTCGACCTTCACCATCGCGTCCATTTTTTATTTCATTTCATTTTATACCTCAATATGCATTTCGTAGGCAAGTAAATGACTGAAATAAAACGCCATTACTATTTTTGTAAATTGCCGAAAGGTAGGCACGCAAAGAAGCAGAGAAATGAAAATCATTTTTTATTTTAATACATAAAGCTTTGAATGTAATGCAAATAGAAGTAAATTTCTTTTTGCTATTAACTCCCACGCAAATAAAAGAATTGTAAATGTAGCACAATTTTTTTGTGTGCCTTTAAACTGAGTTGGAATTAGAGAGAACTTAGTTGGGGAGAGAAATGATGAAGAAATAGAATATTACAAAGTTTTTATTAAACATTGAGAAAGTATTCTCATATCTTGAGGCTTAAAGTAAAATTCGCCTACTTACTAACAATTTGGGGACAGATTATATCAGACAAGCAGCAATTTTGTGTTTATTTGAAGGAGTAGCATGAATAAAATTATTACATAAATAAAATATAATTAGAGAAAAACCTAAATTTCAAATTAAAATTTCAAAGATATTTATTAAACCTCCATAAAATGTAAAATGCCATTCTTAATTAGATACAGTCAAAGACTTGCCTTGGCAACAAAAAAAATTATTTTTAAAAAAATAATATCTCAAGTCTACTTATAAAAAGCTTCTCAATGACAAACAAGTTCTTTGGTAAATAAAAATCTCTTTGTGCCTTCAAAGCGCCTGAAAATGTATAAATAATCCAAATTATAATTTTCGGAGAACTTCTTTTGTCGCTCGTGAATAATTTAATCTCCTTTTATCTAAGAGCGTGAGAGCATAATTACTGAAGACCGAGCAGAAAATATCGTTCTATGCCAACCGTCCACAAAAAAAGGAAAAAGAAGGAATAATTTTTCTTCGTGATAAATACATTTACTTTTACTTGCCTACAGTTAACTTACAAATTAGCCCCCTCTCTAGTGGTTTATCATTTTCCACTCATTCATTTATGATATTGCCCATGCAGAAGAGAATCGAAAGGAGATCGTGAGGGCGGAGAGATGAAGATTGGTGAAAAAGAAATAATAAAAAAGGCAACGGAAGTTACGAAACAAGAATGAAAATTAATATTGCTTTATCTTCGCAGCGGCATACCATTTAAAGACTTTGTAGAAAAGTCTTGGGCATTTTTTTCCCTTCTTTTCGTTTATTTAATCTCTTTTTTGGTGCTCGGTTTGCCTTTGCTGGTGCTTTTAGCAAAGATTTTGGAGAATATTGAAGATTTTGATTGGTTTGTGTGTTGGAATATCAATTAGGAGTGTTGGCATGTTTTAAGCTTTAAGGCTTACGTTCACAAATTTTTAGAACCAACCTCTACCCCAAATTAAAAAAGGTGGATATCAAAAATATATATGACTTGAATTATTCCTAATGAGAATAGTTGATACCTTACTGGAGTAGCTAAGGAATCCACGCAAATTATACTAGGAATACGAACCCTGTGTGGTTTCCAAATTAAACCATGTACAGGGGCGTAACCTCGGTTTCGGATCAAAAACCCACTTTTTTGAAAACTAACTAAAAAAGGTAATCCAAAATATCCTGAACCAGGTATCCTAAAAAGGATACCCCCCCCCCAAAAAAAAATTCTTGGATACACCCTTGGCCCTGTATCACTCATTAGTGGTTCTCATTGACTATTTAAGGCTAAACCTATGATGGTGCTGTAACTTTTTACAATAGTTTCGAAGATCACAGTTTGAGAAGCACTGCATTACTGCATAAACAAGAATGTCAACAGAAAATGCGCCTCTTAAACAAACCCCTTTCAAGTTTCAACCAAATTTTTCTCCTTTTTTACATGCGCGTCAAATAGCTTTTTTGTCCTTTTTCAAAAAATAAATATCAAATCACACACCAGCAGAAAGGAAAGTTTCACTGACTTTTACCCCTCGAATTTTAATTTTTATTGCGAAATCATTATATTTTATTTTATATGCGAACGACCTACACACTAGCAAAATATAACTTAAAAACCCATAAGCGATTTAGGAATAAAATGAAAAGTTTTGAGTTCTTTTTCTGAAAAATTTCCTTTTTTGGCAGCAACGTTATTAGAAATAATAACAGTAACAATAATGGTGATTAGAAATTTCTGTCTTCATATTTTTTAATGTTCATCAACGTCTATCTCAAGTCATTCATTGTTAGGATTCTCTCTCTTTCTGAATTTTGTATATATTATTAAATTTCATTTTAATGTTGTGTGACGTGAATGGGCCATTTTATGGCGGAACATTCTGAAAAAATTTAAATTTATATCTCATGATTATTGAGGCTGGCTGTTCAGAATTTTGATATTTCGGTTGGGTTTTGATGAGGAAATTAGCAATGGATAATTACTTAATTTGTAGGAAGAAATTCTTAATTTTGGTGACTGTAAATTACTTTGAGACGATTTAACTGATATTTTTGAGGAATTGAAAATTATTATGGTGATTTGATGTAATTAGAATCAAGGTTGAATCCCAAAACTTTTCTAGAAGGGGAATTTTTGACCTCCAAACTACCCGTCTCTCAGAAAGTCTCATTTTTTAGCCACAGAAACCACTTTACTAAATGCAAAATTTATTTCCGAGAAATTCTTTATTGAATGATATTGTAGTGAAGAATTCATGTTCAAAACAGAATGCTTATTATACAATTTCTGGGAAACAACATTTTATTAATAAAATCAGCAACAAAAACTTTCGTTTAGTCACGTAACTTCCTTCCATAAATCGAATATTGTTGACACAAAAAAATCTGTGAAGAATTTTCAATTAATTTTATGATGCAACACGCATAACAAAAAAATCCATCATAACCTAATCGATAATCTTTATAACTTTAATATTTTTGATGATGCCACATGTTAAGGCATGGAAGGAATGTTCCCACTTAATCGAAAATTGAATCGAATCTCGAATAGCATGAAAATTATAAGCAAACATAAATGACAATGATGATGATGATAACAATGAAAAATTTACTATATCGCATGAAGCTGGTGCCCTTTTAATACGGTTCTCGTGAATAATCTATAGATACGAGGGAAGGCGTAATGTTTATGTTGAAAATTATATAGCGAGAAATTGCCATTTCACATTTAATCCTCTAAATGATCTACTTATATTGCTGCTGTTTGTTTGTAAACAAAATAAAAAAGGGATAAAAGATAAACTTTTATTGTGTAATTGTTGTGAATATTTTCATTTTCATCGCGATGGGAAAATTGTGTTTAGCGATATTTTTAGTGACAGAATAATCTGTGATTTGTGATATTTTAGTGATGACAGACTGACTATTATGATTTCAATAGTGACCAATTATGCAATTGTGCGATGAGATAGAGAAGGCTTTTAGTAAGTTTGTAGTCACTCCCCTTCTGTCTATACAGGGGTGTATCATAAAATTTTTCAATGGGGGGTTAGTTTTTTTGTATGGACTGGAAAATTTAGGGAATTTTTTTCTTAAAAATCTCTTACAAATTGAACTGACCCCTGGTATGGGTCCAAGGGGTTTAGAATTCCTTTAAGATAAACATTTGAGAGAGAAAAATTTTGAAAAAATTTCTGACCCCTAAATAATTTCTGGATACGTCTCTGAGTAGCAGCTTCGAGAGTTATGTATAAAGAGGCTGAAAATCCAACATAAGGGACCATAAATCGCCTCTAATCACAGCTAAATTTTTTATTTGACCCCAAGCACTAAAATCTTTCAAAATTGAAATCAAATCCAATCTAAAAGCATGTGCCACAGCTCCTTATTTGCTCAGAAATCAAATCCATTACATAACAAAATAAAAAACATCGTGCGTTACTGTCAACATCCACACCCAATGTAACTCAATACTCCCTTAATATTTCAATGTCTTAAACTTTTTTAGTTATAAGTTTCTTTTTAATACCCACTCAATTTCCACTTAGATATATTTTTAGGAATTTTAGCTTTGTCATTACTTTCCATATTTATTTCTCACTGTATATACATCATGTCTGTGTACATTCTCATTCCGTGAGGCAAGCAAAAAAAAATAAAAATAAAAAGACAAATAAAAAGAACAATTCATCACTTTTTATTATCATCTCTGTTGATTGTTGCCGTCTCGTCTACAATCTCATCATATACATGTAAGATATAATGTGGAAAAGAGACGATAAATTGCCTACACTATACTGCTGTTAGTGTCTTCAGGAACTCATTCTCCTCGCTTTTATGCTGATGATTTTCTATATGAAAGTGGCTTAGCGGAAGAGAAACGACCTGCCACAAAGAAAGTTTTCTTTCCTCCTTTCAACCTGCACATACTATGTGAAAAAGACAAATGAAGACATGCGTCAAGGTTATTCTCGTCTTCTATTATTGTCAAATGCTATTAGAGATTATGGATACAAAAATAAATTTTTTGGGTTTACCACAGCCAGAGAAAAAAATTATGTCATTGACGCAAGCATTAAATGTATATTAATAATCATCATAAAGAAAGATCCAAATCCATAATTTGATTACGATGTGAAAAATAAGAAGAAAATATAGGAGACAAAAATTCAATTCTAGTATTGTAGTCAGTTTGTAGTGTTCCATTTTGGAAGTCATGTGAATAAATTTTCAAATAACGTGAGGAAATGGAAGCACGTAAGAAGAAGAAAATGGCAAACGCACATGGGGGAATTTTCTGTTTTGATAAATGTTGGAGTATTAAGGTTGTAGCCATGTCATTTTGGTTCTATCCAAGGGCATCTAACTATGGGTAACCCCTTGCTCTGTAGGATCAATCCCTTCTTAGGGATCGTTCACTTATTACGTTACGCAAAAAAACGAAATTTTAGACCTCCTCCCTTGTTACAAATTTTCCAAGAAAAATTTATTTCTTTGTTCCCCCTCCCCCTAAAAAGCGAACATAATAAGTGAACGAAAAAAATTCTTTAATTTTCTAGGGCTTTTGAGGGAAAAATGTCAAAAAAAATCTGGAATCAATTATTCTATACAGCTCTGGTTACAGTACTGGTTCTAACCAGGGGCATAGTCAGGATTTTTCTAGGAGCAAGACTATCAGTACCAAAAGTCTAAATTCTCAAAGATTTTTCAAAATAAATTATCCTAGCCGTAATGTATGGACCAAATATGACTTTTCTATAGGCGCTCGGGTAATCAAAAGCCTCGCTTCTATGGATACGCCCCCAAAATCCAGTCATGTCATTAATTTAAATAATAGACGCTATAAGAGAACAATATCACAAAATTTTGATTTTTAGGTGCCAGTAGCACATAATTGCTTTAAAAATTATTAATACCTTCAGGATAAGAAGTTCGTATGTAAACCTTTTGAATCGGATATGGCTAATTGCTTTATTGTTCTCGAACAGCCTCGAATTTACAATGTAATCTGATATTGATAGCTATTGATATTGATATTGATATTGATAGATATTGATATTGATTCAATTCATGCTTGTTAATTTTAACACAGGCACTAATTAATCATATTTATTTATATTAGGAAAACTTAAATTCTACGGTGAGCATTAGGATGCTTAAAATAGCTGATTCAAAATTTATCTCAATTAAAGATTAAGGTTTTTTCGAGATTTTTAAGGATTTTTGACATGATTTTCAGGAATCTGGAGGATTAATCCCGAAATCTGTGATTAGGGCACGACTGAAATCATTTTCATGAATTTTAGCACACAAAAGTTCTCAAGACTCTCTAGAACCAACGATACCTATCCAAAAAAGCTCACTAACTGCGCTTTTATTATCCAAGTTCAACAAAATCTACTCAAACAATATTTGCCATTCCAAATTATGTGTATGTGCTGAGTCTAAAGCGATTATCTTCTAAAATATTACATTTTCTCTTTCAAAATGCCTATATATGTTTTGCCTTCATTCACTTGCCTCTCATGACATATAAATACATTTTTCTTCTTTTCAGTTCCACTTTTCTGCCTTCTTTTTGTTTGTGGAACTCTCGACACAAGAAAATTCGAGTGGAAAGTTTCAAGCACATTTATATTATGTACATATTTAAAGCACCATATTTTTTGACTCTTGAATGCGATCGTAGTGCCCCAAAAAAAGAACCACAGCATCTTGTTTATAAAAGCTTTTACCAAATAAAAATGTGTAATGCATGAGAGGCAATGGAATTGGCTATATAAAAATCAAGTTCCACTCATCATCCGCAGGCAATTCAGGTGAAAGTTTTTCATATTCTCTTCTCCTTCCTTAATATTATAAATAAATGCTCGGCACAAAAAAAAATATATATGTGAGGTTTGGCGAATAAACAAGAGCAGAAATATGCTTTACTTTATGATTTATGATTTATTGTGTACCGCCATGAATGTATTTGCAAATATAAAGACAATAAATAAATACAAAGTAAGACTTGCAGATTTTTCTCTCTTTCCACATTCATTTGTTATTTGTCGAGTATTGGGAATGCGGAAATGCTTTATGTGTGGATTTTAGGATCTTTTGCATAAAATCAGCCAACGGTAAAGTATTGTTCTGGTGAAATAAAAATAGAATTGAAGTCCTGAATGTGGAATAGATCGGCTATATTTTACGTTTATGTTTGTGCATATATATGAGCATTTATGATGGCCACATTCGGAATTAAAGTGGTTAAGCATTTTCATCTATTTTTTTAGGTCATTTAGAGTGTCTAAAAATTTATTCTTGTGGTTCTAGATTTGAATAACTCGAGCGTCATCACATGGAAGCCTATTTTGCTGCCCGTGCATCTTGTGTCACTTAGTTCCAAATCGTTGAATTTTTGAAAGGAGTCATATGTAAATGATATTACACAAAAAACTAATTTCTCGACTCCTCTTCCTTCTTACTGTCACAAATTTTCCATTTTTAAAATTTTCATGTGTTTGGACTATCACAAATATAGACTATCCTATAGCATAACGTAATTTGTGAACGACCCCAAATCTGAGTGAGAAATTTTGAGATTCCTAAAAGAATAAATATTTTATGTACACATCCTAACCCCCAAGCATCATTTTACATCAAAAACCACAATTTCATTCCAAAAAATGTTTCTCAGCGGTTTACACTCATTAAAGTGACTAACAAAAATTTAGGCAAACAGTTGTAAGAATAATGATGAGTAATAAGAAGATGAAATTACAAAAAATGTGAAGAAATGTCAGCAATATTAATAATCTTTTGCGTTAACATGTACTGTATCCGAGATTACTAATGCAAAAGGTGTACATTTTTGTTCTTTATTATGAAATTGAGGGGTGAATTGTCTTGAATAAGGGTACGATATCATTTCTGCTGTTGATCTTGTCAGATCTTTTTGGCACCTCGGACTGGACTGGTTTCTAGGAATACATACTAATACCTGCCATACTAAAAACAATACATTCTCTAAATAAATCCTCAAATTTTCTCCCCATTTTAAAGTATCTAGCTTAGCAAGCGCGAAGCCAGGAGGGTCTTGTCCTCCTCCAAAAATTTTTGAGCCGTGCTCTCGCTGCGGTTCAAATTTTGTCGTAGGGGGACAAGACCCTCCTGGCTACGCCACTGTAGCCTAGCAATTGTAGTGAACATTTGCATGTAATTTTCAACGCTGTCCTATAAAAATTTCGAAATTTTGTTCCTGGTCCTATATTCTTTAAAAAAAATCCTTTAATTTTCAAATTTTCCTTTATATTCTGTAAGTTTTATTAAATGTCCTACATTTTTAAGGAAATGAGATGGTCACCCAAAGCAATCCTCAACCAGCTAGTTAAAATTCTATTTCATAACAAAATTGAACAAAATTACTGAGAAAATCATAGTAAGCTTTAAAAAAGGCACCAACATCTTAAAATTGAAAATTTCCCTTCAACTCAAGTGCTATCTTTAAAAAGTTTCAAGATCTTAAATTTTTTGACAGTCATTTAACCTCCGTCATTCAAACACAAAACAAAAGTTTTGAAATTTCAATAAAAAAAAGTCCTTAAAATATTCAAATTACTCGTGCTAGTCTGAAAACTTTAAAAGCTTTTGAAGGAGCTCTTTAGGTAGTTCAACAACTCACAGTCGTATTGAGCAGTTTCGATGGGAAAAAAATTACAAAGAACAAAAAAAACTTAGTAAGCAAAAATTTATCACAAAACAAAAGTTTTTTTCAAAAACAAATTGAATTTTTTTGTTCTTTTGAATTTTTCAAACAAAAGGAAAGTTTTCATCATAAAAGCCTTACAAAGAGGAAGCATTTGATTCCATTAAACATCGTCATACTCTTCATATTCAAAAGAAGTAGAAGAAAATTTCAATAAATAAAATTTTCCAACTCATTTCAACTTCAAATCAATTTTATTTTCACAAAGTCAAGAGGCATAAAGGAAGGCACAAAGTAATGTAAAAAGGGGAGAATGAAGAAATGTTTATAGATTCAGCTTAAAACTCTCCAAGTCATTGGTGGCACATTAAGTAAGGGGTGGAAGGAAAAAGACAAAAACACAATAACAAGAAGCTGGTTGGAAGTGGAAATGACTAAATGTGACTATAATAATAACATACAAACCCTCGCTACAATATGATTCTAAGAGATTAAATATGATTCCTCATATAAACACAAAAAAGATTGGGGACATGCCGAGTGGTATATTATTATTGTTGGGGATTTTATGGCTGCTGGATGATTTACAGCGGAATAGTGAATGGATGGCAATGGGTTTTCTTAGTATCTGATTGTTAAGATATTATGTGCTGGATATTGCTTGGTAAAGATTGCTTTAATGGTTATTACAGTTATATTATCCAATTATTCGTTGTAGAAGAGGAAGTTTGGTCTATTTTTAGGTGCTTTGATTTATTTTGAGCTTTTTTAATCTTTCGGTTTAATAGGGTTTAATATTTTCTTCATTGAAAGCATGTATCATATCCTAATAATAGAAATTTCGATTATAAATCACATAAATACTCTCATAAGTACGAAAAAGTAACACTAGGCTGAGCAAGGTAGGTAAGCCAAATTCGGTGTAGAAGTGATGCAGACTCGGTACAACGTTAGCTCCATGCCACCTTTTTTGAGTTATATGTCATCCGTATAACTCTTAAGGTTCCCTTAAAATTCAGTAGCACACAATATTCCCAAACTATTCGTTTTTATACTTTAATATCCGAAAGAAGAATTAATCTATTATCATTTCTAATAAATTTTGACTACTACACCACCTTACTGGATATGCTCCTTACTTGGGGTCTCTAATATTAAGAAAAGGTTTAATGGGTTTCTGAAATTTTTATTTCGTACCAATTTTCGAATATCCAGGTAATCCCTCTGTCTTCAGTCACATTTCTCCTCACAAAACATCGAATATAACACGATCAAACATATGTCACCCGGGACAGAATTAAAGACAAAAGGAAAATGTCATATTGATGTAAATTCACCATAATCGTGGAAAGGAAATACGTATATATCCATAAGAAAGTGGAAATGGAGTAGAAGAGGATATGTAAAGAGAATATTAAAATTATAACATGTACAAAAAGCATAATAACGCAATAACTTTGACTGCCTTTCGCTCCTTATGTATGTACATATTTTTTTTGCCAACGCAAGAACAAGCAAGTAACAAAAAAAGTTATATGCTGAATGCTGAGAAACATGACGTTGAACTTTTTTTCCTTCTTTTCTCATTCTTGTACTTACAAAGCATCTTTTCATAAGCGCTCAACCCCATCAAAGGCATAATTTTTCAACTCTACCAGCAGTAGCTGCACAGAGGGAAAAAATATGAAAGCAGCAAAGTTTTTTTCGGTACTTTTTTTTGTTCAACTTACTTACTTTGCTTTTTTTCATTCTCTTCTTGCTTTTGTGAACATAAAAAATTTCTTTCTTTTTTATTTCTTCTTCTGCTTCATTTTCTCGTTCATTTGAATTTTTAAAGCTCTTTCCAAACTGTTACTCAAGATCTCATTTTCCTATTGCTGTCATATTTATATGTGTCGTGTGTTGGTGTTTCAACTTTGTAGTCAGCGCTTCCTCTGTTTGTAAGAAAAAAATTTAAATATGAACAAATTCAAGAAAAAGTTTTGAAATTGTAAAGTTTAAAAAAGAAAATTAAATGCAGTCTGTTAATATTTTATATAAAATTTCATACTGCATACAAATTTTGAAGTGACATAGTTTAGCAATAAAGAGATAAAAAGGGCAGAAATGGTAGAAATGTTAAATTCTTCTGAAAATTCCTAGGTTTCGAACCTTTGTTATTGTGTGTAATTTTTGTAATTCACTTATAAGTATTTAGGTATGCAATTCTGTTACAAAAGTATTAATATTTTACTGCAATATTACTAACATCATTCATAATTCTCAAACTCATAGTATTAAATCCCTTTTCTTTTAAAAATTAAGAAACATTTCCATCATAAATATAAATAAAATTTCCTTGACAAGATAATTTATTTCGTACCAACAATTCCAGAAACATGCATAGACAGAAGGAATTAAGGACTTTAATGAATATTTAAGGTATCTTATAAAATTAATTCAAAAACATCTCCAGCTTAGGAGGAGGTATAATATAAATTATTCTACGAAAATACTTCAAAATATTTTGTTTCTCATCTTAGAAATATTTTAAATTTTTTTAGAATTAATCCTTAGAAGAGGCAAAGCCAGAAAGCTTTTTGGGTTCAAAACCCCTACCTCTTTGATAAATTACATTAACTTTCTTGGGGATTGTTTACTTATTATATTTGCTTTTCAGAGGGAGGAGGGTCTAAGATTGTAACAAAAAAAAATTCTTGGAAAATTTGTCAAAGAGGGAGGGGGTCTAATAATTCGTTTTTTTTGCGTAACGTAATAAGTAAAAGAACTTTTATTTTTAAAATTTTGAAATCCTCTAGGGGCCGTTCACTTATTACGTAACGCTTTTAGGGGGAGGGGGGTCTGAGATTTTGTGACAGTTCAAACAAAGGAAATTTTTCTTCATGGAAATTTTGTGACAAAGGGAGAAGGGGGGGATCTGAAAAGTCGGTTTTTTGCGTTACGTAATAAGTGAACGGTCCCTTGAAAATTAACCATTTTTGATGTTATATAACAAAATTTTTCATCCAATAACTGACATTCTTATCCCCAAGACAAATTGGATCTGATCATGTTTGTATTGGATTCGATGGATTTGTTATTGACATGTTGATACATTCAGATAAGATGCAATATCCATCTATAGAAGATAAGTTTCATGTATCAGCATTGTTGTGATGGGATTCATCTTCAGTGAAGTATTTGAGAATGCATAATACAAGTCAATGCCCATCTTTTAATAAAAAAAGTCACAAAAGTTTCCTTCCTTCCTCACCACAACATCCACAAATTTATTAACCATCTATGCGAACAGCAACTTTACATTCATAATGAAATTTTTATTTCATTACCAAGCGCAGACATTTCCATAATTTTTCAGAAGCTTTTGTTTCCTTCTTTTCATTCTTATTTTTTTTACAAAATTCTCATAACATTTTTCAACTCAACAAAGTGACTTTTTTGACTTCTGTTATCATTTTTTGTCTCCTTTCTTCATTGTCATATCCTTCCTCTTTTAGTGCTTCTGTTGCTGCTGACGATGCTTTCATGTTATTATTTAATGTTTGTTATGCGAATGTACATGCTCTTCATGTTTGTATAAATATTAATGTGTATGTGGGGAGATTCAATGTGAAGGAAGAGACATACATAGTATATGAATATTAAGCAATGAGAAATAATGCTCATGTCACTATCGTTACTGTTGGATTGTGATGTCATGGGATTATGAAAAATCATTTTAGATTTTCATATCTTAAATTAAGATTAGAGGCACACACAAAAAATGTAATTTCAATTCCTGTTGCCTTATGAATGTGACATAACGTTGACATTATAATATCCATTCATTCCATCCCCCTTTTTGTGCTTAACTAGCTTGATTTCTTACACCCACGACATGTTAAAATGGTTTATCTCGTCTTAATTCAATTAAATTTTATTTATCTGAAATGAAAAGAGGCATAATGTCGTCATTTTAAGCAGCACATGCAAAATTTTACTCTTTATACGGAGTGAAGTGAATTTTTTCAGGGGCTACGGTATTGATATTATTTGTTGGTGTAGAATTGATTACATTAAGTAATTCAAGAAGATTTTTGGGTCAGAATTATTTTTAGAAACATTTTGGGGTGTGTGAGCTTAAAGGATCTGACACCCTTTCATGAATTTTTTAAAAACCAAAATTTACTCAGACAATTCAGCACCCCTGAGCTAAGAATCACAACATCATGCCGCCACGTTTTTTGAAACATTTTGAGATTAAATTCTTCCTCATCTTTATACATAAGAATCCAAAAAGCGGATTGAATCTCTTTTTTATGTGTGCCACATACACAGAAAAAAGTTGTGGTATGCGATATGGAGTTCATTGTACATACAATGAGTGTATGAACATAATGACATACATAAAATAGCGTGTACTGAATCCTATAATAATATAAAAGAGAATTTAGGAGTGGATGGAAAAATCGTTGACAATTTCACGACATCTAAATTGGATTACTTTCCATTAAAGGAAGCAAATGGGAGCAAGTCATAATAGTGGTAGAGGCAATCGAAAGAAGCAGAAAAAATTCGAATTTTAAGGAAAAATATGAAAATCATTATGCATCGTTTGGCATTTTCATGGTGTTGTTAAGGATATTTAATGTCTGTCATTGAGCTTTTATGTCATTTCTTTGAAACATTTTTTGACGGTTGTCAAATATTGCTTGCCATAGATGGCACATAATGTACACATTAACTCTGTCAGAAATTTTTTTTGGCATTTTTGTTGCCTCAACAAAAATTTTCTTGTTCGTCCTCGGGAAAAACTTTCTCATTCATGCAGAAAAAATCCTCATCAACTAAAAAAAATAATTTAACATGTAAAATATTTGAGCGAAAGAGAAAGGATTCTCCATGTTTTTGTATGCTGCAGAGACAAGTGACATTTCCTTTTTACGCTGAGATTTCTACATCAACCAAATTTAAATAAAATATAAATCGCGTGGAAAAAGGGTCGCCATATCCCTCAATTTTTTATTTCTTTTTTTCGGAGCTAATTTTTTGGAAAAATTGTCATAAAGGTGTTGTGTGTTTGCAGGCTGTCTGGATATTTTGGAATGTTGGTTTTTTATAATGTAGAAACTTATTTGAGATTCCTTTAATTATTACAGAATCATCGGGTTTGTAGAAGTTGGTGGTATTTGATGTAAACTCAAGTGGCTCGGTAGAATAGTGGTTTAGTACTTTGGTGCCTAATTACAGTCATGGGTTCGAGACTTAGCTAGGAAAACTTAACAATTCACTTTTTTAAATCATATGTACTTAAAAATGAAGCTCACAATCTTTCTTTATTAGGATACAATCAAGAATGTCCTAGGGCGTAGACACAATTTTTTCAAGGAGGGTGTTTTGATTTTTTTTTGTATACATTGTAAAATTGATCGTTTTGGGATTTTATTTTTAAAAACCCTAGAAAATTGAAGGAAATTTCCATTGAGTGGAGTGTTTTAACCCCAAAAATACCGTCATTGGCGTAGCCTATGGAAATGTCATCAAAGGAATGGCTCAAATCCCACTATTTCTTTCAGTTCAATATTTTTTAACAGTATATGAAGCTGTTTAAGGGTATTTCGTAGAAAAAGATGATATTTGGATGTATGTCACCGAGCTTTTAAAATTAAGAGAGTACTAAACTATTGAAAAATTGCGCTAAAATCTCAAATGTCACCCTAACTCAAATATTTTTTAAAATTATTTTTCAAACATAAAAAGCTGTCTCTTTCAAAAAAAAGATTGAGGTGCGTTTTATTTACAAAAATTGAGCTGAAGCGTGAAAAAAGGAAATGAAAACTTTCGTTTGACAACTTAAGCTCCCATAATATTGTTAATGTTAATAAAGAGCAACTCGAAATATATCAACATCCTTTTTTATTCTCACTGTTAATGTTAATTAATTATAAGTTCTCTTTGAGTTCCATAAATCGTGTTGATTCGGGTGATGAGGTTTTCTCGTTTTATGTGGGTAGTTAGAATAATTTAATGCTGTTTTCTGGGTTGAGTGTTGTGTGATAGACATCAAACTGTGTGTGAATATTCATTAAAAATTAACCTTGTCATCGCAAACTAAATCAAATGTGTTCTCAGCCAATTTCACTCAATTCCAATCCGGAAATTTTCCTCTCAATAAATAAAATCTTTATTTATCTCATTTTATCTCCTACAAGATAATTCACGAAATTTATTTTTTTCCATTTCCATTTCATTTCGTCTGTTCTTTTTTCATCATTGAATTATTCACAAATGCTTAAATCGTAATAGAAAAGACATAAAACTTGCCCATAAATCCTCCATTAGCAATGATTTCACCCCTAAACGAATGAGCTGAATGAGCGAAATCAATATCTAATTTATGTGTTTAGGTTATTAGTATTGAATTTAATTTTTAAGAAGAATTTATCTATTCAACATGGAAATTTATCTTCTCTGTTTTTATTATCTGGTATTTAAAGGAGGTGGCAACTTGTGGAGAAAATTGAATTGATGGTTATAGACCAGGCGCGTAACGGGTGGTGGGATATTTGGAGGATAAAAAAATCCTTCAATTTGGCTAGGGTTCTAAAAAATCCTGTTTCCTGTTGTAGATTGTTTAAACCAGTCATGCATTATCATAAAAATTCCAAAAAATATTTTTGAATCTACGATCTACTCTTACCTTGTTTAATTTTTTTTTAATTTTTTTTCATGTCCCAAAAATCTTAGCGATATTTTGATTTTTTTCTAACTCCTGGAAAATTGAAAAAAAAATCTAGTAGGGTGACTCAACTAACCCCCCCCCCCCTCGTGGCTACATTCTTGGGCTAAAGAGGACATACTTAGTATATAAAAAGTCTTAAATAATAAAAGTATACATAAAAAATAACTTGTGTGTCCCCTAAAAAATTTCTGGCTACGCCTTTGCATCAACAGATCATCAATCATCCCATAATTCCCTAAAAAGAAACTTCCCACTCTAGGTACTCACTTTTTCACAGCATCTTCTTTTTCTTCATTACACATGGAACTGCTAAACGAGAATAAGAGGAAATGGGCGGGTGAGAGAGAGAAAATGGATGATGTAAAAATATTGTTGAAATTCATGACTTAAATCAGGGCACATAAAAAATTGAAATTTGTTGGAGCGTGGTGGAATAAATTTTACTAAATAAATAAATAACATTTTTCTGCTTGTGAACCTTAGTGCCGATGATAATAATTTTTTTAGAGATTATTTTCGCACCCATAGGCATTTAGAAAGAATTAAACTACGTGATTATTACAGAAGAATTTTTGTGTTCAGACGTTTTGAAATTCACAAATGCTAATTAATTATATTTCAATGTTTAGATTATGTTCATTAAAGGGTGGTGTAACAAACTTTTAAAAGCTTTGATGTTTTTGGTGAAAAATATTTAACATTAATCACAAAAAATGGTAAAATTCCCACAAACAACCGCTAGAATTTTATTGAGATAATTATCTTGGAAATGTTAAGCTCAAAATGTTTGAGGTTGTTGCTAAGCATCAGAAAATTTGATATCTCGGAATTTCCTTAGCATTTTGATTTTAAAAATATCTAAAATGTTAACGAATTTCTTTAGAAACACTTCTAAAGCTTAATGTTGTAACAAAAAATAAAATTAAGACGTTTCAAAAGATTTTTTTGAAATGGATTTTATTTTTTGGAAGCAAAAACATCACGGTTTACATCAAGTTTCAAAGTCATTAATTTCAAAGAGTTTAGAGATTTTTGTTGTTTTTTAATTAAATTAAAATTGGTATGATAATGAATAATTTGATGCTGTAAAGGATTTATAACCCTGGCATCTGACCCATCGAGATTCAATTCCCAAAAATCATTCAAAACTTTCATCAAGCAAAATTTTACAGGAAAGAATATCAAGAACAGACCATGACGCATCCACTACATCCCATCTCTTTGATATTCAATATCATCAGTCCAATATTGACTCATGTTTCTCCATCAACAACATGCAATAGGCGACAGCAATTTAAATATCAATGTTATCATATAAATAATAGTAAACTACGTAAACATAACGGGCGATGGAAGCAATAAAGGCAAGCAGAAAATAAATTTATTGTCAAGCGAGCGAGAGTAGTAGGAAAAATTTATTTAAATAAATATTGATTCGATGTCAGGCAGGAATACAATGGAATTTTGAAAAAATATGAAGCTTGATGGTATTTTTGTGGATTTATAGAAGTGACGCATTTTTGAGGTTGAAGTTGATTCTAGTTCTTATGAAAATTTGTCCTTTTGAGACTTGAGGAATTCAGACAGCTCATGCCATTTAAATTAGAACTACAGTTCCTTAACATCTTCAAATATCATCCCCCATGAGAATCCAGACCCATTCACAACTCTCTTCCTTTTCATTTCTACTTAATTAATTAAAACATTCTCAAAAAAATTACTGGCATTTCGGACAAAATGCAGCCATTTCCTTAATAGCTTTAACATCTTGTTCCTGACAAAAATAAAAGCAAAATGAGAAATAATGCTGAAAGTCTTTGAACATAGCAAAGAAAAAAAGGCAACATAAATAAACATTAATTTAATTTCTATTTTAACAGAAGAATTTACTGAACATTGTACAGTGTAAAAAATGGTTGCTGTGTAGTCAGTTTACTAATAGCAATAAAGCAACACAATGAATAGAGAGTGAAAATTACAATTTGCGATCGATAAAAGCTCCATGAGAGAGAAAGGAAAAATGGGACGTAAGAATGGGAAAATTAATTTAAAACTTTTTCTGCGTAGCTTTTAAAGTATGTTTATGCTGGCTGTCCCGAGAGATACATGAAATTTTTCTTGAAGTTTTTTTACAATCCTCTTTTTGTGGGTGGTCGTAAAAATTAATATATTTTCTTATTATTTTTCTGAGAATAGGGATATTATTGAGTTAACTCTATGAATGCTTGGATATTTGAGTGGAATTTAACAGGAAAGGGGTCTGTTTCTCGGGTATGCCTTAGCTATATTAAAGACAATATCTGAGATACCTAAGAAATCGATTACACTAAAGACACTAAGATTACACTAAGACCCAGCCATGAATGTTAAGGGGTACATCTTTAAGGAAAATTCACCCATTCATTAAAAAATCTCCTCAACTTGAAACAAGATTCAGACTATGCTCCTGAACCTGAATATAAGCATTCGTAAATAAATCGTGTGTAATGTAAAGCTTTCAAAAAAATATCTTGTTTTTCCTATCTTCAACCTAGTACACCCTAAGTGTTTCCTTTGAGAAAATGCAATAAAAATGAAAGAAGCAGTAATCATCTGACTAAATGTTAGAATTTTCGAGAACAATCCATTATTATTATTATTTATTTTGTTTCTTCATATTTTTTTTTTTTTTTTTTAAATAATATTTTATTTCTGTATGTTAAGTATGTACAAAAAAAAAATTTAAAATACATGTTCTTGAGGTTGGTTTTTAAGGAACCAGACTTGAAGTCTTTTCGTCACTTAGTTTTGGTTTTAGATTTGAACTGTTTTTGCTTTATTCAGAATTTTGTGCTGCAAGACGAATGTTGAAATTCGCTTGCAATTTTCTGACGTACTCCTCGATGGAGGGTACTTTTGCTTCTGTGTGTAGATCTTTGATCTTTTCATATCTTGATTTGTTGAGAACGATTCTCAGGAATTTGTTTTGTAAAACTTGAAGTTTTTGAAGATGAGTTTTTGCCATGCTTTCAAAAGCTGGACAACCGTACGTGAAGATCGGTCTGATGGCTAGCTTGTAGATGAGAAGTTTGTTACGAACGTCGAGATGTGAATTTCTGCTGATTAGCGGATACAGCAATCTGAGTGCAGTGTGAGCTCTGTCACTCATGTACTCCACATGCTGCTTTAGAGTCACTCTCTTGTCGATGACCATTCCCAAATATTTTGCTTCGTTTTCCCACTTGATGTTTTCGTTGAGAAATTTGATGTTGTTTCTTGGAAGTTGCCTGGAGTATCTGTTTGTGATGAATAAGGCTTGAGTCTTCTGTTTGTTTAGATTTATCTTCCATTTGTCCATGTATTGTTGGACTCTTCTTCCTGTGTGTTGAAGGTGTGTCACTACATCTGCTGAATTTTCTGAAGAATGATACAACGCTGTATCATCTGCGAAGAGCGCGATGTTTTCCGTTGTCTCTCGTACAATATCTTGTGTGAAGATGTTGTAGAGAGTTGGTGAGAGCACTGCTCCTTGTGGGACGCCGAATTTGATTTTCTTGGTTTCTGACAACTGACCTTTTATAAAAACTGAAAAAGATCTTTCACTGAGAAAAGAACTAACAGTTTTTATGAGAGGCAGCGGAAACCTGAGCTTGAGCATTTTATACAACAGTCCGTTGTGCCAGACTCTGTCAAATGCTTTTTCTACATCTAGGAAGATCATTCCTGTTGATTTCTTCATTTTCATGTTTTCTTTTGCTGTTTTGATGACTTTGATGAGTTGGTGAGATGTTGATCTTCCTGTACGGAAGCCACATTGCTGATTAGGGATGATGTTGTTGTCTTCTATATGTTCATTGATTCTGTTCAGCAACACTCTCTCCAATATTTTGCTTATTGAGTTTAGCAGACTTATTGGTCTGTAGCTGCTTACTTCGTTTGCTGGTTTTCCCGGTTTTGGGATTGGAATTACTTTTGCGTGCTTCCAAATCTTTGGGAAATGATTGAGCTTGAGACAGGAGTTGATGATGTACTTCAGGTATTCAAAACCTTTAGGTGGAAGGTTTTTGATGAGTATGTTGTTGACGTCATCTAGACCAGGAGCTTTTGGATTTTTCAGATTTCTCACGATGCTCAGGATTTCGTTAACGTCTGTTAATTCTGGACTGTCTTCATTGTTCTGTTCTAGTGCTTCCTTGACTGTGTTGTTTACTTCTTGGGTATGCTCTGGGTCGTTTTGTTCAAGTGGATTTTCGTGTGTTGAACGAAAATACTCGCTGAGGACGCTGGCTTTTTCCTTGTTTGTGATGAATTTTTTCTGAGCTTGTCAATGGTGGCATTGATTTTGTTCCTTTTTTGCAGTGTTTTGCAATGCGCCAGACAGTTTGATTCGATGGTTTGATTTCTGATAGGCGTTTGTTCCAGTTTTTGTTTTTGAGTTCTTTTATGTTTTCATTGATGATCTTCTGCAGGATATTCAATTCAGCTTTAATTTGATTATCTCTGCTTCGTTGCCATCTACGTCGAAGACTTCTTTTTGTTTTGATTAAATCTTTGATTTCTGGTGTGAGTCTCGTCGATTTGAAGTTGATCTTTTTCTTTTTCACACTTAGGTTTCTTGCCTGCATAATGAGATTAGAGAGAATGCTTATGTGATTCTCAATCTCTTCTGCTGTGCTGCAGTAGTTTTCACAGATGTTGTCTTCGATGCGACGAGCGATGTATGATTTGAATTTTTTCCAGTTTGCGTTTCTGTAGTCATATCTGTAGACTGTATTTTCAGTTCTGTCAATTTTTGAGGTTTTGATTTGGAAGTAGACAGCACAGTGGTCACTCATTGCTTCTGTGCATCTTAGTTCTGTCGTTTCGAGGTTGGAATTTGAGAGCATGAGGTCGATTGTTGATTCTGACTTTTTTGGATCTTCAGGGTAATACGTTGGCGAGTCCGGGGAGTAGATCATAAACTCCCCAGACATGTCTTGCAGTATTGTTCCTGCTTTGTTTGCCACGTTGCAGTTCCATTCTCGATGTTTTGCATTGAAGTCTCCACAGATGTAGTAGTTTCCTCTTATTTTTGTTATTTTGTTGATGTCGTCTCTTAAGTGTTGATCTATTTCACTTCCTTTGCTTCCTCCTGGGAGGTAGACGGAGAGTTTGTTTCTTCATAATTTGTTTTACATTTTAGATCCATAGCATTTTAAGGGGTTATTCACTTATGACGTCTAACTTTTAGAGGAAAGAGGTTTGAAGCTATATACTATATACTCCAAACAGAATGCATGTTTTCATGTTAAAGTTAAAAAGGATGAGAAGAATGTTTGTGACTAAAAATCATATTTTTTTTGATAAACATCATTCGTGAATGATCTATAAATACTTGAAATCTTGAAAACATTTTATTCCATAAATACCATAACCACTTGTACTGCCCGGGTTCCCCACCAATTGATCGTACAAGAGTATTCACGAAATAACAAATGGTTAGCATAATGTTGAGAAAATTACGACGTATACACATATTACTAAAAATATAGTTATGTAGCAAAAGAGCGCTAGATAGAGGCAGAGACATAGACGGCAGAATATTAAATTGTGAAACATTAGTTATTCCATTATCTAACATGTAGCATAACATCACTATCACAATCTCAATGTCGACAGTTCAATTTCAAGAGTAAAAGAGGGAACCGCAATATTCGTAGATTAGCATAGAGGAAGTGTTTGTGACGATGAGAGCTAGTGAAAGAAATTTTGATTAATTGAATAAAAAAAGAGATAGAAAAAAATGCTTCTCGTATCAAAAAAAGCACCACTTATCATAATTACCACAGCAAGCTGTACTCAATGCGGTTGTTCGGTTGCCAAAGTAAATTGTGGTGGCAAACAGGCTATCATTGTAAAATGATGCTGTGAGAATGCTTCATGCTGTACACAAACGGCAATTGCATGAATTATTTATTAAAATGATCCTCTAGCAAAAATGCTGGTCGTTCTTTTCTATGGCTGCTTTGCTTTGGTGTTTGACTGGTTTTTTCTTCTTTTTTCCACAAAACATGCCATTGCTTCTTACTCCTCATGAATGTGTATGGTGTGGTCATGATTATAACATTTATGGAAAATAATTAAACGATGTGTCGGTCGGTCGATGAAGGCACGAAATAAAGGAAGCAAAAATCAGTTTTGCAGTTAATGAAATTTTAATAAACCACATAAAAATTTTATTTGATGTTTGAGCCATGATTTTTTTTTTGAGAAAGTAAATATGCTTTAATATTGGATTATGTTGGGCGTTTCAAAATTAAATGTCTGGATGTGTACAGAATGCTATGTAATTGGCTTTGTCTGAATAAATTTTTATGGTTGTCTGGTATTTTTATTTTTAGATGGAAAATGTGATTTTGAAATTGGATATTTTTTGGTGGGTGTTGTTCAGCGGTAAGAAGACATAAATCTATTTTTCATGTATTTCACTTTAAATCTGATTGATCGATGCTTTTTTGAAAGGTTTTCCATTTTTTCAACCTTTTCTGATTTTGACCTTTTCAATTTGAGCTTTTATGGGATAGAAAAGATAGTATGGGGTTGATGAAAATTACATCACGCAAAAAACGACTTTTTCGAATTTTTAAAAGTAAATGTCATCCACCCCCGCAGAAAGCACCATAAAAATGCGCTTTATTAACTCATTTTTCACGACATTCTCCCTCATTTTTCACAAGTTATTTTTATCATCTCAAAAAAATATACAAAATAATCTTCAGTCGTAAAAACGTTTCACCAATATAATCGTCTCATCATCTTTCTCAAGGATATGATGAATATTATTCTCCTTTCTCTTAACTCGCTGTCAGTCATCATAATGTAATCTTATAACTCATTTACACTTTAATGTCCTCCGTCCGTTCATTTGAAAAAAAAGAAGATATAAAATAACGTCTTGAAATCAGCAGATGTAGTGCTTGTGGATGAAAATGACGCATTAGAAATTTTAATTTAAGAATGTTTCCTTTTTCCACAATCTTTCTCATCATTCTCAATGAGATAAGATTCAGTTCTTCTTGTACTATACATAATTAAATGCAAGGGCTGGGAATATTTTGATTTACTAAAAAGGGGTGCCTTTAATTATGATAATTTTGCTTCATTTAGATGTTTAATGAATTCAAAATAATGCAAAGTGAATTTCGAGGGTTTTCAATTAGCTAAATTAAATTCTTAGATGGAGGTTTATATGGAATTATTTTAAATATTTTTGGGTAGCTTTTCTGAGAAAAATTAAAGGATTGCTGCTTAAAGATGTTGCAAATATGATTATGCAGATAGGAATTAGTGAAGACAGTCTGTTACTTGATCTTTGAATTATGTTTAGTTTTTGGTGTTTAATGAGTATTTTTGGGGCTGTTCATAAATGACGTCCAACAATTAGGGAAGTGAGGGGTCTTTAGTTTTGTGACACCTCCATTTAAGATAACTTTTTTGTAAGATTGAGAATACCATCCAGTTACTCCCCACCAAGTGCATAGCCAGCCATTTTTCGACTCGACCTGACCAGGGGCATTGTCAGAGGGTCTGATTTTTTTCATAACCTTCTAAATTAAGAATAGAATCGTATTTTTCCAAAACAAATTTCTACATCGATGGGGTCCTTCACCCCTTCCTTGGATTTGAGTCTGATAGATATCATTCAATTATGAAGCCAAGATTTCTCCTTCCAAACAAATAAAACCCAAAAGTTTAAAACTGTCCATAAAAAAATCCTATCCAAAACCGCTTGTCATCTTTTCTAACCCCAAAAAAAATCAATAAATTCAGGGAGCATAAGAATTTATTTTTCATTTCACAAATGAAGTAAAAACAAAAAACTTTTCTGTAAAAATTGAAATCCCAGTAGAAATTAGGAGCAGAAACAAAATTATAACCATGAATTTTTTTTTGTACTCAAAAAGGAAAATCTACTGCTTCAATTGTCTTTAAGGAAATTTTGTGACAATATTTCACCATTGGATATTTAAACTTTCTTGAGAGGAAATTCCCATGAAAATTGTTCCTTTTGAAAAAACATGGAAAGTAATAAAAAAGGATGAAGAAGAATGAAAATAGAACAAAGAAAGGAACGGAAGAATTTATAGCATAAGAAATGAATAGATGAGCAGTGAAAGGAGTTTGACCTCTCACTCCTCCGTTTAGCAGCATTCTTAAGCTTAATCCCAAAGGTCACAACCTGCAGATGTTTCATTCTCACTCGAAAATATCCCATCCTCATCCACTTCACTCATTTCCCTCGATACAAAAGGATTAGAAGGGATGAAATGAACTTGTTATGACTCTTGGCTTCATTGAGACATTTTTTTATGGTTTCATTTACATACTGCAGCTTATTCTCCTCCTTTTTTCTTCTAATTCATCTCGAGTCCTCAATGCTATAATGAATTTCTTTCTTTCACATCAAATGGATGCTTTGCGAAACATAAAAAGTGACATGAAACATCATCGGATGTCTTTTTACTACTTTATCTTTTTATTTCCCTTGGAATGATTATGTGATGAATTCTGGTATTTTTGGATCTCTAGTTTTTGGATCAACATATAAATTGCATGCTAATTACAATATTCTTTCAATTTAATACTTTCCTGATCGGTATCAAGTGGCCAATCTTATGTTTTGAATTTTAACAATTTATTTGACATTCTTACGTCTCTGTGATGTTTTTCCTTTAACATGGCGACGTAGTGGTGTCTTGGTGACTACATTGTACAGCTCGGGTTTATATTGACCTATATTTCTGAGTTATTAACTCAGGAATTTTTACAGCATCTCCAAAAAAAGTCAATAAAATTGTTCACTTCAATTCCCACAAAGAAAATTTTTATACCCAAATTGCTTACAATTTTTCCATCAAAGAGAACGAGCCTCTTGGATGTACACAAGGATTCCTATCACTTTTTGTCATAAGTCGATGCATAAAATAAGTCATATACTCACAAAAGCATAAGTCTTATGTAAATACTAAAGCATTTTGAGGAAGAATATGTGATGAAAGTGCTTTGTGCCAAAAAAGTAACAGCATTTTTACTGTCATAAAAAATCAAGCAATAACAAGCGAGAGTGTTGAGAGTCAGTTGGTAGAAATGAAGGGACTTTATTTATTGTTTACTATTAACAGAATTCCCTTGCGTCACGCAATGTATGTAGCTAACTGAAGATGATATCATATGTGTGTGTATGTGTATCATTGAGATGAAAGAATGAATGACAAGTTTATAAAGATTTCATGAGAATCACAAAGGTATTAAACTTTTTTCAGACTTCTTCTCCTACTTTTTCTGCTTTTATTTTTCTTTATTGAGTATCGTGTTCAGCCTCATTTCATTTCTAGGCCTTGTGCGTCTATTAAAAGAAATTGATGTTGCTGTTGGAAAGAGATATGTATTAAGGCTCAGCGTTGGGAATTAAATTTGAGGCAGATCTGATTCGATCAAAAAAGAATTTGTTTTGACCAAAAATTTATTTAACCAAGAAAAAAGTCTATGTCTTAGTGTAGTTAGAAATTTTTCAAGGGGGATTTTCAAATTTTTAAAGGAAAATTTTTAGGGAGGATTTTCTGGTTTTTCTCAAAAATCCTAGCAAATTAAAGAATTCGCCAGTGATGGAGACAAATCTCCAATCCTACTCTGGCTACGTGTCTGCTAGGTCCATCTGGGTGTCTTAACGTTTATCTAGATAAGCCTATATTATACCCGGATGCACTGGCGTTTGGACTTAGCCAACTGGCAACTTGAACCACCCAACTGACACCAAAACTAGCCCAACAAGTTTTTGAGTGATGTTGCAGACCTTTAGCCGCAGTATTGTCTAATTGAGACCCCAAGGGCAACAAATTGGGCGATTTAATTACCCTGCTTGGTTAATATCCCCTGATAATAAAATGCATGTAGTACCTTCAACAGCAATATTCTACATCCAAAAAAGCCACTAACTCTGTGAGAAAATATTTAACAATCTTCTTATCCTATTCCTTCATTACCTTCATTGTTGTTCAAAATAATATATGAACTGATAGCGATGCTATGAAAAAATGTAAAAAGTTATGCTATGGCACGCTCAAATTTTCTTGTTAAAAATCGACGAAGAAAAAAAATGAAAATTTTTATGACTCTCGCATATCATGGGAACAATTCATTTAAAAATTTATGATTTTTTTTCTTGTCGATGAGAGAAAAACAATTTTTCTCTATGTTCTCAATTTTGCTGACATTAAACACTCCGGATGGACTAATATTATTAAGGAAAGAGACACAAAAAAGTTTGTACTAAATAAGTGGGCGGAAATGGTGGAAATTTTTTATTTATTCTCACACGTTATGATGAAAAATTGCAAAAGTTTTCAATTTCAATCACGTAAACACGCACACCTACACGTTGAAATAACAAACAGCTATGTGTGCTCCTCCATTCATCCGTTGAGTAAAGAGCATAAAAAATGAATAAAGAATTTTTTTATTCATCGAATAAAGTACATGTAAGGATATATAATAGATAAAATAATCTAGTTTATATGGAAGAAATTTTTTTATTTTTATGTTGGTAATGATTTTAGAATGTGAGCGTCTTTGAGACAAATTTTAATTCGAGGGATGCTTTTAAAAATAATTTATGATTGTTGAAAAAACATAAAATTTATATGAAATTTTTTCAATGTCAAAGAGAAATTTTCGTAAATTATTTCAATGTCAAAGAGAAATTTTCGTAACATTTGGTGTCCTGTACGTGTCCTGATCTCTCGAAAGGATCTAAATTTTCTAATATAATTGCAATTTTTAGGAGGGGTTCAAATTTTTAACTTAAACGAATTTCTATTTCGAGGGACCATCTAGAATACCCTTCTTTTGCTCCTGATTCTCTATATAAATTACAAAAACAATGAGGGGATGCTTGGATAGTTTTTACTTCGGATTAATCTAGAAACATCCTAAAAACTCGAAAAATCTCCTGACATAATTTCTTGAATTAATTCTGAATCTGCGTTACGAGGAGGGGGAGTTGATCAGGAGTTTGTTGCGATTTATTACCGGTAGGATGAAAAGTGTCCAAAATTGCCATTTTAAGCGTTACCTAATATCCAAAGTACCCGAAAAACCAAAGGATGATATGACCATACACTCTTCTATACCTTCACCTCTACTAGTCACCTCATCCAATATTATACAAATTTTAAACTTCAAATTACCAAAAAATCAATAACCAAATCCACCCAAAATCCCCACAAAGACAACTATCGACCATAAAATTTACTTCTGCTGAATTCGATAACAAAATAAGTCGTAAAATTTTGACAAAAAATTATATGTAGCTTAAAAAACTATCAACGCTGATATTTCGACAAGCAACAGTGTCCAATAAAATGCATAATATCCAATAAAATTATTTAATTTGCTTTTTTCATCTATTGGGCATCGTCTGCGAATAACTATTATGATGTCTGTCATCATGTCTAGAAATATTGAAATTGACTAAATTACGACTTTAGTTGTGTAATTTGTGGAGGCATATTGGCTGAGTGAATTTCTGGCACGTGAACTAAATAAAATATGTTTTCGTATTTGAATGATTTTATTGATGTCTGAATGAATATTTTGCCCAGGCTTGATTAAATTTTACACAAAGTACATCTTTTATGTCAAAAATTAATTAATTCCCCGACCAAGCCATCAAAATCTCAACAGCACATTAATCCACCACCATTCCATAGCATCTGAAAATGTTTATTAAGAAACAACAATTTATATCACAATATGCGGAATAACAAAAAATATATAAACTAGGTCATGAATAAGAACACAAGGAGCAAGAAGCATCAGTAACTCGATAGATGAAAAGCACACAGGAAAGAGAATGGTATAAAAATGAAAAATAGTTGAGGTGTTAAAAACTTTTCATTCATTCCATCTTATCTTCATATCCTCGTCCTTTTATTATTCACATTCCAATACATACGAAACATAAGCAAGTAACTTGCAATGTTTATAGCAGCAGCCAAGGATGGATTGCAACCGATGGAGTGGGAAGAGTGAAAATGCTTTCAGGAAAATGAAACATTTAATGCCCGAGCTATTATATTCAAAAGAGCTGAAACTTTTTTCACGAATGGCGTTTAAAAAAATATTTTTTTAGCACTTGAGCTTTTTCTTTCCTGCTGGCTAAATTTTTTTATATGCAGATTCTCATTTCCACTTCCTTTCAATCTTTTTCTTTGATTTTTTTTCATGAGCATTTAATGTGGATAATTGGCTGTTCTGATATGATCATTATGACTGTTCTGAGTATTTTGAGGTGCAGTAGATGATTTTTGGAGTCAAAGAAGTAAAGTTTAATATCAAGTACCCAAAACTACCCATAAACACCTAGTTACCCTAGAAGACTTTTTTTTGGTTTATTTATAAGGTTGAAAAACCAAGGGGTCATATTCAAATGACGTCCATCTTTCAGGGACTAGAAGGGTCTTAAGTAGTGTGACACTCGATGCAACATAAAACATTTTGTGACTAGGGACCAGTTTCAAGGGGTATCCTAGGATAGGGTGGGGTACCCTTGCCTACTTTAAGGATACCCTACCCTAGAGTACCCCTACCCTAGGAGTAGGGCCCTAGAATTAGAGCTTGGGTGCAAAATTAATCAAATATGATAAAAAGCCAGTTGAGTTCCAGTCCACCTTAAGGTGAAGAGAGTTCAAAAAACCATTTTCCTTTGAATCTAAATAAACATAACCGTCCTACAAATTTTCTGACTTCTAAATCTCAACATCATTAATTTCAGATTCCAATACTCAACCAATTTTGAAATGCGCTTTATTCCCACATGTCTAATAATTTTATCCAACAACTTCTCGCCTTATGTTCGAATTACTTTTTTCAGTTTCATTGCTTCTTCCTTCTTTTCATTTATTTCCTCTTCAAGCACAGAAATCGACACGCTAGTGAGCAACATTGTGAAAATTGAAAAGTCCATTCACAAGATAAAGAGATGTAAAAATATGCAGAACAGAAAAAAACTTTTTTTATCTTCTGAACATTCAAAACCATTGTGGATATGTGATTTGAACATTTACATGAAATACATAGCCATGTATGAAGTGATATAATGGACATGCATAGCTTCAATATGGTTTTTAAAATCAGAATTTTTTACACTATTTTACATGCTTCTCATGAGATTTAATGCAGCAGAAGCAGTGGAGATGCAAAAAAAGTTATCCATTGCAATTGTGAAGCTTCAAAGTGCATAATGTGAGAAAAGAATCTTTTGTGTACATGCATGAAAAAGGGGATTTATGTCAATAAGATTTTCTACATTGAGGTAGATCTGTGCTACAAAAAGATTGGGTTTCTTGCCTTATCATCGTCTTATGGGGATGAATAGCTTCAATCATTTTAGAAAAGTCATTGAGTCATGCATTGAAAATATTTTTGCTTATTGTCAACTGAGCTATTTTATGTGGTCTCTTCATACATTTTTTTATATAAAAGGATTTATTGGATTATGGATTATTGAAGCTTAATAATGCAGTTTTGCTTGCTGAGTGGTTTGTTGAGATTTACTTCAAATTTTTGCATTTTTATGGATTGAAATTATTCCTTAATGTCCAATTTATTCTGAAGAATCTCTCTTGACTATACACAAGTATTTCACCCACAAAACTTCCAAGGCTACAAACATCCAAACCAATTAACGTCAATTTCTCATAACCTACATTATTGAATAATATTTTTCCTTATATTTTTAGCATTCATGCTGTTAGGTAACAAGAAGAAATGAATAATGAGTACTTTTCTGTCAAAAATATCAAATTACACTTCAATTCCTATTAAGCTTTCAAGCTTAAATGAAATTTATATATTTTGAGTACAAAGAAAATAAGTTCAGGGCCTGTCGAAAATTAATGGAAGGGCTTTTTTGAAATGCTGTAATTTTATATTCTTAAACATTTATTTTCACAATAATGGTCGTTTCATTGAACATGTAGTACGTATGTTAGGTGATATTTTTGGAATGTAGGATAGTGGGATGTTTTCATATAAATACAAGTGAGATAAATTGAAAACACAAATTAAAAAGGTGTTTGAAATATGATCCAGGTGAAAAAAGGCTTCGTGTTTTGGGGCCAGTTGGATCAATTTATCGAATTTCGCTATTCACACTAGATATTTTTGTACCTTGATGTTTATTTAAAATTTATTAAAATTTATATTTACTTATCGCATTCATTGGATGATTCGCAATGATTTTCGTTTTTCAAATTAAATTTTATAACATAAGTAAAATCTAGCACAAAAGCATACACTGTTTTGTGTATGTATTACAGTGACCCAGGACTAAAATAAAGTGGATGGTGGATCAATATAGTGGATGGTATTGTGATACCAATCGAACCGGAATCTATTGTACTATTGGGAATTTACGTCTTTTTATTTAGGATATTATGGCCTACTTATCACAAAAGGTCGACCCGATCGCCCCACACTGCTGCACAATTGATAGCATTATCGAATATTTAATCAAATTCAAAACTATCTTTAAATTCAATCTTATTCCATGTTTGCACGTCCAGTTCCTTAATTTAGCATTCATCAATATTTCCTCAAAGGCACCAAGAAGGACATGACAATTCATCCATAAACCACGTATAAATTTAATTACCATACTGATTGACAATTGTTTAACTGACAAAAAAAAATCCCAAGAGTAAAAGACACAAAATTTTGTCAATTGTGCAGCATGAAAAAATCTTTTGCCACATAAATCTAAGTAAATTTTTTTAACATCTACATAGCTGGAATAAAAAAAATACTTTTAAAATTTGAATTATAAATGCCAAAAAATGAAAAATTTTAATTAATGTTATAAGTTTGTATGTGGCTGGATGGGTAAAATGAAAGAGAGATGGAAACAGACAGAAATAGAAGTAGCAGAACAAAAAGAGAAGACTTTTTGCCATTTCAGCTACATGAGTTTAGCAATATGTTGGAGTTTATGTGATTGCATGAGACGAGAAAGTTTATGTATGTACATTGTGGAATATATGCTGCTTCTGCTTTCTGCTGCTGAACAATATGACATTCTATTCTTGTAATGTGGATGGAAAAACAGTAGCAAAAATATTTTAGAATTATAAAAAAGAATTTAAATGTTGGAGTATGGGTGTACCCATTGAGGTGTCCGATGGGGTCCAGACCCCTTACACCCAAAAATTCATTTGAATTTTCTAAAAACAAATACAAAAAGAAAACAAAATATTTTTGGACCCCCTAAAAAAATTTTGGTTGCCTCACCCCTGTGCTGGTGAATGTTCCAAATATTAGAAAATATAATAAGCTTCTTTAAAGCTTTACTGCTTATTATGTAAACATCGATGCAGTTTTAGTTATTAAATTACAATAAAGTGATTTTGAAAATTTCCATAATTACTATAATATGACCTAAATATACAACTATGATGATGATGAAACATTGTTTGATTAATAATTGATGAAATTTTACGATGAAAAATATACGAAAATTATTTATTGAGTTTATTTGCTGTCGACATTTGGTACTGCCGTATTTTTGAATTAAATTATAGAGTAAAATAATTATGGAAAATTGATTACAGGCATATTGAGGTTCACATAATATTTGAGAGACATATTGACATTTCAAAATAACGTGAATATTTTAAGTGGAAATTGAGGTTTTTTTCAATCAGAAAATGTTTTTTTTTCAACGAATTAGAGTTTAATTTGTAAATGTCAAATTTTGAGTTATAATGCTAATTTGTAGTCAAAAATACTAATGAAATGTTAATTTTTCTCTATTTACAGGAAACAATTTTTCATCAATTTTATGAAATTCTATTGAATCATACTTGAATTTGATTGATGTATGAGCAATTTCAAATAGGTATGTAAACAATTTATGATAAATAAATTTTTCTAACCGACAATAAAATGTGAATTGAGAATTGGATTATTCCATATTATTCTGAACGATTTTGTCGTAAGTCAGTGTGAGACTTGAATGAACCACAGTTACTTAATGCTACAAAATTACTATGACAAAGCATATATTGCTTTAAAGACCTTATTTTTAGTTATCTGATTTCGCCATTTTTTTAGATTTTATGAATTGGTCACTCATTTGATTACAATCATGCTCAGACACTCAAAAAGAATATTGTAATTAATTACAATTTTCTGAAATTTGTATGGAGAAAATTGTAAAAATTGTATGAAAAAATTGTAATTAATTACAATTTTGGTTGAGTATATGAGCCTTGATTACAATCCAAATTAGAAAATTATTAAAGACTTTTTAAACAAAACACCAACAAATTTCAAAATTTTATTAGAAAATTCCTTCTCAAGTACCTACAACATTAAGAATGTCTACTTTATTCCAATGTTTACATTTCAAATCCCTTAATTTTCAAATCAAACATTTATTCACACTTTATTTGAATTTAAATTTACATCACAAAGCTCCTATCAATACCATTCAAATTACATTACATAAATTCTGCAGATTCTATGACGAAAAAAATCAATTGAAATGAAATAAAATTTGTCTGCTTCCAAAGTGTAAATTCAAAAAGAAGATCTATGTGAGAGAAAAAGACAAACAAGCAGCTTCATGTTCGCGAAACTTTTCAGACAATTTTTTTTTCCTCAACATACAAACAAAAAATTTATTTAAAGCTCATATAAAAAGTTATAAAAATAAGCACATGCAGCAATGCGGAGGCGTAAATATCTAAATTGAATTTATCTTGTTTAATTTAATGAAATGTGAGCCGCTGTTGAGCTTTATTTTATTCCTTCACAAAAAAATGGCATGGAAGTTAATCATTCTACAAATTTATTGAAGTGTAAGGTTCTAAAAAATATGCCAAAAATTATAATAAATCCTGTTTCCATTTGACATACATAAATGCGGTAAAATGTTCAAGCCCTTAAAATCCATATGCTGACTTCCTTTTCCTCATTCTATTATTTATTCAGAAATATATTCTACAACCACAACTATATTTTGTACATTATTTCATAACTTATCGAAAGAAATCATGGACATGTGAGCTAGTGGTTATAGCACGTAAATGCAATGTAATATTTCTGTAAAGATGTAAAAAATGTGAAAATATAAATCAACACATTTTTCCCTTTTTTTTTGTGGGTTTTATTTTAGTCCTCCTTTATCTCGCAATGTTTCTTTCCTTTTCTATGTTTTTAGTTGTTTATGCCTTTTTCTTCTGTGTACATGAAAATAATTTGTATTAATTTGATGGGCTATGGAGTCATTTTGTCTATATTGTAGTGTTAAGGCTCTACTATTTTTCTTAAGATCAAAATAATTGTGCATTTTTAGCTTCCATTGATGGCATAGCCAGAAATTTTCCGAGAAGGGATTTTAAAAAATTTTATATGAAAAAATTGGGGTTGGGGTGTTGATCTTTTCTTACAAATTAAAGATTTTTTCATCGAAAAAGGGATTTGTCTCCCAAATCATTCCCCTGCATATGCGCCTGGCTTCCTTTGTTCAGTTAAGCAACCACCCTTTGGTACCAACTCAGTAATGTAGGCAATAAAGTCCAGACTTCCTCCCAGAGTACAAATTTTGTATAGAAAGAAATTTGGACTAGCCTTAAAAATTGAAACATCCCTAAATAAGTGTATGAGAAAAAATCTGTACTATCCTCTCAAAGGAAAGCTTAAAAACTTTCCAGCTACGCACCTGTACCAATAATTTAATTTAATAATTGATATCCTTTTTGATTATTATCTGTTCTGAATCCTTGGTACCAACTAGGGCACTAACATCATGTCAGAGCTTCAGTTTCCTCCACATATACCACGAGTCCAAGATAGGAAAGCGATATGCTGACTCTTCACATGATTAATTCGAAATTTGAGATTTTATGGTGCTGAATTAATGCAATCAATGAGTCAATATGAGATTATTAATTTCTAACTTAAATCTTACTCCATGATTGCTCAATTCGTCTTTCTTGAATTTTTCTACCATTTCAACCTACAAACTATACCATTACTCACTAAAGACATCTTAATCAATCTTAAATCCATTACTTAATAGAAAAATGCGCATTTGTCTCCATTTATCTGTCCATAAAGAACATTTCCAACTACTTTCTCCCTCCTCTCTTATTTATATAGCATACAACTATCCCCATCCACAAAATTCATGATGCCATTGTGCACAAACAAAAACAACCTTTACAGCTTCCAAAAAAAGCACTCATTGAATTTAGTAGTATTTTTGGCAGAATACAATGCGTCTGCAAATGTGTGTCTGTGTGTCGGTCGATGAATGAAAACAGAAAGGGAAAGAAATTTTCTGTTTGGCTCCGGAAAAATCACAAGAATAAATCAGTATGTTTGAGTGCACATAAAAATGGAAATCTATTCTTCTCGATACTTAGATTTTTTTCATATATTAACTTCCACGCATTGCGTGCAAGTTATTGTATTCACTTTTTTTGAGATTTTCACTAATTTTGATTTTTTGAGTCAACGGAAGCATGAATCTTTACGTTTTTGGTCTCATATGATAGGTATTGGAAATATCTATTACCTGAGGTATGTTTGGTTCCAGTCAGTTCCGTTGCGTTGGAACTAGACGCAAAAAACCGTTAAAAACCAAAAATTTGTATGGAAAATTTTTTATGCAGTGACTTTTATACAGTTTCTTGTATCTGATTCGATAGACCGTACCTTAAAACCATTTTGTGCTAAATAATATCCGAACTTTATGTCCATTTAGTGACCGAAAAATCCAAAAAACATGATTTTTTATGACAGTTGCGCCATTTTTGATTCCGCCCTGGAATTAACATTTCAAGCCTTGAAATAGGTATAAAATGAAAGATCAACTCAGGATCTAAATTTAATATCCGCTATGTTGGTACTTTAGAGGTTCCTGTAAAAAGTTACAGCATGAAAAAGATTGTTATAAAAATTATAACACTTTTGTTTACGTTACGTAAAATCCTTACGTTACGTAAAATTACGTAACGTGAATTTCACTTAAAAAATTTTATTGGACATAGAGGCTGTAGATGATTACTGGATCTTATTTTATTGGACATAGAGGCTGTAGATGTTTACTGGATCTCGTTTTACTGGACATAGAGGCTGTAGATCATTACTGGATCTTATTTTTATTGGACATAGAGGCTGTAGATGTTTACTGGATCTCGTTTTACTGGACATAGAGGCTGTAGATCATTACTGGATCTCGTTTTACTGGACATAGAGGCTGTAGATCATTACTGGATCTTATTTTTATTGGACATAGAGGCTGTAGATGTTTACTGGATCTCGTTTTACTGGACATAGAGGCTGTAGATCATTACTGGATCTCGTTTTACTGGACATAGAGGCTGTAGATCATTACTGGTTCTCATTTTTATTGGACATAGAGGTTGTAGATGTTTACTGGATCTCGTTTTACTGGACATAGAGGCTGTAGATGTTTACTGGTTCTCGTTTTACTGGACATAGAGACTGTAGATCATTACTGGATCTTGTTTTACTGGACATAGAGGCTGTAGATCATTACTGGATCTTATTTTTATTGGACATAGAGGCTGTAGATGTTTACTGGATCTTATTTTAATGGACATAGAGGCTGTAGATCATTACTGGATCATATTTTTATTGGACATAGAGGCTGTAGATGTTTACTGGATCTCGTTTTACTGGACATAGAGGCTGTAGATGTTTACTGGATCTTGTTTAATTGGACATGGATCTTATTTTTATTGGACATAGAGGCTGTAGATGTTTACTGGATCTCGTTTTACTGGACATAGAGGCTGTAGATGTTTACTGGATCTTGTTTAATTGGACATAGAGGCTGTAGATCATTACTGGATCATATTTTTATTGGACATAGAGGCTGTAGATGTTTACTGGATCTCGTTTTACTGGACATAGAGGCTGTAGATGTTTACTGGATCTTGTTTAATTGGACATGGATCTTATTTTTATTGGACATAGAGGCTGTAGATGTTTACTGGATCTCGTTTTACTGGACATAGAGGCTGTAGATGTTTACTGGATCTTGTTTAATTGGACATAGAGGCTGTAGATCATTACTGGATCTTATTTTTATTGGACATAGAGGCTGTATATGTTTACTGGATCTCGTTTTACTGGACATAGAGGCTGTAGATGTTTACTGGATTTCGTTTTACTGGACTTAAAAGCTGTAGATCATTACTGGATCTCGTTTTACTGGACATAGAGGCTGTAGATGTTTACTGGATCTCGTTTTACTGGACATAGAGGCTGTAGATGTTTACTGGATCTCATTTTTATTGGACATACAGGCTGTAGATCATTACTGGATCTCATTTTTGTTGGACATAGAGGCTGTAGACTTTTACTGGATCTTATTTTTATTGGACATAGAGGCTGTAGATGTTTACTGGATCTCATTTTTTGGATATAGAGACTGTAGATGATTGAAACATATTTTGGTGGGAAAATTTTCAAATATATTTTGGCTGCTAGAAAATATGAATTTCAAAAAACCGTTAAATGACAAACCATTTTAATGTATGAAAAATCACCGCAAAAATTGTTAATTATACTATAATGACAAAACATTTTATTATATGAAAATTTACCTCAAAAATTGTTAATTATACTATAATAAATGATTTTCAAGTGCATTAAAAACGCGGAAAATTTTCAAATATATTTTGATTGTTAGAAAATTTAAATGCAAAAAAACCGTTAAATGGCAAACCATTTTATTATATGAAAATCTACCTCAAAAATTGTTAATTATACTATAATTAATGATTTTCAAGTTCATTAAAAACGCGGGAAATTTTCAAATATATTTTGACCGTTAGAAAATTTGAATTTTAAGAGCGAGCGTAGCTCAAGCTCGACTCTACTGTGATCGATGTAAAAACTGTAATTCTAAACAATTCGAGCGAGCGTAGCTCAAGCTCAACTCTACTGTTATCCATGTAAAAACTGTAATTCTAAACAAGTCGAGCGAGCGTAGCTCAAGCTCGACTCTACTCTAATCCATGTAAAAACTGTAATTCTTAACAAATCGAGCGAGCGTAGCTCAAGCTCGACTCTACTGTGATCCATGTAAAAACTGTAATTCTAAACAAGTCGAGCGAGCGTAGCTCAAGCTCGACTCTACTGTGATCCATGTAAAAACTGTAATTCTAAACAAGTCGAGCGAGCGTAGCTCAAGCTCGACTCTACTGTGATCCATTTAAAAACTGTAATTCTAAACAAGTCGAGTGAGCGTAGCTCAAGCTCGACTCTACTGTGATCCATGTAAAAACTGTAATTCTTAACAAGTCGAGCGAGCGTAGCTCAAGCTCGACTCTACTGTGTTCCATGTAAAAATTGTAATTCTTAACAAGTCGAGCGACCGTAGCTCAAGCTCGACTCTACTCTGATCCGTATAAAAACTGTAATTCTTAACAAGTCGAGCGAGCGTAGCTCAAGCTCGACTCTACTGTGATCCATGTAAAAACTGTAATTCTTAACAAGTCGAGCGAGCGTAGCTCAAGCTCGACTCTACTGTGATCCATGTAAAAACTGTAATTCTAAACAAGTCGAGCGAGCGTAGCTCAAGCTCAACTCTACTGTGATCTATTTAAAAACTGTAATTCTAAACAAGTCGAGCGAGCGTAGCTCAAGCTCGACTCTACTGTGATCCATGTAAAAACTGTAATTCTAAACAAGTCGAGCGAGCGTAGCTCAAGCTCGACTCTACTGCGATCCATGTAAAAACTGTAATTCTAAACAAGTCGAGCGAGCGTAGCTCAAGCTCGACTCTACTGTGATCCATGTAAAAACTGTAATTCTAAACAAGTCGAGCGAGCGTAGCTCAAGCTCGACTCTACTGTGATCCATTTAAAAACTGTAATTCTAAACAAGTCGAGCGAGCGTAGCTCAAGCTCGACTCTACTGTGATCCATGTAAAAACTGTAATTCTTAACAAGTCGAGCGAGCGTAGCTCAAGCTCGACTCTACTGTGATCCATGTAAAAACTGTAATTCTAAACAAGTCGAGCGAGCGTAGCTCAAGCTCGACTCTACTGCGATCCATGTAAAAACTGTAATTCTAAACAAGTCGAGCGAGCGTAGCTCAAGCTCGACTCTACTGTGATCCATGTAAAAACTGTAATTCTAAACAAGTCGAGCGAGCGTAGCTCAAGCTCGACTCTACTGTGATCCATTTAAAAACTGTAATTCTAAACAAGTCGAGCGAGCGTAGCTCAAGCTCGACTCTACTGTGATCCATGTAAAAACTGTAATTCTTAACAAGTCGAGCGAGCGTAGCTCAAGCTCGACTCTACTGTGATCCATGTAAAAACTGTAATTCTAAACAAGTCGAGCGAGCGTAGCTCAAGCTCGACTCTACTGTGATCTATTTAAAAACTGTAATTCTAAACAAGTCGAGCGAGCGTAGCTCAAGCTCGACTCTACTGTGATCCATGTAAAAACTGTAATTCTAAACAAGTCGAGCGAGCGTAGCTCAAGCTCGACTCTACTGTGATCCATGTAAAAACTGTAATTCTAAACAAGTCGAGCGAGCGTAGCTCAAGCTCGACTCTACTGTGATCCATGTAAAAACTGTAATTCTAAACAAGTCGAGCGAGCGTAGCTCAAGCTCGACTCTACTGTGATCCATGTAAAAACTGTAATTCTAAACAAGTCGAGCGAGCGTAGCTCAAGCTCGACTCTACTGTGATCCATTTAAAAACTGTAATTCTAAACAAGTCGAGCGAGCGTAGCTCAAGCTCGACTCTACTGTGATCCATGTAAAAACTGTAATTCTTAACAAGTCGAGCGAGCGTAGCTCAAGCTCGACTCTACTGTGTTCCATGTAAAAATTGTAATTCTTAACAAGTCGAGCGACCGTAGCTCAAGCTCGACTCTACTGCGATCCATGTAAAAACTGTAATTCTAAACAAGTCGAGCGAGCGTAGCTCAAGCTCGACTCTACTGTGATCCATGTAAAAACTGTAATTCTAAACAAGTCGAGCGAGCGTAGCTCAAGCTCGACTCTACTGTGATCCATGTAAAAACTGTAATTCTTAACAAGTCGAGCGAGCGTAGCTCAAGCTCGACTCTACTGTGATCCATGTAAAAACTGTAATTCTTAACAAGTCGAGCGAGCGTAGCTCAAGCTCGACTCTACTGTGATCCATGTAAAAACTGTAATTCTAAACAAGTCGAGCGAGCGTAGCTCAAGCTCGACTCTACTGTGATCTATTTAAAAACTGTAATTCTAAACAAGTCGAGCGAGCGTAGCTCAAGCTCGACTCTACTGTGATCCATGTAAAAACTGTAATTCTAAACAAGTCGAGCGAGCGTAGCTCAAGCTCGACTCTACTGTGATCCATGTAAAAACTGTAATTCTAAACAAGTCGAGCGAGCGTAGCTCAAGCTCGACTCTACTGTGATCCATGTAAAAACTGTAATTCTAAACAAGTCGAGCGAGCGTAGCTCAAGCTCGACTCTACTGTGATCCATGTAAAAACTGTAATTCTAAACAAGTCGAGCGAGCGTAGCTCAAGCTCGACTCTACTGTGATCCATGTAAAAACTGTAATTCTAAACAAGTCGAGCGAGCGTAGCTCAAGCTCGACTCTACTGTGATCCATGTAAAAACTGTAATTCTTAACAAGTCGAGCGAGCGTAGCTCAAGCTCGACTCTACTGTGTTCCATGTAAAAATTGTAATTCTTAACAAGTCGAGCGACCGTAGCTCAAGCTCGACTCTACTCTGATCCGTATAAAAACTGTAATTCTTAACAAGTCGAGCGAGCGTAGCTCAAGCTCGACTCTACTGTGATCCGTATAAAAACTGTAATTCTTAACAAGTCGAGCGAGCGTAGCTCAAGCTCGACTCTACTGTGATCCATGTAAAAACTGTAATTCTTAACAAGTCGAGCGAGCGTAGCTCAAGCTCGACTCTACTGTGATCCATGTAAAAACTGTAATTCTTAACAAGTCGAGCGAGCGTAGCTCAAGCTCGTCTCTACTGTGATCCATGTAAGTAAGAAATAGTTCGGACGCAGTCCGAACTAGGTTGAGCGAAGCTCACAAATTTTTACGTCCTGAGCGTAGCGAAGCGGAGTGAAGGCGTGAAAATTTTCCCAAGCCTTATGCACTGTATGCTACTATGATTTAAAATGAGAAAAAATGCGACATTACACTTTGAGATTTGGAAAATCTGGAATTGGCTGGAATTTTTTAGTTGACTTGAAGGGGGTCTATGGGGGTCCCAAAGTTGAAAATTCGAAAAAATGTCATTTTTGAGCTAATTTCAAAATTAAATTTCCATATAAAGATTTAATCAAGTTAAATTAAGTTTTTGACATAAAATCTATCATAATAAGACCTTTATTTTAAGCTCCCACGTAAATTAATAATTAATAATTTTGCTCAGATTGAGAAATCAGTTTTTCGTATTTTGTGAGAAAGAGAGGTAAAACAGCCAAAAATGTTCTATGCAGAAAAGTTTGTGCCTGAAATTCTACATCATGTTCAAAAAACGGAATTGAAATTAGTTGAGGCATTGTCGAGAAAATCGCAAAATACACTTTCTGTAAGCAAGCAAACAAGTTAATCAGCAAGAAATAGCCAAAACGAGACATCGTTGAAACTTCTAGTTTTTTTTGCAATCGATCCGTGCCGCCCTACAGAAGAACTGATTAGATTTTGGGCATGGTAGGAATAGCCGTTGCTTCTGAAAAAGCAAAAAACCTTCTTTTCCATGCACAAAAATGCGCAAAGGCACAAAGATACACCAAAATAATTTTAGCTCTAACTTTGATGTATTTTGACCAAATGAGCTGAAATTAGGTATGTAGTCGGACGAGCGGAGCGAGATTCGACAACCCCTGTGATCTATAAACAGTCGAACGAGCGGAGCGAGATTCGACAACCCATGTGATCTATAAACAGTCGTACGAGCGGAGCGAGATTCGACAACCCCTGTGATCTATAAACAGTCGAACGAGCGGAGCGAGATTCGACATCCCCTGTGATCTATAAACAGTCGAACGAGCGGAGCGAGATTCGACAACCCCTGTGATCTATAAACAGTCGTACGAGCGGAGCGAGATTCGACAACCCCTGTGATCTATAAACAGTCGAACGAGCGAAGCGTAGCTCAAGCTCGACTCTACTGTGATCCATGTAAAAACTGTAATTCTAAACAAGTCGAGCGAGCGTAGCTCAAGCTCGACTCTACTGCGATCCATGTAAAAACTGTAATTCTAAACAAGTCGAGCGAGCGTAGCTCAAGCTCGACTCTACTGTGATCCATGTAAAAACTGTAATTCTAAACAAGTCGAGCGAGCGTAGCTCAAGCTCGACTCTACTGTGATCCATTTAAAAACTGTAATTCTAAACAAGTCGAGCGAGCGTAGCTCAAGCTCGACTCTACTGTGATCCATGTAAAAACTGTAATTCTTAACAAATCGAGCGAGCGTAGCTCAAGCTCGACTCTACTGTGATCCATGTAAAAACTGTAATTCTAAACAAGTCGAGCGAGCGTAGCTCAAGCTCGACTCTACTGCGATCCATGTAAAAACTGTAATTCTAAACAAGTCGAGCGAGCGTAGCTCAAGCTCGACTCTACTGTGATCCATGTAAAAACTGTAATTCTAAACAAGTCGAGCGAGCGTAGCTCAAGCTCGACTCTACTGTGATCCATTTAAAAACTGTAATTCTAAACAAGTCGAGCGAGCGTAGCTCAAGCTCGACTCTACTGTGATCCATGTAAAAACTGTAATTCTTAACAAGTCGAGCGAGCGTAGCTCAAGCTCGACTCTACTGTGATCCATGTAAAAACTGTAATTCTAAACAAGTCGAGCGAGCGTAGCTCAAGCTCGACTCTACTGTGATCTATTTAAAAACTGTAATTCTAAACAAGTCGAGCGAGCGTAGCTCAAGCTCGACTCTACTGTGATCCATGTAAAAACTGTAATTCTAAACAAGTCGAGCGAGCGTAGCTCAAGCTCGACTCTACTGTGATCCATGTAAAAACTGTAATTCTAAACAAGTCGAGCGAGCGTAGCTCAAGCTCGACTCTACTGTGATCCATGTAAAAACTGTAATTCTAAACAAGTCGAGCGAGCGTAGCTCAAGCTCGACTCTACTGTGATCCATGTAAAAACTGTAATTCTAAACAAGTCGAGCGAGCGTAGCTCAAGCTCGACTCTACTGTGATCCATGTAAAAACTGTAATTCTAAACAAGTCGAGCGAGCGTAGCTCAAGCTCGACTCTACTGTGATCCATGTAAAAACTGTAATTCTTAACAAGTCGAGCGAGCGTAGCTCAAGCTCGACTCTACTGTGTTCCATGTAAAAATTGTAATTCTTAACAAGTCGAGCGACCGTAGCTCAAGCTCGACTCTACTCTGATCCGTATAAAAACTGTAATTCTTAACAAGTCGAGCGAGCGTAGCTCAAGCTCGACTCTACTGTGATCCGTATAAAAACTGTAATTCTTAACAAGTCGAGCGAGCGTAGCTCAAGCTCGACTCTACTGTGATCCATGTAAAAACTGTAATTCTTAACAAGTCGAGCGAGCGTAGCTCAAGCTCGACTCTACTGTGATCCATGTAAAAACTGTAATTCTTAACAAGTCGAGCGAGCGTAGCTCAAGCTCGTCTCTACTGTGATCCATGTAAGTAAGAAATAGTTCGGACGCAGTCCGAACTAGGTTGAGCGAAGCTCACAAATTTTTACGTCCTGAGCGTAGCGAAGCGGAGTGAAGGCGTGAAAATTTTCCCAAGCCTTATGCACTGTATGCTACTATGATTTAAAATGAGAAAAAATGCGACATTACACTTTGAGATTTGGAAAATCTGGAATTGGCTGGAATTTTTTAGTTGACTTGAAGGGGGTCTATGGGGGTCCCAAAGTTGAAAATTCGAAAAAATGTCATTTTTGAGCTAATTTCAAAATTAAATTTCCATATAAAGATTTAATCAAGTTAAATTAAGTTTTTGACATAAAATCTATCATAATAAGACCTTTATTTTAAGCTCCCACGTAAATTAATAATTAATAATTTTGCTCAGATTGAGAAATCAGTTTTTCGTATTTTGTGAGAAAGAGAGGTAAAACAGCCAAAAATGTTCTATGCAGAAAAGTTTGTGCCTGAAATTCTACATCATGTTCAAAAAACGGAATTGAAATTAGTTGAGGCATTGTCGAGAAAATCGCAAAATACACTTTCTGTAAGCAAGCAAACAAGTTAATCAGCAAGAAATAGCCAAAACGAGACATCGTTGAAACTTCTAGTTTTTTAACTTCCACGCATTGCGTGCAAGTTATTGTATTCACTTTTTTTGAGATTTTCACTAATTTTGATTTTTTGAGTCAACGGAAGCATGAATCTTTACGTTTTTGGTCTCATATGATAGGTATTGGAAATATCTATTACCTGAGGTATGTTTGGTTCCAGTCAGTTCCGTTGCGTTGGAACTAGACGCAAAAAACCGTTAAAAACCAAAAATTTGTATGGAAAATTTTTTATGCAGTGACTTTTATACAGTTTCTTGTATCTGATTCGATAGACCGTACCTTAAAACCATTTTGTGCTAAATAATATCCGAACTTTATGTCCATTTAGTGACCGAAAAATCCAAAAAACATGATTTTTTATGACAGTTGCGCCATTTTTGATTCCGCCCTGGAATTAACATTTCAAGCCTTGAAATAGGTATAAAATGAAAGATCAACTCAGGATCTAAATTTAATATCCGCTATGTTGGTACTTTAGAGGTTCCTGTAAAAAGTTACAGCATGAAAAAGATTGTTATAAAAATTATAACACTTTTGTTTACGTTACGTAAAATCCTTACGTTACGTAAAATTACGTAACGTGAATTTCACTTAAAAAATTTTATTGGACATAGAGGCTGTAGATGATTACTGGATCTTATTTTATTGGACATAGAGGCTGTAGATGTTTACTGGATCTCGTTTTACTGGACATAGAGGCTGTAGATCATTACTGGATCTTATTTTTATTGGACATAGAGGCTGTAGATGTTTACTGGATCTCGTTTTACTGGACATAGAGGCTGTAGATCATTACTGGATCTCGTTTTACTGGACATAGAGGCTGTAGATCATTACTGGATCTTATTTTTATTGGACATAGAGGCTGTAGATGTTTACTGGATCTCGTTTTACTGGACATAGAGGCTGTAGATCATTACTGGATCTCGTTTTACTGGACATAGAGGCTGTAGATCATTACTGGTTCTCATTTTTATTGGACATAGAGGTTGTAGATGTTTACTGGATCTCGTTTTACTGGACATAGAGGCTGTAGATGTTTACTGGTTCTCGTTTTACTGGACATAGAGACTGTAGATCATTACTGGATCTTGTTTTACTGGACATAGAGGCTGTAGATCATTACTGGATCTTATTTTTATTGGACATAGAGGCTGTAGATGTTTACTGGATCTTATTTTAATGGACATAGAGGCTGTAGATCATTACTGGATCATATTTTTATTGGACATAGAGGCTGTAGATGTTTACTGGATCTCGTTTTACTGGACATAGAGGCTGTAGATGTTTACTGGATCTTGTTTAATTGGACATGGATCTTATTTTTATTGGACATAGAGGCTGTAGATGTTTACTGGATCTCGTTTTACTGGACATAGAGGCTGTAGATGTTTACTGGATCTTGTTTAATTGGACATAGAGGCTGTAGATCATTACTGGATCATATTTTTATTGGACATAGAGGCTGTAGATGTTTACTGGATCTCGTTTTACTGGACATAGAGGCTGTAGATGTTTACTGGATCTTGTTTAATTGGACATGGATCTTATTTTTATTGGACATAGAGGCTGTAGATGTTTACTGGATCTCGTTTTACTGGACATAGAGGCTGTAGATGTTTACTGGATCTTGTTTAATTGGACATAGAGGCTGTAGATCATTACTGGATCTTATTTTTATTGGACATAGAGGCTGTATATGTTTACTGGATCTCGTTTTACTGGACATAGAGGCTGTAGATGTTTACTGGATTTCGTTTTACTGGACTTAAAAGCTGTAGATCATTACTGGATCTCGTTTTACTGGACATAGAGGCTGTAGATGTTTACTGGATCTCGTTTTACTGGACATAGAGGCTGTAGATGTTTACTGGATCTCATTTTTATTGGACATACAGGCTGTAGATCATTACTGGATCTCATTTTTGTTGGACATAGAGGCTGTAGACTTTTACTGGATCTTATTTTTATTGGACATAGAGGCTGTAGATGTTTACTGGATCTCATTTTTTGGATATAGAGACTGTAGATGATTGAAACATATTTTGGTGGGAAAATTTTCAAATATATTTTGGCTGCTAGAAAATATGAATTTCAAAAAACCGTTAAATGACAAACCATTTTAATGTATGAAAAATCACCGCAAAAATTGTTAATTATACTATAATGACAAAACATTTTATTATATGAAAATTTACCTCAAAAATTGTTAATTATACTATAATAAATGATTTTCAAGTGCATTAAAAACGCGGAAAATTTTCAAATATATTTTGATTGTTAGAAAATTTAAATGCAAAAAAACCGTTAAATGGCAAACCATTTTATTATATGAAAATCTACCTCAAAAATTGTTAATTATACTATAATTAATGATTTTCAAGTTCATTAAAAACGCGGGAAATTTTCAAATATATTTTGACCGTTAGAAAATTTGAATTTTAAGAGCGAGCGTAGCTCAAGCTCGACTCTACTGTGATCGATGTAAAAACTGTAATTCTAAACAATTCGAGCGAGCGTAGCTCAAGCTCAACTCTACTGTTATCCATGTAAAAACTGTAATTCTAAACAAGTCGAGCGAGCGTAGCTCAAGCTCGACTCTACTCTAATCCATGTAAAAACTGTAATTCTTAACAAATCGAGCGAGCGTAGCTCAAGCTCGACTCTACTGTGATCCATGTAAAAACTGTAATTCTAAACAAGTCGAGCGAGCGTAGCTCAAGCTCGACTCTACTGTGATCCATGTAAAAACTGTAATTCTAAACAAGTCGAGCGAGCGTAGCTCAAGCTCGACTCTACTGTGATCCATTTAAAAACTGTAATTCTAAACAAGTCGAGTGAGCGTAGCTCAAGCTCGACTCTACTGTGATCCATGTAAAAACTGTAATTCTTAACAAGTCGAGCGAGCGTAGCTCAAGCTCGACTCTACTGTGTTCCATGTAAAAATTGTAATTCTTAACAAGTCGAGCGACCGTAGCTCAAGCTCGACTCTACTCTGATCCGTATAAAAACTGTAATTCTTAACAAGTCGAGCGAGCGTAGCTCAAGCTCGACTCTACTGTGATCCATGTAAAAACTGTAATTCTTAACAAGTCGAGCGAGCGTAGCTCAAGCTCGACTCTACTGTGATCCATGTAAAAACTGTAATTCTAAACAAGTCGAGCGAGCGTAGCTCAAGCTCAACTCTACTGTGATCTATTTAAAAACTGTAATTCTAAACAAGTCGAGCGAGCGTAGCTCAAGCTCGACTCTACTGTGATCCATGTAAAAACTGTAATTCTAAACAAGTCGAGCGAGCGTAGCTCAAGCTCGACTCTACTGCGATCCATGTAAAAACTGTAATTCTAAACAAGTCGAGCGAGCGTAGCTCAAGCTCGACTCTACTGTGATCCATGTAAAAACTGTAATTCTAAACAAGTCGAGCGAGCGTAGCTCAAGCTCGACTCTACTGTGATCCATTTAAAAACTGTAATTCTAAACAAGTCGAGCGAGCGTAGCTCAAGCTCGACTCTACTGTGATCCATGTAAAAACTGTAATTCTTAACAAGTCGAGCGAGCGTAGCTCAAGCTCGACTCTACTGTGATCCATGTAAAAACTGTAATTCTAAACAAGTCGAGCGAGCGTAGCTCAAGCTCGACTCTACTGCGATCCATGTAAAAACTGTAATTCTAAACAAGTCGAGCGAGCGTAGCTCAAGCTCGACTCTACTGTGATCCATGTAAAAACTGTAATTCTAAACAAGTCGAGCGAGCGTAGCTCAAGCTCGACTCTACTGTGATCCATTTAAAAACTGTAATTCTAAACAAGTCGAGCGAGCGTAGCTCAAGCTCGACTCTACTGTGATCCATGTAAAAACTGTAATTCTTAACAAGTCGAGCGAGCGTAGCTCAAGCTCGACTCTACTGTGATCCATGTAAAAACTGTAATTCTAAACAAGTCGAGCGAGCGTAGCTCAAGCTCGACTCTACTGTGATCTATTTAAAAACTGTAATTCTAAACAAGTCGAGCGAGCGTAGCTCAAGCTCGACTCTACTGTGATCCATGTAAAAACTGTAATTCTAAACAAGTCGAGCGAGCGTAGCTCAAGCTCGACTCTACTGTGATCCATGTAAAAACTGTAATTCTAAACAAGTCGAGCGAGCGTAGCTCAAGCTCGACTCTACTGTGATCCATGTAAAAACTGTAATTCTAAACAAGTCGAGCGAGCGTAGCTCAAGCTCGACTCTACTGTGATCCATGTAAAAACTGTAATTCTAAACAAGTCGAGCGAGCGTAGCTCAAGCTCGACTCTACTGTGATCCATTTAAAAACTGTAATTCTAAACAAGTCGAGCGAGCGTAGCTCAAGCTCGACTCTACTGTGATCCATGTAAAAACTGTAATTCTTAACAAGTCGAGCGAGCGTAGCTCAAGCTCGACTCTACTGTGTTCCATGTAAAAATTGTAATTCTTAACAAGTCGAGCGACCGTAGCTCAAGCTCGACTCTACTGCGATCCATGTAAAAACTGTAATTCTAAACAAGTCGAGCGAGCGTAGCTCAAGCTCGACTCTACTGTGATCCATGTAAAAACTGTAATTCTAAACAAGTCGAGCGAGCGTAGCTCAAGCTCGACTCTACTGTGATCCATGTAAAAACTGTAATTCTTAACAAGTCGAGCGAGCGTAGCTCAAGCTCGACTCTACTGTGATCCATGTAAAAACTGTAATTCTTAACAAGTCGAGCGAGCGTAGCTCAAGCTCGACTCTACTGTGATCCATGTAAAAACTGTAATTCTAAACAAGTCGAGCGAGCGTAGCTCAAGCTCGACTCTACTGTGATCTATTTAAAAACTGTAATTCTAAACAAGTCGAGCGAGCGTAGCTCAAGCTCGACTCTACTGTGATCCATGTAAAAACTGTAATTCTAAACAAGTCGAGCGAGCGTAGCTCAAGCTCGACTCTACTGTGATCCATGTAAAAACTGTAATTCTAAACAAGTCGAGCGAGCGTAGCTCAAGCTCGACTCTACTGTGATCCATGTAAAAACTGTAATTCTAAACAAGTCGAGCGAGCGTAGCTCAAGCTCGACTCTACTGTGATCCATGTAAAAACTGTAATTCTAAACAAGTCGAGCGAGCGTAGCTCAAGCTCGACTCTACTGTGATCCATGTAAAAACTGTAATTCTAAACAAGTCGAGCGAGCGTAGCTCAAGCTCGACTCTACTGTGATCCATGTAAAAACTGTAATTCTTAACAAGTCGAGCGAGCGTAGCTCAAGCTCGACTCTACTGTGTTCCATGTAAAAATTGTAATTCTTAACAAGTCGAGCGACCGTAGCTCAAGCTCGACTCTACTCTGATCCGTATAAAAACTGTAATTCTTAACAAGTCGAGCGAGCGTAGCTCAAGCTCGACTCTACTGTGATCCGTATAAAAACTGTAATTCTTAACAAGTCGAGCGAGCGTAGCTCAAGCTCGACTCTACTGTGATCCATGTAAAAACTGTAATTCTTAACAAGTCGAGCGAGCGTAGCTCAAGCTCGACTCTACTGTGATCCATGTAAAAACTGTAATTCTTAACAAGTCGAGCGAGCGTAGCTCAAGCTCGTCTCTACTGTGATCCATGTAAGTAAGAAATAGTTCGGACGCAGTCCGAACTAGGTTGAGCGAAGCTCACAAATTTTTACGTCCTGAGCGTAGCGAAGCGGAGTGAAGGCGTGAAAATTTTCCCAAGCCTTATGCACTGTATGCTACTATGATTTAAAATGAGAAAAAATGCGACATTACACTTTGAGATTTGGAAAATCTGGAATTGGCTGGAATTTTTTAGTTGACTTGAAGGGGGTCTATGGGGGTCCCAAAGTTGAAAATTCGAAAAAATGTCATTTTTGAGCTAATTTCAAAATTAAATTTCCATATAAAGATTTAATCAAGTTAAATTAAGTTTTTGACATAAAATCTATCATAATAAGACCTTTATTTTAAGCTCCCACGTAAATTAATAATTAATAATTTTGCTCAGATTGAGAAATCAGTTTTTCGTATTTTGTGAGAAAGAGAGGTAAAACAGCCAAAAATGTTCTATGCAGAAAAGTTTGTGCCTGAAATTCTACATCATGTTCAAAAAACGGAATTGAAATTAGTTGAGGCATTGTCGAGAAAATCGCAAAATACACTTTCTGTAAGCAAGCAAACAAGTTAATCAGCAAGAAATAGCCAAAACGAGACATCGTTGAAACTTCTAGTTTTTTTTGCAATCGATCCGTGCCGCCCTACAGAAGAACTGATTAGATTTTGGGCATGGTAGGAATAGCCGTTGCTTCTGAAAAAGCAAAAAACCTTCTTTTCCATGCACAAAAATGCGCAAAGGCACAAAGATACACCAAAATAATTTTAGCTCTAACTTTGATGTATTTTGACCAAATGAGCTGAAATTAGGTATGTAGTCGGACGAGCGGAGCGAGATTCGACAACCCCTGTGATCTATAAACAGTCGAACGAGCGGAGCGAGATTCGACAACCCATGTGATCTATAAACAGTCGTACGAGCGGAGCGAGATTCGACAACCCCTGTGATCTATAAACAGTCGAACGAGCGGAGCGAGATTCGACATCCCCTGTGATCTATAAACAGTCGAACGAGCGGAGCGAGATTCGACAACCCCTGTGATCTATAAACAGTCGTACGAGCGGAGCGAGATTCGACAACCCCTGTGATCTATAAACAGTCGAACGAGCGGAGCGTAGCTCAAGCTCGACTCTACTGTGATCCATGTAAAAACTGTAATTCTAAACAAGTCGAGCGAGCGTAGCTCAAGCTCGACTCTACTGCGATCCATGTAAAAACTGTAATTCTAAACAAGTCGAGCGAGCGTAGCTCAAGCTCGACTCTACTGTGATCCATGTAAAAACTGTAATTCTAAACAAGTCGAGCGAGCGTAGCTCAAGCTCGACTCTACTGTGATCCATTTAAAAACTGTAATTCTAAACAAGTCGAGCGAGCGTAGCTCAAGCTCGACTCTACTGTGATCCATGTAAAAACTGTAATTCTTAACAAGTCGAGCGAGCGTAGCTCAAGCTCGACTCTACTGTGATCCATGTAAAAACTGTAATTCTAAACAAGTCGAGCGAGCGTAGCTCAAGCTCGACTCTACTGCGATCCATGTAAAAACTGTAATTCTAAACAAGTCGAGCGAGCGTAGCTCAAGCTCGACTCTACTGTGATCCATGTAAAAACTGTAATTCTAAACAAGTCGAGCGAGCGTAGCTCAAGCTCGACTCTACTGTGATCCATTTAAAAACTGTAATTCTAAACAAGTCGAGCGAGCGTAGCTCAAGCTCGACTCTACTGTGATCCATGTAAAAACTGTAATTCTTAACAAGTCGAGCGAGCGTAGCTCAAGCTCGACTCTACTGTGATCCATGTAAAAACTGTAATTCTAAACAAGTCGAGCGAGCGTAGCTCAAGCTCGACTCTACTGTGATCTATTTAAAAACTGTAATTCTAAACAAGTCGAGCGAGCGTAGCTCAAGCTCGACTCTACTGTGATCCATGTAAAAACTGTAATTCTAAACAAGTCGAGCGAGCGTAGCTCAAGCTCGACTCTACTGTGATCCATGTAAAAACTGTAATTCTAAACAAGTCGAGCGAGCGTAGCTCAAGCTCGACTCTACTGTGATCCATGTAAAAACTGTAATTCTAAACAAGTCGAGCGAGCGTAGCTCAAGCTCGACTCTACTGTGATCCATGTAAAAACTGTAATTCTAAACAAGTCGAGCGAGCGTAGCTCAAGCTCGACTCTACTGTGATCCATGTAAAAACTGTAATTCTAAACAAGTCGAGCGAGCGTAGCTCAAGCTCGACTCTACTGTGATCCATGTAAAAACTGTAATTCTTAACAAGTCGAGCGAGCGTAGCTCAAGCTCGACTCTACTGTGTTCCATGTAAAAATTGTAATTCTTAACAAGTCGAGCGACCGTAGCTCAAGCTCGACTCTACTCTGATCCGTATAAAAACTGTAATTCTTAACAAGTCGAGCGAGCGTAGCTCAAGCTCGACTCTACTGTGATCCGTATAAAAACTGTAATTCTTAACAAGTCGAGCGAGCGTAGCTCAAGCTCGACTCTACTGTGATCCATGTAAAAACTGTAATTCTTAACAAGTCGAGCGAGCGTAGCTCAAGCTCGACTCTACTGTGATCCATGTAAAAACTGTAATTCTTAACAAGTCGAGCGAGCGTAGCTCAAGCTCGTCTCTACTGTGATCCATGTAAGTAAGAAATAGTTCGGACGCAGTCCGAACTAGGTTGAGCGAAGCTCACAAATTTTTACGTCCTGAGCGTAGCGAAGCGGAGTGAAGGCGTGAAAATTTTCCCAAGCCTTATGCACTGTATGCTACTATGATTTAAAATGAGAAAAAATGCGACATTACACTTTGAGATTTGGAAAATCTGGAATTGGCTGGAATTTTTTAGTTGACTTGAAGGGGGTCTATGGGGGTCCCAAAGTTGAAAATTCGAAAAAATGTCATTTTTGAGCTAATTTCAAAATTAAATTTCCATATAAAGATTTAATCAAGTTAAATTAAGTTTTTGACATAAAATCTATCATAATAAGACCTTTATTTTAAGCTCCCACGTAAATTAATAATTAATAATTTTGCTCAGATTGAGAAATCAGTTTTTCGTATTTTGTGAGAAAGAGAGGTAAAACAGCCAAAAATGTTCTATGCAGAAAAGTTTGTGCCTGAAATTCTACATCATGTTCAAAAAACGGAATTGAAATTAGTTGAGGCATTGTCGAGAAAATCGCAAAATACACTTTCTGTAAGCAAGCAAACAAGTTAATCAGCAAGAAATAGCCAAAACGAGACATCGTTGAAACTTCTAGTTTTTTTTGCAATCGATCCGTGCCGCCCTACAGAAGAACTGATTAGATTTTGGGCATGGTAGGAATAGCCGTTGCTTCTGAAAAAGCAAAAAACCTTCTTTTCCATGCACAAAAATGCGCAAAGGCACAAAGATACACCAAAATAATTTTAGCTCTAACTTTGATGTATTTTGACCAAATGAGCTGAAATTAGGTATGTAGTCGGACGAGCGGAGCGAGATTCGACAACCCCTGTGATCTATAAACAGTCGAACGAGCGGAGCGAGATTCGACAACCCATGTGATCTATAAACAGTCGTACGAGCGGAGCGAGATTCGACAACCCCTGTGATCTATAAACAGTCGAACGAGCGGAGCGAGATTCGACATCCCCTGTGATCTATAAACAGTCGAACGAGCGGAGCGAGATTCGACAACCCCTGTGATCTATAAACAGTCGTACGAGCGGAGCGAGATTCGACAACCCCTGTGATCTATAAACAGTCGAACGAGCGGAGCGAGATTCGACAACCCCTGTGATCTATAAACAGTCGAACGAGCGGAGCGAGATTCGACAACCCCTGTGATCTATAAACAGTCGAACGAGCGGAGCGAGATTCGACAACCCCTGTGATCTATAAACAGTCGAACGAGCGGAGCGAGATTCGACAACCCCTGTGATCTATAAACAGTCGTACGAGCGGAGCGAGATTCGACAACCCCTGTGATCTATAAACAGTCGAACGAGCGGAGCGAGATTCGACATCCCCTGTGATCTATAAACAGTCGAACGAGCGGAGCGAGATTCGACAACCCCTGTGATCTATAAACAGTCGTACGAGCGGAGCGAGATTCGACAACCCCTGTGATCTATAAACAGTCGAACGAGCGGAGCGAGATTCGACAACCCCTGTGATCTATAAACAGTCGAACGAGCGGAGCGAGATTCGACAACCCCTGTGATCTATAAACAGTCGAACGAGCGGAGCGAGATTCGACAACCCCTGTGATCTATAAACAGTCGGACGAATAAAAAATTCGAACGGAGCTCGAATATAATAGTTCGGACGAAGTCCGGACTTGGTTGAGCGCAGCTCACAAATTTTTGCGACCTGGACGAAGCGAAGCGAGTGAAGGCGTGAAAATTTTCCCAAGCCCTTAGAAGACTAAGGATATGTGAGAAAATTTTATTTTTTTATACTGTAATCTATAAACAGTCGGACGAGCGAAGCGAGATGCCAAGCCGTATGTACAGTACGGGAATAATTTACGGTGAAGTGATAAAAAATTTATAGAATACTTTGTGTCATAAACTACGGCGAGCATAGATCGCCTTGGGATCTATATCAACTGGCGAGCGTAGCTCGCCTTTGGATCGATATCATCCGGCGAGCGTAGCTCGCCTTTGGATCGATATCATCCGGCGAGCGTAGCTCGCCTTTGGATCGATATCAACCGGCGAGCGTAGCTCGCCTTTGGATCGATATCAACCGGCGAGCGTAGCTCGCCTTTGGATAGGTTATTGCCGTTGGCGAGCGTAGCTCGCCACGTGGAAGTTTGTGGTGTGATCTATACATCGTGTTTTTTTATGTTACAATTTTCACCACTAATGCATACATCGGATGTAGGAAGGACCTTCGCATATATTGAACGTATTTCCATTTCGGTGAATGAAGAATAAAAGTAAGAAGGACGAGAACGCGGCTCGTCATTTTGAGGATGTGCTTAAAGAATTGGAAATTCAAGTTCTTTTTTTGGGAACCTAAGAGCAAAACAAAAGCTCTTGTGAACATAGTAAAATTGAGCATCAAAAAAAAACTTTTTTTTTTCATGTCGTAACTGACTTTCATTGTACTTGAAGACATTCACACGAACACATAAGAACATTGGACTTACATATGATGATTCGAATGTGCCATTGAATGGGGAATGATGTGAGTAAAGAGAATAATAGAAGGCGGATGATCTAAGAGTAATCACTTGTTTTATAGCTGATTCATCATTAAGCTTACATGATTGTAAATATCTATGCTATGTGATGCCATAACTTCCTAGGCAAAATGTCATTTTTCTTCTTTTTATTCGCTTCAAACTGGATTTTTTTTTTCTATATTCATTACGATAGCATTTCTCGTCCTTTATCGGCTTCCATATCGCATTTTTATTCTTATTCTTCCTCCTCCTTTCATTCCTCATTTTTCTTTATATTCAATCGAAATCCTTTCAATATTGATTTTTTTTTCTTGTGCTTTATTTTAAGAATTTAAAGGAAGTGATAAGAACTTGTGAATTATGCTAAAAGATTTTCTTTTCCTTTTACGCTCTTTTGCATTTGATGTTTAAATGAGAATTTATGGATTTCTGAAGAATCTTATCGATAAAAATTGACAGCTTGGAAATCAATGTGAGAGTAATTTTATGTTAACAGGAAGAATCATGGTTATGTTTTAAAATAGAAAAGGATTGGGGTGGAACAGAGCAACTCATATGTAGTAACCCTAAAATATACAGCATCTCCCTCTTTTTGAACAAAAAATCAATTAAAGTCCACATTGAATTCTAATGTACTCATAAATCTAACATAGCGTGTCGGAAAATTTTTCTCTCCCTTTTCCATCATTTTAAGCTGTAAAAAGCCGAAAAGCTTTAAAATCATTCCTAAGCTTTATTATTTGCAGCATTTCGCCCCCCTAAAATTGAATCCATTCTGCTCCATATTAACGTCAAAGTATCATAAGTAAATCTTGCCGCAATCATTCATGAAATAAATAAACAATTTTCTTATCGAAATCCTAGTTTCTTTTTTGTGCTTAAAAATACATCCATGGAAGTAATCCTCGATGAAATGCGATGAAAAGTTGTCCTTGTGGAGATTTTTGGTAGAATTTTTGAATCACTTGAAAAACATTTTTGGTCAACTTTAGGAGGTGTGGGAACAACTGGATTGATGTTTAATTCAGTGAAAACTTCACTCATAGAAAAGATTTAAAAAACTCTTTTAAATTTGTATGAAGATATTTAAAAACATTTTTTAAACTAGGCTCTTAAACACTTTTTTTAAATTTTTAAAAATATTTTTTTTAAATTTTCAAATTAATTTGAGCCGTTAAAAACATAATAATATTTTGAAAAAAATTGCCCAGAGTGAGGATCGAACCAGTGATCTCTCGGTTGGTAGCTCAGTACTCTAAACACTAAGCCACCGAAGCATGTAAATATATATATGACAATTTGTCAATATATATTGAAGAAATTTAAAAATCAGCTTTTTAAATTTTAAAAATATTTTTTAAAGTGACTTCTAAAAACTTTTTAAAAACGCTTTTGTAATTTTTTTATAAGTGTTGATAAAAATCTAGTTTTATGATGAAAATTAGTCAAGAATCGAATTTCTCAAAAAGAAAAAAAAATTAATCTGTTTCAAAATCTTAGACCATCCTCCCCTCTAATACGAACGTAGTTCAAATTCATACAAATTTATTCCAAAGGACTCAACTTCTTCAAAAAGAAGCAATTATTTCCCCCCATGTGATAAAAATCGCATTTATGTTCCACATAAATAGCGGACTAAGGGAAAGTTAAACGAGAAAGCGAGAATCTTCAATAAAGAAGAAGGATATTTGGGTCAATAAAGCAAATAAAAAAATAAAAATAAGGAAAAATATGAATGCAAGAAGCTCCACCAAGCGGAGAAAAATCAAAATTGAGTAGAAAATTATCGAATGGAAGAAAAACTCCTTCTCATCTTCCATAGCTCAATCACATAAATCTTGATAATGATCCTACATTTAATGATTTATGGAGTAAAAGAAGCAGCAAAGTATAACTTGACCATTAATATTTCTCCTCTCACGACTGGGGTATTGGCTCGTTACATTCTTTTACTCTATTCATTTTCATCGCTAATAAAAATTACTTCACATATTTCAAGCCTCAATGCTCACGGCTATAAGGCGAAAAAAATAGAAATGAATTACACGTATTTGTTATATCATTGTATTATTATCAATATAAAAATTTATAGATCATTTCACATACTCTCCTTATAACATCTTATAATAATATACTACATCCTATATGTATGTAACATCCATTTACAGCTAGTAACTTGGTAAATCTTTGCTATGTTGTGGTTATTGTGGACTGTGGTTTAATATAATATATATGAAAAAACACGATGTATAGATCACACCACAAACTTCCACGTGGCGAGCTACGCTCGCCAACGGCAATAACCTATCCAAAGGCGAGCTACGCTCGCCAGTTGATATAGATCCCAAGGCGAGCCGTAGTTTATGACACAAAGTATTCTATAAATTTTTTATCACTTCACCGTAAATTATTCCCGTACTGTACATACGGCTTGGAACTGCGAACTGCGTTCGAACTATTTATGTTCGAGCTTCGCTCGAATTTTTGTGATTAAACTCTACAGTTTTTTTGTATATTCGAAGTCTCGTTCGAACTCCGCTAGTATGATTGTTTATAGATCACAGGGGTTGTCGGATCTCGCTTCGCTCGTCCGACTGTTTATAGATTACAGTATAAAAAAATAAAATTTTCTCACATATCCTCAGTCTTCTAAGGGCTTGGGAAAATTTTCACGCCTTCACTCCGCTTCGCTACGTTCAGGTCGCAAAAATTTGTGAGCTGCGCTCAACCAAGTCCGGACTTCGTCCGAACTATTACATTCGAGCTCCGTTCGAATTTTTTATTCGTCCGACTGTTTATAGATCACAGGGGTTGTCGAATCTCGCTCCGCTCGTTCGACTGTTTATAGATCACAGGGGTTGTCGAATCTCGCTCCGCTCGTTCGACTGTTTATAGATCACAGGGGTTGTCGAATCTCGCTCCGCTCGTTCGACTGTTTATAGATCACAGGGGTTGTCGAATCTCGCTCCGCTCGTTCGACTGTTTATAGATCACAGGGGTTGTCGAATCTCGCTCCGCTCGTTCGACTGTTTATAGATCACAGGGGTTGTCGAATCTCGCTCCGCTCGTTCGACTGTTTATAGATCACAGGGGTTGTCGAATCTCGCTCCGCTCGTTCGACTGTTTATAGATCACAGGGGTTGTCGAATCTCGCTCCGCTCGTTCGACTGTTTATAGATCACAGGGGTTGTCGAATCTCGCTCCGCTCGTTCGACTGTTTATAGATCACAGGGGTTGTCGAATCTCGCTCCGCTCGTTCGACTGTTTATAGATCACAGGGGTTGTCGAATCTCGCTCCGCTCGTTCGACTGTTTATAGATCACAGGGGTTGTCGAATCTCGCTCCGCTCGTTCGACTGTTTATAGATCACAGGGGTTGTCGAATCTCGCTCCGCTCGTTCGACTGTTTATAGATCACAGGGGTTGTCGAATATCGCTCTGCTCGTTCGACTGTTTATAGATCACAGGGGTTGTCGAATCTCGCTCCGCTCGTTCGACTGTTTATAGATCACAGGGGTTGTCGAATCTCGCATAATTTTCATATACCAGGGGGGGGGGGGGGATTTCCAATTTTTTGAATTTTTTTCAGTCGAAATTTTCAAAAATCATAGCAACCTTTGAATTTCACATTTTGTATGGAAAAGAAGGTTTTTTGCTTTTTCAGAAGCAACGGCTATTCCTACCATGCCCAAAATCTAATCAGTTCTTCTGTAGGGCGGCACGGATCGATTGCAAAAAAACTAGAAGTTTCAACGATGTCTCGTTTTGGCTATTTCTTGCTGATTAACTTGTTTGCTTGTTTGCTTGCTTACAGAAAGTGTATTTTGCGATTTTCTCGACAATGCCTCAACTAATTTCAATTCCGTTTTTTGAACATGATGTAGAATTTCAGGCACAAACTTTTCTGCATAGAACATTTTTGGCTGTTTTACCTCTCTTTCTCACAAAATACGAAAAACTGATTTCTCAATCTGAGCAAAATTATTAATTATTATTTTTCGTGGGAGCTTAAAATAAAGATCTTATTATGATAGATTTTATGTCAAAAACTTAATTTAACTTGATTAAATCCTTATATGGAAATTTAATTTTGAAATTAGCTCAAAAATGACATTTTTTTCGAATTTTCAACTTTGGGACCCCCATAGACCCCCTTGAAGGGTCAACTAAAAAATTCCAGCCAATTCCAGATTTTCCAAATCTCAAAGTGTAATGTCGCATTTTTTCTCATTTTAAATCATAGTAGCATACAGTGTATACGGCTTGGGAAAATTTTTACGTCCTGAACGTAGCGAAGCGGAGTGAACTACGTCCGAACTATTTCTTACTTACATGGATCACAGTAGAGTCGAGCTTGAGCTACGCTCGCTCGACTTGTTTAGAATTGCAGTTTTTAAATAGATCACAGTAGAGTCGAGCTTGAGCTACGCTCGCTCGACTTGTTTAGAAATTACAGTTTTTACATGGATCACAGTAGAGTCGAGCTTGAGCTACGCTCGCTCGACTTGTTAAGAATTACAGTTTTTACATGGATCACAGTAGAGTCGAGCTTGAGCTACGCTCGCTCGACTTGTTTAGAATTACAGTTTTTACATGGATCACAGTAGAGTCGAGCTTGAGCTACGCTCGCTCGACTTGTTAAGAATTACAGTTTTTATACGGATCACAGTAGAGTCGAGCTTGAGCTACGCTCGCTCGACTTGTTAAGAATTACAGTTTTTATACGGATCACAGTAGAGTCGAGATTGAGCTAGGCTCGCTCGACTTGTTTAGAATCACAGTTTTACATGGATCACAGTAGAGTCGAGCTTGAGCTACGCTCGCTCGACTTGTTTAGAATTACAGTTTTTACATGGATCACAGTAGAGTCGAGCTTGAGCTACGCTCGCTCGACTTGTTAAGAATTACAGTTTTTATACGGATCACAGTAGAGTCGAGCTTGAGCTACGCTCGCTCGACTTGTTAAGAATTACAGTTTTTATACGGATCACAGTAGAGTCGAGATTGAGCTACGCTCGCTCGACTTGTTAAGAATTACAGTTTTTACATGGATCACAGTAGAGTCGAGCTTGAGCTACGCTCGCTCGACTTTTTAAGAATTACAGTTTTTACCTGGATCACAGTAGAGTCGAGCTTGAGCTACGCTCGCTCGACTTGTTTAGAATTACAGTTTCACATGGATCACAGTAGAGTCGAGCTTGAGCTACGCTCGCTCGACTTGTTTAGAATTACAGTTTTTAAATAGATCACAGTAGAGTCGAGCTTGAGCTACGCTCGCTCGACTTGTTTAGAAATTACAGTTTTTACATGGATCACAGTAGAGTCGAGCTTGAGCTACGCTCGCTCGACTTGTTAAGAATTACAGTTTTTACATGGATCACAGTAGAGTCGAGCTTGAGCTACGCTCGCTCGACTTGCTAAGAATTACAGTTTTTACATGGATCACAGTAGAGTCGAGCTTGAGCTACGCTCGCTTTTAAAATTCAAATTTTCTAACGGTCAAAATATATTTGAAAATTTTCCGTGTTTTTAATGCATTTGAAAATCATTAGTTATAGAATTATTAACAATTTTTGCGGTGAATTTTCATACATTAAAATGGTTTGCCATTTAACGATTTTTCAAAATTCAAATTTTCTAAGGGTCAAAATATATTTGAAAATTTTCCCACCAAAATATGTTTCAATCATCTACAGCCTCTAAGTCCAATAAAAACGAGATTCAGTAATGATCTATAGCCTCTATGTCCAGAAAAACGAGATCCAGTAAACATCTACAGCCTTTATGTCTAATTAAACAAGATCCAGTAAACATTTACAGCCCCTATGACCAATAAAATATGATCCAGTAAACATCTACAGCCTCTATGTCCAGTAAAAATATGATCCAGTAAACATCTACAGCCTCTATGTCCAGTAAAAATATGATCCAGTAAACATCTACAGCCTCTATGTCCAATAAAAATAAGATCCAGTAATGATCTACAGCCTCTAAATCCAATAAAAATATGATCCAGTAAACATCTACAGCCTTTAGGTCTAATAAAAATAAGATCCAATAATGATCTACAGCCTCTATGTCCAGTAAAACGAGATCCAGTAAACATCTACAGCCTCTATGTCCAATAAAATATGATCCAGTAAACATCTACAGTCTTTATGTCCAATAAAAATGAGATCCAGTAATGATCTTCAGCCTCTATGTCCAATAAAAATGAGATCCAGTAATGATCTACAGCCTCTATGTCCAGTAAAACGAGATCCAGTAAACATCTACAGCCTCTATGTCCAATAAAATATGATCCAATAAACATCTACAGTCTTTATGTCCAATAAAAATGAGATCCAGTAATGATCTACAGCCTCTATGTCCAGTAAAACGAGATCCAGTAAACATCTACAGCCTCTATGTCCAGTAAAAATATGATCCAGTAAACATCTACAGCCTCAATGTCCAGTAAAAATATGATCCAGTAAACATCTACAGCCTCTATGTTCAATAAAATAAGATCCAGTAATGATCTACAGCCTCTATGTCCAATAAAATAAGATCCAGTAAACATCTACAGCCTCTGTGTTCAATAAAAATAAGATCCAGTAATGATCTACAGCCTCTATGTCCAGTAAAAATATGATCCAGTAAACATCTACAGCCTCAATGTCCAGTAAAAATATGATCCAGTAAACATCTACAGCCTCAATGTCCAGTAAAAATATGATCCAGTAAACATCTACAGCCTCTATGTTCAATAAAATAAGATCCAGTAATGATCTACAGCATCTATGTCCAGTAAAAATATGATCCAGTAAACATCTACAGCCTCAATGTCCAGTAAAAATATGATCCAGTAAACATCTACAGCCTCTATGTTCAATAAAATAAGATCCAGTAATGATCTACAGCCTCTATGTCCAGTAAAACGAGATCCAGTAAACATCTACAGCCTTTATGTCTAATTAAACAAGATCCAGTAAACATCTACAGTCTTTATGTCCAATAAAAATGAGATCCAGTAATGATCTACAGCCTCTATGTCCAGTAAAAATATGATCCAGTAAACATCTACAGCCTCAATGTCCAGTAAAAATATGATCCAGTAAACATCTACAGCCTCAATGTCCAGTAAAAATATGATCCAGTAAACATCTACAGCCTCTATGTTCAATAAAATATGATCCAGTAAACATCTACAGCCTTTATGTCTAATTAAACAAGATCCAGTAAACATCTACAGCCTCTATGTTCAATAAAATATGATCCAGTAATGATCTACAGCCTCCATGTCCAATAAAATATGATCCAGTAAACATCTACAGCCTTTATGTCTAATTAAACAAGATCCAGTAAACATCTACAGCCTCTATGTTCAATAAAATATGATCTAGTAAACATCTACAGTCTCTATGTCCAATAAAAATGAGATCCAGTAATGATCTACAGCCTCTATGTCCAATTAAATATGATCCAGTAATAATCTACAGTCTCTTTGTACAATAAAATATGATCCAGTAATGATCTAAAGCCTCTACGTCCAGTAAAACGAGATCCAGTAAACATCTACAGCCTCTATGTCCAATTAAATAAGATCCAGTAATCATCTACAGCCTCTATGTCCATTCAAATATTTTTAAGTGAAATTCACCTTACGTAATTTTACGTAACATAAGGATTTTACGTAACGTAAACAAAAGTGTTATAATTTTTATAACAATCTTTTTCATGCTGTAACTTTTTACAGGAGCTTCTAAAGTACCAACATAGCGGATATTAAATGTAGATCCTGATTTGATCTTTCATTTTATGCCTATTTCAAGGCTTGAAATGTTAATTCCAGTGCGGAATCAAAAATGGCGCAACTGTCATAAAAAATCATGTTTTTTGCATTTTTCGGTCACTAAATGGACATAAAGTTCGGATATTATTTAGCACAAAATGGTTTTAAGGTACGGTCCATCGAATCAGATACAAGAAATTGTATGAAAGTCACCGCATAAAAAATTTTCCATACAAATTTTTGGTTTTTAACGGTTTTTTGCATCTAGTTCCAACGCAACGGAACTGACTGGAACCAAACATACCTCAGGTAATAGATATTTTCAATACCTGTCATATGAGACCAAAAACGTAAAGATTCATGCTTCCGTTGACTCAAAAAATCAAAATTAGTGAAAATCTCAAAAAAAGTGAATACAATAACTTGCACGCAATGCGTGGAAGTTAAAAGGGATTTAAATGGCAAATAAAACAGGATGGAAAATATCAAACAAAATGTGAAAATAATGTTTAAAAATATATTTTATATGTTCAAAGTGTTAATGATCGTAGCCGAATGGATAATGTTGAATATAAAATAGAGATTCTGGAGTTAAATGGAATTTTATGGTTTTGAATTGATGATGAATGAAACATTACATTTGTATGACTCAAGCCTCGTAGTATGAACTGGTATGGAAACTAGGGGTGATCCTAAAAATTTTCACCATTTATTTTTGACATGAACCTACAAAGAAATAGACCTGAGCTTGATAAATTGGGTAGTTTTCAATCAAAAATCTAGCTTTTTGTAAATCATGGCTAGAAATTTCAGTAATTGTGTTCAGGTGCGTAGCTGGGAGGGGTTGGGGGATTTGTCCTCTCCTCACGCCGCTGATGGTATTGCATATATTATTATATTATATATTATACTATATTATATACAAGAAATCACAAAACTCCTCACATTCCCACAGACATCATCCCATTCATGACCATAAACCCCTATTTTAAATCCCCCTTAAATACCTCCATTGAAAATCCAGACTATAAATATACATAAGTACAGACTACATGGGTGGAATTGGAAGATCAACTTATACACGTATGGATGTTCTTAAGCACTTCCTTAAGCTTCAAGGAGGAGAAAAAAAATTGCTGGTATATATGAAGTGTCTCCATTCCTCCAATATTGCCAATGTAATAAGGACTTACTGCTTTTATGACACTCTAAACTTTATTGCCATTTCAAGTCCTCGATTGCTCATTGCAGAGAAAAGATATTGATCAATTTTCATTGAATTATGTGATAAAAGCAGTTCCCTCATCATTAGATAGACATCCTAAATCCTAAAAAGAAACTCTACAAACAGCAAATAAGATAGAAATTGGGAAAATAAAAATAAAATTGGTTGAGAGAATGGAATGGAAGGAAAAAAAATCTGAAAGACAATGGGAAGAGAAGGAGAGAAATTTTCTTTGGCATCGTTAAATTTATCTGCTTCATGTAGATTCCGTACTGTGGAATACATTCAGTCATTCATGTATAAACAATGTATATAGACATATATCTAAGTAGCAAGTTGGAATTTTTTCGTGGAAATTGGGAAACAATTTTAGAAGCATTTAGAATAATTTAGCATTTTCATCAAGTTCCTTGAAGATTCATTTTGAATACTGAGTATTTCATATTAAGAGACTCAATTGCATAAACTGCTGGCAAAAAATTTGTCATCCGAATCTGATTTTGCAAAAAAAATAATCTTGGTAACATGGTAACCAAATCCAAGAAGGTAAACTCTGAAAAAAACAACAACCAACTCAAAGCTCTGAAAGAGGATCAAGCGATAATTTGAGTGCCTTTGGATAAATATCAGATTTGTATTTTTTTATGCTTTAATCCCAAAATTCAATTTGACCTTAGTTGAAGATTTCGGAGAATTATAGATCTTTTTATTCACGAGTGTTTGTTGTTACTGGTGCTGATTGAGATTTGAGTGTAAACATGCTTATGTGCTAAAGTCGAGAGAATTATTTAAATATTACACTGCTATAAGAGTGACCACCCGCCTGTATTTTTCAACACTGTCCTCTATAAAATTTCCTTTATTTCCGTATTTTAATTTTCTGTATTTTCATGAAAATTAGATAGTCCCCCTAACGATAACACCAAAGAAAGGGTTGTGAGCAGAATAATAGTTTAAGTTGTTATTCTGCCAAGCTTCTGAGTAACCTTTGATAGTTCAGTGGCACGAGCATGCAATCAGAAAATGTAGAATGTAGGTTCGAATCCTACTTGGAATCCGTTATTTTTCTACTAAATATTCGAATTATTCCTGTTCCCAACATCAACACAGCCAAAGAGTACACCTTCCTCCTCTATCCGACTCCGTCTATAGTGAGGTATTATTTCTTAAACATTTAGGGAAAGGAAATGGGTCCTTAAATTAAAAATAAATCACTAAAAAAATTCATAAAATGAAATTTCTATACATGAAAATTGAAATTTCTCAAAATCAAAAACAACCTATAAATTCTTGTAGCTTGCAAGCTTCTTGCTTGCTTGTATACACACTCGATCAAATGAAATCTTAAATATTCAAAAAAAAATGTGTAAACAAGATTAAAAAGAAGCCATATTATCCTATGAAAATTGTTCATAAACACGTGTGCATCTCAAAGAAAGTCAAATATTCCCAGTCCTCTCGCTTACTCATTCAATCTTAAATTTCCAAGAAATGTTACCAAGAATTTTCTCTAGTATGCTTAATGTGTTTCTGTGTATGTCAAAGAAATACACAAATATTTAAGGTACAACTCAGTCCGAGACAAAATGCCTAACAAACAACTTTTGCTGATTTTTCCAAGAAGAAACTCAGATTGATGCAGAGATATAAAGGAGATTTTCATTCAGCAATTCATTGCCTAATTTACCTTTTTTCAATCATTTCAATTTTGCTTTTCTTCTTTGCGGTAATTCGACAAATGGAATCAACATAACATTCTATTTCTTTTCTGTTGCATGGATGGAACAATATAAATAATAATATAATCGAAAAATGTACAATACGAGATTTAACTCTGTGTGAGTTGGATGTATATGTTGACGAGGGAGAACTTAAAATGCGGCATAAGAGAAAAGAAAAAAAAAACAAAAGATCCTTAACGAGGCCATGAAGCCATGAATTTGATGATGAGTAAGAAGAAAGATTATCAGGGGATGGAAAATTATGCAAATGTCTAAAGTTTCGTCCAGAAAAAAGTACCGTAAACATTTATTCTTTTGTCTATTGTTGCTCAACAGAAAGCAGGAAGCCAGCTTCGAAAAGCAATGAATTTAATTTAAATAAGAGGAGCTATAGAAAAGTTTATGGCTGAAGCACCAAAAAATTTACATAATTTTCATGAAGTTATTTTTTTTGTTCACCTTTGAAGCTTCTGAAATATTCAATTTTCATTTTAGATAGGACACTTGATAATTACTCATCCCTTGACTCGTTCCTTTTTGTATCTTCAATATTCCTTTCTCTCATCTGACAAATTTGATTTGCTGTTTATCGCATTGAATTATCAAGCAGCAGAACATTGAATTTTGAGTGAATTTGAAATGGATGAATGGGGATGAATGATGAAATCAATTTTGGATTTCCGTTGAATGAGCAAATTGGAATCAGAGCCATATGTAAGTGAATCAGTCAGTATGAGATGAAGGCTTTCTTGGCCAAATGGTTAAGCTCAATGGGCAACAACAGTTCTTATTCTTTGAAATTGAAACTTCGAAGATGTAATTTTTTTCAAAAAAAATATGACCGTTACAAATTTACATAAGTAAATTTAACGGTTTTTGAAAATTTAAAAATTTTAACGCTTCGAAATATTTTTGAAACAGTTTTTAGATACTTTAACCTAGCTTCAATTCCTCGGTTAATGAACTTCACCCACCCAAACATCTCCCAAGACTTTAAGCTCATTAGTACTCAGGACTGACTCTCTCATCTTTATCACATCATCCTATCTATTATCTCTCCCCCTGATTATCCTCCCTCACTTTATTTTATATCTTTAATCATGCGAGAAAAAGCTTCAATTATCATTTAAATGATTTTGAATATAAAGGAATAGAATATATCTGTCTAGCATCGCACTATGAATACTAAAAAGCATTTAATTATCTTTCAAATAGGGAATGAACATAAAATTTTTTGCTCTTCTCCATTTTTCCGCTCTTTCTTATTTCATGCACATAAAATTTATGTTTGGAAGCAGCAGAAAAGAAGGAAAGGGAAAGAAAGTTTTGGAGAATTTTTTGAGACAGAGTTGGTGTCTGGGATCTGATAGAAGTTGGATGTAGATGTGGGTTGGTCGTGAATTTTCATTTTATTGCTGAATTATGTTGTGTTAGCAGCACAAGCCGCAACTCTGAACCCTTTTTTATCTATAAAAAGCACACAAAAAAATGAAAACAAAATTGATATTCCATTATCATGGAAATTTGCAAGACAATGTCTGGATCGACATTAAAAATTGAAGCTTCATATTTGCTTGTGTGCACGTTCATTTCTTATCAACGGAACTGTCAAGTGCAAATGATGGAAATTATTGTTTTCTTTTTTGCATTTTTCGGGTCGAATAAAAAGAAATTTTCATGACGAGGAAAAAAAATTCATTTATTTTCGGCATAAACGGTGATCCATGGAAGCAGATTTCCATTTCAAAATGGATTTTCTGAGTTTATTTGGGTATAGAAAGTTACTGAATATAAAATAGGAATTGAATATTTCGGCTAAATTGTAAATACATTTAGTATTCTGTGATACAATTTAAAATGGTCTCATCGATACCCTTAAATTGAAGACTTATGGACTTAAAGCTATTAAACGATTAAATTACAAAAGGTCTTGTAAAGAGGATTTTGTTAAAATTTCTACAGTATTTTGGTTTAGACTTTGTTGCATGGATGAATAAGCTATTGCTGTACAACGGTTAATGGATGTAATTTGCTTCAAAGTTGTAGATTGATATGAGGGATGTATATATTGTTGACTATAATCAACTTTATTGGTAACAAAACCATTGTTCCTAGTTTATTGATACGGATTATATAACATAAAGTCAGTGTCTGTGACATACCTGAAGTCAGTGTCTGTGGCATACCTGAAGCTAGTGTCATGGATACAAATTAAACACAAAATTTCTTTAAATTATTATTCTAGCTACGTGCCTTTTTTCAGTAGAAAAACCCTAGCAAATTTTGAAATCCATCGATCCATCCCCTCCCCCTGGCTACGTCATTGGCCTGTATCAAATGATTTTGACATCCCTGCTCAATTTTCAATATTTTTCAAATAATTCATAATCAATAAAACCAGTTTAAAAAATTGTTTTACCTTTTCAGGCACTCCATCTTAATACGAAAGCTTGTTGTAAACAAAATTTATAGATCAACAAAAAATTCATTTACTTCCAATGAAATTATCTGAAGGCATAATATTTATATCTAATAAGAAAAAGCTTTGAAAGCTTTTTAGAAAAAAATTCTACCCTTACGAAACATAACCGATTCCATTTACGTTCTAGCACATAACAAATTGAAAGCATGAAAAATTTTTACAAGGCCATGAATCTTGTTTCTTCTGCTTATTCGTTTTGCTGGGATATGGATGTAGAGAAAACATCCCTTGAGAAGAATGTTGGTCAGATTATTATTTTTGGAGAGAAGTGTTGATTTACATTACAAGTGTCTTAGTCGCGGTATTTTATGAGTTTTATTGAAACGGCGGCCGCGGTACTGGCCCCTCTTGCCGTCCCCCTTGCTATGCCACTGTTACATAGCTATTGGCTTTATTCCTTTATTAGTGAAATTCTACTTTTAAGAGAAGAAGTTCTTTCAAGGAGATCTGAAGCAAGTTAGTTATATCGGGTTAAGGGTGTAGTCAGAATTTTTCCAAGGTTGTAGTTCAAATTTTAGAAAGTGGTTGGGATTCATTCATGATAAACATCCTGAGTACGCCTCTTCATCAGATGCTAAAATTCATTATTGTGTTCTTCAGCATTGATGATGGTGTCCATTTACTGTGAAGTGTAGGACATTTTTAAACCTGTTGAATCTAATTCGAATCTTCAACTCAAAAATTTGACGAAATCATCCAAAGGACAACAGCAAAAAAATCTCTTCTTTCTCATTTTTTGCCATTCGATGATGAAAAATGTCTAGCAATTTTGCACTGAGATGAAAATTTCTCTTTTTTCGTAAAGTAAAGGAAAACCAAAGACTTGAGCAAGCCTTGAAATTTATGATCGCAGCCCTACCAAGAATCAATTGATTTAAGGGGTATTGCTGCACTGAAAAAATGACTTTCAACCTCCTCACATTTCCCATCCTCATCTGTTGTCCTTCTGCCTTATAAGCTGTCGTTCATGCTATGAACTCATCTATGGGATGTAATATTTTCTCATTTTTTTGCTGTTCATTCCTTCCTTTACCTTTTTCGCTTTCAGTCGCAATAATTTGTCATCAAAAATGATGATTTATATGTGACATATCCATGTAATGAACATAAATTTACTCACCCATATTCCTGGCTTCGTTATGTATTCTATTTTGAACATACGACTGAGATAATGTGAAGCTTAGATTTATATATAGCTCTTACAAATTCCTTGAATTTTTTTTATTTTATTTAACAGCCAATTTTCTTCACACTTCTTTTTTGTCATCATGTGTTGTATGACATTGACATTTTTTAAAGGTTTTCGTCATTGAGTTTGATTAATGTGCAGCTTTAAAGTTTATGAGCTTGAATCTTCAAAATTGAGTGCTTCAATTTAAGAATGGTTCATATATTGTTTTGAATGACGAAAATTGGGAGTAAAACTTCAGAAAAGCTCTGTTCCTGGTTGTTCATCAACCTTGACAACCTCTCAATCTTTCTAATTCACTTATATGAGTCTCTGCTGATGAACGTTTGTCTCTAGCTCTTTCCATAATATCTATATTATTATATTTGGATACGGACTAGCTAGTAGACAGGCAAACAATCATTCAGGTTTCTCAAAAGGTTCGCTGGTTGCCGATCAAACGTGGGTTCAGTAATTGATGATGCTAATGAGCTATTACTTAAAAACCGAATTACGAAGCCTAGAATGCTCTTTGAATGTCCTCCTAATAGAATGACATCAAAAATCTCATCAAAATATATGGTTCATGATGAGATAACTCTGTTGACAAAGTTTGTAGGACACTTCGACACTCGTTTTTAAATTTCGAGCAAGCCTAGCGGAACTTATGCAAGTTGATAAATAATTCCAATAACAACAACGGTTGTTAAGATTATTTCGAATTTTATTGCATAATTTTCTCAAAAAAATTGAAAATTCATGAAAGTCCCGAAGCTAAAATATCCTAAAAGCTATGATAAATCATTCTATCAATCTATTTCGCCTTTTGCTGATTTAACCTACATTTCACATTTTCACAAAATTAATCCGATTTTCTTTGATATTTCTAAATCCTTCCATATAGTAGCATCAAGCTCTTATAGCTTTTCTCATCAATCCATTCTTAAAATAAAATAGTTTCTTCATCTTCATTCAATATCTTTATCCATACAGAAGTGTGGGTGTAAAAGTCTTGCAGCCCACATAATGTCCACACACATTTACATCCAAACACCAAAAACACACATCACACAAAATCTGCTTAAGGAGTCGTTCAATTATCACGTTACACAAAAAAAAACTAAATTTTAGACCCCCCTCCCCCACTTGTTTCAAATTTTCCAAGAAAAATTTTTCTCTTTGTTTGACCTGTTACAAAATCTCAGACCCCCTTCCCCCCTAAAAAGCGAACGTAATACGTGAACGACCCCTAAATTTTGGAAGCAAGGAAATAAAGTGAAGAAAAGTTTGTGAAAAGAAAATTGAGTTTTCAAGCTTCTTTCCATCTTGGCCCATTTTATAAAACAATAAAATACAAGCCCAAGATTCACATCCAATTCAATGTTGAAATCAATTAAAACTCAAAGCCATTAATTTCTCCACTGACCCCAAACCATTTTAAACAAAGCACTTAAGAGAAATTGTTCTATTTAAAAAAAAGTTTTTAATTTCATTCAAGATGAAGGCGTTTAAGGAAGAAAAAGAAGAACAAGGAAAAGTATATGCAATGAAAAATGAGATGAAGAATGTTTCAAGTTTTGTGTAAACCTCACGAACCATTATTCTCAAAGGAAAATGAAAATGCTTGAAGATGAATTGAGATATGAAAATAAGTAGAGAAAGAAGAATAATAACTTTACATGAATAGACACATATAAGTAGTAAAAATAGTGGCAAGAGCACTAAAAACTGAGGATGCGAATGTAGGAAAATGTTTCAATAATTTATGAGGTTATGAAAGAATGAATAATTGCCAAGTTATTTTCTATGCGCTATACTCGTTAATAGCGAAATGCAGACATAAATATATTCAAGAATGGTAATGCTAAAGAGATAGGGAATCCGAAAGTATTTTTGTGTGGTAATATTAATTAGATTGAGGTAAGTGTGTCCTATTCATGGTTATATAAGATGGAATTTCATCAAAATCTTGGAATTAGAGGGTCTTAATTGATAGACGTCAAACAGTGTCGAAGATAGAGTTGTAGGTGTTTTTAGGGGTGTTGTTTATTATTTTAAATATTTAAACAGAAATACCTCAGTTTTCACCTGATCCCAATCAACCCTAAATATTTGGATATTAAGACCATATTAACTCAGACCACCAGGAGGTCCTGAGACACCCCCCCCCCCAAAAAAAAAATATTGCCCCTGCAGATCACCACTCACTAATCTACTGTATATTGTTCCATTTTTTAAAAGATTCCCTAGCCGTCGTTCGACCCTTCTCTCCATGCTACAACACTGAGCTACCCCGTCCACATGCATAAAGCAATCAGATCAGCAAATCTTTAATTAACAGAGCTTTTGACCACACAGATTAAGCTTCCATTGATAATATCTCATTCATTCTAAACAAACATCCCAATCTTTAATCCCTATTCCCAAGAAAGCCTTCAAAATAAATCATAAAAGTTTTTTTTCGATCAATATTATAATATTCAATAGCACTTCAATGTTATGTTCTCATCCATACAATGACTGTCAATTAATTACGACCATAAATCCATAAAAATAAATTTCATTACATGATAAAAAGGAGTTAAAGAATGTTATATTATTCTGTATATGTTGATGATGTAAAGTGTATGTTATCTGATATTGATACATCATCTTAGTCATTGCCAAATGATATTGATTTTCGTTAAGAAGATTATGTAATGTGTTGTGTTCATGAATTTCTGTGCCCGCATATCATGTAACGGAGCCATTATTATGGATTTCTAAATTGTTTACATCATATCTGAATGTTTTGCCTAATTTCTATTATTTTTATGCCTCTACACAGCCATTAAACCTAGACACAACATAGCAATTGAAAACCTCACATTTTCGTGCTTACTTCGAGAAATTGCGCCTGAAATACTCAGTAAAAATGGCAATAATTTCTAATGGCATGACAACAAGAACATATCTCGATTTGTAAAAGAAGAAGTTTAAACCGCTAAAGGAACCCACACAAACATATATTGTTTCACATAAAATCTTATTGTGTCTTAAGCACTTTTCTGCTCCTTTATCTTCATTTCTTCCTTTATTATCATCGTCATCCTTTTATACATGACTTCTTGGTGTGCTTTGATGCTACTGCATCCATGTACTGTAATGCTTTCATAAAATGTTTTTAAAGGAATTTTATAAGTCAGTATAAAGATGTAAAATAGGGATGAAGTAGATGGGATGAAATGAAAAGGTGTCGTTCACTTATTACGTAATTCCCCTCTCCCCTCTTTGTCACAAATATCAACTTGACAAAAAAATTATTACTTTTGAATCAGGGGCGTACTCAGGGTTTTTTTGAACCCCCCCCCCATATTTTTTGAAAACCAAACAGTCAAAATAAACAGATATCCAAAAAACACAAAAAATTACCATAATTCGAAAAGATAGCAAAAAATTTGAACCACTTCTACATAAAAATAATCCTGAATGCCCTCAAGTTTGAATTCTCACAAAATCACAGACCTTCTCCCTCTAAAAGCTTTACATAATAAGTGAACGGCTCCAAATTACATACTGAGATTTTAAAGTAATATTTACAAACAAAAAAAGGTTTTGAAGTGTATAAAAAACTAAAGACGCGAATAATGTTTTAAAAAATTTCAAAAAATAATTATAAAATTCTCACAATTCTTAACAAACTTCAAATAAAAGACAGAAAAATTGTTAAAACTCAAAAAATTCACTTCCACCACAAAAAATTCTTCAAAAATCTACCCCAAAACAAAAAAGTACAAAAAAATAGTTTTATCGCATTTGAAGTTAAAGTTTCCATAACTTTTCCTTCTTCTTACCGCATTTCCTTCGTTCCTTGTATTACTTTATTCCGCTTCAATTCCCCTTTCCAGTTATACGCTCAATTGTCTTGTATGTAGGATCTGTACTGCTCTACTTTATCTTTTTATGTTTTCTTATATTTTAAAAATACTATTATTACTGTACTTATAGACTTTAAGTTTAACTACTGCGATATTTTGTACGAGTGTAGTTTTAAAGGATAGAATAAACTTTTAAGATATAAGTAGGTAGATAGACAATGTGACATTATGTCTAATAATAGAAACCAAAAAGTAAAACTTTCACTGAACAATGATCCCAAACTTTAAATTATGGTTGTTATATTTTGTTCCTACTGCTAAAGAATGGCAGGTGATTCTGGCAAATTTATGGGATGAGAATTGATTTTACATCAAAATATGGAGCGTTTGAAAAAGTTTATTTATTTTCTTGTGAGTTTTGGTATAATAATGACATCCGGAAGGGAAGAAAAGTTTAGAAAAGTCTATAAAGGAATACGAAATATTCAGGAGACGATTCCGATTAAAAAACATATCAGAAAATCAGGATTTGCTTATGTGGTTTAATGAATTATTCAAAAGAAATTCATTTGAAATTCTGGAAAACTTTACGGCTTAAAAAGTTTTATTAGATTTATAGCACTGGAAATTGAAGAAAATTTATTCAAAATTAGATTCCACGTGAGAGGATTCTGATTATATAATTTAGCATTTTTCAATCTAGATTGCTGTGTTTGGATAACCTGTGTATTTATGAAGTATATCTCGTTCACTTATTACGTTCGATTTTTAAAAGAGGGTCTGAGCTTTTGTAACAGGCTAAACTAAAGATTTTTGTTTGGTTAAGAATTTTTATGTCTAATAAGGGGTCGTTCGCAAATTACGTCACGCTTTTAGGGGGGAGGGGGGGTCAAAGAATTTGTGACAGTCCATACAAAAGATTTTTTTTCTTTGGAAAATATGTGACAAGGGGGGGAGGGGGGAGGGGGGGGTCGAAAAAGTCGTTTTTTAGCGTGACGTAATTTGCGAACGACCCCTAATGAATTTGATTTTTCTAAGCATGCAATGTTTAGAGGCAAGGGTGTATTCAGGGAGTCATTTTGGGGGTCAAATCCATCCTGCTCTAAAATTTCCCATTCACATTGAAAATTTTATAATTCCCCGCCTCAAAAACTGTCTAGATCACTTAGAGGTTATTTACTTTTATGCATGGTTGTAGTATATCCAGTATTTTATTGGTGTTAAACTAATTTTTGGATGACCCCCAATTATTAAGTGTGTACCCCTAAACTCTTCCTTTAAGGCACTCTTAAACTACATTTTTAGAGAAGTGCATACCAAATTTTAAAGTCAATTTTTAGGTCAAATGTCCCGCTTCTAATTTTGGATCAAAATGCCTCCTTTTTTAAAAACTTCATGAATTTTAATTTGGAAATTCGAAAATTTGCCAAAAATTCAATTTATCTTTGAATTTTTCAATAAATTATTACTGATAATATAAATTTCAACCTGTCCTGATTTTTCATGGTTGAAATCGGGTTTTATTTGTCAAAAATCTATGGTCAGTCTAGGTATAGCAAGTAAATGACCCAGTCAATTGCAGACTTTCAGCTTGTATTAATTTTTTTGTAGCTTTTTATTTCTTACTGTGCAAAAAAATAAACTGTATTGTCTTTAGATTCAACAAAGATTAAATACGATCTAGAATTCAATCGATCACATTCTTCTGATGAAAATCATACCTTCCTTTACACATCCCACTGCTTTTCTCTATAATACGCTTTTCATTTTTTTTTTTAAAAAAAAGTAGAACTAACAGTTCATTTTTACGACTTCAATCTACTATTGCAATATCATTCCCATGCTCATTTCTTCATTTACTGTATAAAATGAAATGTATACTGTATATTGAAAATGGAAAAAAAATCTAGATGTTATTCTTTCAACCAGTAAGACGTAGAAAAAACTTTTCCTTCGACTTTTTTTACTCCTCAATGAATTACTTCCAACAAGTATCATTTCTCCTCTATTCCGATATTACATTTTGAAAGGATGGAATGTATTGAATAGCACTGCAGTATTATCTATGAAATATAGCAGCATTGTTGCCAATTCAGAGAATCATTCTTCGTCGGAGTCTTTTGTTATATATCCTGAGCATTTTTCTGTACTTGAGACTTGTCTTTCACTATTTTTAGACACCACATAAAATATTCTTTCATGAAAGCCCTAATGAACTTCCATTATTGTTTGTTATGACTAGAATGTGACAGCCTCAAGGGTTCACCTTAATGCCTTGACTCATGGAATGGAATGATAGAGTGGTTGAGATTCTTTTCGGACATTCCAAATATGGGATATGTCATAAAGAATATGGTGAAGGTGACTTCTTGGTATTGGGGATGTTTTGAGATATGATGGCAATTTTTATGGATTATAAAAATATTTTTCGGGTGACTCTCAGATTGGATTTACCTTTTAAAAGGTTTTTAAAGTTCTTTAAATTGAATTTTGCAGAAAAAGACTAAAGTTATGCCTGATTTGTTAATTCCAATATTAATCCTCTTCAAAATGAAATATTTAATTATTTAATTAATTTTAAGTCTGAAGCTTTAATCCTCTTAAGTCTTTTTTCAATGCTTATACAAAAATATTGAATAGTATTAAAGCATTTTGCAAAAATCTTCCTTAATGCTTCCCATCTTCATCAAAGCAGCTTTAATCTTGTTGAGAATTTTAAAGAAAATCTGCATTAAATGAGACAAATCCGAAAAGATCCTTCCAAGAAATTTGAAGAGTGTTTAGGTCTAGTTTGTAGGTAAATAGGATATCATCCTGTTATGGATATTTTCTCTTCGTTTTCATCTATTTCACATTTATGGAATGTTAAATTATATTTTTTTTTAAAAAAAAAAGTATCCTCATTCCAAAATTTTTGGGTCAAAAATCCAAATCAACCTTCGATAATCAAAAGGACATTCTCTATTTCCTCTATTTTAGCAAACAAGTCACTCATATTCTCTTTCCATTTCAATTCAATTCCTCTTAACAATGAAAAAAATCAAAATTCAATGAATCCATTCAACTTCATAATGTCACATATTAAGCAGTGACATTGAACAATTTATCAGATTACAGCATCAAATTGAGAGTCAAACAGGTCAGCTTCATATCAATTTGCTAAATCAATATTGGCCTATTCACGATAATTTATTCCATAAATTTTTTTTACTGCTCCGGTTTGATTATCCCCAAAATAAATTATTCAATAAATCAGAAATGCCAATTAAAATTCAATTTGAGAGCTTGAAATTTGGATGGACTTAAGAGTCATTTTATTTTGTATTTTTTGGGGGGTCTTTAATAATTGAAGTTTATTAAAAAATTTAAATCTATTTTATGATTATTTTAGGAAATGTTATAAAAATATTTTTAAATATTTTTAAACCTTATCCAGAAATTTTTCGAGGGGGGTTGATATTTTTTTGTATCAACGAGAGATCTTAAAGAACCCTAGTAAATTGAAATTCCCAAAAAGGAGGTTTGATCCCCAAAACCCCTCCCTAGATATACCCTTGCTCCCAAGAGCATAATTAGGAGTGCCTAAATAGGTGATGCGCTGTATCCTTCACAGAATTTTGGAATACATCAAAAGTGAACTTGCCTTGATTTATTTTCCAATCGTCATCAAAAAATTAAAATATAAATTAGAGTTAATCACGAATGACATCCAATATTTATGGATAGTTATTTAATATTCATCAGGAGCGTAGCCAGTGGGGTCTAAGAGTGAGTCTGGCGACCAAACCCTAGTCTACGTAATTTTTTATAAAAGTCTTGTGACAAAGAAAGTTAAGGGAGATCAAAACTACCATTTTTGATGGACGTCATCTGTAAATGGCCCTAATATTTATTTCTAAATTATTTGTCCTTAACGACGCACTCAAAGAATACTCACTGTGATAATTTAAAACTCCAGTCTAATCTTGGTCTCATTGGACTACTCTACATGAATGAGAAAAACCACTTTTTATAGAAACAAAAATAGAAACAATTTTGAAAACTATTTTACTTCCATATATCATTCATTATTAACACAAACAAAACTTCAGTGTAAAGCACTTACCACATAAATTGTTTCCAAAACACGTTTGTGGTTCGGAGTAAGTATTTTAGTAACAACCACACACTACAAGAAAGGCTTAATTGGTATTCCATATATTTTTAATGTATGCGAGAAATTCAAATTAATGTAATATTGAAATTGAAAACCGAATGAATTTAGTATTTTAATTATAAATGGTCTCGGAAGCCTTAAAATCGTGGTCAATTAAATGAATATTTAATTTTGAACACAGTTGATGAATATTGTAATATGATTAGGTGTTTTGGGGCTTAAAAAATTTGATATAATTTGCTGATTTGGGTTGAAATTTTGGCTACGATATTACGAAATATTGAAATTTGATATTTATTAAAAAAGTGGTTCCAGAGCAGGTATTGGTATCTTTTTTGTTGTACAATATATTATGGCATACATGGAGATTTCGAAGTCAAAAAGGTACCTTAGGGGTCATTCTGAAATGAGGTCATTTTAAATGTGATCAAATTTCTGGGAGCGGATCATCTGGCAGAAACCATGGAATCCATAGATTCCATGGAATCCATGGAAAAATCCATAGATTCCATGGATTCCATAAAAATCCATGGATTCCATAAAAATCCATGGATTCCATAAAAAATCCATGGATTCCATAAAAAATCCATGGAATCCACGAAAAATCCATGGAATTTCATGGATCCATAGATTCCATGGATTCCATAAAAATTCATCGATTCCATGGATTCCATAAAAATCCATGGATTCCATAAAAAATCTATGGAATCCATAAAAAATCCATAAAATCCATGGAATCCACGAAAAATCCATGGAATTTCATGGATCCATAGATTCCATGGAATCAGATACTTTTTAATTTTATAGAGTCCCTATTGAATTTATTAATCCTTTTGCAGACTTTAAAAAGTGTCAAAAACTAATGATTTTTTTTTACTTTTTTAAAAATTATGTTAATGATGTTTATAATTGTAATAAGTCTTTTTCAGAGGTATAGATATAGCTAGAAATTTTTTGAAGAGCGAAGTTTTTTGTAGGATCAAAATAATTTAAGAGGTTTTTGGAATTTTTTTCTCAAAAAATTAAACCTTTTCTGAATCTAACTTCTTCAAGGTTTCAAAACAGAATGCAATTTTTATGGATTTCATTTTAAAATATCATATGGAGGTTGAATGTATTCCATACCATGAAAATTTTCCACTATTATTTTAACCCATTAATTATTTTTGGTTTTGTTGAAATTTATTGAAATTAAGGTGGAAAGTCGCATTAAGCAAGTGGTTAGAATGTCGGTCTCATGAACTTATTGTATAAAAGCAGCGGATTGGTTAGTAAACGCTTATGGTGTACTACTAAGAATATTAGTTTTAATGTCCATCTGACTGAGAGATTGCAGTACGAATCAAAAGATAACTGATTATATAATATAATTAAATAATTGACTAAAATATGATTTAAGATAATAACTAAGGCTTGCATTCAGAAAGGGTTTATAATTGTTCGAGAATTCATTTTTTTACTTGTTGTTAATTCTAACGGTACGTGAATGATTAGGTAACTAATAAATTAGAGCTTCAGAAAAACTTTAAAAAACATTTAGTTAAATAATATGAACCCCCTTGGGTCGGGGCAGAGCAGGGGTCGCTAATTGCTTGCTGAAAGTTAACTGCAGGCTGCAGTTAACTATCAGTTAACTTTTTGCTAACTTTTAACAGTTTTGGTTATTGTGGATAGCTAATTCTCAAAGAATAATGCATTAGAATACAATTTGTTATCAAATTTCAGTAGTTATAAAAGCAGTTTTAATGATTTCGAAAATGTATAACGGAAAAAATAAAATCTTTCAATTCCGAAAAAAAAATAAAATACTTTGTGCATGACTTGAAATAATAATTTATCCCCTCTTCGAGTTTCGAGTTTCCATGGATTTTATAAAATTCCAAAATCCTCTTAAATTTTTTCAATCATACAAAAACTACTCTCTTCAAAAAATTTCTAGTTATATGTCTTCAAAAGGATTAATAAATTCCATAGAGTCCTTAAAATTCCATGGATTTTTCGTGGATTCCATGGATTTCATGGATTTTTTATGGAATCCGTAGATTTTTTATGGAATCCATGGATTTTTATTGAATTCATGGATTTTTATGGAATCCATGGATTCTATGGATTTTTCCATAGATTCCATGGAATCCATGGTTTCTGCCAGATGATCCGGATTCAAATTTCTAGGAAAAACAAATATTTTCGATGTTTTGTACATTATCATAGCTTATACCACTAGACTCTTAATAATGCATGAAATAATCCTCCACAGCAATATCACACTGCCAATGGTTTCATACCCATGAGTATTTAATGAGCTTACGGCTTACCCTACGACAAACGCTAGCAATCGCATTAGATTTAAAGGTTTCGGAGACACCCTGCAGTTCTACAGTGCAAGCATTAATAAAAGAGTTGCTTATGTGAGGACTACATCATGCTACGTCATAGAAATAAAATGAGGAAATTATCGCAAAATATAAAACCAGCATCATTAAAAAACAACTGACAAATCCCATAAAAAAATCACATCATTTTAATTCTTAAAATTCGTCCAAATTCACCGTAACTTGAGTAAACTTTGACCCTTTTTTTAAAAAAAGGCAGCTAAATAATTAAACAAATTCATTAACCTTCTCATAAATTCATTAAATTAAGTATGTCCATCTCTACCCACAAAATCCCACCAAAAAGAAAACAAAATCCACAAAACCATCACGGAAATAATAACAAGAAGCAACGGATGCGAAGAATAAATATTTCCCGTGCTCATCTTTTCCTCTTCTTTTTCTGTTTGTTTTGCTTTTGTTTTTCTTAATTTGAAGGTTAAGTTTATTACATTAATGCTATGTGCTGATACGTAAAGCATCTATCCCATGGAATGTGAAATTGAGGTAAAGAGAGAGAAAAAAAAGAAGGAAACACAAAAGAAATTAAGTCTTTGATAAGTAAAAGGAATAGAATGAAGAAAAGATCGTTCCATGACGACGACGGAAAACGGTAGAGCAGCACTTTTTGGATGGAGAGAACGGAAAAAAGTAGCATCAAAGTTTTTTGTTTCAACTTTCTTTTCATTCCTTTCGAAACAATAAGAAATTTTTTCCAGCTATTGTTCTTTAACAAAAAGGAAAACGAAGGTCTTCTTTATTGTATTAATACGTACTGAATGACATCTATTTAGCGATAAAATGGAAACTTTTGTCTGCCTTCGATTGGGAAGTATGACACTGTAAAAAATAAATTTAATGATCAATTCTGTTAAGTTGCAAAACTTAGATTCATTGTGTCTTTATTTAGGAAGCAATTTAAGACTTGATGTGTTCAATTGAGGGAAATCGTTGGTTGTTATGTCTATATCTACTGGGATAAAATTCATAAAAGGGTAAATAGGAACAAAGACAGACGGTTTTTGGGAAATAGTGCTGGTATTTGTGACTATTTATTTCGTAACCTTAAAAAGCATGAACAGGTAAATCTTGCCTTTGTGCAGACACTTATAAACTTCAAGCAACCGTTGAAACAGATTTTAAGCTGGTTTGCAGATGCTGGCATCTGATTTAATCAGTATTATTCGAAAAATCAATCAACGAAGTATAGTCAGCAGTTTGATAGCAAGGGGAAAGTTAACTGAGGCATCATTTCAGATGTCTTATATAAAAATGACTACTGCTAACTTTGCTACAGTGCTGCTAATCAGGAAAAGGTTATGGCGACAACTTTGGAAAAATGGATTCTGGTTTTTTCTTAAAACGCAAATTAAGGGGTTCTTCAATTCTAAAGCCATTCGTAGATACCTCTTATTGCGTGATCCCCATCCCATTCTACATCATTATCAATACTCAAAAAATTATCGAAAAAAATCATTTTCCGCTCTTAAAAAACTCAAATTTTCTTCTCACTCATTTCCCCTCACTTTACGATAATGGAAAATAATGTAAAAGAATGAGAAAATTATGATGTAATTTAAAAGAAAATTAACATCCTGTTTCCATTTCATGCACATATGCGAATAAATTATGAAAAAAGCTTGTCTCACTTCCATCAATTCATATTATTTCTTACACAGCCTTCCTCAAAAATTGAAAAGTTTTATCTACCATAGCACGCAATTTGAATGAGAAAAGTTTTTCCTCAAGGGATCGTTCATAAATGACGTTCAATTTTTAGGGAGAGAGGGGGTCTGACGCTATTGACACCTCCACACAAATGTGGTAGAGGAGGGGAGGGGGATCTACAAATCTCGTTTTTTGTGTGACGTCATTTATGAACGGCCCCCAAGACGGAAAGCTTTTTTAGTACTGAAGAAAATGCGAGGAGAAATCTTGTTATTGATTTATCTCATTTCCATCAACACTCAAATTTTTCTCTTGTGCTAGTTGACGGTAAAATATGTGAATAATGCCGCTCGAGTGAAAATGTAAAGTGAATGGATTGAAAATCATTTTCTTCCTTCAATTCCACGTCATCACCAATATTTAAACTTTATTTCACTCTATCGTGTGCATATATTCAGCAACTCCATCATATATCGTATCAGAAATTAAACATTACTTTCAAAAACGTTTTTCCTCTTCCGCAACCAATGAAATTCTTGACATAAGAGCGAATTGACTGTCACTCAATATTTAAAATGAATATAAATTGAATTTCTTTCTGTTCCTTTACATCCTTTTCAAAAAATTTCTGTCTGAAGGTGAAATGTTCAATCATTTAAGATTTTTTTTCTCATCATCTCATTTCAATTTATTTCCTTAGTTATTGCATTATGAATAAAAATGTATGTTCATGTATGGCTGATGAGAACACGGTGGAGAAGGTATTTGATGATGTGCTGTCATATTTGCTAGTTTTTGCAATTCTTCTTGAATTTTGTCGAATTGACTTTCGTGGTTATCCCGAATAAACATTGAGCATGCTCAGTTTTTTGAGAACGTTACTGAGCATACTCAAAAACATTGTTTTACGTGCTCAGCTGAGTGTACTTAATTGAGCATGCTCTTGAGTATGCTCTGAATATGCTCACAAAAAAATAAAAAATATTTTGATGAGCATGTTAAACTGAGTATGCTCATGAGCGTGCTCAATTCAAAAAATTTAATGTGCTCACCTGAGCACATTTCTGAGCATGCTCTTGAGCACATTCTGAGTATACTCAGAAATTTAACACATTAAATTCGAACATGCTCAGCTGAGTACATTCCTGAGCATGCTCTTGAGCACATTCTGAGCATATTCAGAAATTTAACACATTAAATTCGAACATGCTCACCTGAGCACATTCCTGAGCATGCTCGTGAGCACATTCTGAGTACACCATACTGAGCATACTCAGATATTTTTAAGGAAAAAAGTTAATTAAATTAACTAATGAATTGTCAGTTGTGCCTTAGAATACCTTAAACGTTGGAAAACCGTTATTCCTTGAAATTAGCATGTTTAAAAATATAATAATTTAAATATGTCTTTTGCCATATTTATATTATTATATATTTACAGATGGTGACTTCAAGGAAAAATTCGAGATCTCGAAAGTTAAGCAACGCAAGGACGAATTCAAACAAAGATGGGTGACCGGAAAAATTTCTAAGTATCAAATTTTCATTAAATAAAATAATTAATTCTACTAACACACAACTTTAAAAAATACTCAAAAAAATTCCGGTCAACTCGAAAAAAAAATTTGTTAACTTAATTAATTTTTTTTTAATTTTGTGTTATTTGAGCATGCTAAGTGAGCACGTTGTTGAGCATGCTCAGTGAGTGTACTCAAATAGCGTGCTCAACAGCGTAAAGTAATGTCATCAAATTTTGTATGAATGAGCATGCTCACGCGAGTATACTCAGCTAAAATTTGAGTGTGCTCAGAGCATGCTCTTTGTCTATTCGGGTATGAGTAGTGCGAATATTGCATATCGTCAAAAATTGACATTTTATTCACTATATCTCTCTATAATTTATTCAAAAATAATTGAGAATTTATAATCAAACGTATATCTACAATTAGTTTAATGTAAATTATTGAATAATCCTCAATCATAATATAATAGTTAATTATGAGACGACAATAAGTAGCAATTAGAGAAATATATAGCTTCTTGTATATAAAATTGGGAGATATTCACTTAATTTAGAAGAAGTGGTTGTGCAACTGTTTGTCTGGTAACCTTGTGATAAATGAGTAGAATGTAGATCAGGTTGTTTTTTTACGATATTGCGTATCTTCAAATACTGTTAATTTAAAAAAAATGAAATTTAGAAGACCACTCAACACATGCTGGTCTTCGTATCTCTGGAACACTTCTAGAACTATTATTGTTATTAAGTAATCTACTTCTTGGGTATTTATTTTAATATTAATGACAGTTGAAGGTCGTAGACGTGAATAAATCTCAAAAAAGCATAAAAATCTAAATTAATGCTTAAAAAATCAAAATGACCTAAAAATAATTCCCAAAACCAATTTCCATTCAATTTTTCAACTTAGTTCCGATTTATCCAATCATCAAAATGACATTAATTCAATTTATTTCCCTCCATAATGAACTTAAAATTTAGCCTAAAGAATTTCCTTTTCTAACTTACAAACAACCTTCAATCTTAATTTCCTTTTCGTGTATCCATGTTTCAATGAAAATAAATTGAAGAATCTTTGAACCCTGTCAAAATGAATTTTATTTGAGAATTTCTAATGGAGGAATAGCGTGGTACAGAATACACGAGAATAACAGCAATATCAAATAATATAATACAAGATATTGATTTATTTATTTAAGGAGGTTTATCTCACTTCCTACTCGCAACACAATTTTAAAGCAAAAATCATTGACAGACATTTCAAATAAAGGAAATATGGTGATGAAAGGAAAGAAATTACGAAACAAGTTTGAGGGGAAAATGTTTTGTGGATGCTCAAACAAAAACTTTTGTGATTTATTTTTGAGATTGATGGGAAGCTGTGGTTGTTGTTTTGTATTTCTTAATGGCGAAAGATTTGAGACTGCTGAATATTTGTCTGTGGGATATTTTTAAAGGAGGAAAGGAAATTTAGGGGTCATGTCCCTCCACCCATGATTTTATCTTTAGGGGTCATTCGTAAATTTCGTCACGCAAAAAAGGCCCTTTTTGACCCCCTTACCATTTGTCACAAATTCTTCATGAAAAAAATTCTTGTATTCAGACTGTCACAAATTCTTCAACCCCACCTAACACTCCCTTTTAGAAGAGTTCTAAAAATCATCCTAAGAATGTCATATCAAAAATCTTTAAATTCCCTCCATCTACTGGGGCCGATTTCTAGAGATATCTGGGGTACCCCTAACTCTATTCTCTATTTTGGATAACCAAAGATAAACTACCTACCCTACCCTAGAGTATCCCCACATATCCTACCCTACCCCGTATATCCCTAGAAATCGACCCCTGAAATATTTTAGACTACATTCCCCCTCCCTTATAAAACTCAATTATCCCCAAAAAATACATAGTTCAAGCATCTCAAACTTAATCATCCAAATTTATTTTACATAAACGTGGGTAACGAGTAAGAAGAATCGATCAAATATTATTTACATGCTTTAATATGGGAGCTTCTCATGAAATACTAAAAAGGAGTAGAAAAAAAACTGAAACCCTCGTGAGATATCAGATGACTTTTCACGCTTTTTCATGAGTGAGAAATTGAGCAAAAAATAAAAAAAAATTTTTGGTGTTTTGTAATGGAAGTAATACATTATTTAATATATATCATGTATGTGTGTATGAGGAGGTGGAGTATGTAAATAATTTAAGAGTGAACAATATGTTTACAGCTGAGATTCCATTCAGCTTCATGAGAATTTGGCAATTTTTCTTGTTGTTGACACGACCTTTAGTTGGATTTGGTGATATATTTTGATGAATTTCTTTGGCATTTTGGATTCTAGATGAACTTTGTGGGTTTATAGGTTATTGATTGTCGGCAATGTTTATTTGGGACAGTCAAATTAAAGGTCAGTGCTGAAAATCATGTGAAGATTTCCTTAAAAATTTAATGTCTGGTTATACAGTAAGCTAACAATGATTTTTGGGGCCCGGATTGGATGAAAAATTTATCCTTCCTATAGGACGCATCCTTCGTTGCATACTCCTTGCTATGTCAGCTATAGTATTGACACTACCATGAGACAAAGTCAGCTAATGTTAGAATTTTCCATCAAATGGAATCAAATCAAGTAACAAATAAAGCCTTTGGGTGCTTATTTGAAAAAAAGCGCTACAATTACTAGTCGGATGCTCTTAAAACTAAGCTATCAGAGGTAACTAAGGTAAAATACTTTACTTGTAAAGCTTTAACAGCCAAAAATCAACAAATACTGACTTTCAATTTACCTAGAGTTCACCTAATCATATTAAATACACCTAATCATATTAAATACATCCATACCCAAAACCACGAGCGGCAAACTTCCCATCCTTCAATTTTCTGGTATATTAGCAAAAAAATGAATTAAATTAAAAAACACGCTGTACATAGAAAGCCACGAACTTCCACGTTTTACTTATGTTAGATTACAGAACTTACTTAAACACGCTGTACATAGAAAGCCTCGAACTTCCATGTTTTACTTATTATAGATTTCAGAATTTTCTAATATCAGACTACCGATTACAAAAAATGAACGTTAAAGAAAATTTCAATTTTTTTTTTAATTTTTTTGTCGTTAATACCAAAACCTTATTTTATATTTTAGCTTTCTTCAAAAAATTAATGACTATAAAAGCGTGGAGCGCATGTAAAATTAAATTGCGAATTGCTTTTTTCTTTGTTAACTATTTCTTTGTTTTAACTATTATTACTATTGAACGTAATTTCTACAGTTTGAGCAACACAAATATTCAATCGTAGTAGTCAACGTTTTCTTCTTTCAATGTTTCCTATGTACTTCTGATGTTTTCAAAATCTTCTATAATGCCTTTTTGTCTTCAATTCCTTTCATCGACATCTTGACTTGATAATTGCTTGTTCTTCTCTTCAGCTTCACTTCAATACAAATTTTTTAATCAATCATTGAAAATTTCTTAACGTGATTTTTCTTGACTTGATGATCAGGTTATATCCACTTAAATATAAATCCGGCCCGAAGGGCCAATTTGTTGCGTACAACAATAATAAATGCGATGGTTTTGGTTTAGAGTGGACTGTATTTTATTGACGACAAAAGAATGAATACGTGTTAATTGTTTAAGATATGAATTTGTACTAAATTATTTTAAGAAAACTTTGACTACTACGATTGAATATTTGTGTTGCTAAAATTGTAGAAATTGCGTTCAACAGTTACTCAAATCACCAACCCTTTCTTACATATCCACAGTCTTCTAACAACTTTGGAAAAATTTTCACACCTTCACTCGCTACGCTACGTTCAGGATGTAAAAATTTGTGAGCTACGCTCAACTTAGTTCGAACTACGTTCGAACTTTTACATTCGAGCTCCGCTCGAACTATTTTTATAACTCAAATTACCAACACTTTTTCATATATCCTAATATCTTAATCTTATAACCTGATTATCCCACCACCATGACAATTCCATGAGTCATGCTTTTTCAACCTTTTACTTGTACTTGGTGATCAACAACAATTATATCATTTACACAGCTTTGTTATATATTGTTCATTGTTACAATATTTGATATTAATGTTCATGAAATGTAAAATACCAAAAAAATTCATACTCTCATCACAACTGGAATACAAACTTTATTTTTTACAAGGACTAAAAAATATTGGCTATTTACTTTCACAATTTAACTCCTTTTTCCAAGCTAAGTATTTTCATTACTCACAGTCGTAAAGATTTTTCTCCCCAAAAATACATTCACCAATATAAACCTATATAACGAGTCACAATAGCTGTATTTATACACCAATTTTATCCAAACAGTTTTACAACTACATCTATTAGTGACAAATATTCGTATATATATGTATAGTGAAAGATTATTGCTCTTGTGAAGTATATCAATATTTCATACAAAAACTCAAAAAAATCAGAATATACTCTTTTTTGCTGTTTTATGACATAAAAAAATATAATTAAGCATATTTAAATCATGAAACATCATAAAATATCAAAAAAGTGTAAAAAAGAATCAAAAAATTAATCGATTGGAGCAGTAGAAGTGGTCAAAAAATCAATTGCAAGATTTGATCATGACAAACCAACTAACAAATAGACAGAGTGAGTCAATATAAAGCGTGTAAAAAACATGGAAGTTCGTGGCTTTCTATATACAGCGTGTTTTTTCTCGAAGAAATGAAGAAAATTTAAGCTAATTTTGATGTTTACTATTTTGAGTGCACTTATTTATTAAATTCTCTGTGAATAAAACTTAATCAAATATTAAAACTGTGATTTTTCGGTACATAAAGCTTTTATCTATATGATCTGTCTGAGGATTTTATTAGATTTAGCTTAATTAAAGTGTTTTTTTAATTAAAATAAAATCTGACGACCATCTTGCACGTGTTGTTGTTCCTTCTTACAAATCAAGGATCTTTATCACGTTGACACACATAAAAGTTCGTACTAATACGACAGAGGAACCACATAAAAAGCACACAAGCTTCCAACATTCGGCAATAGCATCATCAGCAAACAGTAGACTCCCGCTAAGCACATAATCAGCTGCGCATTGTAGGTTACATTTTATTTGAAGCTGAAGAACATAATTTCTGCTCTTTATTTTTCTCCAAAAACCTTTTCAGCATTAAAGTGGGAGTCTACCACTCATTTTCAAATGCCTCTTCTTACACCACCTAAACTTAAAAGCAAACCAATCAATGATGATTTATTCTCAACGCCTATGACTCACAATGAGTCCCAGAATAAACGGAAGCCAGAGGAACCTATCCATAGAACATATGACGATCTTTATAATATAATCATGAACATGAACCAAAAATTGACCTTTGAGATGAAAGCTATGAAGGAGGAAATGGCCAATGTCAAAAATGGAATGAAGGATATGAATAATGACTTTACTGCAATACTCGAAACTAAATTCCAAAAAATTAACACTGATTTGGGTACGATGAATGATAAACTAGAATCTGTCGAGAATAAAGTCAATGAAAATATCGACCAAACAAGCCTCAACAAATATGCAATCAAAGCCCTTCAGCAAGACAAGCTTTTAAATAAAATCGACATAAATGGCGCTAATATACCAGACGACAAAAACGGAATAGAATTGAAGATGGAAGTTACTAAGATAATCAACTCATTTGGCATTAATATCAATGCAAATGATGTAGCTGCGGCATCAACAAGACAATTCAACTTCACAGACAAATCAGGGAAAGCAATCCAAAAGCAATCTGTGCGAGTAGAATTCACAAATTTCGATACCAAGTCACGTGTTATGAAAGAGAAAATGAAGATTAAAGATCACAAAGGAATTTTCTTCAACAATGCATTGACCTCTCATAATGGATATTTAATGCCAAAAGTTAAGAAAATCACGAAAGATAAAAATGTGAAAGTTTTCATTAAGGAAGGTAAAATCAATGTAGGAAAGTCAGATGGATCTCGTAAAATCGTTGACTCTGAAGCTGACTTGCCCGATATCAAGCAGTGGATTACGAATAATATCGAAGTTCATCCATCATCATCAAATTCAGCATAGCAATCAATTAATCAACCGTCATCGCCGAAGCCTAGTACAAATTTTAATAAAGTTAACGTCTGTGAAAACTATTTTCATCAATGCATTAATTCTTTCGTAAATTCCAGTCTGCATATCAAATGTTTCTCAATTTTTCAACTAAACGTCGGTGGAATCAATAATTTGCATAAATTTGACAAAATCAAAGTAATGTTAACTAGGTTGCCTATTAAATGTGATGTCATCATTTTAACTGAAACAAAGCTTAAAAATCGCACTGTCTCCAACATGTACCACTTGCATGGTTATTCTAAATATGCATGCTGTCGAGATTCTAAGAATAGCGGAGGAGGTGTGCTGATTTTTGTAAAAAAGGAAATAAACGTACTTAAGTATAGCAAGTTCTCGTCATCGTTTGAAAAAATTAAGCTTAATCTGCTGTTACACAACGCTCAAGTTAACTTAATCTGCTATTATAGACCTCCAGTTCCTCAATCGTTCACGCCTTTTATAGAAGACGTCGAAAAAGAACTTGGAAGTACAAGTGGACAAGTTATGATAGCTGGCGATGTCAATCTTGATTCCAACTGCGACAATCTAATCTCTCTTCAATATAAAAATTTACTTGATTCATACGATATGAAAGTAACAAACAATTATGGAACAAGAAGTGCAAGTGGGAGAGTTATCGACCACGTAGCTGTTAATTTTCACGATGAAATAGAAATTAGAAATCACACTATCAAAAATAGCATCAGCGACCATAGCATAGTCATTTCACAATTCAAGGAGGTCAAGTCCATAAATCATACGAAAATTTTTAAAGTTGAGAGAACTGACTATGGAAACTTACGAGCAGCTTTCGAATCATTATCCACGAGCTTCTTAACTTCAGAGCAAGATCCAAATTCTATTGCACAACAGTTAACTGAATTAACGCAGACAGCCATCAACAAATCCACTAAAACACTAACTTTTAAAATTAAATGCAACAAAAAAATTTGTGAATGGTATAGTTTGAAAGTCCTAAAAGCTATCAAGCAGAAAGACTCACTCGCTCGTAAATGGAGAATGAACAAACAGAATTTGGAGTTGAAAAGAAGAATGAAATTAGCCACTTCAAAACTAAAATCTCTTATTCAAACTGAGAAAGCAAAGTACATTGAAAGAATTCTGCAAAATAAGGATGTAAAGACGATCTGGAGGAATTTAAATGGAATTCTTGGTCGGAGAGTTAAGGATGTAATTAAATCTATCACTGTTAACGATGAAATTATAGTCAATGAGAAGAAGATTGCTGACAACTTCAATGGTCATTTCGTGGACAGCGTTTCTCAATTGTTAAAGGAATCATCTAGTTCCTCTCATCCAATTCAAATGAAATCAGTACTGCACTCTATTGTTCTCGATAATGTGACCGACGATGAAGTGACTAATGTCATCAAATCACTTAAAAATTCATCTCCAGGAATTGACAATATCAAAGCAATTCATATCAAACAGCTAAGTGATATCATAAGTCCACTACTGAAGCATTTATGCAACAAAATTTTTGAGACAGGAATATTCCCTGATGTCTTCAAAACAGCCATTGTCATTCCAATCAATAAGTCTGGGGATTTTAGCAATGTTAACGACTATAGACCAATCTCAGTCCTAAATACGTTCTCCAAAATAATTGAAAAACTCCTTTATAATAGGCTATCATCGTTTACAAATGATCACTTAAAAATATTATATAAAAAGCAATTTGGATTCAGGAAAAAATGCGGTACCGAAATTGCAGCAGTTGAGTTAGTGGATTACATCAGCAGTGTCATCGACAACAAAAAGAAAGCATCAGTGGTTTTCATGGATATTAGGAAAGCTTTCGACACTGTTGATGTTTGGAAACTGATTGATGTATGTAGCAGATATGGAATAAGAGGAAAGGCACAAAGCATCTTGCAAAATTTTTTGGTCAGCAGGAAGCAAATAGTCAAAATAAATAACGTATACAGCTCACCGAAAATGTTTACAAACGGCGTCGTCCAAGGTTCAATCCTGGGTCCATACTTATTTCTTCTCTTCATCAACCACATCAGCAATCTAACTACAAAAGGCAGTCTAGTTCTTTTTGCGGACGACTGTGTCCTTATTAATGAGCACGAGATAGAAGAGCCAGTTGAAGCTAAAATTAAAAATGATATGAAATTAATTATAAGCTTCCTTAATAGTCTAGGACTTATCCTGAACACACAAAAAACTAATTTCATGATCTTTCATTCAAGTTATAGGAAAGATGACTCAATAACTGAAATTCAGATTGATGACGAGGAAATTCCTGGAACAGTCAGCTACTTAATTCAGCGGGTCTACAAAGCTAAATACCTCGGACTAATTCTCGATCCACATCTTAAATGGGATGAGCATATTAATTACATTGCAAGCAAAGCTGCAAGTTTCTGTGGAGTGCTGTGGAAGATGCGTAGAATGCTGCCGAAACATATAAAGAAGCTAATGTATCACTCATTAATTGAATCACAAATTACGTATCTAATTCCAGTTTGGGGAAGAGCTAATGATCAATCCATCAAATCATTACAAGTTACGCAAAACAGAGCACTAAGAAACGTCTTCAATTTGGATCGACTGACGAATAGAGTATATATGTACTCGCATCTGGTGGAAAATTGCTTGCCATTACGTTCACTTTTTCTATTAAATTCAGCTGCATTAGTATACAATATTACTCACCAAAATATCCACACAAACATCATCCTGAACAAAGTAACCACCAGAACAAGACAGAAGAAATACTTGCGTCCACAAAAAGCTCACAGTTCCTTCGGATCCAGATCATTTGCTGTTTTTGGTCCAAAAATCTTCAACAATATTCCGGACGGAATCAAGGAATTGCCTCACGTATATGGATTTAAATGGGCGTTACGATGTCATATCCGAAAAGAAGAATCAACTGAAGTCTCACTCAGCAGCAAATTCACGTCAAAATATTTTTGAAAACAAAAGACACAAAATTTCGGCTTTATTAGTGATTTAAAAATCCATAACTTTTACTCACCAGGTTCATGCTCATTCAAGTCATATATCAGATGACATTCCTCGATTCTTCCTATTAATTCACTATTTCACTTAATTACTTAACTTCACTTAATTTAATTTATTTTCGCACTCAGTTAAATTTTGTAGACTTTTTTTGTATAAAATTTAAATTTTTTATATACGTTACTTACTGAGATGACCGAATCATTTTGAATTTTTTTGCATACTTTTCAAATAATTACTATACGTTATTTTAAATGTCAAAATTTGTCTTTATGAAGAAACCTTCAAGATTCTCAAGAATATTGTGTTTTTTCACCAATCAATGTAAATAAGATTAACGATTTAAGTAAATTCAATGCAATAAATAATAATAATAATAATAATAATAATCGTATATCCATACAGTACGTACGGCTTGGGAAAATTTTCACGCCTTCACTCCGCTTCGCTACGTTCAGGACGTAAAAATTTGTGAGCTTCGCTCAACCTAGTTCGGACTACGTCCGAACTATTTATTACTTACATGGATCACAGTAGAGTCGAGCTTGAGCTACGCTCGCTCGACTTGTTTAGAATCACAGTTTTTACATGGATCACAGTAGAGTCGAGCTTGAGCTACGCTCGCTCGACTTCTTTAGAATCACAGTTTTTACATAGATCACAGTAGAGTCGAGCTTGAGCTACGCTCGCTCGACTTCTTTAGAATCACAGTTTTTACATAGATCACAGTAGAGTCGAGCTTGAGCTACGCTCGCTCGACTTCTTTAGAATCACAGTTTTTACATGGATCACAGTAGAGTCGAGCTTGAGCTACGCTCGCTCGACTTGTTTAGAATCACAGTTTTTACATAGATCACAGTAGAGTCGAGCTTGAGCTACGCTCGCTCGACTTGTTTAGAATCACAGTTTTTACATGGATCAGAGTAGAGTCGAGCTTGAGCTACGCTCGCTCGACTTGTTTAGAATCACAGTTTTTACATGGATCACAGTAGAGTCGAGCTTGAGCTACGCTCGCTCGACTTGTTTAGAATTACAGTTTTTACATGGATCACAGTAGAGTCGAGCTTGAGCTACGCTCGCTCGACTTCTTTAGAATCACAGTTTTTACATAGATCACAGTAGAGTCGAGTTTGAGCTACGCTCGCTCGACTTGTTTAGAATCACAGTTTTTACATGGATCACAGTAGAGTCGAGCTTGTTTAGAATTACAGTTTTTACATGGATCACAGTAGAGTCGAGCTTGAGCTACGCTCGCTCGACTTGTTTAGAATCACAGTTTTACATGGATCACAGTAGAGTCGAGCTTGAGCTACGCTCGCTCGACTTGTTTAGAATTACAGTTTTTACATGGATCACAGTAGAGTCGAGCTTGAGCTACGCTCGCTCGACTTGTTTAGAATTACAGTTTTTACATGGATCACAGTAGAGTTGAGCTTGAGCTACGCTCGCTCGACTTGTTTAGAATCACAGTTTTTACATAGATCACAGTAGAGTCGAGCTTGAGCTACGCTCGCTCGACTTGTTTAGAATCACAGTTTTTACATGGATCACAGTAGAGTCGAGCTTGAGCTACGCTCGCTCGACTTCTTTAGAATCACAGTTTTTACATAGATCACAGTAGAGTCGAGCTTGAGCTACGCTCGCTCGACTTGTTTAGAATCACAGTTTTTACATGGATCACAGTAGAGTCGAGCTTGAGCTACGCTCGCTCGACTTGTTTAGAATTACAGTTTTTACATGGATCACAGTAGAGTCGAGCTTGAGCTACGCTCGCTCGACTTCTTTAGAATCACAGTTTTTACATAGATCACAGTAGAGTCGAGCTTGAGCTACGCTCGCTCGACTTGTTTAGAATCACAGTTTTTACATGGATCACAGTAGAGTCGAGCTTGTTTAGAATTACAGTTTTTACATGGATCACAGTAGAGTCGAGCTTGAGCTACGCTCGCTCGACTTGTTTAGAATCACAGTTTTACATGGATCACAGTAGAGTCGAGCTTGAGCTACGCTCGCTCGACTTGTTTAGAATTACAGTTTTTACATGGATCACAGTAGAGTCGAGCTTGAGCTACGCTCGCTCGACTTGTTTAGAATTACAGTTTTTACATGGATCACAGTAGAGTTGAGCTTGAGCTACGCTCGCTCGACTTGTTTAGAATCACAGTTTTTACATAGATCACAGTAGAGTCGAGCTTGAGCTACGCTCGCTCGACTTGTTTAGAATCACAGTTTTTACATGGATCACAGTAGAGTCGAGCTTGAGCTACGCTCGCTCGACTTGCTTAGAATCACAGTTTTTACATGGATCACAGTAGAGTCGAGCTTGAGCTACGCTCGCTCGACTTGTTTAGAATCACAGTTTTTACATAGATCACAGTAGAGTCGAGCTTGAGCTACGCTCGCTCGACTTGTTTAGAATCACAGTTTTTACATGGATCAGAGTAGTGTCGAGCTTGAGCTACGCTCGCTCGACTTGTTTAGAATTACAGTTTTTACATGAATCACAGTAGAGTCGAGCTTGAGCTACGCTCGCTCGACTTGTTTAGAATTACAGTTTTTACATGGATCACAGTAGAGTCGAGCTTGAGCTACGCTCGCTCGACTTGTTTAGAATTACAGTTTTTACATGGATCACAGTAGAGTTGAGCTTGAGCTACGCTCGCTCGACTTGTTTAGAATCACAGTTTTTACATAGATCACAGTAGAGTCGAGCTTGAGCTACGCTCGCTCGACTTGTTTAGAATCACAGTTTTTACATGGATCAGAGTAGAGTCGAGCTTGAGCTACGCTCGCTCGACTTGTTTAGAATTACAGTTTTTACATGGATCACAGTAGAGTCGAGCTTGAGCTACGCTCGCTCGACTTGTTTAGAATTACAGTTTTTACATGGATCACAGTAGAGTCGAGCTTGAGCTATGCTCGCTCTCTTTAGAATTCAAACCTTATAACGGTCAATATATGTTTGAAATTTTCCCTCCAAAAGGTGTGTGAATTAAATGTCCATAGCTTCTATGTCTAATTAAACAAGATCCAGTAAACATCTACAGCCTCTATGCCCAATAAAAATAAGATCCAGATCCCCTATCTCTAATAAAATGAGATCCAGTTAGTCATCTACAGTCTCTATGTCCAGTAAAAATGAGATCCAGATCCTGTCTCCAATAAAAATGAGATCCAGTAACTATCAAGAAAATCTAAATCCTCTATGCCTAATAAAAATAAGATCCAGCAATATTTTAGACCCTCTATTTCCAATAAAATGAGATCTAGTTGGTCTATATTCATTCAAACAATATTTTTAAGTAAAATTCACGTTACTTAATTTTACGTTATAACTTTTATAACAATCTTCTTCATGCTGTAACTATTTACAGAAGGCTCTAAAAGGACCAACATAGCGGATATTAAATGTAGATGTTGATCTTTCATTATAATCCTATTCTAATGCTTGAAATGTTAATTACAGTGCGTAATCAAAAATGGCGTAACTGTCATAAAAAATCATGTTTTTTTGCATTTTTCGGTCACTAAACGAACGTAAAGTTCGTATGTTATGTAGCAACTTTTAGTTTTTAGGTACGATTGGGTATGATTTATCGTATCAAATAGAAGAAACTGTATAAAAGTCATCGCATAGAAATTTTTCATACAAATTTTTGGTTTTTGACGGTTTTTTTGTGTCTAGTTCCAACGCAACGGAACTGGCTGGAACCAAACATATCTCAGGTAATAGCCATTTCCAGTATCTGTCATATGAGAGTAAAAACGTATTGATTAATGCTTTCGTTGACTCAAAAAAGAAGGAAGTTAAAATGGCACGTGTTTTGGACCCAAGCAGGCACAGCGGAACTGATCAAAAAAGTATATATACCAGTCAATAGGAAATTTTAATACCTACTTTTATTACCTTGGTTGTTGGGGCTAATAATGCTTAGTTTTCTCAAAAAAATGAAAAACGTGAAAAATGACACGTGGTTTTGGACCTAGAGCAGGCACAGCGGAACTGACCAAAAAAGTATATATACCAGTCGATAGATAATTTTAATACCTACATTTATTACCTTGGTTATTAGGGCTAATAATGCTTAGTTTTCTCAAAAAAATGAAAAACGTGAAAAATGACACGTGGTTTTGGACCTAGAGCAGGCACAGCGGAACTGACCAAAAAAGTATATATACCAGTCGATAGATAATTTCCATACCTACATTTGATATGCTGATTGTTGGTGCTAATAATGCTTAGTTTCCTCAAAAAAATGAAAAACGTGAAAAATGACACGTGGTTTTGGACCTAGAGCAGGCACAGCGGAACTGACCAAAAAAGTATATATACCAGTCGATAGATAATTTTAATACCTACATTTATTACCTTGGTTATTGGGGCTAATAATGCTTGGTTTTCTCAAAAAAATGAAAAACGTGAAAAATGACACGTGGTTTTGGACCTAGAGCAGGCACAGCGGAACTGACCAAAAAAGTATATATACCAGTCGATAGATAATTTTAATACCTACATTTATTACCTTGGTTATTGGGGCTAATAATGCTTAGTTTTCTCAAAAAAATGAAAAACGTGAAAAATGACTCGTGGTTTTGGACCTAGAGCAGGCACAGCGGAACTGACCAAAAAAGTATATATACCAGTCGATAGATAATTTCAATACCTACATTTATTACCTTGGTTATTGGGGCTAATAATGCTTAGTTTTTTTTAAAAAAATGAAAAACGTGAAAAATGATACGTGGTTTTGGACCTAGAGCAGGCACAGCGGAACTGACCGAAAAAGTATATATACCAGTCGATAGATAATTCAAATACCAATAATAAAAACTACAATGATTGGGCTAATAATGCTTACTGTTCCCAAAAAATTGAAAAAACCACGTGGTTTTCGGACACTTTCAGGTTTTGAGGCTAAAGCCTCACTTATCCTCAAAATCACGCAAAGCGCATAGATTTGCCCAAGGGTTCACTATTTGCCTGATAGATTGGCATCAAAAACCGCATCAAAATATATGGTTCCTGACCCGGTAACCCAATGGACAAAATTTGTAGTACATTTTGACACGTGTTTTTTGGACCTAGAGCAGGCACAGCGGAACTGACAAAAAAAGTGAATATACCAGTTGATAGATAATTCCAATACCTACATTTGGTATGCTAGTTGTTGGGTCTAATAATGCTTAGTTTTCTCAAAAAATTGAAAAAACGTGAAAATCGGGCCATTGTAGAAACCAATAACTTACACGCTATAGCGTGGAAGTTAATACAAGTTAAATTTGATTAAAAATAAAATGTTGTGAAAGTTAAATATAGTTTTTTAAAAAATTTATTCTCTTTACAAAGAGTTTGCCCTGGAGTTTGCATAATCTCATGCATATGCTCCGTGCTCATATGATATTTATATAATGTTAACATTCGTTTGGTTTGATGTTTCATAATTGAATTACTAAGCAAATATCTCATTTAAATGTAGAAAAAAGTAACTGTATTAAAATATTAAAATATTAGCATCAGAGTGATTAAATAAAAGTTGAATGCATTAACCAGGAGGAGAAAAAGCTTCCTTTGTTAAAAAATTCTCGTAAATTTGCATTTTTTGAACCAGATCAGATTACAAATTAAAACTTTTTATTTTTTAGCCTTAGTTTCCAAATTTAATTATGTATTTCAGAGTAGGTTAGTTATCAGTGATGAAGCACCTGTGGTGTAGCAAGGCAGGGGTTGATTATGGCCATGGATCCGGGCGCTAGTTCAAAAAGTTATAAAATTCTTAATATTGACTCTTAACTTGACTCTGGACTCAACACATTTAAAATCTGATCTTGTGAGTCAAGAGCTTAGCCAGAACTTTTTGGTGGGGTGGGGAATTTTTTAAGTTTGTTCCAATTCAAAGAAAATTTTCAGTCAAGATGGCGAGGTTTGTGGTCCCACTCACCCTGCCCAAAAAGTACCCTCCCTTCTTTCACTATTTCATGAAATATCTCACAGCTCCAACTTCCTCATTTAAATGTTGAACGACGTTAAATCGTGCACAACTTCACCAAAATCAAACAAGCCTCAAAGTGAAAAACATCTCAAATTAAAACTTTTTCTGCAAAGCTATGCATAAAAATTCAAAACCATGAAAGACCACAAAGTCATCTGCATTCAGAAAACATGAATTGAGTTGTGAATGAAAGTTTTTGACGCAGAAAAAAATTTTCTTTAAGAGCTAAAAAAAATTCCAAAAAAAAGTTCTCAAGAAATAGAAGAGCAAAAAAATTTATTTCACACTTGTGAGAAAAATGAGAAAATTTTTCATGCTTTTAATGCATTTTTATAAAACTTTTTTATTTTTCTTTTAAAAGAACCAAAGAAGAAGATTTTTTTTGCTCTTCCTCTTTTGAATGTGTTTATTCAAAAATTTATCTTTAAGGCATTTTGTCGAATTTTTTTGTAGATTTTTATTTTTTTCTTGCTCAAATTGAAACATTTTTTGCATTGTTAAGAGAAAATGCGAAGAAAAATGTGCAAAAATTCGATGGAGAAAATAAAATCTCGTATAAAAAAATATTGCCGTTCTTATCAACTTTTTAATTGAATTTCTTCTTGAAGGAGAGAAGCATGAGAATTCATTCGGAAAATGGGCAGGCAAGAGTGATGGCAAGGTTTTTTTGGACAGAAAAAATGTTAAGCTATGTGGAAAAATCAGCAACTAAAGTGAAAAATACATTATTTATAGATTGCGTTTCGTACAACTACGTATAAGTAGAGCCCACACGTAAAAAATACGTAAAGTCAAAATTTTTATGAAAAATGGAAAAGTTAGTAAATTTGTTTGAGAAATTCTGATTCTATAAATCTTTTAGAAACAGAAATTGAATTGAAACAGAAATTAAAATAAAACCAGCTTAAATAGATTAGAAAATAGAACATGTCCTGTTTTTTGGTAAAAATGTCCTGTTGTTTTGCGAAAAATGTCTGGTCACCCTATATATACATAAATTTTGTATATACATAAATTGATTCTCATGCCACAAGAAGAACTAACATAAATTTTTAATTTTTGGTACGTAGTCATCACAGCACTAATTAGACTACATTAATTTCGAAAGTATTGCGAAAAATAAGTGAATATAATTAATATTGATTGCTATCAGCTGTCAAAATTTTGGTTAATTTATCATAAAAACATTCCTAGAAGCAATTAACGACTAACATGAGCACGAGAAGAACAAGAAAAATCAGCAAATGAATAATTAATGAGAATGTATATCAAGATGAAAAATATGTATGAATAAAAATTACTTTAATGAATAATTGGAGAAAAATGTCTGAAAAGCACAGGTGTAGAAATTGATTGTTTAACATTTGGCATGATTGGTTAAGCAGGTGGAAGAATAATATGTTATAGAATTTGATGGAATTTTGATAAGGTGTTATTATTTGAATAACATTTTGTAATATGCTTTTATTCGGAACTGACGCACTAGTGCATATTTACCAGTAATCATTAAAAACTTGACATTCTAGAGACTTCAAAAATATAAACAATCATAAACTTAATATTTCCATGCTTCACCTACGGCTATTTCCGAATTATTCTCTCAAACTTACATAATTAAAAAGTTATGCTACTGAAACCTCTCAAAAACCTCATAATTTCCTAGGAAAATTACTTCCAAAATTATATCAAACTTTTTTTTTCGAAAAATACTTTCATATTCACACCAATTTTAATTGTGTGTGAATATATTGTTTTTGGTATTTCAGTGAAACTACTTTTTTGGACTTGCTGCTTCAGGCTTATGGAATCGACCCATAGTGTTCGGTATGGAAAGTCTGTGCCTAAAATTACCAATTTAACAGTGAAAACCGCATCTCGATTGGTGCTTCCAGTGCCGAGAAATCTCAAAAAAACACTTTCTGTCCTTTAGCAAGTTAGCAAGTTAATCGGTGCGATAACTCGATTCAAACTCAATATTAAGACTTCTGGTTTTTTGTATCTGATAGATATCATGTATGGCAAGAACTGTATTGTTTTTGGAGTCATGAGTTGCATCCAGTAAGGCACAAGGAACGAAAAACTGCTGTTTTTGGTCAAATTATAGCCGATTATTGCAAAACACATTTTATTTTTTTCATAGTAAAGGAATGTTTTGACCAAATGAGCTGAAATTTGGTATGTAGGTTCCTTAGCTGTGCCTGAATATGGAACCGACGCCATTTTGGATTTCGAGGGGCTAGAAACTACGCCAAATTAATTTTTGCTTTAACTTTGACCAAATGAGCTGAAATTTGGTATGTAGGTTCCTTAGCTGTGCCTGAATATGGAACCGACGCCATTTTGGATTTCGAGGGGCTAGAAACTACGCCAAATTAATTTTTGCTTTAACTTTGACCAAATGAGCTGAAATTTGGTATGTAGGTTCCTTAGCTGTGCCTGAATATGGAACCGACGCCATTTTGGATTTCGAGGGGCTAGAAGCTACGCCAAATTGATTTTTGCTTTAACTTTGACCAAATGAGCTGAAATTTGGTATGTAGGTTCCTTAGCTGTGCCTGAATATGGAACCGACGCCATTTTGGATTTCGAGGGGCTAGAAGCTACGCCAAATTGGTTTTTGCTTTAACTTTGACAAAATGAGCTGAAATTTGGTATGTAGGTTCCTTAGCTGTGCCTGAATATGGAACCGACGCCATTTTGGATTTCGAGGGGCTAGAAGCTACGCCAAATTGATTTTTACTTTAACTTTGACCAACTGAGCTGAAATTTGGCATGTAGGTTCCTTAGCTGTGCCTGAATATGGAACAGATGCCTTTTTGGATTTCGAGGGGCTAAAAGCTACGCCAAATTGATTTTTGCTTTAACTTTGACCAAATGAGCTGAAATTTGGTATGTATGTTCCTTAGCTGTGCCTGAATATGGAACCGACGCCATTTTGGATTTCGAGGGGCTAGAAGCTACGCCAAATTGATTTTTACTTTAACTTTGACCAACTGAGCTGAAATTTGGCATGTAGGTTCCTTAGCTGTGCCTGAATATGGAACAGATGCCTTTTTGGATTTCGAGGGGCTAAAAGCTACGCCAAATTGATTTTTGCTTTAACTTTGACCAAATGAGCTGAAATTTGGTATGTATGTTCCTTAGCTGTGCCTGAATATGGAACCGACGCCATTTTGGATTTTGAAGGGCTAAAAGCTACGTCAAACTCATTTTTTCTCTTATTCTTATATTTTTGACTAAATAAGCTGAAGTATTACGATTGTTCGTAAGTCTTGTTAGTAACATAATACTATGCTATGAATGAAAAAATTTGAAACGGTGTGAATATACCCGTGAAGCGTGATCGCTTCATTACTAGTTTTATGTAACAAAATTCGTCAGCTTCCTTTCCCCTCATCAAACTTACAGACTTATTCCATTTTGTTCGTGACTTTCTGCTTTTCTTAACAACAAATATTTCAGCCTTTTTTGGCCTCTAAAAACATGGCAAACAAAAAAGTTTTTTTTGGCAGTGAACATTTTTTTCTCCATCTGTGTGCTTTCTCAGCCAACTTTTGCTATGCAAAGAGAAAAAAATTGATGGAATTCTCTTAAAAATAAACCAAAATTTGCTCTTCAAAAAAACCATCAGCTTTGATGTTAAAAATATGAAAAGGATCGTGTTGTCGTTGCCATGGATGTGACTTTGAAGCTATGAATGACGATAGGCTATATTAAATTGCTTTAATAGTTACGTAATTTGGTATAGACAATAATATGATTAAGGGTCATTTGGTGTCTGAGTCATTTGGGTATCAAATCAAATATAGGCGAACCTGCCAGTGTGAGAATAAGGCTTCTGTGGCCGAGTAGCTAAGCAAAATATCTGTAAATCTCTTTTATGTGAGATGTGGGTTCGGTACCCAAGATTCTACTCTGCTCAAACACCAGACCTCTGTATCAAAATTTGTATGGAAAATTCAATAATATTCAAAATAATTAATGAAATGTTACATATGGGAGGAAGTCGTTCCAATGATCAGGAGCGTGTTCAGAAATTATTCAAAGGGGGGAGGGGTTTGAATTTTTTTGTATAGATGGGAAAATTTAGGGGGGTTTTGGGATTTCTTCTTAAAAAACCTGGCAAACTGAAAAAAATCCCAAAAAGGGGGGAAGACCCCCAAAACCCCCCCTGAATACGTCCTCGAAAACGATCAATGAATTACTTGAAATTTCATTCTAAAATCCCAAATTTCAGCATGCTAAGCATCTAAAGCAAACATTTTATTTAAATGAAATCCACCGCAAACGGCAGCTGCAAAAGAATCGAAAATAATATTATTCTACAACCCAGTTGTTTCTACCCTATCTCAATCTAATTTATATTAATACAGTTTTGTTGATTCAATAAAAATAACAACGAAAAAAAAATATAATCAAAGAAACTAACGAAAGAAATATTTTCTTGTGGTATCATTTCAGAGTTGAACGAAGCCGCGTTATTTATTCATAAGCACATCGAATGAATGGAATAAGAAAGCGAACGGAAAAGATGAAAAATTGCATAAATAAAGCAGCAGAAAAATGTAGATATAACAGCACTACAACCAGCATCAGCAAGATGAATAAATTTGAGATAAAAAATAATGAATTTAAATTTCTAATTAATTTCTAAGTGTGTTAATTAATAATTATCATAATTAATAATAATAATAATCAAGAGCGATAAGAAGTTGGAATAAAAAGTTCTAAATTAAACTCAAATGAACATTTTGAAAATATGAATACGAAATCTTCACTACCAATGCCATCGTTCGTTGGTAACACATCGAATCAGTCGAGTCCGCCATTATGCTTCCCGCCTGCAAAAATTGACAAAAATAGCGACAGTCAACAGCCATCGACGCTGTGCTGTTGCCGAAAAGCACCAAAATCACAATGTATAGCAGCTATAGGTAAGACTTATTTTTCCTTTTATGTAACATATTGCTTCTGTTGATGAAAAATTGGATTTCTCTTTAAGAAAAATTGAAGAAATTTTACATCCACAAACACATGAGCGTAGGGAAGAGAATGAGAAACTGGAAACTTTCATATCGCTCACTTGAATATCAAATAAGAATCCACACATAATGATTGATGTGAGACCTTTTTATATCCCTTACATTCGCATCTTCTTTTTGCTTGTTCTATATAACAAATGGTGTTTTGATTTGAGGGGAGCATATCCTGCTATCGTGCTGAAAAATTTAAATTTGTTCCTCGCTTAGGTCTTAAAATTATGTCTGGATATTTGCTCGAATTAAGTCCAAATCCTGAATTCTCGTCTATAGGCTGAGATTTGCTCGACAAAACCTTATGAAACTCACCAATGGGGACCAGAAATTTTTCGAGAGGAGTGTTTTAAGAATTTTTTTTTCGAAAAATCCAAACAAATTGAAGTAAAATTCCATTGAGGTGTCAAAACCCCCAAAATACCCCCTTCCGGCTACATCCCTGCCCATTTATAATTTTTAAATAATCACCAACAATTCAAAAGTTTAGAGTGATTTGCAAAATATATTTTCAGACCAATCCGTCAAACTTATCCTTTACTTAAAACCCCAAAATTTTCATCTCAAAACACTCCATTTTCAAAGGTTTTATTGTTGCCATTTTTAAACCATCAAAAAATATTTCCATAAATTCGCAATCATTTACAAATTAGACTAATGGGTGAAAATGTTAAGCGGATAAAATATCAAGCATACATTAAGTATATAAATATTTAGTTCATCCTGCGATTGATTACTCATTTTCATCAGCATTATCTGCTAAATTTACCATTATTGGTGCAGGAGGTAAAAAAATCTCTGTAAATATTTTTTGATTGATTGACATAGACATAAAATTGCTTTATAATGGCACATTGTTTTTCTTATTTTTTACTTGTAAGATGTCATTTTGTTGTTAAAGTAATTTTTCAAAATTGATTGATTAAAAAAATTAAAAAAATTGTTTTTTAAGATGAAGTTCTGCAGAATTCTCAATCTTATTTAAATACTCAAAAGATCTCCTTTTACTTCCTCAAATATTCTTCATAATATCTTCATACATTCAAGGCGTTCACACTCGAGATTAATCCCAAAAATTTCAGAAAATCACACAAAATAGGTTGTAAAAAACTATTACAAATTTCAGCCTGTCCCATTTTCTAAGGTTGCAATCGAAAGATGTCTCGTTTTTTTCTTCAAAAATTGATGATCAGGCTACACAAAAATGGCATGACATCTCAAAAAATCCAACGGATCCTGATATTATATGATGAATAATTCATTTTTTAGGCAACCCGAAGTATCATGTGAAGCAGTTTTAGTTTAAAAAACGTTATTTTCGAGTGCTAAAGCCTTATTATAAAATATCTCGAAGGTATTGTGTGATTACCAAAAGAAAAGCCCACAAATGACATGATTTATTGTTTCAACCAACATCGAGCATGTTTCTCATTAATCATGACTTTTTTTTCATTTTATAATTTGAAAATAAATTTTGCAACACAAAAAAAGATTCTTTTTTCATAAATGCTCAGCAGCTGTGTATTCCAATCGATATCAATGTGGCATGAACATGTACCGATAAGAAATTTCTTGGTTATACTCATATTTGGACAATTTATGGTACAATTGCTTGTGTCAATGTTGTAGAATTATTATTATTATTATTATTATTATTATTATTATTTTATTCAAGTAATAAGAATGAATAAGAGTAGGATGTGAGTATTTTTAGACTAGCTTTATTACATTGTATATCAATAAAGCCCAATTTCGATCCTAAAACACACCGGGATTAACTGTCAATCTAATTCAATCCAAAACAACAACCCTAAGTCATCAAAAACAGCAGTTCCAATCAAAAAACCCTTCAAAAATCATCCATAAAATAAACCATTAAAATTCCACCACAAGAAGAAAATTAATAAGCACATCGTAAAGTAATTTTCACCTTAATAACTTTTACTGACATCGTTACACACATTTTTTATCAGAAGTAACGTCGAAAGCACCATAAACTTCATTCATTTTTTGCCTACGCCAGAATTGAGACCGGAAAGACTTTATCACAGTGTATGTGGGTGATGTATTAAGTGTGTCTTATTTTTCATTACGAAAAGTCATTTAACTTGAGATGAGAGAAAATTCTGTGCTGATTTTGATGGGTTTTATGGATTATTGGTATTTTGACGGACAGTCAGTCTGGAAAGAAACTATGATTATTATTTGTGTCACCAGAGTCGTGATGTTGTCGCTCCCTTGATCATACAACATACTCAGAAATCTCAAAATTAAAGAACTATTCATTTTTTGATATCTCTTGGGACTAAAACTTCTATGTAGTTTGCTTTTTGGTACGCAAACTTTTTGTGGTCATATTTAGTCCAGCCAAAATATTAATCCATAGAGAATCTATCCTAAAATTTTGACCATGAGGTTTAAACTTTCAATATGGTACTGTTTTGGTCACCAGCTGTCTATCTTCTTTGTTACAGAACAACCATAGAATTTTTTTTATAAAAAAAGTGACCTAACGAAACAAATTTGTTGGCGGCCAGGTTACATTCACTTAACGACCAAGTCTCAAACATCTCACAAAAGTCATGGCATCCATGACACAACTTTTGACGTCCTCTTCTCTAAATATTGCATTTTTTTAAGTCACCTAGGCAGAAGCGCCTTATCCACAGCCAACAATTTTTCTTTTAAATCACTTCCTTTAACTTAAGCTTTTTTCCTCCTCCACATACAATATATTGATTAAATATCACGTTCTCATATTACTCATGTGTATTGGTACATGAAGATTATTTATATACATGCTGACACATATACACAGCCCTACATTGTCAGTATATTGATGTGCATGTATCAAGGTAAATGGAACTTTTTTTCCTTCAATGAGCGATTGAAAAAACATTAAATTGTGGATGTAAAATTAATAGCTTGTCGTTATTTTATTTTATTTTACTCATACTGTTCATTATTCACTGCAGGTGTTCTAATTTTAGTCATCGGTTACACAATAGCTGGGACGATAATATTTGTAAGCTTAGAAGGTGATGCAGAAGAGATGGATGGAGCAGAGACAGCTGCTTCAAAACCATATCCTAGAAATGACATATACTATGCTGACTTGAGGACGAGGTAAGAAATCTCATTATACAATTATTGTCATTGTTATCATTATTTATGTGTTTTGTTGTTGTCAAAGCCCAACTTCATATTTCATTGTCATTTGTTATGATGATAATAATCAAAGAAAAACATTGATAAATATATAGCGGCAGCAGCAACAGCAATAATGAACGAGGGACGATTCTTTTTTGTATGAAAATTGAAACTGTGTATTTGATTTTTGGAATTTTGAAGCACAAATTAAAGCTGAAAGTCCAAATTATTGATACTTAGGGCGTATTTAAGGAGGGGTTTTTGGGGGTCAAACGCCTACCATTTTTGGGAAAATTTTTCAATTTGGTAGGGTTTTTAAAAAAATCCAAAAGCCCCTCTAAATTTTTTTTCCCATACAAAAAAATATCAAAACCCCTCCTTCGTAGAATTTCTGGATACGCCTCTGGATAGGTTTGTACCTGAGGGTGGGGACAGTGACGTAGCAAATGAGTTTTAGTTTATATCAAGTAGTTTATATCCTGGAATCCATGCGCGTAGTCAAATTGGATTGATTTGATGAACCAGTCAGGCTACATAACTTTCAGAATCTAATCACACACTTCTAAGTCTTAAAAGAAACCTTCCTTCAACTGTCGACCCCCCACAAAATTTCCAAACACAATCATTTCTTTACATTAATAATTTCTCATTTCATTTGATTAAAATAATAAATGAGGAAATGAAAGGATAATAAAGCAACAGCAAGGAATGACATTGAAATGATAAATGGATTTTTTCTTCACTTTTCTTATTTGTCGGTTCCTTCCTTCGTTTCTTTTTCATATCAAAGTGACAGTGAGAAAAGATGGAAGGAAAACAAAAAGAAAGAAATGAAGGATTTGAAATTTCTTGGCAGCTTTAATCATTTATGAAAGATATTGTCCTGGATTTTGCTTCTTGATAAAGTTTGGACATTGATTTAAGTTTTTTGATGAAGGATTGGATTTGTTGGACAAAGTAAAAAGTTGAGACCTATTTATATTGCTTCTTCTTAGCATAAAGATCTAGAATAACACCCATATGCAGTCTTCAGCACAATCTTGGTTTAATTAATCTTTTCCATATCCATGGTAATTTAGTATTAAAATACAGCTAATAAATTCCGGTACATAAATACATCTAAGTGATATAATTTGATTATATCATGAAAGCTCATAAAGTATTTTTTCCGGCAGGTACCTAATGTTTCTATTTTTATATTTATATGATTTGACTGAGAAATTTTGCTAAAGCATGACTGATTCCGAGTTCTTTCGTATTAGCTGAAATAATTGAGTTGAAGAAATAACCTTCGAAATAAGTAAATACTTTAAGGCAATTAATGTTATTGCGTATTTGAGAAAGCTTATCAACTTTAAGTATTTAATAGAATAGCAATTTATATATTCAAACTTTTTAAATTGCTCACAAACCTCAACATGTTTACTACCGACTGTGAAGCTCGTTGTAATCAATGTGGTAAATATGAACCCAGCATCATTAATGTCAGTAATTTCCATTAACTTGATCAAAAGTATTCAAGGAATGTATCCAGAATTTTTAATTTTGAAAGCAAGTCCTAGGAATTTAACTTATTTTGAATTTTTATAATTAATGGTAATTAAGATTGATTGTGAACAATTTTACACTTAAGGACCCAAAAAAATACTAGACATTTTTAGTGACGTCCATCAAAATTTGGGATTTTGTACCCACCCTTCCCCCTCATATCACAAAATTTTGAACAGAAAACTAAATATTAGATATCATAATTGAACGACCCTATACTTCATCATACACAATTTTCCATCCTTTGTTAAAATCAACCCCTTACAAAATGATGATATAATGTCATCATAGCAACCAAAACAATTAGCATCCACATCAAAGAGACTCATTGCATTACCACATATATCATGTTTACTTGACATATACTTGAATTATTCCCACTGCCACTAATGCAAGTGCAAAAAGCATGTCAACAATCTAACCATATTAAACGTATGGGAATAAAGCTCATAATTCTTTGTTCAGTAAGGGGTCATTCACTTATGATGTCCATGATTTAGGGGGGAGGGGGGGTCTAAGATTTTGTGACACTTTAAATTAAAGAAATTTTTTTGAATTAAAATTTTGTGACAAGGGGGGTAGGGCGGGTCTAAAAATCCCATTTTTCGATGGACGTCATAAGTGAATGACCCCTATGTGGAATTTTCGACTATGCTTCCGATAAAAGTTTCTGCGCAAGAAAGAAGAACTTAATTCTCTTTTGGCGATTTAATGACCCAACACTAAGAATTTACTAAAGAAAGAATGTCGGTGTCTTGAGGGAATTTTTCAGTTCATCAAGTTGTTGTGTTGGATAAAGTTTATTGTTGTCAGAATTAGCACATGTTCGTGTCAGTTGAAGATATGCAAAAGTCTTGATGATTTTTGATGAGGCATCTTTTCAAGACTTTCCCGAGCAACACAAGGCTCTATTTCGAAGCCTTTAGGAAGCCAAACTCATTTTATCTCAGATTTCTACTGCAATTCGTGTGCATTTCATAAGGCTTGCCTACTTTGTGTCGCTCAGGTTAAATTGACTTCACTCAAACTTAGTACTGAGAATTCTGTTGGAGTAAATAAATTATATCCATTAAAAGCATTGATTATTCTTCTGAAATCAAGTTGTATGTGATCTGATGTGGTTGCCATTGTGATGTCTTATAAAAGGTTAAATTACATTAAAAACACACACATCACTTAACGAAATGTTTGTAAATTGAAATCGGTATAATAGAAACTACATAGATGTATTCTCTCATAAAGCAAAAAATATTTTCTTCATAGCTTTTTTAAACAAGCCATGTGTGATTGAAATTAAATTCTTCAAAGTGTGTAGGATGTTCACTTATGAATGAAATGACATGTTCATTGACTGTTAATTTTCCTCTTCTGGTGTGCAACACAGTCTTTCCATCTACTCGCTATTTTCTGGGATTATCACGGTTTTTTCAAGCTGTCCCAAAAATTTTTTTAAAATTTTCTTATACGTCCCAGATTTTCATTCAAGAAAATTTCCGTAAATTTTTAAATTTTCCTTCATGTCACGAATTTTTACGAAATTTTTAGAGTTTTCCCAGATTTTCACGATATTTTGATGAGTACCCTAGTAATACACATTTTTATGCTTTGATCTCAAATATTAAATTATTGAGTTCTGAAAGAGTGAAAAAAATTGTCAAAAGTAACTACGGAAGGAACATTTTTCGAAAATAATTTAATAAATATTATGAATGAAGTGATTTTTTTCATGAAAATATGATTTTTAAAAAAAATCAACAAAGTGTTCTTTTTAGAATCAAAAATGAAAATTTCAAGTGGGGAAAATAGCAATAAGAATATAATAAGCCATAGTTCCTTAATAAAATCATAACGGGAAGGCTTTAATCAATTTTGTGTGAAAATTGGTGCAAAAATTACATTCATTATTCATTTTTTCATTTTTCAAGGTAAAAAGCATTTTTAGCGCATTTTTGAAAACTTGTTTTATACTACAATTAATGATTTGCAAGCGCAATAAAAACGCGGGAATTTTTTAAATATAACTTGACCGTTAAAATTTGAATTTCAGAAAATCGTTATCCGTCGAACCGTCGAACTTTATTAAGCTTCAAGTTTTTTAACTTCCACGCTATAGCGTGTAAGTTATTGGTTTCTACAATGGCCCGATTTTCACGTTTTTTCAATTTTTTGAGAAAACTAAGCATTATTAGACCCAACAACTAGCATACCAAATGTAGGTATTGGAATTATCTATCAACTGGTATATTCACTTTTTTTGTCAGTTCCGCTGTGCCTGCTCTAGGTCCAAAAAACACGTGTCAAAATGTACTACAAATTTTGTCCATTGGGTTACCGGGTCAGGAACCATATATTTTGATGCGGTTTTTGATGCCAATCTATCAGGCAAATAGTGAACCCTTGGGCAAATCTATGCGCTTTGCGTGATTTTGAGGATAAGTGAGGCTTTAGCCTCAAAACCTGAAAGTGTCCGAAAACCACGTGGTTTTTTCAATTTTTTGGGAACAGTAAGCATTATTAGCCCAATCATTGTAGTTTTTATTATTGGTATTTGAATTATCTATCGACTGGTATATATACTTTTTCGGTCAGTTCCGCTGTGCCTGCTCTAGGTCCAAAACCACGTATCATTTTTCACGTTTTTCATTTTTTTAAAAAAAACTAAGCATTATTAGCCCCAATAACCAAGGTAATAAATGTAGGTATTGAAATTATCTATCGACTGGTATATATACTTTTTTGGTCAGTTCCGCTGTGCCTGCTCTAGGTCCAAAACCACGAGTCATTTTTCACGTTTTTCATTTTTTTGAGAAAACTAAGCATTATTAGCCCCAATAACCAAGGTAATAAATGTAGGTATTAAAATTATCTATCGACTGGTATATATACTTTTTTGGTCAGTTCCGCTGTGCCTGCTCTAGGTCCAAAACCACGTGTCATTTTTCACGTTTTTCATTTTTTTGAGAAAACCAAGCATTATTAGCCCCAATAACCAAGGTAATAAATGTAGGTATTAAAATTATCTATCGACTGGTATATATACTTTTTTGGTCAGTTCCGCTGTGCCTGCTCTAGGTCCAAAACCACGTGTCATTTTTCACGTTTTTCATTTTTTTGAGGAAACTAAGCATTATTAGCACCAACAATCAGCATATCAAATGTAGGTATGGAAATTATCTATCGACTGGTATATATACTTTTTTGGTCAGTTCCGCTGTGCCTGCTCTAGGTCCAAAACCACGTGTCATTTTTCACGTTTTTCATTTTTTTGAGAAAACTAAGCATTATTAGCCCTAATAACCAAGGTAATAAATGTAGGTATTAAAATTATCTATCGACTGGTATATATACTTTTTTGGTCAGTTCCGCTGTGCCTGCTCTAGGTCCAAAACCACGTGTCATTTTTCACGTTTTTCATTTTTTTGAGAAAACTAAGCATTATTAGCCCCAACAACCAAGGTAATAAAAGTAGGTATTAAAATTTCCTATTGACTGGTATATATACTTTTTTGATCAGTTCCGCTGTGCCTGCTTGGGTCCAAAACACGTGCCATTTTAACTTCCTTCTTTTTTGAGTCAACGAAAGCATTAATCAATACGTTTTTACTCTCATATGACAGATACTGGAAATGGCTATTACCTGAGATATGTTTGGTTCCAGCCAGTTCCGTTGCGTTGGAACTAGACACAAAAAAACCGTCAAAAACCAAAAATTTGTATGAAAAATTTCTATGCGATGACTTTTATACAGTTTCTTCTATTTGATACGATAAATCATACCCAATCGTACCTAAAAACTAAAAGTTGCTACATAACATACGAACTTTACGTTCGTTTAGTGACCGAAAAATGCAAAAAAACATGATTTTTTATGACAGTTACGCCATTTTTGATTACGCACTGTAATTAACATTTCAAGCATTAGAATAGGATTATAATGAAAGATCAACATCTACATTTAATATCCGCTATGTTGGTCCTTTTAGAGCCTTCTGTAAATAGTTACAGCATGAAGAAGATTGTTATAAAAGTTATAACGTAAAATTAAGTAACGTGAATTTTACTTAAAAATATTGTTTGAATGAATATAGACCAACTAGATCTCATTTTATTGGAAATAGAGGGTCTAAAATATTGCTGGATCTTATTTTTATTAGGCATAGAGGATTTAGATTTTCTTGATAGTTACTGGATCTCATTTTTATTGGAGACAGGATCTGGATCTCATTTTTACTGGACATAGAGACTGTAGATGACTAACTGGATCTCATTTTATTAGAGATAGGGGATCTGGATCTTATTTTTATTGGGCATAGAGGCTGTAGATGTTTACTGGATCTTGTTTAATTAGACATAGAAGCTATGGACATTTAATTCACACACCTTTTGGAGGGAAAATTTCAAACATATATTGACCGTTATAAGGTTTGAATTCTAAAGAGAGCGAGCATAGCTCAAGCTCGACTCTACTGTGATCCATGTAAAAACTGTAATTCTAAACAAGTCGAGCGAGCGTAGCTCAAGCTCGACTCTACTGTGATCCATGTAAAAACTGTAATTCTAAACAAGTCGAGCGAGCGTAGCTCAAGCTCGACTCTACTCTGATCCATGTAAAAACTGTGATTCTAAACAAGTCGAGCGAGCGTAGCTCAAGCTCGACTCTACTGTGATCTATGTAAAAACTGTGATTCTAAACAAGTCGAGCGAGCGTAGCTCAAGCTCAACTCTACTGTGATCCATGTAAAAACTGTAATTCTAAACAAGTCGAGCGAGCGTAGCTCAAGCTCGACTCTACTGTGATCCATGTAAAAACTGTAATTCTAAACAAGTCGAGCGAGCGTAGCTCAAGCTCGACTCTACTGTGATTCATGTAAAAACTGTAATTCTAAACAAGTCGAGCGAGCGTAGCTCAAGCTCGACACTACTCTGATCCATGTAAAAACTGTGATTCTAAACAAGTCGAGCGAGCGTAGCTCAAGCTCGACTCTACTGTGATCTATGTAAAAACTGTGATTCTAAACAAGTCGAGCGAGCGTAGCTCAAGCTCGACTCTACTGTGATCCATGTAAAAACTGTGATTCTAAGCAAGTCGAGCGAGCGTAGCTCAAGCTCGACTCTACTGTGATCCATGTAAAAACTGTGATTCTAAACAAGTCGAGCGAGCGTAGCTCAAGCTCGACTCTACTGTGATCTATGTAAAAACTGTGATTCTAAACAAGTCGAGCGAGCGTAGCTCAAGCTCAACTCTACTGTGATCCATGTAAAAACTGTAATTCTAAACAAGTCGAGCGAGCGTAGCTCAAGCTCGACTCTACTGTGATCCATGTAAAAACTGTAATTCTAAACAAGTCGAGCGAGCGTAGCTCAAGCTCGACTCTACTGTGATCCATGTAAAACTGTGATTCTAAACAAGTCGAGCGAGCGTAGCTCAAGCTCGACTCTACTGTGATCCATGTAAAAACTGTAATTCTAAACAAGCTCGACTCTACTGTGATCCATGTAAAAACTGTGATTCTAAACAAGTCGAGCGAGCGTAGCTCAAGCTCGACTCTACTGTGATCTATGTAAAAACTGTGATTCTAAAGAAGTCGAGCGAGCGTAGCTCAAGCTCGACTCTACTGTGATCCATGTAAAAACTGTAATTCTAAACAAGTCGAGCGAGCGTAGCTCAAGCTCGACTCTACTGTGATCCATGTAAAAACTGTGATTCTAAACAAGTCGAGCGAGCGTAGCTCAAGCTCGACTCTACTGTGATCTATGTAAAAACTGTGATTCTAAAGAAGTCGAGCGAGCGTAGCTCAAGCTCGACTCTACTGTGATCCATGTAAAAACTGTGATTCTAAACAAGTCGAGCGAGCGTAGCTCAAGCTCGACTCTACTGTGATCTATGTAAAAACTGTGATTCTAAACAAGTCGAGCGAGCGTAGCTCAAGCTCAACTCTACTGTGATCCATGTAAAAACTGTAATTCTAAACAAGTCGAGCGAGCGTAGCTCAAGCTCGACTCTACTGTGATCCATGTAAAAACTGTAATTCTAAACAAGTCGAGCGAGCGTAGCTCAAGCTCGACTCTACTGTGATCCATGTAAAACTGTGATTCTAAACAAGTCGAGCGAGCGTAGCTCAAGCTCGACTCTACTGTGATCCATGTAAAAACTGTAATTCTAAACAAGCTCGACTCTACTGTGATCCATGTAAAAACTGTGATTCTAAACAAGTCGAGCGAGCGTAGCTCAAACTCGACTCTACTGTGATCTATGTAAAAACTGTGATTCTAAAGAAGTCGAGCGAGCGTAGCTCAAGCTCGACTCTACTGTGATCCATGTAAAAACTGTAATTCTAAACAAGTCGAGCGAGCGTAGCTCAAGCTCGACTCTACTGTGATCCATGTAAAAACTGTGATTCTAAACAAGTCGAGCGAGCGTAGCTCAAGCTCGACTCTACTCTGATCCATGTAAAAACTGTGATTCTAAACAAGTCGAGCGAGCGTAGCTCAAGCTCGACTCTACTGTGATCTATGTAAAAACTGTGATTCTAAACAAGTCGAGCGAGCGTAGCTCAAGCTCGACTCTACTGTGATCCATGTAAAAACTGTGATTCTAAAGAAGTCGAGCGAGCGTAGCTCAAGCTCGACTCTACTGTGATCTATGTAAAAACTGTGATTCTAAAGAAGTCGAGCGAGCGTAGCTCAAGCTCGACTCTACTGTGATCTATGTAAAAACTGTGATTCTAAAGAAGTCGAGCGAGCGTAGCTCAAGCTCGACTCTACTGTGATCCATGTAAAAACTGTGATTCTAAACAAGTCGAGCGAGCGTAGCTCAAGCTCGACTCTACTGTGATCCATGTAAGTAATAAATAGTTCGGACGTAGTCCGAACTAGGTTGAGCGAAGCTCACAAATTTTTACGTCCTGAACGTAGCGAAGCGGAGTGAAGGCGTGAAAATTTTCCCAAGCCGTACGTACTGTATGGATATACGATTATTATTATTATTATTATTATTATTTATTGCATTGAATTTACTTAAATCGTTAATCTTATTTACATTGATTGGTGAAAAAACACAATATTCTTGAGAATCTTGAAGGTTTCTTCATAAAGACAAATTTTGACATTTAAAATAACGTATAGTAATTATTTGAAAAGTATGCAAAAAAATTCAAAATGATTCGGTCATCTCAGTAAGTAACGTATATAAAAAATTTAAATTTTATACAAAAAAAGTCTACAAAATTTAACTGAGTGCGAAAATAAATTAAATTAAGTGAAGTTAAGTAATTAAGTGAAATAGTGAATTAATAGGAAGAATCGAGGAATGTCATCTGATATATGACTTGAATGAGCATGAACCTGGTGAGTAAAAGTTATGGATTTTTAAATCACTAATAAAGCCGAAATTTTGTGTCTTTTGTTTTCAAAAATATTTTGACGTGAATTTGCTGCTGAGTGAGACTTCAGTTGATTCTTCTTTTCGGATATGACATCGTAACGCCCATTTAAATCCATATACGTGAGGCAATTCCTTGATTCCGTCCGGAATATTGTTGAAGATTTTTGGACCAAAAACAGCAAATGATCTGGATCCGAAGGAACTGTGAGCTTTTTGTGGACGCAAGTATTTCTTCTGTCTTGTTCTGGTGGTTACTTTGTTCAGGATGATGTTTGTGTGGATATTTTGGTGAGTAATATTGTATACTAATGCAGCTGAATTTAATAGAAAAAGTGAACGTAATGGCAAGCAATTTTCCACCAGATGCGAGTACATATATACTCTATTCGTCAGTCGATCCAAATTGAAGACGTTTCTTAGTGCTCTGTTTTGCGTAACTTGTAATGATTTGATGGATTGATCATTAGCTCTTCCCCAAACTGGAATTAGATACGTAATTTGTGATTCAATTAATGAGTGATACATTAGCTTCTTTATATGTTTCGGCAGCATTCTACGCATCTTCCACAGCACTCCACAGAAACTTGCAGCTTTGCTTGCAATGTAATTAATATGCTCATCCCATTTAAGATGTGGATCGAGAATTAGTCCGAGGTATTTAGCTTTGTAGACCCGCTGAATTAAGTAGCTGACTGTTCCAGGAATTTCCTCGTCATCAATCTGAATTTCAGTTATTGAGTCATCTTTCCTATAACTTGAATGAAAGATCATGAAATTAGTTTTTTGTGTGTTCAGGATAAGTCCTAGACTATTAAGGAAGCTTATAATTAATTTCATATCATTTTTAATTTTAGCTTCAACTGGCTCTTCTATCTCGTGCTCATTAATAAGGACACAGTCGTCCGCAAAAAGAACTAGACTGCCTTTTGTAGTTAGATTGCTGATGTGGTTGATGAAGAGAAGAAATAAGTATGGACCCAGGATTGAACCTTGGACGACGCCGTTTGTAAACATTTTCGGTGAGCTGTATACGTTATTTATTTTGACTATTTGCTTCCTGCTGACCAAAAAATTTTGCAAGATGCTTTGTGCCTTTCCTCTTATTCCATATCTGCTACATACATCAATCAGTTTCCAAACATCAACAGTGTCGAAAGCTTTCCTAATATCCATGAAAACCACTGATGCTTTCTTTTTGTTGTCGATGACACTGCTGATGTAATCCACTAACTCAACTGCTGCAATTTCGGTACCGCATTTTTTCCTGAATCCAAATTGCTTTTTATATAATATTTTTAAGTGATCATTTGTAAACGATGATAGCCTATTATAAAGGAGTTTTTCAATTATTTTGGAGAACGTATTTAGGACTGAGATTGGTCTATAGTCGTTAACATTGCTAAAATCCCCAGACTTATTGATTGGAATGACAATGGCTGTTTTGAAGACATCAGGGAATATTCCTGTCTCAAAAATTTTGTTGCATAAATGCTTCAGTAGTGGACTTATGATATCACTTAGCTGTTTGATATGAATTGCTTTGATATTGTCAATTCCTGGAGATGAATTTTTAAGTGATTTGATGACATTAGTCACTTCATCGTCGGTCACATTATCGAGAACAATAGAGTGCAGTACTGATTTCATTTGAATTGGATGAGAGGAACTAGATGATTCCTTTAACAATTGAGAAACGCTGTCCACGAAATGACCATTGAAGTTGTCAGCAATCTTCTTCTCATTGACTATAATTTCATCGTTAACAGTGATAGATTTAATTACATCCTTAACTCTCCGACCAAGAATTCCATTTAAATTCCTCCAGATCGTCTTTACATCCTTATTTTGCAGAATTCTTTCAATGTACTTTGCTTTCTCAGTTTGAATAAGAGATTTTAGTTTTGAAGTGGCTAATTTCATTCTTCTTTTCAACTCCAAATTCTGTTTGTTCATTCTCCATTTACGAGCGAGTGAGTCTTTCTGCTTGATAGCTTTTAGGACTTTCAAACTATACCATTCACAAATTTTTTTGTTGCATTTAATTTTAAAAGTTAGTGTTTTAGTGGATTTGTTGATGGCTGTCTGCGTTAATTCAGTTAACTGTTGTGCAATAGAATTTGGATCTTGCTCTGAAGTTAAGAAGCTCGTGGATAATGATTCGAAAGCTGCTCGTAAGTTTCCATAGTCAGTTCTCTCAACTTTAAAAATTTTCGTATGATTTATGGACTTGACCTCCTTGAATTGTGAAATGACTATGCTATGGTCGCTGATGCTATTTTTGATAGTGTGATTTCTAATTTCTATTTCATCGTGAAAATTAACAGCTACGTGGTCGATAACTCTCCCACTTGCACTTCTTGTTCCATAATTGTTTGTTACTTTCATATCGTATGAATCAAGTAAATTTTTATATTGAAGAGAGATTAGATTGTCGCAGTTGGAATCAAGATTGACATCGCCAGCTATCATAACTTGTCCACTTGTACTTCCAAGTTCTTTTTCGACGTCTTCTATAAAAGGCGTGAACGATTGAGGAACTGGAGGTCTATAATAGCAGATTAAGTTAACTTGAGCGTTGTGTAACAGCAGATTAAGCTTAATTTTTTCAAACGATGACGAGAACTTGCTATACTTAAGTACGTTTATTTCCTTTTTTACAAAAATCAGCACACCTCCTCCGCTATTCTTAGAATCTCGACAGCATGCATATTTAGAATAACCATGCAAGTGGTACATGTTGGAGACAGTGCGATTTTTAAGCTTTGTTTCAGTTAAAATGATGACATCACATTTAATAGGCAACCTAGTTAACATTACTTTGATTTTGTCAAATTTATGCAAATTATTGATTCCACCGACGTTTAGTTGAAAAATTGAGAAACATTTGATATGCAGACTGGAATTTACGAAAGAATTAATGCATTGATGAAAATAGTTTTCACAGACGTTAACTTTATTAAAATTTGTACTAGGCTTCGGCGATGACGGTTGATTAATTGATTGCTATGCTGAATTTGATGATGATGGATGAACTTCGATATTATTCGTAATCCACTGCTTGATATCGGGCAAGTCAGCTTCAGAGTCAACGATTTTACGAGATCCATCTGACTTTCCTACATTGATTTTACCTTCCTTAATGAAAACTTTCACATTTTTATCTTTCGTGATTTTCTTAACTTTTGGCATTAAATATCCATTATGAGAGGTCAATGCATTGTTGAAGAAAATTCCTTTGTGATCTTTAATCTTCATTTTCTCTTTCATAACACGTGACTTGGTATCGAAATTTGTGAATTCTACTCGCACAGATTGCTTTTGGATTGCTTTCCCTGATTTGTCTGTGAAGTTGAATTGTCTTGTTGATGCCGCAGCTACATCATTTGCATTGATATTAATGCCAAATGAGTTGATTATCTTAGTAACTTCCATCTTCAATTCTATTCCGTTTTTGTCGTCTGGTATATTAGCGCCATTTATGTCGATTTTATTTAAAAGCTTGTCTTGCTGAAGGGCTTTGATTGCATATTTGTTGAGGCTTGTTTGGTCGATATTTTCATTGACTTTATTCTCGACAGATTCTAGTTTATCATTCATCGTACCCAAATCAGTGTTAATTTTTTGGAATTTAGTTTCGAGTATTGCAGTAAAGTCATTATTCATATCCTTCATTCCATTTTTGACATTGGCCATTTCCTCCTTCATAGCTTTCATCTCAAAGGTCAATTTTTGGTTCATGTTCATGATTATATTATAAAGATCGTCATATGTTCTATGGATAGGTTCCTCTGGCTTCCGTTTATTCTGGGACTCATTGTGAGTCATAGGCGTTGAGAATAAATCATCATTGATTGGTTTGCTTTTAAGTTTAGGTGGTGTAAGAAGAGGCATTTGAAAATGAGTGGTAGACTCCCACTTTAATGCTGAAAAGGTTTTTGGAGAAAAATAAAGAGCAGAAATTATGTTCTTCAGCTTCAAATAAAATGTAACCTACAATGCGCAGCTGATTATGTGCTTAGCGGGAGTCTACTGTTTGCTGATGATGCTATTGCCGAATGTTGGAAGCTTGTGTGCTTTTTATGTGGTTCCTCTGTCGTATTAGTACGAACTTTTATGTGTGTCAACGTGATAAAGATCCTTGATTTGTAAGAAGGAACAACAACACGTGCAAGATGGTCGTCAGATTTTATTTTAATTAAAAAAACACTTTAATTAAGCTAAATCTAATAAAATCCTCAGACAGATCATATAGATAAAAGCTTTATGTACCGAAAAATCACAGTTTTAATATTTGATTAAGTTTTATTCACAGAGAATTTAATAAATAAGTGCACTCAAAATAGTAAACATCAAAATTAGCTTAAATTTTCTTCATTTCTTCGAGAAAAAACACGCTGTATATAGAAAGCCACGAACTTCCATGTTTTTTACACGCTTTATATTGACTCACTCTGTCTATTTGTTAGTTGGTTTGTCATGATCAAATCTTGCAATTGATTTTTTGACCACTTCTACTGCTCCAATCGATTAATTTTTTGATTCTTTTTTACACTTTTTTGATATTTTATGATGTTTCATGATTTAAATATGCTTAATTATATTTTTTTATGTCATAAAACAGCAAAAAAGAGTATATTCTGATTTTTTTGAGTTTTTGTATGAAATATTGATATACTTCACAAGAGCAATAATCTTTCACTATACATATATATACGAATATTTGTCACTAATAGATGTAGTTGTAAAACTGTTTGGATAAAATTGGTGTATAAATACAGCTATTGTGACTCGTTATATAGGTTTATATTGGTGAATGTATTTTTGGGGAGAAAAATCTTTACGACTGTGAGTAATGAAAATACTTAGCTTGGAAAAAGGAGTTAAATTGTGAAAGTAAATAGCCAATATTTTTTAGTCCTTGTAAAAAATAAAGTTTGTATTCCAGTTGTGATGAGAGTATGAATTTTTTTGGTATTTTACATTTCATGAACATTAATATCAAATATTGTAACAATGAACAATATATAACAAAGCTGTGTAAATGATATAATTGTTGTTGATCACCAAGTACAAGTAAAAGGTTGAAAAAGCATGACTCATGGAATTGTCATGGTGGTGGGATAATCAGGTTATAAGATTAAGATATTAGGATATATGAAAAAGTGTTGGTAATTTGAGTTATAAAAATAGTTCGAGCGGAGCTCGAATGTAAAAGTTCGAACGTAGTTCGAACTAAGTTGAGCGTAGCTCACAAATTTTTACATCCTGAACGTAGCGTAGCGAGTGAAGGTGTGAAAATTTTTCCAAAGTTGTTAGAAGACTGTGGATATGTAAGAAAGGGTTGGTGATTTGAGTAACTGTTGAACGCAATTTCTACAATTTTAGCAACACAAATATTCAATCGTAGTAGTCAAAGTTTTCTTAAAATAATTTAGTACAAATTCATATCTTAAACAATTAACACGTATTCATTCTTTTGTCGTCAATAAAATACAGTCCACTCTAAACCAAAACCATCGCATTTATTATTGTTGTACGCAACAAATTGGCCCTTCGGGCCGGATTTATATTTAAGTGGATATAACCTGATCATCAAGTCAAGAAAAATCACGTTAAGAAATTTTCAATGATTGATTAAAAAATTTGTATTGAAGTGAAGCTGAAGAGAAGAACAAGCAATTATCAAGTCAAGATGTCGATGAAAGGAATTGAAGACAAAAAGGCATTATAGAAGATTTTGAAAACATCAGAAGTACATAGGAAACATTGAAAGAAGAAAACGTTGACTACTACGATTGAATATTTGTGTTGCTCAAACTGTAGAAATTACGTTCAATAGTAATAATAGTTAAAACAAAGAAATAGTTAACAAAGAAAAAAGCAATTCGCAATTTAATTTTACATGCGCTCCACGCTTTTATAGTCATTAATTTTTTGAAGAAAGCTAAAATATAAAATAAGGTTTTGGTATTAACGACAAAAAAATTAAAAAAAAAATTGAAATTTTCTTTAACGTTCATTTTTTGTAATCGGTAGTCTGATATTAGAAAATTCTGAAATCTATAATAAGTAAAACATGGAAGTTCGAGGCTTTCTATGTACAGCGTGTTTAAGTAAGTTCTGTAATCTAACATAAGTAAAACGTGGAAGTTCGTGGCTTTCTATGTACAGCGTGTTTTTATGATTGACTTCTTTAATACGAAGTACTTTGCTAATCAAATACTGATCGCTAACGCAAAATGCGCTGAAGTCCCTCGATCTATAACACGAGGACTTTCATAAATTTTTATAACAAATTTCCTTCATTTCCACATATTCTTCCTTCATACCTTTATGCCATAATCCTCTTCTTAATCGTCATAAGTGTGTGAACTTTTTCATAAATTCTATTCTTAAACAGGAAATTTCTTGGATCGTAACCATAAGTTCGAGAGAAATATGAAGAAAGGAAGGGTGTTCATTGAAAAGAACTTTTTGGTTCTTCTTCACCTTCATGCTCTCGCATGGAGAAACGATAAAAATCACTAAAAAGAAAATTTTAAACTACATAAAACACTCATTGAGTATAAAAAATTTATAATCTTCCTGTTTCATTCTTTATTGCTGCTGTAAAGCTACTATATACCTTACTACGTGCTCCGTTGGCCACAGATCGAAAAGAAGAAATAAATTCAAAACAATTATAAGTTCTAATTTCAATAAATATTTTGTTCCTCGTTACAGAACGGTGAATCAATTGTGGGCGATAACAGAAGACTTAAATATTTTATATAAAGAAAATTGGACACGACTAGCAGCTCAGGAAGTAAAAATATTCCAGGTAATAATATTTAATTTTTATTCTTACTATAACAAGGTTTATTATGTTGTGTAGATGAAGTTTATCCTCCACTAAAAGGTTTCTAAGATTGTGGATCATATTGCGGATATAAAGTATGGTTTGGAGTAGATTAGAGGATCTAAATAAGAATTTGTGCATGTTTTTATGGAGTTTATAATCAACTTTGACTGTTCTAGAATAATATATTCAAAATGCTCGGAAATTGCATGACAGATTCATGTTATGACGCCTTCGTGGTCCCACACTAATGCAAGATTTACGCCAGTGTGTATCCTCGAATCTGTCAGCATATGATGCCTATTTGGTGCTGAATTCTATACAGTACCATGTGCATCATGCTTACTCTATTAAATTATGGTTTTCAAAATTAGAAACATTCAGCCCGTTACATTTCAGTCATTAATTTCTCATTCCATACTACCTGACCTAATCGAAAGATCTCCAAATTTCAACACCAGCACCTCCAATTAATTTTCACACAAAGTAATATTATGATGAATGTAAATCTTGTTACAAACAAACTTCACTTCTTCATCTTCATCATTTTGCACACTCCTATCAGTACTTAATCCGACACGAATGAAATGAGAAAAAAAGCTTTCCTTCATCCTAAGAGGAATGAAATCCTCAGAAATAAGCCGAAGTAGAACATAATGAAATGGAGTCCCTCATCAAATTCAAAACATGATGATGTTTGCTAGTCTCATGTGGAGCATTATGAGAAGACATTACATGGATTTTAAATAATACATTCTGAGTTCATTGTACGATTGTAGTTGCTTAGTTTCCTACGATGAATTTTACAATGAGACTCGAGTGCTTGTTAGTATTATAAAGTAGTTCAACAAGTAGATGATGATTAAAGGTAATTAAGGAATGAGTATTTGGTTTGTGCATTATATTGCAATAAAGCTGATTGGTTTGAATTGTAATGGGGCATAAACATGGGATGGTACTGTGGATAGTTGTTATAATCAGAATAGGCTATCTGGGGACGTTTGGATTTTACGTAATGCTAAAAATAATCATTTTTGACACCGTCCCCCGTAACAAATTTTGTTTCAAATCAGTAAAAATTAATATGAAGCGTAGCAAAACCAGAAACCTATTAATTGTTACGTAATATTCAAACGACCCCTTTGTGATCTTAAATCACATCTCTCGCTAGTTGTGATCTTACATCACTTAGAGAGTATATTCAAACAATTTGCTGTATTTGTGTCATTGCAATATCGTGAGCACTCTATGTAATGATTGAGAGATCGGCTTCTGGTGGGAATTGAATTCACTTTCTCTCATAAAACTGATACAGATATCCAGTATGTTGCCCAACAACTCGACCACTTACTTTCACACTGGTAATTTCGCAGATATGTTGCTTAATACCCCAGATTCCACTATGCTCAGATATCACAGTCACCTAGCATATACCAATAACCACCTACTGGATTTTTTTGGAATGAAAACTATGTGCATGAATACACGTACAGACTGTTATTTCTGCAATATAAATACAAAAAACTATCAGACTTCAACTTTTCAAATTCCAAATATTATTAACTTTAAAATTAAACTTGAACATCGAAACCGAATAAAAAATAATTTTTAACTTTTCAATACACATCTTTTTAGTTCCATTAAACACTTGATATTTTTTTATACAATGGAAAAGTTTTGAGTGGAAAAGAACTTTTATGTTCAAAAATACTAAATTCCTCATACTAACCCTCCTTTTATTTGAAAATTCTCATTCTCACTCAGACCATTACTATTTTCAATTTCCGAATGTAATTCATAACTTATGAAACAATAATAGTATTAAATGTGTAAGTGGAGCATAAATTTATCACAAAACTAATGTAGAACAAGAGTTAGTTATGAAAGATTAATGTATTTCTTGTGTTAAATCTAATTTCATTATTTTTCTTTCTCGTACTTAATAGGAAACACTTGTAAACGCCTTAAGGAATCCTCGTCCTCAACCAATATCAAATGTGAAGCAGCCAACACAACATAAATGGACATATGCTTCTGCGTTTCTATACTCACTTACACTGATTACAACTATAGGTAAGTTATGAGCAATTTTTCACTAGGTTCCGGTGTGCATATATGCATTCTATAAAACGTATCTGCTAAATGTTTTTTGCCACTTGCTATTTCCTATGAAAACAATGGTGATATGAAAAATATGGGAAAGTACATGAAATTTTAATTGTTATGGTATGATGCCATGGAACGATTTGATTCCAAGGAATTAAGTCGACTTTGATACAGCATGAACAAAAAATAATATGTTTTTGCAAGTTGAGTATCTGCATGGTTCAGTAATTCACTCCGATTGGTACAACATAGCCATAGGACACCGCTCCGTCGACGTTATAAAGGCAAAACGTCAAGAAGATATGGTGTCGTGACGGTGGTTTTTACTCCACTTGACCGCAATTTACTGCAGCATATCGGTCACACTGCATCATATCCTAACAGAACAAGTACATAGAAATTCTCACCATTGCTGTTCATCCATGATCATGGAACAAAAAGATTCTACAAAAATTCCCATGCAAGATGGACAGGTAATCTCACAAACACATGAAAAATTTCAACGTAGCAATTCAATCTTCTTTTCAAAAAAGAAATTCTTTTAAAATCCAAATTACAAATTTAATCCATGTCTAAAAAGGTTTTCCTAACCCACCAAAACAAGAGAGAAATGAAAATACAAAAGTATGCAAACCAGTCAGAATGAAAAATGAAAAGGAATCTTTTGAATATGTAAAGATGTCTAAAGGTTCTTTTTAAGTTATGGATGCAAAGAGAGAAGATAAGACGCATTTTAAAGAGAATAGTTGAAAGAACCTGAAAATTTATTGCAGGCCCAAAAATTTGACCTCTTTTTGGATTTTTAAATAATTTTTTTGAGTTCAAAAAAAATCAAGGCATATTAGCTCAAGAGGAATGGGGTAATTTTTCACCCATGACCCTTCCCTGGCTACTGCGCTAACAAGTTACTAGGGGTTTAAAATTTGAATTTTTGAAAACCGTTATTTTTCGAAATTTTTTCTGCTCTCCTCGAAATCCCACAAGAACGGGAATTCTAAAAAACCTACAATTTGCTCAACATATGCTTCTTCATTTAAAATCATCTCCTAGCCAAACAAAATGAACAATCAACAAAAATAGTCATAACAAAAAATAAAGAAAGCTTGCAGAAGGCAAAAATGTTTAGAATTCTCTTCGACTAAATGTAAAATGAAAATAAATGAAAGATGTAAGGTTGAAATGAGATGAGATTTAAGAGAAATCCTTAAATAAATATAAAATGCAAAGAATACCTCGTTTTGCGTAAGACAAATAAAGGAGCAAAGGCAAAAAAAAAGAATTTCCATTTTTGAATGTCTTCCATATTTGAAAGCGAGGACCGAAGGGAGAGGAAAAAAAACGACGACGACGACAATCCATGTTGATAAGGGACATACGCATAAGCAGACATTCTCGTGATATGTTGCAAATCTGTTGAGAAAATTCTCAGTTATTTCCTTGCAAATTGTTATAAGACTCAGAATAAACGAATACGAGACGTAACGAAAGAAAAGAGCAATAATCATTTGAGATGAAAGTTTTCTTTTCTTCATGTGGATGGAGGAGATTCCCCAGAAATTGTAAGCGGAATTGTTGCTCAAATCGGTGCTTATATAAATGTTAAATTGCACGAAAACATGACCAAGTGATTGTAAATGTAAATATCATACCAAACACTTCAAAACGAGAAGCACAATTGAGGGTGGAAGGTCTTCGGGTATGGGATGTAAAGTAATATGAAAAAAATTGTACATAATCCTAATGACAATGGCTGAGAGGGATATCGTTATTGAGGAAATGGCAAAAAAACGTCTTAACATGGTCGAGTGAATATGGAAAGAGTTTATGTAAGTGTAAAAAAGGACGGAGAAACAATAAACAGAACTAACGAAGAGTAGACATTTCATTGTGGCTGTAAATGTGGATAAGAAATTTTCCTTACCCGATAATCGTATGGAATCATGAAAATTATGATAACTTTTATTCGTAACCTTTACAATAAATTCCTTATTTCGATTCAAGAAAGAGCCTTTCTGAAACATTAGAAATCGATATTTGTATGGCATCCAGATACACTTTCTCTTACTCTCTGCTGCTGCTGCTGCTTCCATACACAATAATAAATAATTGATTTATGTTTTTTGGTACCATTCGTGATCACAATTTTGTGGAATATTCAGGGTGGATTATCGGTAATAACACGTGTTATTCATGATAGCCATGGCTATTATCATAGAAGATGTATACGTAGACAATTGTGAATGTATGTTTCTATGCTTAGCATTGGGGTGCTGGCACATACAACATTTTTACTATTATTGGATTAATATTTTACATGGGATTTCCTTCCTTGAATATTTTTTTGGTTGTTCAGATGACAAAAAGGGATATGGAATTTAAAATATGTATGTTGGAGACAATTGCTATAGAAAGATATAAGTTTTATTTTGTTTGTAGATTTATTCAACACAATTTTATTATTCTGTTTCTATTTGGACTTAAGGAAAGTATAAGAATTTATTGGTTTGATGAAAATAAGAAGGAATTGAGGTTAGGTTTTATTAAAATTAAGTTCAATCCAAATATTACATGCGCTATATCCAGTTCCAGGTGATAGGACGAAAATATTTAAATGTAAGACGTAAATGGCTGATAATCAAAGGCGCTAAGGCAATTTTTATTTGAGCTCTAGAACTCTTGTTTTGGGGTCTATCACCGATGTTCATATATCAAAAGATTCGTCTTGTCTGTGGCTATATTTTAACATAAATTTTGAAGATTGGTCCTCAAAACTGTGCCTTTGCATGTTTTTGCTTCTATTTTGACTAGTTTTTTGTATCACAATCCCTTAAATAATATTAAAATGTAGCCACTTTTAAGACGAATCTTTTGATATATGAACATCGGTGATAGACCTCAAAAGAGTTAATATTGGGACGCCATCTTATTTTTAAAGCATTTTCTTCTCTTTAATACTCTTCTTAGTATTAAGCTTTTTTGATGAGGGGATACGTGAAAATTAAATGACAGGTCAGGGGGGAGGGGGTATCAGGAAAGGACCCCTTCTTGCTTGTGCACAAATGATCAAAAGTCTCTCAAATTAGTAGAATAAATAGGCTGACCATCTGCTTGGTTTTTCAGAGGACAGTCCTCTATTTTTTTCATTTTTCAAAAATAAAAAAGATTTGTAATATTCTAATTCGTCCAGAAAACGAATAAAACTAGTCGACATGGGGAATGTCCTCTATTTTTCTTGAAAATTTCTGGTAACCCTAAGAATAAATAATCTAAGTAACAGTTGCTACATTCAAAGCACTACAATAATTCCAAACCATTATTTATAGGGTGGCCAGAGGATTTTTAAGAAAAAAACGGACATTTTCAAGAAAAAAACGGACATACCCGAAAAACTGAGAAAATGCAGTAGTTATATAATTAAATAGTATGTTTTTAGCATCAAAAGTTTATAATGGTTTATTAAATCCCAGACGATGCTAAGATTTCTTATTTTATGAAATTAATTTCGAAAGGTTAAAAATTTATCGTTAAAAACGAAAAATTTAAATTTTGGATTCGAAAAATTTCGAAGAAAATTTTGTATGAAAATCAATAAACTCTTAATTATTCAGTAATAAAACATAATTTTATGACAAAATAACTAAAAATCAAGATAATAATTGAAAATGAACCATGTAATCAATGTTAATTTGAGAAAACAAAAAAATTATAATCTGTTTAAGAAAAAAAACGGACAAAATCTACTCAAAAACGTACAACGGACAATTGATGAAAAAAACGGACTGTCCGTTGAAAATAGTCACATCTGGTCACCCTAATTATTTATAACCCAGACGCTCCCTTACTTCATATTAAAATACTATCTCATAATCTTTCTATGAATATTTCATTTATCTGCAATTCATGTCTCACATAAATTTCAAAAAACTGCTCTAAATTGAGATAATTTATTTACAAAAAAAAACTTTTTTGAAGCAGCAAATCAGTATCGATTTAAGGAACAAAAGTTCCAATAAAAATAAATAGAAAAACTTATCGAAACAGCAACGAAGGAAATCCACTTATATTAAAACTTTTCATCTTATAAGGATGAAAAAGTTCATGAGAATCGGATTTCTTTCTAGAATACTTTTATGTATGAAGAGGAAATTGTGAGGAGATTTTCTTTGTTAGGATATGAGGTTAATGGCCGTTGATGTTATATGATTGACTTCTTTTTGAGCTCTATAAGATCAATTAATTTTCAACTTTTTAAATTGCAATTAAAACATTTTACATGAAAAAGGTTCGGAAAATTCTTGAAAATATTAGAAAATGTCAGTCAATCAATTCATGGCCCTTCTTGCAGGGTCTCCACTTTATTGTTTGCTTTTAATTTTAAGTTGATTCGAAAAGTCCTACAATAACTTTTGAGAAAGCTATTTTGAAAAACACGCTGTACATAGAAAGCCACGAACTTCCACGTTTTACTTATGTTAGATTACAGAACTTACTTAAACACGCTGTACATAGAAAGCCTCGAACTTCCATGTTTTACTTATTATAGATTTCAGAATTTTCTAATATCAGACTACCGATTACAAAAAATGAACGTTAAAGAAAATTTCAATTTTTTTTTTAATTTTTTTGTCGTTAATACCAAAACCTTATTTTATATTTTAGCTTTCTTCAAAAAATTAATGACTATAAAAGCGTGGAGCGCATGTAAAATTAAATTGCGAATTGCTTTTTTCTTTGTTAACTATTTCTTTGTTTTAACTATTATTACTATTGAACGTAATTTCTACAGTTTGAGCAACACAAATATTCAATCGTAGTAGTCAACGTTTTCTTCTTTCAATGTTTCCTATGTACTTCTGATGTTTTCAAAATCTTCTATAATGCCTTTTTGTCTTCAATTCCTTTCATCGACATCTTGACTTGATAATTGCTTGTTCTTCTCTTCAGCTTCACTTCAATACAAATTTTTTAATCAATCATTGAAAATTTCTTAACGTGATTTTTCTTGACTTGATGATCAGGTTATATCCACTTAAATATAAATCCGGCCCGAAGGGCCAATTTGTTGCGTACAACAATAATAAATGCGATGGTTTTGGTTTAGAGTGGACTGTATTTTATTGACGACAAAAGAATGAATACGTGTTAATTGTTTAAGATATGAATTTGTACTAAATTATTTTAAGAAAACTTTGACTACTACGATTGAATATTTGTGTTGCTAAAATTGTAGAAATTGCGTTCAACAGTTACTCAAATCACCAACCCTTTCTTACATATCCACAGTCTTCTAACAACTTTGGAAAAATTTTCACACCTTCACTCGCTACGCTACGTTCAGGATGTAAAAATTTGTGAGCTACGCTCAACTTAGTTCGAACTACGTTCGAACTTTTACATTCGAGCTCCGCTCGAACTATTTTTATAACTCAAATTACCAACACTTTTTCATATATCCTAATATCTTAATCTTATAACCTGATTATCCCACCACCATGACAATTCCATGAGTCATGCTTTTTCAACCTTTTACTTGTACTTGGTGATCAACAACAATTATATCATTTACACAGCTTTGTTATATATTGTTCATTGTTACAATATTTGATATTAATGTTCATGAAATGTAAAATACCAAAAAAATTCATACTCTCATCACAACTGGAATACAAACTTTATTTTTTACAAGGACTAAAAAATATTGGCTATTTACTTTCACAATTTAACTCCTTTTTCCAAGCTAAGTATTTTCATTACTCACAGTCGTAAAGATTTTTCTCCCCAAAAATACATTCACCAATATAAACCTATATAACGAGTCACAATAGCTGTATTTATACACCAATTTTATCCAAACAGTTTTACAACTACATCTATTAGTGACAAATATTCGTATATATATGTATAGTGAAAGATTATTGCTCTTGTGAAGTATATCAATATTTCATACAAAAACTCAAAAAAATCAGAATATACTCTTTTTTGCTGTTTTATGACATAAAAAAATATAATTAAGCATATTTAAATCATGAAACATCATAAAATATCAAAAAAGTGTAAAAAAGAATCAAAAAATTAATCGATTGGAGCAGTAGAAGTGGTCAAAAAATCAATTGCAAGATTTGATCATGACAAACCAACTAACAAATAGACAGAGTGAGTCAATATAAAGCGTGTAAAAAACATGGAAGTTCGTGGCTTTCTATATACAGCGTGTTTTTTCTCGAAGAAATGAAGAAAATTTAAGCTAATTTTGATGTTTACTATTTTGAGTGCACTTATTTATTAAATTCTCTGTGAATAAAACTTAATCAAATATTAAAACTGTGATTTTTCGGTACATAAAGCTTTTATCTATATGATCTGTCTGAGGATTTTATTAGATTTAGCTTAATTAAAGTGTTTTTTTAATTAAAATAAAATCTGACGACCATCTTGCACGTGTTGTTGTTCCTTCTTACAAATCAAGGATCTTTATCACGTTGACACACATAAAAGTTCGTACTAATACGACAGAGGAACCACATAAAAAGCACACAAGCTTCCAACATTCGGCAATAGCATCATCAGCAAACAGTAGACTCCCGCTAAGCACATAATCAGCTGCGCATTGTAGGTTACATTTTATTTGAAGCTGAAGAACATAATTTCTGCTCTTTATTTTTCTCCAAAAACCTTTTCAGCATTAAAGTGGGAGTCTACCACTCATTTTCAAATGCCTCTTCTTACACCACCTAAACTTAAAAGCAAACCAATCAATGATGATTTATTCTCAACGCCTATGACTCACAATGAGTCCCAGAATAAACGGAAGCCAGAGGAACCTATCCATAGAACATATGACGATCTTTATAATATAATCATGAACATGAACCAAAAATTGACCTTTGAGATGAAAGCTATGAAGGAGGAAATGGCCAATGTCAAAAATGGAATGAAGGATATGAATAATGACTTTACTGCAATACTCGAAACTAAATTCCAAAAAATTAACACTGATTTGGGTACGATGAATGATAAACTAGAATCTGTCGAGAATAAAGTCAATGAAAATATCGACCAAACAAGCCTCAACAAATATGCAATCAAAGCCCTTCAGCAAGACAAGCTTTTAAATAAAATCGACATAAATGGCGCTAATATACCAGACGACAAAAACGGAATAGAATTGAAGATGGAAGTTACTAAGATAATCAACTCATTTGGCATTAATATCAATGCAAATGATGTAGCTGCGGCATCAACAAGACAATTCAACTTCACAGACAAATCAGGGAAAGCAATCCAAAAGCAATCTGTGCGAGTAGAATTCACAAATTTCGATACCAAGTCACGTGTTATGAAAGAGAAAATGAAGATTAAAGATCACAAAGGAATTTTCTTCAACAATGCATTGACCTCTCATAATGGATATTTAATGCCAAAAGTTAAGAAAATCACGAAAGATAAAAATGTGAAAGTTTTCATTAAGGAAGGTAAAATCAATGTAGGAAAGTCAGATGGATCTCGTAAAATCGTTGACTCTGAAGCTGACTTGCCCGATATCAAGCAGTGGATTACGAATAATATCGAAGTTCATCCATCATCATCAAATTCAGCATAGCAATCAATTAATCAACCGTCATCGCCGAAGCCTAGTACAAATTTTAATAAAGTTAACGTCTGTGAAAACTATTTTCATCAATGCATTAATTCTTTCGTAAATTCCAGTCTGCATATCAAATGTTTCTCAATTTTTCAACTAAACGTCGGTGGAATCAATAATTTGCATAAATTTGACAAAATCAAAGTAATGTTAACTAGGTTGCCTATTAAATGTGATGTCATCATTTTAACTGAAACAAAGCTTAAAAATCGCACTGTCTCCAACATGTACCACTTGCATGGTTATTCTAAATATGCATGCTGTCGAGATTCTAAGAATAGCGGAGGAGGTGTGCTGATTTTTGTAAAAAAGGAAATAAACGTACTTAAGTATAGCAAGTTCTCGTCATCGTTTGAAAAAATTAAGCTTAATCTGCTGTTACACAACGCTCAAGTTAACTTAATCTGCTATTATAGACCTCCAGTTCCTCAATCGTTCACGCCTTTTATAGAAGACGTCGAAAAAGAACTTGGAAGTACAAGTGGACAAGTTATGATAGCTGGCGATGTCAATCTTGATTCCAACTGCGACAATCTAATCTCTCTTCAATATAAAAATTTACTTGATTCATACGATATGAAAGTAACAAACAATTATGGAACAAGAAGTGCAAGTGGGAGAGTTATCGACCACGTAGCTGTTAATTTTCACGATGAAATAGAAATTAGAAATCACACTATCAAAAATAGCATCAGCGACCATAGCATAGTCATTTCACAATTCAAGGAGGTCAAGTCCATAAATCATACGAAAATTTTTAAAGTTGAGAGAACTGACTATGGAAACTTACGAGCAGCTTTCGAATCATTATCCACGAGCTTCTTAACTTCAGAGCAAGATCCAAATTCTATTGCACAACAGTTAACTGAATTAACGCAGACAGCCATCAACAAATCCACTAAAACACTAACTTTTAAAATTAAATGCAACAAAAAAATTTGTGAATGGTATAGTTTGAAAGTCCTAAAAGCTATCAAGCAGAAAGACTCACTCGCTCGTAAATGGAGAATGAACAAACAGAATTTGGAGTTGAAAAGAAGAATGAAATTAGCCACTTCAAAACTAAAATCTCTTATTCAAACTGAGAAAGCAAAGTACATTGAAAGAATTCTGCAAAATAAGGATGTAAAGACGATCTGGAGGAATTTAAATGGAATTCTTGGTCGGAGAGTTAAGGATGTAATTAAATCTATCACTGTTAACGATGAAATTATAGTCAATGAGAAGAAGATTGCTGACAACTTCAATGGTCATTTCGTGGACAGCGTTTCTCAATTGTTAAAGGAATCATCTAGTTCCTCTCATCCAATTCAAATGAAATCAGTACTGCACTCTATTGTTCTCGATAATGTGACCGACGATGAAGTGACTAATGTCATCAAATCACTTAAAAATTCATCTCCAGGAATTGACAATATCAAAGCAATTCATATCAAACAGCTAAGTGATATCATAAGTCCACTACTGAAGCATTTATGCAACAAAATTTTTGAGACAGGAATATTCCCTGATGTCTTCAAAACAGCCATTGTCATTCCAATCAATAAGTCTGGGGATTTTAGCAATGTTAACGACTATAGACCAATCTCAGTCCTAAATACGTTCTCCAAAATAATTGAAAAACTCCTTTATAATAGGCTATCATCGTTTACAAATGATCACTTAAAAATATTATATAAAAAGCAATTTGGATTCAGGAAAAAATGCGGTACCGAAATTGCAGCAGTTGAGTTAGTGGATTACATCAGCAGTGTCATCGACAACAAAAAGAAAGCATCAGTGGTTTTCATGGATATTAGGAAAGCTTTCGACACTGTTGATGTTTGGAAACTGATTGATGTATGTAGCAGATATGGAATAAGAGGAAAGGCACAAAGCATCTTGCAAAATTTTTTGGTCAGCAGGAAGCAAATAGTCAAAATAAATAACGTATACAGCTCACCGAAAATGTTTACAAACGGCGTCGTCCAAGGTTCAATCCTGGGTCCATACTTATTTCTTCTCTTCATCAACCACATCAGCAATCTAACTACAAAAGGCAGTCTAGTTCTTTTTGCGGACGACTGTGTCCTTATTAATGAGCACGAGATAGAAGAGCCAGTTGAAGCTAAAATTAAAAATGATATGAAATTAATTATAAGCTTCCTTAATAGTCTAGGACTTATCCTGAACACACAAAAAACTAATTTCATGATCTTTCATTCAAGTTATAGGAAAGATGACTCAATAACTGAAATTCAGATTGATGACGAGGAAATTCCTGGAACAGTCAGCTACTTAATTCAGCGGGTCTACAAAGCTAAATACCTCGGACTAATTCTCGATCCACATCTTAAATGGGATGAGCATATTAATTACATTGCAAGCAAAGCTGCAAGTTTCTGTGGAGTGCTGTGGAAGATGCGTAGAATGCTGCCGAAACATATAAAGAAGCTAATGTATCACTCATTAATTGAATCACAAATTACGTATCTAATTCCAGTTTGGGGAAGAGCTAATGATCAATCCATCAAATCATTACAAGTTACGCAAAACAGAGCACTAAGAAACGTCTTCAATTTGGATCGACTGACGAATAGAGTATATATGTACTCGCATCTGGTGGAAAATTGCTTGCCATTACGTTCACTTTTTCTATTAAATTCAGCTGCATTAGTATACAATATTACTCACCAAAATATCCACACAAACATCATCCTGAACAAAGTAACCACCAGAACAAGACAGAAGAAATACTTGCGTCCACAAAAAGCTCACAGTTCCTTCGGATCCAGATCATTTGCTGTTTTTGGTCCAAAAATCTTCAACAATATTCCGGACGGAATCAAGGAATTGCCTCACGTATATGGATTTAAATGGGCGTTACGATGTCATATCCGAAAAGAAGAATCAACTGAAGTCTCACTCAGCAGCAAATTCACGTCAAAATATTTTTGAAAACAAAAGACACAAAATTTCGGCTTTATTAGTGATTTAAAAATCCATAACTTTTACTCACCAGGTTCATGCTCATTCAAGTCATATATCAGATGACATTCCTCGATTCTTCCTATTAATTCACTATTTCACTTAATTACTTAACTTCACTTAATTTAATTTATTTTCGCACTCAGTTAAATTTTGTAGACTTTTTTTGTATAAAATTTAAATTTTTTATATACGTTACTTACTGAGATGACCGAATCATTTTGAATTTTTTTGCATACTTTTCAAATAATTACTATACGTTATTTTAAATGTCAAAATTTGTCTTTATGAAGAAACCTTCAAGATTCTCAAGAATATTGTGTTTTTTCACCAATCAATGTAAATAAGATTAACGATTTAAGTAAATTCAATGCAATAAATAATAATAATAATAATAATAATAATCGTATATCCATACAGTACGTACGGCTTGGGAAAATTTTCACGCCTTCACTCCGCTTCGCTACGTTCAGGACGTAAAAATTTGTGAGCTTCGCTCAACCTAGTTCGGACTACGTCCGAACTATTTATTACTTACATGGATCACAGTAGAGTCGAGCTTGAGCTACGCTCGCTCGACTTGTTTAGAATCACAGTTTTTACATGGATCACAGTAGAGTCGAGCTTGAGCTACGCTCGCTCGACTTCTTTAGAATCACAGTTTTTACATAGATCACAGTAGAGTCGAGCTTGAGCTACGCTCGCTCGACTTCTTTAGAATCACAGTTTTTACATAGATCACAGTAGAGTCGAGCTTGAGCTACGCTCGCTCGACTTCTTTAGAATCACAGTTTTTACATGGATCACAGTAGAGTCGAGCTTGAGCTACGCTCGCTCGACTTGTTTAGAATCACAGTTTTTACATAGATCACAGTAGAGTCGAGCTTGAGCTACGCTCGCTCGACTTGTTTAGAATCACAGTTTTTACATGGATCAGAGTAGAGTCGAGCTTGAGCTACGCTCGCTCGACTTGTTTAGAATCACAGTTTTTACATGGATCACAGTAGAGTCGAGCTTGAGCTACGCTCGCTCGACTTGTTTAGAATTACAGTTTTTACATGGATCACAGTAGAGTCGAGCTTGAGCTACGCTCGCTCGACTTCTTTAGAATCACAGTTTTTACATAGATCACAGTAGAGTCGAGTTTGAGCTACGCTCGCTCGACTTGTTTAGAATCACAGTTTTTACATGGATCACAGTAGAGTCGAGCTTGTTTAGAATTACAGTTTTTACATGGATCACAGTAGAGTCGAGCTTGAGCTACGCTCGCTCGACTTGTTTAGAATCACAGTTTTACATGGATCACAGTAGAGTCGAGCTTGAGCTACGCTCGCTCGACTTGTTTAGAATTACAGTTTTTACATGGATCACAGTAGAGTCGAGCTTGAGCTACGCTCGCTCGACTTGTTTAGAATTACAGTTTTTACATGGATCACAGTAGAGTTGAGCTTGAGCTACGCTCGCTCGACTTGTTTAGAATCACAGTTTTTACATAGATCACAGTAGAGTCGAGCTTGAGCTACGCTCGCTCGACTTGTTTAGAATCACAGTTTTTACATGGATCACAGTAGAGTCGAGCTTGAGCTACGCTCGCTCGACTTCTTTAGAATCACAGTTTTTACATAGATCACAGTAGAGTCGAGCTTGAGCTACGCTCGCTCGACTTGTTTAGAATCACAGTTTTTACATGGATCACAGTAGAGTCGAGCTTGAGCTACGCTCGCTCGACTTGTTTAGAATTACAGTTTTTACATGGATCACAGTAGAGTCGAGCTTGAGCTACGCTCGCTCGACTTCTTTAGAATCACAGTTTTTACATAGATCACAGTAGAGTCGAGCTTGAGCTACGCTCGCTCGACTTGTTTAGAATCACAGTTTTTACATGGATCACAGTAGAGTCGAGCTTGTTTAGAATTACAGTTTTTACATGGATCACAGTAGAGTCGAGCTTGAGCTACGCTCGCTCGACTTGTTTAGAATCACAGTTTTACATGGATCACAGTAGAGTCGAGCTTGAGCTACGCTCGCTCGACTTGTTTAGAATTACAGTTTTTACATGGATCACAGTAGAGTCGAGCTTGAGCTACGCTCGCTCGACTTGTTTAGAATTACAGTTTTTACATGGATCACAGTAGAGTTGAGCTTGAGCTACGCTCGCTCGACTTGTTTAGAATCACAGTTTTTACATAGATCACAGTAGAGTCGAGCTTGAGCTACGCTCGCTCGACTTGTTTAGAATCACAGTTTTTACATGGATCACAGTAGAGTCGAGCTTGAGCTACGCTCGCTCGACTTGCTTAGAATCACAGTTTTTACATGGATCACAGTAGAGTCGAGCTTGAGCTACGCTCGCTCGACTTGTTTAGAATCACAGTTTTTACATAGATCACAGTAGAGTCGAGCTTGAGCTACGCTCGCTCGACTTGTTTAGAATCACAGTTTTTACATGGATCAGAGTAGTGTCGAGCTTGAGCTACGCTCGCTCGACTTGTTTAGAATTACAGTTTTTACATGAATCACAGTAGAGTCGAGCTTGAGCTACGCTCGCTCGACTTGTTTAGAATTACAGTTTTTACATGGATCACAGTAGAGTCGAGCTTGAGCTACGCTCGCTCGACTTGTTTAGAATTACAGTTTTTACATGGATCACAGTAGAGTTGAGCTTGAGCTACGCTCGCTCGACTTGTTTAGAATCACAGTTTTTACATAGATCACAGTAGAGTCGAGCTTGAGCTACGCTCGCTCGACTTGTTTAGAATCACAGTTTTTACATGGATCAGAGTAGAGTCGAGCTTGAGCTACGCTCGCTCGACTTGTTTAGAATTACAGTTTTTACATGGATCACAGTAGAGTCGAGCTTGAGCTACGCTCGCTCGACTTGTTTAGAATTACAGTTTTTACATGGATCACAGTAGAGTCGAGCTTGAGCTATGCTCGCTCTCTTTAGAATTCAAACCTTATAACGGTCAATATATGTTTGAAATTTTCCCTCCAAAAGGTGTGTGAATTAAATGTCCATAGCTTCTATGTCTAATTAAACAAGATCCAGTAAACATCTACAGCCTCTATGCCCAATAAAAATAAGATCCAGATCCCCTATCTCTAATAAAATGAGATCCAGTTAGTCATCTACAGTCTCTATGTCCAGTAAAAATGAGATCCAGATCCTGTCTCCAATAAAAATGAGATCCAGTAACTATCAAGAAAATCTAAATCCTCTATGCCTAATAAAAATAAGATCCAGCAATATTTTAGACCCTCTATTTCCAATAAAATGAGATCTAGTTGGTCTATATTCATTCAAACAATATTTTTAAGTAAAATTCACGTTACTTAATTTTACGTTATAACTTTTATAACAATCTTCTTCATGCTGTAACTATTTACAGAAGGCTCTAAAAGGACCAACATAGCGGATATTAAATGTAGATGTTGATCTTTCATTATAATCCTATTCTAATGCTTGAAATGTTAATTACAGTGCGTAATCAAAAATGGCGTAACTGTCATAAAAAATCATGTTTTTTTGCATTTTTCGGTCACTAAACGAACGTAAAGTTCGTATGTTATGTAGCAACTTTTAGTTTTTAGGTACGATTGGGTATGATTTATCGTATCAAATAGAAGAAACTGTATAAAAGTCATCGCATAGAAATTTTTCATACAAATTTTTGGTTTTTGACGGTTTTTTTGTGTCTAGTTCCAACGCAACGGAACTGGCTGGAACCAAACATATCTCAGGTAATAGCCATTTCCAGTATCTGTCATATGAGAGTAAAAACGTATTGATTAATGCTTTCGTTGACTCAAAAAAGAAGGAAGTTAAAATGGCACGTGTTTTGGACCCAAGCAGGCACAGCGGAACTGATCAAAAAAGTATATATACCAGTCAATAGGAAATTTTAATACCTACTTTTATTACCTTGGTTGTTGGGGCTAATAATGCTTAGTTTTCTCAAAAAAATGAAAAACGTGAAAAATGACACGTGGTTTTGGACCTAGAGCAGGCACAGCGGAACTGACCAAAAAAGTATATATACCAGTCGATAGATAATTTTAATACCTACATTTATTACCTTGGTTATTAGGGCTAATAATGCTTAGTTTTCTCAAAAAAATGAAAAACGTGAAAAATGACACGTGGTTTTGGACCTAGAGCAGGCACAGCGGAACTGACCAAAAAAGTATATATACCAGTCGATAGATAATTTCCATACCTACATTTGATATGCTGATTGTTGGTGCTAATAATGCTTAGTTTCCTCAAAAAAATGAAAAACGTGAAAAATGACACGTGGTTTTGGACCTAGAGCAGGCACAGCGGAACTGACCAAAAAAGTATATATACCAGTCGATAGATAATTTTAATACCTACATTTATTACCTTGGTTATTGGGGCTAATAATGCTTGGTTTTCTCAAAAAAATGAAAAACGTGAAAAATGACACGTGGTTTTGGACCTAGAGCAGGCACAGCGGAACTGACCAAAAAAGTATATATACCAGTCGATAGATAATTTTAATACCTACATTTATTACCTTGGTTATTGGGGCTAATAATGCTTAGTTTTCTCAAAAAAATGAAAAACGTGAAAAATGACTCGTGGTTTTGGACCTAGAGCAGGCACAGCGGAACTGACCAAAAAAGTATATATACCAGTCGATAGATAATTTCAATACCTACATTTATTACCTTGGTTATTGGGGCTAATAATGCTTAGTTTTTTTTAAAAAAATGAAAAACGTGAAAAATGATACGTGGTTTTGGACCTAGAGCAGGCACAGCGGAACTGACCGAAAAAGTATATATACCAGTCGATAGATAATTCAAATACCAATAATAAAAACTACAATGATTGGGCTAATAATGCTTACTGTTCCCAAAAAATTGAAAAAACCACGTGGTTTTCGGACACTTTCAGGTTTTGAGGCTAAAGCCTCACTTATCCTCAAAATCACGCAAAGCGCATAGATTTGCCCAAGGGTTCACTATTTGCCTGATAGATTGGCATCAAAAACCGCATCAAAATATATGGTTCCTGACCCGGTAACCCAATGGACAAAATTTGTAGTACATTTTGACACGTGTTTTTTGGACCTAGAGCAGGCACAGCGGAACTGACAAAAAAAGTGAATATACCAGTTGATAGATAATTCCAATACCTACATTTGGTATGCTAGTTGTTGGGTCTAATAATGCTTAGTTTTCTCAAAAAATTGAAAAAACGTGAAAATCGGGCCATTGTAGAAACCAATAACTTACACGCTATAGCGTGGAAGTTAATAGAGTTCCTTTAATTGTATTTAGATTTTTTTCTGAATCCAAACTATTTCGTTGAAAAGCACGTGAAATATTTTTGATAAAGAGGAAAATAAAGTTCAAAGAAAATACGTTTATAATTTAAGAAACAACTGTATTTACCTTTTAGTATATGCATCAATCAAATTGATCAAATTAAATTACTTCACTCCCCCCCCTTAAAGAATTTCAAAACTTTTAATTTAAATAAAATATTTTGTATAAAATGTTTAAAATTGATGAAGGCTGCTTCCTCTATTTCGATCGCCTGGGAACCTTTCATCCTTTTGATCTTTTCAATTAAATGTTTTTTCCTCCTGTTTCGCTATTTTCCCAAACATAAAAGCATTAAAATGATTGATACAAAAAAGTCATTGACAACCATTAACCTTTGCAAAAGTTTGAAATAGCTTTTAATTAATATCGTTTTATATTTATATTTATTAATGAAATTTTATTGAAATTTCCTGTACTACTACGTGTAGAGTCCAAAATCTGGGGTGTATCCACGAGGATTTTTGGGGTCAAACCCTTTTCCTGTTTTTTTTGAAAAACCAATATTAGCTTATTACAAAAAGGTCATGATTGGAAGAGATATCCCAAAAAAGGTCATGAAAATCAAATGGCTGCCACAAAAAAACTATTTGGATATGTCTCTGTTTCAAATGGCTGCAGTTTTTCTGTGTGTCAATCAGATTAATTATAATTAAGGATTTGACAAAAATTAATACAAGTAGCAGTCATAATCCGTACTAGAAACTTGCTCAATTTTATTAATATCCTTTGACATTACAGTAGATCAATAAGCATCATCAACCCAAAATATGAATTCACGTTACTTTGTGCTATTATTTCCAAAAAAGTTATGGACATCCTGGAGCTTTCAAAAGAAGTTTCTCACAATACCATTTGTCATCATTTCGACAAAGACCGAAGGCTGAATCCCTTTGTTACACATTTATGACATTTTATGGCACTTCAGGTGTATTTTCGGGGAATAGTAAATCATTCAATGTTATTTCTTTAGATAGAGTTTACTGACCTAACAAATAGCATGATGTGAAAGTGGATTAGGGACCATTCAAATGGTATGTATTGCTAATAAAAGAATTTTTCAACCCCTTACCTCAAAATATATAAGAAAAAATCCAAAGAGTGTTCCAAAAGCAATTCACAACTTAAGTCTCCATAATTTGAGAATTTAGTAAGCGAATGACTTTTAAAACTCAAATCAAGGGTGTGGAACTGATCAAACTTATCTAATTCAATAAAATTTCCCACATAATTTCACGTATATAAAGACCATTCAGCCAACAGTTTCCAATAAGTTTATCATTTTCATTTACATCATATCCTCGCGTACATAATTAAAATTTAATCATTAGCGTGTATACGAGAAAAAATACAAGCCGGAATAAGATATAACAAATGAAAAAGAATTTTACGAAATTGCTCAGTCGAAAACGTAAAAATAATTGATTATAATGCTCATGACTGAGTTTTAATTAAGCGCAATTGGAAAGCAAACGAGCGAAAAAGATTCCGTATTTCTTCTCTTCCTTCAATTCACGTCGTATTTGGGATATTAATTTTGTGTGCAAAAAAATAAAAATCGGACGTCTATGTGCTTTCATGTCTGAGTGAGACATGGTGCTTGACTTTATTCGATATTAAATGGACGGCACAGCACAATTATTCAAGCATGCTGATACGGTCATTTGAAATAAATTTCCAGTCTTTGCCGCCTACCTTTTACCTTTATTTTTATCTGATTGAAACAGTACAGTTGATGGAAGCCACGCTATGTGACTTAATTTAGCGAACGGTGCTTTGTTAAATACCTTAATAATTTTTTATTTTCACCTCACTTACTTTCTATCTTTTTTATTGTTCTTTCTTGTTCCCTTTTCTTTTTAACTCTCATACGAAACGACTGTAATGCTATACAATTTGCGAAAAAGAAATGAATCTTATCAATTATTATGAACGCTATAATAAAAAAAATTTAGCTCATTTTTCCCCCATTTAAGAGCGATTTTTATCATTTCTATGAGATGAAAATAAAAGAATGAGAAGTAGGAGAGGCAATGAGTTATAAAGTGCATTTAGTAATCAGATATCTGATGGATTACTTACCGTATTTGTAGACAACTCATATATGAGCAACAACCATGTTCCTATATGTTAGCTTGGGTTACAACAAAAGATTCTTCATCAGACTGTTTTGCTAGCCTTATCACCTTGTAATAATGTAAAAGGGTATCAGCGAATCGTTGAATCTTGCTGATTGCACTGCGAATCCATATGTACCAGAATATGTACCATATTCTCTGCCCTCATATTGAGTTATACTTGTTGAACGCAATTTCTACAATTTCATCAACACAAATATTCAATCGTAGTAGTCATTGATTTCTCCAATTAATTTAGTTCAAATTCGCATAATTCACACGTCTTTTAATTCTTTGTCGTAATAAAATACAGTCCACACTAAACCAGAACCATCGTCGTTATTATTGTTGTACACAACAGTAATCTACTATAAAGTGTAAGTCGTTAACGAAAAATTTGAGTCTAATACGATTGTCAGCTAACTCCAGACGATTCTTAGAGGCGTAGACAGGATGTTCAAAGGGATAAGAGACATAATTGGATCTGTTTTTGTAAATAAAATATATATTTTCTGGTTAAAAGATTTAAAATTCAATAAAATGGTAATCTAGAGGGTTGGTACCCGGGTACCAAATGATCCTTCCCAGGCTATGCCCCTACTACTAGGTTCTGTCCAGAAGATCCCAAAAAACAGCTTGTTCAACAACTTCTGTATATTTGTTGAGCATATAAATTGAAAATTCAAAAAATTTAATAACCAAATGAGTCTTTGCACATGAAAATGAGACTCACGAATTTTTTAGTTTTGGCTTAATAAAATCAAGAATCTGCATCAAAACTATGACATATTATATATTTTCGGAAAGCTCTTGATTTTAGCTATATGAATTTGTAAAGTAAACTTAATTATATTAACAAGGGTTGGAACTCTGAGGGTTTGAAACTGTTGAACTACATACAATTTGGTACGACACACTGTGTCCTGATCTTTAAAGTAAATAACTATATATTAAGTGAATTAGTTTAACCAAACAACATTCTAATAAACAACAGAGCGATTTTTTAGTTATCCTTCACTGATTTCTTTTTATGAGTTATCAAACCTTGCTAATATTTTAATCATGTCTAAATTAAATTTAATATAACTTTTGATCAGGTTATCCAATTTTGATGATTTAAACGGTTTTTAACATATCTTTGTAAGGTTAATAAAGAAAATGTATGCATACATTAGCATAGCACAAATTTGATATTTTAAGCCACCGTTGAAAATTTACATATTTTTAGGCATTTTTAGGTTATTGATTTTTAATGATTTTGGCTCTTTCACTGTCAAAATTAATTGGAAATGTAATTTACATGATAGATTAATTGAAAATCTATGACAATCAGTGAAAAAAGTAACTAAATTCAATAAAAACTGAAAATCTTTAATGAACAAAATTCTTCCAATTTCCAATATTAGCAAGGTTTGATAACTCATAAAAAGAAATCAGTGAAGGATAACTAAAAAATCTCTCTGTTGTTTATTAGAATGTTGTTTGGTTAATCTAATTCACTTAATATATAGTTATTTACTTTAAAGATCAGGACACAGTGTGTCGTACCAAATTGTATGTAGTTCAACAGTTTCAAACCCTCAGAGTTCCAACCCTTGTTAATATAATTAAGTTTACTTAACAAATTCATATAGCTGAAATCAAGAGCTTTCCGAAAATATATAATATGTCATAGTTTTGATGCAGATTCTTGGTTTTATTAAGCCAAAACTAAAAAATTCGTGAGTCTCATTTTCATGTGCAAAGACTCAAATAAACAATTACAGTTCATTAACCTACTCATTACCTCCAAACCGTTTGTAATCCAATTTGTATTTTTTTAAAATAAGTATATGTTTGCAAAAACAGACAAAAAAAATTTCTGAATTTTCTTCACGAATGATGATGAGACCTGAGGGCTTTTACGAGCTTGAAAGCGCCAAGCTATCTGTTCATACCTTTTTACCTTCGCGTAAAATTTCACTTTTCCTTCAGTACGTTTCAACCATAAAGTAAGTACACAAAAGAAAAAAAAGAGAAAGGGAGCCAAAAAAAATAAAAAAAAATTCTGTGTTCAACACGTGCCGCCATCTTTTTCGCATCTTTTTATTGAGATGAACAGAAGAAAATCATAAATTTTTTCAATACTTTTCTTGGTACTTGCACGAGTTATATGAAAATTGCATGGAAATAAAAAATATTCGCTAACTTGTGAAGAGAATAAAAATAGAAGCAGGAGATGAATAAGACTGGGTAAATAAAAATTTATTATATCAATGAGTAGAAAAAGGAAATATGTTGAGGAGGAGCTTTGGAATTGAATCGATTTGAGAGGGATAAAGTTGGAATAGAGGAATGAAATGATTTGCAAAATAACAATGTTAAATCTCAAATTCAGGGTAAATCTATTTTTAAAAATTCTTGGTACTATTTTTTTCGCGAATTTTTAAGCAGGTGAAGTGAGTTAGATAAGTTTGTGTGGCAATGTCATTTACAACATAGATAACGCACTGCTTCTGACCTAGATTGTACCACAGAAATCCCACATCAGAATATTAAAATCTAAAAATAAACAACAAAGGCTGAATATGCAAAAATATCCAATAAATTCCCAAAATACCAATCAATCCCTCCCATGAAACATTAATAGAGTCGTATCTTTCCATTTCATCAATAAACACACAAAAAACTTCATCAACAAAGTACCTTAACCTAAAGATCAATTTGAGGCATTTCACAATTGATTTTATGTGAAGTTTATCTCTCAACGTCATCATGACACGTGAAGACATTTTCAATCTAACTTTCTTAAGTCATGCCTGATAAAAGCATCCTGGAAAGTCACTTATCGTAGACAAAATAGAGCTTATGTCGCATTTTCAACAAAAAAATCTCTAAAACAAAAAAAATTTTTTTGGAATCAGCAGCATCAGCAGTGGGATCAATAACAAAGGCATAAACAAAAGTGCGCCAAACTTTACATATTGTAAGGAAGAAAAGGAATAAAAACTAGGAGAAAAGGATGAGATATATCCCCAAATGTGTATTTAGCTGGGTGAAAATGTTTTTTTTGTCTATTTTATTGCTTTTTGTGGCAATTTATCATCGAGCTATTTTCAAGGTTTTCGACAATTTTAAGGAAAAGAATCAGTTCTTGAAGCTTTTGAAAGCTTAAATGCGCTTAATTTTTGAAAAGATCCCAAATTTTTTAACATCCACTTCTTCTTTTTCCTTTCTAACCCACTTTTTAATGTAATATACAATTTTGAACCCTTATTTCCATCTTTTTTGCAATTCTTCCTTTTCCAGTTAACTTATTCGCAACTCAATTGTACCAACAGACATGAAAAAGGAAGAAAATGTTTTTTTCTGAAAGATTTTTTTCAAAGCAAATAGAATAAAAGGCAAGGAAGCATTTTAAGCACTTTTGTAATTGAAAAATATTCAGGGGATGGGCCTATTACAAGCAATACACGAGATTAAAGTGATTTAAATCAATTTAATGGATATATTACGATCATGAAGTGTGAATATGTTTGATTTTGATGTTATTGAGATTTATGATTAAGCTCATATTGGGGATGTGGAATTTATAGAGATTGATTGACTGGAATTAGATATTTAAGTGATTTTTATCAGCTGAATAATGTATTTCAGCAAAATTTCATCGACAGACCCTAGCAGACAAAGAGCATGCTCTCAAAGAGTATGCTCACTTAAATGTACTGACTGAGCTAATTCGTGAGCATACTCAGTTAGTACATTTTAGTGAGCATACTCATTGAGATCAACATTGCATAAATAAATTAGTTTGTAATAAATCAAATTAGTATTAACGTACTTTTCATATTCAAATTTTTAACGACTTTTTCAAATTTGAATCTCAAAAGTACGTTAAACTAATTTTTTATCGACTTTTTCAAATTTGAATCTCAAAAGTACGTTAAACTAGTTTGATTTCTTAAAATTTAAAGTATTTAAGCTTTCGATTACAGAACATTTGAGAATACTAAGCAAAGATCATAAGAAGCTTTATTCTGTGAAAGTGACCAATCTTCATGCTGAATTTACTGACAAAATGCTAATACTGTGCTAGATCCAGCACATTCACCCCAAATTATTCCATTTAATTAATTTTAAACTCATTAATTGCACTCAGCAATTCCAGTTGAACCATTCTTAGCTGTGATAAAATTAATCGAGTAAAAGAATCAAAGGAAAATTCCAATAATTACAAATTTATTTTCCAGACAGAGCACGTCAATTAGTTAAAATCTTTAAAGCTTCAATAAAGTGATTTTAAAATTGAAATTTAAAAATTTGCTACACTTAAAATAAAATGGTAATTGAATACATTTTCAATTAGAAAGTCATCGACATTAAGCAAAAACTAATTCAGTAATTGTAAATTCTGTTTCCTTAAGCTAACAGAGAGTTCAGTTTGACAATTTGTTATGTGCAAGCAAACTACAAAATTAAATAATCCGTATGGAATTAAAAAGAGCATTCAGGCGAGATCAGCAAGCAAATCTACCTTTTTGCAATTTGTTTAAATACATTAAAATGTAAATAAAAGGAATTCTCTTAGAGAATAATGCTGGAATTTAAAGTCTGATACAGGAATAGAAAGAGAAAATTCAATTAAAATGTAAATACCCCCTCGAAAAATGTCTGACTCCCCTCTTAATTTTTGTCAATTTATATCTTTTGAAAGCTTTTGAAAATTACAACACAAAGGCTTTTCTCCAACCTGTTGCATATCTAAACTATCCTTAAAAAATATACCACATCTTTAACCCCTTTAAAAAATCTTCCCATCCCTTGAGATGCAAAATCAAAAAAATTCCATCACTTGCTCCCGACTCACGCTGATTATATTCGATTATTTTTATTACTTGACAATCACCCTCTTCAAAAATTCACTCAAAATGTCTCAAATATTTGGGAATAAGCTTTTTAGTATGAAAATTCAAATAAAGAAAAATTTATTCTCCCCACATCTAGCTCACTATTGCTAGGGCTGTAAAAATAAAATGTAAAAAGTAAAAGTTTCATCTTTTCTTCCTTTCCCTTCCATTTTTTTTATTTTCACTTGCAAGTCAACATTTTACACTCATGAGTGGAAATAAAATAAAAAAAATTCCTACACCCATCTTCTCGCATATTTTTAATATATTGTGCAGAAAAGGAAGAGAAAAAATGAGAGTGTGCTATATAAATGTAGAATAAAAAGTGGAACTTCAAGTGTGCCATACTTTGCGTGTGTCACATAAGAGCAAATAAACGTCAACAAGTTTGATGCATTAAGATAATATTGTAGCGCATCTGTGGAGTTATCAATTAAACAAAAATGGGCAATTTAGACCCATCCTCTTTCCTGGAACCATATTTCTATGAAAAGTTTGAAGAACCCGCCCGTAATCAACTCTTTAACCTTAAGTAATATCTGAACGACCTTTTATAAGATTCATAAGCTGTGAATCAAAACCAAATATTCTCACTAATATTAAAAAATTCCAAGAAGGACTTTTTTAGTCTGCTTTTCTCTTGATAATTACCAAAGGATATCCTCATAAAAGAATTAATTTTTTTCTTGGAAGCTAGAGTGTCTTTTCATCTACTGTGGTTAGAAAAAGATGAAATTCTTGAATATTTTTGTGTTTCTGTGCGACAATGTGAACCAAATTGCTCATATGGGTAATACTAATACGATTTAGTCGTCTACGACTAATATGATGCCCCGTTTCCTACAAACTCATGGGGGCCATTCACTTATAACGTCCATCAAAAAATGGGATTTTTAGAACCCCCTTCCCCCCTTGTCACAAAATTTTTATTTAAAAAAATTTCTTTAATTTAAAGTGTCACAAAATCTCCGACACCCTCCCCCCTAAATCATGGACGTCATAAGTGAATGACCCCATGGGGATAAGATCAAAAAAATTAAGAGACTGTTGATCAGTTCCACAACCTTGCCTAAGTCGGTGATGATACGGCGAAGGTGATAATACAGTCCTGACAGTTTGACGCCCATTGTCATTCGAGTTTGCATGTGCTTAGCCAGGAGAGATTGGGAGATTTATCTCTCCTCACCAAAAAATTCTTCAATTTGCTAGGGTTTTTGGAAAAAAAACTAGAAAATTCCCCCCTTTAAGTTTTTAAATACAAAAAAAAATTAAATTTTATACTCAAATTCTAGACACACAGACAAACATCACACCATAATTATTAAAATGTTAAGGCAACAAACAATTTTCCCTTTTTCCACCCCAAACAAGCCGACAAAAAGTTTGTCACTAAAAAAGGAAAGAAAAGTGTACCGGCAACAGCAGTAGGAATAGAGAAAAGGTTCTTCATTCTTCCACCACTTCAAGTTATTAAAGTGACATGAAAAGCTGATCAAATATTTGTACTGAAAAAAGTGAAAAACTAATTTTATGTGTCAAGGGAATCTTCCTTCACAGCTTCTCCACGTTTCCTTGAGTAGCTTACAATGGGGATTCATAGTTCGGTGTGATGTCTATATATCATGCATTATTAATAACATAAACTATAATGTTCATCTCAATGGCTTGTTTTTATCATCAATATGGATTAATATTTATACAATAATGATCGTCATGAAAATTGAATTGCATCCCATATGTAGCACATAAGGGAGATTAAATATGTCTCAAATTACATGAAATGTATGACTTGCTTCGTATTATAATATGATAAATTCATGGTGCTTGGAGACGTTCAAGAATCACACAAGAGACGTATTGAAAAAAGGAAGGAGATTGTTAGCATGTTAAAATAGATGTCAAATATATGTTTCTCAAATGAGATGCTAAAATATCAACATTAACATCATCATCATAAGTCCTCTGAGTGCAAATAACAAGTTCGTCTCTATTATATGCAACAAAGTACGAAAGAAGCAAAAAAAAAAATCTAATCAAATTGCAGCACATTCACAATTTGTATGTACTTACTGAATACACAACACATAATTCAATTTCAAGATGAAAAAAAAGAAACTTTCCCATTTCTACTAAAACGTGAGACCCGAGTTTCAATTCTAGGTTTCAACAGTGATGAAGAAGTAGCAATATAAACAGCACCACATCAATGCATTATTCCCATAAGTATACATAAATTGAAATTCTATGTGATGTGTGTATAATGCAATTCATGATTATGTTCCTCAATTTCACCCACCTAATGCCACCAACGGCAATTTGAACAATTGTTCACAAAATTCGATCAGGGGCGGAAGATTGGAAAGATATCAAGGAAAAATGGCAATAAAGAAATTTTCGGTTGAACTTTACTTCATGGATAGTGAATGAAAATCATTTTCTATTAAATTCAAGTAATTCACCAATTTCACCACAAAATTCAGCCAAATTCACATCAAACTCACCAAATTACTACAAACATACCAATTTACGACAAATCTTAACAATTCACCTAAAATTTCAACAATTCACCTCAAATCTAAACAATATACCTCAAATCTAAGCAGTTCACCTTAAATCTCAACAATTCACCTCAAGACTCACCAAAATCACCCCAATTTAAGCTAAAACTCACCAAACTTACCTCAAATATATAAATTTGCCTGAAATTTCACCAATTCATCTCAAATCTCACCACTTCATCTCAAAAATCACCACTTCACCTCAAATCTCAACAATTCAACTCAAAAATCTTCTAATCACCTCGATAATAACCAAATTTAACCTTAACTTCACCAAAATAATTTTCTTAAGCTCGCTTGTTGCATAATGTACTCAAACTCACCAAGATCATCTTCAAATAAATAAACTCAGTAAAAGATTAAAAGAAAATTCAGTCAAAAATCACGAAAAATTCCTCTCAGCATAACCCTGCACTTTACCATCCCCAACCATCTGCTTTTTGCAATTCGTGTTACTATTCGTTTTATTATAGCCAACACCATGTCGAATATTGATTCATGAATGAGTGAAAAAGGATATTAGAATGCAAATTAAGAACGATAACAATCTCCAATGATGATGATGATGATGATAATAATAATGATGATGTTTTATACATGACACATACGCACTCCCAAAATACATTTCAATCCATCTTGTTTTCTCTTCATCTTTGAAAAGGCTCAGAGCTTATTTATCAAAGATGAATGATACTTTCCTTTACACATACAAGCACTTGCACTCACTAATATTATTAAATCATTATCATAGGACTGAAAATGCAATAAGCTTGTTTGTGAGTTATGTGCCTACTGTGGCTTCATATTTATATTCATATGTGAAATAATAACTGAGTTTTGCATTTAGAGAACTTAATTTACATAATTTATGCAAAGATTTTTCGGAAAAGAGATTTACACTGAGAAGAAAACATTATTGAAATTTATTATATTGAAGACATTTCGAGCTCGTATGTGCGATGGTGATTTATAGACTAAAATAACGAAGGAAATGCAGACGGAAATTTAAAACAATTTATAAACAAGAATGAGTACGCATTTTATGTGCGATTTAGAGTTTTATAGTCGATGATAAAGGATTTTGGAAATTGTAAATGTGTTGAAAAATAGGATGTGACATGCGACTGAATATCATTTAGGTTGGATTGGAAGTGATTGGATGAAATATGGATTTTGGATTGAAATTATTGAAAATTTTGGGAAAATAGAGTGACGAGGCACCATTTTATCACATTTAATTTTAATTAGGGGTCTTTTATAAATCTAGGGGTAGAAATAGGGGTCTAAAGATGTGTGATACCCCCTTAAGAAAATCTTGTGAAAAAGGGATATTATCTAAAATCCAAATTTTGGATGGACGTCATTTACGAATGACCCCTTAGTAGATATCTTCTTGGGGTTATTTTTAAATAACGTCAAATGGGAATTGAAATTTTGTTCTAAAAATTTAGAGATATTTTCTACAGAAAGGATTTTTTGACCCCTAAAACCCAATTACTCTTCCTGGTTACGCTCCTAGTATATGATCAGTATTCAATATGAATTAATTCCAATTTTTTATTAGAATTCAAAATTTATTCCATATTTTTTAAATAATGAATACAATATTACCTTCATTATAAGCATGGCAACAATCGATTCATAATATCACAAATTCATAAAAATCATCCGCCAAAAGTTCATAAATTTAATTAAATTTCCATACAAAATGTGCGATCACAAAAATCACGCTATGAAAAAAATTTAATACATTTAATGGTGAAAATTTATTGCCGTATTTAAAGAAAATTTCTTTCAATTTCTTTTTGTTCATATCATGTCTTTAATGCCATCTTGTCTTATGCAGATGTTCACTTATTCATGTACCGCTTTGTGTGAATAACGCTTTAATGCGGATTTATTTGTGCGTGCTTCTTTTTTTTGTGTAGAAATATTGAAGACTGGCAAGAAGGTCCAATTAGTTGATGCACTTGATCTGAGCTGTCTTTTAGCAGATGCTAAATTTTTTTAAAAATTTTTTTGGATCTATGGATGGCATCAATTTTAATTTTATCGGTCATTCATCCATCAAGTTCAGCTATGAGTTTATGCATTTCATACAGAATAAAAATTCACAAAACTTCCATATCGCTGAGCATATTTTTAAGCACCATCCACAGCATGAACCTCTCAATCATCATCATTATTCAAGTATGAAATTTGATACTTTAATTAACCAGACTTGCATGCATATAAGTCTTACTTCATCATGTCATTTGCATACGAGGAAGTGATATTTATGTTGCATAAATACCATTCAATATGTGGAGCTTTTATATTCATTTATATGTCAATAAAATGAAATTTCATATCCACCCTGAACGTTAGTGTTTTTCAATGATTTTTATGCTTCTTTTGCTACTTCACTCTGTCATGCACATTCAATAGTGGATGTTCATGATCCTGCTCAGTGCTTTTTTTTTGTTATTATTAGTTTTTATGATGCTATTCGATTTCAATGCATTTTTTTACCATTTTTTTCTAACAATGAGAATGTCTGATGAAGTAAAAAATGAAAGCATTCATAGATATGAATGAAAGTATATTGAGATATTTATTAATGTCCCAATTAAGATGTACTGATATTTCTATGAGCTTTTCAATTTTCTTTTATTTTGAAAAAAATGGAAACTTTGAACTATTTCTTTTGATAATTAATACGTATCGATTCCATATCGATACCATTTGAAAACTATCATTAGATTAAGTGGATTTAGAGTGGATTCTTTTATATCTTCCATAGATCAAGATGAAATACATCATGACTACAAGTCAATGTTCATACGAATATAAAAATTTATCGTAATTTGGTTAAGAATAGGTCAGATCTTAATATCAATAGAAACCACCGCACTCAAACCTATAATTTATAGTGTGGTCTGTATCACCCATTTTGATGACATTTATTAGACTAGAGCTTTATTTCGAGTACATATGATCCGAAAAAGCGACACGTGAAAAATTTTCCTTACCGAGTCTCTAATTACACCATCCAGCCACTTCAGCTCGCTACACAGCATGCGGTATACAAGCGAGTAGACAGAAAAATGATGGTTACCTTCTTTTATCTCTTCACCTTCTTGCAACTTCAAAAAAAATCAGAGCTGTAACCTTAAATGCAGAAATGTATTCAGAAATTTTTCGAGGGGGGGTTTTGATATTTTTTGTATGGACGATTGAGCTTTTTTCTTAAAAAATCCTAGCAAATCGAAATAAAATCCCAAAAAGTGGGTTAGACCTCCAAAACCCTCCCTGAATACGCCCCTAAACTTAAATGTCAAAAATCTCAAATAGTATTTATTGTAGTGCCCGATTTTTAGAGGGGAGGAGAGGGTTTTGATATTTTGTAACCTAATAATATATATTTTAATTGAAATTTTTATTAATAATTCCTATGCCTTTAATACTTCTTTATTAAACAACAAAAATCAACATCCAAATAAGAATTTTTTTTCGAAGGTCAAGGTTTTTTTTTAGAATTTTATTCGAAATCTTGCAGTAAACAAGAAAGTTCAAAAGAAATTTCCATCATTTCTGTTTTTCGATAAACTCATTAATATTTTATCAAAGAACCAGACGCATAAATAGAATCGAGTCGTAACAGAATTGCGTCAATTTAAAAATACACAAAAATAATAGAAGAAGAAAAATATTCGGAAATTTTTGATAATAAGAGATAAGAAATTTAATGCCAATGGCATTTTTGCTGAAACACATTTTTCCTATTCTTTATTCAGCTTTGTTTTCATTCTATCTAAATTAATCATCGAGGAATGCCTTCTTCATTGATTTCAATCATCATGTTATTAATTTAATTAATTAAATTCCTTTGAAACGAAATTCTTTCCAATTAATTGTAATATCAAATTCATCATAATTGATTCATCTAAATTGAATTATTTCCTTATTGTAAAAAATGTTCTTCATTCTTCTTCTTACTTCCTCCACATCCATAATGGAATGTTAAACAAAGATTAACAAATAATTTTCATTAACAATACAATCGAAAATAACAAAGTTACATAATTTTCCGATACATACAAAACAAACGTGGGATGAGATTGGGGATGTGAGGAATAGAATGGGATATTGAACAATAGCAAAGTGAGAAAGTCAGGCACTAATTTATTGACAGTTAATTAATCACAAAATTGGATCAGAAACTATGTATCCAGAGTTTTTTTCTCATTAGGAATTAAATGTGAAATAAAGAAGATTAGTTGAATAGTTTGTATGCATGGCTGTCTTTTCAGGAAGCTTCTCATTTGTAACTGTAACATGATTTACTGTAAATTGTCTGCTTTACTTCCTTTTGTGGAAATGTTGTATAAAACATAAGTAAACCCGAGCAGCACCGAAAATATTAGCCATAAAAATTAATTTTTTAGTGACGGGGTTGTCAAGTCACTACAATTGTGACTTACCTTATTTTTTCGAGTTGACAACCTGAAGTTGTGGTACATTTAATTTAAGTAAGCATTATTAATTAAGCAGTATTAGTGACATACATTTAAATTAAGGATTCTGAAAGACCCTCTCATTTGAAGTCTCTAACAGATCAAAGCCCCTCCCCCATAATGTGGACTTCATAGCAAGGGTCTTAACCCAACCCCTCCTCGAAAATGAAATTTGAAAATGAGCTCACTCTTCCTCAAAAAAATTCTAGCCACGCCCAAGTGAGGAAAGTAGGACATTTAAATGGGGTGCAAAATTCAATAAATCTTTACTAAAAGACTAAATTATTTAAGAAACTCCTGCTTCTTATAAAATAACTAGTTAGGAGTCATTCATTTATCACGTCCAAGTAGAGGGTACTGGATTAGACCAATAGACATTCGATGGTGGAGGGGTCAGAAATGACCATTTTTATTGTATGATCCCTTATGTAACATCAGGAAATTCGTTCTTCGCACTCTTCACCATATCCGTATTTACCTACTTCCCCACATTTTTTCATCCGAATATAAATGGAAATAGCATGTGGTATTCCTGTTTCATTTCAACATTTGAATAGCTTTTATTAGCATTCACATGCAGCAGCAAATCGAAATAAAATGAAACATTTGACATTACAATCATCAGTGTTAAAAATTCGATTAAATATTAATTAAAATGTTTCTCTCATTCTTTCCCCCTTTACAGGTTACGGTGGCATGACTCCACGAAGTCAATGGGGTCGTATAGGTGAGTAAACTCATTGAACTAATAACTTTTTCTCATTTTGCTCATTTTTAATTACATTTTCTGTTCTCTCTCACTTTCTTTTATGTGCTATTTTATATGAAATACAGCTGCACTCATTTATGCAATCTTCGGAATCCCAATAATTCTGCTTTACCTCTCAACAATGGGTGAAGGACTATCAAGCGCAATGCGATGTGTTTTTAAGCGTTTACGTGCAACATCGTCAAAGAGTAACTCATCGTCCTCATCGAATACGAATAGCACATCATCATCAACAACAACACCATCATCGTCCACATCTAATAATATACTTGGTGAGACAACAAGTAATAATAAAAGTAAAATAATAGAAAGTGAGAAGCGTCAATATGCTGGATGGAATCATAGCGGTAGTAGTATACAGCAGCAACATTTCCATAATCCTGGTAGTGGTGGCAGTTACAATAACAATTATTTATCAAATAGTTTCAGTATAACGAGCGGTAGCCATCATAAGAAGCAAAAACAATCGGTTGTGCCAATATCGATTTGTATCATGATACTCATATGCTATGTCACAAGCGGTGCTGTTCTTTTTCACGAACTTCAAAAGTGGGGCGTACTCGATAGCATATATTTTTGTTTTACAGCACTAAGTACAATTGGTTTTGGCGAGCTACAGCCAAAGGATGAATTAGGAATGTATGTTGCCAGTGTTTATATTATTGTTGGTATGGCTATTGTTGCGATGTGCTTCAGTCTAATACAAACAGAACTAATCATTATGATGAGGAAATTTACAATCAATGAGCAGTCACATGATGATGAAATTACATTAGCAAATGTTACAATAACGCCAATAAAGTCCTGACACCGACCAAATGACTTACTACTAACTGATTACAACTCATTACCGCGAACACCACGTGGAAGTCAAACGGGCTTCCATCGCAATACGCCAGCAAGACGATCAGCGGGTATTCTCGAAAGTCAAATGGAATACTTTGTTCCACGTAGTGTAAGTGAATTTAATTTAAGTGGTGTCGGTGATTTGGCACTTCCACCACCTCCAAAACGTATCCAACAGACAATTGTTCCCATAACGCCCATGACACAAACGACACTATTAACGATACAGAAACCACGTGAAAAAATGGTGACATTTGAAGATGAATCATCGACACTTACAAAATGTCCGCATGGAGTTCCAGCAACCCCATCAAGAAAAAATATCCAGCCACCCCCTCCACTAATGGGTGATGTATTCATGTGACGTGATAATATAGATGGTGAGATGATGGAAATGATGACATCACCGACTGATTATAGTGTCAATGGCACAACAAATAATAATGCTGGAGCTAAGGTGTGAGATGAATAAGAATGATGATTATAATGATAGGATATGTTTAGTTCAAATGAGGAAAGGGGGCATGCAACTTGGGGATACGATTAAATTGGGAACTTAGTTCCTTAAGTCAAAATTCACAAAATATTCAAATCAAATTAAAAATTTGAGTAATCAATCCCCAGCTTGCATCCCCTGAAATTTCCAAGTCTAACTTTTTTATATCTAGACAATAAGATTGGCAATGACATTGAATGAATGTGAAAGAAAATGAATTATGTTCTTAGATGATATCTACAAAGATGAATTTCATATTAGGAATATGGACGGAAATAATGTTTTTTATATTCAGAATAAATTGCTTCATATAATCAGATATGACAGCATAAGACATCAAATGAGTATTATCGGGAACGAGAAAATTTCCTTTTATCCTCTTTCTGTATCTGCTTCCAGTTTTGCATCTAAATTGCATCTGTACTCTCAAGTGAATTCCTTTTTTATTCATGTTTATATAAGTTTTTTTATGATCATCATTCATGTGATGCTAATAAATACATCTGAATGAATCAGCAAGATGGATGTGGGTATGTCGAGGGTTTTATGAAGAGGGAAATGGATGTACTAAGCTAAAGTTAAAGCTTTTTTAATTTAAAATAACATTTCATGTGAATTTTCATTAGTACTTGACACACATTTCATTCTCGGTACGAAAAAGACCCATAATTCATCCAACAACTCTTTATTAAATCATTCCATCACAAACGTGACCACTATCTACATCTGATTATAATAAATTTTGCAGAAATCATTCTCAGGTTGGAAATTAAATTTCTAAATAGCTACCTTGTCTCCCATAAATCATTTAAATTTGAGGTGGGGTTACTGAAATGTTGTCACATTTATGTGGAAGAATAAGCCATTAAATTTTAAATAAATCATACGGAATTATTGCTACAGTAATGGATGATATTGGTCCCTTAGAGATTTTTTTATTAAAATGTGTGATTAAATTTCTGTGAAAATGTTTTCAATTAAATTGTTGACAGTAATATCTTTAGCTTGATATCTGAACACTGCTGTAACATTTTCTACATTCTAGAAACATCCTACGTCTCAAATCTCAAAAAATTAAATTCTATTTAATGATCAATCCAAGCGTGATTTTTCACCTGATACATATGCTTACATTTAAGTTGGATCAGGGTTGATATTTGTGATATGGTTATAATCAGGCAAAATCTGACATCGAAGGAATTGTGGGCACGTGACAATATTTTTGTCCTGACCATAGGCAGCTACAGATCCAAAGATTATAAACCACATGAATCAGGCATGTGCCTGTGATTCTTCATGTAACCAGACAAAATCAATGTTAGATTTAAAATAAAAATTTACTCACAGATACTTGGATAACACCTCTGAATAAGATGTTAAAGCAGTGTTTCTCAAACTTTTTCAACTCGCGGCTCCAAAGTCCCAAAAATTTCTATTTGAATCTTAGTTTTGTTGGCAAAATAATCTAGATTGGTGTCTAGATTGGAAAACTATAGAAAATTTTGTAAAAAATCAAGGAAAATTTTCAATTTATAAATATTTCGCGGCACATCTGAGAAACTCTCACGGTACACTAAGGTGCCACGGCACACAGAACCACTGTGTTAAAGTCTCATTTTTTACTCCACGTGAGGATAAATCAAATATTTTCCTGAATATCTTACAACGTTTTGCTCAACAAACAATGGGCTCAAAATATCAGATAACAATAAAGTCTTTCATGTTACACGTGTAATGTAGAATTCCTTACAAAATTTTCTGAGTCGGAATTTAAGATGAATTAATTTATAAACGCTGTTCAGACGCTTGAAAAATTTATTTTCATTTAATCGACGTCATGTCATCAAAAGTTATTTTTAATTGTTATTCAAGATTGTTTCTTTGTTGATTATTAATATATATTTTTTTAAACAAGCCAATTCTGTGGAAATGACACCCAGCAGTCCATAGCTGTCTTGATCTACAAAAATTCTCAACATTGAGTTATTCTAGTGATTCTATGTCTTAAAATTGCTGTTTTATATTCCGATCTCCATCCCCAACTCTCAAATCTTAAAAAAGCTTTTAACCCAACCCCCCCCCCCCCCCCCACATTGGTCTAATTTTAAAAAATTCCGGCAATCGTACTCTTTTTGGAAAAGTTTCACCAAAATTCTTCAAAGATATCTCATTTTAAAGCTGACATAATATGTGACTAATTCCCAAAGTTTCAGACTTTTTGGTCCATCTGGTGCTGAGTTGCAGGTCCCCAAAGTTGAGAGTAGGGGTTTTTGGCGATTTTTACGATATTTCATTCAAACTCGATTTGCGCAGAAACTACTTAATTAATTAAAAAACGGTTTTCGGTTCCCAGATCTACATATCTAGACCTTAAATTTAATATAGTGTCACATAAAGGTTTTTAGCGCATTTTCCTTAGAAAGTAATGCGCTTAAAGGTCCACTTTGGCTGGCCCGCTGGCTGGCCCGCTGGCTGGCCCGCTGGCTGGCCCGCTGCCTCAAAAACTCGGCGGAGGAAGCACGTAGAGACTTCGGGTTTTTTGCATTAAATAGCTGCTATTTCGTAGGGGTGCGCAACGTATTTAGTTTTTTAAAAATCCTCACCTAAACTTAATTAAATTAACTTTTCTGTTTTTGGTGTAAAAAATCACTGACGTTGGATTAGTCAAAGTTTAACGTGACGCTTAAAAAGAATACTTATATTAAAAAACCCTTCAAGTCGTGGGTTCGATCCTCTCCGCGGGCAACTTTTTTTTACACTTTTTTGATTCTTTTTTACACTTTTTTGATGTTTTATGATATTTTATGATTTATTAATGCATAATTAAATTTTTTTGAGTCATAAAACAGCAAAAAAGTACATTTTTTCATAAATTTTATTTTCTCGAAATGTAAATGTATGTAGAACCATACAAATGTTGCTGTCATTACTTGTGAAGTATAAGTGACAGATTTAATTTGTACTAAAACCATACAAATGTTTTGAAATAGCTTCCGGAATTTTTTTCAGCTACAACTATATATTTCAAGCATTTATGCTATGTTTTCAATTCATTTGGGGAAATAAATTAAGTGGGTACTTATTTTTACATTCTGAATTATGGATTTATTTACTGATCTGTGCGGGAAAATGCGCTTAATTCCCTCGATGTATAACACGAGGACTTTCTACATCTTTTCAAATTTGTTGAGTACTGTTGGAATATGTGTGAAATTTTGGCGAAAAATCGCTCTATTAATTTTCATCGTCACCGCAAACTAGTTGGATTTAGGAGGGATGTGAATATTAGACGTGTTTTAAATAGTACAAAGTCCCATCTTTCCAAAATGGGGTCGGGTTTTGTCCAATTGTTGCGCATCTGCAAGTACTGGTCAATCAAAGTTTGGTAAAAATGCAAAATCGAAAAATATTAATTCCTAAAATTTTACCCAAAAAACCAACATTTTTTTTAAAACATATTTATTTACATATTTTTGAACTTTTTAAGCATAAATGTGCTATTTATGAATGATTTTTATAAAAACTTTCAGTTTATGTAGTTTTTTTACACCCCACGCGGGTTGCTATAGCTGCACATTTGGGACCTCACTTAGACCGCTATAACTAATCACAGAAAAAATATTTTTTAATTCTGCTTTCTGTTTATTGTAGCTTAAAACAGTACCTTTCTAACAGTATATAATACTTGATGGTTTGGTATAGTCTTGGTCATGAACACGACCTTTGTTTGTGACCAAAACTGACCGACGCGAATTAAATATTATATTATTAATTATATAGTACTTAAAAGCATAATTAAATATTTTATTTCAGTTTTTTATACTTATTTATGATAATCATGACTATTAAAACTGGAAATTTATGTTTTTAAAATTTTTTGTACCCTGTGGCTAGTCGCTTGGTGGTGTCCTATGTAGTACCATAGAAGTCTCTAACTCGTTGACAAATCTTGCAATTGAAGTCATTTCACAAACTCTCATCGATAGATTTAATATATTTATCCATATATAAGACAAAATACATCTAGTTTTAGCACAATTCATCGAAAAATTGGGATTTTTGGCAATTTTTTTCGAGATTGACAAGGGTTGGTCACAATCAATGCAGTTTCATGGCAGCAAAGCCCATGTTATATACAAGTATTATACATTTTTGTAAAGGTATTAATATAAGCTAGCAAAAACAGAAGACAGAATTGGAAAATAATGCTTTAATAAAAAGTTATGGCCCTTTAAGTAGTCTCAAAAACCACCTAGTCGACAACCAGCATAGGCAAAAAATCAAGTTTTTAAAATTTTGATGATATTTCAAAAACTTCTCAGGCAAAAGGGAATTTAAAGTTATAAAGAACCTTAAAGACTATATAAAAAGTTAAAATAAATGTAAAATTTTAAAAACTTGATTTTTTGCCTATGCTGGTTGTCGACTAGGTGGTTTTTGAGACTACTTAAAGGGCCATAACTTTTTATTAAAGCATTATTTTCCAATTCTGTCTTCTGTTTTTGCTAGCTTATATTAATACCTTTACAAAAATGTATAATACTTGTATATAACATGGGCTTTGCTGCCATGAAACTGCATTGATTGTGACCAACCCTTGTCAATCTCGAAAAAAATTGCCAAAAATCCCAATTTTTCGATGAATTGTGCTAAAACTAGATGTATTTTGTCTTATATATGGATAAATATATTAAATCTATCGATGAGAGTTTGTGAAATGACTTCAATTGCAAGATTTGTCAACGAGTTAGAGACTTCTATGGTACTACATAGGACACCACCAAGCGACTAGCCACAGGGTACAAAAAATTTTAAAAACATAAATTTCCAGTTTTAATAGTCATGATTATCATAAATAAGTATAAAAAACTGAAATAAAATATTTAATTATGCTTTTAAGTACTATATAATTAATAATATAATATTTAATTCGCGTCGGTCAGTTTTGGTCACAAACAAAGGTCGTGTTCATGACCAAGACTATACCAAACCATCAAGTATTATATACTGTTAGAAAGGTACTGTTTTAAGCTACAATAAACAGAAAGCAGAATTAAAAAATATTTTTTCTGTGATTAGTTATAGCGGTCTAAGTGAGGTCCCAAATGTGCAGCTATAGCAACCCGCGTGGGGTGTAAAAAAACTACATAAACTGAAAGTTTTTATAAAAATCATTCATAAATAGCACATTTATGCTTAAAAAGTTCAAAAATATGTAAATAAATATGTTTTAAAAAAAATGTTGGTTTTTTGGGTAAAATTTTAGGAATTAATATTTTTCGATTTTGCATTTTTACCAAACTTTGATTGACCAGTACTTGCAGATGCGCAACAATTGGACAAAACCCGACCCCATTTTGGAAAGATGGGACTTTGTACTATTTAAAACACGTCTAATATTCACATCCCTCCTAAATCCAACTAGTTTGCGGTGACGATGAAAATTAATAGAGCGATTTTTCGCCAAAATTTCACACATATTCCAACAGTACTCAACAAATTTGAAAAAACCTTTATGTGACACTATATTAAATTTAAGGTCTAGATATGTAGATCTGGGAACCGAAAACCGTTTTTTAATTAATTAAGTAGTTTCTGCGCAAATCGAGTTTGAATGAAATATCGTAAAAATCGCCAAAAACCCCTACTCTCAACTTTGGGGACCTGCAACTCAGCACCAGATGGACCAAAAAGTCTGAAACTTTGGGAATTAGTCACATATTATGTCAGCTTTAAAATGAGATATCTTTGAAGAATTTTGGTGAAACTTTTCCAAAAAGAGTACGATTGCCGGAATTTTAACTTCCACGCAAAAGCGTGTAAGTTATTAGTTTCGTCAAAAACACACTTTTTTTATTACGGTATTAAGACTTATTATTAAAAAAATTCTAATGATGCCAAAAGTTGTGTATCGCGAGGCTGCATTTTTTTGTATATAAATTTTTTTCACTAAGTATCATCTAAGGGTCCAAAACCTCGAAAAACGTGTTTTTTAGGGTCCACAAATTTGGTAATCAGGGTCACAGCCGAGCCATGTACATATGGAAATTTGGTTTTTTTGCCATTTGGTCACACATATCAAGCGACCAGGGGAATGGAAAGTCATTTTAGGAAATTTTGAAATTTTCAGTGATTTTAAGGCTGTCAAAGTTGACAAACCTAGGAAAAATTACACTTTTCTTCAAACGCCTGACGACCCAGGGTTTTTTTCAAACTGGATATACCTTTGTATCCTATCTTATAGTCCTTTCCATGACGTTTACAAAAATACCCCACATGACTATGTTTGGACTTAATCCTGAGATTCTACAGCACTTTGAAAATCGAAAAAAATGGATTTTTTTTTAAAAAAAATTGAATTATCATAAAGGCTCTAGATGATTACTGGATCTTATTTTTATGGACATAGAGGCTCTGGATGTTAACTGGATCTTATTTTTATTGGATATAGAAGCTCTGGATGGTAACTGGATCTTATTTTTATGGACATAGGGGCCCTGGGTGATAACTGGATCTTATTTTTATTGGATATAGAGGCTCTGGGAGATAACTGGACCTTATTTTTATGGACATAGAGGCTCTGGATGGCAACTGGATCTTATTTTTATTGGATATAGAAGCTCTGGATGGTAACTGGATCTTATTTTTATGGACATAGGGGCCCTGGGTGATAACTGGATCTTATTTTTATTGGATATAGAGGCTCTGGGAGATAACTGGACCTTATTTTTATGGACACAGAGGCTCTGGATGATAACTGGATCTTATTTTTATTGGATATAGAGGCTCTGGGAGATAACTGGACCTTATTTTTATGGACATAGAGGCTCTGGATGGCAACTGGATCTTATTTTTATGGACATAGAGGCTCTGGATTGTAACTGGATCTTATTTTTATGGACATAGAGGCTCTGGATGGTAACTGGATCTTATTTTTATTGGATAAAGAGGCTCTGGGTGATAACTGGATCTTATTTTTATGGACATAGAGGCTCTGGATGGTAACTGGATCTTATTTTTAATGGATAAAGAGGCTCTGGATGATAACTGGATCTTTCTTTTATGGACATAGAGGCTCTAGATGGTAACTGGATCTTATTTTTAATGGATAAAGAGGCTCTGGATGATAACTGGATCTTATTTTTATGGACATAGAGGCTCTGGATGGTAACTGGATCTTATTTTTATGGACATAGGGGCCCTGGGTGATAACTGGATCTTATTTTTATTGGATATAGAGGCTCTGGGAGATAACTGGACCTTATTTTTATGGACATAGAGGCTCTGGATGGCAACTGGATCTTATTTTTATTGGATATAGAAGCTTTGGATGGTAACTGGATCTTATTTTTATGGACATAGGGGCCCTGGGTGATAACTGGATCTTATTTTTATTGGATATAGAGGCTCTGGGAGATAACTGGACCTTATTTTTATGGACATAGAGGCTCTGGATGGCAACTGGATCTTATTTTTATGGACATAGAGGCTCTGGATTGTAACTGGATCTTATTTTTATGGACATAGAGGCTCTGGATGGTAACTGGATCTTATTTTTATTGGATAAAGAGGCTCTGGGTGATAACTGGATCTTATTTTTATGGACATAGAGGCTCTGGATGGTAACTGGATCTTATTTTTAATGGATAAAGAGGCTCTGGATGATAACTGGATCTTTCTTTTATGGACATAGAGGCTCTAGATGGTAACTGGATCTTATTTTTAATGGATAAAGAGGCTCTGGATGATAACTGGATCTTATTTTTATGGACATAGAGGCTCTGGATGGTAACTGGATCTTATTTTTAATGGATAAAGAGGCTCTGGATGATAACTGGATCTTTCTTTTATGGACATAGAGGCTCTAGATGGTAACTGGATCTTATTTTATTGGACATAGAGGCTCTGGATGATTACTGGATCATATATAATTGGAAAGAGGTGTTCTGGATGTTACTGGATCTTACATAAACGGAAATAGAGGCTTTGGATGATTACTGGATCTTATTTATTAGACATAGAGGCTCTGCATGATTACTGGATCTCATTTTTATTGAACATTTTGAACTATTAATACTTTTTGAGTGCAAATTTGGGCATAAAAAAATATTGATCCACTGTGCATCAATATTAATTTTTGGTTAAAATTATTACAATAAAATTTGTTAATTTTACCAATTATTTAGTTATTTTTTAACAAAAATGAAATTAATATTTTTCGGATCATAACTATTATCCTAAAAATTAATAGTCGTTTGAGTTATTTTATCGATTTTTTGGTTAAAACTTGCAGACAAATAGTTAAAGTTTGGTAAAATTATTTCTATGAGTATTTCTATGCGCAAACGAAACTTACGGCCTATAGATATAAGTAAGATATAAATAGTTGAATTTACTATAATACGGTATTAATACTTCTGTTTTAAAAAATCTAATGATACCAAAGTTGTGTATCGCAAGTCTGCATTTTTCTGTTTATAAATTTTTTGGATTGTGGTTTTTCAAATTCTTTTTTCTAACTAAATACAAATATCATATTTAATCTAAAACAAGACAGTGTGGATTGTAATATTTGTTTATACTCAAAACTAACACAAGAGAGCGTGGAAGTTTCTGGCGTGATCTGTACGTCGTGATTTTTTAAAATTAGACCAATGTGCCCCCCTTTACCAAATACTCTCAACCCCTTTAATGCCTCATTCATCCAAGATAATGATATCAAAAATCGAAAAACTTTCTCAATTTATTATTTCATCACAATGAATGGATGCTTAATGGATGAGAAAAATAAGTCCTTGAGATATAATTTTTAAAATGAAATTGATTGCATTTATCCGCTGCTTTTACTAATGAATAAAGAGGAAATGGGAATATAAAAAATGACATAGATTCAAGCAGTGAAGATAAATTAAATTAAATCCTCATGAATTCAATTATCATAAATCTAATTTGTAAAATTATACACTTTTTCCATCCTCACCAAAAAAACGAGTGAGAGAGAAAGACACAGGAAAGGAATGATGCGGAAGAGACACAAAACGGTGTGCTGTGTTTGTGAGAAAATAGTCATATTATTCTGAGAAGTGGATGGAGAGTAAGTTAGGATTTTTTTGATGGACAATGGTTTAAGGCGCATTTTACTATTTTGCAGTCATTGCGTGACTACAAAAAATATCTGATTCCCATGCAAAAAACACAAAACCAGCCTAAAGATACCGACAAAATGCCAGCACACCAAACTCGTCCCCATCATTAATATCACACAAAAAATGTGAATTATGAAAGACCATAAAAAGTGATAAAAGTTTACTCATCTGAAAGCTCATAGTGGCGGAAATAATTTAGAAGAATGTCTTTCTCTATCTCTCATTCATTCTCTAGTGCCACTTGCTGTGTGTATGAACGGTATTACTAAGCATAAAGAGTCATAAAAATATTTTCAGTACATTAAATGAAATCAACTCAGTTATAAAAAATATTATCGTATGAAAGGAATTACGGGGTTTGTTGTAAGTGCGACACACAGTAAATTAAAAACTTTTTCGACAGAAAATTAATAGGAAAGTTTGCTACTGTCGTTATACAGCACCTTCCTCGCCATAAATAAAAGAAAAAAAGGGCTACTGTGTCTACGGAAAGGCAAATTTATTTTTAGGAGAAAATCCGTCGTTATGAGTGAGCTTTTGTGTAATTATAATTAAAAAATGAGAGGAGAAAAAAATTAATTGCAACTGATAATAAAACGGCAAGCTTACAGAGGAAGTTGTTGATGAGATGTTTGTGCACTGAATGATGCGCACATCAGCTGTGTAGCCAGAACTTTTGTGAGGGGTGTTAAAAATTTAAAAAATATTTCTATGCAATTTGAATCATTTTATCTGGAGAGAAGTGTGACTTACAACCTTAGTCACCTTCCCTAGATGCGTGCCTGGCACATACTCTGTAGATAGAGAAATGGACAGGAAAAACAAAATTGACCAACTTTTATCACTTTAAAAAAGTTTTCAGAAAATTTTCAAAGTCAACCCATAAAATTTTAGACACACAAGCATTTATCCTCATTAAAAAACATTGCAAAAAATCGAACAGCAAATATTTAAACAGAAAAAATATTGAAAAACTCAAAATAATGCAAACAAAACTGTTTTTAAAGGTTAGGTTTGTTTACAAATTTGGAAATGGAACTTGTTTATGTAAATTTACATATTTATATTGAAAAATTCAGTTCAAACTGAATTGTTTATTTTACTAGTGGCTTCCAACCCAAAATGAATAATAATAAAGAGCGCAATTTAAATAAAAAAATGGAACTGTAAGCTGTGGTATTAAATGGACTCATTTACATAACTCCGAAAGAAAAATAAAAATTTTGCACATTCACTCTCAAAATCCATTCCTCTTTTTGCACGAGTCATAGAACAGCATCAATCTTTCTCATTATACACTCAAACTAGCTTTGAGTAAAAAAAATATTTTTTTCAATGAGCAAAAGAAAGGCGAATATGATGAGAAAAAAATGAACATTAAAAGTGAAATAAAAAATTTTTAATTGCTTTATTGCAATCCTGGATCGTACAACTTTTCATCTTCATCTTACCATTCGCCACCCCTTTTTATGCTTTTTATTTCATCATAATGAGGCACTTTAGTGCTACTAATTTACGTTCTTTGTAAACTTTAATGTATTTTTTTCTTTCGTTCATTTCTCCATCTACGTCCTTCCTTAAAAGACGAGAGAAACTTTTTTTTTCTCGCGCAAAAATTAAATACAAACAAAATGGGCGCCTGTTGTAGTCATAAATTTTAAAATGACTTGAGCATGACAAAGAGAATGAATGAGATCTTTATGTGTGTGAGTAAATACCAACACACACACAATATAATGGCGCATTGTAAATGAAATATGGCATCAAAAATAATTTTAAGGTGGGTGAATTGAGCGCAATTTATGGCTGTTTGGGCTTCAAATTTTTCATGTTTGCTTGCTATAGGAGTGTTGCTAGGGATGTGATTAGGTAGTCACTGAATCCTGCTTCTGAATTTCAAGAACCCCTCAACTTTGGTCAAAATGAACAACCTCAAATCCTATTCAGCCAGAAAGTCATTGCCCATTAACACAAAAATCAAGTTTTCCTCTTCGTCATAAACACGAAGTCTTAAATTTACATTCTTTTCATTTTTTCAATCTCTCCGTCATTTCTTTTTTGTGTATTCCGTATGTTTAATGCTTCCGCTCAGAATCATAATCAGCAGGCTAAGTTTCATGTTTTTATATGTCTTCATTATGTACGATATAATCGGAAGTTAACTGCTGACAAATGAGACTTTGTAAACGGAAAGAAAAAAAACGAGAAGGAAAATTGTGAATGGAGCAAAAAGGCTTAGGCACTTACGCTTATTTATGACATCATAATTTTCATTATGAAAACTTGGCATTCGAGTTGAGAGGAAGTTTCTTGTGAAACGACACAAAGACTGTTGTGAAATGTCATTTAAAGCTTTAAAGTTGTTGTTGAATTTTAACAGTCATGACTGGTGTGTTGAAAAGTCACGAATATAGAGCATGAGCTGATTTGAGAAAATATTTTATACTGTGTGAGATGCAACAGACTTTTTTTTCCAATTTAATAAGCATCCTGCTAGGATGATACAGTTTTTTGATGACCCTCGGGATCAAAAAAACTTCAAAAGATGCTCTTTGGCTTGATAAGATCAAAGGTTCGGTTTTACTGAAATGAAATTACTGTGTATTACAAAATTGTAGCAGTTCTCAATTTTTTTACAGTTAAGTCAAGAAATTTCCATTTTATCCGAGCTTCTTTTGACTCTACACAAAGGCATGCACAGCAATAACGTTCTATGTATCGTAAAAAAATCCCTTCCATTACAGAATAAAATCTACACAATTGTTCACATTCTCAAACAAATTTACAAAAGTCTCGGCAAATTTTCAACATCCTAAATTACTCTAAATTTTCTTATACAAATTCCAACCCGACCCGAGAAGAACGAGTACTTTTTGTGGCAGTAAATTATGTACATATGAGTACCAAAAAAAACTTGAGTGAAGAAAAGGACTGAAGCTAAAAAAGCATTAAACCACATGTCCATGTTCATTTAAACTTTTCATTTTCAACATCATCATGGTTAACAGAGAAATTTTTGTACATGCATGCACTCTTGGTGATGTAAAGAATCTTTTCGACATAATGATTTGTGAAAACTTTTTTTCTGACAAATCGCATTTCCGCAAAAGGAATGGAATGAATGAAAGAAGCGAGAATGTTTAGAATGAATGAAAAAGCTGTGAGGAAGTGAAAAAAAGGCAACCCTCATTATCCAAAAAAATTCAATTTCTTGTGCCCTCTTCCATCACAAAATGTGATTATGGTAAGATAACTTTTATATTTTTTGTATATGAGCTTTTTTTGTGTATATTCGCAAACATTCTATGGGAAAAGGAATAAGTATGAAAATGATAGGAACAGCAAGGGGCAATGGAAGGAAAAGTTGATGATGACATTCGATATCTTGTCTAAAAAATAAAGTTTTGGTGAAGATTTTTTCTTGAGGTTTCCGTTAAATTCACACGAAATAAAAGTTCCTTGATGAATTATGCCATAAGTGATGTTTCTATGAACATGATATTTCCACGAAGGTCCTGTGATTTTTCAAACATGTTCAAAATATTTGTTGATGTGAAATTTAAGTAGATTGAAAAATTCTCAGAAGATTTTATTCAATACCTGCTCTGCCGCTTATATTCTTTTGAGTGAAAGCTCTTATTTCATTCCTAGAATTTCTCAGAAGGTTTTAGGAAACCCCTTCTATGTATAGACTTAAATACATATTCTGTAGATAATTCTGAAACCAGGCACATGGATTATTTTTCATAGAATCGTTTTGAGCCATTTCTAGATAACTGAAAATTGTTACTGATGCCAATTTCAGAGAAACATTAAAAAAACAAATATGAATATTTTTTGTTGTTGAAATATCACGTAATAAGTGGCTTCCAAAAAAATTTGTTTGTTCCTATACTCAAATTATTGAACTTTTTGTTAATTCTAATGGTACATTAGATTAACTAAGAAAGTAGAACTTTGGAAAAGTGTCGAAGTGACAAAAATTTTCCATGTAAAAATTGTTTGAGGGGAGACCCCATCGGACCCCTCCCCCCTAGTTACGCCCTTGTTAAGCAGGTCGTTCAGTCAAAATATTTAAATAGTTTCATTCTAGGTAATTATAAAAATCAACAAATTTTGAAAATCATCGAAGTTTTAAAGAAATTACATTCAAAAGAAGAATTGAAAGACTTCTTTTCTTCCCGAACGACAGTAAAATTTATCAAACCAAAATAACTCTTAGCTCCCAAAATCCTTCTTTATCGGTTTCTTTTCATTTCCCCATCCCAGCCATTTCCTTTTCTTTTCCCAAAAACGAAAGAATTGCCAACAATAACAGAAAAAGAAATTATTACCAAAAAGATAAACCTTCCCGATTACGATAATGAATAAAAATGAGAGACATGTATACATTAATACTTGCTGTAAAGATATACCGAAAAAAAATTATATTGCTGATCTTGCATTTGAAGTTCATTCACAATTACATTCATCGTTATTATTATACAAATATAAAGAGGATAAAGTATGGGAAATTCTTTTTTATTTTATTCTGTACATTCATACGGAATCACAAAACATGAAAGGAAGTGAATAAAACGAGAAATCCAAACAAAAAGAAATTATATAAATTTTGTACATACAGAATAAATGATTATACTGAGAGAAAAATATTATTATTGGAGCTGGATCTGGTTATTTGGGATTGCTTATGATCAGTAACGTAGCAAGGGGAGGTAAACGGGGTCATTTTTTACTTTGGGTTCGGTCGTCCTACCCCCTTGATACGCCACTGTTTGTGATTATACAATTACATAGGCACAGACAAATATTTGCGCAAAAAATCAAACCTAGACTAAAGTATTTATGTATTAGACCTAGGAGAATGTGTGAAACTGCCTAGACTAGTGGTTCTTAAAACAGTATATCGCGAAAAGTTTTGTGATCCAACCAAACATGGACAATTTTGGATACCAGAATTAAAATTTCTCTAAAAAAAGTTGACATGACTAAGACAGGTATTTTAGTGTATCGTGAACGCCTGCTAAAAAAGATTTGAGAACCTCTGGATTAGACAGTTTCTAGACCTAAGCATAATTATTTATTAGCTTTTGCCGAGGTTTTGCAAATATCTAGAATCAAATCTGTGCTAAATCATGTATAGGAACTTAATCACAGGTACCTAGTCATCACCTCAGCTCTTGAATACCCAGATCAGGGGCTAGTTGCTCACTTTACCATAGGGTATATACTATCCAAAATGTATATTCTTGTGGTAGTGCATACCCTGGAAAAAGTGAGCAGCCTGTACCAGAATAAAATGTAAATAATAACTGAAGTTGATCTTTGACCCAACTGTGAGACCACCTTGACATGCTGGACTATAAACATGCGGGGTGTCCAATAAAAAATTTTTTTTCTCAGTGTAGTTAAGCAAATAAATAAATTCATTTCACATAATTTATAATGTAAGTAAGAAAGAGAAGTAAGTAAGTTAAGTAAGCATATTCTATACAGTATAAATATACCCTCAAACTCATCTATTTACATACAGTCATGAGCAAATGAAGAAAAGGATAAAAGAGAGAAAAATAATAATATAAATCCAAAATATTTGATACCAAAGCATGCAAAATGAAAAATTTAAATATTTGATAAGAAATGACTCAATCTAGATAGTAAACATTTTAATCTTAAAATGAAGGAAAAATATTCCGATATTAAGCATGAACAGAGAAAATGTTTGTGGATAAAAATGTTCAAAAAAAGCATAGAAAATGAGGATAAAAAAAATCTTTTTGTAGAAGAAATGAAAATTTTGAGGATAGAAAATAAAATTTGTATATTCATGATAAATTGCATATTTTTGTCTTCATTTTAAATAATGAGGAACAAAAATTTTTTTTCCATTTTAGATAACACAAAAATTCTTTATTCTTTCATTTCATGAACAAAATAGCTTAAATGTTTCTTATACTGTAAATAATTTAAGAGAAAAAAAAAGTATTTAAATGAAATTATTGTATAAAGAAATTTAAGTCAAGATGAACGACAGAAAATGACATAAAATGGAGAAGTGTGAATGGATGGAAAGTTATCAAATAAAGATGAAAAAAAAAATTCTTTTTGAAAATTTAAGAAGAAAATTTGTTTCTGCTTGAATCTTTTTATCATAAAAATTCCTTTTCAGCTTCGAGATTTTCAGTGGTTGAGCAACGAAGGATAAATTTCCCGACCTACACAGGAGTCATGACGGATTTTTATGCTTCCTTGTCTTAAAATTTAACTTGTAGAAGTTTCTGAAGTAGGAGTCAAAGCCATAATATCGTATAGTGTACTGAAATGTCAAACGTTGTCTCCTCCTACGTAATAGCTATGCTCAGAGTCTGTTCCTAACTCACCCAATGAAATAAAATAAGCAGATCCTTATAATTCAGTAACGTAACCAGAATTTTGTTGGGGGTGGGGTTGGAAAACAATTATTTCAGTTCAAAAACCGTGAGAATATGTGTCCCTAAAGCTTTACAGTGTGATTGGAACAAGTCCACTGATGACATTTCTTTACTAAACCACTATACCACTGCTGTTTTCAAAACCAGGCAATAATTGTATCTATTTTGAAATAAATTTCTACAGAATGATTGTATTTAGTTGAAAATTATTAAATCCTTAAAAATTTAGCACTTCTCATGTTACAGCACCATTTCAAATACCAGACAGATGCAATGCAGCCATATGCCCCAAAAAAATACCTTATGTACAACATACTTTCAAATATTTTTCACCACAGCATTCAAAGCAACAACAATGCATGTTTCAATAAAAAGAGCACCTGCAGCTATCACATAACTCGGCAAATCGCCAAATATTGAAATTTTGATACAAAAGAAATGTTGATACGGATGAAATTTTGGATACAATATTACATTCAAACAAGTACTTTGTGCCTTGAACCGACAATACCGTGTAATGCCTTTCATGTTCTCATCTTCTTTTCTTTTATACAATGCAGCATATTCTTCAGAAATTCATGCATAACAAATTAAGGTAAATTAAAGCAAAAATGTCGAAAGAAGCAGAGGAACTAAAAGTTTAAGACAAGAAAATTTCGTATCTTCAGATTCACGTCAGTTTGCTGAGGAATTTTTGAGAAGCAAAATTAAATTTTTCCAAGATATAAAGTGACGAAAATTCATCTGACAGCACTGCTGGTTTTAAAATGAAATATTTCGACGAGATTTTAGATCGGAACAAAAGTTTGTGGAAGATAGGAAGAGGAAGAAGCACTGACAAAAAGAAGAAATGGAAGTGAACAGTTAAGGAACGCGAACGCGAGAAATGATGAAAATTTAATGAGAAAATTCTTATTTTTGTCATTGAATTATAATCAGTTGTAGCTTGATTTTCATGTGAGTATAAGGAATAAATTTTGAGGTCAATGACCAGACTCGTAGAAAGGAGGTTGTTGGGTGACAAATCAAAGCAAAAAAGGTTTTTAATCATTTCAGGGGTCAGTTTCAAGGGGTCTTGTCACACAAAAGACAATAGCTAGGGTATACCCAATACAGGGGTATAGCCAGGGTAGCCAGACCCCCTATCCAGAAATCAAAAACTCACATAAAAAGTTTTATTAATATTTACAAGTAATTACCAGAAAAAAATTTCGGGACCCCCTCCCCTCATAAAATTTTTTGGCTATACCACTGACTACCTGAAGGGTATACCGAGAAACTAGACAATTTTAAATGTTGACCGTTATAATAAAGTTTGAATAATTCAAAAAAATATTTTCCGTTAAAAAGAAAGGGGTTATTCACTTATGACGTCCATCAAAAAATGGGATTTTTAAACCCCTCCCCCACAAAATTTTCATACAAAAAAATTCTTTTTATATGAAGGTGTCACAAAACCTCATCTGGACATCATAAGCGAATCACTCCAATTTAATTAAGCTTTCTTTTTATTGTATATTGTCCTTCAGAAAACAAAAGCAATTAAAACTAAACTTTCCATACTTCTTTATCAAGATCTACATTATTTTCATATTATATTCCATTTGTCCATCTCATCAAGCTGTAATCAATACGTCACAAAGTTACATGAGAACTCCATAATGTCTCATCCAATTCAATTAATTAATAATCTTTTGATCCTCATGACAACGATGACAAAGAAACTAAAATCAAAAAGAATGCCCTGATGTCAATTTTCTGTAATTTCTTCCATGCTCAATTTATGATCTGTTGTTAGTAAACTTTCTAGAAAAGCAAGAAGAGGTTTGTTATTCATTTTTTTATTACCTTGAATTAATGCTCCAGTTTTTTTACTATGAACTAGTTTCTGCTGAGAAAATTAATGAGCTATGAACTACTTTAAAATGATCTTTAAGACTAATCGTGTCATTCTTTAAAGTAATTAAAGTTAGCACACTCTAAGGTAATATTGACACCCTTCTGTATTCCATAACTCTATATTAATTTAGTAAGCATGCCAATAAATCACAAATCCAATAATCTAATCGATATTTGATGTACATCGCCAACACATTTCTAGAAATTTATCCTAGAACTAAACGAACGGCTGATGAATTTATCATTAACTTGATTGAAATCATAAAAGTTATGATAATGTTTAACTAATTAATGAAAAATTATGATTATGATGATGATAATGAAGTCTATTTTATTGGCTTTTAATTAGCTTCCAATAATTTTGTTTAAGCTAGTTTATTGTCATATTAATGAAATTGCAAATAAATAATCATAATTAGTACGGAATGTCAATAGTAAATGTGGAATGCATCAGTGAAATTATGCGAGTAATCAGTGCAAGATAAACTTTTTAATTGAGTCATTGACATGTAGGTTTTATTATTATTATTATTATTATTATTATTATTATTATTTTATTTATTTCTTTTCATTCATTCAAAGGGTTTTGTGAGGTATTTGATCATTAATGAAATCATTCATAAATAAAGTTTATCAGAAAATTGAATTTTATCACAAAATCGTTATGGATGTTTTCTAGGACATCACACAGTTGGATGTTATATGTGAATGATTTTTGATCTATTTTAACGCTATTACTTTAAAAAAATAAATTTTCAGACACCAACCCCCCACCCTTCTACACCCCCCCCCCCCCCCTATATTTTTTGACCGTCAATTTAATTTTTCTGTGGTTTAATTGCTGTTTAAATACTATAAACTCAGCCAAGTATAACCCCATTGGCTGTGAAAAATTGGAAAATTTGGTTTTTTTAAATTGAAAATGACCATTGTAAATCAAAACAAATTTTGCTTATTTTAATTAAATACGGGTAAAGCTTGCAAAGTTGCTAGCTGTAACCAAAAGAAATCAATGAATCATGTTTTTGAAGTGCCAAAACATTCTATAAGGGTGATTCCATGAAATAATTTCAATGTTTACATTTTTGTTTAATCCATGTTCTTCGCCAAAGAAAAACAAATTTTTAATATTTCGTTTTGTAGATGATTTTAAGAAGTTTTATGAAACTTAACTAATTGTTTCGAGAAAAATAAGCAATTTAAAAGAGCATAGAAATATTTTTGAGTAAATTAGGCTTTAGAATTAAAGTTTTCATTTTTAACATTCTGTAGGTTATCGCGGAAATTCTCTCCAATATTACTTGGTAACATCTTGGTAACTTCCGTGGAATTCAAATAGTGACTTAACTATACATATTTGAGATAAATTAAAGCTCAAATTTGATAGATGATTTCACAATCTATCGTTCTGTATAGTTTTTTGTTTTGTAAAGTAGCTAGAAACTTGAAAAAAATTAAGATCAAAATTTGGAGAGATGATTTTTTTCCATTTAGCGTTACCAAGTAATAGCAAAGAAATTAAAATATTTCACTAATTAACCACTTTTAGGAAGCTTTTCATATGCAATTATATAGTAAATGCTCTTTCCAATGCTACGTGAAAGGCTTATTAACTATTATTAAGTCTAAATATGTGAAAAATCAATTTGGAGACAAATTTGTAGAAAAATCGTTCCATGGAATTACCCATAAATAAGAATAGGTGGGATTTTTTTAACGGTATTTTCAAATTCAAAAAATTTTTCAGTCAAAAAATCTTCCAAAAAAATTTCGAAAATATTTTGAATTTTAAAAAAATAACGGTTGATGGTGCTGTTTGGACCCAATATGTATAACCAAATCTATAATAGTTTCATCATGGATACCCTAAATTTTACATACTTTTGAAAAATACTTGCTGATTGGTAACAACTACTAACTTTTTGAAAAATAAAACAAAGTTTTATTGGATTAGATAAAGCATAAAATAACATTTCATCGCCATTCATGCTAATTCCAATATTTGTTGATTTTCAATTCAATATCTTTTATCTCTTATCTGCTTCATTCAACGCTGTCTATTTCATTTACAATTTCATATGATTGTGACGTTGCCAATAATAAAATGTACAAGCATATAGCACAGCATAACATAATTATTCCATGATGATAAATAAGGCATGATAACTTCATTTACATTTGCATATTTTTACTATTCTATATTTCCGACATTTTCCAATTCCAATTTTCTATTCACTATCGCAACTACCATTAACGATGAATTTTCAATTCCAATTTTATCCACATTTCAATTGCACAAAAGTTTTCTGGTGAAATTTTCATCGATTTTGAAAAGACTCAATTTAATGCACTGACCTCAAAAACAATTCCAAAAAGTCATTAATTCTTGAAAAACTAAAGTTGCCCGCAACTCAAACAAAATTCACTATAAAATGCAAAACAAGTTGGTAGTCACATACGAGAAATGTAAATAGTCACAAGTGATATCATGTATTTATTGGAGGTGAGAAAAATCAGTTTTGTGGACGAGCGTATGAAAATGGTAATTTTCAACTAGAAATGTTTTATTTTTGAACATGCATCAGTTATTTTCCTAAAATTTTGCTGGTTCTCTTCTGGATAGGGTGACCAGATATTTTTTGAAAAAGTTTTCTACCAAAAAGTTTTCTACCAAAATGTCCTCTGTTTGAGCATTTTTTTTTTGGTGTCCGCTTTTTTTTGATTCAGCACTTAACACTTCATCATATCTAGTGTAAAGCTACTAATTTTCTGAAATAGAGGACATTTTAAATGAAATAGACAATTTATGAAAATAGAGGATAAATTGAATCTTTCAGAGGACAGAGGACAAAATCAAAAAATAAAGGACATTCCTCTGCAAAACTAAGCAGATGGTCAGCCTACTTCTGAGGTTATCTATTGATGATGCTGAGTTTGTAGCAGTGCAACGGGATTTTTAGGCAGTTGAGGAGAAATGAAAATATTGCGTCCTGTTGGGGTCCTGTCTTGGATGCTTTTGATCTAAATTTTCATGATACACTGGCAGCAAATTTTTTGAATCAAAAGCGTCATTTATGAAGGGTAACTTTCATTTAGGTTTGGCATGAAAATTTAAATATTGATAAACGAAATCTACATATTTTATGTTTGCATTACTTTTTATTATTATTATTATTATTATTTTATTCACGTTTTTGTTTACATTTTAATCTAACATAGAGCAAACAAGAGTTGAAAATAAATGAGTTTCAATGTTTAAAAACTTTAAAGAACTCAAAAAGAAAACCATTAAGTGATAACGTATTTTTAACGAAACTATCTGTGATGTACATTGGAAAATTGATTAGAAAATAAATTAATTGCAATTCATTAATTGTGTTGATAAATTAGAGTAAGTTAAATAGTTTAGTGATACTTTAACAGCAACATTTACGTAAATAGACTATTTTTCATTCGTTTTCATTAAAAGCTTTAAGAAAAATTTGAGCTTTTCAACGGTTTTCAGACATTCAAAAAACTAAAATAGACAAACCGAAGGGTTAAAACTACGTTTGTTATTATTTTGTGGTGAAATTCAAAAAAATTGTTTAAATTTAATTTAATTGAAATAAAAAATTGAGAGACATTCAGAGGTACATAAGACTCCAAGAGACAGCGATTCAGCTATACAGACATCGGTGAATCAGGTGATATCGTTCCTTTTTATTCTACTTAACTTCCGCATTTAATTTTATTTTTTCCATTTTAGATGTTGACATATCTCTTCACCCATAGAAAAGATTTAAAAAACCTTTTTAAATTTGTATGAAGAGATTTAAAAACATTTTTTAAACTGGGCTCTTAATAACTTTTTTTAAATTTTTAAAAATATTTTTTAAATTTTTGAATTTTTTTAAACCGTTAAAAAATAATAATATTTTGAAAAAAATTGCTCGGAGTGAGGATCGAACCAGTGACCTCTTGGTTGGTACCCCAGTACTCTAACCACTAGGCCACCGAAGCATGTAAATTTATATGACAATTTGTCAATATATATTGAAAAAATTTAAAAATCATCTTTTTAAATTTTAAAAACGAAATTTTAAACTTTAAAAACATTTTTTAAATTTTAAAAATATTTTTTAAACTGACTTCTAAAAACTTTTTAAAAACGGTTTTTTAAAATTTTTTTTATGGGTGTTCAAATAATCACCATTGAGGCAGGCTGTGATAAAATTCTCGTTTCTAATAGGGCGAATTCTTTGGATGAGTGGAATTTTCAAAAAATGAGCTTTTAAAATTTGAACTATCTAGTGTCAATGATGTCAGTCTTTCAAACATTTATTTCGTAATTTTAGTTTATTTATAGAGTTTTAATAAGCAAAAATAGTTGGAAATCATAAAATACTAAATAATCTTTATAATCGATGTATTGAAACGCTATAAAAATAGCAAGTTAAGTCAAAAATTGAAAATTTCTTTTTAAGAAATTCTGTATTTTGTCCTGGATTAGGAAGAAAAAAGCTTATTTATAACTCCGTAACAAAATAAAATTTACAAAGAATCGAAATATCTCTTTAATTAAAGAATAACGATACAAAGTGATACTACGAGACAGTAGATTTTTGTCTGTTTTATCAGTTAGCAGTGGTTATTAGATGATAATATCTTCAGTTTTCTCTATTTCTCGATTCTTTGGATGCAAAAAACTGAAAGTTCCGATTTTTGTTACGGAGTTATTGAGTGAAGAATCAAAATAACTTAATTAATACAAAGTTTCAATGCCAAAAATGAATTAAATATGATAGTTTTTGGATTAATACATCGATTTAAATCATAAAATGGATAGCTTTAATGGAAAGATTTAGTAAAATTTCGGTTCTTTGATCAAAAATTTCAAAAAATCATCCAAAGAATCCACGATAGAGCACTTTAGTGCCCATTTGAATGCATGCACGTGAGGTAATTTCTTTATTTTAATGTCAATGTTGTTATAAATATTAACACCATAAGAAGAAATTCTCTTCTTTCCGAAATTAGTTTTAGAAGCAGGCTTAATTAACTGACATTTTTCATTCGATCTTGTGATTCCAGTTGACTTTTTAAACTCAACATTCGTGTGGATCCGTTGCTTTAAGTTGCTGAAGACAAAAACAGCAGTATTGATGAAATGAAGTGCGCGAACAGGAAGACAATTTTCAACACAATGTGAGTACATGTAAACCCGATTGTCTCTTCGATCCAAATTAAAGACATTTCGTAGAGCTTGATTTTGAAGCTTCTGTACTCTATCTATTGTGCAGTCATCAGCTGTTCCGTGGATAGTAGATAGGTAATTGATTTGAGATTCAAAAAGCGTGTGATAAATTAGTTTCTTAATACGTTGAGGAAGTTTATGCCTTAATTTCCATAATAGTCCAGAAGTTGAAGCTAGTTTCTTTTCGAGAGAGTCATAATGAAGATTCCATTTAAGATGTTCATCCATTATAATTCCTAGATACTTGATGCAAGCTACTCTAGTTAATCTAATTTCATTATTAATTAAGATCTCATTTGGATCAGACAACTTCATTTGATGAGAATGGAAAATAATGAAATTAGTTTTCTCGATATTGAGAAACATGATTTGTTACTTTTGCTTCTTGTGATGATTATGCTACAGGGGCGTATACAGAAATTTTTTGAGGGAGGGGTTTTAAAATTTTTTGTATGGACGGGAAAATTTAGGGGGGTGGGGGGGGCAGGGCGGGGGTTTAGCATTTTTTTTAAACCCTAGCAAATTGAAAAAAAATTCTCAAAAAGGGGGGCCAACAAACCCCCCTGAATACGCTCCTGTTATACTAACAATTTTTCACTAAATTCTAACAAACAGTTCTGAGAAATATGATTGCAAAATTCCAAATAACGTCTGTCAATTGCTAGAGCTTTAGGTATGGATTTAAAAGTTTCTAGGAATATCCAGTCTCACCAAACAAATTGATTTAAAAATGGTAATGCATACATCCCTCAAGAACAATTCAATTTAGCGTCATCTGAAAGATGATTACAATTTTTTATTTCATTTTCCAAACTCAACCGCTACATGCTTTGTAATAGTCCTGTATGTCCATTTTCCACATTTTCTGTTTTGTGCTTTAGTAAAACTGTTCAGACGTGATTGAAATCCATTCCATTCTGCAATGTCTGTGAGTAAAACTTTTGTTAAAGTACCGAAAAAGAGCAGTGGAGTGAGTGATGATGCGCGGCACAAGTGAAACTTCATAATGAAAATGCGATGTGATTTGAATAACAACAATGCTTTGCAAAAGGAATGGCGAAAAGGAAAGCTTTTTTGTGTACTTTTCTGGTTCGCATGTTGTGTTATGTGACGATCTCATCCATTCCGCTACAAATGGATATGCTGTAGATGTCTGTGTGCTCTTTTATATTTCACAATTTTTGAGCGCTGACAATAAATATATGCATGTGCATTCTCAAATATTTGATGTTAGTTCTTCCTGTTTTGTGTAAAAATTCTCTAAAGAGACTGGTTTATGTTTTTATGTCATACATAGGGATGTATTATGATACATTAATAATGATTAATGTCACACAAGCAAAATGGAAAACTGCAGATTTTTGCACGCTCGTATAAAAAGTAGAAGAGATTGAAAATCAGTATAAAATCTTTATAACATAAATTGCTGATGCATCATCGTGTATCAACGTTACATGAAAAGGATATTGGCAATATTTGTGTAGAGATAGATAGATTGATAATTTAATGGATTAATTACGGATTAGAAGCTTTTCTATCGTCGATACTGTCTTTGACATCATGTCATCATGTGATTTTTTGATACTAGCAAGGATTCCTTCACAAATTATGTCCATCTTTTAAGAGTTTAAGAGATGTTTGATATTTTAAACAAAAAAATAGTATAAAAGATTTATAGGGTTCGGAAGTTATGCGCCGATATGCGCCGATCGGCGCATAACAAGGAAAGTTATGCGCATAATTATGCGCATAATATTCGCATACAATTTTTTTCCCATACAAAAATTTAAATGCTATATTTTAGTTGTAGACACACTTATCATAGATTTTATAGCTTTTAGTTATTAATGTGTCTTCATTTAGTATAAAAACATTTTCAAAACTTATTATTTGCCTACCAAAAAACAAAAAAACGCTAAAAATGTAAAGAAAAAAAGGGGTTTCAATGGAAAATAAATTACAATAGGGAAGAGTATCTAAAACCTCAATTCACCAAGGGACTTTAATGCAATAATTAACAATATGAAGTATTGAAATGCTGTTAAACTTTTTTCATCGCAAAAATTTTCAGATGAAGTGAAATTCTGGTTCCTCCACATAATCAATTAGTTAATGTAAGATTAAATATGCACTAATTTTATTAATTATACGAAACTGAAATCATAACTATTTTTTTAAAATTTACAGTACCTTAGAATTAAACCAAATAGTGATTGTTTAATCGTACATTAACAAAGTAATAATATGGTATTAGTTATTCAATTCACGAGATTGGAAAAAGTTTAATTTTGGTTCATTTTGCAACGATAAATTTTTCTGTTTATTTATTCATATAAACTAGGCGAAGATCAATATTAGAAAAATTATTTAGTTTGAATAGTTTCATAGAGAAATCTTTCAGAAACAGAAATTAAAAATTTTACATATTTTTTTAACTTTTTTGGGCTTTATTCCACGGCTTGTAAAGTAAAGTTCCAGACTTTCGGAAAATTAGACTTTTACAGTTCAGATCGATAGCTTAATCTAGTAAAGTGCTCATTTTCTAGGAATCACCCTATTACTAGTGTATTTAGTACAAGTAATAAATTCATTCCAATAAGTGCTATATTCAAAAAAAGAACATACATGTTCAATTTCAGCTCAATTTGATGAGATATGACCAAGTAAGAATAAAAACTATTTCGGTTTTTGAATTTCCTTGAAAAAGTTATGCGCATAATTATGCGACGATATGCGCATAATTCGGCGACTAATTTATCGGCGCATATCGGCGCATACAAAATTTCCGAACCCTAAAGATTTATAACATGTCAAAGAACCCCATTATTAATTAGATGTCATTTGTTAATGACCCCAAAAATATTTTTCAAATGTTCTTAATAGTAATTTGAGTGTATGGTAGCATGACAACTGAATTTGAATATTCAGTATATGTTCTAAAGAACCGAACGGAGCCAATCATTAAAAACGTCAAAAATAGCACGTAATCACATACTATCAACACTGTGGAACTGGTCAACTGACTTTAAATCATTTTAATCAGTTCCACACAACTTAAGGGTCCAACTTAAAGAGCCTGAGAGATGGGTTAATAAACTGACAGTCGACAGATCGTAGCGAATCAGGACTTAAAAAGTAGGTGATTCAAAATGCGAGATTCAAAAGTTTTGGGGATGCTCTTCAACTTGGAGTAAAAGCACGTCGTTATCATCACTGGGGGTCTTTTTGGATCTAACTTTTATTCTTCAACAGATCCAGTCATCTTCAACATTGATGTAGATTCAAAACTCAAAATCAACAAAATTTCAATTAAACAAACTTCAAGAGAAAAACTCAGTCCAAAAATAGAATACAAAGGATGTCAAAAACAACAATTACTGTCATAGATGATCAACATATTGTTTGTTACAAAAATTGACATTATGGCTGCACAAAATGAGAGAAAATCACAATAGTAGTAGATAGATGCAAGTGTCAGTGTCTCATACACAACTTGTGATGCTTAGATGCTGAATAACAATCATGTTGACGATGATGATGATAATAAAACATATAAACAAGGAATAACTTTTCATTGTCAGCATCTTTTCATCAAAATTGCAATTTTCCATGTTTTCTTCTTCAAAAAACACTTTTGTGTCACAACAGTTTGTGTGAATCTCAATTTGTAGTTGGAATAATTTCCAACAGATCTGAAAATTTGTTTTCTTGAAAATTTTCCACATCAGCTCATGTCTATAGATTTTATTTTATTTTTGTCTACGTGATGATGTTGCATTTAAATTGATTTTAGTTCAAATAAACAAAAGGACAGAAAATTGAATCTAAGCTTCATATTGAGTGTATTTTAAGCTGAGGTGAGAGAAAATTTGTTTATGTAAGGAACGAATTCATAATAGATTGCTTATGATGCAACATTGTCATGGCATATTCATATTATTTTTATTGCTTCAAAATCCTATCAAATTTTTCAAAGAATTTATTCAGTAGAGAATTCAATACTTTCCAGAAAGTAGAAAAATCTTAAGCTTCAAGACAAGAATTGCTAATTTCTGAGAAATTGAAATGAATGCTTACAATGTAATTGAAATATGTTATTGATATCTTCAAGGTATCTCTGCAATTGAAGGACATAACCATTGAGAAAGAGAGATTCCGAGTCCAAGGAGACAGAAGACGTCCACTCACTCTTTCCTTGAGGGCTTTGAGGACCTTGAGTGCAATTTTCTGGGGTTTTTTGAGAAAATAATCCAGAAAAATTCCTTAAATTTTTACGGCTGTGCAAAAAAATGCAACCTACTCTCATTGATTTTTATTTTGACAACCTCATGGCTTGCTTTACTAATGATTAAGCCTTCTATTCAAAAATTGTAAATCGATAGAAAATTTAATGACTTTGGCATTTTTAATTGACTTTCGGATAATATGTCTAAGAATTTAACTACAAAATTTAAGAATTTTTCGGTAGCGGAGATCAAATCCCCCCTGGCTAAGTGGCTAGCTCCTCCCTCCTGGCTGCAACCTCATCTGAGTGTCTCATAATTGGATTAAATTACGTAAAATAATCAGAGAACTAACTAACCCGAGTATACAAAGAGCACGTTAAGAGCACGCTCAGATTTTTGCTGAGCATGCTCACATGCAAATATTGATGCCACTACTTTACCATGATGAGCATGCTCACTGAGCTTGTTGAGCTCAAGAGCATGCTCAGGAATATCCTCAGCTGAGCACATTAAAAATTTTGAATTGAGTATGCTCATGAGCATGCTCAGCTTAACGTGCTCACATGAGCACATGCTCAGTAACGTGCTCAATTTGGTGAGCACGCTCTTTGTACACTCGTGTAAGTCCATTGGCTGCAAACAGCACCATGAACCGTTATTTTTTTTTATTCAAAATATATTCGAAATTTTTTCGAAGATTTTCTGACTGAAAATTTTTTTGAATTTGAAAAAACCGTTAAAAAATTTCACTTATTTTTATTTATAGAATGTTTAGGCACTTCAAAAGCATGATTCATTGATTTCTTTTGGTTACAGCTAGCAACTTTGCAAGTTTTACCCATATTTAATTTAAATTAAGTAGAAAAGTTTTTGTTTTGATTTACAACGGTCATTTTCAATTCAAAAAAATTCAAATTTTCGAAAATTTGTCTTCGAAAAATAAGAACCATTTTCGAATAATAAGAACTGTTTGCAGCCAATGGGTGTAAGTGTATCGAATCAGCTCAGCTCAATATATAGTATGATTCTTGCTTATTTTTGGCAACGCTCGAAATCAAGTCGACTCAGTTTTTATATGGACATGTCGACTGGACATTCCATTCAGGTCCAGTTAACATTATTTCTATTTTGATATCCCATAGATCAGCAATTCAATCTTCATTTCTGATTAATATTTTATGACCTCCTGAAGAGGGGACTCTTTAAATTTCACTTTAATTCATAAGAAAATCCATGTTTAGAATCTCCAAAAAATTATAATAAAATGAAAATCATAAAACAAACTTTCGCTGATTCTTCATTAATTTTCCCATTTTTCATGGCAATAAAGATAAACCAGAGATCGAAGCCGCCGATTGTTAAGCCGGCGGCGGCTTACAAATCGGCTTACTAAGCCGAAAAGTTAAGCCGGCTTAAATTTCGGCTTACGTAAGCCGATTCGTAAGCCGGCTTAACTTATCGGCTTACGTAAGCCGATTCGTAAGCCGGCTTAACTTTTCGGCTTACGTAAGCCGATTCGTAAGCCGGCTTAACTTTCCGGCTTACGTAAGCCGATTTTTAAGTCGACGGCTAAGCCGATTTTAAAAATGGAGATTTTCATTGTTTACAATCTACTTTTGAAAAGTAAAAATCATTATGAATTTAAATTTTATAAAGCCGTTATATGAAAATTGTTTAAACAGAAATAAAAATATTCATAGTGTGGATCTGGAAGTGACTTGGATCATACTGGATCTTTATATAATGGTCCTAAAACTGACTTTGATTCTACTAGATCTTTATAATCTGGTCTCCGATCATACTGGATCTTTATATTAATAAAGTCTAATAAGGTCTAATAATGAAATAGATTCTGTTGGATCTTTATATTGTGTTCCTGGACTTTACTTTTCTTCATCTGGATCTCTATATTGTAATCCTGGACGTTACTTTACTTCTTCTGGATCTTTTATATAGTCGTGACTTGAATTCGAAAAGGTTACTTCGATAAGTACAAATTATATATTACAAAAGTTTTCAAATTCAAGTCACGACTATATAAAAGATCCAGAAGAAGCAAATTAACGTCCAGGATTACAATATAGAGATCCAGATGAAGAAAAGTAAAGTCCAGGAACACAATATAAAGATCCAGCAGAATCTATTTCATTATTAGACCTCTTAATATAAAGATCCAGTATGATCGGAGACCAGATTATAAAGATCCAGTAGAATCAAAGTCAGTTTTAGGACCATTATATAAAGATCCAGTATGATCCAAGTCACTTCCAGATCCACACTATGAATATTTTTATTTCTGTTTAAACAATTTTCATATAACGGCTTTATAAAATTTAAATTCATAATGATTTTCACTTTTCAAAAGTAGATTGTAAACAATGAAAATCTCCATTTTTAAAATCGCCTTAGCCGTCGGCTTAAAAATCGGCTTACGTAAGCCGAAAAGTTAAGCCGGCTTACGAATCGGCTTACGTAAGCCGAAAAGTTAAGCCGGCTTACGAATCGGCTTACGTAAGCCGAAAAGTTAAGCCGGCTTACGAATCGGCTTACGTAAGCCGAAATTTAAGCCGGCTTAACTTTTCGGCTTAGTAAGCCGAAGTTTAGCCGCCGAGCTAAGCGACTTCGATCTCTGAGATAAACATGAATATTTAATTTTCCATCAGAAAAATTCTTAAGCCATAAATTTTCTCATTCATTCATCGTAAAAAATAATAAAAACTGGTGAGAAAAGAGAAGCAACGAAGGAGAAAATAATCAAAGAGGACGCGATGAAATGAGTCAGAAAAACTTTGTGTAAGAAGATGAAAAAGTTTAGCCTTGACATCGCTCATGTGTTGAGTATTAAGGACAAACGATTTGTGTTTTTTGATGCTAATTTTATGCTGAAGATTGTTGATCTGAAATTTTTTGTGGGTAGAGTCAGATTTTGCTAATTTTTTATTGGTCAACAAATCAAAAAGCATATTTTCAAAAGCAAGATTATTGAATAATATCCAAAACATATTCTCACATCCCGAGAATCTCATAAAATCTGGCACAATTTCAGTTCACATTTTCCAAAAATAAAAAATTACCTACTTAAGAAAAATAGACACTATTATACATTTAAGGAATTAAATGAGTGTCAGAAAAGAAATAAGGGGAGGTGTAGTCAATGAGATTAAATTCTGTACAAAATATGCTTGCACATGTTAATAAGATTAAACACTTTATGTCTTTATGCATGAGTGTAGGTTGGAGAGAATAAAAGAGCAGTACAGAATACACAGTACAACACTCCCTGTGTGTAAAGTTGTGAACATTCTAAATTAGTAAGCATGCATTTTCTGGTTCCTTGAGATGATTTTGGTCAGAACTAATGGCAAAAATTCAGAATTTTTCAAAAAATTATATCCAATAGCTGATTATGTGACAAAAATCCATCAGTGGTTAGTTTTCAGAACTAAGGACTAGGTCCTATTAAGAAAGAAGGACTTGTATAGTGGCCTAGATTTGGGAAAAATATATGTGATAGCCATAAGTAAAATGTATCAAATTTGGGTTCGGGCAAATCATTTTCAATTATTTGAAAAGGATATAGCAGTCTACTACACAGACCACTGTGAGTTGGGTAGCTCCTTGTCCCCTTCCGTCCATGATACGCCATTCAGTAATAATAATGAAGAATTGGAGCGCGGTGCATCCAGCTGAGGGTACTACGACTCCAATTAAGCCATAATCTATTCAGTAACATGCCACTCAGCATCATTCATAAGTTGAGCAAAATAAGTAACTTGTTAATAAGCTTTAAAACTTCTACATGAACATCAACAATTTTCATCAAACTTGAGCATCATCCAAAATTTGTCTTCCAAAAGTATCTGCAAAAATTCCCACAAAGAACCTCGTCTTTGTCACTTCTACACTAAATATAATATTTACAAAGTAAGCATTGCAATAATAAGTAAGCAGAAGGAATTTTCATTATAAAATAATACTCATGTAAGTACGAATGAAATTTATGTGTGGATGAAACAAGAAACAAGCAAAACGTTTTGCCTTCCAACTTTTTTCTCTTTCGTGTGACATTTGGGGAAAATTATGATTTTGAATAAAACATGATTTGCCTCCGAAAAGAGCAGGAATGGAAGAAAGAATAAGAAGCAAAGCTCTTTCGCGATTCTTTATGCCATTTAGGTAAAAGCATCTTGATATTTGCTAACAAATGACTAGAAAACTGAATTTCATGAGCACTGGAATTGAGGTCACACAACAAATGCTTTTTGTTCTTTCTTCTTGTTGTGTCCTAAATTTTATTCATACTTCTTTTCGTTCTCCAATACTCTTCTTGCTGTCATGGGCTAAATGTGCTTTATATAGTTTATAATATTTCTTTTATTATGTATTCTTATTCTTTTGATGCTTAAATATAATTTTACTAAACTTTCGCATGAGAATTTGTGGCTGAAATTGTTTTTTGGTATCGAATTTCACGAAGATCTTAAGTTGTAAAGAATGCACTTGAAAATCATTAATTATAGTGCAATTAACCACAATTAACAATTCATGTAATGAAATTTTGTGTATTAAAAGATTTTGCCATTTAACGGTTTTTTGAAATTCAAATTTTTAACGGTCAAAATATATTTGAAAAATAACAGTCAAAAATGTGTGAAAAATTTTGTTTAAGTGATCAATTATTTATTGTAAAAAAAATTTTATTTAACTAAGTAAGAAGTGTCAAAACAGGCCAGGACAGGATAAAAAAAACTCAATCACATTAAAGGAATTAAAGCAGCTATCATTAAAGAATATATAAGTGAGTAAAATATTGAAAATTTCTGAAAATTCATTTTATTAACAAAAATTCTCCGCTTTTTAGAATATGGCATGAATTCTGTTTTATTTCAACGAGGAATCAATTCAGCAGATCCTTTCGTACGTGAACAGCAATATGGACTTACAATTTTGATGTCAAAAGATGAAATTAAAGATTCTTCGAAAAAATATTCTTTAGCAATCTGAAGATGAGAGTTTCGAATGGTTTCGTTAATTTATGTTTACTGGATCTTCGTTCCGCATATTAATGCTTAATCATGTATTCAATGGTCGTAAAATTTATAAAAAAACTGATCATTTCATGATTTTTAGCATAAATATTTTTCGAATCGTAGCAAACATTTCAAATAATTTTTTCGTTTCAGATTTCATTCATCAATCAACGTTCATTGAAATCGGACGCATTTTGAGAATTGAGAGGAATTTAAAGATTATTTCCTGATAAGTAAGTTATTTTACACATTAAGAAGACTTCCTGAACAAGGATTAAGTCCCAGGATAGTGCAATTAATGATTTTTTCCATCTTTTCTTTTTAGTCAGATCCAGTTATCAAAACTTCCGATCATTCAAGAAAGATGACATCACTTAATCCTTTTCGTGTTGTTGGATATTATGCAGCATAAATCATCGCTTCTGAAATATCCTTTTGGCTGTTCTTGTCTTGTGACGATTGTACAAATCTGCGTGGCTGACGATAATGATATTTTACTTAATTTCAACGCCTACTAATCCTGAGAAAACGAAAGTTAAGTAATGAGAAAATTTTGAGACATTTCAACATTGGTGAGCTTAAAAATTTCATTTTTATTATTTTGAATTGAATCTTTCTTCTGGATGCTTCATATAAAAGATTGAAGCAATATGGGCGATTCCACGGATAAGTGGAATTTCGAAAAAAGCGCTTTTTTAATCCATGTTATTCACAAATTTGATTATTAAAAAAATGCTATTTAACTAAGTTAACACTTTACGACTACTAAATCAAAATCTTCTTTTATCATAATAATTTCATTACCAACATTCTTATCAATAGAATTGTTGTTAATTAAAGTGGAAAACTGTTTCCAAAAAACATTTTCTCATGGATTAGGAAAAAGTGTTACTCAATTTCATTAATTCGTTTTAAATTATTCATTTTTCTGCTTAATTAAAGGTTTATGAATACATTTAAGTATGCAGAATGATAAAACAACATAGAATGTACAGTAAATCAACCATAAAAAGTTGTCTAGATGTTTATAAAGTGGAAAATTCTTGCATACAAAATCAGAATTCAACATTTTGAAATTGAGTAACGCTTACAAAAATCCAAATATTTCATTAATTAAAGCATATAGAAGGAAGCAATACTATCAGAAAGATAGATTTTAGGGTTTTACATAAGCATATGCAGTCATTAGAACGTCTAGATGGCTGAATTGTGCGAAAAATTAGTTTAAAGACGAAATTTTTGAAAAATCACATCTGTGGAATCGCCCATATATGAATATCGTAAATCTTTTGTTATGAAGTTGATTTAAAAAAAATGTTTTCTGGATAACAATAGTCATACTTATTTGCTTGTACTTGAAATTCCTTCAGCCAATCCTGCTTTTTAGTGCATTTTCCCAAACGCAAAGATACTATTTTTCATGTGTCTAGTCTGGCATTCAGTTTAAGGTTTTTTAATGCGGTGTTTTGCTTAAAATATGTATTGTAGCCTATAACTTATAGGTCATTTCCTCTGTTAGAACCAGCCAAAACACTTTCAATTTCTTTGTAAATTTAAGTGGGACGAGGAAGAGTTGAACGATGATAGTATGAGGGGGGATATATATTCTTCAATTGGTTTGTTTTCATTGACCTTTTTAATTAGTTGAGTAAACATCATTTCATTTATTATACTTTTTCTGTTAAGTTGCTTGCATTCGTCAGTTTCTAAATATTTTCAGAAATATATTGTGTTTTTTGCACCAGCCTATTAAGCGCAGATAACAATGTGACTTAAGGTTGTCGACAATAACTATTTAAAAACTATATTCTCTATGCAATTACTTCTCCTGATGCAATAAAGCAATAGCTTAATGGCAACAAATTTTTTCTTATTTTCTATGATGTAAACGTTTTTGCATCTGGTTGGAGCTATAACTTTTTCATTTTCATTTGAACGATTTTAACCAATTCACACCAGTTTTTGTTAATTGGGGTCGAAATTTAAGAAATTTTCAAACATTTATCTGTAAAAATTTTTTTGTATGAACTTTTGCTTTGTCGAAAACATTTTTGATAGTTTAATTTCATACACAGAACTTTGCTAATTAAATACTGATACTGCTAACACAAAAATGTGTTTAAGTCCCTCGATCAACATTATGAGGACTTCCCGCATCTTTCTTTAAATAGTAAAATTAATGAATTCATCGAATTTCAATTAAAAAGTGTACTAAGATACTGTAAATTGATAAAAATCGTTGTAAATGTTACAATTTTACATTTTACAAATTTGTAAAATTAAAAAAAATCTTTAGTTGCTTCAATTTTTTTAATACGCTTTTATCAATTTCAAATGAACATAAGCAGCATTTGATCAGATTGGTGCAAAAATACTTTATAAATAAAAGGCTCATAATAAAATGGAAAATGTCTCTTGAATAATTCATGACTTGTATCTGAAAACTCATTTTGCATTAACACTGATCGGATGCGGCCGGCAATTCTTCCTTGTGTTCTAGTAGCAATGATGGCTTATTGTGGAATTTTGAGAAAGATTATCACAGTCAATAACCTGGATTTTGTTTCATGATCTCATGAAGACTAGAACTGAACTATTCCTGCCGCTCCTTTCGAATCTTATTCAGCTTGGTAACAGACTTGTTGAATTATTTAGTAGATCTTTCTTCCATCAGACTACTAAAAGCTAGAAAAATTTGATCAGCCTAATATTTTTTATACCTATATATTCCACCATCCTTAAAGAAAAAATTGAAGCGATTAAACTCAGAGTTAAAGACTTATTACAACACATTCAATATAAATTTCCGTCGATTTGGTTGTTAGGGGTTTAAATATCCAGAGTCTTGTGACTCACTGCTTAAAGAATCGTTGCGGAAGACACCATTGATTTCATTCCCATTCACATCGTAATAAGCTGTCTGACCATCGTTTGTCACAATTCTCTGCGAAAAGAAAAAAAATATAACTTGGAAACGTAAAAAAATCCTAAGATAATCACAAAATTTATATATTCTGGCTCAAAAGCAGGGGTGGATGTAAAAACCTTTGTAAACTTTCTGACTGACACGACAATCTGCGGAAGCTCACAATTGAAATTCTTAACCTCTGAATGATCGAATCTTGGTCTTAAAACACTCAATTCATTCTCGGAAATTGTACACTTCAAATCATTAATGATCGCTTGATCTTGACCACTCGAGTCGACTTTTGTTCACTTGAAAATTTTTCTTAATACTAAAAGTGATTTCTGCTTGCGTTTGCGAAGTATGTAATTTTATCCAAAAAAATCAAAGAAGAAGAATAGAAATTTTTTGTATCAAATTACATACTTCGCAAATGCAAGCAGAAATCACATTTAGTATTAAGAAAAATTAAAAGATTTTTTAAATTTAATTAAAATTTTACTTACATTTTTAGAAGGGATATTCATGGAAAGGTACAAGATCATTTAATCCTCGTTTTACATTTATATTTTTTCCTGTTTTTAAGAATAAAACGTCAACTTTCATTCCCATACCCTTTACAGCTCTGTAATTCAATTTTGAATCTTGTGGTGCTAACGGAACTATTTCATTTTGCTTTGTGAACTTTCGTACTGACATTACAGGTTGCTGGATGTCGAACGCAAAGTTTCTAACTTCTTCATGATTGAATTTGGGTTCTAGCAACCGATCTTTTTCTTCCATCGATTTTCTTAATTCTCTAATAATTTTGTCTTTTTCATCCAACTTTTGCTGCAGATCCTGAATCTTTTGCTGCTGTTCTTGAATGATTTTTTTATTATCCATTATCTCTCACTTTTTTCTCCTCACTCTTCAAGATTAAATTTGAAATGAAAAATTCTCAATGAAAGAAAAATAAATTAATTAATTAAGCTTACAATAATCAAAGTATCTTTCCGCGTCAATATCGAAAAATGCCATTTCATCTTTTAACTAGCCACATACTATGGATTAAGATTCAAATAAGGATAAAAATGATTGTATTTAACAAGTTTATAATTTTTTTTATTTTTTTGCTTTCTTTTAAGGTACATTAGTTAGACTTTAAACTGTCTGGGAACTTAATGACCTAAAGATGTGACATTGTAGATTGACATTTGTGTTTTTCATCGCTGTAACTTAAAACTTAAGCAGAAAAAGTTAGGCCAAAAAGCAATTCAATTCTTCTAAATTTTCATGAATCAGTTTTCCAGCAAAGAGTTTAGTGAGTTTGGAAAACTCTAAATCCAAACTCAACTCATTTGCCAAATGAGTTTAAAATCAACGCCCTGACATTTTTGATTTGATTTTCTTACAATTTAACGTAAATTCTACTCACATTTGTAACATGGATATGTGTGAAATACTCTCATGCCATTAAGTCCTTTGTTGATGCCGATCTTTTTGCCTGATTTGATATATATCACCTCCTTGTTGAGACCTAGGCCATTAAGGGCCCTGTAACTTTTTTTTGCTTGATGAGGTGGCAGTGGCTCAATTTCATTTTTTGTCACAAATTTTCTAACTTGTGTTACGGTCTGTTGAATTTCAATCACGAAATTCTCAATTTCCACGTGATCGAATGGTGGAGGTTTTGCGTTTGATCTGTTTCTCAAATCTTCAATAAGAATATCTTGTTCCGCAATTTTTCGTTTGTGTTCTTCGTTCTCTCTTTTCAAATCCTCTATAATTTGACGTTGATGATTAATTTCGTCCATTAAATTCGGTTGGTCTTCACTTTCCATCTTTTCAATAATCTCGGCCATTTTTATTAATAACTTAGACTTGACTTTTTTTTTCTCTCTAGACTTTATACTTTTAGTTCCGGTTGTTAAAATTATTCTCATCCTGTTAATTGCAATCCGCCATTGATTGTAAAAAATTAAATCATCTTTAAACGATTGCTTCCGTATGAAGCTCAGGAAACTAAAAACTTGTGACGCAATTGCTAATCGATTATATGAGTCGACAACTTCATTGAGTTTTTTTAGCGCATTTTTGAAACTTGTTTTAAAAAGGTAGCTTAATAATGCACTTTGTTCGTTCGGTCGTTCGGTCGGAACACACTAAAAACTTTTTAACCAGACATCGTAGAGAGCTCTAGTTTTTTGCATTAGTTCCGTGCCATCGAGTTATTGGCCCCCCGGACATTTAAAAATCTCAATACCAACGTTAAATACTATAATTAATGATTTTTTGTTTTCAATACAATAGAGCCAACTTCAAGTGGGAAATTTTCAAATATATTTTGACCGTTAGAAAATTTGAATTTCAAAAAAGCGTTAAATGACAAACCATTTTATTATATGAAAATTCACCGTGCAAATTGTTAATTATACTATAATTAATGATTTTCAATTGTATTTTCGCGGGAAATTTTCAAATATATTTTGACCGTTAGAAAATTTGAATTTCAAAAAACCGTTAAATAACAAACCATTTTATTATATGAAAATTCACCATGCAAATTGTTAATTATACTATAATTAATGATTTTCAAGTGTATTTACGCGGGAAATTTTCAAATATATTTTGACCGTTAGAAAATTTGAATGCCAAAAAACCGTTAAATGACAAACCATTTTAAAATATGAAAATTCACCGTGCAAATTGTTAATTATACTATAATTAATGATTTTCAAGTGTATTTACGCGGGAAATTTTCAAATATATTTCGACCGTTAGAAAATTTGAATTTCAAAAAACCGTTAAATGACAAACCATTTTATTATATGAAAATTCACCATGCAAATTGTTAATTATACTATAATTAATGATTTTCAAGTGCATTTACGCGGGAAATTTTCAAATATATTTTGACCGTTAGAAAATTTGAATGCCAAAAAACCGTTATCTAGCCGTCGAATTTATTTAAGTCACAAAATATTCATGATTGACTTATTTAATACGCAGTACTTTGCTAATCAAATACTGATCGCTAACACAAAAATGCGCTGAAGTCCCTCGATATATAACACGAGGACTTTCTTTAAATTTTTTGGATAATTTGTAATTACGAGTTGTTGATGATTTTTGCGAATAAATCTTATTTTTCCTTGGAACTGCTTTATCCTAAAAAAAATATTTTTTAATTATTTAAAAAAATAAAAATATTAATTATAGTTACTTTAAAATTGCCTTTTCCGAAAAATGCTGCTTGCTTGGTTTGTGACAAACGCCATTACAACCATTTCCAAGACAGTTGAAACAAAAAGTCTTCTTACAACTTTTATTGTCGCATACCTAAATTTAATTAAATTTCATATTTTACACTATGATATTTGTGTACTTACGACTTGAGAACAGTAAAGGTCTTTCGACACCGGCATCAGGCATCCTGGACAGTTTTTTATGGAGAAAGGTTAAAGTTTAGCAATGAGGCAAAGTATCTTGGTGTTCACTTGGATAATAAGTTAAATTGAAACGTGCACATCGATTTTGTTGTCGAAAAGGCAACAAGATCGTTCTGGGCATGTAGATCTATTGTTGGTAGAAACTGGGGTTTAAAACCAAGTATGATGTACTGGTTATATGAGAAAGTAATCTTACCAAGGATTACCTATGGCTGTGTTGTTTGGTGGAATAAAACGAAGCAGACAAATGCCAGCATAAAACTTGAAAGACTACAAAGGACAGCTGAATTGGCCATTTGTGGCGCATGGAAGACAACTCCAAAACTAGCACTTGATAGAGTTCTTGAACTTCCTCCACTTCGAATCAGAATTAAGGCGGTGGCAAAATCAAACGCCTATAAATTAGCAATTAATAAGTTATGGATTTATGATTGGATTTTTTCAGGTCACATGGAATTGAATCGGTTTCTAAGATAGTTCTTAGTAACCAGATGATCTGATTCAATCTTTGAATCAAAGATTGAATCAGATCATCTGGTTACTAAGTATAATTTTGACAAAAGCTTCAGGGTGGCTCTGTCAGAACACCATTCAGACAATTTGGTCAAAACTGATTCTTTAGAAATTTTTACTGATGCTTCTAAATCAGAAGCAGGTGTTGGTATTGGTATATTTAGTAGTGATTTAGACTTGGCACTATCTTATAAATTACAAGATCATGCCAATGTCTTCCAAGCAGAGGTCAAAGCAATTTGTCTGGGTGCGGATCAATGTTTAAACATGAACCTGAAGGGCAATAGGATTTGCTTCCTTACTGACAGCAAATCTGCGCTCTTAGCATTAGACAGCTATAGGGTCAGATCTAATACGGTTCTTGATTGTATTTCTAGTTTAGATTTACTAGGGCAAGACAATGAAGTCTCGTTAAAATGGATTACAGGACACAGCGGTATAGAAGGTAACGAGAAAGCGGATCAATTAGCCAAGGATGTAGTAAGTAAAGAAAACTACGATAAGTCAGTTTATTATAGTCTTAACCTGATTAAATCGGAGATTCAAGAATGGATAAAAAGACAGCATTTTAGAATCTGGAATTTGGAGGAAGGTGCTCTCACTGCCAAGAAACTGCTTGGCCCTGCCAATAAGAATAAACTTACAGATGCATTAGAGCTTTCTAGAAAAGATTTAAGTATCCTGATTGGGGCATTAACTGGACACATGAGTATCAACAGTTTTCTGATAAAATTAAATTTGAGTAACACTAAATTTTGCAGATTTTGCAACGTAGCTGAGGAGAACATGGTTCACATTCTATGTGAATGTAGATCATGCGTGCACAACGCATCAGACATTTTAATCAGGATTTCACTAGTCTGGAGGATATAAGGAAGCAACGCTACACGGACATTGTTAGTTACATCAAGGACCTCGGTATTTCATAACGGAATCTAGGGATGGTACAACAGATCATCGATCGCAGTGCCTTTTTGCCTTAAGCAAACCCTTTATTATATTCTATTCTATTCTCTAGACTTGACTTGAATTGTTGAAAATCTTAAAAACTCTGAATTTAGTTGGAATTTTCTAGATGAATAAAAAACAACGCATTCTAAGATTTTCATAAAAAATTTCGTTTAAAAATTTCAACTTTTCATTTCATTAGAGATAAATGTCAATGGAGAAATTAATGTTTTTGACAATGACAAGTGGATTTTCCTTACCTGAATCGCTACTCCGGATGAATTTCTTGATGGTGTGTAGCTTTTAAATAAGTGGATGACATCGGAAGACTGTTTTTATACTCGTTTGATTTGTTTACACTTTTAATTTTTGAAAATTTTCTAGCAAAGACACAAACCTTTTTTCTTGTTCTAAACTAATTTTAAATTGTATTTTACCGTTAATGCGTTAATGAATGTCCTCTTAGTTTTAAGTTCTAAAACGATATTTGTACGAGTTTTAAGTTCTAAAACGATATCACTGTATCTTAAATTTTTTGTTAAAATATTTAGAGAAAGAATTCTTTAAGGTTTTTATGCAGTTTTAATCAGTTTAATCACTAATTAAGACTGCTTTTCCTTAAAAGATAAACAAATAAATAATAATAATAATAATTAAATTGTTTTAATTCCTTCCAATTACTTTTCAGTTCTAAAATTATAATTCCTGTAAAACGTGTCCGAAGCTATAAATGTTGTGTCATACTTAACACTACCCCAACAATACCGTGTCGTCAGAAAATTGTAGGCATTTTTTCAATTTATCTTTATTTAACATTTTTATTGTTAGGATTAAAGCAATCGTTAATTTACATTTCTTCAATTGATAAAAAACAATCTTTAATTGGTGATGTTACTTTTGTGCAACTGACTTTTTAACTCTTAACCACTCTTAATAATAATGAGTAAGGATATCAGCAGCACGGTGCATCCAGCTTTACTTCAATTGATCCGAAAGATTTAATAATGTCTGTAGCGAATAAGGACCAATATGATAAATGTTTTTGTCTATGAAAAGTTTGGAGATGAAGAAAAATAAACGACATAAACTTTATTTCCAGTACCTACATGTAAATGATTTGAAAAATCAACAAATTGATCTGCAAGAAATTCAAACACATATCGTAGGTAGTGCAATATTCAGATATTGACGTACCAAATACGCTTTACTCTCCAAAACCCATAAAATCCCTTTCATCTTCAAGTTCTATATCTCAAACTAAAAAATGTTTGTTTCTATAACTCATTATTTTGCAATCTCTCGATAAATTGATACACGAGAAGCACCAAAATCAATGAACATTGAAAGAATTTGTAATTTTTTTCTTTCATTTACTCATTTTGATTTTGTCTCTCTTATCAGTAAACTGAAAATGTCTCAAGATATGTTACATATTTCTTCAGTGGATGAGAATGATGTGAACTGTAAAATATAAATGATGATGTTGTCTTGCGTCATGTTTTCCTCTTGCTCTAGGAACCTTAAAAAATATGTATTCAAATAAATGTGGTGTTGGATATTGAAATTTATTCCATTTTTTATTGTTGATGCTAAATCAGGCATGAAACGGATTTGTTTGGGTACTGATTCTTCCTCCATTTTTCCAAAAGAACGTATGAAAAAAAAACGTATAAATTGAATTTTTATTACAAATGCATTTTTTTTATGGGAAATGTTGTGTACATAATTTTACGGCATCTTGACACTGTTGACAAATTTTGAATGGATGAAAAATGATTGAAATTTTGTGTGCATTTTGATGGAACAGATTAATGGAGATGAAGGTTCTTCAGGGTAGACACATGATTTTTAGGTGACTATAGACTGCAATATTAGATGATTGACTGCCTATAATAATCAGAATCTAACCTGAAAACTTTAACAGCTTTAAGCAAATATAACCTTTACTCAGTGGATGTTCATTCAAGCAAATTAAATCTCGTGTATAGAACAGAACAAAAAGATAACATAACCTCATTTCTACCAAAATTCAGTTAAGCTCATCTAAAATTTATCAAATGTTTGCTTTTAATCTAATTCTACAGATACATCAACACTTCTTTTTTTTAGCTCATGCCTACATGTGAAAACACTACACGCTTTATTTCATGTAAACATGAACATCTGAAGATATTTTCATTTCCTTTTATCAATTTGCCTTATAATCTCATCATGAGAGCACATTTTCAAGCTTAATATAAACTTTTATACTCAGACTTTGTGGGTTTAGTGTTAGGTAAGCTAACCATCTGCTTGGTTCTCCAGAAGACAGTCTACAATTTTTTTAATAATTTTCCTTCTGGACTCTGAAAGATTTAATTTGTCCTCTATTTTGACAAAAATATCCTTTTTTCTGAAAATTCTTGGTTTAAGACTTCGGATGGACTTATGTTAATGCAGAAAGTATGGACTGGAAATGAAGCTAACCTTTAGAGGCTACAGGCTGAAATGTCATTAAAGGAATGATTTGGATACTACCGGTGGCGTAGCCAGAATTTCAACAAAAAGAAATCAGTTTAAAAATCCTAGCAAATTTTAATACTTCGTTTGATTGGACCAGTTTTTTCAAAAGGGGGTGTAAATCCATCCATTCAACCCCCTAGCTATGCCAATGGATACCACTTTGAAAGAGTAAATTGAGGGCGGAGGTCTGACGAACCCCCATTCTTATCAAAAAATTTATTGGGGTAGTTAATTAAATAATTCATAAATCGTTAAAAGGAATTTTTGAATTGCTAATTTTCATATGAACGAGTTAACGGTCCTCAAAGAATTAAATTTCATTTTAAATTATTTTTTCTTACAGTTTAATGTGAGGAAAAATAAACAAATTCTTAAAAAAATATTTTGATGATGATGGAAATTGCGTCATAACTTAATATATGTGTAGTTTGTATTTAAAGAAGAAATACTTGTTCCATGTTACTGATTTTTAGCGCATTTTTGAAACTTGTTTCGAAAAGGTAGCTTAATAATAATGCACTTTGTCTGTTCGGCTGTTTGCTCGGCTGTGAATCGAGATAGAAGCAATCAGACATCGTAGAGAGCTCTGGTTTTTTGCTTTAGCTTTAACTTTCGTAAATTTTTTGACCACTCGGAAAAGCCATGAAAAAGTTGTGCCAATCAGGAAGGTGGTCTATGCAGAGCTCGAAGTCCACGTAAGTTTTGTATGACAACATTCATGCGGACTTCGAGCTCTGTTACTATGTAAATTTTATGAAGGAAGCGATTCCAAAATTCATTTTTTGTTTGCTACACGCATTAAATTCTAGAAATCTCAACAATTTTCTTAAGATTGATAAAATTTCACATTGTTATAACACTTACAAAATACACACTTCTTAAAAAACCATCATAGATCTCATCCAAAACACAAAAGAGAGATACTTCATCAAGCCTTATCAAAGCTTAATTTTGTGCTAGATAAATCCTTTGCAGCTTTTTTTTTTAACTCTATTTCCCTCGCACTCAGTTTCATTTACTTTATCTCGTTTAATGCTGTTATTACTTGTTACTTAATATTTTTTTCTCTCCCTATCATCTTATTTTATTTTCTTGTTAAAAGGATAAATGGATTCATGAATGCTAATGAATTACTTGCTTGCTTATTTACTCAACATTTCTTCATTCTATTCATCCTCACTCCATTTATTGTATTATCAATTATTGTTGATGCTGTTAACACATTTTAAGCATAAAAATTGACATTATTTTCTGCTGTTGAGCTTTGAGAAAGAAATCTTGTTATTGATACTGATGCTGATGCATTAAGACATTCCATCAAATATGCTAAATAAAAATTAAATGATATGAAAAGAATTTTTTATATTAATTTTATTGTGAAGCTTTCGAGGAGCTTTGAAAAAGTTCTTTTTATTTTCAAATCTTGTTTCTCTCTTTGGAAGAATTTTTGTTCTGGAATTTTCCTTTTCAATTTTTTTAAAGAAAAATAGCAATAGCTTGCTTCAGGGCAAGCACGTAAGCAGAATGTAATTAGTGGCATAATAATAGATCAATGTAGTAAAAGGTCTTAAAAATATTGTGTAAAACCTGTGAAACTGGTTCATGGGATTTTTTTATATGGTCAGAAATGGGTTTATTGGTGGGGGGGTAAGAATTTGTCCCCCAGTTTACCTCCCTGGGTATGCACCTGCTTATGATATCCATCAAAAATAGGATTTATTCTGTTTTAGCTACTTTTGAGGATACATGATGCGGATTCTAAATTGAGTCCACATTTTTTTTAATTTTTCTCGGTATAAAAAAATATCCTTAAAATTTTTTTAAAATATTTATGTTTAACTTCCTATCGAGCATTAGAAACAACCTTATCGCCCATAAAGCTATTAACTAAACTGTCATTATCAGTGCACTTAATTTTAAACAAAGTTCGCTGTTCTAACAAAAAGTTCAACAACAATAAAACGTTTAAATTTTCTTTTCATGTTTCAACAAAACTTGTTGATGTTGCATGCAAGAATCACCAGCTGACAACTATCATCATCATCATAATTGCAACAAAAATATTCAGGTAAGGGAATAAATGTTTTTTTTGTGTGAAGGGAAATTTAATCAAGAAAACAGTGTGAAAAATCGTGACCTGTAGTTGAAAATTTAATTAAAAATTCCATGACAATGAGTCTCACATTACTTAGATGATAGATCCCCTCACCTGTGAATAGTTTAATTTTTATGGTATTCCTCACGGGGTCGAAAGTTTAGACACAATGTTATTGCACTTCTGTTTGAAATTTGAATACGCAAAGTTTAAATTCATTTTGAGCATAAATCACGCTTACTTTTTTGTATTCAAAGAGTTGTTGAAAGTTTGCAGCACATCCATTCAGATCAATATAATGAAATTTCTATGCTGTGGGTTAAATTCAACATTTTTTGGAAATAATTTGAGTTTTTAAATGAGATTTTGACTTTATGTCTAACATGTTGAATCATATCTACATACATTGCACGCTGGTACAAACTAAAAGTCAAGTATCGGGCAGTAACGTTGCCCCAGTAACTAAAAACCAGCTATGTCACTGATAGGTTTTATATCTGCGCTGGGAGTCTCTGTCACTTGTGGTATCATTTTGTAAGTGTTCACTGATGTCCACCTGCAGCAGAGAGTCTTCATCATAGTTATATTCGTCGGGATTCTACCGACCTTCGTGAAAACTCTGTCTGAAAATGTAAGCTGGAAATAATTGTAATCCACTTCCAATGTCATAAATGTGATTAAAAATCACAGCTTTCCACCTTCCTTAAACATAAAATCTGTTGTGATGTAAGAAACTCATCAAAGCATCATCCACAATAACGACTTCTCATCTTCAACCATACTTACTTCAACAAACTTCCTCTATAATCAAGTTACACTTTTCTACTTCCTTCATCTCTATTTCCTTGAATTGAATCTCATTTATCTGCTCTTAAATTGAAAGTTTATTGCTGTTTGTTGTAAAAAACATAAAGTGCAAGAGATTCATCGCCATACATTTTTTTCATTCTGTAGAAGGAAAAAAAAGAGTGATGAGCGCAACAGTATGCTGAATAATAGAAGAAGCAACACAGCAGTTCGATAGCATTGTGATTTAAAATGCAATTCAAGCACTTGATTCTCGAATTTCAATTTCAAAAAGTTGTGATAGCAAACAAGATTGTAAAAGTAAAATTTTACATTATTATTATTATAGAGCAAGTGTAGCGAACGGTGCTGTTTATTGTTAGGAATGGAAGAAAATTTATAATCCTCAATAAATCTTTCTTCATCGTGTCATTTTACCATAACACTTTTTTTTTCTCTCATCTCGCGTTCTTTGTTGTTTGTTTAAGGGGGTAGGGATGATGGATTTTTAGACTCAGTCTTTTGGCTAGTTCCGCATATGGAAGTGAATGATGTAAAAATAAGGAAAGTGAAAATTATTTAGGAGCTGAAGTGCTAAATGAGCCTCAGCAGCTTAATTTTAACGGCAAAACAAGGATTTTGTGTCCCGTGCAGAATAATAAGGAACGCTCTCTAATTTGATAAAGCTGAACTGAGATATTGGTCATCTTCTTTGCTATACTACTATTCATTAGATTATTGCAAAATTTGAACTTTGAATACAGTTATAGACCCCCCCTTCCGAGTGGCACACTGTGCAAAATCTCACAGCCGTTAACAAAGTGATGTGGCGGTGCCTTTATGACTACGCTGTGCTCCTCAAGGTAAGTTTTATACCTTTAAACCTTCTTCACGTCACATTTCACCCTCAAACATCCACCCCTCGAACAATTTCTCATAATTCTAGATTAAAAGTGTTTCCATCTACAACAATTTCCGTCTTCTATACCCACGTAAAGTAAAGCTTTTGTCTCATTTTTGCCTGCCTAAACTTGAATTTTAATTATGAATTCTTCATATACACGCGAGTGAGGTATTTTGTTTCCTATGAAAATTTATACATTTCATCCTTGAAAAAGAAATACTTTTTTGTGAGAGAAAAAAAAAGTGTCGAGCAGCATGTCGCTCTAATCCTCTGATGAATTTATGATTCTCATAATAATAATTTACAATGAGAGAACTAAATGCTTTTAATTAAAAATTCCAAGACTAAAAATTAAGACAAGTGTGATGACGAAGATTGTTTTGGGAGGCTTTAAATGCTTCAAGTCTGTTTTATAAATTATTTATAAAGTTTTACTTTAATTTAATTAAAGTTTGACTCGTGATGGATTTGATGTCAAAGTTGAAAAGGATGAGAATTGTGGTCAGGTCTTGTGAAATGATGAATTGCTATTTGCGGTTTTTCCTTGTGGATTCATAATTAAATTGTTTATAGCTACTTGAATTGGATTTAATGAAGCTAAATTGGACAGGCTTTAAGTAAAATGAACAACAGTGAACTATGTAGACCAACCGATGACTTGATTAGCAACCTATGCCTTCTCGATATGCGCAGTCAGTCGACAAAATATAAAGTATCTCAACTCTGGGGTCAAGTCTCTAGATACCAAATTTTGATACTGCTAAATTGAACTGCTGTACAACCAATGAACTAAATTGATTTTCCGCTGAATGAGCAAAAACAAGATAATGGATTGCTGAAAGGAAAGTTAATTTCAAACTTCAAACAGTTCATTTCCGTCTCTTTAATTATGCTTTGCAATTCCGCTCTGATTTTTCCCGCTTTTCATTTTCTTTCAAAATCAGCAAAATAAAAAAGTTTGAAGCTCACAAAAAAATTCTCTTTTGGGGGTTATTTACTTGTGATGTTCGACATTTAGTTTAAAAGGGATTCCTTGGAGTTGTGAGACACCTTAGAGAATTTTTGGTATCGTTCACAACTGAGATTCTTCAACAAATGGGATTTTTATGGCTTGTTCTCTCGATCGGTAGTAGGGATTTCAGTATCGGTACTAAAATGTATACAGTAGTAACCTATTTGACACAATTTACTACCACGAATGCCGTGTGAACATTATACTGTCCAAGCATCGAACTGTAGAACCGAGTATCATCCCAAAAAAATTTCAATTTCAGATTAGGCCAGAAAATTCATCAAAATTTAATTTTCTATAGAATGTCACAAAAAATCGAGTACGTCATTCACAAATGACTTCTTCTATCCATTTGCTAGTGTTTCACTAAGTAATTCACTGTTTACATTTCAAAAATAGCAAAACTTTTCATCAGCATACATCATTCAATTCCGAAATAAGCAGTACCAAAGAGAGTTTAAACAAATAATTCAACAAATAGTTCATTAGTTGCTATGCAATGAATTAAATGCATTCCGTTTCCTTTTTTGCTGTTGTTGCCAAGACGATGAACAGTCTGTTGAGTTGTTGAGCTTGTAAACTTGGTATTTCTTGTTTATTTCAAAAACAAACAAAAATTTTTTTGTTTCCATAAATTTTCCATTTCTATCTTCAGCTTTGCTTTTTAAAGTGCTTCCGACATAAATTAATTAAAATGGTAAGTAGCCACTTAGTAACTGTAAATTACTTTAAAATGAGCATAAAATATTATTAAAATGACTGTAATTTAATTAAAAAAAGGCAAAAAATAAGAAACTCAGTAAAAAGGAAAAAGCCAAATTAGAAGCAGAACAAGCTGAAACACTTCGAGTTGAGGCAGAAAAGGAACGGTTAAAGAAATTAGAAGAGGATAGGTGAGAATTAAGAATCCAATTAAATGAAACGTTTTGCGTGACTCAAGTCAACATAATTCCTTCGTGCTTCTACCAAAAAAAATCCATGAAGCTTATAAAATATATCAAATCTCATTTTTCAGAGAACGTAAAATGCGTGAAAGGCGAGATGCAAAGAAGAAGCAAGAACAGGAGGCGGTTGAGAATAAGTTGAGACGTATTCAATTGCGAGAAAGCTTCAAGTCTTTAAAGAGTAAGCTCCTGTCAGTTTTTTTATTCGTAAGGGGTCGTTTGTGAATTACGTCACTCAATAAACTATTTTTTTGACACCCCTTCCCCCTCTTGTTACAAATTTTCTATAGAAAAAAAGTTATTTTGTTTGAACTGTAACAGCGTGACGTAATTTTTCGAACGACCCCTAATGAGATGGATGTTTTGTAAATTATTCTAATTCTGACGTTTTTTGTGAGGTTGTCTGTTTATCTGCTGTGTTATGGCTATATTTCGACTTCATTACAATTTAGGGGCTGTTCACTTATGACGTCCAACATTCAGGAATTCTTACAAATTTCATTTCTTTCTGGACGTCATATGTGAACCTAATTTTTAATGCTTGCAGGAGCTAAAAGAGAAATCAACAGGCTCCTCGAGGAACAGAAACTAAAACTAGAATGGGGACAGTACATGCAATGTAACGGATTACCAAATGCCAGTGATCCATCAGACTTGAGAAAGTACATTCACATGTGGGTTGAAGATTTCAAAAATGTAAGTATGAAAGAAATCAATTGGCTATTGAAAGTCAATGAGCAGAGTATACTGACGCAAGACCAAACTGTCCCCGACCTCTCGAAAGCCAATTTACGTAAACTTCAACCTGATGTCGGTGAAATGTATGCGAAGCGTGCATCTGAAGTACTTGGGATACTCGACGAAATGGATGCAATCTTACGAGATCAATATGCATTGTCGCCATCGAAACTAAAAGATTTGCTTGATGTGAGTTTTGTGCATGCAATTTTGTGTTCATTTAGATATTTTTTTTTATTTCTCACTGCTTCTATTTTTCTCATTCATTTCTCCATGAAAATTGTACATTGCAAAATGTATGAATAGCTAAAACTGGAAATCCGTTCAATCCTAGCGTCATTTGTCGATGAATTTACGTTCAAGATACTAAGCAATATTGAACGCAATATGAATCTAAGTGGATTGAATCAAGCGACATATAAATTTGAATCGACTGTATTCAAAATGGAATTGTATACCGTACTGGATATACCATTACCAGCAAATGGATAGTAAAAAAATCTTGTTTTTATGGCTATTCTTTGGCATGGATTTTTAGCCGTATGATGTGTGTTTTCATGTTTTATGAAATAATACGACATAAATTGTAATTAGGGGTTGCATAATCTCGTTGAGTTTCTGTCTATGCTTTACGTCCTCCTTTTTATTTATAAATATTAATTTATTTAATATGTATGATATTGTGGATGGAACTAAAAAGTCATTACATATTAAAGTTTACAGATGGCTATTTTATGAGTAGATGTACTTGAGAGGTATATTGGGGGGCTTATTACTTTATGCAAAACAGTGACCTTTTAGATCCCCTTTAAAGCTTTGCGTGGTTAATTCCATTATTATGTCAACATAAGTCAAAGTTTTCTAAATATAATATTCTTAAAACTCCATCATATCTCAAAGCTCTGCTCAAAGCAAAACAGAACCACAAGTCTCCCTAAAAGCATACTCAAAGACATCATCTCTAGAAATCCATGTCAAACAAGCCCATAAATCAATTAGCTAAAAAGCAAAAAACCTCTTTCATATTTTTCTTCTTTATATCCACAACCTCTTCTATTTCCAATAACGACATAACAAAATAAACAGCAATCCAAAGGAAAAACTGAAAGAGGAGAAAACAAATATAGAATTTTCCATGATTCAAATGAGCTTATCATTGCCATCGTCTGTGAAATGCATAAATTCAGCTATAAGAGGTTTATGGGTAAATTATGATCATTTGAGTGATTACTGCTTCAGCACGATATTAACATACGACGAGAGTGAGAGAAAGAAATTAACATTGAGAAAAACCACAAAACGTGAATGGAAGAAGAGGAAGGAATTGCTTCAAAAGGCACTATTTCAAATATTTCACGAGAAGCCGGATGAGAATGCGGAAACAGATGCCAACCAGCCACGACAAATTGACATCGATAAAATGTACACAGAATATGAAGACGAATTGAATGCAATTGAGCGTCAAAGAATGGGACCGGAAGCTCTTAATCTCGGTGAATTCGAAGTGAATTTGAGGCGATATAAAATTGTCGGTGGGGTCTTTCAAATTGAATATTTAGAGCAGCCACTTCAGGATGTCAAAACGGATACCGGCACTCTCATGAGGACACGTAATTATAGCTCTCTGTTTTATTGTAGATTTATTTACACCTTTCACATTTTAATTGGCTTTTGTTGAATGTTCAATGACTCTTTGATGAGATATTTTATTCGTTTGATTATAGAATCAGGGCGTAGATACAAATTTTTTAATTCATACGAATTCTCGAGGTGGGTTCAGATTTTCTTCTCATGCATCTCTAGGGAGGTACAGAACCCCCATGAACCCCAGTGATAAGAATTTAATATATGAAAAGTAGCTGCCTCAACCTTTTTAAGGTTAACCCTCTTCTTCTGTAAATTTACCCATTTAATCTGGCCATGATCCTGACTTAAGAATCATTCACAAATGGCGTCCATCAAAATATAAGAATTCCAGACCCATTCCCTTACCTCTTGTCACAATTGTTTCTGTTTGAAGTGTCATGCAGTTCCTAAACATCCAACTCAACCATTACAGTTACACGTCATTAGTGAATCACCCTATTAGCTGTAGTTTCAATATTTCCTGTTGCTTAATTCTACTAAATTGAATTTTTTACTTCCACTCCCAGTAATTCATCCAGTTAATTTAAATAAGAAAGACTTCCACTACCCATATCGAGCACCAGAAGCTCACAAAGCAGGTCAAAAACGTACGCCTGAAGAAGTGGAACTTGAAATAAAAAGCATGGAGGAAAATATGGAGAAGATGGTCTTTGTAAATGTTGAGTATGTACATAAAACAATCATTCAAGACGACAATTTCGTTTTGTCTCTTTTTTTCCTCGTTCCTTAATATTTATGACCAACACAATTTATTTAATTGCATAATAAAATTAATTACAGTCTACCATCTCACATTTCCTGGTTTGAGCCGCCCGTTGTTTGTCGTTTTGAGAGTGAAGAAGAGTATCTTCAAATGAAACGATACGACGAGGAACAGTTGAAGAAGAAAAAGCGCGATGACGATGATTTAGATGAGGTGGAGGAAGAAGTATTCATTCAACCAACGAAAAAGGAAAATCCTGTGAAGAAACCATCGAAAGATCGTGACGTGAAGGTCGTTGAGGATTTCAATCTTCTAGACGTACCGAAAAAAGTCAATTTGAAGCCATTATTTGAAGATTTTGTTGTTCCCATGATACCTGATGGATATGAAATTAAATTTAAACCGAAAAAGACGTCATCAGCATTTATCGATAGTACTCAACGTAAGAGTTGCTATGTCGACCGAATCTATTCAATTGACGAAATTGTCTATCAGACCCGTCAACCGCGTGCATTATTTCCCACAAGTAAAACGAAAAGGATTTTGAAAGTTGTTAGGCAACGTTCAGGTTATGAATTATTATTGTCATCAACAGCAGGCGGAAACTATGGCTCAAGCGAGGATGAGAATGATGAGAGCATGTACAGTATGGAATCAGACCAAAATCTATCAGCACATCAATTGAACGTTTATATGTTCTCAAAATTCATGCGAGATCTTGAAGACCTCATTGATTTGTCAATTCCATCAATAGAGAAGAAAATTACGGAAATGTCATCGAACCTCTCAACGTCAGCGGAAACGCATGATAAAAAGTCAACAGCAATTGATCGAAAGGACTCAGGTATATCATTAAACAAGTCAAATGCGAAGCATCATGTTGTGGAGGAAACATCAGAAGATTCTGACATTGAATCGGAAGCAGAGGATGATGATGAGGAAGAGAATAGTGAAATAGCCAAAAATACCTTGATCGATAAAATCGTAAAGGATGCTAATATGAAAAGATGCCGTGGTAGATGGAGCTCACGTGATATACATGATGTAAAATTCAATGAAGATAGATTAACCATTCAATTTCGGACAGGACGTTTGGGCTTATTCGCATTAGCAGCTAATCGCTACTGCAATTTTCCATTTCAATCATGGGATATTAAGCCCGACTTGAAAATGTATGTTGTATAATGTATTACTGGATATTAATAACACTATCTTGTGGGGAATTCATAGCTACTTTTTAAGGGGTGTGTGTTAGATTCCATAAAAGGTCTGCACTTTGTCTGTCCTTGCGTTTAGATATATTGGATCAGGGTTATAGCCAGGAAGAGGTTAGGGGTCAACCCCCCAAAACAATGGAAATTGCCTTCAATTTGATAGGATTTTTCGAGATAAAAATCCCAAAACACACCACACAAAAAAATTCAACCCCTTGAAAACCCTCCCCTCCCCTAGCTACACCCCAATAATTGAATGAAGTCCTTTTTGAAACTGAAAAATGCGTAACTAAAATTAAATTAATGGCAATCTTTCCAACTAGCTTTCCAATTTTTTTGTTGCTGGATATCCTTACGTGCGTAAAAAATTGTTACAGCAGGGAAACGGATCAAGAGTAGGAAAAATGTTTTTTTTTCTCTATATTTGGAATATAATAAATATCTCTATTGCCTCTCAATTTTCCTATTTCAAATGTCTCCCTAGGGTGCAACAGAATGAATTGCACGATACGATATAATATCTTTCCATTTCCTACCTATTTTATAAATGGGTTCATGATTTATACGTCAAGTTTTCTTATTCTTGAAACTAACAATGTTGTTGCCTTCCAGCATATCTGAGCTTACATGGCATGAAATTATGCTGAGTTTCATAATTTTGTGGAGAAAATTAATAGAGTTGGTGAATATGGCTAAAATTAATTCCAACTTTTTGTACTACATCATATTTGCCGGAAGTGATGTAGCTACAGCAATCAAAACATGTTCCAGCCCTCTTGACCAACCTCATTTCATTGGCTACAAGCTAAGTTTCTAATATGAAGAAAAAAACTTCTTATCAATCTTAATCTATCATTCTCATCTACAAGTTCATTAAACTCTTCACACTTATGTCGTCGAGACTTCTGTTGACACTTTCATTAATCAAATGACACAGTTATGGATGTGTTGATTCATTATTTGCTAATCGTGATTATCGTATCTTGATAATGTTGGTGTCTATGCATATGATAGATATTTCTGAATCTATAATGCATTTATCAAGGGTATTGACTTCATTTGTAGACACGAGCCAACATGATGATCTCCTTCTAACTAATTCTGTAAGCAGACACAAAAAACGTTACCAAATTAAGGACGAAAGCAGCTTCCACTGTATTAAAAAATCCTGAAAATTTAATATCATCTACAGTCCTCACAGCCATTAAGAGCTTTAAATTTCATTTTCATTATTGGATCTTTTTTGTAGCTGCCCTTTCATTAATTCTTATTCCATTTGGATATAACATTGACCTAAAGGAATTATGAACATAAAGGACGGACAGAAACTTTTTGATCACATTAAGTTTTCTACTTCCTCGCAATGATCCAAAAGGTTCGAAAACCCTTAAAGTGGATAACTTTTTTAATCAATAATTTCAAGTTCATTTAGCTACTGTAAATGTGTACTTAATATTCTTATTAACCTTCTTCATTGCCTTCATATTTAAATCGTTGGACATCTCACAAACCCACATGTCTTACAACCCATTAAATGCCAATGAATCTTTGTCAAAAATGGAACTACATCTACACTTGACGATTAGACCAGGGATAATTAATTTTACATTAACAGCAGCTCAGCTTGTAATGGATGTAACTGTCACTGAAAAGGGTATTACACTCAATACACTTCAGGGTTCCAATAATCCAAATGTTCTGTCAAATATCATTGGATCGACATTGAAACTAGATGAATTGATAAAACTTATGAGGAACACAGCATGTGATGTATTTCCATCCGATGATGCTTTTTGCTACACGGAGAGTTCGTGTGAAAAAAATTATGTCATGGAAATGCACATTTACTCGTGTATGGCGTATTTTGCATCGTCACATAATTTCGCGTGGAGTCGATGGAATTTTCAAGCTGGATCTCGAACTGCTATTTTTCTGATGCGTGAACTGTTGGAACATCGAAAATTGGTAAGATATTGAGTCTTAAAATGGAAAATTTGATCAATTTAGCGCATTTTTCGTTTGTTCTCTAAATTTTCAATAAAAAACCGTTAATTTTCAAAAAAAAATGACAGTTATTTTTTTAGAAAAAGCTTTACCAGAATGACAAGCAGACAGCTAATTTTTTCTCAAAAAATGCGATAAATTGATCTCTTATGACCAAACTCATACAAGGCAATAATACTTTTATATCATGTAGCCAAATCAATCAACCGTTCATGCAACACCTTTCAAAGCATGCCTCATCGACTGTTCAGAGGTTTCACCAACTTATTGCTCAACACCCTTACCGAATATGGATTACTATGCCGATTTATTTCAACTCATTTCATCGTCTATACAGCAAGTGTCGAAGATGAAAATGGAGATTATGAATCCATTATTGAGACAAAATGTCTTTGAGTTGCTTAAATCTATTCGACCATTGTGTTTTTGCTAATTTGCGGAAGTGATGTGAAATGGATGACAATTGAACGTGATGACATTTGTCATGAAAATTTTGAGAAATGTTTTTAGCAGTAGTGATGAATTAGGATAAGGAAATTAAAATTTTTTGATGGATTTTTATGAAGTTAGCATTAAATTTTTAGAGTAGTTTGAAGTTAGCATAAAAAATGGGTTTTTAGAATATCTTATTCTGCATTAAATGGTATTTAAATGAATTTTTCATTCAGCACTTAATTATAAGGTATCATTCTCCCCTTGTCACATAGCTTTAGACCCCCAATTGGGGCAAAATGAAAAAAAATCGGACATTAACTTGGTTTTTTGTAATGTTTCAAATAACCATTCCAAAGTGATTTTTTCTTGTAGAGGACATAAAAATAGACTTACATGGTAAATTTCAGGTCATTTGGTGCTACTTCCGCGATTCTAGGGCTGTTTGAAGTTGAAAAGGGGTGAAAATTTGAATTTTTTCATGCTATATTTGAACTAGAAAATCTCTTCAATGATAAAAGATATCAAAAAATGGTTTTCAGTTCCTAGTATTGCTATATAAGAGCTTTATTTTGAGGTACGACAAAGTCTATAACTTTGTAGTTTTGGTACCGGTGTGGTAGGAAAAGCATGAAAATCATAGGAAAAATGTCTTTGGACATGGCGCAACTACCTAAAATGGTCAGGATTTTACAAGGGATAACTATTAGCATATAGCTCCTGACTTCTAGTTTCTAAAAATATATAAACTTTTGAAACCTCGCCTGTTCAAAAAAAAGTTATGGTAATTTTAGTGAGTCGATCTATATTTGCCTAAAAACTGATTTTTCTTAGAAAGAAATAAGAATCATAAAAATATATATAGTTTTTGATGTTTTTTTGTGATTTAGGCTATTTTAAGACAAATTGTGAAGAATTTTTTTCAAAAAGTTCAAAATTAACCGAGATATAGGGTACATGTGTTCTCTGACGACTTGACCCTTTTTCACCTCACTCAAACAGCTGTAACTTTTACAAGTTGTAATATTTTTTAATTTTGTCTTCTGTTTTATGTAGCCTAAATCAGTATCTTTTTAACAATATATAATACTTGATGGCTGAGTATGGTCTTGGTCATGAACTCGGTCCATGTTTGTGACCGACCCCAAACTAGTAAAAATCACAAAAACATAATTTCGTAATATCCTACTTAAAAACAAATTTAGACATTGTAATTAGATTTTTTTGTTTATTTTTGATAATTATGACCATTTAAACTCCTTAAATATTAAACAAAACATGAAAATGATTTCTAACATTTTTCAATTAGTTATTAATATATACATCATGTTCAATTAGCTTCAAATTGACAACAGAGATAAACATTTAATTTTATGTTCAAAATTTGTTTTGCTAATTAATACTAGTAATACGTCCGAATAAATGCGGTACGAAAGCGCATTTTCCTGTTACAGAAAGCCGCAACTAAAAAAATACATCAATGCTAAAGCTTAAATGAGTTTGGCGTAGCTTCTGTTCCCTTGAAATCCAAAATGGCATCGGTTCCATATTCAGACACAGCTAAGGAACCTACATACCAAATTTCAGCTCATTTGGTCAAAGTTAAAGCAAAAATCAATTTGGCGTAGCTTCTAGCCCCTCAAAATCCAAAATGGCGTTGGTTCCATATTCAGGCACAGCTAAGGAAACTACATACCAAATTTCAGCTCATTTGGTCAAAGTACATCAAAAATAAAACTAAAATGAGTTTGGCGTAGTTACATGCCCCTCGAAATCCAAAATGGCGTCGGTTCCATATTCAGGCACAGCCAAGGAACCTATATACCAAATTTCAGCTCATTTGGTCAAAGTACATCAAAAATAGAACTAAAATGAGTTTGGCGTAGTTGCATGCCCCTCGAAATCCAAAATGGCGTCGGTTCCATATTCAGGCACAGCCAAGGAACCTACATGCTAAATTTCAGCTCATTTGGTCAAAGTACATCAAAAATAGAACTAAAATGAATTTGGCGTAGTTGCATGCCCCTCGAAATCCAAAATGGCGTCGGTTCCATATTCAGGCACAGCCAAGGAACCTACATGCCAAATTTCAGCTCATTCGGTTAAGGTATGCAAAAGTTTTAACAAAAAAGTTAAATTTGTATGAAAAATGTATGAAAAGTATGGACAGCAGTCACTTCTAATGGCTATAAGTCAGGAAGGAAGTGACCATATCCAAAATCCTTTCTTCGGTCTGGTCCTAGATATAAAAGCTATCAGTGTGCCAAATTTCAAGTCGATTGGACCTTCCCTGCGAAAGTAGATACGAGATCAGACAGAATAACAGAATAACGGACAAAGCGAGGACAATAGCGCCTTTCAAACAGAGTTTGGAAAATGCGCTAAAAAATATTTTAAAACATGTGATTTTACCACTAAACAGTGATTATAATTTCCTACTAATTGTCAGTACGTGAGCAAATTAGAATTAATAAAAATACGACTGCATAGCCAAGAGGAAAATTTGCTGCACAAAATTAATAATCTACTTAAATTCTAATGCGATTTTCATGTGAATAATTTGGTATTTTAAAACAAAAATAAATCATTAGTGCAAATGTTTGGATGGAACATATTTATCATGATAAAGTGCAAATATTACACCATAATGTGATGAAATATTTCATGAAAAAAGAGATTTTTTTCTTCTTTTTTATTTATTCTCTTTTTTGTTATCGTCCATCGTCCATTTTTCAGTTTCATCTCTTCTTTTTATGCTGGAGTTAAATTCTACTGTGCATGTTGGACTCTAAGACGTAGCATGGGGTTTTTACTGCTTCGAGTCAAATTATGAGATTTCTATAACACCTTATATGGAATTTTGTGGTCATTTATTTGGAATTTGAACCTATTTTTATGTTTTTTGTGGCTATTTACATAAGATATCGATTAATCCAACCTTGTTCTGTTATATTCAAGGATGCAAAAATGCTCAAAAGTCAGTTAATCAATTCCTGAACCAAGGATTTTAAATATAGTTTGAAATCTATTATGCAGTGGCATACCAAGAAGGGGGATAGACCGAGCCACCTTATAAATCAAGCACAAACACCCCTTTTAAAGTGGCATCAAGTCTAATTTATAGAAACGAAAAACCTCATATAAAGGTGTGCAAGTTAAACCCTTGCTACGCAACTGATCTTTTGAATAGGAGGTTAAACCATCATCCCTTCCCCTCTTAAGTAAACTCCTTACCCTTTGAATCTTAATTTCATTTAAGGACACAAGGGTGTCCCTCTCATCTACGATACTTTCTGATGAGTATTAAAAAATTGAATACAAACCGTATCCCAACAAAAATGCGCTTTAACCAAGCTTTAACCCCACATCCACCCATAAACCTTCCAACTCAACTTTTGTTTCAGCAAAAAAAGTCCATAAAATTTTTTCATGTTTGAAAAAAGAGCTTCATGTCGAGATCCATCTCTTGTGGGGATACTTGAATATATGAATGTGCTTGTGCCTTCAATGGCATTTGCAATTTATGAAAAAAAAAGAAGAGAAAAAAAACATTTGTAAGTCAAGATTCAAATGAGATGTAGATTACATGTCAATACATCAATTTATTTGCAAACCAGTAAATAGAGAGGAGAAAGAGTAAAAAGGATAAACTGGATTTTTAGCGAGGAATTGGAAGTGGACTGGACATTTACTGTTTGGTTTGTCTTGTTGACTAGGAATTTGAATAAATATAACTCTAAAAAGATTCAAAAAATACGCTAATGTCGTCAATAAAATCACTTCTTACTTTCTGAATATTTTCTGCCAGAGGCTTTCTCAATAACCTTGAAATATATCTTTTAACACAAGCATGTGTATGTATAAATGCTGAAATTTTATCTTTTTCACAAAATATTTATCAGATATTTCCTTATGCTCCTCACTTCTCCCTCATATCCCTGACATGAATAAGATAAAAATTCAAGACACTTGATCTAATAGACTACAATTTCAACAAACATACGCAAAGAATAATATCACAATATATTAGAGAATTCGATGTTATGATAAATGATCTTATTTTGAACTCATTAAAAAAATTCCCTTTTCTGAATTTCCATATCCAATTTATTATGTTTCTCTGCTTAAATCGTTATAGTGACAGGAAAATATATTTTTTTAAAATAACGTACTATGTTTTATGATTGACATTTTTATGTGTTACAAAAGATTTCATTTTGAATCCTTATTTGAAGCTGCTTTTTTTATAATTTATTTCGAAATGCTAAAATAATTTGACCCCCCCCCCTCTTGTCCTGTATTTTCATGAGCATTATGTATAAAAATATTCAAGGACAGTAGTTACTTAACTGTAGAGCGTGACACACTAAATCAGTGTATTTCGAAATGCATAGATGACTGAGAGATCGGTCTGTGGTGGGAATCAAAACCCACATCCCCACAAAACTTGCACGATACAGAGCCACGACCACGGAATCCTTTCTCTTGCACTGCTCGATACAGCGTAGCCATAATTTTTGGAGAAGGGGGGGGGGGGGGGGGTTATGCAATATTGATCTCTACACCATCTCTACACAAAAATAAAACTCAAAATTCTCCGAAGGACTTGAAGTGAAAATTAATTAAATTATACTTATTCTCAATTTACGGTTCGTCTTACTATGTTTCTAATTTGCCAAATTGTTTGCCTTTAAGATTCTTCAAATATTTAATTTAGGAATAATCATCCAAAATATTTCGTTCATAACTCTTGCTTTCCGAAATGTAAATATTTCACTATGCTGGTGCTACAAATGGCTTCAATTCATGAGAAATGCGATGAATGAATAATTAATATTCATAATGGTTTTGGGGAGGCTCGGAAATGGAAGGAGTATTAAAATTAATCGAATTACAGCTTGACATTTCACCGAATTTTGAATGAAAAATAATTTAACAGCACTTCATGGAATTGACGTCGTTATTTACAAAGTTTGTCACAGAGTCATAAACATACGGCAGTTCTTAATATCATAAAAGTAAGACTCATAAACACATACACATATATTTAATGCTAGTAGAAAGATTTGTGAATATTTCAGCATGCAACAGGTTTACACAATAAAAAGAATATGTTATATTATTTTCACTTCCACACTACATATCATCAGTGCGAGATGTTTACGATATTTGACGTTCTCTTGTTATTAGCATTAACATCATTTTTCACACATACATGAATAAGTCAAATGCTAAGGATGCTGAGGTAGTGATTCCGATTGATGAACTTCGGGATGGCTTTTTTACGACTTTTTTCTGTTGTTGTTGACTTTCTAGTAAGCTGTTACAGAGTGTTAATGATGCTTTTGGTCTTGGTTGGTCGTTGGCAAGCTCAGCATATTGAAAAGACATGAGTTCGTGATTAAAGCCTGATCAAGGTCTGGAAACTAATGAATACTAGGGATACTTTTATACATTTTAGGGGTATTTGGATAATATACGTTAGTTTACATGCCTGGGACCTGTAATGTACATAATCACAATTCCTGTAAACAAGATACAGCAAGGAAGACGTCTAGATTGGTGAAATATACGAGCTTAAAACCTAGGTTTGAACTACAATTTTATGCATGATTTCCTTACGTTATTTACCTTTAATAATTTTGGAACCACTAAAAATCGAAAAGTTCTGACAAAAAAATATCTCTATGAAAATTACATATCCAAAGCAAGTCTTGGTGAATGTATGATTCATGTAAGTTTGTAAACTTACAGAGAAAGCATGTCCCATGAGATACCAACAATATCACTGTTGTATAATAATAAAATGAACTTTCTTGTGATTACTTCCAAGCTCAACATACACATTGATACATGCCCATTGCTCACGTTCATTCATTCCCACAATACTTCGACTTTTTTTCTGCATGTGGGATTTGTCAATGATGATGGTAAGGATACAACATTAGGGAACTGAATGACTGAATTACATGATATTCTACAACATGGATTCCCAATTCCAATTTTACCAAAGCAAATGAACAAATAAACAAACAAAACAGAACAGTAAAAAAAATTGTTTGTTACAAGCAATCATTTTGAGAATACAAGAAATTTCAATTTCTCGTTTTTATGTCTTTTTTGCTAAATCATTTACTGTTATTTTGAATGTATGAGATCTGATTTGTATTTTTTATCTTCTCAATGTACATAAGTTTCTTCAATAATAAAGACGACTGATGTCTTACAAAATAATCCCAGATCTTTAATTAAAGTAAACTCTTAAAAGTACAGTGATTGCATCTGAAAAGATCCAGAGAGACATGATTAAAAAAAGATACAGTCAAAATTTAAAGACTACCAGTGTACACAAGGTGGTTCTGATGTGGTCGACCCCCCTGCCCCTCTTTCTGAAAATAAGTTTTCTCTTAAAAAACTTAAGAAACTCTAGCATTAGAATTCACGTAGCACTAGAATTAAAAAATTACAAAACCATGAGCATAAAATCGAGAGAGAAAATTGTACCCCCCCCCCCCCTCCTCTTCCCGCTTTTTTATGATAAAGGGGCCAAAAGCTATGAACTTGTTGAAGAAACTATGAATTCGCTTTAATTTGAATTCAAATATAAGCCACCGTTAAAAAACGATACAAAACTGCCATTCCAGAATTGTTAGAGGTAAATCTTTCAAAATCAGAAGGAACAAGCTTCATTATCCAACATTATCCATACAAAGTTCACATAAATTGCCCTCAAATTACATCAATGTTTTGTTACTTGTATTTCCACATAAAACGGATAGAACGTATACTTATAATAAACTTCCGGTTCCGGTTTCAAAAAAAATTCTTTTGTGTCTCCCTTATTTCTGTGATTGACAATTTACCGTCTGTAATACTTAACGAGAGGCTGCAGGATGAAAAAAAGGAACAGTCGGAAAATAATAATATTTTCTTACCATTGAATCCAACAAGGCTTTATTAAGGAAAAATGAAAAATTTATGTACAGAGTACAATGGATATAATACACACATGGACTTGTGGAGCAACATTGAAGATTGAGTTTCTCATTTTATGGTAGTCATGTGATTGAAGTAAGTAAATAAATATATGAGTAACAAAACACGTACAGAATTCCACGTCTTTTATTTTCTTCTTGCCATTTTTCTCATTCCAAAACAGTTGTGCATTGTAAATATTTTTTTTATTCCCCTGTTGATTTCATCTACTTCTTTTTTATTTCTATTGTATTTCTGCAAACCTAAACTATTTCTATTCTCTCTCGATCCTTAATATCAGCAAGAAATTACATAAAGTTGAAGTAGTCAATAAAGTGCTTTTTATGATTATTACATTAAATTTTCAATCGCTTTTCTTCTGCTGCTGTTATCTCAATTGTGTTAAATGAATCTTCCCTGGGTTTGCATTTTATTCTAGTACGCATGTGAGAATTAACGGTTAAAAAATATTTGAACTTTGAAAAATTCTAGGTTTGGATTTTGAATTTTAAAAAGCCGTTAAGCAAATTCAGTTATCCGACTTTATCTGTTTATTAAAAAATTGTTATGTACTATTTTGATAATAAAATAGTCTATTTACTTCCTGAGTCAATTAATGCAGTCATGAAACACATTTACTATCTCTGATTATCATCGTCACGAACCTGATGCATTAGCACTAACAAAAAAAATGTTTACAATTTAAAAGTCAAAGATTCATGCAAAAATCTCATTTGTTATTCATCATTAAAGCTATTATCATCAGCTGTTCATCTTGGAATATTGGAAGTAAACCTTCGTCTTTCACCAAACGTGTTGGAAGTTGTTTATTTTCAAAATCGTTTCACGAACAACGCAGATAAGATAAGCAGCCACGAACTTAGTGTGATAAAAAGTTGATAAGTTAATATTCAGTTGTTAATTTACCTTCCAACAATGCGGATCAATCCAGCAAGCAAGGGATTTTTGACAGTCTTCATAACTGTGATTGTCGGAACAATTGCATTCTTTATTGCATCAATATTCTTAGATTTTACCGGCGATTTAGTTGTGCAAGAAATAAAGTTTGAAAATTCAAATTTTCACATTGATGTTAAGAGAATTAAGAGTGATAAACGATATGTGATACAAGTGTTTAATGGTAGTTATCGGTATTGATGGTTACTTAATATTGCAAGGGATGGACAGTCAGAATGTTTTGAATCAAAGTGTTAAGCTTTCATAGGTCTCGTAGCCAGGGGGAGAAAATAGTCCTTCGAGGGGTTGGACCCACCCCCTTTAGCTTTGTTATATACAGTTAATCTTACAAAATTTTTGCAAAAAGTGTCCATTCCTTGCTACAATCCATTGATATAATCCACTTCAAATAATCTTGTTTTTACTACAACTCTTTCTTAACTCCACAGATAAAGGCTCAATTGCTCAAGAAATATTTTTTGGAAACGATTTTGGTGATAAAACTGTTCAAGTAGAAGCTATTGAGAATGGCTATAAAATATTCACGACTAGTTCCAATGAAATGTTTCTGACTCTTGATAAGGATGAGAAGAATTTTGCCTCACTGAATGTCAAGAGACGTGTTGAGAGTAAGGAAATGATCCTTAAAGACTGCTTGGCATTAAGCAATGATGATAAAGTCAATTGGTACGGTGGACCTGAACAGAAGAATCAGAAATATCCAATTCAGCACTTCAGATTCTCTGATTATGCTTACATTACTAAGGAACTTGACAGTGCTGGTATCATGGAACGTTATTGGTTCTCATCCAAGAAATTCTTCATACTTATTGACTACGTGACTCCATTGTTCCTTGATCAAAGTGAACATGAAATTTGCTTCACAGCAAAGAAGGAACTTCCATATTATGTCCACAATAATGTCTTTGAATTCAACTATAAAATCGGTGTGTCAACAAGTATGAAGGAACTACATGTTAATGTAATCAACAAGTACTTAGGAAAACCAAGAGGTCTGCCTGACGAAAGACTAATTCGATATCCAATTTGGAATACTTGGGTTGAATTTGGACGTCAAATTAATGAATCAACCGTTGCTCAATTTGCCCAAACAATTGTTGATCATGGATATAATCACAGTTTGATTGATATTGATGACTTCTGGGAGGATTGCTATGGATCGGGAATTGTAAATACCACAAACTTTGGGAACTTAAAATCCTTAACAGAGAAACTTAAAAGTCAAGGATTCATAGTTGGAATGTGGACTCATCCATTCATAAATAAGAACTGTCAGCCTTACTACAATGAAGCTGTTGCAAACAACTTCTTAGTAAAGTCTCATAACGGAAGTACTGAAACATCTTGGTGGAACAGCGGAACAGATGAAGCTGCACATTTTGATTTTTCCAATCCAGCAGCATTGAGCTTTTACCGACGAAGACTTGAGGCTATTCAAAGAGATTTTGGAATTGATGTTTTCAAATTTGATGCTGGTGAGACTAGTTGGTATCCAGTTGACCCAAAGTTTGAAAGAGATTTGGACATAACACCATCACAAATCACAAGAGCTTTCGTTCAAATGGCTGCAGATTTTGGAGATAAGCCTGAAATCAGAACAGGTTGGGGAACTCAAAGCCTTCATGTATTGGTTCGTATGTTGGACTTTGACTCAAGATGGACTGCTGACAATGGCTTGAAAAGTTTGATTCCAACTTTATTCCAGTTTAATTTCAATGGCTATGGTGAGTTTTATCTTAAGTTTGGGTCCAAGATTCTATTAATTAATCTGATTCTCCAGTTTTTGTTCTTCCTGACATGATCGGAGGTAATCAATACGGTGCAGATGTAATAACTAAAGAATTGTTCATCCGCTGGCTTCAAGCAAGTACCTTCATGCCTAGCTTGCAATTTTCACATGCTCCTTGGCACTTCCATGAAGACACAATTGCAATCACTAAAAAATTCATTGAATTACATTCAAAACATGCTGATTACATTATGGAAAGGTTCCAACTAGCAATTGACAAAGGTGAACCTGTTAATGTTCCTGTTTGGTGGATTGATGAGGATGATTATGATGCACAGACTATTGATGATGGTAAGGAAGAGTTGATAAAAAATATTCCATGATTAATTATGACAATTTTTAATTCCAGAATACCTTTTGGGAGACGATATTCTTGTAGCACCAGTAATAATAGATGGAGCAACATCAAGGAAGATTTACATACCTTCTGGAAAATGGAAAGATGGAAATTCTGATACAATTTATGAAGGCAAAACCTGGATTGAAAATTACAATGCGCCACTTGATACACTTCCATACTTTATTAGAGTCAAGAATTAGACCGCTGGGCATTAAGGAATGCTGTCGCTCGATTTAAGAGTTGACTTTCAAAGTTTAGCAATGTCAATTTTTCAAAATAAAACTGTTAAAAATATAAAAATCCTGAATTTGTAATTCTAATCACAGAAACCATTTCTTTTCAACTTTCTATCAAAACATTTTTTCTGATCAGTTAATTACATTTAAAATGGTCGTCTTTGAGGAATACTTCCCATCCGAAAAAGCAATTATTCAAAAATATGCAGAACGACAGAAGAAACTTGAAGAATTGTCAATGACTCTAAGAAAAACTGAAAAATTATCAAAAGACCGTCCAAAATCATTGATTCCAATAAGGACCAGATTAAGCAAGTTTATTTCTGAAGTTCATCGTGATACAGAAGATAAATTGAAGCAGTCAAGTGATGTGGATGCAAAAATAGAGGAGATTCATAAAATGATTGAGAATGTTGACAATATTAACCTTATTATCCCACCTGAAAAAGAAATAGCTGTTTTTGATGGAAGTGGCGGTGGTGAGGAAGTTGCTGAATGTTTAGTTGATGTCTTGAAATCTGAAGATTATGGAATGTCTGAAATTGTTACTTCAAGTTTGAGTCAATTGCATGAAGAAAGAAGCCCTAAACGTGTCATTAGACTTGAGCAAAATGATTCATCTATGGAACTTTCTGCTTACAAACCACCTCAAATCAAACCAACTAAAGCTTCAATTTTAATGTCAAAATTCAACTCCGAAAAGTCCCAAAAGAGAGCAGCAACAATATCCAGAAGTTTTCTAAACAAATCAACAGCTAGGTCCATTCCTAGAGCTGTATCATTTGCAAAATTTGAACCTCCCAAAAAGGTTGAAAGTAAAAAATTGAGTCAATCCGTCCGCAAAATTCTCGATGATGCAAAACAGAAGCACAAGGCAAAGACCTTGGTCAAATCAAATGTTCCAGTCAATGTTATTGATTTGTTCTTAATCTGATGATTTCCAATAAATTATTAGTGAACTGAATTTAAATATTTTTGAATCATGACTTAATGCCTCATTAAAACACATATTAAATATGTAATAAAAATTAAAATATTTATTCTATAAAACAATTTCAGATTACTTCAAAAAATGTTCATCACTAGAGAATAAGAAACAAAATTAATAGCAACTAGACTCGCCACATGTGTAAGTAGATCAACTTTATAACTGCTTGGAAGCCTCGCAAATGTCTTATTCTCTCAGTCAATTATTGTGATGTTGTACCTTTTCTGTGGCATTGGATGTTATTGTTCGAAGAATTACAGCACAAAACATTAAACAAAATTATAACAATGTGGGCAATAAAACAATAAAAAAATGCTTTTAAGGCTTATTAAAATTATTCAAAAGTGAGGATCAAGTCTTCTCCTTCCAATTTCGTTCCAGTCTCGATGCTTAGTTTCTTGATTGTTCCAGCGCGTGGTGATTGAACGACCATTTCCATTTTCATAGCTAAAAAAATTCACAGAAATTAAATAATCAGCCATAAAATAAATTATTCATATCCCTTACCTGACAATACAACAAGTGGTTGACCCTTCTCAACATGATCACCAACCTTAACTCGAATGTCAATAACAGATCCTGGCATTGGTGCACCCAATTCATTCTTATTTCCTTTTGTTGCCTTTGGATGAATGTGCATTTCCTTTGCAGCTTCCTTATCACGAATCAATGTTGATCTCAATTGTCCATTAAGTTCAAAGAAGACTTCCTTCTCTCCATTTGCTGTTAAGTCTTCAGCCATAGCCAATGTCTTGATATGAAGTGTCTTTCCTTTTTCAATTGTTACCTCAAATTCTTCACCGACCTTTGGTCCTGTGAGGAAAATTCTGGTATCAAGCTTATCAACTGGTCCGTATTCCTAGAAATAGAATAAAGTGGAAATTTAGGTTTAAAATTAATCCTTGGATTTAAAAAATTAATATATAGCAACTTACCTCACGGAAAGTAAGAAAATCGTCTGTAACTTGTGGATATAAAGCAGCTGACATGACATCACGATCGTTAGCATGTGGATGGTTTTCAAGAACTTCCTTTTTCAATGCATCAAAGTCTAATGGTGGAAGGCTCTCTCCTGGACGACCTTCAACTCTTGGCATATCTTTCAAAACGCGAGATCTGAATGGTTCCTTAAAACCACCATGTGGAATTCCAATAGCTCCTTGAAGGAACTCAACAACTGATTTAGGGAATGACAATTCTTCTGCACGTTCCTCAACTTGTTGAGCTGTGAGATGGTTTTGTACCATAAATTGTGCTAAATCTCCTACGACTTTTGAGCTTGGTGTGACTTTAATGATATCTCCAAGAAGTAAATTGGCTTCACGATATGCCTTCTTCACATCTTCGAAGAAATCGCCAAGACCAAGTGAGAAAGCTTGGAATTGCAAGTTTGTATACTGTCCGCCAGGAATTTCATTCATATAAACATCAGCATTTCCTGATTTCATGGTTGTTGTACATTCAAATGGAGCATAAAGTGTTCTTGTACTTTCCCAATATGCTGAATATTCAGAAATATCATCCAATTGGAATCCAGTATCAATTTCTGTTCCTTGAAGTGAAGCAACAACAGCTCCCATACTTGGTTGTGAAGTCATTCCACTCATAGAATCGACAGCAACATCGACCACATCAGCACCAGCACGGGCACATTCAAGCATACTAGCAACTCCAGCACCACTTGTGTCGTGTGTATGAATATGAATTGGTAGATCTGGATGTTTCTGACGAAGAGCATCAATAAGAATTGCAGCTGCTTGTGGTTTCAACAATCCAGCCATATCCTTAATGGCTAAAACGTGTGTTCCTGCCTTGACCAGTTGATCTGCTAAGTCAACATAATATTTCAAATTATATTTTGTTTTGCTTGGATCAGAAACATCTCCTGTGTACGAAATTGCAGCCTCAACCACTCCACCAGCCTTTCCTGCTGCTTCCATTCCGAGAATCAAGTTTGGTAAATAATTCAAACTGTCAAAGACACGGAAAATGTCCATTCCACATTGAACCTAGAATATTTAAGGGAAATTAGTTGATGATTTTCGGAAGTTTATGCTTTATACTTACAGATAATTCACAGAATTTAAAGACAACATTGTCTGGATAATTGGTATACTGAAATATGAGGAAATTAAGGAATTGATTAATTAATTAATAATTTCAGATGAAAATTTTACAGAACTTACACCAACAGCATTAGCACCTCGTAACAGCATTTGAAATGGGATGTTTGGAATACGATTTCTCATTTCTTCTAACCTCTCCCATGGACATTCATGTAAGAATCTCAAGCTGACATCAAATGTAGCTCCTCCCCAATTCTATAATGATAAAATTAGAAGATTATGTAGACTTGTAGTTGTTTAAATGAATTTAAATAAAATGGATTGTGTCTCAGCTATTTCAAAGGTTACTCGATTTGAAAATTTTATTCAAATTGAAGACACACTTTACTTGAAGCTCATCAATTTTCATTAAAACTGTCAATCTAACTTTTTTCTTTATGCTTGAAACTACTAACAGCAAACAATTCACTCCGTTTGCAAAACAATTAAAAAGCTCCATCTCAATAGCTTCATCAATTAAAATCTTAATTAAATTAACGACTTACCTCAAGTGCATACAAGTTATTGAATTTGTGGGCAACGAATGGTGAAATTTTCAGTAAATCGTGTGTTCGTACACGTGTTGCCAAAAGTGACTGATGAGCATCACGGAAGGTTGTATCCATCAACAAGAGATTCTTTTTTCCACGAACTGCTTTTGCAAAAGCCGCTGGACCTTCAGCTTTGAGAATGTCTCTCAAGCCAGGTGGTGGTGCGTTGACTAAAAATATTATAATAAAGGATATTACAATGATTGTAAAAGAATTTATGACCCTAGGAGGAAAAAAGATTGCAGAAACTTGTTTATACACAACATTGACATAATGACATAAACGCAAATAATGGATATGCAAACAATTCATTAATGAGAATCGAATTAAGCTTACTCAATCCATAGTCATTACAAGGTAGCACACAAACAAAGTCAATACGGCAGCAAAAAAGAGTAATAAATATCATAAGATAAAATACCTTTACGTCCCAACCTTTCTTGAGCTATTGCCTCTGGAGACAAGTCTATTAAACGTATTTATGTGCGATTGTGTGTTTTTTTAATAAAACAAAAAATTATTAGTTAAATGAACTATTAAAAACAATCTATGTTATAGATTCTAAAGCATGATAGAAGTCAGTAGGAAGGAAGGATAGTTAAAGCAGTTCAAAGCAAATTCCACACCCAAAATTAACAGTAATTATTTAGTTGAAGGGCATACAAGGGAATTTTGTCGAAATAATAAGGAACAGAGTCCTCAAGTACAAAGAAAATTTTGAAGCTTTCTCTTGTGAAGTATATAAATTTTTAAGGAAAAATTTAGAATTGTCACTTTTTAATTCCTCGTAAGTCTTGTCTTGAGCATCAAATTATAGTCAATTTCAGAATGCAGACAAAAAGGCACCTTACTAATTCGTCTCTAATGATTTTTCATTTGTGCTTGATTCACATTAAAAGCACACAGCAATTTTAACGGAATTAGAGAATTTCGTTCGACTTACTATACCAGTGGTAAATTGCAGGATGGAATTCGCCTTGAAACAGAAAATAGATTACACGTGAAAAGAGTTTTTGAGATCTCAACAAGAATTTTGTCAATAGATTAATCACAAATTTCTAATGAATCTTTTTCCAATTGTTATGTACATCTGTTTTTGGAAGTACGAATTTTTTTTAGAAAGTTCCAAAAAGTATAATTTTGAAGTTGGGAAAATAAAAAGCTTAACTAAAGAAAAAAGAAGCTCAAATGTTAAGTTTTTAGAGCTTTAGCACTTACCTAATGGTGTGGTTGGAACGTGTGGATGAACTTCGGCAGGTTTAAGTTTTGTAGCTAATGGCGTTTGTGGTCCATTAACTAAAACTTGACCAAGATAATTGAGGAGTTTTCCAGCACGATTCTGTGACCTTTGGAATTTGAAGAGTTGTGGATGTTCATCAATGAAGTAAGTATCAAGAACACCGTTTAAGAATTTCTGATTTTCCAACACATTCATAAGGAATGGAATATTTGTCTTAACACCACGAATTCTGAATTCTCTTAAAGCTCTCGTCATCTTAGCTGCAGATGATTGTAAGTCAGCAGCATGTGATATGATTTTAACAAGTAATGAATCATAATATGGAGAAATAATTGCACCAGCATAGGCCGAAGCAGAGTCTAGACGAATACCCATACCCTCTCCACTTCTAAATACTTCTAGACGTCCAACATTTGGTTGGAAATCATTTGCTGGATCTTCTGTTGTCACACGACATTGAATGGCAAAACCTTGTGTCGAAATATTCTCTTGTGTCAATCCCATTTCAGGCAGAGTCATGCCTTCAGCTACACGAATTTGTGATTGAACCAAATCAATATGTGTAATTTCTTCTGTTACTGTATGCTCAACTTGGAGACGTGCATTGACTTCGATGAAATAGAAATTACCCGCTTCATCACACAAGAATTCAACCGTACCAGCATTTTCATATCCAACATGTCTCGCAAGTCTGACTGCATATTCTGTCATTCGATCACGTACTTCTGGATCTAATCTTGGTGCAGGAGCAATTTCAACAACTTTCTGATGTCTACGTTGAACAGAACAATCACGTTCATACAAATGAACAACATTTCCTGCTTTGTCACCAAGTAACTGTACTTCAATGTGCCTTGGACGTTCAATAAATTTCTCAATAAACATTGCGCCATTTCCAAATGCAGCTTTTGCTTCTGAACTTGCTCTGTCGAATGATTCAGCAACTTCTTCCATTTTCTTGACTACTCTCATGCCTCTTCCACCGCCACCATAAGCTGCCTTAAAAATCACAGGAAGACCATGTTGACGACAAAATTGTAATGCTTCTTCTTTGGTATGGACTGGACCGTCGGTTCCTAAAATTAAAGATATTAGTCATGTATACTTAATACATGATCATTCAGGACTTACCAGGAACAATTGGGACTTGTGCGGCAATGGCTGCTTGACGAGCTGCAACTTTATCTCCCATCTGTTGAACAACCTTTGGTGTCGGTCCAATAAATCTAATTCCAGCATCAATGACTGCTTGTGCAAAATCAGATCGTTCGCTAAGAAATCCATAACCAGGATGGACAGCATCAACATCATTCTCCTTACAGACTCTGATAATTTCTGGAATGCTAAGGTAAGCTTCAACTGGCGGCAAGCCTTTGCCTACTAAATATGATTCATCAGCCTTTTGTCTATGCATATGCATCTTATCCTGTTCTGAGTAAATGGCAACAGACCTTATGCCCATTTCATTACATGCTCGAAATACACGAATTGCAATTTCACCGCGATTAGCGACAAGGACAGAGCGTATTGGCTTATATTCGACCTAGACAGATAAACAAAAGTGAAATTTGGTTAATTAAATATAACACAAAGTAAACAGCTATAGCTTACATCTGTTGAGTATTTGTTTTTGCTGATATTAAATATTCTGATTCTCGATGCCTGCCTGAATGCTCGAATTCCATTTACAGCTGTGTAAATTGACATTTTGATTATCTTGCTTATTTAATTCTTAAGAACACCTGAAAATAGACAATACTATTAATATTGATTGTTGCCAAATAATTAATTAATTTCAGGAAGAAGTAGAAAAATTGTGTGTAATAAAGCGACGGATAAAAATGAGCTTTAAGCCCTTCAAGCTTACTTTTGTGGTAGATATAAAATATATCTTTTTATATTAATAAATTGTAAGATTTTTTTATGTTAAGTTTTTATTTTGAAGAACTTTTGTTGATTTTCTTTAAATAAACTTTTTGAATTAGTAATTTCCAAAATGTATCTTTTGATATGATATATGAACCAAGAGATTTTATGAGTAACTAAGTAATGAGTATAAAAATGTATCGTCTTATATAATGCACAAATATGGTGGTACAAGATGCTAACTGGTAATTGTAAGTTTCTGATATAATTACAGGTACAAAAATCACAAACATAACTTTCCCAAATTGAGGCAGAAATGCACATTGCATCTCGAGAGAGTTGTTCTTGTCAACGGAGTAGCCAGAACGTATCCAGAAATTTTTCGAGAGGGGGTTGAATTTTTTTGCATGAACGGGAAAATTTTGGGGTTTTTGGGATTTTTTTCTTAAGAACCCTAGCAATTTTTTTAAAAAATTGATATTTTGACCCTAAATACGCCCCTGAGCCAGAAAGAGGGGGGATTTTAAAATTTTTTGTATGGACTAATTTAGGGGGGGATTCTTTCAGGTTATTTTCCTCAAAATCTTATATAATGCTAAAATATGGTGTACCAAAATGCTAATCGTCATTTGTAAGTTTCTGAAATAATTATAACTTTCCCAAATTGAAGCAGAACATACTGCATCTCACGAGAATTGAGTTTTTCGAGGGAAGATTATCAAAATTTTTGTATACAAAAATTTAGGATTTTCAGGTTCTTTTCTTAAAAACCCTAGCAATTTGAAGAATATTCCTGGGAGGGGGGCAACAAATCCCCCTAGCTACACGTCTGGTTCTTATTAAAGCTTTCATTAATAAACTGTTAGAAATTATCAATTAAATTATTTTTTTCTCGAATCATATCAGTGCGTACGGCTTATTGTGCCTTAACGATTACATACTTTTCAAACTGTATTTATTTCCTCAATAAAACATCATCTGTGCCTCTTATCAGTACTCTTTCGAGTACTTCTTACGCACAAGCTAGAATAATAATAACAAGTTGTTGTTTTCTTTAACGAGCATAAATTACATTCTTTGATGCATGCAATAGGCGTCAGATAGTCGAGACATTCAAATAGATATGATATTCAGAGACTTGCATGTCCTTCGCATGCAATAAACTTGTAAAGAGGCTAACTGGAAGAATATTTAATTATGTGCACATGTAGCCAAATGGATGATAAATGTACTACATCAAAATCTTCCATGTATTATCCATATGTATAATACATGTATCATCCATGGGACTATATTGTCCTATGGAAAAGGAAAACATATGGATGATATCACTGTACATCAATGTAATACATCAATGTATTAAATTTACTCCATTTATGGATGATAAACACGTGTGAATTTAAGCGTGTAATTTTTGTATTTCCTCCATTTTGTATTACCACCATTTTGTTTTTTATGTATTTCATTGTAAAAGAATTAGTGTGCTTAATTAAAGTACACTTACACTATGGAAAAAAACTTAATTTAATTAAGTCTCGACCACATTTATATGGGAGATTCATATTTATTTATTAATCCCATATAAATTTGGAACGGACTTATAAAAGTGATTTCTGCTTGCTCTTGTGAAGTATATAGCAAATGAAATTTAGAACAAAAAAATTTATTTTTGCGAAAAATTCATTTTTTGGTAGGATTCGAACTTTGGCGGGCTTCGGTAATACTTCAAGGGATTATTTTTGGTACATTTATGTACTAGAATTTTTTTTCAAAGTCATTACACATAAATGGAAAATAAATGGATAATACATGGATCTTCCATTGAAGTCACATGTAAAATGCATGGAAGATTTTGGCTACATGGGTGAAAGCAATTTTATATCTAAAAAGTTTCGTGACTTGATTTTACGGAAGAGTTGACTGACTTGTAATGAGAAGCATGTGCAGTGCATGATGGCTTCATTAACGTGACTAATTATATCTCACTTGTTGCGCCAGATTTTCTTAATTTCTTATTTATCTTATCTATTTTTGAAATGTGGGTCAATCACCAAGGAAAAAGAAACAAAAGGAACATTCGGGAAGCGCGTGTGCTGTGTGGGTGTGAGAAAATTGTAGTGATTTACAGACGGAGTGAGTAAACATAGAAGGAACACGCGTTACACTGTGGAACTTTTTTTCACTTATTTTAAGTGTCATTCTGAATTTTATAGTCATTACTTGAGGATGTGTGACTATGGAGATCTTGTGACTATTATATCGTCCATAAACATGACTCTTTTTTATCCATAAAGACATCTAATGGACATGTGATCCACAAAATCTGCTCTACTTTAAACATTTGTCTTGCAAATTCACTCTTTCAGGCAAAAACCTTCAGACACAACATCATTATCACCTTGTTATAAAAGGCATATAAAAGTACATAGCACTTATGTGATAACACAAATAAAGGCAGAGTCAACGCACTACATGCTATCAAGATTTGTCTTTCAATTCAACACAATTTCCATTATCAGAAGAAAAAAATGTTTTGGAACTTTTGTGGATTATCGACAAGAGTCAAGAAACATCAAGAAGACACGAAAAATGAAAATAAAGTTGTTTGATAAGACATTTAGCATGAAATGTAAATAAATAACTTTTTAGTGTATTCATGACAATTCGGACTTAAGAGGCGTAGACTGTATTTTGCAATTAGTATCAATTTCCAACAAATATTGACTCTATTCTCTCTGGCTTCTTATCGCGATAATAAATTATTTTTTTGTGGTTCACTAAATTATCGCACGTGAAAACATTTGTGGACTTTTAGACTTGACGTCTTATTATTTTTCAAAAAATATCACAAACATTAGAATATTATCATAAACAAAACAACAGCTTGACTGTCGTTATTCGCCAATATAACAAATGAGATACAGTAAGGAAGTTTTGCGAATGATTGGACGCATTTTGTGTTTAGAGTTGGCACTAACGGAAGTAATGTCAAATTTTAATTCCAAATTTTGTGTGAATTAGGTCACTTTGATTTGAATTTTTTTTTTTAAATTATTGAATTTGATTAAAAAAAATTAATTCAAATTTTGACAATGAAAAATTCTAATTAAGGGGGAATAGGCGCGTAGCCAGGGGGGACTGGGGGACAAATCTCCCTCTCAATGGAAAAATTTCTCCATTTTGCTAGGGTTTTTGAGAAAAAATCCTAATTTTCCATTTAAAAATTTTGAAATCCCCCCCCCCCCCTGGAAAAATTCCTGGCTACACCACTGAGGAGGAAACAATCAAGTCTAAACACTAGACACACCTCTAAATTGCCTGTCTGACTACTAGTTTATTCTAATTATTCGCTAAAAAACAGGTTTTTATTATTGTCGCAGACAAAAGTGCCTCAAAACTCTTTCACGAGATTTTTTTTTCATCACCGCACATGCTGGCACATGCATTCAATAATCACTCGCGCGATTCTTCACATCTTCACGCGAGATCTCTACTTTTGTTGATTTCAAGTTCACGACCACTTGAAATTTTGCATTCGGCAGTCTGATTCAGTTAATTTCGAGCTGATTGTGAGTTTTTATGACTGGAAATAGCTCTTATCAGCACAGGAATGTCATTAATGAACTTATCGTGGTATATTGATTTCTAGTATTTCACAGTATTTTGGGGATCAATTTGTGTCTTTGCCAAAAATATTATTTTCATCCTCTAGCATTTTCTGTACAAGGAAAATAAGTCTAAAAGTGAGACATGAGCGAGAATTTACAGCAAAAACATTTTCAGCGGTAAACAACGAACGAGAATATTCAATATTGTTTTTGGTAAGTGACTTTTGCCCACTTTTTATAGCAACAAGATTACTTATAAGACTTCTGTAGAATTTGAACTTTTGATATGGGAGGATTTGATTGTTATTATGAAATATTATTCGGTCTTGGTTGCTTTCATTTACGTCATTGTGGCTGTTTATTTCTGAATTAGTGAATAATTCACGGAATCTATAGAATTAGAGCTCAATTTCTCTGAGATATTCTAGAGTAAATTCTTGAAAAACTGGAATTAGATTCTTGCGGTTGGAAACGAAATGAATATACAGAAAGTCAGCAACTGAACTGCCTTGAGTGCAATTCTAATATGAAATTCAATGAAATATTCGAAAACTAGGTTTATTTGTTTTGTCAGAAGCCGTCTGAGGTATATTCAAGGTGCAATCTTACGTGGATACCTCAAGCATGAGATAATTCAAAATATCTTTAGTATGGATAGCAGGAGTGAGAACTCTGTCTGTCATGTAACTCCTTTCTTTGTAATCACGGGTTCAATTTCTAACGAATTTATAACTTATTTTTATTAAACTACTGGGGCTTCTCGATTTAAAAAAAAATTCGATTTGAAAAGATTTATTCCTGTTTGCTTCAATTTAAATTGTTTACAAAACAAATATTTTTTATAAAATTTATTCAAAAAACATTTTTAACGAATGAGTTTTTAAAGCAAATCATTTTAATCAATCAAATTCAAAGAAAATCTATGTATAAATGAGTGAAAATTATAAATAATTACAAAATTGATATGAAAATAACGCATTTGAAAAATTCAAATTCAAAACCTTTCAAGTTATGTGATTAAATAACATTTGTAAGGTTCTCAATTTTATGTTCATTAACCTCAAAAATAATTTTTAAAGGAAAATTTACTTTTTTGTTGATTTTACCCTAGCATTCAAAGAGTATACTTTGAAAGAGTATGCTCTCTTAAATGTACTGACTGTGATAACTCGTGAGTATAGTCAGTTGGTACATTTAAGTGAGTATACTCTCAAAGAGTATGCTCCTTGTCTGCTAGGGATTTTGTTTAATATAAATATGAAATTGTCGTAAAAGTATCTCCAAAAAAGCAAGAAACACATTAGAAAACGATAGAAAAATGCAAAAAAAAATTTAAAAAATGTTATTCTTTTGTAAATTTTTTTGGATATTGGAACAAAATACCCAGTTTTGTATGGATTCGATTTGAAAATAATTTTTCCAGATCAAAATAACTTTTCAAATCGAGGACCCCCAGTATACATCAGTTAGAGGAAGAAGTACATATTGAATCACGGTATATCTAGTATGCGAATAAATGGATAGTTCATGAAATCTGTTCAAGGGCCTATCAATTTTTATATAAGAATTAATATGCAAACATTGAGCCCACGATGAACCCACGCTTAAAAATACGTATAGACAAGTTTTTTATGGAGAATTCAGAAATTTTAAAATGTTAGTGTAAAGTTCGAGCATTAGTTGACTAAAATATTATAACTTTAGTAGTTTACAAAAAAATTTAGGTCTATTTTAGAGGTATATATACTTTTTTGAAATTTAACGGTATTTTTTTGAACATTTTGGTACATATATAAATATTGACCCCTTTGAATCCCCTGGTTACTCGTCATAACTCAGCACAGCACAGCAAAATTGAAATCAATTATTATTCATGGAATCAATTCTCTCATAAAAAATATATAGCAACAAAATTTTCAAATTCATGAATAATTCATATCTGCATTATCATCTAATCAAGCGTGATCAAAATATGTTTTTTCCACAAATAATAATGCACAAATAAACTTTCCGCAGTTTAAATGCCAAACAGTACAAAGTTCTATTTTCTTCTTTTTATGCTGCTTATTTTTATTTTTATTTTCTTTATTTATTATTCGTAAGCTTATGCACTGTATTATGATTAGTGACTATCACGAAAATAATAATCAGTTTAATGAAAACGAGAAACAAAATTCTAGAGGCATTAAGTTATGAGATAGTTCATTCGAGAGGCTGCATATTCTCAGTGACCGCAAAATAAATTACAACAAGATGATCTAAAAATAGAATTTCTCGGTCGTCAACATGATGTGAGCATTGAAATTGATGAATATTCTGATCAGAATTACGTAATTTACATCAAACAATGAATTTTTTATTATTATTTGTCTTTAGCGCCACCTGTTTCAACATGAAATGTTTAACATTCCCGACTTGACTGACAAGTTTCAATGAAATATTCAGTCACATTTGTGTTAGTGATTATGCAATTAATTTTAAGATCATTAGCATGCTAGTGACCTCTCGAAAAAAATAACAATTTTTACATGATTAAAGCTATAAAAAATATCACGATATCTTCACGTTTAAGGAACGCATTAAATATTTTTTTATCTATTTTTTTACTACACATGCTTTTTTTTCTACGCCGCACAAGTCTTTATTTTTTGTTCACACAAAATTGAGAAAAATATTTACTTTTTCTTCTTCCCAACACGAGACTACAAAATAATATTTTTCCTTAAAATAAAATTTCCAACTTAATTCAATCGTAGCCGCAACAGAACTGAATTTACTCACTGAAAAAAATTTGTGTTTTCGTATTTCTCAAGTTCATTAAAACATCAGCCGGCTTTATGTGCGAGAGAGAGAGAGGAAATGTGAGAATATATGCAGTCTCTGTAAACGACAACAGAGAGCGGTTCTCGATAGCGATTATTGAAAACTGGTTTCTTTATTACTGTAAACTGTTACTAAACATTTTTGTAGCTCTATTTGTGTTGGATAGAATACAAAAATTAATTTCACAAGATTCTGATTTGTTTGCCTTAACGACACAAAATTCATCATCCAGGACTGAGATTTGCGCAAATGGCAAAGTATTTATTGAATTGAGCTCATAAACAAATTATTTTTATTTACTTTTTCCTGAAAATAAAATTAGCACTTTATTTTATGGGGCAATAATGATTGATATGGAAAGTTGCGATAATAAATATTTAGTCAGAATCTTTATAAAGTGTTTACTTTGACTATTACACACTGCAGTTTGAAATCGGAATCAATATGAATCTGGGTGCGATAATCGTGCAATTCGATTCATGAGTCATGCGTTTCTTTTTCTTGTTTTCTTTTTACTAACTGTTCATTTTGATATAAATTGCAATCTTTCTGTTCTAATTTGTATTACAGGCTTTAATTTACATAACTAGACTTGAGCTAAGCAACAAAAGAATTATTGGCAAGGTCAATAAATCCATTAATAGAAAACATTAAAAGTTAGTAAATATAAATCATGCTAACTTTTTACTAAAATTTAATAAAAGTTGTTAAATTTTTTGTTTTTATAAAATTTCATTCAAATTTTATAAAACCGTTAAAATTTTAATAATTTTTATTAAAATATTTTTATAATAATTTTTAGCAAGGAGTCATTAACTTATGACGTCCATGATTTAGGGGGGAGGGGGGGTTGGTTTCTGAGATTTTGTGACACTTTAAATTAAAGAAATTTTTTTGAATTAAAATTTTGTGACAAGGGGGGGAGGCGGGGGGTCTAGAAATCCCATTTTTTGTTGGACGTCATAAGTGAATGACCCCCAAGATGTATTTTTACTAACTTTTAGTAAACTTGTTCGAAAATTTTAATAAAAAGTTATAAAAATTTCTTTGAAAAATAAGCTTTATAGTATAATTAATTCATAGTATAAAGCTTTTTTAAGTCAAAACTGAGAAAATTTCTCAAAGTTTAAGACTTTGACAAATGTTTGGCAATTTATATGTTTCATAAATTATCAATTAATTTGTATAACTTTGCATGAGAATTAAGGAGTCATTTCTGGAAGCATTTGTGAAGTATATAAATTAAAGAAAATCTTGTTTGATAACTATTATTAAAATTTAATTAAAAAATAATAATTATTAATAATATTTTTCCAGCAAAATGTAACGATCAAATTTTTGAAACATGTTAACTGAGATGAAAATTTTCAAGCACTCCACGTGAAAACTAAAGTTTTTCAATTTTCTTGAAATTTATCTAGTCAAATTTAAATTTTTGAATAAATTAATGAAGTAATTCACATTTCTGATTATTATATTTTCTAATGATTTTTTCAAACTTAAAAGGCATTAGACAAAAATTGTACATTTTTTTTAATTTTTTTACAAATCAAATTGGAGTACTTGAAAAATTGCACCTCAGTTAACATGTTTCATGCGTTGCCCCCCTCTGTATTTTTCATTAAAATTTTTGTAAACAAGGTTTTAATAAAAAATTACTAAAAAATTCATGAATATATTCCTATTACATAATCAATTTCTATTCTGTTGGTGACTGAATCATCTTTGATAAGAGATCGTACGACACAAAATATTCTGATTAACAGGTTAAATGCTTATTCAAGTCACAGAATTTATTCAAATATTTTATGTCTTACTGGATCTTTGTCCAATATTAATCTTGACGCTAAAATTCTTGAATTCAAGCTGTAATCAATAGAAAACTAATCAGACCTTAATCATTTGTTTTCTATTTACCAAAACTCCCAACTTCAAGCACTTTTATGTATCACTGGATCTTGAAATTAATTAACAGATTATTAATTAATTACGAAATTCCACATTTAATTAATTAAGTTAACAACTTATTTGAAGCACTTTTTGAGATTTAATCATTAAATCCACAACAATTAAAAACTTGAGAAAATTATGAGCTAAATTAGCAGTGTTTTAATGGATTTTATCTTGAATACTGCAGTACATTATCTATTGTTAGCATTAGAAAAATTATTTTAACTACGCAAAATATAATTTTTGAAATTTGTTATCTTCAATTTTTAGTGAGTGGAACTTTTATACTTTTTAAGGTGATAATTGCTTACTTTTGATGTTAAATAATAACTTTATTGCCTTCTTTATAGGATACACCGACTTCTTAAAAATTAATATTGTCTTAAACGATCAAAATTGACGAAAATAAAAATTGTGCACACAAATTATTGATTAATTCTGCAAACCGAGTATGAAAAATCTTACGTCACGTGGTTGACTGAAACGCACATTTTTAAATATTGACCGTTAATTATTTAAAAGCATGTGATGCACACAAAGTTTTAAAGTTCAAAATAATTAGTAGATATTACTTCTTTTAATTTAATTATCAACTAGATACACAGCGATAGACTAACTAAATAAAAATAGAAGCATATTTAGTGCCCGAAGAGAGACATTTGCACAAAAACACATGTTTTTGTGAGAGAAGAGAGAATTTGAGAGAATAGAGCTTTTATGGAAGTGGAAGCTTTTTCTTAATTGGAAAAATGGAACAAGAGCTTTTTTGAAATGAGCTTTTATCTTAAGCTCGGATAAGCTTTTTAACGATTTTTATGGAAAATATTTTCTTGTACGTGTTCTTACAGTTTTAAAGTATCATATCCCAATCATACACTAAACATGAAGCATCTTTTCATATTCATAACACAACTTAACAAAGCAACAAGTCTTTTGACATTTACAACGGGTGCCACAAATGGGGTAAGTTTATTTGTCAACTTTAAAATCCATATCATAAACTTTTGTGAAAATCTCCAAAATTGAACGCTTACATTGATGGAAAATTTTATCACATGGTTCACCAGCTTGTCCAAGCATCTCAGCCTTAAGGTAGTCATAATGTTCTCTATTCACTATTACGTCAGATGTTGATGTTGGGCTAGAATAGCAGTGGAAAATGAATTTTAAGAAATATAAAAGAAGAAGTTATCCTACGTGAAGAACAAGTGAAATAATTGTCCAAAAAGTCCATTATGGAATCCAAAATTTGATTCAGCAGCTTCACAAATTGATCTTAAGACACAATATCTTCCTTCTAGTCCTTTAGCAGTTAACATCTTTCCAAATCCATCATATAGTAACCTGAAAGATTAGATGGATTGCACTTAGATGTTTGTCATAATATCTGAAGAACTCTAACTCACCAACGAGTTCCACTCGTATCCATCAACTCTTCTTCTGTCTTCAATGGATAGTCACTAAGTTTCGGGATATTTCCTTGATTATCAATGTGATCATCAAACATATGATCCTCTTCATCATACAGACTATTAGTTTGGACAGTGTCCTTCAGTTCCACATTTCCAATTTCCTTAACTTCACCGTCATATTTTTCATACTTCTGTCCTGACAGTTCATCAGTTAATATTTCACGTTTCCTTCTACCGCCATAAGGAAATGGTTTCCAGGCTGTCTCAACATACTGCGATACAGTATTCAGTGCCGTTTTTGTCAAATTTTTTGGAGGAACTAATAGACCATCGTAGTTTGCCCAAACTCCGTTGAAGTAAGGCCACTTGAGTTGCTGTGCTGTTGATTCAGGTAGAAAGTATTGAGCCTTGACCGTCCAACCTGAAAATATTTATTTTGGATCTAGATCTCAGTTTTCTATCACATGCACTTGACTTACCATACGTAACAGCCTCATTCTCAAGATTTAACGGAACTCCCAAACCAAGAACTAACTGATGTCCTAAATATTAATAAAAAAATTATTTAAATTGTATTTTTACTTGTAATTAAGCACATACTAGTAGGAGACGTAGGTGGCACAACCAAATATCCATCCGACCATCTGAATAAATCAATCACAAAGATTATAAAAAATTCTTTCATCATTTCTGAACTCTTTGGCTAAGAATATGTGACTGAATATTTTTTGTACCAAGAATATTTTCTTTTAAAACAGACACATTTTAATTACCAAATTTGTATATAGTCCAAATCAATGTGTTAATTAATGAAAAATCTTACTTTCACCTTTCTTTACATTCCGTTAATCTTACAACATGGAAAGTATATTGCTGTTCGCTCTTGGGGTCGTTCTTAAATGACGTCTAACATTTAGGGGGAGGGGTGTCTGGAGTTTTATAGCACTTCCATATAAAATAAATTTTGTGACAGAGGAGGGAAGAGGGTCTCACTTTTTGTGTAACGTCATTTATGAACAGCCCCTTGCTCTTCTCTTGGAAATCCAGAAAATAATATTTTCAAGAGCTCAGCAAACGATCCGGGTTCGATGCAAGGGAATCTAATCGAATTCAAGTGTTTTTTTTGCAGTGTTTTGCACACAAATTGTAGCTGGGGGGTATTGCATGATATACCCTGGGTCATGCAATTGTTCAGAGTTGTCATGTAGAGGACAAGAATTCGGTACTTAAGTACATCTTATCTAGTGTATTTTTTGGAAATAAAGACTAGTCATCTGACAAATCAAGCAGATGATCAGCATGTATAGGAATTGTATTTTTCACAATATAAGATTTAAGATTCTCTTTATTAATTGTGTCGAGGAGAACTAAACTTTGTCAAGAATGGCAGAATTCAATATTTTTTCGAGCGAATAGAACTCTTTGTAGAAGTGGAAACTTTTCTTTAATTGGAAAAGAGCTTTCTTGAAAGCTTATAAATAAATGAGCTTTCATTTATAGCCATCTATAGCTTTAGTACACTTTAATATGTTTTGAAGAGCTTTTACAAGTTTCATACTTTAGTAAGTTTAATGTAAGTCGTAGAAATCTTACAAAATAATCACATACAAAACATCATAGCTTAAGACTCTGCAGTACCAAGTACTAGCAAGACCATTCTAAATTCTATACCTCAGTGCTATTAATTAACACTATAAAATGCAAACTCATAAAAATCTGCACCTCAATATCCAGTAACACTCTATCCACTAAACATGAAGCATCTTTTCATTTTCATATTCATAACACAACTTAATAAAGCAACAAGTCTTTTGACATTTACAACGGGTGCCACAAATGGGGTAAGTTTATTTGTCAACTTTAAAATCCATATCATAAACTTTTGTGAAAATCTCCAAAACCGAGCACTTGCATTGATGGAAAATTTTATCACATGGTTCACCAGCTTGTCCGAGCATCTCAGCCTTAAGGTAGTCATAATGTTCTTTATTCACTATTACGTCAGATGTTGATGTTGGGCTAGAAAAGGAAGAAATTTTTTTAAATATGTAAATATTAAGTGGTGCAGCCAGAACTTTTGAAGGCGGGTGGGGTTACGCTCAAAAGTTTTAGGGCTATTTTACATCGAGAGAAGGAGAATGATTGATTAAGCACCCAATCACACACCTATGACTACGATGCTGGTACATATCAATAAAGTGGGCATGACTTTCAAAATTAAGGGAAAGTTTGAGTCTGGATCTGTGTGAACTAGTTATGATGGACGTTGTATGTGAATGACTCCGTAAAAATCCTTACGTAAAGAACAAATGAAATAATTGTCCAAAAAGCCCATTATGGGATCCAAAATTTGATTCAGCTGCTTCGCAAATTGATCTTAATACACAATATCTTCCTTCCAGTCCTTTAGCAGTTAGCATCTTTCCAAATCCATCATATAATAACCTAAAAGTGGAAAAGTTTATTATGGGAAAATCCAGCGGAAGGCAAAAGACAAAGCACCTAGCTATTTGTCCTTACTCACCAACGAGTTCCACTCGTATCTATCAACTCTTCCTCTGTCTTCAATGGATAGTCACTAAGTTTCGGGATATTTCCTTGATTGTCAATGTGATCATCGAACATTTCATCCTCTTCATCATACAGACTATTAGTTTGGACATTGTCATTCAGTTCCACATTTCCAACTTCCTTAACTTCACCGTCATATTTTTCATACTGTTGCCCGGACAGTTCATCAGTTAATATTTCACGTTTCCTTCTGCCACCATAAGGAAATGGTTTCCATCTTGTTTCAACATACTGCGATACAGGATTTAGTGCTGTTTTTGTCAAATTTTTCGGCGGAACTAATTGGCCATTATAGTTTTTCCAAAATCCATTGAAGTAAGGCCACTTGAGATCCTCTGCTGTAGATTCAGGTAAAAAGTAGAAAGCCTTGATTGTCCAACCTGAAATAACATTTAATTTAAATCAAGATCGCAGTTTTCTATCACTTGGACTTGCCATAAACGATAGCTTCATTATGAAGATTTAATGGAACTCCTAATCCAAGAACTAACTCGTGTTCTAAATATTAATTAAATAATCATTTAAATTGTATTTCTGTTGGTAATTAAAAGGACATACTAGTAACCGTAGCTGGCACAACCAAATATCCATCCGACCATCTGAATAAATCAATCACAAAAATTATCAAAAATTCTTTTATCATTTCTGAACGCTTGGGCTTACAAAATGTTACTGAAATTTTCCATAATTACCAAATGTGTAAATAGTCAAAATTAACGCGTTAATTAATTTTTAAAAAAACTTGTTTTTATCTTTCTTTACATTCCGTTAATCTTACAACATGTGTAGTATATTGTTGCTCTTTCTCTTCCACTTGGAAGTCCAGAAAGTAATATCTTCATGTCATATAATTTTGAGGCAAATTATGCGCTACTAACAAAGACGACTGACTTTACACAAGGAATTTATGATAAGATTCTCTTCCTTAATGGTGTCGAGCAGAATGAAACCTCATCAAGGATGGCAGGATTCAATATTTTCTCTAGAAAGCAGATCTACAGGATGATTGAAGATAAAATGGATGAATTTGGAATTAATGGAAGAGCTTGTTTGTTGCGGTTGATATGTGATGCTAAACGTGCTGATTTTCGATCTATAAATGGAGTGCTTGGATCTATGATTCATATTTTGCTGACGTAAGTTGACGTACCTACGAGGTAGGATAGGGGTAGGGTGCCCCGGGCCAAGAGAACAGTTTGGGTTCTCTATACAATTTCAGGAGCCGATTTATTGGGCTACCCGGGGTACCCTACACCTATCTTCGAAGGAATGTTATACCCTGGGGTACCCCTACCCTCCAACTAGGTTATAACCCAGATATAACCCAGATATACCCTAGTTGGAGGGTAGGTAGGGAACCCTAGGATAGGGTAGGATACCCTTTGTAGCCCTAGAAACCGACACAAGGTTATGCTTCTAATATTGAACTGCAAACAGTTCCAGGTCCATTCTAGAGTTCTACCTACCTCAGATTAGGTAGCATACCTAACAATAACCTAATCCAGATCAGTTATAACCTCTTATATTTCAACAATCTATGACTTTATAACATTTAAATTTATTTTTAGACCATCATCATCAACAAACGAATCAGACATGGAAGGCTACGTCGATGCTGAAAGTTCTAATAATAACTGTTCAAAATATCGCAAGAATTGTCAGATCAAGTTATTAAATTCGATTTCAAAACCAAAATAAAGTATAGAGTCCAAGAAGAATAAATGGGTCAATATTACAAAAGATTCTCTCTTAGTGTTTGCATAAGTAATTGATACTTTCGTTGAGAATATAAGAAGTATTGACACAGTTCTATGGAGAAAATATTTCTAGTAGTTTCCCTTCCACTACTCAATTACTATAACTATGTACTCGTTACGGTTCATTTGATTTTTATCATTCACGTTTTAATGATGCTTTCCTCAAACTTAAAATCATTAATTTTTATTATAATTGTGACAAGTGTGAGTTGTGGAAATTTAAGAGAAAATTTAAAGGATGAGTATCTTAGACATGAAATTGTTAAACGTGGTCTCGGTTGGCCTTGGTTGATTTATGGACTTAATGCTGCAACAGGTATGAGAAGTACCCAAATATATATTTTTGTGATTATTTAATTAATTTAATTCCAGGTATCCTTGTTGCTATCGCCATTCCTCTTCATGAACTCGACAGAAATGTCTTCATGTCCTACAATTTTGAAGCTAATTATAATATGGTAGGTCAACCGTCTGACTCTGTCCCCGGTCCCCCTTACGTGAGATGGAAGTTAGGGTCTACATATGAGGATATGTCAGTTAATCCAACCGGAGATGCTGGAGCTGACGATTCTGTCGCTAGAAGCTTAAATAAAGCAAATGATACTGTTCAGCATGAAGAAGCTGTAACGACAGAAGAAAGCAGCCATATAAATGACGAGGAGATTAATGAGATCAGAAAGAGAAGCTTATTGGATAGCGTAGTGCTTTCTAGAAAAGGTGTCTATAGAGTGCTTGAGAGTAGGATAACAGCGTAGGTTTGAATTTATTAAAGTAGTTCATAAGCATGTCTACAAGTTTAAAATTCACAGAAATGGAATCGACGGTAAGAAGTGCCTCCTTCGTGCCATATGTGAATCGGCATCAAACTCTTTGCTAGAAGCTAATGGAATTTTAGGCCACATACTGCATATTATTCTAACGTAAGGATGCTTTTCTTTGTGTCTGGTTATATACTTAGTAAAAATTTATTACAGGCCGTCGTCATCGATGGATGAAAATCTACCGACGGAATATAATAAGGCAGAGGAATTGGGCTATAGAAATGACTGTATAAAATATATGAAAAAGTGTGATTTTAGTTTACTGGATGCTATCTCTACATTTGTATGAAACTCCTGGCTGCTTTCTAAATAAATCTGTTGTACAATTGAATTCATTTGCCTTCAATCTCTTTTATTCCAGACTATCCTATTTGTAAAGTCGTGATTCGAAAGAAATTTCAGATGAATTAATCGGTGAGAATCGAACCTATGTTTTCACAAAAGGGAGATGTACAGATATGTGGTATGTTGCCTAACCACTCGATTACAGATGTCTTACTATCACAATTAGCCACTTCGACCACATATGGCATGATGCCCCAAATTTAACATAGCTCCACTAACATCACACTATCATTTCTGTTATTTAATGACTTAGTATATTTAATTCAGAATGCATTTTTGATTAGGATTCTTAAATAATATTGAAAGCTTTAATTTAATTCGTTGACCGTACAGGGGCCGTTTCTTAGGGGTAATCGTGGTACCCTACCTCACTTAGTTTACCCCTAGGATAACCTAGTTACCCTGGTTACCCCAGTGTAGGATAGATAGGGGTACCTTATGGTATAAATCAGTATACCCTACTCCAATGGCTCCAGATCAATTGAAATCTGTGACCCTCAGACGTTGCCAATTTCGAATACCAAGTGCAATACTGTCTTTCTCATCAATTTCCTTAGGGGTCATTCACTTATGACATCCATGATTTAGGGGGGAGGGGGGTCTGAGATTTTGTGACACTTTAAATTAAAGAAATTTTTTTGAATTAAAATTTTGTGACAAGGGGGGTCTAAAAATCCCATTTTTTGATGGACGACATAAGTGAATGACCCCTTACTTAATAATCAAAGGATATGATCGGTACCCATAAGGTGTAGTTAGTATGCATATTAGACGAATAAGAGTTCAAAAATGAAATTCTTGAGACAAATCCAACATGTTTTGAGAAGAGTTGTTTGAAGGAATCACCTTAATAGTTAATCAGTTATAGGTTGTCAAAAATCACTAGACAGAATTTTGGATATAACCTTAATTTTGATATTTAAGCACCATATTTATAGATTTTATAAAGATTATATTTAATCTCGTCAACACTAACCGAAAGCACTATCAAGACTGCTCCGTATCTCCTTATAATATGAAAATTTTATGGAAGGTCTCATGACTCAATCTTCTTCCACCTTAAATTATTTTTAGACAGCCAAAAAATGAACATAGACGACTACATCGATATCAACAAATGAAATCATTTCAATTTTAGAACTAGATAAATTCTAGAGAATTGAATTGGTAAATAAATTTATTCTCTCTTAGTGATTGGACATTAGAAGATTATTGTAAATTCTGGCACGCTTCATATATTAATCATATGATAAATTTTATGAACCGAACTGTAATTTTCATTTTTCGTTGCGCTTCATTTAACTTTAGTCATTTGCGGACCAAAGATGTCTGCCTTATCTTTAAAATTATTAACATTTATGTTACTTGTGTCGTGTGCTGTTTCTTCAGTTTTAGAGGATAATGAGAGGAACCGACAGTTTCATGAGATTGTAAAACGTGGGCTGTTCTATCCTCAACTCCTTTTTCCACTTAATGCAGCAACAGGTAATAAAATTGAATTTTAAAGACATCAATTTTTTGCATTTATATAAATTACAGGCATACTTGTTGCTGTCGCTGTTCCTCTTCACGATATTGACAGAAATGTCTTCGTGTCCTATAACTTTGAAGCTAATTATAATTTAGCAAATGTCCCATCCGACTCCGTTCCTGGTCCACCTTATAAGAGATGGAGGTTAGGGTCTACATATGAGGATATGTCAGTTGATCCGGCTGGAGATGCTGCAGTTGATGATTCTATCGCTAGAAGTTTTAACAAAGGAAATGTGACAATGGAAGAAGAAGAAGTGGCAACGACAGAAGAAAGCAGCCATATTGATGAGAAGGAGAACAATGAGATCAGGAAGAGAAGCTTATTGGATAGCGTGTTGCTTTCTAGAAAAGGTGTCTATAGAGTGCTTGAGAGTAGGATAACAGCGTAGGTTTAAATCTATTAAATTAGTTCATAGGCATGTCTACAAGTTTAAAATTCACAGAAATGGGAAAAATGGAAAGAAGTGCCTCCTTCGTGCCATATGTGAATCAGCATCAAACTCTTTGCTAGAAGCTAATGGAATTTTAGGCCACATACTGTATATTATTCTCACGTAAGGATGCTTTTCTTTATGTCTGATAATATACTTAGTATTAATTTATTACAGGCCGTCGTCATCGATGGATGAAAATCTACCGACGGAATATAGTAAGGCAGAGGAATTAGGCTATAGACATGAATGTGCAAAATACATTAAGAAATGTGATTTTAGTTTACTGGATGCTATAAGCACTTATGTATGATATTAATTTTGATAATAAATTAATTTGATATCACTTGATGCTGTTTCTTATTATGTAGCTGTAAAAAATATATAGTATCTAGGCTAGAAGCATAAACATCATCAAACATTCTATTGATCAAAAAAATAGATTTATCTGGAAATTGTTAGAAATGAAAATGAGAATGTCACGATGTCCATTTCTTTTGTTCCATTTCTTTGCATTCATTACGCATTGTTCATTTTGTATCGAAACAGTACAGATCGTTCGTCATGAACCAAAATTTTAGGTTTCTAGTGGTTTTTGTGGCACTGCTGCAAGAGATAAATTGCATAGTTGAGACTGATAAATCATTGACAATATCCAAGACAAAGGATAACGACAAGTCACTGACATTATCAAGAAAGAAACGTTTACTGCCAGTTATTCCACCTGCACCGCCTTTATTTCCATCTATTCTTTATGGATATAATGCAGCTACTGGAATTTTGTGTGCTATAGGTATAAATTTAATTACTTTTAGACTGATTGGTCCTCAAGTGCTTAAAATAAAGCTTAGCTGACAAAAAAGCTTACGTGGCTAGTTCTTGCTTATAAATGTGTGATTTTTACAGCTATTCCTGTGGCACTAGAAGAATACAACGTATTCGTGTCATACAATTTTGAAGCTAATTACAACATGGCAAATGTACCTGCTGATGCCGTTCCTGGACCTTTAAATCGTCTTAAATTGACCGACAAATATCCATCAGTAAATCCTACCGCTGATGCTAATTATGCTGATACTATAGCGAGAGACATGAAACGGACAAATGAAGATACAGTAGAGGTAGAACCAGATAGCGAAGATGAGGAAACTACAACTGCTGCTGAGACAGACCATGAAATTACGAAAAGAAGTCCAATTTTTAAGACAATTTTCTCGAGAGTTGGGATTTACACAATGCTTGAAAGTCGTCTGGATGCGTAAGTGACGTAAACCTATTTAAATAGTTGTAACTGAGTTACATTTAAATTTTAGGAACGAAATCGACGGGAAAAAGTGTCTGCTTCATGCAATTTGTGAATCTGCTAAGGTGTCATTTATGAGCGGAAATGGAATCTTGGGACACATTTTCCACATTTTACTGACGTAAGTCATATGATTTTACTAGTCGTATGCTGCATACGTACAAAAGTGCTAATTAAAAACTTAAATATATTCTCAAAAATCATTCCAGTCCATCGTCGTCAATGAAAGAGAAAGAACTGCCATCGGAATACTATAAAGCGGAAACGTTGGGACTGAAAGGAGACTGTACAAAGTATGAAAAGGCTTGCAATTTGAATGTTCTCGGTTTATTCTCAACAATTATTTAAAGACATATAAAAATAAATTTTCGCTCTCGTTCACATTGTTAATAATTTTTCATTTTTTTGATTAAATCAAGTTTTTTTTTTCATCAACAATCTATAATTAATAATATAGTTTAAAGCAGCAGTAGTAATAATATTCAATAGCTTTCATTCGTAAGTAATCAAATTATTTTTTTAAACCTTTGGTTCATCCTGCTTCATAATTTCCTCGTTAACTTCATCACAAATTGGCACAACATCATCAACATGCAACGATTCATTGTGTGAAACATTAATTTCCTGCTCATTCCATTTAATTTGCTCCAATTCCTCATCATCCTTCAACGTATCGTCAAATTCATGCTCCTGAGTATGAAAAATTTCAGCTGATAAAATATTAAAGTCTATTGTGTCAAAGAAATCTGGCGGTGGTAAAAGTTCCATGTTTGCTGCTAAGCTTTGTGTTATTCCTTGGCAGAAATCATCGTCTATGTACAAATCTTCCGTCGAACGTGTTTCCTGTTGAATAATTAAGTTTTATTGATTTATTTTCATTTTATTTATCAATTAATATTTACCACAAGCTGTTGACACTTTCGGATAGCAGCGAGAGATTGTAAGCTCTCATCATATTTAATTGTATGTAGACTATCGGCAATGCTAGATGCAATCGAAAGTCGTCCTGAATTTTGAACTGAAAAGGATTAAATAAAATAATTAAAATAAATTTCAGGATTTAAGGATTACTAAGTTGACTTACTTTTCTGTAAAATTTCAGCTGGAATCATCGTGAATCCACAATTACGACAAAAGTATTTATTATGTCCAGCATTTGTTGTGATCATTTCTTCATTGCAATCCTTGGAGACTAAGCTACTGCAGCTAGCTGATATTTGGTCATTCTTGCAGGTTGTCAATGACGATTCCTTGAAATGAGCTTTGAATTGTTTCAAAATCTCGGCATTACGTACTTGTTCCTGTACATGCTTTAAATGCGTAACATCACTTGATCGTCCAGTAATTTTCTTCAAATTCAAAGTAACTTTTGTCGTGATTTTCTTTGGCGTTTGTGTCGATGTCGTTGATTGATTTACAAGATTTTCCAATCTTTTATTAATTTTTGGTGCTTCACTATTGGATTGCATATTCTCCAATTTTTGAATCGCGTCTGAAGCTTGCATAAGACATTCCGCTCCATCATCTTCGCAATCTACTTTTGTTAATGCTGGAAAATCGCATTCGTCTGTTTGTGTCTCTTCACATATTTTCTCATACTTGCTTCCATCATCATGAATTGTTGATGGATGCTTCGACATGTCTGATTTTTGATGTGGATTATAAGTCGTCTCAATTAGTTTGACTGTATCTCGAACGCTCATTGGAAGTGGAATTATAACTTTTTCTTCAATCTCATCATCATCATCATTGTTGTTGTCGTTGGTAAATGCCAATTCTTGTGGCTGAAAAATCTCCAATGACTTTTCATTATTTATCTTATTACGTTCATCCTCGAATTGCGTCGTCGTCGTGGTCTGCAGAAACGATCGATCGCGTTTATTTTGTATGGCATCGCTCAACATTTCTGGCATTAATGGATAATACTTCTTATTGATATCCTCAGTGTAACTTGTCTTGTTGAGATCTAAATTATTAATTTTTACAATTGGTGACATATTACTGGCTGAGTTATACAATTTAATGTTTACGAACGATGAGTTTGACTGGGACTGATTAAGATTGGTACTTTTTGGTGTTGTATGAGCATCGAGATCATTATGATGAATCTTAATATTGACATTGTACTGTTTCAGATTTTGTGACTTTGTGTCGTTAAGCGGTGAGCTATTAGTGAACTTTATGCTACGTTTAGCAATCTCATCGGATATGTGAGTACTTGAATGATGTCTGTGATTGTCAGCAGATAGCCATGCATTTCTACGAATCATATTTTGTCGTGCAATTGGAGTGTGTGGAAGTGAGAATGAATCATTGGATGAATATCGTTGCAAATTAGATCCACAAGCATCACTTTCACTGCGTTTAATTCCAACAAATTCAACTTCTTTATCATTAATTGGAAGTTCCTCAAACGATCGACTTAAATTATTATCCTGAATACCTTTGTTTAGAAACGACGACAATCCGTTGTCATTTCTTGCCTTTCCTCGATCCTGAATTTCTTTCACAATTTCCTGCATAAAGTCATTCTTGTTGTAGTTACTAATAATCAAATTCAGTTCCTCATTCATCTTCTCAAATTGATCTCTTAAAACTTTCTTCTCTTCGACATTTTCTGGCTTTTCTTCAAACCTTTCAGTCTTTATGATCTTATCGTCAAATAATCCTTTAACTGATTTTTTATTTCCTGCCGATGTGCCTGCCTTCATTCTCTTCTTTAACGTACTTGTTCGTTCATAAATCACATCCTTATCAACTTTCGGTGTCTGTAGACGATCGAATCCAAAAAAGCTTTGAAACATTGTCGAATTTTTGCTATGCTCAAGATGATCTTCATCTCTCTTTCGGCTCGGCTTTTTTGGTGTTATGTCCCGTTGACTCTCAACTGTTTTACGAATTCTATCAAGAGCACTATCGAGAGCATCATCTTGCAAAATTCCAGGAGCTGGTTGACTAAATGACATCAAATTTGCCTCAATTTCTGAACTTTGAACTGATTCCGAGATCTTTTGTGACGTGTCACGAAGTCCCATTTCAATAAGATTCTCAGTTGTTAGAGCATTCTCGAATCTCTTTTGTGGATCATTAATTTCAGTCTTTGAGAAGTAAATTTTTTCACGCAACTTATCACGATGATCTGCATTCTTAATATTCTTTTCAGCTTTATGTTGTTCATGTCTTGGCTCAATAATCTCCAAGACCTCAATTTTGTCTTTCTCAAAGCCAAGCAATTGGAGATCTTCCAACATAATTATGAATTTCGATACGCTCGATAATCGCTTTTTGATGTCAGCAAGCAAGCAACGTTCAAATAATTCCTTAAAAATTATTGAGCTCTTATCGAGAACAGGTAATTGCACTTTTCCTTTAATTAATCCACTTATCAGCTCATCGTGATTATAAACGACATAAGGAACAACTCGATTAATCAATTCCCACAACATTAAACCCAAACCATAAACATCTGATTGAATTGTTGGCTTAACATATTTTGCAGAATAATTTGTTGTTGGAACTAGCAATTCTGGAGCTTGATAAAAATGCATTGAATACATTCTTCGGTATGCAATTGAATACGGCAACTTGTACTCATCATCATCTTCCTCAATATCATCCTCAAATCTCGAAATTGGTAATGATGTTCGATTGTAGAAATGCTGCTTTGACAATTTTCCATACTTTTCCGATGTCAAATGATCACTCGTGATGTCATGACTGTAAATGTCCATATCAGCATTAACATTTTGCATCTCATAAAATTTTCCAGTCATTTCACGTGGCAAAATTTCAGTAACTAATTCAAACGATGAAAGTTTAACAGCAAATGGATTTTCACGAATGAGAACAGCATGACTGCTTATGTTTGAATGAATAAAACCGCATTCATTGAGGTATTGTGTAGCGTTTGCAATTTGATGGATTATCGAAACGGTTTGTTGGATATTGTAGAATTTATCCTATAAAGAGAAATTTCAATTTTGTTTTGCGTTAATTATGGGAAAAATTTTACTTTCATCTCGCTGCTGCTTGTTGCTGCTTTACTTACCATTTGATGTAGGTAGTGATTCAATGTGTAGTCGAACGGCTCCATGATCAAAGACGTAACACGCAAATCCTTGTCGAAGCTTATTCCCATCAACGTAACAATGCTTAAGTGCTTAACTTGACTGCAATGTATGAATTTAATTTAATATTTGATGTATGCCTGGTTATAGCAACGGAAATACTTACCACAAAATTTCAAATTCATGTTTACATCCACTGTCAGCAAAGTTACTAATACTGTAGTTATTTGGCAGCGTGCTTCTTAACGTAATCGGTGTCTGATGGAAATATCCGTTCGAGAATTCTAAAGGTGTTGAGAATGAGTTTCTTAATGACCCTGGCTTGTATTTAATGTCACCAGCATTGAAGATTTTAACTCCCTTTTGAGTTGCTTGATATTGTTGAATTGGTGATAAATTTCGATCATTCTTCTCGAAATTTTGTGTCCATTTTGACAGAGCATCTAAATCTTTCATTATGTCGCCAGTTTGCATTGGAAATGAAAGTCCACATTCATTAGACTTATCCAAATCAGTTACTTGGATATTTTGATGATGACTGATGTCAATTGGCTCGAACACTTTCTGTGCATCCTCGCCAATATCAATTTGAGAATTAAGGAAGTCAATTTTTGAGTTTAGGAACTTAAAGTTCTGATCAATAAGTTGATCAAATTGTGTTGAAATTTGATGTTGTGTCGTATTTGGAATTGGAGCGACAGGTAAAGGAGGCAAATCAAGAGTAGAATCACGTTCATTGTAAGGCAGAGCATATTCAACTTCCTCTCCATGCTTATTGATTACTGTCTGATAATTAAGCGGAGATAGACGACGATTCTTAATCAAATTCTTATCGCTGATGGTGTCGGATGATGAAGAACCGCTACTTGCGCTCTCACCAACGGAATTGATATTTTCTGGATGCTCTTTTCTCATTCTACCTTTATAAGCTTTCGAAGAAATCACAAACTCGTCATCAACCGAGGCTGTACTCACATCATAGCGCTTAAAGTTTCCATTGTAGAAATTCACTGTTGATTCTGTTCCTGCATCTCCCTGCTTCACATGCTGTGGTGGTTGAGGTGCTTTCCCTTTATTACGTTTCAACATATTCTTTCCCATTAATCTCTTCGGGGTTGGCTTTTTAGCACTTTCGACTGTCTTTTTTGCTGTCGAATCATATGGATCACTATTATTACGATAAAATTTCGATGGCGGTGTCGTAATTGAATTTGCAAATGACATATCATCAATTCTATTACAATGATTCTGTTCAAACTCTTCAATCTCATCTATTGTACTTGTCGGTTGCAATTTCTTGGCATTTTTATTGCGTCCATTATTATGATTTGTTGAGTCACTTTTATCACGTATTATCGGAAGTGATAAACGCTTATTTCTGCCAACTACTTCCTCAGGATTACAGTTACTGTAAATAGCGTCAGACTTACTGCTATCATGCTTGTGATTATTTCGATTACGGTGACTTTTCATCAAACGATCACGTTCATCTGTTTGAATCTCCACGTCTGTGATGGAAAATGAATCAACTGTCTTATTATTAGTTGCCGTTACATCTGGTGTTTGTGTGACCGTGCTTGTATTCTTTGTCTCATTGAGTCGTTCAAAGCGCCCACTATGACGATATTCACGGAACTTCTCAATTGCTCTCCGATAAGCCGGATCCTGGAACTGTAAATTGTGAATTGGTGGCGGTGCACTTTGTCGACGCTGCCTTGATGTCGACTCAATTTCTCTGTTGGTGAAAAAAGTAAATAAAGAAAAATATTTTTTTAATGAACGAAAAAAGAAAATTTTTTTGATTATTTAAATTTCATCGAATTGGTCATGCTGTCGAATGAGCGCTTAAGAAAAAATGAGCATTTAAAGTCGATTGTTTCTCTTTCGCGCGATTCTCCAATTTGCAACGCATCGATTCATCTATAGACACAACTTTTTCTTTAATAAACACATGAAGAAAAGAGCAGAGCAGCAGCAAAAACACAATTGAGACATGATGTTTGTTTAGAAGTTAATTGCATGTAATTTATGCTTGTCAAAACATCAAGAGTAACTTACTTGCAATTAGCCTAAAGCTATTCGCATGCTTATTCATCACACACGATCATACATTAATTAAATAGAGTAGATGAGAAGGAAAAAAAAGCAAAACTGTTACTTTCAATTACATCATGATTATTATGCTCTTTCGTCGTCAACTGTTTGGACTTTATGTGTTTTTGTGTCGCGCAATTTTCTGTATGTTGTGACTGTGTTTTATTCGATTTGTTTCTAGTGCTGATGACATAATTTTGATTAGGTTACGATGGGAAATGAAAAGCTGTGAACTTTTTAATTCGGAACTTTGAGAATTTAATATGAAATAGTTTGATTCTGTCAAAAGTTGATGGTCAGCCTATGCATGATTCACACTTTTTGATCGTTATAGGAACAGTATATCCCGTCACTCTATGTAGTCTAATGAACTTTTAAGCACATCTTATGCAAGAAATAAATCAGATTGAAATATTATCCATCTTAATGTCCAAAATGCGTTTCAAGCATCCAAAATTGACATTGCACAACTTCCATAACTTCTTCTTGTTTTCGTCTCATTCAGTCACCCATTTCCATCGATAATGAACATATTTGGAATTTTACAAGCAACGACTAGCAGCAAAAAATGTTACTTTCAATATTAATGATGAATAAACAACATAAAATAATTAACAAATCCTCAACGACGACCCATGTGTCTCATTTTTTTTAGCTAAATACCACATCATGAGCATACCGAGCAAAAAAACATCGCTAATAATGAAATTTTCACAAATCATTCTTTCACGCTAAATAGATTTTTTTTCATGCCTCAACATTAACAATACAAAAGAAATATCAATTTCTCAAAATGTCAAAAGAAAAAAAGACTTCTTTTGGCGTCAAAGCATGCCATCATGCAAAAATGTGATTAATGCCTTTATAATATATAATAATTATGACACTAATAGTAATTAACCACAAGACAGTTATAAAAACACATCGGATGTATGAAAATTGTCGCTTGATTGATAACTTCTTATTGCTTTACTTATTGTGAGACACAAGCAACAGAAGTAAAATGAAATGTTTATGTTATAAATCCGCAAGTTTCCGTCTTCATTTCTTATTTCCTTCTAATGAAAATAAATTAAGTTAATTTTTAATAAAACATCAGCAACAGCACAAAACAGAAGTTGGCAAACAATACAACAATGTTGGAAGGTAAATAAATTGAATTTTCATGGTAAAAGCAATTAGAACTCTCGTGGCTATTTTTTCGGGAAGACAATGAAAATTAATAGTAGGAAATTATCTCGTATTAAAAGGTATAAGAGCGCTGTTTCCATAAATAATCTAATCATGCTACATGTTGATGAAATTTCTTAGTCGAATAGACTTGAGCATGCAATGATCAAATCTTGGTCTTTAGAATCTAAGAGCTGTTAAAAGTAATAGCTATCTTGAGTTCAATACTCAGTAGTGCCTTCTGTCATAGTCTTTGGACACAAGTGTAATTTAAGGAATTGTTTTGGATATAGCAACTCGTGTTTAGTCTTAATAGAAGTTTGCGTGTATTTTAAGCAACATTCTTCTAGAACTGGCAGCTAAAAGACGATCCAGTACAATTTTTGCCCTAATTCCTTTCCAAGCAAAGTCAACATAGCAGAAACCCAGCCAACTTTCATCCCAAAAATTCATAAACTATGCTAAAATCGTAAAGTAATCAATCTCCATTGTTTCCTACATTGTTCCAAATTCCAACAAAATCTGAGAAGAGAAATAAAAGTCTTAAAAGATCACGAATGGGAAAACAACAATAGAGCGATGCCGATGCAATGTGTAATATAATAATTAACACCATAACATTTTTACAGCAAAGAAGTAATTTAGACCATCACATATGTGCGATGAAGAACATAATATCGAAGAAAACCTTCTGTGTGGTTTACTCTAAAATGTTTTAGACCAATAACTTGAAAATTGTTCTTGAACTGACTAATGGATTGTGTTGTTAGATATTAATGAATGGAAAAATTTGTTTTTTTTGGAATCAATAACCAAAATTAATTGCTGCTTTGTTATTCTCAACAATTTATAGCTTTTTTGAAGAAAAAAATTTAAATTCAGGAAAAAGAAGTAATGAAGCGTGACATTCGATCAAAAAGTGATTTTTTTAATGGAAACGAGAATAGAACTAGAAATTCCGAAAGAAAGCAATATTTTACACGGTCATCATGCTCCTCAAGTCATTGATTGAACCTAATGAAATTCCATTAATATTAGAAACAATTTTTTATTTCCTGACCATAGGCTTTATTTCTTGTAAAATGAATTTAAATTCCGACAATCAAGAAGACGTAAAGAGACGAGAAGAAATTTCCTCTTCTACATCAAAATGTTTTATTTTGTGCTTCATGCGTTTCATTTCACTTTTCTTTGATGTTATTATTCTTTAATACCAATTTGTCTTTTTACACGCATTGTCTGAGTCTATGAAGTAGCGGTATTGTTCGGATTTTGAGCGTCTGTCCGTCGATTTTTTCGTTTGTGGAGTAGTTTCGTTAGTCATGGTCTATTGATCTCATTTGTGGCTTTACAAATTGCTTTTTGTTAGGACTATGAATTGATTTTGAATGGAATTTTAATCAATTTTGCAATAAGTTCATTCAAATTTCGAAACTGACGATTGATGTTGATTCTGGGACGTTATTTTATCGTTATCACAAAAGCTTCAAAGATACCTTTATAATCCCACGCAAATGCGCCCCAGAGCCTTTTTCATCCACGATCATTCATTCCTTACCAACTTCACAGTGTTTCTTTTATTATTTTCTTTCTCACATTCATGTAGCAACTACAATTAACTATTTCATTCTTTTTCTACATTTTAAAATCCACAAGAATTAATTTAATAAGATGAATGAAAATATTTATTAATTAAAAAAGAAGATTGCAAATTCTTTTGTAGACAAACAAACAAACACAAAAATTTGCTCTACTTTTTCTAGAAAGAATTTTTTTAATTATAGACTTTTAATATCAAAATAGAAGTACTTAAGGTACAAGAAATAAATCATGAGAATATTTTTTTTGAAATGGAATTTAAAAGTGAAGAATACAAATCGAAAAGTATTTGGAGTGAAACAATATTTATGGCATTTTGATGTGCATGCTTTACTCTCTCTGTATATTCTTTCTTCTTCTTTCTTGACTGCTTAATTTATTTTTTATTTTATTAAACATTTTAATTTTTTTTTGTGTGTAGAGATTTATTAAAAGTAATCAGCAAGAAAGTCAGTAAAAGTATCGCAGCATGAAGTGGCATGAACAAAACGCATTTAAATTAATGGGCGAATAAATTGGTCAGAAAGAGGATTAGTGCAGATTTAAGATCTAAGTTTTGGTATGAATCATCAGGTAGACTTTCAATAAGTTTACAGTCTTTGGTTTCGTAAGGTAAAATTAATGTTTTGTTTTTTGAGATGGAAAGGCTGAAATTTGGGAAACTTTCACGTTTTGGAACTTAGAATGTCAATGGAATGAGTTCCAGAGATTTCCACTCTATTCCACTGGAACCATTCGGTTCCAATATATTCTAGAAACTTAAATAATGCCCATTCCAATATATTCCAAAAACAAAAATTCATGTCTGGATTAAATTCCAAATCTAAATTTATTGAACTTTTTTTTGAGAAATTCAATGATTCATCAGAAATATCCTTCCAAACACAAAGCTTGAATTCTTATCTACAAAACTAAATCTAGAAAAACAGAGACATAATTCAATGAATTTTTGCCGCGTCTATTGTAAAGATTAACAATCAAAATGTTTGCCGTTTAATGAATGAAAAATTTAAAGAAAGTCCTCGTGTTATATATCGAGGGACTTCAGCGCATTTTTGTGTTAGCGATCAGTATTTGATTAGCAAAGTACTTCGTATTAAATAAGTCAATCATGAATATTTTGTGACTTAAATAAATTCGACGGCTCGATAACGGTTTTTTGGCATTCAAATTTTCTAACGGTCAAAATATATTTGAAAATTTCCCGCGTAAATGCACTTGAAAATCATTAATTATAGTATAATTAGCAATTTTGTGGTGAATTTTCATATAATAAAATGGTTTGTCATTTAACGGTTTTTTGAAATTCAAATTTTCTAACGGTCGAAATATATTTGAAAATTTCCCGCGTAAATACACTTGAAAATCATTAATTATAGTATAATTAACAATTTGCACGGTGAATTTTCATATTTTAATATGGTTTGTCATTTAACGGTTTTTTGAAATTCAAATTTTCTAACGGTCGAAATATATTTGAAATTTTCCCGCGTAAATACACTTGAAAATCATTAATTATAGTATAATTAACAATTTGCACGGTGAATTTTCATATTTTAATATGGTTTGTCATTTAACGGTTTTTTGAAATTCAAACTTTCTAACGGTCGAAATATATTTGAAAATTTCCCGCGTAAATACACTTGAAAATCATTAATTATAGTATAATTAGCAATTTTGCGGTGAATTTTCATATAATAAAATGGTTTGTCATTTAACGGTTTTTTGAAATTCAAATTTTCTAACGGTCAAAATATATTTGAAAATATCCCACTTGAAGTTGGCTCTATTGTATTGAAAACAAAAAAACATTAATTATAGTATTTAGAGATGGTTTTGAGCTTTCAAACTAATCGATACGCCAATAACTCGATGGCACTGAGCTAATGCAAAAAACCAGAGCTCTCTACGATGTCTGGTTGCTTCTATCTCGATTCACAGCCAGCCGAACAGCCGAACAGCCGAACAGCCGAACAAAGTGCATTATTAAGCTACCTTTTTAAAACAAGTTTCAAAAATGCGCTAAAAACCACTAAAGTATAAAATCATTTTTGTTACGAATGAGATATCAGTCTAAAATTCAAAAAGAGTTTATCATAATGTTAATTCTATAACAACGAAGCGAGAAAAAAAGTGAAAAACTTTCAATTTTCTTTCGCCTGCTCGCATTTAAATCTTTCACTAACTGCTTAATTTATGCATCATCACACGATTTAAATATTTTTCGCATATTTATTGAAGGAAATTTCAATAATTTTCGCTGTTGTATTTATCATCTATTTAAAATGCGTGATTGTGTAGACAGTGTTCATGCAAAATGACATAAGAATACCACAATAAGTGCCGACATGATGTTTTCATATTACTCTTTTTTTCAGGGAGATATGCTTCAGTAATTCCACCTGATATTCCACAAAAAAATGTATTTTATGTGCCTTTTTTTCTACTGTTGTTGTCTGATTTCGCCAATTTCCACAGAGATGGATTATGTACATGTTTAAAAATGTATCTATCATTATAATAGCGGAAAGATCTCTTCACTCAGTACTTGCATGTACAAAATACAGCTATTCTTATTAACCACAATAGTCGGCGGTGGCATTAGCGTAAAAGAGATATTTTTTTCATTTAAATTGTACGAAATCTATCATAGGAAGGCAGGTGGATGATGAAGATTTTTAATTCATTTTGAACAGATTCAATGATGGCATTTATTGGCAATTGGAAACATTTTATCTATGAGCCAAGCCCATTAAAATTCGAATAAAAATAAGGGCGAATCATTAATTCAGGTAGTTGAAGATGCTAATTTGCAAATGTGCGATTTATATCAAGATCCAGCATGCATGATCGTTATTCACGTAAATTCCCAACATCAATTTAAATTTTTTTCTACCTAATATCCCGTTCTTTATGCTTTTAACAAACGGTTGTTATTGTTGTTACAGAGTTTTTGAATTGTCTGCATATCATAAATTGACAATTGATGTTTATATTATTAAGCAAACTGTATCACAAATGAATTACAGTTTTTAACAACAGAATTTTCAACAATTATGACTTGATTCGTATGAAATTTAAAATTTATATGCTGTTTATTGATTAATTATCAGAAATCAATCACTCTACATCTACTTACTTTTTAATCCATCCAATTAATCCCATTTTTTTGAGTATGCACCACGCTTTTCACTTTTTGATACAATTTTGATCTTTATTCACTTTTTAATTTGATTCATTTAATTGCACTTATGAATAATAGATATTTCTCGTTATATTTATCAAAATCTTATCACTAAATTATGTATAATATTCCTTAAATTTATTAATTTCACTCAGCGAACTTTTGAGCGAACCGTTCAATTCGAAATATTTTCTTCAAATGAATTTTTAGCTTTCAATATTATTGTAATCGACTACTATCTGTCTGTCTGAATTAACGGTCGTTATAAATTTGAAAAACTTCACGAAGAATATTTAGCACTTTTTCTTAGTAAATACTTTGTTGACATCTTTTTTGTCTGTCTGTCACAGTTTTTTCCTAAAATCTCTTAGAAACTTTAATTAACTCAATATTATCAATAATAAAAGTTATACACATAATAAATAATCAATAATTCAACATTTTCAGTTCCTATAATTGATTTACTGCTGTAAATAGTTTAATGCGCTGTTAAAGCAACCGGATAATTCTTTGACTTAGTGAGCCGCAACATATAGAATTAAATAAATCGTTTTTCCATAGTAACTGCTTAGTTATATTAAATATTAAGTGTTTAAAATGTCCAACACTTTGTACACAAACTCATCGGTAAGATTCAATTGATTGAGTTGATTTATAAACAAATAGGAAAATTAATTAATTTGCATTTTCAGGGAGCAGATCACGATGACATTTGGGACGATACTCTTTTAATAAAGGCATACGAAGAGTCCCTGAAGATACAGAAGGAAGAAATAGCTAAAAAGCTTGCAATGGAAACAAATAAGAAGAATAAATCTGAAGATACAGAAGAATCCAGTGTATCTTTAAAAACTGAAGATGAATCGTTTAAAGTCGGTGACTTTGTGAGATCCACGTACGAGGATAATGTAGATTATGAAGCTGAAATACTGTCAATAAATGAAAATGGAACTGCACTTATTCGATATATTGGATATGGAAATGAACAGCGAGTCAAATTAGAGGATTTAGTAGCAACTTGGGGAGTTGAGGCACGGGAAGAACAAAAATTATTGGCAGAAGCTGACAAACCTGTAGAAGAGGATAGAAATCATCAAGAGGAACTGCACAATTTCATTTTGAACAAATCTTCTGGTGTTCACGGCAAACTTCCCATTCCTCCAATGGTGAGTACTTCCTATGAAGTTTGTTGTCTATGACTTGATGATGGCTAGCTTGCTCAGTTTTCTGAAACAATTGAAATGTCTAACTTTTTATCAAAATTCTCTCTCAATTAATCTCTGGATTTATTTTAATCATCCTTTGGATCTGCTTACTGATTTAAGGCATTAAAAACTATCATGAAAGGCACGAAATTAATAACCAACTAGCCAGAAAATTCTAAATTCATGCTCTATAGATTTTTCAATTAATTTTTATGTCTATTTACAGCCACCACTTCCACCAGGAATGTTCAATAGTTCAAGAGATACAGAATATATGTCAGCGATGCTTATGTCGTGGTACATGAGCGGTTATTATACAGGATTATATCACGGACGAAAAGAGGCAAAAGATGAAATTTCAGTGTCCATTGCACAGCAAAAAACAGTTAAAAAATCACCGTCGACCACGACAAGAGAGGAAAATCCAAAGCACGATAGAAAGCGACAAAAGAAGCAGAGCGTAAGTAGTAAAAGTCCAAAATCTGATTAAGTTAAGATGAAAAAATTGTATTTTTCCAATTGAACAATAAATAATGAAAAAAAAAAACAGCGCTCATAAAAATTTAATTAAACTCATTTATTATGCAAAAATATTAATGTCACACTTGAAAATGTCAAAAAAATCACAATTAATGTTAAATTGATATGGGCCCCGACGTTTTTTTGGGGATTTTTGTTTAACGGAAAAAATAATTTCAAATTTTAAACTGAATGAACTTCACTAATACATTCAAATCAACAAAATTTAATTTCATCAAATTCTTACTCAAACAATGAAAATTCACGATTTTTCTGGCTTAACTATTTAAAACAGACTATAAAGTTTGCGTTGTTAAATGTTTAAGTTAGTTAAACATCCTATTTAATTCATATTTTCATGATTTCTTAATTTTCGGTATTGTTTGTTTTTGTAAACAAACATTTTGCTTCAGCAAAAATTTGAATTTTAAAAAACCGTTGAAATTTTTCAAACACATTTTTTGTTAATTTAACTATGTTTCATTAACAATTTCAAAACTTTTGTGATGTTAAACGTGATCAAATTAAATTTCTGATCTTTCTATGAAAAAATTATAAAAATATGCTTAAAACTGGTTGAGTTATAGCAAATTTGAAGCAAAAGTCCCAAAAATTGTTCGTGAGTGACGCTTAATTAAAGTGTTTTTTTGAAGCAGCTATTAGTTTTCACAAATTAAGTTATATACCATTAGATAGATATTTTTTTTCTCTATATTATGGATTAACTTGCTTCAGTGTAACTATAAAGGATAAAGAGAAAAGTGTACAAAACATACCGTCACTCACGAACATAAACTTTTCGTCCGGACCCATATTGAATACACAGCACAATTTTTTTTGTCATCATATCACACACGTTTGATTACATTACATTACCATAGAATACATTTTTTATCGTCCGTTCGATGATACTTTTGTCCGATGTGGCAATTAAATGCACTATGAAATTCTCGTGCATTCGATAAAACGCCTAACAATCGAATACGTCCTGGACAGTGAGTATCTTCTAATGAAAATTTTAATCCCTGAAGTGACATTGTCTCGCACCATAAATTTCCATAGCTCATAAAGAACAGTTGTTCGTGGGTAAATCTCTCGAATCCTTTTGCAGAAGCAGAATATTGATTTAATTAATTTTACAAAGGCACAATTGAGCTTTCTTCCTCCTTACCTGGCAATTTCTTCTCCATTCCATTCGTTTTTACATAATAGTTGTAGCCATAAAAAGCTTCACGTAATCCACCTAGAAATGAAATTTTGATAGATATGTAGCATAATTTGATTACTAAAAGACGTGCGTATCCAATTTTACCATTATCAGCGATGTTTTCGCCCAGTGTATTCTCGCCATTAATCTAGTGTAAATGAGAAGAATGGTTTTTAATTGAAAACAATACATTATAAGCTTTGCAGTTAGTTAATTAAATTTTTGGCGGGTTGTGACCTCTGAGGATGACATAAAGGATGAAGTAAAAAATATATTTATATCTAATATTGAGGGTCAGGTCGACCTTATGGTTACGCTCTCAGGGGGAGGGAATTTTAAAATGGAGAAACAAGGGTCATAAGGGGGTCTAGTCTAATTTTGTGACATAGGGAGGTGGGAGGGTCTAAAAATCTCACTTTTCTGCATGATGTCATTTATGAACAGCCCCTAGTATCGTTAACCAATAACGTCAAACCATACAAATTATATTTGTAAGGAGTGTCACAGCACCAATACCCCTACCAGCTAAGACGTCATTTAAAAAGCACCCTTAAACAGTTCTTCAAAAAGCTGAGTTACTGTAATCCACTCAAAGGGATAATGTGACGTATGATGAGACATATGATGCTTAAAATAGAGTGACCCCTCTTCAAAAAATTTAAAAAAACAATTTTCTTTAGATCTTCTGTTAATCATGTCAAATTCAGAGATTTTGGTAGCTACTTTTATTGTTGCTCTGCCTCTTCTACAGTAGGCTGTACTCCAAGCAAAATACTCACGTAATCTCCAATTTCAGGTAAATAATATTCACTATATTGCTTCTTAAAACATTCAGTCCTATTCAGAAACTTCTGTATTGTATTATTAGTCCACCAGAAGTTCTTATTCCCATCTTCATCAAAATGCCTCCCAATATCGTCAAATCCTAAACCAAAAATAACCAGCATAAATATTTAGTTGCATTAAAGCTTCATGTGAAACATACCATGAGTTAGTTCATGCGCCAAAACAGTCCCAATACTGCCATAATTCAGTGCTCTAAAAGGAAATTGTTCAAATCAGAGAACTTTTACTCCATTCATGTTAATGCTTTTCTAATATCCACACAAAGGAAGTTTGAAAGCATTTTATGAGCTAACAGGGATAAAACAGTGTGTACAATATACTTGCAAAGGTGCTCTCAAAGAGAACTAGTGCTAAAGTGAAATGAAAAAAAAGTTGAGAGAAAAGAAACATTTGTGGAATTAGTAAATAACTTTCATTCTCATGTTTTCTCCTTGTTTTCTGATGGAAGTGGAAAAAAATTATTTCATATGAACGTCTAGAGCGCAATATTGGATCATTAGTCACACGATACACTTAATATCTGTCATAATTCATGATCATCGCATTACATGAAACCTTGAACTCTTAAATTGGAAAAGTTATGCTACATATGTACAAGATACAAAACTTATTAAACATATTCAATGCATAAAATGGTCAAAGTGCAGTTGATGTCTACTCTTCTCACTCTCAAGTGCAATAACAACACCGAGCAGCACAGAAAAACTCAGTCGTAAAAATCTTTTAGCGATAACGACACTTGGCTACAGTGGCTTCAATAGATTTTTGGTCATCTGATTGTCTGGAAATACAATTTGCATTATTGAGTTTCAGGAAGTGAAGACTATTCCCAAACAATGGGTCACCATATTGTCTCGATCTCCCATGTAACCAAAATAGCTCCTAAGTATTGCATTAATCACACCAATGGTGTATTCAACAAGGAGTTTGGGGGTCAAACCCCCCCCCCCCCTTTGAGAAATTTTTTCAACTTGCTAGGGTTTTTCAATAAAATAATTCTAACTCCCCTCCCCTAAATTTTTAGGTTTATAGTGAGATCTGAACCACACGCTTCGTACATTGCAAAAACTCTAGTATGTCTTAAGACCTGATATACCCTGCATCTGTGTATATCTGTTGTGAGAGGGACTTCATGTAAAAGCTGGGTATGGCTGTGTATAGTGACTATAGTGACTTCCGTCACCAACCACTCTATATACTAGTCACACTAATAGAAATAATCTAAAAACACTTTGTCGTTTTGTATGAGAAAATCTAAAAACATTTTTTAAATTTTACTCTCAAGTAGATTGAGAGTAAAATTTTTAGATTCTAAAAACGTTTTTTTAAAATAAATATTTTGAAAAAAATTGCTCAGAGTGAGAATTGAACCTATGACCTCTGGTTAGTACTCCAGTGCTCTAACAACTACTCCACCGAACCATGTGAAAACACATGATAATTTTTCAATATACATATGAAAAAAAAATAAAAATCAGTTTTTTAAATGATAAAAACAAAATTTTAGATTTTAAAAATAATTTTTAGAATGTTTTTTTTGCTGCTTAGCATTGTTTCTAGTCCGTGTCGTTACTATAAAATGATTATTGTGTCTGAACATATTTTTTTCCGTGCCGCTCGGGAAACTAGAAGGGAAAAACTCTTACTCTAATCCTAGTTGATAGAATGGGAATTGTAGCATAGCAAACGGTATAGCTATAAAATATTTATGGGAGAAGAAAGTTGAAGCTTAAATGATATGGAAAAAAGAAAAATTTCATCACAAGTTACTTATTGCATTAGACTGAAACGTATGAAAGGCGTTAACATTTGATGGTGACGAAGCCCATTCCAGTTCATTTTTCATGCGGAATCTTGATAGCTTATCCATGAATTGCCACGATAACATCTCAATTATATTTTCCATCCATGTGTCACTTCTAATTTTTATCTTTTGATGACATGTCAAGATAATGTGGGATGAAAGATTAGAGATAATAAACATGATTTGGTTACAGGAAGAAGTTGAATAAGCATTATCGATACCTACCCCCTTGTAGTGTCTTTCAAGTTCAGTTTTATTCAATATCCACTCGGGAAATCCAATTAAACTTTTCATTTTTTTCGATTTCCTAAGTGACTTCTCCTTCGTTTCCCAGTCCATCCAACTGTGGTGAATTATGTTATTGAAGGAGCTTTGTATGTTAGACAACATATTTTCCACTTTTGGTCTTGTTTCAATCATAAAGTTTTTCTCAACTATCAAATAACTAACAGCATACCCCATTAATTTATTGATTGATGTTGTACAGTATGATGAACGCGATGGTATACCTTCTACACCGGTAACAGTCTTCGTGTAATCATGATAAAGTTGCCTCATTGAGCTAGTTGTGTAAAGAATTAGTTCTTCCACAATCGACCACCATAAAAATGCTTCAAGATGAATTGCTTTTGTTTCGTAAATCAATTTTATGGCATTTTTAAGATACAGAATATCTGCATTGCTTGTTAATACTATATCTTCATCTATATCGAAATGTGCTTCAGGTATACCGTTTAACATTAAGGACATATATCTTTCGAGAATGGGAGAAGTAGCTTGTTCTCCACTAATATCCTCATGTACTTGCTTTTGTAAATCTTTTACCTTAATGTAAACTAAATCTGATAAATTTCCGTCTCGGTCTTCAATTTTCGAAGCATTCTCGGCCATATCGATGAATGTATATATGTTTTTGGATATATTCACTGTCACTTGTATCAGTTTGGATATTCGATTTGAATTTCCTTCTATATCATATGTTGGTGCAGCTTTCCGTATCAATTCATGGATGACTTCCTTGATATAAATATTGTATGCCATTAAAGCTATATCTTCCTCATCATCTATCGATATATCGTCATCCACTTCATCCGTAACACGAGCATTAATATGATATTTTCTCTTCATTCGTTTTATCCTCTTCGATAGAGCATCATCAACACTATTAGGGATGAAAGGAAGTCGGAAACAAGATGATGAATGAAAAGCGTACATGAGTAGATTGTAAATGATACTCATGAGGAATTTAATTGAAACAAAAACAACAACTTACAGCGGCAGGTCACTCTCTTGTGATGGAGAACCGATAGCTAAGTAATTAACACTTCGATTTCTCGGATCATTAAAAACTTCAAAGCCAATTAACTTATCAGCACCAAGAGATCTCTTAATTTTGACAATGCTCTTAATCCAATCAAAGTTAATTTTCTCCGCATCTGGATCTGTCAGAAGTGTTGGTAATTTTGGGATATTAAAAAGTTTCAAGTACCGAAACAGTGCTTGAAACTCGAGTTTATCTATTGAGGTTGTATCAGCACATGATTTATAAAACATTTTTGCTTGCGATACAGGATATGGTTCCTCTTCTGTTTGTTTTTGCTGCAACTTTTTCCTCAACTCTCGTAGAACTGCTAACTGTTTTTCTGTAAACCTAATTATGATAATTGTGAAGGAAAGAACAATAATGAATTTTTGAAAAATAATTATGGGGATCGTTCACAAATGACGTCCATTAAATGACGATTACAATAATTAAATGCTTGTGGCTTAAGTCAAAATGGAATCTGGGCTATTGAGTCGTATGTAGGCGAATTAATCTGTTGTCAAGTACTTAATTAGAAATCTTCGATTCCTAACAATCCAATGTAAGACGTCACAAGTGAACAACTCAATAGTTAAATACATACCAGTCATGTGATGTAGATGAATCCGGCATTGGGTGTTCCTGTTCAAAATTCCCACACATGTACTGAAAAAAGTCTTCACAGGGATTTGCTGTGGGATCCATGTTCTGTATAAACGTTGCTGCTGTTCTTAAACAATCTACAAAAAAAAAATTCAATTTTCAAGGCGTTAGCACTCGAAAAAAAATTATCTACTAAATTGTTTTTAAGACTTCTGCTTATGCTAGTTCAGAAATTCAGAAAAATCCTTTAGTTTCATAATATGTCATAATATGACTTCAGAATCCATTGGAATTTTTGAGATATCATATTAGGAAGACTAGGATTAACGCCTTGGTAATTGTATATGCTTGACGTTAGGAGAAAATTCAGGCGGAGTGGGATTGACTACCAACCTTCCCCCCTCGAAAATTTCTTCCATTTGTTAGGATAACTTCCCACTCTCCACTTAAAGTTTCTAGCTTCTACCAGCGCTGAAGCCAGAAATTTATCGAGGGTGGGAGGGATTTATCCCCTAATTCACTCTTCTGGCTACGCGCCTAGCTCCTATCTTTTAGTGTTTCCAAAGTAATCGAATTTTCATGCAATATATAAAATCACAAATTACAATGAAATTCCCAAAATTCATCCTACGTGCTTTCTTTTGTAAGGATTAAGATGTAAAGAACAATGGTGTATGTTGAAGGAAATAATCGAATTTACTAATGATAATAGAATAATCTTATCATTGAGTCCTTGAATTTGACGTATATATATAATCTATACATATATCTTTAGTACATGTTCAAATATGATTATTATATAATATGAAACTCATTAGCTGATAGAACAATGCTTACCCTTTGAATAGCAAACTTCATCCGTAGTTCTCACTGAAACAAACAAGCACATTTTTTCGTTATCTAAATTACACAATAAAGATATAGAAATGAAATAAAAATCTTACTGCATAAATACATAACAATAATTGCAATTATTAATAGGAAAATAATCACAGCAAGTGATGCAAAAATAGTTTTATGATAGTATTTCCGTCGGAATCTGATTTCAAAGGAAAAAATTCTAAATGAAATATGATGCTTTATTTTATTTTCAAGTTTCATTTATTTACCTTGATTGAACGCCAACCATGTACGAAGCTTTTGCTCTCTCATTTTTCACAGTACTGCCATTATGAATCTGCTGCGTTGGAGCTATAATAATAATTTTATTGTTTCGGAACGGGAAAATGTCAATAAAAGATGCTTGTGGCATTCCATACAAATAACGTCAAAACAATCGAGATTTTTGACCTCGCTATGAAGTCTCACACAACTTCAAATACACCCTCCACAGAGACGTAGTCAGGAAGGGGTCCGGATCCCCTCTGGAGATTGAAATATATGAGAAAAAAATTTTGACACCTCATAGGGAGCTTTTGGTATACCACTGGAGTATACACTATCTGGGGGGACCACCTAGCAAATGTGCACATGTTTTATGATAGTAAGGAGAGCTTGAGATCCATTCATGAGAGCATAATGAAATTTTAATATAGCAATTTGCACATAGCAAGAAATGAAAATCTGTCTGTCACGTGTAATGATAAAAAATACGATAGAGCAGACGAATGAATGAAATGTTAGACGAATAATGTACTAAGGAAATGTTGAAGCAACAGGTAGCATATAATTGCTATGCGGTGATATAGGTAGAATAAAACATGAATCAATAGTTCTAATGTATGTAGGCACACCGAAAAAATATAAAAATTGATTCACTCGAATACCTACTAATACTAATTTTGTTTGTTGATTATAATCTAACTCATATTGTAATTGTCATGAGTGAATAAGTGAATGACATTATGAATAAAAAAATTATTGATTGTCCTCATTCATATGTTCATTAAATTCACAAAATTACTTACTTGTATTCTGAGTCTTCATGTCCTCATGTGTCGTCCAAATATGTTCAGATTCCATCATCAAGAGAAGCTCTACAATTTAACAACTTAAGGGATCAACACGACGTATAGCTTAATGAATGACACTTTGCATGTTCAGCACTGAAAATGGTCGTTAGCTGATATAATGCACAAAATGGAAAAAAGCAGAAAGAGAGAAAAAAGGAATCAAATTATGTTACGATTGCAATTTAAATTAAATATTTACATCACAAACAATTTTACAGTAGAGTTTGCAGTCAATTTCGAAACAATAGAGGAAGGACGATACTTTGTTAATAATATTAAGGTCACTGGAGAATAATTAAGTATCTCTAGTAAGAATTACTTACTAAGTGGACGAGAGAGCTAATATTGATTACATTAATCCATTATTTGATCCTAGAGATACATAATCAAAGACATTAAAATGGAAATTTATCAAATTTACTTCTTCATTCCTTAAGCTTCCAAATTAGCATTAAATAATGGCTTTTTAATGGTAGCTTATGTGAAAACCTTTAAGCAAATCCAAAATCTGATCAATATGCAAAAAAATATCAATACCTAAATTATGCTCCTATTAATAACTCGCCCATCCGTTTCAGTCGAGGATTTTAATATTCAACGTTTATCCTTCACCACAGCTGACACACAACTAACTGCTTTATTCTATATTCCAATGGAAACAAAAAGAAAGGAATGTAAATGAAATCACAAATACCAACAAAAAAATGTAATTCGACAGCTAATGAATGAATCGATGACGTGCATGTCGTGGAAGCACATTGCTTTAAATGAATAACTGTGAATAACTATCATTATCAAGACTATATTAAATATTAAATGCTGATGGAAGTGTTGTGTAAAGAATCATAAGGAAATTGTGCATTTTGCTGGTCAGGAGCTTATCCAGGTGGTTGAATTCTGGATATCTAGAACCAGTATATCAAAAGGAGGGAGTTTCACAACCAACACCATTCATTTGACGACCTTTCTCCATGTATCCAACAAAAGAAGGCTGTGTGCTTTATTTCCAGGGCATAACATTTGAAAAAAACCGTAACCCTGAATGATTGCTGTGTAGGTGTTCAGTAATTAGGAACCCAAGAACTAAGTTACTATGCCACCAGGTTACTGATACCTTTAACCTTTTTCATTGCATTTCAAGCAACAAAACTTAAAATTTTCTTGAATTTGAAGATTTTAGTGCAAAGATATTTGATATTAAAACTGCAGTTATAAGTTGAGAGTCGAGTACCTTGGCATTTATATTCTACATTGTTGTTAGCATCAAATACAAAAGGTATATGATTTCTTGTTTTATCAGAACTACCAGACTCCATTCAAGTTACTGATACTTGTTATAAATTGTTTAAAGTCAAAGTTTATAGCCTGCATACATAAACTTTTCGTGTAAATGAAAATATGAAAAATTTCGATTCAATTTCAAAAAGAATCTAAAATTTGATATTCATGAAATAGATTGAGTTTCATGCTGAGATTCCCAAGCTTGACACACATAATTGGTAAATAACTAGTAAACTGCAATATGTACATACTTCTCTAATGAACTGAATTACCTGAGCGACACATAAATGTAGAGACAGCCAAATGGTACGCTGTTAGCTTCCAAATTCCAAAATGGATCCTTTTTGTCACTCGGGTTATGCTCTGTAAGTGATTACTTTCATCAATAATGTTTCATGTTTGTAGATCAGTGATTAGAGTGCATTGATGTGAACTATTAACATGTCAATCGATATTTCAAAATTTTATACAAAAGCTTTACATTATAGAACATAAATATTTAATTACGAGATTATAACTGTTCACTTAGCACTTATTAATTAAACGTTGACTATGTGGAAGTTTGTAGAATATTCACGGTACAAAAACTTTTAATGAGATTGCCCTTTTAATTTGGAAAGAAGTCCTATATAATTCACGTTTGTAATTTTTAAACATCGTTTATTATTTGCGTACATTTATCACGTTTTAATTAAAAGTTAATCTTCATTAAAATTGGATTACTGCTTGCTCACAGACTGAAATATTAAAAATCTCTGAAAAATAAACCTTTCAATGCCCTTTGCACAAACATTATTATTTCCATGGTTACCAACTGTTTTCAACGCTTTGCAGGTTTTCCATTTCAATTTGTGACTTTTTCAATATTGATGAAAGACTTTCTATATCCCTTATGCTGTAATAAAAAAATAATGAAACGCTGGATCTTATTTCACAATTTGACATAAATTCATTTTTTTTCATTGTTTTATTGAAAATTTCAATTCATTGTATTTTTTCTTCTTTTTCGGAATCATCACAATCTTTAAAAGTTTAACATTTTTGAGTCTAAAATTCTTTAAAAAAATTGAAATTTGAAATTTCTAAAAAAAATAGTTAAATTTGACATGATTTTTTGTTGCACAATTTTCATCTTTTTTAAAAATTTAAACAGGCACAATAATTGTGCTGGCATTTTTTGTTACTAACATGTTGTTTTAATTTTCCTTTTTAATGTTCATAATTCAAGTTAGGAGTCGTTCACTTATTTAGTCATTCATTATTTAAAATGATGAACTGGAGTTGGTCAGGAGCTATTTGTCAACCTACTTTCTTATGAAAATTTTATAACAAAGTCTGATTTTTTAATGAACCTCATTGGTGAACAACCCCTAACTAGTGATTATGAAAATTACCGCAATTCACATTTTGTTCATAATTTTTATCCAATGGACTTCCAATTTTACTTAAAACAATCAGTCAGGAGAAAATGTATCCAATAAAGTTTATAACCAAAACTTTAACAAAGCAAAAGAGCTTTTACAAATTGTTTCAATAAAATTGAAACCATTGGAACTTGTTTGGTGAAATTTATGTTAAAAATAATTTTGGGGTTGTTTGCTTATGATGTCTATGCAGGGGTGTAGCAAGAAATATTTATGAGGGGCAAGAATTTTTTTTTGTATGAACTTTTGATTTTCAAATAGGGGGTACGTGCCCTCCCCCCAGCTACGACCCTGCGTCTATGGACATTCGAAATTATTGAACCTGTTACATAATTTTCTTTTGTTTGAAATATTTTACAGTTCCATAGCTTCTTTTTTGAAATGTCAGACGTCATAAGTGAACGTCCCCGTACTTCTTTGTTCTATAATTTGAGTCATTTGCAGATGAATGGTTTTATAATTTCCATAACAACTAGTTTATTACAATTTTTAATTAGCTTGATACAAAAATATTACTATTTCCATCTGTTACAATAAATTAACATTTTTTTCGTCAAAATTCAATTTCTATGGCTTTTACTAATGGTTACTTCCTAATTGGTCAGCTGTGATTTTATTGTTTGAAGTTACCTCAACAGTCTCAAATGAAATTAATGAATTTTTAATTAATTTTTTTTATCCTACGGAAATTATTGGCAGTCACACTCAAAACCTCAAAAGATGTCTCATTAAGCTTTTCTACTTTCTACACAGTCTCTACTTTTCATTTACACAACATAAGTTCTGCATTTGACAAAATCCAATTAATCGTAATGACGTCTTTTGTCAATCAAGGGGTCTGTGATTGTTGCATAAAAGTTATGCACTTTAGTCACATTTTATTGCAGGATTATTGAGATATTTTGTAATAGGTAATACAATGATCGTAGTATTTGTAAATTATTATACAACATTTTTGTTTATAGCCTACTCAATAGCAAGGTTTAGTTGTCTTCACCTAAGGCAATAGTACTCAAACTATGCTCCGCAACACACTATGAAAAGAAAGTGTAAAAAGGGATCAAATTATTGCAATTGGAGTTTAGGTTTTAGTTTGAAAAGTTTGAGAACCACTGACCTAAGGGGAAAAATCCTTCCAGCTACGCATCTGCTACATTCAATTCGAAAAAGTATTAACCTATCGTGCTGAGTCTTTCTCAAAAGGAAAACCATTCAATCTTGGCTTCTAATCTTGGAAATTGCTCGAATATTACGTAACGCTAAGGATCTTTATTGTTACTAGTGAGGGGGAGTAAAAATATTCATTTTAGTGGTTTTAAATAACTCCAATGACCCCTTAGAGGTCATTCGTAAATTACGTCACGCCAGAAAACAACTTTTTCGAACCCTTAACACAAATTTTCTTTAGAAATAAATTCTTGTGTTTAGACCAATGGTTCTCAAATTCTTCAACCCCCTCCTAAAGCGTGACGCAATTTACGAACGACCCTTATTGTACCTAAAGCAATATAAAACAATTCTGTAACCGCAATTTACGCGCTCTGACAGTTTTCTAAAGATTTTACATCGAGATTCATTCTTTAAAACTTAAGCTTCAGTGACTTCATTTACGTGATAAACAATTTCTCAAGTGTAATTTAATTATTTAATTAATACTGAGGTTTTCAGAGCATGAATCATCTTACTAATTGTGCATCATTCAATTATATAATGTTGAGGTGACGAATGCAAGTGTAAAATGTCATATTAAATGGCACTTATTGACGTCGACGAAAACATTCTCGATTTCATGCTATTTAAAGATTAGCTTGAATTAACATTAAATTTTGATCGAGACGTCTAAAATAACTTCAAACTTTTCCACATCCAAAAATTGGATATAACAATTTCAATAAAATCTTGTGTATGTCACGAGTGTCGTGGCTTTTTCTTGAGGATAATCAAAAATTCTTCCAGCAAGACACATGTCTGATTCTTGACTTTCTCACGTATTCGTTCAGCACGAAATCACACTCATATAAATCGGTTTATTCTTTTGAAATTGCTCTCCTCTACATCAACTCAAGTGTCCATTCTATCGAGCATCAATTTGATGATTTTTTTTTGTACTATTCGGGTCACACGCGTGCGACTGTTGGACACAATTTGCTATTTTCTTCTTGTTCAGTTAATTGCATTAACTTCAAAAAGGTCAACAGTCTTTAAAATTTAATGTAAAATAGCTGATAAGTTGGATCTGGCAGAATCTTACTTAGACCAACTTTGTTCCTGGAATTCTACCAGACAGTTGTGATAAATTTGTCATAGATGACCAGTTACAGACATCCAGTTAACAACCTTAGAGCAATTTTCAATAAAGTATGCTACTTCAACTAAAGTTTAAATTTTTTCCCAAGCTTTTTTTAAAATCACATTAAGTTTCTAGTCATTTTTTACATCTAATGACAGCATCATTTGTCAATGTTTTATTATTTTTTTAAAAATAGTATATAATTTCCATCTTCTTTCCAAATTTATTATGTCGTTTTCTATCATCTTAATAATTTTTCTCTATTATTCGGTTATAATTTTTCATTTTAATTGTACCATCTGTTTCATTTATTTCATAACTTGTCGTCCGTTTTTAAATAAAATTATTTTACCTAAGGTTAAACTTAGACTCGTTTAAACATTTCATAAAAATTATTAAAAATATTTTTATATTCTAAAAGTACATAATTTGCCATCTATATTTGATATGGATGAACATGACTGTTCAATTTAAGCTCGAAGGGTAATTAGGAAGAATTTATTGTTTTGTTGTTTTTGAGGTCGTTCATAAATGACGTCCATTTTTTAGAGAGAGGGAGGGGGTCTGACGCTATGTGACACTTCCATACAAAAGAAAAAACTATTTATGGAAACTTTGTGACAGAGGGGGAGGGGGAGTCTAAAAATCTCGTTTTTGCTTGACATCATTTATGAACGTCCCCGTAGCTAAGTAATTGATTGATATTGACTAAAATTAAATATAATATTTTGCTCCTACATCAGAACATCATTCAATCGAAACAATCTTCTTAGGCCTATTAATTCTGTCAAATTAAATTAAATTAAAATATATGCTTGATGTTGCTTCTTAATTAGGGTTTTATTTTCGTTTATTAAGTAGAGGCGTATATAGGAATGCTCTCGAGAGTGGCAAATTCTAACTAATTTCCTAATTTAAATAATTTTGGTTTATTTTTGCTTTAGAGGTTTTTTATTAACCACCTGACGATACGCCAGCCATCAAGACATAACCATAGGTTGAAGTTGACCCTGTAAAAGTCAATTTTTAACAATTTCACTTTTGATCAAGTCAACGCAAGTCACTATGGACATATCAAAAACCAAAACAAGTTATATTTTCGATTATTATTCACATAATTAAAGACAGTCATGCTTAAACAATTGCTTCGATGTAAATTAGTTCCAATTAGCTTGATCCATATTAATAATTGGAAGCTAGCAGTCTCTGAGGCGCTATTAAAACAACAATTTCGAACCATAAATAAATCAAAGCATGTCCAGCGCGGAAAGTCTCGTGTGGTTTTTCATGAAATTCATCCATATATGCGTTGGATATTTTTGGCTAATTATAAAGTTATTGTTCTTGTCTAAAATGTTCATATGAAAATTATTATCCACTAACAGGCAATGAATTTACTCATTAAATACACTCATTGGTATTGTCATGTCATCACAAAAATGTTTGGGGCTCACTAGATTTTTCCATAATCTGATAAAACATGAATTGAGTATATCCAATGTCCGTTAGAGATGCGGTACAATTTTTAAGTGCTTTCAGTCGTATTTTTGTCAGTCTTTTGAAAGTCACTTTGTAAAATTCCAGATAAAAAGCTATGAAAGATGATATACGGATGTAAGTTGAGTTTTGTACAAAGGAATCATTCATAAATGATGTTTAATATTTTATAAGGAAGCAGGGTGTTTATATTAAACCATGATTTTCATACTTATGGAACTATAATTTGAATATTTAACAGAAAAAGATTAACTTGTCCCAATGGGACTCGAATCCACGTCCTATGATATGTGGTCGCATGCTCCTACTAATGAATTACTTAGAATCTTGGTAGAATGCCAACTAAAATATAATTTTACCCTCTGAACAGTCTATAGCCGTGACACTATATAAAAAATTAGACATCACTTGTGAATGACTATGTTAATCTTCAAGGAATTTTCAAACATTGTAGACAACTTGTAAATCCATGGAAATTTTCGCTTCATGTAATCCTCAACGAGAGGACTTGAGAACTCCATGAATCATTTAAGGAAGAAAACATATTCAAAAACTCTCTTGAGATGTTAAATTTGGTCACATTGTGTATTTTTGTTCCAACATTGAAGGACGATTGCACAATATTTTCACAAAGATGCTATAATTCTCTAGAGAATTGAATAAATCTCGTTTGAGAATTTTGAATTGCTTTAATAAATTCTCCACAAAACGGGTTTTTTTTTCTCGTTTACATCTTTCCGCACTGTCATGAGAAAGTTTAAGCTAAAAGAACTTCAAATAGAATTTAGTTTTCTTATTCTTAAAGCTCTTTTTGAAAGAAATTTCATTTCCTTTAGAGTCAGCAACACTTTTATTTCCCTAGCTTGAGGTGATATTCGTTATTTATTTTTTAACATAAAAGTCCAGATGCAGTGGCGTAGGAAGCGCTTTTGGTGTCAGGGATGAACAAAATGGAATCTGATAAAAAGCGTCCTCTTGTCAACTTTCCCCCTTACTACGCCACTGTCCGGATGTCCACTTTAGAACATAATTCTCTTGTAAAAAGAATTCAATTATAATTTTATTTTGTAAATGTTCAACCCTAAAGCATTTTTAATTTTATTAAAAAATGTCAATAATTTCTTCATCTTACTCACAATCATTTCCAGCTTACAAATTTGTCTTTAAAGTCACTCGAATCAGACATTTCATGATGCTCATTAATTATAATTTGAAATTCGCTCTTCAGCAACTCTATTTGAGTTGATCTTAAATTATTATTATGATTTTTCATAATTTCATTATTGTTGTGCCGTAAGTTCTCACTTCCTAATAAATTATTAAAGTCTTTATCCTTCTTCTCGTTCATTTGAATTATTTTGGCCTTCCTCTTATTTCCTTTATGTCTGCTTTTCTTCTTTTTATCAAAACTTGTAAATGAACATTCCAAATATCCTCTACAACTCGATTCCGACATTTGATTTGTCATTGTATCGTTGACGGTTGTTTTTTGTTTAGTTTCATGACCGAATAATCTCCGCCATGATGCACGAAACTGTAAAAAAGGTGGAATAATGAAAAATAGTTTTTAGCACATTTAAATTGTAGTTTTGGTTTTTGGATTATCTTTAAAATGTGGATAATATATTAGACATGAGAATGATGTTTAATTATTCATTAGATCTGAGCATTTAAAGTTCTGTGTCCTCATCCGAACGGCATGTTTTGGTAAATCTCATTTAAAGCTATCAAACGGGTTCAAAATATCCGTCTGGATATCCCCACCAGCCTATCTTTGTTATGCTGCTCGGGACATTTGTTTTCAATTTAATTCTCAATTATTTATTCCATGTACAACGTAGCTATTATAATTGAATAAATAAGGAACAAACCAATTGCAAAGACCATGATATTCAGTATTTATATTCCAATCTATCCTTTTAATAGCATATCCATCTATAGTGTTGAAAAATAAATACTGTTGTTTAATTTTAGTACTAGGAAAAACTTCCGCATACGTCATCAGCTATATATCTAAACTAAATAATTCCAGAGCAGTATTAAAGTTAACAGCACGTGGACATAACATTATTCGAAGAACTTGAGTGAGAAGTGGTCTCTCTTGGCTTTATATAGCATCTGAATGACTTATAACATTATTTAGAAAAATGCGCTCAGTTTCTGTATCCTCAAAGCCTCTACCAACTGCATCAAATCCATTAAGGATGGAAAAATAAAACATCCGAGAAATAAGTGAAGAATTAGAAACTATTTACAGTCAAGTGAAATAAATTATATCAACAAGATTGGACATTGAGAATTCAATTCTGATGCTGATTAAGAAGTGCAGCATTAGATAGTAAATGGCACCTCGGTGAATGTGAAGAGCAATTTTTAAAAATATTTCATTGAAATTTTTTATTTCCAGTGGAAAAAATCCTTTTGTTCTTGAAATACTTCAACTTTTCGAGGATGAAAAATGAGACTCAATGATTTTTTTTTGTAGTTTTAAAAATTAAATTTTCTCGAGTATTGTTGGAAATTTAAAACATGTCACGTAGATTGAATGAATTCTCATTGACATTAAATTTATTTGTTTAGGATGTCGTTCGGATATTTTTTAATCATTTAAAGAAGAGAGGCTTGAATTTTGATGCGCTTTATACTAGGTTTGGCACGAGAATGAGGGGAGGGTCTAAAATGACCATTTTTTGTGCGCAGCCAGTTTATTTTAACTAAAAAAATTCATCACTCCTTCAAAGATTCTGACTACGTTAATGCTATATCGTAATATTCGAATAGTCCCCCGATGTGTCGTTCACAAATGACGTCAGTTAGAGGAACCTTTTCCTTTATGTATTTGAACCTTTAAGATCCAAAATAATCATTTTCCCGTAGTTTCTTATGAATCAAAGAAAATTATAGTCAACAAAATAAATTTAGCTAGTTCTCACATGAAATGTTGTACATTTCTCCATAGCTTTTAGAAAATGAAGAGAAATCTTGAAATTAATTCAGTGAATTCTAATTAAATATTTTATGTAGCAAAATTTACTTCAAAGGAGCTTAATTAATATTATTTCTTGCTCATAAAAGAAGATTGTAAATAAACTAGTTTCTCTAAAATATGTTTCATTTCATGCTCAAGTGATCAAAAAGTTGCTTAATCTTTATAGCTCCCAACCCTTTCAGGGATCATTTGGATGTAACTTATTCAGGTAAAAATTGCAGATTTATTCCCGATTGGCACACGTTGAAATGTTAACCAGACGACTGCCTAGCGAATAGTATACTTAGAACCAAGTTTTGGCTGCTTGGCCAGTTGCAGCCATAGGGTTCCCAAAGAGTATAATGTATAAGTGATACCCTATTTACGCTCCTGTATATCATATATTCATAACTTTTACAACTAACCACATAAATAATAACTTTTGATCAGAAACTTTTTTGTAGCAACTCCAATAATAAAATACTAGTGACAAAAATAATGTGAAAAGTTGTAAATTAATGGATTCACATTTCATAGAAACTGACCAGCATTTCGATATCATACAGCATGTGTTCATCGAATGATGATAAATAAATAAACCATATTTGAACAAGGGAAAAATCAAATACGAACTCGTTGTCAGGAGCTTAAAAATTGTTATGAAAATTTTGTATTTGTAAACTTAAAGTAGACACTATCCTTCACATTAAATGCAAATAAATTTAATATCATATAATTCTTGTACAATAAATAAAATTCTTTTGTTAAGCTGAATATATAAAAGTCCTTAAAACTCTGTAAAAAATTTGAATGGTCTAGGATTAAGTATAAAAATTGAGAGGAGGTTGAGATTTTACAAAGCGCATATTGTTAAGTCTTTAAGGTTAAGTTTAGGGGTCATTCACTTATAACGTCCATCAAAAAATGGGATTTTTAGAACCCCCCTCCCCCTTGTCACAAAATTTTAATTCAAAAAAATTTCTTTAATTTAAAGTGTCACAAAATCTCAGACCCCTCCCCCCTCCCCCCTAAATCATGGACGTCATAAGTGAATGACCCCTTAAATAACGCTGATTTAGTAACTTAATGTTTGGAAAGCATACTGTGTGATTGGCAGAATGAAATAAGCCAACCAGGCTTTGAAACTAATGGCTTATACTAAATTCAAATTAAAATTCTAAAATTAAACAATTTTGACGAATTCACGACAGGTTGGCATCAACTTTACGCTATTATGTGTCTATTAAAGAATATAATGATTATAATCATGCATTGTATTCTCAAACTTGCCATAAACTTTATTATCAATTTTAAAAAATTCTTTAATGATTTTAAACAAACCAAAACCACCGCACACATAACTTGGTTGTTGCCATAAAACACTTTTAAATTTTACTCCTCTTTCAGAATTTTGTATCTTCTCATGTCTAACATAATAAAAAATAACTTTCTTCCATGACTTTGTATTTTAAGAAGGATAAATATTTTGTTACACAAAGAAAATATTTTTTAAGATGAATTTAAAAATAAGGAGAAAAAGTTAGCAGCCATAAAAAATATGTTATACGTACTTGTGAGTTGCTTAAAACGTAAATAATTGGATTATAACATATACTAGATTTTGCAATCAGAGCAGGCAGCACCGCTAGTGCATTTGATATTATTTCTGGATCTGCGAATTGTTCTGTAAGAGCAAATATGCTATATGGAGTCCACGCTACCAGGAAAGCTTTTTTTGTGTATGTGAAAAAATAAGAATAGAAAAATATGAGAGATTTATTGCAAGTAAATGCTATGCAAAAGTTGCTGATTCCATCAAAATAAAAAAATATCTCGCACAATGCACAACTTTTTTTGTGTGGCTGCAAGAGAAAATAAATCAACACCTGATTCCACTGACAGCACTCATGAAAGTTATGAACTTTTAGAGACATTTTTACTCTGTGATTTTTACACTCATTTTGATGACAAAATGGATTCTTATTTTATGGGTCATACCTATAATCATTATCGCAATCATTCTTGTCACTTTACTTTCAATCCTATTTACACGTCCCGCTCTCAAAGCATTCTCCTTCATCGTTTTAATTATTCTATAATAACTATATGCTATGACACAAACAGGCACAATGAGACCAAAGATGAATAAAAATATAATGTATGTTGTCGCATTCAGAGTCTTCGTCTCCCAGTTTACAGAACAGCTGGATATATAAAAGGAAAAAAGAGATAAAGATAAATAAAATACAGAATTGCAAAATATACAAATTTCAGTTTCTAGCGACTTCACAAAAATTACATGTAATAAATTTAAGCATAAAGCAGCTCTTATGGATGTGAATTTGTTGTGGAAGTAGTTTTTTGAGAGTGTATTTAGCCAAAAGTAAAAATGTACTCTTATGTATGCAAAACTTAAGGTAGAATTAGCATAATTTTAAAGAATCCCTTTGAATTACGCTAGCGAGAGTCATAAAAATGTACTTGATTTTAATAAGGACTGTTCTTATGAAGCCGTTTGGTTGTTATGTAACACATTAGTACATCCTCGAGTGCCATAGTGTTGTAATACATGGCTGTCTTGTAATTACCATTCCAAGGCAGTAGTATTGATCTGAATCCAGTTTCTAGGTCTACTCGAGGTTTCTAGCCACCTCAGGAAGGGGGGAGGGATATACATGTGGATAAAAACAGTAACAAGGCACACTATGGTGCTAATACGTAAAGTGAAAACTTAGGGGGGTGATTTAGGATCTTTTTCGAGAAACCCCAGTAAATTGTAAAAAGTTTCAATTTAAGAGATGTTTTGACACCCAAAATAACCCATGAATACACTCCTAGTATGAAAAAAACTAGAATTTTCCAACTTTGGTATTTTGAAATACCAGAATGATACTTAAATAAACTTTTATGATCAGCTGGATATGAAATTTTAATCAAAACTTTATTTCCAAACCAACATATTTGAAGCTTTTTATCCATTTTTATGCAAATAATATACCTTTCAAAAGTTCAAACAAGCAACCTTCTTCAAATAATAACCGATTGAAATATCAATTCAAATTCTGCATCTGAGGCAAAATGAATCTTCAATCCAAATGAGCTCATTTTATTGTGTATACAGAACGTAATTTTACAGTTCAACTGATATGATTCAAGTGCATGAAATAACGCATTATGTGTAATTTAATTTAAATTAATTTCCATCTCTTGTGTTCCCCATCTACCCATGAAACGGACTTCATATTAATTCCCATGAAAATTAACGCTAAATATCGATTTTAATCGCATTAAAGGATGATTAATCTTATTTATTGTTGCGGAACACAATAAGATAAAGGATGACTATAATGGAATCAGTGGATGCAAACAAAAAAGGACTTTTCATTAATTTTGCTTTATATTCATTAAAAGCCTCATGTTTGCCACAGACACAAAAGATTTCAGCTTGGATTTAGTGCTGTTTATTTTTGACATAAAAAAATTAAACCACTGTAGACAGAAAAGGGGTTTAAAATTGTCGCAAATGAATTGAACATTTTACTCCTTTTTCATACTTGCCTCTTGAAAAGAGTGATTAAATGGCTGTATAAAAGCTTGAAATGTTGACTAAAGGACAATGAATATGCCACAGTAACTAAAATATTTTTCACTGTTCATCATTTGACTGTTAAATTATATCAAGTGGTTTCAATGGTTTAATAATGAAAAGCTCGCGGCATAAAAGCTCATTTTTTCGAGCAATCTATCCAAAGAAAAAGAATTCTAAGATTTTTTTATTATTTGAGTCTCTTCCCTCTGCACGTCTCCTTACTCAATTTTCAGATGCCATTCGACAGGTATGAACACGTCTGACTTTTAAATCTTCACTTTGAATCCAATTACGTCTAGAATATTCCAAATATTCTTTAAATAAAATAACAAAGACTTCATCTCTTTTGTAAAGTTATGTTTTGAACAAAAAGATAGCTTGCCATACGCCTTTTGAAACAAAAATACATTCCACTTAGTTCCGTTTTTTTCTTGTCAATTATCTTCTTTTGATATCAAATATTTCAATTTCAATTATCTGAGAGAGAAGAAAATTTGACAACATAATGCTCAAGTCATTCACTTGCGTCATATCAGCATGTGTTACAAAAATTTATAAATAATTTACAATTTTCTTACCTTATCGCTGCAGCTTCATGAACGTAAGCACCCCATCCAAATAATCTGATAATTGAGAGAAAAGAAAAAAATGGAATCACTGAAAAATTTCTCACGTGAATTTTACTTACGGTGGTGATGTCAAAAGAAATGAGTATATCCAGATAATGCACACACTTATTTTAGCACCTTTCGTTGATAGATGTGTCGTCGAAAATGGACAGCTTACAAGACAATACCGTTCATAAGCTAATACTGTTAAAGTTGTAATTGATGTTATACCTATGGAAATGTGGAATGGAAGGGTGGGGTCGTTCATAAATGACGTTTGAATTTTTTTAAAATAAAAGTAGAATTCTGAAAATTTCTATTATTTTAAAACTCTTTACTCCCTCTCCACCTGTGACGTCATTTATGGACGATTCATCAGTGACATAGCAAGCAGGAGAGTGACTAGAGTAACATTGACTATAATAAATAGACACAAAATTCCTTTCCATGCATTAGAAAACAGCAATTCAAATGGAACGATCATAAATGACGTCCAATGTTAAGGAGGGAGAGAGTCTGATGATGTCTGACACTTCCATATAAAACAAATCTTTTTCTGTGACAGATCGGGAGATGGATCTAAAAATCTCATTTTTTACGTGACATCATTTATGAATATCTCACAAATAAAAATAATCATTCTACCATAAACTCTTAGGGATTATTATGTTTATGCTTGAGAGGATGTTAGTGATATGTTGGCATAAGGATGCTTGATATGATATTGACATTGAAATAAGTTTTTGAACCTAAACCGTAATTAGATTCGAATTATGAATTTAATCTGAGGCAATTTACTAGACATGATACTTATGGTGAATAGACAGGATTATGTGACTTTGATAAAGCGTAATTGAATGTTAAAGAGAGATATGTTTATATTATTTGGCTGGAAATTTCTATAAGAAGCTTGAATGTGCTTTAATTAATTTAAATCTTGACCTTTCTTACTGACAATATTCTATGAACTTTTTTGAAAAAGATCTCAAATAAAAAGAAGATTTTTGAGTATGCACGTTTCATAAATCTACAACGTAACATCCAAAAACCGTCTGTAGACATTCTTATTTAAGTAAACAAGTTTTCATCTCCATAATTTTATTCGGAAAAATTTATGTTACCCAATTTTCCGAAGAAACATGACAAATTCCTAGTCTATTAATTTATTGAAATTGTATTATGCACGCTTCTCGTTTTTACAAACAAAACTATAGAAATTTATTTCAACCTCAAATTGTATAAAAATGGTAATTTAATGGCCTCAGAAAGCCTGACATCAATTTACAATTTATTTATTTTTAAATTGCTTGTTTGAAAATGTTTAATGAAAAGTTTCAATTTCTGCCAATTTACAATTTTGAGACTAAAAATAAAAGCTGTAAAATTTCAAATTTATTTGTTGTATAGGAATAGTCAACACAGTTCACTGTAAATATTTACACAGCATTTTTAAAACTAAAGCCACGCTAAATTTTCAATTAAAATGAACTTCAAATGAGCAAATGTTATGCAAGCATTGTGGCCAAATTCCAATTATAAAACGTCAGCATTCACAATTTACATTTAAATTTTAACAAAAATTAAAAAATTTAAAACGAATTCAAGTGAACTCACCCAAAAGTGACATGAAAAAACCGTAAGCAATACAAAAAAAATCTCCAAAGATCCATTGATGATGCAATGCCGAAAGCTTAATTTTTTTTTAGAGAAAATCAATAAATAAAATTCATTTTGATTATTAATATTTCGTAAGGTTCCGTCAACCTTTTTATTAATTAATTTCCAGGGGGAAAACCACTTGGTGGAAAAATGTCATTTTCCACCAAAAACTTTTTTTCCACCACATTTTGTACAATAATTTTGAATCCTTTAATATTGGTTGGTGGAAACGGTGTCAGAATATCTTATATACTGGTTCTCTTCAAGATAGGACCAAAAGTTTGAGACTAGATGTTTTCTAAAAAAATTCCACCAGGCCCGGTGGAATTTTTTTCCACCAAGTGGTTTTCCCCCTGTTAATTTCGTAATAGGAAATACAAATACTTACTAGGGCAAATGGATTACCTATGACGCTAACAGAAAAATCACTGCACACTAAATTCAATAGAATTATATTCATGGGAGTCCACATCTATAAATGGATATAAATAAAATTATGAAATGATGATGTGAACAAGAATCGCGTCTTTTTTATTCAAAAACTTTTCTAATAATGAATTTTCTAATAAAAAGTGTGTATTATAAACTATTGTCTTTGTGGAAGCTTTTCGTTAAAGTTTTAATTGCATTCAGTTTATAAAATGTTATTATTCAGCTTTTATTTACTTTTTTATAGTTTCACTTTCTTCTTTTTTAGGATCAAAGTACTGTAAATCGCAGAGCTTAAAGCTGGGGCGTATTCAGGAAGGGGTTTTGGGGGTCAAGTACCCCCCCCCCCCCTTTTGGGAATTTTTTTGAATTTGCTAGGGGTTTTTAAGAAAAAAATCCCAAAACCCTCCCTAAATTTTCCCTTTCTTACAAAAATATTTCAAAACCCCTCACCTAAAATCGATTCCATTTTAGTCCAGTCGACTTCGATCCCGAAAGAACCTTGTTGAGAAGATTGAACAAAAATTGTTAACCAAAGGGGTCGTTCGTATATTATGTCACCCTTAAGAGCCTCGGGTTTATTACGCTTCATATTAAATTTTTCCGATTTTCTAATGAACAAAAAAGAGGCAGAAGCGTATCCAAGGGAGTTTTTGTTTTTAAATCAAAAAATTAATTTTTTACAAAAAAAGTGGAAGACTACTCGCATAATCAAAAATAAAAAATTGGGAACCATCCCCCCCCACTCTTCCTCCCCCCCTGCTTCAATAATTCTGACTCCTCAAGGAGAAGGACTCAAAAAGTGACCTTACGTAATATACGAATGACCAAAATTATTCGACATATTCTGCTATCACGAATATTATAAACTTTTTCCGATTAATTAGCTTGTTTATGAGGATTTTGATTTATTTGAACACTAGTTCAAACTTTAGATCATAACTTAGAGTTTATCCACTTGTTCATTGTCCAAATCTAACCAAAATTAGAAAAGTTTTTCATCATCAGCAAATAAGCTCCTTTATCATCATAGCAGAGAGCAAAGATGTGACAAATGTAAATCATTTGTCAATATAATCAAAAAGTACTTACTTGGATGTCTTTACACATAAGGACTATAACGAAGAGGTTGAGAGAAAATCCAAAAAATCCAATAAAGAATAGAATCACAGCAGTAAATGTGAAAGCCCATGGTTCCATATGAGGATGAAATGCTGATGTTTCTCCCATCTGGGAAATGGCATCTAAGTTATCACTAATATTGTTCATCATAAATTATGATTTATGGCACTCATTACACATTTGATTGATATCAATCTAATTATTCCCAATTGTATCTTATATCACGTCTCATCAATTCATTAAATTTAGTGACATCATGCATGATGTCTTGTGAAATTTAATATTATATGAATTATTTGACAAATATCTTGATGGCATAATTTACACACACTTAATTACCATTTTCAATCATTGAGATAATTAATAAGTCTTTTCCTGGAAAAGGATATCCATGATTATATTCCACTTATTACGAATAATTATACGGAATGTTACGGTGTCAATATTTGATTAATTCCTCTTTTTATTTCATTTATAATCACTACAGTCTCTTCACGATCTACAAAAAATAAAAAAGTAATCAGAAAATAAGAATCTCTACTCGAATTGTACATCGTGGGAACTACATGGCAATTTCATGACTAGGATCATATATACAAAACTTTCGATAGAGGGAATTTCTCCTTACTCTTATATATACGATTCTAATTTAGCTGATAGTTGCCCATGTTGCCATAATGTGCTACTCAATCGAGTGATCTATCATAAATTTGTCCATGTAATTGCATGTCCATTTTCATACAAATTTGCTGGTCTTCAAAGTTATATGTGACAAAATTTCAATTGAAAATTAAGAAATTAAAGTGTAGTAGGCGGAAAATAGTTCAGCGTTAATTTTTAAGCTAGGCCAGGTGACAGGTCCTGCCTTTACCGTATCCTTAGACCAGTGCTTCTTAAACTGTCTTCCATGGCACTAGTGTACAGTCATAACCTTCAAGTGTATTGCGAAAAGTATGACGACACACCAATTTTACAATGGATTAAAGGTTTAGTACACATACTGTTTCAACTCTTTGAAACTACACCAAGCATAACGAAGCTACCAATGGAAACTGAGTAAATCTTCCACATCTTCTAACTTAAACTAACCTGGGATAATCCAGGAATTTTGACTAGGATAATACCCTTAAAAGTTACACAAAAATGCTTTTAATTTTTATTTAAATTAATATGCTTATCGTAATTTCAGAACAACGTGTAAAAATGAAAAATAGCAAAAGTTTCTAACAAAAACTTTAATTAGCACCGCTTTAGCTTACATAAAATTTATTATCAATTAAATTCATAACAAATTTTCAAGTAAAAGTCAACAGCATTCTACAATGTCTTAATTAGTTGCTGTATAATGTTGTTGATTGTTAACAGAACAGTGAACTTTCACGTCGCTCTATAGTACAACTTCTTTATGAATTTTCATTAATGTTGACTCTGGTTAGGTCATGAAAATTATGGTGATAAAGTTGGTCGCAGTTAATTGCAAACATTTACTTTGATTATGAAAATTTCAAGTTTTTTAATAAATTGAATGCTTCTGTAAGCAGTGGAAAAGCAGCTGTGGAAAAAAAGAATGCTTCTGCAAAAACTGAAAATTTGAAAATTTTCTACAATAGAATTTCTAGTTTTTCGTTGCACAATGTAAAATTTTTTTTATTCCACTTATAAAATTATGCTTTGGATTTAAATTCAGATTTATGTATACCCTTAGGATAAAAATGTTTTTTTGTTGTGAAACTCTACATTCATGCATTATGAACATTTTTTACCTCAACAAGCTTGAAGCAATATTTGGTCACGGATTTTATATGAAAACAATAACACGTAATGAAATATTTTCATTTGAAACCCTTTTTTTGAATCCATAAAAATGCTTATACGTGGAAATATCAAATTTAAATTTTACACTGAAATTGAGCTTCAAAATGCATTAATTTGATTTTTAAAAAATTAATTGATAAAAAATTGTAGATTGAAAACCTTTAAAATCATATTCAGTTTTTTCATGTGTGAATTTTTACTGATAACATATAAAGCATCATGTCGCATGTCTCATAAAAATACAACAAGTATTTTGAAGCTGCACAATATACCCCAAATATATACAGAAAATTCTATTCATGTCAAAAATAAGTACTGAGTGCTGCTGAACTTTTATGACTTGAATGGAGAGCACAATTTTTATTAACAAACTAGAATTTATTAAAAAAGAATCATTCGGATGTTATGTAGTACTAGGGGGAATACAACTCACCGGAAAAATACAACACGAATACAACAAAATTAACAAAAACTGCAAAAAATCGGTCCAATGAGTTATATGCCCCCTGTATAGTACTAAGAATCTCGATTGATTCGCATTTAAATCTTGACAACACTGCATCATGTTAGGGGTCATTCACTTATGACGTCCATGATTTAGGGGGGAGGGGGGTCTGAGATTTTGTGACACTTTATATTAAAGAAATTTTTTTGAATTTAAAATTTGTAACAAGGGGGGGAGGGAGGTTCTAAAAATCCCATTTTTTGATGGACGTCATAAGTGAATGACCCCTTAGCTGTATTAAGCTTTTAATCAATTAAATGCTACTGTCATTGTAACTAGAAAATTGTCGATTTGATGGTTGGTTTTTTGGAAGTTTAGATACTTTGACTGCTTAATTTACGATAGTGTCTATCAATATGGGCCAATAAAAATTTCACGACGTACCAAAAATATTTTTGTTAAAATTCATTAAAAATTGAGTTTTACGACCTAGATACAGATGTAGATCAACAATTGTGTGAATACACAGATATTTGCTCTTTAAGCCAAAAAAGTTGTGCTAAAATTTTAAGTTCCTTCTCATGTTTATGAAAGGATGTGATTTTTGAGTGTGTGACAAGAAATAAAATTGAATAAATATTGATTGAGCCTTTTGAGAACTTTTTATGGACCGTTTTTTTCACATTAAATGCGTAATCGGAAATAGAAAAAGATTGGGGATTCATAATACTGTGTACTTATTTTCTATTTTGTAAAGGATGTGAGAATGATTGAATTGGAATCATTATAGTAGAAAATTGAAAGACTTTGTTTGACAACAGCTTAAGCTGGATTTTGTACTAAGTATCGTTCGAATATTACGTATGAATTGAGTGGAATGTTAGAAAGCTCCTTACAACATTTGTTATTGACAATTTTTAACGTTGCCTAACATCCAAGGTAAAATCTAAACAACTCAAATAAAAGTTGACCATTTTTGTGAAAAGCATCGTCATTAGTATCGAAAATTGGAAATATCTGAGTATGTACGATAAGCACTACCAAAGGTTACATCAAGTCAAGCAAGCAAGCAAAAAAATACAATTTTCAACCCTTAAGCAATTCAATTAAGTTCAGTTCGATGGGTCTGATGGGTCATTCTAATCTTGAAAGTTCAGTTTATATAAACACCAAGAAGACTTTTTTTACATTATTAAATTAAAGTTATTCAATTTTAGAAACGAGCAAAGTAACAAAAAGGATCAAAGACCTTTTGTTTCCTGTAAATCTTTGTTTCCTTTAAAATGGAAACTTTGTTGTAAAGCTTTAGAATCTGAATATTTCATTTGATGTAAAAAATTGTTTATGCTTCTGGCATTCAGATTACTTTCTCCTTATTCCATGGAAAAGCTTTTCCTATTGTTAATCATAGGCAGAGGCATAGCCAGAAATTTATCAAATAATTTTGTATCAACGGAAAATATTTAGGTGGGAGAATATGTTTTTTTCACACCCACCCCCTGACTCAGAGCAAAGGTCAAAAGAAAATTGTCTAAAATCATACAGAAAATGCTGAAAGGAATGTGAAGCTTAAGATATTCATTTTCAAAAGATTTCAGCTTTCTAAAGCTGACTGAAATTCTCAGAAGTCACAGTAAAAAATGAATTATTTCAAATCAAACTGATTTTTTGACATTTTAATTTCTTGGAAATTCTTATTTACCAGTATTGCCTTCCGTCAAGCATACCAGAACAATATTTGGAATATTTAAGCTCCTTTGATGAAAAAATGATACTCAGATACAAATCGTATGTATCTACAGAAATAGACGTGTCTATTTAGATCAGTGTTGCTCAAGCTACACATTAGTCAGGTGTATGGAGCTAGTAGGGTATTCTACACTAGAGTATATCCTACTAAGTAGGGTAGGGTAGACCTACAAACCGGTCCCTGACCACTCGTCTGTGTCACACAACTTTAGATCAAGCACTGTAAAAAGTAAACGACTCAAAGGAAACTCCCAATTTTGACACTGTTTACAGTTTACATTGTTTACAAGACAAGGAATTATGGCTATTAACTCATCTATAAGAAGAACGGTACACGTGCAAAAAATATAAACAAAATCCCTTAACAACAAACATAAATAAAGAAGACTTACAAAATTCAAAGTTGAAAAGTCAATCAACCTTTTGTAAATGAAACTTTCTTGCGTAAATAAGTGAGTCGATTTTCACTTGAATCACCTACCCTTCCTTCCCTTCTGTATACAGTTAGTTTTACTTTGAAATTTACAAGCCAGTCAAGTGAAAGTTTAAGGTCATTTTTCCATGTGTAACTCGGAACTGCACGTGAAATTATTCAAGCGATTCCCACACTTTTGAATTCTTGATATTTAAATGATGCAATATTTAAATAAGCAGCAGTTGAAAGAGAAATTAAAGAATGCTAAAATTCACATCTTTTAAAAAGAACTCAGCATATCATATTAAAGAACACTTGAGTGATGAAAGCAAAATTGAATGCACACTCAACTATAAGAACGTGAATTTTTATTTGAATAATTTAAGAACTTGAGTTTTTAATTAATGGCGTACATAAAGATGGAAGGTTCGTAGGATGAAAAAAAGAGAATGTTTGCACAAGGACTTTATGCTTAAAACTGGAGGAGGAAAAAAAAAGGTAAATTAAGATGAAAATATCTGCATCATTTGATTGCTGAGGAGATTTTGTAAGATTTCAAAACGCTTTCAGGAACAAAATGTAGTTGTCAGGTGTAGCAACCATTAGAGAGGAATTTGGAACAAACTTAATTTAAGGAAGCATCCACAAGGACGTCCATCAAAAATTAGGCTTTTAAGACTTCTCCTTCCACCTGTCACCATACGTCGAAAGTTCTATCATCTTTAAGCTATGAATGACATCACGTGTAAATGACACTTAATGGAATATCCATTAAACCTTTTTCAGAAAATATTGAATTATAAATCCATGCAGAATCACATAACGACATGGCTTGCAATAATCAAAATATAATTTTTACGGAGAAAAACTAAAACTATGGAACTAACTTTGGAAGACTGCTTAATTTATTGGAGGATATTAAATATTTTTTAAGCTCGTAAATCTTTTTTATGAACATGATCTTAATTTATTATTCAAATTTAGTAAATCGTGCGAGTAATTTACATGAATTGTTCATCTACAGTATGAAACAAAGGTGTATTCAGGAAGGTTGGATGGTGAATTAGAGGACAAATCGATTCGATTAAAAAAAATTAATTTGCTAGTTTTTGTTATTAAAAATCCATTAAATTATTCAGTACAAAATAATCTGAAATCCTCTCTCGACTGGGAGGGGGTAGACTGCAGTGGCGTAGCCACAAATTTTTCGAAAAGGATGTAGGATTATTTTCTACTAAATAATTTGATGGATTTTTAATAACAAAAACTAGCAAATTAAATTCTTTTTATCGAATCGATTTGTCCTCTCATTCACCATCCAACCTTCCTGAATACACCTAATCTCTCCTAAACTACCGTCTGAACTCAGACGAATAAGTTTCATGAATTTCAAAATAATTGTATTTATACCTCTGATATAAAACGACCAAAAATGGGGTTAGACATAATAAAATATTTAAAAACACTTAATTTCAATAAAATCATCAATTAAATTAATTTGCAATCAATATTTTATCATAAAAGAACCTCGTCAGATATGCTAATTTATATCATCAACCTACATCCTTTCTATGAAAAAAATGTTAAGTTCTTCAAACCTTTTTGGAAATTTTTCTCTTAAATATCTTTCATGCTTTCATCACAAAACCTTTTGCACAAGTTTAAAGCTAATAAAAGATACACATGAAGACAAATAGGAACCGATAAGAGGAAGCAAAACTTTCACTTCAAATTGATATGAGTTTGGGTCGTTTACAAAATATGTTCATGAAACCTTTCAATCATCATCACGATTGTGTAAGAAGAACTCTTTAGACCTTCCTTCAATAATTGTATTGTAGATTAGTTCAAGGTTTGATAACAAAAAAGTTCAACGAAATTTTCGAAAACAACTTGATACTCTTGATTATATGACTAAGAACAATTAAGTTAACATTGAAATTAATCCATCGACAGTATATAACGGAATTTTAATTGACACTTTGAATTAAATGTCGATTTTGAGGGATTAAAATTATTTTAAGGGTGGCTAGATTTTTAAGAGGACTATATTTTTTATTGGTGATTATTGCAACCATTCATTATTTGTAGATTTTACTGTGGCAAGATGCATAAATTTACATTCTATATTATCCAAAAATTCCCACTTGATATGCAAAATAGTCAAATTTTCTCTATTTTTTGTGAAAATTTTCTAGTCACTTTTTTCACTAGTGTCATGGTTTTTGAAGTTTGGACCAAAATTGTATTGGAACCTTTTTCATAAGACGTCCGTGACTGCAACTAAAAAATTTGAATTTAAAAATCTTTATAGCAAGAAAATTATGGATTTTCACAGTCGAACAATTTTCTTTTATTATCATTAATGTAAATGATAACTTTTTAAAAGAAAAACGGGAAAAACGATAATAATTTTTATTGAATTTGCAGAAACAGTCTTAGTATCTTGAAAACTTTTTTGAAATATTTTAAAGGATTGTTTGTAAGTTACGTTACACAAAAAACGTCTTTTTCGACCCCACCTTATTACAAATTATTCAAACTATGGAAATAACCAGGGAGTGTCTGATGGGGTCCAGACCATTAGAATTAACAACACATACAAAACAATACAAATAAGGTCAAAAAAATTTGGACCCCCCCCCCCCTAAAAATGATTTCTGGGTTCTACCCCTTCTTCAAACCTCCCTAAAACGTGACGTAATTTGCGAACGACTAATATAAATTTGACTCATATAAATTTGAAGCAATTCTAAAAATCTCAATAAAAATTCAGAAGTTGGAAAAAAGTTTGGTTAAAATAATTAAGGATATGGACCAAAATTTAAAGCAGTCATTTGAATATGTGGTGCTTAAAGGTAAAAAGAAGCCAAGAAATCCTATTTTTCGTAGAACATCATTTGTGAATGACCCTTAAGTTAAAGTACTTTTTACTTAGCTTTAAGTTTTTAACAAGATTGCTCGAAATGATTAAGCGACATGAATATTGCACAATACACTTTAGTATCATTAAGTTAATTAAAGTTAATAAGAAAAGTATTCTATTAAGTGCTCATCCATCAACTTCTTAATTAAATTAGTCCTTCTAGGTATCTTGACAAATTCTCTTTTGAATTCTTGTATTTTCATGCGTAAAATAAAAATAAATTTCTTTTATAAAAAGTTGCATTATTAAATGTACTGTTGATAAATTTAAAGGAAGCATAACTTACAAAAAGCTACGGAAGTCAAAAGTTTTAAAGAGAAAAGTTACTCTGCAGTTTTGGAACATAAATTCTTGAAATTCTTTATGTCATTATGGAGAAGAATTTCAGTAAATTTCAGAGATGATGGAATTTTTTATATAAAAAAATTCATAATAGATGTTTGTGATGTTGAATGTTTTGTTGCAAATTGTATGCAGGAACTGTTAACCGCTCATTTGAGAAATAAGAAGGTAAGCATAATGAGAAAAGTTTTATTCCTTTTAGTGCTGATCTCTTATGAATGCAGAACAATGGACTGAATATTTATTCTCAAAGTTTTAATTCAACTTTAAAAATTAAATTTGCTGTAAAGTTACTAACTGTAAGTAATCATTTTTCCGGAAGAATATTTTTCACGGTCAAGGATGACGATGATTAAAGTTCAAGTTAAATAAAACCATGAAATAAAATTGAATTTAGGGATTATTCTTATATTATTTAACCATTGGAAAAGGAATAGGTCAGACCTGAGATGGCAATCAGCGGTGTGAAGTTTAGGAAAAGTGAAATCTGTAGTATCGAGCCATATGTAGACGAATTTGCTAGTGTGAGAGTAATACATCCGTGGCTGAGGAGTTAGGCAGCAGACCATATATCTGAAAACCTCTTTTCTAAGAACGTGGGTTCAATTCCCACTAGAAATGTTTGAAAATTTGGATTATAGCTTAAAAAGTGCGTATCGGAAATAATTTTTTCCACCAAGTAATTTTCCCCCTTAGGATTCGTACAATACTCACAACAGCGGGACACTAGGCGATGAAAGACTGTAATTCTGCTTATTGGGATTTGACGGCTTTTTGCCGTATGTCCAGAATTTAATCGACGTACCAGCATGCCAATATCTAAGTTTTGTTATGTTTCATATGAATTATTTTACGAGTATTGCATGGGAAGTCTGAAATGGCCATTTTTAGGCATTACTTCATAAATGAACCACCCCTTACCAATTTCACTATACTGCAAACAAATTTATTTTGAAAACAGTTCTCCAATCTGCATATACCTTGGATCAACATATATCTTGTACTGCCAGTTATTCAATAAAGTATATTTTTATATGCGTGTCTGATATGTCAATGATATGTGTTACAAAAACGATATATTCACAACATAATCAATTATGGTCCAAAAATACAATTACGCAATTTTATCGAAATAATTTCCGCTCGGCATGAAAGACTTCACAGCATCGATATTTTCCTAATTTATGATATGATGTCTGGAAAGTTTCCGTTGTTATTAATGAAAATAATTTTGAATGAACGTGGATGAAAAGAGCACTAAGGTGATGTACAGTAGCGGACAAAAAGATAGGGACACCCTGAAAAAAATTTAATTTTGATGATTTTCTATACTTTTTTCAACATAATATTAATAATTTTAGTGTTAGTTTATGTATTTAAGTGTACTTAACAATTTTATACCCAAAAAATCTCAACAGTTGGAAGTTAACTTAATTAATTTTTTGAAAATGTTTTTAGGGTAGCGACAAAATGATAGGGACAAAACATTTAAAAATTATTTTCTCTGTTTTGCCATTATTTGCAATATTTTTTGTTTATGTTAATGAAAGTATAGATAACATAGAGTATTTTAAGATACAAACTATATCTATAATTAAGTTCTATCACTTGTAAACCGAGTTCCAAAATTTGTAGGTAAAAATAGGGTTAATTCCTTTAAAACTCATAACAGGTTCACCTATCCTATAATCCAATAACTGTTAGTAATAGAGCATTTAAAGATCTTTCCAATGATATATAACTTGTAGGACTTCCTTGTAACATTATTATTTTCAGAAAAGAAAAAGTTCCATTTTGTGATCACCTGTTATGTACGGCACTAGTTATAGGCTGCTTGTTCCTTACTGATGAGCGGAACTAAAATTTTTGTTATAGAATTGCATTCCTTTAGTCATTACAAACATTTTGATATATAACACATATTAATTTTATTGATATCCGTTAAGTTACAGGCCAAGAAACTTTGAATAAAAGGAAAGACATGAATTTTGTATGGAAAAATAATGGTTTTTGCTTCTTTGAATGTAAGGTGGACAATTTCTTGATAATAATAACTTGTAACCTGGAATGTTATATATCAAAATGTTTGTAATGACTAAAGGAATGCAATTCTATAACAAAAATTTTAGTTCCGCTCATCAGTAAGGAACAAGCAGCCTATAACTAGTGCCGTACATAACAGGTGATCACAAAATGGAACTTTTTCTTTTCTGAAAATAATAATGTTACAAGGAAGTCCTACAAGTTATATATCATTGGAAAGATCTTTAAATGCTCTATTACTAACAGTTATTGGATTATAGGATAGGTGAACCTGTTATGAGTTTTAAAGGAATTAACCCTATTTTTACCTACAAATTTTGGAACTCGGTTAACAAGTGATAGAACTTAATTATAGATATAGTTTGTATCTTAAAATACTCTATGTTATCTATACTTTCATTAACATAAACAAAAAATATTGCAAATAATGGCAAAACAGAGAAAATAATTTTTAAATGTTTTGTCCCTATCATTTTGTCGCTACCCTAAAAACATTTTCAAAAAATTAATTAAGTTAACTTCCAACTGTTGAGATTTTTTGGGTATAAAATTGTTAAGTACACTTAAATACATAAACTAACACTAAAATTATTAATATTATGTTGAAAAAAGTATAGAAAATCATCAAAATTAAATTTTTTCAGGGTGTCCCTATCTTTTTGTCCGCTACTGTACGTAAATTACGTGTACTGGCATCAATTTTCAGATCATTAATAATATTTTTTTAGAAAAGCCATTAAGTTTTAAAAATAACAAGACACATAATGCCTAAACACCTGTGGTAAATGAATCTTTATGTTCTAAATATTATTAAAATAATGTTTAAGGTCAATATTTAAATATCCCTTAAGTAGGGTTACAAGACATTTTCAAGAAAAATAGAGGACATCCCCCATGTCGACTAGTTTTATTTGTTTTCTGGACGAATTAGAACATTACAAATCTTTTTTATTTTTGAAAAATGAAAAAAATAGAGGACTGTCCTCTAAAAAACCAAGCAGATGGTCAGCCTACCCTTAAGGTCTGTTTTCAGAGGTAAACATCTATTGAAGAAAAACAAATTATCATGTACAACACACCTTTTAGCCTTTTAGAGACGCAAAAAATATTTATTATCGCCATAACTTCGTACTTTTGGGCAGAGCTCGAATTTAACTTTAGTCAACTCTTAAGTAACAAATTGATTTTTTAAAATCAACTTTAAAAGAATGAAAAAATTTAGTCTTTAGGCTTTAAGCTCTGCTATTGGAATATTAATCTCTTTTTCATCAATACATTACACGTGTGTAATCTGTGTTTATCGGATTAGAAGAAAATTTTGGCACTTAATTAATATTAAAGTAGATAATTATTTTTAAATCCCTAATATTAACAAGATAAATAACAAGCATGAAAATAATTTACCTAAAAATATTTTTCTCTCAAATTTAAGGCTTTACAGAGCAGCTTTAATTCAGATTATAATTTTCAGTCTTGCTCACAAGATGTTTATCTTGCTGAATGAGTGAATAAATATTAATGCATCCTGGTAGCACGTTTGTTATAGACTTCTCTGCAACTTCTCTGTGAGCAGATGCTACCTTCTTTATTATTGTTAAATATTAAGGACTGAAACAGATTTTTTTCAGTAAAAATTTCTTCATTTTGGAAGGATTTTATCTTTTTCATTGTGATAATAAACCTAAAATAAGTCAAATCTTTCATCCTTCAACTTGCAGTGTTGATAATTTTGAACCGGATTTATTCAAAATTAATTAAATCATTATTTCTCAAACTCTTATCCACGACAGTGGAATTAATTCTTTTTTTGCGGTGAAAAAGCATCTGTGGCGTATTGGTTGGCCTCTTACTTCAACAATCCCGGGTTCGATCCCAGGGAACAGAAGCGTATTCAGAAATCTTTCGAAGGAGGGATTTTGAACTTTTTTTGTAAGGATGGGAAAGAATTTTTGGAATTTTTTTTCTTAAAAAACCTTAGCAAATTGAAAAAAAAACTCTCAAAAAGGGGGACCCCAAAACCCCTACCTGAATACGCCCCTGCCAGGGAATGTCTAATCGGATTTGGATGATATTTAACTTATATTAACTTATATTCATCCATATGATACGGTTTATGTGTCTACAAGCTAAAACTAATTATTTTCTGGAGTCATTTATTAAGACGTCCATCCAGCTGCGTACCCAATAAAAAGGGGTTGAGTAATTGTCCAAAATTAAACATAGTTTCCAATTCTGGATATAGACGCTTCTATGTTTCTTATCTTATTCTAAGCAGGCGTAGCCTGAAATTTTTTGATTTTTTGTAAGGTCCCTGATTCTAAGCAATAGTTCATAAATGACGTCCATTGAAAAAATAATTTTAATACACAATTTCTTTTGGGATTTTTTGTTAAAATCCCTAGCAACTTCAATATTTTGTCATCGAAAAACGCTTTCCCTCAAAAAGTTGGACGTCATTTACAAATGATCCTAAATATTAGAATTTATGTAAGCATGAGCCTTAATATTCATAAATTCATGTCAAACTTGAGTATCTAAGCTTTTTCCTTTTCATTTCATTCTTGTGTCGGATTTCAAGAAAATATTCAAATTTGAATTGCTCATAGAGGTGTAAAAATGGAGAAAAGGGATAATATTTTGACAGTCTTATTACAATTTCCTTTATTTTCGGAATGAAGCAAAATGGAATCAGCACAATTGACATTTTTTAATGTTAATGCTTTATTTGACTTTAATCAGGTAAAAAAATTTCTCCTGAATACTTTATTTTTTTCTTCAATGCATTTTTCTTTACTAATTTTTTTCCTTTCATTACTTTTGAAATAATAAACATTCATTAAATAATAACACGAACTATCTCAACCGAAACTTTTGTTTTCAAGCAACTTTTTCTTTCCTTCCTTGTTACATCCATACTTCCATTTACTATTTTATTTTTTAAAAACTTAAATTCATTCTCACTGAATATTTTATCTTTTTGTCTGTTTACATCATTTAAAGCGCATTTATTGTTTAAAAATTCATTTTTGTATGCTGTCATTTTCCATGGAGACAAATTTAAGCTTTCACTGAAAATCGTCCTTGAGTTTAAAAATTCATCTGTTTTGATTTAAAAAAATGCTATTTTAGGACGAAGTTGTTAGGATGCAGGCTGGCAAAAAGTAAATAATTTTACCAATTTTTAGAAGGTTTATCAACCTTCTGAGAAATTTTTAGAAAATAATGTAGACTTTTAATGAACATTTGAAAATGTAAACTTTTAGACATTCTCCCAAAAATCTCACAAATCGAAATTCTAAAATAATTAGTAGATTTTCATCAATTTATTTATGATACTCTTTTCCAACTCAGGCATATTTTAATGATGAAAATTAAATTTTAACTTTTCTGAGTATTTAAAATCCTAACTTACTCGATCTGCACATTTTCTTAACTGTAGCCGAGTGGCAGGTAACATGGTGGTGACTTTTTTGAGATGTTTTCCACCATGCGGATGCCATTCGGCTACTATGAAAATTTTGTGAAGATCAAGTTATCTAGATTTGCTCTAGGATAACATGATTCTTCATTTTGAGTGTTTTATTTTTGCAAAAAAAAAAATAAAAATAGGATTAATGAACTTTTTCAAGACAGACATAAAAAAGAAAAAAACTTGAGACACACTTAAAATTTTCCACGGCAAACAATTTAACAGAATTCTTTTAAATTACCACTAATCTCTTAGGAAATCACCAAACGCAAACAACTTAATAATTATGGTGAATTTTAAATCATCTATAGAGAATATTTTCCCCATCTATTATTTTTATTAAAAAAAATATGAAAAGTTATGCGCTTCTCGATACACGTGGGATTTTAATCTAATGATGATAAATACAATTCAATTAGATACCAAATGCGAATTTGCGCGAGGAAAAAAACTCTCTGATAATAGGAAGTCCTCGTGCTTTAAAACTCTTAAATGGATTTTCTGAGAGAAAAGTTCAGAATATTGAAATGATCACAAATTACGTCTTACTTTGTAGAGAATCAAGAGCTATTTGACACTTCAAAATTTCGTAACAGATGTGAGAGGGGTTTAAAAATGATGGACGTAATTTGTGAACAACCGCAAAGCTCTTACTGAAATAATGATGAAAATCATTATTTTCATGGAGGTTCTCAAGCATCATGGTCTTTAGGAAAAAGTCCGAGAGATTATTTTCAATTCTTTAGATTGAATTTAAAGCAAGAAAATCTTTGTATAAATAAATCTTGATCCTTCGCAATTTTTCCACCACACTTATTTTTTGTTTTAATTTTCACAGCATACATCAGTGACATAGCCAAAATTTTCAAACGGGAATTAAATTTTTTTTTATTGAATCCCAGCAATTTCAAATAATTGTTTAATTTGAGACATTTTCACCTGAGAGTCGTGTGATTATTTTCAAAATATCCATTTGCCACTTGTACGTAGAAAAATTCCATTCACTTTAAATTTGAGGATTTTGTCAAGCATTCCAATAATTCTAATGCCCAAAATTTTTCTAAATTCATTCTGAAAATTTCATTCATTCACTTTTCAATTTTTTCATGACTATTTTTCAACTTTCGGCAAAAATGCGCTTTATACATCCACTAACGATGATCTTCTTACTTGACTTACAAGATACATAAAAATTATTCACTGCAAAAATTTTATTTTTGCTTAATCAACATCAGAAGTTTTTTCACGGTTATTTTCACTATTTTCCTTAACAAAAAAGTGCTTTGCACGTGTGCACGGATGAACGAGTAAACACATAAGCCACATTAATGAACATTTTCACATCTACAAAAATAAATATCCTTCGTATGATGGTTAAGATAAATTCGAAAGTAAGCACATCGTTAAAAATTTCAAGCACAGCATAAAAATATTTTTCAACTTTTTTTGCATTAATTGCCACAAAACAGAAGAAATGCTTTAAATTATTTTAATTGCACTATTGTCAATTTTTATCCCATGATTAATATCCTTTTGAGCTCTTAATAAACGATTTTATCAAGACACGGTCCGAACAATAACTGAGAATAGTTCGACGAGTTCTGCTGCTTTTATTCATTTTTCTCACAACATCATGCTGAGTTATACGGAACCAAACTCGTCTAATATGAGAGAGAAAAGCTCTCGTTACCAATAACAACAGATGCTTAGCTCTCTGCACGTGATAAAGTTTTTTTTGTTTATTTTCTTTTTTTTCTTGAAAAATCGAAAGGGAAAGAAGAAATAATTATTTCCTGTTGCTCTTTTACTAAGAAAATTTTTGTGGTGTGGGCTCTGATGTGTTGTTTTGCTTTTCATAAGAATACTTAGAAAAATATGAGCAATTATTTTTGTGCCTGCTTTTTTTCGTAACCGTTTTTAGGGGGTAGGGGGTTCTCGATTTCAATAATTATATTGTTCCGAAAAATTCTGTTCAAATCGAATCAATTCAACTTAAGTTGTTAAAATTTTGATTTTAAAATTTCCGTTACAGAAAGAAAATTAAATTCAAATTTATTCAAATCGAGGTCTCCCCTCCCAGTATTTCGATAATTGCTTGCTCTGATGTCTCCAAAAATAGGAAAAAATACTTCAGTAAATGAAGAAAGCTCATCTTTTCAATTAGTAAAGTTGAGGAATGTTTAGCTTATGGTTCGGTAATTTTTACCTTGATGTCATGCTCGTGTGTCGCATCGTAGATAAAAAGGATGAATTAAGAAAATTAAATTACTTAAAATCATAGAAATTTCTTGGAACAACCATAATTGGATCTTTTGATGTTCTAAGAAAAATTTTTTATTCACAAATTTATTTAATTCCTGAATTTATTAAATTATAAATGGTCATTGGAGTCATTCACTTATTACGTTACGCAAAAAAACGAAATTTTAGACCCCCCTCCCCCAATTTTACAAATTTTCCAAAAAAAATTTTTTTCTTTGTTTGACTTGTTACAAAATCTCAGACCCCCTTCCTCCCACCCTAAAAAGCGAACGTAATAAGTGCCCCATTCACAAATGACGTCAATTAAAAAATTCATTTTTTGGCCCTCTTTCTCTTTAAAACAAATTTTTTTAATTCCTCATTTATGAAACCATAAGAATCAGAGGTGTAACCTGACAGAAATCAGCAGTATCAGTGATTCTGTCTACATCCTTAATTTAGGAGTCGTTCAAGAATGGGATAGTCTGAGTCCGTCTGATATTTTTCATATTTACAATAAATTTTTTAGAAACAGTTTGGGAGGGGAACTCATAAGTCGAATTTAATTATCTTTAAAATTCTTTATCATATTTTGAGTTATTTGGTCATTTAGAATATGAATTTGATTACAAAACTTTCCTAGTTTAAATTTTCAATTTTATAAAGACACAATAAAAAGAAAAGCTTAATAATGAATGAAATATGAACTAGAAAATTTACATCTTTATCCTTCTTAAATTGAATTTATAAAGAGGGTTTGAGATAGTAAATGCTCAACTATCTTTGTTTCCAAAGGATATTTATATCTATTTTTAAGTCGGTCCCGAGAGACATATGCCAAGTTTCCTTGATAATTTGTCAACATTGTCAATCTCAAAAATTTAGTCAGAGTCTTTCTAGCATTTTCGTTTCGCTGTACAATAATCGCCATTTTAAAGATTTGGAGGGAAAGGTAGAGTTTCAAAAATTCATAGTAGTAGTCAATACTTTTTGGTAACTCTGTTCCACAACACAGTCGATACACCTTAGGGTTCGTCTACTCAGATATGTTGGGGTCAAAACCTTTACATACTTTTCCTCATCTTCATTCCTCGGGTTCATAGCTTCTGTATAGTAGTGGTGTATAGCAGTGGTGTAGCCAGGGGGAGGGGGTGAATGGGTGGAAATTCACCCCCCATCTCTGGAAAAAGTGTTGAAACTGAAAAATTATTTAGTTAGGAATTTTTAATTGAAAAAATTTCCACCACCAACTCCCCAACCCCGTTTCTGGATTCTCCATGCTTTGAAGATATAAAAGAAATTCCTAAGTTCTCTATTCTCATCAATTTTTCAAGAATATCATGCAATAAATTGAACTTAAAACTTTTATTTCAAATTCTTCTTTCCTTCCAGTTCAGATTTAAAACAATAGCATTTTTTGTTTATTCATTTTTCATGCAATATGGATGCATAAATTCTATAAAAATACCTACTTTAAAAATGTCAATTAAAATTTCAGGAAAATCGTCTTTATTTATATCTTATTCATCATATCTGAGTCTCCTTTAAATTATTGATAATATAAAAAGTGTAACATAAAAGGATGTAAGTGCGTGTCTGCATGTGGGCATTAAAGATACAGCTCGTGTAGACAAAAATTTACATAACATTTTATTAAATTCATATTCAAAGGAATATGGTACTTGTGAAAATATTTGTATGTAATATGATAAAAAAATCAAAATTTGTGTTATCAAAGTATCTTGTCTGTAGAATATATTTTTCAGTTTCAAAGTAAATTTATCAAAAGAGTTTATTGTGGTTTTTTAAAACAAATTTATGAATTTTTAAGAATTTTTTCAAGTATAATTTTATCTTGTGATCAAAAAACTTTTCTAAAGGGTTATTTATTGAAGATCTTGTGTACTACAAAGGAAAGGTTATAATGTGAAATTTTATATTCATTTGATTAAAATGAAGCCTTGCCTTGAATTTTCAATTCATTTGATTTACATTTTGTACCTTTCGAAATATATTATATCCCTTCAGGCAATCGAATCAAAAACAAATTGAAATTTAATCAAAACAGAAAAAAAAATCTACTTTCTGTAATTCAGAGTTGACTGGACTCTACTTTTGAGGTGCCTCTACTGGATCCCGGCTTTTTTTGAACTTTGGAGTCTGGACTAACAGAGACCTGCTAACTGTGCTGTAATTTGTTATCTGTCAGTAAAAGGCTTAAATAATCATCGATGTTAAAGGGTTGTCCACAAATGACGATGAGCAATCAGGAATATCGAACAGTACGACACTCTACTCTATACAAATACATTTAAAAATCCAATTTTTTATGGACGTCATTTGTGAATAATCCTTTAAAAGCATTTGGAATGTGATTTTTGGTTTTAATGTTTGCACCAGCTCATTCTTGTCGTGTCACTTGATCTAGGAAAATTTTCAAAATGCTATATTTTGGACATGTTAAATACACCTTTCCTGGTCATGTCTTACTAGATATTCTTTAGACAGATTGTCATTACATAATCATCATCACCTTACTGCAAGCATGAATTGATCAAATATCTCTACTGAAAACTTAATCTCTCTAGAAATAAATAAATGTTTTTATATTTTTTATTAAAAGCATTTCCTAAGGGGCCATTCACCCTTGGGTGGAGAGGGGGTCTGAGATTTTGTGACACTTTAAATTAAAGAAATTTTTTGAATTAAAATTTTGTGTCAAGGGGGGAGGGGGGTTTTAAAAATCCCATTTTTTGATGGACGTTATAAGTGAATGACCCCTAATGTTGTTCCTGATGTTGTTGATGATTGTTCCTGATGACAACAAAATACACTTTACTTTTCATACTTTCATTACTATCCAATTGCAATGACTTTCTCAAATTGAATAATTTATAATTTTAGTTCAAATTTGATCAAATTGCAATTTTTCAAAGGGGAAATAAATTCAGCATTGTGGCAGGATTCAAATCAACAGGAAAGAAATTAATTAAAAAGGAATAATATAACAAAAAAAAGTCCTTCAAGTCTCAAATCACCAAGCTTTACTATGTTATTGCATTGTTAGGCTGACAATCAAAACCGACAACAATACAAAAAATATTTTTGTAACCTAAATATTTTACATGGAAAAGTCTCTAAGTTAAAAACATTTTTAGTTTCCATCGGCAACCTTTATTGAGGAAAAAAACATCAATATCAAGCATCAATCTTTCATCTCCACATTCAGCTTTTTGTTCTCTTTTATAATGAATAAGTCAGAAAAAATCATATGGATTGCAAAATTTTAATGCGGATCCCTTGGCAATGCCCCTGTTTAGTGGTAGCTTTTACATGCTTTATCATTTATAACACTAAATAGAGCAGATGAATGTCTCAGCTAGCTTCTAGTTTAACTTACTGTTTAAGACATAATACCCAAAATCAACCCACATAAGAAAGAGAAATGAAACAAAGGTTGACAACCTACAGCTTAAAAATCCATAAGAGGATGATTACAGTTATGTCACATATAACTTAGGACAAAATCAATAGGATAAGACAAACAATCAATTTTATAGGAATCAACCCCCAATTCTTTTCCACTTAAATTAAAATTTTTATTGATATAAAAGCTTTTTTTCATACAAGAAATTCCGATTTTTCTCCATCGTTTAAAAAAAAATAAATAAATATTTCATGATTGGAAATGACATGTTTGGAAGTTCACAAATTTTTTTCATCGCTGTCATCATCGACAGTTTTCATATTCACATGGATAAACTCCCTGGATTGCTTGTTTGTGCGGAAGAAGAGAAAACATGAGGAATAAGGATGAAAAATAAAGTTGTATAGAGAGATAAGCGAAAAAAACAGCTACTGCATCTTCAGTTTTGTCGGTTGCGTTCTGGTTGTTTTCGTTATGTATCGTCGGATCAGTAATTTAATCAATATAAACAATCCAATGAAGAAGCAAATCACATCGAATGAGTAAAATTGCATGAACCTGAAACAAACAATAGAGCAGATATAGAAATGAGGGAATAAAATATAGTTTGTTATCACAACTTTACCCCATATTTCTCCCTGGTGTCTGAAGATGATATGCTCCGTTATGACGAAGAACATATTCTGTCCAATATATTGCTGTTTCAAGTGGTGAGGTTTTTTGATCACGTAGTAACGATTTCCTATATCTGTGAAGTATAAACAGAATGATTTAGATGTGAGTAACTGCCACAAAATATTCAATTGATATGGGTCACATGTGTTCTTGGAATTTATTATTAAATTTCATGGGAAAATAAAAGTATGATGAGCTGTAAAAACTTGATGCTGAATATTTATAAAGGTCTGTTGAAGGTTATCCCCAAGTCCTCTGGACTAACGTATAATACTTATTTTTGTACTAAAATTTGAATTTTAGACTACTTAGGTATTTGTGAATAAAATCCATTACAAAAATATGTCCGTAAGAAAAATACAGAATTAATAGGAAAATTTGATTTTATTCTCCAAATTTTCTCTTCAAATCACTAAATAATAATAAATTATTAATAACATTATCCAAATCTTTTAAATTAACCTTCATATTGATGGAAAAAATAGATAATAATTTTTAGTACTCATTGACTTTGGAATAGCCGCTGAAATCTCAAATTCAAATTGCAAAAAAAATAACTGATCTTTTTCTATCCAGAGGACTTGGGGTTATTCATGAGAACCTTCTTTACCAAGAATATATCACGAAGCCTACTATGATTTTATTTGTAGTCGAGTCGACTTTAGTAGACTAATTTATATAAAATCTTAGTCAAAAAAAATAGTGGCTTCTAAAATATTCTTATAAGTGTATAAATGTCAGCACATAACTTACAATGCTTCCTTCCTATAGCTAGGATCATGTATCACAGTATGAATTGCTTTAAATAATTGTTCTGATGTGAGACTTTCCAAATACAATTTGTAAGCTGTAATAGAAACCAAACAGATTTTAAATCAATAAATATTTTCGTAGAATATGTGAATGAACTTACCATAGCCATCAACTTTGGCCTTTTCAGAATTTGCATCATGATCACAAAAAACGGGAGCTACTACGGCAGGTGCTCCATGATATACCATTTCGTACATTGATAATAATCCTCCATGTGTGATGAATGCTTTAAGTTTTTTATGTCCTAAAATATCCTGTTGCGGAAACCATCTGGATATTCTAACATTTGGCGTAAAATCATTTTGTATTGTTGTAGATTCATATTTCCACAGAACTCGATATGGGAGCTTTGCAAATGTACGAGCAAGCAATTGTTTCAAATCGTCTGGCATATTTTGTGTTTTAACTGACGAACCCATGGAAACGTAAATAAATCCTGCATCATTTCCACCGCTTATAAAATCTTCCAAATCCTATTAGCATTCAAAGAGAATTTAATCAATGCATGAGTGTCATTTCTAGGAAAAAATTGTAGCTCATTTTAAATTTTAAAGCTCATGAAAATCAAATCATGTTTTCATTGCTTTAAAATTTAAATGACATAATAAATCATCAACAATAACAACAACAAATTACTTACTTTTGGCAATGGCTGTGCGGGTCTACAGTGAATACATGCAACTTCTGCAACATTAGGCATGAAAGCACGCGGATATGATACGGTGAAATGTGAATTTTGTAATATAAAGCTGACATTCTTTGATATATCGTACGGGTGTGGAATTTCATCATCGAGATTCTTACGTAAGCTTGTATGCAGTACGTTGATTACAAGCTAAAATGAGAGTCATTTGATATGATACACTGAGTATATCTATTAATAGCTATCTGTGCGTATGTAAACATTCCTCGAGATTAATTATTTTTCATAGCATTTTATGAGATAATTTTAAATACATGCAAGCATGTCGTGCAGACGGAATGTCATGCAGTTTCATTTGACTTTTCAAAATTGAGACATTAATAATTGAAAATATGTCTTTGGAATCGACTAATTTAAGTAATTATTATTGGATGGTTTATTATTGTAAATTAATATTTGTTTGCGAGTGCTATTAGCTATTGCGAATTGGATTGACTTTTATTGCCACTATTTATTTTGATCGATTCATATTTGGAAAGCCTCAAAAATTCACCTTGAATTGAATGTGATTTTTTGGGGCTTTTATAGAGAATGATTAGTGGATCAATAAATAGTTTAAGTTATTGCAAAATATAGTCATAAAGTTTAATTCATGCCATTCATCCTTAGTGTCTAATAAAGTGTCTTGAGTATCAAGAGAAGCTGAAGGTTTCGAGTAAGATGACTAAGAGCCGAGATATTAAAATTCTACTAGACACAGTTGGAGCTGATTTTTCGGACATATCTATGTCTTTAGTATGGCAACAGTATACCCGAAAAACCTGTCTAAGGCTACCTAACTAGCTTAACTGGAGTTCAAACATATCAGAGTGTCAGAAGTCTGCATAGCAAAGCTTTTCGTCACCGTGAGTTAAGTCAAAAAATTTGGCACCGTCGCCCTAGTCACCCCCTCCCTTGCTATGCCGCTAGTTCCACTTCCTCATATCATTTAGTTACAATAATCACAAACTGTCACAATCAATTGTCTCTCGGGTCAAAACAAAATATTCAAAAGTCTCTTGTCGATTCTCTTTTCTTTCTACATAAATTTTTTCCTCTGTTCTCAAGAATGTCAACTGCTTAACTTCATGCTGAAGTGACACTTCTTTCTTTACATATTTTTCCTCAGTTTACTTGTCGTTGGCAAAAGAAAATGGAAACTACTCATAATTTTATTTTATAACGTTTGATTGAGAATCAATGGCATTGAAAGTTCTAAAGAGAAAAAAAGATTGTGGATAATTTTCTTCTTGCTTCCGAGAAATAAAAGCGATTCAAGTTTTAAAATGTTTCTATTGATTTTCTTGTTGTGGTGTGTTTTGTGGCTTTAAAAGCTTATGACTATGTACGAATAGGTGGGAATTTTTGAGAGAAAGCTCAACTTTGCATTTAGTTCCATTATTTGAGATCTCGATTCTGTGAGATTTTTTGTGTATCTCACCGCATCTGACTCAAGGAAGTTGGCTAACATTTGTTTACCACAGATGTGATTAATGCCGCTCAGGAGAGCTACATCACCTGGCTACGCCTCAGAATATATGTACCTATAGGTGTCTAAAAATACACACTAGTGTGCTACAAAGGTGAACATTTCTATTAATAATAATTTTTGAGATGAATGCTGCCTTCTTAAGACATAAGATAAGCTCATAAGGCTGGGCCCTTCACGCATTATAATTTTTATAAGACATAAAATTGAAAAAAATATATTTTTATAGGATATGCAATGTTTCAACCACCCACTGTATTTACTAACGATTTTGTAAGACTAAACGAACATCCGCTAAAGGAATTTTTAGAATATTTGAAATGCCACAAAGCTCCAGTCCTTAATAATTGACATCATAGGTGAATGGCTCTTTTAATATTTTACTTTTAGATAATAAAAAACTGCGTAAATGAAGCTTCTATTATTTTCCAAATTTTTATTTCTGTCCTTTTTGGTCTTTTTAGATTTGGAGGACCTTAACGGCCTTAAGCTACTCTAGTTCCTTTTATTTTAATTAGCATTTCTCTTTTCTTTAATTTATTGGTATTTTCCAATAAAAAGTTATTAAAATAATAAGAAAAAATCTCAAACGACGATAAAAAAATTATGTAAATCCCTCGAGCTTTCAATATGGAAACTTATTTAAAGTTCATGACCTTCAAAACCGACAAAACAAATCAATTTAATTCTCAGTATCATCGAAAATTGTCTGGAAATAATCTTTATTGATCGATTGTTGTCATGAAAAAGAAAATTGAAGCATGAAGTTATTTGATACTTTTTTTTGGCTAAAGTTATATCACTTCCAATGAAATTCAATCAAAAAGTTTAAATCTGTCTTCATCTTGGATTTAGAATTTTCTCATAAATCACTTGATATCAGCCATTAGATCAATAATCAAAAGTAACGCTTCAAAACATAGCAATAGAACCAGCAAACTGCATGACAACATCCAAAAAAAAATCACGTACAAACTATTTTTCCTCTCAAACAAAACTGAGTCAATTCTGTTCTGTCATAAAAAGTTTTTTATTCCAATTGAAACTTATTCAAGTTCACGGCTGAGTAAGCTGGTATTGAAAACGTCATCCACAAGGATGAATCTTACAGTGCATATGAATTTTGCATTGATGTGTGTGAAATATTCTGTGCATAAAATTTACGATCATTCATGCAGTGTAATTGACAAATTGATATTCACTGAATAATTTATTGGCATTTTTTGGGAGGAAATTAAGACCCAATGGATGTTTTCATAGCTGAATTAATTCACATGCCCGACCAACAGAGTCATCAGGACCTTGTTAAGTTGCTGTGTTAACGGCACATTATCAAACAGATGTGAAGGTGCTCTGAAGGCACTTTGAGCAGTAGCGTACCAAAGATTTTCATTACCCCACCCAAAAAAAATTTGCGTCCCCGTTCCGGTCGACCCCCTCCCCCCTGTTTTCAAACTATTTGTCATCAAAAAATGAGATTTACCGCAGCGTGCAGCTCGGGATGTGTTTTGATTTGAAACATGAGATTCATAATGATAAATTTATGGGGTTTTCCATGAAAATTGTGCATATTTAAATGTTTTTAAATTGATTAAGGAAATATTGTGAGATACATACCCTAACAGGCAATGATCGTGATCACGTGGCGCGATCGTGATAGTGATTGCAATCACTAGCATCATCACTAGCGATTTTTCATGATCACAACTTGTGATCATGATCACTATCATGATCAGAGCATGATCACTTCTGAAAAAATGCATAATCACTGATCATGTTCACTGATCATAATCACTGAACGTAATTAGATGTGGTATGAACATGATCATTTCGAAAAATTTTCATAATCACTTGATCGTGCTCACTGATCATGATCAGTGAGCGTAATCAGATGTGGTCTGAACATGATCACTTCGAAAAATTTTCATAATCACTTGATCATGTTCACTGATTACGATCACTGAACATGATCAGAAGTGATTTGATTATAATCACTCCAAAAATCTTGCACAATCACTGATCATGTTCAGTGATCACGATCAGTGAACATGTTCTGAGTATGATCACTCCAAAAAACTTGCACGTTCACTGATCATAATCACTGATCGTGATCACTGAGCATGATCAGATAAGGTCTGAGCATGATCACTCCGAAAATTTTCATAATCACTTGACCATGTTCACTGATCATAATCACTGAACGTGATCAAATGTGCTATGAACATGATCACTCCGAAAATTTTCATAATCACTTGACCATGTTCACTGATCATAATCACTGAACGTGATCAAATGTGCTATGAACATGATCACTCCGAAAATTTTCATAATCACTTGACCATGTTCACTGATCATAATCACTGAGCATGATCAGATGTGGTCTGAACATGATCACTCTAAAAAATTATCGTAATCAGTTGATCATACTCACTGATCGTGGTCACTGAGCGTAATTAGATGAGGTCTGAGCATGATCACTTCGAAAGTTTTTCATAATCACTTGACCATGGTCACTGATCACGATCACTGAGTGTGATCAGAAGTGATTTGAGCATGATCTCTAAAAAATTTCCAAAAAATACTTTTTTGTTTGATCACGATCATGTTTGATCATGATCACTGAGCGTGATCAGTAGCCAAAAAAATTTCATAATCACATGATCATAATCACTGATCACGATCACTGAGTACGATCATGATCAAACTCAGAGATTTTTAAGCAAAAAAAGTTAATTAAGTTAACTAATGAATTGTCAGTTGTGCCCTTAGATTACCTTAAACGTTGGAGAACCATTATTCTTTGAAATTAGCATGTTTAAAAATGTAATAATTTAAATATGTCTTTTGCCATATTTATATTATTATATATTTACAGATGGTGACTTCAAGGAAAAATGCGAGATCTCGAAAGTTAAGCAACGCAAGGACGAATTCAAACAAAGATGGGTGACAGGAAAAATTTCTAAGTATCAAATTTTAATAAAATTTAATTCTACTAATACAAATTCTAAAAATACTTTAAAAAATTTCCGGTCAACTCAAAAAAATGCACAAAAAATTGGTTAACTTAATTAATTTTTTTTGTTTTTTCATGATCACTAAATCACAAGTGATCACGATCACTGATTACGATCAGTGATTATGATCAGTGATCATGATCACTATGATTATACTCACTGATCATGATCAGTGATTATGCAAGTAAAAAATTGTATGCAAGTTTGCAACTTGTATACAAGTTGTGATCGTAATCAGACGCGATCGTGATCATGATCAGTGATCACGATCACAAAAGCGCGATCGCGTCGGTACCGTACCGACATCACTGAAATGTATGGAGTGATCATGAAAAATTATCATGATCACAACCTCGTTTCACGATCACAAAAATACGATCTGATCGTGATCATTGCCTGTTAGGGATACGCACGCAACTGATCAATTCTATAGAAGTTTTAAGTACATTTAGAGAAACAACTTACCCCATGTGTAAATTGAAGGAATGTGTGAATGACTGCATTTGCAACACGTTGTATGAAGCTCATATTGTCAGTAAATGCAAGTGCAAAGTTTGGTGTGATGCTGAACGGTGTTGGAGAACCGGAACGTGATATTGAGGATGTATAAAATCCGACAGTATTAAGATACATGAATGGAATATTGTAGACGTACTGAAGTCCTAAGGCACATTCTGTAAAATGACATTTTCACAGTCAAGGAACATGTTTGAATTGTAAGATAAATTGTATACCTGGATAAGCTCCATCAATGATCATCAAATCAAATGTTGAATTAAGTAAATCTTTGGTTTCATGGTCGTTCAGCATAGCATCGCATGCCTAGGATATGTAAACTTTTACATCAATTGTTTCAGTTGAAATTGAATTGTACAAACCTCAACAGGATATCGAAAAACGTCAAATAATGGAATCGGTTGCATATTCTTCATTCTTCTTCCTGCACAAATAAACAGTTATATGAAATATGATCCCTTCCATCAATTTTTAATGACATTAAATTACAACATTTCCATTTAACTTACCCAATAAATCCCAATTCGTATAATTCTGAATATATCCAACAAGATTACTCGGTGTTATTTCCACTAAGCCATCGAGATGAAAATCAGGTGGAAATCCATTGAGAAACGTGATATTATGACCGCTATGATGACCGAACGTTTGAGATATAAAAATTAATGACTTTAATTGGATTAAGAACAGAACGAACAGGAAAATTCAATTGAATGAAATAACAAGCTGTTGCTGTTGGACTTTTTTTTTAACATCACAAGATTTTTTTGGAATTCAAATCTTTTATCTTGAGCAGATTGACTTGATGAATACGAAATCTTGAGTCCTCCAAAGGAATTCTAGGGGCTTGAGCTACCCAGGGTACTCCACCTACCATACCCTTAAGGTACCCCACCTACCATACCCCTACCAAAATTGAAGGGAGGTGGTAGTAGTATCGAATACCACGTGTAGCCCTAAAAACCAGCCCCTTAAATTTTGATCCAAAATTAAAGCGTTCAAACCATTTCCCCAAAATAATTTCCATACGAGCATTTCTCAAATCCATGACCAATGTCAATGCTACATTTGATGCTACAGCAATTTTAATTGATATCACAATTTCAAATTCTTTGCTATAATCCAGTGCTCTTTACTTACCGATTAATTAATCCTTTTGCTAATTCCCAAAAGGGAATTTTGTGCGATTTCGTGCCACCCATCGTGACCTGTATGCCATGAAAAAAGACGACGCATAAAAAGTCATTAAAAATTTTTGAGTACAGCAGCGAGATAAAAAAAAATTGGGAAGTTTAAGGTTGCAAAAAGAAATCTCATGTAACTGCATAATACCATTAAAATATTTTCACTCAGACATGATGTGCTGCACAGTGTGAGAAATAGTATGATGGAGAGATTAAAGCTGACTTGTTTTTGTCGTCTCATCGTTGCATTTGCACTTGAATGTAGGTTTTTTGCTGAAAGAGATCAGAGACAGTTAAGAAATGAATAATAATTCTCATTGTCAATGACAATGTACTACTAAGCTATTGATTGAATGGAAATGATGAAAAAACAATTTTTAATACATAAAAATGACATTCTATGTGATGTAAATAATAAAATAACAAGGATTGACTTGAGGGAATTTTGCCATGTTTTAATGGATTATGAATTAAGGAAATTATAATGTAAAAGCTTTACAAGCGCATCCTACATTGGTCCTTAAGCTATATGATGTGATAGACTAGTGTGAATTAAGTAGGCATTTTTTGGACCTGCCCCTTATACCATCCCATAACGGACAGTTCAAACTACCCAACAAAAAATTGAAATTAACGGTCAAAATATATTTGAAAAATGCCTCCAACTTCGAATTTGCATGCCCCTTGAAATCCAATATGGCATCAGTTCAGGTACGATCAGGCCCAGCTTAGCAATCTAACTGCAAAATTTCAGCTCATTTTGTTGAACGATACAAAAGTTTAAATATTTCGAGAAAAAAATATTACACCCCCGCCTATCCTCCCCCTTTCTGACATATCTTTCACTCAATTCACGTGACGAAAGGTTCATGCCCTTTAGATAGTTGTACTAAAAATGAGACACTTTAGAAAAAAGATTTTTTGGGGGTGTATGGATGTTAAGGAACGCTTTAGTTAGGAGGAATAATTAACGTTTTATTATATTACATTAAATAGTAAAAATTTGTAAGAAATTTAAAATTTACATTAAGGTTTAAAATTACAAGAATTTCGAATTTTCTTTCTTAATTCCACGCGCAATCCTCTTTTTATAGACAACACATTTATTTATTCTAACCTCATCTTGTCCTTGAATTTGATGATGGATAATAAAAAAGGTTGCGCTAAAAAGAAAATTGTCTTGAAAACGTGGGTTGAAGTTACATGTAAGCTGTGCTTATGATACAACTTATATCATAAACAATATTTGCATTTGTTATGGAGAAACTTGAAAGAAATGAGAATATGAGCAGATACTTATATTTTCATATTTCAAGGAATATACTCATTACGTTACATGAAAAAATAAGTCTGATACTTCTGGTATTCAAACAAAATACCTCAACTACCTCCTAATAATAAAAATTGTGTGAGAAAAAAATCCCGAACCCCTTTGAAAAATTTCTAGATACGCCTCTGTTTTGACGACTTTAAAGGTACAGAAGGTGAATTGTCATCAGCAAAGCTGTTTACTCATGATTAGGTCTCTTGAGTATAGCATTAAAATACAGATTAAGATCTTACGTAGGATTCTTTTGTAAAGGGGATGAAATGAACGAGATAATCTCATGATTCAATGTATGTTTACTGTAGATTAGAAGATATTTTCCTGGGAATTCAGCAAACGACATACTTTTGTGACCTTAAAATGTAAATCTTCATTTCAATGAGCTAACAACAGCAGTATAATTAGCACAGCATCGCTGATATGCAAATGTCAATATTGTCACTATAAAATACCAAATTTCCTCATATCTACAGTCAGTTGATTCATTGGCAGGGGGAAGACTACTTGGTGGAAAATTTTCAGAGAGCACTAAGAATCAAATTTTTTGTGCTAACATGTATAAAACCTTAATACAAGAACTATTGACCCTTTTCCGCCAGAAAATATGTGTAAATTTGGAGTTATAGCTCAAAAAGTGCGTGGCGGAAAAAATTTTTTTGGCGGAAAATGGTTTTTTCCACCAAGTAGTCTTCCCCCTGTTCATTGGAAAATTTGTCTAAATATTTTGACTCAGAAGTCCATGAGAGAGACAGTATATGTCGAAAAACAAAAATTTTTCGCAACATGACCCAGACAAGAAACTTATGATATTATATTCATGACCAGCAAGGTGAGCAAGGCATCGTGCGTATTTTCCAATGCTATAAGCAATAAGAACACAAAAATTTATTTTTTCGAGATGAAACGAGTGAAAATAAAGCCAAAGATATAAAAAAACATAATGCAACAGTTAATAGCCATAAGTGGCATGTACCCTTTTACACTTTGCACAAAGCATTTAATGTATGTTCAGCAACAGTTTTAAAAGCAATTTATCATGTTGAAATAATGACGATCGATTAACGTCATTTAAGTATTTTGTATCCAATATCAACAACAACAACCACTGACTACGCAGATGGGAAAAATCAATGCATGCATGTTCAATGATGTAAAATTAAGAACAATAAATATTTCGCAACATTTATCGCATTACATGTCAATAAAACCGAAAATGAGATGAAATTATGGTAAGAAAATTTCTCCTTCGACGGTGAAGGTCGCGTGTATTACTTCACATAAATTTATATCTCATCATCGCCATAAAGAAATGAGAATGAAAAATTATTAATCAACGTTGTGAATTAACTTACCGTTTTTGGTCTTAAAGCGCATTTCAGAGGAGTTTTTGGTTTAACGGATTTACAAAATTCAAATTTAAAATAACTGAAATTTTTGGAAAATTCAAAAAAAATCTTAAAAACAAAATGGCGGAATTTCTCACTTCAAAAATTATTTTGTAATTTTAGTCAAAACTAGTCATCAATAAACGATAAAAACAACACAGAATCAAACAAAAAAGTAGCAAGTATCTATTACTAATACATAACGCACTCAAATTCTTCATATTCCCTCAAATTTCCATCACTAATATCCCAAAATGAACTCAAAAACTCTACACTCAACTAAAATTTCACAACGAGAATTTGTCTCGCTATTAATATAATAAATTCACCAGTCCATAAATGTGAAATAAGCTATCACAACACATACATCTGTTGTGTCATCGGCAAAATTTCTCAAAAATAATAAACAATCGTGGAATTGTTGTTGTTTAGTAAAACGTGCAATTTTCATCTCTTTCAGACACTGATTTCTTTTTTAGCGTCTTTCTGTTTACAATTCGTTGGGTTCGTCTACATTTAAATTTCGATTACTGAGTTAAATTTACGAACAAGACGAAGAAAGAATCGAAAATTACAAGCAGCACAGAATTACAGCATAATTGAAAATTAGTTAAATTACTTGTAAAGAAAAAAAATAAATTATGCAATTTATTGTCTTAATTATGAATGATTCTTTGCTTAACATGCTGTTTATTGTTGTTCATAATAACGCATATCGAGTGATGAAGGCCCTATTTAATCCGCTTCGGTGACGCATTGTGCACAGACAGCAAAATGAATACTTAAATGTTTTAATTTAGTTTTCATTTTAATGTCAATAAAGTTTTTTGAACTCTCGTTGCAAGATGTTGAGGAGATTAAGTTATAAACATTTTATTTTGTGCAGTAAAAATGCATGAAAATTAATTTAGAAATTCATGAGCTAAGAAGAAAGTTGGCAAAGTTTTCGAGATAATTTAATTAGGTATTTCAAAATGATGAAAAATTTCCTGCATTAGATAATTAATAAACTGGGATGATCTTATTTTTAAAATTTCACATTAATTTCCGTTAAGTTTTCAAAAATTAATTAAAATTCAAAATTCCGTTAAGTTTTCAAAATTTCAAAAATAAATTAAAATTCAAAATTCCGTTGTTTTCAAAATTTCAAAAATAAATTCAAATTTGAAATTCAAAATTCCGTTAAGTTTTCAAAGTTTCAAAAACCGTTTCAGACAATTTAAACTTTAAAATACATTCTGAAACTAAAACAAGGCAATCAAATTACATACAGCAAACAAAAAGAAACAAAACAAAAGCAGAAAGAAAGATAATGGAAATTTAAGCAATTTATTTCGTGCCTTTGTACACAAATTATAATAATTTTCACTTGTTGACGCTTGCTACATTTGAGGAGGTTGCCTTTGTTTTAATTTTGACGTAAATAAATCGCATTTCTTTATCATTTTAGTGCTCAAAATGATTTTTTAATTCGTTTCTTCATAGCTTATGTTATTATTGTCTACATTCGCGCTAAAATTAAATGAGATTGTAGCACATATGATTGTTGGGTGTATAATTAGAGTAAAAAAACATATTGAGCAAAAATTTAATTAACAAAGCTAAAATTACATTCGAGAAAAATTAATCGATTTAATTTTATGCTTTCATTACTGATATGTGAGGTATTATAAGTGTAAAATATGTAGCTATGGCAATTGACTTATAATGCGTAAAATTATTTTATGTGGGAAATTCATGAAAATTTTTAAAATTTTCTAAATAAAAATAGAATTTTAAACATGACGTCAATACTCGAAAAATATTTATTTTTTTGTACCAAAAACGATTCACATGCTGTCTCAGATCTTGAAATTTCCAGTTCAATTTGGATCTTACAGCATGTCAGGAAATGCTAGGATTTTTTGGGATTAATCTCGATTGTGAAAGCCTTGATTTTAAATTAGATATTTCCATTTTTCACACATGAAGTCCATCATAAAAATTATCAGGGTTTTTGGCACTCTGGGTACCCAATTAAACTAAATGTTGATTCTTTTTTACAAGGTACCTCGGTATACAGTTGCCTACCTTCTCTACAAAGTGTCCATTCATATGCCAATTAAAATATACAAAATCATTAACTAGCTTATCAAAAATCAACTCCAAATATCACAAAAATTGCTTAATTCACTCACAGTACACAGCAATTACGCTAATAACTTCAAATTGTACAAAATATGTAACCTTAATTTTATTTTATTTTTAGATTGGAATAAAAATTCGGTCGAATACGGGGAGAAACATTTTTAATTACTTTTTACAAAAAAATACCAAGTGAACGTCGATTAAGCTTCTGGTGATGGTGAAAATTGAAGGCAAAATAGATAAACAATTTTTATTACTAAGCAATAAACATATTTTTCATCCTTGATATGAACCATTTTTCGAGGGTGCCGATGCCATTCAAATAATTTATGAATGAGAAGGAGGCGCGTTGATTGAAAATATATCTGAGCTTTTTATCAAGTCTAATTATTGAAATTATTCGAGGCGTTCATCAATAGAAGTTAATTTTGTTGGTATCTGAGTAACACTTGAGTCGAAAGTGCTTTCTGGTAATAAATAATAAACAAGCTTCCGGAAGTCTTGCAAAACAGCACTTAACAGGGGTGTAGCTAGAAATTTTTCGATGGAGGGATTTTCAAATTTTTTGCATGAGAAAATTTAAGTCAGATTTTTTTTTTGAATAATTTCCCTCAAAATCCGAGCAAATTGAAGTGAATTTTCCATCAAAGGGGAATTTGTCACCCAATCGCGTCTGGCTCTTAATTATTCAATTCAATTTCATTTTCAATTCATTGATTTATTTATCACTGCATATCCCAACCCACTCAAGCACTCATCAATTAATTTCTGTTGAAATACTTTCGGGATTGTCCTTTATTTTTGTATTCGATTGGGGAATTGAATCCAATTTTAGCAAACAATCAACAATTTGCAGACTTCATTCATTGAATGTAACATTATTTCGGTTAATGACTTGTGAAATGAAAGGATAAACAATCAACAAACTGATTAGGGGCTGATTATAAATGACGTCCATCAAAAATTGGATTTACTTTTTTGTCACAATATTTGAAACTCTTGCCCTTGTTAGATGATGAACGTCATTTGTAAACGACCCCTCAGACAGTAATAAAAGAATTGATTGATTGGTAATTTAAATGCTCTACTAATTAACTAAGTTCGCCATGTATTATCTGTTCGTTCATTTGATTAATTGCTTAATTTGCTAACCACTTGATCGATCATGATTTATAAAAAAAACTTTGATATTGCCGATTTGTGGAGCATGTGAGTTGCTGTATGATGCAAAATTACGTAGGAAATTTGTAACAAAAATATTAACATATTTCCAAGATATATAGATGTGCTCATATATGAATTTCTTAGACAAACCAAGAACTGGTTTGAAATTGACAGACTTTGACATTGATGCGTAATTTATCAGTAAATATTTATTTTATTAGCATTAGCCTATTCTAGAGTTTCTGACCGAGCCAAGCTCGGGCTCGGAGCTCGGTCATTTTTAGCCTAAAGCTCGGGCTCGGAGCTCGGTGCCAAAGCTCGCCGAGCCTTAAATTCTAAACATTAATAAATATTTTTCATACATTTGTAGCGGTCTTGGAACTTCTTAAATCGCCGAATAATGTTATTAAATGACACAAAACGAGTAAATATGTGAAAATATCACAAATAATAATGACTTAAATAATGAAAAACATTTTAATCACGTGGACGAACTATTTAAATCACTTTTTATCACTAAATACCTAAATAAACACTGAAACTTGAGTAATAAGTAAATCTATGGTACTTAATGTACAAAATAAGAACAAAAATGTATGTTAAATGTGAATTATAATAGGAAATTTATTGAAAATAATATAATTGATAGACTGTTTAGTTCTGAGTTTTTATGTAAGATTCTTGTTGTTCCTCTCCGTCCGCCTGTCACCAATAGCTACGCTATACGCCCACCTTTACTTTAAACAAATTTTATGCGTTCGTCAGGTTTCCCAAATTTAGTCAATTTGTTTCCATTGTATGATGTTTCATATTTTAACGGCCTTTTGAAATTCAAATATTAACGGTTTCTAAAAATTCGAATGATTCCAACGACATTTTGATCTCTAACGGTCACTTGAAATTCAAATTTTAAATGTAAACAAATCTGAAGAAAAATTAGAAAATAATAATTAATTTAATTAATTACGGCTGATTCATTGAGTGACATCGATCAAATCGCTTCAAAATGTAATCATCTGGGCGCCACAATGCTGTAAACAGGATTTTAAGGTGAGAAAGATCAGTTGGAGATGAAAGAAAAATAATTAATTTTATTATTATTAAATGAAAGGATAATTCTAAAATTTCCTTTTTCTCTTGCTTCTTTGTCGTCCACGAATGCAATGACACATAATTCGCTTATGTGACATAATTCTAGTGGCGATGATGGACGCAATTACTAGCTCATATATTGGATGAGCTTTCTGTTGCTTCCGTTGCTTTAAAAATGAAATTATTGAGTCAATATCGTCTCTGATGATCGATATTGCTATAATTTCTTGCTTAATGTCCTTTAATTCACTGAAAACTTCATGAGTCTTTTCATTCTCTTCGTCAGTTTCAGTAAACAGCAGTAAATTCATTAAGAAATCACACGGCTCATCAACATCGACTAATTTTGGACTCCTTGGCTGATCAAGCTCTTCCACGACACTCTTTGGACTTCTCGACTTTGATGCTTTCCAGCGACGAATCTTGTAATCAAGACGAGGAATTAAGAAATAAAAATGAGATGATTTGACTGCATTCGACTTGTCTTTCTTGCTGTGTGTTTCAGGAACTACTGCTGAATCGTCATGACTGGATGATATTAAATTTTTGTCAAGCAAATCATTCCTCAATGTCTGTTTCGATGGCTTGAATGCTGATTCTTGATCACTAAATGTTGATGCTTGTATAATCATAGCTGAATGTTTCTTTGCAATTTCCCTCATTGAATTCCAGAATTCAGTTGAATGATCTTTTTGCGTAACGGATGTTGACCAATTGGATCCAATTTGTTGACTGGATGTGATATTTGCCCCTGTATATGGCATATTGTGGTCAGATGAATGTAGAGGGACATAATTAAGTCCATTGTTAGCAAAATTATAAAAATATCCATTAATTTCATTTGGATGATCAGATGTCACGTAAGATCCAGTGTAATTCGGAGGATTATAGAAATCGTTGCTGTATATCTGGGAGTAATTAATCCCATTAAATGTATATGAATTTGTATTCATAATTAATTAATTGATAACATTGAAGAGAGTATAATTAGACTCATTACGAAAATAATTTGACTGCGTGCATAAAGATACAGTTGTAACCTTAACTCAAGAATTTCTTACTGGATGTAGCAATTCCTTATTTTTGACAGTCAATTGCTTCGGGGATGGTGGTGTTTCAACTTCCCAACGTCTGATAGATTCAGAAAAGGACAAATTTGTGAATTATACCTTAGACTTACTACAATTGTGAAAATAATTTTCACGTGTTGATCGTAGGTTCTTTTCGAGCTAATACTTCGGCGCCAGTTCTTTTTGTAGCGGTCTTGGAACTTCTTAAATCGCCGAATAATGTTATTAAATGACACAAAACGAGTAAATATGTGAAAATATCACAAATAATAATGACTTAAATAATGAAAAACATTTTAATCACGTGGACGAACTATTTAAATCACTTTTTATCACTAAATACCTAAATAAACACTGAAACTTGAGTAATAAGTAAATCTATGGTACTTAATGTACAAAATAAGAACAAAAATGTATGTTAAATGTGAATTATAATAGGAAATTTATTGAAAATAATATAATTGATAGACTGTTTAGTTCTGAGTTTTTATGTAAGATTCTTGTTGTTCCTCTCCGTCCGCCTGTCACCAATAGCTACGCTATACATTTTTAATTTTTTTTTAATTTCCATAACAGAAACATTTTTAAAGTCATTAGATTGTCAAATTTTTAAAAAATCATGTTAAATATGGACATTTGGATATTATTTAATAATCAAAACATTAATTTTAAAATTTTTATTATGAACAAAAATTTTCTTTAAAATTGTATTTTTCAAGTGAATCAAAGCTCGGAAGCTCGGGATTTTTAACCGAGTCCGAGCCCGAGCTTGACCGAGCCTCATAACCCCGAGCTTTCAGAAACTCTAGCCCTATTCTAAGATTGTTGAACTCTTCTCATTCATAAATGATGACAAAAGATTAATCTCAACACGCATTTCCTACCCAGCAAACAATCCTAAAAGCTTCATTTAAAAAAAAGTTGTTATTGAATATTTCAATCAATAGGACCGCATTTAGTGAGCTGTAATAAGATTAATGATAGAGCCACGAACTTTTTAATTCTGTGTACACTGATTCAGTAAATGCTATGAATAAATTAATATGATAGAAAAACGTTTTGCTATCATTTCCTCGTATAAGCAACCTGAATAAGAGTACCATAAACTCAATTACTGTGGTACAACAAAATAATTTATGGATAAATTATTAATTCATTCATGAGTAGGCTATCCATCTGCTCAGTTTTAGACAAATGTACCGCGTTCCACTTTGGACCCAAATGTCCCACTTTTGCAAAAACTATTATAAATTTCAGTTTGTCTTGCCTTTTTAGAGTTGAAATCGAGACATATCACGCTTTTCTGTAAAAAGTCGATGGTCAGCCTATTCATGAGATATCAGTTCCTATGTGTGGTCTATACAATATTGAATTTGTTACAGTAACCAAATATTTATCAATAATCATAAAATAAAGCTTAAAATTAAATATCATGAATGTGTGAAAGGCCTTCAGAAATGGCTCTCAATATATCATTTATTAATAGCGCCATGTGAGAAAAAGAACTGCTGGATACTTGTAAAAATAAATCAATGTTCGATAGCCATCAATTAAAACAGCTCGACGGTATCATACAAAAACTAAGCTTCTGATACAGCACTTGAATTTACAATGTATGTCACGTGCAAGCATCATGTCAAATGTCACTCGCGGAACACACGAAACAAGTTCTTTCAAATCGGAAAAAAGAGCCGTCAAAATGTGATGCGTAATGACAATTAATGTAGATACAGCAATGGAATATTTTGTCATCAGGAAGTCTGAATATCCCCACAAAAAAGTGAATTGGAACCTTGGAAGTTGAAAAAAAAAATCTTTCTAAAATCGAGATAACCGTGATGTTCATTACTGTAGATTGCTGCAAAAATTTTATAATATGACAATGCAGGAATAAAAGTGTTAGGAAGTGATAATTATTTTGCATGTCTGAATCTTGATGGGACTTAATAGACACTGTATTTTTTGCTATGCAAGTTTTAGGTAATCACATGATCTAATGAATTTTGTTGAGCTTTATGTTATTTTTGAAGTCTCTTAAACAAAATATTTTGCTAAATTTAAGTGTTTTTTATTCATATCTTAAGCAATCAAGATCATACATGCAGTTAAAAGTGCATTTTCGCCACACAGAATTTAAGCAAAAAATAAAGCACAAAAATTCAAAATTAACGGTCAAAAATTATTTGAAAAATTACGGTCAACAATTGTTTGAAAAATAACGGTCAAAAATTATTTGAAAAATAACAGTCAAAAATTATTTGAAAAATAACAGTCAAATTTTTTTTGAAAAATAACGGTCAAAAAATATTTGAAAAATAACGGTCAAAAATTATTTGAAAAATAACAGTCAGATTTTTTTTTAAAAATAACGGTCAAAAATATTTGAAAAATAACGGTCGAAATTTCTTGAAAAACAAGATCGTGTTCCCTAAGTATACATAAAACAAACTGATGTCCATTTTTTGAAGAAAAAAAATGCGCTAAAAATGACAACTTTTGCCTTTCCTTTGTTGAAGTTCTGGATACGTGCCCTGATTCACAATAAATCTAATGATTCAATTTTCTTAATCATTGAAGTTGCAAATAATAAATTTAATTCCAAAACTTATAAAATTCTTATCATTTCTTTTTGATTCCAATCGAATTATTTCAAAACAAGTTAAAGTGAACTTATAATGCTTATAAATTAAATTAAATTGAAATTTTATAGCTCATAAATTTAGTTCTGAAAGAAATGCTGAGTTCCTTGAATCCTTATCAGCTTCTCATATACGTAATAAATTGACTTGACCTTCATAAAATACTTTATGTTACGATTGAATGAATAAGAAATGATATTCGATATTCAAGCATAGATTCCAAATATGTTTTGAAAATCATGTTTGTAGGCGATATATTATGTAAAGAAGTTTTCATTCATGAACAACTCTGAAGCAGGAAAAAAGTGAGTTAAAAGAATTAACTCATTACAAACTTGAAATCCGTGACACAAATCAAGGACATTGAATGGCATAAACATTTCATTTTGTCTATTAATTTCATTAGTAGTAAGTCAATTAACATAAACACGGTGTAAGAACCTCTGTAATTAATTCATTGCTAGTTTTGCGGCTTACCTTTTCGCTCGTCTAAGTTAAATATTATTCACACATTTAACAGATAAGCCGCAAGTATGATTAATGTAGACACGGGCTTCACTTATCTTCCCATGTGTATATTATGCAGGTCTACAGAGTCAGATTATGCAATTAATTGTGCATAGATGCGAATATGAAGCAACCGCTTACAGTTACCATTTTTGTAGGTCACAATCAGCCTTTCGTTTTCAAATGATGCAAAAAAAATTTTATTCGATTTAATTTGTTACGTCACGTGGACCGTAGGAAAGAAAGATATCAATTTAGTATCGATGACACAGCCATCGTCGATTATTTACGCATTTTCTTCTATTATGTGTGTGATGAAAATGGCAGTAGGTGGCTAGTTATTTTTGGAAATTTATTTTCGTGTGACTGGAATAAAATAATATTGTTGCAAGCTTCCTAGTTCGGTTTTTGCCATATCATTGAAGCTTTTTAGTTAAATTTAATTGAAGTTTAATGAGTTTTTTGGGAAAAATAAGAGAAAAACTTTTTTAAGTGAGCAAAATCCGCCATTTTTGATTTTTTTGAAAATTTCACTTTTTTCTAGCTAAAATGCTGTCAAATTAGAATGTCGGCATCAACACAAGCTTTACTAATGTCAAGAAAATTAGTTTTCAAATCAATCTGATCTAAAAATCCCCGTTCCATCATCAACGCATTGATTAGATAATTAACCGAAAGAGAAAATCCTCAAAAAAAAAAACTTTTTCAATCTTTCAAGTTCAAGTTGAGCCGCAATACTTTTTTTGTGGTTAAAAAAAACTTTTACACTTTCCGTGCTGCCTTGAGACATGACAAGATTGGAAGATGAAATACATAAAAAAACTTTTTGTCACTTCTTTATTTCCGAGCCAAATTTCAATTTTCCTTCCTTATCTCTATTTGTTCCACCGACAATTCAGACAATACTAGGGAGCAAGAAGTAGAAAAAAAATCAATAACCAGTTGAATTAAAGTCGTACTCCGCAATGGCAATAAAAATTTCTTTACGTACAACTTTAATGGACATTATTTCTTTATAAATGCAAACTTGAAGTAAAAAGCGTTGCGACGAAACGAGCATGCGACTTGAGGGGGCAATAAACGATATCATGTCTCAAGTTATATCTGTTAGGTGTGAATATCATCTAATTGTGTAATGTTTGGAACGTGTGCATAAGGCAGTTAATGAAATTAAGACGTTAATAACTGCGTGATGAAAGCATTATTTTCGGGCATGAAGAGTCAAGGATTAGGACATGATGTGCTTTATGAATATTGAAATTATGCAGATGACAAACTTGACTTTTATAAAGTCATGAAATGCATGAATTGTGGGGTCGTTCACAAGTTGCATGTATCAAGAAATGGAATTGTTATTATTATTTTAAAAAAAACCAAGGGACATACTACGATAAATTTCACTTTTGACCGTTATAGTGCTGACTAGGGTGTCTGTGTGATATTTTGCAGTTACCACGACGATGTGGTAATACTCTGATGACTACGTTATGCCTCTTGGGAATTTTTAAAATAGTAATTTAAAAATATTTTTTAGAATTTTTTTTCAAATGGGATTCTAGACCCCATCGGAACCTCTTGACTACACCCGCACCATGCATCATTTATTACCACCAGCGGCGGATGAAGCTTTAAATCACCCGAAACCCAATCACGCGCGTAACTAGAAATTTTTCGATGAAATTTTCAAGTTTTTTCACCAAAACCCTTGCAGTTTGAAGAATTTTTTGATGAAAAAAGGACAAATCCCTTAATTCCCCCTGGCTACGTACTTGATCATTACCCAAACATTGCGTCATATCTATCACATTTCTAAATATACCAAAAATGCACATTATTAATGTCTATACAACGGAATTTAATTTTTTTATAGATTATAGCCTCAAAAATAATTCCAAGATCAATAAATTCCTCCAAAATATAATTGCATTTCTCAAGACATGCTCCAGGCAAACCTCTAGAGACTCTAAATTCCTAGCGCATGACTGGACTTAATATTTTTTCCACTCACATCATAACCATTAAATTTTGCCGTAATTTCATTCCTTCATATATATTTTTTCATCATTGCCGCTCGCCACTCTTGGGCATTTTATTATATCTTTCTAATATAAAAATGTATCTGCAATGAGGTTATTTGAAAGCAAAAGTGAGATTCAGTTTCATTGAAGAGAGAAAAAAAAGCGAGGAAATATTATTGAATTTAATTTTACTTTCTGACAAATGTGTAAATTTTAAAGGCAAACACGCGCGAGTTGGAAGAAAAGGTAAACAAAGATAGCAAAAAAAAACTGACGAAATATACCCAAAAAATGTTAATTTGAATCATAAAGACGGAAAACAATGCTTACTTGATTTTGAGTCATTCAAAATTCCAAACGTACGAAACTTAAAGTTATGCAATAAAACTGACGGAGATGACACTGATACACATTTGGCATCTTTCTTCTTTCCAACAAAGTTCCATGACACATCTAGCTTGGATACAAGTTAGTCTTTTGGTCCAATAGCTTGTTTCTGAGATAGATAGACCGATAGACTTATATAAAATGGACATAAACTGATGTGGATACAACATGTGAACTTTTTATCGATCTTTTTATTAAAAAGTGTTTTTTAGACTGGTCAATGGAGATGCTTATGCTTCTCATTTGTCAAATTGTTTGTTTTGTGGTAATCAACTGATTTTTCCATTAGAATTATTTTGAATTACTGTGGAACAATAGAATTTGAGTAGTTGCATCTTCACTTAATTGTGACTTGGAATTTAAAAGCTTGAGTAATTTACGTCATTTGAATGCTTCAATAGTATCTCGAAAGTTCCTATAGAATATATTTGTCTTTATACTTGATTCAAGTGCTGAATTGCATGTTCAGTCAATAATCCCTTCAGTAAATCTCATAGAAATGCAGACAAAGTCACCATTGAACTATAAACTGGAGAATATGACTCATTCTACAATAGAAAAAAATCTGAATCGAATTCACATGTGACTAGGTCACCTTGTAAAGTATTGAGTAAAGTACAGAGTTGAAAGCTATTGATTTCCTATCAAAGATAAAAATCTATCACAGACTTTCTCTTTGGAAGGCAACAAGCATTTTTTTCTAGGCTGTAGATACCATAAACTAACTCTAGGCATATCTAGATAAAAATAGAATCTATTTTAAATCGAGGAAAAACAATTAAGCAAAATTTAAAATTAAGTTTGCCAACAGAATCGTTAGGTATGCCTAGACATAGGTAATGTATAAGCCTAGAAAAACAGTTCTGCTTTAGTCTACTTACTTACTATGCAAAAGCAAAGCTAGTATGATACAGTTAGTCAGCAGTCTTATTTGACAACTTCGTAATTGAGTCTGACTAAGAGGGAAAGAAGGGGTTCCAATTTTATAGCGGAACTAGACCTGGGCGTACCCAGAGGGGTGGGTCCTGAGTTTTCAAACTCTTTTTTCAAGTAGATTATACCAAATTTTTTCAAAGTTTTGTTCAATTCATAGTTAATTTGATATAGTCAATTTAAAGGAATCTGGATTCGTCTGAGTACGCCTATTGAACTAGATAAGGGTTTAAAAACACTGATTCAGTATTTTAAATATACGATTAGCAGTTCCTTCTAGATTATAACTGCACATTACAAGTACAATACCAGTAGCTCCACAAATTCCGACAAGCTTTCCACACGCTTATTTGATTATGAAAAAAACTTTAATGTGAATAAATTATGCACATGTGCCTTAATTAGTATTTTAACAAATCTTTCGATTTGTTTCTTTTGCTACTTATTTCTATGTACATATCTACATACAGCGGCGTAGTCGGAAATTTTTCAAGGGAGGATTTTTAAAATTTTTTATGGCATTTTGGGATTTCTTCTCAAAAACCCTAGCAAATTAAAGAATTTTTTCCGTCAAGAGAGGGAAATTTGTCCCCCTCTGGCTACGCGCCTGTCTATATATCTATTTCTATCTAAAATTAAACTACAAATGAAAGTGAGAGTCGAACGAGGTGAAATAATAATAAAAATCGCCTTTGCATAATGGCTATAAAATGAATGAATAACAGCTTTTATGCAATTTCAGCTGTACAGCAATTTTTCTTAAGGGATCATTACACTGCATCTCTGAGGTACGATGTATGTTGAATTCTATAGGAAAACAGCAGCAGTAGCAGCAATCAAAAGAGAAACCAGAATTTTATGTAATTTCTCTTTGCCCTTGAACTTTTCTGCATCGATGATGAAATCGTCATGTTCATAATTGACTTTCGTTCATAACTGTATCGAGTGAAATTGGTTATTGGATGTTCTAAATTTTAATTAGATTCCCGAAAAGGTTTTTGAATGATAATGGAAAGAAAATATTATGAATGATATCACAGCTGGGTTTAGTTTACGGGAGAATTGAAATTTTATGCAGGATTGCTTAGTATTAGATTGAATTTAAATTACATTATTAGGGGGTCCGCGATTTGAATATTTTTTTAGAACTGGAGTGACGGAGCTAGGGGGCAGGGGGGCATCTCGGGAAAAAATGAAATAAAACAAAAAAATATTCAAAAGTTTTTCCACTGAAAAAATATTTCATTTTCCCTGCAAACTAAAGTTATGCAAATCGAGGACCCCCTTTATAATTGGATATGTAATTGTTTAATTTTCATTGAAAGTATTTGCATAGAATGAACATACTATGTTGCATAGGGAACGGTAGTAACGAATACAACGGTTAATTGTTATATCTAGTATCTAGGTAAAAATTAATGCACATTTAATCAGACAAAGAACTGAACAAAAGACAAAATTAAAATTTTCTAAAATTTCCTCTAAACTTTTTAATAATTGCTTCAAAATTGTTACAATTAAAAGTTTCAAAACTTAAAAAAAGGCTATTATACTTTTTTCATAACATATTGATGCTCATGAACATAATATCATCTATACAAAAAGTTATGCATCACAAAAGGCGCACAAGCTAGTAATAAAAAAGTTTTATAACAAGCTTTTTAGTTAATTCACGTGCAAAATTCACAAAACTTTTTTATCCAATTTAAATGTGATTTTATTTTATCAGATTATTATTTTCAAAACTTATTCATTTGGACACCTTCTAATGACTTTATTCTACCGTAACTTACTCGAAAATTATTAAAAATTCACGAAACCGTAACAATTTTTTTATAATTTCTTCTGTAGTATTATTTATGCTTCTGTTATTTATGATTTTTTTTAATGTTCGGTCAGTTACGGCAATTCCAAAGAAGAGCAGAAAAAATAGAAATTTGTTGTTGTTTGAGAAGTGTAAATAATAGTAATGCAATGTAACATAAATAACAATAATCCTCTACCAATATATAGATCCATATTACTTTCACTGCATGAAATGCAAAAGTCGAAGACGAGTTTAATGGGCAATTATCGGCAGAAGTCAGTTCAGATAATTGAAATTAATGATCATTTTATGCAATTTTTTCATGAATGAAATTTAGTTTGATTTGACAGGCGATTTGTTGGAAAAATTGATTTAGATTGAGAGAAATTTTTATTTTGATTGATATTGAAGCTTTTACTTAATTTTTTTTGGATTAACACCATTTTTGACTTTAATTTGGTTTTAAATTGTTCAATTTTGGATTACTGGATTCTACTGGATCTTTACAAGCTTACTGTTATTTTGTTTATGTTAAAATTCAGTGTAAATATTTAATAATGTCTTAAAAATCAATGTTTACTCTGTAAAGTCTCAATGAATATTAAAAACAATAAAAAGGGGCAACAACTATGACAGGGGAAATCAACTAACTTCAGCTGCTCAGATAATTCAAATTTAAAATGACCGTTAACATATTATTTTATTTAAATCACATTTTCACGCATAATTTCGACAGATATTGTCAACACGGAATTATCTAAGCAAGCATAAAGCTTTATTTTGTGTCACAGATTCCTAAAACATACAACTGTTATTTAACGACCGATAAAAAATCAGCAAGCTTATGAAGATAGCAGAAGAAAGTGATATAAGATTTTTAAATTCATAAATAATTGATTTATTCAAAAATTTCACGAGACATTCCGCACAAAAGCAAATTTCAACCTAAATCTTAGCTTCAGCAATATTCACGACGATGAAAAAGACATTCCATGGCACAAACAAATCAATGTCAATAAAATTTACATCACATTTTCATTTCATTCAGCAGACAGATGATCACTTACTGTTTTTTTGGATATTGCAGCAATTTCACTTGATATTTAACACTTCACGCAAGTTTTAATCAAAAAACAAAAGTAAAGTCGCTTACTTCTTCCGTGTATTGATTCAAACAATTTTCTTTTATTGTTTTTCTATCGAAAAAAAAGATAAAATTGTAAGTTTTAAGGCAGAAATATCTCTCTGCGTCGTTTTTTCTCGTGTTAAAACTTTCTCAACTAACAAGCACTAATGAAACTAAAACTCTTAAAAAAATTGAATCCAGTCAATTGAAAACTCGGCATAAAACTGACGGAGATGTTAAAATAAACACAAACTTGCTTTTGGCCGTAATTTTATGGTTCAAAAATCGCCAGCAATTTCCGTTGAACTGATCATTGAATAGATTATCACTTAAGTGCTTGGTAGCTACCACAAATGAGAGTAATTAGATGAGCATGAACTTATCACACATATTTATCCACAATTTCTAATAATGTTCGAACAGCGTTACGTCTATTATGTCTTCTATTACATATATATTTTTTATAGTTTACTTTCTTTCGCCGTTCTTTACGTCTCTTCTGATTTTATGGTAATAAATAAATATTTTTTTTAAATAAAAACTCGCTTTCAGCTACTCGCTTTTTTTTGACTTTCTTGTAGAGCGGTTCAAATTAAACTGTGCGCGCTTGATAGCTTTAAAACTGAGGAAAAAAAGTATATGTGTGTAAAAAAGTATATATTGAGATTTATTCATGAATCACGGTTTTATTTGAAAAGAGATGAGGAAAATGTGCAGTTTTTTACGGTCGGTGAGAAGTGTCGAGCTCAACTCACGTGCTGTTTGAATTGCTAACTCAAGTATTTTATAAAAATTTAGGTTTACTATCTAAAGGTCAGGAATAAAGTAAACTTATGTGTTTCTGATGACATATGAATGCATAAGCATGTGATTTGGATGGAGCTACTCATTTTGAGTGATGTCACTTCAGGTAGCATCACTTCAGGTAGCATGTGACATTTTTATAGGGGGTCTGGCTGCTCTTAAGATCATAACTATTGTTGAACTGTCTCTGTGCAATTTATTTACTCAGCAAAATAAAATATAATTTAACGGTTTTTTCGAATTCAAATTTATTTAGTTTTTCAATTTATAAATTTCAAAATTTTGACTGTTATTTTTTTTGAAAATTTCATCCATCTTTAAGCTAAGTTATCAATCTGAGCTGAATAAAAGCGTAGAGAACCACGAGTATCCACAAACTTCATTGATCAATTTGTTCAATCTCTTCTCTCAGCTTGTTTCGCTTTCTTTAACATTACTTACTCATAACTTTTCCCTGCTGTATATGTGAATATTATTTCATAACTGCTTGCATCTCATGAATGAAATAGACACAATAATGCTCAGAGATCGAATGATAGACAAACTATAGCATTTGATGTCGAATGAGAGATAATAGAGACTGAATTGATGAATATATTGAGAGTTATGCTTGAGGTTGCTTTGGTTACAGCTGACTTTTCTTGCAAATGATAATTTATTTGTTCATTTTTAATGTGAAAAAGCATCCTTTTTAAACGGAAATTAATGATTGGAATTTTTTTCCTTTTAATTTCCAGGTCAGTTAACATTTGATTTCTGAATGTCAGAATTCCTAGTATAAAGTCATTCAAAGCAGTGACAAAGGAATGAAAATAAATTAAATAACAGATAAGAAAAACCGGTAGGTCTTCTTTTTAAAAAAATAATTACTTATTGATACAGAATTAATTAACTAAAAGGTTTACACGTGCGATTTTACGTTAGATATTGTACTGCGCATTATCTGAGAGAAAATACAACAACATTTTTGCTAAGCATAAACAGAAATACAGATTTACATTTTAAGAATATTTTTTGAAAGTTTTAATTAATTTTCTATAAAATTATTCCTAAATAATGTCAATTTTTATGGATCAGGAGCTGAGTGGTAATAAATAAATATACCGGGTCTAAAAATAATATCTTTATGATAGACGTCATTTATGAATGACCCCTATAGCAAGTTTAGGATTTAAAACAATGTATATTGAAATTTTCTAGTTGTTGATTTAAAATTTTAGCAAGCTTATTCGCAATTATTTTTCTTTCTGTTAACGATAGCTCTTTAATATGCGCATTAATTTTTTTACAACATGAAATCTTCAAAAATTAAACAGGATTCTTAAAAGTTTTACACAGAATTTTTAAGCACTAGCGTGGGCTGAAGAAGATAAAACTTTTTATATATTAATTCGGTTTGTAAAATTGGGTCGTCCTCGGTTTGAATGAGAACTTTGTTCTTGTAAAAAACTTTAATCGTTTAAAATTTTTCAATTTTGTTTGAATAATTTCCGTTACGAAAAATAATTTAAATTTTTTTAGAAAAAAAGTTTAATTTCTCAAAACGTGGACCCCCCCAAAAATGTAAATATTTCGCTTCAATATAACTTGAATTGAACGAGGGGAATTAAAAGTTCTGTAAACAAATTTCACTAGCTAATTTGAAAATAAAAGTCTGTTTATGTAAATTTTATACAATTATTCAAGGATAATATTAATTAACAAAAAAAATTAAATACCTATAAACATCATCTCCAATTTATTTCATTTCTTTAAAATTGTTTATGAATTTCCTTCATAATTTTTCAGCTCATTACACATTAAAAATGTTGTAAGGGGTTTTTCAAAAATAACGTCTAATAAAAATTTGAATTTTTAGATCTCCAAAAAAAATTGTTTTGTGACACAACTTTAAGAGCCGGTTGCTCGGTATAGACTACTCTAACACAATACTTCATGGCAGAGCTACTCAAACTATGCTATAAAAAGTAGATATTAATGTTTATTTGTTCATTCTATTATTATTATTTTATTTACTAAATTATTGAACATGCAGTTTTTAACAATCATATCATAATTAAAAATTCTCAATGATTCAATGAATCTTTAAAGAGAATCATGAGGATTAAACGTATTTTAAATATTCGAAATCATGAAAATCCATTGGCGGCAAACAGCATCATGAACCGTTATTTTTTTAAATTCAAAATATTTTCGAAATTTTTTCGAAGATTTTTTGACTGATAAATTTTTTGAATTTGAAAATACCGTTAAAATTTTTTCACTTATTCTTACTTTTAGAATGTTTCGGCACTTCAAAAACATGATTCATTGATTTCTTTTAGTTACAGCTTGCAACTTTACAAGCCTTATCCGTATTTAATTAAAATAAGCAAAAACATTTTGTTTTGATTTGCAAATTATCGAAAATTTGTCTTCGAAAAATAAGAACCATTTTCGAATGATAAGAACTGTTTGTAGCCAATGGATAAAAGTTTAGAGTTACCCTAAACTTTACCCCTGGAGTAGTGTGTACCATAAAGTATTCTGAACAATCTTCCCCAGACTACCACAAATATTAGACGTCATTAGTGAATACCCCCTTATGAAGTTTTGGCGTAAACATAAGTCAGTCCTAAAATCATGTCATCGTGGTCATTAAAAAAGTGTAGACTCAACTTTAAAATTCCTTTTGAGCTAAACTTAAACATTTCTCCAGACAAAGTGAAATTTAGGAGATTAATAGTGCCACTAAATGGACAGCCTTTACGAAGAATTGGTAAAGCGTAGAAAAATACATTTGTCATAGCCATCAAAAAGGGATTAGATTTTGTTGCTGCATTTATAAAGCCACAGACTTCAATTTTGGGAAATTTTCCAATTTGCTTATAGTAGGATCCATCACGTTTAGAGAGGCTGAATTTTACCTGTGCAGAATTATTTTGAAGGTTAGGACAGTAACAGATTTATTCCAGCAAGCTGATCAGGTATACCAAACAACTGACCCCCTGTGGTACATTAAAACATCAAGACAAAGCTAAAATAGGATTTACTTACAAACATTTGATCAACTGGCTTGAAAACATCCAAAACAATATTTAATGTTCCATTCGCAACATCGCAACGATCTATATGCAAAGTTTTGTTCGTTGTTGTACAATTTTCAACTTTTAAAAATTTTATGACAACACTGGATTCTGAATATGATACAGAAATTAAAAATATTACAAAGGACATCATCATATCGTGACTAAATGCTGATGATAATTAATTTTGAACAAATATTTTTGACTTTTATTCAAACTAAAATATTTATTTATAGATTGTAATGTATTTATAATTTATTTATAATGGATAAAAACTGGAATAAAAATGTAACAGAGGAAGTTTTTAATTTATCCTCATTAGTAAAATATCCGTAAAAAATCAAAATGTTTACAAATATGAATGATTAGGTTTGACTAAGATTATTCGACATATGACGTTAAAGATTTGGGAAAGGAAGGAGTAGGTGAAAGGATTTAACAGCTTGTTGTTCGCTATATCCTGGGACTGGTTTCTAGGGCTACCCGGGTTGGTAGGGTATACCCTAGGGTACATCCCCTACGCCTACCCCTACCCTCAACCTAGTGTACTCTAGAGTAGGGTAGATGGGGGTACCCTAGGTTCCTGGGTTACCCTAGGACACCCTACCTACCACACATACACACCCTAGGGTAGGGGTGTCATATGGTATACCCTACCTACCCGGGGTATACGATATCAAAGAAGTATACCCTCGTGACTTAAACTAAGTAGTTCGCAAACTATATGCTGTGAGATTTTCACAGATGTGCTGTAAAATTTTATAAATTACATATTTTCCTCAATTTTTGAAAATTGAGATAGGGATGTCCAATTTTTTATTTTTTAAAAAATCATTGAAATGTAACCTTTTCATTAAATTCTTATACTTCTTTAGACATTAAGATTAGTTCTGCATGTAGTCTTCAATATATTTTTAAATTAAATTTTTAGTCTAAACATAAAAAAATTAATATTTTGTATTGAATTTTGATCTCGAGGGGGGTGCTCGAGCACCTAAGGACCCCCCTGGCTACGCCACTAAACTAGCTGAAACTGTGTGAAACTTCAAAATAAAGAAACAGTTTTATTATAGCAAACAAGGGGATAGTCAGCCATATTTCAAGGAGGATAAGTTAACGACTCTTTGTCACAATCACGATTCGACGAAAAACCAAATATTTCTGTTGATTAAGAAGTTTTAGCATAAATATAATCCATCCAAAAAATTATTTTGTCAACATCATTAAAAAATAAAAGATTAACTTTGAAGATTCCTTTTGTAGCAAACTTGAACATCTCATTTGATAAAGTAAAATTCAATATTTCCACATGTCCATTGAAGGGACAGCCTTTACGAAAATGAGGCAATGCATGAAAAAATACATTTGAAATAGCAAAAGTTACTGGATTAAGTTTAAGGCTGCTGCTGATCATGTCACATATTTCAATCACTGGAAATTTACCAATCGAACGAAAGGACGAGCCTTCACGTCGAAATAATGCAAACTTTACCTAAGGAAATAAAGTTACAGAAACAATGATAATCCATCCTCAATAAAATGACTTACAAAAACTTGGTCAAGTGGCTTAAATATATCAAAGACTATATTCAGCATGCCATTATTAGTTTCACAACGTTCAATATGCAAGGACTTGTCAGTTGTTGTACAGTTCTCAACTTTTATAAATTTTATGATAGCATTTGTACCGTAAGTTGACAGAATAACAAAAAATACTACAAGATATATCCTCATCTCTTGCTTGAACACTGATGATGATGGATTTTTGTGCTGCTTTGGATTTGTTTGGAAACTATTTTTTTTAAATTGTCATTTAATTTAGCTTACGTAGTTTAATAATGAGTTGGAGAATAATTGATATGAAATTTTTATTTGTTTATTTGGATCACCTTCAAATCTCTAATGAATCATCTACAAATGATGATTATCATGGGTGGTCAGCAGGGTCGCAGTCAGATTTTTTCATATGAACACAAAAAATTATGGGGGTTAGTACATTTATTGCTCCAAAAATAATAGTAAATTGAAGAAAATTTTCTACCGAGGGGGTTAAGACTGGTCTGAACTCATTAGGCTTTATCGATACCGGAAATAGGACACGAAATTTCAGAAATTCTCAAAAAATCATACAAAACTTATACAACATTTGTGAAGTCTAGCAAATTAAAAAAGTTTTCCGTAGAGGTCTGACTCTTATGGTACTCATGAAGAAGTTTTAGCATAAATATAATTAATCCACAAAATTATGTCATCATCATTGTTGTAGAAGTGCAGATTTACTTTTAGAACACCTTTGGTTATGAACTTAAACATGTCACTAGAAATAGTAAAGTTTAACAGCTTAATGCTTCCGCTGACAGGACAACTAGTACGAAGACTAGGCAAGGCAAAGAAAAATATGTTTGTGACTGCCATAACAAAAGGATTTTGCTTTTTTGTGCTGCCAATTAGCTCACAAATTTCCAGAATTGGAAGTTTTCCTATTGGTTTAAAGTAGGAACCATCACGTTTAAACAGTGAAAATTTGATCTGTAAAAAATAAGTTTGACTTGATGACTTCTTATTAAGCATTAAAATTACTTACAAAAACCTGACTTAATGGCTTAAAAATGTCCACAACCACATTAAGTGCACCATTAATTGCATTACATTGCTCAATATGAAGAGATTTGTTTGTCGTTGTACAGTTGTCGACCTTTACAAACTTTCCTATAGCTATAGACTCAGATATTGTTAGAACAATAAAGAATATTACGGAGTATGTGATCATTGCTTGACTGAATGCTAATGACTATTTATTTTAGTTTAAATATTTTCGTTTTTTAAAAAAAATTTTATTTATTTTTCTTAATGTTCAGATTTTAATGGAAGTTACATTTTTGATTGATATTCAGCAAAAGAGTCATTTCCTGAGCTATCCAGTAGAAGTTTTTACAAAAATATAGCTAACCCATAAAATCATTTCATCAAAATCATTATAAAGATGGAAGTTAGCCTTAAAAACTCCCTTGGCTACATATCTAACCATTTCACCAGTTATAGTAAAGTTCAAAATCTCTAAATGTCCAGTAATTGGGCAGACTTTAAAGAGATTTGGAATTGCACTAAAAGCTATGTTTGTAAATACTGTAACGAAAGGATTCTGTTTCTTGCCTTTTCTTACCAACTCGCATCCTTCAAATACTGGAAATTTTCCAATTTGTTTAAAGTAGGAACTGTCGCGTTTAAAAAGTGATATTTTAATCTTTAAAAATAAGCTAAAGTCACTTAGTCCATTAAATTTATATTTTCTATTCAAATTACTTACATAAACCTTATCAATAGGTCTGAATATGTCAATACCGACAAACAGTGCACCATTGACTATGTCACATCTTCCAATGTTCAGCGACTTATATGTGGATGTACAATTTTCAATTTTTATGAACTTTCCACCAACATCAGAATAAAAAATTGAGAATAGAATTAAAAATGTTTTATAATACATCCTCCTCACTTGACTGAATGTATAAGACTTTGAAACTTCATTCAAAATTAGCATTAGTTGAAATTAAGCATCAAAATATTTTATATTTTGGTCATTACTGCTTTTTAATCAGTGAAAATACAATTTTCATCGACCTTAATGCAACCTTAATAGACATTTTCATTGAATGAACCAGAATGAACAATTGGACTTTGAAAGTTTTGACTGAAATTCCTAATAGATTCCTACGCAAATGAGCTTGATCATGATACATGTTAGAGCTCAAATGTAAGCTTTCCCGATGTCGAGACCGAGACCGAGACTTCCCGGGAAGTCTCAGTCTCGGTCTCGTCCCGGTCTCGAAAATTTTTCGAGACTGAGACCCGAGACCAAGAAAAATTGAAGAAACTATTTTACCAACTCTCTTGAACCAAACAAAAAAATAAAAATTTAACATCTGGAATTTTTTATGTTCTCTTATAAGTTCTTTAGTGATTAAAAACTAAATTTACTGTATTCTAAGATATCAAAAATCACGAAAGAATTAAATTTTGGATTTAGTAAGCCAATTTTACTTTGATTTCTAATAATGCTACTATTGAAAAATAATTTAACACTAAAAAACTAAATTTTATTAAAACGGATTGAACTTAATGTTTTATAGGTAATATTTTAAAAAATCCCAACCTATTTCCATATAGTTTTTTTCGAAAAAGGGAAAAAAATCTGAATTAATTATATAGTAAATACTGGGTAAATACATAATTAATTAAAAATTTTCTGGTCCTATTAGCAGATTAGTAGATTTTCATAATTTTTGAGTTTTTAAAACTACGGATAATTCCTATTAACTCAAAAATATTTTTGGTATAAATCAATTTTTAAAACTATTTCTAATGACATAATTAATATTCTTGTAACTTTAATCTTCACTTTTCAATTTAAAAATACGTTATAAGTCTCAATGGGTCTAAAAATATCAAATGATTGTTAAAAATTTGAAATTTTCCATGTAAATTTTTTTTCGAGACTTCCCGGGAATTCCCGGGATTCCTCGGTCTCGGTCTCGGTCTCGAAAATTTATCGAGACCGAGACTTCAGGAAAGCTTACTCAAATGTTCAATTTGACCTACATGATTTACCATTAGTATAAAACCTTCATTAAAAATCAATTTCTAGAAGCAAAAAAGACCTGTCTACCTGATTATCATTCACCATGTCTGAATAGTGAAAATTTGAGACAACAACTATATTTGACAACTACAACAAAGAAAATTAAGATTTTTAGTTAAATTATTTTTAGTTTAATTTTTCATTTTTTAACAAAAATCATTTTTATTTATGTCAATTATTTCATCAAAATAATTGAAAATTAACGGTTTTCTAGAATTTGAATTTTAACGTACATTTCCAATTTGAATATTTTGATCTACTAAAAGTAGAACTTTGAACTGAATGGTTTTTGTCTGAGAAAAGAAGAGAAAGAGGAGAAAACAAGCACACTGAATGCCGTAAAGAGTAAGAACAAAAGAAATTAATTATATTAAATCTAATCAAATAAACATTTTCACAGTTCTAAAGTGGCTAAGAGTGAAATTAAGTGAAAAATATGTAAAAACTTATGAATCGAGAAATTAAAACCAATTAAATTGTGAATTAAAATAAAATTTAAAATTTTCATTCTTTCGCTAAAATCTCAAATAAGATAATTCAAATTCATACAAAAATTAATTCTAAATTAAATATTTATTGTCTAAACTGACAATTTATTATTTATTTTGCTTAATTTTACATAGTTTCGTTAAAGTATGTAATGTTCATTTTTTGACTTATATTCATCAAGAGATTCATTTCCTCTTTTCAAGGTGATATAGCAGAAGTTTTTGCAAAAATATAACTTACCCATAAAATGATTTCATCAAAATCATTATAAACATGAAAGTTAACCTTGAAAAGTCCCTTGGCTACAAATCTAAACAGTTCACCCGTAATAGTAAAATTCGAAATTTCAAAATGTCCAGTAATTGGGCAGTCTTTAAACAGATTTGGAATCGCCTTAAAAACTATGTTTGTAAATCCTGTAACAAAAGGATTCTGCTTCGTGCCTTTTTGGACTAAATCACATCCTTCAAATACTGGAAATTTTCCAATTGATTGAAAGTAAGAGCCTTCACGTTTGAAAAGTGATATTTTAATCTTTAAAAATAAGCAAAAGTCACTTAGTCCAATAAACTAATTTATTCTATTAAAATTACTTACATAAACCTTATCAACAGGTCTGAATATATCAACACCGACAAACAGTGCACCATTGACTATGTCACATCTTGCAATGTTTAGTGACTTATTTGTCGATGTACAATTTTCAATTTTTATGAACTTTCCGCCAGCATCAGAATCAGAAATCGAGAGGAAAAATAACAATGCTACCAAATACATCTCCATCTCTTGACTAAATGTACATATAACTGATTTTGAATTAAAATTAGTAAGCAAAAAAAAGTAAGCATCAGATAAAAAAAAATTATATTTATTGTCATTATTAATTTTTTAATCAGCAAAAATACAAATTTTATCGAACTAAATGGACATTTTCATTAAATGAACCATTCAACATTGAAAAAATTTCAGTCAGGAAGTTTTTGCATAAATTAAATTTATCAACAGAATCGAACTGTCAAAGTCATTATAAAACTGAAGGCTTGTCTTAAAAATTCCTTTAGAAATGAACTTGAACATGTCACTTGATGGATTAAAGTTCAAAAGCTCAACACGACCACTAAATGGACATGGTTTACCGAGATTTGGAAGTGCACTGAGAATAATGTAGACTGCAGCCATAACAAAGGGATTTTGCTTCGTTCCAGATTTTATTGCTCCACAAGCCTCAAATGCTGGAAACTTTCCAATTGGTCGAAAGTATGAACCTTCACGACGAAAAGGAGTCAGTTTAACCTGCGGAAAAATAATCTTTTAATTAATATTTCTTGTTTTTGAAATGTATTTCATACAAATACTTGTTCAAGTGGCTTGAATACATCCACAATAGCATTAAAAGAACCGTTAACGATGTCACATCGTTCTATGTTAAGGGATTTATTTGTTGACGTACAATTTTCTAATTTTATAAATTTTCCTGCAGCATTTGTTGAAGAAATTGTTTGGAGAAACAACAAAATAACAAAATGCGCCCACATGCTTGCGAATGTCTGAAAGCTATTTGGAAATCAAAATTTTTCTATCTCGTTAGAGTCAAAAATTAATTCATCAGATAAAGTTATTGCGAATTTTTTTAATTACAATTTGCTTATTTATTAAAGCTTTGACATTTTTAGTATTTCCCGTTCGTTACAGTTACGAGGGGATTGCAGTGTTTCTTAAACTATGCTTCATGACACAATAGTGTAGTGTCTTTCAAAGCTAGTGACCATCTGCGTGGTTTTTCAATGGTTCTGAATTCGGTTTTTAGGGCTACCAGGAGTACTCTACCCTAGCGTATACAACTACCTGCCCTTGAGTATCCTAGGTGGAGGATGGGGTAGATAGGGGTAGCCCTAGAAACAAGCCTCTGTATTTTTCAACATTGTCCTATATAAATTTGAAAACTTTGTTCCAGGTCCTAAATTTTCATGAAAATTAGATTGCCACCTTACCTTGGGTGTGTCATGCTTGAAAAAATTTGATAACAACTATATTTTTTTAAATTTTCTGGGTTTTTGCGTTTTTTGATCCATCCAAAAAAAATTAACTTTCTCCAAAAAATACTGTTTGAGTCATTGTTTAAATTCTGCCTTGATACATTTTTCAAAAGTAAGTAAAAGAATCTTATAAAATCAACAATTGACGTATGTAAAGTCTCAAATTCCCATCATTCATAACAATCATAATAAAACAATATTGACGACGACATTAAATTATTCTCATGCACAGCAAAAAAGAAATGATTAGGAAAATTATTAGTATTCATTCAATATTATAAGAAACAATAAGGCACGAGCATCCTTATTATGTATATTCTATTTATAGTCGTGAATAAGACAATTCTTGTTACAGCAGTTCTTTGGGTAATGTCAAATGCGTGTTCAGATTTTAATGGTAAACCTCTGCATTCCTAATACAGGGGCCAGGGGCATAATCAGAAATTTTCATGAGGGGAGTCCGAAATTTATCATAATTTAAATATAATTTATCCTCCCAATAATCATCTCCCTGGCAGGGGCGTAGCCATAAACTTTTCAAGGGTTATTTTTAGGATATTTCGTAAAAACCCTATCAAATTGAAAAAATAAGTCCCCCAATCCCCTTGGCTACGCGCCTGACCCAATGATTAAGAAATGCCCATCAGACCTGCCCTGACCCGCATAAACTCAAAAACACATCCAATGAACGTCATAAAGTCCATTCTGTATATAAAGTTTACCTTCATTCACAATTAATTTCATTTTATTGTTCGTTCCTTCTTTTGTCAATTTACATAAAATAATATTCATCATATCTATGACAATTATTCATACAATGAGCTGATAATACGTAAGTCTACTATAATTAACATACATAAAGAAATACTCGTAATGAGAAACAACAGAACAAAACATTGAACAGACATAAATATTTAATATAACAAATGATTATCCATCCTTCACTCATAGAAAAAAATCAAATATTCGACTATTTGATTTTTATTTTGGCAAAATCAAATATTGAATATTAAAATTTAATAAAAATTTATTTGAAGACGGAGGAAAAATATGTTTCAAATATTCATTTATTAGAATCAAATATTTCAATATTTGACTTCACGTTTTTTTAAAAAACCATCAAATATTCGAATATTAGATTCTAATATTAGTATACTAAAGTTGGGACCTGAGTTTGAAGAAATTTCTCGCAGTAAGATTGAAAAATCTTAATTAAAATAAAGTGAATAAAAGAGTGATTTTAAAGAAAAATTAGTGATTTTCATTCATTTTAGCTAGTATAGCTGATATTTGTGATAAATAAGGATTCAAAAATATCGATATATGTATGGAAATAAATAATGGAAATTGTTGCAACATTCAGAAAGTTTTTGGACTTTTACAGGAAACACATTGACGATATTGGTAAGTATTTTGATGAGTTATTTAATTAAGTAATCTAACATATTAATTATTGTTAATATTCTAATTTACATAGGTCAACAAAAGTGAATTCAAAGAGGTAAAGTGTGTTTTATATTTTTTGTCAAATAAACTGTCTAAGTCTTTTTTTAAACAATTTTACAGCTAGAGACTATCAGTGACGTTTTAAAAAGCTTAGTTTTCATCTGAACATGCTGAAAATGGATTACGGATTTCTTCTACTTAAAGTTCAGGATACAGAAGCAATAAAGACAATTTTTTGATGAAAAAGTCTCCTGTTCAACCTCGTGGAAACAAATTGATGAGTTATGAAAATCATCATGCTAATGGAAAATTAAATCATTTAGTGCTGTGAAATGTAATCAATTAATAAAATATCTTGTATGAATAAATAAAGTATATTCTTAATAAATAAAATAATCAAATATTTTAATATTTAATTCAAATATTCAAATTTTTAATTTTCAGCACACAATTAAATAATTTTTCATTAAAATCAAATATTCAAATATTTGATTTCACAATAATTTAACGGTTTTTTTGAAATTCAAAAAATCTAATATTCGAATATTCAAATCTAATATTTTTTCTTTTGAGGGAAATCAAATATTAAATATTTGATTTCTTCATACAAAATGAATATTGAATATTAGATCTTTTCTATGATAATTATCATTAAAATTAATCTCCATCATTTCTTGGATTCTGTACTTCATCTATTCTGTTCTTCAGATAAATTAGATCATCCAATGTTTTTGACGAGTTTCCATCCGCCGATACAGCTCTTGTCGCATTGTTTGCGGTTGATGAAACTGATACTTTATTTTTATGCTCATTATAAAACATAAATCCTGATATTATTAATCCAATCATACTGCACACAATTCCAATCCATTTCATGATTGTGTTGGCTTTAAAAGCTCTGTTCAGTTGTTGCGTGGAAAACGTAGATTGATGGAAAAATGAAAGAATAATTATAATGAGATTTATTCATATAAGTTTGGTGGATTGCCTGCTTATGACATCCAGTAAAAGTGGAGTAAATGGAAACTTAAACCCAAGTCCTCTGGACTAACGTATAATACTTATTTTTGTACTAAAATTTGAATTTAGTACTACTTATTTGTGAACAAAAGCCGTTACAAAATCATATCCATGAGAAAAATACAAAATAAATAGAAATTTTGATTTTTGTTGATATTTTTCCTTACTTTATCACAAAGTAAAATTAAATTATGATTTAAATTATCTAAATTCTTTATTATTAATTAAAAAGAATCATAATATTGACGAGAAAAAGAGAAACTAATTTTTACTTCTAATATGACTTTGGATTAGCTATTAAAAATTCAAATCGTAAAAAATAACTGATTTTTTTCTATCCAGAGGACTTGGGCTTAAACAATAGACATAGAAAATATCATTATTTTTGGACATTACAGGTTAGAAGGACGACCCTGACCACCCGCCTAGCAGGAAATGAAGCCATGGCACGAGTTAGTAACAAATAAAAAAATGAACCCAATTTTTGAAATTTACTGTCTCTACTTCTGTTCTTTGATGCTCATTTAATTACGTCTGATTGAATGTCAATTTATAAAACCCACGCCCCAAAAACTTTACGAATATTAATCCACAGAATCAATTGATGAAATCAATTATATAATTAATTAAAACATGATAAAAAATTTAACTTACAGGAATAATTGATATTTCAGCAGGTTTGTATACGTCTTGTTCAATTCCACTCCTATCATATGGATCCAACACGGAATGAATAATAAAAAAGATAAAAAGTCAACCATTATTACCATTAATTAATCAAATTAGTATGGATAATAAATGCAATCAATGTACCTTCTTCCGCCCAGATAATTGGCAATAGAGCTGTGGGTAATTTACTCATCATTTCATATTCTTCGATAGCTTCCATTGCTAGTGAAAATTGTAATCGTTTTGCTCCCGATAATGGAGTGCCTGATATCTATGGAGATAAAATATTTAAAGATAGATGAGAATTTTGATATTCTTGGAATAAAAATGAACAAGAGCAGTAGAGCACTTTGCTTTGACATTGACAATTATTAAAAATAAACAATATAGCTTTCATACTGATGTATAGATCCTCTTCATTTACAATTATACTTCTACTCAGGATAGCAGAGTAAGATATTAAGAAAACAACCAGAGAACCGTGTAACAGAGAGAAGAGGTTCAAAAAAATTTCAAATGTTGATGGACGTCGTAATTGAATGAGGCATTTGATGATTCAGTGCGTACAAACAATAGACAAACTTGATAAAGATTTTAATTATCTTAAAATAATAATTATCTCCAAATCATACCGCTTCAAAATTCACAAGAACATCATGCTCGGAACGATTTGGATGAAGTCCATCAACCGCTTCTAACAGACTTTCATCGGCATCTAAGAAATGTGGCTATTAATATATAATTAAAAGAAAAAGAAAAAAATTTCGACATCAAAATTAATTAAAGAAAAAACAAGTCAAAAGAAAATTAATGGAATTCCGATGAAAAATACCTTTGAACCTGCGAAGGACAAAAGAATCAGTAAGAAAGATTAATGTCAAAAAGAAAACCTTTATACCATAAATTCGAGATCCCAAACAAGGCAGCAAGTCAATTGTTCCCTTCGGTGGACATGTTCCATCACAAAAGCACAGCTTCTTCTCATCATCCTTTTAAGTAAATTGCTTTGTAATTTATTTTCATTCATTGTCATATCCAATGTCACACTTGTTACCTCGAAACCACCAAAGTTGATAGAGTAGATTGAGGTCGGCAACCCAGCATACGATGACTTTCTTACATAATGTGCCTTTAATGACATACAAATGTCAGGAGTGTACGTCCATAGTCCATCGTCCGGTTGCAAGAATGGTGGGAATATTGTACTATCTGTTCCACGTAATCGATTACATTCATCTCCATCCCACACACTTAGTTGGCTATTATAAAATCAAGATTTATACACAGATGGTATATAAGTTATATGGTCAGCATTAAGTTATAAATTGAGATATTGAATAAGAAAGAAATTGAACAGAAGCTAGTTGATAGGTCAATTAGAAGTAGAAAAAGGTTAAGGAGTCTCTGAGGAATTCTAAGAATCTAGATCAAAGTTTTATTGTGTCTGGAAAGGACAAAGGTTTTTAAATAACTTTCTCCTTAATCTAATTCCACTTCTTGCATTACTTCAAGCAATAAATTTTGATGTAATAAAATGCACCATTAACTCACTTGTCGCCATTTATCTTTACAACTCTTCCAAGGTCCTTGATATCTTTTATACCTCGAAGCATTGTGAATCTCGCCATGTCAGTATTGTTTTTCTTCATATCGTAGAGTACACATGCAAAAAGGAAATGTTGTGAATTTTGTGAGAGAAAAAAGTGTAAAATGAGCACAAAAATATAATGGAGATCCTGAAGCTTGTTTCCTGATTATTTTGGAAGTAAGAATTATTTCTGGGTAGGTGCGAAGTAGGATCAAGCTGGCTAGCTTTAAAACAAGCATCCCACTCGATTGGAACATGTTGAAATGTTGACTGAACAAACAGCGTCAGCAGGGGCGTAGCCAGAAGGTGGTCCTTAGGTGCCCGGGCACCCCCCTTGAGATCAAAATTTAATACAAACTTTTAAAAAAAGATTATTTTTAAAATCGAAAAATTAATTTTTTTATAGAAAAATGTTGTAGACTACTCGCAAAGTCAAACTTAATGTCTAAAAAATATAAAAATTTAAAACAAAGGATATATTAAAAAGATTTTTTCAAAAATAAAAAATTTAGCACTCCCCCTTCAAAAATCCTGGCTACGCCCCTGAGCGTCAGCCTCTTTTCAGAAAGCAAAACAATAATGTGTCCAGGTCAACATGAATCCAACCCTAAGTCGTGTATTCAGTTGAGGGTTTTGGAGGTCCACCCCTTTTTGGGAGAGATTTTTTAATTTGCTAGGATTTAAAAAAAACCCAACCCCCCCTGTTCATACAAAACAAAATATGTCCCTGTGTGTACCAATCCGATAAGGACACTGAGACAAAATGAAATCTACATCCTTATCCCACACAAAGTCATCGAAAAGTTTAAGGAAAAAACAAGCTTCAAACAGAACAGCTGAAAAAAAATAATTTCAAACAAAAACAATGCTTACGTGACCGAATAGAGAAATGGAAAGATGAGTTTCATTTATAATTCTCACGCCCTGCTCTACCCCCTCACTACGTATTGCAGCACATACAACCTTTGCGGCAAACTCATTTCTTGAGCAGTTGAACTCCAGTCCACCAAACATGTAATCCATAGCACGAATACGAATAAATGGACTCGTAACATTCCCAAAAATTTGATTCATTGCTTTAATTATCGTTGGTAGAAAAGCTTCTCGTTCCTGCTTTACTGTCATTGTCGTTGCAAGGATGACAAGATTTGGAACAACGACTTCCTCGTTGCCTGTTAGTCCATTAGATAGTTCAGGGCGGAAAGTGAACAGTTGCTTTAGTGTAAATGTAACTGTATCTTTAAAGTCATCATCAACGAGATTCTCACGAAGCTTCCATTCACTGTAAACGTTATATGGCATGAACTTTATCATTATAATGAACATTATGTCTACATACTCGAATACATAAGGTCCGATTTCGTTTAATTTTGGTTTACTTCCATTCAGGATGTCATCAGGGTTTGTGATATTGAAAATGTAGACCTTGAATGTTAGTGGAAATGGAATTTTCTCAAACAATGGTCTCATTTGTGATCCCTTCTTTAGCTGAACGTTCTTTGTGATGTGAAATGAAAAAAAACCATATTTTCAAGCATGAAAATGAAAGGAAATTGAAAATGTTTTGGATATATTGTAAATCATTGTAAGTCATAAGGTATTGATATTTATAGAGTTTCCTTGTGTGGTTGTGAGTATGTTACTGTTTTTGATGCAAAATTGATGCTGTATCCATGGCTTTTGAATTCAAAAAATATCACGAAATAGAAAAGATGATTGTCAATATTTATTTCTACAAAAAGATATTCAACATTGTAGCTAGTAAAAGGTATTGGAAGGAAAATTCCTTATCTTTCGGAGAATTTTGACTTCTTTTCTCAAAAAGGTTCAGAAAAATTGAATAATTGATAAATTCTTCTAAAGTTTGCATCACAGTAGGAATTTGGAAATAACGACTAAAGTGCATCCCCCCACCCCAAAAAATTTTTTTTCGAACATAAAGCCTACAAAATTCTAAAATAATGGTTAAAAATACCAAAAGACTTCCTCATAGCTACTCCCTTACTCCTCCCCCATCATCGTTCTCAACCCAATTAGGCCCATACTTTATACCATCCAAGCTTGAGTATCATAAAGAATGAAAACCGCCGTAAATAGCATTTCTTACATCGATTGATTGATCAAATAAGTCATTTCTAAAAAAAGGTAAATTGTCTTCATTTCCAATAAAAGTTTCTCGGGTTCTATTATGTGAACGATACTGAACGATGACTTAGACGAGATCAAAGAAAAAGTATTCAGTAAACATATTCTCGTTACAAGAGAGAATCCTTTGAGTGTTTTTCTTTTGTGCTGAACAAATCTTGACTCTTTTTTCAATCTCCACTGAGAGATGTTGAAAACAGATTTCTTATTATAAAAATAAAAACTTCCCTCCCAAGTGACATGAAAATAGATAACAGCTTGACAATATAATAGTTGCATGGTGATGAGTATGTTAGAATTGACTTTTGGATATTGCGTTACATTTTGAGTATTTAATTTAAAGCCATTAAAATCATGTAAATTGGTGTAATTGTAAAATTGTAGCTATTAAAATTAATTTTTATACCGAAAGTTCTAAAGGAATCAAGTTTTCATATCGTACTCGGAGCTTCAGAGTTGGTCAATGAAGTTAGCTCATAAGGATCTGTAATGTCATGAGCAATATTAGCGAATCCTCGTCATATCCACACGATTCTGTGTAATAATTGAGAGATCGACATGTGGTGGGATTCGAACCCACGTCGTAAAAAAGAGAGTTTCAGATATGGGGTCTGTTGCTTAACCTGGCAAATTCGCCTACATATGTCTCGATACTCAAGATTCCACTCTGGTCAGAGTGGACACCACAGGATCCTTTAAAAATGATGTTAAATGTTTTAAGGTTGTTACGCAGCTTTAAATACCTGCTATTCCCTAAAAATTGGTAGTCATCAAACAAAAAAATTCCAGCATTTTCTTTTAAAATAAGTCTTAAATGCTTAATTGGCATTTTTTGAATCAAGAGGGTTTTCTTATTGATTCAGCTTTTAATGGAAATTGCTTCGAACTCTTCTGATAAGTAAAATATTTGATCATTAAAATTTTTACCAAATTCGCATTATCAATTACACGAGTCTCAGCAATATCGTTGAAGCATATAGAAAATTTTATTTGAAGAAACATAAAGTTTAAATGAAGTCTTAACATGCCATGAAACGAGTAAAAATCATAATTAAGAATTGAAAAGGCGGAAGGTATCTTCAAGATTTTTTTTAAAAGTAGAGCTTCATATTTCATTATGAAATATTTACGACACGTGTTCCTTAAACAATATTTTTTATTATCATTCGATCCCTTTCATTACCTATTGATATACTACTTTAGATATGTATACATAATACATGAAAGACTCACTTATTTATAGCAAAGATCACATTTTCGACCCACAAAACGTAATACATCCAAGAATAAATCTCATAAGACATGCTTAAAGCACCCTTATCACTCCTACATGTCTTAATCACACACTAGCACAGATTGTCTCAAAAAGTACAAACCTAATAATAGATCATTAAATATAATAACTTTAAATAACTAAGTCAGCAACTCTCATAAACCAGGAAGCAGGAAAATCAACAACAAATCCGAAAATTCCCAATAATAATTATCTTATAATGTAATGCACGATTAAATTTGAATAGCAGACAAACTTACTCTCTTCAATACAAATTTGATGATTCGAGGAAGAATGAAGTATCCGTTCAAGCATGAAAATACAAAAGCACATAGCGAAGTGATTGCAATCTTTTTGTAATTCAAATTTAACTTCATCTCTCCGTCTTCTGTCGTTCACTTTGCCTTCTTATCGAGAAAAAAAATTTAAAGAAAGTCCTCGTGTTATAGATCGAGGGACTTCAGCGCATTTTTGTGTTAGCGATCAGTATTGGATTAGCAAAGTACTGCGTATTAATTAAGTCAATCATGAATATTTTGTGACTTAAATAAATTCGACGGCTCAATAACGGTTTTTTTGGCATTCAAATTTTCTAACGGTCAAAATATATTTGAAATTATCCCACTTGAAGTTGGCTCTATTGTATTGAAAACAAAAAATCATTAATTATAGTATTTAGCGTTGGTTTTGAGATTTTTAAATGACAATCGCCCATATAACTCGATGGCACTGAGCTAATGCAAAAAACTAGAGCTCTCTACGATGTCTGGTTAAAGAGATCTCAAACAGCCAGCCAGCCGAACAAAGTGCATTATTAAGCTACCTTTTTAAAACAAGTTTCAAAAATGCGCTAAAAAGTCTCATGGAGACTCCCCAAACTGAATTTTATGTTCGGAATTGAATAAGTTTTTGTAACAACAGACAATTGTGTAACGTTTGCGTACTCTGATTATGGAAACAACTCGACTAAAAATGAATATATCTTTCCCAAAACGATTCTCGTTGAACTGTGTAAAAAGTAATTAAATTTTAACATTATTATCATTTTTTTAAAAAAATATTTCTGTTTAATTTTCGTGCTTTTTATAATTTCTGAATTAAGATGGAATTTTTCTTGCTTTTCCGTGTGTCTGGGAATGAATTTAACTTTTTCAAAACTGCCATGGGACAGTCACGAGAACCATATTCACTGAAAAGCACAGATTTTTCATTATTAAAGTTGCAAGACTTGAAGCTTTATCTCATGTTTTTGAGCAGTCGGAATTTTTTTGTGGTCTGAGATTTGAGAAAACTATTGGTTGGCGATTTTATTAATAGGAGTTTTAGCCATTGGAGGTTCTAAGTTTTGATGTCGCACTTAATATGATGATTAAGAGATCAGCCTTCTATGGGAATCGAACCCACGTCCTCTCAAAAGTGATGATGTTACGGATTTCCACTCTGTTGGCTAAATATTCGACCACAGAGTCTTAATACTGTATTTGACAAATTTTCCTATATATGTCTCAATACATTAGATACCAAAGCTTGAAGTCGAAATAGTTTAAGTCGACTCGTGAAAAATAATGAACAAAATTAAGCAGAGAAGCAGGACCAGTAGTAACCCTGATCGCTTTCCTCTTACTATGTCAGCTAACAGGACTAAAGAGACTAAAGAGATTCTGCCAGAATTAGAGGTTTAAGTTGGTATTCTGCCAGACTTCTTAGTATCCTCGTTAACTCAGTAGTAAGAGGATATTACCGACAATTACAATTCTCGCTATTTACAATTTGATAGTATTTTTAAATTTCATCGACACAAACATGATTTTTAAAGAACTGACTATAAGCTTCAACAATTTCCTCAAACCTCAGATCACAATTCCACCCACAAAATTTTTCGTCTTGTCCGCCGCGCTTCACTTGAGAGAATCAACTGAAAATTCATTAAATTCTTGCATAGCATTTTATTTCATAGATGAAATTCCATAATTATGTACAATTATAAATCAAATTGAAATGCAAGTCATTTGGAGAATTTTTAATTAATAACTAATTTGTTCAGTTGCGATGAAGAATTGCTGAAATCTTCATATTTTATTTACAAGTTGGAATTTACATGATATTCTTGCAAGTTCAACTGAAAAAGTTATTAAATTTTCTGCTCATGTGGGTCAATTGAATAAAAAGGAATTTTCCAGGGGGAAAACCACTTGGTGGAAAAACATCTAGTCTCAAACTTTTGGTCCTATCTTGAGCAGAACCAATATATAAGATATTCTGACACCGTTTCCACCAACCAATGTTAAAGGATTCAAAATTATTGTACAAAATGTAGCTGGTGGAAAAAAAGTTTTTGGTGGAAAATGACTTTTTTCCACCAAGTGGTTTTCCCCCTGGAATTTTCTTTTTGTCTAAACTTGTCATTTCTTTATGACGTACAATCTCTGGAATGAAGAAGTGAGGGGTTGTTAAAGCTGCCTGGCATTTTTAACATAAGAACTTTTCAAAACGAAAATTTCGTGACATAGTAATAATGATGGACTTCATTTGCAAAAATTTAGGGGGGCTTTTGGAATCTTTTTCTCGAAAAACCCTAGAAAATTGAAGAAAGTTTCCGTTGTGGGAAAGGAGAGGAGGTTGAGTTCTCCACAAATATCGTAAAAACTTGTCATTATGTGCTTCAGGCATCAATATCATCAATGAATTTGTTTGGAATCCATTATGATCTGTAGGTAGATGGAATTGTGCTTTATGTTTATTGCACATGTCCCACCAATTCTCTCTCAATACAAATTGTTAAAGTTTTTTATTCTAATACAAAATAATAATAATAATCTGTTCACAGAATCAAGTTTCATGTCTAAAGATATTTTATATTTCATTAATATTTTTCAAAAATAAACAAATGTACACTCCGCTTTAAAAATGCTAGCTACGCCCCTGGTATGGATATCCAAGTGTCTTGGACGGAATAGACTCTTGACATTCATACCGAGTGAATCTATTTGTTTTATCGTATCTTCTAAACGTGAGTTCTCCTGAAACCCTTGGGGAAAATGTTCAAAACCAGTACTTGTGAAAAATAATACAAATACGGATGTCATCCTCAAAATCATATTCTCAATATAAGTACTTTCGATAGAAAATCAATAAGAAAATATGATTTTCAATATAATGTCTTTTCATTCCACTATTGTCTTGCAGTGGCACTTCCTAGAACATCTTGGGGGCCGTTCACTTATTAGGTTATGCAAAAAAGACGATTTTAAGACCCCAAAAACCTATGAAAAAAAATTATTTTATTTAATCTGTTCTCCCCTAAAAAGCAAACGTAAAAAGTGAACGGTCCCTTATTATACTTTCGCATAATAAAATGTTTATTATGGTGTTCTCCGAATTACCAATAACCTCCAATAACAAGCTTAATATTAAAGAAATTCAATACTTGAGATGAACAATAGGAAAAATAAATCATAACATAATAAATTTTGAGTATTCTTAGGAATAATGAACAAGAAAAAATATTTTGTAAGTCAGTCTTCAAAATCCATCTATTATGATTATGGCAGAATAGAATTTCATTGATTTATTCCTCGACATTGAATCTCATGTTGCAATTCTTTCTATGATTTTTAATGAGCATCTTATCAGTCAAACTTTTTCAATAATAAAGAATTTATTGGCGTGTAGTATTACTCGCAGATTACGACTCATAAGAATGCTTGTTATACCTCGCAAAAATTACCAAGTAGTGGGCTTCAGACATATTGTCAATTACGTCAGAAAAAATATTGTCATGTTCTTGATTTATTTAATCATCTTGTTGATCCACGTAAAGCGTGTAAGTTATTGATTTCATCAGGCACAACATGTTTTTGGGGGTTGTTCTGTAATGATGCCCTAAGGGGAGAGGAAAAGGTATTAGCAAGTCCTATATTATGGTTCTACTCAAAAAAGTACCAAAAGTTTGAATCTAGATGCCTTCTGGAAAATTTGCAACGCCTCCGGTAGAACATTTTTCCACCAAGTGGTTTTTCCCCCCTGGATACTCATCAAAATATTTAGGATTTTTAATTCCATTTTTTATTAATTAGAATCTATCAAAACCCATGTCCTCCTTGTTTATTCTTGCTTCTTCACATGTGAATGAAAATATATTTTTTTCAATGAGCCAAGATACTCGAATTATAAAGAATATACTTAAAAATTAATTAACAAAAGTCCCACATCCAAATGTTGACGACTCGAGAGCTTTTCTTATCGAAGACATTCTGTTTCCATTGATCGCGTGCTCAATATGTCTGTTCAATTTCATTGAGGGTCAACATTCGCAAGGTGAACTTTAATTACTTAATACTTGAACTGTAATTTTCATGTCGTTAGCAGGAAAAATGTTAAATGCTTTAATCATCGTAAAAATGCTAAAGTGGAAAAAAGTAATTATTTTACAATTGAGCATCGTTTCTGTGTTCGATAGCCAGAATAAATAATTTATAAATTTAGATTTTTAGAAATTTTACTGAAATTTTTGCGTTTGATTGTGGAGAAGTTTAAATGATTAATGTAATTTTAGATCAGGGTCTTGCTGTAAAATAGTGTTGTGCAAACTTTGTGCCGCGGTACATTGGTATTTAAATGCATTTTAGACAACACTGCTGTAAAGGGTCATTTGGATGTGACATAACACCAAAAAATGGTTAGAACGTGCCTTTCTTCGGCCCCAACCCCAAAAAATAAAAAAAAAATTTAAATTTTAAAAAAATTTGGAATTTTAAATTAGGAAAAATTTAAAAGTCCAAATTGAAATTCTAAATTGAAAAACTTTTCATATCAATTTCATAAATTTATTGCTTGATTTTATTACATAACTGATAATTTTGATTGCAAATTGAATACATTGTCTATGTCTCATAATATGTCATATATTGTGTTCATAATAGAAGATTAATAAGCTTATGATAATTCTGTATATAAATATTAAATTATACAATAGAAATGATATTAATGAAATATAATTCAGAATCATAATATCTATTATGATAATAAGAAGAAGAACGATTTAATAAAATAGAGCGACATGTGTCATAAGCATGGATAAGCATTTAATATTACATATTAGATAACATTGTGAATTTCAATTCAAAATTAAAAAGTAGACAATACAAAGCTAAGGATGAAAGAGAAAATTTTCATCCTTGTTTTTTAAATTTTAAGAAATTTCTGTTAATAGAGCTCAAAAGCCTTGCCTTCAATAAAATATCCCATACGAAAAATGAATCGAATTTTTAATTACACCCCATTTTAAATATTAATTATGAATAAAATGAATAAATTAACATATTTATGTAATTAATTCATTTACAATTAAATTATTTTCTGAAAATTAATGCATTCTTATTAATCATATGAAATTGTAGAGCACAGATGATAGCTAATTGAACTTTATTTTAATGAAACTCAACTTTTGGGTCGATTGAATTAATAACATACGATTGATGTGTTTTAATTCATTAATTATTGGCTCATTGAAAACATAATTGAGGATGTCTGACTCATGACATCGGACAAGGTCGTAGCGATGGGAGGATTCTCAAAATATTTGATATTTTTCTCAAAAATCATAGAGATTTTAATCCCAACGCTATAGAACGATTCTGCATGAATAATTCGAAGTAATATGGATATATTTATAAATGAAAAATATGTGTATGTTTAAGCATTGCAAGGCTTCAGTTGGATAATCCTCATTTGCATTTCAATCTCAATACAATATGTACATTGTCATTATTTTTATTTACATTATAGTCCATTGGCTACAAACAGCACAATGAACCGTTATTTTTTTAAAATTCAAAATATTTTCGAAATTTTTTTGAAGATTTTCTGACTGAAAATTTTTTTGAATTTAAAAATACCGTTAAAAAAATCGACTTATTCTTATTTATAGAATGTTTCGGCACTTCAAAAACATGATTCATTGATTTCTTTTGGTTACAGCTAGCAACTTTGCAAGCTTTACCCGTATTTAATTAAAATAAGCAAAATTTGTTTTGATTTACAACTGTCATTTTCAATTTAAAGAAAACCAAATTTTAAAAAATTTGAACCAAGAGTGTGGAACTGGTCAGCCTTGCCGCAGTTCCTATATGCATGTAAGTGTATCATGGTGTAAAGAAGCGTGCTCACTACTACAATAAACCTTCCAGCACCCAATAACCTACTCTACTATCGGTTCGTTCACAAATTACGTCATTCCTTATGGGGGAGTGGGGTTGAAGAACTTGTGACAGTCCAAACACAAGAAATTTTTATGTATGAAAAATTTGTGACAAGGTAGAAAGGGGTCAAAATAAACATTTTTTTGCATGACGTAATTTACGAACGACCTTTTATAGAAGTGATAACTCATTGAACTTATTTCGAAATCTAAGTTGGCGGGGAGATGTTGACTTTGAGTTTTATGTAATTTTCAAAAGAAGAAAAATACGAAAGAGGAAATGGGAAAGGCAAGAGGAAAGAATGAAAAGCCTATAAATAGATGTTAAATAAATGATGAGTCGTTAGTTTATTTACAAAAATCAGTTCAAAATAATCGGAAAATTAAAATGAATTTAGTGGTAAAATGAAAATAATTTAGGGAATTAAATTCAAATGAATCAATCTCTGTGTATTTTCAGTTGGGATTAGCGGTCTTGTGTTCTGTGTTTTCACTTAATTCGTGCATATTAACAGTTCAAAAATATAGAACAATAGCACCGTCAGTAGCCACAAATGAGGACTCAACAGCAACATCATCGAAAAAAGAGAAGCGTGGCGTGTTTGGCTTTGGAGTGCATGGACATCATGGATATGCTCCACATTATGAAGATTATGCACACAATCATAATCACCATCCTCATCATCATTCACCATCGCATCCAGCACCTTTACCACCTCACCATCCTCCAGCAACACATCCAGTCAATTTAGGTGCTCATTTCCATACAACAGTCACGAAAAAAATTGGAATTCCAATACCTTATCCATATCCAGTGAAGGTATGTAATATGATTTTAAAATAATGGCAAATTTGTTTAACAATCGTGAATATGCTGATTATATTCATGAAATATCCCCCAACAATCATTATTGAAGCTCATGAAAAATTCATTGAACATGCAAAACAGAAAAACATCCAAAAGTCATCAAGGATATTATTCTGAATTAATGTTGTGTTTACAAGAGCATCAAAAAGCATTTGTGAAAAATAAGCTGTTGAATCGACAGGTTAAGTGGCAAGTGTGGGATTAAAAACAATTATAATTTTAAATTTTTGACTCAATAAACAAGCAGTTTGACAAATGCGAGGTGTTCTGTAAAAAATGATCGTTTTTGATACGAAAACATTTCTGATGTGTTTTTAACACTTTTAAATGCTATAAAAATAATTGGTTTATTTCGTCCAGAGTTGGCAATCGGTGGATTTTAATGATTTTTGTGCAAGGCAACCGATGGACTGTGTTCCGATGGACTGTGGGTTATTTTTAGCTTCAACCTCGAAACTCGATGCCAAAAATCGTTAAAATTAACCGAGCCTCACACCCTAGCCAACTACAAATTATAAATTTAATTATTGAAGATAGGTTGGCTGCTCATTTAAAGCAACGATCGTTTAAAATTAATATTTATCAAAAATAAATAAGTTTGACCAGCCATTTTGTTGGAAACTATTAATCACTGAGAGTAACCAGCTATTGAAGACACCGACCGCTGGTTGACGTCGTTGCCAATAGCTTTCAGTGTCCTTTTGTCGATTACTAGTATCGGCATACCAACTCTGCTTTCATTATTTCGACAAAATACCTTAGCGATTGACAGCATCCTCTAAAAAACAATACTTTGGTAAACAGCTACTCAATCACATCCTTCTCTCGAATTTATAACCATATAAAACAAAATTTATAAGGTTAACAGTATGTGATTGTTTTTCTGTGTGGCTTTCATGTTTACTGAATACTAACAGGTCCTTAACCAGAGTGACACAAAGGTTCCTTCTGATATTATGCCATAGTTAAACCCAATGTGTGCATTCAGAAAGGTTATGTAAATATTCGAAAAAAAATTCAAATTTTTCGAAAGTGCGGGAAAATTTATTTTGCTAAAAACTGCTCAATTCTTAATTCTAATAGCTTTTTTTCACTGAATAACCCACTAGAATGTTCATTGCAATCAGTTAACAGCAAATCCAATGAGTATTAAAGTGTTTTTAATGATTTCGAAAATTTGTAATGGGAAAAATAAGATCCATTAATTTCGAATTTCGAAAAATAAGATCCATGTTTGCACACATTGGAGTTAAACCATACAAAGTTTGGTTGCTCAAGTTTGAGTTTTAAAAAATCTTGTTTTTTGCATGACGTCATTTATGAAAGCCCCTTTGAGCTTTATGTAATTTACAAAAAATGCAACTCTTCAACAATTGCACTTAACTGGAAGTAAATTGTTGACAAATAATTTTGTCTTCTTTCATTCACCTTACTTCCTTCTATTCACAATTGCCAACTCAAATGAAATTAAGATTTCCATTGTCTTGTGCTTCTTAATTTTACATTCTTTTTCTGCTATTTGAATTGTGCAAGAAGTAGACGTAATAAATTAAATGCTGATGCTTAATTGAGCGAGAACAAAAAAATAATTACGAAATTTGTTTTAGGTGCCAATTCCAATTTTTAAACCGTATGCTGTGCCTGTGGATAGGCCAGTTCCACACTTTATTCCTCATCCTGTTGTTGTGAATCCACCCATTCATCAACATCATACGCATGGATGGACACCATTGCATCACCATCATGCACATCCGCATCATAAATGGTAAAATAATAGATATAATGGAAATAATTATGCATTAATTCATGCGCATGATATTACAATAATTTTAAATGCAAAAAAAATCGAGAGATATGAAAATATTATTTCTGTTACATGATGAATAATTAATTATTTTCATTGTGATATTTTCCAACTATGTATCTCATTTGTTAAGCTGTTGTCATAAATTTTACTTTAATTAAAAATTCTTTTGATTCTTAAATTCATGAAAAAATTAATTGTTGGATGCACATTATGCGTTTCTAAAGCCATGTAAAACTTTCGTATAAATCATTTTAATTAATGAATGATTCAGAAAAGAAAGGTTCAGGTATTTTCATACTGCAACATCCAAGGCAATTCTTTATTAATTAAGATTTTCTTAGTTAAGCTTTTGATCTAGAATCCTTTGGAATTTATTTAATGATGAAATGTATTTCTCCTATGCTATGCGGACCATAGAGTATCTCTGAAATCTATGATAATTTAGATGTTAAAATGGCATCTGTTGAGCGTTGGCCTTACATGACAACAGTTCTAGACAAGGCGAGGAAACTCAAGTTTAATATCAAAATATCCAGTTGAATCCCTAAATTTTTGATAAAAATTCTTTGATCAGAGCAAAATTTAAGAATTTCTCAGATATTTTGCTTTGTTGCCTTAAAAATTTTTCAGTATCAGTTTCAAGTTTTCTTGTCTTGGGTTCGATCCAAAAACAGGTCTAAATCAAGGGTGCGGAACTGACTTCTAATAAATTTTGATCAGTTCCACACTCTTGATTTAGATTAAAGTGCGTCGTTCATTTAACCGATTTAGTCACAAGATTCGGTTTGTGAATACCTAGCATCTGGATGACTTCCTTGCAGCATAGAGCGTACTAGAAACGTAACTAGGTACATTGCAATGTACATCAGGTCTTTATGACATACTCGTATCTTTGCAAGACACAGAGCATGCAAATTGTTTAGATTCCACTATAAATTGTAGATCTAAATGACATGATTCAATAGATTCTCAAAAAAAATGAATTTCAATGCTAGTTCTGAACCCTATCACCTTAAACAATTCACTCAACAAACAGACAAATTTAGCATTTAAAAACTTAAATTTATTTTTTTTATTATTATTGACATGTTGAACGCATATTTTTGTCTAGAATTTTGGTTTATAACAGTGGCGTATTCAGGGAGGGGTTTTGGGGGTCAACCCTACCCTTTTTGGTAAATTTTTTCAATTTGCTAGGGTTTTTTAAGAAAAAAATCCTAAAACCCCCTTTAAATTTTCTTTTCCATACAAAAATATTTCAAAACCCCTCCCTCGTAAAATTTCTGGATACGCCCCTGGTTTATAAATAGTAAACATCCTTACCTAGTTAGAAATTGTTCACATCTCATTTGCATTCATAAAATATTCCACCGCAATTCCATTTCCTTTCAGAAACTTTGAGTACAAAAAAAAATCGAAGCCATTCAATCCAAAAATATTGAGTATGCTGAAAGAAATAATAAGAACAAACTACTTAAACTAGAGTAAAACAGAAGCAGTTAATTTTTTCGACTTTTTTATTTTTCTTTTTAATATTTCTCTGCCTTTTGCATTACAATAATTTTTTTTTTGCTGTTAAATTTTTTTTTGTTTTTGTTTTCATTCATTTTTTATTTTTCATTAAATTTCATTTCATTTTACTTGATTTCTTTTCTATTGTTCATTCTTGATTCTTTAAATTCAAAATAAAGAATATGATGATGAAAAAGAAAACTAATTTTTTATATAATAATAAAAATATTTAATCGTCTTCACGTTTGTTTTTTTAAGGAATAAGCAAAAAGTGTCTTGAGTGGTGTAAAATATATGATCATAGTAATCAAAACCCTTAAAAGCTATCCGAAAGTTAGTCAAAGCTAGTTTTTAACTAACTTTTTAACGGTTTTTGTTACTAAGGTGAATTTACTTCCTTAAATCCATACAGATTTTAAATTTTTTTATAGTTTTAATTTCAAGTCGATATCCTGGTATCCCCCAAGTTTTTGGATGACAATCACCAATTTATGTGATACAAGCTATTTAGCAGCAACTCATCTTCCTTCTCAACAGGAAATTTCCTTTGATTTTTGAGTTTTTTTAATCTAAAATTCCATAAAGAAGGACACAAAAATCCAAAAATGCTGGAGAAAATAATTGTAAGCTAAAATGTCACATCAAGCGTTTAAATAGCTTTAATCAGTGGTTCTCAAACTATTCATAGCGCGGTACTTGATTATTTTTTATTTAGTGTGTCGCTATGATGACACTAGTGTGTCGCGGAGCTTAGTTTGAGCAGCACTGACCTATATTATTCCATCCCAAAAGGCACGCTTAAGAAAATGTCGTTTAAAACCGCATTGGTGCCGAACCTATGCTGAATTCATGTTCATGCCAGCACTGTACCTATTCGTCCTCAGTAAGTGCCTTTCGGATTTATTAAATAATTAAGAACGAACATTGAGAGACTCTAACTTTTAAACAGCTTGATGGACTCTATAAGCTTTAACAGTTGTTCAGGAAGTTTCTCAGAATTAATCACAATATCCAATGAATTGTAATTATGGAAATCGTGAGCTGTACCTTGAGGAAAGCATTGTAATCATAAATTTTCACCACTCGATCATTTTTGCTTCAAATTTATTTCATTATTTCCTTGAAACAAAATAACCTGCTTTATTTTTTTATCAACAAGAAATTGTCCATACTCTTACAAATATCCACTCGGGACGAAGCTTTTCAATCATTTTTCTCTTTTCTCTTTTTGGAGTGATTGAAAAGTTTCGCCTTCATGCTTAATTTACTTTTCACAACTTTTCATTTTACACACAAATATCTCGAATGGATCGAAATGCCTTCGATACTATCAACAAGTTTACAAAATAAAGGAATTAAAGTTGATTTTGATTCCAACTTTTTTATATGCATGGATAGTTTCTTTATTCTTTGATTAGAGGAAGGAAAAAAATCAGGACGAACTAAAACGTAATTGGATTTTTGAAATATTTGAGTTGGTTCTATTCATTTGAAAGCAGGCAATACAACTAAATTCTTTTGATGAGCTTTCAGTCATGGACATCTGTGTATGTTACTGTATCAGATGCTATCAAGTATCATACATTTTAGTCAAAAACTCAATATTCAATGGATTGTCTGTTATTTGGCTGTTGATAAAGGCAATCAATTGAATGTTCTTTGAGAGAATTTATTGTTGGAACTGCTGAAGCGTATTTAGGGGTGGACTTGGTTGCTATCTTAACGGATATTCCTTTCAATCTGCTGGAATGCTATTTGAAGAGATATTTCAATCCAAATCCATTTTTAAAATCAAATTCACCCCCTCGCCCCTCTACCTATTTAAATACGCACATGACACTTTATTTCGAAGAGCCCTGTGGGAAGCGCAAGTAGAAATAAATCCGATCAAAGACTTGCGTGAAGCTTGATTAGATAAAAATTGAGTTTATGTATGAAATCCACAAACAAAGCTGATTTTGATTCATTTTCAAGCAAAGGCTCTTCCCTACTCTTAATCTCCAGATTTACCATTTTAATTAAAATCACTAACAACAATAATTGGATAGCCACATAAAAGAGCTTGTTTGAAGCTTCATTTTAATAGTTTCTAACAAAAATTGATAAAAATCCTTTTCTACTCACTTAATCAGCAAGCATTCATCACGTGGACTGAACATTTACTTCGGCAACAACGTAATAATCTGAATAACTGAATATTTTCATAAGCCGGATTTTTTCTCAGAATTCTGAATATCATATCCATCCTTTTGTAATCGTCAATGGAACATACGACAACTATTATCTGACATTTTCATGTGTTTAGGTAGAAGCTGTCCGAAAAATATTCAGATTCCTACTGGGCTGTTAGATTATTGATCTATTGTTTGTCCTTAATGGATGTTTAAAAGACGTACATGAACGTGCAGAATTTCAAATTTTAAGGATCAAATCCATCTAGAAAAGTCCTTTTAAATAAATCTGTCAAATATATATTGTAGTAATTTAGGTTCATCAGACATGCTGCTGTATTTATTCATATTTCACATCATATTCCAAGTATGTTTGCGTGTTTTTAATTCAGCCCAAAGGAAAAGTGGTTTGCTTAAAATTCGAAAACTTTAAAAGATTCAGATCTCATTCGGTGGAGCTGCTTATTCCTCAAAATAAGTTGGAGAGTCAAGATTCAGTTAATGCAAATAACAATGAACTTTAAGTTTTATGTATTTGAATGAAAATTTCGATACGGATGATTATGAGTTATTATTGATACTTGAGGCACTCTGAGCTTTTTCAATTGGAGATCCTTCGAGCTTAAGTCCTTCAAAATGATTTTTCAGTAGTTTTCTTCATCCATAGCTTTATGTCTTTAAATTGTAAGGAACATGTTAAGATGTGATTTGTTCAACTAAGTAGAAGAACTGATATCAAATGTAAATAATCTTGACCTCATTCTCTTATAACAATAGACAGATCGTATGAGGTAAGGCATTAGAGAATTTGGGAATTTTTGTTTGATTTGAGAATTTCTGATTGATTCAAATCTCAAATGTAGCCAGAATGTGTTGGATATTTTCCATAATTGAAATATGTACGAATGTTACATAATTTCTATAAATGAATCAGTAACGATTGGATTATATCAAATTAATAATGGATAATGCTTTAATGTGAATGATATTTGGCAAGTAAGACTTGAAATTTATAAACAAAAGCAGCTTTATAAACAAAAGCATGAAAATATTCACCATTTGCCTTACTCAAGTATTTTCGGAGGGAAGGAACACCCTCGAAGGAGAAATTCATTCAATTCTGTTAAACTTTTTGAGAATAAAAACACTGACCATCATCAAACCTTGCAGGAAGTTATGAGAAAGATTTGTCCATTTTCTTACAAGAATCTAGAAGAGCTAGGGGTGCGGGTGTGACATCATCAAGAAATATAAAGCGTGTAATTACTTGGAATTTTGGTTACTTGGACTATATGACTGAACACTAAATGAATAGCACTGATGTCACTGATAGGGTCATTCACTTATTACGTTACACGCTTCATGACAATAGAAAAAAATTACATGACTGCCTTGAAGGCTACAGACAGCCATGTTATTGAAAAAGTAGGCATTTCTTTTTTGTGGGATGTTCGCCATCCGGTCACTATGAAAATTGGTTCTTCTTTTACATTACCACCACATAACAGCCATTGAGGATGATTGCTCTTGCCATGATGTGCTGCTCGGACAACATTCAACTATATTTAGTTCCATCAAAATAATTTCAATTTTCATAAGCCATTTCAAATGAATAGAATACCTTAAATGAGTCTAAGTTATGGTGTGATTCCTTTTATCATTTTAGGAAATGCCTAATCACTAGAGATACGCTGTTAAATGAATTCATTAATAACGATTATGATTATTTCCTTTTACAATCTTCTAGGCGAAAAATTCTTCTCGATTTTAATTATTTAAATTTATTCCTCATTCATCTTTGAAACAGAAATAAGTAAATGTTTTTTGAAAACAATATTTTTTACTCATTTTTTTCACAAGCTCTATAATAAATTCTCAAAAACATCTTTCATGCTTCTAAAAAATTTTTATCATCATAATATACTTTTTTTTCTGTGGTTACTTCATCATTTTTTATAATTTTTGACATTTTGTCACGTTTTAAATACACACATCATTCCTTTTTATTTTTGTTTTATCATCAAAAGCAAAAGCTTTAATTTAATATATTATTTTTAATTTTATTTACTCTTTTATGTTTAGTATAATTTTTTTCATTTCATTTTATTTTACTTTGTGTATGTATAATTATTTATTTTCTATCCTTTTACTCTTTTTTTATATTTGCGTCAGATTGTTTTTGGAAGAGACAATTCATAGACTTTACATGTACATATAGTGATTTATGAAAATTTTGCTTACTTATTTTGTGGTTCTTCCACTTTTGTGAACGTTTTTCTTTATTTTTAAATTTTTTATGATATTGCAGGGGAAATTAGTTGATTTTTCAAAATATCATTAAGGTAGGGTTTTTAATTTATTTTGGGATATACTGATGTGTTTAGTTTAGTATACTTTTTTTGGTATAACCAACACTTTCAGGGGTATGACCTAGAGTACATATAATCCGCGACACACATGTGCTCCAACAAAACATTACCCCCACCCCACTGCTTTAGTGTTTATCCGAATAATAGATCTTTAAATAGGCATTGAATTCTTAGTGTGGTTTGGCAGGAAGGTGGTTACCAGGAGCAGGGACTAAAGTTTTTTAGAGGCTGTCCTAATTTTTAAGAGGGTCTTGGAATTATTTTCTTAAAACCCTAGAAAATTGACGAAAATTTCCATCGAGTGGGGTTTTGTCCCCCAAAATCCTTCTGGATATGATCCTGTTTCTTTGCTTACTATTTCAGAAATTCTACTAAGTTTTTTCTGTTCAGATGCTAGTCTGTATCTAGGACAATTCTACCCGTTTCAGAGGTAAATATAAGAGCTGCTAGCAAGCTAGGTTGCTGATCTAGATCTAGTACAGCTAATTCATGTGCCTATACCCATACCTGGTTTACCACGGACACCAAGGGATCGTTCGCAAACTACGTCACGTAAAAAAACGACTTTTTTGACCCCCCCTCTCTAAACAACAAAAAAATTGTTTCTGAACTGCCACAAGTTCTTCAACACACCCCCCTCCCCCACCCCCAAATTTGCCAAATTGAAGGCAAATCCCCCTGCCGGAAAATTTTCTTTAATTTGCTAGGGTTTTTGACGAAAAAAATTCAAAAAAAATTCTGATTTAAATTTTTTCATACAAAAAATTTGAAAATGTGACTATGCCCCTGGCGTGACGTAATTTGCGAACGACCTCTAAGAATGAGCAATGAGAAATTTGTCTGTGTCTTAATATTGGTCTGATCAAGGTCTGATTTTCTGGTTTATCACAGCTTTTTCTCCCTAGCTACTGGAATCATATTACTAATTGGAAACTGAAATCCCATTTCATTCTCAAAATTTGGCGGGAATATTGCAAGCCTTACTCCTAATGATATTTCAAACATTTCAACCAGACATCGAAGTCTATTCGAATTTGTATAATAAAGTCGACTCGACTTCATACAAAATTTGAGTCTACTTCGATATCTGATTTCAACAAATTCCAAGAATCTTAGAACGTACTTTACAATCGATAGTAATTTCAATTTATTTAAATGTCATTATTAAGCCTTAAATTTCTCTTAATTGATCAATTATTGAATCCAATTCAGTAATTATTCATTCACAGGAACTTATCGGCTTTTAATTGGAAATACAGATAGAAATTGAAAAATACGTGGATATCTATAGATTGCACTCTTCCTTGTTTATGGAAAATAAAATACAAAAAAAAATTAATTATTTCAGTTTAATGCATTTATTCAAATATTCATTTTATGTTGTTTTTTTTTGTGTGTTTGTCACGGATTCTCTGTTATTACTAATTCAACATTTAATTAAATACCATTGATCATTAATGTTATTCTTTCATTATTCAATTTAAAACATTTTTCTTCTTCTTCTTCAGTGGCTTTTTTATCATCTTTTGCAAAAAGTGTTTATTTATCATCTTCAATTGTTTCTTTTTTCTTCTTTATGTATGATAGGAGGAGGTTAGGAAGGAAAAAATTATGCAGAAGTCATTTCTTTTATAACCTTTTTTTTGTGTGTGTATTGTTTTTATCATTTTGTGAGCAAGGTTTTAATTTATTTTCATTTTAGAGTTTTTTCTCCTCAAATTTGTTTTTTTAAACGAAATTAAGTTTTAGTCAGCGAATTTATTTCATCGAGCTTCTGTTTTTTGTTCTGTTTGAGAGAATATTTGGCAAAGTTTTTAGTGATTCTAAGCGAAAATATTCAAAATTAATTGATAATTTATAAGCACTTTGGAATATTGAAATTGTTGTGAGTTTATTAAGACTAAAATATGCTTTAATCTAGGCACGTAGCCAAGGGGGGGCCTCCCTCGTCGAAAAGTTCTTCAATTTTCTAAGGTGCTTAAGAAAGATCTCCCCCCCCCCGAATTTTTATAGTCAAAATTCTTGAAATCGCCCTTCGATATATTTCTGTCTACGACGTAGACTCTACGCACCTACTTCTATGCAGTGGCGTAACAAGGGGGGGGGGGGGCAGCCGGGGTATTGGCCCCGGGCGCAAGCTAAAAAACTCAAAAAATCCCATACAAAAGGGCGCAAAAAAATTTTTTTAAAGGGGCACCATTTTTTACGGGGGCGCAAAAATTCTGATTTGGCCCCGGGTTACGAACACCCTTGTTACGCCATTGCTTCTATGGAGCCCTACGTATACGTATTGGTACATATGTAAATATTGTCACGGGATTTTCAATAATTAGATTTAAATAAGAAATTAGGAAGGGCTCTGGCAGAAAAAAAACCTCCTTGAACTTCAATGTCTGAAAAACTGGTCCTCATTCAAGAAAATTTTTCCTTCAAGTCACAAATGAAATTTTGATGGGTCACCTTCTCTTATTAAGTAGCAGGGGGTAAGGGGGTCTGAGATTTTGTGACAGAAAAAACAGAAAAAATTTCTCTTTGGAAAATTTGTAACAAAAAGAGGAGGGGGTCTGAAAACTCGTTTTCTGCGTTACGTAATAAGTGAACGGACCCCTTACTAATGAGTGTCATTTCAACCTAATCCAAACTAGGGGTGTTTTTAAGATAGTTGTATAGTAAGCTCCAGGGGCATTCATCCAGGACGATCCAGGATGTTTCTTTTTGGGGGGGAGGAGAGGAGGGATTTCAGACTTTTTCGAATATATTTTCGTCGTGACCGTTTTTTGAATATCTTTTCAAATCATGACCGTATTGGTTTTCAAAAAATAGGGCCCCCTGCACTCATAGAAATAATCTAAAAACATTTTTTGGATTTTACTCTTAATAAAATTTTTTAGATTCTAATGAGAATCGAACCAACGACCTCTGGGCTAGTACTCCAGTGCTCTAACAACTACGCCACCAAAGCATGTGTAAACATATGGCAATTTTTCAATATAAATGTTTTTAAATTTAAAAACAAAATTTTAGATTTTAAAAATAATTTTTAGATTGGTTTTTAAAAACAGATTTTTGAAATTATTTTTATGAATGCATTTTAAAGAAGAAATGCTTCTCAACAGCTTTATATCCATTCTAATTTTTGGTTCAGTCTAAATGACTGACTCTTGCAAAAACCCCAAATTTCCTCCTGCCAAACAGGAACTCATCCAGAAGACTCTCGAAAATGACTAAAACAATTTCAAAATATTTCATAGTACAATAAATAATTTTTTCCCCTTTATAAATTTTGTTTTCTTCATCTCTCTTGTTAAAATTGATTGCACATTCAATTGGAGTGTTCGCATGTTTGTGAGGTGGCGATGAGTGTCAATTTACGAGACAACAAAAATTCACAGCTAAAAATTGGATGTCAACATGATTAAAAAAACTCATGATTTTGGTAATTAATACATAAATGAGTGAGTGTGTCCGCTACGAATTGCAGATTAAATGTTCATAAGCGTGTACGAAATGTTCATCAGTCGTTAATATTTAAAAGGTTATGTATCTTATTAGTAATTATGATGTCGGTAACATTCACACATTAATTGTCTCGACACTATGCACTGTGCAATCAATTTCAACATAAATCTTCGATTCATACATTTAATTTTTTTATTAGATAGTTTTTTTTTGTATGTTTGGATCATATTGAGATCTAGCTTTGAAACACGTCAAAGTTTATTGCAAATTTTTTTTTCATATTCATCTTTTTTTACTTTAAAACAATAACAAATTTATTTTCTTCAAATGACAATTGTTTTTTTACCTTCAAAATGTTCATATATTCAATCCACTTATTTACACTATTTATGACAATATTATTCTTTTTGTTAATTAAGGTAGGTAATTTTTTTTAATAACTAAATTTCATCTTTTTTTTTGATATTCATATTAAATCTATAAGATTTCTTTACCATTCGTCTTTCCATTATTATATGCAACTATGCAACAACTAACAACTTTGTTAGTACCTAAGAATTTTTTTTATTTTTTTTTTTGCAGCTGATTTTTAATTTTAATTAATTTATATTTGATGAATTTTCTTCCTTTATGGACATCTACATCGCGTGCTGATTAAATTATTTATTAATTAATTATTTATTTTTTAGTTTTCGGATGACTAATTTTTTTTTCTTCAAAATAAAATGGACTCATTCACAGCATTCATCAGTTTATCATCCGTGACTATAAATTAACAAGTAAAAGGTTGTGTCATGTGTCTTTAATTGTAGGGAAAACAGAGTTGTTGATTTGAAACTCGATTACAAGTTTCGAGCCAATTCAGTCATTTTATTAAGATGAATCTCTCGCTTTGTCACTTTTCGGTGTGTACTGCTCGACTTTATTAGTATTAAGCTATTCGGAATTAAAAGCTAGCTAACTATGATCGAACTTTTATTCTATTCCACTTCACTAATCTTCTCAATCCTATCAGTGCTTGTTATTATTTTTTTTAAAAACAACATATAGTAATATCCAATAAACCAGAAGAGCTGTTTGCTAGGTGCCAGTGAGTAGCTTTGAATCAGCATAGAAAATGTGCTATCAGGCAGAAATCATGCTTGATCTTGCTCAAAGAGCATATTTCTGTGTCACTGAGCATGCTCTTTGTCTTTTAGGGATTTCTTTCTACAATTTAAATTTTTGCAATAAGCATGCTGCTCATATAAGTAGACAGAGACGTATGATCTGAGTCAAAAATGGGAATTTTCATATTTTCAGAATTTTTGCGTCCTTACAAAAATATTTCTGACTACTTAGTCTACGGTAGGGACCAGTTTCTAGGATATACCCTTGCCATAACTACTTTAGACAATATCTGGGGTATACCCGAGAAACTGACCCCAGATTTTGAGCAGATGTATCTGACTTAATAGCGCTGACTTACATTTTTCTATGTCTATCCAAATTATATGCAACTTCTAGCAAACAGCTCTGTAAAACCAACCCAATTGATAATTCAGTATATCGCCTAATTCCATGGTTAATTTCTAAAACAAAGGACTTTGATATTCTAATAGTGATGTCCAAACCTAGGGTGTGGAACTGATCAAGATGATCAAAATGGCCTAAACCAAGAATTAATGGCTCAAAATCCCTGAGCGAGGAAGCATGACATCTGAAAAATACCTTTGAATCCCGAAATTATTTACTAAATTCCTTAGAGATCCATTAGGATATATCTTACAAAAATATCTTACTTCCTTGTTAGAGGATTTTTTGGATTTATGGACAATTTTGTCAAAAAAAATGCTTCAAAAGTTGACAAAAAGTGCTCTTCAATAATTGAGTACATGATCTATTTTAGTTATGTTTAATAAATTGCTCATGAATCAAAATTTGGCATCAGGGGGAAAATAACTGCATGTAAAATACATTTTACGATTTTACACGAAAAAAATCAGAGTAAAATGTTGTAAAATTGTTGTAAAACTTTACATCGTTGTAAAATTTATTTAACAGTAAGTTATTTTCCCCCTGTTTGACGTTAAAAAGTTTGGACATCACTGTTTTCTAAAGCCTGAAATTAAGATTCACCAATAAATTCTCTAATACCAATTAAACCTAATTCAAAGTGCCGGAAAAACTAAAAGTTTGTGTCTAAAACCCCGTCCCACGTCCTCCTTTAGATAATTTATTGCATCCTACTGACTTTATAAATACCAATCACTTTAGCTTTTAAGTTACTTGTTCACTTGTAAGCAAAAAAGGCATGTCCTTGGATCTACCCTAAATTCTACAATCACTAGCTAAGACATATCCAATATTGATTAATCAAATTATTTTAATTTAAAAAATAAACGAGTAGAGCAGACAAGGAAAAGGACAAAAAGTGTGATAATGAGTCACAACTCTGTTAATTATCAAGAAAGATTTCTTTTTTTCAGCAACGATGATGCAATATAGACGAGTTGTAAGACCGATCAGAGAAAATAGTCTCTTATCACATTTAGACCTTCACATTTTGCATTGCATCATTGCACTCAACAATGATCAATGAAAACCAATTCATTAAGAGATCACGAAACCAAAGATTATGTTTAAAAATAATCATTAATTTCATTTGCATACTGCATTCATCATTCGGAGTATTCAATTCTCTTAAATTGATGCCAAATGGCAATGAATTTTGTGCGTAGTTTTCATACGGATGACTTTTTTTTAATCCGCGATGAAAATTTAATGTCTGTAATTTATTACTGTTTTGAAATTGAGACAAGGATTAACTTTTCTTGTGGATTTAAATTCATTTTTGACAGCAATAAAGCAGAACTGAATTTATTGAGCAAAGTGCTCGTTTAAAAATACCTAAATCAATTGCGATGAATTCTTAAAGCCCTTCAATTTGCATACTAAATCGACAATTACATTAGTGGATGTGAGGATGCATGCATAACTTATGGATAGTAAGCAGTAAATTGCTAATCTTAAATCCTGAGTCGAAAATGAATGATTTTCGATCGATATTTTGAAAACATAGACAAATCCCTGAATTGGAACTTATCCATTGGGTTCAGGATTTTCACGGACAGTCCTCCAAAACTACAGTATTGATCTTGGCATTGAAAATTGTCTGACGGTAGCCAGCCAGTTATAGAAACAGCTAAAGACGACAAGTAAGTATGTTCTTACAATTGATCTGTACGGCAACGAGATAAATAAGTCGTGCTCTGATTATTAAGCATTTATGGGATAAGCTTCTTGTCTCGATAGGTTCAGAAAGTTCCTGGCAATTAATCAGGAATCTCACATAATTGATCCTATTCTCTGTACAATTAAAATTCAATCTTCGGAAGACAGGAGCGTAGCCAGATGAGGGGATTGGGGACAAACTCTCAACCGTAAAATTTCTTTAATTTGCTAAGGTATTTGAGAAAAAAGACCAAAAATCCCCCCTCAAAAAATTCCTGGCTACGCCGATATCGGCAGGGATTCTCGAAATACTGACACCTTTCAAATTTTCGATTAGTATTTAATCGAGAATCCCAAACTCTCGATCACATAATAGACACATCACGTTTTCATCACTGACGCAGACATCCGCTTGAAAAGCACTCAAAAACATTGCCAACTAGTGACAGCAATAATTAATAAATGTGATTATTAAAATGAGAGAAAAAAAAGAAAGCATTTTTATTCTAATTACATCTTTCAAATTTATTTTTGTTTTCCATTCTCAAAAGCCCAATGATCTTATATAAAATAATTTTAATTTTTTAATGATTCTGTTGTTATTATGAAAAATTGTCGAAAGAGGGAAATAGTTTCATTAAATGCTACTCGTACAGTAGATTACAAATTGAACATTATCTTAAGATTTAAACATTCGTTCTGGCAGAAAAAAAGAGAATCTACAACAAGATTGACCATCATACATATAAAGTAATTGTAAAAAAATATTGGATACAGAGATAAAAGAGAGAAAAAATTATGAAGTAAATCTAACTTAACAGTTATTAGTTCCTCGCAAATTTAAAATAAAATGATGACGAAAAAAAATATCAATTAAAATCTACATTACCGACATGTCAGTTATTCTTTTCTTCATGCATTTTCCCCTTCAAAATTTAAATCACATTTTCATTCCGATTTTCACGTGTCTTGTTAAATTCCATGAGCTCGTGCTGACTATTTTCATATTTCATTTTGATTTCGCTTTGTTGTTTCGTAAAAAGGATGCATATAGCTCTCATTCCATGAGACTCACTCCTTTCCTTTCTCATAACTTACAAATTCGTGCAATAGAATTTAGATGCTTTCGTTGCTCTCTTTTCTGGTTTCTGTTTGTTTGTTTGATGACACAGCACAACACACAATTACACATAATAATAATTATTTTATTATTTTTTTTCTCTTAATACGCGTTGCACCATACTTTAGCGAATATTACTTACTTAAAGGATTTTTTTTTGTTTATTGTTATTATTTTTAAGAACTAGCTAATTTTTATATGTAATAACCAACTATTTTCATTTTTTTATATCCTTTTCTAACCATTCTGATTTCAATTCGTCTTCAATCCTCTTTCGCACAATCTTATTTCAATGTTTTCATTCATCTTTCTTTAAACTTTAGTATTTATTTACTTCCTCCTCCTTGATTTACTTAATTTATGCACAAAACACTTCTTAAGTAAGTTTCATTTTAGTTTGCAAATATTTTCAGTTTTTTCTTCATCATTTTTTCATTTTGATTTCAAATTTTTTTGTTTTAATCAATCATTTTTTTTCTTGTTAAATCACTCTCGGATACATTTTTATCATTATCATTATTATTTTTTCAAATTTCGTTTCCTTCTTAAATTTAGGTTTTTTATGTGATATATTCTACATCATCTAGAAGAAAAAGACAGAAGAAGAATTAGCATTTAAATAGCAAAGTTTGCAAAGCAATAAATTAATGTAGGCAGTCATGTCAAATGTGCATTTTTCAACGTCCACATACTATTAAGCAGTTATTCTCTCGTGTTGTCATGACAATGTTCAGTATTAATTAGCAGTATTTACACAGCAAACAATGTCGAAAATTGTGTGAAGGTAGGAGTTGAAGGTCAAATAAAGCATCAAACTAATTAAGCGGCTATTGATATTTATTGTTTGTGTAATGCTTCTCGATTCTGACAAGTGAAGTGGATGAGATGAGATTTAAGCAGCTCTTTAAATTAAATCCAACAATTTAAGATCCATATTTTTATCCTAAGGCACACATTTCTATGCTTAAGCGATATTTTAATAATAAATGTACATCTTGAAGCAAATCACTTTAGGCATTCTTGAAATATTCAATGATTTATTAGGCGCTGTAGCTCATTAATCATAGGACATAAACTTTTTTGTTTCAGCCTTTGTAAATTATTCAAAGACTCATGTCCCTTTTAAAGGTAAAATTGGGTAAATTTCATCAAATATGCATCGGTTTTGCTGATTTTATTATGAATTTAGGTTCAAGCATTCTAAAATTACGTCCTCAAACTCAATTATCAAGAATTTAGGTTCAATCATTTAATGCTAAATCCTGATTTCTAGAAATTGGGTCTGAAACGAAATTCATCTCTACTATAATTACATAAATATAAAGCTTTTCAAGGACGCAACTTAAGGAGAATCGAAGAAGTTTCCAAGAACTTGGGACAGTATAGAATTAGGACTTTGAAAAATGCTAAATTTGATCCAATAAACCAGAAAATACTCACCGAATCAATAAACATTATCCTGAATAGGCGAAGAAAATTCCAAGAGTATTTACTAGCATGATGAAATATTTCATAATTTAATTTCTACATTTTTACGTTGATTAAAGTTTTTTTTTATGATTTTCTTGTTTAAATCTTAATTTCTTGTTAATATTTCTTATTGAAGCCCTATTTAAATAACAATGAAGTATTTTCTTATTCTTCTTAATATGTTGAACAATCTTCAATAATGTCACTACTGACCGTTAAAGTAAACACCGTTCCTCTCAACTTTGGTCCATTCTAAAACGAAATAAACAAAAAAAAACGAGTTGTTTAATTTAGAGTAAAGATTGAGCCAAAAAAAAGGTCGTCACAAAGCAACAAATTAAGGAATTGCGACTTGTGATATTTACCTTCACTAACAAATGTGACAAGTTCGTCGTAATTAAAATTCTTTGCAGGTTCCGGTGATACGAATCGTGAAACTAGCTCATCTAATTTCACACATTGTTTTATATCCATAACATTAGGATAAGGAGATGTCTGATGACCATAATCATTCTCGTATTGATTCACATTATCACTATTCGGATGCTGTTGCATTTCATTTGATATATTTTTGTGATTGGCAGGTGATGTCGTTGAATTTGTAATGAGGGATGATGACATGTATCCTAAATCACTTAATGATTGATTTGATGTGTCCAATAATATTGTTGTATTCTCCTTGACCGAATTATTATTATTATTATTACTAGAATTTATTTTGGGTGATGATTGAATGATTGTAACTTGATGTATCATTTGTTGTTGTTGCTGCTGTGAATGATCAATGATGACACTTTGTGACGGCGATGAAATGAAATTGTCGTAAATTTCGAATCCACACGATTGATTTGTTAAATTATTATTAAGATTAATTGTATTACTTGATAAATTAGTATTCATAATATCACAATTACTGTTATTTTTAATTTTATCATATTTATTAGTTGAATTCATTTCTACCACGCAGCTACTTTGATCATTATTGATGTAAGCATCACCGTTTTGATGTCCGAATAGTAAATGTTCATTTATGTCAAAGCCAAACGTTATGCCAAGTTCACCATCGCTTGATTTTTCGCAGTCGTTCAGGATTATGACTGCAGGACGACTTTGATGATGGTGATGATGATGAATATTATTATTAATAATATTATTGTTGTTGCTAATTTGCTGTGTCTGAATATTATTGGAATATTGTTGATTCGAAGCCATCGTGGATGTCGATACTGTCGAAGTGCTCTTTTTAAGAGCCAACTTATCCTTCTTCTTCTTCGTGCCATTTCCATTATCATCCTTTACAGTTGTTGTTTCAACAATTGCTCTCATCATATTATTATTATTATTATTACTGTTGTTGTTGTTGCTGTTATTATTTTGCATCATGTTAGTTTTCGTGACAATTGGTTTTGATAAAACATCACTTAATGTCTGCTTTGTCTTCTCCAAAGCCGGATAATGTTCAATTGATAGCTTGTTGTGATCAACACTCTTTGACTTTGTCAATGTATTCTTGTTGCTATTACTGTTTGACTGTATGACTGTTGCTGCAACAGTTATTGCATTTTCCAATTTTGTGTTAATGTTGCTGCTATTTCCATTTGTATCGATCTCTGTCTGACTGTGATTTTCCAATAACGATTGAGAATATGATATTTTGCTGGCATTAGCATTATTATTATTAGTATTAGTATTATTTAGACGATGATCATGCGTTGTGGTGAAGATTGTTGCTGTTGTTGAAGGATTATTATTGTTGTCGAAGGCTCTTTCCAATCCATTTAATGATTTTTCAGTCTGTGTAGCATCTCCATTGAATGTCAGATCCAATGGACTATTATTTAGTTGCTTATTCCTATTATTATTACTTTCGACTAGGTCTGGGAACGACATCGTATTCTTTAATGGTGTCGCTTTCTGTTGTTGTTGTTGCTGTTGATTTACAGCAACTTGTTGATGTTTGGTTGTTGACGAGGATGATAAGTTTGCAGCAGCATTGTTGCTTAAACTATTTAAATTAGCATTATTATTATTATTTGTATTTGAATTTGAATTATCTCTACTGCTGATGGCATCAAAACTAGAAATTGCAAACGGATCATTAACATTATTAACATTATTATTTTGGTGGGTTGATGATGAAGATGATGAAATTGAAGGCCACATTTTTTCGGTTGATGCCGGTATGACATTGTTATTATTATTATTATTCGTTCTATTTGTGTTTGTTTTTGCGATATCAGCATATGAGAATGTTGTTGGCTTTTGTTGTTGAATGGATATTATTTGTTGTTGTTGCGAAGGCGATATTTGTGATACGACGATGGGATTTGAATTTGCAGCAGATGATGCATTATAATTTTTCTTATTCGTTTTTCCTGAATTTTCGGCACTTGTATTGTTGTTGTTGCTGCTGCTATTATTATTATTATTATTTGGAGCTGAAAGAAGTGACGATAAGGGTTTTGTAGTTTCAATTGGTAATGATTGCACGGAATCACCGCCGTCGGAATATTCTCCGTCTTCGTCGGGCATTGAGGATGTAGATTTCCTACGATTCTTACCAACAATTGAATTCTGTTTGGCATCTTGACTCATTGACTTCGATGAATTCTTATTTGCTGCATTATTCTTATCAGCACGGCTGTTTTCAGCATAATTATTATTATTATTGTTATTATTATTATTATTACTATTTGAAGTACTCGATTTGGTCCCACCGCGTAGATTCCCATCACGACGCATTGCGTAGCTTTGAAGATTATTCGATGTTGTTGATGTCGTTTGTACAGAGCTTTTTGAGTCATTATGCTCGCTAGATTTTCTCTTCACCTTCTTCTTTTTAATTACTACTTGAAATTTATCGGCTTCGCTAGATGGATTTATCGATTCGAAATTAGTTGTCAAATTGATAGGATCGGAAGTAATAAAGTCCAGGTTATGAACTCCGCTTGAACTCGAACTAGAACTACTTTCATTCTCCTGATTATCATCATGATTCTCAACTGCTGATTTCGACGATGTGTTAATAATATCATTTGATGCGGTTGCTGCTGTAGTTGATGTGTCCGGCCATAAACCTTCAGTGCCCCATGATCGTCGCTCATTTCGCTTCGTTTGTGATTTATCCGTTTTATTTTCAACTTTTTTGGCACCACTGGTCATGTTACTATTTGAATTACTATTATTAGCATTATTCTTTGAACGTAATGTCACGTCTTGAACAATTTTATTGGCAGTAGATGATTCTGTGGCGGCAGCAGATGCAACAACAGTTACAGAAGACTTTTCCTTCTCCTGCTGTCGTCCCGTTGAACATAACTCATCCATTGAATTAGATTTCTTCAACTTGTTCATCTTTTCCTTATTCTTTGAGACCATTTTCTTCTTTTTATCATCAGCATTTAACAATTGCTCATTTGCTTTATCATTATTGTTACTTAAATTACTATTATTATTATTATTATTTGAAACAATACCATTCTTTGGATGATTCTTTTGACCCTTTCCGTCATTATTATGCTGTCCATCAATATAAGTTAGCAATTCCTCGAGAGTATCGTTTCCACGATAGCCCTCAATCGATTGAACATTTATGTTCTTTTCATTTCGTTCTGATTTTGCCGTACGCTTCTTAGAAGCTTTGCTATCCTTTGAATTGCTTGTTGTTGTTGCTGTGTTTGCTGCTGTTGTTGTGGATGAATGACTTGTTGGTAAGATCGATGGTGTCGTTTGGATTAATGAACTAACATCATCACGCTAAGGTTAAAAAGAAGTACGAAAAAAATATGGAATAATTAGTTTTTTCTGTCTCCTTTTTTTATGGAAAAATCTATAATAAGCCAAACGGACAGATTAAGCGCATTTTCACTGATACTATCAAGAATATATAATGGAGTAGCTTAGGAAGTTGAGAAAGAAAGAAAAAAAATGGGATTGACCTAAAGAATTATCGACTTGTGCGAGATTCACCACAAGCTGTCATTCTAGAATAAATAAAGTTAGTAAATCAGTTCAGATAACGACCGTTTCATATTCAAATTTTAGATATTTTTAGCCAAATAGCTATTTGGACAAAGCAGACGGATGAACTCGCACATACCAAATTAAATGACACATTTGAAAATGCGTTGAAAAACATTTTTTTGCAATTAATCAAGCTTACATTTTGCCCCGTTTTGTATTTGGGATAGGAAAATGTTTTCGGGTCCATGACACTATTAACGGCTATTCCTGATGGTAATTGTAATGATTGCTGATCAATTACACCACCGCCCACGCATAATGATGGACCAGTAGAAGTTGAGCCATAACTTGATGAGCTTCCTCCAGTCAGAGGAATATTATTACTATGATTGATTGTTGACGATGTTGATGATGATGACGATGGATTGTAATAGTCCATCGTTTGGGCTTGTTGATATGATTTCGGTTTCTCGAGAGTTGAAAACGGTATGACTTGATCGACGCTGCTACTTGTCGATGCTGGCGATTGCAATTTTGATGACATGATCGTCGGGATCGGATTTCCAGTCATCAATGATGCAATTGTCGTCTTTGTATTTGGCGTGCTATTAGCTGTCGTGAATTTGGAAGATGACTGATCTTGAACTTCCATTTCGACGCGATTTGCATGGAGAGATTTCAGTTCAATCATGCCGTCTTGGTATGTCGTTGTGGTCTATAAATGTAAATATATATTTTATTTGAATTAAATCGTGTATCAAAAAAAATATTGTTGTAATTTGACACTTACATCCTTATTGTTTGGATCCAGACATTTCTGAAAAGTTTTTCTAGTATCTTCAGTCTCAATATCAAGCATATCAATCACAGTATCCTTTGCTTGTTGCTTCTCCTTACGCTTCTTATTGTTCTTAAATTCTGATAAGAATGGCTGGTCGGGTGGCGATTGAATGGCCGCCGATGAATGATGCATGTCAACTGGTAAACTTCCTCCTTCTAATCGTCGTGTCGATACAGATGTGGAATTTTTACGTCTTTGTTGATGTTTCTTACTCGAGATTTGAGATTGATGATTTTGTAATTGATAATGTGATTCATCAAGAAGATTCTGTAGTGAATTGCTTTGTGCCTTCCAATGAAGCGAATTGCTCTCAAATTTCCTTTTATGTTCTTCCTCTTCGGTCACATTTTGAAGTAAACGCTATATTTGGTAAACATTTCATGCGAAAAAAAGAGCCAAAAAGATATTGAATTAAAAAAAAATGAAAGAAAATAAAAATTTAAATATGTAGATTAATTTATTTCATGTAGATATATAAATTATTTTGTGGTTTATTGTGGTGTCTAAACTGCTTAGCATACCACATTTATTCATGTGATATTAAGCATTTTCTGCTGGCACCTAAAATCACTGACTGTACTCTCTTCGTTCGTTTATAAATTAAAAGTGACAGTCATGCGACAATTATCTATGTTTTACAACTTTGGCCGCAACACATCTTATTTGACAATATTTCATCATTCTTATTACCTTTTTCATGCAATATATTCATCGCTAGCCATTGCTGTATGTAATATTCATTCTTTGAGCAATAAGCACAACTTAAATGACATGACGAATGTTGTTCAACATCGCTGCTTGCTCAGTTTTGTAAACGAAAATATCGTGATGAAATTAATTGCTAAAGTACAGTGATCGTTAAGAAAATCCTAAAACTATGACGTAAATTCCTCAAATATTTCGTGAGCATTCAAAAATTCTCTGCAGTCATCATATGATTCACTCGAGTCAGTCAATAATGACTTTTAAATTTTGTCTGTTTCGTCACACACGCGCGCGCGACAGTTGTGTGACAGTTCAATTTCATAAAATTGCTGCAAGAAATTTTTATCATGCTTTATTTTTAAATTTTCTTCACAAATATCATCGATAGTAAATTTATGCAACAAACTCTGAGATTTGCTTTGCTGAAAGCTTATTGCAAAGTCACTTCTGTCCATGCTCTAATAATAGCAATAGAATAAGAAAGAGGTAATATGCAGCATAATGGCTACTGTGCCGTTCAGAAGAAGAAGTTTAGACAATACAATCTACAAATAATGATAAGAGAAATGATGCAATCAGCAGACTTACTTTGAAAGTTTCACTTTTTTCGTTTGCATCTCGTGGGTTCTTATATGTCAATGCCTCATCCAATAAATTCTTCAAATCATTTTCATCCATACTAGCAATCTGCTCCTATCAATGAATAAAAATAAAATATATATAATTTCAAATGCGAAAATGATAATTGCATCTTCTTTTTGTTGTTTTTGCAATACATTGATACGTTTTGTTCGCATTATTATTATTATTTTTGAGAAAAGAAAAAAATATTGTCAATCTTTGGAAGATATATTTTGTTTTTTTTTGGAAGATCGCTTTAATTAGTCTCTGTAGTAGTGTGATAAGTTTCTTTTTCATATTTTATTTTACACATAAAACTTTTTCTTTTTCTTCATATCTGCTTTTATTCGAAACACTTTTTTTTTCTTTTCTTAATGTATATGTCTGAACTTCAGTGTGTATATATTTGTTCGTAAAGTCATTCTGGTGACTACAGAAAAGAAAAAAAAATTTTTTTGTAGGGAAAAATTGCCTTTAAGCTTCCAGCTTTGACCACATTTTTTTCTTGGGGTTTTTTATTTAATGATATTAATAATTTTGGTTTTGATAAAATCGTGAATTACATGGGAAAAATGATACTTGAACGTATTTTTTTTCGCAATTCAATTATTTTTTTCTCTCTGTTCAGCCATTATATCTACCTTATCGATATCTCCTTATTACTTTTTGTCACATAATATGATTGAAAATAACGATTAAAGGAGTCTGACTGGTGTGAAATTTTCGTAAATTGACCGATGAAAAATTGACAGAGTCATTTAGAATGAAATTCAATGTGTGGACTTTTTTTTTGCCTTACTACTTCTTTCCGACATACAAAAATAAGAAGAAAAAATATAAAGAAAATATGGCGAAAAAAAGTTCAATTTGTTCTTTTCGTTATAAGAAATGTGCAATTATTGGACATGAGAAAAATGTCTCGTCATGAAAATTCCACAAAATACCCTTCGATTTGCCGTTTTTGTCGATAGAATGACTACATTTTGCAAGATTTCAATGCATTTTAATGCGAGAAAATTGAGAAAATTTGAATTTTTTTCCCTACTCACCTCTCCATCGTTCGATAATGATTTTTTCGATGCCATTTGATCACTTTTTATTGTTTCTTCATGCTCATTTAAATGTTTTTTACTCATAGACTTATCATTAGAACTGCTTAATAGTGAATTAATTTCATTATTTGAAGCCATTAAAAAATTCTACACACTTAAATTCATAAAAATTCATCGAAAAATATATGGGGAATCAGAAATGACGAAAAAAAAATCTTTTTGGGCAGAAAAAATGAAAATAAAAAATTGAAAAATTTTTATAAAATTTATTCTTCACTTTTAACACTCTCCCACTATATATTTCCGCACTATTAATGTTCTTTAGAATCTAAAGTTTATAATTATAGTATTTTAAGCAATTAAAACACCTTATTAGAACTTAATTAATCCATTTTTCTGTTTTAGTTCATTCTTTTCAAGTTTCAATTTTTTTCTTTTCCTCAATGTACTAAAATTTTCGGCTGGGCAGTACTCACAATATCATTTACTCGATCCTGTCAACACAAATGCCATGAATTAATCACTTTGGCCTGTCTGTCTGACTGGATCTTTACTGTATCTCTACTAATTAACTAGTTTTTGATAATTTCACTGTTAAAATCAATGTCAATATGCACTTCGATACAATTCTCGATAGTATATGGTCCTTTTGCACATTATTCAACGATTTTCATCCTTTAAAACACATCAAATATGCTTTAATTAATTGTTTTTCGCGAGAGCAATTTTTTACAAAAATTTAACCTCAATATTTTTTGAAAACTAACTTTTGAATTTTTGAAAACCGTTAAAATATTAATTAATTTATTTTTAATAAATCTACTGCGATGTATGCGCTATTACCACTATGCCATGAGTTTTATGCTAGTTCTATCCACTTATTGTACTAATTTTCTCGGCTAGGCACTCACAATGTAATTTTTTGTGACATCATTCAGTAATCGGTTAGAAAAAAGACGAGATAAAAATTTTTATGCTAAATTAATGCTTCTATACACTGTTTCACGGTGTCATCCTTATCTCTTAGACTATTTACACACTTATCAGTCTATTATCGTTTATTTTATGGTCGTTCGACTCGATTTTCCTTGAAAATTCGTTATTTATATGCCGGTACTCTAATTCTCAATAAGAAAAATATCTGCCCAACTCTCGAAATCTAGCCACACGGCTATCAACTGCGTACTTGACTAGCTTATAAAACTACAATCTTCACTTTGTCCTACCTCTATATATATCAGTTCCTCTAACTAATGAGATTTAAATTAACTGATTGAAATAATTAATTTTCTCAATTAACTGATCAATTTTCTTTAATTAAACTTTGTTGTGTAATGTAAAGAACACGATTAAGAGGATATAATGAGTAAAAAGCATGTGGGCATGAGTCATGGGAAAAATGCGCTGTAATACACAGTGACTTTCTTACGAGTTCTTCATTGTTTTCAAAAAATTAGTCACAATTATTTGAAGTAAATTTTATTAAGAAGATTAATTAGAATGGCTGCAATTTCTTTACTCAATCCAAAAGCTGAGTTTGCTCGTGCTGCTCAGGCACTTAGTGTCAATATCACGGCATCAAAAGGCATTCAGGATGTGATGAAAACAAATTTAGGTCCAAAAGGAACATTGAAAATGTGAGTATTGCATATGAAAATGTATTCTTCTTTTTCGCTTAATTCAATACGATTTCTAGCTTTTGATGAATGTATATGACATTAAAAATATCTAAATACGATATTAATAGTAGAAAAACGTTAGATTAATGACGTTTTTATGATTTTTTTGCGAATTAAAATTTTCATGAATTAGGTTAGAAAATCCAGAATATTCTCGAAACTAATGTAATTATTGATTATTTCAGGCTTGTAAGTGGTGCTGGTGACATCAAAATCACCAAGGATGGAAATGTATTATTGCACGAGATGCAAATCCAACATCCAACGGCTAGTTTAATTGCTAGAGCCAGTACAGCCCAAGATGACATTACTGGAGATGGAACTACATCGACTGTTTTGTTGATTGGAGAGTTGTTGAAGCAAGCAGAGCTTTATATTTCTGAAGGATTACATCCAAGAATCATTACTGAGGGTTTTGATCAAGCACGTCTACAAGCATTAAAGATTCTTGACGACATGAAACGTCCAGTTGAAATTAATCGCAAAAACTTGCAGGATATTGCCAGAACAGCATTACGAACAAAGTTGAACAATCAATTGGCTGATCTCTTGACTGATGTCTGTGTTGATGCCATTTTAACTATTAAGAAGGAAGATGATAAGGCAGTTGATCTTCATATGGTTGAGATTATGGAAATGCAGCACAAGTCAGCAACTGATACTCAATTAGTTAAGGGTATTGTTATGGATCACGGTTCTCGTCATCCAGACATGCCAAAACGCTTAGAAAATGCCTACATTTTGACATGCAATGTCTCAATGGAATATGAAAAGACAGAAGTCAACTCGGGATTCTTCTACAAAACAGCCGAAGAACGCGAAAAGTTTGTCCTTGCTGAACGCGATTTCATCATTCAACGTGTTCAGAAAGTTATTGACTTGAAGAAAAAGTTATGTGATGGAACCAAGAAAACTTTTGTTGTAATTAATCAAAAAGGTATTGATCCAAATTCTCTTGATATGTTGGCAAAGGAAGGTATAATGGCATTAAGACGTGCTAAAAGGAGAAATATGGAACGTTTGGCATTAGCGTGCGGCGGACTTGCTATGAACTCATTTGATGACTTGAAAGAAGAACACCTCGGTTATGCTGGCGTCGTTTACGAGCATGTTTTGGGCGAAACTAAATATACGTTTGTCGAAGACTGCAAAATTCCACAATCTGTTACAATTTTGATGAAAGGACCAAATAAGCATACCTTACATCAAATCAAGGATGCCGTTCGTGACGGTCTTCGTGCTATTAACAATACACTTGAGGATAAGTGCTTAATTCCAGGTGCTGGTTCTTTTGAAATTCATGCCAACATTAAGTTACGTGATCATGCTAGAACTGTCAAAGGAAAGACTCGTTTAGCACTTCAAGCTTATGCTGATGCATTGCTCGTTATTCCAAAAACTCTTGCAGTCAACTCTGGTTACGATTCTCAAGATACAATCGTAAAATTACAAGAAGAAGCTGAATTATCAACCGATCCAATTGGTCTCGATTTGTCAACTGGTGAGCCATGCAAACCTGTCGATTTAGGAATCTTTGATAATTATATTGTCAAGAAGCAAATCATCAACTCCTGTACCGTCATTGCAACCAACCTGCTTCTCGTCGACGAAATCATGCGAGCCGGAATGAGCAGTTTAAAGGGATAAATTTTCATTGCTTTCATTTCACTTTATTTTCATTTATTTAATCCAGTGTTTTTACACATAAATAATTGCTACAATTCATGTTCTCTTTCCTTCTTCTCAGCCACATAAAATTTTAATATTTTTTTTGGATAAGCTTCCTTTTTTTGGCTACAACATGCATCAATAATAATTATTTTTCTTTAAGTAGCTATTTATTTATTTCACTAAATTGTCAACAACGACTTAGTGAAACAAATCTGTTTCGATTGAATTAATTAGTTTCCTTTGGCTTACATTTGTAACCCCACAATCACCACAATTCTAAATTCCCATTTTTACTACACACTACACATTTATAATCATTAACAAAAGAATAAGAATAAATTTTCATTAATTTGCAAATCTCGAGCAAGAAATTTTACTTTATATATAAATAGACTTTAAATAGTTTAAATACGAAAATATATAATGATTTTTCGCAGGAATTCTCTTTGTTAATAAAGAATGCTTTCTTTATTTATCTTGTCGATTATCTGTTCTTTCGCAAATATGAGATTGTTTTCTTTGTCATGAGTTAGGAAAGGAGGAAGTTGCCCTTTGAGATATTCTCGTCAGATTTCCAATTAATTAATTTTATTTTGTTCATTAATTTTTCCGTTATTTTTATTTTTGAATTTTCCATTGGAAATATTCCAGGATTTCCAGTAATTTGAATAATAATTTTCCGTTAGATTTTAATTGAATAAAAATAACGGATTTGGCTTGACGCTGGATAATATAAATAAAATCATAATTGAAGTACAGTTTTAGTCTTAAATCTCAACAAAGATTTCATCTCTAAATAACATGATAAATTCGTAAATTAATTAAGTTGAATTACACGAAAAGAAAATTCAACAATCTGACAAGAAATTCTCTAAAAAGGACACATCATGATGGATGATGATGGATAGATTCAGGTACAATAAACTATGCTCAATACAAAAAATTAAAAATGGAATCAAAATTTACGAGATGGAATATTCCTTCGATTGGCTCTCATTGTACCCATTAATTATAATACTAGTACATCAACATTAAAGAAGACATTTAAATTGAGTAAATTTCAAGAATTAGTCTGTTTGTTCGCGTCGCTATTTAATTTATTCGCTTCTTTTGCTCTGATCCTTCTTCTTTGCATCCTCTCGATCTTTGGTATCGATCGTTGTGATGTTCACCGACGCAACGACTCCGTGAATGACGGAAATTAATGTTTTGACAATTGCAACAGGCGCAGAAACGATTGCAAGTAATTTAAAGAATGGAACTCCCAAGACTAGAAATAAATTAATTATTAGTTATAAATGATATATAGCGACAATAATCAAGATAGCTTACAGATTGGTCCCGGAGTGAAATACAGTAAATATAAAGCAGCATAAAAGAGCTCATTAAAGAGACACATGAAGCCCAAAACTGTACGATTTGTGTAGTAAATGTGCATAATTGGATTTTCGTTCATGTCAATAAATTTGTGTGAAGTTTTGCCTTGAAGAAGTGATGTATGAAGATAGAACCAATGACATGCGACGTCAATTGCCATAGATAATTGGAACCAAAACATGTATTTTGGATAGAACATGCTCAATGTGACAAGAAGACCCATTGTGCCACAACGGTCAGTCAGTTGATCCAGCATAGCGCCGAATTTTGTGGCTAAATAAATAGAAAGATTCATCGATTGTAAATGACATAACTAATCGACTTATCGATTTTTGGTGCACAAATGAATAGTCATTCATGCGAGATAAGAACATTATACTTACATTGATTAAATTTTCTTGCAGCATGTCCGTCTAATGCATCCAATAAGACGCTAATGATATAACACCAGCTTGAAATGATATAGTTTGTTGGCATAAAGTAGAATGACACCACTGCTAAGACGATTCGAGCATATCCTAAAGTTTTTCAAAGGAAGAAGAAAAATCATAAATTGCGTATTTCATGTTATGATTTGAAAATTTAATATTATTAACTCACCAATGATATTTGGAATGAATAAATACACATTTTCCGTTTCAATGAGTGACATTTTAGCAAACTTTCCAGTTAAGCACTTATATCTCTTGCGAAAAACCACAAAAACTTGTGATGACTAAACTTTTCTCAGATTAACGTTATAGGTGAAAATTTTACAGTCTGAATGATGTTTTTTGCTATGTACGGACGCAGAAGTGCGGGAATATTTGAATCGAATCGTTTAAAACTGTGCCTTCATACATTCTACGTCTATAACTTTCTGAAAATAAATGTTATTAAGTTATTTAATGAACGGTTTATAATTTATGCAAATTTTATCAATTACAAGTGTTTTTGTTAATTAAACCATGACATTACTACGTACGATATGCTTATAAAGTGTTTTATAATAGATTTATGCTGATAAATTAAATAAATACACAGAATTAATTAATTTTTTGTTTTTGGCCGTTTTGAATTTTTCAAACTAAATTTTTTGCTAAAAATACATAAAATTTGAATCTCAAAAAGCCGATAAAAATGTATCAGTAAAACTTAGTTTTTTATTCAAAATTAAACTTTATTGTGTTAATATAAATTGTTTTACATAAATAATGATTTTTTAGGAAGGAAGAAATAATAAAAAAAAGTTATATGTTTGTAATTATTTAATAATTAAAACTGTGATGCCTCTATGTTTGGATTTCAATCAATGAAATGCATAGAGCAGCATAAGAAGTGTACACAGAACAATAACAAGTCCTAAAATCAAGGAATCACGTCGTTTTTTGATATTAATTCTTTGAACTAAAGAGTTTATTCGTGGAAAAGCATTTGCCAAATTATTGAATCGATTTTGGATCTTCTTAAAAGCCTTGCGTTGTGTTTTTAATGATTTTTGAGTCTCGATCGCGATATTTATCTGGTCATTTACCATGCTATGCGAACTAAAAGAATAATAATAGAGAAAACAAAGACAGTGAGAAACAGAACCAATTGTGTACGTGTATATATGCTTACTTTGACAAATGTTGACTTTCCTTCAAATACATATCACGGCGACTAAGTGAGTTTGTAGAATTACTCGTCAGCAATCCACTTCCTCTTAAAAGCTCTTCTCGTTCCAATTTTATGTTGTGGTTTTGAGTGATTTTGTTAAATTCCGTCCGATATGCATTCAGAATGTCGCGATGTCTTGATAATGTATGCATCATAGCGGTTCCATTTGTCTTGAATTGTATCATTTTATCATTTAATTCACTAAGTTTTGTGAGCATATCATTAATTTCCAGACTAATAGTATCGTACGAAAATTCACTGGAGATTAATGGAGATGATTCGCTGCCTGTGATATTTCCAGAGCTGAGTTTACTCAAAGCAACCAATTTTATGTCAATTTCATTTTCCAAATTTCTTGATTTCTTACGCACATCTAAATTAATTAAATTTTAATCAATTTCTATGCTTCCTACTACTTTTTCTGCTGATTACTCACCATCCCAAGTTTCCGACATTGTCAATTATCACAAATATAAACAGAACAAAACAGAAAAACTCGCAGAAATAGACTTTTTTTAATTAAATCACAATTTGTATTTTTATTTTTTTTGACTTGTTTATTTTCTCTTTATAAGACGTAATATTTACAAATTTTGAATTTTTAACCGTTAATTATATCGAAATTTACTGAAACTTCCTGTAAAGAATATCAAATTCTAAGCATTTCTGTATATTTAAAAGTTAATTTAACTAACCCAGTGAGGTTAAAATGGAGAAAATAATTCAGGGCGAAAATTTCAAAAATCAAAAATCCGTTAAGAAATGGTCACTATTAAATTAGTTTAAATTGTCATAGAAATGATATTTTAAAGTCACAAAATGAGACATTTATAAGCTTGCTAGAATTTTTTCTTAATTACTCCACAAGTGTGCTTAAAATTTGTTAAAAAGTTTATTTAAAAAATCAACGTATTCTAAAAATTCAAATTTTATGAGTTATTGTGTGATTTTTTTCGTGGATTCAATTTGTCAACAAGAGATTAAATAATAATAAAAATTGAAATAAAAACTTGATTAATTAAAGAGAGCCAATAGACAAGCATAGGAGGATGTTGAAGGCGATGCCAATTTGCCGCAGAAAGAGAAAATCGCGCTAACTACATACAAAAGGCAATACACACAGAAAGGCGAAGAAAATAGTTGAGCTAAATTCATTTTTCATTATTTTGCATTTAATTTGTTGATAGTTGATTAGAAAGACCTAAAAATGAGATTACAAGGCACAAGACACAGGAGAATAGGGAAATAGAGTGCTAAAAGTGATGGAATTGTGAGGAAAAGTGCTGAAAAATTGGTTTGAAATTTTCTTTCTTCGCCATGTTATTATTAAAAGAAGACAATTGTGTAAAAAGATCCAGTGCAAGTAGTTGTTGAAAAATATCCAAAAAGGTTTAAATTTTAGCAAGAAATTGGACTGGATGTGACTTAATTGACTGATTCGTGGAATGCTGAAATATCAATTTTAAATAATATAATAAATTGGATAGGAGAAGAGCAAATGAATGAATAAATAAATAAAATAGTGTATATTTTGTTCTCCTTTCAAGTCGTTCGTTCGTCACTAAGAAACACATTAAAATAATAAATAAGGCCATAAAATAAAATAAAAAAAAAGTTCATAAAGTGCAAAAAATAAATAATAATAAAAATCAAGTGAAAAAAAAATATTTTTCTGGATCCAGACAACAGACACACAATCAATAGTAGGAAAAGACGAGAGAAAGAAAGCAAAAGGGAGAAAAAATGATTCCATCAGACAAGGTAAAAAAAATTGTGCAAAAGAAAATTACCAAAAAAATAAATACTTCTTCTATATTAGTATGAAGGAACCTACATAGAAGAAATATGAAAAAACAATAATAATCTTCTTCTGCTTTGTCTACATATATTACAAAACGTAGCAAGTTTATGCACCAAAATATTTTTGTATTTCTACTTCTTCATATCTCTCTCTCGCTCGCTCTGTTCGTATATTCACACAAGTCCGATATCTCAGGCATTAAGTTACTTATCGTATGCCATTTTTCCATTAACGGATCTATCGAGAGATTTTCTTAAATCAGCTCTGTTATGGGGGACATACAGCAGAGAAGCCTTTAGGCTGTCTAATGTCTTAACATTTAAGTGATTTTCAGTAAGTGTGAATATGGTTAATATCCCATTCAGCCTCGCTTGCCAGTTTTGTTAATTTCAAATTGTGAATGAGTGAATGGAACGGAAAAAAAATTTGCGCAATTCTTCAGCTATGTAGTGCTACGAACATAAATCCATTCGTTCTTATTGTTTGTACGACTTATAATTGCTATTTAAAAATTTAAGAGCACCTTTAAGTGCTCTACTAAAAAGAAAGAAGAAAAAAAGATCTTTCAGAATTGAAGCATGAGAAAGTTGGAACTGACTTGCTGTTCTGTTTTATTTCTTATTTATTACTGTGGAACCAGCAATCTTGAGCCACAAAAAAATACACATAATGGTGTTGTTATGAAATTAGATTGGTGTTTATGTGAATTAGGAAGTGAATTGAGATGAGATGAGAGAGAAAAAAGGCAAAAGGCAAAGAAACAACAACTGCACGTCTTCAAAACATCACACAATTCCCATTGCGCTCAAATATTCATGCATAATATCTCTGTGTGTTTTAGCCTTTAAATATCCAAAATCGATAAAGTGCAGTACGCGTTTATGGGGAGAGAAAAAAGAAAGAAATGTAAAAAGATGAATATTTTCATTCATACAATTTTATTTATACACACACGCGACGAATCTAAGTATCTTTAAGGAGGTCTCTTATGTTATTTTATTTCTACACTCTAAATTGGATCATATGTACTTATTTATGTACGCTGAGATTATTTTAAAATAAACTTTAACGCAAGCATGGCAGGCACTTTGGGATTGCATAGCAAGTGTAAAGCATTTTCCACAGAAATTTTCTAATTGCACTCAAGTCAGTTGATCTATTTTGACAAGATTTATCACAAATATTAATAGACATGAATAATCAACACGATCTGTAAGAAAAAAAAATTGTGTAAGTCACAGAAATATTTCAATAAACTCTGGCATTTGTCTGCCAAATAACAGTCAACCAACCAATCAGACACAGCAAATGTTTTGGAGATAACAAAACAAAAATATGCATTAAATAACACCTCAAAATATATAATATCTTTTGACTAATGTCGAAACCTGTTCAGCTTGTCTTCCGTACCTGACAAAATGAGTGCCATAAAGCTCGACAGAAATGAAAAAAAAAAGTGCAATCGACGAAAAAAAAAATGAAAAAGAGTTGCAAATGTAATTTAATTTGTAAATGCTGAAAATGTTCTGACCTTTAAAACCTTGAAAACGGAAAATCGAAGTGAAACTTAACTGCACTAAAAAAAGTAAAATATAGAAATCGAGCAGCTTTGCGTTCCTAACTTGAGCTGGAAATTGTCCATTCTTCAATATCAATTTAACGATTTAATTGTTGCTTACTGAAAATGTGATGTAATCGACCAAATAAAAAAGAGTGAGCAAGCGAGAGAGACGAATGAATTTGACCTAATTTAAAGCTTCTAAACATTCATCGACGTAGTGGCCGATGCAGTCATATGTTTTTAATCATCATCATTTTTATTATTATTCGTGTTCTTTCTTTCTTTCTCTTTTTCGTTCCTTCTTTATGTGTGTATACATTGATAATGAGATCGTTGACAGGAACGACTAATGCCTGCAAAAACACGATTTTACATGATTTTTTTTTCTTTACGTAGATCAGAAAATCTTATCAGCATTAATGACATAATTGTGCTTTGAAATGAATTTATTGCTGATTTTGTCTATAATGATCATCAATCAATAATTAAAGAATGACCTTTCGATCTCAAAACTAATCAATTATTTTCTTTATTGTGTCTTTACAGATTAATTTACGCTTGATATTAGTGAGCGGCAAAACAAAAGAATTTCTTTTTAGTCCATCAGATTCTGCGGGAGAAATAGCAAAAACTGTTTTTGATCAATGGCCAGAAGGTGAGTTGCTCATCAATAAATTTCATTAAAGCTATAAAAAATATATTTATATTTTATAGATTGGGAGAATGAAGCAGTTGACAAAGCAGAAATATTGAGACTTATTTATCAAGGCCGATTCTTACATTGCAATGTTACTCTAGGAGCGTTGGGACTTTCTTTAGGGAAAACAACCGTAATGCATCTAGTTCCACGTGATAATTTACCCGAACCGAACTCACAAGGTTGGCTTTCTTTATTTAATGCTAATTATATTTTAACACATTATCGCTAATAATTGCCATAGCATTATATTTTGCGAGAAATAAGTGCTGTATGGTCAATTTGACGTGTATGTCGTGTAATATCCATGCGATTTGACAATCTGCGACCTTGACGATTTCCTTGAATTGATTTATTTCATTGGTAATCTTCCTTCAATTGTTTTACCGCATTTTTATAATAAAAAAAATCTATTTTGACGTCATTAACTAGCTTCACATATTATGCACACACTTCCGTGTAGAACAAGTCAAGGGAAATCAATAAATCTGAATGAGAAATGCGCCTTATCTCTATTCCACATCAGAGGTCGAACTTTGTTAGATTGCAACCTAACGACATTCAAGCTTAATAATTAATTTGTCATCTTCTACACATATTGACTAATACATTATCATTTGTCTCGTTTCAGATCAAAGACAGAAAAGTAAAGGTGGATCGAGCAGTTGCTGCTCTAGACATTGTTGCATATTGTAACTTACTCACACACTTATACAATCGGGATTATAGCTTCAACAGAAAATGGAAAATTTAAATATGAAAATTATATATATACATAAAAATATATATATAATAGCAGCAGCAACAGCAAAGATGATAAACAAAACATAATTAACTTTGAAAATGAAACAAAAAATTTCTTTTTCTTCGTATATATAAATTAATGTTGAATCAAAAAAAGAAGAGTCGAGGATGTGAGATTGACGAGGACTTGATGTGTGTCTGAAAAATTGTGCAACTTAATTAAAACCATACAATTGATTTTCTTTTGGACGAAAGCAGTACAAATGTCGACTTTTTGGAAAACCGTACAAATTCAAAGTACTTTATGATCTTCGAAAACCATTCAAATGTTTAAGTTGGAGAACCTTACAAATGTTTTAGTTGGAAAACCATACAAATGATTGGCAAGGAGACACGTGATAAATCTAAAGTATCTTCCTGAAATTGTATAAGAATATGATTTCATAATAATCCTAGGAAATTTTTAAAATTAGAACCATTGGCAGTTAGACGAGTAGATTTTAGCCTTTTGACGAAAACCTAAAAGTATTGAGCTATTTATGTTTGAAAATCTTATTATAAATAATAATAAAATAAACTTGTTGACGGCTCTCGATAAGAAACAATTGTATGGGCTTCTTGGACATGCTATGCTGAATCAATTTCACCACCTCGAAAGAAAATAAAAATAATAATAAAAAAAAACAATATGAAAGAAAACTCCTAATCAAGTGATAAGAAAAAATGAATTTAAACTAAATAAAAAAAAAGTTTTTCTTTCTTTTCTTCGTTTGTCAAAAGATATAGTAACTCGCTATCATCACCGACACATGAATGAATCCTAAATGAAATTTAATTTTATTATAAACAAAATGAGATAACGATTGATAAGATTAACGAAATGAATGTATAAAAAATGAGAAAGAAATAAGGTAAAAATTAGTGACATTTTTGTAGGCGTTAGTATTACGACTTGAATGGATTAATGATGAAGAAAAAGTGTTAGTTAATTAAATAAATATTTAGTTTTAATTGATTCTTCGGTCACTCGATAATTGTATTAAATGATTCTTTTATTCTTTCAATTCTTTCCGACCCCCCCCCCCCCCCCCCTCTCCCTTTTGTCTTTCGATAAATGAGTAAAAAAATATGAAACTTTATATTATAATTCATTCATTTGAGCTTCGATTGAATCGAAAACCTTTAAATGATAAAAAAAAAGTAAAAAGCTACAGAAAATATATGATGATAAAAAGAATATTTTTAAATATTAGCACGAAGTGACTGACAAAATGGAATAGAAATAAGTAAGTGAGTTAATTTACTAATTGTAAATTTTTTTTATTATTTTTCTATTATTTTTTTGAAGAAAAAAAAAACACATGAAATCATCGTAAGAGAATAGTTATTTCCCTTTTCATTTGATTAATTAAAATAGCTTTATTTAGAAAGTTGTTAAAAATAAATAAATGTATTAAAATTAAAATAAATAATAAAGAAGTAATAAAAATCGAATATCCTTCCTTTGTTTACTTAAGTTTCAGCCTCGAGTTTTTGCTTCGTGATTTATGCTGCTTAAAATAGACTTTTACAGTTTGCAAAAACAAAATTTGAAAAAATGTCTGAAAACCCTACAAATTCCAATAAGGGGTCGTTCGTAAATTACGTCACAAATTTTCCAAAGAAAGAAAAATTAAAATTTAAACTGTCACAAATTCCTCTACCCCCTAAAACGTGACGTAATTTGCGAACGACCCCTAATTATGCTTCAAATTCCAAGAATTAATCTTTAAAGACAATTCAAAACCAATTTAATCAGCAAGATAAAATGAACGAGTCATGCACAGAATCAGTTCCCTCTACATAGAATCAACCACTTTGTAGAATAAAAGTAGGTGATGCCTAAATCATTAACGGTCGCGAAAAATTCAAAAATATACCCCAAAAACAGTTCGGAAATGGTGAGTTATATTATGAAAAATTAATTTTATCAACAAATTAGGCAATCTGGGACATAATTAAGGATTTAATTGTGTTAATGGAATAATGAGTTATATGGATACGTTGAGTGATGTGAATATATCTCATAAAAAAGTGTATTTTTCGATGAAAATTAATTTTGTGCAAAAAAAGACTCATTCACCGAATTGTTTTTGTTTATTTTTCTTAAAAAATGCAGGAAGTACAACAATTGGAACTATTTTGCAAGCAATTCTATGAATGCACAGATCCACTGATTAGATCAAAGGCTGAAAAGATCCTGTTTGAATTTCTCGAAGATCCAGACGCATTAAATAAATGTCAATTATTACTTGATCGAGGAGATTCTGCTTATGCACAGCTTTTAGCAGCCACAACATTGACAAAACTCGTTTCTAGAAATGTACAGGGACTAAGCTTACAGCAAAGAGTAGATATACGGTAAGCATCTTCAATTTAAACGAGAAAATCGGAATGTTGAAAAAAAAATGTGAATTGATAAAAATTTTCTTATTCTTCCAGAAATTATATTCTTAACTACCTAGCAACAAGGTCCCTCCAAACCTTCGTTACACAAGCATTGATTGCTCTTTTAGCAAAAATAACCAAATATGGATGGTTTGATTCGTATAAAGATGAAATGATTTTTCGTCAGATCGATCAGGATGTCAAGGAGTTTCTTAAAGGCAGCGTCGAGCACTGTATGATTGGAGTTAAGATATTATCACAACTTGTTAGCGAAATGAATCAAATTGCTGAAATGGATGTAAATTTATCATTCACTAGGCATCGTAAGATAGCATGCTCATTTCGTGACACGCAGCTTTTTGACATATTCCTTCTGTCCTGTGAGCTGCTTGCTCGCGCTCGTGATAACAGTAACAGCCTCAATTTAATAGACGAAACACAACAAGGGTAAGCATTCATGAAGTTTATGTCTAATTTGCTGGATTTGTAGCCTTTATGGGTGTGGTAAACTTCCAGTGAATAAGGCAGAATAGCTTAATAAATTAATTCATTATTTTTAATCAGCTTAATCATGGATTTACTGCAACTTGCAAAGAATTGTCTAAGTTTCGACTTTATTGGAACGTCAGCAGATGAGTCAACAGACGACATGACGACCGTTCAAGTTCCAACAAATTGGCGAAGCGCTCTCCTCGAACAGGATTCATTGAAATTATTTTTTGACCTCTATCAAATTTTACCACCTCGAATTTCGAGCTTAGCTTTAACATGTCTCGTTCAGATAACATCAATTCGTCGATCTATCTTCAGTAACAATGAGCGTATCAAGTTCCTGAATTGTTTGGTTGCTGGAGCCGTTGAGATATTGAAGACATCACATGGACTAAGCGAACCAAATAATTATCATGAGTTTTGTCGTCTCCTAGCTCGATTAAAGTCAAATTATCAGCTTGGCGAGTTGGTCGTAGTCGATAATTATGCAGAAGCTATTCAGCTCATTGCCAAATTCACTGTTCAATCTCTTCAGATTTGGCAGTTTTCGCCCAACAGTGTTCATTATCTATTGTCCTTATGGCAGAGAATGGTGACGTCTGTCCCGTATGTAAAGGCACAAGAGCCGCACTATTTAAATACTTACACGCCGGAAGTAGTTAAAGCCTATATAACATCTCGATTGGATGCCGTTACTGCAATTGTTCGTGAGAATTTAGATGATCCATTAGATGATTTGGGAATGGTCGTCCAGCAATTAGAACAATTATCAACAATTGAACGTTGTGAATATGAAAAGACTTGTGCTTTATTGTTTCAATTGTTTGATCAGACGGCAGCAAAGTATCAAGAAATTCTATCGATGCCTTCACCGAGTTCTATAGAATTACAAATTGTTAATAATCAATTGACATGGCTTGTATATATACTTGGAAGCTGTATTGGTGGACGGATATGTTCAACGGCAACTGAGGAACATGATAGCTTAGATGGCGACTTGATAATTCGTGTTTTACAACTAATGAGTGTTACGGACTCTAGATTGCCGCAGGGAGGATTTGAGAAGATGGAAATAGCATTTATGAATTTCTTGGAAATGGTCCGAAAAATCTACATAAATGAGCATACACAGAAGTTGAAGGTTTATAAGCGTCTCGCAGAAGTTCTTGGCGTTGGCGATGAATCCATGATGCTGCTTGGAATGATTAGTCGAAAGATTATCACAAACCTTAAATATTGGGGGAATTCTGAACTAATTATCCGTAAAACTCTCAATCTTCTCAATGACCTCACTTTAACGTACAGTCTGATCCGAAGACTCGTCAAACTCGACGAAATTCAATTCATGCTCGCTAATCATACAGTATGTGCTTGCTATTTACTGCATTTATTACTGATATTAATTGACTTTTCATTTACAGAGTGAATACTTTTCATTCCTTGGCGCTGGAAACATGACGAATTCAAGATGTCGAAGCATATTCTACACCTGTTTGGGCCGTTTATTAATTCTCGACCTCAATGAAGATGTGGCTAGCTTTGAGACATTCATGCTCCCTCTAACAAGTAATTAAACTTACTTTATGTAATTTGATTTAATGTCTCTCATAAATTCACTTTTTAGATGCATTTGACTCGATTGGTCAAGTAATGATGAACAGTATAGATCCGGGAGAGCAGGTGAAGAGTGCATTGATTGGGCTGGCACGCGATATTAGAGGACTCGCATATAGTTTTAATCAAAAAGCTCCCTACATGATGTTCTTTGATTGGATTTATCCAACATATTCACCCATTTTGATTCGAGCCGTTGAGATTTGGGCTCACGATCCATCCGTGACGACGCCTGTTTTAAAGTTCTTTGGTGAACTCGTTCAAAATAGATCACAGCGCTTAGTGTTTGACGTTTCTAGTCCAAATGGTTATTTGCTATTTCGAGAAACCTCCAAATTAATTTGCTGCTATGGAAATCGTGTGCTGAACATCGACGTACCAAAAGATCAAATTTATCAAATGAGATTTAAGGGAATTTCTGTTTGCTTCTTAATGCTCAAAGCAATTTTATGTGGAAATTATGTAAATTTAGGTGTTTTTAAGTTGTATGGTGACAACGCATTCGACTCTGTTATGGCTATAACCGCAAAACTCATTCTATCCATTCCGCATAAGGATTTATTGGTGAGCTAACTTTTTTTTATTTTTGAAAATCTAACGGTCAAAGTAATTTTGAAAATTTAACGAACGTGAAAAATTTGAATCTTAGAAATCCGTTATTAATTTCTTTTATTTCAATTAATTAAACTTTATTAATTTATTTCAGGAGTACCCTAAACTTAGCACATCGTATTATATATTGTTGGAATGTTTAGCCCAAGACCATATTAAGTTTCTATCCACATTAGAGCCAACAGTTTTCCTATATATTTTAGAAAGTATTTCGGAAGGCTTAAATGCTTTAGGTGAGTCCAATTTGTCCTTAAATTGATCAATGATCTAAATAAATTGAATTTCTTCCTCAGATTTAATGATTATATCTGGATGTTGTGTTACCTTGGATAACATTCTGTCGTATATTTTCAAGCAGAAAAGTAAGCCAAGCAAATGAATTTTTATAGGACCAAGTTAAATATCCTAATAAATTAATGTAAGGTATTCAATTCTTTAAATTAAAAACAGCTCAAGCATTCCCAACGAAGAAAATGAGACAAGTATTGGAACCGGAAACGAACATGTTTTTGGAAGTGACCGAGAGACACCCAGAGATTTTGCAGAGAATCCTCTCGACCTTGCTCAACGTAGTCATTTTTGAAGATTGCAAAAATCAGTGGTCAATGTCGAGACCATTGTTTGTGCTGATTCTTCTTTACGAGGATTATTTCCGGTAAGACTTGCTTTGTGTCAACTATTTTTAGTTCCTTTGCTTAATTTATTGATTATTCTGCAGACAATTGCGTGATAATATCATAAGATCACAGCCACTCGATAAGCAGCAACAGATGACGCGATTATTTGAAATACTTATGGAAGGTGAGCAATTCAGTGTAATTAACTTAATCTTCAGATATTAAGCCACAACCTTTAATTCACAGGAGTTGAACGGAATCTCCTGACAAAGAGTCGAGACAGATTCACTCAAAACCTTAGCATATTTAGACGCGAGATTAATGATTCCATGAAGACGGCAAATCTCAACATGAACGACATGATAGTTTCGTAGTTACTGGATTACGGTTATAGCGGAGAAATAGCATTTTGATAAAAATAACTGAGAAAATATGCAATTTTCCTTTTTATATTTTCTATATTTTATCATGAAAAAAGATATAAACAAGTGTATGAAAAAAAATGTGGAAGTCGTGCGAGAAGATTTTATATTGAAAAAGATTTTTTTGTTTTATGTATTCTAATGCTATAAAAATGTGTTTTAGAAATAAAAATGATAACATTAAAAAAATGTCTTTTTTGTCATCAAAAAGTTGCTTTATTGGACATGAGTGACACACTTTTGGACTATATACTGCTTACTTAAGTCATACAGATTAAGTATGATCCGTGACTCTATCAATGGCTTCCGTCTGCCAATTTCCAATACCAAGTGTAATGAGCCATTAATTGCTTGCTTTAAGTCACTAAAAAATAACTGAAAGAACTGAAAGAGAAGAAGTTTAAATAAATTCGAACATTTTATAACGGTCAAAAAAAATTTGAATTACGGAATAGCTTCAAAATACATGGATTAAAAGTTGAAACACAAAATTTATAAAAAATATTTAAATTGATAATTTTACAGTGAAGTAAAGTAATAATTGTTTAACAAAATGGTAAGTCATGGAGATATCTCGTGTATGAATCGACGTATATAAAAATTAAGTCAGAATTTGGTGAATTACATGTGAAAATTTGATGAAAAGTTTTGCTTAAAAATTCTGACACATCATCAACATTATTAAATGTCTGAAGAAAAACTGATGAAATTTTATGTACTCTATTTATTCTCCATTATAGCCATTACGATTAGACATCAAAAGACGCTTAACATCTAGATCAGATCGTGTTAAGTCAGTAGATTTACATCCGACAGAGCCATGGATGCTTTGTGCTCTTTACAATGGACATGTACATGTCATGAATTATGAAAACCAACAAATGGTTAAGGACTTTGAGGTATGCAGTCTATCCATTTTCTAATCAGCTATTATAATAGTTTTGATAATATTCTATAGGTCTGCGACCTTCCTGTTCGCTGTGCACGATTTGTTGCACGAAAAAATTGGATAATTACTGGTTCCGATGATATGCAAGTTCGGATTTTCAATTACAATACATTAGAGAAGATTCACTCGTTTGAAGCACATACAGATTATGTCCGATGCATTGCTATTCATCCAACACAACCACTGATTCTCACAAGCAGCGATGACATGTTGATAAAATTATGGAACTGGGATAAATTGTGGGCATGTCAGAGAGTTTTCGAAGGACATTCACATTATGTGATGCAAGTTGTGTTTAATCCAAAAGATAACAATACATTTGCAAGTGCTTCGTTGGATAGAACTGTTAAAGTATGGCAATTGGGCTCGAATACAGCCAATTTCACTCTTGAAGGACACGAAAAGGGAGTTAATTGTGTAGATTATTATCACGGTGGCGACAAACCTTATTTGATATCTGGTGCTGATGATCGTTTGGTCAAAATTTGGGATTATCAAAATAAGACGTGTGTACAAACACTTGATGGACATGCACAAAATGTCTCTGCCGTTTCATTTCATCCAGAACTACCAATTATTCTGACTGGATCTGAAGATGGAACTGTTCGAATTTGGCATTCAGGAACGTGTCGTCTTGAAACGTCATTAAATTATGGCTTTGAACGTGTATGGACAATTGCTTGTATGAGAGGAACAAATAATGTTGGTCTCGGCTATGATGAAGGTTCAATTATTATTAAAGTTGGTCGTGAAGAGCCAGCAATGTCAATGGACATAAATGGTGGTAAAATCATCTGGGCAAGACATTGTGAAATGCAACAAGCTAATTTAAAGGCACTGCCCGAAGGGAGTATTGTAAAAGATGGTGAAAGACTTCCAGTTGTTGTAAAGGACATGGGAGCATGTGAAATTTATCCACAAACAATTGCTCACAATCCAAATGGACGTTTTGTAGTCGTTTGTGGTGATGGCGAATATATAATTTATACATCAATGGCACTGCGTAATAAAGCTTTTGGATCAGCACAGGAATTTGTTTGGGCACTTGAAAGTAGCGAATATGCAATTCGTGAAAACAGTGGAGCTGTAAAGTTGTTTAGAAACTTTAAGGAACGAAAGAGTTTCACTCCAGATTACGGTGCTGAAGGTAGGTCCAAAAATGTCTCATTTGCTTGTTGCTTGCTTGCTTAATACTAACTTACATCCTTTTAAATTTTATTAATGCTACCCCCCGCTTTGTTGTGTGTTGTACAATAGAAGGTGATACATAAACGCTATTTATTATTCTTTATGCTTGTTTCCTTTAACACTCCACAAATTGTTACTTAAATTAAATTTTTTCATTCACTATTTTTAAGGCATCTTCGGTGGATATCTTTTGGGCGTTAAAACATCATCTGGATTGACATTCTACGATTGGGAGAATTTAGAGCTTATTCGTCGTATTGAAGTTCAACCACGATATGTTTATTGGAATGAAACTGGAACTTTGGTATGTTTAGCAACAGATGACTCATACTTTATTCTCCGTATCGATACTGGATTAATTCAGCAAACGATTGAAACAAAAGGATCAATTGAAGAGGACGGAATTGAAGCAGCATTTGAAGTTCTCGGTGAAATTAATGAGAGCGTAAAGACAGGATTGTGGGTTGGAGATTGTTTCATCTACACAAATAGCGTTAATCGTATCCAATATTATGTTGGCGGTGAAATTGTCACTGTATCTCATTTAGATAGAACGATGTATCTCCTTGGCTACGTGCCGAAAGAAAACCGATTATATCTTGGAGATAAGGAACTCAACATTACTAGCTATAGTCTCTTATTGTCAGTTCTTGAATATCAGACAGCTGTCATGCGAAGAGATTTTGATATTGCTGATCGAGTTCTTCCAACAATTCCTAAAGAACATCGTACACGAGTTGCTCATTTCCTAGAAAAGCAAGGCTTCATGAAACAAGCCTTACAAGTGTCTACCGATCCAGAACATTGCTTTGATTTAGCACTCAAAATTGGCGATTTAAATAAGGCACTACAATTGGCCAGAGAATCAGACAGTCCACAGAAATGGTCACAATTGGCTGAAATTGCAACGACACAAAATAAAATGGAACTTGTTAAAGAGTGTCTACTTAAAGCTAACGATTTAGGTGGCTTGTTATTGCTCGCATCAAGTTCTGGTGACGAGGGCATGTTGCACAGCTTGAAAGACAGTGCAATGTCACAAGGAAAATATAATGTTGCATTTATGTCCATGATGCTGTTAAATAAGCTAGACGAATGTTTGGATGTTCTCATTGAAACTAATCGCATTCCTGAAGCTGCTATGTTTGCAAGGTGAGTAATATATCTAGAACTAGATTAAAACTGAATTAATTTAATGACATTTACCTTTCCAGAACATATCTCCCCGACAAAGTCTCACATGTATTGGGCTTGTGGAAGACAGAATTGGGTAAAATAAATGAAAAGGCAGGTCAGAGTCTTGCTGATCCAACACAATACGAGAATCTGTTCCCAGGATTCCAAGATTCACTCAAAACACAACAATTCCTAGCACAACAACCATCATTATTGCCAGCAAATTCTTTCACAAAAATTCCACTTAACATAGATCGAAATGCTATGGATGAAATGAATCAGAATGAGCTTCAAGGTAATTTCCAGTATTCCAAAACAGATAAGCCTCCATCAAATAATGGCGATGCCACGACTAGTGAATTAGTAGAATCTGTCAAACTTGTTAATTTAAATGATGCACCATCGACCACGACAACAAACAAAACGGAACCGGTAGAAGCGAGGAAAAATTCATTAGATGAATTTGATTTCGATGAGGAGATAGATGAGAATATTGATACGTCGGATGTTAATCTAGATGATGAGGAGCTTCTTAGTGACTAAAAAAAATTGACGAAAATTATTATCCAATTTAAAATTTGTAAGAGAAGCATGAAAATATTAATTATTCATTCGATACTATCTATATTATTTTATTACAATGTAATGTAAAGAATAGAAATTCAATTAAATGCTGATTCTATCATGTTTTCGTTTCCCTCTATGTAATTAAGCTTAATTTCTCCCGTTATATTCAATTGTGCAAACATAATAATAATAATCAATTTTTTAATGAGTAATCTTGTTGCAAGTAATAAAGAGAAATTTTATTTAAAAACTATGTATACAGCTTGTGTTTTGTCACTTAACTGTCTTTTCAGAGTAGAATTTACAGCATGAAATTTAAAATATAACGGATTTCTGAGATTCAAATTCTGTTTAAATTTTTTTTGAACTTTCAACAGTTTTCAAAAGTTCAAAATTTGAATTTATAAAATCCGTTAAATTTTGAATTGATAAAATACGTTAAATTTAAAAATTTAATATATTAAACTTTTATTGATATCCTTAAACTAGTGTTTTTACATTTTTAAACTTTTAATCTCCTAAACTAATCTCCAATTTACGTTTTTGTTCCTCATTATCTACAACTCTAATATTTTTTCTGTATCTCGTGATTGTATAATGGCACGTATCTTCATCGATTCCAGTCTTCCAAAAGACCATAGCTTGGAAATCAGTTTCTGTGCTGTTTGAGTATTTTTGGATTGCATTAAGAATAGGCAGTTCATTCGACATCTCGAAATATGGCACGAAATTTTGCTTCTTGTATCTAAGAAAATCCAATAATTAGCATTGAGTGTACAGCACATAAAGTCAAAAACTTACCGAACTATTCCTAGCCAGAATGCTAAAGCTGCTTCCCAATTTTGCTTTGATCCATCAACAAATTCAGTTCCACGGCTAGAGTGCCAGGAATATTTAAGATCTAGAAACGGTAAACTCTCATTTGCAGGTGTCAACTCTCCGTCATGACGATCGTTTGTTATAATTTTGCAAAACTTTTTAATCTCATCGTTAATAACTTGCAGGCATTCTGAAAATTGCTTCTTGCGATCGTCTGTGACAGCCCTTAAAGTTCCTAAAACTTTTTGACATTCATGGTTTGTGTTTTTAATTTCAATGTATAAGTTGTTCATTTTCTCGTTGATTGATTCTAGCTCATTATCATTCCCTCCGAAATCTAGTGGAAATTCATCTAGTGCTCTCTTTAAGACACCCATTGTCATTTGAAGATCCAGAGACTCCTTTTTAAAGTTGTTAATATCCTTGAATTTATCATCTAATGTGTTATAATCTGGTCGAATTCTATTAAGAAAAAAATATTTAATTTTAGGTGTGCATACATAACTGGATTATAACTAAGGAATTCCATCAAGGATTGTCAATTAAAGAAAATATAACGACTTTTTAAAATTTGAAAAATTAATCGTTTAAATTTGAAATTTTGAAAAACCGTTAAGTTTTGAATTTTTAAAAACCGTTAAAATTCAAATTTTGAAAATCCGTTAAATTTTGAATTTTTAAAAACCGTTAAAATTCAAATTTTGAAAATCCGTTAAATCGAGCATAACTAAGACTTACAAATTAAGATGATGTTGAACCAAATCAAAGTTTTCGTTGGTGTCATTGAAGGTTAATTGAGACATCAGAGTGCCATCTTCGAGTGATATAGTTTCAAAGTTTGAAAAAATGTGGTTCAAGAGTTTATAATTCTCGCTCAACAGCATTCGCTTCTCATTCATTCCACTGCAAATTTTTAGCAACATTGTCTTTAAATTTTCCTTAATTTCAGCACTTTTCTCTTTTTCAGCTACGATTCCAACGATTTTCTCCATCCATTTTGTGTAATTAACTTCACAACACGTTTTTGATATTTCTAGCTGTTCTGTCGCCTTGTCTATTTTCAGTTTAGTATTTTCGACAATCATTTCAAGTTGTGCCTTCTCATTGACATAAAAGTTCTTATCTGACTTAAATTTTGAAAGGGTTTTAAGCTGTTCATTTAAGATGTTAATGTTGTCAAGTAATGTTTTTCGACTGCTGACATAATGGATAAGTTCTGGTGCCAATTGTTCATATTCCTTAATATTCCCTATGTTATGCTTCTTACAAAACTGTCGATAATACTCATCTATTAACGGTTGGAACTTGGCATGCAATTCCTCGAATGTTTCCACAATTTTAGCAAGATTGTCATTGTCGAGTATTTTGACGAGTTCTTCAAGCTTCTCAGTTTTCTTATTCAGAGCATTAATGCAGTTTGTGTTACGTGCTATTGCTTCCTTCATCCATTTAATCATAATCTTTATGTTACTCAATCGTCCCAACGACAACAAGAACTTGTGATTCTCAACATGCAGATCGCAAATCAAGTCCATAACTTTAATTCTATTCTCAGTGACATTTTTAGCCACGTCCACAATATTTTCAGCACCAATTACTGTCGAATGAGTTGAAATTAATTTTTTTTGAGTATAAGAAACGGAAGCAGCAAATGAAATGATTTTTACATTCCTTCCAAAATGTTTAAAGACTCTATGGACATCATCAAATGTCTTTGAGTCACAAACAATTGTTGGTTCCAGAAAGTGCATCAAAATATTTTTAATTTGATTCGAGACTGGAACTAAGAAGCTATCAATTGGTGCAATTTTGATATTTGGAAGTGATTTGTTCCTTAAATTGACGGGAGTGACTGACTTGTAGAACTTTTGAGGCAATAAAATTATGGAAATTTGTTCATTCTGTTGCATTCTTAAATAATTGCTGACTTCCTTCAAAATTACTGCATTTTCGACGACAATAGCATTTGAGTATTTACCTAAGCAGTTTAGAATTTGTGACTTTGTTGCAGTCATTCCATTAGATTCTTTGACATCAAACAGTTCCGATAAAATTCCAATAATTGAGTCAGAAAATTTGTCACGAAGTCTCTGCTCGATTCTTTTAATGTCACTTAAGTTAAAGCTGTTATCCATCAATTTATCAGTGATTGTCTTCCTTCCTGTCTTTATAATCTTTTCAGCCAATGATGATTCAGACTTAAGCTTGTGAACTCTAGAATTTAATTTGTTGAGGCTTTTAACTAGTTCCTTCTCATTTCTCTCCAGAACTTTCAGTTGTTCCTTAAACATTTCATTCTCATCAAGCAGGCATTTGATAAGAACTTTATTCTTCTCGGTTTTATCTCTACTCATTTGGAGCTGATCAATTTGTCTCTTAGTGGATATATACAGCATGTAGTCATAATTCGATTCAAAGAACTTGTTTCTTAGTTCTGTGTATTCAGCAATGCTGTCTATGTATTTTTTATGAGTATTTTCTAAATATTCAAGCTTTGTGGATGATTCGTCGACTTGAGCCTTATATTTGTCACATTCATATTCGACAAGGTCTGAAAATTTACTTTGGTTGTCAATAGATTCAAGCTCGTCGTTGTATGTCAACAGATTCTTCTTATGTGCTATTAGTTCATTCATTGATTTATTTAATTTCATGTCTGAATTACGGACATCCTTCTCAATGTCCATCTTCTTCCTCAAACTTTCTTTGGACTGTGAATAATCAGTTTTATATTCAGCAATTACGTCATTCAAGTTGCCAATCAATGCATTAAATTCCTCAGGAATGGTTTCGTTAATTCTACGTTCATTATGATAAAGCCTCATTAGTGAAAACTGCTCGAATGCCTGCTCAAATTCATTAGTAGCATTCTTGATTTTCTTGGAATTTTGTATCCTTAATTTTTCCTGCTTCTTTTCCGAGAAAAATTCCTTTTTGTGCTCATTCAATAGCTTCATTGAGATTTCTAATTCTGCCATTTTAGTCTTGTGCTGATTATATCGCATTTTCAGCTCAGAATTACCGCAGATACTTTCAATAAAATTTATACGAGATGAATCATTCAGATTCATTAGATATTCAATTGTTTTTGGAGATAGATAGCTTGTAAGCGTAAATAGACATTTGTGTTCCTGCAATTTGTCCTGAAAGTCATGCTGTGTCGATTCAGTTCCATCGATCTCATAATTGAGAACTCCATTATAGTAAGACTTTTTTAGGATGCAAATGTCATCGGTGGATGTTCTGATGTGTGTCTCGACAAATAAGCTATAGTAAAAGACGATTAGCTAGATTAAATATCATAAATCTGTTTTTGGACGTTGATTGATAATCATGAATTATTAATTAAATACACACGAAATCTAATACGTACCAATCTGAATCATCACTAATGTCTACATGCTGTAATTCCTCTAAATTGCTGACGTTTTCATTACAAAACATAAACTTCAGGACATCAGCAAGTTTATTTATTTCTAAGAAAAAAAGAGGACATAAAATTAGTCTCAATAGCTTAATTAATTATTTCAATTAGTACCTTTAGAACTGAGATAAGCACAATTAATTAATGTACAATCCTTCAAGTTAATTTCTCCGCTATATTCGCCAAATTTGTTTATGATGATTTTGACTATTTTTGACGTCGTCATTTTGTGTCTTCTTGTTTTGCTTAAACATTAATTAATTAATTATCTGTTTTGTCTGCTTAATTACATTAAATCCTTAAGTTTCACTTAAAATTAAATAAAAATAATTTTTATTATTTTTCGCGCCAAATTTCTGAACGTATCCATCAACTTCCATGCGATAATCTTCCGTCCAATGGCCGTACATGACTATCTGTTGAATGAGATGTCCTGAAAAGCTTAAATAAATACTACAAGCGCATATTCTTCATCATATAATTTTATTCAGTTTCATTAAACTTTTGGATAGATTCAAGCATAGAATTTCCTTCGTCCAAGAATTTTCCGACCGAGCTTTTACAGAGATCCAGTCGTTCATTAATCTCGTTAATTTTAGCCGTTATATTGTACCGTATTTCATCATCTGGATGTGCCTTTCTGAATGCCTTGATGCAGTTCTTCATCTCATACTTAATTCCAACATTACTTGATATCCGATAATTTGAAAAATCAGCATTAACACATTTATTGCTTTTCAAAAAGAGAAACCTTAGATTATCAAGCTTTTCAAAGGCATACGGGGATATAGACGTCAATTTATTGTTATTTAAATAAATCGAAATGAGCTTTTGATTCTGTTCTGTAAATAAATTCGATGATATTTCCTGAAGCTGATTATGACTCAACCAAATATATTCCAAGTTGATTAATGGCTGAAATATGTCATGCTCAATTTTTCTAATTTTATTTCCTGACAAATTCAGCTGCTCTAAATTTGCCAATGAGTTGAAAGCATTCTTATTGATGGTCTTGATTCGATTTCTTGACAAGTCGAGGCTTTTAAGATATTTGCAATGCACAAAAACGTGATCCCTAATGACAGTCAGGTGATTGTTTTGAAGGAATATGTATTGTAGATAATCAGCCTTGTTAAACGATAAAGAATTTAATTCCTTTAGTGCCATGTGCGATCCATTAAAAGCTTGAAGATTTTTAAATGTAGAAAAAATTGTATTTGGGACGTTATGAAGCCATGAGTTGATAAAGCTCACTTGAACCACCGAATTTTCAAAGTCGTCATAATCGTAAACTGTAAACGGAAGTTGTAAGTTCTTTAAAATCACATATGGGGTCTGTTCATAAGTGACGTCCATTAAAAATACGAAATTAATGTTGGACGTCATAAATGAATGAACCCCATGTAATTCATCCATAAACTTGCCATCTGTCCACTTCCATTTAGCTTCAACTGGCGGAACGGCATTAAAAGACTCGTCCTTTCCAAAATTTATCTTCACAAAATCACACGAGATTACCTTCTTGCCAAAATAATGAGCAAAGACATGCTGATAGTGGCACCTATAATTATTTGAATCAATTAAATTAATTATGGTACAAACAATCAAAACTTGACCGATTTTTGTAATCAACATTTTAAGACTGAGCATAATAATTTTGAGTTTAGGTTCGTGATAAGATGAAACTGACCTACGATAATTGAGAATTAGATGAAGGAAGTAGAGCAAATATTTTTTAAGTTTTGAGAGAATTAAGTCTTGTGATATGGATTGTTGTTTAGAATTCTCATGATTATGGGAGAGTTAGAAGCACAGAGACTTTAAAATGACGTCATAAGGTTTTTCATTCACAACTTTCAAAATACCGTTACAAAATCACAAATTTGAATTTTAGAAGCCGTTACAAAAGCATATTTTTCAAAATTTAAAAAACCGTTATGAATAAAAAATTTCAAAATCAGAAAAACCGTTACAAAATTCAACTAATTTAACAAGTTTTTAGCTGAAAGTGAAGGATACAAAAGGAATTTATGAATTTTAAACTGTAATTTTTATTTTTTTATTTTTCTTTCATCTTAATGATTATTTCTTCATTTTTTTTATCAACTTTATCTTGATATAATTAAATTAAATCGTATGCAAAAAAATATTGAACAAATAAAAAAGAATGTTTTTTACTACAACTTTTTCCTTTCATCTCATTATTTTTGTTTTACTTAAAGTACTTTTGGGGGAAAAGCGCAGTCAATTAAACTATTAAATTTTATATTTTAATTAATATTCAAAATAACGCTCTTCATTGAAATGAAATATCTTCTTAAAAAATGAACTCACTTTTTATCAATCACTGTTCTTAATATATTGAAATAAAAAGAAACAACAACTTTATCATCCTCGTGTGTCATCAATTAGTTAATGACTATCGTACAATTTCTATAATAACCGAAACAAATCATTCTTTATGCAATATTTGGCATATATAAATTTCTTTGAATTTTGAGAATTAAAAATATGAAAAAAGGAAGGAAAATTATAACTTTTTATTAATTTTTTTATATATAATTTAATTAAAGAAAACTCATCTTAACAAAAAAAAAATCCATTACGTTGTTCTATGAATTAACTAAATCATGATTTAATCAGTGAAATATACTGAGCGGAAACGAATTAATTAGAATATTCAATTTATGTATCTTTTTGTTCATGAAAGCATGTAATTATGAAAGGAGAAACTTGCTCTTTTGTTTTGAAAAACAATGAGGAAAATGGAAAATTTATTAAGACTAAATTTCTCAGAATTTCGAAAAATGTTAAAAAACCGTTAATTAGAAATTTGAATTCAGAACCATACAAATGTTATTTAAATTCTAAGAATTTGAGATGTTTTTAGAAACCCTACAATTGTTTATATGATTTTGAAAACCATACAACAGTCATTTTTTGAAGGTGCTGAAGAACTATACAAATGTTGAAATTTGTACGGTTCTGAAAGGTTAATTTCAAATTTTCATTTAACGGTTTTTCATCGGATTATTTTAAAATGTGTCAGTGATCTTTTGTTGAATTTTAAAACATTATTTTCTTCTTCACGTTAGAATTATCATCAGAAATTCCTTCATTTTTATCAAATGAACTGTCTTATGAACTATTGAAAAGGTTTATTACTCAGCATTTACTATGTGTGTTTTTTTTCATCAATTATTTACATCAAAAAATGTCTAGCTACAAATTGTTTATCAAGATTTCGTCATTTTTTGTGTTGCCTCATATTTTTTAATTCATATTTATAGTAATAAAATAAAAAATAATTTTTTTAAAAAAATATCAGCGTATTTTTTTCTCTTAACATTTCAAATGAGTTTCTCAACAATATTATGGAGAGTTGAACGTAAAATAATGAATAATCAATATTAATGGATAATAGTAATAATGATAATTTATTTAAAAAATAACTCATGAGCATGTGGCTTAAGTATTGATTGATTTTAATTTGAAAATTAAAATATATAGTTTTACTTTTTCTTGATGTTTTTTTTACATTAAAATTGAAATTAGTATTCTTTTAAAAAAATTGTTTTAAACCTGAACATCAGGAATAAATATTTTTATGTGTGATTTTTACAATAACTTTATATTAATGCAGCTCATTTATTTTATTTATCTTTTTTTTTGCGTCTATAAAAATGAAAATGATAATTTTTTTCTGTTTTAAATGCATTAAATGGCTGTTTTATCATTATCAAAGGATTATTTCAAGAATGTGGAGCAATAAAGTATTTACTGAGTTCTTTCATCTTTCTTTTCACTTTTAATTAAATTAAACAAGATAAAAATGAGGAATAAAAAAAGTAACTTTCACACACGAGCACACACGTACGTACACTGTAGTTTAAATCTTGCAATAAGGAAGCTTTTTGTCTCTAAAAGCTCACGCTATTAAACGCTGCCTTCAATTATTGAATTAATTTTCGCATTCATGATGACTTCATAGTATTTTTTTTTTGTTTTTGTTATCTTGCCTATAATCACTAGCTTTAATACAATTAAATTAAAAAATATATTGTTTACGTGTATCTTGTTCATCATATTGATTTTTACTTACTTATGGACAGAACCGATGAGCTTTTTTTAATGTGTTAAATGTAAAGTTCGGGACATATTAAGTTCTCCTCATAAATCATGATTTTTTATGTACATTTAGAAGCTTTTGACTAACAAATTATCAAACCTTATGTCATGAGTAACAGAAAGATTAATAATATGGCAGTAAATAAATAACCAAAAAGCTTAATTCTTGCAATATTCTAAAAAATTGTAAACAAAGATTTGAATTTTAAAGCTTTTCTAAAAGCTCTCGTTACCGCGCAAAAGCTCTGTCCATAATTAATTTTTTACATTCATCATCCTTTTTAGTTTAAATGTTTTTTTTCACATATTTTTTTTTTGTTAATTAAAATTTGACGATTTATCTCATTTGCTTGTTGTTTGTTTATTTAAAATCAAAAAGAAAAAGAAGCAGAAGGAGGAAAACTGAATAAATGTAATATTATTATAATTATTTTTAAATAATTGTTTTTTTTTGTTTATCTTTCATATTATGTCGTTCATCTTCAATAATTTTATATTGGAAGTGTAGGTGTGTTGGTTGGTGTTGATGTTAAAACAGATGCCGATGGATATCGAATTGTATGCTGTGATGCTTGAATAAAATCCTGACTAGGATTGAGGCATGACTGACGCGAGTTTGAGTGCGATGCTGCTTTCAATAATGTCACAGCTTGATCGCGATCGGGACTCTTTTGCTCTAGTCACTTTGTTCTTGGTGACTTCTTCTTCTTCCGTTTAAAGAAACAGCAACATCTACAATTGGATTGAATACTTAATGCATTAGTCAGTTCTATAAATAAACTTTACTTTCAACTTACTTTGTGTCGTCGACCATTTCGACTTCTTGTTGCTGTGTTATTGGTGTATTTGAATGACCAGCTGTTGGATCATCAGCATTCAATTCTCCATTTGTTGAGCTTACCACCTGTGAATTATTTCGTACACAAAGAATTATTTAATATTGCCACACAAATTTATTCTTTCATTATCAATTTTTTTTTTTCATTTTTTTTTTGGTGAATTAGGTTTATTAATCTAAAAAAGACGGTAGACGTTCTAACACTTAAATGTTGAATTTAATTTAATAAAAAATATATTAATAATTTAATAGGATGTTGGTTTATATTCATCGTTTAATTGTTTATTTTTTGCTTAAGCTTATATTTATATTATTTAAATGTGTATTTTCATGATTAAGTATGAGAGCCTTTTTCCTTCACACCACATTTAGTCATTGCACTGCGGATGTTGAAATTGGTTTTATTTAATTCTTTAATTGGAATTTGCAATTTTTTTGGGTGTCAGGCGCGTAGCTAGAGGCGGAATGAGAGAATTTGCTTTGTCTTACTATGCTGCTGCTGATCATAATTGGAAAGTTTCTCGTGTTTTTATAAATTTTGCATACCTAGAATTTAATTTAGCTTTTTGGATTGCAGAATAAACTGTCAATTTTCATATGCAAAACAAAATTTTATTGAAAACCCTACAAATTCTCATCAAAACCCTATAAATTCCGTTCCAGAACCGTACAATTTCAATAAAAATTCATTTCAAAACCATACAACAGCTACTGAATTCAAAACATTTGTACGGTTCTAGGTTAAATTGTACGGTTTTCTAAAAACTGAACTTGAATAGTTTTTAAGCCTTTCGATATTCCAGACAATCTTAAAGAACCATAAAGCCACATGAAAGTTATGAACGAACAAAAATGAAACAAGAAAATGCTCAGATTTAACAAATATTTCCATAACAACATTGTTTCGTGTTATTTAATCCTCAACTTCCTTCATTCCACAGCATATCGCATAGAGAAAAATTCCAATATTTAGTCACATAGTACAAAAAATAAATTTCCTCGCAAGTTTGGAATTTATCCATGCAAAAATGCAGAACTAAAATTAATCAATTTCAACATCCGCAAACAACAGATTTTTGTTCACTTTTCAAAAGAAGAACTTAATGGAATCAACAAAGACAAAAAAAATCAAAAAACATAAAATCCTTGAACCAAAGTTAAAGTTTTTAGTAGTCATAATCTCTTTTAACTGTGTTTGTGTGTCAGATATCAATTCCGTGTGACAAATAAATCGTCGTCTAATTCGAAAAAAAACAACAAAAAATCATTGGATAACTTAATATTGATGATGAGAAAGAATAAAGTTTTTAATAATTAATGAGGAAAACAAATTTTTTCCTACTCAATGCTTTTCACCATGATTCGATTATTCTTCTTTTTCCTAATGAATGAACTTTATAATCGTGTTAAAAAACATTTTTTCATTAACTTAGCATTAAAAGCATATTGAGAAAAATAAAAAAAAACATGGAAAAAGGAGGAGAGAAAGAGTAAAGCGTCTAAAAAGGAGGTAAAAAATGAATTTCATGCCCTATATATGCGTTATTGTAAGAAGCAGTCTATAAACTATGCTAGCCTTCAATCACATCACGGTACTTTCTATGTGTATATTCTGATTCATGCTCAATTTATTTTACATTCCTATATATGATTTCATTTTCAATTTGTAATATATATGTACAGCAAGGCAGCTAGCTAGCTAATATTGAGTAACTAGTATAAGCTAGAGGAAAAAATTCACATTCCATTGTTCTATTTGATTTGTAAGAAAAAATATTCTAATTGAAATTTTTCTAGGTTTATTAAAAAAGTACACAAAAAAATATGAAAACATAAATTCTATCGGCTAATGTAGCATTGCTAGTTCTAGCTCTAAAAAATTGTTTGTTTTTCTGTTTAAAAATACAAATTTTCTAATAAAATAAGCTCCTCGCTAAGGAGCATTGACTATTAGTTTACCCAAAAAAGAACACACAAAGTACCTTGAAATTAATATGTAGAACATATCAAGGCAAAATAGTAGAACATAACAGACCAAAAATAATATAGTCAGCTGCCATTGTCAATGATAGTAGTAGGAATATTGTTTGTCAAGAGAAAGGGTTAGCATACAATTTAAAGGGTAAAGTACATAATAATGAATGACAATTGTAAGTAATAAAGTTTCCTTCATGTCAAGTGTCTGTTTTTCAATGTTAGTAACATAACAACAAAAATATATTTTGTAAATGAATGTAAATTTTGTTCTTGATGGGGCTTCCAAAATCGGGATTCCGTTACTTTTTTAAATCTTGAAATTCCGTTATTTTTTGAATTTTCAGAATCCGTTATTTTTTGAATTTTGATCAATTTTCACTGGAATATTCCAGTTTTCCATGACTTTTTTGAATATTTGAAAGCCGTTATTTTTTGAATTCCAAAAAACCGTTAGAATAATTTATTGTTATGTTAAAAATACACTTTACAGACTGCTTCCTTAATGTATCCAACAACCATGAATTTTGAAAGCCCCAACAATGTTATGTATTAATGTGTATGAATGCACTGTTTTTTGTTCCTTCACATAACGTTATGTTAGGAAACAAACAACAATGTCAATGAATGGATGAGTCACTTTCTAATAACCAAAGTGGAATGAAAGCCCGAACAACATAAAGCTACTTAGAGTGTCACTTGACATCCTTTCTACATCCCAGACAACACAAAAGTCATGAACGAAAGTTTCAGTGTCATTAGGGCACAAGCTTCATGTCGTTCAGTCCAAAACAGAAATGGAATCATGAAAATGATGTAAAAAACGTAAGATCAGATGTTTGTGCGGAAATAAGGAAAGAAAGAGAACTTTAGAAGGAAGAAAATGATAAAACTTTGTAGAAACTCGAACAAAAAGGTATTAAAAGTAATCAAAATTAATTCCTTTCAGGTGGTGATTCAATTAGACTTAAAAAGGTGTTGTGGATGAATGTATTTTAATTCTCACACACGTGAAACAGAACAGAACACAAGAAGGAATGGAATGAAATGTTGTTTGAAAAATTAATGAAAGAACACAAGGAAACACAAGAATACAGTAAGTAGACGGTGGGTAGAAAGTATGTAGTATAAAAAACATATAAAAAATTATACAGAAGAGAAAATAGACAGGAGTAGATATAAAAAATTTAAAGTGAGTTTTGTGAGGACATTTATGAACGTACCTGCACACTACCGCCTAATCGCTCAGCAGGCGTCAGATTACCCAAGGTTCCTTTACTCGCCGGCACATCGGGCCATGCAACACCTCCCTTATTTGTCTGTATTTTTTTCATTATTCATCATCATCATGATCAGTGATTTTTTTTTGTGTATGATTTGGGTTTTAAGTGACACATTGCGCGGCAATAGTACATATGAGAAGTAATCATGATATCACAATGGTTTTTTTTCATTTAATATTATTATTAATGCCGTACGATTATTATTTTTTTGTCATAGAAAATGATGAGTGTCCATATGCGTTATATATTTATATGGTATAAAGTTTCATTGAAAATATAGTCGCACAATGCAAAAAGTATAAGGATTTATTTTTATTTTCATAACAATCAAATCGTAAGTGAGATTTTTATTTGCGCAAAAGAAGAAGAAGAGAAATAAAAGAAGAGAGTGTGTAAATATATTTTCAAGTCATATGTATTAAATTATTAAGTTGTACTAACTAATTACTAATAATAATCAACAATTCTATACATAAATAACATAATTAATATTATATAATTAATGTCTTCGTTACTATCTCTTAAGCTTTAAATTTTTTAGTGAACTACAAATTACTCTGATGATGATTTTCTACGCTAAGTCTGACTTTATTTAAGAAATCGACCGGAAAAAGCATTTTTTTGGTGCCTCTAAATCCTTCAATATGAGATTTGTCATGACGGCATCTAATCATTCTGATCGCTAAGACTCTGTCATGATAAAACTGTTAAACCTGCATTTTGAGGACACAGCAGCACCAAAAAAATGCATTTCCGTCAGATTTTCCAATTATTTATTAGAGTTTCCGATTCTCGATGTGAAACTGTACTCCAATATCTGTGAATCTGTACAAGAATATGCTCCCTAAAGTCTCTAACCCAATTGTCCTAAAATTGAGTCATGCTTGCTGCCACTAATTTTATTAGCAAAATCACATTTTCATGAGCAGCAACATTGACATTTTAATAGAGCATTCTTGTTACAAGCATGTTACATTCGCAGAAAACACGCGACTCACGAGCACATTGGAAAAGCTTGTGTCAAAGAAATTTCGCTACAATCTCGACGAGAATAGCTTTGGAAACTCTAGCTGCTATTTACCCATTATAGAATTTATTAAAATGAATTATTCATAAGGAAGTAGACTCTTTTGTGTCGCTAGCAAGCGTGATGTATTCTAATATATTGTTTTTCTTTACTCTTTTTGCTTTTCACTTCTAAGAAAGGTGTTTTGAATAATTTGCAAAATGAAATGAAAAAAACAAAAAATATTTTTGATGGGCATAAAAAAAGGAAATGAAATCTTTACTAGCGGTTTATAAGGATATTTTATGTCTGTAGTTTTCATATTAACAAGAATTTAGCCGAATATTTGACTTTTTTTTAGCTGGGGGAATATTCAAACCTTAAGAATGTAAACTGTATCTTCCATTTCGTATATGTCATCATCATTATAATCGAAAAATTCACCTTCCTATGTGTTAATAATATTGATTTCAATAAATGAAAAACAATTAATTTCTTCTGATCATGTAGCTTATTTTATTAAGTGGACTGACTCAATAATGGAGCGATAAACATTTAATTATGTTAACGTTTCAAGACAGACAGGATCATAACAATATCTCCGTCTGTTTGCTTGCTTTATTTTATTCTCATTCACAGCAAATAAATAAAAAAGGGAAATAAATCTCAAGATCGAGAAAAAGGGGATTGTCATACATAAAGTGTACAGTGATTGAGGTCATTCGAATGCTATTAAACTTGGGAGTGACAAGTATAAACTGTTGTAGGGTTTTCATTCTTAACGGCTATTTTGAATTTGAATTATGAATGTTCAAAAATTTGAACTTTTCAAAACCGTTAAAATTTGCAATTTCAAAAACATAGAATTTGAATTTTCCAAAACCGTTAAAAGTCAATATAGATTTGGAAACCTTAAATCTCAAATTAAGTGAAAGCAATTAGCACAATTAAAAGATTTTGTCCCAAAACAGAGCAATTAAAAGTCAGAAAATAATTCTCACACAAAAAAGGGGGACGAAAAGAAAAGTACTAATTTGCAGTTTTGCGGTTAATCGCTTTCAACTAACTTCAATCACTGGAGAAATGTATCGCATGTTTTATAAGCATTAGAATACGCAAATATTTTGTATATTGTATGTAACAACAAACGCAAAAACAAATGTATAGAAGAAAGAAGGAGAAAAAAATTCGTTAGTATAGTCGAAATAAAACATGCTTTAATTAAATTAATAGCAGTTTGGACTAACATAAAAGAAATTGAATTATGCAAATCAATAAAAAAGGAAAAACAATACAGAAAACACAGTAATATGCTATGTAAAGTAATGAGTACAATCAAAATAATAGAAATTTAAACATTTGCAATGAAGATTTATCCGCTGTTGTCTTATCTTAGATCTTAATATTGCTTTTAATTATCATAATTATTAATATTATTTGTTGAAAAAATTCATAAGTTTATTTATGTATCTCGTAGGTAATATAATAATTTTATATTTCATCAATCAATCAAAATTCTACTTAATTTCTAAATGAACATGTAAAAATTCTAGCTAAGAATGATGTTTTTACCTTATTTGCGGGTGTATGTTTATCACGATTCGGTGATACAACGACCTCATGTCCCGTTTGTAGCGAACCAACTGGCGTTGACTGTGAGCACATCGTGTGGTGAGTGTGTATGTATGTCGTGGAGGATGCAAGGAAATACAATTTTTATTGTATTTTATGTATTACATAGAAATAAATAGAATCACATAAACAAATGATTTCTTGATTAGTGACAAGAAAATTTTCAGAGTGTTAAGGTAATTGGCTATAAATATTATATATATAAAAGAGTTCACAAACAAAAGGAGGCGAATTCAAAGGCTCTAAACCACAAAGTACAGGGAAATTCTTTGTATTGTATTTTTTAGAAATAAACACAAGCCTACGATTAATCGATACAAAAACAACATTTTTTGTGGCTTTCTTCACCTTTTGAGATTTCGTTTTTAAAATGTTACTCGGTGGCGCGTTTCGTAAAATTTTCATTGCTTCAAAGTTCTTTGGCTTAATTTTTTTTAATTCCGTTCATTTTGTTGGTCGATGAAGAAAGAACAGACAGGAGGAAGGAGAAAATTTGTTTAGATTAAATTCTTTTTTATTTCTTTTAAACATTTCATGAATAATTCTTTTGAATTAATTAATAGCATTTCTTGGAAATATTGAAACATTTTTCGTTAAGATCTTGAATATCACAATGACGACAATTGCAAAATTTTCGTTTCAATTACCTAATTTTTGAATTAATGTTCATCATTAAATTACTTTTTCGAAGATATCGGATCATTCACTTATTACATCCATCATTAGAGACATCATAAGTGAATGATCCGTTAAAAATATTAAAGCTAGACACTAAATTATGGCAATACAAACTCACCATCGTTTTGCCCGTCCAGTCAAATTCACCGTCGTCGACATAGCCTTTTCGTTCGAAGAGATCTTGGAAAAGCTTTCTCAAATAATCATAATCTGGAGTCTCGAAGAAGTCCAATCTTCTGACATATCTTAAATATGTCGCAAATTCTTCTGGATGGTTTTCACATAATACCTTTGTTGGAGAAATAATCAAATTAGTATGACAAGAATAAATATTTGTTAAAAAACTTGTAGTGAATTTCAGTAAGGGGTCGTTCGCAAATTACGTCACGCTTTTAGGGGGGAGGGGGGGTCAAAGAATTTGTGACATACAAAAGATTTTTTTTTCTTTGGAAAATTTGTGACAAGGGGGGGAGGGGGGGTCGAAAAAGTCGTTTTTTAGCGTGACGTAATTTGCGAACGACCCCTAAACAGAATAATCCAATTTTATATGAAATTCATCGAGATTGAATATTACTAAGGCTTTAAGACTGTCAAAGAGCTCTTTTTGGCTGTCAACACTAAGCCTTAGATTATACTTGATACTTACTTCAATTGGAGTTGCTCGCTTCGTTTCACCAATTTTCTGATATCGTTCCTTTAATGTATCGGCTTTTAGACCTTGCCACGGAAGTGATCCGCGTAAAAAGTACATAAACATGTGTCCCAGTGCTTCTAAATCATCACGTCTTGACTGCTCTTTACCCATGTGAGTGTTGATTGACATATATCGAGCTGTTCCCGTTAATGATTTATGTTCCCGATATGGAATATGTTTATTTGTGTCTAAGTCAATGTATTCTTTGGCAAGTCCAAAATCTTATTTTTTTTTACAGCATATCCAGCACCAGAAGCAGCATCAAATGAACATCAGATTATAGAATGATGAAACAGACAGAAGAAAAATTAAAAAAATGAAAAAAAAATGTTAGTAATCAGATTTTTTTTGACTTCCAGCTCATTTTTTAATCATAATTTAATCTTCTCTGCAAGACTCTCCCATTATGATAGTTCAAAACTGTTTAGTTACAGAAATATTAATTTTTGAAATTCAAATTTTCTAACGGTCAAAACTGTTTGAATTTTCGCTTCTTTTTCTATGTGTTCAAAAAATTTTCATTATCAAAAAATATTCATCATCAAAAAATATTAATTTGCGAAAAAATGGAATTTATCCATCCTGAATTTACGTCATTACCGTCAGACAGAGAACTGGAAGATCTCTTGCAGTTGTATTTCGATGTGTACGGAGAAACTAAGTATAAAGCTGGCACGACAATGAAACGAAAATTGTTCATAAGATACACAGAAAAAACGATTTTCAAGAAACTAACGTTGGATTCAGTGTTTTGTGGAGCGAAAGGTGAACTAGCCTTAGAAATCGAAGCTAAGCTAATAGCTTTGCTAAGAAAACGTGGTATCTGTGTCAACAATTCTACAGACTCGGGAAGAACGCTGTCGTCAGTAGTCGAAATCATGAAAGCCGAAGACTGTTATGTTTACCTCGCAGAGAAGAAGAACGACGATGACAAATGTCAGATGTGCGCCAAAGTTTGGATTAGTGATAAGGAGAAGCAGCGAAAGCATATTGAGGAGATTCACTGGGAAGAAGTCATAGCCTTCAATCAGGCCATAAAGGACTTAGAAGCTCGAAAAGAAGACAATAGCGAGTTAATTGCATCCTACAAAGCTCTTCTCAAGTGGCAACATAAAGATGAAGCACCAACTCCCGGACCATCGAATTCTGGAATCTCACGCAAGAGAGAATACACAAAGCCAAAGCCAGAAGATGACGATTACAGCGATTAATTGATCTTTTGTTAATAAACGATTCTTACTAATACAAAACTATATTTATCATGTGTCAATCTTAATATTATTTTTGTCTTTGCGATTTTGTATTTTTAAATTTTCAGTACACGGAATGAAATGGAATGCATCTCTAAAATACATTTAATTAGTTAAGTATCATTTAATTAGTTAAATCATGCGTCTCTTTACAGATTTATTTCAGATTTCAAGGATGAGAAAAATTTTCCGTTGAAAAGATGCGAAATTTGAAATTTATATTTTTTCGCTTCTTCGTAAATTTTCCAATTGTGAAATTATTTTTCTTGTGAAAATTAAATTTGGCTAATCAGAAAAACTTAATTTGTGGCTAACAAGTTCCATTAGAAAGTATGGAGTTTATAGCACAAGATTATTCAACTTTGCCGGACGATAAGACGTTGAAGAAACAGTTGGAGAAGTTCATCGAAGTGCATGGAAGCAAGAAAATGAAAGCTGGATGTGTTGGAAGCAAGAAAGTTGACACGCGTTATTCAGGAAACGGCGTATTCAAAAAGTTAGACACACACAACTTATTTTGTAAGACTCAGGATTTCGGATTGGCGACGACGATAGAAGGAAAGCTGAAGGAATTTCTAGTGGATCTGGATATTTGTGAAAATTTGAAAAACGAACATTTTGCAGGAAATGAGGGTAATGACGAAAATGAGTGGCTTGTATATCTAGTTGAGATGAATGAAGATTTGAGATTGTGTCCAATGAAAGGCTGTGGAACTGTTATGACAACAGAGAAGATCGTCGACCACATCAATTCACATCAATACATGAGAAATTTAAAGCATTGGAAGCAGATTCAAGTCAAAAAGGGAAGCAATGCTATTGACACGCTCAACACCGACCCATTGCCATATTATCACGACGCGTATAAGGCAGACGTTTGCAAATTTTGTGGTATGATCTGGACAGATAATTTCCCCATGAATCAGAAGCAGTACCATTTGAGCACGTCAAAAATACTGTTTTTAAATATCCTTAATTTTTTGTCCCCATATTTAGTACTATTCTTTTAGATTCCTCAAATTTATGCCTTTTAAATATTTCTCCAAATATCATACTAAGCTCAGGGCTTGTATGTTGATATTTTTTAACGGAGAAAAATAAAAAGTTCAATATTAAATTTCTGAATAATCTTACCTGTTACAGCATAAGCAGCACCAGATCAACAGCAGATGACAGATGAACATGAAAAAATAAAAATAAATTGTGTTGGCACACAAAAAAGTAAGTAATTAGATTAGAACAGCACATAACAGAGTAGTTAATTATGAATATTACCTATTATATGTATTATTTTATCACGTTTATTTGAACTTCTACCGATTAGAAAATTTTCTGGCTTAACATCTCTATAAATTAAATGTCGACTATGCACATACTCGATCCTATGAAGCTGCAATACGATAAGAGATTGATGAAAATTAGTCATGTTAATAAATAATGTCAATTCATGAGATAATGTTTGATTTGTATGAAAAAAATGATAAAGTCAAGACTCAGATACTCTTCCAGTTTTGTGTCCATTAGCATTGTTGGAATTAATGCCAAATAAGAGATCTGTCCAGAGTGTCTGAGCGTTGAAGCTGAAGGGTAAAAAATAATAATAATAATAATCATTCATAGACTAAAGCAACAACAAAATCTAATCTAAAAAACCATCGCAAAAACTAGTGTAATCATAATTTTAAACTTGAAATAAGGACATATCTACACAATAATTATTATCTAAGTTTGATGATGTGCGTGCAATCACTAGATTATTATCAGATATGCGTCAATCAGGGAGGAGTAATGAATGACATAAATAGGAGAGAGATAAGATGATGTGGGGGAGATAATAAAGAGGATGTTAAATAGCAATTTTACCTACAGTACCACAAGATTAATGAGTTATTAAAATATAATATGTTAATTTATTGTTTTTGTGATGTTTCTTTGTTGTTTAATTTTAAGTGAGTTAAAGTGTATAAAAAATTTTTTTTGTTTTGTAAAAGTATTATGAGAAACATAAATCTATAAGCCTTATCTTATTGTTTAATTAATAATCTTTTGTTATATGACATATTATAGTGCAAAAATAGAGTAAAATGTTGAAACATGAATTAAAAATCATATATTTTATATAGCATAATATTAAGTAATTAGAAGCAGAGTTGGCAAACGTCTGGTTTGCCGCTGATGGTCTTAGCATGTACAGTAGCGGCCAAAAGTATTCGGACAAGCACAAAAATGGTTATAACTTTTGATTGGATGGTTCAATTTACTTCAAATCTTCACTAAAATATGCAGAATTAAAAATAACGTAAGAAAAATGTCACTTGAATCACAAAAGTTTTTAAAATAAAAAGTTTTTTTGAAAATACTAAAAAATGTATGGACAAAAGTATCCGGACGAAGGTTAAAGTTCAAACAAAAAATAAGTTTTACTAAATAAATGAGTTATAATAGATCAAATTTAAATTTTTTATGTTCATTCATGATTATTACAATACTAAAAAATCAAAATCAAAATATTTAATAAAGTTTCTGCTAACCTACGGTAGTCTCCTAGAAAGAACCCTATTTCTCTTTATTTGATCACAAAATCTTGTGATTTAACTTATTTCATAGGTTTTTATTGATTGATTTATAATATTTATGTTTGTTTAAAGCAAAAAAACATCAGTTGTTGCTTGGTTGTTACCAAAAAACATTGAAATATTGGGATTTTTTGCAAATTAGTTCGAGATTAACAAGGGTCGGTCACATTTAATGCATTCTCATGGCACCAATCAATAAGTTATATACAAGTATTATACATTTTTAGAAAGCTAGTAACAGTAGTTAGAAACTAGAGAAAACAGTATGAAAAAATATTGCGTTTCTGAAAAGTTATTAATGGTTAAGTAGTCTCAAAAATCACCTAGTCGCCAACCAGCAAAGACAAAAATACAAAAATGTAAAATATGTTGCAGATTTGTAAATATTTAAAGCAAAAAGAAATTAAAAGGTATGAAGAAACTTAAAAAATAGTAAATAAATAAAAAATAGACGAAAATTTTCCATTTTTGTATTTTTGCCTATGCTGGTTGGCGACTAGGTGATTTTTGAGACTACTTAACCATTAATAACTTTTCAGAAACGCAATATTTTTTCATACTGTTTTCTCTAGTTTCTAACTACTGTTACTAGCTTTCTAAAAATGTATAATACTTGTATATAACTTATTGATTGGTGCCATGAGAATGCATTAAATGTGACCGACCCTTGTTAATCTCGAACTAATTTGCAAAAAATCCCAATATTTCAATGTTTTTTGGTAACAACCAAGCAACAACTGATGTTTTTTTGCTTTAAACAAACATAAATATTATAAATCAATCAATAAAAACCTATGAAATAAGTTAAATCACAAGATTTTGTGATCAAATAAAGATAAATAGGGTACTTTCTAGGAGACTACCGTAAGTTAGCAGAAACTTTATTAAATATTTTGATTTTGATTTTTTAGTATTGTAATAATCATGAATGAACATAAAAAATTTAAATTTGATCTATTATAACTCATTTATTTAGTAAAAAATATTTTTTGCTTGAACTTTAACCTTCGTCCGGATACTTTTGTCCATACATTTTTTAGTATTTTCAAAAAAACTTTTTATTTTAAAAACTTTTGTGATTCAAGTGACATTTTTCTTACGTTATTTTTAATTCTGCATATTTTAGTGAAGATTTGAAGTAAATTGAACCATCCAATCAAAAGTTATAGCCATTTTTGTGCTTGTCCGAATACTTTTGGCCGCTACTGTAAGTGGACGTCACCACCTGCATACTAAGGCCAATGAATCGACCTGCATGCCAACTCTGATTAGAAGGAATATAAAATAATTTGAGATAGTTTATAGGAAGAAATCATATCTATTACGATGAATGAAATTATTATTACTTAATTAACTTAGTATTTTTTTTTGGTGTGTAATATAAGCATTAATTTGCCGAAAAATTGGCGAATTTTACTTACTAATTGTATTGCTATCATGATAACAGTTTTCAACCCAAATCTTCTTCCACACATGTCAAATAAATCTTCAAGCGATGGACCGAGTAATTCCATTACGAGTGCATTGTATTTACCACATGGACCAAAATAGTAAATATCTGGAATTCCCTCTGTTTACACACACATTTTTTATCGATATAGATTCGTGGCAGAAAATATATCGCGTGAAGGATATATATAAAAACGAAACAAAATAATCAAAAATAAAAGAAAAATATGATAAGAAAAAAAAGTTATAAGATAAAAAAGAAATCATCTACAGGAAAAGAAAAAAAAAGTATTCAGCAATCATTTCATTCATTATTTAAAAAAAAAACTTCTCAATTTACTCGTCGTGTATAATTTATCTCATTACAGAATTTTTGGTCCTCTTGAAGATTTTTGTCATGGTTACTAAACAACTGTTTAGAGATGTAGTTTTAAATCGTGTCTCTCTTTATTTGGTTGACATTTTCGGTATTTCAAATGTTGAACAAAGCGAAATAAAAAAAAATTAGTTGTAATTACTAGCTTATCGACGGTGCCTACGCTACGGGTCGGCTAATATGGGCTAAGACTTAGTATAATATATAATATAATAGTATGCATGTTGAATTTTTAATACTGTATATTTTTTCAAAAGAAAAGTTTCAATTTATAAATTTTTTTTGTGGACTGTAGGTAGCATAATATCAATTTGCACTCTCAATTTCAATTTTTCAAGTTTTAATATTAAAAAATTTCTGAGTATATATTTGTTTGTTTTCGGCATAAAAGGATAAAACTTTTTTTTACAGTAAAACGAACTAAAGATAAGATAAAAAAAAAATTAAACAACAAATTAAACGACCATTGACAATCCATGCAAATTACTGTTATTATAATACATACTCATATATATTGTTAAGAGTTATTTTCATATACTGATAATAAAAGCTTTGATTTTGTACAGTTATAAAAAAAGTATAATGATCAAGTATGGGTAAATCTGATTTGGAATTTCATGAAACTTTGAATAAATAATATCAATGACGACATCACATTCAAAAATGTTTAATATTTTATAAAATTTCCCTTTAATTACACCTTAATTTAGACAAATGTACTGATAAGATTGTGTAATCTAATGATTGTGAATAAGTCTTGCAAATAAATGGCAAACTACGCACGATAGCTAATAAATAAGATAATTAAGGGTAATTCCATGGAATAATTTCAATGTTTACATTTATGTTGAATCCATGTTCTTCGCCAAAGAAAAACAAAATTTTCAATATTTCGTTTTGCAGATGATTTTAAGAAGTTTTATTAAACTTAACTAATTGTTTCGTGAAGAATAAGCAATTTAAAACAGCATAGAATTATTTTTAAGTTAGTTAGGCTTCAAAATTAAAGTTTTCATTTTCAACATTCTGTAGATTATCGCGGAAATTCTCTCCAATATTACTCGGTAACATCTCAGTAACTTCCGTGGAATTCAAATTGTGACTTAACTATACATATTTGAGATAAATTAAGGCTCAAATTTGATAGATGGTTTCACAATCTGTCGTTCTGTATAGTTTTTAATTTTGTAAGTAGCTTAAAACTTGAGAAAAATGAAGATCAAAATTTGGAGAGATGATTTTTTTCCATTCAGCGTTACCGAGTAATAACAAAGAAATTAAAATATTTCACTAACTAACCACCTTTAGGAAGGTTTTCATGTAGAATTATATAGTAAATGCTTTTTTCAATGCTCTGTAAAAAGCTTATTATCTATTATTAAGTCTAAAGATGTGAAAAATCAATTTGGAGACAAATTTGTAGAAAAATCGTTCCATGGAATTACCCTTAACTAAGATTTTCAGTTCCAAGTTCAAAAAGCTTTCTGGAATTTTCCAATTTCAATCAAAATTTGAATTTTTAAAAGCCGTTATTTTGGAATCTTAACAACCGTTGCTCCAGTGATTCCAATATTTCCACTAATTCCAGTTTCAAATCACAAAATTTAAATCTTAAAAAGCGGTTACTATTCAAATTTAAATAAACCGTTATTCTAGTTTCAAAAAGTGACTTCCAAGATTCCATTTAAGAATTGTGTGCAAGTTATATAATAGAAATCAACAAAACTTCATGAATTCCTGCCTTTCTGATTTGCCCATATAGATTTCTGTCCATAAAAACAAGAGTTATGTTAACAATACTTGGGGTACAAAACAAAATCGACAGCAAAGAAAAAAAAACTATAAAAAATAAATAAGAACACTCGTTTTTCTCTCTCTCAAATTAACAAACTTATTTATAGAGCGAAACACAAAACTCAATCAAAAAAAAAAATCTACTGGTTGTTGTGTTGTAGACATTTTATAAAAATGCCGACCCGAATTTTCATTCAAACCAACTTCATATCATATCAATGTTTTTTTATCATCATATATACTGTACTGTCAATCGAAGAATAATAATCAAAAAACGCACAATTCAACTATTTATAACAAAACTTTTATACTAAAAAAATGCACAGCTCCTTAATTATTAATTTGTTTTTTGTTCTTAAGATAAAAAAAAATGTTTGGTTATGAGTTTGTTTTTAGCACTTACGAGTTGTTTAGCAATCATGATAACAGTCTTCAATGAAAATTTTCGTCCACAACTTGTAAATAAATCTTCAAGCGATGGTCCCAATAATTCTAAAACCATTGCATTGTAACGTCCACCACAAGTACCTAAATGATATACTCGCGGAATTCCCTCTGATGGAACGGAAATGTGGAAAAGTTATTAATTTCTACTTCTTTCAATTCATATCCTTAAACTTTTTTTTTGTTTTTATAATTAATAAAAATGAAATGCTTTTTTTTGTTTCTTTTTCTCAAAATTTTTCATTTGGATTTTTTGAGAAGTTATAGCCTGTAAAATAAAAGTTTTTTTCATGGAAAATAATTATGACTATGACATACCATGTGATCCTAAAAGTTTGTAAAATCTATACTCTAAATGTAATTGCGGTGCTTTTGATTTCATTGGTTCCATTTTTATTGCTACGTGTTCATTGTTGTATAGATTCTTTCCTGTAAGGATGAGAAATAGAACAAAAGAGAAATATTTTTAGCTTAAAATTATTCAGTATACATAAATGATTATTGTTTTAATTTTCGGAGGAAGCATAAATTAGCTGAAAATAAAATTAATTTATCACAAGACGAGAGAGAAAAAAAATAAAGAAAAGTAAGAGTCAAATGGGGTCAAACTCAAAGTAATAAGAATCTTTATTAGAAGTGAGGAGGAAAAAATCGGGCATTCATTATGGATTGACCTCATTTCATTTCGTTTACTATTCTCTTTCAGTTCCGCAATTCATAATGATGAATATATAAAAGTGTTTTTATTTTAACTAGTTCTCAGTTTTTTTGATCAATACACTTGTTACCATAGATAAGCCGAAGGAGAAAACAATTCAGGCGTGTGCTGTCTTTCGTGACCGACAATAGCGCATTTTTACAGCAATTGATACAAAAGGTCCAAAAAAATTAAAACTTCAAAATTTAACGGCTCAAAAAAATTTGAATTTAATTTTTAAAAAATAACGGCTCAAAAAAATTTGAATTTAATTTTAAAAAAACGGCTCAAAAAATTCAAAATTTAAATAAATAACGGCTAGACAGAACGACACTTAAGTTTCTCGAAAAATGCGCTAAAAAAGGAAGGAGGAATTTGCATATATATCCGTGTCGACAGCAAATTTTCATATAATACAGCACTCTCCGCTTTATGTTTTACATGAAACTCTATATTCTTTCTTACATTATCATAATAGCTATTAACATGAACAACATAATAGTACAATATTTTCTTTTTAAACGTATTCAAAACTCATGTCAGTTCCATCAAAATTATCTGCAATCCACTTATCAAATTTTCCGTTCATTTCTGGTGTTAAAAAGTTTCGCCAATCACCAATTTGACCTTTTCTGATGAACTTAACTTTATTGTACACATTCATGTCGACATTCTCGCGCATCATCGGATCTTTAAATATTACCGATTCCAAATTTACGCTCGAATTCTTTTCCATCTTCTCAAATTTGACATACTCGCATATTTTATCAATGTCATCATTTGTTATTGTACGTTTAATGTCTAAATGCTCTGCACATTTTCTTATGACGGATGGCAAATCTCTCTTCATGTCCTCATACTTTACAACCAATACATTTGGCTCATTCCGACGCTTATAAAACTCAATCATATGTTTACTGACGTTTCCATAAGGCCAATTATCTTCCAAAAACAATTCCAGAAACTCCTCCAGCGAGCAATTCACACGATGTGCTAGTACGCAATAGTGATAGAATGATATGGCCAGATCTTTTGGATTACGCATTGTATAAACAATCTTTGCATTTTTGTTCGACTTTAAAGCGTCTGGCAAAAGATGCCATGGCATGTGAGTCTTTATAAATCGACGTCCTTTCATTTCATCAACGTAATCGACAGAATTTCCATTCATATGTTGTCTGTAAAGGGGATGTATAATAATTTACATTGAGCAACTAGCTTCCATTGTTGTGTGGGTGGGAAATGTAAGGAGGGGAAAGGAGGATATTTACTTGAGCCATTCAAGATGATCCTTATTGTCCGAAAATATTGCTGACATTTCCATTAAAGGATTTCGTACCTAAAGTCGAACGATAATATGATAATGATGCATAATATACTTGACGTTTCTAAATTATTATTATTATTATAGTTATGGACCTGCTGAATAGTGCTTTGGGCCTTTTCAAAATCCAAATCATTTCCTAAGAGCCACAGAATCTCCTGCATCCATGTTGATCCAGTACGAGGAAATGAGCATAGGAAGACGTCATCGTCACGAATTTTAAGATTTTTTACTTTCTCACTTATATCACGATATTTTTGGGGCAAAATACAGCCATTACCGGCATCAAAGAAACTATTTTTTACACTAAATGCTTTATCTAGGATTTCCGTTAGACGATTTTGGGGTAAATCTTGAAAAACGACCATGATTTTTGCACTGTTTAATAGAAACTGTAAGCAAATTGTCTCTAACATTTCAATTTATATAGTTTTGTATTTCTTTCATTCATTATGTTACAAGAAGAAACAAGTTATCGTTAGCTGACTGCAACACAAAACTGCACTTAAGAGAGAAAGTCTTCTTTGATATGAAAACTGTCTATTAAAAAACATTGCACAAAAAAATAGAAGCAATAATAATAATTATAATTGCATCGACGTAACATCATCAATGACTCTTTCCTTCTTTTTTCTCTCTCTCTCTCTCGTTTCCTTAAGCATAACACATCAAAGTATTGATTTTTTTTACATTCCAAACAAGCTTGCTTCCTCCAACGGACTAAATATTTTATGACAACACCGAAATATAATATTTGGTAAAGTTCACTCACCCAATCTTAATTCACCGAAATTACCGCAACCAATTTTTTTCCCTACACGAAAATTTGGGCCCACCATCAAGACGCCACTTGTCGAACTCACTGAGTGTCGTGCTGAATACATGTTTGATGATCCGCCGCGTTGGGCAGCTCCTGTTTGTGCTCCAGAGCCGCTTGCACCACTGAAAAATGTATAAATATATAAATGTTAGTATGCATTTGTCAAATATTTAATGAGGTTCTCATTTATTGCACAAAAAAAGTATAAAAGAAAAGCTTGTGAGTGTATGCACAACAAAATATTATTATTTTTTTTTTGCCTTTAGAAGTATATCAGAACATTAGCCTTGAGCATAAGCAATTGAAATATATAAAATATTTTTCTCACATCTCATCTCATCTCTCGTATATAATATATATATGAGTATATAATATAGTTAACGAATGACTATAAAGCGAGCATCTTTTTTCATATTCATTGAACGCCTTTAGTTCACTTTAGCGATGATAAAAATGAGAAAAAAATTGGAAACTTCCTCAGGCCTGTAATAGATATAAATTCAGCGCGAATATGTAATGAAGATGAAGGACATCAATGTGTGTATATGCTTATTTTACAGTTATCACACACTTCTGTGTCTACTTTTCATTTCATTTCTCATTACTGTTTTTATTTTATTTCACTTTAGCGTTAGACAAACAAATACGGGTTAATTTAATTAATTGATATTTTTCTTTTGAACTACAATAAACCCACCATAGATTGAAACGCATTTAAAATTTAATTATCGATTAGTGGCTGGCTATAAACAACAAGATTTTCACTTTCATTTCACAATTCTTTCTTTTCTATATATTCGCTATTTAACTTTGTGTTTTTTTTAATGAAAAGTCAATTTCTTTATTTATACGCGAATTTCTTTGATTCTAGTCTCTCTCCAAACTCAAACACGGGCAGGCAAAAAAGTCCAAAAAAAAACTTTTATGTGCCTTTTTTACTGTTGTTCTTTCCTCTCTTTTATTTAACTGTAGAACTGCTTCCTTGCAAGGAAATATATCAACTGAGAAAATATTCGCTAGAAATGTTTTCACGAAACACAAACTTAATTGACTCGACGACTATTCGTACTTCATAAAATTTTACATTTAGTTTTTTTTATATGTACATAAATCACATAAATAATAAGCAGCAAGCATCGAAGATATAAAAAGAATTTTTTTTTTCCTCGAAAATGGTTCTTTCACCCTTAATTGAAGTTATGTGATAACAAACAATTGACCTTGAACTTTAAGTTTTAGTGCTCAAAGATGTTTATATTACGCACAAAGTCGCGACAAAACGTGATTTTCTTACAAGCATATGTGTATGTATGTATATTCGCAATGTATGGTCAAGTCAATAAATAAATGGAGACTACACGATATTGTGTATGCACATCGAGAAAATTAAATAAACAATTGAAGGAAAAACTTTGAGGCTTCGAATACAATATGATTTTGACGTAAGCATGCACGACAGACAGAGAAGATAATTAAGTAAATTCCATTTGCTTAGAAGCACGTGTGAGGACGATATCTGTTGTCTTTTATTTAATAAGGTTGCTTTTAATCGCTTTTATTTGTTTTCTCACAGTCTCACTAATGCTCTGGCTGTGCTTGGCGCTTTGCATTGATTCAATTTACATTCACTTAATTAAAGTAGTGGAAACTAATAACACAATATCGTCAATGGATAAAGGAAATTGTGAATATAATTTTTATTTTCCCCAACATCCTGATTCTGTCTCCCGCGAGTGCATGACGAATAGCCTGGATTCAAAGTAGTGGAATGTAAAAATATAGAACGCTATCTTGAGGTCAACAGTTTCAGCAAACATAAAACTGACCACAGAGGTAAAAAGAAGCAGCATAAAAAATTTATGCAATTTTATTCAAGTCATGCAAAACACACGTCTGTAAAGGCGTGGTAAACATCAGATTCTGAATGATTTTACTTGTAAATAAACATAGTATACACTACATAAGGCTAGAAAATTACTCAAAACGTTGAGTAATCTATTCACAAGCCAGCCACTGACAGAGTCTCTTTCATAAATTCATTCCTTTTATTTATACTTTTCGTAAACAACGATGATAAGGGATTTTTATTTTTCCATGAACATGATTGATATGCATTTATTATATGAGAGACGTTTCTTCATGCCTTATTATTTAAACTCTTCCAATGTTTTATGATTAATCAATATTTGTTCACTTTTATAGTTTGAAAAAAAAATGTCTTAAGCTTCTACACACAAAAACATTACTAGGCGATTAAATGCACGTTATATATCTCTTTTCACATTGAACTTTCCAATCAATTCCACTTACTCTATACCAGAATTGAAGAAGGAAAGAAAAATGACGTCATTACGAACATGGTCAAGAGAAAAAGAGTGTACGTAAGTAAGTATAGCGTGAAACGAAAATGAAAAGCAACAGCAAAATAGATGAGAGCTCACTGATGGTTATATTAAAAAAAATTGTGTAATTATCAATCCTATTTTTAAACTGATTTGTATAGTTTATTTTAGAAACATATTTTTGTCCCAGTTTTAGGACACATTCTCATGTCTCATTCATCTTTTCCTTCCCGCTCTCATTCTACTACCCCAAAGTCAGTCTTATTTATTTATTTGTTGAGCATTTCGTGCAAAAAAAACAGAAGAATGAATGAATGAATTTTGTTGCTGGCACTCGAGTGGTGCTCATTCATTCTTACTGCATCCAACATCTGACGAAATTTGATTGGATTGGCTATAACATTACACATAATAATAAATTATATACACCAAGATACTAAAGTGACGTAAATATAGCGATTAATTCATATGATTTCTCTCTTTATCGTTGACAAACGAAAATTATAGTATCGCGCATACACTCACAGTCAGTCATAAGTTAACGTCACAACATTTTTTTCTTCTTTTTCTCTGCCGTTCTGCACTTTTGCAGCAGAGACAAATTGTAAATGTGCACTTTTTTATTTTGTATGAATTATTTTTTTTTTGTTACCTTGCTGCTGCTTGCTGTTGTCGAGACATGTCACGTTGATCTCTTCGTTGCATAGTATGATTCCAAATCCAGATGTAAAATTTTTCTCTCTTTTTCGCCTTGGTTCAAATTACGAACAACGAGCGAAAAAAAGGTTTTCGTCAAAATAGGATCAATTTGTTATTTTTTTTATGTAATTTTTGTTTCACGTTAAATCTATCGAAATGAAATTGAGAATCGAAATTCCTGATTTTTCTTCTTGATTTCCACTATTACTTTGCTGTTTTCGTTTCTCAATTTTGATGAAGAATTTTTATGGTAGAAGCCAATAAGAGCCTCATGTTAGTTTTTTTAGTGTTCATTCGTCATCATCACTCTTTTACTCTTGTATGTGTATTAATTCTCTTCTGTGTTCTCTTAAAAATTGTTTCTTTCTAGCTATACTTTTTTTTCAAAAACTTCTTTTCGTTGCTTTACTTCTCGGTATTTGCAATTTCCTTTTTTCAACACACCACGATTGTTTCTTTTTCTTAAATCTTATACTTTTTTTCTGCCTGTCTTTTCTCTTTTTTTCATGAACTTTTTTTTTACAACACCAAAAACTGATTAACAATTAAGCAATGGAGTAGAAGTAATCTATATGTAGCTGTAATCAAAAATATTGTATATTATATTTGTTATCACTTTACGAGCAATTTTAAAAAATCGAGAGAGAAAAAATATTTGCTTTTAACACACAATGAATAATTTTCTTTTTTCGAGGAGGATAAGAAAAAAATCAAAGATTACTGAGTGTAATCAGTTCAATTCAGATTAATATAATATTATTAAATAATTTTTTAAAGAAATAAAATTTCTCAGTCTGATGAGTTATGGACAATATCTAATTAACGGTTTCATTATTGCCTGCACACTCATATTACTTGTGTATTTTTTTTCTACGTAAACTGTGGATTTCTGATGATGATTCATATAATTTTTTTCTTGCAACAAACTTCTGCTAGCGCTTCTAAAAAACTACTTCCCGTATACTTTTATGATATACTTAAAACTTATATTTTAATTATTTATCGGCTTTATAGAATTTAAAAGTTATTATTGAAAAACATTTCAGAATCACAGGAATCGCTAGCTGGATCAAATTTTTCATGCTTTAATGCGCAAATATTGTCACATTAAGTAGAAATATGGAAAGTCAAGGAAGTGTGTTTACTTTTTAAAATGACTACATGACTTCATCAGTTCCTCAATCCAACTTGGGTAGTTTTTCTTCGAGTTTCATATGAGTGAGCATTCCCACTTTTATCGACTGCTGTACGTACGACGGTATTATTAATATACTTGAAAAATCATGCACCCCCGCCTTGATGATTTTTTATATACATATTACATCACTTTTCGACTCTCCCTGTCATCCATTTTTCGACAATATCCACTCAAAAAGTTGTACATAAGTCATGAAGTGTCTTATCCATCAAATTTCTTGAAAAAATTTCAAGGTGCTTCAAAACTATATTTTATGTGCAATTTTTCCTCTCTCTCATTTTTTAAAAGTAGCTCTTCTATAATATGGCATTCATGAACTTTTTTTTATAATTTTCATTTTTTTTCATGTTCAGAAACACTCGATATTTTTTGATCTAAAACGCACCATTATCCAAATACTAACTAATTATGCTTATAAATAGTTAAAATGTAGCGATGATATTTGAGAAATTCACGCACGGATCTTTTTTTATTGATTTTTTAACTTAATAAAAACCGGATAAAAGTTTTCGAAGCAATGAAATTAACTTTTTTTGTGTCGTCCATTAATTTGGTTATTTATGCACTATTTCCATCAACACCTTCAACACTAAATTATACTTTAAAGTGATCTAATTGCTTTTAAAACAAATAATTGATTAAATGTAAGCTTAAAACGAGTTTAATTAAAGAATTTTGTTAAAATTTTTTAAGAATTTTCATTTTCACTGTTATCTCGTTGTTTTCCCCCTCCATAAGTTCCCCCTGCATGACTGTTCAAATTAATTTCAGCCGTTAAAAAGTTGTCGAGAGATTTCAGCTTTTATTTCCAATGGATTAATATCTGCAAACTTATCGCTAAAGAAACAACTAAATAGAACATTATAATCTACTTGAATAAATTAAATAGAGCTTATTTTATGTCTTTTTCACATTTCACATGTCGGTAAAGAGAGAATTTCTGGAAAGTGAGTGGAAGTATGGTTCGATTATACGACCTTCCAATAGACTTATTTAAAATATTTCCGTTGGAGATTCGTATTAATTAATGTATAATTCAATTAATATTTATAATATATTCCATATAGGTAATACCTAATTCCTAAATTTAATTAATAAATCGATCGTCACCTTCAAAAAGTGACAGATAATCAGAAGACAACGACTGAATGGAACATCCAGAGCGCTGTCATTTGGTGCTGGATGAGAGTCTGTGAATTAACGAAGAATGCTATATACGGAAGTAGTCGTTGGATTTAATGGAGGACATGACGATAGAATTAAGCAGTCACTCTACATCAAGTCAGTAACGGAAAAATAATTTTTGAATCAGCGGTCATTGAGTGAAAACAAGTCAAAAATATTTGTGAAATAAAATTTAATTAAATTAAGGAATTATGGATAATATGAAGGTATTGCATGCGAAAGTAAAGAAATGGGATGATAAGACGGATCCACTGGCCAAGCTAGATGACTTTCAGTTGAGCATTATTAGTCAGATTGAAGAAATAAATGCAAATTCATTAAAAATCAAGGTAAATATTTCCTTTTTAAATTTTTAATCATCCGGTCACTCATTAATTATTCATGTAGGCAGAGAATAATGCTATTGAAAGCACTGATGACACAAAGGAAATTCCCGTCATTGAATCAATTCCGAAATTCCTAGTATGGTTCGATAAAACGGAGGAAATTAATGATGACAGAAATGATGATGTGTACCATAAATTCTATAGACATTTGGATGATCAGACGAAGCAATGTGATGCATTATTAAATGAAGTAAGTAATTAATTGACATGTTCATAATCTTTATAATTGAGTAATCATAATAAAAATAATTAATAGATTGACACAAGCATTGCTGGACTAGACAAGTTAATTACAGAATATAACTTTGTCAATACTAAAACGTCATCATTGAACGATGCAAGCGAAAATTTAATAAGAGAGCAACGACATTTGAGTCAAATTAGTGACGATATTAAGGCACGACTAAAGCATTTTACGCAAGTTGATCATTTGATTCAGCGTTTACAAAATCCAACTTTCTCGCCTGCAAGTTCACAGTTTTGCGAGATAATAACAAGCATTGACGATAGTATGGAATATTTAAAGGAACATGTAAGAAGCATTATTACCCATCCATCATTCATTCAGTCTAGTCAATAATTTACTCATTTTATTTTTAGCCGTCGTACAAAGAAAGTGCTACTTATTTAGTTAAATATAGACAGTGTCTACTCAAAGCAATTCAAATGATAAAATCTTATGTCACGCACATTTTGCTGACAGCAACTGAACAGGTGTTGAATCCCAAAGCAGGTTCGTCCGTGAAAGAGCAACTCAAGATTTTAGATAAGACATCTGAAGCCGTGTTTGCACTGTATTATGGAAAGTTTCAAGCATCATCGTTAAAAGTAAGAAAAGTCATAAATCTTGTTGAGAAACGTTTCGAAAGAAACATCGAGTATGAGAATCTACTGAGTGAATTACATCAATTCTATCTGTCACAACGTGCAACAATAATGAGCTCTGGTGTTGACAGTGCAATCAAAGATTTATGTGCTAAACATAAAGGCGATCACTGTGCTTTATTTCGTGCATCATGTACGTTCTTAGTGCACATTTGTCAGGATGAATATAGATTATTTTATCAATTCTTTAGTGTACAAAGTGCACAACTAACATCATACATGGAAGGATTGTGTACAATTCTGTATGACTCAATCAGACCATTCATCGTACATATTAATCATTTAGAAACGCTAGCTGAAATTTGCAGTATTTTACGAGTGGAAATGCTTGATGAGCACGTAGCACATAATCCGGATGCACTAGAAGCATTTGGTCAATTAATACAGCAAATGTTGGAGGATGTACAGGAACGTCTAATCTTTAGAGCTCATCTTTATCTTCAGTCAGACATATTGCAATATAAGCCATCAGCAGGTGATCTTGCATATCCAGAGAAATTAGAAATGATGGAGAGCATTGCGCTTTCGATACAAGAAAACCAACATCAACAGCAATTGAAAAGGGCAGACTCGAGAAGTTCAATGCTGTCAATTACATCAACCGAAGTAGAACAGCATTTTAAGTCGCGTACAGGAAATTCACCCGCTGACTTACACGGAATGTGGTATCCGACTGTGAGACGAACTTTAGTATGTCTGTCACGTCTTTATCGTTGTGTTGATCGTCCAATTTTTCAAGGTTTAAGTCAAGAAGCACTTTCATACTGCATACAAAGTCTTGCGACTGCTTCATTGTCCATTACAACTAATAAATCAAGTATTGACGGTAAATTGTTTGAAATTAAACATTTACTAATTCTTCGCGAGCAAATAGCCCCGTTCCGTGTAGATTTTACGATGAAGGAAACAAGCTTGGATTTTAGTAAAATGAAGACTGCAGCTTATGAACTTTTACAAAAGAGGAAGCAACTATTTGCACTCGGTACTAATAATGCCTTGTTAGAATTTCTACTTGAAGGCACGCCTCAAGTTAAAGGTAATAAAAACTTAATTAGATTAAATATGGAAGTTGGCTCGGGATGTTCTGTTTTGTGTACATACAGTATAGATTATTTAACATTGGTGTGCGTGTGAATTTTGGGGTTTTTGATGAAATTAGAGTCAATTATATAGCTTGACGACCAATAATGTCGAATAAATTAGCACTTTTAGCAGTCGTTGTCCTGACAAAATCATCAATAAACCTATAATTAACAGAGAGCTAATTTGAATATTATTACAAATACACTAACACAACGATAGAAACTTTAAAATTTCATTGTAATCAGTTACTAAGTAAATCTAAACTCTGTTTAATTAATTTCCTATTTAGAGCACTTGTTGGACTCCCGCAAAGACGTTGATAGACAGTTAAAAATATCATGTGAGCAGTTTATAAGAGATGCAACGAAGCAACTTGTTGGACCAATAATATCGTTTATAGAAAATGCACAGAACTTATTAAAACCAGCTCCATCGCAACAGCCGGCTTCGAATATGGTCTTGAGACAAACGCCATGGGCATCTCCTCAACAAATTAGTCCATTTATTCAAGAATCAATACGTAATATTAAAAGTAAACTTTCGTCCATTCAACGTTCCATGCAGTTATATTTGTCCAATAAAGATACAGAGTTTATTTTATTCCGGCCGATAAGAGTAAGTAGTCATTAAATTGTATAATTATGTCATTTACTAATTTATTTATTAATGTGTCTCAACAGAATAATATAATAGGCTCATTTATGCGACTAGAACAGCTCCTAGTAACAAACAGCTACAGCAAAGAGGATTTAATTATCGTCAGCCTACCCACTTCAGATCAGGTTTCTGTTATCATTAGCAATGCAAGCTTAGTTGCTGATTCCAATCAGGAAGTTGAGAGAAGAGGCAGTGAGGGACGTAAAATCTCAACGTCCAGTATTGATAAGAAAGTCAGTTTTGAGCGCGAAGTGTCGATTAAAGAGGAAGAGAACGGCAACAACACGAGTAGGAATGAGAATGAGACACATAATAATGTATCATAATTAATTAAATTATCTCATTTAATAGTAATAAAAAAATACAATATAATTTATATTCATTCATAAATCACGTTAAAAATTGAAGATTTACTCTATGTAGCATAAAAGAAGTAATATTGTAGAGGTCAAGTATGAATTGAGAGATTTTTTAGTGAAAGTTTTTTTTCTTGTTTCTTTCCTTTCGTTTGTATTTCTTTGTATTTATTTTTTTGTGAGAAAATCATGAATCTGTCAGCTAGTTTTGAACGTAAACTGAGAGAGATCCATAAATGTGAGTGGATGTTCAAAATTCAAAAACGAGTATTGCAAGTTCTTCACGAATTGATAATAATTTTAAAGTCGGTATATTGCTATTTAAAAGTGCTCAAATTAGTTCTGACGATAGACTAAAGTGGGAAAGTTGTGAGACTTTACAATAAAGCTATTAAACTTTATGGATAAGTGAATTTTATAGCCTATAATTTCAATCAGCCGCATACACATAAAGCTTTTGAAAAATCATGATTTAACAATTTATTTACACAAATATATATAAGTAATGTTTCAAGCTTCAACGTCGTCGACGTCGTATAAAATACTTTCACAAGAGCTCGATGAAAATGAAAATGATTTTAGTTCGTCGTTGAGCTCAGATGAATCAGAAGAATCATTGGAACTAGCATTAAATAAAATCGGAAATAGCCCAAGAAGACCAAGACGGAAGCGTATTAAAATGGTCCGAATCGATGGATTTGATGCTGCAGCCGAATCTTACGAAGTGAGTTTCTTTTATTGAATATCAAATAATTAATTCTATTGATAACAAATTTACATATTCTCAAATGTGTGCTCTCACGTGGCTTGATTTACGTTCACAATTTAAATTTTTGGCTTTGCTTTTGTGCGAGAGAGAAAGTAAAGTTAAACATTCTTAATATATTCGGAAGTTTCATTGCACGACCGATACGTTTGTTATATAAACTTTATTATATTAATGCTTTGAAAATGATCACGGTACAGGAAGAGTAATTTACACAATAATCAAGCTATTATCACATCTTAATTCATTTTTGACGTGTTTATTAAACAATCAGTTGTATTGTTTTTGGATATTCATGATATTTTGATCATCGTGGTCATGTGCGAACTTCTAGCACAGATGACGTCGCGCATTTTTGAATTAATGAACACCAGTGATGTTGAATAATTAATAACTGGATTTTTTTGTTATTTTTGAGCAACTGACATTTTAAATTTAAATATTAAAACCTTATAAATTCAAGTTTTGAGAACCATATAAAGGCAATATTTTTGAAAATGTTTGAAAACCATACAAATTCTTTGAGAATATTTCTAAAACCATACAAATGATTAAAAATGTTCTAAAACCGTACAAATGTTTTTCATGACCCAAATTTTGAACTTGAATTTAAATCTTGAACTTCCGTTATTTTCAATAATATTTAAATTCCAAAAATACGTTGAGTTTCTTCAACAATTTTTCTTTGCTTAATTGAAACTCATCAATAATCATAAAATCCATCCAAACAAGTTGAATATCCATTATTAATTATAAGCAAAGGAACCAAAACATGACTAATTGAACTTGAATTAATTACATTTGCTCACTCAGAACATGATTTATCATCTCGTCATATCCTTCATCGATTCTCTTTTAACTCTTTCTCCGTAGCTCTCTGAATGATTATGTCAACATTAATATGTATCCACATATCCACTCTGAATTTTAATATTTTGTGTAAAGAAATTTTTTTCTCATCAAATTAAGTCTCTTGTTATAATATAAATGGGTATTCCTCGGCAATCATGTACAATGTACACTGGAAAATACAATGTGTGATGATGAGATATGTGAGAGAATAATAAATTTACAGCATGTGATACGCTCCGACTTACTCTTGGCCCAGGTAGGAGATAAATGTGAGAGAGAGAGTATAATAATCGAAAATAATGCGATATTCACTGCTTTTCATTCATGATGTTTTTTTTGTTAGTCATTTGTGGACTGTCATATGAATGACTAGTGTTTTGTAATTGTACTTAGTGAATATAACAATAGTGACTGTTTGTGATAATAATTCAGCTATTGTTATTATTCTAGATAAATTGTGATCTTCAGAGCATTTAATAGCTTAGAACAATTAACTTAACGTCCGCCAGCATGACTAATTCCAATTCGCTCGAAACAATGCGACAGAGCGATCAGGTACATAAATTACAATTTTCACCCTGACACATCTTTATGGACACAAAGTAGTGGGTCAACAAACAACGATTATATGCATTTCAATTAAGTGATCTTGTGTGTAATTATTACTGGGGCTATTTTTAAATATAACAAGAAATATCTATGAAAATATATTCAAATTAATAATAGATCTCGCTTGTTTATTAACGACAATTTTGTGCATGAAAAAGCCTAACTAACTGCTAGATCTAATTAAAGCATAGAAATATCTCGATAATGCCTTTTGTTAAAATCTGTTGAGACGAAATAATGGAAAAAAAATTCAATTGTTTTAATATCAGCACATTATCAACTAACTCTCGAAATAGAATTTGATACGAAAATGATTTATGGTCTCTTGAAAAATCAGCTAAAATTGAACAATTAAACACAATTATTGAGCGTTGATAATTGAGAATCTGGGAATTTTTAATTCTATTTTCCAATGAATTATAATTCAAATTTATTTGATACTTGACAGTTAACGGAATTTTAAATTTTAAAATCTCGCAAAATTTCAAAACCGTACAAATTTTTTAGACATTTATACGGTTTTGCTGTAAAGTAATTTGTAGGGTTTTGCTGAAAAAAAAAATTTGTAGGGTTTTGTTGTAAAAATCATTGTTTTAAAATTTGCTACATTTTATTAAATTAACTAAATTTGTCTGTGTTTTAAGTGTTAATAATTACCGCAAATAGTCAAGTACATCAATATAAAAGAAAATTAAAACGATGCCGCAGAGATATAGCTACCCAATTGTACTTACAAAATAACCACACTTATTCAAATGAAAAAAAATTTAAAATTTAAAAATTCTATTCACGCTCAATTGCTTTCACTTTTAAATCAAGCTTTCTGCAATCTAATTTATATGTTGAGTATGAATTACAGCTTATATCACTATAATGAATGTAGTAATACAATTAGTAAATAGTAAAAAAAACATAATTGGATGTTTGAATTTTATTAACTGGATGTCGTTTTGATAGCAAAAAAATATTAAGCTTCGTTGAGTGGCTATTTCGGAAGATCCAAAACTAGGTTTTTGTTCATTGGTGTAATACATTTTATTGCCATTTGATAATTATCAATCTGTACATAAGTCAATTGAGCGTGAAGACAATTGACAGAATTTTTAACTGATATGATTAGGGCTGTATATAGTTTTATTAAGAATGTTATCTACTTTTAGGAGCTCATTGGATCGGCAAAACGTAAAAGGCAATTTCTTGTGCTCGGTGGATTGTGCCTGCTTGCCGTAGCTGTAATTGTTGCAATTGTCTTATCTATATATTTTGTGAACAAATCAGAAGAGGAAAAGTTGGATAATATAGTATTGGACGACATCCTTAAAGGAAAATTGCAGCCAAAAAGATTCAATGGAACTTGGATTGATGACAAATCGTTCCATTATTTTGATGTTAATGTAATTATTTTATTTCCTTACTATTGGAGTATTTAATTTTCATTGAAAACTTACTTTCAGGGAGATTTTGTCATCTACAATGTCGATTCTAAAACACGGGAAGTAAGAGTCAACACAACTTCCAGCATTTATGAACGCTTTGTGACATCAAGTAGCTTTGAATTCTCGCCTGACCAGAAATATATACTGCTTTCATCAAACCTTATTAAGCTTTATCGACATTCGTTCTTTGCTAATTGGCGTATATTTGATATCGCATCAGGAACAATTACAGATGTTAAAATCAGTGAAGAAGATGACAGTAGCATCTATAGATTAGTGAAATTTGGTCAAGTAGATGCGTCTTTAATAATTGTTGATAAGTTTAATATTTATTACAAAGCATCACCAACTGCCGAGTCCGTTCAAGTAACTAATGACGGTGAATTAACGACAACAAAAAAAATTGTCAATGGTGTGCCTGACTGGGTTTATGAGGAAGAAGTTTTCTCGTCTAATTCTGCAACTTGGTTCTCGAAAGATGGAAAGAAAATTGCCTTTATTCAGTTCGTTGATTCTTCTGTTCCAGCCATAACGTTGCCTATTTATGGACTTCCAGGACAGTACAAATATCCAGAATTGATTCCTGTTAGCTATCCAAAGGCTGGTGCGAAAAATCCACTCGTTAGACTGTTTTATGTTAATTTAGATGCTGTAAATCCTGAAAGTTTGCCTGAAATTCCAAAACCATTGAGCCTTGTAGCAAATGAATATCTAATTACATCCGTTGGATGGGCGAATGGAAACGATTTGATATCAGTCTGGATGAATCGTATACAAAATCAAGGTGTTATCCTAAAGTGCACTTCTAATTCCGATTGCGTGGAGCTTTTAATATTAAAACCTGATGAAGGCTGGATTGAATTCTTTACTCCACCATTATTTAATGCCGATGGAACTGAAATGATATTTATTGGATCGACTAATGGCTATCGTCACATTAAAGTATTGAACTTGAACACTAAAGCTGTATCCAACAGAACATCTGGAAGTTATATTGTTACAGAAATATTAAAGTTCAACAATGATAACAATGTGATAATTTACACTGCAAATACTGAGGAAGATATTAAGGCACAACATGTATACGCAATTAAAAATGTGAACGGAGCTCAGCCAGTTTGTTTAACATGCAAATTGTATGAGGAGCAGCGTTCATATTCATATTACAGTGCGGAAGTGTCAGAAGGTGGAAGTTATTTAATTATTAATGCTGGAGGAGTTAATGTTCCACGTTGGGATTTATACACACTTAAAGTAGAAGGAGATAATATTGTGTTAGCAGATCATATGGAAATTGAGAAGAATGATGACTTTAGGAACCTTGTAAATGGCAAGAAAGTCCCAAGAAAGATTTACGATACAATTAAATTAGATGATGAGACAGACGCGTCTGTAATGATGATTGTACCTAGAGATTTGGACGAGAGCAAAAAGTATCCAATGCTGGTTGAAGTTTACGGTGGACCTGATTCCTCAAGTGTAACTAATCGCTACTCAATTGAATGGGGAACTTATCTTGCATCAAGTTTAGATATTATTTATGCTAAAATTGATGGCAGAGGAAGTGGACTGAGAAGTGATAAGCATTTACATGCATTGTACAAAAAGTTGGGAACTGTAGAAGTTGATGATCAAGTCAGAACTGCTGAAAAATTACACGAAAAATATCCGTACATAGATTCAACAAGAACTGGAATTTGGGGTGAGACTCGACTTTAATTTAATTAAGTTAAATTTTTAAATGAGTAATGAAATTTGTGTAGGTTGGTCGTATGGTGGCTACGTGTCTGGAATGAGCTTAATGAGAGACAATAAGGTCTATAAATGTGCAACCAGTGTAGCTCCTGTTACTGATTGGGAACTTTATGGTAAGTTCTTTTAGACGGACATTGAAACTAGATACAATTTTAATGGAATACTTCCCAAAAAACATTTCAGATTCAATTTATACAGAACGTTACATGCTGAAACCCGATGAAAATCAAAAAGCTTATAATGAGTCTCGCATGACGAATTTTGTTGAAAACATACCAAAACACGATAAATTGTATATGTTGGTGCATGGCACTTTAGACGATAATGTTCATTTCCAACAAGGTATGCTTCTTGCCAGAGTACTAGAACGTAGTGATATTCAGTTCAAAGAAATTGTAAGTAGAATTTTAATTTATTTTTTGTGGACCTAGAATTTTAAAGATTTTAAAAAAAATTCATACACAGACCTATCCAGATGAAGACCATTCACTAGCTGGAGTTCGTCCCCATTTGTATCATTCACTAGAGCGATTCTTTAAAGAATGCTTTAATTTATCAGACTAGACGAAATTCCTGCCTAAAGAGCTCATGATTCATCAGTATTGCGAGAAGAAGTTCTAAAGTAATTTTTTGATTATTTGAGATAAGCGAGCCACCTTATTATTAAATATATATACGATGTTGTTGTTGCTTTTTACCATTTTGTGTCATAACTAGTCATGTGTTGCGACTTGTATTGTAAATATTGTAGGAGAAAAAAGTTTTGTGAAAAATAAATTTTATTTCTTATAACTTTGAAACAAAAGTGCCTCGGCTAGAATAATTTATTGCTATAATTAAAGCCCTCAACCATGATTAATTAATAATAAATAATAGATTAACATTCAGTGCAATAAATTAATTTTGTGACATGATAAACAAAATGTAATCAATTAGAGTTCATCCAGAACGCCTTTTCTGTCAAAAATCGGAAGCATCTTCATAGCAACTTGTTTGAAACGTGGATTTGCGTACACTCGTGATTTAAATTCAATAGATCGTGCATCTGTACTCATCAGTGCCTCAAAATCCGCCTCTTCATCTTCACAAATGTGGATTGGGAATGTAATCAAACAAGAGGAAAATGCTGTAAATAAATTCAGAGCATTAAACAGCTGATTGTGTCGTTCAGATAAGAGAATTAAGGTCATTACCATAGAAATATTTTTTCAACACCTGTACTTGAAAGTTTTGTAGTGTTGGGAATTTTTTCATATCATAGTTCAGTCTACTGAGTAGTTCCTTGACTTCATAATAATAGAATTGAACCATTTCGTCCATATTTTCTAATCTCATGTTATCATGCACAGATGTGAAAAGAAAATACTGTAAAATGAGCAATTAAAAACTAGATAAGTTTTCTGGTTCTGATTAGATATGAATTTGTATGCCTACATGCAAGTCAAGAGCTGCTGAACCGAAAAAGAAAAACTGGAAGTCCAATAACACAGCTTTTGCTGGATCTTTTGAGGCGTTGTATTGAAACATTACATTATTCGTCCATAAATCACCTTGATTGAGGCAATTGAAGTCCCCATCTTCACAGTCGAATGACTTACGTCCATTTTCAATTAAATTTGGAAGCATTGCCTTTAACTTCTTAGCATAATATGCTGATTCCTTCCAATCAGTCCACTTCTCGACTTCGTTAGACAGAACTTCCAAACCTGACTTGAAGAATACATGGAAGGCGTCAGTTCGTCTGGTATAAAATCCAGTATCGAAATCTATAAAGACATTTTTGTCCTTTTCATGTAAAATAACTGAAGCTGCATGCATTCGAGCCAAACATTTTAAACTGAGTTTGACGTGATTCATGTCCAGTCCTGTAAGTCTATTTGCCATGACGAAATTCCTTTCGTTTAAATCCTCAAGGACAATCAGACTGAGATCAAGATACACAGCCATAACGCCTGGAAATGTCTTTCCATTCTCACCAATTCTGCTGAGAATTTCCTCAAATTCAGGAATAATTTGCTGATAAAAAATCATTTCCTTATTCTGAACATTATAATTCTCACTTCCAAGCTTATCAAGTGCCATATCAGTTTGTGGAAGTGTCTTTAAGATGCAAGAAATAAATTCAATTTTTTCAGGACTCTTCTGATGGAAATAGTAAGTTCCAACTCGATACATAACAGAAGCAAAGTTTTCACCTTTACCGCCACAATGCATGACTTTTAAAAACTTGACTTTGACATCCTTGCTCTTAAAATGCTTACACAGCACATCCTCTAATAAATTTTTATTCAACCACTCTGGAATTTGATTGACATCCACAACATCGTCATTCTTGTTTGCATCATTTTGTAAAATGTGCTGATTAATAAATTCACCACTAACATCCACTAATGTTGCACCTGCTTCGCTCATTTCTTTCTACTTTATCTCTCTCTCGAAATCACTTTAATCAGAATAGTTTCACGGTCAACTGTGAATAGCTTTTATAGTTTTGAAGGAGCAATTTGATGATGCACATTGCAAATTTAAATCCATTTAAATCATCCCGTGTCATCTTCAAACAGTTTCTACGGCAGTAGACTCTAATATTGGAATAACATCTGATAGATTTACATGTGACTGGATGTTTAGGGATGAATGGGTCGGCAAATCTCAGAATATTCGGTATTGAACATTAAAGACTTTTGAGCCAGTCGATTACATTAAAATATTTATTTTTTGACAGCCGTCCACTGCTTATATGATCTCTATAAAACAATGGAATGTAAAAAATATTCATCCACTAGCTACCTACCCTGCACCATGTAGAGTAAGTGGGGTATCTATCTTGGAATGCTCTATTTTGATGCTTTAACTGTGAACTGTAGCATAGAGATGTACAGTTTGACTCATTATATCTTGATGACGGACGTTAACATACCACAATTTCACATTTCAAATCAAACCCTCTTCTTATTCAATTTATGTAACTTACTTATTTTTATTTTATTAATCAACTCGAACTATATTTTTATATTTGACATTTATTTTTCTTTGTACAACCAATACCTCTTTGGTAAATAAACATATTTATCTATCGTACCAAAGGGGGGTCTGGACCCAGCCCATCCAAAAAATTTCTCTTAAAAAATTTTCTAAAATTTTCCCGTAGCTCTAATTATCTCACTAATCATTAACATACCGTTCAAATTAACAACAATTACAAAATTATGAGAATACGAAAGAAAAAAATTTTGAACCACCCCTAAAAAAAGTTTCTGGGTATACCCCTGTATCTTATCCTATAAACCGGTTCAAGGTACTGTTTTTGAACTAATTCCTTGAAAACACCCACAATTTTACTCTCAATTACCTGGCAAACACGAGAGCTCCAGAGTAACCCTATTCTGACTACAGGATATTTGCACTGAATTAATCTTATTTAAATAGGTATGAGAAGTAAGAATGAAAATGATAAAAACTTGTAATGTGAGTAGAAAGTACGATTTTTTAGCATGTGTAGAGCATTTTGTTTTAGATGAGATTCACGCTGTGTCAGTTTTGAATCTGATTGTTTACTATAAAGAAGTTCATTGAGCGACATGCTTATTACTGGCAGGTAATGATGAGATTACTTAATTTAATAGAGGAGTGGGTGTAAATTGTGAAATTTGTCTCGTGATTTATGAATGAGTGGGTGTGAGTGTAAAGGGAGTTCTAGTAAACGGTTTTGGCACATTCCATTCCTTCATTTACTGCAAAATCATTCGAATTCTTTGCAATAAATTCTTACATAAACGCTTTGTTTAAAAAATTCCGACAAATTTCCCCGCAAAGGAAGTATAACTGAATTTAATAATAATGTCAAGCACAATTGCATAATATGATAGTGCTCATCGATTCTCCTGAAAACAGTTTGACTAACGATGTGAATGAATATTTTTGGTCACCCTACATCAATAGAATCACAGTCATGTCACCCTGTCATCATAGAATTTACATCGTCGTCACCCTATATTTTAAATAGTGCTCTTTTTTAGTCAGCACACACATAGAGTCTATGAAAAGAAGTTGCGACGGAACTAAGAGTAGTAGTTTGAGTTTAATTATGCTTTAGGGTCATTTCAATTGTTACAAATACAAAAATTCTTATCAGACTAAAATGAAATATTCGGTAGAGTCCATATTCAGTTCTGTTTGAGACGCTGTCGTGATAAGACCTAAGATAGTAAAATATAAAATAGTTGGAAATATTATTATTTATAAACATGGAAATGTGAGATATTATTGATTTTCTAGATGACAATTGACTGTTTTAAGAAGCAACAAAATTAGTTCTAATTAATGTCCTCTTGTTCCTTCCTGTAGCTTAAAAAGTTTATTAATCCTTTGGTGTTCAATTGGTTTAATAAGTGGAGCGAATGAGAAAGAGTATGAGTGTACAGTGAGACATAATACAACATTCTCTCAATTAGAAGATAGATTTACAACATGCGTATTAAAGAATGTTAATTACATATCCGGGAAAGGATTAAAATTTTCAAATTCAACAAATGACATCGCATACAACAAGCTTAAAATTACGTTCATTGAGTCGAGTGTTGAGACAATTCCGAATATGTTCTTTACATTTACGAATTTGGAAGTCCTAGAGATGAATCAGGTGGGATTGAGAAATATTTTTACACAATCATTTCAACATGCCTCGAATTTGCGTGTATTTCATGCGTATGAAAATAAAATAACTACACTTGACGCCTACTCATTTGTTGAAGCTATTAAATTGGAATATCTCGACCTCTCACACAATAAAATAGCGAATATCAATGTTGAGGCATTTAAGGGCTTGAGCAAATTAAAGGAATTGAGCTTGATTGATAATAGAATATCGATAATTGATGAACAAACGTTTGAGCCATTGAAGGCCTTGACCTGGATTTGGCTGGACCGTAATGAGATTAAAATTATCTCATTGAGCTTGTTCGTCAACAATCTCAATCTCAAGGGAATGAATTTAAATAATAACAAAATATCTGCATTCTCGACCGTCTTACTCGACAAACTCCCACAATTGAGATTTCTATTTCTATCGGGCAACAATTGTACGTCACACAATTTCATCAATACCGTCATCCAATATAATGCAAATATAAAGAAAGAGTTATCCACATGCTATGCAGAATATCGTTCAATTGTGCCTAATGAAGAGGAAAAATATCAATTAAAAAATGTATTGCGCGATGCTGAGAAGGCAAATTCACAATGTGAAACGGATAAGGCTGCATTACTCGAACGACTTGAGACAACAAGGCAGCAATTAGCGAATCTCCAATATAAAAATGGAAAGCAAAATTAAATGACAAACATGAATATTTCTTCCAATACAATCGCACGTGCTTTTTAATGTAATAATGGAAGTTTCTTCTCTCTTCATAAATTTTCACATTTTCCCTCACTGGAAGTTCTTTTCCTTCCTATTTCACTCTTTGCACTTGCGCCGCTCATATGCTTTAGTGTTGCCAGCCACTCATGAGAAAATGTATCCTTAGGAAATTTCTCTCTACGTTTCATACAGCAGAACCGTTGATATCAATAGAAGGAAAAAAAATCAATTACTGGAAGGATTCGTCAAAAGTGAATTTTTTCAGTAAGAAAATCTATAATTTGATAACTTTTTAAAGCTTTTAAACCTTACAAAATTGATAAATTTACATTGTGATAGTCGCTGATTGGATTAAAAGTGCTACTTTCACGTAATTGACAGAAATTTTATGTCAAAAATGGCATCGATTTAGTTAAGACAGCTAAATTCTAAAAAAATTATGTAATTGCTTGGAGTTTGGGAAAAATTAAGAAAGATTAAAGTAGAAGGACATTCTAAGATAAGTAAAAAATAGTCAGTGAATCTCAGCTGCGAACCTTTTTAATTGTTAAGTAGCTAAATAATTAAATTAAAAAAATGGCACAATATACGCAATATTCGGGTGGATTTGACGATAATCAGTATGGATATGACGAAAGTCAACGTGCACCACCAGCAGGCTTCGGTGGAGCTATCCGTCCCATGGTCGATCCGGAAGCTGAAGGAGAAGTTGATCCCAATCTGTAAGTTTGATAGATTGATTTATTCATCGGAATTTCCATTAATCATTTCCAACATTTTCCAGATATCCACAACCCAAAGAATCGACACACAAAATTCGTGGGCGATATGACTTTATTGAAATGCTTTGTGGATCTGTAGATCAGGAACTGCTGACGGTTAAAACGTTTTACTTCTTCTTCTACTCAGCATTTGGATCATTATTTCCATTGATGGGTGTCTATTTCAAACAAATGGGTATGAATCCATTCCAATGTGGATTATTAGTTGGATCACGTCCGTTTGTGGAATTTTTATCGGCACCATTTTGGGGAAGTTACGCAGACAGGTCGAAAAAGGGTAAAATTCTTCTCCTCGCGTCGCTTTCAGCATGGATTGTATTTACACTGCCTCTTGGATTTATTCAACCACCGGCGACCTCATGCATACAGCAATATAATAACTCTTACTATGAACTCAGAACACCAGAAGTTCCACGACTTTTAAAGAGAAGTGTTGACAATTTACGAGATCTTATTGATGATCCTATTAACAATGAAGTTCACATACGTACACGACGTGCCGTTCGTCCAGTTTCCGAAGCAGGAGTTTCTCCATTGAGTGTTAGTTATGCCAATAATTATGATGAAACAAAACAAAAAACTTGGGTTTCACCGCTCTTTAGTAGTATTGTGTATCAAACAGACGATATCCAGAAAGCTTTCTTCCTTCTCATGTTACTCGTTCTCATTGGAGAATTTTTCTCAGCTCCAGCAATCACACTTGCTGATTCAGCTGTTATTACTCTTCTCGGCGAGGATTCTGATCGATATGGACATCAACGAATGTTTGGATCATTGGGATGGGGTGTGGCTATGTTCTTCGTTGGTATTGCCCTAGATCACTCGACCTCATTCCCAGATCATCCATGCGGACCCAATAAGCAAGAGAAAAATTACACAATCTGTTTTGCAACATTTGCAGTATCAATGACTGCTGCATTACTCGCTGCCACACAAATTAACTTCAAGTATCCAGAACATCCAGAGGAAATGGAATTCGAAGAGAAACCAGTCGTAATGACAAAAGAGGATGAAATGCAAAATCAATTAGCAACACAACTAGGAATCCCATCATTAGCCACAGGAGGTGGCATGACATTGCCACAACAGAAAGCCCCACCACCTTCATTGGGAGCTCAGACAAAAATGTTTGCACAGCGATTGACAACACAAACACCCGAATGGATCCTAGTATTTTCACACTTTAAGGATCTCAAGTGTGCATCATTCTTGTTTGTTGCATGGCTCATGGGCTTTGGTATTGGCTTAATATTTACATTCCTCTTCTGGCACTTGCAAGACTATGGTGGTTCACCGACATTGTTTGGCGTCGCATCAGTTATTAATCACTTGAGTGAAATATTTGCATATTTCTTCAGTTTCCGACTTATTACACAAATTGGTCACGTAAAAGTAATGAAAATTTTTTATCGTCTTTCTTGCTAGCAAATTAAATTAAATTTTTTTCTTATTCGAAGGTCTTATGTTTGGGCTTGTTAGGAAATGTCATCCGATTCTTATACATCTCTTGGGTCAGGTTCGTTGAAAAATCACTAATTATTTTAACAAAGTTAAATTAAATCCATCATTCACCATTCAGAAATCCATGGTGGGTATTACCATTCGAATTGATGCAAGGAATAACACATGCTGCATGTTGGGCTGCATGCTGCTCTTATATTTCACACAACACACCACCTCATTTAAGGTAAGATTGACAGCAGTTAAATGTTGACACCAGAACTTATACTTATTGCTTTAATTATAGATCAAATGCTCAAGGTGTACTACAAGGCTTACATCATGGCTTTGGAAGAGGTTGCGGTGCTGTTATTGGAGGTAATATTTAAATTAATGCACGACATGAAAAATTAGAGTTATAATTGAAAACAATTGTTCATAACAGGCTTATTTGTAACATACTTCGGCTCGAAACAAACATTCAGAGGATATGGAGTATTTTCCTTCTTCGTGCTGGTCGCCTTCGTATTTATTAATTTTTATCGCAAAGACACAGGCTTTATTTCTGATATACCCACATCAGAAGATCCTCATCAAGTAATTTTTCAATTTGCATCAATTAAATCCATTTAATTAATTCTGATTGTCTTTAATTTAAGGTTGCTGAGGAGACAAGCCATTTAGCTCCGCATGGTGTCCCAGCAAATCCGATTCCAAGTAAAATTTTCGTTCTCTCTATTTTGAAATGATTTTTTCTTTGACATTTTACTAAGTCATGACATACATTTATGTATTTTTAGGAGCACTCTCGAGTTCTCGTCTAAATGAAGTGGGATCAAATCAACAAAATGAATCATATGGAACATACTCGACAGTTGGTGGAAATCTAGGAGTGCCAGGACAATCCAATCCATTTGCTCAACCACAACTGCAGCAGCAACCATCAAATGGTTATGGAAGCAATTACTAAATCGCAAGTAGCAACAAAATTAAGAAAAAAAGGTTTGATAGCTTGATCTCTACGATATTTATGCTCTCTTTCTTTTTCTCATGATTGGTTTGTATGATCTATAAATTCTAAATATTTCTACGAACAAAAAAAAAATTGTAAATTGTCTGAAGGCTCTATGGGTTTTATGGATTATCTTGTTAATCAATCATTTTTTATTTGTTGAATATTGAATTTTGTTGATTTTGCTACCACTTGAGGGGATGACGTCATAGAAAATTTTCTGTTAATATCACACGGTTGTTGATTCACATGAGTTTTTTTTTTTGATTTTTCGTATCAAGTTTAGCAGCTATTGTGGGGTTCCTTGGTTTGAATAAATTTGGTTTAAGCAAAAATCTGGGGGTCCTCGATTTGCATAACTTCGGTTTGAATAAAATTTCAAAAATCATGAAAATCGAGGACCCCCACAGGGGCGTTTCAAAAATTTTTCGAGGGGGAATTTTAATTTTTTTTGTATAAAAACAATATGGGGTCATTCACTTAAGATTTAGGGGGAGGGGGGGTTGAGATTTTGTGACACCTTAAATTAAAGAAATTTTTTTGAATTAAAATTTTGTACAAGGGGGAGGGGGTCTAAAAATCCCATTTTTGATGGACGTCATAGGTAAATGACCCCTAAGAGCAGAATTTTTTTGAATTTTTTCCTCAAAAACAATAGAAAATTGAAGAAGTTTTGGGCGAATAGGGAATTGTCCCCAAAATCCCTCCACCTTGCTATGCGCATGATCCCTTTTTAATTATTCAAAACGTGGACTCCCTGCTTTTTAAAAAAACAATCTTAGTTGAACATATTGCCTCATTAAAATCCATAATATGCAAAGACCTTTCAGATAAATTCTACCCCTATTTATTCATACATTAATGAACCTTTAAGAAATTCTGTTGATTTCTAAAAAAAATTAAATGAAAATAACTAAAATAAAGCAAAACTATTGTAACGTGTTATAATGATATTTAAAACAAAGAATCTAAAAAAAATTTAAAAGTAGATAAGTTCAGATGAAGAAATTTCAACAGTTTGATAAGCAAGAAGATAAAAAATAGCAACAAACGGTAAAAAATTAGATATTTCGCTTTCTCAAGAGGTAAATTGGCACAAAAAATACCAAAAAAATGAGTTATCAGTATAAAAAAATTCAATATAAAGCAATATACGCAGAATATTTTCAAATGTACCTTCCTATAATTTCTACAGACTTAAAGATTGAATTGTTCATAATCAAATGCAAAAAAAAAAAACAGAATCGAATGTGAAGACAAAAAGTTTCAAATCTTAAGTTTTAACAACAGCTTTTAGCTCTAATTTAAAGACAAAGAAGCTCGATTAACTATAACTAATATCGTATCATATCATTCTTTTGTGAGGATATTATATAATGAAAAAATATATTTAAAAATGAAAAGTATTTATTTATACATATATGAGGATATAAAAAGGAACTTTTATGTAATTTTTAATAGACAAAAGTTATTAAAGAAACATGATGAAAGAATGGAAACTTATAGGTGTTGAAAAAAAAAAACAGTTTTTACTCCTACAACTATAGTTCAATGATATATTGACGAAATTTTATTGTGACATTTTTTTAGTAACGAGTCGTGAAGTTAAAAAAATACAATCTTATTTAATATTTGATTCTTTATTTTTAATAGTAAGAAATATTAAGTTAATGAAATTTTGAAAGACAAAAGTATTGCTATAGATAAAGACTTTATAAAAATTATAATCACGGAAAAAAATTTGAAGGATAAAAATTAAATTGAGTGCTGACTTCAATAAAGTGAATTATTTAGGGTGCTTGACTTTGAATTATTCCAAAAATTTTAACTAATTGAACAATATTCATGCAGTATTCCCCATATTGAGAGACACAGTAAGGAGTAGTTTCACGTTTCACGTGGGACGGAGTAAAAGACAACCTAACCTAAAGGTTTAGAATTTCAAGTTAAGGGGGCGTTCACAACTGAAGTCTATCAATAGCTAGGACTTCCAGACAAAATCTAGAGTCTTTTCGTTCATCTTCAGCCACAAAATTTTCATACAAAAAAATTCTTTTGCATGTGGAGCTTCGCTTCCTCTTAAAATTTGGGTAGATAGAAACATTTTAAGGGGATTTAGGGATTATTCCTTAAAAAATTTGATTAAAGATATTTGGAGGGTGCTGTTATGACCCCTAAAACCATTTCTTGAATACACCCCTGACCAAATGGTTTACCTTATGTCTATCCCCAAAAATTCAACTCTGCTCTAATTTCTAAAAATTCATTTCAAAGTGCCTATGTATCTAACATCCATTTGCATGTTTTAAGTGCAACATAGTGATAAAAATTTAAATTTTTATAGATTTTGATAGCAGAGTGAAAATTTGGGGTAAATGCAAGATAAATGGTTAGATTCGAGGTAGATATTGTATTTTGACATGCACCTATACGTTAAAAAACCAATTCATCCCCTACCTGGTAGAGCTCATGTAGTCGACCTTAAATTTTTGTGAAGTCGAGTTGACTTTTTCATATAAAATCTGAGTCGACTTCAAGCTCTGATTTAAATTTATAAGGAAGGGGTCGTCCAACTAGTGATTTTCATCTTATAGAATTCAAAAGAGCCTTTGTGATCACTCTAGTATTAAATCCAGTTTCAAATACACCAGACTGCAAATAATTGAGAAACGATTATAAAACCAAAGATACTTCACTTTATTAGGGTCAGTTCCGAAAGAAGAATTAATAAAATAATAGAAATTCATATTCAACTGGATAGAATATGAGCAGTAAACTGTTAAAACGTAGTACCAAACCTAACCTAAATACATATGTACTCTATCAGGATGATTTTTTCTTGAACATTTTTTTAGCCAATAACTGTACAGAAATTGCTGATGTTTTCCAACATAACATGCCACATTAACAAAAATAATAAATTCATTAGAAATCAGAATATATATTGAATTATATGAAATTTTATCCTTCATCCATTGACATTCACAAACATACACATTCACACATATTTTATTGAGAAAATTGCACTCTTATGAATTTAAATGTAAAACTGTATCAAATAATCGTATTATAATGCGAAATAAAGGATAAAATAAAGTAAATAAAAAAATTAATACGTTAGATGTAATTTTTATTGTGTAGACGTATCAATTGATAGACGAACCCCGTACTTTACATAACATTATGTGTACTTATGTATAAAAAATGTGTTATATTTAATGAGATTGATTCAAAACATAACATAAACATCCATTTGTTTCATGTGCCCTTTTGACATAAATTCCTAAATACTTTCCTAAGAGGATCCAAGGAACGGAAATGGTGAAAAACTATACATTCATTTTTTGGTTTGAATTTTTGCTTTTGAAAGCAACTTGTAGCTTGTTTGTACAATTGTCTGAATTAGGATGCATATAACATTGAAGAAGTGCTTGAGTCCAATTTGACATTCGCTGGAATCGAACTCAATGGTGTTCAAACTATAATCCTCGACGCACTAGTGTTCCCACAGAATTTTTTGTCCAATATAGGTTATGAATTTTATTTTTGGGTGTTTTTGTCTGGTACAGGTGGTCATCAACCTAACCTCTAAGCCACAGCTGCGAATTCACTGCTTGATGTTTTCCTACTGTTCAAACCCTTAGTAAAAGAGATCAAATTGGATGTGAATCAAACACAAAAATAGAACGATCAGTATGTTGGATGTCCATAGGGACTCACTCCCACTTGGCTATCAAAACACTTCCTTTGCAATGTCCTACATCAGCTATCTGTCGTAAACATACTAGCAGCTTCATAAATGAGTTCCATTTTAAGGCTCATTTACTTAAGGGTTGTTCATAAATGACGTCCAATGTTTTAAGGGGGAGGTCTGACGCTGTGTGACCCTTCTATGCAATAGAGGCGTGACGTCATTTATGAATATTCTACATATTGCTCTATAAAAATTTTTACAAGGATTGTTTCGCTAATTAAATCCATCATAAACAGACACTTCTCCCGTCCCTAAAAAACTCTCATAACTAGACCCCTTAACTAGAAAAATTCATCTATCCAAAAAATGATCTATCCGTACCTTGAACTAACAATATCCAACAATGATTATAACGATGATGATGGTGATGGGAACATTATTATGAAGGAACAGATTTTATTTTATATTTTCAGTCTTCTCTGTCAGTATACTTTTCCTCATTTAAAAGCTATAGGGATTAATTTTTGAGGGATGGATGGAAATAAGTAGGAAGCGTTAATGTATATGTGGTTTCAGGTTATTAATGCATAGTGGATTTATTTCTATGGAAAGAAAATAAGATCCCGTCAGATCATGACTTTTTAGCATATCAAGTTTCTGGGTTTTTATTTTTTTGTGTCTATTATGTGAAAGGTGAAGGAAATTTTTGAGAATTTTGAAATATTTCTTAATAGATCCTCAAAAAAAAGATGATATAAGACATTTGTTTATTTAAAGTCCTCAATTTCTTCTATTTAACTTTCTCATGAGATGCTTAGAATAACAAATCTAGGCGCCACTCGACGCGTGTTTGTTTTACAATACTCTTATGCAAAACTTCATCAATAATCTATTTTTTAATGTTTTAAAACATAGATTTTATAATCACGTAAGATCTAAACTTATTGTCGTAAATTTTTTTGTAAACCTGATGTTGGTAAGTAGATGGAACTCTTCAGAATCAAATATTTCGAAGGACTTGCTGTAAATTATTTTTTGGTGGAATTTTAATCTCAATTGTACTTCTTGTTTACGCTATTTTGAACATTTTCCAAATTTTTATTGTGTGGGAACTGAGACTTGAAATCTTTATTAAAAGACTGGATATAAATTCAATTATAAACTTATCATACAAATTAGTTAATTTTTGTACTATTTATTGATTCAAAAGTATTTAAAATAAATTAGTTATGGGGTCGTTCACTTATTACGTTACGCAAAAAAACGAAATTTTAGACCCCCCTCCCTCCTTGTTACAAATTTTCGAAGAAAAAAATTTTTCTTTGTTTGACCTGTTACAAAATCTCAGACCCCCCCCCCTTCCCCCCTAAACAGCGAACGTAATAAGTGAACGACCCCTATGTATGTACATACATGTTGAGTATTGTAGAAAATAAAGTTGTTCATCATGTCCTGAATAATTTTTCAAAAAGTACGAGAATCTCCAGTTTCAGAACAGTGTGAATATCCACAAAAATGCTTACCACTGTTCTTTTTTTTGCAACGACCGTCGGTTCCAACGATTCCAAGTTCTTCATCAATAAAAAAGTAATCCATTAAATAAATTCAAAATACAGTAATGCACAAATCTTCTTTCTTTAAAAAATACATGGATTATTCTTAAAAGCATTTCGTTTCTCTATTCCTTCCTTTATCATGTAAGTCAGTCATCGTTGAATTCAATTTCTTATCCAACTCTCTTCTTTACGAAGTTACTTATCTGAAATATTTTTTATTTTCTTTTATTCCTTTTCTATATAAATACGCACACTTGGCTTTCCTTCACTTTACCGTATTGAGGATGGATGGATATTGAAGAAATTTTACATTTTGTAAATGTGGTTTTAAAATGGATCTTTTTAAAGGTACGATGAAGTTGGAGGGTAGAATATTCAGATATAGATTATTCATATATGACGTCAACATGTAAGAGGGTAGCAGTCTGTAAATTCTGGTAGACCTGGTGCTACTTGGCAATAGTCTTTTTGTTAAAAAGTGACTTGGTTGAGCAAACAGCTTAGAGAGCTTAGATTGAAAAGTTTCGTAGACGCATCACTCCTACAGTGGAACAAGAGGTGTCTTTGAGCGGATTTTATACAATTTTGCGAACGCGCTTTAAATGAAAAATATTGAAGCTTTAATTTTGCTTAATTATATTTATTTCAATATTTAGCTGAGTTCACACTTAAATCAAAAGGATAGAAAAAAGAGAATTAATTCATAATATTTAATTAATTTAAATTGAACTTACAATTTTTGCTGAACTTGCGTCCGTCTTCAAAGACGTGTGAATATAAAGAGAATAGCAAAAGGGGACGCAAATTCATTGGACATGTACTAAACGCGTTACATTTTTCATGCGTATTTAAAACAAAAGATCAGTTGAAAATAATGTCATTCAGACGCAATGACAAAGGGGATCAGCAGGTCTGTAGCTGTATGACACTGACAAATATCCTTCAATGCTTCATACAGAGGGGCCTAAAAAACTAGTATAATATCACTTGTGATCAAATCATTGAATTTATCTATTGTTTTCTCAAGCTTAAGTACCTTAAATTCACTAAGGGATCGTTCACTTATTACGTTCGCTTTTTAGAGGGGGGGTCTGAGATTTTGTAACAGACTAAAGTAAAAAAAAAGTTTTGATTCAAAATTTGTAACGAGAGGGATGGGGGTTTAAAAAGTCGCTGTTCTGCGTAATGTAATAAGTGAACGTCCACTAAGCATTTATTCATAAATGATACCTATGGAAAAATTTGGACTTTTTGTGACTTGAACCTTCTCTATCGATGAATTTTCATAAATTTCTTAGTCCAAAGAATGTCTCACAGCTATCACGTTAACTTTTCTCCACAAGAACTTCTGGACGACATAAATGAACTCATCCTGAGGCAGTGAATCCCCAAAATTAAATCATTAAATATTTAGCAGAACAACAGGTATCATTTAAGAACAAACTCAAAATCATTCAGATTGGAATAAACCAAAACTTAGACTCAAATTGAAGTAGTTGAAATCCAAAAATCCACAAACATTCCCAAAGACCGAACAAGTCTCTTATATTGGCATCTTAAAGCATTAAGCACAATGGGAATCTATAAACTCGTATACATTTAATTTTTGCGATACTATCATTTAATTTGTAGAGTCAGAAATTCTTCTAAAATACTTCAAGATGTCAATTAAGGCATTCAATCAAGAAAGAAAAAAAATATTCAATTCAGAGATATTCAGATGATTTTAGAAATTGAAAAATATCTAACAATGTATATTAAAAAGCTTCAATTCAGTAGCCGTTTGAGTTGATGGGTTTTTGTATGTGCTGTGTAGATTCAATTATCATTTCATATATATATATTCACTTTTTCTTACAATCATTCTCAATTTTTTTAATGGTCAGTCATGAATAACACGAGGTTAAAAAGAAAGAAGTAAATAAAAAGTTTCTGTATTCTTAGCATCTGTCAAAATATTACGCTGAACAATGGAAACGAATGGAGAAAAAAAAAGTTATTAGATGATTTTTCTATCTGATTTTTCTCTGTATGATTCCCTTAAAAATTGTTGATGTCTGTTATATTATATTATTTTACTTGATTCGATTGTTTAATGTTCTGCCTTTTTTCAAAACAACTCTATAAACTTTATGTATTGTGTATATTATATCATTTTTGAAATCTAAGAGCTCAATGTTCTACTTGAAACATGACTTTGTAGAAATGAAATTTCATTTAGTTTCCTTGTGTCTATACACGCCACAATGAACGCGTTGTTGAAGACGATGATGGGGTATGTGAAACAGGCATTAAGTTATTAGTTAACATTTCAATTTCTTATGCATATCAAACAACTTAATTGGTAAACACACATCGAACGAGTAAAGGAGAAATAAAACTTTTATATCCACCATTCAAGCCATCCTCACTTTTGAGAATTTTATTATGTTGATGGATGTTTATGTAGTCATTCTAATTAGGAACAAACTTCAGGGCTAATATGAACAAGTTCTGGGAAGAATTTGAGATGGAAAATTATTCTCGACCTTCTTTGAATACTTGAATCAAAGTATCAAGTTTGAGTGTAGCTAACTTGGGCTGATTTAAGATAAGATTTATATTTTGTAGCAATGACTTAGCCTCAAGTGCATTCCTGTTTTACTGAGATGTTTCCATATTTTTTTTACTTTTCCTTCTTGGAAGAAATTATCATAGCTACATACAAGGACATGTGGTGTAGGAATTTTGTGTATCTAAGTTGTATAATATATTAGAAATTGAAAATTTTATTCGAGAGTATGTAGGTTTGTGAACAGAATTGTCGATCATATGTAAATGATCTATGAAGTAAGTTGCTTCAAGTCTGTATCACGTGGTTGTTAAATTTCGATCTGCAGTGGCATAGTAAGGGAAAGGGCGTTTCAAAAAATCATAAAATCTCTTATAAAAGGATGCAAATTTTTTAAGGGGTGCTGAGTTCTATCAACGAGAATGCCAATTTTTGATTTGGCCCCGGACGACAAAACCCCTTGCTACGCTACAATTCAACATAAATTCACATCAATTTTCATTTCCAAATTTAACGTTTTGAAAATGAACGGCACCGTGCTGGCAATATTCAAAATTCTGCCCCAGAGGGGGATCCAAGGGGGTCGGGACCCCCTCTCGAAATTTTTTTTACATAAAATGTTTCTGCCCATTTAAGAAGCTTCTGGATATTAAGGAACGACTTAAGGAGAGACAAGGGTCATGTCAATCTTACGTTTAATACAAATATTCTGAATTTTTGTATGAAATTCTATTGCAAAAAGAGGGAAGGGTGTGGCGTTAAATAATATCCGACCGACTCCTTCCTTAAAATTTTTATAGATAAACGATGCAAACTATCTACGACGATCACGTTTATTTCCGAAATATCTACAAATTTCTTAAAGGCTCAGTAAAACAGTATCAAATTCAAAGCTTGTATGTAGCAATATCCTTGAAGTCAGCAAAAAATTCCCACCAAACCACAAAAAATTGAAATAAACTAAATTAAAATAAAAAGACAAAAAAATTTGAAGCTAATTGAAAGTTCCAAAAATTTCCATGCCATAAATCAAAATTTGTTAATGGGCTCAAATGTGTAATTGCTTCTATTTGAAATTATCAATTTTTGACTTTAAAGGTGAACATAAATCAATCACTTTCAATCGTTCCTAATTTCTACATCTAAATACGTGTACATCTACTCTATAATCAACACATCCATTACATTGTGATAGTTATACAGCTTAAATCTCATAATTGGTTATTAATAAGGACATAACATACACACCTCCAATTTCATAGCTTCGATGTTTACTCACCGTTGAACCCAAAACAATTTATGCTTAATTAATTTTTCTATAACAAATTCTCTCACATTTCCATTTTCATCATATCATTGACCATTATCCATTAGCTTTTTACATTTCAAAATATAACTTAATCCCACTTAATCTTAATCTATCATATTCAGTTTCTTTTTCTTTATTACATTTCATTTCTGTTTTCAAGACATCGCTCATATGGAGTGATAGAAGAGAAGAAAAAAAATCAAAGTATGTATAATTAAATTGTTTTGAGGTTTTAGATAATTGAAAATACACAAAAGAGCCTCACAACATACAAAATAAACATCGAGAAATTAACAGAATGATTTAACAGAAAATAAAGGCATCAATAGAGGAAAAGAAACTGAGTTGGTATTTTTTTAGGTGACTTTAGCTGGCATAGAGTTTGAAGCGCATTTCTTTGGTCTTCAGGTTTCTTGATAATTTCTGTAAAGTTGTGATTTATATAGAATTTTTGTCGGGGGCATGAAGGATATAAACATAATTTTTTTTGGATAGTTTAATTTTTTTGTATATGCCAGAGCCAGGAAGTCATTTGGTTAAAGTAGATTCGACTCAAGTCTACTAAAACTCCAGGCTATACTCTAGAGCAGTGTCTTCCTAACTTTTTTGGTTGGCGACACACTTTTGAGTCAAAAAAAAATTCGCGACACACCAAAAAATATTTTTTTTAAAACAAATTCATGCAAAAATTGCTCATAAATTGAGTTTTATGACCTTTTTTTAGAGCAAGTCTCAAAAAACTGGTCATTTTTAGCCTTGTAGGAAAAATCTCGCGACACACCTAGAATATTTGGCGACACACCAGTGTGTCGCGACACACAGAGTAGGGTAGACAACCACGCTACCCCTACCCTACCACTGAGGAGAAACAGAGTGTGCAATAGCAAGGGAGTTTGTTGCCCGGTGCCAAATTGAAAATTTGCGCCTCTTTATAAAGGATTTTTTTTATTTTTTCATATGACGCCTTTCAACGATTAAGCTCATGTTACTAAATAATATTAAACGTTAGAAATATCTCGGAATTTACTATAAATTTTGTGAATTTTTTTTACAAATATTCCAAATTTTGAGAAGATCTTCTCCTCTAGATCGTCCTAAGCACCCCACTGTCCAAATTTCATCTGAAAAATAAAAATTTAATATCCTGAAACAACCTTTAAATTATTAATAATATATTTCTTTGTGCCTTCCAGACAAAATGCCAAATTAAGGACCAAAACTAAGCCTATTAAAATAATCAGACAATAAACAGAACAAGACTATGTTTTGATGCCATGGAATTATGATAGATATGTATACACACAACAATCCCAAAATTTTTTTGAAAAGGCATCAATTGGCTGTTTCCATTCATCGCTCAAGAAATTATTACTTATCGATAAATTGGCTTTTCGAATTCGAGCGATATATAGAATGAATATAACGAGTGAGTGGAGCTAGATGATAATTTTCTGATTGATGTGTTATTTTCAAATTTCATGATTTCTTATTTTCTGAGTGTGATTAGAGGTTTTGTCGAGTTCTCTACCATTCTATTTTGTTCTTATAAGAAACTGAGCATTCAAATTTTTTCATTTTTTTATTTTCATGAGTAGATGTGAAGCTCTTCATCATCGCAATCGTCAAGTATCTCCAATTCAAGATTATATGATTATTGTCATTTATTTCGAAACAATATTTAAATGAGCATGATGAGATGGGAGAAAAAGTTTCTAACTCAGTGTATGTATTGAGAACTTTTCGTCATCGTCAGGGTATGAAATATTTTTTACTCGCTTCTAAAAGCTCTTCTATAGCAAAAAGAGAGCTCTTTTGTAAACATTATTTAGCGCTTGTGAATTTTTAATTGAGTTAAAAACTTTTCTTCATCTTGTACTGTTTTAACTTTAATGCTGATGTATATACTCTTTCGTTTACCCTTCATTATTAATATATAGCTCAAAAATGGTTCATGAAGAAGTTTCTTTTTTGCTTGTGGTTTTATGTTTAATGTTAAAGTTGCACCACGGATCATTATTGAGGCTTGATTAGAGAAGTTGCGACTAGAGTGATGGAATCTAAGTGCTACTTTAACAAAAATGTGATATTTTTTATGCTTTATGGTTCGTTCACAAATGAGGTCTATTAAAAAATTGAAAAAAGTATTAATGGTCGTTCGAAAATTAAGTTAAACTTTAGGAGGAGAGGGAAAGAAGAATTTTAAGAATTTCTGACAAGGGAAGAAGGGGTGGTCGAAAAAGTCATTTTTTGGGTGTCGTAATTTGCGAACGAATCCTTTAAAAACACATCCCTCCCCTTCCTCTTCCATAATAAGTAAACAAGGCTTGCTGTTCTTAATTAATACTTACTTTCAGAATAAATTAGGGTCGTAGTCAGAAATTTTACCCAGAATGAATAATTTAGACGCTGGAGAACTTGGTTCCACAAATGTGAGCGTCGAGTGCACCCCTTTGAAAAGAAGGAATTCTAAATTTTAATCGTGTATACTAATAACTCAGTCACCTGGTTGTTTAACCTATTTTCGAACGAAACATCGAATTTTCGAACTTAATTCCGAATTTTTCGAAACTCTGGTGTTTTCGAAATTCCTAACAATCCTAACTAGCCTCTTGGATGTTGCAACCCACCGTAACTCAAGAAGTAAAATTAGATACTGAAGTAAAGATACACGATGTAAATAATTAAAATATCCATAGATTCCATTACATCCTAAGAGTAGCAACCCCAAAATACATCCATACTATCTAAAAGAAATTAATACATTGCCAAAAAAAAATAACAAACATTCGATACATCTCAAATTACGCAAACATATAAAATATAGAGTGTAATGAAAACTTATTGAAACTCACCTTTTCAATTTCATCACATCTATCTATTAATCTACATTCGAGTGCAGAGAGAAATGTCTGAAAGAAGCAGGAAAATAAAAATTATTTGAGTATATGTACAAATAAATGATGGCATTATCAACTCAACAAGAGTGAGAGAAATAATAATAAAAAAGAAGGAAATAACAAGAGTAACAATATATGTTCAATTTAAAGGTATACAATCCCATTAAAAATAAAAAAATACGTAAAAATACTGATGACATAATTCCTGTTTGACGCCTAAAAATAATAACATCATCATATCGAAATGGAAACGAAACGAAAAACGATATGCTGTTGATACATACAGCAAAGCGAGTGAGTGAGTAATAATATAACATATTATATAGAGATAGAGTAGAGAGATCTGTTTTCAGTGAAAAGAAAATATACAAAAAGCTTTTTCTATATCTCATCATCAGATATATCCATCCATCCATACAGCATTTATACATACCCCAATGTTCATGATGATGATGACGGAAAAAAAGACTATGTATGTATCTCAGGCGAGTAAGCGAGAGGATGAAGAAGAAAGATTTTTTTTTTGTATATCTCTCCGGGTACATAACGAATTGTGATCAACAAAGTATAATTTTTGCCCATATCACTTTAAATGTGTGCAAGTGAGACGGCGGTATATCTCTAACTTCGAACATTATACCTTCCACAGAATATCAACTCAATGATACCCGAGAGTTTTTTTTCTTTCTTTCCTTTCTTTTCTGTGTAGCTTCGTTGTCAGTGTTTATTTTTCTTAGAGGATAATTTCAGGGTAAATAAGGATGTTCCATTTATGGATATTTTCAGAAGTCAAAATAATTTTTTTTGGGAAGATCAGGGAATTTTTTTACAGGCACAAAAGACTATTTTCTTGGATTATCCATAAAAAACAAAAGAATGTCTCTAAATAATGAGCAGAAAAGTTACTAATCCCTGACTCAGAGTTGAAGAAGAAAAAATGAGTGAAACATATCATAGCACACTACATAGTCTGACGTATATACATTACAACTATAAATTTTTTTGTTGTGTGTAAGAGATAGCACATTATTGAGCGAACCAATGAGATAGAGTTGAAGCAAGTTTAAGGCAACACCCCTCAAAATGGTGATTGGCGTTCTCATTTTGCCGAAGCTAATAAATTTTCTTCTGCTTTTGTACATTTTTTGTTGTGTGTTGTGTATGAGCAGCACAAAGAAGGAGGCGGTTTTAATGGAAGAAAAAGCAAGTAGATGAATTGTTGTTGTTGTAAGCTACTGTCGTATTAGTATTGTTATTATTACTTCTTTTCGTATCGTCAATCCAAAGTAAATAAACAAAAAAGAGAAAAGAAGTTCAGTAGAAAAATACCCTTCCGCTAAGTCAGTGCTCGTTGTCGCTCTCTCGTAAAAAAATATATAAATTATCTCGTAAAATTCAGTTACTTTTTTTCTGTGGAATATTTTTGTCGCATCCGCGATAATTTCTCTTTAGTTTAAATTTCATTTCCTTCGGAAGTTTGCGTACTGTGTGTGGAAAAATGAACAAATTTTTTGTGATTTGAGAAGCTTAATTTGTTAATTAGCGTGAATAATTCAAATAATACTCTTCAGTTACATTGCCAATTGGCTTTAGCTATAACAAATAATAAATATGATAAGTATCCGTACAGTAAGTGATATGTACGAATAAATAATTGAATATGTTGTGTAATTAAATATCATTGATCAATTTGAAGAAGTAAAAAAAAATATTAAGGAGCACACAGTGATTCATTTGCATAACTAATATGACAATTAGTTGAAGAGCTTCTTCTTGTGACCTCATCGCATACAGTTTTTTATGAACCCCGTCAAATGAAGAGACGGAATTTTCGTGATTTATTTTTTGAGTTTTTATCTCAGTTTAATTGAAGTGGAACAAGGAAAATAAATAAATTGACATTAAGAATTTCAAGTTGAAAAAATAAAAGATTTAAAATTTTTTTTTACAAAAATAGCTCCGAACTCAAAAGTACTTGTTCAAATGGCCGTGGTTGGCCCAAATAACGGGATCGTCATTCCAACAGCAATAAGACGATCAATATCGCCACAAACATCAATTATTCAGGAATCTGTGACATTATTAAATTCAACATCGCCAAGCTCATCTGTATCACCGCCGCCTCATATTGTCTCAGTGAATTTGAGTGGTGGACAAAATAATAGTGGCAATAACAATAATAATAATAATGATAATAATAATATACCTAGTGCGAATAATAATAATTTAATAGCAAATTCACCTCAAATGCATCCACATTATGGACACCATCATCAACCACATCACTTTCACAGTCACCCACATCATCCAATTTTAGCACCTAGTCCCTTATTCGCCTTACCTACGCTAAATTTTACAGCATCGCAAGTGGCGACTGTTTGTGAAACGTTAGAGGAATCGGGTGATATTGAACGCTTAGCTAGATTTCTTTGGAGCCTTCCCGTTGCACATCCGGTAATAGATAGACATAATAATATAATTAATTCATTTATTGGCAATCCTGGATATATCCTGTACAAATTATTACAGAATATTAGTGAATTAGATCGATCAGAAGCTGTACTAAGAGCTCGTGCTGTTGTTGCTTATCACACGGGACACTTTAGGTAATGAACAAATTGATATTAAAGTTGCGATCGGAAATCAATTGAGAGAAAATGGAATCAATCTAGTGCTGTTGATATTTGTGAACGAAAAATTTAATTTAAGGCTCAAAAATTGCAAAAATGAGAATTAAGTGATATTTTCTGTGGAACTAAATTAAATAATATTTTTTATGGACGGAACCTGGATTTTAATTTTTTTATGGAATAGCTCGAAGCTGACTTGCATGTAAAATCTTATTCAAAATTCTTGTCTACTTCGAGTTCTGATGTATTAACTGGATGTTACAGTCATTATGCAAAATTACTCATTAATTCAACAAAAAAATCATCAAATAATTTTTTAAAATTCTAACTCACTCAAACTTGAACCCCGTCTAATCCGATTATTCATCTTTCTGCTATTTGCTTCTCCTTTTACTTAATTTACAAGAAATAAAAATTATTCATAAATTCATCTCTAAGCATTTCGAAAAAAAAAGAATTAATTGAATCAAATTGCCACAAATTAAATGCTAAATGGATCATAATTGTTTTTCCAAATGGTTGTTGGATATTTTTTTTACTGTCTTAAATCCACAACTCGCAATGGAGATGAAAAAATTTAAAATTTCTTCTTTTTTTGATGATTATATTAATTTCCATAATTTTGTTATTTTTTCGAGGAAGATTCTCATTTTTGAAATTCAATAAGGAGTGATGTGTGCGTATTGTGATGATGATGAAAACGTAAGCCATCATTATCTTGTTATTTACCACAGATTTTTTTATGATTCTGTATGTACAGAAGTAAATTTAAGTGGCCTAATGAGCTTTAATTTTATTTTAGCTTCTGCTTTTCCTTTTTAAATTTTTTGAAAATTTATTTTGTGAAATTTTTGTTGAAGTAAGCTAAGATGGGGAAGTGAATTGAAAATTGTACTAGATTGATTTCTATCGATTGATTGACGATATGTTTTTGTTTAGAATTTAAACATTGTTTATCTTAATTTTTATACATTTTTAAACCAAGCAAGCTTTGATTTTTTAAAAAAAGAAATTCAAGATTTAATTTTTTTAAAAAAAAAATTTAATTTTTTTTAAAAAAATAAGAATTTAAAAATTTAATTTTTTTAAAAAAAGTTCAATTTAAATTCAAAATTTAAAAGTTTTTCAAACTCAAAATTTAAAAGTTATTTTAAATTCAAAATTTAAAAGTTGATTTAAATTCAAAATTTAAAAGTTATTTTAAATTCAAAATTTATAGTTTTTTATAAATAATATTTTTCAAAATTTGTGAGTACGCAGATTTTTAGAATAAAATTAATATCAAATGGCTGTAAAATTTGTCACTCAGGATAATGTTTTACCTGAGAATTAAAATTTTAAAAATTTTCACTAAAAATATTAACAAAGTTTCACAGTAAAAAATTATTTTAGAAATTATTTGAATTTTGCAAAGTCTGCTTCAATTTAAATTGTACAACACATTCCAAAATTGTTCTGCTGTTTTAAAAATGCAGCGTTTTAAAAAACTTTATGCAATTTTTCAAAACCCGAGCGACTCAAATGACAGTAACGTCGTCACGAATCAGTCAAAGTGAATCAGTCAAGGTGGTAGTTTTAAATTTTTGGTGTTAATAAATCACTCCGTGACGGAACCTTTACAGATTCGTGACGGCAATTTCTTCATTTGTGTGGCTCGGGAAATAACTCATTTCAAATTGAATTTAAAGTATTTAATCAGAAAAAATGCAAAATAAATACTTTAAATGAGTACAATAAATAGAAAATAAAATATTGCGAAATTAGAAATGTAGTTTTTGCCATGAGTGATTTTACAATTTTATAATTAATCATGTGAATTATTAAGCATGTTGAATGCAATTTCTATAATTTGATCAACATAAATATTCAATCGTAGTAGTCAACGTTTTCTTCAATTAATTTAGTACAAATTCACAAATTCATTCTTTTGTCGTCAATAAAATACAGTCCACTCTAAACCAGAACCATTGCACTCATTTTAAAATATGTAAATATTAAATTGTTAGAAATTCAAGCATTTTTTCAAATTATTTTCGTGAATCAAAATAAGGCTTATAAAAGTATTGAAGATTAAAAAATTTCTTTATTAAATATTCTATTGACACCAAGTAGGCATTTAGAATTTACACGGATTGCATTAAGAATCTAGACTCCGTGTAGCTTCTGAATGTGACAAATCTTAAAAAAATGATCAAAAAATATACTTCAAAAATTCTCATGCAATAATTCATGTCTTTCCAGAGAACTATATGCAATACTAGAACGACACAAATTCACAAAAAGTTCGCATGGGAAACTGCAAGCAATGTGGTTGGAAGCACATTATCATGAGGCAGAGAAATTACGAGGAAGACCCCTTGGTAAATAATTCATAAAGTGTCATCAACACATAGAAATGAGATATAATTAAAATGATGATGTTAATCCTACAGGTCCTGTTGACAAATATCGCGTGAGAAAGAAGTTTCCATTGCCACGTACAATATGGGATGGTGAGCAGAAAACGCATTGCTTTAAAGAGCGCACACGAAGTTTATTACGTGAATGGTACTTGCAAGATCCTTATCCAAATCCAACAAAGAAACGGGAGTTAGCATCTGCAACAGGCTTAACACCGACACAAGTTGGAAATTGGTTTAAAAATCGAAGACAGCGTGATCGTGCGGCAGCCGCAAAGAACAGGTAAGCGCTTTTTATTTCCTTTAATGGCTCATCAACTATTCATTGCGCGATTTTTTTAATTTTATTTCTCAATATCTCAATTACTTACAAATGCCGCCAACCAACATATTGTGTGTACGCAAAGAGAAAAATAATTAATTAGTTTGGCGTATAATTACATAAGAAAAGCTGCGGTCTTGTTTCATCTTGCAAACTATATAATGTGAGATGTGTAAGAACATCTTTCTCTCATCTCATTGATTAATTACTGAGGCATCAACGAAAAAAAGATTTTTTTTCTATTCATTCTTAACATCATCTCATGATGTATTAATAATCGATCGGGTTTGCTTCATTATTTAATATTTCATCAACGGGTGAAAATTGCGGTTCCAAAAAAAACTCTTTTTCTATTCTGTGGCATTATTTTCATCCTTTTGTTTGGACATTGTTGTTGTTGATGATTCCTTTTGTTCTCGTTTTCTCTTAACTCATGAATGTGAGCTGTGAGTGTCTTATACACAACTTCTTTTTTTTGTGGACCACATACTGCTCTTGATTATTGTTATTATTGTAAAAGAAAATATATAATAGATAAGTAGATACAGTAAATTGTGATATAGAGACGTTGCAGTCAGAAGAAAAAAATATTTTTTTGATGCAGTTTACACCTTTGTGGATTTTCAAGTGCCATTGATGAAAAAAAATATAAAATTGTATAATAATTTTAAAGGTGGGATTTTTTTGGGAATTGCAGAATTTTTGTTGCTTTTTATTTGCTGATTGAGGCTGAATGTACTTCAGAATTTAAAGCTGCATGAGAAACACAATATTCAATGATTTTTGCCTCTTTAAGAATTTTTAAGAATTAAATAGTTAAGTAACAGTGGTTTGGGTAGGTCCAGGGGCTGAAAAATTTTAAGAATGGGAAAAAATAATCAATGGAAGGATTTGTCTCCTTAAGGACCCCTACGTCTTAGGTTAGGTGGGATGTATGAAATTTTATGGTTTTAAATGGATATCCATAAATTAGAGATTGACAAGAAATTTAAATTTTTAGTTCCAATATAGTAGCATAGTATGTAAAGAACGACCAGAGCCGAGGCAAAAAAATTTAAATTAATTAATATGGAATCGGTTATTCTTGATTGTACCTCAGGTGTCTAAAAATCTTGCTATGCCATTGTCTAAAACCCTGAATAACCTACCATTTGGTACAGAATATGCCAACTGATATGCTTTGGAACCCCGTTAGGCCACTAGAATCTAATCAAGAAAGCTTAGTCAGTTTCGTGGGAAGAATTTTTGACATTTTGGCTAATATTTCGTTGACTAGAACCAAATTTGGAATTTGCGCCAGCAAAAATAATTCATATATGACGATTTTTTCAATTTCACTCACCTTGAATCAAAGTTGATGTTTCAGTTGCACGCCCTTGCTTTGCCACTGTTAAAAAAATTAAAGCTTAATCCATGAGAAACTGTAAAGAAGTCAACAACAATTCAATATCACAACTTCATCGACCGGTTCCAATTAATGAAGATTTCCTATAATATACATCGTATAAAACTCACTTTCTGTGAAGGGTTCTGATATGTCTGACAAATCAATGCTGTATAGAAAAAAAGTATTTTTCCATATAAAAGGATGTGGGTTAATTGCATCGAAATTATTATTTTTCTCTCTTCTTTTTCACATAATTACTTCAACACTTTGGCTCGGTTATATTTCCAACGTATGAAATCGTCACACTAATGAGCATTCATAAATGTCCAATGCAGAATAAAAATGAAGAAAAATTTCTTTTTCCCAAAGTGTTACAATAGTTGATGTATTTAAAAATCATTAGTTAAAGATTAGACTTGAATTTGGAATTTTTTTTCCTTCTTCTTTCTATTTTCGTTTCTTTCACAAGCATCGACCGATGCAGAAGAAATGAATGAATGAATGAAAAAAAATATTAATTACTTTAATCTTTAACATTACTGTAAACATCCTCCTAATCGTCACCATTAGTTTTTACCATAGTTCTTCTTACCTTTCTTATGTCTAATGCGCCAAATTCCATCTTTTGGAGTAAATCGAGTAGAAAAAAGCAAGTTTGCAACAAGTCTCTCTTGTTTTCAGTCCAATAATCGTATTTTAATGTTTTTGTCACCACAACGACAAATGACAAAGAAATGCTGAGAAACAAAAGGGCTCAATGTAAAGGCGACTCAATTTTTTTCTGTCCATGTTGCTGTTGTTGCTCTTAAAAGACCCTAAAATAATATTTATGTTGGATTATAGTTAAGAAAACCAAAACAAAAATGCATTGAGCTTTATTGATTTCCGGATTATTATACATATGCCCATGCCTTAATTTTTTTATGAGAAAAATGAGTCTATGGCTATGGCAGGCAATATCCATTGATACATTCTTTACAATAGTCAGTCAGAACCGAAAATCCATATAATGCGGGACAACATGCAATATTTTTCGCATTAGTGACAATTTCTGCTTCTCCTTCCTTCTCTCTTCTGTTGATTTATAATTTATTTATATTATTGTTAAGGATTAAAATGGATTAAGTCTAATGTGAATGAATTTCGAAATGGATAGAGACGTAGACTGTTGAGGACGACAATGAATGAATGAATGAAATTTTCAAGGCTGTTTCACTTTCAATGGGACACATTTTGCTTGTGCTGACGATAAATGCTTGAATGGGTTATGTAGTATGCAGTCAGGCTAGAAGAATTTTTTTTAAATTTTTATTTCCATATAGACTGCAAGATGACAGTGTCGTGGCAAGGATTTTTAGTGTCTGAGATCAAATTTTAAGATGATTCCTCATGCTTTTCAATTTTGTGTCCTTTAGACCATAGATCTCGGAGCTGCTGCCTCGTCCGAGTGCCACGTTGTAGCAAACTTTATTTTTGAGTTTGAAATAACCCATCACGGTATCGTCAGAGCAACCCAACTTCTTTCTGATGTTTTACCGTTAACACGGCAATGTAGCGATGCCATGGTGACTATGTTGTGCCACTCGGGTCTAAAGGGTCAGTTGAAACTATAAAAATTGAATATTCACGGATCCACAATTAATTTCGAGCTCATGAGCCTCAAACCTTCTCATTAGTACAGATTTTTTCTGCACATATCTCTTTCACCTGCCCACTCATACTTCAATATATCTCATTTTGTGAATGGAAATTTACTTGTGCCCATAAGCAATAAAGCTTAAATCAAATGTGAATTGATCTCAATCAAAATTCATTAATTGCCTTTAATTACACGACGTATGTGCAATTTTCATTTTTCATATTAAATTGAGAATCGATTGAGACTGATTAGAGGTTGCGTTCTTTATTAATTGAGCAATTAAACTACTGGATATCATATGTGAAAAATTTCTTTCGATTACAATGGAATCAGATGATTTCATGCGGATTTTTTTCAGACATATCAGTAATGATAGAAAAATGTATTTCTTTTGAGATATTCCGCGAGTTATTTGGCGGTGTTTTATTTCATATCTGAAACCAATCGATTTCTCGATGCTGTTGAATGTTTAATTTAAAATCACACAGACACAGATATGAGCTACACAGCAGTAATCTATTCATATCCAGATGATACCTTTTGTATTGTCTGAAAAAAGTATAAAATGAAGGCATCGAATGATAATGGATGATAATTATATGATCAAAAGAGTCAGTAATCTTTAACAGAACCACAAGTCACCTTTTTTCACTTTACATCTCCTCTCTTCTCGTTTTCATATCCATATTACTGACATCTCAATCATCTGATGGATTTAAATACTTAAGAGAATGAAAAGACATTCAGAAACTATAAAATAATAATTTTCTTCTCTCTCTCCCACTGTTTGATTAATGTAGAATCAGTCACTTTATGATTGTTGCTGTTATGTGTGCACACATGTGATATACACCAGTTCGTGGTGTGTATTAAGATAATTTCGAAATGCGATAAGTAAAATGTGTGGAAAAGTATTAAGATATTTAGATTGGCATGCTCTCCATTGGACATTTGGTTAGAAATGGTGTGATGGAAATTGGCAAAAAAATATTATTTTGAATTTTAGCATATCTGAATTATTGTTTTTCAAAAAGGGAAATTGAGTTCTCGGGATCTATATAAAATTTTTAAACAATTAGGTTTCGAACGCTGACTGGTACTCAGAAATACTGATTTATGAATTTCATTCATTTCATTTTAATTTTTATTTTTTAAAGTTTGGCAATTACTCAATCACTATTTAAGTATTATTAGATTTACAAAAAAAAGTTAGGGATCGTTCACAAATAACGTCGTTTTGAAAATAATTCAGTTGTGTCACATTCCATATAATAAATATTTTTAATAAGAAGTCTCAAAAATTTCATTTTTTGTTAAACATTATTGTGATCCAATGGGCGCCAACAGTTTTTATTCTTCCAAATTGGTTCTTATTCTTGGAAATTGAACTTTAACTTTTTTCAAAAAAAAATATGACCGTTACAAATTTTCATAAGTAAATTTAACGGTTTTTGAAAATTTAAAAATTTTAAAACTGAAATATTTTTGAAACAATTTTGAATTTCTAAAAAATAACGGTTAATACTACTGTTGTCATCCATTAGATTGTGGTATAAAAATAACTAAAGGGGTCATTTATAAATAGCGTCCAAAAATAACAAACTGTTTTCAAAACAAGATTCAAATAATTTCTATAATTTAATTCTTCATTGTACTCTCATTTCACCATGTGACGTAATTTATAAACTACATCAAAGAGACATTTATGTATTGCATTCAAGCTGTTGAGGGGAGGGGGTTAGGCTGGGGTTGTAGCATCTACAATAAATAATAATAATCATTATCAAAAATATAAAATCCATTCTTAACACAATGCTTGAGAGGAGTGGTCGACTGCGATAAGGTAGTGGGAAAGGAGGGTCAAAAAACTATTTTTTTGCAATACATAGCAAGTCTTTCTAGCTGTTGGACTTAATTTAATGATCACAAAATTTTAATTAGATCCAATTTTTCAATAAGTGTAAAACTTTCCAAGAGCAGCTATAAAAACTGCAGAAAAAACATCATTAATCCATCATAAAATTAAACAATGCAGAAGTATTAACAAAAAATAACTCATTCTTCTCCTTCCTTACTGATATTCATTACTCATTACTTTAAGTTATATGCGCGCATAAATTTAACGACGATAATCTCATTTTTTTTGTGTATATTAAGTAAAAGAATTCTTGTAGCCATTTAAAAGCCATTTCTTTAATAAACTTTGTTGTTAGCGGCAGGAGCAAGCGATGAACATTAAAAATAAATATATTATTATGAAATGTGTGGCGTTCGGTCAAACAAATTTCTTTTACTACAATATTAAATGAATGAGCAATAAAAAGCAGTTCTCAGTTTTGCTCAAGTAAACGCAAATGATATTTGTAATAAAGTGACAAATTATTGTTAACTGAATCATTTACGTACTCATTTGTGTCGAGTTGATCCGACTTTTAAGATAACCTAATTGATTTCGAATGAGCAAGCAGACTCAGTGAGTGAACATATGAAATTTGTCAAAGGAAATGTAATTTTTTGTTCTGTTTCTCTCACATAATTGACGTACACATTCAGTAACCCTTCTGCTTGTCTCGCATGTGCTTGATGGATTTTCATTTCTTGTGTAACGTTTCAAATGCATTTCAAACTTTTCATTTTTTTTCTTGTTTCAATTTTGACACAAAGTATTCCTCAAAAATCATTTTTATATTTCTCGTCTATATTTAAAATATCATCATCATCCTCTAGATTTCAAAATGAAGCCGATCATGTCTATGACATGTGAATAATATTTTTAGTAAGTCAACAAGATTTGCTATGCTGAATGCCAATAAATGGAGGTTCGACATTTCATGCTTAAGATCCGTTTAAGCTATAATTAGACGTGTTCTCAAATGATCTTTTATTTTATATTATGGTCGGGCTGTTAAAATGAAATTATTTGGTTTTTGAGGAGATTATGAAGTGTAACGCTTGTTTAGGTGATCAGTATGGATTATTGTCATAAATTAATCGCGACAGAAATCAAAGAATTGAATTTTAACGGCTAGAAAATATTTAAATTGTAACGGTTTTCTAGAATTTGAATTTTAACGATTTTCCTGAATTTAAATTTTAACGGGTTTCTAAAATTTGAATTTTTCAGTTGTTTTAACTCAAAAATTCAAATCTAGTGCTAATTCCAATACAAATATTCTGCCTTTTCCCAGCTCAAATTCCCAGTCAATATCCAAACGACAATATTATTTCAAAAACAAGTTCTATTCTACTTACTCAAAAAAATTATTTCCATTGCTCTCTTCAAGTGCCGTGTCAATTGTTTTTAGTGCTTCATAGATAAAGCTATTACCATATTGTGCAGTCTGAAAATTCTATTATTATTGACTTTAATACAAAGGAGAATTCTTGAAGTTCCTGAAAGAATAAAATTTATTGTCCAAAGTACTTTATTCAATTTTATTTGAAATATGCCTATAGCGATGATGGAAAAATATTATTATTATTTCTTGAGGGAATATCATCAACCCCTGCATATAATTTTCTACTGCTCATACAACACAAGTGCCACTCGTTGTACATTAAAACCACTTTAGTATTATAAAAACAATGAGAATGTTGATGAAAATAAAACGCGAAATGATGATGATGATGATGACTATATAAGAAATCAAATAGAAAGAGTGTTGGCCTCTTGAGTCCCTTCTCACACTGGATATGAAATGAAAAAAAAATTGTTATTAGCTTGCTAGTTTTCGAATGGATAAATAAATAAACATAGATATAGTCATAATCATCATGAGAAAATTATTAGATGGCGCCATTAGGATATAACTGTGGTGATAATAGCGTGACCTTGTCAAAAAAATTAATTACATGACCGAGACGTCCACATCTCTTTTTTTTGCTATCACATATATTTTTATTACCTTTTACTCATTCACATATAATAATACTTAAAGGAATTGATTGCAATAGAGTAAAGATACTCAATCATTTCCAATGTCTGGACAGATTCCCACTTTAAACATCTCAATATGTATGTTTTCTCAAGTATTTCGACATGATGACTTGCAACTATTGGAAAGCGTGCTGCTAAGAAATGTTTATTAGCTTGTTAACTCTTTTAGTTCTCTTTCTACTCTCTTTAAGCTACAAGAATTTCTGATTTCTCAATTGATTCGGGGAAAACATTTTTATTTTTACTTCCAACAACATCATCATCAATTCAGATGCTTAAAATCAATAAAATCATCGTTTTTAAATATTTTCGGCGTTGGTGCTGTTGGCTAGACGGAGGATGTTGAAAACTTTAAATCTTATTTTTAACGGTTATTCTAGTTTTGAATTCTTTAACGGTTTAAGATTTTGAATCTTATTTTTAACGGTTATTTAAATTTTGAATTCTTTAACGGTTTAAGATTTTGAATTTTAGTTTCTAACGGTTACTTTGAATTCTTTAATATTCTGAATCAAATAAATAAATAAATTCCATCCACAAGCGTACCTATATGAGCAATTACCGTTTATACGTGGAAATATGATTAATATGAAAATTGCATGAATGAATAAATGGAAAAAGAGAGCAGCATGGACATACACACTTTTCTATTGTTGGTTTATTTTATAAATTTATAAGTTCCATTTCATAATATTTATCAAAAAAGAGAATCGTAGAGACAAATGGAAATAGTTAGTGTGGTTGAACATATACACAAGAATTAATGACCATATTAGAATACTGAACAGTTTCTCGCCTAGCAATAATTATAATTTTTTTCCTCTGGCCTTTGTTCTCGTCTATTGTTCTCAATCTGATATTTATTACCGTACATAGGTTTTGACAATTGTGAGAGATTGATATGATTAATTATGTGTTAATTATTACTGAATCGGTTATGATTGTTTTCGATGTAATTTGAGTGATTTATGCGGTTGGTGTTTAGTGGGGTGTAATTTTGGGTGAATTGTACAGAGCAACATTGTAGGATTGACAAAGAATATAAAACAATCTTATTAGTAATTTTGGACCCCACAAAAATAAGTTCTAGATACACTCCTGCTGAACATATACAAAAATTTCGTATATTTTATGTCAATATGCCGTAGCCCTTTATTTATTCATCTCTAACATAAATATTCAATTTAACTGATCTCTTCCCGCATCCATTACCTCTAAAGCATCGCAAAAATTCCCATGAAAAAAACATCAGCCTCCATTCTACGTTCTAAACTTCAACAAAAATCAAATCATTTAGTGAATAAATCACATTTGGCAAATATATTGAATTTCTAATAATTTTTACGGAACAATTAATTCATTAAAGTGATTATTTAATAAAGGTTGAGGGAATATCAAGTTACAAGTGAATAAAGAGATTTTTGCCACTGTGTCACAATTTATCTACCTCCATCTCACTCTCTCATTCTCTTTAAATGAGTTATTCTATTCTCATTTTTATTATCCATCATGTATGGTATTTATATGTTGATGGCGCACACCTCCCATAAAAGATATATTTAATTTTTTTTGTGGCTATAACGTGATGCGGTTTTAGTCTGCCACTGTTTTAAATACAACATAGAAAAATATCAATGTCACATGTGATTATTTCATACATGATTTAATGCATAATGACCAGAAAAATCGTTGTGATGTATTCTCAAGCTGTGCCTATTATACTTCGTGGAAATTTTTGCGTTTGATACTGTTTAGAAAAAAAACTTTTTTTGTTTCTTCTTAAATGCAATACCTTATAGCTATATTGCAATATATGATGTCTGATGTGAAATTGAAGCGTGTAATTGAAATCTGATATAGGTCGTGTGTGTCTATATGTGTGCGTATTAAATTATCTCTTCACTCTATTTATTTATTCATGAATTTAAAAGAGAAAATATCTTTTTTTAGTAATTATTCAGATGTAAAATTATTAACTCCTTCTTTTATTGAGAAATTAAGAAGAAGAGGAAATTTTTAGATGATTTTTGGGAGATGAGTTGATTTGTTTGGACAGTTTGGTTGATATGAATGTTCTGTGAATATTTCAATTGAGGACTGAAGGGGCTTAGTGGTGTAGTGGTTTAGTATACACTAGGGTCACCCTAGTGTATACAGAGCAACCGGTCTTTGTAATTCTCTAAGCAGCAGCAATTAAACCAGTAATTAGTAAGCGAAAGAACTAAATCACTACACCACTAAGCCCCTTCATTCCTTGCCTTAGGGCTACCATACCCCCTATGGTAAACCCATGGGTATGGCCTAGGGTAACCCTAGTGTATACATCCTAGTGTATACCGAGCAACCGGCCTAAACATTAGTTAGTAAATTAAGTTGTATTTGATGGGAATCGAACCCATGCTCAAGCACTCAATTAGAGATCCTTGTCATCCAACCCGTTTGATACTTATCCTCACTTCAGCTATCCATCATAAAATCCCACTCTAATGCGCCTTAAAATTCATAACCCAATCCAAATATTCCACTTCAAGTTTTGTGTTAGCAGTTTTGATTGCCATGTCACATATTAAAAAGTAATAAAAAAAAGTAAAACGTTCTGACGACGAAGGAGAGAAATAAAATTAAGAGATATTGGTATCGATTACTTGTCTCAATATGTTCATATCAAATGAAAATTGATATAATAATGTATGATGTAGACAAGAGTAGAGATTTTTTTTCATCATCATACACATTAATAAATGAAGGTTAATTGAAATCTCTTTTAATTTTTCTTGAATTGATAAACTGGTTTTGTGTTAATATTAAATTAAATGCGCGAATAATAAAAGCACATGAGAGATATTCATGTAACAGTTGTTGTATATGAACATTCATGTTTGATTTCAACAGTAGCAATATTTTTTTTTGCATAACGAACTCGCGATATGTACAGTCAGGCTTAAAAATCAATCTTTTTTTTCACGTATGCGTATATTCAATTAAGAGATCGAATTTCAATTGCCCCTCTCGAATGCTGGATGGAAAAAAGGTAAAAATCTGAAAAAATCAGGTGGTAGACGGTCAATCATCATCGCAATCTGTCTACATATGTATGTATATTTAATAATAATGATGATGATCTCAATCATTTAAGCTTCGATTTCGACTCGAAAATTGCTCGCCTTTTAATAATGAAAAAAAAAATTCTTCAAATTAACACCACAGAAAATAATAATATTATATTTTTGATTATAATCGGAATTTATGGAATGTTATTCTATGTCTGAATAGTAATTATATGTGTAGTGTTAACATAAAAAGAAGTTAGTAAGCATTTCGAGTCATTATTCGGAACCACGATGATGATGGGGCTCTTTTTTTTGGTTAAAAAAATTCCATAAATACTTCCTGTGTATTATTCAAAATCAGTTAGCTGTATAGGCGAAAAAAATGCGTGTACAATAAGGTGTAAAAAATATTTCGTTACAATTCTTATGATAGGTGTTTATGGAATAGGATAATTATGATCATAAATCCGACATATTTTATTCAACACTTGTATAACTATTTAAAGTGGATTATTAGTGAACGAATTAAAGTGTGTATAGCTTGAGCAGAAATTAATAGATGGTTTTAGTATAACGAGTATGAATTTTTGGTTGCTATGCTTTTTATTCCACAATTTTGGAAATATTTTCATCTTTTATTCTTGATTTCTGATTTTAATTGGGTAAATGAGGTGTAATTGCTCAAGTAAAAATAACTCCTTACAAGATTTTTATAGAAATATACATGAGTCATAAGAATTAAGTTGAGATCTATTACCAATCATCATTAGACAAATAATGACTCAATTCCGTTAATTTTATTCAAAAATTGTTGAATGATTTGTCATAAAGACACTTCTTGGGATACATTATAAACTGCTGAAGTCGGCTTTTCGGTATACAACTGCAACTATGGCTATCTTTATATCTATACCTCGACCAACCCTACTCTGGAAAAATGTAAGGTATATCTTAGAGTACGGGTCGAGGTTATAGCGATAATATGACCTGCGATGATACTCGAGTACCCCTAGAATCACCTTTAAGAGGTCGTTCGGATATTAAGTAATGCTTAGGGAGGAGGGATGGTGTCAAAATTTTGTTCCGCGTCATATTAAATTTTTCTGATTTTCCCACAAAATTTGTACCAAGGATGGGTTGAAAAGGCCATTTTTAGCGTTATATAACATCAGAACGACCTCTAAAAGCTATTTAATGAAGTTTTTATAGAATTTGGGGAATTATTCGAAGATATCTTTTATGATATCACGTAGAGAATTTTTTATAGCCATACCAATGTTTGCGACTCATAGTTTGGTATACGCTGCCCAGGAGTATTCCCTTAATAACCAGAAACCCCCTCTGCATGTCAAGTTACTTGGTCCTTGGTATCTTCCTAACTCAACTAGAACACCCATCCATAAATCTATTTCATTCCATAAATCCCATAAAATACCAATCCATAACCTCAATAATTAACCACATTCCAAAAACCAAAAATCATTCAACATTTCCATAAAACTAAATTTAAAAATTCTTTTCCTCACTTGAGACGATTGATTGAGTCGTAAATGTCGAACTGGATAATAGACATTTGACTTCATGACTGGAAGCTCTACATTTCTAGCACCAGAATGAGTCATGATTCAGCAATTCCATTCTTGTTAGTAACTTTATTTATGTATCATGTAAGGAAGTACCTGCAAGACTGAATGAAATTAAATGCCATTTAACAAAAGTGCATTGATGTATGTTTAAGAAATTAAATCGTCAAAAAAAAGACACAACAGCAGCCAAAAACACTTTCTGAAAATAATTGATTTTTATCGATGATAAATTCTTCTCTTGGTATAATATAAGTGCTGCTCACGATAGACACATATCAATTCAATAATTTTTCTTATTTATTTCATATCTCCTTTATTCGTCTTAAAGCAATTTGTAGTTCAGTCGTGTAGTGTTTTGATTGATGAATGAGTTGAATGAGTTGTGTTAAATTCAACAGTGATGACGATGAAGTTAAAAGAGAAATGTCTAAGAAATATCAACATTAAAGAAACTTGACTAATTAAGTCATAATGTGAGGCGATAAATATATACATATAAGTAACTGGGCAGCGAAAAAAAGTAGCAAAGTGGGTGTATCGATAGGTTGTTATAACCTTTCCGACCCCAATTTATTTTGTCGATAAATTAAAATTATTGAATGTTAGTCTTTTTTTGATGAGGCTTTAACTTCTCATTCTCTCTGTGCTTTTCAATTATTTCAGTAACATCGATAATCTCAATTATAACCGTTATGTTAATGGTAAATGGATATAAAATTATTCCCATTCAAGTCAAGGAGATCGAGAAGCTTTATATAATTTTTTTTACTAATGCACTTTCTGATTCTGATCTGCAATTTTCATTTTAATTCCATTGTATGATGAATTTGCAGTTGACATTGTAAAACATCCACTTTATTAAGATGAATCACACTTATAAGGAATACAATTTTGTTGAAACCTTGACTGCGATGAGAATGAGAATTTGTTAATTCATCATTTTTGTACCTTTTTTGATATATCATCGTTAATTGGTTTTTTTTTGTGAGAAATAATTTTAAGAGTCACTTGGAGAATTTTTTCGATGGTGCGATAATTTGATGGAGCGAGAGGAAGTGGAGAGGTTGTGGAAGAATTTATTTGAATTGTGAATCGAAATTGTCTTAACCTAGTTGTTGAAGCAATATTTTTTTGGAGGGGTGGGGGGGGGTGTGGGTTACGGATGTTACGGAAGGCTCAAAGCGGATGGAGAAGTTCGAGTTGAGAAGAAGGATGGAGAAGTAGCAATTCCGAGTGTCAATGATTACCAAACCACCAAGGGGAATCTGTAAAAACAGTCATGTAGATGACTGTATCTTTATGAAAGAGCACTTTTCAAGTATGGGTCCAAAATGATCACTTTTAATTTTCTTTGATTTTTGTACAGACCCTAAGGGTCAGACTTGATTGAATGTACCACAAAGGCTCCATTATGAGTCAACAAAGCTCCATATGGATGTCATCCTGAGAATTTTTATGTCGCTCGGGAAAAAAATGCATTAAAATGATCAAATCTTTAAAACTAGTCTAATGCACTCAAAAGTGACAGAAACACAACCGCTTAATGTGGGAAACTAGCATCCTACTTAGTTTCTAGTCCCACATTTCCAACGTACTCTAAATTAATTCCATTTCAAAAATATTTCGCTTATAAATTCACACCATTTTTGCCTAGCAAAAAAAAATTCTTCAATTTCCATTTCTGTTCAGCACAACTGAGACACAAATTCATCATAAATTCTCATCTTTTCTTCAAAAAGAAATCAGCATCAGTGAATGAAATGAAACAAATTGCAATGAGAATGAAAAAAAATACATAAAAGAGCAATTCATTTGTCAAGATTTTAATCGCACGTTTTGCTTTTACCTTGTCACATCTGCGGTATTTCTGTGTGTATATGCTCACTTCTCAGTAAAAAAATATGTCTACATTTATTCACAATAATAATGTGAGCCTTATATTTGATTTATTTAAAAAGTTGTTATATTATAATGATGCTTTACAATCATTTACTGAGTTAAACCGACCGCGCGTCAGCAAGTGAGAAAAAAGTTTATGTGTGTATAACTTGTTGTTGTCTATAATGTAATGAAAATTGTGAGCGACACCAATTTATCATTTTCAATGTAGAAAAAAATGAAAGATTTTTTGATGAAGATAAAGCGTTCAACTCAACCCTGTAAAATATACGGTATTTGTGTACCGCATACAAAGTCTTTCACTTCAAACAGGAGTGACTGAGGTAGAATAGAATATGCAGGAGTAATTTTCATGTCTTTATAATTTCTTATATAAAATAATATGTATGATGTGTGTCTAGGAGAGCATATAATAGGAAATGGTATGGAATGAGTTGATTTGTGAGGAATTATGACGCATTTTTTGAGTAGCGGGAAATTTTTATGTCCTATAATCAGAGGCATAGTCACAAAAAATTCCTATTGTGGTCATTACAAACTTATTGTAAGAAGGGAAAAATTTAGTGAGCTTTGGGATTTATTTTCTCAAAAAACCTAGCAAATTGATAGAAATTTCCATCGAAGAGGGTTCTTTAATTCCAAAACTCTATAGTATTGATTAAAGGATCTTCTTCTGGTGGGAATGGAACCTATATTCTCATAAAACAGGGTTTCAGATATTTGGTGGATTTCTAAACCACTCAGCCTTATTCTTGTGCTGACAAATTCACATTTATGTGTTTAATACCTCAGATTCTTTTTTTGGATGGAAAAAATTGGGGTTCGTTACGATTTTTTTCTCAAAAACCCTCAAAGTAATTTAAAACTAGATTTTTTTTTAATTCTGAGGATTTTTTGAACGACCCCCTGGGGTATACCCCAACTATTGTCTTTAGCATGACAAGGGTATATACCCAAGAAACCAGCATATGGTTGATCCCTGCTTATTGTCACTTAATTGGTAACATGGTTAAAGAGACATTCCAAAAAAAATATGTTGAAAATGTCAATTGATTCCCAAAACATCAGATTTCAAACCCAAAATCCAGACACACAGCCAAAATAATGACAATCCAACATTTCTACACACAACTTTAGTTAGATCGAGCACAAAAAGTGGGAAATGATTACTTGTTTGAATAGATAGATGGAAGTTCATAATCGTTCATCTTCAACTGCCACGTGGTGTAAAAATATATTATCCAAATAAATCTCTCAGTTCCTATATAGACGAAAAAAACTTTGTAAATTTTTTTGTAGAAGCAAATCTTCCTCATTTGTGATTATGCTCATCAAGTTGATGGTGATGAAATTAATAATTAATAAACTTAAATAAATCATTCAGATTTCATTTGCAGACGAATTTTTGTTTTGGGATTTTTTTCCCTCTCATTAGACCCTTGTTTAGTGATTCATTTACACAAATACGTGTAAATTACCAACATAAGAGTACAATCTAGTAAGATGATTGTATTTAAAAAGTAAAAAGCTTACTTCCTGCTGTGAAATCAATATAAGAAATGGTTTATAGAGAAATTTCTTTTCTGCTTCATCTCTTGACTTCAAAAAGATTTTTTTCTTCATCCTTCTTCGTCGTTTTTTTGATGTTTCAATCATCCACAAACATGAATTCCCCCTTTTTTGAGCCGCGGAAAAAAGAAATAATTGATCACAGTATCAAACTTATTTCCACGAAAAAAATCAATTTCATTTTTAGAAACAATAAGACATGGCACAGCATGTTGGTGATGAAGATGATGATAAGCACTTAAAAGGCATGAAAATCAATTTGGGTCATTTGCTTAAACACACAGAAAAAAAGTTCTCTTTCTGTAAAATCATGATAAAATTTCTCCGTGTAGCTTAATACATAAATTAATTTATGTGCATAATGAATTAAATGTTTTGGGCATGAAATGATTTGTGTTGTAGCAAATTAAAGTAAGTACGTTAGGTATTGATGAAATATAGTTTCTATAATTAATTTATTCCAACATATATTCACGCAAATGATCTTCAGCTACTGCTTTTTTTTCACACTTGAATTGCAAATTATTTTTCTGCTCTTTTTTTATTAATTTATTCGTGCACAGCACATCAATTGAAATTTAATAAGATTCTCGCCTTCTCTTTTGCGCTTTTCATTTCTCTTAATTTCAAATATAAAATAAGGAAAAAGGTAAAAAGAAATCGATAAATTCATGCTGAATGTTTATTTGTAATTTTTAACCTAATTTCTTGTGCTCACGGGTGGAATAAGAAGAAGTTGCAGTGAACATTTAAAAAGGGGGAAGATGAAAGGCTGGGATTTTGGGATTAGGAATCAAACAGTGTGATGATAAATTTTTAATTTTATTTACAGTTCATACTAAAGAGTTTTAAAAATTTGGAGTAAATAAATGTGACATGTTAAAAATATTTTTAAGTTTTCCATCAAAGTGAAATGAGATAGACTTTGTAGTCTCATGTGGTTTTTGGAGGGGTACCCCTAGGGTATACCCTAGACTATAACCCCTAAACCTTTGGGTAGTGTATACCCTGGAGTATAGCAAAATGTCCCTGGTTTTCCGTAATTGGTTTAGAACTTGGTTTTGATACTTAAGAAACCTAAATTTGAATATTTAGCAGAAAATCACAAACTTGACTTGAGTGGGAATCGAACTCACACTGTTACGGTTTTCAGTTACATTCTCTTACCACTGAGCTATCGTGGGTTGTTTAGAATCTTGGCAGAATACTAATTTAAACTATTAATCTGTTTTGAACAGTTCTTTTAGTATTATAATTGATGCTTCCTTATTTAGGAATCTGCAACAATTTACAACACTAAAAATATTTTTCCTAAAAAAACAAAGTTTCCTCTGATTAAAAATATTAAAAATAATAATTCAACGTCCATTCCAAAAAATTAAGAAAAGGGAACATTAAAAAATTAACAAGAAATTGTTGACTTTTCTCATAAAATTATCACAATTGTTTCTCATGACTTCTTTTTTTCACGACAATGAATAAAAAAATTGAAAGAGAAACAAAATAAAGCAAAATCATAAGATCTGCATTCTCCCGTCCCGTATTGAACTCTCCACGAAAAAAAGGAACTGAGTTTATATTAAAAATGTAAATATTGTGAGCAATTTGACTGAATAAAGACTGAAATGTAATAATAAATATTTTCAAGAGGGTTGACGATATCGATTTATGAATACTTCAACACTAAACTTGACTGGCTGAGGACACTTGAACTGCTTTTAAGAAATTGAAACATGTTTTTTTTATTATTACATCCATGAAAATTATTTTATTCTTCACATTCAGCTTTATTTTCTCACGTTTGACTTTGTGATTAGATGGAAAAATATTTTCGTAAGAAAAGTAAATAAAAATGTGAGAATCGCTTACTCAAAGGACTTAATAATGTCGTTGAAATAATGAAATTACTTAATTGAACCCTCGGTAAAAAAAATTTTTATATTGTCATTGTTAATAATTTTTATTTGGGTTAGTGGAATGAAATATTGTGAAATGTCGATGACAAGAATGTTACATATTTTTTAAGGGACTTGGATGTAATTACATATTTTTGTAGCGAAAATTTCAAAAATTTGGAATGAAATTTTCCTCGACTTTTAATATTACAAATTAAATGAAATTAGCATTTTGGACCTTGGATTAATTTTTATCAAACGTACCCAAATTTTGTTTCTCTACGTTCCTTAGCGTTACTTAATGTTCGACCCAAAAGGCACATCTTGAGGATGGAGCCAGTACAGGACCAAGTCGGTGTCAAGACGACACCAATACCAGTGGCATAGGGGTCTAAGGGGGTCCAAGGGGGTCCACACCTCCTCTTTTCTCCTAATTCTTTTTTAAAAATTTCTGAGGTTCTAATTTATTAAATCACGTACCGTTAGAATTAACGAAGTACAAGACCATGAGTGTAAGATCGAAAAAAATTGAACCGCGTAAAATTATTTTCTAGGTAGATCCCTGCCCTGACCAGCACGAATTTTTCAACGACATATTTTCATTTTTTTGGGGCTCGAACCTACACTTTCCAAAAGAAGAAATATTCAATTTCCTTTAGGGTGCCTTAATCACAATTGACATTAATTTAATGATCGATCAGCCATTCATGCGTATTCATGGGGTTTCGTGATCATAAACTGGGTTATTATTTGAAAAACCCCTACCAAAAAACCATCCTGAATATGTCCCTACTTGGGCTCATAACCAATTATTAATTCACACTACCTACATACAGCAGATCCACCTCCTTCTCCCTTAATCCTGGAAATTATTTTTTAAATATTATACAAGCCCTTAACTGCAACTTGCAACAATATTGCTATCAGCAATCAAGATATGTCGCCTAAAAAAAGGTCACAATTGCTGACAAGTCGACCAAATGAGTCAACAACAATTGCATTACCATCAATTGTACATATCTTCACTCATCCAACGTCAATGCATAAAACTTTCATCATAAATAAAAATATCCAACAATGTTGATAAATAAATATAAAATGAAATTATTTGTGCTAATGGCAATGAGCGCAATGTTCATAAAAATAAAAGAGGAAAAAGGCAAAAGAGAAAGAGGGCAGAAAAAAAATTGATAAGAGACAAAGAATTTGTACGTTTAGGAATGCTGAAAATGATCACTTGGACGGTTAAATACAACAATAAAAACATCATAAAGCCCTTTACACCGCTAATGTCTTCATTAACTTCTCTTTTTCTTTACGATTTTTTTTTCTTGCTGCATTTCAAGAATAATTTTTCATCTTTTTTTCCTGTTTTGCGCCTTACTTTGAGGCAACTTTCTCTGTTTCATAGATGAAGTAAAGCTAAATGCCTTATTTACTTAACTAACATCTGTAATGCATGGTGCATCGTTAATTGTATGAAATTAAAACTTCAATGAAGATTCTTAAAAGACGCGTAACAGGAATTCTTGTAATTCTGAAAGGAAGGAAACAAATAATGTTATGCGCTTGAGCAATTAAATGCAATATTATATGGGCAAATAATAACACATAACAATCTGTGCCTGTTTTGAAGATGCTCAAAAAAATAATTTTTTTGTGTGCCTTTGCAATTTATTTCAAATGCAGGGAAAAATTGAGTTCAATGAATTCATGTTTTTACTTTCGGTACCGAGCATGTCAAACTGATGAAAACATATTGCTCTACATTGCATCACGTGAATATGGATGTGAGCGACATGGAAAATGGCAAAAAATGGAGACAAATTACATTTTATGATTTAAACTGTCCGGAATATTGAGTGGAATAAAAATTAATTTTAATTTATTGAATTCGGCACCACTGGGAATATTGAGGATATAAATTGCTCATGGTTGGGCTGCACATGAACGTTAGATTGATATTCTTTAGGTTGTTTCTATCTCAACTGTTGCTTTGTGGCATTTTAGAAATAATCTGAGTTGGGTAGCTTGCAGGGTGGAGTGTAGAGGGGTTTTCGATGGGGTCTGAATCCAAAAATGCAGTTAAATTTCTAATTAAGTAAACCAGTGGTCCTCAAACTTTTCAGAGCACGATACACTAAACTAGAGACCTAAATTAATCTCGCGACACATTTCTGAACTTTTTCTGGTGTATTTTTGGTTTCTTCAGTACTTTAGTCGCTAGTGACACAGCAGTGTATCGCAGAACACAGTTTGAGCAGCACTGAATTAGACATAACCGAAGCCAAAAAAGAGGGGGGTGGTCTGAACCCTTGCCTGGCTACGACCCTGTCAAAGAACGATTCAAGTGGAAAAGCAAGGGGAATCTAACCAAGGTTACAACGCTGGAGGCACACAGCAGTGTGGAACATAATTTGAGCAACACTAAATTAGACATAACCATCCACAAAGTGGTACCGAAGCCAACATTCATAAATTCTGTACAAATTTATCCATTTGAAAAAAAATCGAATGCAGCACAAAATATCATACTTTAAGCAGTCAGCAGCTTAGTCATAACTTTTTATTGATTTTGTCGTCTCTCTTTCTGTTTGCAATTATCATTTTTAATTATTGTAAATATCTGAACACATAAAAATTTTTTGTGTATATTTTATTTTTAAAAAAAATGAACATTAAAGCAAAATGTTATTTTTATTAACGCGATCGAACAACATTATCAGATGTTGAGCACGATGAGTACAATTTCATAAATGGAAGCTTATTAAACATGACACGAAAGGCATCCCTGAATATAATTTTTAATTTCATTACGCACTACGAAAAAAATATGCCAATGTGCATTATAAAAAGGTAAAAAACAGCGATTGACATAAAATTTTATTCTTCCGATTCCATAAATGAATTGATCGTGCGCAGGAACAGACAACAACTTTATTCCGTTTTATTTCATGCTACTGTATTTTATTATTTTATTTTTTATATAATATTATTTTTTAAAATGCAATTTCTGCATAGCAAAGTAAAGCAAGTTAAGAAAAAGAAGAAGTAGATGAAAATTTTTTACAGTGAGCTAAAATTCTTTAAACGCAAGAGAAGCAGCATAACTCCTGATCAGCAATACAGAAAACAACATATCATAATTTATTACTTACTGCTCTCTTTCTTCGACTGCCTTTACGTCTTCTTCTTCTGCTTTTGGTGTTGTTTTTTTTGTGTGAGAAGGAAATGTTTGTGCAGTGAAGCAATTATTGTTGGACTTCTGATGTGTAAAATAATTTGGGAATTGAAAAAAAATAAATGTTCTAAGAAGCACTGGGCCCTTAAAAAGCATCTTTAGTGTGAAATTGAATAAAAAATGTGAATGCTGTTTTCAAGTTTAATTAATTTATGTTCAACTCACAGTCTTCATGATCGACTTCCTCTTGCTACTGTTCATTTCTTGATATTTAGCTGATTTTTCTAATAAGAGATGTGGTTTGTTGTTGTTGAGTTTCTCTTTCGTGGCTGACTGGGTTTGAGTTTTTGGGACTAAGTTTGGGGATTAGGCAGGGTGGAAATCACTAGGTGGAAAATATTTCCATCGGGTCTGATGGAAATCTTCAAGAAGACGCCTAGACTTATGTTGACCATCTAATTTTCATGAAAATACAGGACATAGAACAAAATTTAAAATTTTATACAGGACTGTCCATTGAAAAACTACGCAGATGGTCACCCTACCTAGACTCAAACTTTTAGAGACTTTTAGCCAAGAAATATTCATAGATTCAAAATTATTGAACAAAATGTGGTCGGTGGAAAAAAAAATGTGGGTGGAAGATGAATTTTTCCACAAAATGGTTTCTCCCATGAGATTAGGGTTCAATCTTAGTCAAAAACAGAGGCATAGCCAGAAGGGGAGGAGGGTTTGGGGTCAAAACGAACACCTTGTCTTGAACAGGTCTCAGAAATAGTTTTTAACCTAAAAATTTTGAGGCATACAAAAAAATTAAAATCAAATGTTTTTATTTGATGGGAGATTTAAAGCCCTCTTAGTCCCTTCGTGGCTACATACCTGGTATACACTACTGCTTGGACATCTAAAAATTAATTCTCAGATAATTTCCTAAAACTTATTAGAATTCCTTAAAAATGCGCCACAAATATCCACTTCTGTAACTATATTCATTATTTTAAAACCATTACAAATTATGTGCGATCATTAACAGGTTATAATTTAATTTTGAGAAATTTATTGTCGGATTCGACTTTACACTTTAATACGATATAAAAATAAGGAGCCTTTTATGACTCAATAAACTGAAATATTTCATTAAAATTGAAATAAATTATTTCAATGTTGCGTACCTTATAAGCTAAATAATATATATATTTAAATTTTTACCAAATTAGCATTTGAGAAATGAGGAAACGTTTAAAAGTTAAATAAATAACCAGGTTTGATTTTTTTACGAATGTTCATTATGCAGTTTCAAATGCAAATCATCAAATACTGATTTATGGATGGGAGTTTTTGGAAATTTGAATTTATTAGAGACCGGTGCACGTGATTTTTGTGTAAATTAATTTGGTTCTTTCTTAAGAATGTTGGAATCATTTTTTGCAGACCAAATTTACAAAGAACCAAAAACACGTCCATACAAGATAAATTTCGATCAGAAGTCTCAGAAAGTAAAGCCTTTTATAAGATGTAAGCATTATTATTGTGCCTTTTAAAGATTAACTCACATGCCTCATTAAGAGCCTTGAAAAAGTCCTAAAATTACACATCTCAAAAGGTGAGCGAGTTCGTTTTAAGAAAGAATATAAATTTAAACCTGTAACTCATCAATATCAAGTTAAGAGTGTGAGAGAAGTGAAAAAAATTTGAGATGTAGAAAGAAGAAAAAGATGAAAGCAAATGCAAGTTTAATCATTCGGATACTGAAAACATTGGAGACATACACTAAAACTATTAATGTCAGATTAAATATTTAATAGCTACAACAATTGATTGAGATGAAAAAATATGAAAGAACAAAATCGTATCAAATCACTCAGTAAAGACCTTTTCATTATTTCACTTTTTTGAGACTCTAAAGCTTCTCGAATATTACGACCACCTGGTTTTTGAAAAGCAAAGAACAGATTAGAACGGCAGATTGATACAGAAGAATCATACAGAAATCTTTTTTTTTTTTAAAAAAAAGTATCAGATTATTATTGTGTGCAGCAGGGGAAATGCAGGCTGTTAAAATGTTGAAAAATCGTGCAAATATTAAAATTTTATAAAAAAAATTCTTTTAGTTTAAAAATTAAAAAACAATATTTGAAAAGTGAAAAAAAATTAGAAATTTTAAAACTTCAAAATTTCAAATTTAAAAAAAGATTCAAAATAAAAAAAAATTAAAATTAAATTAAAAAAAAATATCAAATTTAAAAAAACTCAATTTTTTTTTAAAAATCAAAATTTAAATAATTTCAAAATTAAAAAAAAATCAAAATAAAAAAAAATCAAAATTTAAAAAAATTCAAAATTTAAAAAAATTCAAAATTTAAAAAAATTCAAAATTTAAAAAAATTCAAAATTTAAAAAAATTCAAAATTTAAAAAAATTCAAATTTTCAAAAATTAATTTTTAAGACAAAATTTAAAAATTTCAAAAATTTAGAAAAGTTATAAATATCAAAATATATTTTTTTAAATTAAACAGTCTCCTTTTACAATTAGATCTAAAAAAATTGCAAAACATATTAAAAATTAAAAAAACAAAAAATTTAAAAAATTGAAAAATGTAAAAAATGCAAAAATTAATGTTCAACTTATTTCATTGAAATTTGCAAAAAAATCTTTATGACTTAAAGCTGTCTTCCCCCGAAATTCGCAACACATTCACTTCAAAATCAGAACAGCTCAAAATATGCCCAGCCATAATATCATCGTCAGTGATTTTTTTCAGTCTAACGTATGTCAGAAGCCAACTTGAGAAGGGGAAATGCAGGCTGTTAAAATGTTGAAAAATCGTGCAAATATTAAAATTTTATAAAAAAAATTCTTTTAGTTTAAAAATTAAAAAACAATATTTGAAAAGTGAAAAAAAATTAGAAATTTTAAAACTTCAAAATTTCAAATTTAAAAAAAGATTCAAAATAAAAAAAAATTAAAATTAAATTAAAAAAAAATATCAAATTTAAAAAAACTCAATTTTTTTTTAAAAATCAAAATTTAAATAATTTCAAAATTAAAAAAAAATCAAAATAAAAAAAAATCAAAATTTAAAAAAATTCAAAATTTAAAAAAATTCAAAATTTAAAAAAATTCAAAATTTAAAAAAATTCAAAATTTAAAAAAATTCAAAATTTAAAAAAATTCAAATTTTCAAAAATTAATTTTTAAGACAAAATTTAAAAATTTCAAAAATTTAGAAAAGTTATAAATATCAAAATATATTTTTTTAAATTAAACAGTCTCCTTTTACAATTAGATCTAAAAAAATTGCAAAACATATTAAAAATTAAAAAAACAAAAAATTTAAAAAATTGAAAAATGTAAAAAATGCAAAAATTAATGTTCAACTTATTTCATTGAAATTTGCAAAAAAATCTTTATGACTTAAAGCTGTCTTCCCCCGAAATTCGCAACACATTCACTTCAAAATCAGAACAGCTCAAAATATGCCCAGCCATAATATCATCGTCAGTGATTTTTTTCAGTCTAACGTATGTCAGAAGCCAACTTGAAATACGATAATGTTATTAACTTAAAATTTCTCGACATACAAAAAACTTTTTGTACTCATTAATTTGTCTATTCTGTAGTATTTGTGTAATTTCGGGTGTAAACGATGCGATTAAATATACATTATGTAAGTTATTCATGCGAAAAACATCAGAAAATCAAAAGACTAATGTACATCATCAAGAGCAACCTAATATCTATTTAACATCCTCACCCCCACGGCATATTGTATGTTCATTTCGTTGGTGATGTAATACTAAGACATTACACGTGTTTTTATCATGAATTTTAACCCATCATTATTGAGTACTCAGGCAGATCCGTAAAAAAAATCCTTTCAGTCTTATAATAAGAAGAGAAAATATTGCCTTAAAAAAAGATGCAAAGAAAGCAGCTAAAAAGCTTTAGCGACCCTCTAAGCAAACATCAATTTAAAATAATCAAAAAAACAAGATCAGAATTCTTAAAAAGATTAAAATGTTACACAATGAAATTACAAGTGAAACGATAAAAGAAAAAGACGAGAAGAGAAAAGTAAACTATACAGTCAGTCAGTTAGTATTTGCGTATTATTATCGTACATTAAAGGTGTGTGTATATGCGAGGGTGAAAGGCGAAAAAATATTCATTTTTATTGTTGTGTCAAAATAATTTTATAGGGGACGACAGTTACAGACACTATAGGCGTTGAGGAAATGTTTTGAATCATGTAAATGAAGGCAAGGGGTATGCAGTATTGTTTTTGTGTGATTTGATTTCTGAAATTATTGAATTTTTGCGACTTTTTATGCAGTTCTGAGGTTTTTCATAAAAAAATTCGTTAAAATTTGAAATTTGAAACATTTTTGTATTTTTGAGAAACCGTTAAATTTTTGAAATTTTGAAAACCGTTAAATTTTTGAAATTTTAAAACCCGTTAATTTTTTAAAATTTTTAAAACCGTTAAATTTTTGAATTTTTGAAAACCGTTAAAACTTTAATATTCAGAAATTATTGGAAGCATGCTCAAATTAAAAAGTTGCACGTCCTTCAGCATCCTACAATAAAAATTCATAATAAGGAAGAAATTTATTCATTTATGAACATTATGATTATCATTGTTATCGTTCATCAGAAAAGAAATTGAGATGGAGATTTCGGAAGTGAAAATTCTATTTCTTCCCTTCCGAAAAAAAATATTGATCAATAAAAATCCTGTCGTCATAAATATATTTTTCAATCATAACTGTTACAAATTTCTCCGTCGAGATGCAAAATCAAGATAAGGAAAATTCTCCGACATCCACCCTCAAAATCTACAGACTCTCTCTATTTTCATGAATATATCTATTTTCAATCATCCATTGAGGGTTAAATAGCGTGTAATTTTAAGCTGCCAAGTGACATTTGTATCTGTACACGAACGTCGTCAATGTTCAATTTCTCGCGTTACAAATGAATGATGATGATGTTAGATACGAGCATGAATGTTATTGTAGCAGTTCTTGTTATTGTAACAAAGTGAAATCGGATGAGAGTGAACTGATGAACGGAGGATATGCGAAGTAAATAAAAATATTTGTTTAAAGGATCTACATGAGCAGCAAAAAGGAGTTAGATTGACATGACATGCTTTCCTGGATGAAGACATCAATCCCTTTTCCTTGAAGGATTTGTTCCTTTTACCTTTTTCCGGGAACATCAAGAATAAGTATAGGGTGGCATTATCGAGGAATGGAATGGAAGTGAAAATTATGTGACTTCATTAAGTTTCAATTTGTTTGCAAAGAACTCAAATCAAATTTCAATGGATATGCAGAGGGTACGATTTGTGCCTGAATGATCCTTTGAAACAATAAACATTGAAGAATTTTCCTGTGAAATTCGAGTTTAGTCTTTTCCTTTACTACATGACCATGATGATTACTGCTCTCTGACCTAAATTAAAGAGTTGCAAATGTACAAGTACTCTGTAACTTGAGAATCAATCTGCATCCATGGAAAATCCTTTACAATCCTCAGAAAGGCATGTGTGCATGAGCAAACTTAAAGAAGAAGAAAAATAATTTACTTTCATTTCAAAGAACAAGACAGACAGTTCTTTGTAAAATGCAAGTAAATTTGATTCCATCAACATCATAGTCTTCATTATGAGGAAAAGTAATCTTCTTGAAAATCGAATTTTGTATCTCTTTGAGATCAAGAATTGATCCTGGCTTTTTTCTTTGTACTTTCTTTCTGCAGTTTGGTTTACTGTGGAATGGAATGGAGAAGTTCTTTGTATGCTGTTTATTATTATAGAAACTTTGTAATAACAAATGATTATTATATACTTGGGGGTTGTTAAATGTTAAATTTTTGTGGTGGATTAACATACAAACATTTTAAAATGATGAATTGCGTGGATTTTGCAAAAGAATTGAACGTTTAAGTGTATTTTGCACATTTTTCTGTAACGGAAAATAAAATTTAAAATTTTAACGGAATTTTCAAATTCAAAATTTCAATCAAAAATTCAAAATTTGAGTGTCCGTTAAAAATTCGAAAATTTTGAAATTCATCGTTAAATTTTTTGAAAATGTCACAAAAATCTCTCAAAGATGCCCATAACTCAACAAATCCCAAACAAAACTCATCTCAACAGCGAAATTCACCTAAAAGTAAAGCATAATCAAATAAGAACCATAAAACGGAACAATTCTCATCATAAACCAATTTCTTTTCTTACTTCCATATATGAATATCACAAGTAAAGTAATGAAATAAACTCCAGTTACCCATTGTCATTGAGTTAAAGAGAAAAGGAATCAACATTGTATCCTGATTTAACTTGCTGATGTGTCCTCTCATGCGAAAGGATTTTTCATTGTGATACAATCACTGAAATTCACCTCGAGGCCATTTTCTCTTTCTCTCTCTGACATCTCCTTCCTTCATCAATCTTACTGTACGTCGACTTTATGTAAAACTCATTTTCTGTGATTTTCATTGAGTTAAAAATGTTTTTTTTTCATGTTCCTCCTCAAAAATTTTATTTTGAATATTACAGCTATGACAATGACGACAATGATGATGATGATAACTTTTTTGTGAATCTAATAACTGAGTAATAAAGTCGAAATTTATACTTTCATTTGCGGCTTCATGTATATATTTTGGACGTCACGCACAGGGGCGTAGCCAGGGGGGGGCCACTGGGGGCCCGGGCCCCCAGTCTGGAAATCAAAAACTCTTACAAAAAAAATTTGATAAGAAATTTTTTTCAAAATTTTATGATATTTTTTGTCGGCCTCGCTTCGCTCGGCCGTATTATTTACTACTACAACAATATTTAATATGATTATCAAAAAATTGAGTTATTAACATCAAAAAAATTTTTTGGGCCCCCCCTCAAAAAAATTTCTGGCTACGCCCCTGGTCACGCATGTGTAAATAATTCAATTTGTAATGCTATATAGCATAGGAACAAAAGGACATTGATAATGAGGTTAGGATGTAGATAATAAAAAATTTGAATAAAAAGATTTTGTGCCTTCGAGGCACCTCAATCGACAGCTCTCATGTTGTCGACCTACAAAAATCACGTTGAGCAAAATGTTAAATCGATAGCCCGTGATTTGGGTGTTTTGTAATTTGATTTGGACGTGGAGGTTTTGAGGTGGCAGCTTGTGAGAACGGAGTTGATTGCTATAGTATCAATATTTTTAAAATGTTTTTAATTTAACGGTTTTTTGAATTAACTTCCACGCAAAAGCGTGTAAGTTATTAGTTTCGTCAAAAACACACTTTTTTTATTACGGTATTAAGACTTCTTATTAAAAAAATTCTAATGATGCCAAAAGTTGTATATCGCGAGGCTGCATTTTTCTGTATATAAATTTTTTACACTAAGCATCATCTAAAGGTCCAAAACCTCGAAAAACGTGTTTTTTAGGGTCCACAAATTTGGTAATCAGGGTCACAGCCGAGCCATGTGCATATGGAAATTTGGTTTTTTTGCCATTTGGTCACACATATCAAGCAATTAGGGGAATGGAAAGTCATTTTAAGAAATTTTGAAATCTTTAGTGACTTTGAGGCTGTCAAAGTTGACAAACCTAGAAAAAATGACACTTTTCTTCAAACGCCTGACGACCCAGGGTTTTTTTCAAACTGGATATATCTTTGCACCTTATCTTATAGTACTCTTCATGACGTTTACAAAAATACCCCACATGACTATGTTTGGACTTAATTCTGAGATTCTACAGCACTTTGAAAATCAGAAAAAAAGGATTTTTTTTAAAAAAAAATTAATTATCATAAAGGCTCTGGATGTTTACTGGATCTCATATAAACGGACATAGAGACTATGGATGTTTACTGGATCTTATATAAACGGACCTAGAGGCTCTGGATGATTACTAGATCTTATATAGAGGTTCTGGATGATTACTGGATCTTATATATAGGCTCTGGATGATTACTGGATCTTATATAGAGGCTCTGGATGATTACTGGATCTTGTATAGAGGCTCTGGATGATTACTGGATCTTATATAGAGGCTCTGGATGATTACTGGATCTTATATAGAGGCTCTGGATGATTACTGGATCTTGTATAGAGGCTGTGGATGATTACTGGATCTTATATAGAGGCTCTGGATGATTACTGGATTTTATATAGAGGCTCTGGATGATTACTGGATCTTATATAGAGGCTATGTATGATTACTGGATCTCATTTTTATTGAACATTTTGAACTATTAATACTTTTTGAGTGCAAATTTGGGCATAAAAAAATATTGATCCACTGTGCATCAATATTAATTTTTGGTTAAAACCATTACCATAAAATTTGTTAATTTTACCAATTATTTAGTTATTTTTTTTAACAAAAGTTAAATTAATATTTTTCGGATCATAACTATTATCCTAAAAATTAATAGTCGTTTGAGTTAACCAGAAATGTTAATTTTAACCAAATATGTTGTAAACGCTATTTTATCGATTTTTTGGCTAAAATTTGCATACAAATAGTTAAAGTTTGGTAAAATTATTTCTATGAGTATAAGTTTGCAGTCGCGCAAACGAAACTTACGCCCTATAGATATACGTAAGATATAAATAGTTGAATTTACTTTAATACGGTAATAATACTTCTGTTTTAAAAAAATCTAATGATGCCAAAGTTGTGCATCGCAAGTCTGCATTTTTCTGTTTATAAATTTACTTTTTCATAAAATTCTTCAAAACTATTTGATATTTACATTCGTTTTGTTATTTGATGTATAAAATAAGTCAGCAGCTATCATTTTGTACTTAAATTAGTTAAAATGAAGCTTTAATTAAAGAATTATTGAAGTTTTAAAACATTTTAGGAATAATTTTCCTAAAACAAGACAGTGTGGTTTGTAATATTAGTTTATACTCAAATCTAACATAAGAGAGCGTGGAAGTTTCTGGCGTGATCTGTACGTCGTGATTTTTTCAAATTTTAACGTCTTTTTAAAATTCAAATTCTAACGGTTTTGAAAAGTTCAAATTCATCATTTTGAAAGTTCAAATAGAAAAAATAACGGTTTTTATCAACTAAAAATACATCAATTTAAGTGTCCCCAACTTTTCACCTACATACTTGACATTGATCAACAATAGGATGTGGAAATAAATTCAGGAAAGGGACATTGATTGCTGTTCAATAAATTTAATTTACTTCAAGTTGAATTTTTCTTATTATTCCTTAATATGTTTTCCTTTCTCTCCTTAAGTGACCCTCGATGAGGAAATTGAAAGGAGGCAGACATGAAATTGAAGTATAATATGGACAAAAGATGCTATAATCGCTCTCGAGTGTTGTATGAAGTTGTAATAATAGAAAAAAATGTTGATGTTGATCTATAAATTGAATTTTCATTCCTTCTACACATTTTGATATTGGGGATTAAAGGAAATATGATGCACTAATGCAACATGAATATTTCAGTCTAAAAAACCTGAGTATACATATCAAAATAATCTCAACATAATCCGTGATATTTCTGACGTGGTTTATCATTACACAATCTTGTTTGTCTAACCACATGGTATACGAGGAATTAGAAATCACTTCCATTGTGTACTGTAGAAAATGCTCTGATCCTGCATGAACACATTTCGTTCTGAAATTGAAATAAAGTTTCATGTTTCAAAATTTGTCTTAAATTTATTCTCTAATTGAATAATAATTTTATTTAATAGTTGAACCAAAAGAATAATTTATGTTTAATAGGAACAACATCAACAACATGGAATACAATGAAAAAAAATTGAATTTGAATTGAAGGGAAATTTCCCTAAACTGATTTCTATTTTCAACATTTTTACATGATGATGTAAAGTTATCACATTACAATTTGTACAAATGAAATTCAGTCGATTATATATGAGGGTAAACTGACTGACTATGTTGTGCTGTGTGCATTTCCTAATTGATATTAGATTTACTTCGTTCTTCTTCCTCTTCTATGGTTCGTTGAAGCAATAAATGATATTGCAATGTTAATAGTCAAGATTTCATCTCCGGATTCCTATGGGATTCACGAATGTTTCTTTTTCATAGCTGTGGATTATTTTCTTGTGGGAATGTAGCTGAATCGGAAGTAGTTTTAATTGTTTTGAAATCTGCATTTATTTTTAAAAGCCGTTAAATTTTGAAAGTTTTGAATTTAGCTAAAATTTGAATTTTTTGAAGACCGTTAAAATTTGAATTTTTGAAAACCGTTAAAATTTGAAATAAAAAAAGCTAGAATTTTAATTAGTAGATCTGTAATGTTATTGAAATACATCATTTCAAGAAGCCATTATTACTTCCAAGAATCTCAAATCAACCATTTCTAAAAATATTAAAGTCGGTAGCGGGTATCTTGCTCACTGCACTCAGTAAACTCAAAATTTACTTGTCGCGACAGCTATTCTAAAACAATAGAAATGGTTGCTTTATTCAACAAAGAAAAAAATTCCATCAAACATAAAAAGTGCCCAAAAACCAAAGGTAAAAGGAAGCAAACACTCAAGAGTCAATCAAATATGTTTACTAACATTTCTTATATGCATTTCTTCGATTCTTAGTCTTATAACTATGTACACTTGAGACAAAAAGATGAAATGAAGAGATTCTTTCCCATTTTTATCCCATTGTTTATAAATAAAAACATTCCACTTTATGTCGTTGTCTTCTTTCTTGTTTAACCTCAAACATACATAAACATCATGTGCGCGACACAATTAAGAGACATTTTAGTCCTTTTTGAGTGAACCTGTAAATATTTACATGAAATGCTCGTCATATTTTTTTCATTCATTCATCATCATCTCTTCAGCCTTATTATTAGTCTTCAGGCATATCTAGTGATGTCGGATAGAATGGATGGATATAGAGAAAAAAGTATTTAATTGCAAGACAAACTTTCTGTGGTTTCGATTCACTTCTGTTAACTTTGTTTGTTGTATCAATTCCTTTCTGATTCCTTTTCATTCGTCGCCATCAGGTAGCCAAACATTATGGATGTTAGACTGTCAATAGAGGAATTGAAATACGATGATGATTTTCTGGAACCTGACTAAAATCAAATTATAACCCTATCGACAATTTCATTGCCTTTTTTCATGTCTATTTTCGTTCATTAACCATCGTAACGTATCATTTTCTATTCAAAATAAATGTCTCATCATTTCAACTAACCAGGTTCCGAGGATTTTTTTTTTGACGATACACAGTTGATTAAACAGAATGAGAATGATTTTAGTAAATATTTTTGTTATTTCAAAAAGGATTGAAAAGGGGTTCGAGCTGATTAGGTGGTGTGAGATTCTCGGCCTTATTATTGTGCAGTTCAGTTTCTCAAATATTATTATAGTCATGTGAAAAAATAAATTTTATCCCTTTCATCTTTAGTCAAATAGAAAAATACAGTGTTGTGCGTAGTAACAGTAGCAAACGGCAGCGACAATAATAGCGTTAAATTATATACCTTCTGGTGGCAATTTTGTATCGATTTTTTTTCCATCCATCTCCTCCTTTGTTATATTGAGCCATCGACATTATAACTTTATTTTCTCTCAAATGCAAATTGACCTTGATATCTAATATGTATGTTCTACCTATAATTACAGATTAAATCAACCGCCGCTTTCAGGAAATAACTCAAATAATCTTGGTGGACGACATTTACATCCCACACTTTCGCCAGATACAGATTCCGATAGTGATTCAGATATATCGTTAGGTACTCATTCACCCATACCGTCAATGACGTCGCAGCACAGTCCCAACTCTAGTTCAGGACTTAATGATCGTGATTTGGAACGACTTGCTGAGGAGCATAGAGACTCACGTGGTGAGAAAGATTATCGTAATTTTGCGTCGCTTCAATCATTTCGTTTTGGTGAACACATCAATGTTGCTGGATTTGCAAGTGAGTAAAGCTGGAATTTCTATGCTGAATTTTTTTTTAAAAAAAATAATTCAAAAAATTTGAAAATTTTAACGGTTTTAAAATTTTTAAATTTTCAAAAGTTTTCAAAAATTTTAACATTTCTTTTCCTTGTCATCCACAGACTCATTCAATCGACAATTTCTACCGGGCATGCCTTATCGAATAGGTGAGAATGGATCACCAACTCATTCACCACCAATTGGAGTCACTCCATCGACATCACAAACAGGAACCTCAACGACAATTTCACAATCACAAGCAGCATACAGCTTACCAGGTGGTCTAATTCGTCCACAACCTCAACTACCGCAAAATGCAGCCATTTCAGCCATGGTTGCAGCTTGCGTCGCAAACGGTCAACAACCGAATGGAAGTCCAAATCAGACACTCCTTCAACATCACTTAAATCAACAAGCAGCAGCGGCAGCAGCTGCAACACAAATCTCACCATTGAGAATACGAATAAATTCACCCACGCGCATCAACTCAACATCGTCAGCTTCACAAGCATCAAGTGATGTCATTACGATATCATCAAGCCCAACAAATCCTGGACAGACATTTCTACCGACGCAAAAGCATCATCATTCACTTCACATATTGAATGGTGGACATTTGGCAAGAATATCACAAATGAGTCAACTTCATCGTCCATTTGAGTCACCGTCGCCACCATCAACAGCCGTGCAATCGAGAGGAAAAGAAAGCTCGTGACTACCGCAAGAAGTTAATGCGTAATTTTTTGTATTGTAAATAAATATTATTTTCCGCGTAGAGGAAATGAAAGAAGATGAAAAGAGAATTAAGAAAAATTTAGACACAAAAATGATGAACTTCAGATTGAATTGTGGATCAATCTACAGCTCAATATCTAAAGTTATTAGTACAAGAATTTTTATGAGAAAAATTGAAAAGTGAAAAAATGCAATCTTAACAAGAAAAGAATTAAAAAAAATTACAAAAAATGAAAAGAAATTAAAAATTATTATAGGAATATTTTATGAAGCATTAAATAAAAATTAAATTTGAAAAAATATCAAATAATCAAGTCGACATTGAAATTTATTTTTATTTCCATACAAATCCAGAACAGCATTTGTGGTGTAAAAAAAGGCAAGAAAGAGAAAGAATGATAATAATAATAATAATAATGTCAATCAAATGAGGCGTGTCTGTTTCTATGTACAACGCACATTTCTCTTTCTTCTCTTTCTAAGCCAATCCAGAAAGGAACGCAAGCGAGAAAGCAAATCGTAAAGAAAGAAGAAAATCTGTTACGGTTTATGCTAGGGTGATTTATTGATCTGATATACTTTTTTTCAGTATTTACTGTATATAAATTATTTTTGTGCCTTTATACTCTGCTCTATTCAATACCAAAATTACACACAAAAAAATATTGTTGAAATCTATAATCGGAATTTACTGTAAAATGAAACCTCGAGGTAAACCTCAATGAAAAGATGATGATGATGATAGTTTCACAAAACATAGATATAGGTTTCATCAGCATTAAAATATAAATGCACAGATCTACATATACACATACACATGGGGTGAGGTGATAATTATTGCAGCTGCCTATGAAATTTTTTGACTAACATGATTCAAAATGCTTTTCATACCCATTTTTAAAGAAGCCTTAATGGTCAATTAATAGAGATGGACAGTTGGGATTGTTGCTTATCTTGGCGTAGCACATTCCAAAATTTTTTGGGTTGTTTTAAAGGCAATCTGGATTTTTTAGATCTTAGTTGATATATCATGTTTGATGATGATTTTAGGGATTTTTTAGGAAAAAGCAATTCAGATTTATGAATTAAATTTAATTCTTGCAGCTTTAATTAACTTTTTGCTAAAAATTTATTACAGTTTAATTTGGAATAATTCACTCAAGTTAAAGACAAAGAATATTGTTTGTTACAATAAAAGAATTTTTAAATATTGAGGTTCGAATCCCCCCACAAAAGCATTTGATAATTGGTCTGTGGATTTTATTTTAAACACTTTTTTATACGTCCTTTTTTGATTTTTTTTTTGAAAATCTATTTTTACGCTCTTTACCTTCATTTTCTTCTTATCATTTCAAAAAAGTTTGATAAAATGAATGATTTTCTCCAAAAACTGATCTCGAGATTCGAACCTGTGCCTTTACAAGGAAAACAAAAAATAACTTTTTTTGCATGAAATCTTTATACTTCACAAGAGGAATTTTCTAATTTTGAGAATAACAACAACAAAAATTGATACGCTGTTTATACAAGAGTATTTGCTGTCCAAAATAAGGACGATCAGATCATTTATTAGGCTAGATTAAACATCCTTTAATTACCTTTTTTGCCAAAATAATTTTCATAGTTTTATTGTTAAATTTTTAAATGAGTATTAAAGCAATGGTTTCGAAAAGTCAAGACTTTGAATAAATGGGTTCGAATCCCCCACAAAGCGATTAAAAATTTGAAAGTCTTTGAGCAATAGGTTATCATAGAACTTTTTTTTGTTGAAATACATTTATTGATAAATTCGTTTATTGTTATTTTTTGCTGTAAATCTATTTTTTTCACGCCATGTCCACAATCCTCAAAAAACATACAAATCTCCATCCCAACACAAAAAAAAAAAACAAAAAAAAACAAGAATTCTCTTAATCACAAAATTGAGCGATAACAATCACATGATAGACGTCCAAATGATGAAAATAAAATAATATAAATATTTGAGAAAGCAAATCACATCCAAAAAACACAGATGAGATGAAAATATCAAATTTTCTGCTGACATCATCATTAACGTCTCAATTCATTCTTTTTCTTTCCACGGTCCATTTCAATTTTCAGTTATCATTCTCCTTTATTCTTACTTACTCACTGCTGCTGAAGCCCTTTTGTTAGCCTGACTATAGCTATTCAATCTTTCACAGTAAAAAGAAAAGAAAAAGAATCAACAAAATAAACAAACATTGAAAGCCAGGCAATGAAACAAAAGATTAAAATGAAATTCACTTGAGTAAAGAGCATGGAATGAGCAAAGGCTTTTTTTGGAAGATATACCAATTTAGATCCATCAACGAGATCATTTCACAGCGGAATTGTAATGGTTATATGGCGTCGATCGCTCAATGCTTCGCATTCTCTCCTTCGTTGTACATTTTTGCTATGTTTAAAATAATCACTTTATTTTCTTGTGTTTCAGGGATGCTGGATGTCTAAGTTCATTTACAGGGTATGGTATAAAAGATTCTACAACAGACGGGATTAGAGTGACTCTATCCTATCTCAACCTTTAGAACCCTACACGCATTAGGTTCTGTTTATTAATAACTTTTACAATTAGAATATTACGTAAGTCAGTTAGTAAGTCTGGTGCTAGGTTACCAGGGGCACATCCAAAAGGGGGTTTTGGGGTCAAAATCTAGTGACTACAAAATACTACTGACACGCCCTCCTCTGTAATACATTTTTAACTGCTATATAATTTCTGTGTCACACAATTCCTCAGCTTTCAATCAAGCCCAAACATTCTCCACAAAAATAACTTCTCAAACCCACCAACAAATGAAACAAAAATCAATGACCAAACAGAAAACAAATCATGTCCATTCATATCGAAATTAAAACGTCATGATATGCAAAATGTTAAAACAAAAGGTTTCCATTTAAAATCCCTGCTTATAAATTATTATTATTGTAATAATAAGTGTGTATACCTATGGAAAAAAGAGAGAGGAAATTTTAAACAGAAAGAAGGAAACTAGTACGGGGGTCCTTGGTTTAAATAATCCGGAAAAAATTATAACTTTCGTTACAGAAAAAAATGAAAATTATTATAAATTGAAATAAAATTGAAAATTATTAAATAAAATTTAAAAATATTGAAATAAAATTTAAAATTATTTAAAAAAATTGAAAGTTATTGATATAAAATGAAAAATTAATAAATAAAATTTAAAATTATTTAAAAAAATTTAAAATTGTTAAAAAAATTTAAAATTATTAAAAAATTGAAAATTGTTAAAAAATTTGAAATTTAGTTTTAAAAAAAATGAAAGTTATTGATATAAAATGAAAGATTAATAAATAAAATTTAAAATTATTGAAATAAAATTTAAAAATTCAAATAAAAAAACTAAAATTATTAGAAAATTGAAAATTGTTTAAAAAATTGTTAGTTTTTGAAAAAAAAATGAATTTTCGAAAAAGTTATTTTTTTTTTTAAAAAAAGTCAGTTTTTTATAAAAAATTTGGATTTTTTAAATAGTTGAAAATTATTTTTAAAAAATTGATTTTTTTCTTTAAAATAAGTTATTCAAATCGAGGACCCCCATGTTCAATATACACGCCACTATACAAACATATACATTCATTATACATTATGGCAATGACATGACGATTTTTATTCCTTAGCCTCAACTACGCTTCTGCGTTTTTGACAAAGTGATCAATTATTTATATACATGATTTATATTTCCAATGAAGTGATACATCGAATATATTCCAACATGAATGGCGTTAAAATTTTCATGTTTTTTTCCAGAGATATTTTTTTTTATTTTTAAATATTTCATTTCAATCTCTTGTGATGGCATGTTGAGTTGTTTTATATGTTTTATTATTTCAATGGGATTCCATCAAATCATGATTCCAGTGAAAATTATTTTCAGAAAATACTATTGTTGGCGCCTAAGATATATATCGGTACTTTGCCTGTGCTGCATTTAATTAATTTCATTTATGATGTGTGAGAAAATGAGCAAAATGTACGGCAACAATGGAAGTAAAAATAATAATCTAATTTTATATCAAACAATGTGATGCGATTAATGGTGAAAATTATGAAATATAATTCATGTCTGATATGAAAGACACAAGTTTGATTGATATTCGGTAAATTTACCTATTGCATGTTCATGAGTAATCATTCTCATTTCACCACGTAGCGCTGTATCGAAATATATTGCACACTTCACATTTATATTTCATACAATCAATTCATCTATCTTGGATGTAATCTGCAGGGTGGGGGCACTGTAACTCTGAATTAAATCAAGAATTTTTATTTGACTAATTCAGGGATGGGGTCCTAGGAATAAAAAATCAAGCAAATTAGATTATATTTGTGATTAGATACTCAACTTTTCATTATTAGACACGCATCAGCTTTAGCTGTTCAAGTTTAGATTTTAAAATTTAAATAAAATAATCTTTAATGGTCAAATAATATTTAAATTTTCAACGGTCAAAAAATATTTGAATTTTTAACGGTCAAAAAATATTTGAATTTTTAAAAGTCAAATAAGATTTAAATTTCTAACGGTCAAAAACTAGTTGAATATTATGAATCTTAAATTTTCCATCATTTTTAAGAATTCTTGAGAAGCAACCAGTTATGACTTCTAACTTTAAGAGAAGAAAATATATATTGGAAGGCATAAAGTTGCTTCACACTTTATAGAAATTTTTTATATAAAGATTTTTGACAGAATTCTAGTGAAGTGTCTAAAAATTCAACTTTTTAATGGACGTCATTTATGAACGTCCCCTCAAAAATCATGAACTTTCCTTTGAAATGACCTAAGTTTGACAATCCTACCCGATTATGCGCATGTCATTGGTGAGAAGAAAAAAGAATGATTAATTAATTCATAAATAAATCGACATTGTCGTTTATTCTAATTAATCTATACACAATAATGATAATAATAATGAAATTCCATTATACTTTATTCATTACTCTGCTTATATTCAAAATTATTCATAAAACTTTGATATACAATGTGCTATCGCATCTTTTAATTTGTCTCATAAATATTTAAAAAAATATTCCTAAGAAAAATTGACGGTTTAAATGAATTCTTTCCCTTCCATTACGCAATCAATTGTGCGTGCCTTATATTTGCACGAGAGATTGTGAAAAAAAGCCTCGTCAATTTGCATTTTTATTAAATTCCGACATGTTTCTTTTCTGCCACTTTTCCTTACTGTATTTGGTTATATAACCCAACAGCACGAAAAAAATAAAGGAAGGAGAGTCAAGGCAGGCAGTTGGTTATGTTGCAGTATATTTCCTAATTTTTATTTACTTTTGAAATTTCATTCCTTGTTTCGTGTAGCCTCATACATAGGAGTCAGTCAGTATTAACCCTTAAATCACGTCTCGTGATGTTGATAAAACGTTTTCCTTCGTACACTTTTTAAATTATGATTTATTTGGGTAACAAAATTTCGTAGTATGAGGATTTTTTGGATGTTTGTTGATGACTCCTTGCGGTTAATTTTCACTTCTGTTGTTTGTGGTTGGATTGTTTTATTTTAAGATTGAGCAATAAAATAATTTATTATGTCTTTAAAGTGATTCTGTATAGATACTTAAAGGAATTATTTAGGGTATAATTTTTTAAACTAAGTCCAATCCATTATTAGGAGATTAAGCTGGCAATATGGAGTTTGATGAGTGTGGGTTCACCACATCTAAAATTACAATTACTCTGAATTAATAGTTTGATGATATTACTGTCTAGAATTTGGTGAAATACGGGATGGAACCGCATTCACACCTACCTGGTTCCTCATTTTTCGTCCATTTTATGCCATATGACATCCTAGTGTCTGTAAACTTCTAAGGAAGACTGAGAGTTTCACTTGTAGTAAATAATATTCTAAAACATAACAAACTTTCATATTGAGTCTGAACCCTAATGATAACTGTATCGGTTTCATAGAGGTACTTATGGTGTCCGATTTGAGTGAAAATTGAAGTATCGAGCCATATATAGGTAAAACTGTCAGCGCAAGATTAAGGCATCTGTGGTCGAGTGATTAAGCAAAATATTGAAAATTCTCTCTTTTGAGAGGACATGGGTTCGATTCCCCACAGAGGCTGTTCTCTCAATCATTACTCATTGCCCATGGAAAACAAGCGCAAAAAAGACGTAAAGACAGTAATTTGAAGGAGCCATTGTGTTTGTCTCATGGAAGTATCCAGCTCTATCAAGCCTCTTTTCAGACAATAGATCAGTAACAGCTTTTTGGTAAAATTGTGTGCTCACAAAAAAAATGCTTGATTCTGAAAAATTAATTTCCAGATGAATTTTACATCCACAATCCATAAAATTCTAGTCTATTAATAGAGCATCAAGCAATTTATACGGATTAAGAATTTTTTGCAACTGTCTTCAAACCCCAAAACCTAGAAAAAAATTTATTTCATTGAAATAATGAAAAATTTTCCATGAGCATCACAAATTGTTCATGTGTATATCAAATTTCATGCCTGTACAATACAGCAAGTTAAAATAAAATCTTTAATTGAGCAGTCGTCAAATGTACAGAACAGAGAAAGAAGAAGAAGTGGAATCAGAATGAAAGAAAGAGGAGAAAATTGTGAAGGACAAATTGATAAAAAAAGAGACACACACGAGAATGTGAGAAAGCATAGAAAAAAGTCTCAAACGACAAATTGAGGAGATGATTTAATCAAAGCTCCGTTAAATTGAGCTCAATTAAGTATTCTGTGCAACCAATCGTTTAATATCATGAAACATACTATACACTATACATAGGAAGCTTGAAAATTAAATAAAAGCGATGGAGGTTTGATTTTTTTCCTCTACTCACTGCCATTCGCTTCATAAACCGAGTATCCGGTGAATGATCAATTACTGAAAATTATTATTATTATTTTTACATGAATAAAGATTGAAAAAAATTCTATGAAAATCGTTTTCAACTTCCAGAGCATTAAAAATTCGTAAAAATATCGTTTCATGATTTATTTATAAACATATAAAAATGCCTTTCTTTCTCTCTTGCCTCAACTGATGTTGCTACTTTTTGCACATGACCTTTCATGAGGGCGTTAAGAAGTTTATGATTCTTTTATTTTACATTATGCTGCTTTTGGGGGTTTGAAAATTGGATATTCTCGGGAGTTTTTTATGACTTGAGGTTGTTGATGCTGTTGATTTCACTGTTATCTGTTAAACAGTCTTCAAAATAATGATTTTTAGTTGTAATATTAAAGATCATTGATGACTTGAAACTGGCGTGAACAAAAAATCTACGATCATCTAGCCAAGCTGGCATAAAGTCGGGACCAACACTGTTTTAATATTACCTTACCCCAACCCTTCTCTCCATCTAGGGTACCCTAGGATTGGATAGGTGGAGTACTCAATGGTAGGATAGGTAGATTACTCTAGGGTAGGGTAGGTGGAGTACTCTAGGGTAGGGTAGGTAGTGTACTCCGGGTAGCCCTAGAAACTCAATCAGGTCAGCTATCCCCTCTTCGCCTAGTTCTGATAACAAATAATGTTTGAGCGTTTTGTTGCAAACGGAACAGAACTAGTCTAGTGGATGCATCTTGATGTCTGAAAATCTAGACTGTCCAAGTAAATTTCCAAATGAAATCGATTCCCGATAATCATTTCCCATAGCCCTTTAGAAGCCCCAACACTTCTACATCATACTTTCATGTGTAAAGGTAGCAATAGCAGTTTGAACTCTATTGATGGATATTTCTCGTACGGTAGCTTTTTGTCTCTTTCTTCTTCTCCTTGGAATTCCATTTAGTGCTAAAAGACACACAAAAATTTTCTTTCATGACTTCTTCTCCTTAAAAAAAGTTTATTATTCTTATTCTTTACTTAAAATAAGTAAAAGATTGAGGGATTGATGTTTTGAATGAATGGAATTGTGGGCTATTTATTTTTACTACTTAAGGGATAATCCGCAAGGATTATTGATCATTCTTTGATTCTGTTGTCACCACAATATTTTTTTCTTCTAAATACTTCCTTCAACAAAGTTTTATAGACTACTTTTGTGAAAGATACAGTCTCATTTATTTATTTATTTATTTATGTTCTTTTCCTTTTAAAGTAATAAAGGAGAAATATGAAAATTATCTTGAAATTTCACCTGGATTCCTTCTTTTGCCTGCTTATTCATTTCTAGTTATTCATGCCTTTTTCTAAATAGAATATCATTGCGTAGCGAAAATAAATCTTTTGTTGACGTTATTATTTCTGGACATTAATGCCTTAAATTTATCCATGGTAATTTTAATAAGAAAACACAGGACAATGAGGATCGAGGGACCAAAATAAATAAATCTAGATATTTAATAGGAAACAGACAAATGCCAAAATATCACTTAGTAAATTGCAGGAATTTAGATCAATCACAGATCATGTTAACATAGCCCACTTTAGAAATCTGATCAATTTAAAATTGCTCAACGAGATTCATGCAATGACTGACTGTTAGTTATGCAAATATCAATCATTCAAGGTTCCAATAACTCGTGAATTGCAAAGCGTTTTCTAATATTCAGCAGTGATGGTGTCTGGATCTTTGTGACTATCCATAGAAATCAACTCTGTTTTTGAAGTTTTATAAACCCCAAAAATCAGAGATTATGTTAATTATATAACTCCAGCTTTATTTCACTCACTGGGTATGAAAATCCCATTTTTGATGGACATTATTCATGAACGACTCCAAAGTCCTTTCGATAAATCTCAGTCAAACGCCTGAATTCATTCATTTTGTAGCACATAATTGACGGTATTTAAGGTGCACTTAAAGAAATACTTTAATTATAATTATTCGGAATCAAAACCCCGTTGAAAATCTCCAAAGCCATTTTACGTTTCGATTCTCATTCATTTTATAGACGAAAGAAGAAAAGTATTGATTGATTGACTGATGTTGATGTCTTTCAAATTGAGTGTTTCCATATAGAAATGGGAAAACAGCAATTTTGACATTTCTAATCATATTTCTGATTCTTTAAAGCTTTGTATATGATGTTTGATATCGCTAGAAAGGTCTTACTTGTGGCCATTCAGAACTTAAAGAAAATTTTCAAAAAAGTGGAACTGTGCCTTAGTGGCATGCCTCAAATGTGGTCAAAAACATACATTTTTCCTACCCATTTTTCAGGCATAGACCTATAGTGTATTTTTTATTTTATAATTGTTTTTAGTAGAGTCGAGTACATGCTAGAAGACAGCGGTGACCGAATTTGATTTAGTCTCCTTAGTAAAAAGATCTAGTGCTGCAAAGTTTTGGATTTTGGCGATTTTTTACATACGAATTTTTAGATTTTTTGCTATAACTTTTCATTAACAAGACAAAACAACTTTTGGTTTTCGGTTTTAAAGCTTAAATATACAGGTTTATTAACTAAAAATAATTGAAACTGGTTTTGTTGAGCTTAAACCATCTTAAAATCAGTTTTTACCATTTTTAAGGGTAATTTTGGTTTGACTTTTGTACCTAGTTGAATAAAACTGATTTTAAAATGGTTTAAGCTGAACAAAACCAGTTTCAATTATTTTTAGTTAATAAACCTGTATATTTAAGCTTTAAAACCGAAAACCAAAAGTTGTTTTGTCTTGTTAATGAAAAGTTATAGCAAAAAATCTAAAAATTCGTATGTAAAAAATCGCCAAAATCCAAAACTTTGCAGCACTAGATCTTTTTACTAAGGAGACTAAATCAAATTCGGTCACCGCTGTCTTCTAGCATGTACTCGACTCTACTAAAAACAATTATAAAATAAAAAAAGCACTATGGAACTATACCTGAAAAATGGGTAGGAAAAATGTATGTTTTTGACCACATTTGAGGCATGCCACTAAGGCACAGTTCCACTTTTTTGAAAATTTTCTATAAGTTCTGAATAACCACAAGTAAGACCTTTCTAACGATACCAAATATCATATATAAAGCTTTAAAGAATCAGAAATATGATTAAAAATGTCAAAATTGCTGTTTTCCCATTTCTATATGGAAACACTCAATTATACAGCAATAAAGTATTGAGCATTAACCATAAATGTTACACAAAACCATCATTGTACTTAATAACACAAAAAAAGAGTCTAAATATTTTGTTATTTATTTTCTCAAAATAATTTCTACCTTCTTAAGCTTGATATCCAAGAAAAATCTTCATCAAAATCATGCATCAGTGCGTCAACAACAACTGTAAAAGGAATGAGAGATGTTTATCGAACGAAAGTTTTTCATTTCACATTTTTTTCTCCTTCTTCGTCGTCGTCACTCTCCACTGTGCAAAGACCTTCCAAAAAAAATTTTGAGTGAGTGCTATAATGTGAATTCAGTCACTCATTCATTCAACAACTATTGATCTGATTTAGACCATAAAGCTGTGAAAAAAGTCGTTCAACAATGGATAAATACAAAATAAATTTCTCACTTATACCTCAGTTCAGTTGATTTAATCTAATACTCTCCTGCCTGCCGTATTGCTTTCGTCTCTTTCTATTTGCCCAAAATTTTTTTCTTTCAATCTTCAATTCAATACCATTTTCAATGCTCTGCTACTTACTTTCCATTTGGATATTTTTTCATTTTTCAATACAATTGTAATGACAACAGTATGGCATGTAGCATGGCTTATAACAACAATTATTTATTGTGGCTGGCTGGCTGCAGCCGTAACAGTAGTAAAAAAATTAATTGAATGAAAGTGCTGATCGTAAATCGATTTCGAAATAAAGCACTTTATGACCGTTTGCTGTAAATTGTAATGAAGAATTGTAATGATGATGAACATAAAAAGGTTTACAATGGATATAGGGAATGAATGTGCATTAGAAATTTACGATGAAGGAGGTTAAATATTGTTGTTTCTTGTGATTACTTTCAATTGTCGAAATGCCTTTAAAAATTAATTAAATTCAATTGCAGCAGTGAATGGAAAGCTTTGGCTGTGTCTTAATCTACTTAGTAAGCATTTGGGTTACTCAAAATCAAGTCAATTGGTTCATTTGATTGTTAGGAATATTAATAAATATATGGCTAGGGTCATGATTTAAGGAAAATTTCTTGAACGTGAAGGTATAGATGTTGCTTAATCCGCAAACTTACTTACTTCACTGGCTGTACAGATCAATTGTGATTCATGATCTTCCTCAGTCGTATCATGTAGTCAATTTTATTTCTGGTTTTTATCTGCCAATTTCCATTGCCAGCTATCAATTTTTTCTATCAACAGCTTCCTATTTAAGCTTTTGACCATTCCGGTGATCTCTCGACTTAAAAACTTTACTTCTAAGAGCTTCACTAAACTTTCTGATAATATGACTCACCCAACGTATTCTGTTGACTCTATCATGCCACACATAGTGGTGAAATAAGGAGGACGACTGGAATTGATGTTTTAGGTATCCTAAATCAAGGGAACGTCACTATTATCAATGCTACAGCATGCTAGAATCCTCTACCTATTATTAAGGGCTCTGAGACCATAACCGACGCAAATTCGAACTTGAATTGATTTTCAAAAATAAAACAAGTACATTAGATACAGTCGTAGGGCGGCTCTCTCGAGGGCCTAAACCCCCTAACTAAAAATCAAACTCAGTACAAAATTTTTCAAACAAGAAATTTTTTTAAAAGTTTTTAAAATTTTCCATTGAAAAAATAGTTTAAAATTCTTAAAATTTTAAGTTAGTGACGAGTTTTTAAATTAACAATCTTCAGCCTTATAAAATATTTCTGGCAACACCCCTGATCAGATACAGATATATTTACAAAGAAAGTCAACCATTAGCAATTTCAATAGCATCTACTCAACTACGTGTTCATGTGATCAATTTCATGCTCTAATTCTAATGCTCACATTCCCTAATAAGACTCACAAAACGTGTAATTTTTTGGCAATTCAACAGACCCGATCATCATCATTATAATTCGCATTAGCTTATCTAAATTGAGGAACTTTAATCAGCCCCATAAGCAATATCACCTAACGGTTTTGACAATTTCATCGTCTTTTGCACAATTAAGATTGTACGAAGAAATGGAAATACTAATTTGATGTAATATGTTAAGCATCTGCAATAGCAAAGTGAGCGCGAATAATATCCAAACTCATTATATGACAATGACATTGAAGGAATGAATGAGCATACATATGACAACTGCTTGATATCTTACATTGCAGTTTACACAGTTTTAAGTCTTACAACACCACCCGAGTGCATGAACATTGTTAAAGTTAACGACGATGATGCTGCTAAAAATATGAAGAAAAATAATAATTTTGAATCAATGAATAGGAATAAAGAGAAAGATGTAACTCATGGCTGATCAAGCAAGTGACAACTAAGAAAATAGAAATAATAATAACAATAATTATATCCTGTGTCTGTCAGTTGGCATTACACATGCTTTTATCATTCATAACCAGTGCTACAATTAACTGTTGTGTTGTGTATTGTAAAAACAAACCACGACTGGCGTAATACATTTCCGCTTTTATTCTTTCTTCCTTTTTTTCTCTCTCTGTACAAACTTTTTTTTTGTGTCCATGTCTACCTTGAATTTCATTCATAATCATTTTTCTTTTCCAACCTTCATTTATTATGTGTGTTTTTTGAATAATATTCATTTTTGACGCGATATCATAATGAGCTATAAAGGACAATGCGAAAAATAAATAGCAAATGAACATATCACATTTCATGATTTATGCTTTTATTGAAAAATTAACCACAGATATAAGTTTCATGGCAAACGACAATTAAATGGGATTTTTTTTTCTCATAATGAAAATATTTGTTTTCGTTGCTTGCTGTTCGCTTGTTGATTAGAAAACAAAAGAGGATAATAATTTTTAAGTATTGAGATTTTAATGTTGGTAAGTAGCTGAAGATGTTGAGAAACTGAGTTGATTTAGATGCTTTTTGTCATGGGTTTTGGAATTTTTCTTATTTATCAAGGGGTCGTTCATAAATGATGTCACAGGTAGGCAGGGAAGGTTTATACCCCTGCTAGGTAGGATCCAGTCTATTTAAAGATCAAATTTTTCTTTGGTATTCATGCTAGATTTTGAGGTTATTTCACCTAAGTCTTAGTTTGTGCTTCATATACCCTTCAGATCATACATGATCATTACCACTTTACTCGTCATTTCATTCACATCGTAATTATTCATTTAAAAAATCTAAATTAATTCAAAAATCTAAATAATTGAAAAGGCAGGATTTCCCATTGTGGAGGATAATTTCTTAATAGATCATAATAAGGGTTCCATGTGTAATGAAGCTGCTGTATGTTTTTGTTTCATATTAAATTACAGTAAATTATTAATTTCACGGCATTATTAATAAACAATGAGAGCTTGAGGTAAGTACTTATGTAAATTGAATGGAATTATCGATCAATTGTTGATCAGATAATGCCGTGTCTTGACGGAATTAGGATTGTTGAGGTTTTATATTCATGAAAATTATTATTTTGATATTTTTAGAAAATGACTAGTTGATATTTAAAGTAGATTTTTTGTTTTCAATATGATTGATTTATTTAGGGCTGTTGATCTTCAGGCTAAAACTCACTAAGCTTGGTTGGTTGGGTATATTATGTTATATATAAAAATTTAGAACCGCTGCTATTGGATAGAACTTGATTTTGACATTTAAATTTGAATATTTAGCAGAAAAAGTAATTTTTGTTACAATTGGGATTCGAACCCATGTTCTGCGATATTTGGTTGCATACTCCTAACACTGAGCTATCGGTGGTTGCTAAGAAGCTTGACAGAATTACAACTTAAATTAATATTTGGTCTGAACAGTATCTTTAAAGCGTCTGTACTTATGAATCTCTTCCAACTGCTATAGAATGTTAATGCCATCTAATCGATTAAACTGAATCAAGTCATGTGCTAATATTAAACATTTCCATCCAAGTCTCAACAAAATTCCAACAGATCATCAATATCATTCACACAAAGCAACAAAAATCACAAAGCACATTGCATAAATATGCAATAAACATTAATCATGAATTTCAACATTTAAGAGATATCCAAACACGCTTCGTTTATTCTTTTTCATGGATGTTCCCATGAATTTTGGCTCTAATGACGACGACGACGACACATTAGTGAAAATAAATAGTAAAGATAATGACGATTAATTATAAAATTCAAGTGATAGACAAAAGAAAGTGAAGCGGAAGTGAGACATTAAGGTGTTGCTTGAACAACACAAAAAATAAATAAAGACGATCATCAACATTCAATTAGACTCATATTCCTATAATTCTTCATTATCCTTGCTTATAATACCTCAAATAAATTGATTATTATTATTTTTGTGAGGATAAGCAAGGAACTCTGCAGGTGTCCGAGAAAAAAATATATAAAAATCGTGAATTTCATCACCAATTTATCTGTACATGAGAGTGATAGAATGCAATTAACTTCCAAAGGCAATTAATCTTCTTTTAGGTTTCTTTCAATAATTTTTTTCTCCTTCATTTTGACGAAACTCACACAAAAAAGGAGAGAAAGAGTGTCCATAAAGTGCATTATAGCACACACATAGAGCAATTTCAATCAATTTGTTGCGCGCTGTGTCAAAGACACCATATAAATAAAGTATAGGGTAGAGAAAGAGCATGGCATGGTAACATTATCGATATGTCCATCATCATAAAACATCATGAGCCAACAAAGTTCAAAATATCGATCCATTAATCATAACAGCACACAGGCGATTGCATATTATATGTATAAGGCGCTGCTGCTGCCGTTGCTTGCTTCTTAAGGAATTTCTTTTGTTGTTTTTCATTTGAATTTTTATTTAAAATATGCTTTAGCCAAAGCGATCTTTCTTTATTGCTGTTGAAAGAGAGACAAGCACCGAGTGAGAGAAAGATTTGGATATTAAACATCTTCATAAACACTTATAAATATGTTCCGAGGTATGAAAGAGGTAAAAAGATATCGAAAATGATGAATTGTAGCATAAAAAATACAATTTTTTCTTTAGTTCTTACTCTTCATGCTTTTGAGACTACATGATGGAATGAGATTCTTACTTGATGGCATCATAGAGAGTGTAATTGAGTTATGACGATGAGGATTTTTTCTTAAGCGATTACTTTTAGCCATAACACTAGGGGGAAAGATTCTTGGTTAACGGGTACGGAAATTATGGACAACTGTTAGACAATTTAAGCTGTTTGAGCATAAATTGGTTTTAATGCTTTTTGCTGGATGAGGCTTCTTATAGATATAGCTTTTTGGTAAAAATTAGGATTTTTGTAAATTATTTGATTATTTAATGTTTGTGATTTAGCTATATTGTTGAATAACCCCCGATAGCTCAGTAATAGGAGAATATGACTGGATATCGTAAGACAGTGGGTTCGAGTCCCACTCAGGATCTATTATTCGAAATTATTATTTTCTCTATTAATCGTTATCTAGAAATTTATTCATTCGTTTCTAGTTGCGTCAATAAATAACACTATATTCAATAAATTGTGTAGATAGGACTGAGTTTAAGGATTGTGACAAATCTGGTTGTATGTGCCAAATTAAGCAAATTGTTTTTAGTGATCGAGTGGCATGGATCTACGACAAAGTGATCATAGAATCTAGGATGATGTTAAAAATATACATGTAATTATTCTGATTATGCTCCTCACCACTAGGACCACTCCTCATTCAAGGGGAGGGGGGATTTGTCTCCCAATCCCCCCTGGCTACGCCCCTGCATGACCCTACTGATTATTTAACTCACCTTAAGTTCATGTCCCACTCAGCAGTTATGCAGTCTCCAATCGACTCTAATTCCTGGTAAGTCAACCTTAGCAATATAGACGTAACAAATCTTTGGATACCCAGTCAAATCACAAATCATGACTCATTCTGAACAAAATACATTACATCTTAATTACTCAACATAGCCTGCATCCCCGCTGTAATTCAAAAGAACAATGTAAAGTAAATTAATCTCCTTCAATGAAGCATCTGATCCCCTTAAATTCTTTTACTTCATTCCAGCCTCCTTTTAATTTTAGCATTTTTTAAAGACTTCTCTCTGTTAAGAAGAATTTTTCGCATATTTTTTATGTATCATTTAAGAATGTCATTAATTATTTTGCAGTTGTAAGATATATATTATTTTCTTCTTAAAAGTGCGGAGCCACTGCTTGAGGACAATTTTTACTGCTGCAGCAGAGAATATCTTTTTACAAAATAAAATATAAAACTCTATCATTGTTTCACTTCTTATTGCTAAATGATGTTTTGCGGCACATTTCTTTCTACCTTGTTCTTTTCTTCTATTTACATTTAAAGAGATATTGAGAAAATTAATGTTGAAAAATTAAATTTATTGATAACCTGAAGGCTTGAAGTGAAAAGAGTATGAATATAAATACAGCATGCATAAAAATAGGGAGGCAATTAAGCCTTTAAAATTTCTTAACACCTTCTTCTTCAGTTTTTTTTGTGCGAACTTAAAGGCACAGAAATAACTGCAGTCATAACAACTAGCGAGCACGAAATGTAAATTGCCTTAATTCACAAACGTTGGCAATCGATATGCATTTAAGAGCATAAAGAAATTAAGTCATTTAGCTTTTAAGGAATTTTGATATATGATTTCGACTAATTATTGGTTTTATGATCAACTTGAAGTCAAACAAATTGCATTTTAAACCAAACGAATTTATACTTTGTGTGGTGAATTTATCATTTTTACGCTGAACAATTTATGTATGTTTTATACCTAGTAATTTTCATTTATATTCTTCTGCTCTTGATCTTCCTTCTGTTTAAATTATCCGCGTGCTTAAATAACTTCACCAAAAGGCCACTTTTAAAGACTGATTTAATATTTTTTATTATTTTTCAGCTTTTCTCTCAAATGAGACGCAGTTCTAAACTTTTACATGGGGTTTTGGTGGTTCACATGTAGCTACATGTAAAGAATCGCGTAGGATACAAAAGTTACTGTAATAGGGCATCAAAGTGAGATCAGATATCGAAGTCGACATGAATTTTGTATGAAATCTACTTCGAAGGCTACATGTCGCATATATTGAGATGCTCCAGTCGATCTCTTTTATATCATCAATAAACAATGCTGTAGTTGCCAAAAAGCACGATAGCTTCTGTAGTAGAGACCTGATTGGTCGAATCGTTGTGATCACCTACCAATTTATGATATCTTTGGTTCCATTCCCGTCTTACCCGACTTGTATTACTAAGTATTACTAAGGGCATATTTAGGAAGTTTTTTTGGGAGGGTTTTTTCAAATCTGGACCTTTTTTGGATAGCTCTTTCAACATGATCTTTTTGTTATATTTATTATAAACTAGCAAAAGAGAACCCTGGCTAGTCCGGACCATCAAAAAAAAAATTATATAGAAAATTACTCCCCCCCCCCTAGATACATCCCTGTCAACTAGTATAGATTTTTCAAAAAAATAACCCCTCCCCCTGGATACGCCCATGTATATGTCTAAGATTCTGATGAGTGGGACATATAATCAGATGTACGGAATGGCTACTGATATTGATATGTGCTTTTCTTCTCGAATTCAAAAAAACCAAAAATCTAGTTCCCAAAAAATCATAGCCCCTACTCTAATTGCTCACAAAACAACACAGTACTACGGTAACAGAATGAACATATTCTCGCTTACTTAAGATACTTTCAAGCGTGCAAAATTAAATAAATCTCAAAGTAGAGAGTTAAAAAAAGAAATTATTATGAGACTTAAAAAGAACTCTAAGATGTATACCGCTGTCAAAACACATAAAACGAACCGTTTTGTGAGAATAAAGAGTATATTTAAAGGCATGAAAAAAATTGCAAATAATTAATGGTTTTATATTCTTCCATAAATTTAAGCTGTAAAATTTCATTTCATTTTCATTTGATGGTCAAATTACAATTAATTTTCTATGATGTCGAAGAGTCAATAACAATATTTTTAAGTGCCCATTGAATTTATTTTGAGTGTGTCATTAATAATCGATAAATTTATCATTGGCTCTTTATCAAAAATTGACAATTTATAATCCACGAATTACCAATCTGCCTTTAAATGCACTTGACATAAGGTCAAGCATCTCTTTAGCTCGAAACTCGGTAAATTAGTTACATCAAATTAGTAGCCGTGATTGTAAGTAAATTAAAGACTAATTCACCCGAGATACCTGAGAAATGTACTCAAACTGAGATAATGAGATAATTATTTCAGAATGCAGAGAACATTTTAATTAAAATTGGAACTTGTTAGCAGTTGTATGATGATGCTTGAGAGCATGTTAGATTGTAAAAAAACAATCCTGCTTGCTCCAAAATAATTAATAATTAAAGTATAAGGTTGAATGTTTTTGGGAAGTATATTCGGACCGTGATTATTAGAGATGAATTATTTTTTTGTGAAATTTGCAATATTTATGCGCTTAATGATCCACCAATGATGACGTCCACTTTTTGGAGCTGGGGTAGGTCAGGGGCTGCAGGATGACCAGATATTTAAATATCAGAATATCAAAAGCTATTTTAATGCTAAAGGAACATGATTTTTTTACCTTTCCATACCTAAAAATAGAAGGCAGTCCTCTAGAATCAAGCATATGGTCAGCCAAAGAATTATCAAGAATTATCAAAAATAATTCACGACTGTTTTGTTTTAAAAATCACAACACCATTCATCAAACACATGTCAACATCCTCAATCCATATAAAATAGTCAAGACACATTTCATTCATCTACGTGCAGTTGGCAAGCAGTACTAGAATGTGTCTTTAAAATATTTTCCACACAACATGACCAACGTTCCATTCATTCGCTCTCTTTAAAACAACTTTAATTTCATAATTATCAAATTCCTTCCGCAATAATTTTTCCTTACTTTTTTATGCAAAATATTTTGAATCTCCAAAAATGAGGATTTTAGTGAATTTCCATATAAAAATGGCCTTTGTCACCATATCACGAAAATCCTTATTTTCAGCTTACTTTCCAAATACTTTCAAATTTTGGAAGTGTTTTGAATGAAAATTTGAAAGTTGTATAGAAGTATGCAGCAAAAAGTCATGCACCATACATCAGAAAATTATTTTGTCATTAAATTCAATAAAATCAAATCAATTTGAAGCTCATTATCTTCCGGAACTTATCAAGTTAAATTTACTGTTCTTCCGAAAAATTATAAAATTCTTTTCCTTCAATAAATAAAAATCTGAGTCGTAAATTAGCCAAAATTACTATTTACAGTTACACATTATATCATTAAGCTACTTCATAATCATCAATTTTTGAGGTATTTAACACAATGAATGCATTTCAGACAGATGACGACTGAATAAGTGGATGGAGATGGTGCATAAGTGTTATGAATAGTCTAGACACACTTTTGAGAGATTTTTTAAATAACCAAAGTCCTTTCCAGTTGCTGTTGATGAAAATTTAGGTAAACTGATCATTTATTGTGGATCTTAACGTTCATCCATAGAATTTTTATGTACTAAGAAGATTTTAAGGCATAAGTGGAGAGTTTCATTCATAAAAAATCCTCAACAGCTTTAAAAAGGACACACAATGTTTATTTTTATGTGGTAATCTTGCTTAATTTCTACCTTCTACCTGTTGCCAAACGTCATAATTAAGTTGTTATGATGTTTGCAGACCAGACATAATTCAGAAGCCTTTTTTATAGTTTGGAAAAAATTATAGAATTAAATATCTCATTATAATCGATGACGATGCACAAGAAATGTTGAGGTATTGATTAAGGGTGGTTTTTCTTTAATTGCTGGGTTTTGGAGGGCTTGAGAGGATATGGACAGCTAAGTAATTTTGCTATTGTTCAGAAAACAAGGATAAATTCTTGGGTGTCTAGAATTGTTTTTGAAAAAAGAAATTAATTGTATGTCATTGAAAGCAGGAAGTTTTAAAATTTATGCTAGGGGTGGGTCGAGTATGAGAATTTTAAAAATGGCAGGAAATAAAAATATACAGAAATGTACTAGAAAGGCACATTTGAGAAATTCTTGTTGGTGAAGTCGCATTAACGATAGATAATACCAAAGATATTGTTTAGATCAGAAGAAAGGACTTTATGTTGGCATTCTGAGAAGCTTCTAAGCAAAGCCAGAATTATTTGGTGAGGGGAGGATTTGTCCCCCAAATTCCATCCCTGGCTACGTGCCTGCTTCTGAGTAATACCCTAAAGTTTAAGTGGCATACAACCGTAAATCGCAGGACGCAAGTTCGAGTCCAAGTCAAGACAAGTTATCGAGAAATTTACTTTTTTTTTGCTAAATATTAAAATTTAAGTTCATTAAAGTTCTTTAACTATCAAATTAACTTCTAACATTTATCGTTTAAAAGTGTATTACTGCCTTAAACATGCAGTCTTGGTACTGAATCTGCGATATTCACACCAGCTTCATTTCAGCCGCAATAGGTCAGCATATATGAAAAATATACACAAATACTTGACAAATGCATTTAAATCTTTCTATAAGTAAACAAAATATGCAATGGGTCGTTCGCAAATTACGTCACGTTTTAGGATTTTTTTTTCTATTCTGGTTTTTCTTTATAAGCTAGTAGCTTAGTAGAATAAGAAGTTAATGTTTTGACTCACTAGTAGCTTAGTAACGAATAGTAGCTCAGTTAAAAACCTGTACTAAAATCAAAATTTTAATTAATTAATGAAATGTCAGGCTGTTTCTAAATTTCATTTCATTCATAACGTCATATTTCATTGAAATTAGTAGTAAAGGGTAGTAGCTTATAACGAAAAAACAGAGTATGGAAAATTTGTGACAAAGATGGACCAAAAAAGTAGTTTTTTGGGCGACGTAATTTACGAACGACACCTTATTAATAATGCGCAGTAGATTTATCTGACATGCTATATGAACTATATATGCTGTCATTTCATACATACTATATGGTAACAACAACTACTTTAATTAATACAATCAGATCTTGTTATTATTTATGATTTTATAAACAAATAAAAAACAAGTCAGGTTGTATCATTAAAGTCATATCTAGATAATTAAATGCTCATGGGCACACATTGATTTTTGAAATATATATTGAAATTATAAAGCATGTAGTAGTCTATGAAATGTATTTATTTAGCCATGCAACGCCATTTCATGATAAAATGATTGATCATTAGAATTAATATTTAATTTTGATTGATATGTGAATAGGTATAAAGTTTAGCAACTATTAATAAGGCATGCATTTTTGCCTTTGGTGCTAAATATGGTCATTAATCAGGGTGACCATTTGCGTGACTTTTCAACAGACGTTCCAGTATAAATTTGAAAACTTAACTTCAATAGCAGTACAAACACTAATTATTAGTAACAAATGTGATGAGTTTGAATGCTCTTCCAATGAGACTGTTACTCCTAAACATGAATGAACCATGTGAACCAAACTGAACACAACAGCTTAATTTACATGATAAATAAATTAATGTATAAATAATTCAAAAAAAAAACTCATCACTTTCACTAAAGGAGCATCATCAAAGATAAATGATTCTCACACAGTCAACAATGAAGTAAGAATCAAGGAATGGATCTGTTTACAAAACGAAATTATCCTTAACAAACATATTCATGCCAATGCTTTATTAAAAGTTACACTCACATTTTTAGAAAGTTGTTCAATAAAAGAAATTCTCAATGAATTTTTAAGCAGCACAAAAAAATTCATCAGAATATTGAGAAAAATTGGAACATAAAGGAATTTTATCAATTTCAAAAGATCCATTTCCATTAATTCCATTATGTGGTTTGAAAAGTGTCAAACTAGAAAGAAGGAACAAATAATTCTCAAGATATGCTATCCCATTTATACGACACCTTGAAATGTGATGCCCACTTTTTTTTCTCATTCTTCCTTCATTCTTATAATTTTTTTAACCTTTATTAAATAAAACGATACAAAACTTTCAGGCATAATGGCTTGAACATAAAGGAAGACGAGAAATTTCTTTCATTTTTACTTTAGTTGTGTGGTGATGGAATAGTTTAACGTTATAATCAAATTACATTGAAGAATGGGAATGACAAAAATGAGAAATTGTTGGAGTGCAAAGGTGTGACTCAAATTAGAACGAGAATTTTGAATCTTTGTATTAATCATTTTTAGCTTGAGATCATGAATTTGGGTATTGAATTGTGTTCTTTTTCATTATTCGAGTAATTCAATCGATGATCTTTAAATAATGACATGGATATCTAGTGGAGAATTCACAATTGAATCAAAAATAAAGATCCAGATTGACCAAATAAGAAACCCTAAGAACAAATTCATATACGTTTAAATTGGGATAATTGTCGCAAGTAGCTGATGGGTAGCAAACACTGGTAAGGGGTCCTTCGCAAATTACGTCACGCAAAAAAACGACTTTTTCGAAACCTCCTCCCCTCCTTGTCAACTTTTTGTATTTAGACTGTCACAAATCCTCCTAACCCCCCTAAAGCGTGACGTAATTTGCGAACGACCTCTAAACACAGGCAAACACTACTGAGATGTCTACTGGTATGGGACGTTATTTGATTAGTTAAATTCCTGCCTGGGACGAACGTGATCTTGTTGCAATGGAAAAGGAATGTCTTAATCCTTCGAATAGTGATAGTTTAAGATATTGTGGACTCTTGCATCTTTTTTAACACATCCAGTTCATGAATAATTCCGTCTCTATTGTGACCTATTGTGACCTATTGTGACCTATTGTCTCTATTGTCATATTAATTTTTTTCTATTTTTTAACAAAAAGTTATTACGAAGAGAGGGGAGGGGTCTAAAATGACCATTTTTAACGTTACTTAATATCCGAAAAGCCCCTTATATATGGGGTCGTTCACTTATTACGTTCGCTTTTTAGGGGGAGGGGGGTCTGAAATTTTGTAACAGATCAAGCAAAGAAAAAATTTTTTCTTGGAAAATTTGTAACAAGGGGGTCTAAAATTTCGTTTTTTTTGCGTAACGTAATAAGTGAACGACCCCTATGCCATTTGGCTATTTGGTTAAATAACCCTTAACAGGTCAGTGGTAGGAACATGTGAACGAAAACTATAGGGATTAGGTTCAATTCATACTCGAGATCCCTAATTTTAAAAATTATTCTTTTCCTATTAGAATCTTAACTAGTTAGCTTTAAGGTGACAGAGGAATTTGGAAGACACAAATAGAATTTCGGGTTAATTTTGGTTTTTCAATGGATTTCATAATATTATGGATGGCTACCTTGTGTCACTTAGAATCCTTTGACCAAATTCGAGTATTAATCATCAACTAAACTTCAACAGAAAAACCCAAAATTCTCTCTTCTACCTCCTTCATCTCGCTTAATTAAATCTCCATTTACATTACCATGCTCAATTCTCCACCAAATAGAATCTAGAACTTAATTTTCCATTAATCCATTACATAACTTTACGGCAATCTAGCACACTTCACTTGTTAGCATTCCATACATACGCAGCAGCAACAAAAAAAGTAAAGTTAACGAGCCATAAATCAATATTATTGTAGCAAATTAAATTTCACAAGCAATATAATTACGACAATGCCACCATTCATTCATCCTTCTCCGTCAATATATTCCTACAGACATGGAAGTAAAAATAAGAAGGAAATACCAAAAAAAATCCATTTAAAGTATTGCATGAAAAATTACATCATATGGTAAATTACAACCTCAAACCAGAGTCGTATACATTTGGATATTTTATAAAGTATGATAAAAAAAAATTGTAACAATGGCGGAATCATGTCACATACAATATTAAGGAAGGGCGCGTTATGGGACATGATGAAAAATGGTAGGAATGAAAAAGGGGATGAAAATGAAATTTTCAATAACGGTGTGTGTATCACAGCAAGTTATCAATGAAGGGAATTGTTAGTTTAAGGATATTCAGGATGCATTGTGGACTTCAGCACAGCTTTGTTGGTTTTATGAAAATACTGAGTATAACTTGATGAAAAATACAGCAGGAATCGAAAAGACTGTGCTGAAGTTATGTGCTATCAAATACGCATGCATGAAACTACCTCGTAAATATTAATGAAGAAGGAAGAATGAGAATCACATGATGATGGCTTGTAACGATTTTTGGGATGTATGTTTTTGTGGAAAATGTGCTGGAATGGTAGGTTTGTCCTATGAGGATCTTCTTAAAGGGTCGATGAGCTACTTTAGGAAGATCCAGAAATTGAATTAGATCATTAGGAACCTGAGAGCTATACTATGACTTAATTGCTTTATTGGTCAAGTAAAGTCATTCAATTTTGCAAATTTTGTCTTAATTCATTTAGAAAATAGTGCCAACAAAACGATTTTATAGTAGTATGCCGCTCAAGGATAGTAAGTATTAACGTCAAGATCAGTAAAAATTTGGTTCAAAAAGTTGACTTACCTTTAGTTCTTCCTGTATTCTTTATCTATTATAATTGCTAAAAACTCTGAAACTGTGAAAAAGTTTTAAATTCATGGCACACTTCAACTTTTAAAGAAAATTTTTAAATGTTATTCATCCAATGTTGACACACATTGAAGTGTTAGCCACAAGACGACTATTTCACGACGTTTAACAATGAAAGAGGATGTTAGTGGGGTGTGAAAGCTTTAAGGATTTAATTTTTTCGAATTTGACCTATCCCTAATTGTTGGTATAAATAAACTGCACGATTGTAATGTAATTAAAAGTGACTTAATGTTTATTTAATAAGAGACGATGTTCTCTCTTACGAGTTATAGTGAAGACTAAATTTTACATAGAGAAGGGAAAACAACTTTAAAAGGGGAAGTCAACTAATTGTAGTTGCTAACATAATTCAAATATAAAATGACCGTTGATATATTCTCAACACTAATTAATAAGGTTATTAAATGTCAAATTTCACACTATATTTTAGATCTCAACTAGTATTAACTGATTTTTGGCATCTAATTGAAAGACCCATCTATAAGTGTCGTGACAGTAAGCTTTGGGAGGGGTCTAAAAATCAATTTTCTTATTAACTTCAATTTTATAATCTACCCGTTAGTAAATTAACGATAAAATGCGCTTTCCAACCAAATCAAGACCTTTCCAACTCGAATTTCTCTCCTAACATTTATGTGACATGAGAGAAGGGTCGCTTACAAAATAAATATGGTACTTGTGTATTCTAACTGCATTACAAAAGTCGATTGCAATACATACATCCATATTCAAAATAAAAAAAAAGTTTCAAAATCAAATTATTGAAAATTGACAATTTCGTTGTCGTTAGTGCTATTGTGAATAAAGCAATTCACTCAATGAGTCATTGACGTACAGCTGAAGTATTTCACTTCATTCTACCCCCGCCGTGATATTCTCATTGACTTTATTTTATTAACTTTAAAGCAACATACGAAAAAGAAAATGTTTAAGCATGTTCATGCTGATAAATAATGAAGAAGTAGTAAAAATGACGCCATTTGAGTGATTATCTAGAATTTGAGAGACATTTTTTGGTGTGCGTGCGACTGCAAATTGAATTTTTAATAACATTGCTTTAATGCTTAATTGGACAGAAGAGTCTCATGTTGCAATGCAGTATTTGGTAATTCAACACCATTTATTTTATACAATTGCGACTCATTTTTTTAGGAAGAATAAATTATTTTTATTTTAAAAAGTCATAATTATGAGTCTGGTGATTATTGAATAATATTATACAAGCCATAAAGAGGCATGTTCATTATTATGTGAATATATTCAATGGCTATGCTATGATTTTAATAAATTCATTAAAAAAATTAATTTTATGTGATATGCGTTGGGTTAATGCATTATCTCGATTCATAGCCACAATCATTTTGCAGGACATCAGATAATGTATGGAATAGATGCTTTATAGCATTTAGTGGTGTTTAATTGATTTGAAATTTTTAATAATTGATGATATTATCATTTTTTAGTGATTCTAGCTTGATGACAAAGTGGTTTAGTCCTTTGGTACTTAAGTGACCAACGATCATGGGTTCAGGACTCTACATGCTCAAAGCCTCATTATATTAAAGGCTACAGGCAAAAATGTCGTCAATCTTCGTCGTATGGATCTAATTTATCATTTATCTGTTTAGAAATATTAGAGTTTATGGAAATAAATATCTTAGAACACAAAAATTGCTGAGTAGAGACCACCAGATAAAAATTGAAACTCAACATAAAAATTGGCACTTTGTGCTGATTTGGGAAGAAATAGTCAGTGATTATAACTGATTTTATGAATATTTAGAATTTTAGTCCAAAAGATTTCTTATCAGTAAATTTAAGACTTCTTTAACCTCTTAGGTAGACTGAGTTAATTTAATTTAATTTTATTATTTTCTCTTTTCCAAAGGAAAAAGCATTCTTAGCTGAGTTTGTCTTTAAAGCTGACCAAATGTCATGCATGTCTCCGCTTGATATCTAATGTAATAAATGTAATAACTGATGTGGGTACGTTGTAAGATAGATTTAAAGCCTATATAAAACTTACCTTAAAGTTTCAGACTCAGCAACAGACAAGAGATGGTTAGGCTCGCAACAAGCCATTTCCAAAATCAACTCACATAAAAAAAGCATTTGGAATAGTCTAAATATTTTAAAAACATTAATCCAGTCGATACTATTGAGTCACAAATTTCGTAAAATTGAAATTTTTAAAAGCGTTTAGAATTGCAATAATTTTTTATTTCCAACAATATCTGTCACTTCAAAAAATATCTTTTACTAGAAATTTAATTTAATATTTTTTCCTATAGACACATTTTCAAAAAAAAAAAGTATTTATTTATCTACTTTCATTTTGAATGATTTGACGTAGATCTTCGCATAAATAGAATCTTTTTATAGATTTGAAGATACGATGGATATCATCTGAAGTAATATTCTCAATCTCTTTTTCCCTAGCACGTTTATAAAAAAGAGAATGTACTAAATCATTCCCCAATGACACAATATGCTTCAATTTTTTTTTTCATCTCTTCCTTCAAACTCTGAATAGAAAGTATAAAGAAAAATCCATTTCGATGATTTGAAAAGTATAATAAAAATGAGGAAGAATGGAGTGGCAAAGAAGATTGAGCACGTTCTTCATTTCACAATAAAGAAGAAAGAAAATGTGATGAAAATTCTTCCTTCTTCAGCTTCTCGACGAGCAGAGAAATATAAAAATGAAAGGAATTGGTAAGAAAGTTAGGACACGTTGGAGATTTAGACGCATTTGCACCAACAATTATAATTTTAATTTTAACGGTTATCAAAAATTCAAATTTTAACGGTTTTGTAAAATTTAAAGTTCAAAAGAGTCAAAATTCAAATTCTACAAAACCGTTAAAAATTTAAATTTCACAAGGCCGTTAAAAATTGAAGTTTAGCAAAAGGACAATTTGAATTGTCAAAAGATATTTCACAAAAGCAGTGAACTTTACACGTCAGGACAGGAATTCTTTTTCATCATAATTGGTTACATGAGTAAAATAATCGACTCGACTCTCGCTTGTCTTATCAAGTTAAATTAAGTGACAAGCTCAAGAGTCATTTTGGAGAAGACTAGAAGGAAAGAATATTGTAATTGTTTTAAGGACTGACTTTTATGACACTCGAGGGACATAATTTGTCAGCATGAAATGACACTTTATTTCATTTGTGAGATGAGAAACGTGAGAAATGAAATAATTGATGGAAGTTTGAGATGAACTATTAAGGATATTCTGTGCATGTCACTTTTTCCGTCGGTATTCTAAATTCAATAAATAAAAATATATGTTTTAAAAGTGAACTGAAGAGAAAAAATTATTAAATTTTATGAAATAAAAGTGCTGTCACCATTTTTTTTCCATATCCCTACATAGCAGTCTTTCGTTCATGACGTCGTATTGCGCAAGAGCTATATATAGGGAACCATTATTCCATTCTTTCATTCTTTTCCATCCAACACGCCCCATTTTTTTCCATCTCTGTTTATTCCCTGTATTCGTTACGTGCTGCTATATATGCCTGATATTTTATCCATGTATCTTTCTCATTTCAAAATTAACATGATTTTTACGTGATTTCTGCACATAAAAAGTGTATACTATGTATCTCAATTCATAATAGAAACAGGAAATGATAATGATATGGTCTCTGAAACACGTATATTGAAACATAATTATTGCACCATTTCACTATAATTCTCTCATAATGGTAATTTCATTATTCTTCATGTTTTTTTCACTGCTGCTGTCTTTTTCAATTCGATTTTTCAAAAAATAAAAATTTAAAAGAAAATTTCTTAAACTTTTTTATCGTAACTTTGTGGCTGTGAATTTTAATCAGCTTGGAACATTATGTTCTACGTGATTGCTGAAATGTCTTTCCGCTATGTTACTTTCTATCATAATTTAGTTTATTTATAGTAAGGAAGGATGAAAGGAATGAAAATAAAATAAAATTAACTCAATTAGACTTTCAGGACTGTAATGGATGGCTAAAGTTTTTAAATTATTATTATATTATAGTATGAGTTGATGATTTGCATAAAATCATGGAAAAGGCATAAAATTATGAAAAAGATAACGTTCTTTATAAATTTGAAATTTAACGGTTTTGTAGAATTCAAATTTTTACATTCACTCAATTTTTAACGGTTTTGTAGAATTCAAATTTTTATTATTTTTTTTCTGTCGAATCGTCCAAAGTTCTTTTAAATTTTCTTAAATTAATTAATATTAATCAGCTGACAGATAATTCTCAGTGCACGCGAGACAATAACACAGTAAAATAATCTCATAAACTCTCTCTCGTGTAAAGATTTATTCTCAATGAGATATTTTTCGTTATCAGTGTAAATTAATCATCCTAAAAGCAGTGTGTTTGCTTCGTTTATGCTTAATTTAATTAAAAGAACCTCAAGAATGGCTAAAATAATCGGTAAACATAACAAAAAGAACAATATAGTGCATTCAATATCGCTGCAAGAGTGTTTTGTGATTTATTTCCAAAGTATACTGATCGGAATCTATATTTTAATTAAAAATTCAGTCTATTACGTTAGAAGTTATGTCGATAAAAAGTACGGAGTGTCTAGACAAAAAATCATAAGAAAATTAAATGTATTATCTTCAATAACTGACAAGTCATCAAAGCATAAAATCAATGGAACCAGAAATTATTTAAATCGAGTGATTATACCCGGAACTCATAGATCTGATTATGAGCACAAGTTTTTAAGAATTAAGGTATTTATTTCTGTTTGTATAATTGAGAGAAATTCGATTCCTGTGACGTACTGTTGTTGATGACTTTTTCGTCACTGGAAGATTAAAAAAAAATATTAGGCATCAAATTGAATTCACGAATTGTGTGAAATTCAGCGACTAAACAGACAGCAGGCAAAAAATTCTCATTATCACAAATTTAGCAGTCATTTCTTGACAAGTTTTTATACACAAAACTTGATTGCAACGCTCTGTTGCTTGCTATAATTATTTCTGTGCGTTGTGACTTTGTCGACACGTTTGGTCTTTTACCTCCTCATTACATACATGCTGTTTGTCAATGAACTTGAAATTTACTTTTCTATGTCATCAAGCACGATTATTCCAATCTATATACACATGTCAGTTACAGACTATATGCAAATGTGAATTATATAATTAATTCTCAATTATCATTCAATAGCAAACGAGATTTCATTACGTCGAGAAAGGTGAGAAGAATGATCGAGTCATTCTGTTACTGCATGGATTTCCTGACTGCTTTTTTGGATGGCGGAATCAGATTGATGTTTTATCAAACCAGAACCATGTCATTGCACTTGACCTAAAAGGATTTAATAATTCTGATAAGCCATTGACTTATTGTCACTATAAACCCGAAAGAATCTGCTACGAACTCAAATGCTTCATTGATGCTTTACAAATTAAATCGTTGTGCATAATTGGACATGATATTGGTGCTCTTTTGGGGTAATGAATTAAACATATATTGTGATTAGATAGTTTCATTCAACTTATGCTTATTTTAGATGGATATTTACGCTAAAATATCCAGATTATGTGAATAAATTCATCTCAATTTCCACACCGCATCCAAATTTATTTTGGAGCACAGCCAAGGGTTCAAAAATGACGAATTTCTGGTTCAACATGATTCAGGTGAGTTAATTTAATCTGAAAATTTTAGTTTATTAATTAAAAATACACAGAAAGTTTAGTTGATAATGCACGATTCTTTATTTATGCTTCATAAGCGTCTTATGATTTTAATATCCATTCTAATGTACGTTAAACTCATAATTTAATTTATATTCTGCATGTATTGTATTCTCTTTTCTATTACCTGATGACTTTTCTGTGTTAATTAGTTTCTGCTCGATTTACGTCAGCTAAATAAATGTGCCTATTATATATCTTTTGCTTTAAATCTATATGCATCTTCCTCTGTAACATTCCACTCATCCGTTTCGTTCTAGATACCCTTTTTACCTGAAATGGAATTAAGTAAGGATAATTCGTTTATTCACGAGACTTACAAGCATTTAATCGATAATGGATCATCAAATAAGATTAATGAGAGTAAGCAGAGCATTTTAATGGAGACATATGACTACGTATTTAGTCAGTATGAAGACTACTCAGGAGGTTTACATTATTTAAGGAATTTGCGGCTGTGTCGAGTCGACGAGTCTTTCTTGATCAGGTAAAAATGACATAAAGTTACACAAGTCTATTATCTTTAAAGCTTTATGTCTACTGGAAGTGACTAAAATACGTTAGTTACGCAACATATTTTTCAAATATTTTTAGACCGTTAATTCTGTACTAATTAATTATTGTCTAATCTCCATAGGTGTCCATGCATTCTCATATTTGGAACAAACAACTCAAATTTTAAACTTGACAGTGCGATTAGAAGTGCTGAATATTGTGAGAATCCTCTAATTAAGATAATTGACGGTGCCGGATATTGGGCACATCAAACACATGCTGACGAGATGAATAAAATTTTATTAAAATATTTAGTGGGGGAGAAGAAGAGCGTTGAGGAAATTGAGTCAAGTTCTCCATCTAACAGTCCGTCAAGGAAGGGATTAATGAGTAGAGTTATGGATAAAGTGTATAGTGTTGGTCAACAATATGTGATTTAATTTGTGTCTTTTAGTGTAAAATGTTTCTATATCTAGTTAATTACAATAATTTAATAAAGCTTTATGTCATATTTACCTCAACGCTAATGTTTTTACTTGTCATCCCACAGTCCTAATTTACGCATTTTGGTTTGAAAGTAATTTTCGAGCTTGTTAGCTAATGCAACATATTCGGTTTCCGGTGAATTATAAATCCTACAATTTGTGAAGATTCGTTTCATGTCAGCTTGAAAAAGGCGGCGACTAACGTAGTATCTGTGGAATAGGAAGCAATAATTAATTAATTAAAATTTAACGGTTATTTGCGATCCAAATTTCAATTGAAATGAACAAAGTAAAATTTGAATTACTGAACAACTTTTTTAAGTGAATCAAAGTGAACTTTGAATTAGTGAACGAATTTAGTTAAAAATTTGAATTATTTAAAATTGCTTTAATTAAGTGAAAAAACAGCAGATTAAACACATTTATTATAATCTTGTGGCTGCAAGAATCATAAAGTTCAAAATTATCCAAGATAAACAAGATCCAGTAAGCAATTGAAGTAGCAAAATTGGTAAACTCAAAATTTAATTTAATTTACCTATTTTTCAAGCGATCACTGATTGTTTTAAGGTCCATCGGAAATCTAATAATATTATAATAATCTGGAACTTCTGCAGATGATACTGGCTGTAAGTATTAAAGCTATTAAATCATTCCTCCTACAAACATCCAGTAAATAGTTTTACCTGTAAAAATGGCCAACTACTTTGGTGCTGACGAACAGCATTTAGAACTGAACTTAGTTGCATGGTGAGCTTCTCAAAGTCTTCCTCTTCTTCAGTCGATTTAATTTGTTTTAATGCCCTAATTGCCCTCCAATTTATATCCCTTAGTCCCGGTATCGATTCCAAAGATATGCATTTTGATCCTTCTCTGAATGCTGAGATGCCAGGGTAAATTTTCTGCATCTCCTGTTGTCTTTGAAGTATCAATTCCTTAATTATTTCCTTCTGCTTTCTAATAACGTTACTAAATTGCGTGTAAACAATTCCTGAATGTAACTCGCAATGCATGAGGGTAGCACCTTCATATTCTTTTATAAATCCAGAATAAGCTGCTGGAGCAAGCTTTATCTCGTCAGAGAATCCTTGCTTCTTAAAATATCCAAGAGCAAACTCATCAGCGAATGTTAAAAAGTGACGGATTTCTTGTTTATTGCTGTAGTCTTTAAGATGATTCATTAAGTGAGTTCCATAGCCTTTAACTTGCTCGCTACTTGTGACTGCACAAAATACAATCTCAATAAAGCCTTGACTTGGAAATGGACGAAAGCAGATTCCACCGATTGGTTTGTTGTCTTTTATTAAAGCCAATGTCTTGTGCTTGCCATCATACACTAGCTGTGTGATGTACTCCTTTGGCATCCTGTAAATATAATTGCAATCATTAATATCTAGTTGGAATTTAAAACAGTAGAAATCTTACCTAGGCAGTTGATGAGCAAAAACATTTTTACATGTCAAAAGCCAAGCCAAACTTTCTGTGGACGGCTGTTTATTTAAAGAATTTGCAATGATATGGAAAGAAATTTCTTTTCTGCTCTGTTCAGCCTTTGCTGCATCATCTCTTGCTGATAATTTAACAGAGTTTAACACTTCAGCATGAATCTTATATTTATCGTCATTAATACGTTCGAGGATATTCAAGACAGTCAGATCAGATAAGTCTTCACATGTATTTTCCCGTTTTAATCTCTTGAATCGTGGATCTTCATTACAATTTGGATCCTGAAGTTCACGCTTTATTGGACCACCTTGTGTCCCAGTGCTTGAGAAAATCGGCTTAAATTCAGAATCAAAAATTAATGAACTATCATTGGCGATCTCGTCACGTAAATCATCTAAGAATTTTGGCAAAGAATCAAATACAATTAGCTTCTCAGCGGGTAACTTTGAGCGTTCCTTATCAGCTCTATATTTTTGAAGCATTAATGACGATACGAAGCTGTAGATTGATTTAAGAAAAGCCTTTCCAAATATGTTTGACGTTTTATATTGACGAAAACTTGAGCAAAATGCAGGAATCCAAGCATTTATCAACCATCTAAATTGAAACATGAGAAAAATGGAATTAACTAAATTTTGACGAAAAAAATGGCTAAATTTTTTGTTAAGTAGGTCATCAACGGATGGAAAACCACATGACTTAAAAATATTTTTGTGGTCAATTTAACTCAATTATTAGACATAGATGTGCTCATTATAATTATCATACCTTGTATAATTAATTCTATATCCCGAAGCCTCATCATTTGATGATGTTTCAGTTCTCCTATCGTTCGGTGTCTCATAGTCCCAACAATTTATACCTTATAAGTAAATAAGCAAATAAGTAAATATTTACAAAATGACTCGTAAACGCTTTCATCTTGCTCCATTGCCTTTAATTGGAAATTTATCGAGATTAAGTCCCGAGTGACATAAAATAGGTAAAGACAGTCACAGACTACATTTGGAATCCGAACTCATTGTGACTTCCAAAATAGAGCCTTGCTTCACTCGGGAAATTGCTATGATTTGAGTTGCTTTAATTAAGTGCTTATTGCCTAGTTATTGAAATAAAATTCACAGAGAATATTCCAGAAGGCAATACATTCTATCCATAAAAGCAATCTCAATGACTGATTCGTGACTACATGAGAACTAAGTTATTAAGCATCTAGGATTATGGCTTTTGCACGATCCTGTCTCAATGTTAAAACAAATACAATAGAGCAATCGAAAGTGCGTCCACAACAAGATGTCACCAAGCTTATATTCACTTACAATGTAGAAAGTTCTTCGCTAGTTCCGTAAATATTTGAAATTGTAGTTTGGTTGATGGACTATCGCGTAAATGGCCATATTTGATAAAGACAAAATTTGATATAATTCTTTGAATGCACGGCGCCTCAAAAGGCGGCTGTCCAAGTGGCGATTCTGGTGGTGTGACTATTACTGATTGACTTTTCGTGAGGATGCAATGACGCAGTAATTTTGATAAATATATATAAACTTTCTTTATGTCTGCATCATTCTGCCTCGAGATACTAATATATAAATTTTCCATATCAACGATATTGTTAAGCAATCGGTTTAAATCTGAATCAGTCAAACTATTTAAATGGCACACATGTTTTACTGTGGATGTAGAAGAGATAAGAATGCGTGAATTGGAGATAAAAAGATCAGATTTGAAGGTTTAGTCGCTGTCTACTTACAGAAAGGATGAGAACAATTTGTATTTGAACAAAGATCCTTATTTTGTGGTAAATAACTTGTTTCGTCTTTCTTGCGCTGCTCCTCACTCAACTTAAAACCAACACATTTACATCCTTTCTCCTGTTTATGGATGAAAAGGTTTACCATAAGGAATGAATACAAATGTTTTTAAACTTACGTATTGACATGTCGAATAAGTCGATATTTTGAATAGCTTAGAGTTCCTAGGCAGGTTAAATATCTTTTGTTTTCTATCAAGGATTTTCTGTATGTTACTGGCTCTCGTCGCACTCGTATTAGATGATTCATTATGATTTTCTTCAGACATTACAAATTGTGAAATATTTTTCAACTAAATCACAACTTTACACCACACTTCCCTAACAACTATCAACAAATAATCAAGTAACTGGTTCCAACTAACAATTATAATACAATTAAAGATTAAAACTTAACGCGATTTACGTGAAAATTATTAAATAAAAAAATTGAAAATGCTGAAAATTTTTTTCAAAACAAATGTGTAGTGGAACGGCATGGAATGTGGTCTATAAAAGTGATCATAGTTTCTACTTCTATAACAAACACTGTTTATGCTTTAAATATATATATTTTTTGAATAATATATTGTTTTTAATTCTTTATTTAACGTCACATTTAGATTTTTGCCATTAAAAAATGTCATTAACTTAATAAATAAAAATATTAATTAATTAATTTAAGACAAATATCCCAAAAAAAATTTAATCCAATAACTCCTTCATCTTATTTGTAAAGTAAATTTCAAGCTTTTCTGCACACTGAAAATATTCAGTTTCGGGTGAGTTGTAAATTTTACAATTTGTAAAAATTCTGTTCATGTCTGCTTTGAATAAATGTCGAGTAACGTAGTACCTAAAAAAATATAGAAACTATTAAGTTTCGTTCTATTTTTGAAAATAACGGTCGATTCTATCGAAACTATACGAAAAAAACATACCTAGCTTTAATCCTTTCACCGATAGTCTTAAGATCCATTGGATATTTAATGTGATCATAATAGTCGGGGACGTCAGACGCTGATACTGGCTTGAGGAATGGCCAACTGCACTTGTGGTTCTTAATTAACTGCAAAATGTTATTTAATTGCATCGCAAGAACTTCTGGATCATTTATTTCCTCTGTATATCTTAAATGTTTTGGAGTGTTTCTCGGCAGTTTCCATCCATAAATGTCACGAAGACCAGGAATAGCTTCAAAAGGAATCGTTCGACGAAATCCTTCCTTAAAGCATGTAAGTCCTGGATGAACTTTTTGCATTTCCTGTTGTCTGTGCTTGAAAAGTTCTTTAATTATTTCCTTCTGCTTCCTCACAACACTGCTGAATTGTGTATAAATTATTCCTGGATGTAATTCACAATGCATCAAGTAAGCTCCTTCATAATCTTTAATATATCCAAAATATTCTGAACGTGGAAATTTAATGTCATTTGAGAAGCCTTGTTTCTTGAAAAATTCTACAGCATTCTCGTCTGCATAAGTAAGAAAGTGATGAATCTTTTTGGAAATACTGTAATCCTTAAGATGATTCATCAAGTGAGATCCATATCCCTTAATTTGTTCTTTATCTTCGACAGCACAAAAAACAATTTCTATAAATCCTTGTGTTGGAAATGACCGGAAGCAGATGCCACCGATTGGTCTACCATACTTTATGAGAGCAAGTGTCTTGTGATTTCCATCAAATACTTGCTGTGTTATGTATTCCTTTGGCATTCTGAAAATGCAATAATTCAGGTTTAAGACTCAATTTATAGACGCCAAAGATGCTTACCTTGGAAGTCGATGTGCAAAAACATTTTTAAGATCCAACAACCATTTCTTTTGAAGCATTGACACTTTATTGATCATTGAATTTCCGACAACATGGAACTCGATAATTCCTCGTCTCTCCTCAGCTTTCGGATGATCATCGCGAGCTGAATGAACAACTGGATTCATGACATCTGTACAATTAATGTTTGGATCATTGACACGATTTAATGCTTCTAGAACAGTATCGTCCGGAAGATCCTCAACCTCACGTCGCATTCTTTTAGCAAATCTATTTTCATTGCCTGTATCAGCAAATCGTTTAGTCCTAGCAACGTAACTGACAGATGAGTTTGCTGCTGGCTTGAATGCGGGATTAAATATTTCTGATTTATCATTTTGAAGTTCTTCACGCAACGAATCAAGAAATTTTGGTAATCGTTCCAGTAAGATTTGCTTCTCAAGCGGTAAACTTTCTTTCTCTGCAATATACATGAGTGACAAAAAACAATTGAATTGATTCTAATTGGAAATGGGGAAATTATTCATACCAATCTCATAATGTGACAAAAATTGCTGAGATAAAAATGGAAATGTGTAAAGTAAAAATCGCTTTCCAAAAATTTCACTGCAGTTGTAGTATTTGAGGCTATTGCAAAATGACGGTACATAACAAAACACAAGCCAACGAGTATAACTAGTAATAAGGAAGAGTGAAAGAAAATTTTAATTTATAATTTCCAAAAAAATATAATTTTAAATGCAAATCTTACTCAATTTTATAGAAATTCTCTTCAGCATTGGCATCTTTGCAATCGTTTGGGCATTCAAAATCCCAATTGTTATAGCATAATAAGAACGTCCGTGCTACTTCCATAATAACTTTAAATTCAGCTTCGTTTGTTTCACGTAGCTTATCATACTTTAAAATGACGAAATTTTTGATGATCTTCTGAATCGATGGCTTTTCAAATGACTTCTCCGGATCGCCTAATGGCCCTTGAATAATTGCTGGCTTCCGTTCAGTAACACATTGATGCAGGAATGTGAATAGAAATGAGTAAATTTTCTTAATGAATTTATCTTTTTGTAGACCAATTGTTGTATACAACACTTCGGCGTCGACGATCATCGAGAGCAATTGATCCATTTGTTCGTTCGATATATTTTTTATGTGTGAGAAGTGTGCCTCTGTAAAATAAAGAAGAATATTTTAGCCTTTTCTTCTTACATTCATATACACTGTGTATGATTACCTAATGGATGTTTACAATTTGCATTTCGACAAAGATCATAAATGTTTGGACAATAGTCAACCTCTACATCTTTATGTCTTGATTCTTCTGGTAATCGCCAGCCCTTACAACAGCATTGATTACAGTTCGAATACATCGCAATCTTAGAGAGTTTTTGATTCCGTGGCAATTGATATATCTACAAAATGGCCTCATTGAAAATTTTCCGATACAAAAAAAGTATAATTGTTTTTTTTACCTTCGTTTTTCTAGCTTTTATTCTCAAAATATTGTTTTGACGACTCGAATCCACTTTTAAAGTTTGCTTTCTGGCTATATTCTCATTTAAACCACCCACTGGGTCGTGGTTTATTGAAGCCATCGCAATTTTTTGTGGCTTTGACTTGTTTAGACCTATTTTAATTAAATTTTTAAAAATAAAAGCTACTAATATTTTGATATAATTTTTTATTTATAACAGCTTCAATTTTATAACAATAATATTATGACAGATTTGAAATTTAAATAACCGTTAAACTTAATATTTGAATAAATTTTAATTATTTTATCAACTTTGATGTTTAAAAAGAGAATATTTAGATTAAAAAATTAGGGAAAATTTCATGAGCAATGAATTTTCAAGCTATGGAAAATTTGGGAAAATTCCGTACGCAACAAAAAATTTCCGATCACGCAACATGAAACTAGAATCTTATGCTGCAAAACAAGAGAGGAATGACACAACAAAGTCTCACACAGTCACCCCAACAGTTGCGTACTTTAATGTTGCACGACAATTTATATCACATACCCGAGTTCATTAACCTCCTTACCAATACAATTATTGACTTTGCCGTTTGTATTTGGCTCTCCGAAAAACTTCTGTCTATCATCATTCAGTTATTCACAGTACTCCGCGAAACACGTACGTTTGAGAGTCCTCAGAGTATTTTTTTTCCTACATTCATATTATATTATAGAAAAAGGATTTCAGTTACACAAAGTTTAATATTAAATGAAAAAAATTTCCTATTAAAAGGCCAGTAAAATAATCATTCGAAAGCTTATCATCAGTCAAAACAGAGAGAAAAAAATCAAAAAAATTTCAAAATTAACGTTAAATTCTGAAAAAGGATTATCGATATTATAGAATAAAGAGAAGCGAAGAAAAAAAAGAGTTTCTTCAGATTGTGTATTGTGTACGATACAGAGAAAAAAAATGCAGAAAGGATCAATGTCCTTAAAAAAGAAAAAGAGAATCCTGTGAGTGAGTGAGAGTGTATATGTGTGTATAATATATCTATTTGTAAGAAATTTGCCATGAAAAAGAAAATTTCTTTATTTTCTTACTGATGTTCAAATGCGGAAGTGAAGAAATGAGAGAATAAGAATTTTTCTTTCCCGATGAGTATTGCATAAAAAATTATTTTCGGGAAATTCTAGTGAGGTGTTTTTTTTAAATATTAACATTGAAATAAAATAAAAGGAATAAAAAAATAAGGTGGAAATTTAGTGTTGAAGAAAATTTGTGGCAAAGGTGGTTGGCCTAACAGCAAGAAGGAAATAAGGTTTGTAGATAAAACAAAAATTACTGACCGGTGCGCCGACCTTTAAGGTGCATGGCAAGCAATAGATTCTTTTAATTTGTACCCACGTTTTTCTGTTTCCGAACATTCTATTTTTTACTCCTCTTCATCTTCATCTTCATCATTTTTTTTGGATTTTCGGTGATGAAATTTTTATTTTTGGACATTGATATTTTTGGTAATTCAATGTGAATCTGTTTTAAGGATGCAATTGTGCTGTAATGTTGAAACCTCGAAATTTGTTGAGAAAGGTTAACCGGCATGACTGCTGTTAAGTCACCGATAAGTCATCAAACATCCATTAATGGGCTCTAAAATAATCAATGCTGAATCAATTTAAAACTAGATAAATATATAAAGATGTTTCTTCCGGTATATCCAAGGACTTTAACATTCCAATATTGTTTCATAGATGTTAAAGATGATTCAAAGCTTTTTATAACAGTAGCTTTATAGATCTCTCCGTTATAGACAGTAAACAGTTTTTTTTGTATTGGATCTAAATTCAATGTCATCCAGCCTTTCGAATATGGCATGCAATATGGACTAAACTAACTATTTATTGAACAATTTCATAATTTGAAATATTAAAACTAAAAAGCTTTTGTTTAATTTTTCAATTTCGTGTGCTATAACTGAAAGTTTAAGTAGCTGCCTAGTTTTTAACAAACTATAGTTAATGAGCTACTATAGTCACAAAAAGTCATGATATTTCGTCGATTTTATAGCTTTTCAATAGAAATCTTATTTAATATTTAACAGCTATTTTTTATCAATACAAGTTGACGTCCTTTTAAATGTCATTTTCATGTTTATTTTTCGTGATTCTTCCTTATAGCTTACTTAATAAATTTGCATTGGATTTGCGGTTTGTTAAACTCTTCGGACTGTATTCAATTTTAGTTCCTTACCAAAAAAGAATTAAAAGAAGAAGAATATGAAAATTTCCACAAGGGCAATAGACTAATAAATTTTCAGAAATTGTCTAGGAGTAACGGGTCTCGTGATGATTTCGAAGAAAAAAGGTCTATGATTTTTTTCATAATGACTTAACTAGATTGCGGATTTCAAATGTTAAGACGTAGAATTTTTTGCTAAGAAAAAACATTAGTCTCATAAATTTTTAGATCAATTTAAATTTTGATGATAGAGTAGATAAAATTGAATTGCTGATTTTTTTAGACTGCTTTGGATCTTTTTCAATGCTGCAATTTCATGATATCCTGTTTCATTTACAGTTTTAAAATGGAAGTTTTACCATAATTTTACTAACTTTTCTTACTATGTGATCAGGATCGCAGGAATGAGTCAAGTTTTTTGAAATTTGTGTGTCATCTAAGCTCTTGGTTATTGCAGAGCTCAAAGTCGAATTAACTGGATCTTTTCATACAAACTTTGGCAAAATCCTAATCGACTTATGGGTCGTTCGCAAATTACGTCACGCTTTAGGGTGGGGAGGGGGTCTAGAAGAATTTGTGACAGTACAAAGACAAAATTTTTCTTTCTTTAGAAAATTTGTGACAAGGGGGGGGGAATAGTCGTTTTTTGCGTGACGTAATTTTCGAACGACCCCTTAGAACTCAAGTATAAAATATAAATCATCCATGAGTTTATCGATGATATTCCTCAGAAACGACAAAACTTATGGACTATATTGGACATAGAAAAGGTTACTTCAACATGACAAACTTTCTTAAACAACACAAAAAACTATTTTATTGAGTTTAATACTTTGGGATTTTTGTAATTTTGTGAAAATTGTATCAATTTCTGTGACACATTGCTCCCTAGAATATTTAAATTGTCATGAGAATTTCAATATTGGGAAAGTTTCTTCCTGATGATTCATCCGGAAATCTTTGGGGTTGACAAATTCATAGACTTAATTTACCATACCAGCCCACAACATTTCTAGATTTAAAATTGCCAAATAAGTCAAGTCAACTCGCATGAATCATTCTTGTAGCTCTCTCTCTCTGTGCAGAGATGAAAGACCTTAAACTTCAAAAAATTCTTCTTTTCATTACCTTATTACTGATGAAAATTAACCTTCATTTCTTTGTTTGAGCCATTCTTCATCGAATGGATGTTGTTCAATGAAATCGGAAAGAAATACTCATGAAATCACATACGGCACCAGACAAAAGAAGAATATATTTTTTTGTTATTATTATTTCGCTTCTCGCATATTTTGATTCCTAATGACAATGTCCATGAAATATTTGTTTTATTCATAAGACAGAAGGAACAAAAAATATATATATTTATAAGAATTCAAGGCAAGAAACAAGTCATAATTGCGTTTTTGGTATAAAGACGGCAAAAAAATACACACACATATATTTCCGTATTATAAAGTCTGGCAACGTATCTATATTTATGTGTATAGGCTGCATATCTACCCGCCCCATACATTCATCTATATTCGTCGTTATTAAAGAACTTTTTTTTTTCGAAAAAAAAACTTTTCATTCTTTATTTTTACAAACGATACCGTTAGATAGAACGAATAAAAGGAACGAGGAAAAGAAGAAGCTATAAAATGTAAAAAGATAACGGGCTTATGAGCAAAGAAGCGAGAAGAAAAATTCTTCTGCAATGCATTGTGCACGTGGTGCTTCAATTCTGCCTGTTTCCTATATATTTTTAAAAAATATAAATTATAAATTCAATTTGACAGGAAAAGAATAAAAAAAAGTTTCGACAGCAAAAAATAAAATTCTCAATTGGCCTCTAAAATAATTTTTTTCTTCCTCCTTTATGTCGCTATTGAGAATTAAAATTGTGGAAGTAACGCACGAAAATATAAAATATTGTATGCAGTGCGTATAGTAAGTAAAACGCACAGCAGCAACAATCGGTCATTGACCTTTGTTTCCCCGAATGGTGTTCTTTCTCACTCATTTTTTTTGTGTGAACATTACGCACATTTTTAATGCGTCCATCTCTCTTTTTTTGGGTGTATATATTTTCGTCAGCACTGCCAGAGTGTATGTGTGTGTATATCGTTATTAATACGCACAGTGTTTGATTAAAATGAAGAATAATTCTAAGCAATTTTTATTTTTCTTCTCTTTTTTTTCGGCTGTGATGTTAATGAACTGCAAAAGTTCAGCGTACCTTTTAAAATTCTCGATTTTTTTTCGCGACTTCTTTTTAAACTTATTTTTTTTTTGTTGTTGATGTTTGAATGAGTGGCAATTCAATTTTTATTAATTATTACTGTATTTCTCTTTTCTTTTTGTTGCTTTCTTGCAGGAGAAATTACAGCGCTTGAATATTTGGACAATTTAACTCTCTTTTTTTGTTGCAAAATACCACCATACGACTTACTGCCGTAAAAGATTTTTTTATGTTCTTAAGCAACGATATAGAATGGCGGATGATAATGGTTGAATTTTCGATTTTGAGGTAAGTGAGAAAACACATTTATTTCCTTCTCTTTCAGCATATTGGAAGTTTCTTCAATTTAAATGATCGTCGATAAAGCTACAAGGTCATAGTCAGCATGATATGAAGGTCATTCTTCAACACACGCTATACTTGATCTCGACTAATTTTTTTTAGAGTTCGAAGTTCTTCTGTTTTGGGCATCAGGAAATTTAACTGATAAGAACTTTTTAATTCCAGAAGAAATTGAAATTTTTTAGATACAGAATATTGATGACTGAAAATTTAATCAATTGTGCGTCTAGTTTCATGACTGCTGAAATTTCTGTTATCAAAAATTCTTATCTATTGATACCAATGGATTAAATTGTCGTTAAATAGACTACAGTTGTTATTACTGCTGGATATTGGAAGTTTAAACAGCTTAGTTTTGGCAAGATACACGCAATATATGACAAATTAATATGTCTTTATCATCTGAATAATTGTAAAGTCTATCAAAAGAAATTGGCACTGATTTTTAAAAATATGATTGATTTGGATTGAGGGTAAAAAATAAGAGTCAGTGACGTTCTCATGGAGGGGTTTTGGGGTTAAAGCAAATTTCAGGTCTGTAGCCAGAGAGGGGATTGTGGAACAAATCCCCCTTGATGGAAATATTTCTTCAATTTGCTAGGGTTTTTCTAAAAAATTTTTTGATTTTCATACAAAAAATTTGAAATTTGAAACAATTTGAATTTGAAAAAAATATGAAATAACCGTAAAACTTTGGATTAAAAAAAATTCTCCATACTGAAAAGTAGTTTAGTGTGTCACATTCGAAAAAGTTTAAAACCCCTGTTTTGGATATAATGGACTAGATACAATGTTGTTTTGGATGCTCCTCAAGTGAAATCTTCTAGACACACTTTTTAAATTTTAAGTAACAAATTTTTTTTGAAAAAATTCAAACATTAACGTGGTCATGGGGAGTGAATGAAAGAAAATTCATCAATTTCTCTCAAAAAATTTATTTAAAATTGCTAAGGGTTTTCTACTGAAAAAAATTAATTGGGAGTGACTGATTTACAATTAATTAAATGCAATCTTCAGTTAACAGGAGCGTGGTCGGTATTCTTCAGGGTAAATTGCTAATATTGTTTAATAACATCCCAATTCCTCTGGACTAACGTATAATACTTATTTTTGTACTAAAATTTGAATTTTAGACTACTTATTTGTGAACAAAATCCGTTACAAAAGTATGTCCGTAGAAAATATAGAGAATAAATAGGAAAAATTAATTTAATTCTCTAAATTTTCTCGACAAATCATTAAATAATCATAAATTATTAATAACATTATCCAAATCTTTTAAATTAACCTTCATATTGATGGAAAAAATAGATAATAATTTTTAGTACTCATTGACTTTGGAATAGCCGCTGAAATTTCAAATTCAAATCTCAAAAAAATAACTGATTTTCTTCTACTCAGAGAACATGGATAACATCCACTCTAAATTCTATTTTTCTCAGAATTTAATGATAAAATGTCTGCAAAAAGCTATCGATAATTTACTGAAACAATATTGCTACTTTTATATGAAAAATTATGAGACACCATAAAAAGAAATTGAAACCTTATTAACGTTTTTACTAACCGAATGTATCATATTAGATAGCTTTCAGTTCCACTGAAATTTATGAAATGAAAATAATCATAATAAATTCTACAAAAGAATATGAATTTTCCGCTAAAATGATGACTAAGACTTTACATGCTCAATGACCAATTATTGTAAGCACAATTCATCATTGAGCATTAATAAAAATAGTATCAAATGAATATTATTAAGAATTACATCGTCTCACTGACGCAACGTAAACCGGTTGAAAAAAAAAATTCAACTTGAATGTCAGAAGAAAAAAACGCGAAATGAAGAGAAAAAAAAGCGAAGAGAAGGTTAAGCAGCATAAAATGAAATAAAGAAAAAAAAAACTTTCGCTTATAACTGTTTCATTTGTAAGCAGCAGAACTTAATTTTCTTCATCTTGAAAATCATATGTTCCTGTAGTTCGTCATTTATCTTGCAATATTTTTTATATGAGACATGCTACACGTACTTTTTTAAAAACTCTTCCTCAAGTAACTCCTCGTTTGATGTGTCTATGTGAATTTTCATCATGAAAAATAGAACGCGGAAGAGCAGTAGAAATTTGCATGATGGCAATAACAAGAAGAAGAAGACGAGGAGAGTTAGAACTAATTAAAAGATGTGTGAGGATAGATGCCAAGAATATTTAAAGTTCATATATGCTTAGTTCTGTCATAGACGTGGTGCATAAGGAAGTCAATGTTAATATGAGACATTTTTTCAGAAGTGCCTCTCGAAAGTGTCAAGAACACAGTTTTAAAAATAAAATAATGCAACAATTTTTTTTTGTTCGCACAGAAGAGATTAAAAGAGGAAGGCCAATCAGGCTATTTACGTTGTTTCTTCCTCGCGAATTCAAAAAAAAAATAAGAATTTTTCATACAAAGTTGTTGTTGTTGACTTTTAATTTTATATCTTCACATGTCGTTCGCATGAAGACAGTTGAAATATTTTAATGACCTAGGCGAATTTTTTATTTCTTATAAAATAAAGGAGATCACACTGACGGCAGTAGACACAAACAATTTGAATCATTTTAATTTTATACACATTGTGCTGTTCTGGTCGCGTAGATAAAAAGAATTTAAGTTCAATATCACACTCACGTTCAGTTTGCGGACATTCGAAAGTGCAAATGCGTGATAATCAAATTAAATAAAGAGAGATTATTGAAGACGTGCTAAGTGATTGATTGAACGACTACATTAATCGCCTTTACAGTTAGTAACTTAACAATTTCTGTTATTTTTGTTCTTTTTTTTGAGGTCACTAAAGCTTTTGTCTCCTTGGCATTAAATAAATCTGTTTCGCACTTCAATCCAAGGGTATTTTCCTGCTATATGAATGCAATGATCTTTGGATTCTCGATTAAGTTATTGACGTATTTTTTGCTCCATATGTGATTGTACGAGCTCATATGCTCGTTATCATTATTTTTGGTTTATTAATAATTGTTTGCTTACATGCTTACTTATATCTTATTGACAGAGGAATCTTGGTTGCATTTTTTTCATTAAATATCAAAGGATTTTTATGTATGCTGTCTGAAAAAATTTCTGTAATCGTGAAAATATTTTTCTTCATTTTATTTACGCAAATGAATTTATTGGATTTTCATCTGTGAACTTCATTGACATGTCTGAATTTTTTAATCATCACTGCTGCATTTAACCTTAAAATTCTATTTTTATCATCGAAATTCTAAAGAATCTAAGAAGTTTATTGAACATAAAGTCATTTCATTTTAATTAGCATCTCTGTAAAGTTCAAGCTTCATAAATAATGTGAATAACTTTTCTAGTCCACCTCCGTAACAGAATTGATGACATGAAGTCTCTGTGTGATAATTTTCATAACTTAAACATTGAATTCATTATGGATCACAGCAACAAATGTTCATAAAATGTGCGAAAACTTTCATTGAAGAAGAATGATTAAAGGCTTTGGATACATAAATATGCCTTAATGGAATATGCAAATTATTCTTCTTGGTGCTGTTGAACTCTGTTGCCTACATTTTCGTAATGAAAAAAGTTATTGGAATGAATAAAGGTAGCGTGTAAGGGATTTCCCAAGGCATCTGAAAATGAGCTTCTTGTTTTTTATGGAAAATTGGTCGTTAACCGCATTACTTGGGTATTAAAGTTGAATTTTCGACTGTGATGGTCTGAATTTTGTGAAATTTCTGTTGCTACTGATGAAGTTGACATTCTGCAAAGCTTCTGAGTAATTTATTACTGATTTTTTATTCAAAATTTTACTTTTTCTTCTAAATATTCTAATTTAAAATCCTAAAGTTTCAAAATCAAATTTTAACAGATTCATGTGCCCCAAATTTTGAGTCTAAGAGAAAGACCAAGAAGACCACACAAGAAATGACAGAACACCTAACACATTTGATGATAATATAAATTAGCAAATTTTCATCCAGCTGCTAAGTGTAACGGTTTTGTGGATTGAAAAATAACTGAATAATGACACTTACAACTTTAAATCATTCATGCCAAATGCTAGTGTATCCAAAAGTTAGTAATATCATGAAAATACAAGGGCGTAAGTAGGGGACTTCAGAACCAGGGGCGTATTGGGGGGGGGGGTTCACTATCAACCCCCTTTTTTTTGAAAAACCAATACTAGGTTAAATCAAAAAGGTCATGATTGGAAGAGATATCCAAGAAAAGGTCATTAATTTGAAAAACCTCTCCCAAAAAACATCCTGGATAACCCCTGTCCAGAACCCCACTTGAGATGGAATTTTGTATTGGGAAAAAAATCCAGACCCCCCCCCCCCCCCCCCCTAAAAATGAAAATGTATGAGAAAAAATTAATCAGGACCACCTCGAACTGTCAAAAAAGTTCCTGGCTACGCCTCTGTAAAAATAGCAAAATTCTACCAAACCAATAAATCTATTAATAACGTCATAGCGATTGTCCAGTTAGTGCAATCTCCCATAGAGAATTTTATTATTCTTTAATTGGCAGAAATTTGAGAAGCTCTAAAAATATTCTTTTTTTACTCCAACTCATCCAATAATAAATTTTGCGTAATGCTAAAAAAATCAGAAATTGCTGAATAATTAACAAAAAAAACCTTTTTTTCTGCTCTCATAAAAATTATCGATTACAAACATTAATCACAAATTTTTTTATGTAATATCCATATGAACAATGAATGAATAAATAAAAGAAGATTCTCGCTCGTTCTCACTCATTCTCGTTTATGAGTTGTAAGTTCAAGGGTTCATTGTATTCTTTTACATATCTATGATGTAATAAAGAAAAAAAGGCAAAGAACTGCAAAATACATGCTACATCCACATTGTAATAATGCTCACACATACATCTAAAAATAGCGAGTAGAATATAAGTTTTCGGAATATTTTTTTATATATATGCTGAGAGAGAGAGAGAAAAGATAGAATATTTTCGTTACTGCTGATGCTTTTGGTGCTTTTTTCGAGTGTATACATTTTTTAAAGGATGAAGGATCTCATCAACATCACAACCTTCAACTTGAATTTTCGGGGCGTGTAGTTGTATAAGCTTATACATACACGAAAAAAAAAATGTTGCGGGTGTGTTGTTAAAGGGACAAAGTTGATTGTACGCATTCGGGAATTGATTGTACGCATTCGGGAAAGCTTTACTACGCACGCACACACACAATTAAGCTTGACACTTAGATGAGATTTCAGCATTTCATTCATCCTGATTGAATGCTTCATCCGAGAGATAAAGATAAAAAAAGTTGCGTGGAAAAATAGTCAGAGAAGCGTCACCAATACATGCTCGCATTGCCGGTGAATGACTTTTTTCTCTTCTTCAACTGTTCATTGTACTTCCTTATATCGATTTTCCTACAAAAATTTTTTTTCTCGCTTCTTCAACAGAGCTTCAATGCTTTTGAACCAAAAAAACGATTTTTCTCTTCGGGGGCTATTTTTGTTGCTGTAAAAGGATGAGAATCAAATAAAACTGCATCGTTTATCTGACTGGACAAAAAAGTCAATTGCCATGAAAAATTTATGTGTACAGCATTTTCAATTAAATACTCATTCTGAGCTAACACGAGCTTGTGTGATAATGAAATTCTCATCTTTATCGGCCGATTTCACTAAAGTGGATTATCCTCGATTTCGGATTATCCACTTCAGTTTTTTGTAAATATCTTGAATATTTTTAGGTTTGCAATATTTCCGATTTTGGTTTATAGTTGTGTGGGCTATGTGTGAAATTTCTATATAGCTAAGCTTTTGGTAATTCTTTCAGAAGTATGTATTATTTAATTTTTTTGTCAAATCCAGAGGATTAAATACAATTTTTATTATAACTTTCCAACTAGTGGGGAGAAAAATATTCTTAATATATGGAATTTTTACACTTATCCTGCACTATTATAAACCAAAATCAGAAATATTACAAATCCCAAAATATTCAAGATATTTCAAAAATACTGAAGTAGATAATCCGAAATCGAGGATAATCCACTTTAGTGAAATCGGCCGTATATTATTATATTCATTTTATAGTTCAGAAAAAAAAGAAATGTTCCATAGCGTCACAGAGAGAAATTCTTACAGCGTTTGGAGAGTTCATTGAACTTTGAACGTGAATTTTACTTCCAATGTTGGCTTGAAATGTGTGTAATTTCTCTTGTAATGGAAGCTTTTTAAATATTACACAGCAACAGAGAAATGAAAATATTTAAATCAACTGCTGAATCTGAATTATATTTTTTTAATGAATAAATTTCAATTTTTTTTTTGAGAATTGTTCAACATCGCGACTTGATGTACGCATATGAAATTGCTTGCATAAAATGTGTGTCGATATGTAAAGCAGAGCAAAAGTTTGTTTAAATTTTAAATTATTTCATATATAAATACAGTCGTAGCTGCTCGAATTGTAAATTTACCATTCAAATAATTGCTAATGCTTCCTCATTTTAATATTCCTCCATAAATGAATGTAAAATTATCACATTTTTACTGCTGCCTGGCACATTCTAAATATTATATACATGTTGACGAGCCATGGCTACTGAATGTGATAAAAAGATAGATTGTTAGAGAAATAAAAATATAATGGTAATCAACAAAGAGAGAAACAAAGCAAGATGTAGATGGATATCTAATACATTGTGTGGGCATTGAACTTAAGTTTGTGCTAATCATAATACGAGTAGTATATCATTCACAATATTGAGCATCATCTCAGCACATCTCTGCTTTAATTATATTCGACAAGAACGAATGAAAATTAAATCATTATGATTTAAATAAAATGTAGAGTAAGGGAAGCACAACGTGGAATATGAGATTATGAGGAAATGGAAGCGTATCTAATTTGGAACTATTCTTAGAAGAAACTCTAGTTGGTGTTGATGAATACGAAGAACTAGTCAGTCTTAAGTTCATTACTTCTAAATAATAAAAATACTAAATTTAACTTAGTTATCCAAAATCTAATCTGAAAATAGCAATTAAGCTTTTAATTGACCATAAAACTAGTCTCAAGATAATAATTTCCAACTGACCTTAAAAGCTCACATATTTCGGCAAAGAAACAATATGTAACGTTATTTACTGTTATGAACTACTTCCGAATTAAAATTGCAGACGAAACGCATTCATCCATCAATAATGTACGTTGAGTAAAAGCGTTGAATGAGAGATATTGCGAATGCAGAAAAAGAAGATTGAATAAATTTAAAAATAATAAAATTGTGGGATATACGGCAGTCAGACATCAGCCAGAACAAAAATATTCATTGAGTCATTTTCGAAATGTTCATAACTGTTTTTACACTGGCCGTTGTCATTTTTGCTTATTTAATGGTTCCATTGACATTGGGAGAAATTTTTGAACCGTCTTTTTTAGGTAAATTAATAACGAATTTCAAATTTAATTAAATAAATAATAGACTTTCTAGTAAGTCGTGCAGCTGTTTCAAAACAAATTGATCGTAGACAAAAAAATTCACTTCCTTATCGCCAACAAAACAGCAATTTTTTCTGCATTCTTTTTCTTCATTTTTTTAACATTAAACTTCAATTTAATTTCACACTTGTGCGTGAGACAGTGCTAATAATATCCTTTTATCTAATCTACAATCGAACACAATATAAAAAAAACAAGCTGATTTTTAATCGGTCATTGATACTTGCATGCGTGTAGACTTTAAAATTGATGGAAGAAAATTTTTTTATTGCTACGCACACATTTTGGTGTTGTTTGGCAGAACTAGAGTGAGATAGATAGACATTAATATCAATCATTGTGAGTTTTTGTTTCGATGAACAGAAAAATAAATTATCTTGACTTAAAACTTTCTGCTGTTTGGGTGGAACGTGCAAAATTTTGCTTCTGGTAAAAAAACATCATCTTGTCACAGAAATACAAAAAGCTTGAAACCAAAGATTAATTTTCTGCTATGTCTGCTTGTTTACTTATTCTAATGAAATCACTCTGATGCCAAATTGTAAGTGATTTTATTTGTTGTGTCGTGTTGTCTCGAATGATGAATGCCTGATTATATCTTTCTGTAAGGAGAGAAAAAAAAGGCAACAGAATGAAAATTGAATTTTCTCACGAAATGTTTGAATTAACGGATTTGTAGTTTGATGATTAAACACATTTTTTGTTGGATTCTGAAAGGTTTACATGCGGTTTTAATGTGAAAAGGCTACTGTCTGGCAGGGGCGTAGACAGCAATTTTTCGAAGGGGGGATTTTCAATTTTTTTGTATGAAAAAATTCAGATCAGAAATTTTTTGAATTTTTCTCTCAAAACTGTCGAGGGGGGGGGGGTTGTCCTCCAAATCCCCCCTGGCTACGCGCCTGCTGTCTGGTAAATGATGTTTAATTTTGCATTATTTGAGTTGCAGTTGTCATTAGTTAATTGAAAATTATGAGAAGATTAAAATGCTAAAATAACTGCTAGACAGACGATAATACGAGAATGTTCTATTATGGAACCAAGTTCCAGATCCAACACAAATTAAAACTTTAAATTGCTTAAAATTTCTGTTGCCATAGAACAATAAATTTATCGATTTAAGCACTTAGTAGCACAGAAAGATTTGTGGCGGATTATTGAAGAAAAAAGAATTTTTTAGAAAATGAAGGTCATCAACCTTTTATCCTCAGGAAAATATCTTCTAATTCTTTCCATATCGCCTCAAAATAGAATTTTCAGCAAAGTGTTAACGACTGCATGCATAAAATTTCAGCAATAAAATTTAATGATTGAAAAGTTGGCTTTATCGACTTTCTAAAGAAAAAAATGTCTATGCACACTTCCTGTGCTCCTAATAAATTCATGATGGAGCAGAATCAAAATATTTTTGCTGATAAATCTAAAAATAAAATTTTATTTCCTATCAATTATTAAATTCAATGCTGAAGTCTTAATCCGCAGGAAAAAAAATCAGCGACTGCTGATTTGTCTCTCAAAATTCATAACATCAACAGAAGTACAATGACTCAACTACAATGTTGATGAAAAATGCCGGCAACTGTGTTTATAATTTTACAAGTCTAATGACTAGCACTGATTTCAATATTGATTAATTATTTTATCTCTCTCATTTGATTTTAAATAAATAAATCAAAACTGTGTGTGGCAATTGATAGTTTGAAAATAAAAATTGCGTACATGAACTATGGATAAATGTCTTCGATATATTGAATCAGCTGTTATGGGAAAAAATATAAAAAAAATTTGTTTATTTTTAGAACACATTTTTTTGACTACACATAACATTCAGAGGAAAGATTATAGCGTTTAATGAACTTTTGAAAGCGAGAGAGAGAAGAGGAACGAAGAAGAACAAAAGTGACATCACGTGTAATCATGGGCTTCAAATAAATAATTTCCTTTACTTTAAAGTATAAAGGAAAAAGACTTATCGCTATCGTCATGAAAACAATGTTCATATTATGTCCATGTAATACAAAGTATAAGGCGAAATGAAGGGAAAAAAGTAAAAGACAAATCTGAATCTGCTTTTGGCGCGCAAACTCCTGCTCAGTACATATTGCAGCAACGAGAACAAAAAAAAATGTAAGCTGAGAGAGAGCATAAACATAAAAAACATGCTCTCAAATGGAAAATACTCAGTTCACTCGCACATGTAAGCAGGCAAGCCGGAAGGTTCAATGAACTCCGAAAATTTCAAAACATTTGCCATAATGTTGATGGTGTGTGTGAGTTTATGCTGTAATGCTTGAGCATATTTTTTTTTCGTACTGCATTTTGATGATTACATAAAATTGGTTTTCGACCCTTTGTATTGCTGTGCTGTGACTCTGAAGCGACTCAAGCTATTGTTTGTATTTTATTTTATTTTATGCTACGTTATGCTGTTTATGAGGAAAGAAAGGGAAGATTTTTCTTTTTGTTGTTTTCATTGCCATCTGCAAAATTTAAAAACTGTTTTTTTTATTTAATTTGCAAGACGAGGTGAAAAACTGCAACAGAGTGCATAATAATAACAACAAAATACCTAATTTACGTAAATCGTTGTCTGTTGCTTCAAAATAAATAAATATATATGCATGTACATGTATGTGCAACAAAGATCCAATTACATTTGCATTATTTGCAAATCGCGTCAAATTTCATTTGCAATATCATCGTTACATTACAGAAAATCAGTAACGAAAAATTCAATGTAGGTGGATTAATGCAGCATTATTTTATTCTGTTATTGTTCGCTAAATCAGAATTAACGAAGAAATTCTTTTTGTGTCGAGGATGTGATGCTGTTTATGTTTCTGTAAATCAAAAAGAGAGACATAAAATTTCATTATATTAATACCTAGAGGATAACACTCATTAATCAACAAAAAAAATAACAATACGGAAGTCTTTCGACTTCATACAATTTCCTAGGACTACATGTCGACTAAGGGTGAATGTCCTGAAGACGATATTATCGTTCTGTATCGAATACAATGGTTCATTGTAAGATTGTAAAACGTGATTCGAAACGTTTTATTGTAATGTTATTTAAGTATATAATCTTATTAATAGATCGTTGAATTATATCAAGGTTTTAAAGATTATTTTGGATGTTATGAAATCATAATTTTGGATGCGATTGAGTTTGAATTGTAAAGCTTTAGGTACAAATTGTATTAAAACTTTATTTTATTATACAAATAGTGCTTTAGTTTCAAACAGAGTTGGCATAGTCTATTTTGCAGGCGCCTTCACAAAAGTCCAGACTCCACTGGAGTAAGGGCATATCCAGAAATTTTTTGAGGGGGTTTGAATTTTTTTGAATGGATGGGAATATTTTGGTGGGGTTTTGGGATTTTTTTCTTAAAAAACCCTATGCTAGGGTCCGGACCCTAGAAAATTGAAAAAATTTCCCAAAAAATGGGGGTTGACCCCCAACCCCTCCAGAATATGCCCCTCCACTGGAGTCTGGACCCAAAAAAGTATTGTCAACTCTGGTTTTAATTTTTAACAGAACTTAAGAATGATAGAGCCTGAGTTGGATTCGAACCTACTTCCTAAGATTTTCAGGGGTATGCTCTTGCTTCTGAGCTATCGTGGGTTACTCAGAAGCTTGGCAGAATGCCTTACATCCATTAACTAATAAAAGCAAGTGACGCAAAGCAGTTTTACGATTAAAATCTCTAAAAAGTCTCTGTTACGAAACAATCATGTCACCAAATAATGATAAAGCCAATTAGACAAAGTGAGTAAGCAAAAAGCTACTCCACTCTTGTCGTCATAGAACTGAAATATCACGAGAAGTTTCTTCGAAAGGAATTTCATAACAAAAAAAAATCTATGAAGTTCATTGTATTATTAAAATAAATATTAAATAACGGCAACACACGCGTGTTTTTTTTTCTTTCGCTGTTGCTTGTATGTGAAATAAAAATCGCTTTAAGTAATTGGCAACCATGAACGTGAACTTGAATTTCGTTTTGTTTTTAAATAACCGAATGAAAGAAAAGAAAATAAAAAATTTCACTTTGCCTTTGATTTTTTTTTGTGCCTGAATGTTTGCTGTTAATCATCATTTGAATTTTTTTGTATTTGCAAATAGCGTACAATGTGTATTATACACACATACTCATCGGAGATAAAGACAAAATTAAAAAAAAAAAGTTCACACAGATGGGAGTGAGTTAATGAAAATTTATCACTCGAAAGTTCGTGTAATGTATTTAAATATCATGTTAATTAGAAGAAATTAAGAATTATTTCATCCAAACTAACAAACATGTCGCAAAAATAAAAGAGAGAGAAGAAAAACAT